>OY759168.1:89103542-91721042 GCA_963662145.1 Sturmia bella
TTTATTTATTAAATTAATTATTCAAGCTCAATATTCCATACAAAAAGTCAATAAAGTTATTGCTTAATAAACTCAAAATCGCTTTGAATATTGAGAAAAAGATGGAACATAACACTGTAAAAGATGTGTTTAATAAGCAAAAGTATACAATGCGAGATGAATGACGAGATAAATGTCAACAAAAGCAAACAAAACAAAATAATAAAAATAAAAACATTGCAGCATTTCCAAATTTTTATTTCTCTTTCTTTTTATTATTGCCGCTTTGGAGTCATAACATGAACGCACTACTTGTACAAGTTCCATATTTTTATTGTAAAACACTAAAATCTTTTTAATAAAAGGCAGTTTTTCTTCCATTTTTCTTATTTGAAAATATTTTTCACTTTTTTTTCTCACTACCAAAACAAAAACAACAACTTTTTTCCAGCTGTCAAATACTAATTGAGTTAGCGCAATATTTGTATGTATGAACGCAAAAATATTATGTCAATAAAGTGAATATTATCTCAATTAGAAATGCATGTATGAACAAGGTATTAACGTTTACAACATGTTTAATACTGAAAAATAATAAGTTAACATTTCAAACGTTGCTCCTAGAGTCTAGGACCTAGACTAACATAATGTTTTCCTTAAGGTATCTAAAATTTAAACAATATTAAGTTCTTAATGCTTGTTCCTCAATGTCGCAAGAAAATCTAAAGGTGAAGTTACATGGCCCGCTTTAGACGCGTCCACGCTTTTCATGCTTTTTATACGTTTTATGCGTTCTATGCGTTTCATACTACAAGTTACATACAACGCTTCGTATGCGCCATATTTCTTTGTTTTGATAAGCTGTTGTGCAAATATTTTTAACATACAAAACAAATATTAACAAAATGGAACTGCTCATGCAGCTGCTCTTTTATTTTTGTTCCGATAGAGCAGCAAGGTTTTATTATATAAAAGCTCGTGGTTTTTAATTGCATTTATTAGCTTCTCTTCCATATCGCTTGTTTGAATATATTGAAAATATTTGTAAACATAACAGTGATGATACTCAGTACGCAAACGCAATCGATAAATCGAATCAAAATTTTGTTAATGAAAAAAGGGTTGAAAAAAACAATTACAATTTGTCTTACACGTGATAATGTTTATAAAATTTGTAATAAAACTTTTCTTTTTTATTAAAAACGTTGTTTTTGCAAAAGATTTCATACATTAATTTACGATATAAAAGGTATTTATCGATAACGTTGAGAGTAGGCACATCATTGGTTAATAAAACCAGCTGACATTTTCTCATGACGCATGTGACGCATATAAAAGTAGAAAGTAGGTCTACTTTATGCGTTCTACGCGTTCTATGCTTTGTGCTCTGTAACTTGTCACATACAAATGCACTAATCCTACTTTTTTGACAACCGCGTGAAAAGCGTCGACGCGTAGAAAGCGTACTGTGTAACTTCAGCTTAAGCGATCGAAATGTAGTCGCTCGATTTCGAGTCAATTTGGATTCCTCTATGTCGCCAGCTTGCGTTCGCATAGTCTTACGTCATGAAATTTTTGGCATTTACTTTACAGAGATGCCAGATCGGTAAATTAAAGTTTTAGTTGATTTTTTATTGCAGTATTGGAAAAAACTACTAAATTGTTCTGGTGTAAATACAACCCTTCATAAAACTGGTCAGCTGCATTTGACAAGCCAAAGCAAATACATACATACATAAATAACACAGAGTATTCTGTGCAGAGTACTCTGTGATAAAAAAGCAAACATTTTGAAAGTGCGGAAATAGTTTTTGTGGTGTTTTAAAATTTAAAATTATTTTTTTGCATAGACATTTAATAAGTATTTTGACGCGATGAGCACTGGTATTCCTCTGGCAAATTTTCTTCCATCCAGCAAACAAGTGGACTGTTTAGGAAAACTACATGCATGTAATAATTGTTTAATATATTTACTAAATAAAAATTAAAAATATGTGGGGTTTGTAGTTTTATTTTCCAGTTTTTTAACAAAAAAAAAACAAAAATTGTTTCTATAAAAACTCCCACTCGATAGCAAAACAGCAAGTGCTTGATTTTGACATTTGTGTTCGCAGTGCTGACGACATGATCGATATTGAGGAATCGGATTTTGTATGAAAACACTTACGTTTTTTCGACTTGTCGATCGAGTCATCGTTCGAATGAAAGAACTTCATACAGGAACCCAAAACAATTTTCTTTCGCTTAGAAATCGAACAATCGCACGACTGCGACATTGAGGAACAGGCAGTTAATCTTTTCTTAACTAAATATCTATAACTCTGAGCTAAATTGTCAGTATCTACTTTAATATTTATTCTCTGTGCTGCTGGTGTGTTAATAATCTCTAACATTTCTAACATGTAACGATTTTTATAAATATTTTCTGTTCTTAATACTGAAACATTTTCAAAGTGAGGGAAAGTAGGGCTCGCCGGAGCTTAGCTTGTGTAAGAATAAAGTACAAAAGATTAACATACATACATACATACATATGTATATAAGAATCATTAGACACATATGTATGCATCCTTACGATTTAACAGTAAAGCAGTGGTTTGCCAATTTGCCCTGCATTTTTCCTTTATTGAAAAAAAAAGAAATGCGGTCGGCGGACCCCCGTTAGGAACGAAGTTCCTTACGTTTTCTTATTTTCTCATCTTGGAATGTAATACAAGGTGAAATCTGTATGTTTTATTTTGTGTTGTTTTTGAAATTTTTAAATTTTATATGCTTCTTAAAATTTTTGGAACGTTTTATTTTTTTACTTTTGACACATGCAGTATTTTTTTTGTCAATCTGCTACAAAACGAAGAAAAATTTTCAATATTGCTTTTTTGTGTTGACATACTTTACTTTAGCGACATCTATCAACTGATAGTGTCCGTTTTCACAACTAATTAATATTTATTGGTAGGTGTCTTCGCTGACAGCAGACACATATACAATTGTTTGTCGACAGATACACCAATACATATAGACAGCTCACACGCTTTCGTGACGATTTCTACTAATTTGCACTACCAGCAAGACGCGTTAAGGAACTTCGTTCCAAAAAAAAAAATAAATAACTCATCCCCACATTATGTACGAACAAGGCTGCCCGCAACAAAATGGTCTTATGGCCGACCCATAACTATCACATCGGTTGCAAAGGTCATCAGCACGTACATACATACATATTTGTACATACAATGCGTGCATACTATTACTTCAAATACAAAATGCAATTATGTAAGTCATAGATGACTTGCATATAAATTTATGCGGCCTTACAGACATACTACGTTAATTAAAATATATTTAATTAGGTTTTTCTTATATGTGCTGAATATGTACATATGTATATATGTATGTATGTACGTGTTGCCATACAAACAAACGTAAGTAAATGGATTCACAAACAAGTTGAAGTAAATGGTTTCGCTTAAAAGAGGAAACAAAAATGTTGATACACTTGTCTTTACACATGAACCAAATCATCTAACATTAATTAAAATACGCAAAACATATTTATTTTTCACGTATACTTTTAATTCATTTAATTGCTATATTAATTAATAGGAAAAACAACAATAGAAAAACGTCAACATGTGGTAGGCTTTAAAGAGATCATGGATATTGACCTGGCACATCCATTTTACCTTGCACATCCATGATCCTTTTACAAAGTATTATACACAAAATTAGATTTTCAGCAAAGGTTGCTTCCTTATAAAAAACATAAATACAAAACAATAAAATCGATTTAAAACCAAACATGTAACCTTCGTGCTTTTTTAAAATGCTATCGCAAATGATTTGTTCAACAAAAAAAAAACTTCCTTTCACTTTTTTACCCAAATGCTTTAGAACGTTCAAATGCATGTTCTTGTGAATTGATGCTTCTTTGCTAACATTTCTCTTCATGTTATTGTTCTTATGTTTAATTAAATTAAATGACTGAATGAAATAATTGTAGTTGTCTTTTCCCTGGATATTTATTTAGCTTTGCAAATTATTCGAGCTAGACTAGTATGTTAAGCGAACAAATGAATTGTCCATAGAACAGGATTATTCCGCGTTCTGGGGAAGTGTACTGCTCCATTGCTTGTTCAATTGTATTCTGCAGGTGTCTAGTTTACAAGTGCAAAAAAAAAACAGATTTGACAGTGCCTGCCATTTCCAAAAATAAGAGCAACTTCCAATAGGATGATTTCTTTTGGCCCACCTGTTATGTACGAGGTCTGATGAAAATAACCGTTATTTTCAAATTGCATTTGTTCGATTTTCGCATTTTCGTTTTCTGTTATGTTGGTAGGCTTGTCTGTTGTTTACATATGTATGTATGTATGTTGGCAATATCAGCCATTTTCCATTGTCAGTTTGTTTATGACGGACAAAAAGGTTAGTCGTGTTTTGGTGTGCTCTTCGATTTTTTACTATTCGAAAAAATGGATCAAAGAAACTGTATTAAGTTTTATGTAAAAAACTAAATTAAATGCGCATGGACATTTGAAATGTTGACGGTGGCATTTGGCGAGTCTACTGTGAGCAGAACACAAGTTCAATTGTGGTAATAACAGGCTTAAGGAAGGCCGAGAAAATGTCAATGATGATACTCGTCCTGGTCGCCCGAACACACCAACAACCGATGAAAATATTGAAGCAGTGAAGAAACTGATTTTGGATTATCGTCGAATCACTATCAGAGAGGTTGCTGATGATGTTCGGCGCATGCCAAGCAATTTTTACGGATGTTTCAGGCATTAAACGTGCGGCAGCGAAGATTGCTAAACTTTGAGAAAAAACAACGTCGCATAGACATCGCTCAGGAGCAGCGTCAACGACGATCCAGATTTCCTCAAAAAAAAAAGGTCATAACTGCTGAAAAATCATGGGTGTGTGGCTATGACATTGAAACCAAAGCCGAATCATTCCAATGGCAGCGTCCAGAAGAGCCAAGGCGTGGTGCATCATGAAGTATTGCCACAAGGTCGTACGGTCAATAAGGAATACTATCTTGAAGTTATGCGCTGCGAAGCAATTCGTCAGGAACGCACAGAATTGTGGAAAAAACAATCATGGATTTTGCACCATGATAACGCACCAGCTCACACATCGGTGCATGTGGGTAAGTTTTTGGGCAAAAACAAAACCGTTATCATGCCTAAACCACCGTACTCGCCAGAAGTGGTCCCCGCTGACTTTTTCCTCTTCCCAAAACTGAAGGCACCGACGAAAGGAAAGGAAAGCGTTTTGATACGATTGAGGCGATAAAAGAAAAACCGAAAGGCTGTTGGCGATACCAAAAAACTCGTTTCAGAAGTGTTTTGAGGAGGAATACTTTGAAGGGGACAAGATAGTTATTGATGAATAAATAAATAATTTTTGAAAAAGTTTAAGGTAACGGTTATTTTTTTTTTATCAGACATAAGTTTGGAATAAATAATAAATTGAGTCAAGTACGAGGCTGACTAGCACAGCAAGGGTTCCGTAGTATACACATTTTGTTCATGGGAATTATGGAATAAATAGTTGAATAAAATAGCACATAAAGTACAGAATGCAGTAGGAACACTTTTTAGTAAAACTAACGATAGATTAGATAAGTTAGAAAGGTCTAATTTAGTTTATAAAATACCTTGCAAGGGTAATGACAATGAGCAGAGTGATAAGGTTTATGTATGCACAACAGGTAATAAGCTGACGACTAGATTAGCGGGTCATAAATCTGACCAGAAATATAGAAATTATAATTCGTCAAAAAGGACAGCATTATCAAAACACTGTCGTGATTTTGAGCACTACCCTGATTTCGAGGGCACTTCAATTTTGGGCACAGAATCCTATTATAAACGTAGGTATATGTTAGAAATGCTACATATTACTAAAGTACCATTAGGAAAGAGAATCAATTTTAAGTCGGATACGGACGGATTAGCTCAAAACTATAGACATTTGGTATATAGGACACACAGTAGGGAATAAAATACACGAGTAGGCTATTTTGTCTTAAATAAATTACAAATATTTTTAATTTTTTTTATATGAAACTAAAAAATAAAAAAAATAATAATATGTTATGTTATGTTCTGTGTTAATATGTATCTATATATACATACATGTGTATGCGTATAGGTAAAATACGGTTATGTGCATGTATGTGTGTGCGTTTATACATATGGGTGTGTATGCATATGTATTTATGTGTAAATGCATGTTTATGCATGCATGAGTATATATGGATATGTATGTAGGTGTATGTAAGTATGTATGTGCATGTGTGTGTGCTGAAGAAGATATCCATTGTGATATCGAAATATCGAGTTTAATAAACATTTATAAGAAAACAAGTGACCTAAAGGCTCGAACCATTAAAATAATAAGTTAAGTTTCAAATTTAAGAATTTTCCTCGTCTACTGATGAGTTGATTAGCATCAACGAAATGTCGGCGGGATGGATATAGACGGCTGAAAAAGACAGACATTTGTAAGGTCTAAGTTTGGACCTGAATTAATAAATTTTGAAAAATTTTCAAGTGTTCATTTTAAAAGATGATCAAAAACATTTCAAAAATCGGTGTTTAAATGATCGAATTATACAAAAAGCTTGATCAACAAATAAATAAAAACATTTACCAAGCAAGAATTTTTACATTAAAATTTTAACAATTGTGCTGTATACTAACCGTCTAACTCATAAAAATTCCAACAGGTTTATAAGGCTCTTATTTGACAGATTTTCCATACAAATATGTATGTCAAATAACAGTCTTATAAGCCTGTAATAATCTTTATGAATTAGGGAGTAAGTGTATGTGCATGTTTGTGTGATGGTAATTTCATTCACTTAGTATTGTCCACAAAGAGAGCATATTATGTATATTCTTTGTTTCTGGTAGTAGCGGCAGCCTAAACAAATCAAACAAAGAGAAAAACATAAAATTTGTTTCAGTAGTTGACTAGAATTCAACAAAACAGGAGTGTTGACGATAATTTTATGGTTTTACTCTTGTTTTTATTCAAAACTCTCTATCTGCCCTTCATTGGCTTGGAATAAGGAAAAGTAGAAATATCCCGGGTGACTTTATTCAAAATAAGAGGTCTCAAAGGTTCCAGAGAACCTTTATTTAGAATCAGGGTAAGAGCCTATATTTAGAATCAGGGTAAGAGCCTATATTTTAAGTTATACATGGGTGTACAAATCAATTTACATATACATATATAAATACATCTCGCTCGTTTATTGCAACATAGTAATTTCTCAAAAAACCACAATTTAGAAGTTTCTTCAGACACATTTTTTCTTTAATCTTATTTATCTTTGTAAAAGAGTTCAGCGGTATATCTGAAATTGATCTAAAGTTATAGAAACAATCAAGGCGAATCAAGTATAGGTGGTCGCAATTCAATTCGCTTCAACATTTTCTCTCCAGACGTCACAAGTTTTGTTGTCGTTTTCTATCGGCTTTGACAACTCAGAAGATAAAATCGTGGAAAAATGCTGAAGCGAATTGGTATGCGGGCACCTGTAATGGATTCGCCTTGGAAACAATATTCTTGACATTTATGTATATTATATACATTGTATATATAAGAGGCAAGTGAATGACTCGTAGTTTCTATATACCTATGGGTCAAGCTGTTCATGGTTAAATCCACGGAGCGCAGGACAGGCCCATACTGGCTTAAATCTGCAAAAACCCCTCCAATCAACCTAACCTATATTACAAGATGAATATAGGGAAAACCTAAATAAAGTTTTAATGGGTTTTAAGGAGAAGTGTTTTTAGAGGCTGTTCACAAATTACGTAACGCAATTTTTGCAGATTTTTCACAAAACGTAACAAGTCGTAACAAAATACAATCCATTCAACATCTTCACAGCCTTCTTCCAGAGAAATGATGGCCATTAGCTCATTTTGTCTCTGGACTGCAATACGTACCGCTCTTGTTTTCCAATAAATAATATTTTTTTGTTACGTAACATTTTTACGTGGATAAAATCTTTTTCAAAAAATTTCAAATGCATGTTTTTAGGTTTGAAATTTTTCCAGATATGACTGCGTTGCAATAAAGGAGCGATATGCATCTTTTTGGCACAACTCAGTTCGCAAGAGCTGCTGCAACAGCAGTAAACAATACAAAAATCTTGCTTAAAATGAAAAAAGTTGCTGTACTGGATTCAAAGATATTACTATAATAAGATCGAACACTTTAAGCAGGTTAATTTTATCGATTTCTTTGTGTCGTTTTCCTGAAGTTTAATACATACATACATATATTTTTTTTTGCTTTTAAATATAACACACAATTTTTATTGATGCATACTTTTGTACGTGTACAGATATGTGTGTGTGTATGTGTGAATATGCGGTGACTCACACACTTTTATTAATAATTATTTACGAAAATTAATTAGATGACCCATTCACAGCGACTTCCAAACATGCGTACATACAGACGGACATACAGATGTACGTACACACATACACGACTCGATATTTTAATCTCTACCCTGCCAGCAAATTGGTAGTCGACTACTAAAATAATTAACTTCACGTTAACTTTTATGGACTAGCTTCAAATTAGCTACAATACAATCGAAACGTAGTGCAGAGTTCACTCAAAATTCAAATACTAACATACACACATACACGGTAAATAACTCTTGAATTAAATTGCCTATTGTCGCATTCGTTTTAAATGTAGCGATGGCTGAATGGGTTAAGGTGGCTGCTCACCAGTCTTGAGGCTTAGTGGTTCGAATCCCACCAGAGGCTAACAAAAAAAAAAAAAAAGTGTGATGAAATTTAATTTAATAAAATATTACCACCGAAAAATGTAAAATCAGCCTTGATTTGTACATTTTTTCTGTATGTACTGACTTTGAAGTAGTTAACTTGAAGTTAGTTGAAAAGTAATGCAGCGTCGGACAATTGACTACCTCCTAGGACATCGTAATGTTAAAATAGTCAGTCATCTCCATTGAAAATAATCTAAGTGTCAACCACCACCAGTTGTAAAAAAGTTAGCTTGTAATTCATTATTAGTTAACTGAGTTGCCGGCAGGGTATTTCACTTTAGCACGATTTTCGCATCAAAAGTCTACAATGTTTACATACACATGTACACTGGATTAAAACTATACAATTCATTTTAGATTTTTCTAAATTCTTAAGCGATTATTAATGATACTGATGTAAAACTAGTGTTGAGAAATCTAGAGCGGAAACGGGCAACTCAAACACGAGCCCCTTTGAAATAAAAAATTCCCTTTTCTGTACAAAAATATTACCATCTGTTCAATATCTACTTACTACCTATAAATTGTGCGAAATTTAAGAATTCGTAAAAGTAAATCCTACTTAACGTCAGTAAACGTTGCTATCCTGCTCCAATTATATTCTATGTTAGCAATATCAAGTTCATCTGATATCTTTCTCAATCTTGAGTAAATAAAATCGAATTCAAGCCTGACAGAATTATTAACAATTGTAAATCATAAAGTTGGACTATAAGAGTTAAGGGTTAGTTAAGTGTTAGGTTATGTCCTGCGTCATACACTTAAGCGAGTATAGGCTTGTGGTGCGCTCCATAGTTTTAACCATAAACAGTTTGACTATAGATCTATAGGTCTAAAAGTAAAAATTAATGCATTTTATATTATAAAAAATTATAAAGAACTCAAACTATTCCCTTTTGTATACGAAATTTATTAAATTTATTTACAAAGAAGGAATGGAAATGTGTTTAAAATTTTAAACATTCTTTTAAGGGTTTTTCGTGTCTACAGATGAGTTGATTAGCACCAATGAAATCTCGGCGGCATATAGACAGCTGAAAAAAACATGTGAAAGGTCTATTTTTGGACCTAAACTAATTATTTGAATACAAAAACTTCAAATTGATTTTGTACGATTTGAATTAATTTAGTTATATAAGAAGTCATGAAAGTATTCTTGAAAAATTAATATAAATCAAAATGAGCATCGGGGAAACTTTAGAATAAGGAGCCAGGCTTTGAAAGAAATGAGTTTTATAGGTTTATAGAGAGAGTCGTGGAACTCCCAAAACTGAAGTCAAAGTCTGCTGGAGGCTTTTAGTTTAATAATGATTCAGGCCCGTACCAAACCAACTTCGTGTGGGGGCAAATAAATTTTTGCAATTTTTAACCTATTAATTTTTTAGAAAAACGCGTAGGGTAAGGAGATACCCCCTATCCCCTGGGTTGCTATGGGCCTGTAATGATTCGATGTTGAAGTTGCGAAATTTCCGAAGAAAAATATGAAAATGTTGGTAAAATAGTGCTGCCAGAGGAACGTTTTTGCACAGAACATAAAATCCCGAATTCATAAACGGTTTCAAGCATCCAAAATCATATTTTTTTACATTTAATTCAATAAATTTTTTCATAGGCATGAAAAATTTGTTCTAGACAAGGGATTTTCTCCTGCATGGTATAACTAACACCGGCTTCGCGTACAAAATTTGTAAGCATCAAGCTCTAAACACATAGATGACAGCAGACTGCAAATACTGCCAACTTCAAGCGCAGCCAACTTCAAATGCTGCTCTGAAGTCGGCTTCATAATTATTTTGAAGACAGCAACAACATAATAATCAGCTGGTGTGTAAATCAATTTTGAATTTTTATAAATATTACAAATTCAAAGTTTAAAAATATAAAAAATGAGCGAAGAAAATTTTTATCACAACAATTGCTAAAATATCCCAGACTACAGCTGAAGTGTATTAAGCCCATGAGGCGAATAGTACAAGAAACCGAAGATGGTGGGTTTGCCCAGAACAGCTGTGTATTTTAGCAATGCTAATTTCAGGGATGCCGTATTACTTATTTCATAATGAATAAAATTGAAAATATTGATGAAAAATGTAATAATATCACGCGAATACTATAAAAACACATAAATTTATTTATTGTATTTTTGCAATGTTCTTTTGTGTTTAATATTAGAAAAAAAGTTTTTGTTCTAATTTGTCCAATTTATATACATATATAATGGCAACACTATATTTGCTTATTTGCTGCCCGTCAAAATAGAAAATAGCCTAAGTTGGCAGCAGCAGCAAATGCTGTTGTGCAGTCGTGCTGCCCTGCTGCCGTCAAAATAATCGTTTTCATTTAAACACTTGCATTTTATTTTTGACGTATTGCTGCTTACTGTCGGCTGTCGTCTATGTGTTTAGAGCTTCTGGCAGCACACTTTTTCATTTTGCGGCAATTGGTACCATTATGCTAAAATCGACCCTGAGTATCTGCTATGATATATCTTCTTGTATAATGTAAAATACCTGGTAGGAAAATCAGTCATAAAAGCAAATTGAATTGATGAAAGAGAGGTGCCTCTTGTATTCGGCGTAAGAGAATCTCATTTCACCTGAACTCATTTGTGTCATAATTTCATTCTTAAAAATAGAGTTTTTTAATAGTTCTTGAAACTATTCCGTTTCAAAAGTATGACTTGATAATATTCAAAAATAAAAAAAACTTTTTTCTTGAATGTTATCAATTCAAGTTGTTTAAAAGAATTTTTTCATTAAAATAATTATGAGATATTTCTATTAAAATTTTAGGAATAGAAAATTGAAAATTTCTTGCTACTTTGATTAAAATTGTAATTCCATATAGACACGTTTGTTCAACTTTTCAAATGTTTATGTTATTTTCGGGAAATAAAATAACAACTGCAATTTTTTATTCCAAACACATACGAACTAAATTTGTTTCATTTTGTAAAACGATGGATAACAATTTTTACATATCACTTGAAATTGAACTGATTATTATTTCATTAATTCAGGTGTGTCAAATATTTTGAGCAAAGGTATTTGTGTTGAACAACTATGAGAAAAATCTAAGAAAAGCTTTAAGTACATTTTCCGTAGGAGCCTCCTACAAAGTGTAGATAGCGGGCTACTGTGTTCGAAAACCTGCTTGAGAGAATAAATTACGGAGTCAGTCATACATTTGATTCCTCTAGAGGCACCATGGGATTAGTTAGTTAGATGGTGGGGGAACATTTATGTATATTGTAAAACAAATTTTATATGGAAGCCACCCTAAGCAGGGGAACAAAAGGCTAGTTTTTTCCGAGGTGAAAATGGGGAGACAATTTTTGAAAATATTATTTTTGCGGGGGAGTACCCTAAGAAGGAGTTGGTTTGTTTGAAAAGAAAATGTCGGAGACAAAAAGTTGCTGGGACTCGGTTTCTCATTTTATCTGTCTAGAGCTGACTCGAGGACAGTTGTAATATACATTTTCCTTTAGCTTGAGGGCGGATGCGGCACGCCTTCTTCTAATGCAATCTGCCTAAAATTTCCCATAATGAGGTTTTTCTAAGGAGAACATTTTTGGGAGAAGCGACGTTCCAAACTTTGTGGAAAAAAATTAGCCCATGCAAATAAGGTGCATACTAATGGATATAAATACATACATATTTGTAAAATGTTTGGTTTTTTAGCTTTACGTAATAGTTATGTACACATAATATACAAAAGTGTACTTTAAAACTAATGTACATGAATGGTTTGGAAGCAGGAAGTTATCAATTCGTGTGTGTTTTATGTGTGTGTGTCAACAGATAGATTATTATGGTGTTTATGAGCTGATTGTAGAAATCATTTTTTTTTGTTTGAAAGCTGTTGCTTCAAGTTAGGTTCCAGAATTTTTTATGGGAAATTGTCTTTTTTTAGACGGAACCCTAAAAAGACTTGTTCGCGCACCTTTTCAAAGTTTTTACAATTAAGAGGGAAAGCAAACGGAGAAACAAATACATAAATTTTCTCACTGAAACTCAATTGAAGTTCTTTAATTTTGAAATTTTCAACTTCATTTGGAATTTTGGTTAATTTTGAGAAACTTGATACGCGCGAAACCTTTCGATGCAGTTAAATTTGAGCTAAATAATTGCGCTCATAGAGTCCATTTAACACTTTGAAATAACGAAACTGTAGGAATCAATGCAAGAATTCTATGGGGTGGATGCAGATGAGGAAGCGGAGGAACGTAGGGACTGCTAAAACTGAGTAAGCCGGAATTAAGTAGAATAAAGGGAGTTATGACAGGTCACTCTCAGCTACTGATACATCTTAACCGCATAGAAATACCGGCAGGAGATGAGTGTAGATGAATGTCATTCAGGCCGAAGTTGGGGCGAAAAGAAGGGCGGCAAACTGGATGAGGTACTATAGGATATACGGGGAGCATATCATATTCTGTACTGACAGCAAGGCCGCCATAAACACGCTTGCGGGCTGGTTCATGAATGCCGGATATCGCTAAATGAAATAGCGAGACATTCAGACATGGAGCTTCGCTGAGTACCAGGACACAACGGTGTGTCCGGAAATGAAATGGCGGATGAACTAGCAAGATCTGGTACCCGCCTACAGCAGTAGGATATATACTACGTTTACACGTAGCCTATTCACAAATAGATAACTCACTGTTTATGCGTCAGTGCGAATGCAGAAAATTTGTATTTTTTAGTGAAGCCAGATGGTAAAAATGTAACTAATTGGCAACACTGTTAAGCACAACATATGTTCAGAAAAAGACGAGATTGCTAAAATAATAATGGAGAAACAAAAAATTATGACAATTCAATTAATGCAGAAAATCCACGAAATATTTCAAGAACGGTTCAACAAAAGGCATGCAACTTTTGCAATCGCTAGTGAAAGAAAAAGGCGCAGACACCAGTTAATTCTTGGAACATTTAAAAGTGACTACTTGATATTTTTGTTGCAGAAGCAGTTTTCAAGAAACGTAGGAAAAGACGATTCAAAGCTCGCCCTAGAAGTGACCACTACTGGACATTGATTAGAGGGCGACAAAATGAGGAGTTATACTTTGAGTCGAAGCGAATGAATTTCGTGCAATTTTTAGTAAATTATTTCCTTTCTGTCATATGATTGTACGTGTGCCACATCGAAGAAAACTTTAAAACCGATAAAAAAAAGTGGCAACTTTTTGTGTTTTATTTGCTAATAGCTTTTTAATCAGTACTTGCTTTCGTGACTTAGCTATTCACAAATAAAAATTTTATTTACTGTTTATACGTCAAATTTTTCTATTCACAATAATTTTATTTGCGAATAAGCAGTACGTATAAACGTAGTAATAGACGAATTTGTTGGTGTGCCTCTCAGTAGTTGCAAACAGCTAATATAGCGACAGCTGCTAAGAATTGCGCAGGAAAGGAGGCCGAACGAGATCACCTGCCGAATATCGCGGCTCACATGGCCCAGCTATGAGTATAAGAGAGCTGTGGCCTCCTTGGACTATACGAGGCATGGGCTTCACACCCTTGTGGCTGTTCTAACGGGACATTGTCACATGGGAGTACATGCGAGAAGAGTAAATCTTCCATACAATGAGATGAGGAGAAGGAGAGTGTTGAACACTTTCTCTGTCGATGTCTGACTCTCTCTGACAAGAGAGCAAATTACTTGGCCAGACCGACACTAAATGGGCTACCGGAAGTGTCGAAATGCGGACGGAACAGAGTGGACTCCTTCATCCGTTCATAGGGCTGGTTCAAGTCGGAACTGGCGGGAGGTATGTAGGGCTGTCTCTCTACAGTCTATTCGGGTAGACACAACGGGACCTTTCTAGGACCCCATGGGGGGCAGTATAATGACCGACATCCCGCGTAACATAACATAACATATGCCAGTGCCTCGCCTTCCCCCAAATACGGTCTCGATATCTAGGGAGAGACATCTTACCAGACGCAAACCAATTGTGCGGTGCATATTCTGGAGAAAATTAAGGAACTTTGTGAGTGACACGGAGTTCCTTTATAGACCTAAGCGTCAAACTTTTTGTGGTTAAATACATACATGAAGCACACAATAAGCCTACACTGGCTTAAGTGTATGTCGCACGACATGGTCTACCATAGCCCTCCAATCAACCTAACATTACCCTACTCTTGAGCAGTTACAAAAGCATACCAGTGGGTCTCCTTAGTCAATATCACCAACTTGAGTGACATAAATATTTGTTTGAGTTGGCTAAATACGAATGGAATGAAATAGCCGAATATTCGGTGGATAGAATACCAACATTTGTAACGTCTCTACTACGTTCCTGCGTACTTGTAAGAAATATGAACGAATAACCAGCGAAGCGAATGACATTCAAATAATGCAAAATTTCTCAGAATGATAAGAAATTTTGTAAACAAAGAAAACACTTTCATTTTCTTATGCCGCTATTGTGCAACACTTGTTGTTTATGAATATATTGGCTGACTTCACATACAACAATTACTAAATCAAAATCGTCAACTAAAACAGTTTCAGTTTAACGAATACAACACAACGCAACGCAACATAATTAAATATTGTTTACGGCAACCTGGGAACTGACTTGAATAACAATTATTAGATAAACTATTAGTTTTTGTTTCGTTGGTGGGTAAATACACACACACACACATGCAAACATATGTATGCACATACATATGTACGCATGCAATTATATTCATGCACACATGCTCTAACGACTTCTTGTTTTAACAAAAATTCATGTGATCAAAGAGTATACATTTGTATGTACATACATACATACATACATACTTTTATAAATGAAGGCACGTAGATACATACATACATACATACATATGTGCTAATGGTGGTGTGAATATTCGTATTGGATTCGGCAAATATTCATACTTTTCATGACATTCGTATCATTTGTGTTTCTCTTGGACCAGTACTCAGGGCATGACCCCCGTAAATATTGCATTGCATTGTACTGGAACTAGGAAAATGGAATCGAGAAAAGAGAGAGAGAGAGTGGTGGGAGGAAATGCGGAAATGGTGAGTGCTTGTGGATGTTTGATCAAGCAAAAATATAATAACACGAAAACAAAACATTACTGTCAGTTTCTCAAACGCACAAATAAATTTAAAACAAAAACGAATTTCAAAATTTTGTTTTTGTCTTATACAGGGTCCGCCATCTAACGTTTTTTTTTCAACTAGTGCTTATTTCGTGAATGGTAACACTTAGCTCATGTCTGATTTGAACGAATTTGGTGGTGTACACGCTTCGCTAAGTGGGCCTGCAATCGACTTACAGAAGATGCCGATTTTGCCAAAAAAAAAAAAAAAATCATCTTTTCAGATGAAGCTCATTTTGATCTTGGCGGGTATGTAAACAAGCAAAATTGTCGCATTTGGAGCACAGAAAACCCGCACGCATACATTGAAAAACCGACGCACCCAAAATGAGTCACTGTTTGGTGCGGATTTTTCTTCGAAAATGAGCAAGGAGTTGCCTTTACAGTCAATGGCGATCGTTATCGGGCCATGTTGACCGAAGGAGGAGGATATTGACAACATTGGGTTTCAACAGAACAGCGCTACGTGCTACACAGCCAAAACTATACTCGATGTATTGGACCGTTTAAAAAAAAAAGTTATTTGCCGGACCCTATATTTATTTATGCCAGCGCTGGGACGGGCTCGAAATCGTGAAACTGACACTTAGTGCAAAGCTGAATACTCAAAATTTATTGTTGTTAATTTATCTGTTTAGCGTTCAGCAGAGTAGTTCGGAACCCATACAAAAAAAAAAAAAAACAAGAAGAGAAGTTGAGCTAATCACCCTCTGGGACTAATCATTAGTTGCAGACGATTACAAAACACAAATTTTTATTTATTTGTGGCTTATCCGCATAGACCAATGACTACATATCCCCACAGAAAGTAGTTTAGCGGTGTTAAATCACAAGATCTTGGAGGCCAATTCACAGGTCCAAAACGTGAAATTAGGCGGTCACCGAACGTGTCTTTCAATAAATCGATTGTGGCACGAGCTGTGTGACATGTTGCGCCGTCTTGTTGAAACCACATCTCCTGGACAACATGGTTATTCAATTCAGGAATGAAAAAGTTTGTAATCATGGCTCTATACCGATCACCATTGACATTGACGTTCTGGCCATCATCGCTTTTAAGGAATGATTCCACCAGCCCATAAAGCGCACCAAACAGTCAGTTTTTCTGGATGTAACGTTGTTTCGAACATACACTTGAGGATTTCCTGCACTCCAAATGCTGCAGTTTTGTTTGTTGACGTAGCCATTCAACCAAAAGTGCGCTTCATCGCTAAACACGATGAAATGGACGTAGCTGTCACTTGACAGCTGTTAAATCGGTCGCCATCTTGAACAGTAATGCCAACTTAAAGTTCTATACATCGAAAAAAAACACCCAAAATATAAAAGCAAACATTTTGAAAGTGGCGAAATAGTTTTTGTAGTGTTTCAAAATTTAAAAGTATTTTTTTGCATAGACATTTACTTTGACGCTCTGAACACTGGTATTCCTCTGGCAAGCTCAGGCTTTTCTTCCGTCCAGCGAACAAGTGAACTGTTTAGGAAAACTACATACACACACACATACGATAATTGTTTCAAAGATTTACTAAATAAAATAAAAATTAAACATATGTATGGTTTCAAGTTTTATTTCCCAGTTTTTTAACAAATAAATAGCGGTACTCAGCGTTTTGTGCGTTTTTGGTTGCGACTATTTGCGTTTGCGATTATATTGCAACTGATATTGAGCACCCTTTTTAACAACTTTGCAATTTTTATTGCACTCCAGATAACAGCTGATAAATTAATACACAATTTTTAATTTTTCACGTTTTATTTTTTTTTGGTAATTGCTGTTGGCTCCATCTCTACAATTTTTTGTTTGCTTTGTTTTAAAATGTCAGCTGTTCGAGTGTCAGTGTTGCAAACGCAATACTCATGCGAAAAAAGCAACACGTAATTAGCGGTGCGTAAATGCAAAAATATTGCGAGTGCAACCTTGTATATTTTGTTGTTGGGTTGCAAAGAAAAAGCAACGATTTCTTGCATTCGCACTTACGCAAGACATTTGCACCAAATAATGAACTGCGCTAATGTAACATTTTTTCTATAAAAACACCCACTCGATAGCAAAACAGCAAGTGATTGAATTTGTTGTTTGTGTTCGCAATGCTAATATAGAGGAATCGGATTTGGTATGAAAGCACTTTTCTTCACTTTGAAAGTCTTTTCGAATTGTCGATTGAGTCATCGTTCGAATAAAAGAACGTCATAGAGGAACCCAAAACAATTTTCTTTCGCTTAGAGTCCGTACAATCGCACGACTTCGACATTGAGGAAATGGCAGTAAGATTTATTCTTATAAGTACTAACAGGTGGGCCAAAAGAAGTTATCCGATGTTATTTGGCTTTCAAAATATCAGTTGTGTCTTGCGTAGTGTGTGTCGTTGATCCGTCTTGTTGGAACTACAGAGCTAATTCATTCAATTGAGGCAGAAAAAACTCGGGTAACATGGCCCTGTGGCGCGTTATTGTTTGACCAACGGAGTCTACGAAAAAAATGACCCGATGACTCCTCCAGCGTGAACAGTGCTCCATGCAGACTCTTTGAGCGGGTGTAATGGCTCCTCGTACACTATTCGTGGAATTTCGGGCGCCAGAAGCGATAGCTTTGCTTGTTCACGTAACCGCTGAGGTGTGTGGAAATGAGCCCCATCTCTCATTATGATTTTGGTCAATAAATCGTCCAGATCGTCGTAGACGCAATTATTCCTCGTTCTTGGGAAGTGTATCGCTGACTACTTGTATTCTGCAGCTGTGTAGTTCACAAATGTAAAAAGACATTTTCTGTCTGCCACTTGCAAAAATAAGAGCAACTTCCAATAGGATGATTTCTTTTGGCCCACCTTGTATATATAAGCTAAGATAATTTTGTTTTACGTAGCATTTAGACGGGAAAGTAAACTTTCAACTCAGTTTCCCTCAAAATTCCTGAAAGTAAGTTTTTGACATTTACTGAATGTAAAGTAACAAGGTAGTCAACAGGGTTACCTACTTCACAGCACATACAAATTTTCAGCAATGCAGTAGAATAATAATTGTGAATTTTAAATTATTTTGTACATTCACATTTTGTAATGTGAATAAGGAACACAAATAAAGTATATTTGTAGCGATGATTATTAAATTAATTAATAAAAGTTTCGCAATAAAAATTATTTTCGAATGTTGCCCCATAAATTTATGTTTTTAGTAGTCTTGGCAACTCTATTTCAGTAATATTTATAATTCTTTTAATTTTTGTATAATAATAATACTTGTAACTCTTTGCTTTGACGACATTTTTAAAATCAACTTTCACGTTCCTTTGAAATAATTGAGCAAAAAGTTTTCATGAAAGTCACAGATTTCATTGAAATGATGAAAGTACTTTCCCGTGTAAATGCAGTGTTAATACACAAAATAAAAACTGACGTTGACTGGAGCAGCTCGACTTCTGCTCGTCAATTTTATTCGACGTAAATATTTTTTGTGTTTTAGATGCATTTAAAAGAAAATTTTGTGCATAAAACAGATGGCTCAAAGAAAATGCTACAATTCAGGGTTTCATAAAAGTGAAACCCTTTTAAGCGGGAAGTATTTATCAGTGAAATACTGTTCAGCTTCGCATTTCATTGAGTTTCTTTTGTTAACAATGATGGGAATTTTCACACTTAAAATTGAATATGAAGACTTTTATGAATATTATTAGAAATTTGTGTACCATCATATTTACATACATATGTATGTATGTATGTGTGTATGAACTATGTGTATATCAATTCACATTTTATCTTTTACTACGTATACCAGGCATGTATATGTATATGTACATATATGTATATGATTATATACATATGAATGTATGTTTCTATATAAGAAGCCGTAAAATTAAAAAAGAAGTTCAAGTCCCCTTATTTTCTTTCGTTCATTATTTGCGAATCATTCGTGTTCAGTGACCACAACATCAAAACAAGTCCAATCTCTCAAGTTGAATTTTATTTTTTTTGTTTTACAGTTGTGAAATTGATCAAGGACAAGACCTTTGAAATCATGAACAGTTTCTGCAAGAAAAGATTGTCATTAAACAATGGCCTGTGCTGGTTAAACAAAAGTTATTTTATTTTCATCATCTTTATTGTTGCTGAAAACGCCATTCGCTGCAATGGTCATGGTCGACTTATTGAACCGCCAAGTCGTGCATCTGCGTGGCGTTATGGTTTTAACACACCACCAGACTACAATGATCATGAGTTGTACTGTGGTGGTTTTACGCGTCAGTGGAAACGCAATGAAGGTAAATGTGGAGTGTGTGGTGATGCATGGGATATGCCGGAGCCGCGACCGCATGAGCATGGTGGCCAATGGGGCCAAGGGGTTATTGTGCGCCGATACCATCCAGGCGCTGAAATGACAATACGTGTCGAGCTGACAGCCAGTCATATGGGGTACAATACATTTTGATTTACTATGACGCTTAACAAATGCCAATATTAATTAATTCTTGCAGATACTTTGAGTTCCGCTTATGTCCAGAACCAAAAGCAAATCAAGATTGCTTAGATCGTAATCTCTTGGAAGTTCTTTCAGGATCTCCCGCTCAACCGGCACCCAGCGATTTGAATACACGTTTCTATCCCCGAAATGGAAGCAGGATTTATGATATTAAAGCTCAGTTACCAGGTATGCTAATATTTTTATTTACATATTTTTGTGACTTGCACAAGTGTAGAGGGGATAAGTTTCTAATTCCGTTGGCAATTTTCACCAGAAGTATGAAGTATATATGTACATATATCTGCGTCCACACGGATTAAAAGCTAGAGTTGAGATAAGAGAATTTGAAATAATTCCGCTTAGATGGTTATCAACAAAATTAGTATTGGGTAAGATATTTCATTAGAGGGAATCTTTCGTTCTTTTTCAGGAAGCTACATATAATTCAGAAAGCAGGAAAATAAAAATGTCTCATTCGTACCAGCGATTTGTTTCTCAAAACTTCTGTACTACAAGTAAAATACACACTTATAAAAATTGATTATTTTGAAGTTAAATAATTTTTATTATTCGAACTATTTCTTATATACAGTATTTATCGGATATAAGAAACTTGAAAAATCCACGAAAAAAAATTCTTATAAGCGTTTCTTTCTTATAAACAATTATTTTATATAAGAAACTTATTTCTTATATAAGTAGCTATGGCCATAAGGCATTTGTTTCTTATATGAATAAACGAGCTTTTTTACCTTTTTATGTATATACGTAGATGTACATATGTATGTAAATAGAAAAATAAAACAAATCAAATTTTATTTTATTAACCCCTTTAGTAAATAGATATAAAAAACTAGACAACTTCAATTTGAAAAAAAAAACTATATGTAGTAAATACATGTACATACATACATAATTAATTTTGTACTATTTATTTATTTATTTACGAGGCAAGAAACAAAAGCTTCTCATGAGCACTAAAAGTATAAAAAAAACGTTGTTGTTGTTGTAAAACTGTCAGAAAACAGAGTTGTCCACGCAAACTACATAAATTCAGTGTTGCCCTTGAAACTTTCTTATATAAATTATTTTTCTATACATTTTGTGGTTTTGGTGTTCAAGAAAAATGTTCTTTTATCAGTTTTTTACTTATAAGCGTTTTTCTTATATGAAACTTTTTTTGTTAGAAAAAACACTAAAAAGATATGGTGTTTTTGCAAATGTTTCTTATAAGCGTTTTGTTCTTATATGAGATGTTCTTATATCCGATAAATACTGTATTAGCAAATTTGTTTCTTTGTAGCAATAACTTGCGATCAGTGTGTTTTGCAATGGCGCTATGTAGCTGGAAATAACTGGGGCATGTGTCCGGATGGGAATGGCGCTGTTGGCTGCGGTCCTCAAGAAGAATTCAGATCATGTGCTGATATTGGCTTGGGAGAGGGCATTCCAAAGCGACCAGTGTGGCCCCCAGTGCGATCCACTTTGCGACCCAAAGTGTCGTCCAGCAGCACGGAAACCAGTCAGTCAGAAGAATCGTCCGAATCTTTCAACTATATTTCTTTGCTCGTTGTATTTATTTTGCTATTCCTTGGCTTGTTTCTTTTGGCCATTTGGTATTTGTATCGCAAGAACCATCCGCTTATTGGACGATGTAAGGGATATATCGATAAACGTTTGTGTAAGAAGAAACCTTTGCCAATTTCAACTACTGCTGTGACACAAAACAGATCGAAGATATCAGCTTTCAGCTCAGTTCCTGTTCTCGGAAATAATCCTCTTAAATTAGATATAGATAGCCCAAAGTGTTCGGAGGACGTACCTGTGCCCCCGCCACGCTTAAAACGCCATTCTCGCGTAAAAGAGATGTCTCCTGATGAATCGAGCGTGGCATAAGCTTTAGTTAAAATCCACTTTATTATTGTCTTCTCTTCTGAAAGGAAACCACAAGACTTCGAAAGAGAAGATACATACATACATATGTAGTATATTGTATATTAAAAAAATAATTTATTTTAGATTTTCGGATAATGGTAACTTATAGTTAAACCCGACTGCCCCTTATTTGTGTTCCATAAAACCTTTTTAGTAATATAAATGAAATTTTTTTTTATCTATGAAATAATAAATTAACATGTACGTATTTAGTTTAAAAGGATTCCTTTTCTTGTTATGTACATATGACATAAAAGATCCCAGATAGATAGACTTACAATGGATTGAATTATGCATCGAAGACTTCAGACTCACTCAAATAATTTTTAAACATATTTTTTTTTAATTTTAATTGTTGGTTGCACAGGTCTCTAGCAATAATTTGGCTTTTATACATAGATTTAAAAACTATCAATTAGTCCACGAGTTATCAGGGTGCACAGAGATAAAAGGTGGACAAAAAGAGATAGCAAATCTTCAATGTAAAATGCATTCATTTCGCTTCAGCAAATGCTCTAAAGCAGGGATGCCCAGGGCCTATACGCTTGGTACGCTTTTATTTTTGTAAAAGCGCGAAGCATTGGCTGAGCATTTTAATATGTATACACAACTCTTTGCATGAAATACACACATACACACATATCCCAAGTTCAAAGCAACAACACTTTCATATGCACAGCAATAAGAAGGCAGGCTTTGTTGGTACACATTGGTGCCAAGCGTAAATTTTGTTGTTTTTTGTTTTTTTTGTTTTCATGATTTTGTTTTTTTTTAATGATTTCGTGAGTATGAAACACTTGAAGAAATCATTTTTTGTTATGAGTTTATTTCTGTTTGCGCTTCCATAAGAAGATTTTGGGCACCCCTGCTCTAAAGCATAGATGCCCAGTAGTGGCTGATATCAGCAAATTAAGCTCACACGTATTATTACGCTCTTTCGTTTGATCGTCAATCAACCAATAGGAAATCACCATGTTGAGTGGGAGAGACAAACTACACTTGCAGAAATTCTGTGTCTTATTATTGCGATGTATTAATGATGTCAGCCGAAAAGTATTTTATGTTACAAAATGCTTTTGATGACATGCAATGTCTTATTTTTCATAAGACATTTAAAAAAACTAAGAAATATAATTAAAAAAAAAAAAAACATTTTGAAGGTGTTCACAAAGACATGAATAAAATGAATATCAAATTGTTTTCTTACAGTGTTGTGTTGTCACTCTCACCAATACTACTACCATGGGCATCTATGCTCTAAAGTTTGTAGCAACACTAAGATCATTAACGCAGCTGTACAAAACTAAAATGTATGTTAACATTTTACTGAACATTTGAATTTTTTTTTATTTATTTTTTTTTTTGAACTATGATACATTTATATTAAATTACGTTTTCATGCTCAAGTTCACTTGTTAATCAATATTAATTAAGGAAAGTAAAGTTTTTATAGCTACACAGAGAAAAAAGCACCTAATAAAGTAGAACAAAATCAATAAGATATCTCTATGGTTTTTTTTCAAGAAGGATTCCTTATTATTTTAAATGGGAAAACCTTATTGAAAAAACAACAATTAATGAAATTAAAAAGATGATTTACGTGTGTTTATATAGGAAACTAATAAAACCAATAGGGAAAAATTAATAGGATAACCTAATAAAATCAATAAGAAATCCTTATTGTATACAATTTACAAGAACACCTAATAGAATCAATAAGTTCTTCTCTATAGAATTTTTTTTTGGTACCATGCAAATCGGAAACTGAGTAAAAACAAACGTGAGTAACAAGTTTTCTTCTTGGTTTTATGTGTTTTTCTTGTTGAGACAATTAATAAGATTTGCAACATGGAAATAATAAGAAATACCCATAGAAAAGTCTTCTTTTCTCTCTGCTGGGATACCCCTCAGCCTAAAAACGTTTCAAAGAGAAAATCTTATTGAATCTATGAGGAAGTTTTCGCTCTGTGCAGCTATTTTGAATATCAGTATATTGCCACTGTTAAAAAAATTTGTTAGAAAATTTTTATCAGACGGACTTTACCAAAGTCCGTTACACTGGGGGAAAAAATTGCTCCAAAGTTTGACAAAATTTAGATCTTTCGCGTTTGTACTGTGTATTCCTGCAAATTGTAACACACCTCTGACAGTTCAACGGCTAGAAGCAGTAGTATTCGTGCGTTTGTAGTTGTTTTTGGAAATATAAAAACAGATTTGCATAAGAATATAGTAATGGAGAAAAATTATCTATTTTTATTTCAAAGACAGTTGATTCAATATTGTTTTTATGATTATATTTTGATTTTTTGCCCTGAAAGGGTATACCGGTGCACTGTGGTCGGAAAGTTCATTTCATTGGCCAAAAGTCAAAATGTTTACACTCACGAAATATGTTTTTGTTTTTGAAATCTAGTAGTCAACACTCCAAAACAACCATAAATTAATTTTGTTGTCGTAATATGTAATTCACCGTTATTCGGTGAGTCACCGAAGTTGAATTTGTTTGCTTCATTTGTAACTAGAATTGCGTTCGGTGTTTTATAGTGCTTACTTCAATTGTTTGTTAAAGCTGAAAACAAAGCGTGTTAAATAAAAGTTTAAATGGAAAACGAAGGTGATGGTAAGTTTATTAATTTTGTAAAATATAATACTCAAAAATTGGATACTCTAAAAAACAAAATAACTTTTTCCAAAAGTCCTTGACATTTTGGAATTTATTTTATTTTTTAAGTTTGAGTAAGCTTAACACATTTTGTTTGGCAGCGTTAAGCATAAAGCTTTAAACACATAGACGACAGCAGACTGCAAATGCTGCCAACTTCAAGTGCAGCCAACTTCAAATGCTGCTCTGAAGTCGGCTTCATAATTATTTTGAAGACAGCAACAACATAATAATCAGCTGGTGTGTAAATCAATTTCGAATTTTTATAAATATTACAAATTCAAAGTTTAAAAATATAAAAAGTGAGCGAAGAAAATTTAGCGAATTTTATCACAACAATTGTTAAAATAGCTCAGAATACAGCTGAAGTGTATAAAGCCCATAAGACGAATAGTACAAGAAACCGAAGATGGTGGGTTCGCCCAGTAAATATAACCCGTGATGAGGAGGGCATTTACAAAACAAGTGTACAACAGCTCAAGGCAAAAGATGAAGAACACTTTTTCAAAGCAACCAGGATGAAAATTAAATAAAATATCACAAAAAATTAGCTCAAACGAAAAAAAAAAATTGTTTTGATATTGAAAATGAACAGCTGCGTATTTTAGCAATGCTAATTTCAGGGATGCCGTATTTCTTATTTCATAATGAATAAAATTGAAAATATTGATGAAAAATATAATAATATCACGAAAAAACTATAAAAACACATACATTTATTTATATATTGTATTTTTGCAATGTTCTTTTGTGTTTAATATTAAAAAAAAAAGTTTTTGTTCTAATTTGTCCAATTTATATACATATATAATGGCAACACTATATTTGCTTATTTGCTGCCCGTCAAAATAGAAAATAGCCTAAGTTGGCAGCAGCAGCAAATGCTCTTGTGCAGTCGTGCTGCCGTCAAAATAATCGTTTTCATTTAAAGACATGCATTGTATTTTTGACATATTGCTGCTTGCTGTCTGCTGTCATCTATGTGTTTAGAGCTTAAGATTGAAAACCAAATTATTTTGAAGTGTTTCGTTTTTGAAAATGTTCATCTCGATTTGCGGTTTTTGAGTATTTGATTGAGCAACCCGAACTAACTTTCTTAAAGGCACAGATTATAACAGCGTAAAATTTCATCCTATCGATGGAAATCTAAAGTACTAACAAAATCTAAGGACCTAGTCCACTGCACTCCTGGATTAGATGTTTTCAGTTCGTACTACATTTAGGATAAAAAAAAATAAAAACTCAGAAAGAAAAGAAAAATTTATGTAAACTTTTTTTTTAACTTTAATTCTAAATGTTGATAATTTAAAAAAAAAATTATTTTATACAAAACACTTACACCGGCATTCATAAAAAATAAAACATTGTTGAAATACATTTTAGAACAAATTTTTCATATCAAATTTCTTCTAAAATGTATTTGAGCAACATTTTATTTTTTATGAATACCGGTGTTAAAATATACTGCAAATTCAAATTCCAGTTAAAATTCCGTTATTTTAAATTTTAATAGTTTTGGCCAAGAAAAGTGATGTTTCCGACCATAGTGCGCTAAGATAGTTTACAGGGCGACTACAAATATTCAACTGGTTCGTGGCTTGGGTTATACTCATACAAGGTAATGCAGTCTCCACCAAAAGCAAGAATTATGGATTTGTGTAAATATGTGTAAATTACTCTTGATGCGGATGCTATAATTGAAACTCGATTGATAGGGTACACAGAATCAATCACTTATCAAGGGAGCAATTGGTGGTAGGTTGTGTATACGTTACTGCTCGGGTTGGGTTTTTCCACACTTAGTTTTTTCCGCTAAACGGGGACAAAATAAGGAGAGTTTTAGGAAAGAGTTGGATTTTATATTTTAGCAAAAACCAAATACATATATATTTCTTTTCCTTTAATACATATTAATTTGCATTAATAAAAAAAATGGGATTAAAAACAAGTAAGAGTACTATATTCGGCTGTGCCGAATCTTATACACCCTTTACCAAAGTTTAATTAGAAGCTTTTCTATATAAATGTGTAATATCAGGGGGCAAATCACCGCATTCGAAATCGAGTGCTTTGTCTTCGAAATGCTGTTAACATGGATCACAGGACTCGTTATCGAAACGCATCTAATCGATGTTGTACTCGATTGTTACTACACTATCGAAAACAAATAAACTTTAGCTTCTAGCAGCAAAACAAATAAAATAGCAAAGAAGCGACAAAAAATTAAAGAAATAATTTAAAAAATATAAATTTTATTGTTTTTAGGGAAAGTGAATACCAAGAAAAAGATTTCCCACTAAGTAGTGTATTTCATTTGTTACATTTTTCACCACTTTGCACATAGTGATTTGTGCCAACCCCACTAAAAGATAATTCCCGGCCATGTGATGAAAGCTGCCACTGGCCAAAAGGGACAATGTAGCGGCAAGCTGCAATACGAATGGTACGCTCGTCGACATGTGACCAGAGATATTTATATCCGATAAAACGTATTCAAAAGCTTCCTTAGAGAGCCAAAAACGTCTTTTGAATCTACATACATATGTACAAACGATGAAACATTTAGTTCTAATCTTTTGCTTTAAACTCACAACTTACTCAGCTTCTGGCAATGAAAAACGATTGCTTTCGTCACGAATGTTTCTACTTATAATGGCAATATTGGACTCATCCTCCGATTCCGAAGATGAGAAACATAAAAACACATTTGGATTCATTTATCTTGAAGTTTTTTTAAACAATTTATTTATATTTTGTTTTCCTTTTTCGTTTTGTTTCTTTATTGTCAAATGCGTACTGCGATGTAAAAAATAGTAGTAGACAATATTAATTGCGATCGAATACTGTCATCCAAAAAAGTGCAGCCGTCGAAATATTTGTACACACGAAAGAAGACTCGATTTCGAATGCGGTGATTTGCCCCCAGGTCGTATATGAACTTCGACCAAGCACTAGCAAAAATCGGAAACTATAAATGCATTTGTTAGACAAAATAAATAATAATATGTTTATAAATTACTAAATAAAAACAATATATTTTTAGTAACTTATGTTTTTAACATACCACCAAAAACTTCACTTACAATTTACATAAGATTCTTTTTTTTTTGTATAACTGATTATTATACAGCGCCATTTATTCGGCCACGAGGTCCGAGTTCGAATCCCAAACAAGCCAAACATGAAAAATTATTTTTATATTTTTTTGCGTTTAACTGATGTTTAGTGACTAAAATTGGCATGAGCAATAAAAAGTTATGCTAAATTCGTACAAAAATAATAACTTGTTTTAATATCGTAGTGCAACACAACATCTATTTAAATTTTTAGTTATACCTTTTTATTACGATGGCGCTTTAAATCCTACCAGAGGTAAACGGAAAACTTTGTAATACAAAAGAAAATATAGTAGAAGATAATTATATAAAATCGATAAAAAGTTAATAAAAAAAATTATTTATTACTTATTACTTTTTCTGTATGTATTTTTATATTCCTCGAGAGTAATGATTTCGACTACTTTTGTAAGGGTTTTCATTTTAATTACAAATTTAAAAAGTCTAACGGATTGCTTTTGGGACACCGTCAACAAAAATATGTACTTCTGTAATCAGAAATGTAAGTACAGTGAAAACTCTCATAACCGGACACTCACCGTCGGGGCATTTTTGTCCGGTTATAAGTGGTGTCCGCTTAAAAGAGGTACAACTTTTTTTTTAATCTTTTTATTTTATAATGCTAAGCTTTCCACTGCGGTCGAAAAAATTGATTCAGGTTTGACTGCTTTAATTTAGACCGGCTCAATTTGAGTTGTTGAGTTTCAAAATGACTTTCAATATTTTTTATCTGTGGGAACGCGACAAAGTCGTCTTTTGCAAAATGCTTTAAACGAACAATTTGTTTTAATGCTTCATCACAAGAGTTTATGGGATCAGGTATTTCTATATGCACCTCGTCTTCAGAATCTTCAGAGTCGTTTATCTCCATAACAGCGCTTGGATATAATGTTTCTATACAGTCACCTTCAGTGAATACGATTTCATCTACTCGTCAAATCCATTTGATTGAGGGAACAGTTCTACTAAATTTGCGTACGTTGCTAGTGGGATATCATCTTCGGCATCAAAATCCGGAAGGTCATCAATAGATTCTGAAAATCTTGCTTTCCGAAAGCAGTTTTTTATTGTTGCTGATTCAACTTTATCCCAGGATAACATATTTTTTTTATTTGCCATTTCTTTTTTTGTATTCTAAAGCAATCAAAACAAGTTAATCAAACAATTTGTTCAAATAAATAGAAATTTCTTTGTCATTGGTGTTAAAAGGGGAATCGCAAAATTGAATGGCATTAACACAAATATGAAACAGAGTTGGAAAAAATAGTAACTTAACAAGAGTTGTATTTATTTGGTATATTTTTTTTTGGCGTTTTTTCGAATAAATTAGTCTTGATTTTAACGCTTTTGTCCGCTTATGAGGGATTTTTAGATCATTATTTTAAAATTTTGGTGTCCGCGTCCGGTTATGGGAATACATTTTGTATGAACAGTTGAAAATCACGGTTCTGCAAAGTTTGTCCGGTTATAGGAGGTGCCCGGTTATGGAAGGTGTCCGTTAGGAGAGGTTTCACTGTATTTACAATTACGTTTTCTGATCTCTCTAAGCACCCATTTGGTAGGCGAAGTTTTTGGTGGAATACGTATCAAATCATAAAAATTTCATGACAAAGGTGTATTTTTGTACTTTTGGTGAACCTATTTTAATTAAATTTTGTACTGTATGCAAACTGGATTTTTGTATTTATCTAAATATTTTTGTCGATGTTTCGCTTCATTGTCCTGAAGCAGCGAAATATTGCGAAGGAGAGCGAAATATTGCACTCGGAAGTAGTTGCATATTTTGTAACTGCTCACTTTATTCAAAATTTTTAAAGTATATTTGCAATGTGAATTTTAAATTGCAATTTCCACTCTTTATCACCCTGTTTGCCCCAGTTTAGTGCTTTTAAAAGACCAATTTTAGTAGCGTTTGGTGCGTTTTTGGTTGCGACTATTTGCATTTGCGGTTATATTGCAACTAATATTGAGCACCCTTTTTAGCAACTTTGCAAATTTTATTGCACTCCAAATAACAGCTGATAAATTAATACACAATTTTTAATTTTTCACGTTTTATTTTTTTGGTAATTGCTGTTGGCTCCATCTCTTCAATTTTTTGTTTGCTTTGTTTTAAAATGTCAGCTGTTCGAGTGTCAGTGTTCCAAACGCAATACTCATGCGAAAAAAGCAACACGTAATTAGCGGTGCGTAAATGCAAAAATATTGCGAGTGCAACCTTGTATATTTTGTTGTTGGGTTGCAAAGAAAAAGCAACGACTTCTTGCATTCGCACTGACGCAAGACATTTGCACCAAATAATGAACTGCGCTAGTATATTTTTGCGATATAGTTCCAGTTGCGTTTTTGCAACTGTTTAAAATTTTGCGCAATATACATATTTTTGCATTTGTTTTTGCAAGTGTGATTTCTCTTTAAATATGGAACATACGAGTTTTACTCATTTATTTCTGTAACATATTTAGAGAGGAAAACGCAACATTTTACTAAAATTGCATGTTCTTTTGCAACAGAAGACATACCATAGCGAATGGCACCACACGTGCAACCTGCTCGTATCTGCACGATACGAGCAGTGCAGTATTTAGTGCAAAATGTTTTATATAAAAAAATATCTTTATTTCAGTTGAAATTTTTTCTCTTCGAATCTTATTGCACTTGAGCAAATGCAAACAAAATTTTATGAAATCAATGTTATTAACAATTCATTCACTTTTCAAGGGCACAAATATGGTAAATTACTTATAGCAATAAAGAAAAAGCAACCATATTTCTTACGTCGAAATATATTCTGATTCTTATAAATTCAATGAGTTCGAGCTGCAAAGTTAATAAATTTTGCATGCACAAAATATACTAATATTAATTTTGAATTTTTAAAGTTCTCATTACGTTGATGAGTTATTCAAATATAAATTGAATGCATTATTAAAATAACGCGCGATGCAAAAATAATGAAATTCAAGCCAACGCTCTTGTGGGTATTGGTAGGGTGATATGCTCACTATATACATACACTTAACATACACAAATATGAACAGATTCATTGCACTAAAGTCCCTTGCATATGTGAATGACGTATTTGTAGTGCAGTTGTACACATAAAACCTGTGTGTAAAAGAGAGACACCCTATGCTTTCTGTTTCGCATTTCCTTTACGGACGTTTCAGACCAAGGTATCCCGATACTACCAGGTAGCCGCATAGCAATAATTTCATGTATTTTGTTGGTGTGTTTATGTTGTGCATTTTGACAGTTCTTCAGGCTACAAGCAGTTGATTGGCTGTTCCTCAATGACGCAAGAAAATGTAAATTATCGAAATGTAGTCGCTCGATTCTGAATCAACTTGGATTCCTCTATGTCGACAGCTTGTGTTCGCGTGGGCTTACGTCATGAAATATTTGCTATTTCTTTCACAGTTTCACAGACATACCAGATCGGTAAATTAAAGTTTTGGTTGATTTTTTATCGTAGTATTGAAAAAAATGAAAACACATCGTGTAAACACAACCCATCTGACAAGCCAAAGCAAATATAAATAAGTACAAAATAAAAAAGCAAACATTTTGCAAGTGTGGAAATAGTTTTTATAATGTGTTAAAATTGAAAAATACCCTTTTGCATAGACATTTATTAAGTACTTTGACGCTCTAAACCAGGGATGCCCACGGCCTATACGCTTGGTACGCTTTTATTTTTGTAAAAGCGCGAAGCATTGGCTGAGCATTTTAATATGTATACACAACTCTTTGTATGAAATACACACATACACACATATCCCAAGTTCAAAGCAACAACACTTTCATATGCACAGCAATAAGAACGCAGGCATTGTTGGTACACATTGGTGCCAAGCGTAAATTTTGTTGTTTTTTGTTTTTTTTGTTTTCATGATTTTGTTTTTTTTTTTAATGATTTCGTGAGTATGAAACACTTGAAGAAATCATTTTTTGTTATGAGTTTATTTCTGTTTTTCTTTGTGTGCGTCAATAAAGTGTATACGTATTGGTGTTTACGCTTCCATCAGAAGATTTTGGGCACCTCTGCTCTAAACACTGGTATTCCTCTGGCAAACTCAGGATTTTCTTTCATCCCGCGAACAAGTGAACTGTTTAGGAAAACTACATACATACACACATACGATAATTGTTTAATAGATTTACTGAATAAAATAAAAGTTAAAAATATGTATGGTTTCAAGTTTTGTTCGCAGTGCTGACAACATGATCGATATAGAGGAATCGGATTTTGTATGAAAACACTTACGTTTTTCGACTTGTCGATCGAGACATTGTTCGAATAAAAGAACCGCATAGAGGAGCCCAAAACAAATTTCTTTCGCTTAGAACGCGAACAATCGCACGACTTCGACATTGAGGAGCAGGCAGTGATTTTTGCTCGTAAATTTGGACTATTTAACTCCGTATACTGTGGATTGTATGAAAAACATCCTGAGGTTGTTCACAGCCTAATTCAATCAAACAACTTTTTTCATTTCAATTGCTGTGATGGTTTTTGTTACGATACCTGACCGCTACATACTACATGCAGTGCTGGGCAAAATACATGCGTTTTTCAACAGGGAAACTGCAAAAGTTTTTTTTTTTAAATAATACAAAAACGGTTTTGGATATCAATGAAATTTTTCATTCCTCTAACAGTTCCATACATAAATGCCCTTGTGTATGGAATTCGATTTCTTTTGCATGGTCACCACGGGCACGCTTGCAGAAGTCCAGACTCTGAACCTAATTTTTTGGCCGACACTGCTGCAATTTCACATTCGATATTCGTACGAAGTTCATCAATTGTCGCCGGCTTGTTGGGATAGACCATAGCCTCACAGGAAATAGTCTAACGGCCTCAAATCGCACGACCGAGGCGGCTAATCAACTGGACCATTTCGTGAGATAACACGTTCTCCAAACTTGGTTTTCAATAAATTGATTGTGATATTCGCTGTGTGGCTTGTGGCGCCGTCCTGTTGGAACCACATATCCTCCAAGCCCTTATCATCCAATTGGGGCCAAAAATATTCGGTTATCATTGAACGGTAGCAATTCCTATTCACAGTAACGTGCCGATCATGATCATTACGGAAGAACCGCCGCCGGCCCATAAACCGCACCAAACCGTAATTTTTTCGAGATGCAACGATGACTCATGGAGTACGTGTGGATTGCTGCCTGACCAATTACGCATATTATGTTTATTGACGAAGCCATTCAGGCAGAAATGAGCCTCATCATAAATTGGACGTAGCGCTCTTAACGTTGAGGCCACTGACTACGAATATCGGTAGTAAATTTTAGTAATTTCGATTCGTTGTTGGCTCGTATATCTTTCCATCATGAAATGGCAAACCTTACTGAAGAGAAATGTCAAAAGAACAGCAAGAAATATGGCGTCGTCTGCTGTCCCTGTCGCTGTACATATTTAAAATACACGAAAGTTGTGTATTTAAAATACAAATACTTTTTGTGCCCTGTATTTAAAATGCAAAATACTGCATTCTAAAAGCAAGTATTTGAAATACAAAATACTGTGAAACAAATACATATGTATATGTATTTAAAATATAAAATACTTTTAGTCAAAAAAGTATTTATTTCTGTTCATAAACACCAGCTTTTCAAATGTGGTATCAGGTTTTATTCATTGCTGGCGAATGAATAAAACCAGCTAACGACAATATCTTCATGATTTCTTATTAGAAAACGATATTTTATTGAAAGAGAAATAACAGAATTAAGAAATAAGTGATAATAAAAAAACATATGACTAAAGACTATCACCGGTATTCATAAAAAATAAAACATTGTTGAAACACATTTTACAAAAAATTTTTCATATAAAATTTGTTCTAAAATGTATTTGAGCAACATTTTATTTTTTATGAATACGGTAATATATATATCACCATCTGAATTGATATTTTTTTCTCTTCTTGTCTTATATTAAAATGTCAAACGCTGTTTTTTTCTTTCCTTGTATTTTATTTTTTAATTGCTTAACTTTCTGACAGCTTGGCGACTTTCTCAATGTGTATACATTCAGTTGCGTTTACACCTACATACATACATATACTTTGCGTCTGGTAATTAAATTGTAGTTAGAATTTCCATTTTTACAACAGTAGCAAAATTATGCGTTTTCAGTTCATATGTTAATGGAATAATTTTTAGCACATATGTATTTTATGACATAAATTAAAAATGTATATAGAAAAATTTATTTTGAGAGCATAAGTATTTGAAATACAAAATATATGCATGAGACGTATTTAAAATACGAATACAAAAAATAGGTATTTGTATTTTAAATACGTGTTTCAAATACATGTATTTCAAATACATCCCAGCAAACATTGACAGTGAAAGTTGTGTTCATGATGACGATGACTTGACTTGTGCTTTGGTAAATTATGGTGTATTGAAAGATTACAAGCAGAAACATAGAAATTAAATTTATTTGTTTTGCAAAACGTTAAAAACACTTGTATTTAAGTTAAAAATATATTCGTTAGGAAATTCCTTACGTGTTCTACCTTTCAACGACTAAATAGTGGGTCTGATTATCAGTTACGTTCCCTGACTGCGGAAATAATTTTTGTGTGATCAAACAAAATTTGCAATTATTCATTCTGCTGTTGCGGTATTGTCTCTACAATCGGGGTATTTCCACATTATTGAATATAATATTATATTATAGATCAAGATACCTCGATACCAAGTGCAAGCCCAGCTGACTACTGCTTCTAGCTTGAAGAACTGTCAAAATACACAACACAAATGGGAGTAAATGAGTGACAGGACTTAAAGTACATACTTCTACCTACAAAATATGTGAAATGTTTGTTGGTGTTGTGTTCCTTGTAGTTATGCCGCTACCTGGTGTTGAGGTACCTTGTTATAGACATTTTCTTTATTTAGCTTACGCTCAAGTTTTAAATGTGAGAAATGTTAACTGAAAAAGAAATGTTTTAGGTTATTTCTTAAAAAAATTTTTTAGTATGAATTTGAACAAACTTGTTTTTGTAAATATTCATAATAAATATTTTAGGTCTATTAAACTCTTCTTTGACAAATTTTCCATACAAATATGTATGTCAAATAAGAGGCTTATAAGCCTGAAATATTTTTGGTGAATAAGGGTGTAAGTTTATTTGTTTTATAATTAAAGGCCTAGAATTATATTCAGGTAACTAAGTACAGATAAGTGGGGGGTCATTTAGATGAGCTAGTAGTGCTGCCATTCTGGCAGAATCCATAACACTGCCAACAACGAAAGTTTAAACGGACATCGAAGGTTCTCTACCAAATAGACCGACATCTAGACATCCTTCGATGTTCATCATGTTGCCTAACAAGAAACGCCTTGTTGTTACTGTTGCAGCTAAATTCTGATATGAATACTACAGTTAATTTGGGTCTAAGATCAGTCTGGTTTTACGCTGTGCCACCGCGAACGACGTATTTGAGTAAACAACTTCGCTTGAGTAAGCGAAAGTTCCGCCGGAGGTTTTTCTCTTTTGACATTCCTTCCATTATGAGTAAAAGTTTCGTTGGGAAAATATTCTTTTTTAGGGTTCCGTACTCATCAGAGTGAGACGGAACCCTATTACCGAGACTTCTATGTCCATCCGTCCGTCCGTCCGTCCATCCATTGTCCATTCTCCGAAACGGTAAGAGTTAGAGAGCTGAAATTTTCACAAGATGTTCTTGTATCTTGCCGCTACAACAAAAAATACTAAAACCGTAAAAGATAGAGAGTTGAAATTCGCACAGTGTATATACTTACAGATGCTCTACAACAAAAAATGCTAAGAACAACAATAAGTCGAAAACTACCAGGTGTTCCTATACAACGTAAAGTAACAGTTAGCCGTTACTCGCGAGCCGTTGGAGACAGAGGGATGAGATTTGCATAATATATGTATACACATATGCTCCACAACAGCCAGTGCTAAAAACAACAACAACAACAACTATAAAGCTACCAGGTGTCCCCATACAATGAAAGGTAGAAATTATCTATAACTCTCGAACCGTAAAAGATAGAGAGCCGAAATTCGCACAGTGTACGTATTCCCAGATGTCTTATAACAACAAATGACAGCAACAACAACAACATGTCGAAAACTACTTTGATTGGTGTATATGAAAATGCACACAGTCACAGCGTCGGTCGAAATTCATGGTACTCGGCAAACTTGAAATATGTAGATTTATTTCTATTTCTTACGCCGGCGAACGACGAACAAATCAGTTCCATGTGGCCATTTTGGTTTTAGCTTTCAAGTGTTTTTGTAAAAACAGTTAATTTTTACTTTAATAGATTTTATTTTGAATGCTAAGTTTTGACTTTTTGCATTTAAAATAAAAAAAAAAAGATTATAAAACATGTTTGTAGTGTTCAGTTTTTTGTCTTTGGTAATGGTAAATTTTTTAGTAACCAATTTTTTATAATATGGTCATCCCATCAGCTGTTCAACTCTAATAAGATAAAATTAAAAAACTGAGAAAATGGACATAACTGAAATTATAATTGAAAATGTTAAACTTCATGAATGTTTATATAATCTGGGATCATGTTCATTACGTATTTAAATTATTTTTACAAAATTTGAAATTCTTTGATTCATTTAATTTCGTGTATCTTTGAACGAACAATAAGCAACTTTATCAATTGTAACAGATGTTTTTGTTTTTCGTCGTTATTGTGCTTCATACGACGAACTTACACAGGGAATTTTAACCGGCGTATTCATCGTGTTGGGCGAAGTTCGTTGTTCGTCCCAGTTGTGTTCCTAGCTTTAAATTTATTTCGCGGCAAACTTAATCCGCAGAAATGAATAATTGCATATCGATTGATATTTATTTCTGCTCAATTTTACGTTCAATGCGGAATCAATAATACCACCCAATTAGTTTTAGCAATAGGTTTAGTTTAGCAATATATACACATGTATTAATCAAACATTTTTGAAAAGAACTCATGCAGTATCTGTTAAAAGCGCACCAAACAACAAGGAAAATAGTGAGAGGAATCGCTTAAAACCAAAATAATTAAAAAACAAACAAAAGATACATATGCAAACAGTTATTTTGTTTCTTTAATTTAATTTTTCGTAAAATTTTATCAATTTTAATGAATACTTTTAAGAATGTGCGCTCCTGTCAAATCATCTCCACCTGTAGATTGTATAATCGTGATGTAAGCAACGATTAGTAGCAGTCAGTGATTATTCTTTCGCTTACGGCGCATCTCCACCAGCTATAAACTTGAACATGACATGAACGGTATTAACGCGCTCAGGTTTTTGTACATGGAAAACACGTGGGCCCAAGCTATTCATAATTTTTGATTTGTCGTAGTGTTTACATCGGTCATATTTTTTGTTTTATTTCAGTATTTTACTTATGTATGTATATATCCACTAAATTTTTGTATTTTTAAATCTGTAAAATTATTATTTTTTTATTTTTCAATTCTTTTTATCTTTCTTCTGTGATATTTTTCATGATAGCTAAACTATCAAACAGAAAATGACGTTTCATGTCTAACTTTATGGCGAGCATCGGTACATGGCCGAAACATGAACATGAGCGGTCTTCATTAGCCATGAGCGATGTTCAGCATCATGTTCACTCCAAGTTCATGGCTAATGGAGACCCCTAGTTGTTTCCCTGTTTAGATTTAACATGAAAGGATCATAAGCTGTTTAATCGGTGCACTCTCGATGAGAACGTCGATTTTTAGTTTCCGTCGAAAATGGAAACTCCTGTCATTTAAATTATAACAAACTCCATGCTTACATTGTCGGTAGTCGGAGTTGTGCCCGAGTGGTGAAAACAGACGTAGGTGCTTCGTTTACTTTAGCAGCGGGTAGGGAAACAGAAATTAAGTCCTGCTCTTGTCATAAGATTATAAAAGAATCCGTGGTATTATGGTAATTGGAGTTGTAATGACTACATGGTTTTTTAGGCTGTACATAAATTACATTTTAAGCTGTTAAATCTTCGCTTACCATATCATGCAGATGTCAGTAGTGATTAAATATGTACAGGTGGCCGCATTTCAATTTACTTCAAGATTTTTCCGCGAGTTGTCATAAGCATTTTTGTCGTTTACTACGAGTTTTGACAACTCAAAAGCAAAAAATCGTGAGAAAATATTGAAGGGCATTGGAATTCGGCGGCTTGCAATGGATTCGATTCGGGTATGTACACATGTATGTAATTTGGAAAATGAAAGTTGCGCTGTGTTTGATATCATAATTTGCCTGACAGTTTTATTCAAACACTGACAAAGCAACAAACACCTCTCTCTCTCATCGTAATGTCAGGGGCCGGATTCTGGCATTCGTGATCGAATATACTCGATAATAAAAACAATGTAGAGCAAAAACAAAATGAGCAACAAACACACAGCATTCTATAACGAAATCGTTCAATCACGAGTGCCAGAATTTGGCCCGAGGTCTTTTATTTGTGTATTTTACATCAGCGAATCGAATGTTGCCACAATTGTACTTTTTAGCACTATATGGAGAGCAATAGTTGATCCTAAATTAATGACTAAATTGATACTATTAATGATGAAAGCTGCGATAATTTGAAAAATATTGGCAAGAAAATTTGTGCATATACATTAGACGAACAACTCATGCAATATTTGCCTGAACTGCCACAAGCGAAATATTTTTGTTCAACAAGTTTTTTTTGCTAAGAACCCCCAAAATTTCCAAAAATCTATTATATATTTTTGACAATAAATAATCAAATAATTATAATTTATTAAAACATAATCAATAGTTTTTGATAAAACGAAAATTACTATATAAAAATGTAAAATATGCATTATAAAACAATCCTTCAAATTTGACCAAAACAATTAAACAATGGCAGCACTGGTAGCAAAAATTCAATATAAAATTGTTGCATGTAAGTAGATTTGTTTTTGTTAGTTTAGGTCATTCACCTGAAGGAAACCTAGAGTCAAGTGGCTCCAAGTCGCTACATTTTTCACCTATATTGGTGACTTTTTTTTATCAAATTCTCAGCAGGGTGTCTCCAGTTTTTTCTTTTATGAACAGTGTTGTGATTTTTGAAATTTGTAAGCCCACCAAAATCGTGAAATAAAAACCGTTTTTATTTGGAAAGAAAACATTGAGTTGACAACATTGTTAATGAGTAGGCAAATTTTATTTGTTGATTTTTCAATTGAGTTTCTCTACGGACATTTCTATCAGGGTAGCGACAATGTCTATAGGGAAACAATAGTACCAAGGCCGTCATATAGTCACATTAGAGCCACCTAGTCACTAGTTCCTTTGTCAATAGTTGATTTGCCATGACAAACACATGTTGAATGTCAACAGAAAAACTCATACCTCATATTGAGGTATAATATTCCACTAGTACTGGTGACCATGTCAATAGTAAATCATTACAGTTTTTCTACTGACATATCCTTTAGGGTCGTTTCTTGCAGGGATGGTACTAATTGCCATAAAATGAAAAAGTGTGCTGCCAGATGCTTTCAGATTTTGTACGCGAAGCCGGTGTTGGTTATACCATGGGGGAGAAAACACCTTGTTGTCAGGATCAAGTTTTGTATGCCTATGAAATAATTTATGAAATGAAATTAAAGAAAATGCGATTTTGGATGCTTAAATTCGTTTATGAACTCTGTGCAAGAATGTTGCTCTGGCAACACTGTTTTATCAACATTTTCATATTTTCCTTAGTAAATGCCGCAACTTCAACGTCAAATTATTAACAAATTAAAAGCCTCCGGCAGACTTTGACTTCACTTTTGGGAGGCCTCTGACCTCTTCTGCAAATTTAAAAAACAAATTTTTTTCAAAGCCTGGCTTCTTATTCTAAAGTTTCTCCTTTTCCGTTATTATTTGCTAGTAAGAGGTACGCCCCATAACCTAAACCTATTTCACTTGACAAAAAAAGAACTGAATGTTTTGGTAATTTCATTAAAACTTTTTGATAATGTTTTCAGTATCTGGATGTGAAATGCGGTTTCGAGTGAGAGGAAACTTTGCTCTTGTTATCTGATATTGTAATACTTGCGTGTGTATGTCTTTTTGTCTATATTCTGTGAAGTCAATTTCACACGGCTCGAAAGTTGCAGCTAATTTTCTGTTTCAGGTATGGGGACACCATTATTTTTTGTATCGGTGAAGCAATAATATGTCTTGTAAAGATTTTTCATCACTCTAGATTTAGCCGTTTCGAAGCATGGGCGCTGTGACGGATGCCAGAAAAGGATCCCGTCTCCAGTGCATGTGTATACTTCCCTAATTAAGATTAAAAACTGTGCGTAGGAAAAGAAATTTAAAAACATTTTTAGTTTTAACAACTCCGGCCTCATACAAAGCCCATGTGTTGAATAATATATTCTGCCAAAAATGAATTATCTGATCAATGTGTAGTCCTTCAATACTTTTTAGGGTTCCGTATTCATCAGAGTGAAACGGAACCCTATTACCGAGACTTCTACGTCCGTACGTCCGTCACAGCGTCCATTTTCCAAAACGGTAAGAGCTAGAGAGCTGAAATTTTCACAGGATGTTACTGTACCTTGCGCTACAACAACAAGTACTCAAAACAACAGCAAATCGAAAACTACCAGGTGTCTCCATACAACGGAAAGTAAAAATTAGCTATAACTCTCGAGCCGTAAAAGATGGAGAGCTGAAATTTCCACAGCGTATGTATTTATAGATGCTCTACAACAGCAAATGCTAAACACAACAACAAGTCGAAAACTACCAGGTGTCCCTACACAACGTAAAGTAAAAATTAGCCGTAACTCCCAAACTGTAAGAGCCAGAGAGATAAAATGTGCACATATGGCCTACAATAACAAATGCTAAAAATAACAACAAGTCGAAAGCTACCAGGTGCCCCTATAAAACGTAAAGTAACAATTAGCAGTTACTCTCGAACCGTGAGAGACCGAGGGATGAAATTTGCACTACATATGTATTCACATGTGCTCCACAATAACAAATGCTAAAAATAACAGCAAATCTAAAACTACCAGGTGTCCATTTACAACGTTAAGTAACAATTAGCTATAACTTTCGAACCGTAAGCGATAGAGAGCCGAAATTCACACAGTACATGTATTTCCACAATTCCAACAACAACAACAAGTCGAAAACTACTAGGTGTTCCCACACAACGTAAAGTAACTGTTCAACGTAACTCTCAAGCTGTAAGAGACAGAGAGATGAAATTTATACCATATATGTATGTATTCAGATATGCCATTCCATACGTACATTACAAATACATACGTATGGAACCCTCAGCGTACGAGCCAGCCTCGTACTTGGCTGAATTTATCTTTAGGACGCCTAAAAACAGAATCACTTTCCTCGCACTGGGAGCGGAACTACTGGTCCGTTACACAGTGATCAGTCATTAAAAAGAAAAACTGTGTAGGGAACTTTAACCTTTAAATTGACACAAAAAATGTCTTGCTTTTTCAAAAGCTAAGCTCTTAGGGACTAATTCTCGTTGCCATTCGACATGCCAACACTGTACATTTCTTTTTATTGTAATTAAATGTGTTGCACTATTTCTGCTAGGGCACATTTGCAATTTATATTATTCAAAATTCATAATAAAATTAACGTACGCTTTCATTCTTGTGTATGAATAAAAACTCACTTGTGGTATAAAAGAAGACAAGTTTTTGATTTCCTTTTAGTTTGTGTTGAAATTTTTGCCAAACTATCGTTAAACATCAAAATGCCGGAAAGTTATAGTGAATTAGACGTTAGTGAAGAAATTGTGATCACAGGAATGTCGGGCCAATTTCCCAATTCTAAGAATGTCAAGGAGTTTGAATACAATCTGTACAACAAGGTGTGCTCATTATAAACCAAGAAAACATAAAATAATTAAATAAAAAAAAAAATATTAAAACAGTGAAAAAAGCATTTAGTCTTTCTAGTGTTAGAACTAATTTAAACAATTTTTAATTTGCAAACAAAAAGTGTTTATTATCCGTATTAAGTCAACAAGGTGTTGCTGTAGCTTTAATTTTGTTGTCCGTATTTTCTGTACGGGAAATATTGTTCTATGACATGCATTCATACATAAATATATTTGCATGCACGCGCATGTATGTACATGTGTATGTTTGTATACCTGAGTAAATATGAAGTGCATTGTGTAAATACTGCAAGAAATAAAGATCAACTAAAGGAATAAAAATATGTGCATATGTATATTGTAATTTAAGTTTGTGTAAAATTATAAATACAATTTTAATTACAACAAGAATAAATTAATATAAAATCAGGAACTATTATTGAACGAATGGCTTTTAAGACCGATTCTTGTGGCTTACAACCAAGGTGGTAAACGAAACGAACCGCGGCGTCGCTATTGATACCGTTACAAATTCGGTATCAATAGGTACCGTTAATGTGCATCGATATACCGGCATTACCATTAAGCTTTTTACAAAAGTATGGACTTTTTTCAAGTTATTTCACAACCTTCTGCACAATAGTTTTCGAATAAGCGTTAAATGAACACAAAATACTGCTTTGTGTATAAGCCAGTTTATTATTGTTATAAATATTTTTGGTATATAAATTTTTGGCACTACGAACTAACACCGGTATTCATAAAAAATAAAACATTGTTGAAACACATTTTACAACAAATTTTTCATATAAAATTTGTTGTAAAATGTATTTGAGCAACGTTTTATTTTTTATGAATACCGGTGTAAGTGTCCAATGAATTACCTACATAAGTTTCCAAATGCGAGATGGACTCAGTCCCCCAAAGGAATCGAAATAAAAGAAAATTTATGTCCTTCTGGAAAACGTTTTAATGCTCAAGGATATATGTACATAAAGTCCTTTTAGTCGGGATATTATGCCACTTGGGAAAGTGTCAAAATTATATACATATATTGTATAGAATGGGATGTCAATATCCCAAACAGTTTCAACGTGCTTTTTCTGTTAAGTTTTTATCTCATTTCGACATTCTATTAAAATTAAGCGATGAATGAAGCTCCCCAAAAATTATTTTGCGGAACAAATTCCTTTTTGAAATCTGTACTATATTCCAGAATAGCATGAACACATATATTTGCTAAATATGCTTCTTGGTTGTTCCTTAGCAAATGATTGAGGGCTCAGTTCAACTCGTGTTTGGATTTATTTCCTTGGCAGTTTGTTATACATTTAATTTAATTTGAGTTTTTTTTTTTTGAAGTCTAATAGAGCAGGAGTTGTAAAAGGGCTGTTTAGAAGCGAATAAGTTTTAATGAGCAAAAATGGACTAGCAACAGTGTTTGATAGCCAGTCTGAATTCAAAAGCCTGTAACATTTTCCACCTCATACTATTCCTTTTATCAGAAATTTTTAATGGGGACAGAAATGAATTTAATTTTTTTCGCCAAAAGTTGATTGAATATAATTTTTTAAATTAACTTTAGTTTTGAAAAATTTTTCTTTCGGTGTAGAGGTAATAATATATTTTGGTACCGAACATCATATCGCAAAAATACCGGTATCTAATTTTAACGGCACTTGAATCAGTAATGGCATTTTTACGGTAACGTTTGCCAAGTCTGCTTATAACTCATAATACTGCCCAAGGCGAATCCATTACAGGTGCCCGCATACCAATTCGCTTCAACATTTTTCCACGAATTTATCTTCTGAGTTGTCAAAGCCGATAGAAAACGACAACAAAACTTGTGACGTCTCGAGAGAAAATGTTGGAGCGAATTGAATTGCGACCACCTGTAGTTGATTCGCCTTGATACTGCCTAATTTTGTAAAGAATTTAATTTTAAAAACTAATGACTCTGAGCTGTCATGCCCAGCTTTTGGAATAAAATTAAAACTTAATTAGTTTGTAAATAATAATATTGCTAATGCAGGTCCAAAAATAGACCGTTTTAAATGTTGTCGTTTTGCAACCTGCATTAATACATTTCAATTGGCTCTTAAAGCAAATAAATAATTAAGTTCATATTTGATTAATATTACTGCAAAGCAAATTACTCAAAAAAAAAAAATGCAAAACTTTTGTTGTACTGGTAATAAAAAATCGCGGATCTGGCCGCTGTAACATCACAAAATATTGTCGAGAAACTTACTGAGCTCGGAAATATGAGTCCAAGCTTAAGTACCATCAATAAAGTGACGCATTAGATCTTGAATGAGCCACAAACACAGAGAAAATTGTGCCCAAATACTATTTAATAAATTACAACAAAATTAGTAAAAAATCTCCGTTTTTTCAAGAAGGAATTCTTATTATTTTATTAAGAAAAACCATATTGAAAGAAAAAATAATGCTATATTCGGCCGTGCCGAATGTTATACACTCTTTACCAAAGTATATAGTAACCCATAATTGTTGAGAGACCCGTAATATTATCCCGTTATTGTTTTATAAAAATTTTAAAACATCAAAATTAGTGGAAATGCTGGCAAGAATGACTTCTTGTTTTTCGTTCACGCAATCAATGTACACTGCTTAAAAATTAAACAAAACTTAACTAAAACTCAATTTTGTTCAATATTGCTAATAAAAGCATCAATGTAGAACAACTACAGTGCTAATTTAATTATTGGGTTGGCACAATTGTACCAACTTTTCCATACCTGACCTTTGGGGAAAGCAAATTATATGAATAACAACAACACTGTTCATCAAAGTAAGCTTTACATGCCCATTCATACCAGTGTTCCCAGGTCAATGTATTTCTTCGCCCCAGAAAAATTTTAAAACCCCCTAAAATTCGATGTTTTTCTACAAAATCCCCCTAAAAATTTTGGTGAACATTCTGCTTTAGTTTGCAAATCACTATATGTATTTTTCAGTGCATGTGTTATGATTACAGGCGTGTGTATATTTACTATAAATTTTCGATTTATTTGTATTCACATATTTTGAGATCTAAGTACATATTATTTATAGGCAGCTGGAAATTGTTATCTTCGTATCTAGAAAAAATTAATTGTCTCCAAAAATATTAACGCCCTAATTCATAAAAATTAGTACAGGCTTATAAGACTGTTATTTGACTTATTTGTATGGAAAATCTGTCAAATAAGAGCTTTATAAACCTGCATTCAGCTCAACAAAAAAAAAATAATTAAAATTACCAGTTGCAAAATTCTGTACTTGATTTTACTTTAAAAATCGTTAGTCTTCAAATTTATCAGTTGGAAAATCTTCTAACTCCTGCCATTTTACCGTTCAACCAAACACAGAAATCCCCTAAAAATACCCCAAAAATAAATTCTTTCCCCCTAAATTTTTCCCGAAAGAACTTAGCACCCCAAATTCACCCTTAAAAGATGAAAAAAACCCTAAAACTGGGGGGGGGGGGGGAACCCCCTAAACTGGCAACACTGATTCATACCCTGCAGGCAGGTTGGTTAACTTTCAATGGATTTTGTATCAACTCTTTTACAATTAGTGATGGTTGATGCCTGGATTACTTCAAATGGAATTAGCTGATTATATTAATATGCCGATGATCCAGGAGGTAGTTAATTGTTCGACTCTGAATTACTTTTCAATCAATGAACGAAAAGAAATGAAACAAAACTTTTAATAGTAAAAAATGAACTTAATTATTTATAAGAGCCAATTGATGTGTATTTAGGTCTAAAAATAGACCCTATTAATGTTTTCTGTCTCTTTTGGCCGTCTATATGCCGCCAACATTTCGTTGATCAACTCGTCACCAGACTCAAAAAAACTTAAAAGAGTTTTTGAAACCGAACTACTTATTCCATAATTCCCACGAGCAAAATGAGAATCAGAAACGTTCAAACAAACCTACAGACAGTGTTGGGCAACATACATGCTCTGATGTATTTAAAATACAAAATACAAAAACTTTTTTTTTACATGTATTTAAAATACAAAATACTGCATTCCAAAAGCAAGTATTTGAAATACAAAATACAGTGTAACAAAAATATGTATTTAAAATACAAAATACTTTTAATTAAAAAAGTTCTTATTTTCTTTCATAAACACCAGTTTTTTAAAAGTGATATTAGACAAACAATCTCAATGATTTCTTATTAGAAAACGATATTTTATTAAAAGACATATAACGGAAGTAAGAAAAAAGTGATAATTAAACAAGTAAGAGTGCTATATTCGGCTGGGCCGAATCTTAAATACCCTTCACAATGGTACATACATTCCGATTGATTTTTGGTGCGAAAAGTTGTTTTATTTGGCTTTTAAATGGGCCGATTTTTTCTGAATTTCAATATCAGATCCACTACCGGGATTTAACACAGGCTGCAAAACTTTTATTTAAATAATTCCTAATATGCTCAAGTTCAACCACTGGGTGACACCAATTCTTTTTAATATCAATGAAATAAAGAAAAGCAAAATGTACATATTTCTTAATTATTTATCAGTTAACTTTATAGTAAAATTTATTTAACAAAAAATTGCATATAATTGCATTATTTTTGAATTATAATGCTAAACATTTCCATTAAGTGTGATTTTCTTTTCAATTTACTTACGTATGTGGGTACATGCATACGTATGTATGTATGTATCTACATATAATAGAAAACTCTAAAATAAATTCTTTATTATTGAATATTTTCAGTGTGTTCCATAAAACAATGATTATATACATACATACATATATACATACATACATATTTACATTGCTTGCTTTTACAAAATTATTTTTTTCTTGTGCACGTTGTTGATGATCTGCTGCGTATCATCATACACATGTGTGTGTGTATGTACATATGTAAGTACGTAGGGAAACCCAAAATGATTTTTTGTGTGAATGAATTTGAAGACGCAATTGTTTAAAAGAATTTCATTGCGTACCCTTTTTTCAACAATTCTTTATATCACTTTCATTTTCAAGCTCGTGTATACATACATATGTACATACATACACATTTTTACACCAAAGCAAAAAAATTGTTTATGCTAACATACTTGCATGCATACATACATATGTAGATACATACATACCTACATACATACAAACGTATCTACATACATACATACATACATACATACATACATACATACATACATACATTCATACATGATCGCAAATATTATATACATATGTATATAATATTATATACATATGTATGTACCATTATGATTGATTTTTGGTACCAAAAGTTGGGTGCATATGGGCCGATGTCCAAAAATTTTCTAGTTTAGCCCCTAAACAGCCTGTATGTACCATTCCGACAAATATTTAGTGCAAAAAACTGTTTCGTTTAGCTTCCAGGCCCGACTTCTTGAGATATCGGGAGGCGCTATATCTCGAACATATATGGGCCGATGACAAAAAGATTTCCAGTTTTGCTTCTGACTAACCTATATGTATCATTCTGATTGATTTTTGGTGCCAAAAGTTGTTTTATTTAGCTTATAGAGCCGATTTCTTGAAAAATCGGGAGACGCTATATCTCAGGTATATATAGACCGATTGCAGACATTTTCAAATTTTGCTTTTAAACACCTTATATGTACCATTCTGATCGATTTTTGGTACCAAAAGTTGTTTTATTTGGCTTTTAGAGCCGACTTCTTGAGAAAACTTGAGGCGCTATATCTCGAGTGTATATGGGCCGATGTCCAAAATTTTCCACGTTTGCCTCTAAATAGTCTATATGTACCATTCTGATTGATTTTTAGTGCCAAAAATTGCTTTATTTGGCTTAAAGAGCGGATTTCTTGAAAAATCAGGAGTCGCTATATCTCAGATATATATGGACCGATTTCAAAAATTTTCCAATTTTGCTTTTGTAATATATTAAAACTCGTTGGCGCAATTTATTTCTCGCAGTAAAGTTCTTTATTTAATAAGTTCTTGGCTTGGTGCCTTTAAGTTACAGAATGAATTCAATAATATAACTAACTGTATGCTAAAGCGACAGTGGAGAGTTATTAATTACGTTTGTCACAAGTGATCATCATTATGATGCTTATAAAAAAATGTAATAACAAAGATAATAAAAATGTAACAGTGCACATGATATTTTAATGCATACATACTTATTGCTTTAATGATTACCTAGTGTGCAGAGATGGGTACACTACATACACCCCCATCACAAATTGAAAAATATAAAATGTTTAAATAAAGTAATACTTAATGTATACTGAACATAGAAATGATAGTTAGATCTTCGGCTTTCTAGTACGTAAGTTATATTTTATGTCTTGCGTTTGTATATCGTTAGTCGTTTTGATCTCTTGATCATTGTTGGAACATTTCATATACGTCAGCTTTTGTAAAGGGTCTAAAATTGTACTTGGTATTACGCTGTTATCGCTGCCACACGCAATTATTTGGTTAGCATGTCTTTTCCAACAGATATTGTTATCAGTTTGTACCAAATATATCTGTTTTCCAAGGCTCTTTTTAATAAAAGCTTTTTTCCAACTAATTTTTCCTGGTGTAGCATAATCTTTCACCATGACAGATGAATTTACAACAAATCTGGTGTTTTTAGAGCCTTTATAATATTTCTTTTGGTTAGCTTGTTGTTTTTTAACAAAATTTTTTACCTGATCAGTATCTAATTTCTTCACTTGTCGCCGGGGATTAATCAAATCTAATCTCGTCCTTACAGGTCTCTCATTAAACATTAAAACTGATGGTGCTACACCTGTACTAGAATGTGGTGTATTTCGATAATCGAACAAAAATCGAGTTAACATATTATTGAACTCAGACAATGGTATGTTAAATAGATTCCTCTTTAAAGCTGTTTTAACAGTTTTAACGCTATTTTCAGCTTGACCGTTTGTAGAAGGGTTGCCCACCGGTGTGGTCTTATGCTCAATTCCATTCAAAAATAAAAAGTCTTTAAATTCTTTAGAAATAAAGGCTGTACCATTATCTGATACAACTGTCTTAGGCAGGCCAAAACGGGCAAACATCTCCCGTAACACGGCAATTACGGCCTTACTAGTGGTACTTTTTGACATATCCACACATTCTACCCATTTGCTTGTGCTGTCTATAACTACTAAGCACCAACGGTTCATAAATGGACCGAAAAAATCTATATGGATACGGGACCAAACTTCATCTGATCTATCCCATGTGATTAATTCTTGCTTGGGGGGGCTTACGCGAGTCATTAAACACTGTTTACAACCTTTAACCACTTCTTCAATATCTTGACTCTGGCCAGGCCACCAGCAACATTCTCTTGCCATAATTTTCATTTTCACCACTCCCACATGTGTGCTATGTAAAAACTTAAGGGTTGACGTTTGTAAGGCTTTCGGTATAACCAATCGAAATCCCCAAAACAAACATCCCTTCTCCTCAGATAATTCCCATCTTTTAAGAAAATAAGGAAGTAGTTCCGATTTGGGACACTTTTTTGGCCACCCTGTAGCTATGTATTTTAAAACTTGCTGCAATCGTTCATCGGCCTGAGTGCTCGTTTGAATTGACTCGAAGTTTAAATATTGAGCAGTATTGGGTAAATGTTGTAGAAAATTCATATATATATTTTCAGTTACATCGTTAACGCTTTTGTGGTTTTTTTTGCGGAAACCGTGAAAAATAATCAGCTACATTCTTACTTGACTCAACATGTTCTACATTGTAGCTATACCCTGATAGAAATAATGCTATTCTTTGCAATCTGTTTGAACTCATTTGTGGTATTCCCCTTTTGGGACTGAAAATATGCTGAAGGGGCTTATTATCAGTTACTAAAGTAAATGGACGACCATACAAATATTGATGAAATTTTTTAACACCAAAAAGAATTGCTACTGCTTCTCGGTCTAATTGAGAATAACGCGTTTCTACTGGAGATAATGTCCTTGATGCGAATTCAATTGGTCTCTCTACATCATGGTTATCAATTTGCGACAATATTGCGCCAACTCCTACTGGACTTGCATCCACTGTAAGCTTTGTTTTGAACATAGGGTTGAAATGAGCCAGAAAGTGTTTTGCTTCCAAAAAAAATTTCAGCTCATCAACTATTTTCGAACATTCTTTTGACCACACAAACTCTTTTTTTGCCTTCAGCAATTCATACAATGGGTGCAACTTGATAGATACTTGGGGAATGAAGCGTCTATAGTAATTTATCATTCCCAGAAATGATTGTAATTCCTTAACGTTGGAAGGGTAAGGGATATTTTTTATTGCCTGAACCTTATTTGAATCCATGTGTAAACCATTTTTGTCAATTGTGTGACCCAAATAATTTACTTCTTTTTTGAAAAATTCACATTTTTCCTTTGACAACCTAAAACCGCTGTCTCTCAAAATGCTAAGAACTCTATTAAGCCTTTCCAAATGCAATTTTCTGGTTGGTGCTGTAATTAACACGTCATCAATAAATACCACTACCCCCTCTAAGCCCACAAGCAATGAGTCCATTATTTTCTGAAAAATGGCAGGTGCTGACGCCAAACCATATATGAGACGCGTATACTGAAATAACCCTTTTGATGTCGATATTGTGGTAAGTTTTTTCGACTCCTCATCGAGCTCAATTTGCTGGTAAGCCATAGCTAAGTCCAACTTCGTGAACTCCTCCCCACCATGTAGTTTTGCAAAAATTTCCTCTATTCTTGGAAGAGGATATTTATCGACATTTAGCCACGGGTTAACAGTAACTTTAAAGTCTCCGCAAATCCTTACATCACCGCTCTTTTTAATAATAGGTACGATAGGAGTACCCCACTCACTAAACTTGACGGGTTCTAACACATTCAATGCTATTAGTTTGTCAATCTCACTTTCAACTTTCTCCTTTAACGCTAAAGGAACTGGCCGCGGTCGAAAAAATTTTGCCTTTGCATCATCTCTAAGATGTAGCGATGCTCTGCCCTTCTTGAACAACCCAAGACTGCCATCAAACAAAGTGGCAAATTTTCTAAAAATCATTTCACCCTCTGCGCTATGTTTTGGAGCATAATGAAAATCAGAAATTTTTATGTCGAATTTTCTTAAAAAATCTCGACCTAACAAAGGTGGACCTCCATTCCTAACGATCAGAAATGACATAACTTCTGATTTACCATTATATTGAATACTAACTTCACATTCACCAATAGGGCGAATACAAATACCATTGTAAGCTTTCAATAACACGTTAACCGGCTTAATTTTACTGTTACCAAATGTTGACTTATGTGTAGTTTCAGATATTACATTATACTCAGACCCTGTATCTAGCTCCATGGTAAATGGCTTACCATTTACATAAAGTTCTACTTTAACAGGGCCATCCTTAGCAGACCTTATTGAAAAAAGACTAATTTCTTCATTAAAGAAATTAAAATTTTGTGCCCTGCACATTTTTTTTAAATGACCTCTCCTTTTACAAGAATCACATTTATAGTTCTTAAACTTACAGTCGACGCTGTTGTGATTCGTAAACCCACAAACCATACATTGTTGTTGCTTCTGCTGCACGTTTGTTTTTCCATGGTGTTGATGTTTCTGTTTCGTCTGCTTCCCTCTTTGTTGTTCTGCATCTCTCACGGTGGTAGTTTTATGTTTTTTGATGAAGTTCAACTCTGCTTCCTGCTTAATTACACTTGGGTGATACTGCTGAAGCACATACTCAGCATTATTTGCGATTTCTATTACTCGTTCCAGTTTCGTTGTTATTGGCTCAAGAAAAATTTTGTCTTTGGCAGGGCCCTTTTCTAGACCCATAACAAACTTGTCACGTATGGCAGTTTCCAAGTCGGTTCCAAATTCACAGTTAATTGCCAATTCCCTTACTCGAACCGCCCAATCGTTAATAGATTCTGTAGGTAACTTACTTGCACCATAAAACTTATATCGTTCAGCAAAACCACTTGTTGCTGGCTTGAAATGATTTTTCATTTCGTTTATACAGCGATCGAACGTTGCCGCGGCTGTTCCAATTTGAATAGGCGATAACAAATTTTGGAGCAACAAGTATGTACCTTCTGATAAAGACGTAATTAAAATGGCCTTCTTTTTCTTTTCTTCAGTTATATTGTTTGCGATAAGAAACTGATCTAATTGAACACTAAATACACTCCAAGCTTTCTCAGCATGATTGAAAAAGGGAACTCTTCCAATTAGTGGTGAATTATCACTTTCTACAGTTTCAGGCATATTAAAACTCTTTTTTCCTCGTCGCCACTGTAATATATTAAAACTCGTTGGCGCAATTTATTTCTCGCAGTAAAGTTCTTTATTTAATAAGTTCTTGGCTTGGTGCCTTTAAGTTACAGAATGAATTCAATAATATAACTAACTGTATGCTAAAGCGACAGTGGAGAGTTATTAATTACGTTTGTCACAAGTGATCATCATTATGATGCTTATAAAAAAATGTAATAACAAAGATAATAAAAATGTAACAGTGCACATGATATTTTAATGCATACATACTTATTGCTTTAATGATTACCTAGTGTGCAGAGATGGGTACACTACAGCTTTTAAACACCTTATATGTTCCATTCTAATCGAGTTTTGATACCAAAAGTTGTTTTATTTGGCTTTTAGAGCCGACTTCTTGAGAAAACGGGAGGCGCTATATCTCGAGTGTATATGGGCCGATGTGGAAAAATTTTCCACTTTTGCCTCTAAATAGCCTATATATACCATTCTGATTGATCTTCGGTGCCAAAAGTTGTCTTATTTGGCTAATAAAGCCGATTTCTTTAAAAATCGGGAGACGCTATATCTCGGATATATATGGGCCGATTTCAAAAATTCCTTCATTTCTAGGATTTAATGAGCACTAAAAATGATATGGTTTAGTTTTTAAGAAAAAAAATTTTTTCAAAAATCTGAATACAAAAATTACACAAAATATCCCTCAAAACCCGGTTTTTTGAATATATCTCGGCTATCCGCGGACCTATCTTACTGAATTTCAATAGCAGACCCACTACCGGGGTTTCACACGTTTTAGCGAAAGAATGAGGTTTCTATCTCAAACCGTTTTCTCAGAAACGGTATTTCAACGACTACAGACGGACAGACGGACAGACGGACATCGCTCAATCGTAATCGCTATTGATGCTGATCCAGAATATATATACTTTATGGGGTCTTAGATGGATATTTCAATGCGTTACAAACGGAATCACAAACTTATATATACCCTTACACATTTATGTGAAGGGTATAAAAACGTTTCACCAAATGCCATATATGTAACTATGACACATATGTTTTTCTCTTGTTCTACATTAAAATGTCGAACGCTATTTTTCTTTGTATTTTATTTTTTCATTATTTAACTTTCTGACAGCTTGGCGACTTTCTGAATGTATGTATGTATGTGCATTCAGTTGCGTTTTCTTTTTATTATTGCTATTTTTTGGAGATAAGACAGTAGCAAAATTTTCGATTTCAGTTGATGTATGAATGGAATAATTTTTAGCGCATATTTTTTTTAACATAAATTTAAAATGTATTTTGAGAGTATTTAAAATACAAAATACTCAAGTGCTTAGTATTTAAAATACAAAATACAAATACATTCATGAGACGTATTTAAAATACAAATACAAAATACGTATTTTTATTTTAAATACGTATTTCAAATGCATGTATTTCAAATACTGCCCAGCCCTGCCTACAGATAATATTTTACCGTCCTGAAACTCTTTTATTTTTTTCTCGCAACCTCTATACAACGAGTTACCATTGGTTACTACGATTTGTTAATTAGCATCAACGAAACGTCGCACAGTGGGGCCAAACGCAAAAAAAAGGGTAATAAATCTGTATCTTTGAAACAAGCGAGCTGATTATATAACAATGTATGAAGGAATTATAGAGGAGGACTTAGGCTTTAAAAATAATTAAATTTGAGCCACCCTGTTGTATCACACGTTGACCTACAGGGTGTCAAAGTTGACTACCTCGGGTATGAAAAAGTTTGTTCGATTCATAACTTTTGTAAATATGGTCCGATTTTTGAAAATTTACATTTTGCAAAAAGAAAATTAATAGAGTAACAAAACGCATTTTAGTTTTGGTTCATATCGTAAATAGTTTAAAAGATATTTGGTTTTGAATTTCGAAATTTTTGTTTTTGACCTTGACTTTGTTTCTTATTTTGTAAATATATCCAGTAATGGCATAGCCAAAGGCCTAAAAATAGTTTTAAACTATTTCTTAGATATATTTCAATATTACACAAAAGAAAATTTTTAATTATCGTGAAACGTGTGCTTGTGAAACGAGATCAAAGTCAAGTGTTTGAAATATTAGTGAAAAATGGCAAAATTTTTACAAAAATGGAGCTTAAATATTTGACGTTTTTTAAAAAAAAAATGTTTGATTAAAACAAAAATTTTTAAAAATTGTCAAAATATAGGCTTTGAAATTTACTCTATTTCTAATTTGAAACTGAAAAAAGAATGCACGCTACACCCAGCAATGGACGAATTCGGACAATTTTTCAAAAAAATTCTGAATTGATTGGTAAAAAACAAAAATCGCCCATCGAATTTTGTAAAAACTTTTAAAAATTATCTTAGATATATTTAAAAGATTTAATCTGGCTTTTTATTGTTACCCGCGCGGTGAAAACTGTGAGCAGGAGAGCAAATTTATTAAAAATAGTCGAATTCTTGGGAGCATTTTATCTACCTGCTTGAAAATTATACTCAATTTAATTTTTATCTATTAATATTTCTGTTGTTTATTAGAAAACAGCATCATCTTTTATTGGTGAAAAGGGTTGGAAACTAATTAAGTAAAAATTTTTTTATGCATTTTCGAATCCAAAAAAAATATATGAAAGGAGTACAAAAAGAGATTTTTTTAGGTTTTTTCAGTGAAATCCCACATTTTTTTTACAAAATTATCAAAACTAATGCAAAATATAAAAAAAACACTTATTTACCTGTCCAACAGTATATAAACCATATATATTTTTAACTTAACATACTGAGCAAAACGACCACAAAACGCACACCTCGGATGACATTTAGCAAACATGCACTATTTTTCACATTATTTGCTACCCCCATAACATACTCAATACATACTGTATCTTCAATTTTATGAACTATAGTGCTTATTTGTATTAAGAAATGAATCTGTGTTAAAATATAGCATTCAGAAAATTTGATTACACAATATAACAATGTGCTCACTCTCCTTTTTATCTACCTGTCTACATATTTTCTGTGGTCCGATATTACCCTGCATGTATACATTTGCGTGTTATTGTAAGAAAATCTGTGCTTTTTTACTTTGTTTCTGTAATTATTCCATTGCAAATCATATCGATGTTATGTTCTGCAAGTCAATTTATCGAGAACATACACAGTAAATGCTGAAAAAACCGCACTGGAATAATTTATTCAGAAAGTTTTATTGTTATTGTACCAAGGGCTATAATATGCAGAAATTCTTTCTTATTTGTTATAATATATTGTTCAATAGTTATATAAAAGTTTGAGCCAACAATTCTGTGGCCACAAGGAATAACAACTAAACACTATTTTGAGAAGTTATCAGCAGAGCCTTTTTAAGTTTGAAATTGGTGCCTGAAATCAGGGAATTAAGATCAAGCTAATATTTGTAAGCTCGATGTTAGCAATCTTATTATATTTTAATTTGCAATTCAATTCATAATGAAAAAGCAGCTAACTTAAGAGAAATAAGCAAAACATATTGTTAAGCTTCTTCCTGTTACGGAAAAGCGACTAAATTTAACTTAGCGTGAACGATTTTTTCAATTCAAATTGTAAATAATAACTTAAGTGGAGTTAGGTCTTGAACATATTATTCTTCACATTTCGAATAACGACCAAATTCGACTTTGTCTTTTACTGGAAACTCGAAAAAAAGCTCAATAATAACTAAACTCGAGTTTGGTTGTTATTCCTAATTTGAAGAATTGTCAATTTAACCTACGGAATAATGACTAAACTCGAGTTAAGCAGACATTTTACGTCTGAATAACGCACGGCACTGTGTGGAATAAAATCCTAATTCTACTTAAGAAACTTTTTTTTAAAAAAATATTGAAGCAAATTGCAATAGGCTGTTATTCCGAAATCATACGAGCAAAATTTCGACTTTAGCTGTTTAGTTTTTTAGGCATAAAGTACTAATTTTTTGAGCTACGATGATAAAATTTTGTGTGGAAGTGCATTTGGATACAGTGAATAAAACAGTAGTAATAACTCTACTTTGTCCTAACTCGACTTTAGCTGTTATTCCTTGTGGCCACAGAAATATTTAAGCTCCATTTTTGTAAAAATTTTGCCATTTTTCACTAATATTTCAAAGACTTGATTTTGATCTCGTTTCACAAGCACACGTCTCACGATAATTAAAAATTTTCTTTTGTGTAATATTCAAATATATTTAAGAAATAGTTTAAAACTACTTTTAGGCCTTTGGCTATGCCATTACTGGAGATATTTGCAAAATAAGAAACAAAGTCAAGGCCAAAAACAAAAATTTCGAAATTCAAAACCAAATATCTTTTAAACTATTTACGATATGAACCAAAACTAAAATGCGTTTTATTAATCTATATATTTTCTTTTAGCAAAATGTAAATTTTCAAAAATCGGACCATATTTACAAAAGTTATGAATCGAACAAACTTTTTCATACCCGAGGTAGTCAACTTTGACACCCTGTAGGTCAACGTGTGATACAACAGGGTGGCTCAAATTTAATTACTTTAAAAGCCTAAGTCCTCCTCTATAATTCTTTTATACATTGTTATATAATCAGCTCGCTTGTTTCAAAGATACAGATTTATTACCCTTTTTTTTGCGTTTGGCCCCACTGTGCGGCCTTGCACAGTTTTTAAACGCAGGAGTTTACGTGTTGAAATGTAGAAAAACAAGCAGCTGTTTTAGCATTTAGCAACATTTGCAAATACGGATCTGCAATGGTTTTTAGTTATGCATATTTGCTTAAGTGATGCAAATCTCGGTTTCATACATTTTGTTTTTGTAGTGTTGCAGACTATGGCAAATATGCTACGGTTGCAATATCTGCAAGGTCTGCAAGGGTAATTTGCAATGAAGGGTGAGTTCCGCTAATATAAATAGATTTTGAAGACAAAATAATAGTAGGATTACCAGCAAGGCAGATTTAGTAGGTACAAGCACTAGCAGACAAAAAAAAAAAAAAAATACACGAGAGTTTTTGGTAGAAAAATAACTGCATACTGTCAAATTCTTCTCTCATTTGTTTTGTTAAACTAGTTTGTGAGTGTGTACAAAAAACGAAATTACACAAATTTCATAAAATAAATTTATTTAAACCACTTAAAAATTATTACTTTACTTTTTTATGAAATAAAAGAAGCAAAATCACTGGCTTATTTTACTTTTTCTTCAATAGTAGCTACAAAATCACTTGCGCATTTCTTAGAAATCAGAGCACTTTAAACGGCTTGTAAAAAAACTTTTGACACTAAGCAGTTAATAAATAACGAGCAGCTGTTTTAGTGATTTTACCTGTTTAATCTGCCTTGATTAGCAGTTAGCTTGCAAGAACAATCTCTACTACTAATGCAGTGTATAGAATCCATAAAAAGCTTGCTGGAGGAAGAAGATCATGAACACATCATTTTGGATACAACTCCTTTTTTTATGATTTTGAATGTCAAAATTTACAGTGATGCCACTACAATTTTGTAATTTTTTTAGTGATGACACTAAAATAATCGAAAGATGTTGAGTGGAACAAAATGAGTTAGGAACATTTTATAAAGATGTTGAAAGATGTTGGTTTTTAGCCCTGTATATTTCTTATGGGGAAATTTCAACATCATCGCAAATTGATGGTAGATGTTGATAAGTGTGAAAAGGCTATTATTGTTTATTCTTTGAAACAGCTGACAGCTGAACTACTTGCCCAAACTAGCCCGAAGAAGAAGCATAATGTTCTCTCACAAATACTCTCATTTGCCCAATTTTAAAGTACGGGAACGCGTTTCGTGCAAATTGGGATCCCAAAGTAGAGTAAAGAAACAGAGCAAATTGCCAGACAACTGACAATTAATTGTTAGGACACGGTGGTCTGTCAATGCTTTTGCCTACAATATTGTCAGGAAGAAATTGTAAATTCTCACGATTGGTTAAAAATATTCTGTGCTTTAGTCATAACGTGGAATAACCTAATTGTTCGACATGATGACTTCCATTTAAAATATATCACGCAGCTAAATTTTAAGTTTGAAGTGAAATGTATATTTCATGTGAATTGAAAGCTGAGTCCCATACATACATACATACATACATATATTCACTTCATAGCTGCATAAAAATATTGTACTTATCTCATCTTGCAAAAAAAAAAAAAAATCAATTGGCATCCTTTATTGTCCAGAAAACAACAAAAAAGTTATATACCTAAAAGTTATAGACCTAAAAACACCTTTTTAAAAAGGTCTCTTTTAAAGAGGTCTTGAGCGGCCGCGAGACTTTTACGAGTTAATTTTTTTTTTTACCTCTTTAACACATAATTTAAGGTACTTTTGCACTTGGGTATAGATTTTACAGAGAAGAAAATATTTGCTCAGTCAACATTTCTTATGTATACTGTTTTTCACTTGTTAATGTTGGTAGGTCAATATGGTTGATGATCTTGAGACTCGATGGAAGCATAAATATCCTGGCGTTCCAAAATTTCAAGGCAAGATTCCCAACATTTCAAAATTTGATGCCACTTTCTTTGGAATTCATCAAGTTCAAGCGGAAAAAATGGATGTACAGATGCGTTTTGTAATAGAAGAAGCATACAAGGCCGTACTAGATGCCGGCGTAAATCCATCAACTTTGCGTGGTTCAAATACTGGAGTGTTTATTGCAATTTGTTGTTCTGAGTCTGACTACAGTCTTATGTGTTGTGAACACTCGCCGGACGGATTCGGATTATTGGGGTAAGCGTGCAAAAGAAAAAGAAATATTCTAAGGACACATAAAAAGTAAGTTTTGAATTCTCTATGGATAACGTTTATTGATTTTATACTAGAGTCAACAATATTCGGGTAAACAATATTAAAAAGTCGTTATTCCATACTTTCAGGGTTGCACCAAGTTTAATGGAAAATTTAAAAGTTAAAATAAAATACCGGTTGAAGGTCTATTATATTCAATAAATAGATTATTACTACGTTTATACGTACTGCTTATTCGCAAATAAAATTATTGTAAATAGAAAAATTTGGCGTATAAACAGTAAATAAAATTTTTATTTGTGAATAGCTAAGTCACGAAAACAAGTACTGATTAAAAAGCTATTCGCAAATAAAACACACAATGTTGCCACTTTTCTTATCGGTTTTAAAGTTTTCTTCGATGTGGCACACGTACAATCATATGACAGAAAGGAATTAATTTACTAAAAATTGCACGAAAGCAAAAAAAATTTGTAAAATTTGAATAAAAGTGCTGAAAATGTTAAAAATAAAATATGAAAGCGGTCGTTGCAGCTGGAGCAAGGCTCTCTAATCAATGTCCAGTATCTTTGAATCGTCTTTTCGTACGTTTCTTAAAAACTGCTTCTGCAACAGATATCAAGTAATCACATTCAAATGTTCCAAGAATTAACTGGTGTCTGCACTTTCTTCTTTCACTAGTGATTACAAAAGTTCCATGGCTTGTGTTGAACCGTTCTTGCAATATTTCGTGGCTTTTCTGCATTAATTGAATTGTAAGAAACATCATAATTTTTAGTTGCTCCATTATTATTTTAGTAATCACGTCTTTTTCTGAAGATATGTTGTGCTTAACAGTGTTGCCAATTAGTTACATTTTTACCATCTGGCTTCACTAAAAAATAAAAATTTTCTACATTCGCATTGACGCATAAACAGTGAGTTATTTATTTGCGAATAGTATTTATTTGTGAATAGGCTACGTATAAACGTAGTACATGTCACACCCACTTCTTATCCTATTTCGCAAATTGTTCAAGTAATGATATATTTATGTCAACGATTAGACCAAGTACTTCTTCATATTCCCATCCTTCTCATACATAAATGTTATTGAAAAATTACAAAATGTAGTTTTTACCGGTTATATTCCCTTAAAATTAAAAGTTTTAAAAAAGTACCAGACACCTGTCCAGTTGTTTTTAGTGGACGCATCTGCTCTTTTTGAATTTTTATGCTACTTGCGTTAAGTCCGGAGATACCAAATCACTGATTTTGCCCTTTTTATTCCTTGTATGTCCAAATTTAAAAAATCATGAAATTTACTACAGCATGTTTTGGGGGGAGTAATATTTAGGTTTTACGTTTTTCCTGCTCTCATTCCTCTTCTAGATAAATGCGATAAAAAAAAAGTACCAAAACGCAAATTTTACCCCCTTAAAATTCAAAATTTCAAAAAAGTAACAGACAGCTATCCAATTATGTTTAATTATGAGCTTTCAGATCCTTTTTTAAGTCTGGAGATATTGAGTTACCGATTTTATCCGTTTGTGTCCCTTTACTATGTTATGTTTCGAGGGCCGCCGGTCCTGAGACCGACTCACTTGGGTCCTAGAAAAGGTCCCGTTGTGTTACCCGAGATAAGGCTGTAGGGAGATCTCCCTACACAAGCTCCACCGGTTCCACCCTGAACCAGCCCGATAAACGGATGAAGGATTCCACCCTGTCCAAATCGCATTCCGACACTTCCGGTAATCCCTCAAGTGTCGGTTTTCCCAAGCAATTCACTCTCTTGTTAGAGAGGGCAGGACATCTGCAGAGAAAGTGTTCAACACTCTCCTCCTCTTCCTCATCTCTGCAACTTCTGCAGAAATCATTGTATGGAAGATTCAGTCTTCTCGCATGTGCTCCCATGTGGCAGTGTCCAGTTAGAACAGCCACAAGGGTATGGAGCCTATGCCTCGGAAAGTCCAGCAAGGCCATAGGTCTTCCTATGCTCATACCTGGGCCATGTAAGACCCGATATTCGACAGGTAATCTCATTCGACCACCTATCCTGCGCGATTCTTAGCAGCTGTCGCTGAACTTGCTGCTTACAGCTATTGAGAGGAATACCTACGAATTCGTCAATATCCTCCTCCTTTACTACTAAAATTTTTAAAATTCATATAGCCTATAGTTCCTTCCAGACATGTAAAGATACAACTGTAGAAATTTCAAGGAAATTGGTTTACCCGTTTATGAAGAACAAACAAACAAACCATATTCACATCAGTGAGGGTTTCCTTCCATCCGTTATACTATGCTAAAAAAGAGAACAGTTTTTATTACATACTAACACCCATATTCATAAAAACTATTTAAGGTTTATTACACGTTTATTTGACAAATATCCCATAGAAATACGTCAAATAGGAGCTTAATAAACTTAAAATAATTACTATGAATATGGCCTTATAACTATTAGTCGTTTGAAGATTGAAATAACCGCTGAAAGTACATACTGTGTGGTATTGAGCACTCAACGGAGACGTGCAACAGCGGCAACAGGTACAAAAGGGCGAAAAATATTTACATATGCATATTTTTTACTACTTATTTTGTTTGTAATTATTTAACTTTTTTATAAAACATATTCAGTAAAAACTTTTACTTTTTGATACTTTCAAAAATACAAATCGCAGTAACCGATAGTAAGTAACACTATACCATTATATAGAATTATAGTGTATGAAAACTCGTAGAACTAGAATTTCAATTTCTTTGATTTTGATTTCCATAGAAATTTTTCTTATTAAATGCGTTACTTTTTTTCTTTATGTGTATAGATCAAGTAAATCTATGCTGCCGAATCGCATTTCATTTGTGTTGGGATTAAATGGGCCATCGATGACTTGTGACACCGCTTGCTCAAGTTCAATGTACGCCCTGAACTTGGCTTATGAGTTCATGAGAAACGGAGTAATTGATGCGGCTATTGTTGGTGGCGCCAACATATTGACCTGTCCCTATGTTACCGCAAAGTTTTCAAAACTTGGAATTCTCTCGCTATCAGGAAACGACCGACCATTTGATGAGGATGCCAACGGGTATGTTCGTTCTGAAGCAGTGAGTTGTATTTTGCTGCAAAGAAGGAAATCTGCAAAGCGAATTTATGCAACACTTGTCAAAAGCGCTGTCAATTGTGACGGTTTCAAAGCTGAAGGTATCACGTATCCCTCTGGAGGCATGCAAAGGAAGCTGATTGAAAACTTTTACAACGAATTAAAGTTCGACTTGAACGAATTGGGGTACGCCGAAGCTCATAGTACGGGCACAGTTGCAGGTGACCCCGAGGAATGCAGAGCTATAGATCAAGCAATATGCAAAAAGCGAAACAAACCACTACTTGTGGGTTCGGTTAAATCGAATTGTGGCCATTCGGAAGCTTCCTCCGGTATTGTGTCTATAATTAAAGTATTAACGGCATTAAACAACAATTGCATTCCACCAAACATAAATTTTTCGAAACCGCGCCAAGTCATAGATGCGCTGATAGAAGGAAGGCTTAAGGTCGTGACAGAGAAAACGGTTTTACAAAACCCATACGTATGCATCAGTTCATTTGGGTTTGGAGGGGCGAATGCACATGCTCTTCTAAAGCAATATACAGCAGAGGGCCCAGTTCCTGCGTATGGAAGCAAAAATGATTTACCTTATATCTTTACCTGGTTGGGACGAACAGAAAGTAGTGCGAAAGCAGTTTTTGATTATGTAGAATCACGACCCTTGAATTTGGAACATTTAGCCTTGATGCGTTCCTGCCAACAGGGAGGCATCAAAGGTTTTGTGTATAGAGGTTATAATGTGTTGAAATCTAGTCCTGGTCCACGTGTGGCAAGTCCTGTGTCGTGCTCGAAGGATATTCAGTACAATGAAGGTGTAAAACCTCCAATTGCTTGGATTTTTTCCGGCATGGGTTCGCAATGGGTGGGAATGGGTAGGGACCTTATGAAAATTAAAATATGTAGCGACTCAATATTGAAAAGCCACGAAATATTAAAATCAAAGGGCTTGGATCTCATTAGTATACTTACCTCAGATAATCCAAAAACATTTGAAAATATTCTTTGCTCTTTTGTGGGCATAACGGCAATTCAGATCGCTTTGGTTGATCTCCTCCAGATGCTTGATTTGCAGCCAGACTTTCTAATAGGCCATTCTCTTGGAGAAGTCGGATGCGCCTACGCTGATGGTTGCTTAACTGCCGAACAGACCATTCTAGTCTCGTATTATCGGGGAAAAGTTAGCACTGATTTGAAAGCAATACGAGGCGCAATGGCAGCTGTTGGCTTGGGCTTCAACGATATAAAAAGCCTTCTGCCGCCAAGTATCGAAGCAGCCTGCCACAACAGCAGTGAGTCTACAACTATTTCCGGACCTTTAGAAGATGTAACCAAGTTCGTGGAAAGTCTAAAGGCACAAAATATTTTCGCCAAAGAAGTGCCCTGTTCAAATATTGCTTTCCACAGCCAATACATCCAGCACTTTGGACCTGAGCTGCTGAAATACTATAAAAATCTTATTCCCAACCATAAGCTCCGTTCCAACCGATGGATAAGTACTTGTTTCCCGTCTGAATACTGGCATCAGCCCGAATGTAAATTGTTCTCACCGGAATATAACACCAAGAACCTGCTAAGCAGCGTGCTTTTTGAAGAGGCAATAGTATACGTGCCTAAAAACTGTGTAACAATTGAAATTGGACCGCACGCTCTGCTACAAAGTATCCTGAAAAGTTGCATTCCTGGCGGCATACATGTTGGTCTAACCAGACGCAATACCAAGGACAATGTTCTTCAGTTGTTGGATTCACTTGGCAAGTAAGTACATTAACTTACTCGTAAGATGTAATAATATTTAATTAAATGGCTAGTGGCGTAATGAGCTGTTGCAACTTTGTTGTACGACACTGTGCTTGAATTTGAAACTTTTTTTTTCCGACAGACGAGGCACCCAGTGACCAAACCTAATTTGGATGCGCTGAGTTCAGTGGTGCTAACGGTCCATTTTTTAGGTTAGCTCTTGTTTTTGAGATATAGCGTTATTTTCAAAAAAAAAAAAAAAAAATGGAGGAGGTAACACAACATTTATTCCCTTAATTGAAAAACAAATCAAAATCTTGGAAAGAATACAAAAACCGAAATTGGGCAATAAAATTACCTTTCAACAACTGTACAAGTTTTTTTAATCGGCCTTGTAGTTTAGAAACACAGACGGAAGTAAACAACAACTTACGTATTGATACCCAAAATGCAAAATTCAATAACTAACAAATTATTCAACATTGACTTTTCTATATGAAATACGTAGATTTAGTAAAAAAAATATACACGTGCAATTTAATATTTTGTTAATAATTGCGTTTTGCAATATATTTCGATTTATTATCCGGTAGATCGGTAACTTGAAGTGTAGATGTTTGTTTAGAAAGTCACTCGTCTTCCTCCTGCAGATTGCAATGTATGTAATTACAGTATTTATCGGATATAAGAACATCTCATATAAGAACAAAACGCTTATAAGAAACATTTGCAAAAACACCATATCTTTTTAGTGATTTTTCTAACAAAAAAAGTTTCATATAAGAAAAACGTTTATAAGAAAAAATACGATAAAAGAACATTTTTCTTGAACACCAAAACCACAAAATGTATAGAAAAAGAATTTATATAAGAAACTTTCAAGGGCAACACTGAATGTATGTAGTTTGCATGGACAACTTTTTGAATTTTACTTTTGAATTTTTTACGTTTGAATTTTACTTTTTACTTTTCATGTCTGTGTTGTTTTCGAACATCAATTCGTAGTGAATTGCATTGTTCTAGAAACTACTTGTAGGCAAAAAGAAGTGGTTTAAAAATACTTTTCAATTTTATTGTGAAACAAACATTTTTGCAAATAAACATGTAAATATAATTAATAAAAGTGGTCAGATTCTTTTGCTTGAATAAAAATGTTCCTTGCTTGAAGGCGAAAAAACAAGAATACTACGCAGGATGCAGTAATGCTACGTCTTATGCAAAACAATCCAGACCTGGCAAAATGATTCACAAAAGGGGACCGCGTAAAATTGGAAGAACTGTGGAAAGATCTTACCGAGGAATTAAATAGGAATGGTCCTCCAACAAACGAAAAATTGAATTTGAAAACAAATAATGAATATCCAAAAAAAAAAAAAAAATTTAAGTCAGTCTTTTGTTTTTTAAATTGATTTGTAAATGGCCGAGTTATTAAGTAAATTTTTGTTTGAGGTTGATTTCGAACTCAAATTTGAAAAAAAAGATATGCGTATTTTACTAAAAAAAAAAACACTTTCAAATTTGATAATTGGTGTGTAAACGACCGAAAAAGCAAACTTTTTCTATGCCAAAAATATTAATGACAAACGAACAGGACCTTGAAAATCTTTTCACAAATGACAATACATAGGCACAGATATATGTACATAGATATGTATATGCAACAAATAATTTTTTTTCTCCAATTCAGGTTATACGTAAATGGATGTGAGTTGAGCTTAGACAAGCTGTACCCACCGATCCAATGGCCTGTCAGTAGAGGAACTCCTACAATAAGCGATCTCATAGAATTCGACCACAGCCAAGACTACGAAATTTACAAATTTGAAGACTCAGCCGTTACGACCGGAAATAAAGTTATAACTATTTGCCCAATGTCTGAACATAAGTTTTTGCTTGGACATGAAATTGATGGAAGACCTTTAGTACCAGCAACATTTTATATAGAAAGTGTTTGGAGGACGTTTGCCTTAACACAGGGCATTCACGACTTTGAGTCTGTAGATGTCGAGTTTGAAAATATACGATTTCTGCGGGCCACCACTCTTTCAGCTAAAGACGAAGTTGATCTACAAGTTTCAATACAGCTGGGAACAGGTATATTCGCGGTATGTATACAATTGCTAATAAATATATCTACATACATACATATGTGTGAGTTAGAGTGCGCCTTATTTTTAAAAATGCGAGATCGCACTATCGCTTTACCCAAAAAAATATTCTCTGGGGCATACAGTTATATAATGGAAAACTTTAGGCAGATTTCATGCCGCGTCCCCCCCACAAGTGGAAGCGAAACGCGGTAAAACTTACGAAATGTACCATAGTACTATTTATTCACTCACTAATCGCTCATACGAGGTTTGATCAAAATATAACCGTTATTTTAAATCTTTGCAAAATGTATTTATCAATAAACATTTTGTCCCCTTCAAGGTAATTCCCCACAGATATAATACACTTATGCCAGCGTTTTTTTCCAATACTCGAAACACTTCTGAAACGCGCTTCTTGGTATCGCCAACAGCTCCTGTTTCGGGTTTTCTTTTATCTCCTAAATCGTAGCAAAACGCTCTCCTTTCATCGATGTTTTCAATTTTGGGATGAGGAAAAAGTCGGAGGGAGCCAAGTCCGGTAAATACATTTGTGTGTGTGTGTGCGTTATCGTGATGCAAAATCTATGATTGTTTTTTCCACAATTCTGTGCGTTTCTGACGAATTGCTTCGCTCAAATGACGCATAACTTCGAAGTAGTATTCCTTATTGACTGTATGACCTTGTGGCAATAATTCATGATACACCACGTCATTGCAGCCGAAGAAATCAATGAGCAAAACCTTCTCATTTGATCAAGCTTGACGTGCCTTTTTCTGTGCTGGCTCTTCTGGACGCTTCCATTGGCAAGAGTGGGCTTGGGTTTCAACGTCATAGCCACACACCCATGATTCGTTACCTTTTTCAGGAAAACTGGATCGTCGTTGACAATGTTCAACAGCTCCTGAGCGATGTCCATACGACATGGTTTTTGCTAAAAATTCAGCAATTTTGGAACAATCTTCGTTGTCAGCAAGCAACCTCTGATAGTGATTCGACGATTATCTAAAATCATTTTCTTCACTGCTTCAATGTTTTCATCGGTTATTGAGGTGCTCGGGCGACCAGGACGATCATCGTCATTGACATCTTCTCGGCCTTCCTTAAGGCGGCTATACCGCAATTGAACTTCTAGACTCGCCAAACGCTAAATTTTTTACATAAAACTTAATACAGTTTCTTTGATCCATTTTCTCGAATAGTAAGAAATCGCAGAGCACACCAAAACACGACTAACCTTTTTATTTGTCAGATACAAACTGGCAATCCAAAATGGCTGATATTGCCTGCCAACATATATAACAGACATGTTTACCGACATATCAAAAAAAATATGCGAAAATCGAACATACGTAACTCACGAAATTTGAAAATAATGGTTATTTTTTGATGTGACCTCGTACACGTGAGTGATCATGAGTGTATTTTGTATCCTTGTTGAAAAAAGGCTACATAATGAAATTCTTTTCGACAATTTCATCTTCAATGTGAAGCATTTACATTTTAAAACCAATAAAAAAAGTTGTTAAGGCCATCTACTCACATATGTACATACATATGTACATACATTTGTGTGAGGATCTACACAACAGAGCATCAACCACATGATCAAGGAAAGAAATCAATCCATAGCAACAAGTAATGTAAATATATCCTCCTTGGCCTTTGAAATAATTGCACGGACAATAGTTGATAAATAATTAAGGAATAAATTTTCTTTTTCTTCTTTTAATTAATTAAAAAAAAAAAAACAATAGGCAATCGCCCAGGTTTTGAACCTGAGCATATTAAGAGTAATGTAAATAAAAGTATTACAGCGTAGTTCAATATTTTTGGCTGAGTCGGCAATGAATAGTTTTTATTACTAAATTTTTAAATGCACCTACAAAATTTCTACATTCACATATGTATGTATATGTATGAGTGAACAAGAAATAAAAACATGTGGCTATTCATTTTTGAGTACGAGCATATTGATGATGAATAATTGAGCTTAAACTGTTATTCATGAGCATGTGTGGTGAATAAAAATTATTGAAGTTCTATTCATATACATGAATATTTATCATAAATTAGCGCCTCGATGGATGAATTATTAGAGTGTCCAATTAAGAGTCCCAAAGGTCGCAGGTTCGATTCGAAGCCAAAAGCTTCGCAGTTTTGTGTTTGTTAAAAAAAAAAAAAATTAAAGTATTCATGCATGCATTTTTCTGAACCCTGAAATGTACCATAACTTCCGTGGATTCCATTCTAGTGGCTTAGCATGCGTGACCAATACCCCATAAGTTGTTTATCTCCAATGTATTTTGCAAACACATCAACCTCGTATCTATATTCATTAGGAGAGCTCACAGGCACCCAGGAGATCTTCATAAATTTTCTCAACCACAATAGTTTTACTGTTCTCAACATTTATTTAGAATAAATTATTCTTCTGTCTCGCCTCCTTTGGGGAGCTTTCATATAAAAATATATTCAGATGTTTGCCCCAGAATGCCTCTGGTGGAGTAAAATGTACAGCCAGCCCTAATTAGTTTTTCTTTTCGATATTTATTAAAATTCTTTCAAATAAATAAACACCAAAGCCGAAGCTGTGTGTATTTTAAGAAGGCATAATACTCGCATGCGAGGAAGCACGTCAGTAAAGGTTTCCCGGCAAAAAAAATAATCACGCGCTCATCTCTGTTTCTAACCATGTACAATCCATCTGCTGGTAGGATTATTTCGGATGTGAGGCACACGTGAATATTGTATATGTCGGTATGTATTATTTAGTATATACATGTTAGAAAGTACGAGGTGCTGCTGAACCGTAAATACGTTTCAAAGTTTGCTGGAAAATAAATTTCAAGCACAGCACTTTGTACGAAGTGTCCAAGAGAAACGTTTTCTTGAGAACATCATTTCCTTGAGCAAGAACTTTCATGCGAATATTCAGGATTGGGCAATATGTCATTTAAATATTTAAAATTATGCTGTTTTCAGTATAGTTGCTCCTCTTTTCGTAAATCTACACAGAAAGAAAAATCGCGTTCTAAATTTAAGTTTTTCCTACTTGATTTTAGTACGAAGTAGTCTTGAACATTTAAGTACGCATAACACAAAAGTGTTCTTAAAACAAGATCAATCGGGATTATTAAAAGGAATCAATCCTGGTAAGGTTTAAAATGAGTACGAAATTCTTGAGAGTATTTGAACTCGGCACTTGTGTGTGTTTGTACAAGTAATGAATTTTGTTTAAATTTTTTAATTGCTGCGATGGCTGAATTGGTAGAGTGGCTGAACTGGCATTAGTTAGGTTCCGGCTTCAAATCGGCAAAGAGACAAAATTATTTATAAATTATTATTAAATTAAGGAAGTAGAGCGGAATATTTCAGGTACGAATTTGGGATTAAATAGACTTCAGAAACATCGCATCGATCCTCACACTCAAAATAAATACAATCCTTCCGTACTCAAATCAATCCCAAACGGTGTCAGAAGTACGGTAAGTACCAATGTTCTTAAATCAAGAACAGCGTTCTTCTTTTTAATCACGGACTTCAGCTATATTCAATCCGACAGAATATGACGTATTCAATCCCAGAATATGTCTAAAATTAAGTCATTAGCGCTTGAAAAATGCATACTTAAAACAAGCGCAAGGTACTTGATTTAAGGAAATCCGTACTTACCGAACTTCTGACAGCGCTTGGGATTGATTTAAGCACAAATGGATTGAATTGTTTTTTCAGTGTATGGATAAAGAACAACGTAGGTTCTTGTTACGTTTATTGTGATCATGAAAAAGTCGGTATTCGGTACGGTGCTCTCTCGGGGCACATACGAACGATTACTTTTAGCGATACTTACGCTTATTTCACTCTTTTGGGCAGTTTAAAAAACACATTTTGAATTAGTTAGTGGTGAGGTAAGGATTGAATAGAGATTCAAGATTTCTGCTCAATGTATACTACTAAATAAGTAAAATTCTAGCTCAGAACTCGATATATAAGTGTTTAATAAATGAACTGAATATTAAAAAAAAAAAAAAAAAATTATACTAAATGTGTTATTAATATCGACCTTTTGAAATTAGATAAATTGATTCCTTTTATGGTGTCCAACCAAAATGGGCTTTCAAGGTCATTAGTTTATCTTTTCATTTAAAAGAAAAATTAAATTTTTTCATTTAAATCGTTCCCGACGTTTCGTTGGTTTATTTCCAACTTCTTCAGGGGTAAATTTTTATTTAGTGCAATCTGGCAACATGATTAAAAAAAAACATTTTTTTTGCAGATAACAGAATCGAAAACTTTGGTTGCGAGCGGCACCATTCGAAAATTGTCTGGAAAATCAGAGCCACCTTCTATGACTGCAGTGGACACAAAATATGAAGTTCGCTTATCCCAAAAAGATTTCTACAAGGAATTGAAGTTGCGGGGATACCACTACCATGGAGATTTTCGGTCCGTTGTGTCGGCAAAGGGAGATGGATCGTATGGTAAAATAAAATGGTTCAATAACTGGACTTCATTTATGGACTGTATGCTTCAGCTCTGCATTGTTCGAGCCGACTCTCGAAATTTAGCATTGCCCGTCAAGTTGCGTTCGATGCGCATCATGTCGAATTATCACAAAAAACATTATGGAGAGAACTGTGATATTGAAGTCTATGGCAGTGAAAATAGAATTCTTGGTGGTGGAGTTGAAATAATTGACCTTAAAACGAGTCATATTCAGAGAAGGAAACCCCCAGGTCAACCTGTTTTGGAGAAATATCTTTTCATACCAAACTTCAACGCTCCAAAACTCTCTGCCGATGATATTTCAAGATGTTGCGTTCAACTGTTTTTAGAAAATTTCGTTATTACTGATTGCTCCATAGTACAAGCGGCAACTTCGGCTCAAGATAACTTAGATTTTCTTAATGGACTGATACAGGCGGTTAATAACTTGCCTGTGGTTCAGGGCAACTTTTCGTTCTTAAATATGAGTGAAAATAAAAACTTGCAGAAATCTGAGGATTTTAAGGACACTGGAATAAAATATGTAGAGTCAGTCGATGAAATAAAGGATGAGATAAATGTTTTGCTGTTACAAGAAGCAGACTTTTCTTCCAGCGTGGCAACTTTGGCCAGGAGGCTAGCGGCAAATTCTATGCTGTTGATAAAAACAACTGATCAACGTATTATTGAGAAAATTAATTTTCAAAAGGAGTTTGTTCCGGTAGCACTTTTACCGTGCTCGAATAGCCCATACTCAATATTGACTCTCTTTAAAAAATCAACTGACGATCACTCAGCTGAAGTAGATGAAGAAGAGTTTATTAAAATTTCGCAGCATGACGATGCATTTCAATGGATGGATGTATTGAAAAAATCGGTGGGGAGGCGCTTGATCTTGGTAGCAGAGAACGAGCCGCAAAACGGCCTCATTGGCTTAGTTAATTGCCTGCGAAAAGAGCCGGAGACCGGAAATGTTTGCTGTATATTTATAGATGATGTGACTGCACCTAAATTTGATCCCAATTTACCATTTTATAGGAATCAGCTTCGACTTGGACTTGCAATTAACATTTACCGCCAGGCAATTTACGATATCAGGTTAAGCCGATTTAGTTATTTACTTAAATTTTAAAATTTTACAGGGCCAATGGGGCAGTTACCGTCATTTGGAGCTTAAAGCTGCACACCCAGTGATCGAGCATGCAGATCATATATGTGGTGCGATTGGGAATGTCGGAGATTTTTCCACGTTGCACTGGCAAAAGGGACAAATGAAACAAAATGATGAGAACGTTCGTATTTCATACTCAGCATTAAACTTTCGAGATGTTATGCACGCTTCCGGGCGCTTATCGGCAGAGGACATTGGTCTTACACGACTGGAGCAATCTTTTATTTTCGGCCTCGAGTATAGTGGCGTTGACGAGAAAACGGGAAAAGCAGTTATGGGCATGTCATCACATTCAGCTATAGCCTCGCATATAGAATCGAACCCGATTATATCGTGGCAAGTCCCGAATAACTGGACTCTTCGGGAAGCAGCTACAGTACCAGTCGTATACACAACGGTGTATTACGCATTCTTCTACACCACCGACATAAGAAGTGGAAGAGATATTCTTATACACTCAGGCAGCGGAGGAGTAGGAATAGCGGCCATAAGAACGGCTCTGGCTTATGGCCTAGAGGTGTACACAACTGTTAGTACTGAGGAAAAGAAAAGATTTTTGCTAAATACTTTTCCACAACTAAAAGGTTTGTCCTCTATTAAGTGTTACACGAGAAAAGCTTTTCAAAAACTCTTGCCCAATTTACAAGCTCCAGCCGTATCGTTATATGGCGTATAGACACCTTGTGCTTCATAGGTAGTTTATTTTAATTTAGTATAACATTTTTTAAGCCTGATAGAATATAAAGTTTTAAGTTCCAAAGCGAAAAATGTTCAATATACAAAAATATACTTCAAAAAAATCAAAACAGTTGGAAAAGGCAAAAAAGGGTGCAGAGCACCGCGGAAGTTCGCGAAAAGTTTGCAAAGTTATTTAATAAACAAAAACACAATAGCGGTTCTCACTCTTGATACTAATTTTACAACTCTGCTAAATTCACTACGATTTTTACCACAAAGCTCGAGTGACTTTCTTACCTCAAAGTCTGCATGTTCTTGCAAATACAGTATTTTTCGGTTAATTGACCCTACAGTTAATTGGTTTCCACGCTTAATTGAACCACATGATCGGGCAAAAAAATATATCGCATACGAACACCATGTGAATTTCCTCGGATAATTGAACCCGGTTAATTGATTTTCCAGCTTAATTCGTTCAAAATTCATGTCATCAAAAATAAATTTCCTCTTACTTTTACCCGGTTAATTGCATTGAAAAATAATCTGGCATTTTTGCACATACATATTTGACATCATTTGTGAAAAACACTGGGTGGCATCTCTACTATACACATATACATATGAATATTTTTTGCTATTACTTGCATTTTTTTCGTTTAAGGTAAAAAAAAAAATATTTTGAAAAACTTAAAGTGCACATATGAGATTTCTTTTAATTCATTAGTACATAGTTCCAATTATGCGTGATTTCTGTAATTGAACAAACTGTTCAATTAAATAGGGTTCTTGTAATTGAACGAATTGTTCAATTAAACGGGTATCGGCTAATTGGTTCCCCGGTTAATTGAACAAAAAATTGTGCAAATTTTAATGTGCAATTAACCGAAAAATACTGTATTCTAAAACTTGCTGAATTTCTTTATCTGTCCACCTTTTGTTGTGAATTTTGTCACGTTTTCTCTTCACCAGTATATTTGTATTTGTTTTTTCCATATTTTTTATTTTCTCAACACAAAATTAAGTTTTGCCGACAAAACGATTCTATGATTCTGGGAATCACAGAATATCTGTGATTCCCAGTAATTTTTTTACAATGTTCAAGCCCGTATGACACTACATTGTTCTTGCATTGTTCTAGTTTTGGAGAACAGTGCAAATATAATGTAATAGTAGAGTTTAGTATGTGCAACGAGTTCAGCTATATATTAAGATAAATGCAAAACCGTCAACATTTTTGTTGAAGTTATCGATAAAAAATCAGATTATGTCAAAAAAAAAATTAAAAATTTTTCAACTTAAACTTGACATTTCAAACTTGAATGTTGCTGTGTCAGCGGTTTATGGATAATTTTTGCGATTTAACGCTTCTATTTTTGAAAGTTTTTATTTTCTAGTGCTTTCCTGAAATAAAAAGAATACAACATTTACAAAAAAGGTGACAGTTTTGTTTACGCTTTTTAGCAATTGCTGTTTCTTTCTATCAATTCTATACCAATTAATGAAAGAAAAATGAAGTGACATACGGGCTTTACTAAAGCTTTTTGTTTGATTTTTTAATCACAGCGTAGTAAATAAAAGTTCAGTACATTTTGTTGCTGCATTGATGTAAACACTAGTACTTTAAACAAATCTGTTACTTTAACCAAATGTGCAACCGAGTTTGCTATCAAGAGTGATAACCGCTAATGATGTTTATTTATGAAAAAGAGATGTAAAACACAAATCTTAAGAGTGTGAAATAAACTTTATAATCTCTTGCACATAGAAAAAATAAAAACTAAAAAGGAAGGAGGACTAGACTGTGGTAAATCATTGAACCATTTATTATTGACAAGAGACCTGTTCGATTATTTTTGGTAGGCTTTCAGGCACTTTTTGAATTTTGTTGTTACTTATCTGAGGTCCGGAAATATAGATTTATGTAGACTTATCCCTTTTTTACCCCCTAAATGTCCAAATTTAAATAAAAGTGACAAAATTATGTAGAGAATTTTGCAATGGTTGTTAAATTCAGTTTATAGTTTTTTTTACTATTTCTATCCTTTACATAGATATACGCAAACCCAACAAGTACCAAAAGTTTTTACCCGTTTTATGCACTTAGTACTAAAAATATCAAAAAAGTACCAGACACCTGTATTTTTATTATACTTGAATTTTTATGCTACCTGTTCAAAGTCAGTAGATATTGAATTACCGATTTTACCTATTTCCGGGCGAGTTTCCGAAAAACCCGTCTTAATGGATCCATACACCAGAAGAGCTGCCCATATACGAAATTTGATTACTCTTAAAGTAAAATTCAAACTGACCAAAGAAAGATTTTAAATTTATTTATGGTAATTTAAAGAAGAAAAAATTATAAAAAACACATTTTTCATTTACTCACACACTTAAGTACATAAAAAATTGTTCTCTTCTAGAGGCGAATATTGGAAACTCTCGTGATTGTTCCTTCGAGGAAATGATACGAAATCGAACAAATGGAAGGGGCGTTGATTTTGTATTGAACTCTTTATCAGAAGAAAAACTGACGGCATCGCTGCGCTGCTTAGCACCCAATGGAAGTTTTCTGGAAATCGGAAAATTTGATATGGCCAACGATAGTTCTATTGGTTTGGGTGTATTTTTCCAGGGTCAAAAATTTTATGCGGTTTTAGCTGATAAGCTCGAACAATATGCTCCATATTTACTAAGTGTAAGAAATATACATTTAATATACGTACATTTACATATTTTGATTATTTTCAGCCATAGAAAGATACAAATTATTCCTCTTGCTTGACCTAGCGGTTTAACATACGAGTAACAGTCGAAAAACTCACACACACTCACACACATACACACACATCTTCTTGCTAGTCCGTTAAGGCGAATCAACTACAGGTGGTTGCAATTCAATTCGCTTTTGTTGTCATTTGCTCTCAGCTTTGACAACTCACAATTCAACCTAAATTAGCGCGTCAGGCGCCATTTTATATGAAAAAGGGTGGTTTAGGTGGCAAAAATACGTATGATGCGCTATTTAAAAATAAAAGTTAAGTTCTGGGTTGTATTTAATCCCCTACAATGCTCACTCCATATGAATGTGGTTTTTTGCAACAACACTTTGTTTATTTAGACAAATTTTCTTCACGAAAATCAATGGAAAATTCATGTTGGCTTGTTAAAAACAAAAGTCAAATCTAAGCACATAGTCGAGTCGTGTTAACAGTGTGATTCATAAATATGATTGTCAGAGCGAAGCGAGTGATTCAACTCGTAATGGAAACATGCTATTAGAGCTGTCTTACATTTTGGCAATTGAAGAACAAACATTTTTTGAACTCTCTTTTTCACACTTGAGAAATTGGGGAAACTTTAGAATAAGGAGCCAGGCTTTGAAAGAAATGAGTTTTATAGGTTTGTAGAGGGGGTCGTGGACCTTCCAAAACTGAAGTCAAAGTCTGCCGGAGGCTTTTAGTTTATTAACAATTTGATGTCGAAGTTGCGGAATTTGCTAAGAAAAATATGAAAATGTTGGTAGAACAGTGCTGCCAGAGGAAAGTTTTTGCAAAGAACATAAAATCGCGAATTCATAAACGGTTTCAACCATCCAAAATCGTATTTTTTACATTTAATTCAATACATTTTTCTCATAGGCATGCAAAATTTGTGCTTGACAACCGGCTTTCGGTCGGGCTCCATGGTATAACCAACACCGGCTTCGCGCATAAAATCTGTAAGCATCTGGCAGCACACTTTTTCATTTTACTGCAATTGGTACCATTGTACTAAAGCCGAGTCGAGAAATTAATTGACAAATATAAATTCTACAGATCCGCTGCGGACAACCCCACACACGCAGCGAATAGCATTAAAATGATAATTGCTTGAGAAAAATGATATGCAGCAACCACATGAATGAAAAATAGTCGTGTACTACACACTGTAACGCTCCGTTTCGATGCCAACCAAACTTCATTAGTCTGCCATTTCATTGCCAAAGTGTAAAGCTCTATTTACGGGCCATATTTTACTTTCCTAAATTTATTGAAAAGGCAGCTTAATATGGGGTAATTGCATAACTACAATAAGTACAACACCAGCAGTATACATAATGGCCAAGTTTTGACTTGATATTTAAATGTGAAATTAGTTAATTTTCATTTCAAATTTCAAAAAATGTACTGTCCAGTGTCAGTTTTTCAGCCGTAAATAAGTGTTACGCATTTAATTACATCAAAAGTCTGGTAGCACCTTTTCATATCCAAATTTTATGGAAATTTGGATATGTTTTTTATTGGAGGAAAAAAAAATATTTCTAATGAAAATAATTAATTTATTATCGGCGATGGAAAACTTTCTTAACTAAAGCCGTTGCACAATATTAACAGCTTATTTTGAAGATGCTGCTTGAGGCAAAATCTCATACATGCGTCTGTGTGTGTGTGTGCTTTGTTTACATTTTTAGCAATCAGCTACAAGAACCATATGACTAATCCATAAAACATTAATAAAATTTAACAGTCTGTTGCCCAATGTCGAAGTCGTGCGATTGTTCGCATTCTAAGTGAAAGAAAATAGTTTTGGGTTCCTCTATGATGTTCTTTTATTCGAACGATGACTCGACAAGTCGAAAATATGCAAGTGTTTTCATACAATTTCTCTATTTCGATCATGTCGTCAGCACTGCGAACACAAACGTCAAATTCAATCACTTGCTGTTTTGCTATCGAGTTGATGTTTTTATAGAAACAATTTTATATTTATTTGTTAAAAAACTGGGAAGTAGAAAATCCACATATTTTTAATCTTTATTTTATTTTTTAAAGATATTAAACAATTATCATATGTATGTAGTTTTCTCAAACAGATCACTTGTTCGCTGGATGGAAGAAAATTCCTGAGTTTGCCAGAGGAATGAATACCCGTGTCAAAGTACTTTTTAAACGTCTATGAAAAAAAAGTACTTTTAAGTTTTAAACACCATAAAAGCTATTTATTTCCCCACTTTCAAAATGTTTGCTTTTTATTGTGTACTTATTTATGTATGTATGCATTTGCTTTGGCTTGTCAAATACAGCTGACCAGTTTTAAGAAGGGTTGTATTTACACAAGAACAATTTTGTCAATACTTCAATAAAAAAATTAACCAAAACCTTAATTTTCCCATCCGGTATGTATATAAAGTAAATGAAAAAACTGTCGAAATAGAGGAACCGAAATTGATTCGAAATCGTGCGACTACATTTCGATTGCTTACATTGTCTTGCGACATCTTGCGAAACAGGCAGTAAATGGCCAGAGTTGTTCATTTAAGTTGCAATATGCGCTTGAGAATATGCGCTGAAAAAATAGATTTTGTGCTTAAATGCAAATTAAAGCTAAATGGCATTTGATTATTGTATGGTGGCCTTAATAAATTATAAACTTTTATAATCTTCAGTACACTATCGTTTTTTTATAATAAATGCATTTTTTTTTTGTAACGCTCATAAGCAAACCTTTGACATTTACTCAAGCCCGTAAACAGTAGCCACCTGTTTTTATGCGATTTCCTGGAATTAAGGTACCTTGGTCATTAACTTTGTAAACTTTGGTGAGTTTTTTGGGGGGGTGTAACTGCCTGTTTCTCCAAATAAGAAATTAATTTTTCATTCGAATATTTGTAGTGAAAACAACAATAAAAATAGAGAAATTTTTTTGGTTCCAATACAAAAATAGAAAAACAAACAACAAATGTACATTCACACAAAGTTTTAATACAACTCATAGTCACGTAACGGCATACAGTGATAAAAATGAAGATGGTGAGGAGCTCACAAAACGAAAAATTTTCTCTGAAACTTGAAAGAGTTTAGGAAAAAATTTTAAGTGAGACCAATGTTTATTAAGGCCGTGATTCATCACGTACGATTCATTCACTGAAAATTGCTAGCTAAATCTGATAAAATTCTGTGCCACTTTAAAAAGTCGCATCAAAATGGCCACACTATTATACTTTTGTAAACAACTTCAAAAAGGCAACCCTGATCACATAGAATAAGATGTTTTTGGAAATTTTCAAAAGATTAGCAAATCGGACAGACTTGTCAAAACGTCTTTCACACACATACACTTTTAGTCCGGACTATCACACTTTTTGGACACATATGTAATTTTTAACAGATCGTACGACTCAATAGGATAGTGTATCACAATCTGCAATTTGTGAAGCTTTAATACATTTTTTGCTTGTACATTTATTCATACATATGTGTGTAATCTTTTTCAGAAAATAAAAGCACATATTGCAGAGGACATTGAGAAGGGCATAGTCCAACCGCTGCCCTCAACGCTATTCAAGCCGGATCAATTGGAACACGCATTCCGTTACCTTATGACGGCAAAGCATATCGGAAAAGTTTTAATAGAGATTCGGCCAAACGTAGATTCTCCTACCACGTATCCAGTCTTAGCAACACCGAAAGTCTATTTTAGTAAAGACCTCGTATATGTCGTGCCAGGAGGTCTTGGTGGCTTTGGATTGGAGCTTGTCGATTGGATGATATTGAGAGGAGCTCGAAAAATTGTCTTAAGCTCTCGACGCGGCCTTACGGATCAATATCAGAAACAAAGAATCTCGTACGTTAAGCTGACCGTGGCCACATGCATGTCAGCGTCGGAAAATTTTGTATTGTAACACTATGCCACAGTAGGGAAATGCTGTTGAATTTCGTTCTTTCCAACTTGTGACAAGTGAAATTCTTAAACTAAAGGGGTAGCACATATATTTACAATATTTTTTATAGCCCACTGTACCACCAGTTATGGTATTGAAAACTTCACCGAAAAAAAAAAAACAATTCTAATCAGGCGCTGATCATTATCCGAAATATATGGTTACGTTCTTACTTTAATTAAGAACACACATTTTTATTTACAACCCTTCACAGATCCCAACTTTATTTAATATTCAACACAAATGTTCAATAAGACATTTACCTGAACACGCACACACACACACACACACACACACACACCTTTCTGACATATTTCGGCAATTGAAATTCTCTATTGGTTTTCAGAAAGGTTAAGGTGAAATTCTAAACCGTACGGTAGAGGCCTGCGAACTACACGTTCTGTGAAAATTTCAAGTCTCTATCTTTTATGGCTCAAAAACTAAACTTAGTTTTCAAATTAAAGGGTGTGCCCGTGTGTAGGACAATATTTCAATTTTCACTTTTTGCAATTTTTGGTAATTGTTGTTGTGTGGGCCTGGCAACTGTTTATCCTGTGCAAATTTCAGGTCCGTACCTCTTACGGTTCAAAATTCAATTTCTTGTGTGAGAGCACCCTTTTAGTTTTCAACTTTTTGTTGTTTTTTTTTTCATTCATTACCTTTGTAGAAGCCACATGCCCACATGTCTTGTTTCAGCACTTACCGTTTGGGAGATTCGGCCCTGCGACGGACGGACCGACGGTGGCCAGCAAAGTCGCATAAAATGGTACCTTCTTCACTCTGCGAGTACTAAGCGCTCACAAGTTCTTAGTTTCTTGCATGAGGACCTCCTTTCGCTTTAAGCTTTTTGTTGTAATTTTGTTTAGTAGTTGTTGTTGGAGAGGCCTACCAACCAAGTGCATATGTATACTGTGCAAACTTCAAGTCTCACAGTACAACACAAAGGTGAAAAATCAAAATAAAATATTAAAAACTAACTGAAGCTTTGTTATAAATATTTTGTGTTCTTATTAAAAATGCTTTTAGATAAACCAACCTGACATATTAATTTCCTTTCCCTATGTCTTCTCAAATTTTTTCTGTATGCTTAATATCTTTGCACGCACTAGCTCAATAGTCCACTCATTCAAATTCTAATAGAAAAAACAATTGTAATTAATTTACAAAAACTCAAATATATTAATTTTTTGAAAATAAAACAAATTTCCCTCCATTTCCAAAATGTTTAACTACATCAATAATAATGTATGTATGTATTTTTGAACTTTATGCAGCCAACTTCATTTTTAACGCTCTGTCAAAATCAAAATTTCCAATTACAAAACGTTGACGCCGTGCTATTTCGGTTTGATTCATACATTTTGTATGGGCATGAGGATTTTTGACAGATAAAAAGCGTCTTACGCTCTAACTTAAGGTGCACTGTCAGTGTATTACGGTTCAAACGTTACAGCTTGATTTCAGTTTCTTGTAAACTAGCACCCAAGGCAGCTCGATACCAGGTAGTCGCATAACTACAACAAACACTTCATATATTTTGTTCGTAGAAATCTTGAACTATTGTCACCCATTTGTGCGCGTATGTGTGTTTGTGTTGTGTATTTTGGACAGTTCTACCAGCTAAAAGCAGTAGTCAGCTGGGCCTGTAAGGCTACCTGTTCTAGTTATCAATATTTTGTTGTTTTGAGTATTTGTTATTGTAGAGCCTAATCAGTGACACATCCTGCTGTAAAGGCATTACCTCTCTAGCGGTTCAAAAGTCCCTGCTAATTTTCACAATTTCTTGTATGGGAGCACCCTTTAGTTCTCAATTCTTTGTTGTTTCGGATACTTGTTGGCTTAGAGCCTGTTACAGCTAATTTTAGTTACATTTCGCAGTTTCTTGCATGGGAGCACCCTTTAGTTCTAAATTTTTTGTTGCATGTAGCATTTTATGGTGTAGCGGCCGGATATCCACATATACTGTGAAAATTTCAGCTCCTCAGGTCTTACCGTTTGGGAGAATGTGGCCCATGGGACGGACGGACCGGCGGATGGGCGGACGTAGGAGTCTTAGTAATAGGCTCTCGTTTTCACTCTATGAGTGTGGAACCCTAAAAACGAGAGTGAGTGAAACACAATCAGCTGTGACAGCGTTGACACTGCATGCAACATCATCTGTTTGTATTGAGGTGTAAAAGCAATGTGAATATTAATGGAGAGCAAAATTATACCTTTACCTGGTGTACCAGTGCGCTAGGTAACTGATAATTCGTAACAATATACATACTTACCACATGTCTATTGTGTAGCTAAAAAAAATTTAGTAAAATATTCACCCCTATCATGAGTAAAATGTGAAATTTTTATTCCCATACAATTTTCATTTCCCAAGTAGGTAAATTTGCTATCATGAATATTATGGGAACGTTTGGGAAGAAGAAAATATAAATAGAAAGGAAATTTATTGAAAAACTTTTGAGTAATTAAATTTATGTTTTATAACTATAAACAGAAATTTGTAAAAAGGGTGAATAACTCGGCCTCTGGAATATTTTGACAGATTCTCTGCCGGAAACAAAAAACAAATCATTTGGTATTCCGGCCATCGTAAAACTAAGCGCATGCTTACGTTTTTTTGCAGAGGGTGGATACCAAAAAAGTGTAGGAAGAGATTACGAAGTAGAAATGGCGCAATCCATTTTTCGCGAAGTGCTCTCTAAAGTGTTGAATGCTTTAGAAAAGTCTCTGCGCAGAATGGATAAAATTTCATTCATGATCTTTTTTAATAAGAGGGCCAGCACTTTTTAGTTCTTCTGGAAGCGAATATCAAAATTCGGCCACCACACTTTTAGAAACCTTCACAAAACCACATGCAAGGGGTCGGTTATTTTGCACCCTATTGAGAATCATGTCATGTTGCACATTATTTATTGATTTAGATCTAAAAATAGTGCTCAGCTGATTTATATGTATATCCATTAAAATGTAGCAACTACTTGCAGTTTTTTTTTTCTAGTTCCCCAAAGAAAATAAATTGAACAAATTGGTGCAAAAAATGGGAAAAATGTCTTTGAAAAATCCATTCACTATAAGGGAAAATTTCGAATGGGAACACATTTTATGGGAAAAGTTATTCATGATCGCACTTTTGGGAAATGGAAAAAAATTTTTCGTGATAGGGGTGATTATATTTTAGTTAAAAATATCCCCTCGAAAATGCCTTGCTAGATCCGCACTTGGTTTTAATTAACAGTTTCATGTCTTGAAATATGGGTTGCACTTCTTCAGAAAATGTTTAAGAAATTTTTTTTTCCATCTATAACAGACTCGGTCGGCGCTAATCAGCCTGCATGTGGCAACGAAGGCGACATACATTTGTACATAGTTGCTAAACATTTTTCTGTGATTTTTATTTAATGTTATCATTGTAGGATCTGGAAGACTTATAAATGTCAAGTCAGTGTAAATACTGCAGATATTACAACGGAGAATGGTTGTATACAGCTTTTGAGAGAGTCAATGAAACTGGGAAGTATTGGCGGTATCTTTAATTTGGCAGTTTCACTTCAGGATGGCATCTTTTCAAATCAAACTGTTGAAATGTTCCAGCAGTCTCTGGGACCAAAGGCACTGGCCACCAAATATTTAGACAAGTTATCGCAAAAACTCTGCCCCAAGTTGCATTACTTTGTCATATTTTCAAGTGTGTCATGTGGCAGAGGAAACGCTGGCCAGACTAATTATGGCATGGCGAACTCCGTAATGGAGCGCATTGTAGAGGAACGTGCTAAGCTGGGATACGCGGGAAAAGCAATTCAGTGGGGCGCAGTTGGAGAAGTTGGGTTAGTGGCTAATATGGCAGAGGGAAAAATTGATGTGAACATCGGAGGCACACTCCAGCAACGTATTAGCTCATGCCTTGAGGTACTTGATGCCCTTTTGACATCTTCAGATCCTGTTGTTTCTAGTATGGTTATAGCCGAAAAGAAGATTGTAACGAAAAGCGAAACTGCACTTCAATTCGTACTGAATACTTTGTCTTTGACGCGACTCAAATCAATACCAGAGCATTCTACTTTATCAGAGCTGGGTATGGATTCCCTGATGGGAGTAGAGATTAAGCAAACGCTTGAGAGAAAATTCGACATCATATTAACACCAGCTGATGTACGATCACTTACAATTGATCGCTTAAGAGAGTTATCGGAACTTCATAAGAAGAAGAAGGTTGACGAGCCAAATGAAGTCAACGATTACGTTAATATCGTTGAAATATTATATTTAAATATTTCCTTTACAGCAATAAAACGAGATCTTATTATTCCCCTGAATAATGTCGATTCAGACCAAGCCCCTATAATAATATTTCCAGGCGTCGAATCTGTCTGCACAGAAAGCTGGAAAAGTATTGGAGCGCAACTCAAAGCACCGGCGTACTGTGTACAACTTTTGGTTATAAGCAACGCTGACAGTTTTGCTCACATGATGGAATTGACTGTCCAGGTAAGTTTATGCTTATTAGTTAGCATATGTATGCCGAAAACCTAACTGGGAGAAAATTACTCCTCCAAATCAATCAAATATTCTGTGTTTGAAATTATTTCTGCTATACTATAGATACTAGAGATGTGCGGTTGTCATGAAAGTATCGTGTCCGGCGTGATCGTAATCGTAAATTTTAGAAAAATCACGCGTGACTATAATTTAAAATTTAGTTCGTGATAGTGCATGATTACCATTTTAAAGCGATTCACGAAATTTCACAAAAAAAAAATGATAAAATACGGGGTTTGATTATTGAGGCCGTTCCGCGGCTGCAGAAACACAAAATTTACAATTATTCATTCCGTTGCTGCGGTATCATCTTTATAGTCGCGGTATTACCGTATTCTTAATTCCGCAATATAGATATTTTTCTTAGTTTTGCTTGCGCTCAAATTTCATTATGGGAAAGCCAAAGAAACGACCAAAGTGTAGAATTGATTTGTTTTAATTTATTTTGTTTTCAGTTTGACAAAATTTTTATAAGAATAAAAGACAAAAATAGACAAACAAATTGGTGGACCTAAACACATTTTTGAGAAGACTTGGCGCTGACATTAAATGGCTCCGGACCACCAATAAAAGATGTCAGTGGTTGGAGAAAGGTATCGCAACACTTTTTCTTTCGGGGCTTAACTTCATTGCAGCTTCATTGTATGTAGTAAATAGGGGCAGATTATAAAAGGGCCGTAAAGAAAACTGTTTAAACGAACATTTATTTGGAAGCTTTATTTCAATTTGCTCTCTATCGTTCATTTGTAACAAGTCTACAGATTTATAGTGCATAACTCTTCTCTCTTACCGGATGTCCAAAGGATAACTGTTACTATTATTCTCAAAAAAGCAATATGGATACTTTATTTGCTAAACTATACATATATTTCACTGAGAATACACGAATTAACAGCCACGTTTAAAATTTAAATTTTTTTAATGTATTTTTCTACCAATTCAGGTCCAAAAATGAACCTTTTCAAAAATGTTACCGTCTTTTTCAGCTGTCTATCTGGCGACGATATTTCATTGGTGCCAATCAACTCATCAGTAGACTTGAAAAATTCTTAAAAGTTTGTTTGAAACTTAACTACTTATTCCATAATTCTCAGGAACAGAATGAGAATCGGAAATGTTCAAACAAACCTTTAACACAGTAAAGCTTAGTTTAGACGATATGTTGAATCAGCATATACATATATGCTAACAACTGTATGATTAAAAATAACATCAAATGCATATGTTATCACATATCATATGCTAGGTGCTTACACTATATGCTGAAACTACCAAATTTTTACAATTCAACATATTTCAGCAAATGGAATGTCAACATAAGAGTTAGCATATACTTTTTGTGTTTATACGATATGTTGATAATTACATGGTGATGAATCGTATAAACATTTGCTTGTAAAATAAGTTTGATACTACTTTCTATTTATACAACGCGTTATTGCAGAAAATTCGTGTTTTTAATATAAAAAAAAATGTCTTGCTATTGCTTGTGCAGTCCTTGCTTTTGATAGTGATGAAAGTGAAGTAAAAGGAAAAAGAAGCCGAGCTTGGAAAAGAAAATGGGTAGAACGGCGGGCAGATGAAGGTTTTTGTGCAAAATTATACAAAGAATTATAAGACGTTCGAAGATCTGTGCCAATTAATTTTCATAGTGGCAGCCGCTGAAAACAAAAGTGGGGCGGCGGTTGAAATCCGGATGTATGCATGTAATCAACGCCTTGCCGTTGATTGTTCCAACTATTGCAAGCAGAATTCATACCAGTTGGACTTGAAACACAGGTGATTATTTTGGCTTCCAGTGTTTTGTTCACTTTGAAATATATGTATGTAATGAAATGCATGTATTTTTTTTTCTTTTGCAAATTCCCTTGCACCCACCTGGTATGAATTCGCCTTGAGCTATTTATTGTTTTTTAATGTGCGAGCAATTAATTCATTGAATTTCATTTCATTACGTTTGTGCTCGTTTGCAAATTTTGAAGAAGATATACGTATATTTACAAAAACGAAAATTGTCGGCGGTCTAACAAAGCCTTTCGGCAAATATGCATACAAATTAGATATACATATGTATGCTGAAAAGCTTAAACAGCATTTTCAACAAATGGCATATCAGCTAGCATACGCAGGAAATTAGTCAAATACTAAAAACATACTGTTCACACGATATGCTAAAATTGCCAACATATACATATTTGTTGGTGTTGTTAACAAATTGTTTGCAAACGTTGTTAAATATACGCATGCTGGTAAAGATTTTGCGTTTACACGATATGATGGCACTTAAACAAAATTTTCAGCATAAATATGCTGATTCAACATATCGTCTAAACTAAGCTTAAACATTTCTTTTCGTTTTGCAACTCTTTTACTTTCCTTTGCAACCTTCTATACAACGAGTTACCAACGGTTACTACGATTGGTTTTTTTTATTTTCCTTTAGGAAGGGTTGCCGAAAGTTACATATTGAGACCCCAATGAATTTGACAAAATTGATAAATTCCTAAAAGACATAAACAAATAATAAAATTAGAATTATTTGTTACACATTTCGAAATGCATTGCATCCGGTCAGACGAAACATTTCTATAAAAAATTGTTTACCAATAAAATTGCATTTCTGCAATTAAAATTTTTTGTGAAAAACTGTTTAGCAATAAAACTGCATTTCTGCAAGTTAAATTTAAAGTTTTAACCAATCAAAATTCATCGGATAGAACAGTATAGATTACACTTTAAAGGCGGGATCACACGATTGCCGCAATGCACCAATTTTACACAATTTTTCGTGGGCTGAATTGGAGCATAATAAAAAATTTGTCCCAATCAAATTCTCTGCCATCACATGAGTGTCACATTTTACTGAAATATGATTGTCGCAAATTGTTTCAAACCAATTTAGTACCAATAATTGCCGCCTTATAGTCACACGATTGTTATATTATACGGCAACTCTGAGAAACAGCTGTTGTAGCTGATCACAAACTTTGCTTACTTGGGGGTTACACGATCAAGTTTTGCCTTTCAAGTTTTAATACATTCACACTTTGTTTTTACTAATACACTCACAATTTTGAAAATTGATGCAAACTTGATGACAATTTTTGCTTTCCATAGAGAGCATCAAGTCACAATCAACAAAACAGCTGACAACATTGTTTTTTTCGTTCTGTCCGCAAATATTTTTTTGTTTTGTTTGAAAGTTGCAATTAAAAGTGATTAAACTTAAACAGATTCAAGCTTAAAAATATAAATAAAAATGCTCCAGTATTTCCTTTCTGCCCACTGGTTTTTTTCTTCTTCTTTTATTTTCTTTATTTCTGATAGTACTTTTAATGAAGCAGCTATTTTCAATTTTCTTCTTGAAAACAAATTGTTATGAAATTGCGTGCAGCCTACGTCACAGCTATCAATTTTATTGAATTTTGACAAGCAGTATGTGAAGAAAACTTGTTCGTATAACTGCAGTGTTAGCAAAAATACAAAAAAGCAGTTAAAAGTTAAAAATAGGATTTGTTCCTTAAAAAGAAAGAAAATTGCTTCGGCTATTATTAGAATGTTGTGCGGGCTAAAAATAGCAAAAGGTGAAAAGCGGAAGAAAAGAAAATCTTAAAGAAATATGTACGTGGTTGAGAGAATTTTACAATTGTTATAATATTAACACAATTGAATTCTATCTACTGAAAAACAAAAATTAAATGGTATACATATGTATATTATTGGCGCGTATTGTCTTCTTTGGTTGCCGCATGAGAACACAATAAATATTGGTGCATTTTTAGAATTTTTATTAGTGATTAGTTGTACAGTATTTTTCGGTTAATTGACCCTACGGTTAATTGGTTTCCACGCTTAATTGAACCACATGATCGGCCAAAAAAAAAAAAAAATATTGCATACGAACACCATGTGAATTTCCTCGGATAATTGAACCCGGTTAATTGATTTTCTCGCTTAATTCGTTCAAAATTCATGTCATCAAAAATAAATTTCCTCTTACTTTTACCCGGTTAATTGCACTGAAAAATAATCTGGCATTTTTGCACATACATATTTGACATCATTTGTGAAAAACACTGGGTGGCATCTCTACTATGCACATATACATATGTACATTTTTTTGCTGTTACTTGCATTTTTTTTTCGTTTAAGGTAAAAAAAAAAATCATTTTGAAAAACTTAAAGTGCACATATGCGATTTCTTTAAATTCATTAGTACATAGTTCCAATTATGCGTGATTTCTGCAATTGAACAAACTGTTCAATTAAATAGGGTTCTTGTAATTGAACGAATTGTTCAATTAAACGGGTATCGGCTAATTGATTCCCCGGTTAATTGAACAAAAAATTGTGCAAATTTTGATGTGCAATTAACCGAAAAATACTGTATATAAAATGTTCACACGGTTGTCGCATCAGGGTTGTATTTGATTGGGGTAAATAGTAATAACATTTGTTTTGGTTGCCGCATGAGCCAATAAATTATACTATCACACGATTGGCATACAAACATTGGTGCAATCGTGTGATCCCATCTTGAATAAAAGAATATTTTTGTAGAACATTTTAGTTGCAGTTCTCCATTCAATAAATAAAGATAACAAAAAAAAAACACTAAAAAATTCTTGTTTTTTTTTTTATAAAAAACATAAATAAAAAATAAAATTCGCATCCATGAATGGGCTTGAATATATTTTTGCGCTTTTGGTCCAGTTGCGTTGTTTGCAACTGTCTGAGTCGCTTATAAACCATTTTGAGTATATTTTTTGCTATGGAACATTTACTAAGAATTCGAGTAAAAAATTTGGTCAATACAATTTATGTTTTTCTGTATTTTTTTTCAATTTCAAACTCTGTTGGGTTTACATACGTTTTTATGTCGCAGAATCATTGCACTGTTTTTGATTATTTCTGATTCCTGTAATCAAAAGTAATCCCGATTATTTTTAATTTCTTTGTCTTAATAATCAATTACTAAACAGAAATTGCTTCAAGAAGGGTAATGTAATCGCTACAATTCTTTTTGAAAAACAATGTAATTGATTTGTAATCGTAATCAAGATTTAACAGCTCTGGATTTCTTTAATTTGTTTTTTCAACAACATGCCTCAAAAGTTAAAATATGGGTTTCTTACTAAAACAGCCATAGACTCATTTAATTTTAATATAATGAAAAAATTTTTAAGCGAACTACAGTCAGTAAATGTGAAGCCTTTTTGAGTGTGCATACAAATAACAATTTTGTGAAACAGAATTATGTACATACATATGTTCGAAAACGTAAAAACACATAGAGTGTGACATCGCGATGCGTCGTTTAGTTCTCCTAAACTAATGCCTATGCAGGTCAACGATTAATTTATTTTCGTCTAATTGTCAAGGGGAGTTCCCCCCGGGGGCACAATATGCATATTGCTGATCGTACCCGGCTTGATGTCGTGTCAACGGGGTAGAAGGGGTGCAGGATACCTCGGCTGGCTTGGTGTCTAAAAATCTTAGGCAGGTCCCGAGGGATGGCGGCGTGTCCTGAGGGATTTGCTGAAACCCCTCACCGAGGGGCAATTCGGCAGTACGGGAACCGAAGCCCCGAGATGACTCCTCGGAGTCATCTCGCCGGTCATAGGTTGAGGAGCCTCTTTGGCTGAAACGTACTGGCTGTGGTTGCTACCATAAGTTCGCATGGAAGGGAACGTTGGTAGCCATACTGATCATAGACCCTCGGGTCTGTGTTCGGTCGCCCAAATGGGCCCTGCTTTGTAAGGAACTGGATTGGCGGGAACATTAGCGTTGGTTCAAGGGCAGATGCTCTTCGGGACTTCGGGCTACCACGGTAGTCGTGTATCCTATTGCCGTCTAGGGAATTGCAATGCAGCATAGGTTAGATAGCTCAACTCCTGATCAAGGGGTTTTGTTATGGCCAAGTAACGTAGCAAATAAATTGCCACCCGAGCAGTTGTTCCGGCTGCTCGGGGGCGGTGGTGTAACGTCCTAATTGCACCATGTGGCTTGACCACCGTGGAGTTAGGCCAAAATGGCAGGTATCCACGTAAATCATTCCACATCTGTCAAGGGCAGTTTTTTCCTTGTGGTTACTTGCTGTATTCAGCAAGTTTCGGACAGCTTGAGCTGCATCTTTTTTTGTTAATTATATCTGGTTTAGCCTCAATTGAACAAAATTAAACATATGTATTTAAATTTTTGTTTATGGCTTTTATTTTTACAGGACATAAGGAAGCGCTTAAAGTCCCATCGTGCCAAATCATTTATGCTGGTAGCACATTCGTTTGGCACTCTCGCTGCTCATATTGTATGCAAAAATTTAGAAAGCTTAGGATTCTACGGATCTTTGATCTATATTGACGGTTCACCGATTTGGCTCGAAAACATGTGCAAAGCAATGAAACCATCCGATATTTTGAATATAAAGAAACGAATACTAATTACGGTTCTTCAACCCATTGTCAAAGAGGAGCAGATGGAACCTTTTCGGAAAATAGTAGAGGAAAACCAAAACATTGAGGTCTTATTCTGGTATATAAAACAGAATCTGGTGTTGGAAGACGTCGATGGCTGCATACGTTACCTTACGCATATGGTGGCGAACACCGAAACGGTTTTAGACGTAGCCACTTTTAAGCAAATTGAAATTATTGAATCAAAGGCTCTCATTGTAAGACCCACAAAATTACTACAAGCCGATGTGGATGAATTTTATGGTCTAAAACCACTTATAAGAAATGCTGTAGACGTTAAGACCCTCGAAGGCGACCATCATACAATTCTACACAACAAAGAACTACCGCAATTGATTAATAATTATCTGAATTGAACCTTTTCTTGAAACGAGTGGAACATAAATTTATTAAATATGTGGATATTTATGTTAATTTAGTTTTAAGGTTTCAAGTTTAAAGAGATACATACTGGACGTATTATTCTTTTTATTCATTTACATTACACATAAGTTGGGTGCTGCTGGTTTTATTCTATTTTGCATTTTTTTTTCTCCCCCAATAATGCCTAAAGGTTAAATTATTCCTGACTTTGCCATAAGGCCATACCATAACCATAGACATAACCATAATTTTTTTGTCTAGCAACAATTAGTGCCGCCATAGCCGTAAACAGCTGTTTATGTTTTATTTTTATAATTTCAATAGTGCAGTAGTAGTAACACAACAAATGTATGTACATATATATTTTGCAATCAGCTGTTTATGGTTATGGCAGAAAACCAAAATTCAATTGGTATCTATGGTTATGGCTATGGCATTATGTTACGTCAGCACTGTTCATTGACAGTGCTGCCCATAAAGTTGGTTCGACCAGCTGTTTTATATGGTTATGATTAAGTCGGCACTAATTTAACCTTTACAGACAATTTGATATTGCATTAGATATCACTTTAATTATTTTTATTCATATACATATGTTTATTCCGCTGAAACTTTTACAACACGAAACATTAAAATTTAAATTTTTCTTTAGTTAATTAATGTAAGTAAACGGATGTATTTAATTAAGGAAATCCAATCAATAAATAAAGATTTTGAATAAATATATAAACTCTTCTCATTAATAACACTGTGCTTGAATTTGAAACTTTTTTTTCCGACACACGGGGCAACCAGTGACCAAACCTAATTCGGGTGCACTGAATACAGTGGTGCTAATCGTTTTTTTAGGTTAGCTCTTGTTTTTGAGATATAGAGTTATGTTAAAAAGTGGAGCAGGTAGGACTACATATACTCCCTCAACATAAAAACGATTTAAAGTCTTGGAAAGAAAACAAAAATTCCAGAACTAACAAATTATTCAACATTGACTTTTCTATAGTTTCTATATGAAACACGTAGTAAAACATATATACACGTAAAACATATATACACGTACAATTTTATATTTTGTTAATAATTGCGTTTGGCAATATATTTTGATTTATTATCCGGTAGAATACATGTATTTCTTTCCAAGTTGCAAGTGTAATATCCCCGTTCCAACATGGATTTAAAAAAAGATGTACAACTTCTAACCTCCTTCACCTTACAATTGCAGTGAACCGTGGTTTTTTAGATAAGATGCAAACAGATGTCATATATACGGATCTTAAGAAAGCGTTTGATAAAGTTAATCATGAACTTCCTATAAAGAAACTTAAATTCATGGGTGCTACTGAAATTTGCGTAAAATGGTTATATAATCCTACTTAACAAGTAGAACACAAAAAGTCCGCTTTAATAACAAAATCTCTAAAAATATAGCTGTACTGTCGGGTGTACCACAGGGGAGTCATCTGGGTCCACTACTTTTTACCCTCTTCATAAATGACTTACCCCTACAGTAATAATGTTTTCATCTATCTTGATGTATGCCGACGACGTAAAAATTTTCTTGACTTATAATAAATTTTCTGAGCAAAGTTTACTTCAATTGGACCTGGATTCTTTTTATGGATGGTGCAGTGCAAATCTGATGGAACTTCATTTGAATAAATGTAAATTAATGCGGTTTGCAAGATCTAACCAAATTACAGCAAACTATGTTTTTGGCGAGCATCAATTGGATTTGGTCGATAGTTTCCTCGATTTAGGTATATTATTCGACCCCAAGCTGACTTTTACTTCCCATATTACTCCAACAATAAACAAAGCTAGAGGTACACTTGGATTTATAAAACGATGGGCAAAAGAGTTTAATGACCCCCATACATTGGAAAAGCACTATACATATGTAGCAATGGTACGACCCATTCTGGAATATGGTTCAGTAATATGGGATCCAATTTGTCAATTTCACTCTGATGCAATTGAATCCGTGCAGAAACAATTTGTTTTTTTTCTGTCTTAGAAGTTTACATTTTGATCCGCTTAATATGCCCCCTTACACAAATAGACTTGCACTTATCAAGCTGCCTACTCTCAAAAGCCGTAGAGTTATGCTGAATGAATGTATCATTTATTCTAAATATTATTAATGGCGATGTCTGTTCTGGATTTTTGATCAACGAAATCTTATTTAACGTTCCTCAACGTACATCACGTTATTTTATTCCTTTGTTGGTAAAAGTTTATAGAGAAAATTATGCTGATGCTGATCCTGTCAGGAGAATGTGTTATACTTTTAATCCATTTTATAGATTTTTTGACTTTTCTTTAAGTCCCGCTACAGTAAAAAACTCAGTTATTCATTTTTGAAATTCATAAAAATTTTTAATATTTTATATTTATTTTTATTTATTTTTTGTTAAACGCTGTCTTTAAATGTAATAAAATTGTATATTATGTATTGTAAATTGTCTGTAGGGAATTAATTTCCATAGACTAAATTAATAAATACATAAATAGACCGGTAATTTGAAGTGTAAATGGTTGTTTAGAAGGTCATTCTTCTTCCTCCTGTTGATTCCGGCTCGTTTTGAACTTTTTCCCTACTTGTATGTGGCTCAGAGACACAGAATTACGGATTTTGCTCTTTTTATCCCCTCTTCTTCCCTAAATGTTTAAAATGTAAAATAATTGCATAGTGCATTCGAAGTTTTTTTTTTCTTGGGAAACATTTTCTTGTTTTACTTTTTTCCTGCAATTCAAAAAACGAACCGAATTTTCGTTTTTACTCCTTTTATTCACCTAAAATTCAGAATTTTAAAGAAGTACCTGTACACCTGTCCGATTGAGGCACTTTTTGAATTTTTCTGGTGCTTGGAGATACAGAATTACCGATTTTGCCCTTGGGTCTGTTCGTAAATGCATAACAACTCTGCATGTTATGCGTACAACGTTCGAAAATGCAAACGTTGGCAACATTGCAGCAGTAATCTGTTTGTAAATGCAACACTGACGTAGATTGGGCGCAAATAAAAACAAAAAACTAATCATAAAAATGGCTGATGCAATAAGTATAGTGATTATAAAAACTGTTTGCTTTTTAATATGTATTTCTTATTTAACATTTTTTTTCTTATCTTCAGACTCGGCTGAAAATAAAATAAATTGAGTCAAGTCACGTATGTATGTGTAATGTATGTATGGAATGGCGTATGTGAATACATATGTATATTTAATAAATTTCATCTCTCTGTTTTTAAAGCTACTTTATGTTGTATGGGGACACCTAGTAATTTTCCACTTGTTCTTGTTTTTGTAATTTATTGTTGTAAGGCATCTGGGAATACATACACTGTGCGAATTTCGACTCTCTATCTCTTACGGTTCGAGAGTTATAACTATTACTCTACGTTAAAAAGGGACACCTGGTAATTTTACAGTTGTTGTTGTTTTTAGCAAGTGTTGTTGTGGAGCATATGTGAATACACATATTGTGCAAATTTCATCCCTCTGTCGCTCACAGTTCGAGAGTAACGGCTAATTGTTACTTTACGTTGTATAGGGACACCTGGTAGTTTTCGACTTGTTGTTGTTTTAAGCATTTGTTATTGTAAGCCATATGCGAGTAAATATATTGTAAACATTTCATCTCTTTATCTCTTAGAGTTTGAAAGTTACGGCTAATGTTTTTTACGTTGCATAGGGACACCTGGTAGTTTTCGACTTGTTGTTGCTTTTAGCATTTGTTGTTGACAAGCATCTATAAATACATACACTATGCAAATTTCAGCTTTCTATCTTTTACGGTTCAAGAGTTATAGCTAATTGTAACTTTTGGTTGTATGGGGACACCTGGTAGTTTTCGACTTGTTGTTGGTTTTAGTGTTTGTTGTTGTAGAACATCTATAAACACATACACTATGCAAATTTCAGCTCTCTATCTTTTACGGTTCGAGAGTTATGGGTAATTGTAACTTTTCGTTGCATGGGGACACCTGGTAGTTTTCGACTTGTTGTTGGTTTTAGTATTGGTTGTTGTAGCGGCAAGGTACAACAACATTCTGTGGAAATTTCAGCTCTCTAGCTTTTACCGTTTCGGAGAATGGACGCTGTGACGGACGGACGGACGTACTTGTCTCCGTAATAGGGTTCCGTTTCACTCTGATGAGTACGGAACCCTAAAAACTCACTGATGGAATTAATTTTTCCATTTTTTTAGAAGAAAAAAGAAATGAAATTCTCCGTTCGTAAATGCAACAATAAAATGTGCAAACAATAACATCAGCAACAGCTGATCAGCAGTGGCATCGCAAAATAATCATATTGTGCAGAGTTGTGATGCATTTACGAGCAGGTCCCTTTTACCCCCTAAATGTGCCAATTAAAAAAAAAAAACACGAGAAAGCATATATTCGATTTTTTAAGAGGAGCCTAATTCAGTTTTGGTCCTACCTGTTTTCTAGATAAATGCAATTCGAAAAAGTACCAAAATTCAATTTTACCTGACTTACGCCGTTACACAGAGCGAAAACTTCCTAATAGATTCAATAAGATTTTCTTTTTGAAACGTTTTTAGGCTGAGGGGTATCCCAGCAGAGAGAAAAGAAGATTTTTCTATGGGTATTTCTTATTATTTCCATGTTGCAAATCTTATTAATTGTCTCAACAAGAAAAACACATAAAACCAAGAAGAAAACTTGTTACTCACGTTTGTTTTTACTCAGTTTCCGATTTGCATGGTACCAAAAAAAAAAAAAAATTCTATAGAGAAGAACTTATTGATTCTATTAGGTTTTCTTGTAAATTGTATACAATAAGGATTTCTTATTGATTTTATTAGGTTATCCTATTAATTTTTCCCTATTGGTTTTATTAGTTTCCTATATAAACACACGTAAATCATCTTTTTAATTTCATTAATTGTTGTTTTTTCAATAAGGTTTTCCCATTTAAAATAATACGGAATCCTTCTTGAAAAAAAAAAACCATAGAGATATCTTATTGATTTTGATCTACTTTATTACGTGCTTTTTTCTCTGTGTAGTATTCAACATTTCAAAAAAGTACCAGACATGCATTCATTTATTTTTTATCACACTTTCATGTCCTTTTTGAAATTTTGTGCCAGCTTGTTAAGGTCCGGAGATATTAATTTACCGATTTTACCCTGATCCCAGACTGTGTTAAATCAACTTTTCGTACCGGGTCTTATCAAAATCAGCAGTTTTTTCTGTGTATTTTGTTCTTGTTAGAATATGTAGTAAAATATTTTATTATTGTTACAATATTTAGGTTTTGTTTCAAGTTACTCTGCCTCAGCTGTGCATCCTGAGAAAGCTTTTAAAATAACTAATAATTAGAAAGCTTTACGGCACTGGAAAGCCGTAACGTATAAATTAAACACACCTAAAAGCTTTTCTGTGATATCAATACCAAAGACATGTTATTCACGTAATAAATGTTCTGTAACTTATTAACACAACACATTTACAAATTTTTCTAATTGCTTGTTTTGTTAATTTCACAGTTTTCACAACGAATACATATGTACACACACATGTTTAAAACATTATAACCTTTCAAGCAATTTAAGCGGTACATTCGCATCAACAGGCAAGTTCTAATGGACTAAAAGAAACAACAGCAACATTGTTATTGATAACACTGTTCGTTAGTTTTGGTTGACAAAGTTCGCTCTCAGCATGCACCTCTCATAAGGTAAAGCTCAATTTTGCTACAGTGAGAGTGGTTAAACTTTTCGGAAATTCTAGTGTACAAGAGTTGTATTGTGAAATGAAAAAAAAAAAAAAAAAAATACAAAATCCTGAAATGTTTAGGCCGAAATTAAAACAAATAAACAGGAGGACTATCAGTTAGTTCCTTTTTAGCACTGATACTGCGCGGGTCGGAATAGTGCTTTTGCTTTTATCGCTGGCGCTTAATATATCAATAATTGCTTTTAAACAAAGTAAAAATGCAAGCCATTACCAACTTTAATTTCAAGGTGTACATATGTATGTATGTATGCACAATAACAGCAATATATGCAGGCTAAGCTACATACAAACATCAAAGAATATACATATCTATATACATACATACATACAAATTAAAAAGCTTACTAAGTTTTTCCATTACTAATTTCGTAAAAATATTTTGGAATCTGTGGAATACAATTTAATTAAAAAAAAAAAAAAAGATTAAAAAGATAAGTGTGAAATCAATTTAAAATAATAACCAACAAAGAAAAAACATTTTTGCACAAAAGTAGTTATTTTCGCTCAATTTAAGTGTGTCTGTGTCTGTTCTACTTGGCCGTAACAACCACAACAACAACAACAACAACAACAACAAAGCAAAGGATTTCACGCTGAAAATTTGTTCTAATTGCATGAACAGGCGGGTAATAATGTAAGTGTTGTTTGCTATACAAATACATACATATGTATGTATACATACGTGTACGAGTGTCCGAATATGTGTGTGTGTGTGTGTGGGTGTGTGTGTGTATTATACATATAAAACAGAATGTATGTTTGTCTTTTGCAAGGTACCACCTTAAAGAAGACAAGCCTCTGCACCGATCTTCCTGAAATTTTCAGGCCATTCAACTAACACCCTGCTACATTTTTTCAACGTCGCGACGTTTACAAAATATTGGAAAATAGACGAAAAAATGTCGCTTGCAAATTACAAAGGTTCTGAAGTTCGCTGTGAATGCAACGATTTTCGCATAACTTCTAAACCTGTTGCAATCCCGCTAAGAAATTGTTGCCGCATTAATGAAGCACAAGAAGCTAATTTTGGAAGAAAAACCTTGTTTCAATTTTGATTAGAGTTTTGTTCCGGAAATTCCCACATCGTGAAATCCCGGGAATTCTCACATTAAACTTTCTCCCTCTCCCGGGATTTTTTCGCAGGATCCCGGGAGGTAATAAACAATAAAATAATTTACAACCCGTACAGATGGTTGTTGAAAGGTTGAGCAGCAAACGCTTTAATGTCAAGAAAGCCAATCGATTGATTGATTCCTTCTATTCTAGGAATAAAATGTTTCAAGCTCCTCATCTACGTATTGATGAAATAAGAAACAAAAAATTGTACATTTCAATAATATATGTATTTAGAGTATCCTGATTTCTTCAACCACAATCTCGAAAATTGTTTGTTTTCCTATGCTTCTAAATACTCATAACATCTTTTAAATCGTCTTTTTGCCAAAACTAATGGTATTGAAGAAAGTATTGATACACTGAAAAAACAATTCAATCCATTTGTACTTAAATCAATCCCAAGCGCTGTCAGAAGTTCGGTAAGTACGGATTTCCTTAAATCAAGTACGTTGCGCTTGTTTTAATTATGGATTTTTCAAGCGCTAAAGACTTCATTTTAGACATATTCTGGGATTGAATATGTCACATTCTGTCGGATTGAATATAGCTGAAGTCCGTGATTAAAAAGAAGAACGCTGTTCTTGATTTAAGAACATTGGTACTTACCGTACTTCTGACACCGTTTGGGATTGATTTGAGTACGGAAGGATTATATTTATTTTGAGTGTGAGGATCGATGCGATGTTTCTGAAGTCTATTTAATTCCAAATTCGTACCTGAAATATTCCGCTCTACTTCCTTAATTTAATAATAATTTATAAATAATTTTGTCTCTTTGCCGATTTGAAGCCGGAACCTAACTAATGCCAGTTTAGCCACTCTAACAATCAGTGTTCCCAGGTCAATGTATTTCTTCCCACCAGAAAAATTTTAAAACCCCCTAAAATTCAATGTTTTTCTACAAAATCCCCCTAAAAATTTTTTATAAGCATTCTGCTTTAGTTTGCGAATCACCAATATTAATGCATTGACAATGCGGAAAATGCATAAAATTGTTAAACTTTCCCCAATTAAAAGAAGAAAAAGACAAATTAACTGATTATATGTATTTTTCAGTGTATATGTTATGATTACAGCCGTACTATGTATGTATATTAATTATAAATTTTCGATTTATTTGTATTCACATATTTTGAGATCTAAGTACATATTTATAGGCAGCTGGAAATTGTTATCCTCGTATCTAGAAAAAATTAAGTGTCTCCAAAAATATTAAAAGTTTCTAAATATTCTTCGCTCTTTACGTTCTTTTAACATTTTAATAAAAAAAGTTTTAATTTTATCAAAGGTTCTTAGATATTTTAATTTTCCCAATTCTTAAGAAACGGAAAAAATTCAAAGAAATGACCCATAAGGAAAAAAATCATTCCACTCAACAAAAAAAAAAGTACTTAAAATCACCAGTTGTAAAATTAGGTACTTCAAGCTACCAGATGAACATAAAATATCTCATTTAATTTTACTTAAAAAAAAACGTTAAAGTCTTCAAATTTATCAGTTGAAAAATCTTTTAATTCCTGCCATTTTACCGTTCAACCAACAAACACAGAAATCCCCTCAAAATACCCCAAAGATAAATTGTTCCCCCTTAATTTTTCCCGAAAGAATTTAACACCCCAAATTCACCCCTAAAAGAAAAAAAACCCTAAATTTAGGGGGAAATCTCCTAAACTGGCAACACTGCTAACAATTCAGCCATCGCAGCAATTAAAAAATTTAAACAAAATTCATTACTTATACAAACACACACAAGTTCCGAGTTCAAATACTCTCAAGGATTTCGTACTCATTTTAAACCTTACCAGGATTGATTCCTTTTAATAATCCCGATTGATCTTGTTTTAAGAACACGTTTGTGTTATGCGTACTTAAATGTTCAAGACTACTTCGTAATAAAATCAAGTAGGAAAAACTTAAATTTAGAACACGATTTTTCTTTCTGTGTAGTGTTGTGAAGAACATTTGAAGAGATTTTAAATGAATGTTTGTACTCCATTTTACTCCAAAAGTTCCTTAAAACTTCACTAAAGAATTGAAATATTTGGAAGGAAGTGGTCAACAGCCCCAAAATGTTGAATTTTTGTTTAATGCACTTCTAACCAGTTGTCCATCTTCGGTAGAAAGTGAGCGGACCTTGGCGGTAGCAGGAAAACTTGCTAATAAAATTCGAAATATGATTTTCTGACAAATCTATAAGCGCTTTAAGCATTTTAAAGAATCATTTCCTTAAAAAGAGAAAAAAATAATTCATTTATAAGAGTATTTTTTCTTTTAAGAATTTTATGTTTTTGCTTAGAAGCTTGAAACCCGAATACCTTTGTATTATTTTTTATGCTTGTTTTATAGACTGATTTGTTATGTTTTTTGCGTTCATCTTTATTTGTAAGTTTATTTATTTTTTGCTCTCAATTTGAATAACTTACTTTTGTGTTAATAAAACAAAAGGCTTGTTTTAGTAATAGCATGTTTCCATTACGAGTTGAATCACCCGTTTCGCTCTCTCAATTGTATTTATGAATCATACCGTTTACACGACTCGTCCATGTGCTTCGATTTGACTTTTGTTTTCATTAAGGAAACATACATCTTCAAAAACTGGGAATGCATCTTGTTTCATTCCATCCGCAAGTTGAAGCATGCTTTTGAACATTCCATAAATTTTAATTTAGAATATATTCTTTAGGTCATAAAAAACTTTTTCACAAAATTTTTTTCTATTGCTTTTAACGTTTTATTATTTTTATTTTATTCTAATTTCTAAAATTAACTTTTATTTTTATGTATTATTATGTTTTCTTTGTTTACAATATATGATTCTGACAGATAGTGCAGATAAACTTGCGATATAAATTAGAGAAGACAATAATTTTTTTTGTGCTTCATATGTAGCTTTAATATGAAGCACGTTGTTTCGCTCCTGATTAGGGTGTTAGGCGTAAATAGAGAGCGAAGCGCATATCGTGGAAACATGCTATAAGTGTCTTAAGCTTTCTAATAAAATTTTTGTAAATGCCCAACGAATCAAATTCTTATTATTTCATAGAGTGGGATCCCGGAAAATTAGAAAACAATTCCCGCTCTCCCGGGAAATGAAAAACCGCAGGAAAATAAAAACTCTAAAACCTGATAAGTTTCGCATATGAAAGCATTTTTTTATTGGGATGATTTCCTATAAGAAACATTGAAACATTTTGTGTTCATAGAAGAGGTTTATTAAAATAAATTTTTTTTTTAAATTTATGGAGAGGGGCTGCCAAATATCCGCCCAGACAATGATTATCAAATATTTTTGCGATTCGGGCAATAATTTACTATAGATATGAAAAAGGTGAGAGGACGTGTCCGTCTCAAAAATTTACTGTCAAATAATTTCATCGTAAAAATTATTTTCGGGCTTTCTAGTTCAATTTCTACTTCCTTTAAATTCAGAAAGATTTTTTGTGATAAAATTGGAGTGATTAACATTTTTAAAGAAGACAGGAAAGGTAAAGTTCAAGACTTGCTGGTTGGAGTGCATACCATGGCTGTTTCACGACCACCACGTCGCTCATCAGCATCCAAATTTGCTTTGCTAATATGCAGTTCTTTCGGCTACAATTTTATTTTTTCTCTGTAGAACATGGCAGTCGGCGCTTCTGCAGGGACGATTTATATCTATGTCACTCAAATTGGTTCAATGATTTTTTTGCTCCTTTCACTTAAGTTTTTAATTAAAAATGTTTGCTCACAAAAGCTCCACTACCGATGAAAGCCGCGATATTTTGGAAAATATTATTAGCAAGAATTTTTCTGCATATACATTAGGTGGGTCACTCTAACATACATACATGTTAGAGTGAAATAACTAATGCAATATTTGACTGAACTGCAATTAGCTAAAATTTTTATTCTATATGTTCTTCTTTTCTAAAAACACCCAAAATTTTCAAAACCCATTATATGTATCTTTTTGCCAATAAATAATCAAATAATTATAATCAATAGCTATTCCCATTTTGACAAGAATATTGATATTTGTTTTTATTAAAAAAAGGTGTCATTTATCGCATTTTTTATAAATTTTCCCCAATAACTCCAGACTTCTGGCCATAAACTACTAAAAAAAATTAAGTAAACATTTTTATAATTTTTTATTTTATTTATTTATTTTTATTTATTTTAATAAATATTGCCTAGACTTTTTCGATGGTGGTTGTTCGGGACTAGCGGCATCGCATTCATCGCTATCACCAGTTTCTGAACGATGCTTTCCCAACAAGCCTTCTATTACTTCTTTGATTGCCTGCCATGCATTCAATTCGTTTCTGTGCTATAGGCGATTGAAACTGAAGGTTTTTTATTGGTCTTATGCAGTAAAACTGCCTTCAAGCTGAGTTTTGAACTGTCAATAAATAATCTCCAGCCATCTGCTTCATATTTTATTTCCATTGCGTCCGTCCATCAATTTTCCTACATCCGGGCAAAATTCCGGAAAAATCACTTTTACTGTTCGCGTTCGTCGGCACTTGTTGAATGACAAAAATCACAGAACCAGTGTGAGAAAGAGAAGAAGTATATTGACAATGCATGTTTTATGTGAACATTACAGAACCAGTGTTGCCACATCAATATTTCTCTTTTAGTACAGTTGAACAGAGTTCGGCTTGTGAGTGTCAATGTTTTCTCCAAATAATGTTGTGCATATCCGGAGCAAATTTTTGAAATCCATACATTTACCTAATTGTGAATAAATGAGAAACACGTACATCGATTTTCATGATCTATGCCTTCTTTTGCTCATGAGTTATGTGACTTTACGCGAAAGTAATTAGTTTTGACACTTTTTTCCATATTGGATTTTTTATGAATTTAAAAAAAAAAAATTAAATTTTTAGGCAAAAAATACTTTTTTCCCTTCATACATTCATTTTTAACTTCGAAAGTGTTGCACATATAGGAAAACGGTATAGAAACAGATTAGAGAAATTCTAATTCTTAATTTTTCTAAATTTGTTTCATCAAAATCGGACAAGTGGTTCTCGAGTTATGTTAAGCTACGTTTTTGACAACTAAGCGAAAAAACATCAAGATAAGGAAAAAATTTGAAATGTTATAAAAAAAACTGACACATACGAACGCCAAACCCTTTGAGGGTTTTACTATACTGACCTAGTACCATCACCCTGACTTGGCATTTCTCACCCCCCAGATTGGCTGTTGTACTGTGTAGTTTTTAATAAAACTTTGTTAATGCCAAAAGTGGATAACTAAAATTTTGGCATTAGTAACAGGGATGGACTTATTTATCCCTCTTTTCACTTATGTTCAAAACAGAAGCTGAAAGTTGTCCTAAACAACGCCTAAATTTAATGACAGCCTAATTAATAAGGCCTACCATATTGGTTCCGATTGCTAAAATTTCATGTAAGACACTTGTACCTTGGATTCCTATGACTACGGTAACAATAAATATCCATATCTGCTATTCTAATTCAAAATACTAATTTCTTGGTTTTATTTCTTTTCATTTTTCTATTGTATTGTTTCTATTGAATTATTCGAGTAAACAAAATAAAAGTACGATTTTCAACTAGGATTTATTTTGTTTGCGCGATTGGCTCAGAAAGTGACTTCACCTATGAATTTTCCAGCCAGTGTCCAAAACTATTTTCACATTAACAGTGGTCCTTCGAACCGGATTTAGATGTTTGAATGCATCCTCCGTTAGAAGTCTGCACAAGCGTTAAATTCGTTGCTTTGAGGGCAGCGAAAGCGAACCGAATTTAGATGTGTGAGTTGCATCCCTGTTACTAATGCCAAAGGTTTAGTTGTCCACTTTTGGCATTAACATTGCCGCCCGCCTTGCAGTGACTGCAATGGAAACGGATTGCAAGCTTAGTTGATTCTACGATATTGGTTTAAAAGTATAAATTTAAATATTCAGAAATTTTAAAATAATTAGTTTTTAAATTCATTTCATCTTAACAGTAATTATATTTACATAACTTCAATAAATTTTGAGATCGATATCAAAATATAATATAATCAAGAATTGATTATATACTGTGTAGAAGGACCGGTAAGAATCCATCCGAAGACAGTTTCTTGCGCAATTCCTGCTCGAATAATTGAGGGAAACAAACTTCAATATGTATAAATAAAAGTTAAATAAATGTGAACGAAAATTACTGTACAAAAACGAGAAATATGCATTATCCTTCAAATTTGACAAAAAAAAAAAAATTAAACAATGGCAGCACCGCTAGCAAAAATTCAATATAAAATTGTAGCTTGTGTCACAGGCCACTTTTAAAAATCAAACTATGGTTCTGACGAGTTAAGTTAACATAAAAGAATTAAAAGGTTTTATTTACTTTAATACGATACAAGTTATCTGAATTTTAATAAGAAATAACAAGCGATTGAAAAACACGACCAAACCAGCCTTCTGCCCGTTCAAGTGTGTATCATTTTACGCCTCGTCGTTGTCAGTAGTTGTGTGTATAAAAGAATGTCAAGTTATTTGTAGACCTACAGAGATGTATTTTAGGGATGGTTCGCTGACACATGTATGTTGGTAAAAAAAAAAGTTTTGTTTGTGTTAGTTTCGGTCATTCATTTCTTGCAGGGAAGGAGTCTACATTTTTGTTAGTAATACGGCAGTAGTCGATATTCAATAACAACCACATTTTATTTACTTTTTTTTGTAAGTAGTATTTTCAGGAATTGTCAGTAGTATAACTTTGATTTGATTTGATATATTTGAGACTTCTTTCTTTTCATAATACAGGATAACCTAACATTAAATTACTGAAAACTTAAAACTATTACGTATTATTTTAATAACATAAATTTGCTTTTGAATATGCAACATGCTCATTACTATAAAAGTGAAAAAGAAAACAAAATATTTTAAAATTTTTACCATTAGTTATGATCATTACAATGCTTGCTTCCGGCACTTGTCAATACTAGTAACGCTATGTTTACAATAAATCAACTTAACACTAATCCTTATAATACAAACTTAAAGTGGTATAACTGGCTCAATCATAAATCACTGCAGTCATATTTCTTGCAAGATATAAACAAACTGCATATGTGCACACAAAGAAACAACACGAAGAAAAGTTATGCATCTTACTTTTATGTATCTAGCCACCACGAATGGGGATCCTACCCGAAAGGGGAAACAGGGGAGTCAGAATTAAGATACTCTCCGACAATCAGTCGGTACTCAAATCCTTGAGCAGCTGTACGTTCACATCCAGGACAATACTGGAATGCCACGACAGGCTAAATGAGCTGGCCTCTCACAACCTGATTACTCTGATATGGGTACCAGTAGTGCGATTCAGTAACTTTTAAAGACAGTCCAATCGTTAAAATAAACACCCACATTGGGTGTTTGCACTAACGATTCAGTGATTCATAAACTATATCATATTCAACATATTATTAAATTCAGAATCAAGTGGCGTTCTTACTTAAAAGAATGACAAACCAATCTCACCACTAATAATTTTGCATTAAGTAGTCGACCCAAAGTCAAGTCACATTAATTGGCTTATGACTCGACTAAGCTATAGAACATCGGCTTGTAACTATACTAGAATACTTTAACATTTTGTGGTTAAAATAAACCACAATCAATTTCTAGTTGTTAAGTTAGCACCAGTAACTGTGGTCAAATATCACTAATGAATCAGAAAGCCAAATGTTTTGCAATTAAATATTTTTAACGCTGAATTAATCGGTAAAATAAGTTAGTGAATTGCACTACAGGTCATGTAGCGAGTTGGCTGACACTTACGCAAAAAGGGGAGTCAATGGGGCCTTCCTTTGGCTTTGGTAAATTCCTCCTCAAGGGGGAAATGGGGATATGGACAACATCCATCACAGAAAAACTGTGGAATGACACTAGGGGTCTGGAACACTCAAAGAAATTTCTTATCTTTGATGCTAAGACGGCGAACCTTGCTCTAAAACTGAATAGAAAGAACCTAAGGACACTGTGTGGGGCGCTAACAGGCCACTATACCTGCAAGAAGCACCTATACAGAATGGGCCTATCCAATACGGCAATCTGCCAATTTTGCGGAGAAGAAGAGGAGTCAATGGAACACTTAATTATCGAATGTGACACAGAAGAAAACACAGGCTGTTGCAGGCCTATACATTGGGTTCACAGGACTTGCAAAGGCTTCCACAGAAGGAGCTAATACTGTTTCTTGATTATATAATATTTATTTGATCTTTTTAATTATTTGAAAAACTATTTAATACAGCTTCAGATCGTTTTTATATAAAAATTTTTATTAACAATATTATTCAATATTTCGATAACAATTTGTTATCATCTTCAGGATAATATTTGTAATTAAATTGAAAATGTTGAAAAAATTTTTGATTTAAAAAAATTCAAAAATTTAAAAATAAAAACAAAATATAAATAACAGTAAAAAATAACACAAGTAGAAATAAACTAATTCTATGTCTAACATTTGTTATGTTAACAGTCCCAAACATGTTGCATTGCAACGTTATGTTAACACAGCAAACATTACCCATAGACTAACAATGATAATATTTTAATATAATAATAAACATTAAAAAACGTTCATGTTCCTAATCTTTTATTAACTAAATATATATATATTTCTGCGCTAAATTCTCTGTGTCTGCTCTAAAGTTCATCATATGTATGTATGTGTTAATGGTGTTTTAATTATCTCTAACATTTCTAGCATGTAACGTTTCTTATAACTATTTTCTGTTTTTTACACTGAAACATTTTCAAAATGAGGAAAATGATTTAAACTACTGCAGTGCGAAGATAATGCTGTCTTCTGTGCATTTATATGTCTATACTTTTGGTCCGATCTATGTCCCATACAAGGGATTTTATAAACTAAATTTGCCATATCTAATGTATCAAATTTATCTCTTGTCTTACTAAATAATTTATCCAATGTCCTATAACTTTTATGAGCTATTCTATGCTCGGAAATAATGAAACTACGTAAAATGATATTAGCCGTTCATCATCTCCTATATATTGTCCCCTTATTTTATCTATAAAATGTAACGAATCTTTAATATTATATTTAGAGCTTTCTGTGATATTATTCAAAATATTCCCACAATATATCACACTCTTGAGGGACAAAGGTTTGCACAATATATCATCTATGGTCGCAGTGCAAAGGGCCATCCTGGACCAATCTAGTCATAATACAATACAATACAATACCCACCACGAAATTTCAAACCAATGCGGATTTTTCTGTCGCACAATAGTGGACACTTAAGAAAAAAATCACTTCAATAAAAATATCAAAAACTTTTGATTTTGCTTCAAACAGAGCCGACCGCATGTATGTATGTACGTGTAGCTGAACAAGCACAACCACACGCATACAATCAAGCTGAGCAACGCGTTTACTGAGCGTGAATTGGGTACTCAAGATTGTGAGCAGATGAAATTTTGCGCTTTTTGCCATCACAAACACGCATACAATCGTGTTTGAACAACAGCTCCACATCAAACGACCGCATTTTAAAGAACTTCTTTTGTTTTGTACTCAGAATTATTAATTGGAGGGTTACACAAATATTTCTTTCGCCAATGGCTGCAAGCATACAAACGTAATACATATTTACTATTTTTAACTAAAAGCTTTTATTTCCTTTTCCATTCTAGAAAAATTTAATTAAGTGTCGAGCAGACCGCTTCACAACATACATGTGTACATGTTTATAAAATCATGGAATTCTGCGAAACAGCTTAGAGCAGCACAAATTTGTTTAAATAAAATAATTTTAACATACACTGTTGAATAACAATCGATTTGCAGCAATGCAGTTAATTAAAAATGTGTTGGAAAAGAAAACTCATTTCAAAAGTGAAGTCAACAACCGGAATTCAGCAAACTAAAACCCACAAACTGGAAAGGAGGAGAGAAACTGGCTTTACTTTGCTTAGGAAATCGAACTTGTAAACTCTGTTACGAAAGCAGCAACCATGAGTTCAGCACAAATTATAATTTCCGCTTCCTAAACAGGGCAATAAATATTTTTGTGAAATGCTTAAATTTCTTTTGATGTTTTGCTCTAAAGAAGCCTTGAAATTCATTTGCAAGTCATAAATATTTAAAAGCTTGTGCAAAACAGTTGAAGGCATGGTGAATGAAACAAAATGCCCAATAATGTAATCGTCAATTGCAAGTCATAAAGTTCGACTATAGAGTTAAATTAATGTTTAATAAAAAGTGGTTTAATTCATGTGAAAGCGAACAGCAAACGAACGTTTTGCAATAAAAACATGGACGTGCTATTTAAAAATGTAAATTATAAAAGTATTGATTTTATTATAAGAAGCAACAGTGTTCGGCGAATAAAAACGATTTCGGGTACCAGTAAGGCGAACCACCCACAACTGCAAACATTATTTATATTACGTCCGGCTCAAGCGTACAACAATAGTACTGGCGGTCACATTACTACTACAGTCGATTACGGCGATGGACTGCTCCACATCCAACCTTTAAATAGTTCCTTAGATATTGGAGCGACTTCGTTTACTTCCATTTCGATTGCAACACCTTCAGCATCAATTTACTCATCTTTTGACAAGTTGTCTTCTACCGCAACCATCTTTTTGTCCAACAATCACCCGAACAACTATTGGGCACTATTAGCACTAATACTCGTGGTCGGAACGGCTGCCGGAAACATTTTAGTGTGTCTGGCAATTGCTTGGGAACGACGCCTGCAGAATGTAACCAATTACTTTTTGATGTCACTGGCCATAACCGATTTAATGGTCGCAGTTCTTGTCATGCCGTTGGGTATATTGACATTGGTTAAAGGTAAGCAAGCACCCATTTCTTCTATCAGCATTAAAAGAATCATTAGCAAGTAATAGCCACTGACTGAAGACCGTTTTTAAGTCCAACGTACACAGAAAAAAAAAAAGATTTGTAAATACAAACAATTTTTTTTGTAAATACAACAAAATATTTGTTTGAAATTGACATGTGCAATTTCAACATTATACAAATGTATCTAAAAAACGCAAGATCTATAACACTTATTTCTATTAGGTCAAACATTTTACCGTTTTTATCACTCAACTTCTTGACAACAACACAAAACATATGTATTTATTCTTGCAGTTGCTTGTTTGCATACCTATATATGTAGGTGTGTATGTTGATACATTTCTTGCTTGTAAGAGTACAGTTGCTAAAGCGTGTGTTCATGAACATACCTACATAAGTATGTATGTACAGTACTGTTCGAAACATAAGCAACTTTTTTTAAAAGAGATAAAAATAAGTTGTATGTATATTTTCTTAAAAAAGCAATTGATTTAAAATAAACTACTAAATATTATTAGTATTAAGTGATCTCATTTCAAGTATATCAAAAAAAATTTTATTGCATTTCTTTACAATTAACTATTTAACAAAAAGTAAACTAACTACTTATTTTGCTGTTCGAAACCTAAGCAACTTTATTGTTATTTCGCTGTCTTTAACCAACCTAGCAAAAATTTTAAACTCGTCATTTGAGAATCGTTAAGTTTTACAAGAAATATTAAGTTTTAGTAGATTTTAGGCATTTTGAATCAATAACAGAAGAGCTGGTATGGCGGGTACACGTTATTTAATAGCTTTCAAACAAAAAATTGTTAATATTTTTTAAAATTGGTGAAACTCAAATTTCTATTGCAAAAAAGCTCAAAACTATTGAATCAATAGTTTCACGATTAATTAAGAGATATAAAACTATGGGAACAGTAGTTACTGCCAACTTTGGCGGTCGTCGTAGAAAAAATTTCTCAACAGACTGTTAAGAAAATTAAGATAAAACTCCTTTATGTCTTCCAAGGATGTTGTAAATGAGCTTAATATTAATATCAGTTCTACCACAGTAAGAAAACGAGCGTTGAAAATAATTTTAGAAGCTTCAGGTCTTCTAAAAAGCAGTTGCTAACAAAGAGACATCTAAAAAAGAGATGAGTATAATGAACATCGATTTGTTCTTTAATATTTTTTTCTATGTGACATTTGAATTTCGCAAGAACTTATAGCAAGTGGTCTACATACCAATGGAAAAAAAGTTTTATGTAGCGATGGGTCTAAATTCAACTTGTTGAACTCAGATGAAATATGACAGGTCTGAAGACCAAATGGACATTACATCCCCGTTATTGTAAAGCCGTTAGAAAATACGGAGGCGGAAATGTAATGGAATGGACCTGCTTTTCAGCGAGTGGAGTTGGCCCTTTTGTCGAAATAACAGCAAACATGAACCATTTTGTTTATAGGGATACTTTATCCAACCACATGACGAGCCACGCCGCGTCGCAGATGTCACATCAGCTTGTATTTCAACAGGATAATAACCCTAAACACTCACCGAAGTTAGTCAAATAATGGTTTTCAAATAAAGGAATCCAATTCATGGATGGGCCATCAAAATTTCCAGATTTGAATCTGATTCGAGAATTTATTCGCCATTTTAAGACTCAGGGCTGGGAGTCGCCAATTTAGTTCTAAGCAGGAGCTAAAGGACTGCTTAAAACTGGAATCGGAATCAATACAAATATCCGTTTTAACTAATCTCGTTGAGTCAATACCTAAACGATGTCCGGACATCATCAGAAATGAAGGATACCACACAAAATATTGAAAGTTGCTTAGGTTTCGAACAGCAAAATAAGTAGTTAGTTTACTTTTTGTTGAATAGTTAATTGTAAAGAAATGCAATAAAATTTTTTTTGGTATACTTGAAATGAGATCACTGAATACTAATAATATTCAGTGGTTTATTTTAAATCAATTGCTTTTTTAAGAAAATATACATACAACTTATTTTTATCTCTTTTAAAAAAAGTTGCTTACGTTTCGAACAGTACTGTATGTAAACATTTGTATATACCGCCACTAAATTACTGTCAACCACTCATGTTGTTGAAATATTTAATTAAAAACGAAATAAAAATTTGTCATTTCAACAATTATATTTGTTGCATTGAATTATTTTAATTGAACAACCAGCTAATATATAGTTTTTGTCTAGAAATCCAACAATAAAATTGTTGAAGTTGTTTAATTGAATTTATTTTTCATTTATTGTAATATTAACAAAGTCTTTTACTTCATTAACCAAAGCATTTGTTGGTTTAAATGAAAATTTTGTTTAACAAAATAAAAATTCAAATAAGTCGGCCAAACCCCAACACAAACAGTTGTTGACTCAGTTAATTAAAAGAAAACAGTGATTTTGTTATATTAACAAATTCTTTTGTTGCATTTATTAAAATGTGGTTGAATTTAAAACAGTTTTTAACAACTGATTTTGTCAGCATTAAACTTGAAAATGGTTACCCCCTAATTCATAAAAATTATAACAGGCTTATAAAACTGTTATTTGACATATTTGTATGGAAAATCTGGCAAATAAGAACTTTATAAACCTGTTATAGTTTTTATGAATTAGGCGGTTAGACTCTAACAAACCAGAGCTCAAACGAATGTTTAAGAAAATAAATACATTTTTGATATCCACTAATTTGTTGAACCGCAAACTCGAGTCATCATGATTCGGCAAATGTGTAGCAACATTTTTTTTTCACGACTGTGAAGAACAACATTCTGAAAAGATGTTTAATAACAAATGCCCTCTCGTACCTTGCAGTTGACACAACCAATTTAATCTTACAGACGGAGAGCTGTTCGTGTGTGAAATTTTACAAAACTCAGTTCAAAATGACCCCTCTGCCCTTCTGCCATAATTTAAGTTTCTCCACGTACCAACACCTATTCCTCTAGCAGAAATTGTGATCTTCCACAAAACTATGTACTCGAATGCCGAAACTTGTAGTACCATTTTTGTAGTAATTAATTACAGCCACCACACATCAACTACATTGGATGGTTTATACATACAGTATTTATCGGATATAAGAAACTTGAAAAATCCACGAAAAAAGTTTCTTATAAGCGTTTCTTTCTTATATACAATTATTTTATATGAGAAAATTATTTATTATAAAATATGTAAGTAGCTGTGGCCATAAGGCATTTGTTTCTTATATGAATATACGAGCTTTTTTACCTTTTTATGTATATACGTAGATGTATGTATGTAAATAGAAAAATAAAACAATTCAAATTTTATTTTATTAACCCCTTTAGTAAATAGATATAAAAAACTAGACAACTTCAATTTGGAAAAAAAAATTATATGTAGTAAATACATGTACATACATAATTCATTTTGTACTATTTATTTATTTATTTACGAGGCAAGAAACAAAAACTTCTCATGAGCACTAAAAGTAAAAAAAACGTTGTTGTTGTAAAACTGTCAGAAAACAGAGTTGTCCATGCAAACTACATAAATTCAGTGTTGCCCTTGAAAGTTTCTTATATAAATTCTTTTTCTATACATTTTGTGGTTTTGGTGTTCAAGAAAAATTTTCTTTTATCATTTTTTTTCTTATATGAAACTTTTTTTGTTAGAAAAATCACTAAAAAGATATGGTGTTTTTGCAAATGTTTCTTATAAGCGTTTTGTTCTTATATGAGATGTTCTTATATCCGATAAATACTGTATTTGCATTTGTTGTATGAAGCTTTTAACAGTTTAAAAAACCTGGTTTTATTTAACTATTTACATATCTTTAATATTTCGGGAGACATGTGTGTTTGCATTTTTTTTAAATTTGAGTATATATATATATATATATATATATATATATATATATATATATATATATATATATATATATATATATATATATATATATATATATATATATATATATATATATATATATATATATATATCCCTATAGCCACTATTTGCTACAGGAATAGCTCACATCATAAATTGAAGTATTAGTTATGTATGTCCTGGAGTGCTCCGTGGAGGTCGGAGGTTCGATTATTATTTATATTTTGGTCGAGGCAAAGAGTGTCAAAGGGTGCCTTTTTGTTCTATAAATTATATTCTCTCCTATATCACATTAAAACTAAATTACAATTAAAAATTACTAAATTAAAAACTAGGTTGCAATAACCTAAAAACGTATAAGAAACAGATTAACAGATTAACTTTGTCAGCGGTTGTTGGCCCGTACGCCGCACAATGGCTAAAAATCGTTTTTCGTTGGCCAAAAATATTTAAGTAGTTTTGTGTTTTAGTGAATAGATATTTAGTTCGGCTTGACTTAGTTTTAATTACATTAAAATTGATTGAGGACTTTTTAGGGAATTCAAGGTCAAAGTTGAATGTTTGATTTTTTTTTTTAAACTTTTGTAGTGAAATATGGTTTTATTTTTTTATTTACATATTAAAAAATTTAACATTTGGAACTTAATAATAATTATAACTATTTTTTGTGATAATGGAATTTTTTTTTAATGTTACACTCAAAAAATTTTTACACTCAAAAAATGTTTACACTAAAAAAAAAGTAAAATTAACTGGAGATTTTGCTGCTACTACAGAAAAATTTATTATTTTTTACTGTCAAATTTGATAGTTTTAAGAAACATTTTAAAAATAAAAACTGCAATAAATTTTTAAAAGCATTTGCAACAATGGTGGGTTATATTTATTATTATTTTTTACTAATACAGCCGAACTTCCCTATAGTGAATCTTCACGGGGACAGAAAATTATTTCACAATGTAGAAACTTCATTATACAGAAATATTTAACTTTTAAGAATTTTTCAAGTCTACTGATGAGTTGATTAGCACCAACGAAATGTCGTCGGCATATAGACAGCTGAAAATACAGCAAATATTTTTTGAAAAGGTTCATTTTTGGACCTGAATTAATACATTTCAATTGGCTCTTAAAGCAAATAAATAATTAAGTTCATATTTGAAATATTTATATCTAATTTATTTAAAATAATTAGGTATTTTTGTTTGAACTACATTTGTCCATTTTTCTTTATCAATAATACTCCAGATACGGGAAGATTCTTAGAACGAGCGGCCGTAACCCATTTGATCATTGCCTCGTCAATGTCTTCGAAAAGACAAGTTCGAAGTTTCTTACGCTTAATGTTTAACTGAATAACTGACTTGTTTTTTAAAATGTTTGATAAATTACTGGGAAGAATTCCAAACTTTTTAGCTACATATATCTTCTTTCTTTGATGTCTCTTCTTCAACTCTCTTAATTACTAATAACTTTTTTTCATGAGAAATACTACTTCGGTGCATCCTTTTTGTTCACTGAACTCGGTCAACTGATGTTAAACGACAAATCATAAACCTTTTTTTGTTTTCATTTTCATTACTTTGGGAATCCCAAAAATATAACTTATTTTCTTTATAAATAGTGTTGCTAAAAATAGTTCACTATATGGAGACTAAAACACACTTAAAATGTATTTCTGTTTCCAAAAGTTTGTTCGTTGTACAGAAAAATTCACTGTATGGAAATTCATTATACGGAGATCAAAATACATTTAAAGTGGAACGAAAAAGCTGTGTACTTGATTTTAGTTCATAATAAGGAGAACTTCATTGTATAGAATTTCACTATAAGGAAGTTCTACTGTACTGTATTTTTCGTACTCAAATAACAATGAAAGGCAATTATAATTACACTGTGCTTGAATTTGGAACTTTTTTTTGCCGACAAACGGGGCACCCGGTGTCTAAACCTAATTCGGGTACGCTGAATTCAGTGGTGCCATCCGTTTTTCTAGGTTAGCTCGCATTTTCGAGATTTACCGTTATTTTAAAAATGGAGGAGGTTGCACTACATGTATTGAACTAACTAAAAATATTTTTCGTTTATTGAACTTTAGTAAAAAACCGAAATTCCGCAATAAAATAAACTTTAATTTGATATATAATTCATTTGAAAAAAATTTTGTTTTTTTTAGAAAAAAAAAATAATTTTTTTGAAAAAAAAAATTTGTTTTTGCAAATTCTTGAAATTTTGTGATCTTTAAAACTGCATAAAAAATTTAAAAATTAAACTATGCCAACAAATTTTCTTGTGTATATAAAAAATTATGTTTGAAACAAAACGAGCTTTAAATGACCAAAATCTGTGGGCAACTTTTGATTTTATTCACAAAAGATGAAAAATTGTAGTTTCAACCTGTTACCAGACGAAGCCTCAAAAATTGAAAAAAAATTTTTCTTGTTAATTAAAGTACATTTCTGCATGTTCATATAAAAAGTTTTTTGTAATTATCTAACATTAAGATGTGTTAAAAAAGTGTTATGAAACCTTTTTGCATAATTTGTACTTCGCTTGAAGAGCACCTAGTGTTCATTGGAACACTAAATGGAAAGGCGTCTCTGTTTTTCTTCCATTTATTAGAATGGTAAATACACGTTGTACACACTATTGAGGGTGTCTAATTCTTACGACATATCATATTTAAAGAAAAATATGATTCATATAAGTTAATTATTTCTACAGTGATTTTACGCCGACTTGGCATAATTGTTAATTTCCCACACACATAGCAAAAGTAATTAAACTTGTTGCAGAATTCCATCTAGATATTTTAATACATGTAACTGAATATATTGACAAGAATTTCAAAGACTTCAAATTTAATACCGACTTTTTAAGGCTTATTGCAAAGCAAGCAAGAGCTGAAGATTCGCACTGTGCATGCAAATCAAAAAACGCGCCCTTTTATATGAAAAATTCCCAAATTTTCTTAAAGAAATTGAAAATTGCGTCCTTTCATACCTACATTGAGATGTAAGCAAATAGAAATTCGCGACCTTTAATACCTACATTTTTCTTAAGCAAATAGTCTACCAGAACTAGGGATGCCAATCGGAATATCCCGAAATGCAGGGATTTTTCGGGATTTTGAAATTATATAATACAAAATATATAATTTTAATGAGTATCTGAAACACCGTGTTAATAAGTCAATTACTGGAACAAAAAATTAGCTACTTTTTACGTCATTTGATTTGATGGAATAATTTAAGGTGCTCTTCAAGCGAAGTACAAATTATGCAAAAAGGTTTCATAACACTTTTTTAACACATCTTAATGTTAGATAATTACAAAAAATTTTTTATATGAACATGCAGAAATGTACTTTAATTAACAAGAACAAATTTTTTTTCAATTTTTGAGGCTTCGTCTGGTAACAGGTTGAAACTACAATTTTTCATCTTTTGTGAATAAAATCAAAAGTTGCCCACAGATTTTGCTCATTTAAAGCTCGTTTTGTTTCAAACATAATTTTTTATATACACGGGAAAATTTGTTGGCATAGTTTAATTTTTCAATTTTTTATGCAGTTTTAAAGATCACAAAATTTCAAGAATTTGCAAAAAATTATTTTAAAAAAAAAAATTTTTTTTACTGAATTATATATCAGATTAAAGGTGACTTTATTGCGGAATTTCGGTTTTTTATTAAAGTTCAATAAACGTAAAATTTTTTTAGTTAGTTCAATACATGTAGTGCAACCTCCTCCATTTTTAAAATAACGGTAAATCTCGAAAACGCGAGCTAACCTAGAAAAACGGATAGCACCACTGAATTCAGCGTACCCGAATTATGTTTAGTCACTGGGTGCCCCGCTTGTCGGTTTTTTCAACTAGCACAGTGTTATTATTCTACTTCTTTACACTTTAAAGAAGTTGAATGCAAAAATTTGTTGCCTATAACGGTTCTTTGTAACATCTTTCTCATTTGAACATTTTTTAAATTAAAAAGAAGAACTTAATTATTTATTTGCTTTAAGAGCCAATTGAAATGTATTAATTCAGGTCCAAAAATGAACCTTTTCAAAAAATATTTGCTGTATTCTTCAGCTGTCTATATGCCGACGACATATGGTTCATTTTTGGACCTGAATTAATACATTTCAATGTCGTCGGCATATAGACAGCTGAAGAATACAGCAAATATTTTTTGATAAGATTCATTTTTGGACCCGAATTAATTAAAAAGAAGAATTTAGTGCCCAAAATTATTAATTCATTACTGGAATTTGGGGCTTTGATTCATATGAATTAACTGCCCAAAATTTGTATGGACAAAAACGTATTGATATTGTGCCATTAATTTTCTGATTGCTTTTGGGTTGAGGGAAAACAAAGTTCCTCCACGACATATCAAAAAGCAGTCGTTCGATTTATATTTTTGTAAGGGAGTCCTTAAGAAAATGTGGTACCTGGTCGGTGTGTTCTAAAATAAAATTGGGGAGAAACAATTGTTGGGATATGGTCATCTATTTGACTCTTCTGCGGGCACCCTTTTCCGAACACATCGACCACGTTCGACTAAGTGAGAGCAGCTCCCATACAAAAAAAAAATTTGAAATCGTACGGTTAGAAAATGATTTTTTTTATATACATATGTATGTCGCAGTGCCATTTTTCCCTCATGCTAAAAGCTACCAAAAAATCGATTGCTAACTCGCTCCACCCTAATGTGTATGCACGTATGTATGTACTTCACTTCAACGGGCTTTCTTTTGCACTCACTTTTATAAATTCATATTTTTTATCTTTAGACTATTCGAATCACAGCCTCTGTATTGAAAATAGCAACAAATAAAAATTAAGATGTCAAAGAGTTGATAATTGTTTTCAGTAAATAGATCAATAATAATTTTATTAATTTGCTAACGTTAAAGTACTCGTTGAAAGTGGCCATGTAAACGATGTCGTTATCTTGTAAGCTGAAGACAATGAACATTTTTGTATGCCCTCTTTCATGTTTCAATTTATGTTGTAATCACTTACAGTTCAGTGGACACAAAATGTTTTGTGCAATGAAGTCAGGTAGAATATTGGCACAGACAGCAAAGAGTACACCAGCAGTATGTTTTCCATGTTGCACTTTTGGTCAGCAAAGTTTACTCTGAATACATATGCATGTACACACACACACACACACACAGACACAGTTTACTTTGAATACATATCTATGTACATACAGTCATGTTCGTTGCTTCGTCTAACTTAGTTTTTATGCTTCCATATGGGCCTAAAGTTGCCAACTCGATCCTTTTTGCACACCTCACAGTGGCTCATACACGTGGTCAATTGGTCAAAGCTCTTCTACTTTTGAACTACTGAAAACATTTGACTGCAAATAGCAAAAACCGGACATAATGTCCAAAAAACTAATTTTGGAATAATTATTTTGATTATAAACATATATGTACGTAAGTGTGTAAATACATTGAGCCAAGTACGAGACTGACTCGCGCACCCAGGGTTCCGTACTAGCGTGCAAGTTCTAGACAAAGGTTAACCCTGGTGTATCCTTCAGTTTTAAACTTTTTATTATTTTACTTTTTATTATTGCACCGTGTAAATTTAAAGCCTCTATCTCATACCGTTAAACGTTTAAAGCTGGTTTTCAAACTAAAGGCTGTCCCCATGCATGAACTCCAATTATATTTTAACTTTTTTCAGCCTTTGGAATTTGTTGTTGTAGAGGACTGCGAACTACAAATACTATGGAAATTTTAAGTCTCTCTCTTTTACGGTTCAAAAACGAAAGTTAAACTTTTTAATATTAAAAAAAATTAAAGGGTGCCCCCGTACAAAGGCCGACATTTAGTTTTCACGTTTTCCTAATTTTGCTATTTGTTGTTGTGTTGGCCTCGTGACTACACATACTGTGCAAATTTCAAATCTCTAACTCTTAAGGTGGGATCACACGATTGCCGCAATGCACCAATTTTACACAATTTTTATTGGGCTGAATTGGAGCATAATAAAAAATTTGTCCCAATTAAATTCTCTGCAATCACATGATTGTCACATTTTACTGAAATTTTATTGTCGCAAATTGCCGCAAAACAATTTAGTACCAATAATTGCCGCATTAAACTCTAAACACATAGACGACAGCAGACAGCAAGCAGCAATATGTCAAAAATAAAATGCATGTGTTTAAATGAAAACGATTATTTTGACGGCAGCAGGGCAACTTAGGCTATTTTCTATTTTGACGGGCAGCAAATAAGCAAATATAGTGTTGCCATTATATATATAAATTGGACAAATTAGAACAAAAACTTTTTTTTTTGATATTAAACACAAAAGAACATTGCAAAAATACAATAAATAAATAAATGTATGTGTTTTTATAGTTTTTTCGTGATATTATTACATTTTTCATCAATATTTTCAATTTTATTCATTATGAAATAAGAAATACGGCATCCCTGAAATTAGCATTGCTAAAATACACAGCTGTTCATTTTCAATATCAAAACAATTTTTTTCGTTTGAGCAAATTTTTTGTGATACTTTATTTAATTTTCATCCTGGTTGCTTTGAAAAAGGGTTCTTCATCTTTTTCCTTGATTTTTCACCAGCTGATTATTATGTTGTTGCTGTCTTCAAAATAATTATGAAGCCGACTTCAGAGCAACATTTGAAGTTGGCTGCACTTGAAGTAGGCAGCATTTGCAGTCTGCTGTCGTCTATGTGTTTAGAGCTTTATAGTCACACGATTGTTATATTATACGGCAACTCTGAGAAACAGCTGTTGTAGCTGATGACAAACTTTGTTTTCCAAAAAAAAAAAAAAAAAAAAAAAAAAAAATTCATTAAATGTTAAAAATATGGTTTGTTTATTAAAAAGAAAGAAAATTGCTTCGGCTATTATTATAATGTTGTGCGGGCTGAAAAAAGCAAAAAATGAAAATAGTAACAACAATTGAATTTTACTGATTGAAAAGCAGAAATCATGTTTGGAAGACGCGTTTAAACAGTTTTGAAACTAAATACATGTATACATATGCATATTATTGGCGCGTATTGTCTTCTTTGGTTGCCGCATGAGAACACAATAAATATTGGTGCATTTTTAGAATTTTTATTGGTGATTAGTTGTTTGTCAAGTGTTCACATGGTTGTCGCATCAGGGTTGTATTTGATTGGGACAAATAGGAACAACATTCGTTTTGGTTGCCGCATGAGCCAATAAATTGTGCTATCACACGATTGGCACACAAAATGTAACAAAAATTGGTGCATTGCGGCAATCGTATGATCCCACCTTAACTCTTACGGTTCAAAAGTTATAGCTAGTTTCAGTTTCTTGTATGGGAGCATCCTTTAGTTCTTAACTTTTTGTTGTTTTTGGTATTTGTTATTGCAGAGCCTTTGAAACCATATATCCTTTGAAAATTTCAGCTTTCTTGCTCCTACGATTCAAAAGTTATTTTATTATTTATTTTATCTAATTATTATTTTATTTATTTTATCTAATTTTCACAGTTTTTTGTATGGGGACCCCCTTTAGATTTTAGCTTTTTGTTATTTTTAGACTTTGTTGTTGTAGCGGCCGGGTAACCACATGTAATATGAGAGTCTTAGCTCTCTAGCTCTCACCGTTTGGGAGAATGGGGACTGTGACGGATGGACGGTCGGTGGGACGGATGGACTTAGAAGTCTCAGTAACAGGGTTCCGATTTTACTCTATGAGTACGGAACCCTAAAAACAATTTGAATACCACACATAGGATTTATTTGTCCTGAAAATTTAGTTTTGAATAATTTCGGTATGTAATTTAAAACCGTTTCCCAAAATTATTTCTGCTTCACCGGAAAGGTATGCAAACAGGCTCAAAATAACAGTGTTTGGATCATCCGATCTTGTAAATGATGGCTCTTTATAGTTCGGCATTTTTCATTGAACTGGAGGTTATTTTAGCTCATTATAGTTCATTGGCTCGAGATAAATGCCTCTAAACGAGCTGGTTAGCTCCGACGTGGTTCCCGAACGATGCGCCAGACCAGCGTTGCCAGCATTGGAGATTTGTACCCAAGTAGAGTTTGGTTTTTTTTTGTAATTGGGGACACAGATATCACGAGAATCCCCAGGGAACTTATTGAGGAAAAATAGTTTTTTGACTGGGTATCAGATCTTTATATTCCTTATTTAGGCTTTGTTTTATTTATTTATGCTATCTTATGTCAGTACATATTTTTTTTATTGCCGGTACAACAATGAACTACATATGTATGTATGCATATATATATATATATATATATATATATATATATATATATATATATATATATATATATATATATATATATATATATATATATATATATATATATATATATATATATATTGTTGTATTTAGCATTTGTTGTTGTAAAGCATCTATAAATACATACACTATGCAAATTTCAGCTTTCTGTCTTTTACGGTTCAAGAGTTATAGCTAATTGTAACTTTTCGTTGTATGGGGACACCTGGTAGTTTTCGACTTACTGTTGTTTTTAGTATTTGTTGTTGTAGCGGCAAGGTACAACAACATTCTGTGAAAATTTCAGCTCTCTAGCTCTTACCGTTTCGGAGAATCGACGCTGTGACGGACGAACGGACGGACGTACTTGTCTCCGTAATAGGGTTCCGTTTCACTCTGATGAGTACGGAACCCTAAAAAACTATTGAAGCTTTATTACACGTTTGTTATTTGACAAATATTCCGTTGAAATATGTCAAATAAGAGCTAATAAACTTACAATAATTATTATGAATATGGCCTATAGTTTCCTACTTGATTACCTTTTTCACAGGAATCAAAAAAAAAACGTACAATATTTTACGAAAAATATTTTTGTAAAAATGTAAAAACTCTGCTCCATCCAATTGGGTGATCGAACTATTATGAAGTAATAATTTTAAGAAACAGCTCAAATTTGAAAATATAAATCCCCCTATACCTAAAACGTAGTTAAGTTTGAAACACACTTTTAAGAATTTTTCGAGTCTACTGACGAGTTGATTAGCATCAACGAAATGTCGGCGGCATGTAAACGGCTGAAGATATTTTCATAAAAATGAAACATGATTAATTTAATTTCTTCTTTTTCAGAGTCAACATTCACAATAATTGTTGTCAGAGTTTTGGCTTGCCAGAGAAAAATTTGGAAGTATATACATACATACATATATATATATATATATATATATATATATATATATATATATATATATATATATATATATATATATATATATATATATATATATATATATATATATATATATATATATATATATATATATATATATATATATATATATATATATATATATATATATATATATATATATATATATATATATATATATACATATATATATATATGTATGTATGTATATACTTCCAAATTTTTCTCTGGCAAGCCAAAACTCTGACAACAATTATTGTGAATGTTGACTCTGAAAAAGAAGAAATTAAATTAATCATGTTTCATTTTTATGAAAATATCTTCAGCCGTTTACATGCCGCCGACATTTCGTTGATGCTAATCAACTCGTCAGTAGACTCGAAAAATTCTTAAAAGTGTGTTTCAAACTTAACTACGTTTTAGGTATAGGGGGATTTATATTTTCAAATTTGAGCTGTTTCTTAAAATTATTACTTCATAATAGTTCGATCACCCAATTGGATGGAGCAGAGTTTTTACATTTTTACAAAAATATTTTTCGTAAAATATTGTACGTTTTTTTTTTGATTCCTGTGAAAAAGGTAATCAAGTAGGAAACTATAGGCCATATTCATAATAATTATTGTAAGTTTATTAGCTCTTATTTGACATATTTCAACGGAATATTTGTCAAATAACAAACGTGTAATAAAGCTTCAATAGTTTTTTAGGGTTCCGTACTCATCAGAGTGAAACGGAACCCTATTACGGAGACAAGTACGTCCGTCCGTTCGTCCGTCACAGCGTCGATTCTCCGAAACGGTAAGAGCTAGAGAGCTGAAATTTTCACAGAATGTTGTTGTACCTTGCCGCTACAACAACAAATACTAAAAACAACAGTAAGTCGAAAACTACCAGGTGTCCCCATACAACGAAAAGTTACAATTAGCTATAACTCTTGAACCGTAAAAGACAGAAAGCTGAAATTTGCATAGTGTATGTATTTATAGATGCTTTACAACAACAAATGCTAAATACAACAACAAGTTTAAAAATACTAGGTGTCCCCATACAACCTAAAGTAACAATTAGCCGTAGCTGCTAAACTGTAAAATACAGAGAGCTGAAATTCGCACAATAAATGTATTTACATATGCGCTACAACAAAAAATGCTAAAAGCAACAACATGTCAAAAACTACCAGGTGTCCCTATACAACGTAAAGTTACAATTAACAGTAACTTTCAAACTATAAGAGACAAAGAGATGAAATGTGCACAATATATTTACTCGCATATGGCCCACAACAACAAATGCTAAAAACAACAACATGTCGAAAACTACCAGGTGTCCCTATACAACGTAAAGTAACAACTAGCTGTTACTCTCGATCCGTAAGAGACAGAGGGATGAAATCTGCACAATATGTGTATTCACATATGCTCCACAACAACACTTGCTAAAAACAACAACAACTGTAAAACTACCAGGTGTCCCTTTGCAACGTAGAGTAATGCTATAACTCTCGAACCGTAAGAGATAGACAGCCGAAATTCGCACAGTGTATGTTTTCCCAGATGCCTTACAACAGCAAATTACAACAACAACAACAACACGTGGAAAATTACTAGGTGTCCACATACAATAATAAAGTAGCTGTAAAAACAGAGCGATGAAATTTATAAAATATACATATGTACATACATATGTATTCACATACGCCATTCCATACATACATTACACATACATACGTACGGAACCCTAAGTGTGCGAGCCAGCCTCGTACTTGACTTAATTTATATGAATATGGGTGTATAACTTTAACCCCCGATTTTTGACTTGGGATTTAAATACAAAATTAGTAAATTTTCCTTAAAATTTAAGTTGGATTTAAAATAGCTTTCTGTTTTACAGTCTAAAATTATTTTTGGTAATTAATTGTAATAAAAGTACGGCAGCACAATGTAAGTGTCAAAAAATTATCGATAACTCAATAAAAAACAGCTGTTTAAACAAATTTGGAAGCAAGTAAAATTGTGAAAAGTTTAGAAAATAATAAATTGTTTCTTAAAAATTATGGAAATGAGTAGCAAAAGTGATAAAAGGACTCGCAATTTCACTGCCACAGAAGTTGATTACCTTCTGGAAATAATAAAAAATCAAATTATAAAACAAAATAAAAAAACATGTGCAATATTTTTAATTTGCAGAACAAAACCAAACTGTCAAAATCATATGGCAGTACGAAAAACTTAAATCGATTTTAAATGGGCACGGCAGGCCGTTTAAGTTTGATTTAAATAGCAACCGTTTGACTCAATTTTGTATTTAAATCAAATTTAAATTGAAATGGCATTTAAAATTCAAGTCAAAAATTGGGGGTAAATCACACTCACGCGTGATTTTTATAAAATTGAATCACATTCATACCGTCTAATTCATAAAAATTATAACAGGTTTATAAAGCTCTTATTTGACAGATTTTTTTATACAAATATATCAAATAACAGTCTTATAAGCCTGTAATAATTTTTATGAATTAGGGGGTTAGTATATACATACCACCAAACTACCAGTTTACCAAAACTTATGGTTTAATAAAAAGAGGTACATACATATGTACACATGTACGTACCTACTTGCATACATACACACATACATACATACGTAAGTAGGTGGGTAGTTGCATTTCTTCTTTTGAGTTGTTAGCCACTTGATGTCCCTTAAATAAACAACTGCCCCATGACACATAATATTTAATTTGCGTCAGTAACTGACGTATTGAAAACACTCATGCTTTACTCTCTATAGACCTGCAAGAAAGTTTAGCACCTGTACAGCCTGTCCAACATTTGTATATTGAATAAGAAATCTTAACATGTGTATGTATGAATAAACACTTCTATTAGTGATATTACAATCGTCTCACCGAATATTCTAGAATTTCTTAAAAGACCATTAAATAAAATTAATGTTAAAGAAAAAAAAAAAAAAATAGTCATAAGGATTCGAAGCAGCTGTACCCCAGCTTCAGTGTAAATAAATATTAATTTAATTTAATACTGAACTATATGATTTACAATTGTTAATAATTTTATCGGGCTTTCTAGTTCAATTTTTACTTCCGCAAAATTGAGAAAGATCTTTTGTGATAAAATTGGAGTGATCAACATTTGTAAAGAAGACAAGAAAAGTCAAATTGTAGACTTACATATTTAAAAATGTGAATCACTCCAATTTTATCACAGAAAATCTTGCTCAATTTTGGGAAAGTCCGATAAAATTACTAAAAATTGTAAATCATATAATTATTTCTGTATTAAGTTTATTAGGCTCAAGTTCTTTCTATATTATGTTTGTGATTGATATTAATTAAATTAGACATAGAGAAAACATCAAAGACATTTAGCAGGGTGGACAACTATGAGAATTATATATATGAAATAAAAAGTTGAAGTACAACTTACTTACCTCTCACCCGGTAAATATAGACAAATAGAAATGAATGGTGTGTTTGATACAATTAAAAATTGAGACAGAAAATATACAACAACTTGGGTGGCTGAGTGGCATGGTTGTCGCTTTAGAAACATGATCCCCTGAGTTCAAAGACGGGTGCTGACGAGAAAGTGTGGCGGCTTCGAAACAACTGGTTGTCCACCCTGCTAAATGTCTTTGATGTTTTCTTTGTCTAATTTAATTAATATCAATCACAAAGATAATATAGAAAGAACTTGAGCCTAATAAACTTAATACAGAAATAATTATATAAGAAAAAGTTCAAATAATAGAAATTAAATACCAGTAAATCATATACATAGTTTACTATAAAAGTTAAATTAATGTTTACAAATCGCTGGGCCTGGCGAAAAGTTTGAAACCGTTGTTATCACTGATACAATAACAGCAAATACAAAAATCCATTGGAAATAAATTGGATGTTGGTTAGAGAATATAAAATATGTATATTACAATCAACAGAAAAACACAATTGTAAATACATAAATATTGTTCACAACTAATAAAACTTGAGCTCGAGCCCAAATAAAAAAAATAAAAAATTAAATACTTGTATGTAGCTTAAAACAAACACACATTTAGTCCATTCAAATGGGTGCTCGTAAATAAGCGGGTAAATCAACAAAGCGGCAACTATGGTACAAGTAATGTCAATCTACTTACATATATGTATACTTGCGGTTAAAGTTCAGTGCCACATCAAAACTTACATTTCCCGACACTATAATATATTTTCTTTTTATCCAAACTTTTGCATAATAAATCAATACGTACTCTTAACTTTTCATCAACATTTTTCAGGTCATTTTCCGTTGGGATCGGAGTATTGTCTCGCATGGATTTGCTTGGATGTATTGTTTTGTACTGCGAGTATCATGCATTTGTGTACAATCTCAGTCGACCGATATCTATCATTGCGCTACCCAATGCGCTTCGGACGCAACAAAACCCGGAGACGTGTCACATTAAAAATTGTCTTCGTCTGGCTGCTATCGATTGCCATGAGCTTGCCGTTGAGTTTAATGTATTCAAAGGTAAAGAATAAATCTAACACTATTTAATAAAATTTGTCGCCAGGATACGGACCTTAATAATGCACATACAGTATTTATCGGATATAAGAACATCTCATATAAGAACAAAACGCTTATAAGAAACATTTGCAAAAACACCATATCTTTTTAGTGTTTTTTCTAACAAAAAAAGTTTCATATAAGAAAAACGCTTATCAGAAAAAAACTGATAAAAGAACATTTTTCTTGAACACCAAAACCACAAAATGTATAGAAAAATAATTTATATAAGAAAGTTTCAAGGGCAACACTGAATTTATGTAGTTTGCATGGACAACTCTGTTTTCTGACAGTTTTACAACAACAACAACGTTTTTTTTTTACTTTTAGTGCTCATGAGAAGTTTTTTTTTCTTGCCTCGTAAATAAATAAATAAATAGTACAAAATGAATTATGTATGTACATGTATTTACTACATATAATTTTTTTTTTTCAAATTGAAGTTGTCTAGTTTTTTATATCTATTTACTAAAGGGGTTGATAAAATAAAATTTTAATTGTTTTATTTTTCTATTTACATACATACATCTACGTATATACATAAAAAGGTAAAAAAGCTTGTATATTCATATAAGAAACAAATGCCATATGGCCATAGCTACTTATATAAGAAATAAGTTTCTTATATAAAATAATTGTTTATAAGAAAGAAACGCTTATAAGAAACTTTTTTCGTGGATTTTTCAAATTTCTTATATCCGATAAATACTGTAGTGTTTAAAAATATGTACATATGTATGTAGTTTTAAAGATCAATCCTCACTGGACTACGTGAAGTGACGCGATACGATAAAATATTGCCGGTCATTCGAGAAAACATGCTATACATTGAAAACAAGAACAAAATTTCAAGAGTACAAACAAATTGTGCATCATACTAAATTTACCGTTTACTGGTGAGAGGTTAAATTATTCCTGACTTTGCCATAAGGCCATACCATAACCATAACCATAATTTTTTTGTCTGGCAACAATTAGTGCCGCCATAGCCGTAAACAGCTGTTTATGTTTTATTTTTATAATGTCAATAGTGCAGTAGTAGTAACACAACAAATGTATGTATATATTTTGCAATCAGCTGTTTATGGCTATGGCAGAAAACCAAAATTCAATTGGTATCTATGGTTATGGTTATGGCTATGGCATTATGTTAAGTCAGCACTGTTCATGTGCTGCCCATAAAGTTGGTTCGACCAGCTGTTTTATATGGTTATGGTTAAGTCAGGACTGATTTAACCTTTATTCTTGCAATGTATAGACAACACAAACAATTGTTCATATTTTGTTTTTGTTTTTCTCACCTCTTCGGCGCATTTTTCAGAATATGCTCCATTATTTGCATTAGTTCTTATGAAGCACATCGCACTATGTAGCAAATGAACTGAACACGTGACCAAGTTGGCCAATTAGGCAAAAATGGCTCGTAGTGTCACGTGGTGTAGTACAATTGCTGCTCAGTACGATATTATGAACATAATTATTTATTTGCTTTAAGAGCCAATTTTAATTTAAGAATTTTTCAAGTCTACTGATGAGTTAATTAGCACCAACGAAATGTCGTCGGCATATAGACAGCTGAAAAAGACAGCAAATATTTTTTAAAAAGGTTAATATTTGGACCTTAATTAAAAATTTAAATTTTTATTTAAGCTGTACATACATTTATTCAATAAGAAGTTTTCTAAAATGAAATATTGGAGAAATAAATTCCACACTATTTTATAAAAAGCAAATGAAGACCTCAAGCTTGAAGAATTTCTATAGAATATATTTATAACGGAAAATGGTTAGACTTCTTTTAGTAAAAGATGCAGTATAAACTTGAGTATATCTCGCTTGACAAAGAAATATATGGTCTTTCAAATGAAAGCTACATAAAATTAAACAAGAAAAATTATATTTAAGCAGAAATTGTGAAAAAAAAAATCAACAAGAAAGGTGATTATATTATCTTTTTCATCTCATAAACAGGAAACTCAAAACCCATCAGCCACATTAACATCCATATTCCTTGAAGCACTAAAGAAATACAGGGTGTACGCTGCGAAGATATACTACTTTGTTTGCTTATAAATTTTGATTAAATGAAGGAGAATCATATTGATAAATGGAGATCTCATATTGATAAATGGTTGCAGATCTCATATTGAGGAGATCTCATATTGATAAATGGTTTATTTAATGTTGGTAATTATGTGTGGAATGCAATATCAGATAAATGTTTGCCTCACTAATGTGAAATGAGCATATTTTTCATTACATTCTCACACATTTCACGCGATATTTCATTAAATTCATCATGAACATTTTGCTTGAGTTGCTCCAGCATTTCTGATTTGCTGGCATAAACCTTGTTTCTCAGATATGCCCACAAAAAGAAGTTCGAAGCAGTCAAATCAGGTGACCGTGGAGGTCAATCAACATCAGCATTTCTTGAAATAAGTTGTTGTGGAAAGAGGTCTCTCAGAAATTCCATTGTAATCCTGGCTGTATGCGATGTGGCACCGTCTTGTTCATACCACATGTTAATCAAGGCCAAAGCAAGATATTGTGGCGTTAAAGTTTTCAATCATATCACAATATCGCTCCCCATTGACAGTTACCGTTGCATCGTTTTCAGTTTCAAATCAAAGAGGTAAAATCCAATGATTCCTCCTGACCGAATTGCACACCAGGCTGTCACTTTTAATGAATGCTAAGGTGACTGATGAACCGACTATTCTGCCATTCAAATGAAAATGTGCTTTGCCACTCATTATGATTTCTTCATGAAAATCAGGGTTGTATTGGGCGAGCTGTAACATCCTTTTGGCATAAGTATGTACGCTGGAGTAAATGGTCTTCTGGAGAAAGCTCTTGTGTCAACTGAATCTGGAAAGCTGGAAGGAAACAAATGCAAATCTTTGTGCAAAATTGTGGCTAAAGGTGTTCTGTGAAGACCAAGCTCCTGAGAACGGCGTCGAATTGAGGTTGATGGATTATTTTAAATACTTTCTTGAGCAGCAGTAATGTTTTCAGCCGATCTTGAAGTACATTGTGCTTCATTCTTGGGCCTATCAGCTACAGCCGCTCTATCTTCGAAATCACTCACTACACGCTAAATAGCGCAGCTTGTTTGCACGCTCAAAACTTTCACGTAACTTTCTCGTCGTCACAGTAATTGATGATTGATTTTGATAAAATGTGTTTGAGCGATTAATCACTTGGGTTTGCTGTATATATTTCTGCAGTAAATTGGCCACATCTCACGATTGCCAAATAAGAGCGTTCAAGACTAATGTTTACCAAAGTGGCGACAAAAGAAAGTACTTTTCTTTACTTAATTGATATTAATTAAAAGTAGTGACAAACCAAGGGTTGAACTTAAGCCTAAAAAAGTAATTTAATATGAAAGTAATATACATTTCCGCCGGACACCCTGTATAAATAAAAAACAAGTTTTGTTACAGTACCAAATGCCAAATCATGTCGCGTCGCATCTCCCAGGGCAGTTAATGTTAATAGTTTACAGTTACACACAAACAGTCTAATTCATAGAAACTCCTTACTTTAGTTGAAAAAATGAGATTGTAATCAACAGATTTGTGGATTTTTGCTTTTTAAAATTCTGTAAAACATCTAACAATCGCTTATGAGTTTGACTGAGAGACTAGTAATAAGATTAACTCCACTAATCAGTAGTGCGATTCTGCAACCTTTATAACGATAATCGAATCGTTAAAATAATTATAACGAAATTTTATCGAATTTGCTATCCTGTAACATGTTTTTAACGATATTCGCTGTCCATCAAAATCAGCTGTTAATTTTACTGCCGATTGTCGATATCTTAACGACAAAAATGTTCTTGTTGTTTATTCAATCGTTAAAGTGTATTTTGTGATTTTGTGATTTTTTAATACACAAAAATATTATTTAAATACTTCACAGCCATATACTTTTTTAAAAACAAAAATTTCAATATAATTTATTCAATCGGTAAAGTGTGTTTTGTGTTAAAATGGCTTTTGAACGTTTGGCATTCGGACTTGCCAGGGATGAAACAAGTTTGAACGCTTCAAGGGATAAGCGCTGTGGTCTTCGGGAATTGGATGATCCCTTTGAGTTGACAGCTGATGAATTTAGAAAGCTATATAGGTTATCACCAGCCTTAGTTGAGAATATAGTTTTTACGCTTGATGACAAACTGAGGGTATCTCGAATAACAGCCTGACGCTAGTGCCGGATTTTCCACCATAAAATCAATCCGCCAGTTGTGCTCATTCTGTACCTTAATACAAATTAAATTATATTTATTTAAAAACTAAAACCACAAAATATAAAAATGAATATGTATACATATAGTTATGTCAAAACTTATTGTTTTTTCTTCTTTGTGGTTTTCGCTGTTTTTGGCAGAGATGCCACGTAATGCTTACATGAATGAACAGAAAAATACAGCTGTTTACCATCGTTAAAATTAAGTTACAGAATCACTCAATCGTTACTGCAAGCGATGAAATTTGTAGACAAAAGTTGCGATTATCGTTCGTTAAAAGTTAGAGAATCGCACTACAGGTGATTTGTTGTTTTTCGTGTTCATTCATTGCGTGATAATTCGTATATCCTTACAAATCCTGTGGTATCTGTCATTACCGCAACTTTCTATATACTAAAATTTATACACTCTGTCTTATTATATTATAATGGGTCATACTTTCTGCAATGCAAACTAATGATGCAATTCGTTTTATTTTTATTTCATTAAGGACCATGGCTCGGTTTTGGTTAATGGCACATGCCAGATACCGGATCCCGTCTACAAGCTAGTCGGATCTATTGTGTGCTTTTACATTCCTTTGGCTGTCATGCTGTTAACTTATTGTCTCACAGTCAGATTGTTGGCAAAGCAACGTGAAACTCTTGGAGGAACATCAGCTCCTGGTTGGGCAAGTGGATGGTTGGGTCAGGCAACAGCGCCAGGTAAAAAAAAAAAAATCATAAAACATAAAAGATATGCGTCTAGGCACATGTTGATACATAAAATTAAAGAATAACATGCTCTCCTATCAGGGACCGGAAATAAGAGTTATTTTTCAATTTTTGAAGAAATTAATTATACATAAGTGAACATCGTAGAAAACTTTTAATTACACCATCATGATTTTTATTGCACTATTTTTAAATTTTTGATTTCTATTTTAACAATCAAAAATAAGAGTTATTTTTGATTTTTATATTTTTAAATGAAAAATAAAAGTTATTTTTGATTGTATTAATTCAGGTCCAAAAATTAACCTGAATTAATACATTTCAACTGGCTCTTAAAGCAAATAAATAATTAACTTCATATTTGGTTATTTTTGATTTTTATATTTTTATATCAATAATAAAAATCAATTCAAAACTCTTATTTATTTGTTGATGCCGTGTGTATTATAATATGCTGCTTCATTCAAATTTCTATATGAATATAATATATTATGTGACTTCTCCACTATCAGCTATAAAAACATATATGCATAGAAACAGCTTATAAGTTTTGGCTGCCATTCAAGTCAGTGTTAAGAGGTCGTTTTCATGTGTTCAATTTTACCATCATATTTGATTTTAAACGTTCCTCAGATAAATTATATCTCAAATCTCCCAATATTAATCTGAGTGCTGAAAATTAACTTTCTACACTGACTTGAGTGGCAGGTACAGAATGAGCAATTAAAGCTAATTTTCGAAGCCATGGAAACACAAATTTTTTTCTCTCCCAATATTCCAATAAATTAGCAGAAGTATCAAAACGCTTTTCATTGTAATTGTCTATTTCAAAATAAGCTGTGCGGACATACATATTATCTATGTCACGAATTTTGAATTGATTTTTATTATTATTAATATAAAAATATAACAATCAAAAATAACTTTTATTTTTCATTTAAAAATATTTTTTTTTTTTAGTCTATATTTATCTGCAATCTGTCTACTTTAAGACAATAAGCAGTTCTTATTACTCATAAGCAATAATTAACAGGAGATATGCAGGTCCAATGAGCCACATATCCAAAATAATAAAATTAGTATTTAATAATAATAATAATTACAAATTTACAACTAAAATAACCTTGCAGGTATGTCTAATACGTGTGTGCGTTTCAGTCTTCGGGTTGTGGTGCTGTCATCTAGTAGTACATTTGCTAGAGGGTTGATGTGGCTTTCTAATCTTTGAAGATATTTTTCACTCATCCGTTTAATTTCTTCTGTTACCAGGGGTATATTTAAGTCCCTCCTTATACTCTTGTTTGAAATAAACCATGGAACAGCAGTTATTAGCCTTAAAGTTTTTGACTGGAACCTTTCCAGAATATCGATATTCGATCTACTTGCCGTTCCCCACAACATAATGCCATATGTTCACACTGGCTTAAGAATTATTTTGTAGATTCTTAGTTTGTTGTAAAGATTTAACTCAGATTTTGGTCCTATCAACCAGTATAGCTTGTGTAATTTGAGCTTTAACTGTGTCTGTTTGCTTTTTATATGTGGCTTCCAAGTCAATCTTCTATCTAAAACCATTCCTAGGTATTTAACGGAATTTTCTTTCGGTATTTGCTGCCCGTACAAAGTTACAGTCTCCTCTTCGCATTGCGAAGGTTACGTGTTTTGATTTTTCAGAGTTTACTTTTATATTCCATTTCTTAAGCCATTTTTCCAGTAGATTAACCTGATCCTGAATATATGTTGATGCTTCATCCGGAGACTCGCTGGACGCAACAATAGCAGTATCATCTGCATATGTTGCTATCACAACATCATTTATGGTTGGAATGTCTGCAGTAAATATTGTGTATAGCACTGGACCGAGTACACTTCCTTGTGGTATGCCCGCTTTAACCTCAAATAATCCCGATCTTTCATCATTATTTTTAACATAAAAATATCTTTCAGATAGATAATTTTTGAAAAAAAGATAGTATGGAGCCGGTAAAACTTTCTTTATTTTAAAAAGTAAGCCATGGTGCCAAACTCTATCAAATGCTTGTTGTATATCAAGAAATATAGCCGAGCAATAACGCTTGTTTTCAAACGCGTCGGTTATAAAATTCACAATTCGATGGCATTGTTCTGGAGTTCCATCCCTGCAAGAACAGTGTCGGTCATATGATCCATCATATGACCGACACTGCTGATGGATTCATACATCAGGGTTTCTATCATTTTCTTAAGGGCAAAATGAAAAAACTGATGTAAACATTCGTGTACGTGTGAGCTATTTTTTTAACCAGCGTTGCCACCTCAGCAAAGCGATCATTCGAAATCTTTTTTTCAAAATGCCCACAAATTTACATGCAATGCTATTAATTTCTTTGTTGATAAATAAAAAAAAAAAAAAAATTTTCGAAAATTTTCAAAAAACAATTCAAAGAGAATATAATAAACTATATTTAAAAAAAAAATGGACAAATGAACCTATAAAAACATTAATGCATAAACGTAGTTCCAAATGAAATTACCAAATTAATAAGGGAAAATCAAAATACTAAAACAATCATTGTAATGGCAACGCTGAAACCTGTAAAATTGCTTTGCATGTGTTTGTAATTAAGTTGTTAATGTGTTAGTTTCCATCAGCTATTTCTTGCAGGGATGGTTATGTCGAAATCCGAACTGATGATTAGGGACTATATTTTCTCTCTCTAATAATGGTAGCAGCCTTCGTAGAACTATTTTTTCAAATATTTTTGAGAAAGTTGTGAGTAAGCTTATGGGTCTATATGAAGAAAGTACATTATTTGGTTTTGGAATCATAATAATTTCAGCGCTGTGATGGAAAGTAGTCTAATCTCAGAATTGAATTAAAGATGAAAGTTAAAAATATTATTATGCTCTTTCGAGTTAATTTGCTTACAACATTTGCAGTGATCCAGTCGTATCCAGGTGATTTCGTATTATTTAATACTTTAATTTCAGATAGTACCTCGTTAGGAGTAAAATGCTTTACCAATAAAGTCCATTTGACACGGTGTATTTAAAAATTCTAAGATTTCGGTTTTTTCCTCTGTGCTATTTAGTTCATAAGGATTAAAAATATGTGACAAGTGAAGAGCGAATGCATCCGAGATGCTTTTATCTGTTTTGCACCAGGTACCAGGTATCTACATCTTTTCCTGTTTTGTTACGTTGAGTTGGCCTTTTTTAAAAATTTTGTAGATTTCCACAGAAGATGTTCGTCATATTTAGAGTTGTTAATATTTTCGATAAGTTTTGCTGTTCGATCGTTTTTGTGATCGTACAATAATTTTTTCAGATCTTTACATGCTTTGTTAAATAATGTCTTATCAATCTGATTTCTACTTAACATCCAATTTCTTCGTAGCCTTCTTTTATCTGCTATAAACTCCCTTATTTCTGTAGATATGTATATGGATTCTATTTGTTTCAATTTTATGATTGATGGGTGTTGCTGATTTTGCGGCTTCATTTAAAAATATAAAAATCAAAAATAACTTTTATTTTTCATTTAAAAAAATAAATATCAAAAGCAACTCTTATTTTCTATCTAAAAATATAAAAATCAAAAATAACTCTTATTTCTCGATTTTTTTTGATAAAAGTCATAAGAGTTACGGTCCTTGTTTCCTATTATTAGATGATAGAAATACTAAAGAAATGTAACGAATGTATGTGTGCCATAGACTTTTGGTTCTATTGAAATTACACACAGAAACAGGGACTTGATTGAAAAGCGTTTGTACACAAGTAATTTATAATATGAAATCAACTATCTATATAAATTGCTCGTTGTTGCATTCGTTCTAATTGTAACTAACGGTGGCTGAGTGGTTGTGGTGGCCGTTCACCAGTCGTAATACAATAAAACAAAATAAGAGACAAAAAAAAAACAAGTAAGAATATTATATTCGACTGTGCCGACTGTCTTATATACCCTTTACCAAAGTCTAATTAGAAGTTTGTAAATGTCTAATATCAGGTCGTATATGAAATTTGATATCCCTAAGTTGATTTGAAAAACAGGCACTTATGTATATTAAAATAATTAATTTTGACTAAGCATTAGCAAAAATCGGAAAATATAAATGCAATTTTTAGATAAATTAAATAATAATATGTTTATAAATTACTTAAAAGAACAACCTATTTTTAGTAACTAATGTTTGTGGCGCACCACCGAAAACTTCACTTACAATTATATATAGCAAGCGCTTATTGCCTGCATTACATTGTAACTATGTTTATGTATATGCCACTTTTTGCATTACATTATAACGCATTCTTTTTGTGTGTGTTATACAGCGCCAACTATTACGCCAAGAGGTCCCAGTTCGAATCCCACATGGGCCGAACATAAAAAATTATTTGTATTTATTTTTTTTGCGTTCAATTGACATTTGGTAACTTAAATTGGCATGAGCAAAATTTGTTTAAAAAGCATGCTAAATTCGTACAGAAATAACAACTTGATTCAATATCATAGTAGCGGTTCTCACTCTTGATATTAATTCTACAACTCTGCTATATTCACTACGATTTTTACCACAAAGCTCGAGTGACTTTCTTACCTCAAAGTCTGCATGTTCTTGCAAATATTCTAAAACTTGCTGAATTTCTTTATCTGTCCACCTTTCGTTTTGAATTTCGTCACGTTTTCTCTTCACCAGTATATTTTTATTTGTTTTTTCCATATTTTTTATTTTCTCAACGCAAAACGATTCACAGCACAGAATATCTGTGATTCCCAGTAATTTTTTTTACAATGTTTACTAAAGCTTTTTGTTTGATTTTTTAATCACAGCGTAGAAAATAAAAGTTCGGTACATTTTGTTGCTGCAGAGATGTAAACACTAGTACTTTAATCAAATCTGCTACTTTAACCAAATGTGCAATCGAGTTTACTATCAAGTGTGAGAACCGCTAGTGTAACACAACATCTACTTAAATTGTTTGTTGTACCTTTTTATTACAATGGCGATTTAAATTCTATCAGAGGTAAACGGAAAACTTTGCAACGCAAAAGCAAATAAAGTGGAAGATAAAAAAATCAATAAAAAACAATTAGTTAAAAAGATTTGTTTGGAAGTATTTTTATATCTGTGGAGAGTAATGATTTTGACCACCTTTTTAAGCATAAAACTAATGGGTTTTAATTTTAATTACACATACATATAACAAGTGTAATGCATTACTTTTGGGAGATATCATATTTATCTAAATATTTTTGTCGATGTTTCGCTTCATTGTCCTGAAGAAGCTCTCCGAATGAGAACCAAATATTAACAAAAATAGTCTAATAAATGCACAAAATATATACAATAAAAATACCTTCAGCTCAAGAAAATAATAATATTAAATAAACTTAAGCAGCACGAAACTTCGAGGCTGCTTATAAAATGAATGTATTAAAAAATGAATGTATTTAAAAGAACTAGGGTGGACAACTAATGGTTTCGAAGCCGCCACACTTTCTCGTCAGCACCCGTCCTTGAACTCAAGGGCTCAAGTTTCTAGTTGTCCACCCCGCTAAATGTCTTTGATGTCTTCTTTGTCTTATTTAATTAATATCAATCACAAAAATAATGTAGAAGGAACTTGAGCCTGATAAACTTAATACAAAAAAATAATTATATAAGAAAATCTTGTCATAAAAAAGGCCCTTTAGGCGAAATATAAAAATTTAAACTATCAGTCCAGAATAGACGTGATATAAAACAGCATAACCGATAGTTAATGAAACTTGTCCTGTGAGCGAATTGAAGCAATTTATGATGCCACAAAATCGTACTGGCAATAAAAAAGAATATTTAAAGGTCAAAAATAAAAACCTCGATGTCACTCTTTATAAATCCGGGGGCAAATCAACGCATTCGAAATCGCGTCTTCTTTCGTGTGTACAAATATTTCGACGGCTGCAATTTTTTGGATCACAGTATTCGATCGCAATTAATATTTTCTACTACTATTTTTTACATCGCAGTACGCATTTGACAATAAAGAAAGAAAACGAAAAAGGAAAACAAAATATAAATAAATTGGTGAAAAACTTCCAGATAAATGAATCCAAATGTGTTTCTATGTTTCTCATCTTCGAAATCGGAGGATGAGTCCAATATCGCCATTATAAGTAGGAACATTCGTTACAAAAGCAATCCTTTTTCATTGCCAGAAGCTGAGTAAGTTGTGAGTTTAAAGCAAAAGATTAGAACTAAATGTTTCATCGTTTGTACATATGTATGTAGATTCAAAAGACGTTTTCGGCTCTCTAAGGAAGCTTTTGAATACGTTTTTATCGGAAATAAGTATGTATCTCTGGTCACATGTCGACGAGCGTACCACCCGTATTGCAGCTTGCCGCTACATTGTCCCTTTTTGGCCAGTGGCAGCTTTCAGCACACGGCCAGGAATTATTTTTTAGTGGGGTTGGCACAAAGCACTATGTGCAAAATGTAACAAATGAAATACACTATTTAGTGGAAAATCTTTTTCTTGGTATTCACTTTCCCTAAAAACAATAAAATTTATATTTTTTAAATTATTTCTTGAATTTTTTGTCGCTTCTTTGCTATTTTATTTGTTTTGCTGCTAAAAGCTAAAGTTTATTTATTTGTTTTCGATAGTGTAGTAACAATCGAGTACAACATCGATTAGATGCGTTTCGATAACGAGTCGTGTAATCCACGTTAACAGCATTTCGATGACAAAGCACTCGATTTCGAATGCGATGATTTGCCCCCCGATGTATTGTAAAAATTTTTTTTTTTAAAAATAGTCCCAATGGAGCAATGTATAACACAAAAAAAAAACTATTGATGCTTCCATGTTCAATCGCTTATCCAGGAAATGAAATGAGCAATTATTTATGGAAATCGATGGGTAAATATGTAAAGGAAAAATCAATATGTATATGAATGTACCGAAGATGTAATACAAAATTGAGTTTACACCCCACTTATGTATTTCTTTATATACATATCTTGCAGAGAGGCGAGGCACTTGGCGACGACTCTTGAAAAGTGGCCATAGTAGCTCATCCCATGCAGCACATGCTCATTCTGCCAACTCAACAGACACTGAACTATCGACAATAGACAATCATGAACTCTGGCTTCCGGAGTCAAGGTAATGTACGCATGCGTATACGAAAATATGAGTCTGGGTAATTTATTCTAAACACTTTAATATTAATATTTATAAATATAAATACAGTATTTTTCGGTTAATTGACCCTACGGTTAATTGGTTTCCACGCTTAATTGGACCACATGATCGGCCAAAAAAAAAAATATTGCATACGAACACCATGTGAATTTCCTTCCAGATAATTGAACCCGGTTAATTGATTTTCCCGCTTAATTCGCTCAAAATTCATGTCATCAAAAATAAATTTCCTCTTACTTTTACCCGGTTAATTGCATTGAAAAATAATCTGGCATTTTTGCACATACATATTTGACATCATTTGTGAAAAACACTGGATGGCATCTCTACTATACACATATAAGTACATTTTTTGCTGTTACTTGGATTTTTTTTCGTTTAAGGTAAAAAAAAAATTATTTGGAAAAACTTAAAGTGCACATATGCGATTTCTTTTAATTCATTAGTACATAGTTCCAATTATGCGTGATTTCTGTAATTGAACAAACTGTTCAATTAAATAGGGTTCTTGTAATTGTAAACGAATTGTTCAATTAAACTGGTATCGGCTAATTGGTTTCCCGGTTAATTGAACAAAAAATTGTGCAAATTTTGATGTGCAATTAACCGAAAAATACTGTATTCTAAACACTTTAATCTACTTTTGGCCCTTAAATGCCACCACGGTGATCTTACCGAAATTTACATTTGGAAACTAACATTTATATCTACGCGGAGTAGAAAAAATTGTTTGCGAGCAAAAAACTACTATTGTGTTAATTTTTTTTTTTTAAGTTCCGTACTCATAGAAAGAAAACAGAGCACTTCGATGTCCGCCCCACAGGCCCCTTTCTAGCAAACGGTAAGAGCTAGAGAGCGGAATATGTGGTTACTCGGCATCTACAACAATAAATACTAGAAACACCAAAAATCATAAATCGAAAGGGTGTCCCCATTCATGAAACTGTAAAAATTAACTCTCACTATTGAACTATAAGAGCTAGAGAGCTGAAATTTTCATGGGATATGCGGTTACATAGGATCTACAGCAAATCCCAAAAACAACAAAAAATTAAAAGGTGCTCCCATCCAGGAGAGTGAAATTAACTGTAACTTTTGAACCGCAAGAGATAGAGATCCATACAGCAACAAATAGCACAAATAGTAAAAAGTGAAATTTTAGTTTTTGAACCGTAAAAATAGAGATTGTTTCATAGTATCTGTAGTAGTTGGCAGGGCTCTGCAACAACAAACACCAGAAACAGCAACATGTTAACATTTTATTGGTGTTCAAACACAGGTACACCCTTTAGTTTGAAAATAAGTTATACCTTTTGAGCCGTAAGAGATAGAGGCTTGAACTTCACACGGTGTATGTGTCATCTATAACAGCAAATGCAAAAAACGATAAAAAGTTAAAATCTAAAGGGCACCCTATACCAGCGGTACCCTGTGTCAGTGCTGGGCAAAATACATGCTCTGATGTGATGATGAAGATATAAAATATGTACATGAAAGTTGTGTATTTAAAATACAAATACTTTTTATGCCATGTATTTAAAGTACAAAATACTGCATTCTAAAAGCAAGTATTTGAAATACAAAATACACTGTAACAAAAAAATGTATTGAACAGAAAATACTTTTAATAAAAAAGAGATTTTATTTCCTTCCATAAACATAATTGCAAATGTGATATCAGACAAACAGCTGACTTGATGGCGAATGAATAACAGCAGCTAACGACAGAATCTCAATGATTTCTTATTAGAAAACGATATTTTATTGCCAGAGAAATAACGGAATTGAGAAATAAATGACATTTAAAAAATGTTTGACCAAAGATGATCAGCCTTATTATGAATTCCGAGTGAACATCACTCGTAATGGAAAATCTCCGTCACAAATTCGTCCAAAAAGGTATTATGAATTCCCACGGATTCGAAGTTGGTGTTGCCATCCTCGTGACCTAAGTTCGAATTAGTACAACCAACTTTTTAAATGAAAAACAAATGTGTTTTGTTTATATTTTAAGGATTGTTAAAAATATTTTTCAAAAACTAAAAACGGAAAACAATCAATTCGATTGCTGCAGCCGTTGCAGTGAGGGAAGAGGAATCTTAAAAGAAAAGCAGTTAGCGAAGAGAGAGCAAAGTCTTGAGGAATGGTTAGAGTTCCCTTGATTTGTGAAAACAAATCACCAATTATTCAAATATGTACATATGTTTTTTCCAATTTTCCGTTTAGTTTTATTTAAAACTTCCGGCTGAGCAAAATTTGCTATCAGCATGGTGTTGGAAAAGATGTGGTTGCTGCAATGGCTTTTTCGTACACACGCTGAAATTTGCATAGTGTATGTATTTATAGATGCTTTACAACAACAAATGCTAAAGGCAACAACAAGTTGAAAACTACCAGGTGTCCTCATACAACCTAAAGTAACAATTAGCCGTAGCTGCTAAACTGTAAAAGACAAAGAGCTGAAATTCGCAGAATATATGTGTTTACATATGCCCTAACACAACAAATAATAAAAACAACAACATGCCAAAAACTACCAGGTGTCCCTATACAACGTAGAGTAAAAATTATCCGTAACTTTCAAACTGTAAGAGACAGAGAGATGAAATGTGAACAATATATGTACTCGCATGTGGCCTACAATAACAAATGTTAAAAACAACAACAAGTCGAAAATTACCAGGTGTCCCTATACAACGTAAAGTAACAACTAGCCGTTACTCTCGACCCGTGAGAGACAGAGGGATGAAATTTGCAGAATATGTGTATTCACATATGCTCCACAACAACACTTGCTAAAAACAACAACAACTGTAAAACTACCAGGTGTCCCTTTACAACGTAGAGTAATAGCTATAACTCTCGATCCGCAAGAGATAGAGAGTAGAAATTCGCACAGTGTATGTATTCCCAGATGCCTTACAACAACAAATTACAACAACAACAACAACAAGTGGAAAATTACTAGGTGTCCCCATACAACATAAAGTAGCTTTAAAAACAGAGAGATGAAATTTATAAAATATACATATGTATTCACATACGCCATTCCATACATACATTACACATACATACGTACGGAACTCTAAGTGTGCGAGCCAGCCTCGTATTTGACTTAATTTATTTTGTTTCAAATCATGACAAAACCAATAAGTATGCATTATTAAATATACCAGTTATTTATTGAAGAAATCTGATTTTATATAACTACTTAAAAATTGTTTTTATTCAATGTAAAAACTTATTTTCAGTTTGTTCTTATTTTTAACTGCTTTTTGTATTCTTCCGACAGTAAGAAGGGTTCGTACAAATTTTTGATAAAAAAAACGTTAAAAGTACGTTTCATTCAGAACTCATAATATCAATCTCCCAAATTTCGGGAGAATTTCGTAGCTATTGAATTGAATTTTGCGTCCTTTCATACCTACATTGAGATGTAAGCAAACCTTTAATACCTACATTTTTCTTAAGCAAATAGTCTACCAGAACTAGGGATGCCAATCGGAATATCCCGAAATGCAGGGATTTTTCGGGATTTTGAAATTATATTTGTTGTATGCATTTAGCTGAAATAAATAAATAAATAAATATAATACAAACATTTTCTTCAAGTGCACCGCTTGTAATTTTAATGAGTATCTGAAACACCGTGTTAATAAGTCAATTACTGGAACAAAAAATTAGCTACTTTTTACGTCATTTGATTTGATGGAATAATTTAAGGTGCTCTTCAAGCGAAGTACAAATTATGTAAAAAGGTTTCATAACATTTTTTTAACACATCTTAATGTTAGATAATTACAAAAAACTTTTTATATGAACATGAAGCTCGTTTTGCTTCAAACATAATTTTTTATATACACGGGAAAATTTGTTGGCATAACTTAATTTTTCAATTTTTTATGCAGTTTTAAAGATCACAAAATTTCAAGAATTTGCAAAAAATAATTTTTTTTTTTTTAAATTTTTTAAAAAAAAAAAAAAATTTTTTTTAATGAGTTATATATAATTAAAGGTTATTTTATTGCGGAATTTCGTTTTTTTACTAAAGTTCAATAAACGAAAATTTTTTTTAGTTAGTTTAATACATGTAGTGCAACCTCCTCCATTTTTAAAATAACGGTAAATCTCGAAAATGCGAGCTAACCTAGAAAAACGGATAGCAGCACTGAATTCAGCGTACCCGAATTAGGTTTAGACACCGGGTGCCCCGTTTGTCGGTTTTTTCAACTAGCACAGTGTTATTATTCATTTAGAAATAAATGTTGTTTTTTAAGACAGAATTTCTCTAAGATCTTCGTACTGGCAGCTCACAAAAAAAGTGCATGAACTTAATAAAATTATTAAACTACGTTTACGCAAAACTCTGAAGTGCCAATTTAAAGAAATATGCATTAATTTTGTCCAATTTACCTATTTTTCACCAAAAAAAAAATTTTTTTTTTCAAAATAACTTTTTTACAGTGTACCTGAATCTAAAAGTACAACCATGACTGCTTTACAGCAGTTTGGTGCCGAAATGCTCAAGTTATCAAGAGGACTGGAATCGGTAGCTTCATCGTCGACCTGTTCGCCAACGAGATCGGAATTATCAAGTAGTCAACTGAACTCTTCTCCGTATATTCCTTTGCAAAAATACAACTCTTTGCAACCGTATGTCACCCCAAATCTAAGGAAACAATCACAGCAAATACGTGGATCATCCGAACAACAAGAACTACTCATTTGCACCCAGTTCAATAATCATCTGCAATTTCAATCTGAAAAACTCAAAGAACTTTGTGTAACTACTGATCAACAAAAATTTCGTGAAAATCATGCAGAAACAATGTCCATGTCTCTGGCAAGTGGCCCAAAAGCTTTTGTACCTGCAATTTCCCTCTCCAGTGATTTGGAAACACATAAGCGGTAAGTGATTTTTTCTACATATATAAATACACACATGTTGGCCAGATAGAATAAACATTTCTATGAGGAAGAAATTCGTCATTCGATCAAAGAAAATTATTCGACAATTGTGAATTATACTGAGAATAGTTTTATTCTTTTCTTCGACTTTATATTCTTCCAGTGGAGAAGAAATTTTTACAGTGCATGTGGTTACCTGGCCGCTGCAATAACAAAAAGTTAAAAACTGAAGGGCGCTCCCATGCAAGAATCCTTGAAAATTTTATAAAATTAGCTGCAACTTTTGAATCACAAGAGCCACTTTTGAACAAGAGAGCTGAAATTTTCACAGAATATGTGGTTACATAAGCTCTACCAATTGTGTGGGTCCCCTTTAAAAATTCCATTATATTCGTACGTTTTTACTTTTTAAAAACGTTTTCCGTAGATTCTTTAATTGTAATGAAGTTAAAACACTCAGTTCTTCAGTTTACAGTACTCAATGGTTCAATACTATATTTATTTAAACACACTGTACTCACAAACACTTTACTAAAAGAAGAACACTTTTACTTATTCACTTTTTATTACTTAAGCCACTTTACACGTCAGCGCAGTCAAAAGTCGACTAAACTGCCTCAGCGTTAAGCTGAGCTGCTTTTATACCTCTCAATGATCATTGCTCGACAAGTCAAGAAGTTTACAGAAGCTGATCACGCCACCTCGCAATAAAACTAATAATGAACAAAAGCCACACACACACACACACACACCGACACACATACACGCGGCAATGAAACTTAAGCATATGAGCAGCGCACATACATGCACACACGAATATTGTTCGGCAGTGGTTGTTTTTACTGCCTGTTCCTCAAGGTCGCAAGAAAATGTAATCGCTCAATTTGGATTCCTCTATGTCGCCAGCTTGCGTTCGCATAGTCTTACGTCATGAAATTTTTGGAGATGCCAGATCGGTAAATTAAAGTTTTAGTTGATTTTTTATTGCAGTATTGACAAAACTACTAAATTGTTCTTGTGTAAATACAACCGTTCATAAAACTGGTCAGCTGTATTTGACAAGCCAAAGCAAATACATACATAAATAACACAGAGTACTCTGTGATAAAAAAGTACAAAATAAAAAAGCAAGCATTTTGAAAGTGCGGAAATAGATTCTGTGGTGTTTTAAAATTTAAAATTATTTTTTTGCATAGACATTTAATAAGTACTTTGACGCAATGAGCACTGGTATTCCTCTGGCAAACTCAGGATTTTCTTCCATCCAGCAAACAAGTGAACTGTTTAAGAAAACTACACGCATGTATTTAATAATTGTTTAATATATTTACTAAATAAAATATGCGGGGTTTGTAGTTTTATTTCCCAGCTGCTTAACAAAAAAAAATTTTTTTTTCTATAAAAACTCCCACTCGATAGCAAAACAGCAAGTGCTTGATTTTGACATTTATGATCGCAGTGCTGACGACATGATCGATACATATTGAGGAATCGGATTTTGTATGAAAACACTTACGTTTTTTCGACTTGTCGCTCGAGTCATCGTTCGAATAAAATAACTTCATAGTGGTACCCAAAACAATTTTCTTTCGCTTAGAAAGCGAACAATCGCACGACTGCGACATTGAGGAACAGGCAGTTAGTCATTTCTACACATGTGTGTCTCTATATGTGCACATTCGCAGCGCTGCCGCTTTGTTTGTTAACTAGTAATGAATTATAAGCTAACTTTTTTACAGCCGGTGGTGGTTGACACTTAGATTATTTTTAATGGAGATGACTGACTATTTTAACATTACGATGTCCCAGGAGGTAGTCAATTGTCCGACTGTGCATTACTTTTCAACTAACTTAAAGTTAGCTAGTTAAAAGTCAGTAGCCACAGAAAAAAATGTACAAATCAAGCCTGATTTTACATTTTTCGGTGGTAATATTATATTTTATTAGATTAAATTTCATCCTACTTTTTTTTTTGTTAGCCTCTGGTGGGAATCGAACCACTAAGCCTCAAGACCGGTGAGCAGCCAACATACCCACTCAGCCATCGCAACATTTAAAACGAATGGGACAATAGGCAGTTTAATTAAAGAGTTATTTACCGTGTGTATGTGTGTATGTTATTATTTGAATTTTGGGTTAACTCTGCACTACGTTTCAGCTAGCTTATAGCCAGTACACAAAAAGTGAATTACAAATCGATTGTATTGTAGCTAATTTGAAGCTAGTCCATAAAAGTTAACGTAAAGTTAATTATTTTAGTAGTCGTCTACTCAATGTCCGACAGGGATGAACTATAAGTCGATTTTATTTGTAGTCGACTACCAATTTGCTGGCAGGGTACCTCCTGTGTTTATTTACAAATAAGAACAAGACAATATAAGCACATATAAAATAACAACGATTCAGTACGTTGTAGAACAATTACAATTGGACTGTTCACAACTAAATTCGTAACAATATGTAATTTTTAACGTTCATGAAATTAAAGTTTAATATTGTTGTTTGTTTCAGATCTATATCTCCAGTATCAGGAAGCTGTTCATACATTTTAAGAAAAAGAAGAGGCTCAATGGACCACCATGCACCACCACCTAACACCCCAACTTCTCCATTTTTGTCGAAGCGTGGCCGTTTTTTTAGTTTACCTGAAGACATTTCATTGTCCAGTGTAAATAAATCATTTGATGACATGAGATTTACAAAGCAGAAAACCTCCCAAACTGAGATGTGGCATTCCGACTTAGATATTCATAAGACAGACACGAGCTCTTCAGCTATTGAAAATGGTTTGGAGCCTTATGAGTTTCCACTTGTATGCACATGCCCACACACCGCCAACGGCTCTTTGCAGATGTGCAGAAATCCCACAGAAGTGAACATCATCCCAGCTCCTCTCAAACTGGCAGCAATTTCACCTGGTGATATCCCAATAACATCAGCTAACATTAGAGAAGAAAATGGTATAATTTTGACAAATGCACAAACGCAAATGTCCAGGCTGAGCCCGCATGCTGTATCGGCCATGAATAACGCTTATTCTGCAAGTCTAATCACAGTTCACTCGAATAATGAAGGATGTTATTTGAGTGCACCTTTCACTCCAAAGCGTAAACTGAGCATATCAAAAACAGCCTCTGTAGTTACCTGGGATTCGGGGAGGCACCGTCGAAGGGGTTCAAGCTTTGGTGCAGCCCACACCACATTACTTTTAACACCAACTAAAACAAGCTTTCTGACAGCATCTGCTGCAGCTGCACCGCTCAGACGGTCGGCAACATTGAGAAGCCAAAAGAATATGCATTGCAACAGCGGCGATACACCATTTTCAAGTTCGCTTATAGCTAAATCCAAATCGCTTCACTCATCGCCCTGCCTGCTCCAGCGCAATCAAACAGTAAGGTCACACCATTCACAGAACTCGAGTATCATATCGAGAAACCCATCACGACATGGTCGCATAATACGGCTGGAGCAAAAGGCCACAAAAGTATTGGGTGTGGTTTTTTTTACATTTGTAATATTATGGTCACCTTTTTTCGTCCTTAATCTTCTGCCCACCATTTGCGGCAGCTGCGAGGACAATATTGACCACTGGATTTTCGATGTGGTCACATGGTTGGGCTATGCCAGCTCCATGGTGAACCCTATATTTTACACAATCTTTAATAAAGTTTTCAGACAAGCTTTCAAAAAGGTTCTGTTGTGCCGGTACGCTAATAGGTCGTCATGGCATCCACAAAGATAGCATACGCTTCCAGCTAAGTCATGTAGAGCAGAAACAATCCACGCACGACACTCAAGCGAGTCAAGAGGCTTGAAAGCAACAGAAATATTCAAAAAAAAGCTCTAACAATAACAACTTCTAGCAAGTGCACTACTTCAACTTCAAATGTGGACGCTGATAAGACTACAGCGAACGTAAGTTATCGCAATCTCTACAAACTTAAAACGTCATGACATTAATTAGACTTGTGAAAACACTAAACACACCGAGAAATGTGTGGATATGTGTTTATACATATGTAAGAGTAAGTTGATTCAACAATCGATCAAAAATATATATAAAAGGCCCGCCAAATAACTTTTTTTTTTTTTGGAAAACGGCGCAAAACATCGAGTTTAGCTTCGGCTGTGTGGCACGTAGCACCGTTCTGTTGAAACCAAATATTGCCAATATCCTCCTTTTCAATTTTTGTGAACAAAAGTTCATTTTCGAAGAAAAACGGCCCAATTATGCCTCTGCACCAGTGAACTGCAACAATTATGATCGAGCTGTCTTATTCGCATTTTTCGCACACAACTTCGATAAGATGAAATCAAGCCTACGGCATTTGTGTACACGTTCGAGTTGTGTACAAGAAGAAATAAAAATTCTGCTACATGCAAAGATCGCCAAAGACACTATGCTTGATTTGATTTGTTTACAAGTTATAGCGGATTTACATTTACTCACATCTTTGAGATGTGTGTTGAAGATGTTGAAAATTGAAAAAAGCTGTTTACATTACTTTTCAACATCTTTCATCTGTCAAATATTATTTCACGTGTTTGAGCAAAGGTCTATTAGCATGCTCTCGTCAGCGGCAGACCACACAACACGAAGTATTTTATTATTTTTTACTATAAATAAAAGTATTGTATTACTAATTTTATATTACGTTTAATTTAATTAAAACTTACTTACATTATTCGTTGACGCTCATCGTAAAAATTTTTGACACTTGTATATTTTCTAGTGATGGTATGAGTTTTTATCATTTTTTTCAACTTCTTTTTAGTGATGACATTAAAATAATCGAAAGATGTTGAATACAGCAAAATGAGAAATGTACATCTTGTAAAGATGTTGAATTTTTTTCATATAGAATTTGTATAGGAAGATGTTAACATCTTGCCAAAATGATGAAAGCATCTTGTTTATGAATAATATTTATGTGCGCATTGAGTGATCGATTGCATGGATCGTTTGTGATCGAGAAAAAATGTGCGCATACTAGATCGATCATGTTTGTGTTTTTTCAATGTACGAGTTCGCTTATGTCCTTTATTTCTCAACCCCTAATACATGTACATATGTATACAATCATATAATTAGTTTGATATTATTTAGTAAATTTAATACTAAATTTGTAGTTTTTCTAAAGTTGTCAACTATTCGACACTTCCCATAAGCTGGTTTTCTAATAGTTTAAAATTTTTTAGAAACCGTTTTTTTATTTTTATTTTTCTTAAAATTTGCTTTTATTATTTTTGTTTTTTCGAACCTTTTGTAAAATATTTATATGTATTTCTAAATTTTAGCAGGCTTTTTCATTACAGAATTTTAATAAAAAATAATCATATTTATATTTAAAAATTTTTAACAGGCTTTTGAATTCGTTTTTATAAAATGCTGCTATTTTTGTTAATATTGGCTCTCCGTGTGCTGACGAAGAGCGTGGCAGCTCAGTAGCATCTGGTCAGTCCACCTTGCTGAGTTTATTTTGTCTTTAGTTTAAAATTAACCAAAATAGCAGCAATTTATAATAAATTGAGTCAAGTACGAGGCTGGCTCGCACTCTTAGGGTTCCGTACGTATGTATATTTTATAAATTTCATCTCTCTGTTTTTAAAGCTACTTTATGTTGTATGGGGACACCTAGTAATTTTCCACTTGTTGTTGTTTTTGTAATTTATTGTTGTAAGGCATCTGGGAATACATACACTGTGCGAATTTCGACTCTCTATCTCTTATGTTGTAAAGGGACACCTGGTAGTTTTACAGTTGTTGTTGTTTTTAGCAAGTGTTGTTGTGGAGCATATGTGAATACACATATTGTGCAAATTTCATCCCTCTGTCGCTCACAGTTCGAGAGTAACGGCTAATTGTTACTTTACGTTGTATAGGGACACCTGGTAGTTTTCGACTTGTTGTTGCTTTTAGCATTTGTTATTGTAAGCCATATGCGAGTAAATATGTATATTGTGCACATTTCATCTCTTTATCTCTTACAGTTTGAAAGTTACGGCTAATGTTTTTTACGTTGCATAGGGACACCTGGTAGTTTTCGACATGTTGTTGTTTTTAGCATTTGTTGTTGTAGAACATCTACAAATACATACACTATGCAAATTTCAGCTCTCTATCTTTTACGGTTCGAGAGTTATGGCTAATTGTAACTTTTCGTTGTATGGGGACACCTGGTAGTTTTCGACTTGTTGTTGTTTTTAGTATTTGTTGTTATAGCAGCCAGGTACAACAATATTCTGTGAAAATTTCAGCTCTCTAGCTCTTACCGTTTCGGAGAATGGACGCTGTGACGGACGGACGGACGTACTTGTCTCGGTAGTAGGGTTCCGTTTCACTCTGATGAGTACGGAACCCTAAAAATGAATTTAAAAGCCTGTGTTTGTTTATAAAAAAAAAAAGATATCAAGTGATTTATTCTCAGTTTGGTTTGGCAATTCATCATGAATAGACTGATGACTGAACAACGCTTGCAAATAATGCAATTTTAGTGCAAAACGAGATTGCCGTTGTTTCTGAAGCGACTTTTTTGTTTAGCGATGAAGCGCACTACTGGTTGAATGGCTGCGTCAACAAACAAAACGGTCGCATTTGAAGTGAAGTTAATCCTCAAGTGTATGTCGAAACACCGCAACAAAAAGTTAAAAAATAAATGGGGTCCCCATGCTAGAAACTGTGAAAACTAGCAAATATAGCTGTAATTTTTAAATCGTGAAAAATAGAGACTTGAAATTTGCATAAGATGTGTGTGTGTGTGTGTGTGTGTGTGTGGTTACATAGATTCTACAACAAAAAGCCCCGAAAATAACAAAAACTTAGGAAATAGAGGGTACTCCCACACAAAAAACTGAAATTAGTTGTAACTTTGAGCCATAAGAGTCGCAAGGCATCTACAATAAGTTGAAATTTAATTGTAGTTCATACCTGGGGACATCCTTTGCTTTGAAAATCAGCTGTAGCGTTCAAATTGTATGAGATAGAGGCTTTAGGCATACACAGGTGCAGGTAGTTGTCTGACCTCAACAACAACAACTATTAAAAACATTAAAATGTTTAAAACTAAAGGGCACACCAGGGTTAGTCTTTGTCTAGAACTTGCACAGTAGTACGGAGCCCTGGCAGTGCGAGTCAGTCTCGTACTTGGCTCAATTTATTTTAGTCTGCCAAAAATTTAAAAAAATGTATTTGATTTGATTTTTAAAATAAGCGATTTCATTGGAAAACTCGATTCTGAAAAGGTGTTGAATAATATTGTTAGAAGCAATTGAAAAAATTAAGCAATTAAAAATAAAAACGCTGAGACGTTTTTTTTTTGTACAGGTCAAGCGGAGGAAACCGTTCCGCTTTTAGTTCTTGTTTGGGTATGACTATAAGTTTAAAGCATTTTATTTTTTTGAATGTGGAGAAATATATTAATTGAAAAGGTATCCCCTAATATATTTATTTCACGTATAATTAATCTGGCAATTATTTTGATACCTGTAATAAAATCAATCATTTCATTTGCAGGTACTTTCTACGTCAGATCAAATGCAATTTGAAGAATATTTTCCAAGAGACGTACTGGAGCATGCAGCCTGCTTATTACGGATGGACTGACTGCCTGTTTCGAACGATCCGCTCGAACAGAACTTCCACCAGCTGTTTCATGGACTGTCGTCTCATTAAGCTTGCCAAAGCTCTGAAGTTTGCTAACCAGTAATGTAGCAAAAAATACTGTTACTATAAAAAACAAAAAAACAAAATTTTAACCTTTTTGCTAAAGGAAATAACATGAAATTAGTTCCGTATATAAATGTACATTAAAATTGATTTGTGTTCTTAACTAAGTTTTATATACTATGTATCTGAGCTTCATGTGTAACATACCATGTATTTAGAAAGTACGAGATTATGATCAATTTTGTGATGAGTGTACGTCGGGGCTGTGGCGTCAGCTCTTTGTGAAAGTTTTATGGGAGTGGATGTGTTTTTTTGTGATCCTTTGTACGAGATGTGACGCCGTAATAGGTGAACTTGTGTTTTGTTACTGGCTTATGTTATCTATGGAAAGTACTTTACATATACATATTTAATAAACGCTTATTTACAAATATTTTGTAGATATTTTTCAAATTAGAGTTTAATAATCATGAGATGCTTTTTATACGCTTTGCCAAAAGGGTATACATATAAAGATTTTTATAAATAAGTCTAAATTCGTGATGGCTCTTAACGTTGCTTTAGCTGTTGTTCACTGGGTAGTGTCGAAGGTACATCCATACATACATACATATGTATATACAATGGATACTAAAAAGACAAATCCGTAGCAGCTCATTCTGACTTAAACTTTTTTTTTATTTTTCCGTTATTGGGGGCTATTCTGCGTTTGGATCGAAATCCAAATTTTCTCCGTCTGGCAACTTTGGTATTTTGCTTTTCGATTCTGCTGTTTATTTCGATTGTATGTATCCTACATTACGAGCGGAGCTCCGTTTTTTTTTTCAGTTGATTTTTTGTTAACGTAAAGGTTTTCTTTATTTGTGCTTTTAAGTTAAAAAATTTTAAATTTAAAAAAATGTACGTAGAAAATGATATAAAATGTTCAGAAACGATTAAAAAACACTTAAAATTACTTTTAATTAATTTATTTAATTCAATTAATTTTCTTTGTTTTAGATTTTAAGTTTTTGTACAAGAATCTGCAAAGAATCTTAAGGCAGCTACAACTCGGTTAAGCGGTGAAGAAGAAGTCAAACCCCCGAATTCATAAAAATTATAACAGGCTTATAAGACTGCTATTTGACATATTTGTATGGAAAATCTGTCAAATAAGAGCTTTATAAACCTGTTATAATTTTTATGAATTAGACGGAAAGAATTTAACTGCACCTCACGAGCAAAGCTGTCTAAAACATATTTATTTAATTTAATTTATTTATTTTAATATCAATACAATACAATTTAAGCCTCCATGGCCAATTAATACATATGTATGTATTGTAAGTTGAAAATGACTATGTATGTATATTAGGTAAAAAGAAGAAATATATGCCTACACCATAAATATATGTATATAAAGCTATTCAAAGAAAAACTCATCATCGGCTCCCCAGCCACACTAAAACGTTGCACGAATTAATTGAGTAAGTTAAGTTAAAATCCTATAGCCAGCATATCCCAGAGTAATGTAATCATCTCACTGGTTGTTTAAATAGTTCAGGAGGTGTTTTTTAAATGTAAGGTGCGAGGATGAGAATAATTTTAGATCTCTTGGTAGATTATTCCAAACCCGGTAGACCCGAACTGTAAACGAACGATCAAAAATAGATAGGTTGCCACGAGGAATCTCTATTTGAACATTGCGCGTTGAATTTATGAAGGTGAATTTTTTCACGAGACTAATGGGTTGTCCCAGTTTCATAATTTTATAAAATTGAAGCACAACCCGGAGTTTCAGAAATACACCAAAATTACACCCTAAAAAATGTGGAACTAGTTCTGTGACATAATCATGTTCGGAGATTCTTACGTCATAGATATAGCGCACAATTTTCTTAACTATCCTCTCAAGTCTGTTCAAGTTGTACGAAAAAGTACCAGATACAACCTCGATGCAGTAATTTACTTGGGACATTACAAGTGAATTTGCTAGAAGCCTTCTTATGTGCATTGGCGTGTATGCTTTAAGCGAATATAATCTTCTGAGTGTGAGGCATGCTCTATGGGTGAGATTATTTATATGATCGTCAAATGTCAAAATTATATGAATTTCAATTTTTTCAAAATTCAAAATTTATATGAACGTCATATTTAAACGCGTCTTTGTTTAAACGAAAGTTCTTTTTAAATCTGTAAAAATAAATTATTTTACAACATTTTAATATTCCTTCACAATAACAAATGACAAACTTACAATTGATCGCTCATTTCAAATGGATGGAGTGTCTCAAATTTTTTATTTATTTATTTGATTTCAATACAAAGACAGGCTCATGGCTTTCTGAACTTTTCAACCCTTGCCTCTTTATTTCTCATGTTCTTCTCCTCTCTGACCAACAATAATGCAGCTTTTATAGGCATTCCTCCTTGAAATTAAAAAAAAATTAATTGCAAACTCTACAATTTTTTTCGGTTTTTCCATATTTATTCAGAACCCTATTAATTTTTTTTTTTTTTATTATGTACCTTTATCTTCACAAGATTCTTTGCACTGTAATATACATATTTATAAACAACTAATTTTAGTTTGTTTTCATGTTTTTTTTTATTTTATTTAACAATTTTTTATTAAACTTTATCAAGATTTTATTTTTAATTATGTACACAAACAGCTTTTTGAATTAAATTTGACATTTGTTTATGAAAATTACAACAAACTTGCTTATTTTCCCATTTCATTTCCACATTCCACAGTGATGCTATTAATTTTGTAAACATGGTTGTCTTCTTCTTTTTCTTTCGATTCCGTTTTTCTTCAGAATACCGATTTTCGATTGCAACGGAACTGAATGCGGAGACTTAATCAAAACACAGAATTGGGGTGTTTATTTTTCCATTCCTGTCCTTATTTTGCTATATCCTATGTAATCCAGTGCATATATAGTAATCAGCTTCTTGATCTGAGTTCGATTTTCTCATTTTTTTTTATTCCCTTTGCCAAAAGGGTATATTTAGATTTGTGAGAAAAGACCAGCTTTCGGGCACCGATTGTGAAGCCACCAGACAGTTTATTGATCTAAATCTTACTTTAATCGTTTCATAAATATCTGCTCTGCTTGGGGATTGGAAATAAGCACAATCGGGCTTATTATTGAGATATAAACAAAAAACATAACTCAATTTTTTACCACGTTTATTGTCTCATAAAAAAAAAGTAAAAAGAGCAAAAGGATCCAAGGACTCCAACCAGCAAGTGCGGGTGGATAAGCAGCTTACACTATCATTTAGCCACCGGCGCGCCGCTTGTTGATGATGTTGGCATTTTAGGTGTATACATGTAGAAATTTACCCTTTTTCTTATAGGTTTGATTTTCATTTGGCTAAATAAACCAGAGATGTTAAAGTTTGTACAATTGAACTTTGTCAAAACTATGAAAATCAAAAATACACAAAAAAAAAAAACAATTTATTGTGCATATTTATTGTCCCTTGTTGTCGAAAATTTGCAACCAGACGGTTTACTGTTGTTTCTGGGGGTCCAATCCGCTCATTAAAATAACGACGATATGCAGGCTGAGTCAAAAGAAATTTCCATTTCTTTTGACTTTTGACAAATCTCCATTTGAAATTTCCCAGGTTTTCTTTATATACTGAATACTAAAAAGAAAAGAAGAAAAAAAATTATAATAAAAATGATGCAAGCAATTCAAGCCACTTCGTTAATTTTGGGCCACCCGGTTTTTTCTTGCGACCTTGAGGCAGTATATCTTCGTTGTTTCCCAACCGATTTCTATCAAATTTTTTTCTGTTTCTTTTTACACCTGTAGCGTGGTATATACATAGTTTTAAAACCTGCCAGTGTGAAAACACTATATTTGTATAAAGTAGTTTGGTGGAGGCACCCATTTTGGAAAGCTTACATTATGCTTCTTTTTCAAAATAATAAATAAATATACATACATACATACATATATGTATACTGTTTGGTATCACAAAAGCAACTTAGAGACCAAGGAAAAAAATGTTTTTGTGAAAAGTGTGTATGTGTAGGCTTTAGCCACTATAACTCAGCTATTTATTATGCGATTTACAACAGCTATGCCTTGTTTAAAAGGTAATTTTAAGATTTTGAAACAGAAAAAATTGGTAGAAATAAATTCCAAAATGCAACAAATCCCATGATGTGATGAATAATCACATTTACCGTTACAAAATCAGTTTCCAAAGTGACCTAAAAAACTAAAGGTATTTTTGTTCTCTATTTTGTGACTCCAAGAAAACAGAATTGGTGCAGAGAACCCCTGGATAATGTTGGTGTATCACAGTGTAATTATTCAAGCGCATGAAGGCGTTTGAGATTGTTAAATCGGTCTCATGTCTCATGGCCATATTTCACAGTGAGGTTTTTGGTATTTTTATCATTTCGGATGTGAAAAATCGTTAAGGCCCTGTTCTATTTCATTAATAATGCTTCTGGGACATATGAAATTCAAATACATACGAGCTTTCAGCGTTGCCATTACAATGATTTTTTTAATATTTTGATTTTCCCGTATAAGTTTGGTGATTTCATTTTGAACTACGCTTGGGCAATAATTATATAATTTTTATTTGATATTTTTAAATCTCGAAAAAAAACTAATTATGCAGCTTTAGATCGTTTTTTTTTTTTTAATATAAAATTTATTTACAATATTATTCAATATTTCGCTAACAGTTTGTTAGCATCTTCAGGATAATATTTATAATTATTGTTTTTATAGGTTCATTTGTTCTTTTTTCTTTGAAAAAATTGTGCTGAGCAAATTTTTTCCATATCACTCAGTTTTCTATTGTTAAAACTGCTATTGAGTAAGTACTCTTTTTCGTTTAATTTTATCTAAATGTATCTCTTAAATAGTTTATTCTATTCTCTTTGAATTGTTTTTTGAAGAACTCCTTTCTTTTATTTAATAATTAAAAAATTAATAGCATTGTATGTAATTTTGTGGGCATTAAAAAAAAAGATATCGAATGATCACTTTGCTGAGGTGGTAACGCTGGTTCAGAAAAGAAATCACACGTATAGAAAGCAATCAGCATATGATGCATCAAATGACCGACACTCTTCTTGCTGGGATGTCACATTAAAAATAATCTAAAAGCACTAAATGAAAAGTTCGCTGTTAAATCAAAATAAATAATACTAAATTTAGCTGCGCAAATGCTAAAAGGGTCACGCTGGGCATGTCGCTGCATTGATTGCTTTGTGCGTGGGCAACTTTACGATCGGAAATTTAATTTTTGTAGGCTTGTGTAAAAAGCAATTTATTTTCTCTCAAAATGTGACAAACATTCTGTTTTTTTTTTTATTTGTGTATAAACTTGTTTGTATTTTTAAATCGCTGTGACGTGAATACCACATACATACATAGTTAAACAATGAATAATCTGCCACAACTGGATGAGAGAGCTCGTACGGATTCAAACTCTGCTCGAAATAACATGTCATTAAAAAAACTAAAGGAATACCTGCATCGCCAGAACTCAAATTATTTATGCAGACACCCCGAAGTATGTATTTTCAACCAGCACCTAAATACTCCTGTTAATTCGGAATTCTTCCTCAACGTCAACTCAAATCGACAGCAAGTAATCGATACTTGCGTAATCAGGGCAGAACATTTTGCTAGAGGTAAAGAAATCTGCAAGTTGCCACAAGTAGTGATTACTTGCGGTCGAGTTGGTGTGAAGTTGCTGGAGATTTTTAGAGTAATGGACAACGTTTTTGTGAGTACATGCTATATACACATACATACATACATATCGAGGGCTTACACGCTCATCCATCGAGCGCCTCGATGGATGAATTGGTAGAGTGCTCTACCAAGCGTCTTCGAGGCCGCAGGTTCGATTCCTGCCGAAGGCTCTGGGTGTTTCTGCAGACAAGCAAAAAGCTTCGCAGTTTTGTGTTTGTTTCATTATTAAAAAAAAGTGCTACCGGCAACATGAGCCGTTTTACAGCCAAGTTTCGCATTGTTTTGAATTAAAAAAAAACAATAATAAGAACCGTCGTTGAGTATAGCGAAATTTGAAAATGTAGTAATTATTCATTAATGTATTGAAAATGCCAGCAGTTGCAAGGACTTGCTTCAGAAAAGCTTGTCGTTTCCCAGCTAAAGTCATAATTAGAGTTTTGGTTTTGTTATGATTTTACCATACGATTTTGTAAAATGGAAGTAATCTGCACAGTTTCCACTCTTGTGAATCAGCCGTCAAAACTGTATGAACATCTGATGCATAAGTCCATATTAGCTTACGAAACAACTAAGTAACAGGGTCCTACGAACCCAAGCTGTACTCTTGGCCAACTGTATGTTGCCCTATAACGGGATAGAGCTCCACAAAATCAATTCATGTTGCTACCGCAAAATAAAACAACATCGTTTTGATGTAATTCTCTCTAATTCAATAAATTGAATGGCTTCTGCATTATAAATATGGTTGTTTAGAAATTAGAAAGAATTTTTCGAGTCTACTGATGAGTGGATTAGCATCAACCAAGGCGAATCCATTACAGGTGCCCGCACACCAATTCGCTTCAACATTTTTCCACGATTTTATCTTCTGAGTTGTCAAAGCCGATAGAAAACGACAACAAAACTTGTGACGTCTCGAGGGAAAATGTTGAAGCGAATTGAATTGCGACCATCTATACTTGAGACGCCTTGGCATCAACGAAATGTCGGCTGCATATAGACGGCTGAAAAAAGACAGAAAACATTTGTGTGGATCGAAAATAATACATTTCAATTGTCGCTCAAAGCCAATAAATAATTAAGTTGATTTTTCAATAGCGTTAAATATTTTACGCGTTTTGTTCCATTTCTGGTTTAGATTATAAGATCTAATATCTTTTATAATTAAAACAAAGTTAGATTTTTATTGATTAAACTGTGATATTAGTTAAAGGTGTACAAGTTTTGCATTAAGTGTTTATTGTATTTTCCGTATTGCAACGTTTTAATTATTCAATGTTTTAATTAATTTCTGCTGCCATAAAATATAAAAACCCTTGAAAAAGTCGACAAAACGTCGGGTGCAACAATAATTAAAACTTTGTTTTAATTATAAAACATATTAGGCCATATAAGCTAAACCAGAAATGGAACAAAGCGCGTTAAACAAGGAATTGACCAATATACATATAATAAAACAGAATTTTTGTTCTTCTCGTTCTTCGACCTTTCTTTTTTTATTTAACTTTATTTGGTTTAATAATTGAGCTCAAGGTCACTTTGCTTTCAATAAATATACTTTCTATTTATTGTTTATTCAACACTCATAGAAAAATGTATTTTCATACTGATGACAGCGTATCATAAAAATTTTAACATCAATATTATGCCAAACGACATCGAAGATGTAAAACCTGATATTAACCTGATGACAGAAGTCAATAGAGAATTTCGGCATAAATTGAGTGTCATCGATGTGAAGACTGACTGCTGTGACATCAATTCTATGGTGCAAAATGTTAATAACTTTTATAAGTTTTACCAAAAGGAAAGAAATAAAACTGTGTTAAGTTTTATTAATTATAATTATATTTAAAAAAAAACTTATGGTTTAATTTATTATTTTTGTCTTTAAATGTATACCTAAACGGTTGCAATAAATGGCATCATATTGACGTATATTTGCCATCACTGCAGTAATTTTTCATAAACATCATATTGATGACACTGGTAATTCTACGTGACTTTCTTTGACATCAAAGAACGGAACAAAATAAATATGCTAATCATATCTATCAGGTGACCGCCTTTATGCATGTTTGCTGTTTAGTCTACAAAGAAATCTATTTTTTATTATTATTTTATAATTTTTTTAATTATTTTGTTTTATTAATAAAATTTTTGTTTAAATTAATTTCAGTAGTCTTACATTTTCAATTCGAATAATCTTTTAGTTGAAGTCATTTCTGTAATGTTAGTATATCATCGGATAGATGAGTTTTTAACATCAAATTCAATCGAAGTTGTCGTTTAGCTGATGTTAGTTTGTCAGTGTATTGATAATACTTTGTCATTGCATTTATTTCAATTGGTCATGTCTCTGAAGTTAAAGTTTCATCATATTGACGTACGAGTAATCATGGCTTCGGTGTCAGAATGACATGGCATTGATGTAAAAAAAATAAATAAAAATAAAATCGGAAAAGAAATCATTTGGTATTCCGGCCATCGTAAAACTAAGCGCATGCTTACGTTTTTTTGCAGAGGGTGGATACCAAAAAAGTGTTGGAAGAGATTACGAAGTAGAAATGGCGCAATCCACTTTTTGCAAAGTGCTCTCTAAAGTGTTGGATGCTTTAGAAAAGTCTGGATGAACTATCCATTTATAAAATTCCATTCATGATATTTTTTAATAAGAGGGCCAACACTTTTTAGTTCCTCTGTAAGCGAATGCCAAAATTCGGCCACCACATCTTTAAAAACCTTCACAAAACCACATGCAATGGGTCGGTTATTTTGCACCCTATTGAGAAGCATGTCATGTTGCACATTATTTATTGATTCAGACCTAAAAATAGTGCTCAGCTGATTTATATATCCATTAAAATGTAGCAACTACTTGCAGTTTTTTTTTCTAATTCCCCAAAGAAAAGAAAATGAACAAATTGATACAAAAAATGGGAAAAATGTCATTGAAAAATCCATTCACTATAAGGGAAAATTTCTAATGGGAACACATTTTATGGGAAAAGTTATTCATGATCGCACTTTTGGGAAATGGGAAAAAATTTTAGGGCTAAATTTTTTCATGATAGGGGTGAATATACTATTAAAATCGAATACTATATTCTAAGTCCTGTTCTGGTTTTTGTAATTAGAAATGTTAGAAATTATTAAAGTTCCATTGGAGAAGAGGATACATTTTAAGAAGGATACAGATGGACTAGCTAGAAATTATAGACATTTAATTTATTTAATTAAGATACGTTCTCTTACTAAGAGTGATATATTTCATTAAAATATTGTTCTGTTTCCATTAGCTCAATGAAAAGATTTATAGATTTTAAGAAATCGCATCGTGGAAATTATGAATCTCGTCAATAAATTAATGATTTCTTTTTATTTTACAAATAAAGTACTTCATTAATCAACTCCTCAAAAATACGGTCCCGATGTCTTGGGATAAACATATTACCAGACATAGCCCAATTATGGGCCATACGTTGGAGCAAATTAACGAACTTTGTGACCGCACAGAGTTCCTATACACTTATGGGTCAAACAGATTGTGGTTAAATTCAAGGAGCGCACAACAAGCCTATACTGGCTTAAGTGTTTGTCACAAGACATGAGCAAACAAATCCCAAATAAATAACTTAATTTTTGGAAATAAAATATATTATGTCGAAAATATACATACATCATAAATTTCATAAAAAAAAGTGAAAAAACAAAGTGAATTAGTTAGTTTTTTATGATGCTGTTCGATTAAATTATTTGTTATTTGTCGCTGGAAAGGTAAAATAAAATAAAAATTCAGTCATGTACGAGGCTGGCTCGCACACTTAGGGTTCCGTACATATGTATTTGTAATGTACATATGGAATGTCATCTCTCTGTCTCTTACAGCTTGAGAGTTACGTTTAGTTGATACTTTATGTTGTATGGGGACACCTAGTAGTTTTCGGCTTGTTGTTGTTGTTGTTGTCATTTGTTGTTATAAGGCATCTGTGCGAATTTCGGATCTCTATCTCTTACGGTTCGAGAGTTATAGCTGTTACTCTACGTTGTAAAGGGACACCTGGTACTTTTCGACTTGTTGTTGGAGAACATCTATAAATACATACACTGTGCGAATTTCAGCTTTCTATCTTTTATGGTTCGAGAGTTATAGCTAATTGGTACTTTTCGTTGTATGGGGATACCTGGTAGTTTTTGCGTTGTTGTTGTTTTTAGTATTTGAGAATACCTGTATCCTGAGAAAATTTCAGCTCTTTGTCTCTTACCGTTTCGGAGAATGGACGCTGTGACGGACGGACGGATGTAATAGTCTCGGTAATAGGGTTCTGTTTCACTCTGATGAGTACGGAACCCTAAAAACAGTGGTTCCGATTATTGATCCCATTTCGGCGGCTGCGGAAATCATTTTTTATGTGGAAACAAAATTTACAATTATTCATTCCGTTGCTGCGGTATCATCTCCACAGTCGTGGTATTGCCCTATTCTTGATTCCGCAATGTAGACATTTTTTTAGTTTTGCTTACGCTCAAATTTTACAACGAAAAGTCAACGCACAGTTGTTTACCAGTGCAACAGTTTATAATACATATGTACATATGTACATACATATATATTTTAACTTAACATATTGAGCAAAAGGCGCGTAAAAAGGAAGATGTATTTAAACCAACATTTATGTGAAAGTTGCAGAAACATGCATAAATTTTTATTTACCAGGAGACCGACGGGGGGCCGAGGAATCACTTTCACCACTATTCTCAAAACAAGCAATAGTAATCCATGTTAATAAACATATATTTCACTGATAATAAATGAGTTAATACCCACGTCTAAAGTTACACACACACACACACACAATTTTTGTTTTTAAATGTATATTTCTAGCAACAGCTTCTGCGAAACTAACCTTGAAAATTATAAAACAGAGACGTTAAATATACTTCGCGGAAAGCGTATATCGCAGGAATGAATAATTGAATTTTTTTGTATCGATCTATCTATTTCTTTCTGTTCAATTTTTCGTGCCGTGCGGAATCAATAATATTACCCAGACGATGATATTGATCAAAATTGATAAAAAAAAAAATCGTTCGTTTTATTGTTAAATGACATGAAAGACTTTAATTTTTGTTGCCTTTTGCTTAAAATGTAAAATAAAAAAAATTATATGTTTTCCGAAGACGATAAAAAGCTTTCATTTTCATAACTACACGAATGATTGAACTGCCAGGACAAAATATGATATAATCACTGTTTTATTAATTTGCTACTGTATGTTTAGGAACACAAAGAAGGTTTCCATGGTTGAGTAATTAAATTTGTGGTAATCAATTGATCAAAGAATGTTTATGAACATTGCAAGCGGTTACACTGCATTTACGAAATACTTTCATGCAATTTTCGTATGCGTATTATTGTTGAAAAGGCCATGTAGTTAAATATTTACTGCTGTATTCATAAAGAAATTGAACAGCAAAAACAGATCGCTTTGCAACTCTTTTACTTTTCTTTGTAACCTTCTATACAACGAATACAAATCGTAGTAACCGATGGTAACTCATTAGCGGTACTCAACGTTTGGTGCGTTTTTGGTTGCGACTACATATTTGCATTTGCGATTATAATGCAATTAATATTGAGCACACTTTTTAACAACTTTGCAAATTTTATTGCAGTCCCAATAACAGCTGATAAATTAATAGACAATTTTTAATTTTTCACGTTTTATTTTTTTGGTAATTGCTGTTGGCTTCATCTCTACAAGTTTTTGTTTGCTTTGTTTTAAAATGTCAGCTGTTCGAGTGTCAGTGTTGCAAACGCAATACTCATGCGAAAAAAGCAACACGTAATTAGCGGTGCGTAAATGCAAAAATATTGCGAGTGCAACCTTGTATAGTTTGTTGTTGGGTTACAAAGAAAAAGCAACGATTTCTTGCATTCGCACTTACGCAAGACATTTGCACCAAATAATGAACTGCGCTATTGTATAGAAGGTTGCAAAGGAAAGTAAAAGAGTTGCAAAACGAAAAGAAATGTTTACTGTGTTAAAGGTTTGTTTGAATATTTCTAATTCTCATTTTGTTCATGAGAATTATGGAATAAGTAGTCAAGTTTCAAACAAACTTTTAAGAATTTTTCAAGTCTACCGATGAGTTGATTAGCACCAACGAAATGTCGTCGCCAGATAGACAGCTGAAAAAGACAGCAAACATTTTGGGGTCCTTTTTTGGACCTGAATTAATATTTTTGTAAAAATTCAATAGTGATATAAAAACAAATAAAGTAAAACTCGTTATTCGACTAATTTTTATATCTCATAAAAATTGTTTACTTCCATTTAACTTTTAATATGTTTTATTCTCTTTTTTATTTGTTATCAAATCACGAGTTTTAATAAATTCTTTAAATCATCTCAGAAATAGTTTTCTTAAATGTAACATAAGAATTGTTGCGTATTCGGTTATTGTTAAAAAAGGCGTAATTGTATCGCATCATTAACACTAAAATGAGCAGTAAAAATAATAGTGCTGCCGGATCATACTGGATAAATTCGATAAAATTGTTTTTAGTTAAACAACTGATTATGAATACAGTTTTTGAAAACCTGCTTTTTAAGAGATAAAATCATTTGAACTAAAAAGTTACTGAAATGTTTATTAAGATTTTATTATGAATACAGCCAGCCGTTAATAACTGATTTCATTTCAGCTAAGGGCAATCGTACGGGTCTTACTTCATGAAATGATCAACAAGCAACCGGAAAATATTTATGAGTTCTCGGCAGCTTTATTTAATTGCAATAACTCGCCACTTCTTGTAACCAAAGTTAGAAACTGTGAAGTTTTTATTTACATATTACAGGCTTTTAATGTGCACGCACTCACACACACACACACTCACATTTTCTTTCGCAGATAAACCAACAACTAAAATTGATCAATAAGAATTTAGAGCAAAGTCGCTGGAGCCAATACGATGCCGAAATGTTTTTCTCGGAAGCAGGTTCTACACATTCGCTGCTTTCCAGCACTTCCTTGGACAGAGACGTCGACAATATGCTTCGCTACGCCATGTTAATGAGGGATAGAAAAACGTGAGCTTTTGTGCCAAAAAACAAAAAAAAAAACAATCACATACAAAATGTAATAATATTCTTTAATGAAACATACAAAATTAAACGTTGTCATATCTATAGCATCTGGTGATTACTTATATTTTTAAAACTTAACACTTTGTGGGCAAATGAAACGATGGCCGAAGCTGGTTGCGTTACAGCCAAGTCGCAAAACACATGACACTGATTATCTCTGCCGCCGGTGGAGGGGCGAGCGACAAATGCGAATATGAATTTATTGAGGGTGCGGATTGAGCCGTTTTCCATCATTGGCATAGAGAAGAAACGATGGTCGGGATCCATTGCAATGTGTGAAATATTATTTGGTGCATAGTGGCGCCGGAAGAACATTCTCCTTGTGTTGTCTGTGAGGATTATGCCGTTTTGCGACACTTTGAAATGCACTTCTGTGGGAGAGGGGAGGGTTTTTTGAGCGTACATTTCATTAACGGTTCTGCGTATGGCCTCGTCACCCGTCAGAGATTCCATGTTCATACTAAACAAGTACAAGACATTACAAGCAGCTCCCTGTTCCAGTAGTTGCTTTTGACTCTGCAGCAGATCGGTATCTTCTGGCGAGAGCAGGAGGTCTCGAGTTGGTATGAGCAGTTTGCAAGGCAGGGCCAGCTGGTTGATTGAGTGCTGGTAAACCAAGGCTGAAAGTGAAGTGAAAGTTGGTTCGTTTGTACAGCCCTTGAGCCGTACACCGCGAGTGGTGGGCTCTAATAAGAAATGACGTACAAGCACATCGCTGCTTAAACCATTTTCAGGCACTGCTACACCCTGGGGAGGCTTCGATACCCTCAGCACCAAGCCAAATGCATTTTTGTAGGTTGTTGAGTTGCGGATGATGAATGTTCCGGGAGGGGCTTGTCGCAGTAAAGCTACAGCTTCTTCTCGCGTCAAATGAGGCTTATACCAGTATTCTGATGAGTCTCTAGCAAACTTCACTAAATGCGGCGCTACATCATGTGGCATTTCAGGAATTTGTTTTGCAGGCGCTTGAACTTGTTTTTTACTAGAAACCTTAGTGGGTGAACGTCGCTCTTTTGGTTTCTCTGCTATCATTTGAATGCGTTGCAAAGAAGGAGAACCAGGTGTGACCATTGGATAGGGACTGACACAACGATCATCAAGAGAATACTTATTGCAGGCAACTGGGAAAGCCGGTGTTTCTGGCCGCGAGGGTTCAGCAAGCACAAGAGAAGGCTCAAATTGTGTTACTGCCTCCACAATATCAGTTGACATCAAGCACCTAACGGCACTGCAACAATCTTTTTCATCTGGCAAGTCTACTGTTTCCACATGCTTGATAATTTCTCTACAGGGATTGTCTGCATACCCATCGTTGGCAATATATTGTTTTAGCTGTAGTGCTCGTTTGTTTAGTTTCTCCTGAAGTTCGTCCAAATCTTTTTGTATAGAGGCATTTTGAGCTTCCTTAAGAGCGTAATTTTGCTCTTTCATTGACTGTTCTCTGCGTTCCCGTAGCATTTCTTCAAATTCTTCGCGCGAAGGAGTTTTCTTTAGGACTGGTCGTGATGGAGAAATGCTTGGACGACCGTTTCTCCTCATTATTGCGGGACTGGGAGGCAATACAGCAATCGTTTTGTTTGCTTTTTGGGTCTCTAGAAGCTCCTCTTTTAATTGCAAATCACGCCTTTGCACAGTAGGACTAGGAGGTAAAACCTTAACGACCTCTGCCTTTGAAGGCTCCCGCAACTCCTCGATTTCCACATGATTTAGATCACTCCGTTTAAAATCTTTGGGCAGATTGCCATAAGTAAAGGGTTGGGCATGTTCCCTGGCATGGTAGGGAATTTCACTTTCACTGTCATCCGATCCGCACGATATTTCGTAATCGATCTTGTTATCAGCCTCATTTAGTAAAATATTTCTTGCCTTTCCAATTGTAGTCATTAAAAAATTAATTTAGAATTTTGTGCGTAAACTATAATTTCGTTTTATAAATGGAAACGTATTTCAAAACAATAAAATTGTAAAAACAAATAATGCTCTTTCGTTTTAAAATAGCACGTTGCGCCTAGATCGCCAAGCTTCTCGAGATCTACTAAATTAATTGGAGCACACATTTACACTTGCCATCTGTTTCACGACGACTTTGCCACTGCCAGTATCTAGTGAGCGCCGAACATCAAACATAAACACGCATACATATGTACATATGTATGTATGTATGTATGTATGTACTCATTTCCCAACAGAGTTTATTGGGGCTTTTAGATGTTTTCACATCCCCATACATGCACGCGTGTGTATGCACAGACATTTGTGCGTCCATTTACACATGCATATGTACATACATACATACGTTTGTACATATGTATGTATATATATTTTTTTTAATTCTATGTTTGTTTGGCTAAAAGTACAGCAACAAACAGACAAACACGCATTCATAAATTTATCTTAATGCAGCATACGCAAATGAATATATGTCCAATTCACAAGCTGTTTTCTATCGTGCAGGGCGTACTGTAGAATCAGTCAGTCGATATTCTATATTTCAAATTTATGTGATTCAAAAAAACCCATACATAACTTCTCTATTCCCTTGAGAAAAAGGTGAAATGTGGTATTTAAGTTCGGAATAACATATTTCATGCCTTAATAAAATTTTGCACAAGAAAGAGTTGGCCACAATGTCTGAAATCGATTGGAAAAACTATTAACGCCTGTTTTTTCCATTAACGACAGCACTATGTTAAGGTGTCGTGCGGCTGCATGTACTGCATGCTTAAGCCGAAATTGTGAATAATTTTCCCCAATTGGTAAAAGCGAAAAAAATCAAAACTCGGCCCCATATTTGTTTCTAAATCTTGGCAACACTGTTTCTAAATCTGCCTAGTATTTACAGAGATGTTACCCGGCATTTAGACGGGAAAGTGCTTTCATTAAATTTTTGTATACGTACTATGAATACAAATTTCAATGAAATCTGTGACTTTCATGAAAATTTCTTGCTCACTTTCAAAGGAACGTGAAAGTTCATTTTAAAAATGTCGTCAAAGCGGAGAGTTGCAAGTATTATAGTTTTGTTTACTACTGAAATATAATTGCCAAGACTACTCCAAACATAAATTTGTAGGGCAACATTCGAAAATAATTTTTATGGCTAAACTTTTATTAGTTAATTTAATAATTATCACTATAAATATACTTCATTTGTGTTCTTTATTTATATTTGCTGTAAAAATCTTTTAAATATTTTCTAATGTACAAAATAATTTCAAATTCACAATTATTATTCTACTGCAATCCTGAAAATTTCTATGTACCGTGTTTACTACCTTGTCACTTTACTTTCAGTAAATGTCAAAAAATTACTTTCAGGAAAATTTTGCTGAAAGCTGAGTTGAAAGTTAGAATACTGTGGGTGTGTTAGTAAAAAAGTGTGAGTGTATTGCAACTTTCAGGCATTTACTTTCCCGTCTAAATGACGGGTTACTCTAATTCCACAACAGCAGAGATACCTCAAAACCATGAGTTGATGGAAGAAAACGGAAGCGAGATCTAAAATCAGCGCCCTGAAATCGGTTAATTTCTATTCAACAGCACCAGATACACAAAAACCTTAAACTTCAAGCATTTTACTGTTGTGAAGAAAATAATCAGCCTTATTATGAATTCCGAGTGAACGTCACTCGTAATGGAAAATCTCCATCACGAATTCGTACAAAAAGGTATTATGAATTCCAACGGATTCGAAGTTGGTGTTGCCATCGAATTAGTACAACCAACTTTTTAAATGAAAAACAAATGTGTTTTGTTTACATTTTAAGGATTGTTAAAAATATTTTTCAAAAAATAAAAACGGAAAACAATCAACTCGATTACTGCAGCCGTGGCAGTGACGGAAGAGGAATCTTAAAGCAAAAGCTGTTAGCGAAGAGAGAGCAAAGTCTTGAGGAATGGTTAGAGTTCCCTTGATTTGGACTACAAGGCTTAAGTTGTTAAAACAAATCACCAATTATGAAAATATATACATATGTATTTTCTAATTTTACGTTTAGTTTTATTGAAAACTTCCGGCTGAACAAATCTGCACAATTCGATTTCGGATGGTGAATATTTTTATTCATGGCTTACCCTCAGTAAATTGAGAATGACATTAAAATATGTATGTATGTATGTATATGTGTACAGATATTACCAAAAAGTTATTAATTTTCATGTAACACTAATAGCAGATTTACATTTACTCACATCTTTGAGATGTGTGTTGAAGATGTTGAAAATTGAAAAAAGCTGTTTACATTACATTTTCAACATCTTTCATCTGTCAAATATTATTTCACGTGTTTGAGCAAACAAACTAAAAAACATTACACAACACGAAGTATTTTATTCTTTTTTACTATAAATAAAAGTATTGTATTACTAATTTTCTATTATATTTAATTTAATTAAAACTTACTTACATTATTCGTTGACGCTCATTGTAAAAATTTTTGACACTTGTATATTTTCTAGTGATGGTATGAACTTTTATAATTTTTTTTAACTTCTTTTTAGTGATGACATTAAAATAATCGAAAGATGTTGAATACAGCAAAATGAGAAATGTACATTTTGTAAAGATGTTGAGTTTTTTCATATAGAATTTGTATAGGAAGAAGGTCAACATCTTGCCAAAATGATGAAAGATGTGAGTAAGTGTAAAAAGCCTATAAAGCGTAATCCTACAATTTTTACATTAATGTCATCCTTCATCATTTTACGTGACTACGTGACGTATACAAAAACAGGCACCGTAATAAATATTTTCTTTAGGTTTTTTATTGATTATTAATCAATATTTAAGGAACTCCATAAAGTTGTTGTCTGGTTAATTGGCTTAACATTAGCGGTTCTCACTCTTGATACTAATTTTACCACTCTGCTATATTCACTACGATTTTTACCACAAAGCTCGAGTGACTTTCTTACCTCAAAGTCTGCATGTTCTTGCATATATTCTAAAACTTGCTGAATTTCTTTATTTGTCCACCTTTTGTTGTGAATTTTGTCACGTTTTCACTTCACCAGTATATTTTTATTTGTTTTTTCCATATTTTTTATTTTCTCAGCACAAAATTAAGTTTTGCCGGCAAAATGATTCACAGCACAGAATATCTGTGATTCCCAGTAATTTTTTTTACAATGTTTACTAAAGCTTTTTGTTTGATTTTTTAATCACAGCGTAGTAAATAAAAGTTCAGTACATTTTGTTGCTGCAGTGATGTAAACACTAGTACTTTAATCAAATCTGCTACTTTAACCAAATCTGCAACCGAGTTTACTATCAAGAGTGAGAACCGCTAATAGCGGTCATTTCCTAGCGGCCCTTATTTTTTAAACATAGTGGTACAAACATATTTTCATTAACTATTGTGCAGTTTCTCACAATTTATAAATATTATATTAGAAAAAAAGAACATTAGTTCCTAAGTAAATTGTGTTATGTGAAGCACGAGCCACAAACTGTCTTTTTGTGCTCTGGTCATCCTTCGTCATTTTGACTACAGAAGAAAATTAGAACAGCAAAAGCCAACATTTGCAACATGTGCGGCTTATTGCACATCCGCATCCATCACCAGCTTGTAAGTAACCAACGCTATTCGAAAAATTAGAGCAAAACGTAAAACAGCAACAGCGTTTAACTCGAAAGTAAAATCGTTAATCACCATGATGACGAAGGATGACGGTGCGGGGTTAAAACTTATAAGGCTGCGGGCCATTATTACAACTTGGTGGCAAGGTTGACTTTAGTTAAAGGTACCCTTAGTGCAAGTAAGCGGTAAACTGGCCAGTAAACACTTTTCATTATTATAACTAATTGGTAAGAAAGATTGATAATTTAAGGTCTAAAAATAATTAATATTAATTGTTTTCTGACTTTTTCAACCGTCTATATGCTGCCGACATTTCGTTGATGTTACTCAACTTGTAAGTAGACCCGAAAAAACTTAAAAGAATGTTTGTAATCCATTCCATGAACGCAATGAGAATCAGATGTGTTCAAACAAATTTCTAATAGAGAAAACAATTTTACAGTTACTCAGCTTTTCTTCACAGACTTTATACAAGGCGTTACCATTGGTTACCACCAAGGCAGATTTACCAGGTACAAGCACTAGCAGAACATAAAAAAATACACGAGAGTTGTTGGTAGAAAAATAACTGCATACTGTCAAATTCTTCTCTCATTTGTTTTGTTAAACTAGTTTGTGAGTGTGTACAAAAAACGAAATTACACAAATTTCATAAAATAAATTTATTTAAACCACTAAAAAATTATTACTTTACTTTTTTATGGAATAAAAGAAGCAAAATCACTGGCTTATTTTACTTTTTCTTCAATAGTAGCTACAAAATCACTTGCACATTTCTTAGAAATCAGAGCACGTTAAACGGCTTGTAAACAAACTTTTGACACTTAACAGATAATAAATAACCAGCAGCTGTTTTAGTGCTTTTACCTATTTTTATCTGCCTTGGTCACCACGATTTGTATTCTTGAGAGTATCAAAAAGAAACGTTTTTTGAGTATTCCAAAATGAATCTATGTAATTATTTATTTGCTGTAAAAGCCAATTGAAGTGTATTATTTTAGTTCTAAAAATAGACCGTCTATGTGTTGAGTAGCGTCAACGAAATGTCGGCGGCATATAGACAGACAGCTGAAAAAGACAGAAATCAATCAATAATCAGTTGGCTCTTATTGCAAATAAATAATTAGATTAATTTTTTGAAATGCAAATCTAGAGATGTGCATGTGAATTGCGCACGCTCACTCTCGTGAGCAAAAATTTTTCAGTCACTTATTTTACGTACGAACTTTTTGATCACGCAATTTCAATCAAGAAAAACGAAAAAGTTTTCATTTGTATTGTAACGAAATATAAACGTATACAACCTTTATTTTACTAATACATGCGCATACCTCTGTGCTCGCAAGTAATAATAGCCTAAATATTAAAACATAGTTTCGAGAGAACTGTGTTTCAATGTCGAAAAATTTCATTGAAAAAATCAAATTGGCCATCAAAAGTCGAAGACTTTTTTTTATAAACATATTCCAGATTATAAGATTGAAGAATTCATATAAGATGTACTAAAATGTTTTTTTAGTACGTCTTCTGGGACGCTTATTGCAAATCGTGTAAGAATTTCATGGATGATTAGTTCAATGCTATTTTGTTTGTACCTTTCTAACAAACTTCGTTAGAGAGAAGAATAAGAAATAAGAAAGAAAGTAATACATTTCACATGCAACTCGATTATTTCAATTACGCAAATAATGGCCAAGTATGTGATTTCGCTTTCCTTTTAATATTCGCCCGGGCATCAAAACATACCTTCACTTGTTAAGGTGCCTTTAGACTATGCTAATATTTGTGCAAAATCATAATAATTTTGTTTGTCCTAGTGTAAACACACGAATTTGTTAGCCTCCAAATATTTTTCGACTGTTTGTTGGCTAACAAAAATGTTTGTTTGTGAAGAAAGCTTTGGATAGTGTAAACACTTTGTCAGCACGTCGCAACAAATATTTGGCTCGATATTTTGTTTGTTCTCGCAATATTTTTGACGGAACAAACAGCGACAAATAATTGTAGAAACGTGGGTTGCCAACAGTTTTTTTTTTGACAGTGCTTAACATATAATAAATGAAATAAATTGAAATGGCAATACTGGTCAATTCGTTTGACAGATTGGTAAGTAAAAACCGCGTTTCCGTAATTCTTAATTATAAGGCATATTTTTCTGAAAGAAAATGGACGACAACGATGCAGCAGTTATTGAACCGCCCCCATCAGCCAGTAGATTCATCTTTATGTGAGAAACATGAACATATGTATATTTAATGTTAATAAGATGAATATTGTAATCAAAGTACCAAGTAATCGAAGTCATTTGAACCCATGCGCACGAAGTTTTTATGCAGCGAAGGCTCTTCAGAACGCAAATCCTTGAGAAGTTTTTGGCAACATCCTTCCATTTTACGGCGCTGCACCCAGCTCGAACCCTGGATCTTTTTTTTTTTCTTTTTGCTGGGTTTCTGAAACTGCTATAGCTGCAGCAGTTATTGATAATAAATCTCCAATATCACTGTCACTAAACATTTTAATTTTTCACATTGTTTCACAAACACAATTTGATACTGTTTGACAGATGTTTGTCATACATACCGGACAAATAAAATTATTAGTATAGTGTAAAGGGGTATACAAATATTTGTACCAAACATGGCTGACACAAAATTTTCCGTTATTTGCGCAAATAAAATTCAAACAAATATTAGTGCAATCTAAACTCATGCCCAAACATTTGTCACAAACCATACTATTAGCCCAAACAATTATTTGTTGTGTTTAGACAAATAGTAAGTAGCATAGTCTAAAGGTACCTTTACAGTGCTGCAGGGGCTGTTCACAAATTACGTAACGCAATTTTTGCAGATTTTTCGTCACAAATCGTAACAAATTTGCTTAACGAAGTTAGTTGAAAATTTATGTTGGCTTATTAAAAACCAAAGTCAAATCGAAGCACATTGATGAGTCGTGTAAGCAGTCAGTGTGATTCATAATTCATATGATTGAGAGAGCGAAGCGGGTGATTAAACTCGTACTGGAAACATATTATTATATGTATGTATGTCATAGTTAGCTCCTCTGAGATTTCATACACTCTTTGCAATCAATGTTTTTGACTCAGTGTCATGAAACTTATGCTTTCAGGGGTTTTCTTTTTATTCATAAACAGAAAAAGGTTCATTGGTTTTGAAAAAAAAAACACACAATTTAATAATGGTTTAATTTTTGGCTTTGCAGTACATATTAGCTTATTGGACTAAAATAATTCATTAGACATTGAGCTAAAATAAACTGCATTGGAAAATAATTCAAGGAAAAATGTATGAAAGTTGTTTTGTGAAACTTGGTGAACTGCCTTAAAATGGTAATCAGGCAAGAAATTTTAATTTTAAATCGCGCTCAAGCGTGATTTTTCTAAAACTTAATAACGCTTACGTGCGACACAACATTGTCACGACAGCCGCACTTCTTTAAAAAAATATATTAAATTCAAATAAAGAACACATAATTTCAATCAACTAGAATCCAATGAAAAGTGAACAGTTTATTTAAATACATTCATATGTACATACATTTTTTTGTTAAAAAGTTACAAATGGAAAGCCATTTTGGAAAGGCCACAGCAAAACACATAGAACCTTAACTATAGTCAAACACTAAAGTCGGCTCTTTTTAGAAACAACTTAAATTTTAAAACGTGTTGCTAACTTTTTTCTAACTATAGTCAAAATTAAAGTTGACTTTAGGGTGAATCAGCTTTAAATGGGTGCCACATTATTTATCGAAAATGCCAAGTTATTTATCATACAAGCTCTTACAAATTTAAGTAAAATCCCATCTCTAATGAGATGACTCTCAAAAATTGTGTACACTCAAAATATTTCATGGGTATAATAAGCGAAAAATGTAGTACGTTTTATGAAAATGTTCGTTGTTTTTACGCTACGCAATACTTCGTAGTTGTAACTCATGGCATTTGTTTATTTCACGAAATGAATTTTTGTCTGCAATAAACAAAATTTTGTATTTCTACAAACTTTATTTCGTTAACTTGATTCTTGATTCCAAGCTCAACTTTACCGATCATATTAATTTTCTGGCCCACAAGAGCTGTCTGATTTTAAGACATCTTTATTCTTTAAAAGCGTATACACCAAAACATATCAGGATTCGCCTTGCTATAGCACTCATTATGTCAAGAATCAATTATGGATTAGAAGTTTTTTCTGCTACCTGGGCATACAATTTGAATGTTGTTGAGAGAATAATTAGAAAGATTATTCGTTATGTATTCAATATTGGTGTAATGGAGCATGAACGTGTTTCTGAACTTACCCCTGAAATTTTAAAAAGCAATTTTGACAATTATCTGAAAATACGTATTTTACTTCACTTTTATAAAATCATTAAAACTGGAAGACCTACACTACTAGCTAACGAATTTTCTTTTGGTAACTCAACACGCAACATTCAAATCAACGTCCCCTTGGGGCGCCTTTCAGTATTTGATCGATCTTTTGTGATAAGAGTTCATCGTATTTGGAGTCAACTTCCTAATACTCTCAAATTATTTTGTTATACTTATCATACTTATAGTAAAATGCTCTTCGAGTATTTTAACAATATTCATCATTAAAATTTTAAATCTTTCGAAGTATCCTTGGTTTTTAGGAAATGCGATTGTAATTCTCAATATTGAAACTAGTTTTATATTTTTGGCGGTATTTGGATGGTTGGGGAGCCCTCTAACTAACAATTAGGTTTTAATTTTAGAATTAGTCAAATTAATTTACATAGACATTTCACTAACAATACATGTATTATTGGCCATGAGGCTTTCTTTGTATTGAAATCAAATAAATAAATAACTAAAAAAATATATGCTTATATTACGAATTCCATTCGTAAAAATTAGAAAAAAAATTGTATATTTTAGTAAATTTCGTAAAAATTCTAAATATATTTTCGTAAACATTTGAAAATTCTGCAAAAAAAAAAAAGAATTGTTTTTTTTTTTTTAACCATCTGCAAAGCAAATCTGCAAAAATCTGTAAATGAAAATACTTTGTAAACGGCACGAATATTCGTAATAGAAAGATTTTTTTTGTAAAATAAAATTGAAATATTTCGTAAATATTAAAATTTTTATTTAATGAAAATAAAATTCATAGTCGTATTAAAAAATATTGCGTAGGGAAATAAAAAATAATACCACAAATATTGAAATTAATAGAATAATTATATAATATTATATAATATGGATTTCTTCTGGGCAACAATTTTCCGGTTGTGTATTAAAATCATTTTCTGAAAAAGATATACATAATTATTATTATAAGTGCACAAGCACTGGTATATGAAAGTGCAATTTTACCTTGTATGGATTACAGCTGGGTTAGCAGGACCTTTTCCCACTTTATAGAACTGTATTATTATTTATTATTATTATTTATGCTAGGTTGGTCCAGGATGGCCCTTTGCACTGCGACCAATAATGATCTATTGTGCAACCCCTTTCCCTCACGAGTTTAATACATCAAGAAACAGTACTAGCTCCTTCAGTGGAAGCCCTTGCAAGTCCTGTGAACCCAATGTATAGGCCTGCAACAGCCTGTATCTTCTGTGGCCAAGTGCCACACATTCAGTAATCAAGTGTTCCATTGACTCCTCTTCTTCTACGCAAAGTCTGCAGGTTGCCGTGCTGGATAGTCCCATTCTGTGTAGATGTTTCCTGCAGGTATAGTGTCCTGTTAGCGCCCTACACAGTGTCCTTAGATTCTTCCTATTTAATTTTAGAGCGAGATCCGCCCTCTTGGCATCAAAGCTAAGAAATTTCTTCGAGTGTTCCAGACCCCTAGTGTCGTTCCACAGTTTTCTTGCGATGGATGTTGTCCATTTTCTGATCTCCCCCCTGAGGAGTAGCTTATTAAGGCCAAAGGATGGAGTGGGTCCAATAAAAGCCCCATTGGCTCCCCTTTTTGCGTAGGTATCAGCCAACTCGTTACCCTTGTGCCCCTCATGACCTGGCACCCATATCAGAGTAATCTGATTGTGAGTGGCCAGTTCATTTAGCCTGTCGTGACATTCCAGTATTGTCCTGGATGTGAACGAACAGCCACTCAGGGCCTTGAGTACCGACTGGCTGTCGGAGAGTATCTTGATTTTGACTCCTGTGTATCTCCTTTCGGATAGTATCTCTACAGCTCCCACCATAGCATATAATTCCGCCTGGAAAATTGTGGTGTCCCTGCTAAGGGTTACTGCCCTGCGTGCCCTAGGCCCCACTATTCTCGCTCCCACTCCATGGATCGACTTGGATCCATCAGTGTACCATTTTTGTGAGTCATCTCGTAGCCATATTGGGTTTGAGCACCACTCCTCCCTCGTAGGAAAGAAGACCGCATACTTTCTACCGAAGCAGAGTGTGGGATATAGAACTGTAGGTCTATAACTGTATGAGCTAGCTTAAAATGTTTTGAAATAAATGTTTCATCAGGCAAATAAATATCACATATATAACAATTCATTTTTACTTTTTTATTTTTATTGGCAAATTACATTAAAATTACAACATATACTCGTGTGTATGTACTTCTCAATCAAAATCACTCATCAAACTGACCCAAAAAGGCAGAATCATTATTTTCATTTACCGCTATGTCTAATAAAGCTGCACAATGTGAAGGAAAGAGATGGAAAACATATTATGAACAGAAATTTGTCATTTCTATGGTTAACAAATTATTTCGTAAACATCATGATACAACTAACAAGGTAGCCTTTTCGCTACAATAAGAACAACTTCAATAAAAATAACATGCACTTTGTTTTTGTACAACTTATGCAAACTGTCAAAAAGACGCCACTTCTACATTTACAGAAGAGAGATGCACTGAGCTTACGCGGATTAGCTATCTCGTTTCGGCTGCCTTTCATCTCTGCAATCTCTTGACAACCTAAAGTAGTCAGTTGATTAACGGTTTAGCTGACGAGGCTACCTTGTTAATTGTATCATGGTAAACATCACAAAACTTGTGTAATATAAAATCTTGTCATTTCTGCAAATACAAAAAAATATTAGTATTTTTCAAAATAATTTCGTACTATATAAAAAATTAAACCAAAAGTCTCTTTGTTTATTTTACGAAATTTCTGATTTTACATACATATGTACATTTTATATTTACTCAAAATGCAGTAAATTAAACGAAAAAATATGTAAAATATACGAAAAAAATTTTACGCAATAATTTTGCTAACATTACAAAATTAGTAAGCTTACGAAATCTGTTTTTCTGCACAACATACGAATATTTTGGTAATAAATACATAATTTTCGTATATGGCACGAATAAAGTTTTACGAAAATTTATTTCGTATTTTTAAGCATAAAATATTTTGAGTGTATACAGGTGAACACACACCTACATAAATATAATATTGGATAAGTACATAAGTAAACAAAAAACATCAAAGCGATTTGAATAAAAGTCAAATTTTAAAGAAAATTCTAATTAATAATAGTTATTAAAAAATCTAAAAAAAATTACATTAAAAAGCTTTTGCCTATAAAAGTGACATTTGTTTGAGCAAAGCTGTTGCTAAATACATACATATGTAAATTAAAGATAACTTCTGCTGGTTTTAAGTTTAGAGTAAACTTTTGCGCGTAAAGTCGGCTTTTTCTCGTTTATAGTAGACGAAAATTGCTTAAAGCATACTTTTTCGATGTCTATAGTTATGGGCCATAATATCTATAGCAACTGCTAACATTAAATGTCAAGTCAGAAATACATACATATACATATACATATATTTTGTTCTATTGTGTTTATAAAAGTGTGCCATCACATAAGGGCGGGAGAAGTCGGTAAAATATGTCATCTACCCAAAGGGCAGCATTGCTGTTCAGATAAGAAAACCACATAATACTAGAGCCATCGTGAATTGGTCAAATGTATGTATGTATTTATAAAAATACTACACGATGCCAAGGCTGCCATATGGAATTTTTCGTGGGAAATTTCATTAACGTTTTCCCGTTAAGTTCTAAACACATAGACGACAGCAGACAGCAAGCAGCAATATGTCAAAAATAAAATGCATGTGTTTAAATGAAAACGATTATTTTGACGGCAGCAGGGCAGCACGACTGCATTTGCATTTGCATTTGCTGCTGCGGCCATCTTAGGCTATTTTCTATTTTGACGGACAGCAAATAAGCAAATATAGCGTTGCCGTTATATATATAAATTGGACAAATTATTTATTTATTTATTTATTTATTTATATCAAGAACACTTAAGAATAGAATTCTTTTATGGTTCATTAAAATGTTACATTGACATATATGGTAAAACGGAAAAAAATATACAACAAAATATAATATATATATAATAATAATAAAAAAAAAAAAAATATAAAATAAAATAAAATTAGAACAAAAACTTTTTTTTTAATATTAAACACAAAAGAACATTGCAAAAGTACAATAAATAAATAAATGTATGTGTTTTTATAGTTTTTTCGTGATATTATTACATTTTTCATCAATATTTTCAATTTTATTCATTATGAAATAAGAAATACGGCATCCCTGAAATTAGCATTGCTAAAATACACAGCTGTTCATTTTCAATATCAAAACAATTTTTTTCGTTTGAGCTAATTTTTTGTGGTATTTTATTTAATTTTCATCCTGGTTGCTTTGAAAAAGTGTTCTTCATCTTTTTCCTTGAGCTGTTGTACACTTGTTTTGTAAATACCCTCCTCATCACGGGTTATATTTACTGGGCGAACCCACCATCTTCGGTTTCTTGTACTATTCGTCTTATGGGCTTTATACACTTCAGCTGTAGTCTGAGCTATTTTAACAAATAAATAAAATTCGCTAAATTTTCTTCGCTCATTTTTTATATTTTTCAACTTTGAATTTGTAATATTTATAAAAATTCGAAATTGATTTACACACCAGCTGATTATTATGTTGTTGCTGTCTTCAAAATAATTATGAAGCCGACTTCAGAGCAGCATTTGAAGTTGGCTGCACTTGAAGTTGGCAGCATTTGCAGTCTGCTGTCGTCTATGTGTTTAGAGCTTTATGTGTTAAAAAAGACTTATGGCAGTAAAATGAGTTTTTTACGAATTCCTTTATAAACTTACATTTTAATTAGACATTTGCTAATCATGCAGAAAAATTATAGAAAAATTTACTTTATTATCTCTGCACAACGAAAAGAAATAAGTTCAAAATGTAGAAAACTTGATTAATTTCATGTTTTTTGGTAGTGATTTTGCACCACAGGGTTTTCAGCATTTTTTCTGTGTGTAAATTATAATCTATAGTGGCTAATCTTTTGCCCAAAACTGAAATTTACAAACCAAATTCGAAACTATTACTTATCAAAAGCGCCTGGATGGATGAATTGATAGAGTGCCCTACTAAAAAGCTCAGAAGTCGCAGGTTCGATTCTTGCTAAAGTCTCTCGGTGTTTCTGCAGACAAGCAAAAAGATTTGCAGCGTTGCGTTTGTTAAAAAAAGAAGAATATTGCCAAGGTTTGTGGGCATAAATAGGTTTATTGAGACATTGTCATATGTGGAGATTCCTTCCAACAAGCATTCGTAATGCTGGGGTCGGTCACACATTTGACTAAACAAAAAAATAAGGCTTGAAAGGGAAAGCTTAGAGCTTTCCCTTTCCCTCACCCACCATTTCAAGAATAGCGGGTAAGTATATCTGGAAAAAATTTGGAAAATAAAATTTTAATAGCGATGAGCCTAACTTTTTAAACCTCTAACGGTGACTATGTTGCAAGTTTTGTGGAGTTTTTCACCTTTCCCTTCAACATTGACCACGACTTTTTTGCACTAGCATTTTATTCCAAGCCTCACAGAACAAGAGGTTTTAACATTTCGAAGCCCTAAAACCACTCACTAAGAATTTTTTTTTTTTTTTGGCGGTGAGGTAGGGTTTAAAATGCCGTCGCCAACTGCGTTGTGTGGTGAATCCACTAAAAAAAAACTCCCTCCTCTTTTCTGGGGTGATCCTTCCCGGGACCGCTATCTGCATTACTTCGGGAAGGCCCAGATCTACGTCCTCCAGGACTCCTCTCTATTTACCCACGTCTGGGCCCGTCATTTAGCTCGTTCCGCTGGACTGCATCGAGATCTACCTTCTTCGATTGTAGTATAAACTCTACATAGTGTCTCACAGCGTTCCAGCTGTTTTCACTCTCCAGCATTTTGCCGATTATGTTATCGGGTATAAAGTCGCCAATCCGAGTCTTCAGTAGATTACATTCTGTCTGACACCTCGTGCAGTTGAAAAAGGTGTGCTCTGCATCATCTTCCGTAACTTCACAGTAAATGCAGAAAGGATCCGGTACAGGTACTTTCGGAAATAACAGTGACCTGAGAGAAACTGGGTTAGGAAATAGTTAGTTTCCCCGAATCTTCTCTGCACCCCGTCTTGAATGATAGGAATGAGTTTTGCCGTTCATACTCCGTAGTCTGCCGCTCGCCATCTGTTTTGCCATCTTTGTACAGTTCGTGATCTGAGGTCAGCGGCACTGAAATTAGCAATAGTTTTCCTTGATTCCCAAGCCTCTTTTCTTTCTCGCGCCAGTAGGTCAATGGGTATCACTCCACTTATCACCAAAACTGCAGCTCGTGATACTGTTCGGTATGCTGAGGCAATCCGTAGTGCTGCCGTGTGCTGTACTGTCCCAAGCACTTTACGTCTAGTCTTCGCCACCAGTACTAAGACGTAGCTAGTGCACATTTACATATAAATAGGCACTAAAATCAAAGCGATTAAAAAAGCAGCAAATGGGATTGAGAGAGCGAAACCATCTGAACATGGTATAGCACTGGCGTCTCACTGGGGGTCTTCACTAGCCATGAACTTGATATGAAGATGATGTCGAACATCGCTCATGGCTGATGAAGACCGCTTATGTTCATATTTCGGCCATGTTCGGACAGCGATGCCCGAGCATCGATGTTCGCAATAAAGTTAGGCATGAAGCGTCATTTTCTGTTTGACAGTTTAGCTCTTATGAGAAATACTACAAAAAAAAAAAAAAAATAAAAAATGGTTGAAAAAACCAAAAAAAAAAAATGACAATTATTTTACGGAGCTAAAAAAATACAAAAATTGAGTGAATATATACATACATATGTATATAAAATACTGAAATAATGAAAAAATATGAAGGAAATAAACACTTCGACAAATTAAAAACTATGAATAGTTTGCTCTCCATGTACAAACAAATGAGCGAATCAATACCGATGCTCTGTCGGCTTAATGTTCATGTCATGCTCAAGTTGATAGCTGGTGGAGACGTGCCTTCAATCAAAAATAAATCGGCTCACTTCTGCTATCAATATATCTTGCAGAGTACAACACACAAAGAAAAAAATCGATATATAAATTTAATAAGAAACAAAAAAACTCACTAAAAATCATGTTAAACTAGTTTAAAATCAGCGATTCGCTCAACAATCGTAAGACTTCGAGGTTCGAGTACCGTCAGAGTATTTTGCAGTACAAAAATAAAATAAACGAAATGCAAGAGAAAATGAAATAGAAATACATTTAAATCAGAAAAATATATACATATGTATATACCAACTTTTATTTTGATTTTTGACTACAAAATCAGATTGAAGTAAAACTAAAGTTTGAAAAACTAATTTTTGGCAGCTTCAGATCATATGAGCTTCGGGAGCAAGAGCAATTTAAATTTAAATATTACTAATCGTAATTCACTTTATTTGCTAAAATCAGTTTGTTACTATCTATACCATTACCATGTTTTTAGGATAATACGTTATAGTCCTAAGTTTTCTTTTTTTTTCAATTTTCATGTAATTTACACAGCATTGTATTATTTTAAGGCTCAATAAATCTAAATCTAAATCTAAAAGCAGCTTCAGATCGTCTACAATTATTATCTCGAAGATGCTAACAAACTGTTAGCAAAATATTGAAGGACATGGTTAATAAATTTTATATAAAAAACGATCTGAAACTGCAGAAAATACTTTTTCAAAAATTAAGAAAATCAAATAAAAATTATATATTTAGTAAAACTAAACTAACTATGATGCAAAGTATGCGAGTATAAATCTGATTACGAGCATTCGCAAGATCACTGGAATAGTTCGTTGAAATAGACTTCATTTCCTTTGCGATATCTTTATAGTTATAAATTGTCATTTTTGTTGTTTTGATTGAAATTTGGGTCTGAGATTGACATGATCCGGCAGCCCTGTGTGCAGCCATTTAGTACATCAAAGTAAGAGAGAGCACTGATCGTTCTTACGTCCACTCTCCACAACAGTAGAGCACAATATTTCTACTTCATTGAAATAAAAATAAACTAAATTGAAGAATGAGGAAAAGTTTGTTTTCATTAAAAACAAATTTTTCTTTTCCCTTTTTCCAGATTTGACATGTAAATATTGGTTGCCGTGGCTTTTTACCAAAATAGTTTTGAAAACTTATTAAGTTTTTAATAAAATCTTAAAAAAAAAGTATTATTTTTTAAAATACTTAATAGGCGAAGTAATGTTAATGTAAGTAGTTCGTTATTCCTGCAGAAAAACAAAGTAGAAGAAATTTGTGTCGATTTTTTTTTATTTTTTTAACGTGTTGGTTTTGCCTGCATGCTTTTAAAATAGCACTCATAAAAGACTCATATATATGTACATAATCAATCAACGTTCTCAATTTTGAAATTTCAAAAGGCACCAAAATGGAGCAAGACCACTTTAAAAAAAAAAGAGAGCACTAATTCTTTTTATTTAAAAAATATTCTTATGTTAGTTTCATATGAAAAGCATAATACTTTTGTATTAAAACAAACAGTTCAAATTTGAAAACATACAAAACTTGAAAATAAAAAACCAAAATTAATTCGCAGGTATTCGTTTAGTGCAATTCACTATGAACTTAATTACGGTATTCAAAGGGTCGTCCTAAAGTCAGAAGTCTTAAAATAATGGCACGAAAATATATGACTGCTGTGAGCAACCTGTCATAAAGCAGTGTGCTATATCAAATATGAATCAGCTGTTAAAGAAAAGGAAAGCAATTTAAATATTTTTGTCAAAATGCCAAAAATAAGTGAAAAAACTAAAATAATAGCCAGTTTGTGCGATAATTATCTATTCCATTTACGAACAAATATACATTTTAATGCATTTATGTATTTCTTAGGTGACGCTGTGATACTGTTAACTTATGACGAATCACTAAACGCAGTCGATGAAGTCCTATTAATTTATGACTAGTTTTGTTTGCAGCACAACAACAATTTTTTTAAACTATCATAAAATGTTAGTACTTTCTGACATTATGACCGTTTGAATACCGTAAATATTTGTAAAACAGCAGGCAAAAGGGGGAAGTTATTCAAACAATTTAACAGCAGTTGATTCTCACTTATTCAACTCTGCAGAAATAAATGTTTTATTTCTCCATTATTATTTTTCTTTTTTGTTAACTTCCACAAACACTTCCTGTTTCCTTTTTGACAAGTCTGTCCGATTTTCTAATCATTTGAAAAATTTTAATAATAAATTTTTTCGATGCGATCACAGCTGTCTGTGCGAAGTAGGAATCAAAATTTAATATTAGCGCAACTATTTTCATCGCTATAACTACCATCCACCCAAAACACAGATTGCTCTTCATATTCCCGAAATCTTCGTCTATCTGATATAAGTAATACTTACGTTTTAACTTAGCCCTTTTATAAGGCCTAATTAGTTATAATGTGCTTGATCGAAATTAAGTACATATATGTGCGAGTACATATGTATGTATATTATAATGTGCACGGCCTTAATGTACTAAAGCAACTTTTCGTCACTGCCTGTTCCTCGATGTCGAAATGTAGTCGCACGGTTTCGAATCAACTTGGGATCCTCTATATCGACAGCTTGCTTTCGCATGGGCTCACGTCATGAAATTTTTGGCATTTACTTTACAGAGATGCCAGCTCGGTAAATTAAAGTTTTGGTTGATTTTTTATTGAAGTATTGACAAAAAACTACTAAATTGTTCTTGTGTAAATACAATCATTCTTAAAACTGGTCGAGCCAAAGTAAATACATACATACATAAATAAGTACAAAATAAAAAAGGAAACTTGTTGAAAGTGTGGAAATAGTTTTTGTGGTGTTTTGAAATTTAAAGGAGTTTTTTATTCATACATATTTAATAAGTAGTTTGACGCACTGGACACTGGTATACCTCTGGCAAACTCAGGACTTTCTTCCATTCAGCGACCAGGTGAACTGTTTAGGAAAACTACATGCCTACAGATGATAATTGTTTAATATATTTACTAAATAAAAATTAAAAATATGTGGGGTTTCAAGTTTTATGTCCCAGTTTTTTAGCAAATAAATATAAAATTTTTTCTATAGAAACATCCGCTCGGTGGCAAAACTGCCAGCGATTGATTTTGACGTTTGTATTCGCAGTGTTGACGACATGATCGAAATAGAGGAATCGGATCTTACGTCTTTTCGACTTGTCGATCGAGTCATCGTTCGAATAAAAGAACGCCATAGAGGAACAATCGCACGACTTCGACATTGAGGAACATTGACCGCACTTTGCTTAAGGAATGAGGTGTATGTGTGTGAGTGCATACTTTGTGAACATAACATACATAAATAAATTGAAAAACAAATTGAAAATGGAAAAAAACAAGATAGACATTTTATTTTAATACAATAAGTATACAGTTATTTCCGCTTAAATGAGCCCCGCTTTATTGCATTAAAAATCATAAAACGAAATCATTCAGTATATCTGTCTATGTTAAAATACCCGTTTAATTGCGTCACCCTCGTAAGTGGTTCGCAAATCAAGATCGCATTGCGAAAAATCAAGAGTAAATGTTTCGCTTAATTGATTCGGTCTACTTAATGTTTTTTTCTTTTTTTGCTCCACAAACGTAAAAAAAGTTACTTTGCTGCAAACAGGTCATGGTTCTGTTCCTTTATAAACATTGTACAATGAACGTACCTGATTTTTATTTTGTTTTAATAAACCTAAAAAATTTTTAAATTAATATGTATGTAACTAAAGAAATGAGTTTTATTTTTCATGGGTGTTTCGCTTTATTTCACATATTGCTCAATTAAGAGATTTTTCGTTTAATTACGTCGGCGATTCAATTAACCGAGTATTGCTTAATTGAGTTCCCACTTAATTGCGTCAAAAGTCGTGCATTTTTAGAAACGCAATTAAGCGGAAATAACTGTATTTCAAATATTTTTAGGAAGCTTAATGATAACACTGTGGAACAAATTCAAGATAGCAAAATTTAGGTCGATTCTGAGAGTGAGGGATGAAAATGGAGGCTAAATTAGAACGCCCGTATCGAGGCGTTTGTTTAAGTTAGTTCGAAAACATTTTATTTTTATCGAATTTCGAACTTCACAGTCAAATGCCGATTTTCAGCATATTGTTTATATGGTTGTGTGGCTATAACTTATCGACTATGATCTACAGTCCATAAAAGAAGTTTTATTTACTATTAAAAATAATTAAAATACCAAGTTTTTAATTACTTAGATTAATATATGTATGTATTTAAAGTAAAAATCACAAATTTATAGTAATTCTGTGTGTCAGTTTGACGTACCGACACATCTATTTGTACTTAAGACTGGCTCACTGGGGAAAACATGTTTTGTGTTAATTTTCCAGATTATAGAATAGTTTATCTTTTGGGTATGCTCCACTAAACCTTTTGAAGACCCAGTGCTGTCCGTCCGTTTTAAGTTGGACCGTGTTAAAAAAAATTTATATTTTTGCAATCGCCTGCATTTCTTAAACGTGTCTTTCTTTCCCAATTACTTCAAAATATTGATTTTTCCATTCAATGGTGTTTTGTCCAGCAACACTGTAATTTATTAAAAACTAAAATTTTTCAATCGTTTGTGGCGCAGAACTGGGGATGCCAGCCAGCCCCGATATTATTTTAGCCAAGATGTTAGTTTCGTATTGCGAGATATTGATTTCACCAGCTCCGAGATTAAAATAAAAGATTTACTTTTAAAGCAAATGTGTTTGTTTCGAAAACATGGACCAACTATATATGTACATATCAGAGCAGAGCAAGAATAAGTTTAATTAAAATATGTATATTGTAACATTTTTCTTAAAATGTTAATCAAGATACCTCGATACCAGGTAGCCGCACAACTAACTACAACAATTATAACACCAACAAACACTTCATGTATTTTGTTGGTAGAAATCTTTTAATTCTGTCAACAATTTGTTCGCGTTTGTGTTCTGTATTTTGACAGTTCTTCAGGCTAAAAGCAGTAGTCAGCTGAGCTAGTATCGGGATGCCTTGCAAGTGATGAATATTATTGTATCCCAAAAACAAAACCAAAAAATAAAAGTTCAATGTGGTCACTGGTTTTTGTGAACGAAACCGAATTTAATTGTTCCTGCTGAATGCGAATTGTGCAAAAGTGTCTTTAAAAATGTTGGCGGCTTCAATATAAGCACGTTGCTTAAATGACTCATATGGAGAGATTTCCGATTAAAATTTCAAACCTGTTTTACACCATGTCTGAATGTGCGTATGTGAAATAAATCGAACGGTTTCGAAAATTTTAGATGATTTTTTGTTTGATTTAGAAAACAAAAAAGTTTTACACATGTTCATGGAAAACTATTCGCTTGAAAAATGCGAAGCAGCATTGACGTTTTTCTTATGTGGGGTAACGCAAATGTCAAGCTTTCCGCACGAAAAACGCAACAACTGATAAACAGTTCTAAAAGCATTTTTATATGAGCGGTGCTCAGCGTTTGGTGCGTTTTTGGTTGCGACTATTTGCGTTTGCGATTATATTACAACTGATATTGAGCACCCTTTTTAACAACTTTGCAAATTTTATTGCACTCCCAATAACAGCTGATAAATTAATACACAATTTTTAATTTTTCACGTTTTATTTTTTTGGTAATTGCTGTTGGCTTCATCTCTACAATTTTTTGTTTGCTTTGTTTTAAAATGTCAGCTGTTCGAGTGTCAGTGTTGCAAACGCAATACTCATGCGAAAACAGCAACACGTAATTAGCGGTGCGTAAATGCAAAAATATTGCGAGTGCAACCTTGTATATTTTGTTGTTGGGTTGCAAAGAAAAAACAACGATTTCTTGCATTCGCACTTACGCAAGACATTTGCACCAAATAATGAACTGCGCTATGGTCATTTATAAATTGTATCCGGAGAAAAAAATGGTTTCATAAATGAAACTTTTTGTTTACTTCTTATAGCAAAACATCTGTTTTAAAAACCTTCAAAATTTGGCTGAGCAAAATTTTTTTTTCTCTCAATATACATAAATTTGTTTACTGGAAAAAGCAAAGAAACAACTTACAGTAACATCTTGAACAATTTGTTATAAAATATCACGCAAAAGAGCGCACCCAATAATGTTGATTTATGTGCACAAAACGTATGTATGTCAACACGAACAATTCGAAACGCGTTAGACATACCGAATTTCTTTAGTAGTCGCTTACGTGTCATCCAGTTTCGGTTCAATTCTAATACGCTCTATGAACATGTTGTTAAAATGCAGAAAATTCTGCGCAATCACTTGATTTTGAATTGTAAAATCCTATTATTTAAAACAAAAAAGTAATAACGTAATATCTGAAACCGAATTAATTAAAATAAGAAACACTTTTACGTTATATCTAAAATGTGTTGACCAAACTATTGTTTGAATACGCACAAAAGAGGCGAATGAAAAACATAAATTTTTCATTTCTGGACTTCTAAAACGTTTGGTGTTTTTCAGATTGAGATTGTTCCTGGTGGAGGGTACCACAATTAATTTTGCCTTTTTCCCCACAACTTGAGCCAATCTAATGTCTTTATGTTCGCAGTTAAAATGTTGACAAGAAAAGATTACAGTGCGACTCTGAAATGATTCTCGATCAGTTACTTTTCTGGCCCGTCAGACCTCCAAGTATTTGTTTAACGAAACCTCGCAGCTCTAAGGGATCCTCATTGTTAAAATCATCCATAACCATTTGCATTTGATCCTTAAGGCCATCTGATATTGATGTAGTAATGCGATCCTTGAAAAGATTTGTGATCGGGCTCAAAATAACCCCTGTCAAATGTCTTATAAACCTTGTTTGGTCCAACTGTACTTGAATATTTCTGAAATTAAAATCATACGAAAACAATTCAGTAAATAAAATTAAATTAAACAAAATAATTGAGTCACTATCAAAGATTTTTACTCCACGTAGCACAACTGAACTTATCAATACTATTGCAATACGCATACACGGTTGCCACTGTCTTCAGGACACTGGCATGACAAAGTTAAATCTGCGAGGATAAATGAGGGACCGTCATTGCTAAAATCGTGCACTACAGCAAGACGAATAATGTTGCACATGGTGTCATGCATATAGCATACATAATTTTCGGTAACTACATAGAAGTAACGGGTTATCCATTTCATGGTTTCAAAAGTATAGGACTGGAATACGACATCTGTCAAACTAAGTTTGTTAAAACGTGCGGGAAAATAACAAACTAAAAGTTAACAAACTAATCAAATTTTGCAGAGAGACATAACAAACTACTCAAATTTTACAGAAAGGAAAACTAATTCTCTCACTGTTTGCAGATGAGAAAATACTGACTGTGCTACCAACTGTAAAAAGTATTACTTTAGTGCTTTTTTTCCGCCAAAATCTACAAAATTCACTCTTCTTCTTGGTTTCTATGTGCAGATTTCATGGGAGAGGATTTTGAGAGAATTTGGAAGTTAACAAACTACTTTATCAAACTAAATTATATAAAATATTAACCATTTTCAATTGATTGTTAATTAATGAAATGATGAAAATTATAAAAAAAAAAATTGTTCATTCAATAGATTATGTTCTACCTTAAATTATAAGCCATTATACATATTCTAAAAAAGCCGCTATATTGCAATACAGTTGAATTTATAACAAAACACAAATGGGCCTCTAGGGTCCACCTATCAATTTCTTCGGGGACCGGACCTAATGTAGGGGAAAGAAGAGCTCTTTACCTTTAATTTGATGTATAATTTACATGGCCCAGAAGTTTTTGCTAGAACAGTTTGTTATCTTCACGAAGATGTTGTTAAAGCAATTTTTTTCTTCTCAGTTGAAAGTCTGGCATTGAGGCAAATTATCAAAGCATACTGCAAAAATAATGGTGATTCTGCCACCAAGAGGAGCACGATATCAACTGCTCACCAAGATCATGCGAACACTTCGCGTGGTGGTCATTTAAGTGGTGTAGTATTTCACACGTAAAGTCAACTTTCAAACTTTGTAATAAAAAAGAAATATCATGAAAAAAAAAATATCTTATATGTGTTTTATTTACGTTTACTTTTGAAACCGGAAAATGGATAACTCGTTACAATCTGCTAACTATTCGCTGATGAGTATATAAACCACATTACCCTCACGAACTCGTATGCGAATGCTTAAGCTAAGAATACTAATTGGACCGAGGCAAACACAACACCAACAAGGTTAGGTTAGGTTGAATGGAGGGGTTTGTCTGCCCCAACACCAACAAACGCTTCATGTATTTTCTTGGTAGAAATCTTGTGCTACTGTCACCCGTTTGTTTGTGTATTTTGACAGTTCTACACGCTAAAAGCCGTAGTCAGCTGGGCTTTTAAGACTACCTGGTATTACACACATACATTCATGCTTTCTGAATTCACAGTATGCAATTTATGTCCTGAGTTCGAAGCAATTTGGGTGCTGATGATTGCAGGGGAGGATGTGAACCAGCCATAGTATATTCCCCATAGTATATTCTCTCTCAATTTGGAGGAAGTAACATCGAGCTTAGGAGCCCAATAAATAATTATCAATTAATTAATTCAAGAAGTGTCAGGCAATAGCAACAGTGAAGAAGAAAATTTTATGACAAAAGTAACAAAAATATTTTCACAAACCTGAACTGAATAACTCTAAAGTCGTATAGTTTCATCTTGAAAGTTAATATATCAACTGCAAGCTCTGCATAGATGACAGTGTCCTCCAGAGTTCCAATTACTTTGCCAAAACCTTCCAGAGCCATCAGCTTTAACAGAAAATTGTATTCGATCTGTAGGGAAAGAAGAAGAAAAATAAAGGGTTATCTATTTCGTGGTTGCAAAAGTATAGGACTGGAATTCGACATCTGTCAAACTGAGTTGTTAAACCAATTTTTTTTTCTTCTCAGCTAAAAGTCTGACGTTGACGAAAATGGATCGCTTAACTATCACACAACGCATAAAAATTATCAAAACATACTACAAAAATAATGGTGATTCTGCCACAGCCACATATCGTGCTTTAAGAGGAGATTAAGGTCCCATTTAAAGAGACTGGAGCGGTTACAAATATTGTAAGGGCTGTGTATCATCGTTTCGCTCGTTCCGTTGAAAATATCGCTGCTGTAAGTGAAAGTGCTGCCGAAGACCCGACTCCTCGTCGTTCTCAGGAATTAGGACTGTCTTACGGCACATTATGGCGTATTTTGCATTTAGATCTACACCTTCAACCATATAAAGTCCAGCTCATACAACAACTGAAGCCAGCTGACCATTCACAACGTCGTAGATACGTGGAATGGGTGCTTGAACAACAGGCGGTGGACGGCGATTTTTCGAACAAAATTTTCTTCAGCGATGAAGCACGTGTCTCACTCGGTACGTACGTTAATAAACAAAATTGTCTCATTTGGGGCTCTGAGAATTCTCAAGTAATTGAAGAGAGGCCATTACATCCAGAAAAAGTCACGGTTTGGTGCGCTCTTTGGTCCGAAGGTGTGATTGGACCTTACTTCTTCGGTAACGACAATGGAACGACTGTCACCGTCAATTCGGAGCCTTATAGCCTTTTTACACTGGCGTACATCGTACATCTTTTATCAATTTGCAAAAATGTTTCGTTTTTTTAGTGCCATCACTAAAAAAAATTGCAGAAAATCGATTGCTTTTGTACCATCACCAGCAAAATGGCATTTCAGAAAATAATTAATTATAAATATATTCATTTTAATTATAGTGCAAAAGAAAGCTGGTGTTCGCATCGTATGGTCAATCGATATGGAGAACATGTTGCTTGACCTATGCGAAGAAAAAAATCCAAAAGTCCTCCTCCAAGTCCATTTAAATTTTTTTTATATTTTTCACAAAAATTTTGCGTTTTTTTTTTTTTTTTTGACAGCCAAATAAATGAATGATGAAAGATATTGCCAATGTAAACGACTGTTTCACATTTGCAACATCTTCTGTGCGTTTCACGTGGGTGTTATTATTATTGCTAGGTCGGTCCAGAATGGCCCTTCGCACTGCGACCATGAATGATCTATTGTGCAACCCTTTTCTCTCACGAGTTTAATACATCAAGAAACAGTACTAGCTCCTTCTGTGGAAGCCCTTGCAAATCCTGTGAACCCAATGTATAGGCCTGCAACAGCCTGTATCTTCTGTGGCCAAGTGTCACACAGATGTGTGTTAGTCAGTGTAAAAAGGCTTTTATGGTCATATGATAACCGTCTTTTGTTTGCCTGCTATTCAAGAATACGACTTGGAGAATATAAGGTTTTAACAAGACGGTGCCACATGCCACACAACACAATTTCTCGTCGTGCCGATATCAAATGGCCACCAAGATCATCGGATTTGACACCATTAGAGTTTTTTTTTTTGTGGGACTACGTGTTTATGCGGATAAACCTTAAACTCTTGAGCACTCCAGAGCCAACATTCGTCAAGTTATGGCCGAGATACCGCCCAATATGTGTCAAAAAGTGGTCGAAAAGTACCTCAAAAGTATCAATGCTTGCAACACTTTGCGTGCTGTTCATTTAAATGATGTAGTGTTTCACACAAAATGTCAACGTTCAAACTTTATAATAAAAAAGAAATATGAAAAAAAATATTTTATATGTTTTATTTACGTTTACTTTTGGAACCGCAAAATGGAGTTCTATTCCAATCAGCAGAAAAGCACAGTGATAACATGGAAAGTTGATCAATAAGATTGGGTATAGAGACAGTCAGGAATAAAAAATTTAGGTAAAAAAAGAATATGCACGTAGTCATGGCCTGGGTTCGGCGCACATTTGGGTGCTGATGAGCGACGTGGTGGTTGTGAAACAGCCATGGCATGCACTCCAGCCAGTAAATCTTCAACTTTACTTTTTTAGATTTTTTTTTTTAATGTTGATCACTTCAATTTTATCACAAAACATTTGTCACAATTTTGAGGAAATAAAATCGAACTCAAGCCCGATAAATTAATTAAAAGTTGTAAAGTAGATAGCTCCTTTTATATTCGCAATAGAAGGTCGACAAGAAACCCTTTTCCCAAACGTCGAGATGGCAACAACACCGAGGAACCACAACAAAATTGACAACGTATTCACATTGACTATGCAGGGCCCTATCAGGGTTACCAATTCTTGGTAGTTGTCGATTCAAAATCTAAACGGGCGGAAGTTGGCGTGTGTGCATCTGCACCAACATCAGCATCAACCATATCAATTTTATCTAACATATTCGCTAGAAACGGATTTCCAAATGTGATGGTATCGGATAACGCAGCCATATGATTCTGTCATTTTTCAAAATGTATTGCTCCTGGTCATCCGGCAACGAACGGGTTGGCAGAGAGGAATGTTCAAACACTAAAAAAATGCCTGACAGCCATGTCGAGCGATATTTCTCCCTTACCTCAAAAGGTTAGAGAGATACTAGTTCTATACAGCGCGACGCCGCTACAAAATGGGAAATCGCCATCAGAGCAGTATCTTGGGAGGCAAATTAGAATACAGTTAGATGCCTTAAAGCCTTCAAAGCTGTATAAAAATACTGATCTAAGAGACATCTAAGTGAGGCAGACCGTGTTCAAGCAAGGTACTATAGCGTTAATAAGCTCGCATGGAAACTTGGAATTACAGTATTTTTCGGCTAATTGACCCTACGGTTAATTGGTTTCCATGATCGGGCAAAAAAAATATTGCATACGAACACCATGTAAATTTCCTCGGATAATTGAACCCGGTTAATTGATTTTCCCGCTTAATTCGTTCAAAATTCATGTCATCAAAAATAAATTTCCTCTTACTTTTACCCGGTTAATTGCATTGAAAAATAATCTGACATTTTTGCACATACATATTTGACATCATTTGTGAAAAACACTGGGTGGCATCTCTACTATACACATATATGTACATTTTTTGCTATTACTTGGATTTTTTTTCGTTTAAGGTAAAAAAAAAAATTATTTTGAAAAACTTAAAGTGCACATATGCGATTTCTTTTAATTCATTAGTACATATGTAGTTCCAATTATGCGTGATTTCTGTAATTGAACAAACTGTTCAATTAAATAGGGTTCTTGTAATTGAACGAATTGTTCAATTAAACGGGTATCGGCTAATTGGTTCCCCGGTTAATTGAACAAAAAATTGTGCAAATTTTGATGTGCAATTAACCGAAAAATACTGTATTATTAAAAAATTGGGTCAGCTTTACTATATTGTTCGTCTTGATAATGGGTTTACACTTAAACGCCATTTGAACCAGTTACGCGGCACTAATGCGCAACTACATGCCACACCGAGAGAAACAGACCAACCACCTATATCTAAATCAGAAACCCATCCAGTGTCAGATCAACAAATTCAACAATATCAGGTTCTAGTACCTGATATACCGGCACAGGTATTATGCGATAATACTGCAGTGTCTACTACAACTGCAACAGCAGACCCACAAGAACAACCGCAACCATCCATATCAGCAGAAGCTGACTTAACATCAAGCCAAAGAACAACTGGTCGACAAAGGAAAGCACCCAGCTATCATAGTAACTATATGCGGTATTGAATTGAGTGAGGGAGAATTGTTATATTCGCAACAGAAGGTCGACAAGAAACCCTTTTCCAAAACGTCGAGATATCCTTGATTATTCATTCGACTCACTGCAACACATTTTATATGTATTGTTTTTAATTTTCTAATATAATTGGAAGAATAAATATATTTTAACCTTTGTAATAATCCTTTGGTATTCTTCAAGGACACAACAGCTCTACTATAGAGATAAAATTAGTGCTTGAAAAGAATCAATATCAACTAATATTGCACCCATGAATATTGTTTCTTCAAAATCCAGGGAAAATGTCTCTGTATGAATAAAAATTGAGACCCTGAAAGCATAAGTTTCATAAAATTAAGATCAAATAGAATCGATTGCTAAGAGTAAAAGAGTTGCAGAGCAAACTATAATACATATGTATATGTACATATGGATATGATGTACATAAGCAGATTTATTGCTGTAACCCTTCAGTGCCACATAACCAAGCGTTGAATGATATTTGGGATAAGTATTACATTGCAAAGGAAAATCAAATTGCATTATATGTATATGAAATTAATGCCAGATGCCTGTTGTTTGCGTATCTGAACAGAACGCTCAGAAGCGATAGCAAGCTAAGTCGGCTTAAGGAAAAATTCTGCTATTTATGCTATAATATTCTAATAACAGAAATTTAAAGTTACATTCATGTCTCGAACGAAGCTTGTTAAGATTATACAAACAAAACAGGATTGAAATAATCCTTAATAATAGTCCTGCACAATTCGAAGAAGAAGTCTTATATGAGTTTTTCATTTTTATAATATTTAATTTATCAACAAATTCTTCTAAATTGTCCATTTTGATTTTTTCAAAGAAATTGTTCTCTATTGAAAACACGGCTTAATTCTGTTTTAAGATTTAGGCAGTTATTGCTTCTGACCACACGTGTATATATTATAAATAAAACTTTTTTTACGTTTATATATTCACCCCCATCGTAAACATTCTTTCCCACAAAATTTTTCCCCACTTCCCTGAATTGCAATCGTTATTAAATTTCGTCTTAAAATATACATGATTATTATAAATTCCATCGTAAAAATGCTATCATGTATTCCGACGTAACTATGAAATTCTCCCGAAATTTTCGAAATTCGGGAGATTGGTATTATGAATTCCAAATGAGAGAGAATACAAAAAGCAGTTAAAAATAAAAACAAACTGAAAATAAGTTTTTACATTGAATAAATTTTTTTTTTTAATGTTTATTTAACAAAAAATTTTTCTAATATTAGACTATTAATAAACAGTATATTTATTGTATTGTTCGGTCACGACTGACTTTTATTTTGTTTGAATTTGTATTTAATTTGAATTTATTATTACTATTGCATTGAATTTAAATAGTTTAGGACCACCTTACTGTTTTTTTGTAAGCTTTATGACTGCTACCGTTGTTGAGTTTTAAATGCACAAATATACTTATACATGTACATAGATATGTAATTGTAAGGAATGATTGCAGTTTTGCGTTCACGCAGATTAACATACATATGTACATACACATATCATAAATATATAGACATATTAACTCAAAATTATCATGTACATTTTTCTTTGGAAGTTAACCGCTAATCTTGTTTTGTAATATAAAAAAAAATACATTTCTTTAGGTACATAAAATTTAATGTTGAAATAAAATATTATTGAAGTTTGAGCATTCACTGAAGAAGTTGGTGTTTCTTGTTAAGACGGCATTGAAGGTAAATTGTAAGGAAATATAAAATAGAAATTACTCCTGGATTGTCAAACTAGGCAGTCCTCAACCATTGGCGACCGTGACAGGACCCTAAATCAGTAATACATTCGAAAGTTCGAGGAAAAGAACGCTCAACATGGCTGAAGGAAGCGGCTCATCACAAAGAAATATGACTCTGGAGGAATTGAAAGCACTACGAGCATCGTCTAAAGGTAGTATTACGCGAATAAAAAATACTGTCGAAAGTTCAGGAAATTTATCGCATACTGAGCTTGAGTGTAGACTAGGTATTGTGGAGTCATATTATAAGCAAGCATTAGGCTGCCAGAATCAAATTGAACGTTTATCGCCGGAGGAAGCAGGTAGAAACGAAATAGATGAATTATATATCACTGCGAAAAGTCTCATACTTACGCAAATGGGTAACGAAAGGCGTCCGAGCGTACAAGAACAGTCATTTTTTGTGCCTCACCCTGTATCAAGTCGTCTACCAAACCTCAAGCTACCCAAATTCGAAGGCAAATACTTGGAGTACAAAAACTTTATAAACACCTTTAATAATTTAGTTCATAATGACCAAACTATATCTACTTCTGAAAAGTTCAACCATTTATTGTCCTGCATTAGTGGAGAAGCTCTAGCAACAATAAAGGCATTCCAGGTAACCGATGACAATTATCCTAAAGCCCTTAATAGGCTTAAAGAAAGATACGACAATAATACGTTAATATTCTTGGAAACTGTTACCACAATGTTTGATATTCCCAAGTCTTCAGGACCAGTTCCGAATCAATTGAGAAACATTGTAGATACAATTTCAGCTCTTTATGGTTCACTGAAGTCAATTGGCACTCATCAGCAGATATGTGAAGCATTCATAATCCATTTAGCTATGACAAAGGTTGACCAGCAAACGAAACAGAAATGGGACGAGTTCATCGATTACAGGAAATTGCCATCGTGGTCTGATTGCTGCTCAATGTTAGACAGGCGTTGTCAACAACTAGATGCACAAGGCAGGACAGCCACAAAAGAGCAATATACCACCAACACAAAAAATCATTCACATAATGATTCGCATGCAAAACGACATGCTTTCGTCACAAAAAATCTCTCCCAATCCTCCGTATGCAATCATTGCTCCAAACAAGGACATTACATAACAACATGTCAACGTTTTATCGTCTTGCCTGTTGATCAACGCATTGACCAGGCTAAAAACCAAAACCTATGTCTAAACTGCCTATCACAGGGGCATAGCTGCGCTCAATGCCCTTCTCGTTATTCCTGTCGGTTTTGTAAACAACGCCATCACTCACTGTTGCACAAGCAATCTGATAAAGACGATGCATCAACAAATTCTGCCATCGTTCATGGAACTTTCCAAGAAAATTATACTCCGCAGGAAAGTAAAGTTATTTTGGCAACAGCATTAGTATTAGTTCGCGATTCTGATGGAGGATATCATTTAGCAAGAGCTCTTTTGGATTCATGCTCTCAAGTCAATTTTATAAGTGAGTACCTTTCCAATGCATTAAATTTAAAAAAGTGTAAAAATTCAGTAGACATTGTGGGAATTGGTTCACGTAGTGTTAAACTACCGTTCAAAACCCAAACCACAATACGATCGCGGCTAAACAATTTCGAACTTTCACTTGAATTTTTAATCTCTCGTACTATTACTGGATATCACCCGGATGAGAACATGCCAATACAAAATTTTAATCTGCCTTCGAACATAGAGTTGGCAGATCCAGAGTTTAATCGTCGACGAAGTATAGACTTGCTCTTGGGAGCAGAGTTATTTTTTTCGATTCTCTCTGTGGGGCAAATTCATTGCGAAGAGCGCTTACCAATACTTCAAAAAACTCTATTGGGATGGATCGTTTCGGGGAAATACACTTCTAAAGCTATTCACCCAGCTTCACAGTCATCGTATGCTATTTTAGACGTCAGCAAAAACGAAATAAATAAAAATATTGAAAGGTTATGGAAATTAGAGACTGTTGAACATCACCGTCAGGGCTTGACAGTAGAGCAACATCAGTGTGAACAACATTTTCTTAAACATGTTACGGTCCAAAATGATGGTCGAATTGTAGTAAAATTGCCACTGAAAGGTAATCCTGTATGTATTGGTGATTCTAAAGATATAGCTGAACGACGATTTTGGTCCATTGAAAAAAAATTAAATAACAATCCCCAGCTAAAGGAACAATATCACCAATTCGTAAAGCAGTACATTGACATGGGCCACATGTCGCTTGTAAACACGCCCGTTGCTCAACCGCACTATTATATACCCCATCATTGTGTTTTACGACCCGAAAGTGTCTCAACAAAGCTTCGGGTAGTATTTGACGCATCATGTCGATCATCAACACAAATTTCGCTCAATGACATTATGATGGTAGGGCCAACAATACAAAACACTTTATTAATAACTCTGCTTCGTTTCAGATGTCACCAATATGGGTTGACTGCTGATATTGTTAAAATGTACAGGCAGGTTTTAGTACACCCAGAGAACCGAAGTTTACAGCTGATTTTATGGAGGGATGACAGTTCGAAGCCGTTAGAGACATACACTCTTAACACCGTAACTTATGGTACAGCGTCAGCTCCATATCTGGCTATTCGTAGTCTACATTACGCGGCAGAGCGGTACCCTGAAGATTGTGAAATCGGTAAGGCAGTCATTACCACCGACTTTTATGTAGATGACATGATAACTGGCGCAGATGATGAACAAACTTTAAACCAAATTAAAAATGAAGTAACCGATATTCTAAATTATTCAAATTTTCCCCTCTCGAAATGGCATAGCAATTGCCAACAACTTCATTTGCTCGATAACGCCGCAAAGGAGTTGCACATTGACAATGACGTCACGACGACTCTGGGCATATCTTGGCACCCCTCAGATGATACATTTCGCTTTGAATTTCGTCGTCAGAAATCGTATTCAAAACATACAAAACGTTCTATTTTATCGTTAACCTCAACGCTTTTTGACCCTATGGGTCTCATCAGCCCACTGACTGTGAAGGCTAAAATTCTGTTGCAAAGATTATGGCTCTTAAAATGCGATTGGGATGAATCTGTACCCCAAGTCGTTGATACCGCTTGGAATAATATCTTAGTAGACTTTCAAAATTTACCTCAGCTGAAATTTAATCGTTTTGTCCGAATGCCGAATTTCAAAACAATGGAGGTTCACGGATTCACCGATGCATCTACCAAGGCATACGGCTGTTGCCTCTACTTCGTTTGTAAGGACTTGAATGGAAACTTTTCAGTGAATCTAGTGGCATCCAAGTCGCGCGTGGCGCCGTTAAAGGCTAGCACCATGCCACGATTGGAGCTGTGTGGGGCACATCTACTAGCAAGGATTTGGGATCAACTTAAACAGAATTTTAAACATACTATTTCAAATGTTTACTTCTGGTGCGACTCACAGATTACGCTGCATTGGATAAGTAGTCATTCATCGACACTCTCAACATTTGTCGGCAATCGTGTAGCTGAAATACAAGATTTATGTGCTGACGTTTCATGGCGATATGTTCCCACAGATCAAAACCCGGCAGATTTAGTGTCCAGAGGATGTACCGTAACTGAATTATGTAACTCGAATTGGATGCATGGTCCACGATTTCTACATAAACCTTGTTCTGATTGGCCTAATCAATATATAAATTTAAATGAGAAAACAATGTTGCTAGAAAAAAGAAAATGTGTGTTTGCTACGAGTATTGCAGAAACCCCTTACTTGCTGACATTGGTGCATAAACACAGCAACTATTTAAAGTGCTTAAGGATGATAGCATACTTACTTCGCATTTACTCAAAACAAAAACCCAAGGATCTAAATATATCCCCAGAGGAGCTCACTAACGCTCTTAACCGAATTGTATGGATTATTCAACAAACCCATTTCCCCGAGGAGTTTCATCAATTGGAAAGGACTGGCATCGTTTCAGGACCATCAGCATCTCTGGGTCTATTCATAGACCACGTTTCAGGGGTACCGTTGATACGAGTTGGTGGCAGACTACTAAACTCTAGTCTCCCAGAACAAACAAAGTTTCCTTTTCTTCTGCCAAAGTCTGACGCATTTGTTAAACTTATAGTCACACATATTCATCGCAACAATTTTCACGCCGGTCCACAAGCACTGGTTTCTCTAATTCAACAACAGTTCTGGATAGTAAATTGCCGATCGTTAGCCAGACAAATCGTTCATCAGTGTATTCATTGCACTCGCTATAAACCTAAATTGCTAACACAAATTATGGGAAATCTACCCAGAGAGCGCGTATCTGACTCTCGTCCATTCCAATTTGTCGGGGTTGATTTCGCTGGTCCGATTTCAACGTATTTGCGCATTCGTGGGAAACGCCCCTACAAATCGTATATAGCCGTCTTCGTGTGCTTCTCGTCAAAGGCTGTTCATCTGGAAGCTGTTTCAGATCTGTCCAGCGACGCTTTTATAGCTGCTCTTAAGCGATTTGTTGGCCGTCGGGGCCTACCAGCAAAGGTATTTTGCGACAATGCCACAAATTTTGTTGGCGCAGCATCACGATTGAGAGAATTTTACGAAATTCATTGAATTCATAGGAATTCAACGAAGTCAGATATACTCTCATATGCAGTTTCAAATCTAATAGAGTTCAGCTTCATTCCTCCGCGCGCTCCACATTTCGGTGGATTGTGGGAGGCCGCTGTTAAAACGGCAAAAGGTCATTTGTTCCGAACGCTCTCGAATGCTAGATTAACGTTCGAAGAGTTATCAACAGCTCTAGTCGAAATTGAAGCTGTTATGAATTCACGCCCGATTTCACCTATGTCCTCAGACCCAAACGATTTGCAGGCTCTTACCCCGGGCCATTTTTTGATTGGATGCCCGTTAAAACACATTCCTGAAAGAATACCTTTTAATACTGACATTTCCAGCATACACCACTGGCAAAGAGTAACAGCAGTAAAGCTTCATTTCTGGAATAGATGGCACAAGGAATATTTGGCTCAACTACAACAACGTTCACGATGGCGACACCCTCAGCAGAATTTAAAGGTGAATGATATGGTGATAGTTCACGAAAATAATGTTCACCCGATGAAGTGGGAAATTGGTCGTGTTACAAATGTTCTACCTGGGGCAGATGGACATGCTCGAGTTGCCGATGTCAGAACGTCTACCTCTACTTTTCGCCGCCCCATTACAAAATTGGCAGTTTTACCTATTGATTGAAACCAGGTGTTTCAATGGGGTCCGGCATGTTCGGTCACGACTGACTTTTATTTTGTTTGAATTTGTATTTAATTTGAATTTATTATTACTATTGCATTGAATTTAAATAGTTTAGGACCACCTTACTGTTTTTTTGTAAGCTTTATGACTGCTACCGTTGTTGAGTTTTAAATGCACAAATATACTTATACATGTACATAGATATGTAATTGTAAGGAATGATTGCAGTTTTGCGTTCACGCAGATTAACATACATATGTACATACACATATCATAAATATATAGACATATTAACTCAAAATTATCATGTACATTTTTCTTTGGAAGTTAACCGCTAATCTTGTTTTGTAATATAAAAAAAAATACATTTCTTTAGGTACATAAAATTTAATGTTGAAATAAAATATTATTGAAGTTTGAGCATTCACTGAAGAAGTTGGTGTTTCTTGTTAAGACGGCATTGAAGGTAAATTGTAAGGAAATATAAAATAGAAATTACTCCTGGATTGTCAAACTAGGCAGTCCTCAACCAGTATAATATATTGTACACTGTCCCGTGTTCGAGCACTCTAGTACATTTGTATTGTGAGAATCATAGTTTCTTTTTTAGGAATATTGAAAAACTAATTTATACGTTTTGTACAAGTATGTACATATACATTGATATACTAAGTTTTTATGCAGGGAAAAACAACTGAAAAAAACAAACTTTAATATCATAACGTTAAAAAAGAGAGGTCAAAAAGGTAAAAAACACAAACACCATTTTGGTTTAGCCACCAATATCTATTAGCGTTCAAATTAGGTAACATATTCTTGTCCTTCGCGTAGAGGCTTGTGTCATGTCTTCTATTATCATCTGTAAGTTGCTTACTATTTATAGCTTTAACATTAGCTCGCCTATAAATGTGATATATCACGGGAATGCCGCAGTCATTTTGAATATATCCTTGGCTATCTAGGTATAAAAATGCTTCCGAGGGCACATACCCACTCTTACGACTTTTCTCAATATATTCTTCATTAATGTAGTAGCGTGCCATAACCAGATTATTAGCTTTGCATTCGTAAGTCCTTAAAATATGATTTCTTATTAGATGAATTATGAAATTATCTATTCTACTAATTTTAGAAGCATGATATAGCTTCTTGTTAGAAATATATTTCCTATAGTTACTTGTAGGTGATCTATACAGGCAAGTGCACGCTCTAAGACATTTACGTTCGAAAATTCGCATTTTTTTCCATATGTGATGGTGCAATATTGTACCATATTTGGCAGCCATAAGTTAATATTGGTCTAATTAGAGATTGGTATAAGGTGTCTTAAATAATAAAAAAAGGTGAATAAGTAAAAGTGTTCTTCTTTTAGTAAAGTGTTTGTGAGTACAGTGTGTTTAAATAAATAAAGTGTTGAACCGTTGAGTACTGTAAACTGAAGAACTGAATGTTTTAACTACATTACAATTAAAGAATCTACGCAAAACGTTTTTAAAAAGTAAAAACGTACGAATATAATGGAATTTTTAAAGGGGACCCACACAATTGGTAGAGCTTATGTAACCACATATTCTGTGAAAATTTCAGCTCTCTACCTCTTGTGGTTCAAAAGTTGCAGCTAATTTTATAAAATTTTCAAAGTTTCTTGTATGGGAACACACTTTAGTTTTTAACTTTTTGTTGTTGCAGCGGCCAGGTAACCACATGCACTGTACAAATTTCTTCTCCACTGCAAGAATATAAAGTCGAAGAAAAGAATAAAACTATTCTCAGTATAATTCACAATTGTCGAATAATTTTCTTTGATCGAATGACGAATTTCTTCCTCATAGAAATGTTTATTCTATCTGGCCTACATGTGTGTATTTATATACTATGTATGTATGTATGTAGAAAAAATCACTTACACAATTTTTAAGTAGTTATAAAATCAGATTTCTTCAATAATTAATTGGTATATTTTACAATACTTATTGGTTTTGCTCTGATTCGAAACAAAAAAAGTAACACAAACTAACTGCTGATTTTACGTGTTGAAAAAATCGCTTCATATACATCATTGCAACATCTGGTAGAATGCTTGGAAAATAATTAACCATATAAACAAACAAAAAAGGAAAAACCGTCTTTTAGGTATGTATAGAATTAAATAGACACCTTACCAGACATAACCCAATTACGCGGCATATGCTGGAGGAAGTTAAGGAACTTTGTGAATGACACGGAGTTCCTATAGACCTATGGGTCAATGTATCACGGTTAAATCCACGGAGCGCACAACAAGCCTACACTGGCTTAGGTGTATGTCGCAAGACATGGGCAAGCAAACCCCTCCAATTAAACCTAACCTAGCCTAACCATAGAATTAAATGCGTGTACGAAAAAGCCATTGCAGCAGCCACATCTTTTCCAACACCATGCAAATGATAGCAAATTTTGTTCAGCCGGAAGTTTTAAATAGCAACACCAACTTCGAACCCGTCGGAATTCATAATACCTTTTTGTACGAATTCGTGGCGGAGATTTTCCATTTCGAGTGATGTTCACCCGGAATTCATAATAAGGCTAGTATTCATCTTTTTTATGTGTAGTTCAGTTTGAAATATTAGCGCTGAAACAAGTTCACACTCAAATAAAATTCGTCTGATCGTAAGCACTCACTTCATGCTCTTTCTTTTTTTTTTCCTTTGATTTGTTCACATTGTTTTTGCTGTGGAACTGTATGCAAAGTGTAAATATTTCTATTACTTATAATATGAAATTTTATTTTTAAGCACTAGGACCAGATTTGTTAATAAATCGCAAGATGGTATATTCACTAAAATACTAATATCATAACCATTGCTACCAGTTTTGTAAAAATTTCAAAAGATACGTTAACTGGGTTTTAGGATTCTCTTACACTTATTTGAAAATATAATAACTTATTTTGTATCAGATAATTACACGGAATTACATACATATATTCAACTCGCAAATGTCTTCGAACATTGCGATGTTACCTAGATTCTTTTTCCTGTAGTAACTTTGGTGCACCAATTCTAAACATTTTTATGGAATTAATCAATTTTACACAGCTTTCTCTTTTCTATTTTTATCTCCTTCTTATTTAATATACATGCATGTAAAGTATATTCACTACACACTGGTAGCAGGGACATGAGTTCCCATGACACTCCACCATGATAGCAATTTTCCCTTCAGGGCGAATGAAAGTTTTGTAGGGACAAATATTTCCCATTTTATTCACGATAGGGGTGATTGTTTCAACACAAACGTAATCGACAGTGAGAAGTTTTTTTTTCGTGCATGAAAATGCGTGATTAAAATCCAAGCGTGAGGAAAGTTATTTTGATCGTTTACGTACTTGACATGATGTGAGCCAAAAAACACTCACATGCACATCTCTAGTTTTAACCACTATTTACATGCACTATTTTACTTACTTGTGAATTTTTCAAATTTAAATAGAAACGTGTTAGAAACGATTTATCCTTATAGGTCATGTAGGCTGGTCCGTAACGTTGTATTCCTGCTACATTATATACGATACCGTTTGTGAGAAAAAGACCAGCTTCGTACGTAATAAACAGTGGACTCTAAATGCAAAAGAAATCTTAGTTAAAATTATTCACCACGTCAACATTTTCGTAGCTACCACTTACCACTGTTAGATTTTCCTTGATGTCGGGTAATTGCAAATGTTCAATTTGTAATTTTTGCAAGTGCTCCAGCAACAAAGGAATAACCGTGTCAACCTCTTCATTAATTATCGACCAGCCGATTTCCGCTTCATCCTCAGCATCTCTGCGATATCTGACGCTCTTCTCATTTGCAGAAGGTTCAATCAGATCCCTGCTTTGTTGTGCAAGTCTTTCAGGCTGTCTTAAGAAATCAAACAAGATCCGAAGTTAATCAGTGCACATTTCTATACATGTACATACATACATACATACATACATATGTAGTACGTTCCTAACCTGCGACACTAAAAGGGCTAAGAGATTTGTACTTTAGAACCTGCCGATTATAATAGAGCAGGAAGATTGTTTTTCAACTACTAAGAGCGTACTTAGAACAAACAGTGTGACTCACTCGACTTAAATAAATCGCCAATTAATTATATAAATCAAAGTTCAAATGATTACTCCAATGCTTTTAAAATTAAATAATTGATATTAAAACTATTTTTCATGTGAATATTTTTATAGTATTTTAGCTAAATATCTTTGATGTTTTCTTTGTCTAATTTAATTAATATCAATCACAAAGATAATATAGAAAGAAAAAAAAACATGAGCCTGATAAACTTAATACAGAAATAATTATATAATATGCTGTTCACATATGCCTTTTTAATTGAAACAATATTCAGTTAATTGACAATATCGTTTTGGTGTTCATACATACTTAATATTGCTACGACAATTAGCATTTGACAGCTGAAAAAATTATTGTTTACATTTGGTTATTTTGCAAAGGGTGTTTTTTTTCGACGTATAGAACTTTAAGTTGGCATTACTGTTCAAGATGGCGACCGATTTAACAGGTGTCAAGTGATTTATTCTCAGTTTGGTTTGGCAATATGTACATCATGAATAAACTAACGGGTGAACAAGGCTGCATAGTGCAATTTTATTTCGAAAATAATGGTTCTGTGCAGAATACGTATCGCGCACTACGTCCATTTAGCGATGAAGAGCACTTCTGGTTGAATGGCTACGTCAACAAACAAAACTGCCGCATTTGGAGTGAAGCTAAAGTATAAAGTGCATGTCGAAACACTGTTACATCCACAAAGACTGACTGTTTGGTGAGCTTTACGGGCTGGTGGAATCAGTGGTCCGTACTTCTTCAAAAACGATGATGGCCAGAAAGTTACAGTCAATGGTGATCGATATAGAGTCGTGATTACTAACTTTTTCATTACTGAATTCAATAACCATGATGTCCAGGAGATGTGATTTCAACAAGACTGCGCAACATGCTTGTGCCACAAACGCTTGACCATTTGGAAGACAACATTTGCCGTGTTATTGCCGATATACGGCCAGAAATGTTCGAAAAAGTCATCGAAAATTGGAAGTCCAGATTGGACTACATCCGCGCCATGTCAATCAAATAATCCATCGTTGTTTTATTGCAACTTAAAGTTCTATACATCGAAAAAAAACACCCTTTATCATAAAAAATTAAAAAAAAAATTGTTTTTTGTTAATTTATTTTGTTGACGTTTGATTAGTAAAATTTTTACAAGGAGTGTTCAATATGTACTGTTATTGTAAAAGCTTGTTCATTTGGTACTGTTAATACAAATCTAACAGTGTTGCATTATAAATTTTACTCATTATTGAAACAATTATCTCTTAATTGCCAATAAGCTAATTGTAATTTTTATATGAAAATTTTGTCTCAATAATGGCTTTAATTGTTATAATTTGAATATTGCAGCATGCATGAACAGGATATAAGAAAAAGTTCAAATAATAAAAATTAATTAACTTTAACGTATAGTTTATTTGATCTTTTCTTTTATTTTGATAATAAATTAAATTTTTAAGGCTTAAGATCCTTTTTATAAAAATGTTTGTAACAAAAAACAAATATATTTATTTATTTCGATATTTCGCCCACAATTTGTTGGCTTCTTCAGGAATATTTTTTAGTCGATTACAAGCGAACTTTCGCAAGCAACCATGAGAGTTTTTACTCATTTGTTTATTTATACTTGTGTTGTAGAAAGAAACAAACAAAAAGATAATTTCATTTGTATGTTTTAATCCCTTAATAATAAAATAGGAAATGTAAAGCTTAGTTTAGACGATATGTTGAATCAGCATATATATGCTAACAACTGTATGATTAAAAATAACATCAAATGCATATGTTATCACATATCATATGCTAGGTGTTTACACTATATGCTGAAACTACCAAATTTTTAAAATTCAACATATTTCAGCAAATGGAATGTCAACATAAGAGTTAGCATATACTTTTTGTGTTTATACGATATGTTGATAATTACATGGTGATGAATCGTATAAACATTTGCTTGTAAAATAAGTTTGATACTACTTTCTATTTATACAACGCGTTATTGCAGAAAATTCGTATTTTTAATATAAAAAAAAAAATGTCTTCGGAAGAAATATCGCTTGCTATTGCTTGTGCAGTCCTTGCTTTTGATAGTGATGATGGTGAAGTAAAAGGAAAAAGAAGCCGAGTTTGGAAAAGAAAATGGGTAGAACGGCGGGCAGATGAAGGTTTTTGTGCAAAATTATACAAAGAATTATAAGACGTTCGAAGATCTGTGCCAATTAATTTTCATCGTGACAGCCGCTGAAAACAAAAGTGGGGCGGCGGTTGAAATCCGGATGTATGCATGTAATCAACGCCTTGCCGTTGATTGTTGATTATTCAACTATTTAGAGCAGACTTCATACCAGTTGAACTTGAAACACAGGTGATTATTTTGGCTTCTAGCTTTTTGTTCACTTTGAAATATATGTAATATATTTCATTACCAGGTGGGTTCAAATTCCCTTACACCCACCTGGTATGAATTCGCCTTGAACTATTTATTGTTTTTTAATTTGAGAGCAATTAATTCATTGAATTTCATTTCATTACGTTTGTGCTCGTTTGCAAATTTTGAAGAAGATATACAATGTGTATTTACATAAACGAAAATTGTCGGCGGCTCAACAAAGCCATTCGGCAAATATGCATACAAATTAGATATATGCTGAAAAGCTTAAACAGTATTTTCAACAAATGGCATATCAGCTAGCATACGCAGGAAATTAGTCAAATACTAAAAAGATACTGTTCACACGATATGCTCACATTGCCAACATATACATATTTGTTGGTGTTGTTAACAAATTGTTTGCAAACGTTGTTAAACATACGCATGCTGGTAAAGATTTTGCGTTTACACGATATGATGGCACTTAAACAAAATTTTCAGCATAAATATGCTGATTCAACATATCGTCTAAGCTAAGCTTAAGTACCGAATTAAAAAAAAACAAATATGTATAAACATAATTATATCAATAAATTTTTATTTTAGGTCAACAGTAATAAAAATAAATTATGCCCAAAAAGAGATATTGGCGTATTCTTCTTCGAATGACGTTAACGTTTTCATTCTCGTCGGATTCGGAAGAAGATGAATAAAACAAGAATTCCGGATTCATATTAATTTTCAACAAATTTCTTTTGCACAATATTGTTTGTTTACCTTTTTTATTTGCATTTTTAGTGTTGTAAAACGAATTTATACGCGATTTTTGTCCAACACTATAAAACAAAATCGATTCGTTCAGTATCGGATAAAAGAATTAGAAAATAAAGTACGTTCGAAATTATCTTTCAATCGAATACAATTTCGATCACGACTGTCAGAATTAGCACCCAGATCAATGTTCCCAGGTCAATGCATTTCTTCCCCCAAGAAAAACTTTAAAACCCCCTAAAATTCAATGTTTTTCTACAAAATCCCCCTAAAAACTGTTGGTGAACATTCTGCTTTAGTTTGCGAATCATCAATATTAATGCATTTTTCAGAGCATATGATTACAGGCGTATTATTATAAATTTTCGATTTATTTGTATTCACATATTTTGAGATCTAAGGACATACATATTTATAGGCAGCTGGAAATTGTTATCTGCGTATCTGGAAAAAATTAAGTTTTTCCAAAAATATTAAGTGTTTCTAAGTCTTCTTCTCTCTTTGCGTTCTTTTGACATTTTCATAAAAAGAGTTTCAATTTTATCAAAGGTTCGTAGATATTTTAATTTTCCCAATTCTTAAGAAACGGAAAAAATTCAAAGAAATGACCCATAAGGAAAAAACTCATTCAACTCAACAAAAAACTCAACAAAAAAAGCAGTTGAAAAATCTTCTAACTGCTGCCATTTTACCGTTCAACCGAACACAGAAAACTCCTAAAAATACCCCAAAAAAAATTTTTTCCCCCTAAATTTTTCCTGAAAGAATTTAACACCCCTAATTCACCCCTAAAAGAAAAAAATTCCCTAAACTGGCAACACTGAATCAGATGGTCAAACGTTTTTAGGGTTCCGTACTCATCAGAGTGAAACGGAGACAAGTACGTCCGTCCGTCCGTCCGTCACAGCGTCCATTCTCCGAAACGGTAAGAGCTAGACAGCTGAAATTTTCACAGGATGTTGTTGTACCTTGACGCTACAACAACAAATACTAAAAATAACAACAAGTCGAAAACTACCAGGTGTCCCCATACAACGAAAAGTTACAATTAGTTATAACTCTCGAACCGTAGAAGATAGAAAGCTGAAATTTGCATAGTGTATGTATTTATAGATGCTCTATAACAACAAATGCTAAAGATAACAACAAGTTGAAAACTACCAGGTGTCCCAATACAATCTAAAGTAACAGTTAGCCGTAGCTGCTAAACTGTAAAAGACAAAGAGCTGAAATTCGCACAATATATGTATTTACATATGCCCTACAACAACAAATGCTAAAAACATCAACATGTCGAAAACTACCAGGTGTCCCTATACAACGTAGAGTAAAAATTAGCCATAACTCCCAAACTGTAAGAGACAGAGAGATGAAATGTAAACAATATATGTACTCGCATGTGGCCTACAATAACAAATGCTTAAAACAACAACAAGTAAAAAATTACCAGGTGTCCCTATACAACGTAAAGTAATAACTAGCCGTTACTCTCGACCCGTGAGAGACAGATTGATGAAATTTGCACAATATGTGTATTCACATATGCTCCACAACAACACTTGCTAAAAACAACAACAACTGTAAAACTACCAGGTGTCCCTTTACAACGTAGAGTAATAGCTATAGCTCTCGAACCGTAAGAGATAGAGAGTCGAAGTTCGCACAGTGTATGTGTTCCCAGATGCCTTACAACAACAACAACAAGTGGAAAATTACTAGGTGTCCCCATACAACATAAAGTAGCTTTAAAAACAGAGAGATGAAATTTATAAAATATACATATGTATTCACATACGCCATTCCATACATACATTACACATACATACGTACGGAACCCTAAGAGTGCGAGCCAGCCTCGTACTTGACTTAATTTATTTATTTAATTGTCACTTATTTCTTAACCCTTATGCATGAATTTTCCAAATACACTGCAAAAGAACAAAAATATGGTATAAAAATTAAAGTTTTGGAAACAATTTTTATCTTTAGTAAAGCAAAGAGCTACTTCACACTTTTCACATTTTGTTTCTGTGAATCCCTTACAGCCTGGCATTTTACAGCGATTTGGCACACAATTATCAGGCCAGTGACCAATATTAAATGCACAGTCTTGCGATTTTACAACATTCTTAAAGAGGCCAAATTAAATGAAAAAAAAACAATGTTTTCGCTTGCGACCAAGAAGTTTCTTTGAAAATATACATATGTATGTTATTCTATATAAAATCAATTTTTATTAACACTTACGTTTGAAAGTCACAAAATTATACTTCTCATACATTTTCAACTAGAATAAATAAAGCCTTTTACTACATTTGCTGAGATCAAAGTGAGATTACAAAGCTCACTTTATGTGAGACACCATGTGTCGACTATTAAAAAACTTTGCACAGAAAAGTTAAGTTTGCACTTACCTGAGGTCATCTTCCGCATCTTGAACCGCATTGCACAAAATTAAAACAGGCAAAAGAATACAAAATTTGTTTACAAACATTTCGCTTCTAGTTTGCTTTTAATGCACAAGTTTAAAAAATAATTGCCAGTATTATATGATATCAGAAATATTGAAAAGCTCAAGACCGCCACAATTCACTTTAGCAAATTCAAATGTCAGCCGCGATCACTTTAGAACACTTGGGACTTTTTATAACCTGATGATTTCATACATTCGGCCGCACTCACTGGCAACAACGCTCAGAATGATACTCAACTGCGACTGGAATCAAACTAAAAATATAAAACGAAAACATTAAATGAATACAAATATTGAAAAAAGCCAAAATATTACATATTCTATTTGCGAATTAATAATAATCTTGATATTCACAAGTGCAGGTAAGTAAGGTAGGCATAAATTTAATCGTTTTAGTTTTGTAGTTCGGAGAAATCGGTAGATGCGATTTGAAGAAATTAAAACTCACCTTGTCTAAGATTTAAGCTCTTAATCGCAGTGAAAAGTTTCTATTCCTCTTATCGTAAACACTCAACGATTTAACGTCCATCGTTCGACTTCCAATTAAGCCGTTGACGTCATTAATACGACTACATAATAACTAATTTAATTGCCAAGCAATTATGAAAGTAAACCAAAACGAGAAATGAAAATAAAAAATAAATAACAGTTTTACTTGAATAATTAGCCCAACGTTCGAGAATTCATTAACTACGCTGGAGCACAAGTTGACTAGAAATAAAATAATTACGCCACACATCGAATAAGGCCGTTCGTTACTGGAGTATCCAATCGAGTAATGTTTGATCGATTAACCAAAGAACATTTTTCTATCACAGGCCAGACTGGGTATAACGAATATCTCTTGTCAAACATCCGATATAACAAATGTTGTTATTTTTTCCATCCAATACCTTTTATAGCGAACATTAAAGAAACTTGGTGCGCAATATAATGAATATCAAAGAAAAAAAGTAGCAAAGCACAAAATATCAATGAAATGTTTAACATTAAAAATCCCTTACGGTACGATCAGACTATCAAATATCAGCCGTCAACAACAGGACCACTACTCTCTGCTGTCGACGTTTGTCATGACCAACCATATGGATTCAAACAACTAAGAACACATACATATACACACATACATAAGGATACATCAACAAACACCAACGAATAGAAAAAATCTTGAAAGAGAACTTAAAAGCATTGGTCCATAATCGAAAGACATCGAAAAAGTATGCTTTAAGCAATTTTAAGTCACTGCTAAATAAAAGTAAGCATTTCGTCTACTATAAACGAGAAAAAGCCAACTTTGCTCTAAACCTAAAACCAGCAGAAGTTGTCTTTAACTTATTTAGCAACAGCTTTGCTCAAACAAATGTCACTTTTATATGTAAAAGCTTTTCAATGTACTTCTTAATTTTTTAATTAAATTAGAGATTTTTTTAATAACTATTATTAATCAGAATTTTCTTTAAAATTTGACATTTATTGAATTCGCTTTGATGTTTTTTGTTTACTTACTAATACAAAATTTAGACCGAACTGTACTAACATGGTCATAATAAAAATATGTAAATGACAAAAACTCCTAAATAATTTGTGTTCTATTCAAAATCTTACAGTTTAACTTAACCATAGGTTAAATCTTAATATGCTGGATCTAATCGAATAATATTACTACCAGAACGTACAATTCATTTTTAGGGTTCCGTACTCATCAGAGTGAAACGGAACCCTATTACGGAGACAAGTACGTCCGTCCGTCCGTCCGTCCGTCACAGCGTCCATTCTCCGAAACGGTAAGAGCTAGAGAGCTGAAATTTTCACAGGATGTTGTTGTACCTTGCCGCTACAACAACAAATACTAAAAGCAACAACAAGTCGAAAACTACCAGGTGTCCCCATACAACGAAAAGTTGCAATTAGTTATAACTCTCGAACCGTAGAAGATAGAAAGCTGAAACTTGCATAGTGTATGTAGTTATAGATGCTTTACAACAACAAATGCTAAAGACAACAACATGTCAAAAACTACCAGGTGTCCCTATACAACGTAGAGTTAAAATTAGCCCTAACTCCCAAACTGTAAGAGACAGAGAGATGAAATGTGAACAATATATGTATGTACTCGCATGTGGCCTACAATAACAAATGCTAAAAACAACAACAAAACGAAAAATACCAGGTGTCCCTATACAACGTAAAGTAACAATTAGCCGTTACTCTCGACCCGTGAGGGACAGAGGGATGAAATTTGCACAATATGTGTATTCACATATGCTCCACAACAACACTTGCTAAAAACAACAACAACTGTAAAACTACCAGGTGTCCCTTTACAACGTAGAGTAATAGCTATAACTCTCGAACCGTAAGAGATAGAGAGTCGAAGTTCGCACAGTGTATGTATGTATGTCTTCCCGGATGCCTTACAACAGCAAATTACAACAACAACAACAACAAGTGGAAAATTACTAGGTGTCCCCATACAACATAAAGTAGCTTTAAAAACAGAGAGATGAAATTTATAAAATATAAATATGTATTCACATACGCCATTCCATACATACATTACACATACATACGTACGGAACCCTAAGAGTGCGAGCCAGCCTCGTACTTGACTTAATTTATTATATTTATTTATAATTTATTTATGCATGTATATACATACATACATGCATATGTGGATTTAAGCACCTTAAATATTATGTAAATTTAATAGTTTGCAGACCATTTAAGCTTCAATAATTTAATAACACATACTTACAAATGAGTGTGTATGTACATACATACATACGTACGCATGGAGGCATTGTGCATTAATTTAAATTGTTATTAAGTTGTTTTCAATTTCGGTGTTTTATATGGGTAACCTGTAAGTTATATTCCCATTTGTTTTTTTTAAAGGCACTCATTCACTTTTTTACATGTATTTAATATGCAAGGAGAAGGAAATATACATGTACATATGTATGTAGGTAGGTAGAAACATACATATGTACGTCCAAAATCGGCCGATGTTTGTTTATAAAAATTATTTAAATTTTGTTCACAAATTAAGTTCAAAGTACATATGTATGTATGTATGTACATATGGAACAATTCACTTCAATTAAATGTACACACCTGCATACATACACACATACATACATACGTATCTATGTATGTACGAGTATGTTGGTAAGAAGCGTGTGTTTACAATTGAAAATAACATTTTAAGCAGTAGCAATTTGTCTGTCTATGGCATACCTATAATTAAATGTTTATTTATATACATACGTATGTACATTGCGAGTGTTTACTTTTTATACATACATATGTATGTATTCATTCTCGACCGCTGTTGATTTAAGGTTTAATTGTTTATACAATATCTTGACTACTGAATATGCTCGCCCGTCCGAAAGTATTTTAAAGCACAGATTTTGTTTTCTCTAGAACTCATAAGGTTGGTGTGGAATTTCTTTATAGTTTTGTTTGTTAGTTTTGTTCGTGCTCATGTGAATTTGTTGGCGCTTTTGGCATTGTTCAATGAAATTGTGGTCGACTTAAGGTATGGTCACACACAAACTAACATTTGCATTGAAAAACGTGACCACTACGTTCGTGATGACCTTCGTGTTGGGCAAATTCATTGACGCAAACAACTACAAATCGTATACATTCACATGGATGCGGCAACGAAAAGAAAAAAAGGCAGGCAAAACGTAAATTTAAATTTCACAAGAATAAATTTCTACATGAGACCAACGAGCAAATCGTTATAGCCTTTTCACACTTGTCAACATCTAACATCCACTTGCGATGATGTTGAAATTTCCCCATAAGAAACATACAGGGCTAAAAATCAACATCTTTATAAAATGTTCCTAACTCATTTTGTTCCTTCCACTCAACATCTTTCGATTATTTTAGTGCCATCACTGAAAAATTACGAAAAACTGTAGTGGCATCACTGTAAATTTTGACATTTAATAACATCAAAATTATTTAAAAATAAACAATTATTATAAATTTCATATTGGTTTTATGTTAAATAAATGTGTTTCTTTTTTCTTATTTAAGAAAATATTTACTTTTTATGGGTTTTATACACTGCATTAGTAGTAGGGACTGCTCTTGCAAGTTAGCTACTAAGCCTGTTATTAATTTATCTTCAAAATAAAATCTTTCTAATTGAGCAAACACTAATGTATACACTAAGAAAAAAAGTTTGGTTTTTGGTAAGAATTTCATCATTCTATTAAGGAATTTGTTCATTAACAACCAGCCAACGAAGCTTTTAGAGTTTAATGAATGATGTTTCATTGTTATGATATTCTCTTTTTTTCTGTTTTGGTTTTTTTTTTATTTGATTTTATACTTGGAGTCGTCACGCCAAGACGGGTTCACGTCTTAGGTAATTTTAAGTGATAAAATAACGAGTCATTTAAGGTTTTCTGTGTTGTTATCCATTTGCGGGCTCAAAAGTGCATGATATTTCTTTTTTATTATAAAGTTTGAACGTTGACATTATGTGTAAAACACTACATCATTTAAATGACCACCACGCAAACTGTTGCAAGCATTGATTCTTTTGAGGTAATTTTCGACCTTTTTTTGACACATATTGGGCAGTATCTCGGCCATAACTTGACGAATGTTGGCTCTGGAGTGCTCAAGAGTTTAAGGTTTATCTGCATAAACAAGGTCTTTCACGTAGTCCCACAAAAAAAACTCTAATGGTGTCAAATCCGATGATCTTGGTGGCCATTTGACATCGGCACGACGAGAAATTGTGTTGTGTGGCATGTGGCACCGTCTTGTTAAAACCTTATAGTCTCCAAGTCGTATTCTTTAATAGCAGGCAAAAAAAGTCGGTTATCATATGACCATAAAAGCCTTTTTACACTGACTAACATCCACGTGAAACGCACGGAAGATGTTGCAAATGTGAAACAGTCGTTTACATTGGCAATATCTTTCATCTTTCATTTATGTAGCTGTCAAAAAAACGTAAAACTTTTTGGATTTGGACTTTTGAATTTTTTCTTGGCATAGGTCAAGCAACATGTTCTCTTGTTTCTTTTGGACTTGAATTAAAATGAATATATTTATAATTAGTTATTAATTAATTGTTTTCTGAAATGTCATTTTGCTGGTGATGGTATAAAAGCAATCGATTTTCTGCAATTTTTTTTTGTGATGGCACTAAAGAAATCGAAACATCTTTGCAAATTGATGAAAGATGTACGATGTAGGTCAGTGTAAAAAGGCTATAAGGCTCCGAATTGACGGTGACAGTCGTTCCATCGTTGTTTCCCATGAAGTAAGGTCCAATCACACCTTCGGACCAAAGAGCGCACCAAACAGTGATCTTTTCTGGACATAATGGCCTCTCTTCAATTACTTGAAGATTCTCAGAACCCCAAATATAACAATTTTGTCTCTTCAAATTTCTTCACAATTTTGCCAATTGCTGGCGTCGTTGGACGATTATGTAAACCATAATCATAATGACAGAATCACCATTATTTTTGGAGTATGTTTTGATATGTTTTAGGCGTTGTGTGTTAGTTAAGCGATCCATTTTTGTCAATGAAAAGAAAAAAAATTGGTATAACAACTTAATTCCAGTCCTATGCTTTTGAAACCACGAAATGGATAACCCTTTACTTCAATAATTGAGAGAGAAAAATTCATATATTTAATCAGTAGTTGATTAACCGGCTAGAAATATCGGTAATAGATGAATGTAGAGTACGTGGGGGGGAGAGCGAGACATTAGAGTACTATTTATGCCAGTGCTTGGGATAAACACCTTACCAGACATAGCCCAATTAGGGCAATATATGCTTGAGGAAATTAACGAACCTTGTGAATTACACAGAATTCCTATAGACTTATGGGTCACCTAAGCCTACACTGGCTTAAGTGTATGTCGCAAGACATGCGCAAAGAAACCCCTCCAGTCAACCTAATCTAACCTAATGAACCAATCATTATTATAGAAATTTGTGAAACAGAACAGAATTCATTGGGATTCATTTAATGAACCCCAATGTTTATTGAAAATTAATTAATTTTTTCGATAATTTAATATTCAATGTTCATGGGGTTTTGTGAACAGAATACTTATTAACTTGAATGGACTTGAAATTATTCGGTTATTCGCAGAATTATAAAACTATGAAATCTTTTGAACGATTACGAGTAAAAAACTTGAGAGCTACAATATCTGTCTTGTATAATGCTATTTATTTTCTTTTATAATTTGGTTTTACGAGTAAAAAATGGGTTTCTCTGAAAATTGTCTTAGTTTTGTCTAATATATTTAAATACACTTAGAAGCTAAGAGATTTTGACAGGATTTGCATCGCGAATGTACTCTTCAAAAGTCTTGTCATCTTTCACAGCAGGATCGAATTCGTTTATAAGTTGCGGCAGTAACGGGTTATCCAACATGGTTGTGTGGGTACCCTCAATCACTTTCATGACGACCTTGCCACTTGTAAGGCGTGTAAGACAATAGTCTTCTTCGATGTCATGTAGGGCAACTACAGAGGGTCTTATGAGAGTAATTGGAGCTTTTATTTCCTCAATATTGCTCAAATCGTAGTGAGCTGCCATTTTGATGCGTCTGAACATAGCATTGAGTATGGTTAATGCGTATTCCTTGCTGTAGAAATCCTGTTTTGCAACATACTCCATGTACTTTGCCAGTTTTCCCTCTACTGTAGGAATCTTGTGAAAAACTAGCCCAGTGGACTCTTTCGTTTCCTCTGGGAAGATGAGATTTGTCAAAATCGATAGCAACAAGTCATACAAATCATTATCGACAAAGTCATCGCTCAGCTGCAGTCTGGTGAGTTTTGTAAGGAAATGAGGGGCGCCATCGATGAGCAGCAGTTGTCCTCTAAATCCAGCTTTTTCAAGTAATGCAACCAGTTGCAGGGCAACATACGAACCAAACGAATATCCTATAATGTAAAATGGCTCGGCAACACTTAAGACTGATTTCACATGCTCATAGGACGCTTCTGCAATGTCTTTAATTGTGTTCATCTCAGAAAAGTTGTACAGCTGCAAAACTTGCGCTCTACTTGATATTTGACTTCCAATCTTATGCCAAGCTTGTCCAGCAGTGCCTTCCAAGCCTGGAATAATAATAGTTGGTGACATATTTTTCTTCGCAATGTCCACAGGAGTATTCAAAGGCACCAATATCTCATGGCAGTTTGCTTCATCTCCGAGATTGCGCAGAAGCATGTCCATTCCTTGGTCCTTGCTATCGGTAGCAAACATCATTTTAGCCACATCTGTGTTTTCACGGTCACGTCTATCAGAAAATTCTTGAAGTTTCTGGAATGTTAAGGAGCGTAAGTCCTGGGGAGTCAGAATAAGTTCAAAGTCTCGCTCTAAAGCTTGTTTGATTTCGACAGCCATAAGTGAGTCCATTCCCATTTCAGATAACGTGGTTCCCAGCGACACAGATTTTAGATCCCTTATTCCCATTATGTTCATAACAGTTTCTACAATATTTTCGCCACCTGCTCGTCCAGCACGTTTCTCAGCAACAACCATACTAGACACTATAGGGTCGGGTACAGACAAGAGATTGTCTAATTCCTGCAAACAGGAAGATATACGCTGCTGTAGAGTGCCACCAATAACCATATCAATTTTATCCTCAGCCATATCAGCAACCAGACCAACTTCTCCAACAGCTCCCCATTGAATAGCTTTACCAGGATAACCATTGGCAACACGATCTTCGACTATTCTTTCCATAATAGAGTTGGCCATACCATAATTTGTTTGACCAGCATTGCCGCGACCACACGAAACACTGGAGAACACAACAAAGTGCTCTAGCTTAGGACACATTTTTCGTGACAATTCATCCAAGTGCTTCGTTGCCCCAGCCTTGGGCGCAAAACTTTCCAAAAATTGTTGCTTTGTCATATTTGCAAACACGCCATCTCGTAATAATACAGCCAAATTAAATATTCCTCCAACAGGTGCCATTTCTGCAGCCTCTTCCAATAGTTTCCTACAGCCATCAACATGTGTTATATCACTCGTGCTCACCTTCACCAAACAACCATATGACTTCCATAATCTGAAAATATTAAAAGAGTTACCGAAAACGAATCTCTTAGACATAATGTATTATCTCACGAGATGCGATAGGTTTGGTAATCTTTAGTGATGCCTCTACTCGAGCTCAGTACAATATTCTTTGCTCCTCGTACAGCAAGCCAATCCGCGAATTCCAAACCAAAACCTCCCAGGCCACCAGGTATTACATAACTTAGCTTTGGACTGAAATATATTTGTTTCAACGCATTTACCGGGATGGTGCACACAGATTCAGGATCCTCTCGCACCTGAATAACAACCTTGCCAATATGCTTGCCTCCGATCAAGTACCGAAAAGCCTGCTCTATCTGAGGCGCTTGAAAAACTGTCGTAGGCAGAGGCTTGATTGTGCCGTTTGCAAGGTCAATATTTATATAATGAAGAAGTTCCTAAAACCGCAAATCATTAGTACAGTATTCAAACAATTCGTACTGCAAGTAACTTACATCGATTTCTTCGTCTGTAGCATATAGCAGACGATCTGCGAGTACAGCGTGGAATGTTATGTCCTTAAGGAAACAACTCATACCAAGCTTACTGTCATTGGCCATGTCGAATTTGCCGATCTCAAGAAAATGACCAGATTTTGCCAGACACCGAACGGACGCCAATAGCTTATCTTCGGAAAGCGAATTTAAAACAAAGTCCACGCCTCTTCCATTCGTCTCACGATAAACCATTAGCTCAAACGAAGTATCTCGTGAGTTCCCGATGTGTGATTCTGAGAAAATGTAATTTTAAACTATACACATATTCTTTAGTAGTGGAAGAATAAGAAATTTCAACCTTTAAGTTGCGGAAAAGTATCTAGAAGATATTGCTTTTTCTGGGGCGTGCTGCATGTGGTGAAGACTTCCAAATTGTATGCCAATGCTATGCGTATAGCAGCCAAGCCGACACCACCTGTGCCGGCATGTATGAGAATGGTTTTTCCTTTTCTGATATTGGAACAAATAAAGAAAGCATAGTACACAGTGATGTATACCACCGGCATCGTGGCTGCTTCTTTCAGTGACCAAGATTTTGGTACTTCCCAGATAATTTTTGATGGCTTATCGACATAGGAAGCCACACCGCCCTTAACGACCATACTCATAACACGACGACCTGTTTTAGTCTCGATGCCCGAGTACTCAAAGCCCAACACACAGCTTTGATCCAATCTGTTCGAGCCATACAGGTCAACAGACAAGCGACCAGTAGCCAGCATCACGTCACGGAAATTGACTGAGGAGTAAACAACTTTTATTTCACAGTCCTTGGGATCGAAAGGCCCCTCGAACCAACGGAACGACGACAAGTCACCACGTTGTAACACATTGCCGTACACATGATCAGCTCTAGCAATAGGTTGCTCGTCTATTTTAAGCTGCAGATGCCGATACGATCCCCACTCTCCCTGTAATTTTAAAGTAAATATTTTCAGCCTTTTAGTGGAAAGTAACAGGCCCATTTACACTGGCCAACATCTGCGCGAAATGCGCGACAGATACTTAAACTCAGCACTAGCATCTACCATCAATCAAAAATGGAAGGCGCACAAAAATAATGCATTTATTGTAAGACAATGATTTGATTGGCGAGTGTGAAGTAGTAGAGAATTCAAATCAATTTTAAAATATACGAGGTCCGATCAAAAACAATCGTTATTTTCAAAAGTTACTTATATTTGCTTTTTTCATTTTCTTCTGTTGTCTTGGTAGACATGTCTGTTATATACATATGTTGGCAATATCAGCCAGTTCGGATTGTCAGTTTGTTTTTGACAGAAAAGAAAAAGGGTAGTAGTGTTTTGGTGTGCTCTGCGACTTTTTACTATTCGAAAAATTTGATCAAAGAAACTGTATTAAGTTTTGTGCAAAAAATTAAATTAAATGCGCAAAGACATTTGAAATGTTGACGGTGGCGTTTGGCAAGTCTACTACGAGCAGAAAATAAGTTCAATTGCGGTATAACCGGTCTAAGGAAGGGCGATGCTCGTCCTGGTCGCCCGAGCACGTCAACAACAGATGAGAACATTGAAACAGTGGAGAAAATGATTTTGGATAATGATGTTGGCATATTGTTCGGATTTTTACGGGTGTTTTAAGAATGAAACGTGAGGCAGCGCAGATTGTTCCAAAATGGCTAGACTTTGAGCAAAATTGACATTGCATGGATATCGCTCAGAAGCTGTTGAACAGCGTCAACTACGATCCAGATTTCATCAAAAAGGTCATAACTGGTGACGAATCATGGGTGTATGGCTATGATATTGAAAGCAAAGCCCAAGCTCACATCCGTATCCGAAGCTTCCAGAAGAGCCAAGACCGAAAAAAGCACGTCAAGTTCGGTCAAATGTGAAGGTTTTGCGCTCACTGTTTACTTTGACTGCAATGGCGTGGTGCATCATGAATTCTTGCCACAGGGTTGCGCGGTCAATAAGGAATACTATTTTGAAGTTATGCGACGTTTGCGCGAAGCAATTGGTCCGAAACGCACAGCATTGTGGAAAAAACATTTATGAATTTTGCACCAGCTCACACTGGTTTTGGTCCAAACCAAAACCGTTATCATACCTCAACTGCCGCAATCACCGATTTTCCTCTTGCCAAAACTGAAGACACCGATGAAAGGAAAGCGTTAAGTGTATTATATTTGAGGGGACTACTTGGAAGGGGACAAGATAGTTATTGATGAATAAATAAATACGTTTTGAAAAAATTTAAAATAATGGTTACATTTTGATCAGACCTCGTATCAGCTCATTTTTTTGGCTTTTAAACAAATGAACAGGCATGCAGGTGCTTGTGTTTGCTTGTGCAAATATTTGAGATATTTGTGATGACACTGAAATAATCGAAAGCTGTTGTGGGATGGCATTGCAAACCGATGGTAAATGTTAGCTGCTGATCAGTGTAAAAGGGCAATTGCTAACTGCGACAAAGTTAAAAATATCAATTGGAAAAACAATTCGAGAATTGATGCAAGTAACTGAGTATGAGAAAATGTTTTAAGTAAACAGCGATTAGAAGAATCACGTTCACAGATAGATTGCTTACATTTCTATAGACATTTACAGCCAGACTTAAAGCAAACTGGTCGCCGTAGAAAGGATCATTAAGGCTAAAAGGTGGAGCTTTAAGGTCGTCAATAAAGAAACCGGTAACCAAGTTGCCATCAGGCTCCTTGCGAAGGCAGTTCACTAGCCCAATGAGACCATTGAATTTCTCATTGAACGAGTAAACAACGACGGGTGTTTTATTTGCAACAGCCTGTTGCACATGGCCCATCCATTCAAACTCTTCATCAGATTCGCTTATTCTCACCACCAATGGCTCGAGGGCAAAGGCTTTTTTTACTTTTTGCAATAACAAAACAACTTCCTGGCTGTTTTCGATCGGGGAGGCTGCCAACAATCTAAAGTTATCCGGCACAAGTAAGTTGCTTATGTTGGAAGGAGTGCGCTCGCGAACAACTAAATAACCACCATCCACTAAGGCCTTGGTGTAAGCCTTTGAAGTGTCGCTATTTGTGTTGTCGTCTAAGTTACACACGATGATGAAGTGGCAATTGGACTGAGCTGACAGCTTTCCACTTTCAACTTGAACTGACGAGGGCAGATCTGCAGGTGTTTGGCTGGTCAGATATATGTAGTCGCCAGTAATAACGGGCAAGTCCTCTACGGCATCTAAGAAGTGGGGTATAATAGGAGAAAGCCCCTCCTGGCTCACTTCCACAACCTTAAATTTTAGAACTGGATTGTTTTCATAAGCAAATTGAATGCACACACGTGCTGCGTCCGCAAAACTCATCTTCGGAGTGGGTAAATGGGGCAAAAATTTATACTTCTCCAATACTGGAACTGCTGGCGGCTTGCGACGTTGAACTTGGCTTGCCTGTAAGCCAATTAGCTCAATACCACCAGAAACAATTCTCTCCATACCGCGATCGACGAAAACGTCAAACGCACGATTTTCAGGGTCCATCGTGTTCAAAAGTCCTGTATGGTGTAGACCATAAATGCGCAGTTTTCGAATTTTCGTGGGCAAATGAAGACTGCGTGAGTCAGTGCCTATTATATATATTTGTAACATTGCATCCATAAATGTAACCCAATTGTACTTCCATTCCACTTTGCCGTACAGACCATCACCTCTGGCCTGCTGGACCGCTTGGAAGCTGCCGTTGTAGTGATAGCCACGTAATTTGAGTTCCTTGTAAAAGTCCTTCTTCGATACCATTGGAAAGTCCGAGTTTTCAGTAAAGTTATAGACCTTTGGAACAGTCGGATGCTCAATTTCGGAAATTCTTCCTGTAACAACCAAGGCGCCCGATTCAGTGATCTATAGGAAAAAGCAAATAAGTGTAGATAAGCTCAAAACGGTGTGAACGTTGTTGCATAATTATTCACAAAAAAGTTTTTCAAAAACTTAAAAAGCTTAGAGGTGTTTTCTGTCTTAAGTTTTCAGCACAGAACACAACCCGAAGGGTCACCAGTTCAGCGGATTACAAAAATCACCACTTCTTTTGTAAAAATTTCATCAAAATGGCTGCAGTGAAGGATAGAAAATATTAAATAGCTCTTTCTCTCTCTCTCTCTCTCTCTCTCTCTCTCTCTCTCTCTCTCTCTCTCTCTCTCTGACTCCGCATTTGCTTACATTTCATTCTTGGTGAGAAAATTTCAGTGCAAATCTAATGCAAACAAAAAAGTCTTGTAAGCAAACAAATAATAATTCTTTTTATAATTAATTTAATATAAATTCTTTTTATGTTATACCTTGTTCATACATGCATTTCTAATTGAGATAATATTCAGTTTATTGACATAATATTTTTTGCGTTCATACATACAAATATTGTGCTAACTCAATTAGTATTTGACAGCTGGAAAAAAGTTGTTGTTTTTGTTTTGGTAGTGACAAAGAAACAGTGAAAAATATTTTCAAATAAGAAAAATGGAAGAAAAACTGCCTTTTATTAAAAAGATTTTAGTGTTTTACAATAAAAATATGGAACTAGTAGAAGTAGTGCGTTTGGAGTCGATAACATCTCCAAAGCGTATTATTGCCGCTTTGGAGTCATAACAATAAAAGAAAGAGAAATAAAAATTTGGAAATGCTGCAATGTTTAAAAATTTTAATGTTTTTATTTTTTATTATTTTGTTTTGTTTGCTTTTGTTTACATTTATCTCGTCATTCATCTCGCATTGTATACTTTTGCTTATTAAACACATCTTTTACAGTGTTGTGTTTTATCTTTTTCTCAATATTCAAAGCAATTTTGAGTTTATTAAGCAATAACTTTATTGACTTTTTGTATGGATGAATATTGAGCTCAATAATGGACTTTATTGCGATTACTTATCTCAATAAAGGTGCATGTATGAACATGATATTATTCAATATTTTGTTCCTGGCAGGAAGTATGTTTAAAATTTTAAACATACTTCCTATAAAAACGTCACCAATATAGGCGAAAAATGTAGCGTCTGTAGGAGCCACTTTACTCTAGGTTTCCTTCAGGGAACTTACAGTCTGTTTATGGGAGCCGACAAAACTCATTCGCGACGAGCCAATTAATGGACGACTACGTAATAAATTGTGTTTGTAGGACGCGACCTTGTCGTGTCGTACAACTTACGTTAATTGGCGCACACGTCAAATATTTATGATATTATATTGCGGCGGTTGGCTACAAGAATCTGTCGGCAACCCTTTGATTGAAACAGCTGACATACATACATACACTCAAACACACATAATAAATAAAAAACCCAAAAAAAGTTCGTAAAATTGTTTCAATTTGTTTTAACTATGCTCTAAACATATTCTTGATGCAAATTTTTCGAACTTTGTTGTTGGCTGTGTATTTTAATTGTTCGAGCCTCTAGGTCACTTGTTTTTTTTATACATAAGTGTTTATTAAATTCGACAACAAGTGACCTAAAGGCTCGAACAATTAAAACACTATGCTCTAAACATTTAACAGAAACAATCCAAGTAGTTTTATCGAATTCGTATGCAGGTTTATTATTATTCATGCGCACCCTGAAGGAAACGTCAGTAGAACAACTCTAGTGATTTACTATTGACATGGTCACCAGTACTAGTGACATATTAGACCTCATACAATGATTGACATTCAACATGCGTTTGTCATTGCAAGTCAACTACTGACGAAGGAACTAGTGAGCTGTGGTGGTTCGAATGCGACTATATGACGACCATGGTACTATTGTTTCTCTATAGACATTGTCGCTACCCTGAAAGAAATGTCAGTAGAGAAACTCAATTGAAAAATCGGGAAATAAAATTTGTCTACTCATTAACAATGTTGTCAACTCAATGTTTTCGTTCCAAATAAAAACGATTTTTATATTAAATATCATTGCTTTGGTGAATGTTAATTAAGTATACAAACAGAAAGTAAAATTGCGTGAGCTTTGGTTGCCGAGTGGTTAAAGCGGCTGTGCCAAAATTGTGAAATTTGACACGTCCAAAGTTCATAGGGTGCTGATGAAGGGTGTTTGCTACCCAGAAACAGCCGGTTGTCCACCTAGCAAATAAATTTTACTTTTCTTCACTTAATTGATATTGATTAAAAAGTAGTGAAAACCCAAGGGTTGAACTTGAGCCTGAAAAAGTAATTTAATATAAATGTATTACAACACAGAAGTTCAATAACAAAAATTAAAATTTACAGAAAAACTATTTTTATTTCATGATTTTGATGGGGTTACAAATTTCAACAATACAGCACTGTTCATAAAACAAACAAAAAATTGATAAAAAAAAAAGTCACCAATATAGGCGAAAAAGGTAGCGACTTGAAGCCACTTGACTCTAGGTTTCCTTCCTTCAGGCAAATTTTGTTCTCACACCTTTGACACTTTTGGTGAGAAAAATCGTCTCCTATAAACCCAAATAAATTGACAGCTACTACAGCTCACGAATGGTCGTGTCCTATAAGCTGGGAAAAGACAAACAGCGCAAAACTGGTCGCTGCCCATAAACTGGCTGTTAGTTTTCAAAGCTTTTCATTCATGTTTTCGACTGTTTTTTTTTTTTGGGTAAAAACTTCAGCAAAAGCCAAGTTTTTCCAAACACCTTACAACAATATTTTTTCATTGTTTATGTCTGTTGGTCTCACACACTCACATTGCCACGATGTACAGGAGTACAGCCGCCCCTACACAAATGATATGGACTTTTTATAAACGTCACTTTCGGAATATCTCATTATGTTTGTAGTTTTCAGCATCTCTATAGGCCGCCTACAATTCGTAGGTGCCGACCCTCAGGTCAGTTGATTTGTTCAAACATTCTACTTTATGTTCTATAATTTTTAAACAAATAATGAGAATTCCAAAAATGTAAGCACAAGAAAATATCGGTGGCATAGAGACATGCTAAACTCTTGAGACAGAAAACAGTTCTAAACTTTTTGATTTTTTGAAAAGTGGCTCTGGCTTCAATAGCAAATTAAGTAGTTTTGTTTAGCTTAAACTTATCAAGCCCGGAAGTTCTAGAATAAAATTGAGTTCCAGACATGAAAAGCTCGATTTTGAAAAACTTTAATTTGCGTTTGTTTATAATTTAGTTGTCTATATGTAACTTACCTCAAAATTGCCCGTTCCATAGTGAATCATAACTGTCAAGTCTAAATTTGTCTTTGAGGTGATATTTGTTGCTCGCAGAAACTTGACATCTTCAAACTCAACTGGCACATCCATGAAACTGGGCCCATGATACATGAGCGAAAACGTTTCCCAGACGTATTGTAGGTAGCCGGTGGCTGGTACCAATATTTTGCCATCGATCACGTGTCCAGCTAAGAATTCTTCGTTGTCGCTGCCCAAATTTACAGTAAAAATGCGTTCTCCACTTGATTTTGTTTTCATGTTCTCATATTTTGTTATGAACCAATCTTCCTTATGGTCCCAACGCACCAAGGAGCTTATACCGGGTGTGCCACGAGAAACTGGGAAATCAACTTTCGGATACAGATTCTGGACTGGAAAATTAGTGCCGTTGATGAAAAGCCTGCAAGAAATTAATTTCATAAGAAAACTTTGTCAAGAGTTTTTCTCTTAAAACTTCTCTTACTTGCCAAGAGCTGTTAAAAAGAAAACTGCGTTGTTTTTGTTGCCACGCTGCGTGAGAGCAATGTGAACTCCACCGGGCATTGAACGTTTTAAAATCGCTTGTAAGAGACCGTGAGGCGCAATTTCAATAGTTAAAGCGTTGTTCGGCAAAAGAGCAAATGTCTCTTCAAAAAGAACACTACTCAGCAAGTTATTTGTATGGTACTCGGCAGAGCACAAATTGCGTCCAGGTTGGTCCCACTCACTTTTTGGAACACTCGAGCTCAACCACTTGGCTGACCTGGGTTTTGGTTTGGGAATGGTTTGCTGCAGATATTTAAGCAGCTGTGGTCCCATATGTGCAATATAACGGGAATGATAAGCAATATTGGAACAGGGAACTTCTTTAGCAAAGATTTCTTTAGATTTAAGATCCTCCACAAATTTGGCCACGTCATCGGCTGGACCAGAAATTGTGCACGAGTCGGCACCGTTATGGCAGGCCACTTCTATGGTGGGCGGCAACAAATTCGCCATTTTCTTATATCCAATTCCTACGGCTGCCATAGAACCTTTAATTTTTTCGATTTCCAAGCTCACTTTACCACGGTAATATGAAGCCAATATCATTTGCTCTGGAGTAAAACCACCATCGGCATAGCCGCAGCCCAGCTCACCAACGGAATGACCTATAATGTAGTCTGGCTGCAGGTTTAGCGATCTCAGAACATCAACCAAGCCGATTTGAATTGCTGCGATACCCACAAACGAGTGCAAAATATTATCAAAAATTTTTGGATCATCGGATGATAGAATATGTATGAGATCGAGGCCTTTAGGTAGCAGGGCAGCATAGCAACGTTCAATTGATTGACGGAATTGGGGAATTATCATGAGAGATTTTCCCATTTGTGACCACTGCGATCCCATGCCACTAAACACCCATACGATGGGTCGCTTGATTCCCGTATAATGCTGTACATCTCTTTGCGTTACTGTGGCCGGTTCCATGCCATTCTTGCAACAAATTCCAAAACCACGAAAAACCAGGCCGGAGACTTCATCATTTTGTATATTTTGCAACAGTGCTATAAACTCTGCGTCCAGCGGACGCTTTTCTATATCATCCAAGACAGTGTTTACTGATTCCTCGTTTCTACCAGCCCAAACCACTAAACGTGGGATATCATCGTCCGGCACACCGTGGTTAATTTTACACTTGTCGAATCCCTTCAGCAAGGCATGAGCATTGGCACCGCCAAAGCCAAAAGAGTTTACACCAATATATGGTTTCTCCAAATCCATTACATCCTTAACCACAACCAAACGTCCTTCAGCCAATGGGGCAATTTCTGGCTTGATTTCGCTAAAGTTAATATTGGGCGGTATTTTTCTATTTTCAAATGCAAAACAAGCCTTAATTAAGGAATTCACGCCAGATGCAGCTTCCGAATGACCCACATTCGACTTTACGGAGCCTACCAATAGCGGCGATTTTCGCTGGCTACAAATAACATTATCAATGGCACGACATTCCTCTGGATCCCCCACCACGGTGCCAGTGCTATGCGCTTCCAAATAACCCAAATCTTCTGGGGTTACATCAACCTCTTCATAAAATTCGCTAAGCAGCTTCTCCTGCAACTTTCCAGAAGGATAAGTTATGCCTTCTGGCTTAAACCCATCACAGTTCGTTTTGGAGTAGACCACAGTTGCATAGACTCGCTTTGCATTACGCTTGCGCTGCAAAAACATGCAATTAATTGCTTCGGAGCGAGTGTAGCCACTTGCATCTTTATCGAATGGTCGACAAACACCATCGGCCGACAGCACGCCAAGTCTGTAAGAAAATTAAATGTTCTCACCAGGCACAAGCATTCCGATATATGCTTAGAAATGCTGAACTTACCTCGCAAACTGCAGTGTAACGAATGGGTGCAAAAGCAAATTTGCACCACCAATTATGGCTGCATCGATCTCACCATTTCTCAATGCAGTAAATGCATTATCTAGGGCGTACATTGAACTTGAACATGCAGTGTCCACAAGATAGGAGGGACCCTGCAAGCCCAGGGCATATGATATGCGATTGGGCAACATAGCGCGACTACATCCTGTTATACCAAAACCACCAGAAGAGACTTTCTCATAGAACCAGGTCTTTTCCGATTCCGAAATGCAAGAACCAATGTAGACACCGGTCTTGGTGCCGCGTATGGACTTGGGGTTGATGCCTGCATCCACAACCGCTTCATAGGCTGCTTCCATTATAATGCGTGTTTGTGGATCCATTGTGTGTGCTTGTTTAAAGTGGACACCAAAGAATGTTGCATCAAATTTTTCAAGTTCATAGATTTTTCCTGAACGCTGCGGAATTTCAGGGTTAAAATGGCGCCACCTTCGTTCATCGTCATCGACCATGTCAATCTAGAAAAGTTCAAATTGATTCAGATTTCTTTAACTCACGCCAGTTTTGCTGTGGCATTGCGCTCAGTGCATTGCGCTCAGTGCCAGAAAGGACTCCATCGCATTTTGACAGATGCCATCATAGAAATTGAAAAATATTTACAATCGAAATTGTGAAAATATTTCCACTGTTTACCTGTTACCTTTCGTTTTAGGTTAGAAACATTCTATGCTTATTCAACACACAAACAAAACCTTTCTACAAAAGCAAGAGCAAGACCAATGGTTGGAATACAATATATTGTTTGCATTAACTATATATGTATATCAGTAGCACTACGTATCATATTTCCTTAACTTTTTCTCTAAACATATAATCAAAAATGAACTTAATTATTTATTTGCTTTATAGCATGTTTCCACGACATGTGCTTCGCTCTCTATTTGTGCTTAACACCCCAATCAGGAGCGAAGCAACGTGCTTCGCCATACAAAATTTTGAGAGCGAATGAAGTTGCTTCATGTTGAAGCTACATGCGAAGCACGTAAAATTCCTGTCTTCTCTAATTTATATCGCAAATTTATCAGCACTATCTGTCAAAATCATATATTGTAATCAAAAATAATAAATAAATAAAAAGCCAAGAACACGTAATTCTTCCATAAAAATTAAGCTTAAGTTCTGCCCTGTATTTAATGCCCTGCAATGCCAACTCCGAAGACATTTCCATATGAATATGATTTTCTTGCAAAAACACTTTGACTTACTTTTTTGTTCATTTCGACAAATTTTCTTTACGAAAGTTAATAGAAAATTCATGCTGGCTTATCAAAAACAAAAGTCAAATCGAAGCCCATAGACGAGTAGTGTAAACAGTGTGATCCATAAATATGATTGAGAGAGCGAAGCGGGTGATTCAACTCGTAATGGAAACATGCTATTAAGAACTAATTGAAATGTATTATTTTCAAAATTAGGGTAATAATTTAATCTACTGCAATGCAAAGGCAATGCTATCTGCTTCTGTGAGTTTATATGGGTATACTTTTCGTCCGATCTATGGCCGACTGTTCTAGTCTTTAATTTATCACAGTTCTGCTGGTCATTTCCTTCACAAAGGTTTTTGTAAACTACATAAATTTGTAATATCTAATCCATCAAACATTTCCTTTGTCTTTCTCAACAATTTGTCCAATGTTGTATAGCCTTTATGAGCTATTCTACACTGTTAAATATGTTAGATCTTGCTATTCTTTCCAATAGTCCCGGTATACATATATGTTAAAGATTTGTAAATTTTGGACTCAGTTACACCAACCATATTCTGAGTACTTCTATTCTAAACCTGGGGCCAAATCACCGCATTCGAAATCGAGTCTTCTTTCGTGTATTTCGACGGCTGCAATTTTTTGGATCACAGTATTCGATCGCATTAATATTGTCTACTACTATTTTTTACATCGCAGCACGCGTATGACAATAAAGAAACAAAACGAAAAAGGACAACAAAATATAAATAAATTGGTAAAAAAAAACTTCAAGATAAATGAATTCAAATGTGTTTTTATGTTTCTCATCTTCGGAATCGGAGGATGAGTCCAATATCGCCATTATAAGTAGAAACATTTGTGACAAAAGCAATCCTTTTTCATTGCCAGAAGCTGAGTAAGTTGTGAGTTTAAAGCAAAAGATTAGAACTAAATGTTTCATCGTTTGTACATATGTATGTAGATTCAAAAGACGTTTTCGGCTCCCTAAGGAAGCTTTTGAATACGTTTTATCGGATATAAATATCTCTGGTCACATGTCGACGACCGTACCATCCGTATTGCAGCTTGCCGCTACATTGTCCCTTTTGGCCAATGGCAGCTTTCATCACATGGCCGGGAATTATTTTTTAGTGGGGTTGGCACAAAGCACTATGTGCAAAGCAGTGAAAAATGTAACAAATGAAATACACTATTTAGTGGAAAATCGTTTTCTTGGTATTCACTTTCCCTAAAAACAATAAAATTTATATTTTTTAATTTATTTCTTGAATTTTTTGTCGCTTCTTTGCTATTTTATTTGTTTTGCTGCTAAAAGCTAGAGTTTATTTGTTTTCGATAGTGTAGTAACAATCGAGTACAACATCGATTAGATGCGTTTCGATAACGAGTCCTGTAATCCACGTTAACAGCATTTCGATGACAAAGCCCTCGATTCCGAATGCGGTGATTTTCCCCCTGATTCGCAAATCTATGAGCTAGTGTAGCCGGAAAATTATTATCTTCTAAGATACTCGTAATCTTAATAATATTTTATTAGTTCGAGCCTTAAGGTCACTTGTTTTTTTTATAAATGTTTACTAAATCCAATATTTCGATACCACAATCAGTATCTTCTTCAGGAATGTTTTGATGTTTTTTCAAAAAAAAAAAAAATTTTTTTCTTATACTAAACAACAAAAGTCGAAAAATTAGCATCAATAATAAATCTTAATAATATTCTCTATGTGAAATTCCTCATCACTAATCTTGAAAACTCTATCTACAAAACTCCTTTCACGCCTTTTAAGATAAAAAAAAACTTCATTTAAAACCCGTTCTACTTATTTTTTTCATTTAAATTTACTAATCGTTTCATGTGAATTTAAATGTAAAAAAAAAAAATGTTTCTTCTAACTGTCAAATAAATAACTGTCAAATAATTAATTAACAAATTCTTGAATTTGTATTTCATTTAATTCAATTGTGTTTTTCCATATATTTTTTTTTATTTCGCTTATTGCAGCTTTTCTATGTTCTGCAGTCAGTTAAAATGGAAATGCATTTTTAATGAGGAGGCTCAAAACGAATTCTCTGCATTCAGGAAACTTGGTCAGTAAAATTAACTCTTTAAAATAAAAATAAAACTCCATTTGAAAACCGTCTTACTTATTTTTCATTTAAATTTACCTATTACTTCATTCGAATTTAAATAGTAAAAAATCTGCGGAACTCATTCGGTAAAAATAATGATTTTTCCTTTTTTCTAACTGTCAAATAATTCATCAACTTGTAAAAAAAATTTTTTTTTTCTTAGATGGTCATTTATTTAATTATAGTTTTCTATCTGTATCTATCTACTTTTTCAATTCGCTAATTTAATTTTTGTACTGCAAGCCTCGAACATGCAGCATCGCCACTTGAAAGCAGCTGCCACAGCCACTCAGACATCGCAACAATCAGAACAAATTCAACAGCAATCAATTTAAGTAATTTTAATGTAACAGCTTCGTTCCTTAATGTATGTGTAACATAAGTTACCCTGCCGGCAACTCAGTTAACTGGTAATGAATTATAAGCTAACTTTTTTACAACTGGACTGACTATTTTAACATTACGATGTCCTAGGAGGTAGTCAATTGTCCGACGCTGCATTACTTTTCAACTAACTTAAAGTTAGCTACTTAAAAGTCAGTACATACAGAAAAAAATGTACAAATCAAGGCTGATTTTACATTTTTCGGTGGTAATATTTATTATATTTTATTAAATTAAATTTCATCCTATTTTTTTTTAGCCTCTGGTGGGATTCGAACCACTAAGCCTCAAGACTGATGAGCAGCCACCTTAACCCATTCAGCCATCGCAACATTTAAAACGAATGCGACAATAAGCAATTTAATTCAAGAGTTATTTACCGTGCATGTGTGTATGTTAGTATTTGAATTTTGGGTGAACTCTGCACTACGTTTCGATTGTATTGTAGCTAATTTGAAGCTAGTCCATAAAAGTTAACGTAAAGTTAATTATTTTAGTAGTCGACTACCAATTTGCTGGCAGGGTATATATATATATATGTTAAAATATTTTGTTTAAGTGTATGTAATTTTCAAACATTTGTCAGTATAAATTAAATTGTTTTTGAAATTGTAAAAAAGAAAAGGTTTTTGAAAAAACATCGAAATATTCCTGAAGAAGATATCCATTGTGATATCGAAATATTGAATTCAATAAACACTTGAAAAAAAAAAAACAAGTGACCTTAAGGCTCAAACAATCAAAATATTAAAATAAAATTTAATTATTTTTTAAACGTTTTGTCACTTAAAAGTAACTGCACTGATTACTTCTCGAATAAACTACGGTCAGTTACTGTAAAAATATTCTGAGAGTGCCAACAGCAGAATAGCACGTCTGCAGGGACATAAACAGAAAATGAATCAATGGAAATGTATTTAGGAATCAAAAAAAAAAAAAAAGAGCTTCAACCGAAGGACCATATGCTGTGAGATTTCTTTAATCCACCTTCTGCTAAAGATGCTAAAATTATTTTCAATCGAACTTCTCCTATAATTCTATCACTTGTAATCTGCAACTGAACAGGGATAACACTTTTTTGCTGTATTTCGTACTCAAGAGCTGCTCATTTCTTAGTGTTTAGTTTACAAAGATTAAAATCAGGCCTGGGAAAGCTAGAGTATATATTATTTTTGAAAACATAGGGATTTCCGTTAACTTAGCACTCAGTAAAATAAAGTTTTGAGAACCGCATAAGGGCAAAAGAAGCATCACTTTAACATAAAATTAATTTTTTACATATTTATTTCTCAGGAAAATCAAAATAGGAATTGTTGTTTAATTAATTGCATTAAAAATGGAAACGCACATTTTGAGTTGAAACTGACATGGGTAACAAATGGCAATTACAGGTGACCGTTGAAATTTTTTTCTTGTTTTTGCTTTTGGTAAAATTGCTGGTAAATTTTTTAAATTATAGTTCCGTTTCCGTGTTTTAGCTCGTTATTCAATTAATTTATAAAACTCGATTTTTTATATTTTTTGGCTAAAAATATTCCATAAGAATTAATTAGCAACAAATATTTACGGTATTTCTAATTTTATTCCGATATTATTCTCAATACTTGGAGAACTTGAAGTTTCCTTAAGACCGTATGCATTACACACACACACACACACACATTTTTATGCCGGAGCGCACTCACCTTGTTGTAAAGATTGTATTCATATTCTGCAACATTGTGACAGTTGGGAAATTTTCCAGCGATACCGGAAATCACAATATCATCTCCCTCCGTTTCAGGAAATATTCTGGAGTATTTCTTATATTTTTTTTCAAGTGGGGTTTTTACAGCTTCGTTTGCTTTTGACATGTTCAACCCTTTAATTATTATAATTCCTGCTTGCGATATTACAGTGATTTGTCGAAGCGAATGATTTGTTTTTACGCGTAATCCAAAGTAAAAAAGTTCACAATTAAACTGAACGAATTGCCAATCAGATTGCAATTGCTTCACGAAAACACTGTGGTTACTTTTATAATTTGATTGCGAATCATTAAAAATTCAAATAAGTATTGGTTTTTCACGAATTTCAATTATATAAAATAAAAATAAAAAAAAAAAGCTGGACGAAAATGCACAATATAAATACAAAGTATGTTTTGCATAATTAAGAGTTTATTTGATAATTTATGCACATATAAAGAATGCTTGCACAGTGGTTCGAAGAAATTTCTCTTTTCCCAACATTCTGATAAAATAAAATAAAAAACAAATTACTTTTATTAGAGGGCAGTGTAAACTGTTATACTGTGTATTAATAGTAGTTGTCCAAAGTTCAAATAATATGTACAGGTATGATAGTCTGAATGTATGTAATGTGTTAATCCTTTACATCATGTGGGAGTTTTTTTTACCAAAGCACATACAAAATAAATTCAGAGATGGCCGGGAGCCATCTGTGGGTGAAGGTATTATGCTTTCTTATCTCAAAATTTGGATTTAAGTATGTTTCGTTCATGCCATATCTTACAGATAATGGGGTTTTCGTAAACGAATTTAATCATTCATTTGCTATACGAACCAATAGGTCTAAAAAATAACAAGTAAAAGTGCTTTATTGGGCTGTGCCGAATCTTATATACCCTTGACCAAAGTGTAATTAAAAGCGTTTCTATATAGATGTGTAATATCAGGTTATATATGAACTTTGATGCATATATCCTAGTTTATTTGTAACCTTATTGGTCATCTAGCGATCCTGAGGGGATTCAGAGACGTTTTGCATATGTCTCGGTCGAGTGATCACATGGATCCCATACTCTGCTTCGGTAGAAAGTATGCGGTCTTCTTTCCTACGAGGGAGGAGTGGTGCTCAAACCCAATATGGCTACGAGATGACTCACAAAAATGGTACACTGATGGATCCAAGGAGCGGGAATAGTGGGGCCTAGGGCACGCAGGGCAGTAACCCTTAGCAGGGACACCACAATTTTCCAGGCGGAATTATATGCTATGGTGGGAGCTGTAGAGATACTATCCGAAAGGAGATACACAGGAGTCAAAATCAAGATACTCTCCGACAGCCAGTCGGTACTCAAGGCCCTGAGTGGCTGTTCGTTCACATCCAGGACAATACTGGAATGTCACGACAGGCTAAATGAACTGGCCACTCACAATCAGATTACTCTGATATGGGTGCCAGGTCATGAGGGGCACAAGAGTAACGAGTTGGCTGATACCTACGCAAAAAGGGGAGCCAATGGGGCTTTTATTGGACCCACTCCATCCTTTGGCTTTAATAAGCTACTCCTCAGGGGGGAGATCAGAAAATGGACAACATCCATCACAGAGAAACTGTGGAATGACACTAGGGGTCTGGAACACTCGAAGAAATTTCTTAGCTTTGATGCCAAGAGGGCGGATCTCGCTCTAAAATTAAATAGGAAGAATCTAAGGACACTGTGTGCAGGAAACATCTACACAGAATGGGACTATCCAGCACGGCAACCTGCAGATTTTGCGTAGAAGAAGAGGAGTCAATGGAACACTTGATTACTGAATGTGTGGCACTTGGCCACAGAAGATACAGGCTGTTGCAGGCCTATACATTGGGTTCACAGGACTTGCAAGGGCTTCCACAGAAGGAGCTAGTACTGTTTCTTGATGTATTAAACTCGTGAGGGAAAAGGGTTGCACAATAGATCATTATTGGTCGCAGTGCAAAGGGCCATCCTGGACCAACCTAGCATTAATAATAACAATAATAATCCTAGTTTATTTGAAAAACAGGCACTTTTGTATATTAAAATGGTATGACCATGAGTTTTGATCAAGCAATAGCAGAAACCGGAAAGTATAAATGCATTTGTTAGCAGGGGTGTTAGGAAAATCTTTTCAGAAAATGTCAAATTTTGGAAAGAAACGTCATTTATAAAAATGTACAAATAAACCCAAAATTAATTAATTTTATTTAATAATATCTTTTATAGGTACTCGTATTGTACAAAAAACAATTCAACATGCACTTTACTATAACAAAACAAGTACAATTGTACTTGTACATATGTACGTATTATAAAAATTTTATAATAATATTATTCATAAAAAGTTTATTGCTTTGTGCCTTTTAATTAAACCGTTTGTAATGGTTACATTAAAATACTCTGAAGAGTGATATTTTAGATAGTCCTTAGCAAAAAAAAAATCCCTTCAATTGTTTTTGTCGCCAAGGAATTTCTAATTTTAGTTTTGTTTTTAGTTTGACTAAAAATTCCTTCAGCGTTAGCAGATGAATTTGGCAAAACCATGAAATCGTTAATAAAACCACATTATTTCATAACTTGATTGAGTTGATTTGTTTCCAAAAAATATTAAAATCGGTTGAACTTTTATTGAAATTTAAAATCCGCATTTCTCTTACTTCGTTTTCAACTTCCTGGTACTTCTCTTTAGATACCAAATTTGGAAAAAAAAAATTTAACCAGGATATTATAGAAGTATTTTCATTTAAAATAACGAATCGATTAATTAAATTCAAATTATTTAAAACTGAATTTCCGAGTCAAATCATTTCTTTATTTGACAGTATAACTCAACATAAAATTAAATACATTTATCTACACGTTGCTTATAAATTTCAACGTCAATTCTACACTGCGACATTTTTTTCTTTTACGTGAACACCAAGATAAACTTCATCTCTTGGTAAAAAAAATTATTCCTTTCACAAAACGTTCTGTGATGGATATAATTTATCATTATTTCTCAGACAAGGTAAGCGCAGTACCATACTTAATAAAGATGTGTCTGACTGCCATACAAATTTAAAAATTATATATAGAGTTTAACAGACAAATTACGTATATAGTTCTTAGGGATATCATTTCCTTCTTATTAACATACATATGCTTGTTGTAAGCGATCGTAGGAATGCTGTCTAATAGTGATTTTCTTTCTGGAGTAAATTAAAGTATGTATAAACATTTTTTAAAGTTTTCTTTCAATTACTTTCTCGTAGTTGTTATAAATTTAAAAAGGAGCGAAGCTAGAAAAACGTCAAAATACAAGAGTTTCTGTGAAGAAAAACGCCAAACGTCATTTTGATGGTTTTTGATCAAAATTACATCAAAATGATGTAAAATCGTCACATCTAACACTCATGTTTGTTGGATAATATAGAATACCTGTTCATAAGTAACTTAAAAGAAGAATCTAGTTTTAGTAACAAATTTTTGTAGCATACCACCAAAAAAAAATCACTTATAACTTAAACAGCATTGCCTGCATTACATTGTAATGAGCGCCTCGATGGATGAATTGGTAAAGTGCTCTGCTAAGAGTCTCCGAGGTCGCAGGTTCGATTCCTGCCGAAGGCTCTGGGTGTTTCTGCAGACAAGCAAAAGGCTTCGCAGTTTTGTGTTTGTTTATAAAAAAAAAAAAAAAAAATATGCAGCCTGAACGTGATAAAATGTTAGTTTGGGTCTTTCTATGCGCAGCTGGCGATATTCACTTTCATTTGAAATTTTGTATACATTCAATTACCTTTTAATTACCTTTAACTATATTTATATATCTGCCACTTTTTGCATTACATTGTACACAGAAAAAATTATTGTTTTCATTCAAACACAATATTAGCTGTATCAAGTGAATTTTTGTTCAATTCAGGTCCCACAACAAAATTCGTAAAATCAGTCACACATTTTGCAGCATATTTATTAAAAAATAAATTCAATGTTGTAATATCAAACAATAATTTAATAGATACAGTAAAAATGTTTGTTGGAAAGAGAAATATTTTCAAGCAAGTGGTTGGTTGAATATATTTTGATGATAATTTTTTCTGTGTATGTATTTTATAACGTATTCTTTTCTTTATATATATAAATCACTACTATACAGCACCAACTATTAAGCCAAGAGGTCCGAGTTCGAATCCCAGATGGGCCGAACATGAAAAATTCTTTTTATATATAAATATTTGTTTTTTTGCATTTACTGGTGTTTGCTAACTAAAATTGGTATGAGCAGAATTTTATTAAAAATCATGCTAAATTTTTACAAAAATTATAACCTCATTCAATATCATGGTGCAACACAACATCTATTCAAATTGCTTATTGTACCTTTTATTCTAATTATTATGAGGTCGATTTAAAGCCCACCAGAGGTAAATGGAAAACTTTGCAATACAAACTTAAAGAAACCATAATATGAAAAGAAAATAAGGCAGAAGATAATCACATAAAAACGATAAAAAATTTAATAAAAAATTTTCTTATAAATGATTTCTGTATGTATTTTTATATTCCTTGAGAGTAATGATTTTCACTAACTTTTTAAGCATTGGGTTTTATTTTAATTACAAAAAAATATAAAAAGTGTAATGGACTTCAAACATTCTTTTTGCTTTTTCGAGTCTACTGATGAGTTGTTTAGCAGCAACGAAATGTCGGCGGCATATAGACGGCTGAGAAAGGCAGAAAGCATTAAGGTCTATTTTTTTAGACCTAAAGTAATAAATTTCAATTGGCTCTTATAGCGAATAAATAATTAAGTTCATTGTTGAGTAATGTATTACATTTTTTTTTTTTTGGGACATCATGAGCAAAAATATGCACTTCTGTAATCATAAATGTAAGTATTTGCTATTACGTTTTCTGATGACTAAGTACCACCTTTGGTAGATGAAGTTTATTAAAAAATTGCATTAAAAAGATTTTGTATTTTGTACCTTAGGGTAACCTATTTCAATTACATTTTGTACATTGTACGCTAACTGCTCCTCCTTTCAAAATAAATGTATTAAAAAGAATTATATTGCTTACAGAATATTTAAAATTTAATAGCTGAAGTTGTGTTGGTGGGGATATTAAAAACGTTAAACATAAATGTGGACTACATACATATGTTAATATGCATAAGGCATTTAGAAAGAAAGTATTTTTTTCAGTTTTAAAAACAGTTGGCATAAACTACTAAATGTTATTAAAAGAAATTGCCCTAAAGTACAAGCTACAAGGTGGAGCAAAAGTAATCCTCCTATCAGAAAATGCTATAAATTTTGCGATGGGCCCCTAATGTCAGTTCTGTTTTGACATTTGTGTGGTAAACACATGCGAAATATACGTTAATAAACAATGTTACGCTACACCGCTCCATAACGCTGAATATTGGTGACTATATGACCAATAATCGGTCAAATTTTCATAAAAAATAATCATGAGTGATGAGGCCCATTTCCATCTTAGCCGGTACGTAAATAAGTAAAATTTACGCTTCTGGGGCACTGAAAATCCGCGTGTTACCCACGAAGAGCCATTACACCAGCTCAAAGTCACTGTATGGTGTGCTGTTTTCGCTGGAGGAGTCATCGGACCTTTTTTCTTCGAAGACGTAGCGGGCCAAACGGTTGTTGTGAATGGTGAGCGCTACAGAGCAATAATCAACGAGTTCTTTTTGCCGCAACTTGATGAATTGGGATTGGAAAACATGTGGTTCCAACAGGACGGTGCTACGGCACACACTGCACATGCCACAACCGATATGCTGAAGGATGCATTTCCCGGGCGCCTAGTCTCCCGTTTTGGCGATTTGCACTGGCCAGCAAGATCGCCTGATTTGACCGCTGCAGTGTGGGGCTTTTTGAAGTCGCGGGCTTATGTCAACAAACCTCAGACTCTTGCAGCTCTTTAACACAATATCCGTCAAGAATGTGAGCACCTATTGCCGGAAGTTTTGGCCAATGTGATGGAAAGTGCTATAAAAAGGGCTCAAATGACAATCAACTGTGGCGGCGGCCATTTATATGATATCATATTCTCGACTTGATGTAAAAAAATTAAAAGGCCAAATAAAAATAATCCACAAGAAGAATCAAAGTTTTTCATTTTTTTTTTTAATTACAGCCAAAAAACATCGGAAGGTTATTTTTGCGCCACCCTGGACAATCGTTTGTTTAAAATATACATAAAATTAAGTGGCAAGACTTCCTGTTCGCATACTCCTCCTAGACAGCTTGTCCGATTTCAATGAAATTTTCTGGGGTGATGGAGGGTGCACATAAGAAATTTGATGTGTGTATCTTTGTGAGTATATTTGCAAAAACAAACAAAAAATCGATTTTAATCGATTTAGGTGTAGCAGAGAGCACCGGGTAAGAGCTATTCTAGATCGAAACGATTTGTTTCTTAAAAAATTGATGTTATTATTGTATTATTTACTTTAATATCCTAATCGCTTGAAATATCATGCAGGACAACGTCTCTTATCACGATTTTGCAACGGAAACAGGGGGCAAATCACCGCATTCGAAATCGAATGCTTTGTCATCGAAATGTTGTTAACGTGGATCACAGGACTCGTTATCGAAACGCATCTAATCGATGTTGTTCTCGATTGTTACTACACTATCGAAAACAAATAAATAAACTTTAACTTTTAGCAGCAAAACAAATAAAATAGCAAAGAAGCGACAAAAAATTCAAGAAATAATTTAAAAAATATAAATTTTATTGTTTTTAGGGAAAGTTAATACCAAGAAAAAGATTTTCCACTAAATAGTGTATTTCATATGTTACATTTTTCACCGCTTTGCACATAGTGCTTTGTGCCAACCCCACTAAAAAATAATTCCCGGCCGTGTGCTGAAAGCTGCCACTGGCCAAAAGGGACAATGTAGCGACAAGCTGCAATACGGGTGGTACGCTCGTCGACATGTGACCAGAGATACATATTTATTTCCGATAAAAACGTATTCAAAAACATTTAGTTCTAATCTTTTGCTTTAAATTCACAACTTACTCAGCTTCTGGCAATGAAAAAGGATTGCTTTTGTCACGAATGTTCCTACTTATAATGGCAATATTGGACTCATCCTCCGATTCCGAAGATGAGAAACATAAAAACACATTTGGATTCATTTATCTTGAAGTTTTTCACCAATTTATTTATATTTTGTTTTCCTTTTTCGTTTTGTTTCTTTATTGTCAAATGCGTACTGCGATGTAAAAAATAGTAGTAGACAATATTGATTGCGATCGAATACTGTGATCCAAAAAATTGCAGCCGTCGAAATATTTGTACACACGAAAGAAGACTCGATTTCGAATGCGGTGATTTGCCCCCAGACTTGCAGTCAAAATTAAATTTGATTGCAGAACAACGTTTGCCGGGTCAGCTAGTATATTATAAACCTTAGTTACTAATAATCAGGGTTGTTGTAGAATCTGATTGCTATCAGAATCAGAATTGAAATCGACACAGAATTAATTTTGTTGTCAGAGAAACAGATATTTGTCATTTTTGTGTTCGAATCAAAATTGTGCCAGAACTGGGTGTCACAGAATCTGTTTTTATCGTTTTTGTTTTCAACATAAATAATCTGATCAGCTGTCAGGTGGCAGATTTGTATGTTTGTTTTAGGCTGGTAAATACAATTTAGCTCACAATGTAAGTAAATTTATTTTTTTATTTATTAAACTAAATAAGCAAAAATTTTCATTATCAGCCATTGTTGGCTTCACCCACTGAGGGCACACATGCCTTTGCAAAACCTTTAGTACGTTGCTTAAGACAATTGACACCGTACTTCTGGCAAGACAAACGGCACTATCATTTCCTATTGATTTTTGATTTAAAAAAAAGGCAATGCCAAAAAAAGGCAATGTCGCAGCTGGAAATGTTTGAAGGAGGCAAATGAACTTTGACAATGTTCAACAGCATTTGAAAAGCCCATTTGTTTAAACGAAATTGGCTAATAAATCTGTATATTTATTATAGCTAAAACGTCTTTAGCATTCTTGTACATACTATATGTATACTTACGCTGTTTCCGGCAGCTCCAATGGGTTGGTGTAGTCCCTTAAAATCTTCCGTTTTACTGTTTCATTGTTGTTTTCCTCAATCAATATGTATATATGTATATAATGCTAGGAACACAACTGGGACGAAAGACGAATTTCGCCCAACCCGACGAATACGCCGGTTAAAATTCGCTGTGTAAAATCGTCGTATGAAGCACAATAACGACGAAAAACAAAAACATCTGTTATATATTCCATTTTTGATATGTACATATGTAAAAATATGCCATAGAACATTTTCAATTTCTTCTTACCGGATAAATTTACCAAGCCGTCAATTTTCTCCCATATTTCCGTCTTTTTCTGGACATTTTCAAATCCTTTTGATCCCAGTTTATATAAACATTCATGAAGTTTAACATTTTCAATTACAATTTCACTTGTATACACTTTCTCAGTTTTTTAATTTTTTCTTATTATAGTTGAACAGCTGATGGGGTGACCATATTCAAAAAAAAATTGGTTGCTAAAAAATTTTGCATTACCAAAAACAAAAAACTAAACACTACAAACATGTTTTATAATCGAATAAGTTGGCATTTTATTTTAAATGCAAAAAGTCAAAGCTTAGCACTTAAAATAAAAACTATTAAAGTAAAAATTAACTGTTTTTACTACTAAAACACTTGAAAACTAAAACCAAAATGGTCACATGGTACTAATTTGTTCGTCGTTCGCCGGCGTAAGAAATAGCAATGAATCTATTTCAAGTTCGCCGCGTACATTGAATTTCGAGGGACGCTGTGACGGCATGCATTTTCAATTACATCAATGTGTTTTATTTTTGACGGCGATTGTTCGCGGCGAAAAATTTGTTGTTCGTCCCTGTTGTGTTAATAGCATAAAGCTATTGCCTCTACCATTTTTTAACGATTTTTTAATATATGAAAAAATATTTATCAAAATATATGTATGTGAAAATCTACTGCAAAATGTAAACAACAGCACAACCAAAACAAAACAGCTGATTCGAATATGGGTTTTACTGATGTTCGAATCAGCGCAAAACCAAGACGATTTCATGACACCAATTCAAATCAGAATTGATTTTCAATTCTGATCATTCCCAATTCTGACCTGGATTCTGCAACAACCCTGAATAAACTGTTCTTTTAAGTATTTTTTTTGTTCCAGATAAATATACAGGCTTTCTTCATCAGCAAAGAAATTTTATTTCTAATCTTCAATTTTTAATTTGCCCATTTTTTGTTCCAAAAATTATGGTTTTGAGCAAAATTAACTGGCATCTCTTAGCAAGTGTCTAAGAAGCTATGAAAAAAATGACCACATCTTTTTCCAGTAATTTGCTGGCCTTGGGAATCTCTAGAGATCCATAAAATAGAAATGGTCACTAGTTTCGCCAAGCTGAATATAGAGCTTAGCAACCCTTTTGTAGTACTATTGACAAATCCTTGAGCTTTTTCATCTGTTACACTGTGTAATAAGTGCCGGAAATGTTTCTTAAGTAAATGTTGTAGGGATGATTTTAATTAATTTACACTTAAAATTGTTATCAATAATTTTGTACAAGTCCCTTCATTTGTAGCGCATAATTATGAAATTCACTCATTGGGAATAGATGCGTATGATGGATGCAGAGCGGCATTACAGTACGCATACGCAGGTGTGTATGCGTTTGTTTTTACGCGATGAGGCACCAACAAATTGTAACCTCATAGTTTACTCGATTCGTGTGGCTTAGAAAAAGAGATAGCTATATGTTTAAAATTTTTTAAAAAAATTCATATTTTCACAACTTATAAAAATGTCATTTTTATTATCACATAACAATCATTTACTTGAGGCTGCCCACTTTGGAGGATTGTGGAGCACAACTCCCTTTAAAAATGAAATGTGTTAATTTTGTCATAGTCCCCTGCTTATTGAAGTTCCAATGTGATAAACGAGCATTGTCGTGCAATTTTTCCAAATTACATACTTTGGAAGTTAAAATTTGCATAGTAACACCAGGAACTTTAAAAATATCGGATTTACTTGAGGGTAAGAAGCTTTCTCTTCTCACAGCTAGAACAAAAATAGAGCTTTTCATTAAAACGTTATTATTTCCCGTTTTCGGGAACGCATGCATGTGCTTCAACATTCTATATTGATGCTAAGTGTGTTGAAAACGCATTTAGTGTATGCAAGTGAGTGCATAATTCGGAAATAGATTTTTTCTATTTCAAATACAAGATAAACAAATATGTATAAAAAGTCCACGCTCACACCAGTGTTATTTACACCATTGCCGAATTCTAAGCAATGGTTCAATATCTTTTAATTAAAGTACAATGGACTTTGTTGGTCGTCAATTTATTTTAAAATATGTATTTCACTTTACTAAAACGGTTTATGTCTTTTTTTCGATTGTTTTATGCTTATATATACATATATTAAGTTTGTTTTACATGCCTAGATACATATATATGTACATTAGAGTGGAGCAATTTAAGTGGTTGTCAACTTCGTAATATATTGCTGATAATACGGCGTCAAAAAATCAAAATCGAGCTTGCGTTTGTTAACGCGAATCTTTTTTTTCTTCATTTCTAAGGTTTCTCATTAAAAATTGGTAGCTCGATTTTGATTTTAGACCCATGGCTTCTTGGAGAAGCCTTCTTAAGGGCCCAGGGTATGTGCAATAAAATCATCACTCATTTAATGTCGTACTTGTTCGGCCACACGTGCATGCGATCGGCTCTGCTTAAAGCAAAAATAAAACTTTTTTTTTTTTTTGTATTATTGTTGAAGCCTTTTTTTCGTATGTCTCTACTACTAAGCGGCAGAAAAAATCTAATTTAGTTTCAAATTTTGTGGTGGATACATACATAAAAGTGCTCATGCAAAAAACAGAAGCCAAATGCGTAATATTTGCTTGCTTGTGTTTCTTTATGCATACAGCAGCGAAAACCCAGTGGTCTTCGCCATCCCAGTACTTTGATTATGTCAACGATGCAGCCGCTTCGATTAACTACTTTTTCCTCTTCCCATCCCATCCTTCTCGTACATAAATGCTATTGAAAAAGTACTAAAATGTAGTTTTTTTCATGAAGTTATGTATATTCCCTTAAAATTAAAAATCTTAAAAAAGTCCAGTTGTTCTTAGTGGATGTACCCGCTCTTTTTGAATTTGTATGTTACTTACGTTAAGTCCGGAGATAGAAAATTACCGATATGACCAAATTTAAAAAATGAAGAAAATTATTACAGCATGTTTTGAGAGGAGTAATATTTAGTTTATGTTTTCTTCCTGTTCTCATTCCTCTTCTGGATAAATACAATTGAAAAAAGTACAAAAACGCAGATTTTACCTCTTTTATCCCCTTAAAATTCAAAATTTCCAAAAAGTACCAGAGATCGATCCAATTATATTTAGTGTGCTTTCAGATCCTTTCTAAATTTTCGTTCTGCCTTTGCTAAGGCCAGAGAAATTGAGTTACCGATTTTTCCCTTTTTACCCGTTTTTATCCATAATGTGTTTAAATTTAAAACAAAGAAGAATTTTGTTTTAGCATTTTTTTTTTTTTTACTATTTAGTTTTTACTTTTTGGAACGAAGTTCCTTAACGCGGCTTGCTGGTAGTGGAAATTAGTAGAAATCGTCACGAAAGCGTGTGAGCTGTTTATATGTATTGGTGTACTGTCGAATTGTGTATGATTGGCAGTGTCTCCACTGACAGCAGCGGAGACACATACAAATAAATATTAATTAGTTGGAAAACGTTCCAAAAATTTAAGGAATCATAAAATTTCAAAATTTTAAAAACAACACAAAATAAAACATACAGATAAGATGAAAAAAAACGTAAGGAACTTCGTTCCTAACGGGGGTCCCCCGACCGCATTTCTTTTTTCCTATGTCCATTACTCTTCTATGTAAATGGAAATGAAAAAAAGTACCAAAGTTTTGTACCCTTAAAATATAGAATTTCAAAAAAAAATACCGGACACCTGTCAAATTATTTTTTGTAAACTATTAGGACTTTTTTAAATCTTTGTGCTACCTTTGCTTAGTGCAGAGAAATTGAATTACCGATTGTATCCGTTTTTACTCCTTATATGTCCAAAGTAAAAAAAAAAAAAAAAATACGTAATCTATTTAAGTATTTTTTGGGGGGAGTAATATTTAGTTTTTACTTTTTTCCCATTGCCATCCCTCTTCTAAAGAAATGCAATTGGAAAAAAGTACCGAAATACAGATGTTACCCCTTGTATCCCCTTAAAATTCCAAACTTCGTTTTGAGTGTCCTTTTTAAATGTTTGTGCTACCTTTGCCACATCCAGAGTTATTGATTTATCGATTTTACCCTTTTTTTTAGCTGTTTTTACCCCTTTTGCGATTGGAATTTTTAAAATTCATATAGTCTATAGTTCTTTCCAGACATGCAGAGATGTATTGTAGAAATTTCAAGCAAATCACTTTAGTCGTTTAGCTGTCTATAAGGAACAAACAAACCCACTTTCACTTCTATTTATAAGAAAATGTCATTGGTAGTGCCATATGAAAATTGAATTTTGCCACGCCCCTCCACCCGCAGACCGAAAATCAAAACTTAAACTTCACAGTTTCACCCGCCTAAAGATTATCTGAAAATTTCATCAAAATCGATCCAACCGTTTTGGAATCCATACGTTACATACACACATCCTGTTTTATATATACAGATAGAATGATGTTGTAATAACAAAAACATATTTCTTTCAAATATGTTTTGTTATTATTATTGATTTTTGAAAAAAAAACCGATAAAAACTATTTTCATTATTATTGTCCTGAAGAAGCTATCCGAAGGAGAGCAAAATATCGAAAAAAATAATTAAATATTTTTAACACAAAAAAAATACCACTTTTACTGAAAATTTTAATTTTATTGAACTTTTGTATTGTAATACTTTTATTTAATATTTAGTTATTTTGACCCCTTGTTTTCTTATATTTTATATATTTATTTGAGCTCAAGGTCTTTTGGAATTTGAGTAATTATTTTTGTCAATATTTCGCTCTCCTTCGGATAGCTTCTTCAGGACAATAATAATGAAAAAAAAAAGGAAAAAAAAAACATTTTTCATTATTATTGTCCTGAAGAAGCTATCCGAAGGAGAGCGAAATATTGACAAAAATAATTACTCAAATTCCAAAAGACCTTGAGCTCAAATAAATACATATATAAAATGTAATACATTTATATTAAATTACTTTTTCAGGCTTAAGTTCAAATCTTGGTTTGTCACTATTTTAATTTATATTAATTAAGTAAAGAAAAGACAACGTGTCAAATTTCACAATTTAGGCACAGCCGCTTTAACCACTCGGCAACCAAAGCTCACGCAATTAAGTAGATAGAAACATTCGTGACAAAAGCAATCCTTTTTCATTGCCAGAAGCTGAGTAAGTTGTGAGTTTAAAGCAAAAGATTAGAACTAAATGTTTCATCGTTTGTACATATGTAGATTCAAGAGACATTTTCGGCTCTCTAAGGAAGCTTTTGAATACGTTTTATCGGAAATAAATATCTCTGGTCACATGTCGACGAGCGTACCATCCGTATTGCAGCTTGCCGCTACATTGTCCCTTTTGGCCAGTGGCAGCTTTCAGCACACGGACGGGAACTATTTTTTAGTGGGGTTGGCACAAAGCTGTGAAAAATGTAACAAATGAAATACACTCCTTAGTGGGAAATCTTTTTCTTGGTACTATTCACTTTCCCTAAAAAACAATAAAATTCATATTTTTTAAATTATTTCTTTAATTTTTTGTCGCTTCTTTGCTATTTTATTTGTTTTGCTGCTAAAAGCTAAAGTTTATTTGTTTTCGATAGTGTAGTAACAATCGAGTACAACATCGATTAGATGCGTTTCGATAACGAGTCCTGTGATCCACGTTAACAACATTTCGATGATAAAGCACTCGATTTCGAATGCGGTGATTTGCCCCCTGTTTCCGTTACAAAATCGTGATAAGAGACGTTGTCCTGCATGATATTTCAAGCGATTAAAATATTAAAGTAAATAATACAATAATAAAATCCAATTTTTAAGAAACAAATCGTTTCGATCTAGAATAGCTCTTACCCGGTGCGCTCTGCTACACCTAAATCGATTAAAATCGTTTTTTTTTTTTTGTTTTTGTCAAATTTCACAATTTAGGCACAGCCGCTTTAACCACTCGGCAACCAAAGCTCACGCAATTTTACTTTCTGTTTATATATGTACATACTTAATTAACATTAACCAAATCAATGATATTTTTGCAGTCTTGGACGATATTTTATCATCTCAGAAGACTGTTATTTTTTGCTCTCTGTTTATATGAAAGCTTTTTTCTACATGGTTGGTTGCCGAGTGGTTAAAGCGGCTGTGTCAAAATTGTGAAATTTGACACGTCCAAAGTTCATAGGGTGCTGATGAAGGGTGTTTGCTAACCAGAAACAGCCGGTTGTCCACCTTGCTACTAAATTTTACTTTTCTTTACTTAATAGATATTAATTAAAGTAGTGACAAACCAAGATTTGAACTTAAGCGTGAAAAAGTAATTTAATATAAATGTAAAAAAAAACATTTAGCTAAAGAAAATAAATATAAATAAAAAAAGTTGTATTATTTTATTTTAATTTCTAAAATTAACTTTTATTTTTATGTATTATTATATTTTCTTTATTTCTGATAGATAGTGCAGATAAACTTGCGATATAAATTAGAGAAGACAGGAATTTTTTGTGCTTCGTATGTAGCTTCAGTATGAAGCTACTTCATTCGCTCTCAAAATTTTGTATCGCGAAGCACGTTGCTTTGCTCCTGATTGAGGTGTTAAGCACAAATAGAGAGCGAAGCACATGTCGTGTAAACATGCTATTAAGCTCAGCATTTTACCATTTTTCTTTGTTTAAACTAGAAATTCTATGCGATTTACTTACAATATCTGCCATCCGGATTCCAATGCAAAAATGTTCTCGAAATGTTCGCCATATTTCTTCGCAATAATTTTTCGGAACAGAACAATCACTGCGGTTTGCTAAAACATTTGACTGCTGGGAAGGTGGGGAACAATTTATATCATGGACACATAAAGTCTCAGCTGAGAACGTTACATGCAATCGCAACGAGAAGTTTGTCACGCGTGGACCTCAAAGTGGTGTTATTGTGTTGTCATGATAATTTATATGGCATAAAGAGCTGTCAAAAAACGCACACAAATGTAACACGAAGTATGGCTACAGTAGAGGAGTCGAATACACGCCTCCCTCAGGAGCTCTCATGCCCCATACAAAACTACAAAACTTTGACATTCGGACGCCTAGAAAATTATGCTTTAGTTTTCTCATGCCAAGAGCTATCGAAAAATCCATGGCACAATATCAACAAATGTTTGTCCTCACAAAACGTCCCACCCTAATGTATACACTATACTATAAATAAACCAAAATATATCCATACATGTATAAATTTTGTTAAATATAAATAAATATGCAGCCCAATCATGAATGATAATTGCATGAGAATTTGTTCTCTTCTCTCATTTCTTGTATTAAGAACAAAATTTTTCTTACGAAAATGTTCCGAGGGAAAATAAATATGCATAATAAATTGAAAAACTAGTTGGGTTTTCTCTTGAGAATTTTCTCCAGCTGCGCTCGCGGGAGATTACATTGATCTATAATGATGTAATACATTTATTTACATATGTACATGTATTAAATTATTCTTAATGGCTCAACTTCCACCTTTGGTTTTTCTATTAAATTCAATTAAGTAAAGAAAAGTTTAATTTTGTTGTTTCTGGGTAGCAAACACCCTTCATCAGCACCTTATGACCTTTCGACGTATTAAATTTCACAATATTTGTTTTTTAAACCACTTTTTCATAAATATTTATACATAGATGTATTTACATCTTTGTATTTTTTTTAAATTAAGTTTATTATCTCCCGCGAGCGCAGCTGGAGAAAATTCTCAAGAGAAAACCCAACCAGTTTTTCAATTTATTATGCATATTTATTTTCCCTCGGAACATTTTCGCAAGAAAAATTTTGTTCTTAATACAAGAAATGAGAGAAGAGAACAAATTCTCATGCAATTATCATTCATGATTGGGCTGCATATTTATTTATATGTGGAAAATTTTAGGAGGATTGTAGCAAAAGAAGAGGCGTGGCGCAATTGCCCCAATGTTGAAAGCACTTCGGAAAAAATTCATAAAATTTTGCCTTATGATTTATTATTTTATACTGACCCTTAAGACTGCATAATACTCGTATTTCGCATCTCGAAGTGATTTTATTTTTCAATTTTTTGCCAAGTTAAATGAAGAGTTGCATTTTTTTTTAAGAAATATCGAAAAGAAAAAACAAATTTGGAACAGTCAAATGCTCTACTCCCGTGGGACTAGAAAGGAAAATGTTTGTATGGAAGTCCCTAGAAAGGGCTGATAATAGTGATTTGAATTGCTTGTGAATTTTACATGAAATAAAAATCATGCGTTATAAAATACTTACAAAGTTAACCACTTTGCGGTTTCAAAAGTAAACGTAAATAAAACACATATAAAATATTTTTTTCGTGATATTTCTTTCAAACTTTATATTAAAGTTTGAACGTTGACATTATGTGTGAAACACTACATCATTTAAATGACCACCTTGCGAAGTGTTGCAAGCATTGATTCTTTTGAGGTAATTTTCGACCACTTTTTGACACATATTGGGCGGTATCTCTGCATATAATTTGACGAATGTTGGCTCTTGAGTGCTCAAAAGTTAAAGGTTTATCTGCATAAACACGGTCTTTCGCGTAGCCGCACAAAAAAAGTTTAATGGTGTCAAATCGCATGATCTTGGTGGCCAGTTGATATCGCCACAACGAGAAATTACGCGGCCAGGAAATGTCTCTTGCAATAAAGCCATATTTGCTCGAGTTGTGTGGCATGTGGCACCGTTTTGTTGAAACCACATATTCTCCACGTCGTATTCTTCAATAGTATGCAAAAAAAAAGTCGGTTATCATAACCGGACCATAACGATCCGAATTTAGGAATCGACACTTTCACTTACAGCAGCAGGAACGAGCGAAATGATAATGCACAGGCCTTAAAATAGTTGCAACCGCTCCAGTCTCTTCAAATTTCTTCACAATTTTGCCAATTGCTGGCGTAGTTGGACCATAATCTCCTCTTAAAGCACCATATGTGGCTGTGGCAGAATCACCAGTTTTGTAATATGTTTTCATAATTTTTATGCGCTGTGTGATAGTTAAGCGATCCATTTTCGTCAATGTCAGACTTTCAACTGAGAAGAAGAAAATTGGTTTAACAACTTAGTTTGACAGATGTCGAATTCCAGTCCTGTACTTTTGAAACCACGAACTTGATAACCCGTTATTTCTGATGTTGATCATATTGGGTGTTTTCAGAGTTTCAGATAAACATAGTTTTTCAAACAGATGATATCGAGCCTATTTTATTTAGTCAATACGTTGTTATTGGTACATATTGCCATAAGTAGCAATTAATGGAAGATGAGCCTTTTAAAATGTGTTGGTGAATGATTGCTGAATGTTTTTTTTTAGTCGGCTGTATTGAATGTTGCGTCGAGAAAGATCGTTGGGATACACCGGAGGAGTTTTGATAGTGGTAGTTTTTCTAAAGATTTATTGCTTCTTATTTGATATTTTTAACTATGTTTCGTTTGATATGAATTTGCTGACTATTAATTTGTCTATTGACTGATATAATGTCCACGGCGCACAGTGGCTGAAAATCGTTTTTCATTGGCCAAAATTCTGTAACTTTTGAACCGATCAAAATATTTAAATAATTTTTTTTTTAATGGATAGATATTTAGTTCGGCTTGACTCAGTTTTAATTACATTAAAATTTACTTAAAAAGGACTTTTTAAGGACTTCTAGGTCAAAGCCCTGCAAGAACAGTATCGGTCATATGATCCATTATATGACCGACATTGCTGATGGATTCATACATCAGTGTTTCTATCATTTTCTTAAGGGAAAAATGAAAAAAACTGATGTAAACATTCGTGTACGTGTGAGCTATTTTTTTAACCAGCGTTACCACCTCAGCAAAGCGATCATTCGAAATCTTTTTTTTAAATGCCCAAAAATTTACATGCAATGCTATTAATTTCTTTGTTGATAAATAAACTATATTTAAAAAAAATGGACAAATGAACCTATAAAAACATTAATGCATAAACGTAGTTCCAAATGAAATTACCAAATTAATAAGGGAAAATCAAAATACTAAAACAATCATTGTAATGGCAACGCTGAAACCTATAAAATTGCTTTGCGTGTGTTAGTAATTAAGTTGTTAATGTGTTAGTTTCCATCAGCCATTTCTTGCAGGGAGTTGAAGTTTGATTTTTTTTTAACTTTTGGAGTGAAATATGGGTATATTTTTTTTATTTACATCTCGAAAAAATTTTATATTTAGAGCTTAATAATAACACTGTGCTAGTTGAAAAAACCGACAAACGGGACACCCAGTGACTAAACCTAATTCGGGTACGCTGAATTCAGTGGTGCTATCCGTTTTTCTAGGTTAGCTCGCGTTTTCGACATTTACCGTTATTTTAAAAATGGAGGAGGTTGCACTACATGTATTGAACTAACTAAAAAAATGTTTCGTTTATTGAACTTTAGTAAAAAACCGAAATTCCGCAATAAAATAACCTTTAATCTGATATATAATTCATTAAAAAAAATTCAGTTTTTAGAAAAAAAAATGTTTTTTTTTTTTTTAATTATTTTTTGCAAATTCTTGAAATTTTGTGATCATTAAAACTGCATAAAAAATTGAAAAATTAAGCTATGCCAACAAATTTTCCCGTGTATATAAAAAATTATGTTTGAAACAAAACGAGCTTTAAATGACCAAAATCTGTGGGCAACTTTTGATTTTATTCACAAAAGATGAAAAATTGCAGTTTCAACCTGTTACCAGACGAAGCCTCAAAAATTGAAAAAAAAATTTTTCTTGGTAAAAAAAGTACATTTCTGCATGTTCATATAAAAAGTTTTTTGTAATTATCTAACATTAAGATGTGTTAAAAAAGTGTTATGAAACCCTTTTGCATAATTTGTACTATTATGCAAAATTATGCAAAAAGGTTATATAGAGTTAAAGAAGACAATTTCAGCTTTCTTCGGGAAATATACGTTTCTTGTTCACTTTCGTTTCCTAGAAGTTCTATTCCACTGAAGTTTAAATATCAGAAAAATATTTTAGTTCCATAACGCTAACCCTAATATTAAACGCTAGAGCGGTAACCACTTACAACAACTAAAGACTATAATCCTACCAACATTATAAAAAAGACCGCAGGCCAGTATCGATGACAGCTTGCGAGTAGTAATCATTTATTTTTGACAAAAAACACATAAAAACAACTTTTTCTGAAATTAAAAAAAAAAGAGTTTGACTGCATGCCAAGCCCAAAGTTATCAATAGTTAAACCTAATTTTTTTGGCTGCCTTAGTATGGATATATTATCTCCAAAATGGCGTAAAAAATTTTAAAAATCGGTGACAAAAAAAAAGTTTGACTTTTGATGGACAATTTGGCCAGATTTTTGATGGACAATTTGAAATCTGAGCAGATAATATACTATGAATTTACCGGCAGTGTTTTAATGTTTATTCAAGACGCAAAATATTGCGAGAATTTACATTCAATGTAACAAGTTATTCCGTTTTTCGAGAGCTATCTATAACAGCATGTGGAAAGGACTCGTCAGTATGTATGAATTTCCAGTTGCTTTTTTTTATAGCGAGTAGATATCTCAAAGAAAACCGGTGTTGAAAATTTTATTATAGAGCTCGAGCAAGTGTATTAGATAAGATTGGGGGAGTTGCTTTAAAATAGGTTATGATATTTTATCGAAGCCTGAGGTATTTGACCGGTACTGTTCTTACTGGGAGTACTTGTACCGGTACTATTATTTATTTATTTTATTAATTTTATTAATTTATTTCCATTTCCCTTACAACAAGGTCTCACTTATATTTAAAGTACAGAAATGTGTTAAAGGGGCACAACTTGTCCTAGGCACTACTGGAGAAAAATATTTTTACACCGGTATTCATAAAAAATAAAATGTTGTTCAAATACATTTTAGAACAAATTTGATATGAAAAATTTGTTCTAAAATGTATTTTAACAATGTTTTATTTTTTATGAATACCGGTGTTATTATATAAATTAAAACAGAAGTTAAGAAAATAAATAATTAAAAAAATACAATATAATAAAAAAAATAAAATATATTAAGTGAAGTTGTTAAACAAATATCTTTTGAAACTTCTTGCGTTGCTGTTGAGTTGCTGAGTAGCTGGTAGAAGGTTCCAAAGACGCGCTGCATTTATAAAAAACTGCCACTCTGAAACCAGACAACTATGACGCGGAATAATAATTTTTCTGCCTCTTAGTGATCTGGTAAACTTAATTTTGTCGTATAAAGGTACAACGGAGCTTGCAGATAAATGATCTTATGAAGAAACATGAGTACACGAATCTTGAGTAGACTATCGAGGGATACACCGTAAAGTTGTGAAGAAAAATTAGAAATACGGTCATGCTTTCGTAGGCCATACACATACCTCAAAATATTATTGTATAAAACATTTAGTTTACGCTTACTGGCAGAGTCGCAACTCGAAAAGATTTCGCAGCCATATAACACACAAGGCACCAAAAAGGTTTTGGCGAGGAGTTCTTTTATGTGCAAAGGTGTATAAAACTGAGTAGGCCAAAGTGACCTTAATTTAGCGTAAGTTTTGCCTATGAGTGTATTAACATGGTTTGTCCAAGTAAGGTTGGAATTGAAAATCAAACCGAGATTTTTTGCAGTGTTTTCAGCTCTAACGCGTTCTCCATTTACTCGTATGTCAACATTTCGAAGGGGGTTTGTATTTCTCTTGTAAATGGTTAAGGACGTAGACTTTAGCGGATTCAGCAACAGGCCATTGGCAGTGGCACTGCCAATGGCCTGGGATGTAAGTTGAAATTTAAAATATATAAGAAGGTGTTTGTAATTTTGTTGTCAACGAATTTGATGATTTTCTTACATTCAACTACACTTTATTCTTTCAGGCCGCCAACGATTTCTTATTCAAATAGATTTTTTAGACATGGTGCGAAATAATTCGAGTTCACACAAGGTCAACTTGGTAGCACAGGTGATTATTTTTTTGCTTCTTGCATCAAAGTGTTATTACATGTCAATTTTATTCCTCTTTTTTTTTTGTTTTTTTGTTTAGAAAAAAGTTGTTGCCATTTTATTCTAAAAATTTTTGGTGGTAGAAAAGTTTTATGACAATATGTTTTTTTTTTTTTTATTTTCATAGTGTTTAAAGCACAAATATAACTTGTAAAGCCCTTAACAAATATTCAGACCTTGACAACAAAAATCTCAAAACACTATTGAATATGGATCAACTATACTTTATACATGCTGCACGAATCAACACATAACAAGGCTACAAAAATTGCGAGCGATACTTAAATGCAACCGATTCACATCAATAAATTTAATGTTAAATACTCTATGCTGGCTAAACATTAATCAAAGATTAGAGCTTAATACTATAAACTTTATCCAAAAAATGAAGAAAGGAGAGGCGCCAGAATATTTGACTGAACAATTGCAGTATGTCGGAGAAATCCAACCATACACGCTGAGGAATGCTTCAGATTTTAGACTTCAGAAAACAAATACGAGTGCGTTGCAGAAATCACTATTCTATAAAGGATTACATTTGTATAATACCATGCCAAATCAATTAAAGACTGAGAATAATAATGTTGTTTTTAGAAAAAATCTTGTCAAATTTATTAGAAGTACTAATTTAGAGCAGAGCTCATAACATGATATAAATAGCTTTTTGTATTTATAAAGTATATTACAAATACTACTTAATAAAAATAATAATAATAACAAAAGCATATGTTAGTTTGTGTATGCTGTGCGGCGAATTCTAAGGCACCTACCTGTTAATGAATCTGCCTTGAACGCAGCGCAAAATCCAAGGCGAATCAAGTACAGGTGGTCGCAATTCAATTCGCTTCAACAATTTCTCTCGAGTTGTCATACGTTTTGTTTTCGTTTGTTGATAGACTTTGACAACTCAGAAGATAAAATCGTGGAAAAATGTTGAAGCGAATTGGGATGCGGGCACCTGTAATGGATTCGCCTTGCCTTGAGTATACGTTAATCCAAGGCGAATCAACTACAGGTGGTCGCAATTCAATTCGCTCCAACATTTTCTCTCGAGACGTCACAAGTTTTGTTGTCGTTTTCTATCGGCTTTGACAACTCAGGTGATAAATTCGTGGAAAAATGTTGAAGCGAATTGGTATGCGGGCACCTGTAATGGATTCGCCTTGCGATAATCAATTGTGATACTAGGTTCACCTTGTAACGCATTCGCCTTAGATTGTTGAAATTGTTTTTGTATATCGCTATCGAAAAATACAAATCGATAGTCTATTAAAAACAACAATCGATGTTACTGAACGTATTGTTGCAGCGCTACCTTGTTGACGTTACACTTTTCTTTTTTTTTGCTAAGAGTTATTAAAGTTTGTTAAATTAATATTTTATTCAAGTAAACTAATTTAAATAGTCGAATATATTAAAAAAGCTTAATATGTCGAATGATTGGGATGAAGTGAAACGTTTGGCGGCTGACTTTCAAAAGGCCCAATTGACATCAACTTTACAGAAGTAAGATTCATTTAAAAAAGAATAATTTTTCTACAAAATTCGTTTAATTTTAGACTGTCAGAACGAAATTGTATAGAAATAGTAGCCCTATTGTTGGAAAAGAAATTACTCGAAGTTATTTTTACTAATGATGGCAAGGAGTACATAACACCTGATCACTTGGAACGTGAAGTTCAAGATGAGCTGTATGTTAACGGAGGTAGAGTAAATTTAGTAGAAGTTAGCAAAACATTGAATGTGGATTTATCTATCGTAAGTTTTGATCGTAATTATCACCATTAAGTTTATTATGCTAATATCGTTATAAGATTGAAGACTTGGCTAAAAAAATTGCTTTGGAGAAGCCCAACATTCACTTTATATTGGGCCAACTTATAGATGAAGACTACATTACCTATATAGCTCAAGAAATAAATGAAAAATTGTTGCAAAAGGGTGAAATATCGGTGAATAATTTGACTGAACAATTTGATTTGCCTTCAGACTTTTTGCAAACTGATGTTTTGGAAAAGCATTTGGGCAAAATTATCAAAGGAAGACAAGATCCCTCAAATCCTAAGATATTTTTCACTCAAGCCTATTTACAAAGATGTAAAGCAAAAATACGTGGGGCTTTAGCGGCTTTGACAAGGCCAACAAATGTTTCTGTAATACTGCAGCAAACAAATGTACAACAGAAAATTTTTCACACTCTGGTGGACGAAATCAATCCAGCTGGCCATGTCACGTCCAAGCAAGCTAATGCACAATATGTGCCAAATATTTATGCAAAAATGCAAACTGATTGGGTAAACAACTTCTATCGTCAAAATGGCTTTCTTGAATATGAAGCTATTAATAAGTTAGGCATAAGCAATGCCAAACAATTTATATGTAGACAATTTCCGGATGATGAATTGCTGTTTTTGAAGCGTTGTGCCGTTAGCTCCAAACTGATAGAACTTACTGTTTTGCCCGCATTGACTGCAGCTAAACAATTTATTGATTTGTCTACACTGTTGCCCTCGAATATGTCTTCTTCTGACCGGGAAGAATTATTCGAAGCTATACTATCGAAAAATCAATCTGCCTTATCGAATTTTATTCTAATAAATTCTACTGGGACCTCAATTGTTTTCACTACTCAATTTCTGGATGAACTGATGCAACCTTGTCGTGAAGCAGCCAGCGTGAAGGCCAAGTTTGCAGTGGACAACGGAACATATCAGCAGCATATTGCTGTTAAACAATTGTCGTCAAAATCGAACCAGCGCAAAGACTTTGTTGATGAAGAAGTTTTCGATAAACGCGACGAGCGTCGTAAGAAAGCTGCTTCTGGCAAAGCTGGTGGTGGCTCTCAAGGTCGTGAAACGAAAACAAAATCCACTAAAAAGCATCAACGAGGTGGCAGAAAAGGAGGTAAAAATGATTTTGATAGTGATGATGATGACAATTTCCCTTCCGGTGGTACTGCTATCGGCTCACTAACCAATAAAAAACAGTTTGAGTTTATATCAAAAGACGATATTGTTGATATTCTGAACAAAACAATTACGGCTCTGGATATTGATGAATTGGGTGAAGACATTGCTGCAATGTATTATGAGTAAGTAACATTTTCGTTTCATTGTAATGTGTACGTACTATTGAAGATTTTGTTGAATTATGTGGGGTAGTCAGTGGTCGTAGCAATCATTTCACTGAAATATATACATAAATAAACAGTACCCCAGCAAATAATACTGTTTACCGGCAAGAAATAGTGTAAACGAGGCTCTTCGATGATGCTTTTATAATGCATGATTTTTGTTTGAAACGAGCCAGCCAGAAGCAATAGAATCTCTGGTGTTTTCTTTTAATTCCTTGAAATTAAGGAAAACGCTTCCCTACTTTTTATTTTTTGATGCTTAGAAAACTGCATGAGCCTCACAAATAATTAGCCTATATCGCCGCTCTTTAAAGAGGCACTCCATAGTTTTTAGGGTTCCGTACACACAGAGTAAAAACGGAACCCTATTACTGTGACTTCTACGTCCGTCCATCCGTCCGTCACAGGCCCCAATCTCCCAAACGGTAAAAGCTAATGAGCTGAAATTTTCACAGTACATGTGGTTACCTGGCCGCTTCAACAACAGATACTAAAAACTATAAAAAGTTGGAAACTAAAGGGGGTTCCCATACAAGTAAATGTGACAATTAGCTATAACTTTTGAACCATTAGAGCTAGAGAGCGGAAATTTTCACAGGATATGTGGTTGCATAGGCTCTACCTAGAACAACTGCCAAAAACAACAAAAAGCTATGAACTAAAGGATGCTCCCATACAAGAAACCGAAATTAGCGACAACTCTCGAACCGTTAGAGATATAGACTTGAAATTTGCACAGTATGTGTAGTTACCATTCGCACACACAACAACAGATATCAATAATACCAAAATGTAAAAATTTAAATGAGGGCACCCTCAGCAACTGTTAAAAGCAATGAAAAGTTTAAATCTAAAGGGTACACCAGGGTTACCCTTTGTCTAGAACTTGCACGGTAGTACGGAACCCGTGGTGTGCGAGTCAGTCTCGTACTTGGCTCCATTTTTTAATTGCAATATATAATGAACTTAAGCCTGATAAACGTAATGCAAAGTTATTTCTGTATTAAGTTTATCAGGCTCAAGTTCTTTCTATATTATCTTTGTGATTGACGGGTGCTGACGAGAAAGTGTGGCGGCTTCGAAACAACTAGTTGTCCACCCTGCCAAATGTCGTTGATGTTTTCTTTGTCTAATTTAATTAATATCAATCACAAAGATAATATAGAAAGAACTTGAGCCTGATAAACTTAATACAGAAATAATTATATAAGAAAAAGCTCAAATAATAGAAATTAATTAAGGTAATGCATTAAAGTAATAAGACCTACTTTCATTTTTTGTTTAATTAATATTAAATTACAAGCAATAATTCATGTAAAATTTAATTGATTTAATGATGGCAACTTGCGTCTTGTTAGATAATAATTTATTTAAACCGCTATTTCTTAAAGGCAACTGAATCAACACGCTTTGGCTCAAGCGCAGGAGCTCTACGAAATAAGTTTACAAAAGAGTGCGGTGGGAAGTGGTCAAACTCACGCTGGTGTACAAGAGAAAATAAATACACTTTTGGTCGATTTGCGTTTGTATGAAAAAGGTCTTAAGGTATGTATTTATGGCAGGCTTAATAATCTTAATTCACATTGCTTTGAAAAATATACATGCACTTAATTCACTTTTCTATTCTATCAAAAGCTTTTCCCTGTGAATGCGCAAACGGATCTAATGAAATATTTGCTCAAGTCTTTGGGCAATGATATTTGCAACGAAATTGTCTTTTATGTAGCCCATGAATGTCAAATTGAATTGAAAACCACAAATTTAAATATGGATCAACGTAATAAATTGGCCCAGGAATGCGGTGAGTGCAAAGTGATTTTGGTTAGCAATATTGAGTAAAATATTTCCGTTTCCATAGGAGGCGACTACAAACCAGCTCTATTCGAATTAAATAAAGCTCTAAATAAAACTTTGGATGATTTCGTTATGGCAACGGAGTCGGCGTTGAAAGTTTGCAGCATGATTGTTAAGAAAATTGACAAGAAAAAGGATCGCCAATTGATAACCCAACATCGAGAAAAATTGTTAGAACAATTGCAACAATGCTCTGAACCGGCTTTGATTTTGCATTTAACAGCTTTAGTTCTGTTTACCACTATAACAGGATGTATCCTTCATGCCAGTGGGAAATTTGTTTCTCAAATTTTAGCTTTCATAACCCCGTCTCTGACAGATGAACAAATTAAGCTATTGACTCAATATCATGGTATGTGTGTTTCCGCCAAAAATGTTTACCACTTATATTTGTTGTTTTCTCTTTGAACTATAGATTTGGTAATAAGTGTGCTGCGGCTGTCGAGTGACTCAGAAGAATATTCCACAGCCAACAGTGAGCTCCAAGAGTTGGAACCTAAAATTAAACAATTGGCCTTAGCATTTGAAAAACCTGGTCTTTCAAAAACTGATTAAAAATACAAACAGCTGTTGGGCAGATTCCGTACGGATTGATTTTGATTCCGCAGTTGCCATTCCGAAATAATTCGATTTTGGTGCTTTAGATAAATTTATGAAATTTTTAAATTTGAATACTGCAGCCTCATAATATAAATTTTTTCATAATGCTGCATGCTTTTGGCCATTCTAAAACTGTTCTTCTTTCTGTCATGCTATTTTGCTCGTGTGCCACCCACCAGTGTAAATTTAATCCGAAAAAAACACGGATTAATTTCCATTTCTGAACGGAATCGAACTCTGACTTATATGTATGCAGATTAAATTTGATGTTAAAAACTTGTTTGATACTTGAATGGGGGTAGCGGTGAAAATATGCTGGAAATTTTCAGGCTAGTGAGTGGTGCCACCTCGTGGCAGGTCAGGTCAAGGGTACAATTTAAAAAAAAAACTCACCAAAATGCTATGCTTTTGCGTTTTATCAAATATTTTCATAAGAAATACTAATAATGTTGATTAATTCCTATTATTCGAACTTTTTCTTATATAATTATTTCTGTATTAAGTTTCATCTGGCTCAAGTTCTTTCTATATTATTCTTGTGATTTGTCTAATTTAATGAATATCGATCACAAGAATAATCTAGAAAGAACTTGAGCCTGATAAACTTAATACAGAAATAAATACTAAAATAATGTAATTTTGTATTAAGTTTATCAGGCTCAAGTTATTTCTATATTATTTTTGTGATTGCTATTAATTAAATAAGACAACATCAAAGACGTTTAGCAGGGTGGCCAACTAGTTATTTCTCGAAGCCATCGCACTTTCTCGTCAAGGACGACACCAATAAAAAATGCCCGTCGTTGGAGAAAGATATTGCAACACTGTTTCTTAAATATTGCTTAACTTGCAGTTTCATTGCAGCAGATACGGACAGATTATAAGAGGGGAGTGATAAAAAAAAAATGTTTTAAATGAACATTTATTTGGAAGCTGCAGGAATATGCATTAATTTTTATTTGCCAAGAGACCTACATTTCTTTATTTCAACTTGCTCTCTATCGTTCATCTGTAATACGTCTTCAGATTTATATATAGCGCAAAACTCTTTTTCTAACCGGGTGTCCAAGGAATCACTTTCAATACTATCCTCAAAAAAAAAAAAAGCAATAGTATCGATATTTATTAAACTATACTTTTTTTTACTGATAATAAATGAATTGACATCCACGTCTAAAACTACACACACAACTCCTTCTTAAAATGTATTTTTTACTAACAGCTTCTGCGAAACTAAACTTGAAATTGTTAAAACAGAGACGTTAAATTTACTTCACGGAAAGCGTATGCCGCACTGTGTTGCGGCTAGTGGAAAAGTAACTTTTTTCCGATTATTTTTTTCAGTGTTTTTAATGATGCAATTTTGTCACAGACATTCCAAGTAAACAAAAAACACATAAAGCTTATTTTTATGTTGGCCCGTTGATTTTTAATTGATTTTAGAAGTCAAATATACAAAATTTTCACGAAAAGAGAGGATTTCAGGGCTGTATTCAAAATGATCTCATTTGATTTTGGTGACAGATATTTTGATTCGGAAAAAAAATCTGCCTTCGGACAAGTATCTTCTGTAAAAAAAAAGGAATGTTGTTTGAAACATTTTCATATGCACCTTTTTTTAGAGCGAAAACCCGACTAAAGGTCCATTTTTCCTTAAAATTTGGGTTAGGTAAGCAATATCTAAAAAGTCCCAGTTCCAAACCACTACAGAAATGTTACATAATTTGTTTTCAACGAATTGTGAAAAAATCAGCTGCCCTCCTGGGAGTTATAGCGATTTTAGTATATCACTCTCAGTATTTATTCCATAGAAATAGAACGGAAATTCTCGGAATCACTTATTGAATAATTTAATCATATTGGTTTTCGGGTGACTTTCCGTCATCCCACGTCAAATTTTTATTATTTTCAGACCGGTTTCGGCTATTCGCCATTTTACTATTTTATTCTCTCTCTCCCCCTCTCTCGTTATCTTTTTCCACTATGCATATAAAGGTGCAATGAAGTTCACTGTGGTTTCCATTATAATTTTGACAGTCAAGAATTATGGAATACATTAAAATTTCCTATCAGGAACTGCATGAGTTGATGCAACAGAGTAAAACTAAAAACGTTATAAAATAGTATCTTCAAAGTTTTTTTTTATTCTACATCTATTCTAGCACTCCACAAAAATGAGCATAACTCTCTTAAAACTGAAGCTATTGCCTTCAAACCGGTATCAAATTAAAGCTTTTATTGCCACCTTTCAAATAAGAAATGAAATAGATTTTGGTTTTATATAAAATTTCAGAGTTATTCAACAGATATCGAAAAATCATGAAAATTTGACGTTTATAATTCTTGTTCGGACCACCCTATAATTTATTTTAAAAACTAATCATAGGGTATTTATCAGAAATAAAAGACGAATTAAAATAATTTTTTTTTTTTTTAATTTTTCGAACAATTTTTTTTTTGACTTTTGTTGAAAATTTGACCCAACAATTTTTTCGGTCTAAATTTTTTTTTTTCACTCATTCTGTTTGGGATTTCATTCTGACCAATCTGTAGAAGTTTCTCATCGATACAATTAAAATTACAGTTTAGGCAATACGATTTCCAAAAAATTCCGGTTTTGCAACACTGTGTGCCGTAGGAATGAATAGTAACAATTTTCATATCGATCGATATTTCTTTGCGTTCAATTTTTCCTTCCGTGCGGAATCAGTAATACTACCCAGTATTTTTTTTTTTTTTTTGAAAAAGGGAAAATATAGCCAAACGTGTAACTTTATCCTCGCAGGGTTCTAAAAACTTAAGCTCAAAGAAAACAAAACATCTTAGACAAAATAAAAAAAATTCCCTTCGGACTTCCCATAATTTCTTTGCCATGACGACACAATATTTTTTACATTGTTCGCGCAAAAGCGTGCAAATCAGAACAAGATCCTTAATATTATGATCCAACGCTTTGGAAGTTGCACTGATGGAGCCTACACCTAATCTAGATGACAATCTGCCAGTATTTATAAAACTTAACTTACAAGTTATTAATTATGATCTAATTTATAGTATTTCTAGCTAAAAGAAATGTATAAAATGCAAAAAAAGAGTATTTGCTGGGTTTTTAAAAAAATTATATTTGACTTTATTATGGTGCCAAGCATCCGATGAGCCTGAAGATTTGTTACATAATGGCATCAAATCGCATATTTTCATCGCTACCCATATTCAAAATTAAAAAAAAACCCCCATTAGCTGCGCCAGGTCTGATGTATGTATATTGTATGTAGATGTTTATTAATAATTTTATGATTTTGGCAGACTTGAAAGTGTAACTCTAAAATTCCATTTTACAAATTAAAGTTATTGTTATTCATTTTTATAAAAGATGATCATAATGTTGTGCAATATTATTGTAATGATTTGAAAAATTGTTTAACCTTAAAAGTCATAAATTTAAACAAAATTCTGGTCGTGTGTGTATGTGAGTATTATTACTTGGAAAGTTGGTGGGTATAAATTCTTTTGGAGTCTGCTGACGAGTTGAGCTGCATCAAGGGAAATATCGGCGGCCTCACACTAAACCATAAGCAGTCACAGCTCGAAATGTTTGAAAATAGAGTTAGCCATAAACTAGTTTATAGATCAAACAAACATTTTAACAACAATGAAAACTTCATTCACCACTTCATTCTTTAAATGAAACAGTGCCGATACATATACAGTATTTATCGGATATAAGAAACTTGAAAAATTCACGAGAAAAGTTTCTTATAAGCGTTTCTTTCTTATATACAATTATTTTATATAAGAAACTTATTTCTTATATAAGTAGCTATGGCCATAAGGCATTTGTTTCTTATATGAATATACGAGCTTTTTTTACCTTTTTATGTATATACGTAGATGTATGTATGTAAATAGAAAAATAAAACAAATCAAATTTTATTTTATTAACCCCTTTAGTAAATCGATATAAAAAACTAGACAACTTCAATTTGAAAAAAAAATTATATGTAGTAAATACATGTACATACATAATTCATTTTGTACTATTTATTTATTTATTTATGAGGCAAGAAACAAAAACTTCTCATGAGCACTAAAAGTAAAAAAAAACGTTGTTGTTGTTGTTGTAAAACTGTCAGAAAACAGAGTTGTCCATGCAAACTACATAAATTCAGTGTTGCCCTTGAAAGTTTCTTATATAAATTCTTTTTCTATACATTTTGTAGTTTTGGTGTTCAAGAAAAATGTTCTTTTATCAGTTTTTTTCTTATAAGCGTTTTTCTTATATGAAACTTTTTTTTGTTAGAAAAAACGCTAAAAAGATATGGTGTTTTTGCAAATGTTTCTTATAAGCGTTTTGTTCTTATATGAGATGTTCTTATATCCGATAAATACTGTATTCAGAACTAAATTCGATTGTAAAATTACGACCATGTTTATGTAAACTTGTTCAACTAAATGATTATTAAAAGTTATTTGATTGCAAATTTATTTAAAGTAAGATTTGCAATTTGTTTATTTTGGTCTTTTATTCTTATAAAAATAGTGGTCAAAAAGAAAACAAAATAAACTAAAACAACTTTGTTACGTGCTGCTCACTGACAAAAATTCTGCGTAATAACACATCTTGTCGCCTAGTACTTTTCACGATGACGCTTCCGGCTCACTCAATTTTCCCAGGAAGGTCCCAACCCTTTCGTCACTGTTCACAAGCGGCACGCGGACAAGGAAAAACATTTTTTTGTACGAACAAAACAAAAACTGACTAACACATACCATACCACAATGAAATTTTATTGAGGAACGGGTGTTCGTCCTCACTGCCCTCCCTACCATGTCATGGAGTCACTCCAGGATTTTTGCTTTTTCCATGACCCTTTCCATGAAACTTGTCCGCACTTTCGAAACAAAAACTACGAAAATCGTATTACACAGGCTCAGTTTTAGGACCACTCATATTTTTATACAGTAGGTATATGAATAATTTTCCAGAGTATATTAACGACAGCGTCTGCACATCATTTCAATTTGTTGATGATATTTTCTTCCAATCTAGTTCTAATCATGATAATCCCGATGTGCTCTTGAACGTTTTGCTCACTGGTCTGCTCTAAATTTTCTGCCGATTAACAGTTCTAAAACTAAAGCGATGGTGTTTGGTACTGCTAGACATGCAAATCCTGCTCTTAACTATCACTATCTGTGGCCACTGTATTGCATTCGTTGATAGAATGAAGTGTTTGGGAACATACATATGTATATTGATGACCGACTCCTATTTGATAGACATCGCTGCAAGAACAGTGTCGGTCATATGACCGACACTGCTGATGGATTCATACATCAGGGTTTCTATCATTTTCTTAAGGGCAAAATGAAAAATCTGATGTAAACATTCGTGTACGTGTGAGTTATTTTTTTAACCAGCGTTACCACCTCAGCAAAGCGATCATTCGAAATCTTTTTTTCAAAATGCCCACAAAATTACATGCAATGCTATTTATTTCTTTATTACTATTTAAAAAAAGAGTTTTTTCGAATAATTAAAAAAAAACTATACAAGGAGAACAGAATAAATCATTTTAGATATATTTAGATAAAATTAAGAGAAAAACAGTAGTCAGTAGCAGTTCTAACAATAGTGTAATGTATTACATTAAAACAAGTTGTTAATTACTTCAGCTCAGTTTTATTCAGCATCCAATTGCAAACTAAAACTTAAAAGTATACATACATTTCTGTGTGGTATACAGAAAACGGTTTCAATTATTATCAAGAACAATGCAGATTATCAAGTTATGAAAACACAATAAAGTATAACGGATAGGTAATAAAATTATATCACATTCAATGTGAGTATAAGAGTTTGGTGAGAAAAGGTTATTACATTGTGAGTAGCAGGTTAAGGTGACCATAAGAAATGAAAGCATAATCTACACTGAATCATATGGAAAAAACATCCACAGCACTATGTTTTTTTCAAAGAAAAAAAAAAAAAACCAAATGAACCTATAAACAGGGATCCCTGCAAGAAATGGCTGATGGAAACTAACACAGTAACAGCTTATTTACTAACGCATGCAAAGCAATTTTATAGCTTTCAGCGTTGCCATTACAATTATTTTTTTAATATTTTGATTTTCCCGTATTAGTTTGGTAATTTCATTTGGAACTACGTTTATGCATTAATGTTTTTATAGGTTCATTTGGTTTTTTTTTTCTTTGAAAAAAACATAGTGCTGTGGATGTTTTTTCCATATGATTCAGTTTCCTATTGGTAAAACTGCTATTGACTACTGTTTTTCTCCTAATTTTATCTAAATATGTCTAAAATGATTTATTTTGTTCTCCTTGTATAGTTTTTTTTTAATTATTCGAAAAAACTCTTTTTTTAATTAGTAATAAAGAAATAAATAGCATTGCATGTAATTTTGTGGGCATTTAAAAAAAAAAGATTTCGAATGATCGCTTTGCTGAGGTGGTAACGCTGGTTAAAAAAATAACTCATACGTACACGAATGTTTACATCAGATTTTTCATTTTGTCCTTAAGAAAATGATAGAAACCCTGATGTATGAATCCATCAGCAGTGTCGGTCATATGATGGATCAGATGACCGACACTGTTCTTGCAGGGATGTTGACCATGTTTGTGCTAGAGTGTTTGGAATTCTGCGTAAAATTTACTCCAATAATATCTTCTTCACCTCGAATATTAAATTAAGAATAACGCATAATCTTCTAATGCCTCAGATTTGTTATGGTTTGGAGGTCATGTCAGGTTCCTTAGGCTACGTTTTGGCTAAATTGAAACGCATTGTAAACGCAATGGTGAGATTTTCATTTAACGTAAAACGTAGAGAACATACCTCTGAGTATGTAAAATCTCTGTTGGGTTGTTCTTTCAAGCATTTTATTTCTCTTCGAAATTTATTACTCTTTTACAGAGTCATAAAAACGGGTAAGCCCGTGCAATTATGTGAGAAATTTACATTTTCACGGTCAACGAGAAACCCAAAAATTGTTATCCCAAGGATAAGCTGCTACTTTTTCAGAGATCCTTTGTCATTAGGGTGGCTCGTTGTTGGAACTTTTTACCTGTTGAGCTGCGTCTTTTTTCCCATTCAAACAATGTTTTTAGAGTTCAATTACTTGCAAGCTTTCATTAATTACTAGTAAACAGGATAGAATATATGTAACTTATTTTTACCTACACTTAATGTTTCTATGTCATTAAAAATCCGCTTTTTTTCTCCTGCTCTTTTATTCCTTCTTTGTCGGGTCTTAATACATTTATATATGTACGTCTTTCTTTTTTACATTAACTCAGTCCTGAGTAATATTACTACTACTATAAAGATGCTACTACGTAAGCGGGATATCTAGATCATAGATGCCCATGGTAGTAGTAGTATTGGTGAGAGTGACGAAATAACACTGGAAGAAAACAATTTGCTATTCATTTTATTCATGTCTTTGTGAACATCTTCAAAATGTTTTTTTTTAAATTATATTTCTTATTTTGTTTAAATGTCTTATGACAAATAAGACATTGCATGTCATCAAAAGCATTTTGTAACATAAAATATTTTTCTGCTGCCATCATTAATATATCGCAATAATAAGACACAGAATTTCTGCAAGTGTACTTTGTCTCTCCCACTCAACATGGGGATTTCCTATTGGTTGATTGACGATCAAACAAAAGAGCGTAATAATACGTGTGAGTTTAATTTGCTGATATCAGTCACTACTGGGCATCTATGATCTAGATTAATGTTAAGTTTGAGGCTGGGGAGCCAATTCTTCATGAACTTCTTGATTACCCTATTTTTAGTTAGTATGTAAGCGAAATCACTCTGAATATAAACTGGTAATATATAGTTTTCATTGGCCATATAGGGCTTCATATATTACTTTACTGAAGTAAATAAAATTGGAGCGTAAGCAAAACAAAGAAAAGTATCTACATTGCGGAATCAATAATACCGCAATACCACGACTGTAGATATGATTCATTCCGCAGTCGCGGAACGGAATCAATAATCGGGCTCATTATGTAAAGGCCAAAAAGACCCTGATATCGGTCCAATGTAGCACATATACATACATATGTATGTACATTACAAACCCATTTACGTGGTGGTCGTGAAACAACTATGGTGTGTACCCCAGCCAGTAAGTCTTCAAATTTATGTACTTTTCTTGTCTTCTTTAAAAATGTTAATCACTCCAATTTTATTACAAAAAATCTTTCTCAATTTTGAGGAAGTAAAAATTGAACTAGAAAGCCCGATCAAATTATTAACCATTTTTCAATGATTCTAAAAACCCACCCACATACGTACACATTTGATCGTGACTATTGCCAGAGGTACATACATACATATTTAAGATTCATCCCAACGGACTACAGCACTCTTATTATTATTATTAAAAACAAGTAAGAGTGCTATATTCGGCTGGGCCGAATCTTAAATACCCTTCACAATGATATATGTAACATTCTGATTGATTTTTGGTGCCAAAAGTTGTTTTATTTGGCTTATAGAGCCGATTTCTTGAAATATCGAGACACGCTATATATCGGGTATATATGGCCCGATTTCAAAAATTCTTCGATTTTGGGATCTAATGGGCATTAAAAATGATATGGCTAACTTTTTAGGAAAAAAAATTTTTTTTCAAAAATCTGACCAAAAAAAGGGCCAAATATACCCCTCAAAACTCGGTTTTTTTAATATATCTCGGCTATCCGTGGATCGATCTTACTGAATTTCAATAGCAGGTCCACTACCGGGATTTAACACATTTTAGCGAAAGAATGAGGTTTCTGTCTCATACCGTTTTCTCAGAGACGGTATTTCAACGACTACAGACGGAGATCGCTTAATCGTAATCTCTATTGATTCTGATTCAGAATATATATGTATACTTTATGGGGTCTTAGATGGTTATTTCAATGCGTTACACACGGAATCACAAACTTATATATACCCTTACACATTTTTGTGAAGAGTATAAAAATAAAAAACGTGCACATTCATATAAAATAATTGGAAAGGGATTGCACATACTTTTCTAATTAACGACAATTTTTTCGGATAAAGAAAACATGTTTTGGTTTTTATTTATTTTTTTTTTTTGTGTTTTAAATATTTACAAGCTTAGGAAGAATTTAATGTATATACTTAAATATAAGCTAAGGTTATTAATGACGAACAAATGCAAGTATTAAATTACTTTCTTAGCCGACGTTCTAATTATTACTATGAAGTCTTTGCAAGATCTGTTTAGCCTTATCACAAGTTTGCCTGAAATAAAACAAACAAAAAAAAAAAAACCAAAAATTATTTATTGAATGTGTTTTTATAAACTGAACTCGTTCACTTACATAAATAAGGGATTGTTAGCATCACACGATTCCAAGGTCTGTTTAATATATGTTACAAATAATTGCAAGTTTCTTAAGCATTCCGAATCTGGTTGCAGCCACGCTGTGGGTAAAGTGTTCACAATGATATAAGCTTTGCTTATGGCATCATTGGGTGTGCAAACCTGTATACAAATGTTGGTTAGGAAAAGTCATCCAATGAGTGTCAATAACTTACTCTCATAGCTAACAATAAATAACGATTAAGTAAGGAGCCTATAGCCATTTCTCTTAAGGGTGTGTCGGCTAAAATACCCTGCCAGGAGAGGAAGTTGCGAAACAGTTTTAAGCCGCTGCAAAATTGACGCTGAAAAAATGAGGTTTTGTTCTCTTGCACCCTGTTCAAAAATGCAAAATGTTGTTTGACTATGAGATTCTTGAAAACTTTGACTTCTTATTCAACTTACTGCTTCGGAAATATGGGTATAAACACATCGTTCTCCAAGGCCAATTTCATTTTCTCCAATATGGCATTAAACAATTGCTGCAATGTTTTACCAGTTCCTTTTAAGGGATAATCTCTGCCCAACCGATTAATGAAGCCGATTAAACGTAATGTTTGTGTAGTGGACAGAGGATCCCAACAGAGCGTTACAATATCTAAAATAATTGAAAAAGTTTAATGCAAAAATGTTTTCAGTTTCAGTTCGTATTTTTTTTTTTATAAAATATGTATGTGCATGTGTAGCAATTATTTATTTGTTTTCAAAATGTGTAAAACAATGCTAAAGCTCTACGGTCACTCTGGCGAAACATTTCACCAAAAGAGTGAAATATTTCTTTGTGAGCAAAAAACATTCTCGGGATGCGAACACGATTGAAGAGAAAGATAAGAAAATCAAAAGAAAATATCCATAGTGTGACAATAATAGTAGTGACCCCGTATCAGTATTCCCAGCTCAATGTATTTCTTTCTTCCCCCCAAAAAAATTTTAAAGTTCAATGATTTTCTACAAAATCCCCCTAAAAAATGTTGGTGAACATTCTGCTTTAGTTTGCGAATCACCAATATTAATGCATTGACAGTGCGGAAAATGCATAAAATTGTTAAACTTTCCCAAAATTAAAAAGAAGTAAAAATTAACTGATTATATGTATTTTCCAGTGCATATGCATATTATTACAGGCGTATGTATATTTATTAGAAATTTGCGATTTCTCTGTATTCACATATTTTGAGATCTAAGTACATATTTATAGGCAGCTGGAAATTGTATCTAGAAAAAATTAAGTGTCTCCAAAAATATTAAGAGTTACTAAGTCTTCTTCGCTCTTTACGTTCTTTTGACATTTTCATAAAAAGAGTTTAAATTTTATCAAAAGTTCTTAGATATTTTAATTTTTCCAATTCTAAAGAAACGGAAGAAATTCAAAGAAAAGACCCATAAGGAAAAAATTCATTCAATTCAAAAAAAGGTATTTAAAATTACCAGTTGCATAATTCTGTACTTGAAGCTACTGGATGAACATAAAATATCTCATTTAATTTTACTTTAAAAATCGTTAAAGTCTTCAAATTTATCAGTTGAAAAATCTTCTAACTCCTGCCATTTTACCGTTCAACCAAACTCAGAAATCCCCTAAAAATAATCCAAAAATAAATTGTTTCGCCCAAATTCACCCCTAAAAGAAAAAAACCTAAATCGAGGGGTAAACCCCCTAAACTGGCAACACTGCCCCGTACTCAATATTGGCAGCCATCGGGATCCCAATTTCGTGCAAGTGAGAGAGATTTTGACAGAGAAATATTCGTCTTCTTCTTCTTCTTCTTCTTCTTGCACGAAACATTCCACACTTTTTCTTTTTGCTGGTTTGGGCAAGTAATCAGCTGTTACAAAAAGTAAGCAATAACAAACAAAAACAGTGTCGTTCCACAGTTTTCCTGTGATGGATGTTGTCCATTTTCTGATCTCCCCCCTGAGGAGTAGCTTATTAAAGCCAAAGGATGGAGTGGGTCCAATAAAAGCCCCATTGGCTCCCCTCTTTGCGTAGGTATCAGCCAACTCGTTACCCTTGTGCCCCTCATGACCTGGCACCCATATCAGAGTAATCTGATTGTGAGTGGCCAGTTCATTTAGCCTGTCGTGACATTCCAGTATTGTCCTGGATGTGAACGAACAGCCACTCAGGGCCTTGAGTACCGACTGGCTGTCGGGGAGTATCTTGATTTTGACTCCTGTGTATCTCCTTTCGGATAGTATCTCTACAGCTCCCAGTATAGCATATAATTCCGCCTGGAAAATTGTGGTGTCCCTGCTAAGGGTTACTGCCCTGCGTGCCCTAGGCCCCACTATTCCCGCTCCCACTCCCTGGATCGACTTGGATCCATCAGTGTACCATTTTTGTGAGTCATCTCGTAGCCATATTGGGTTTGAGCACCACTCCTCCCTTGTAGGAAAGAAGACCCCATACTTTCTACCGAAGCAGAGTATGGGATCCATGTGATCACTCGACCGAGACATATGCAAAACGTCTCTGAATCCCCTCAGGATCGCTAGATGACCAATAAGGTTACCTTCCTTCAGTCCCTCTCTTCCACAGATGGTGATAGCCCGCATGGCTGCTTCCTCCTGCACTCATACATGAAGTGGTGTCAGGTTAAGAAGTGCCTCTATGCCTGCTGTCGGGGTGGATTTCATGGCCCCTGTGATGCACATACATGCAAGTCTTTGTAATCTGCACAGCCTTGATATGGCTGTTCTTTGTTTGGTCTTGCCCCACCAGACTAGTGCCCCGTATAGTATTATGGGTCTGACCATCTGAGTGTTTATCCAGTGCGTCATCTTAGGGCTTAAGCCCCATGATCTACCGAATAGTTGTTTTGCTGTCCACAGGTGTCTTGTTGCCTTTCCCAGCACTGATTCGAGGTGTGGCTCCCAGGTGAGTTTTTTATCCAGAGTAATACCCAGGAATTTTACCTCTTCCTTGGGAACAACCTCTATTCCGTCAATCTTTAAAATGGGGATTTCTATCACCCTTTTCTTGGTAAACGGTACAATGGTTGTTTTCGCGGGGCTAATCGACATCCCCTCCCTGTTGCACCATTGCCCCGTAGTGCATAGTACATCCAGCATCAGTTCACCAACCAATCCATGATGACTGTCCCCAAATTATTACGGAAATGTCGTCCGCGTAACCAATGGTTTTAGAAGAGGATTCCGGTTAAGCATCCTAATTAGGTCGTCAACCAGGACAGACCATAGCAATATCTTATTTAGTTTGTTCTTTGTTTTACAATTTCTATATGTGTGTGAGAGAAATCACGTAAAATTATTATTTCTCAAATTATAATTTATCTTCTTCCTCCAGTTTAAACAGATTAATGCTCTTTTCTGTTCTCATTTCTCATCATTGAGGTTTTTCACGATGGTAGCTGTGCAAATTTGCAGTGCATTTTATGGTTGATCGTGAGTGTATCTTTTTTTGTGCAAATCTGCTATATTTTTCTCGAAGGCTTGAATATTTATTGCTTTAGTTAACAAACTCTTTATTTTATTTTTAAGAATACAATTGCTGCTTTTTTGGTTAAATTATTTTATGTATTTCAAGATTCTAAATAACGCTACTGTAATATGTAAATAATAAGGCACGAAATGTTACAGAAGGCAAAGCGCATCGGCGTCAAATTAGCACGCAGCCGCCGCCGACTTTATTTTTGTGTTACAAGCTGCTGCCGATCTTATTTTGTTTTTGGAAGACACCCATATAAATTTAAATTAAAACGCGATGTATTCTCTTGTTATTGTTAAATTAAAGTTTATGCTTGATAATTGTTGAAAAGAAATCTTATTTTTAATTCACATTAATAGGTTTTTTATTGTATTAAAATTTTTCGTCACCGCCGCTATTTTTTGTCTGTTCCGCGAAAAATTGTTAGTCGACTTCGCCATCTGCTGGCGCCATCTCTTGTTGGTTACATTATTTGTTTTTTCATCTGAGCATATTTGCACACTTCTATTTGCTCACGGTTTTCTTAGTGCAAATGAATCAAAGTGCAAATACATACATACATTTTGTTGTTGTGTGAAAAACAGCAGAACATTTTTACTCAGATTTGCTCAGTTTGCACTACCATTGTGAAAATCGTCATTATTAAATACTTAATTATTATTAAGCTTCATTAGACTTGTGTTGATTTTTGGTTTGTTCTATTTTGTGAAAGGTGGTATCCTTCAGGTATGTATGTATATGTAATTTACTCATATAAAAATTTGCGAATAAATCCTACATTTTTTTTTAAAAGCTACGCTGAAGGCTGAATACGTAAATATTTTTGAAAAATCGCCATTAGCATGTGTAAATAACTTACAATGGCAAATATTTGTTTCAAGTGTGACCGCAAGGAAACTGTTTGATACTTTGCATTTCTTAACTATTTGTTTGGACAAACAAATATTAGCGGAAATCACCCTTGGTTGCACATCTGCAATTTTAGCAGATATAGCATGATTTTTTGCTACAAAGCGCGAGTGTCTTTTTCAAGTGTTTAGCAAAATAATTATATCAGCTGATTTTAGAGTAACGGAAAATATAAATATTTTTGTTTTGCAAATTGAGAAGGAAGTTTAGAAAATAAATTGCAAAAATTTCATTATTCATCTTTTCGTTGGCCGTCTTTTATTGTTGACTTTTTGTTTAATTGCCTTAATTTTATTTTTACTTTCTTCCGTATTCATTTTCTTCCCTGTTTTATTTATTTGTTTACAAAATTTAATAAAGCGAGTTTGCCGCATGAGATAAGCTAAGCCGCAGCCAATATTTGAAAAGCAACGCCGTCGATAAAATTTGCACGTGAAGCAACCGCCCGATTTTTTGTTTATTTTATAAAATTTAATAAAAATTATGCTTAGTAATAGGTATAATATTCACTTTTTACTAGTTTGTAAATGCTTCTTTGAGCAACGTTAGCATTAATTTAATTCCAGCACAGGCATGTTTTGTGGCGGCCTTGCCGTCATACAGTTTTTTGAGCGCAGGAGTTTACGTGTTGAAATGTACTTAGAAAAACAAGCAGCTGTTTTAGCATTTAGCAACATTTGCAAATACGGATCTGCAATGGTTTTTAGTTATGCATATTTGCTTGAGTGATGCAAATCTCGGTTTCATACATTTTGTTTTTGTAGTGTTGCAGACTATGGCACATATGCTACGGTTGCAATATCTGTAAGGTCTGCAAGGGTAATTTGCAATGAAGGGTGAGTTCCGCTTTTATGAAATATTAGCTCATAGTGTGACAATCAAAAAAATATTAGCGGTTCTCACTCTTGATATTAATTCTACAACTCTGCTATATTCACTACGATTTTTACCACAAAGCTCGAGTGACTTTCTTACCTCAAAGTCTGCATGTTCTTGCAAATATTCTAAAACTTGCTGAATTTCTTTATCTGTCCACCTTTCGTTTTGAATTTCGTCACGTTTTCTCTTCACCAGTATATTTTTATACACAAAATTAAGTTTCGCCGGCAAAACGATTCACAGCACAGAATATCTGTGATTCCCAGTAATTTTTTTACAATGTTTACTAAAGCTTTTTGTTTGATTTTTTAATCACAGCGTAGTAAATAAAAGTTCAGTACATTTTGTTGCTGCAGTGATGTAAACACTAGTACTTTAATCAAATCTGCTACTTTAACCAAATGTGTAACCGAGTTTACTATCAAGAGTGAGAACCGCTATTGTAAATATTTAGGGCAAACATGTTTGAGACAAATATTTGTACAAAAGGTTTAAATAGACATTTTTGATTGCTCTCTGTATTTGTCAGGCATCTATAAGTTGCCGCTATTTCTGCTACTCAACTCGTCAGCAGACTCGAAAAATCTTGAACGACTGTTTGAAACCCGAGTCTACAGGCGAGTAGCATCAACGAAATCTCCACAGCGTACAGACGGCTTAGAAAGGCAGAAAACAATCAAACGGATTTACCAGGAACCAAAATAATAAATTTTACTTGGCTCTTACAGCAAATATTAAATTATTTTTTACTATATATTTTATAAAAGATGATCCTAAACTTTAAAAGGTATTTCATCATCATTAAGCAAGGTCAAATAAGATATATTTAATTTAAAAAAAAAAAATGGTTTCTTATGTACTACGTGTTTACCTTTTAATTTAGGCAGAATAATTTTTTCCAGCAATGTGGGTACCAGGTTTGCATCGGGATCCTGTTTTAATGATTCTTCTGTCTCATCTTCACTCCAGGCATACAACATCACAGCTGGATACCAATATAGTTTTTCAATATCTTTGAATTCGGATAACAGAGGCGACCACGTCAACATCTCAAGACGTATCAAGGGACCAAGAATCTAAATAGAAAATACAAGCAAAGATAATTATGTACATATATGCAGGGCAAAGTTTTCTGAGCATAAGTAGCAGATTATAACGACATGAATACATTATTTCGAATGTTATGATTTCAACATGAGAATTCATGTCTTAGTATGTATGTACTAACCCGCTAGTTCTGGTAACTAGTTTTTAACTAGGAGTTTCATTAGTTACTCAGTAACCAGAACTAGTTACCACCAAATGTATTTTAAGCTATGAATGCTGTTTACTTTAACATGGTGATGTCATTGGAGGGGGACAATTGGATACTCTCTGCATTACTAATATCTAGTTCAGTAACTAACTACTTAACTATTCAAAAAGTACTAGTTATTTGACACCATTACTGGGGATAAGTAATCGGCTAAATTGATAGCTACAAATTACTAGTTCAAAAGGTAATTGCTCCAAATTATCTAGTATGGTAATTAGGTAATTTTAGCGCATTTTTTTAACAAACACAAAATTTTTATTTAAACGAATTGAAAAGGCAATTAAATATTACATATTAGTTTTATGAAGTAAGTGCATTTGAAGTAAAAATATTAATTAATTTTGGTGTTATGTGCTATTATCAACTGTTGGTTTTGAAACACATTTATATAAAAACTGGCGTTTTTTTCTGTCTTTGCACTGCCTTGCAAATTTTCTCTTCTGGTGATCCAACAGTATTGTCGTTTTGAAGTGACACAGCTTCTAAGATTAATAAAATGAAATTAAATTGTTAAGGAAAAACCATAACTATAAACAATTACTTATGAGTACAACATACATATATATTTTCTAATTTCTTCAAACTATGTATACCATGGACACCATTAACATTAAATTGCAATGAAACCGTGCCATCAATAACATATGTACTTAAAACTTTTTTACTTTTAAATCACTTTAACAAATTAACTTTAACCGAACCGCACGTCTTTTTAATTCAAATCCGTAAAAAATACTAAATAAAGAAGAATGACAAAAATGTACAATGTTTGAAGCGAGGATAACGGAACCTTCTTGTTAATTGTACAGAAAAAAAAAAAACATGCGATTGATCTATCTAGTTGTAAATCCAATAGTAATGTATGATGTAGAAAAACAGGAGAAAAAATGTAAACTACTAGTAACTTAATTAGCTATAAGTAATGCATGAAAAGTATATTTAATACTTATTGTACTACATACCTATAGCCTGAGATTAAGTATACTATACTATAGTGTAATTGATAAAACCTTTCAATTTTCCAATTTCCATTCTAAAAGTTTCTGACAAAATAGCAATTGATATTTGTAGCTAGATTTGTAACTATGTATATAAAAAAGACAATGGACTACTTGCAAAACTAGCGGGAAACGTGAGCATAAAACGTCTTGTTGGTAAAACTTCATAGTGTGCAATAGTGAAAAATAAGAGAGCAATTATTTTTGCACTTGCTTTCATGAGTGCACAAATATCGCTGTTCTCTTAAATAAAAACACACGACAGCATTTATTCTTCTTCCAACCAATTCAATATTTATTGTTGTTGGAAATAAAATTTCAGTACTGAATTTTATGTTTCAATAGTGTCTGTTGATATGAAATACTGTTATACATGTATGAAAATGTATGATGTTAAAAGCAACGGTTTGTATGTTTTTTGCATTTAAGTTATTTAATATAAAATCGCGCATTGGAAAAATTATCCCCCCGATTATGGTTCACAACATCTAAATGTTGTGTTGTAAGATTTACAACACAACTTACAACTCTTTTTGTGATTATGGTTCACAACATCTAGGTGTTGTGTATGTCACAGAGTTGTTTTTCATTTGTAGAGCATCTTTCCGCAAAAATACATGCCTGCACACAAAAAACTACCAAGTAAAGGCACACTTCCAGAAAGATGCACGCGTACGTTGCTTTCATTACACATACACAAGCCAAAAACAATAAATTTTGACGTTTCATTGTCAAGTTTTACAACAAAAAGACATGGAGTGTTGGATTTCATGTAACACCGCAACTACCGCGTAGAAATGCATTAGTAAAAATGAAAAGAATGAAAAACGTTTTTGCTAGAAAAGTACAAACAAAGCCATAAAAATTTATGTTAATGTTGATGTTTAATTTGGTTATGATAATGAAAGGACCAAAAAATTATAGATTGCAGTTTAAATCCATTGCAACTACAAAATAAAACTGTTTTGTAATCGAAAAATGGGTAATAATTATGTGTATAGATGTATTTTTATTTATATTTTGTTAATAAATTTTAACAATTAATTGTTTTTTTATATTTTTGCAAAACATTTTGTATGCACACTTACAAATTTTATAATTTTTTCGTAATTTAACTGGTAAAATCAAGAAGACAACACTTCAGTAGGTGTCGTAAGTTTTTGACAACATCTGATTATGTGTTGTAAGATTTTGACAACACTTGCCACAATAGTTGTAAACCATAATCACTTTTCAAAAAATACATACATAAATGAACAAATGTTGTGAACCATAATCGGGGCCTATATGTTTCTACATTCAAATATTGAATAAAAATTTATTAATCATGTTTTAGAAACAAAATTTTAATTGGAATTATTTTTAAAATATATTTTTTTATTGTTATTAATATTTTTAGTTTTAACATTGTATAACATAATAACGTTTTTTTATTATTCATAAGTTTTTAATTCCTTTGTTCTTAATGTAGAAACCATAGTAGCTTGAATCTTTTACGTTCATTTATGATTAAAAAAAATATATGTAATTTAAATTTTTTCCTAAAAAATTAAAGCTTTTACTTTCAAAAAAGTGTAAGTAAAATGAACTACTGAACAATGTGAAGTGTTGCAATATACATATGTATTAATTGCACACTTGATAAAACTGTCCACTCAAATCAGTTGCAATGATTTTTGCATTGTTTGCTCTCTTGTTCACTGCATTTACTGTTCAGTCATATTCCAATACAAATACAATCAATATTTGCTCTTTAAAAATATGCAATATTGTATACTTTTTTATGTCTTGCGCTCACATTTAGTATGTACATATGTATGTATATGCATATAAAAGAACCAAAAGCATGTCGTATTGCAGATGTTTTGTATGTAGCGTACATTAGCAATTGGAAGATTGTCAATAAGGGTTTACACGATGGTAGCTAGGCAAATATGCTTTGTGCAAATTTGCAATGCATTTTATGGATGATCGCGAGGGCACCGTTTTCTTGTCTACAAAACTGCACAATCTGTTTGGATCTTTTCTTGCAAACTTTGCTTGTTGAAGAATTGAAAATTCATTGCTTTCGTTAACAAATGCTTTATTTTATTTTTAAGAACACAATGGTTGCTTTTTTGATTAAATTCTTTTATGTAAAATTCTAAATAAGGCCACTGTAATATGTAAATTAAGGCACAGAGGACGAGGCCCACCGGCGTCAAGTTGGCACGCAGTCGCCGCCGACCTTACAAGCCGCTGCCGATCTTATTTTATTTTTGGAAAGATACCCATTTAGTATATTGAAATTAGAAAGTGATGTATTTTTTGTTATTTTTAAATTAAAGTTTTTGCTTGAATTTGTTGAAAAAAATCTTAATTTTAATTCACATGAATATGTTTTTTCTTTCTTTCTTTATTTATATAATCGAGCCCATAGGGCCATATTGTAATGAATTCTATGAAATAAGATAATATTAGTTTAAAACTAAACTCATATATATATATATATATATACATATATACATACATATATGTACATATTATACGATTGCAATGTATGCACATGTAAGTATTTGTTGGAAAACTTTGTTCAATTATAAAAATCATACAATTTGTGCTTAAAACTTCCTATAGAACATTCAAAATTTCTCAGATGTGTGGGCAGGTTATTGTAGAGTCTGCGCACTCTCACTTCAAATGATCTTTAAAACGTAGAGTTAGGAAAAATCATATCTATTTAATTTATTAATAAAAAGGCTGAATAGAAAAATTACAAGAAGTTATTGATTCTAGATAAAATTAATTGTGGGTTTCGTGTTGAATATGAGAACCGGAATAATAGTTTTAAGCAAGATTTAGATTCTATAATAAGATAAAAATAAGATAAGATTCTTATTTTAACAAAAATCATAAAAGGAACATTTCAAAAAGGATTTTGTATAGTTTGATACATGTTGATAAATCCTAAATTTGAAAACGAATCTTATAATGCGATTAAAAATCAATTTCAGTCTGCTCAAATTCGATGACGTACAGCCACTATAGATTGCAAGGCAATACTGAATATGAGTCATAAGCAACGAATGAGCTAAGTTAAGCTTTGTTTTGAGCGAAAGATAAAGATTGAGACTGTATAAAGACCTCAACGCTTTATTAACACAAGCTGAAACATTAGATATATGAGCGTCAAAAGACAGGATATTGTCAAGTGTTAAGCCAAGGCATTACATAGTGTTGACATGTGCCATTTGTCAACACTATGAAATGCCTTCAAAGTTAATACTGTATAAAGAAAGAAAGAAAGAAAGAATATGTTTTTTATTGTATTAACATTTTTTGTCTACTCCGCGGAAAATTGTTAGCCGACCTTGCCATCTGCTGGCGCCATCTATTGTTGTTTACATTGTTTTAGTGAAAATGGGAAAAAGTGAAACAAAGTGCAAATAAATACATACATTTTGTTGTTGTATGAAAAAAGCGGAGCATTTTTGCTCACATTTGTTCCGTTTGCAATACCCATCGTGAAAACCCTCAATATCAGTATAATTGGCATTTTAAAAATCCTTTATATGACAAAAAGCTGGTTAATGAGTTGGACGCTGAAAACAAGATTACAAAAAGGCATGTGTTACGCCTAATCCAAAATAAAGTCTAATTTAGGAGCCTATTATCAGCGATAGGATGGTCATGTTATGTTTCACGGGGTGCCAGTCGTGAGACCGTCCCACTTTGTTCCTAGAAGGTCCCGTTGTGCTGACGGTCATGGAAGCGGAAAAAAAACTTGTCTCCATCTTAGTCTGGTGGACCGGATAGTAGGTGTGTTTTTAGGGTTCCGTACTCATAGAGAAAAAACGGAACCCTATTACTGAGACTTCTACGTCCGTCCGTCACAGGTCTCATTCCCCGAAACGGTAAGAGCTAGAGAGCTGAAATGTTCACAGTACATGTGGTTACCCGGTCGCTACAACAACAAATACTAAAAACAATAAAAAGTTAGAAACTAAAGGGGGTCCCCATACACGAAACTGAAAATTAGATAAAATTAGCTGTAACATTTGAACCATAGGAGGTAGAAGTCTGAAATTTTTACGGGATATGTAATCACATGGGCTCTATAACAACAAATATCCAAAACAACAAAAAATTTAAAGCTAAAGGGTGCTCCCATACAAGAAACTGAGTAAATTATCTAAAATTAGCTATAAATTTTGAATCATTAGAGCTGGTAGAGAGCTGATAGATGGTTTTCTCAGGATAGGTGGTTACATAGGCTCTATAACAACAAATGCATTTGATTTTACACGTACGACAGTGTTTTCTCAAGTGTACTGCTGTATTTGTGTCGCAGAAATTTATATATCGACAGTATCTATGCTCTTTTTAGCTTACCTTAGGTAAACATAAACTAACGAAGGCATCCTTATACGAGGGCATATCCGTTTTGCGCCAGGCATAGAATTTGGTTAAAATAATTTCTATTTTACAAAACTCCTCGGTGACATCATTCATTACGTCCAAGCTCTCTTTGGTAAGTTGTTCTAAAAGCAAAATATATTCAAATGGAATTTGCCAAATCAAAAAAAAAAAATGCAATCTCAGCAAACCTAATTCATTTTTGTATTGATCCTGATAGCGATCTGAGGTTTCCTCGTCTGAAGACATACCATCCAAATGAGAACCTAATAAGTCTTGACGTTCTCGTTCGCACCGACGCCGTGTGCGTCTTCCTTCACGTTCGGCAGCTCTTCGTACTTGTTCGTCGTAATCAGCGTTTCGCCTTGTGCAGGAAGGCTCTATGATAATAAAAAATAAATAAAATAATAACGTATGTATGTATACGTAAATAAGTTGAAGCTAAAAGTTCAATTCTTACTGGCTGCTTCTGCCATTTCTTTTGCCTGATCTCGAACATCTTGCCGGCGACGTTCTATAAGAAAATGTTGATGTTTACCAAAAAACTGAAGGCAACGTTTTTCCATATCAAGGATCAAAGGTGACTAAAAGAAGCAGAAACAGAAACATTATTAGTCATAAAAGCGTTTCTTCTTCTGCTTGGATTTTATACCTTCTCATTTAAGCAATCTATTAAGTCTGTTACGTAGCACTTTATTTCTTGATAAAACCTGTATTTAGCGGCAGCCGTAGGAGCCTTTTGCTTACAATCCATCTCTTCAATTTTCATAGCTTGCATTTCCTTCCCTATCCTGTCAATATCGTCCAAATGATTTTTGTTTAGCTCCTTTAGTTTAGCCAACCGCTCTTCTATAGCGTTACGTATCTCTTGTGGTGTTCTTAAAACAGTCGTTTTATTTTTATCTCTTTTAGTTTTAGTGGAACTCAAGACTTGCTGAGGTTTTTCCAGTGTACACTTAGCATAAGCTTGTTCCAATAGCGAGGATGTCGATTCTGGCTGTGGTGGGGCCTCCAAAGCGTTTTCCATATTAGATTTGATCATGAAGCGTGACAACACAGACTCGTGCTGGGCGCTGACCAATTGAGCACCTGTGACACCTTTGCGTATCTGTTGATTTTCCCATTCATGGGTTTCACAATCTGAATCCTCTTCAGAGTCTAAAGAAAGTGGGATTAAAGTTAATAAATTATTTAAGTACATATGCATATACATATTAAGTGGGTAATTAATTATTTTTTTTTTTTCAATTTTCTTCTGAAATTAAATTTTTTAAAAATTGTTGTCTATCATTAGCAAACAAACCATGGCACAGAAATATTAAATTACATACAATCTTTTTCAACTGCATAAAATTGTTCACGTCTTTCTTCACGCTCCTTAGCGCCGGTGATGGCATTCATATCAACACGTTCCTCATCGTCCGAGTTATCGCCCTCCATATCTTCTCTTGCCAATCGGCTGCCCTTTGCAGTTTCCACTTTGGGTTCTTCTACAGCCACAAAGTCTCCTGCAGGATGCAATTATAAATTATGAAAATCGGAGATTTCGCAGCCATAATATGCAAACAAATACCAACCTTGCTCTCTAGCTTTTTGTCTGCTCTTGCGGGCAGCATGTATCATAGCAGCATCAGGTATAGAGCCACTCTCCAGCATTTGTTTCAAATGATCTGGTTTCGAAAAACGATGTTTGCTGCCATTGCGCTCACTGTCACTGTGCCCTCCATCCTCCTCATCAGACATATCATTTCGTCCAGCACACAAAGCAGCACGACCATTTAATATAACTTCCGGTTCGGATTTTTTCACCACAAGCTGTGAACAAAGATTTCAAATTCGCGAATTAGATTATGAAAGCACAAAATTTTAGTTTCATTGAAAAATAAATAAATAATATTTTTAGAAAATTCAATAAAAAGAGTTATTTATATACACAAAAATACATAATAAAAAAGAGATTTAAGACTTCTACTTTTGGCGTTTTTCTGTTCATTAAATATTTTACAATTTATATACATATGTATGTATGTATATATATATATTTTTTTTTTCAAGTATCAACAAATGAGATTAGTGTATCTTCGATGTGAAATGTGAAGATGTGTACGACAAGAGTAAATAAGCGGATGATAAGAAAAGGAGTTTCGTACAGTTCAAAAGGAATATGTATGTATGTTGAGTTTTATCGACCGGTCGAGCTCAATATTGCAAATATATCCTTTGGCCCATGTTAACAGCAGAACTCGCGGATATTATTGAAACTTACTAAATATACATACATATATACACACGCATATGTACAAGTATAGTGCATTTGAAAACTTTATGAAAAACGTGACAAAATTAAGAGGATTTTGTGTTCTTTAATACTCTATTATGGTTTCCTATTTAACTCACATTCGTCGCGACAAGCTGTATTCAACTCATGTTTCCGAACAAAATGTTTCACATCAATTCACTGTGCAAACAGCACAAATACCGCCACACAAACACCAGTCTATAGAGCCAAACTTGAGCACTGCGCTTGTGAAGTGTATAATCGACAGACACAATTTTCATTTAAAAATACAAGTAACTATTATAAAAGTGGATAACGGCAATAGGGGCATTTATTTCCCAACATCATTATTTTACAAGCCGCTAGTTAAAACACGCGGAAATTGAAAACGAAGGTGTGAAAATTAATTTTCAAAATTAAAATTGTTAATTATTTTGTCGGGCTTTAGTTCGATTTTATTTCCTCAGAATTGAGAAAGATTTTTCTTTGTGATAAAATTGTAAATCATGTAGTTGGACTATAGGAAATTCCAACAGCAGACTCTTGTTGCTCTCGACAACACCTACAGAAAAAGTAGTGAAACCTTCCAGGTATACTTTTTGTTTGCGGTCTGTGTTCTAGAAAATTGTGGTATTCGTTTAAAATAAATGTGTACTCAAAAATTAACTTAATTATTTATTCGCTATAAGAGCATTGAAATGTATAATTTTAGATCTAAAAAAAATAGACCTTAATGCTTTCTGTCTTTTTCAGCCGTCTGTCTATATGCCGCCGACAATTCGTTGATGCTTACTAATCAACTCATCAGTAGACTTGAAAAATCTCAAAAGAATGTTTACTTGGGTTTCAAACATTCTTTTAAGATTTTTCGAGTCTACCGATGAGTTGATTAGCAAGCATCAACGAAAAGTCGGCGGCATATAGACAGACGGCTGGAAAAGACAGAAAGCATTAAGGTCTATTTTTAGATCTAAAATGGTACATTTTTATTGTTTTTGTTTTCAGATAAGCTTGAAATTAATTAAAAATGATAAAAAAAAAAGACACGAGGAAGTATGTATCAAATTTCATTATACAAATATTATTTTTGAAACAATGAAGCGTAATAAATGGGGGCTAAACTTAACGTCTATACTGACAAGATTTTGACGAGACAACGTCAGGCTCTATAACAAAAAATGTTTGTCTATTTGAAACAAGTTTTTTTTCTTGATTTTTTCATACAGATTCTGGTGTTTGTCTCAACAAAATTTTGTCATTGGTGTAGACTTTCAAGTTATGCACAATGAAAAACATTTGCTTACTATCCACCTGCCAAACTTTGTGTGTGTAAATTTCCAAAAAGGAAATACATATGTATATGTAACTGGAAGTTAGTCTGCACAATGTTTTCTATTATGCATAGTGCCATACTGGTTTTAGTAATAATACTATAAATATGAATAAATCAATCAAATACACTGCATGCATTTACTGTTTGTTAAATAACTCAAAAGAAAAAATAATTCTTTATTTAAATGTATTATTTTTTCTTTCAAACCGGCACTTAAAAATGTTCATTTTCTGATGAACGGTGATGCGCGGTTTATTTATTTTTTTATTTTTTTTAGAAAAAGTATCAATTTGCAGAAAAATGATAATAATAACCTTACCACAAAGTCGTCTGTGCGTATTTCTGTTTGGATTTTATCACTTTTATTACTTTTATAATGTTCCGAAGAACTAGTTGTATGTGTCGACGTAGAAGATGAACCTAAATTATGAGAATTACTATTACGTGAACCATTTTCACGCTCCCTATTATAATGGTTACTATAACGAGCATCATTATTGCCAGTAGTGTTAGTGGCACTTGTGTTACTGCTGCTTGTTACATGATTGTCGTTGCCGCGTTCTTCCTTCTTTTTGCGTCTACGTTCCTTGTCAAGCATGCGCATTACTTTTTTGCTATGCGATGATTTACGAACTTGAAAAACTTCAGCATCTTCTTCTGTAAGATAGAAATTAAAGAAAAAGAAATAATGTCAATACACAGCCATGGTCACAGCAATAGGGCGTATGTACTTAAACAATTCTCCAAGAATAAAGTAGTCTGGTATAACGTAAAAGAGTTTGCAAAATTTACGAGTTCTAGTTAATTAAAGCTTAGTTACTTTATTTAGGACATATCGCACTTGAACATGTAAATAGAATACTTATTTGTATTCCATACAGAATGCATTTATATTAAATTACTTTTTCACGCTTAAGTTCAACCCTTGTCACTTGGTTTGTTTGACAATAGTCCAGAAATTTTAATAAGCAGTAGTATTTTGTACTTGATTCCTCTGGTCTTCTTATATATAAAAGTGAAAGTGTTTGTTTGTTCCTTATAGACAGCTAAACGGCTAAACCGATTTGCTTGAAATTTCTATAGTATATATCTGCATGTCGGAAAGGAGCTATATGAAGGCAATATGAATTTCAAAAATTCCAATGGCAAAGGGGTAAAATCGGTGACTCAATATCTCCGGACTTAGCAAAGGTAGCGTAAAAATTTAAAAAGGACCTGAAGACACAATAAAAATAATTGGATAGGTGTTTGGTACTTTTTTGAAGATTTGAACATTAGGGGGATAAAAGGGGTAAAATCTGCATTTTGGTACTTTTTTCCAATTGCATTTATGTAGAAGAGGAATGGAAACAGGAACAAATTAAAAATAAAATATTACTCCCCCCAAGAAATACTTAAATAGATTTCATCACTTTTTTTTTATAGAAGTGGGCATATAAGGGTTAAAAACGGATACAAAATGCTAAAATCAGTAACTCAATAACTCCGGATTTAGGATAGGTAAGCACAAAGATTTAAAAAGGCCTAAAAGTTTACGAAAATTAATTGGACAGGTGTCTGGTACTTTTTTTAAATTTTAATTTTAAGGGAACAAAACGAGTAAAAACTGCATTTTTGTACTTTTTTAATTGCATTTATGTAGAAGGGGAATAGGCAGAGGAAACAAGTAAAAACTAAATATAATACAATAATATCTGCGAAGATTTTCAATAACACTATTTTGAAATACTACATTCAATCTAAGGTTGCATTACCCTGTCTAAGACCAAATTGCAAATTAGGAATATAACCGCGACCTACATTTAAATCTATCCTATGGGGGACTGACATTTCAAACAGCGATGTATAAATCTTAAAACAATCACAAGTCATTAAAACCTACTTTTTTTTAAAAAAAACAAAAAATTTGTGTCTTGTGTGTAAAGGGGTACATCTTTCTTACCACCGTCTATGAAGGAGTTAATAAAAACTTTAGTGAAAATCACCAGCCGGCTATAGGAAATTTTAAAAAGTGCAAGAAAGCCATTGGAATATAAACGAAAACCTTATTCCCAACCTCGGCCCCCACTTTTAAGGAAAACTAAAACAGAAAATACGGAATATTATAGTTTTCTTTATAATTTTAAATAATTTCTTCTCTGTATTAAGTTTATCAGGCTCAAGTTCTTTCTATATTATTTTTGTGATTGATATTAATTAAATTAGACAAAGAAGAAATCAAAGACATTTAGCTGGGTGGACAACCAGTTGTTTCGAAGCCGCCACACTTTCTCGTCAGCACCCGTCTTTGAATTCGAAACAACTAGCTGTCCACCCTGCTAAATGTCTTTGATGTCTTCTTTGTCTAATTTAATTAATATCAATCACAAAAATAATATAAAAAGAACTTAATACAAAAATAATTATATAAGAAAAAGTTCGAATAATAAAAATTAATTAATTTCTTTTTCTTCTGTTTTATTTTACACTAACTTTTAGGCTAAAAATGAAAATCGCTATTCCATTTCTGTCTGCTAACTGAAAATTGCTAAGAAAATGTGCTTTTAGAAAAATTTTCCTAGGAACTTGAATACCTATTTATATTATCCTAAATTGAAGGTTAGTGGGAGAAAACGGACAATATTTCTAATACAGTGTTCCTACTTATTTGCATTTTAAATTAAACATGCCGACTATAACATTTTTTTTTAGGTTTTTTCCAAAACTTTCTTGACAGCCGGCCTTCTCTTTTGTGGTATAACCAACACCGTCTTCGCGTACAAAAGCATCTGGCAGCGCACTTTTGCATTTTACGGCAATTGGGGCCATTATACTACAGCCGATGTGGAGCATGTCATTGATTTTGGCTTGTTTTATATTAATTTGTGTGACACCATTATAGTCCCGATAAAGAAACTTCATGAACGACGGCCCAAAACAGAATTTAGTAACATTTCTACGAAATTCCATTGTAAAATTCCACGTAATTGGTGTATTATACCAGAGCCGACTCAATTTTATTACCAATACACTGAGGAAAAACTATTTTATTGTGTCCTATTTGAATTTTTTCCTTGCAACAAAATATGTACATACATACTTGCTCTTAAATATGTATGCATGTAAAATCTATAAAGGTAAAAAAGACATTTGGTTCATACCTTCATCAGCAAAACTAAGTAAAGCCTTTGAGTTCTCTCCAGCACTTCCTTCTTTTTTACTAGAGCATTTTAATTTGTTATCCTTAAGCTTCTTTTTGTCGGATTTTCCTGAAATGTGAGGTGGTGGTGGTGCCACTAGATCGCCACCTTCATCTAATTCCATTGCATTGTCATTAAATTTTCTTGAATCTCTTCCTGGTGCAGCACCACCACCATTGGCATCTTCATCATCATCCATCATGCTGGAGTAAACCCGTCTTTGAATTTTTTTGGGTTTGCGAAAAAGTGACATTTTTTATTTATTTTTCTTCAGTATTAACACGATTATGTATATGAGAAAAAGTCCATATAATTTGAAAATATCTTCAGTGCTTTTTCTGCGGAAAGAAAACAAACTTAATACCAACCCGATGTTGGTAAACTCACCACAGTTAACCAGGTAACTGTAACCCACCACATTCGTAAAAATTTGTTTACATTGTTAAGGCGAATCAAGTACAGGTGGTCGCAATTCAATTCGCTTCAACATTTTCTCTCGAGACGTCACAAGTTTTGTTGTCGTTTTCTATCGGCTTTGACAACCCAGAAGATAAAATCGTGGAAAAATGTTGAAGCGAATTGGTATGCGGGCACCTGTAATAGATTCGCCTTGGGTGGTCGCAATTCAATTCGCTTCAACATTTTCTCTCGAGACGTCACAAGTTTTGTTGTCGTTTTTCATCAGCTTTGACAACTCAGAAGATAAAATTGTGGAAAAATGTTGAAGCGAATTGGTATGCGGGCACCTGTAGTTGATTCGCCTTGGATACAACCATGATACAATTAACAAGGTAGCCTCGTCAGCTAAACCGTTAATCAACTGACTACTTTAGGTTGTCAAGAGATTGCAGAGATGAAAGGCAGCCAAAACGAGATAGCTAATCCGCGTAAACTTAGTGCATCTCTCTTCTGTAAATGTAAAAGTGGCGTCGTTTTGACAGTTTGCATAAGTTGTACAAAAACAAAATGCATGTTATTTTTATTGAAGTTGTTCTTATTGTAGCGAAAAGCCTACCTTGTTAGTTGTATCATGGATACAACTAATAAAAAGTAACCTGTGCTCTACAGTAAGAACAAGGCGAATCAAGTATAGGTGGTTGCAATTCAATTCGCTTCAACATTTTCTCTCGAGACGTCACAAGTTTTGTTGTCGTTTTCTATCGGCTTTGACAACTCAGAAGATAAAATCGTGGAAAAATGTTGAAGCGAATCGGTATGCGGTAAGGCGAATCCATTACAGGTGCCCGTATACCAATTCGCTTCAGCATTTTTCCACGATTTTATCTTCTGAGTTGTCAAAGCCGATAGAAAACGACTACAAAACTTGTGACGTTTCGAGAGAAAATGTTGAAGCGAATTGAATTGCGACCACCTGTACTTGATTCGCTTTGTTTTCTACCAACAAAATACATGCAGTGTTTGTTGTTGTTTTGCGATTACCCGGTATCAAGCTGCCTTGGTATATTGCTTCTGTTTTTCATTTGCACATCTATGCATCTATCCACCACGATATCAAATCACACAAAAGTGTAGACAAGGACTATAAAATGATTTCAACAAAAATATCAAAAACTTTTGTTATTGCTTCAAACATAGCCGACCGCATGTACGTGTACCTGAACAAGCACAATCGCAGGCATCCAATTAAACTGTGGGAAGAGTCAATTGCATGTCTCTAGACCACTTTATGTTCAACATAATTAACTGAATATAAGCTCGAACAATTATAACACAATAGATTTGCTAATAAATGTTTTTATGCTTTACGCGTGACTAATTGGATGGAATTTCAGCATTTGCGATTGAACTAAATGCCGTGCGTTTGTTGGCTATGGTGTTTTTGCTGTACGTTATTAATTCTAACGGGGTCATTCGATTACGAATGGTGGAATTTGGCCCATGATGTTCGCGATAGTATCTGTCGGTTGCTGTCTAGTTTATTTCTCATGGAGCCACGTCGACATTTTGCTATCGAAAAAAGTTATCGATAGGCTTGAGAGATAAAACTATCGCTAGTCTTACAGCTCTAGTAGAAGAAAAAGTGAACATATCACGCACAGTGGTTTAACATAGTTTGATTTGATCAAATAGCCGACACTATCGATTGGGCGTGTTTGTTATAAATTGGAAAGAAGTAACGATATTGAAGTGTTAATTTGCAATAGTTTTGATAAGTAATATAACTCTAATAGAATGGGTCTCAAAGGTTGTGAAATTCAATTGGATAATCCCTGGAATACTTATTATGCTGGACAAACAATAAATGGACAAGTAAAATTAACATTTGACTCGGCGAAAAAAGTCAGAGGTAATTATTTACATATTAAGGATATTTATACTTACATTCCTCTGTGTATTACATTTTATCAAACAAAAATTGTTCTTAGTAATTGAAGTTCTGTAAGAATACTTTTTATTTACATATTTTGCTTCACAACAACAAAAAGTATTAGTCATTTATAAATACATTTTCAGTAGAATGTATCACATCATCATTTGCCGTAGATGTACACATACATATGTATGTATGTATGTAAATATTAAATACAAAAATCCAAATCAAGGCAATATTAACATCATCATACACAGTGTTGTTGACTTATATTTGAAAACCAAATGCGTAAATTGGATAATAAACTCCATAAAATAGCCAAAGCCACCTTTACTATTTTGTTATTGTTTAAAGGTTAACACCGGTATTCATAAAAAATAAAACGTTGCTCAAATACATTTTAGAAAAAATTTTATATGAAAAATTTGTTGCAAAATGTGTTTAAACAATGTTTTAATTTTTATGAATACCGGTGTAAAAGTTTGGAAACTACGATGCTTATATGTAATTCCTGGATCAACATTTATTTATTTGCGTATAACTTATGTACATAGGTACATATACATACATATGTATACATTTTCCTTGGTTTAGTCCATTGAGCTTGAGGTCACTTTAGTTTTAATAAATTTATTTTTAATTATTAAAATCTTCAATATTTTGATATCCCTTTGTATACCTATCTTTTCTTTAGGAAAGTGTGTTTTCTAATATTTTAGAAATTTCAAAACTACAAAACAAATCGTATTGACAAACTAAAAAAGGGTGTTACATATATACATAATTAGGCCTTACATACATATGTACTAAAGAGCTCCACAAAATGTATTGAAAGTTCTGTATTCTAAAGCACACTACTTCCAAGCCGTGCATTTCAGTGTAAACATTATCAACAAAACAAGCATAACAAAACATGACTCTCACCAAAATAAAACAAGCACCATTTGAAAAGTTTCTCTCTATAGTTTTGTTAGTGCTTGTATGTTCAAATGGAGTCGAACATCAAAACAAAAACAGACAATGAAATAAATAAATTGAGTCAAGTACGGGACTGGCTCGCACTCTTAGGGTTCCGTACGTATGTATATTTTATAAATTTCATCTCTGTTTTTAAAGCTACTTTATGTTGTATGGGGACACCTAGTTATTTTCCACTTGTTGTTTTTGTAATTTATTGTTGTAAGGCATCCGGGAATACATACACTGTGCGAATTTCGACTCTCTATCTCTTACGGTTAGAGAGTTATAGCTATTACTCTACGTTGTAAAGGGACACCTGGTAGTTTTACAGTTGTTGTTGTTTTTAGCAAATGTTGTTATGGAGCATATGTGAATACACATATTGTGCAAATTTCATCCCTCTGTCGCTCACAGTTCGAGAGTAACGGCTAATTGTTACTTTACGTTGTATAGGGACACCTGGTAGTTTTCGACTTGTTGTTGTTTTTAGCATTTGTTATTGTAAGCCATATGCGAGTAAATATATTGTGCACATTTCATCTTTTTATCTCTTACAGTTTGAAAGTTACGGCTAATGTTTTTTACGTTGCATAGGGACACCTGGTAGTTTTCGACATGTTGTTGTTTTTAGCACTTGTTGTTGACAAGCATCTATAAATACATACACTATGCAAATTTCAGCATTCTATCTTTTACGGTTCAAGAGTTATACCTAATTGTAATTTTTCGTTGTATGGGGACACCTGGTAGTTTTCGACTTGTTGTTGCTTTTAGTGTATGTTGTTGTGGAACATCTATAAATACATACACTATGCAAATTTCAGCTCTCTCGGCCTAATTCATAAACACATTATAAGAGTGTTATAAACAACTTATGAGCAAAAATCCAGAAAAGTGTATTCATAATCGATTTATAGCTTATTATGCTGTTTATAACCATTTTATAAATTGGATATTTTTATTGTGGCCTCTACCCAACTATAAGCGTTTAATAGTGAAAATTGTTGAATTGAGGATTTTTTATTTGAACACTATTTATCAAATTTTTTGCTTCTTGAATGTGTATATGATTGCATTTCATTGTTTCTTACACCAAATTATCATTACACATTAAACTATGAAATTCGAAAATATGTACATACATACATATGTACTTTAAATTCTACGAAATTCTAAGAATCAGTAATATACAGTCATAAAGACACTTTAACCCTGCAAAAATCATCTCATTCTTTTATCAAACAAATTTTTCTTTAGTTTTCATATAAATTACAAATATTTTGACGAATTATATCCATACAATACTATCTCTATTGCAAATTTGAATAGACATGTACATATGTATGTATGCATGCATACACATACATATCTACGCACAAACAACAGTAGCGATCCTGCCTGTATTTACAATGTATACACACGCATTGGCCTCTACTTAACTATAAGCGTTTGATAAAGAGACATTCGTTGAGTTGATGAAGAGTTGCGAAGAAAGAATTCATCAATAAATTAATTTTAATAAAAGATATTAGCGAATTAAATAATATTTACCCCTTTTCATTATGTTTTCATGAAAAATATTTACAAATAATTATAGTGCTACACAAACAAATGCTAGAGAGTAAGTAGTCGACTACTTTTGGTACCAGTCGTTAAACAAATGTGTTTAGAAAAAATTTTTTTTACAATTCAAAGCCTTGTATACATATTTTTCGCAATAAAAATAGGTAAACCAATAAATTATTTCATATTCGAACAAAATTATGTTATATAAGTAAATAATATTTTGCATTTTTCGCAGCTACCCAAATAATCAGTTTCTTACATACATCTCATATATGCAGCACTAGGCACAAAATGAGAGTGAACATTGCATGGTATTGCCAACAATAAAGTACAAAATTAATAAAAGAGTTTATTAGTTATTTCACGCATATAATGTGTTTATGAATTGAATTTCTTATGAGTTGCTAATAACACTGTTAGTGTATGATAACTATTACCAGCTTATAAGCTGAAATAAGAAATTTTTATGAATTAGGGGGTCTATCTTTTACAGTTTGAGAGTTATGGCTAATTGTAACTTTTGTTGTATGGGGACACCTGTTAGTTTTCGACTTGTTGTTGGTTTTAGTATTTGTTGTTGTAGCGGCAAGGTACAACAACATTCTGTGAAAATCTCAGCTGTCTAGCTCTTATCGTTTCGGAGAATGGACGCTGTAACGGACGGACGGACGTACTTGTCTCCGTAATAGGGTTCCGTTTCACTCTGATGAGTACGGAACCCTAAAAACGGCAAATTACACCAAAAGCATCGAGTACACTAGAACAAAAACACAAACACACATACATTCGATTTTTTATGTTCATAAAAATGCTAAAATTTCTTTGCAAGTTTGTCTGCGAGTTATTCAAACAGGTTTTGAATGTTCCAAAATAGTTTTGATGTTCTACTTCATTTCTCTTCTACTTCAGCCTTGTTCTATTTTAACATTGTTTTATTGTACTTGTGTTCTCTTCTTCAATGTTTTGATCGTGAAACAAAACAAATGTTTTCGGAAGTATGTGTTTTGCAATGGGCAAATAATACATACACACGAATTGTAATTTGATGAAATGCTTGTAAGACATTTTTGTTGTGTTTGTGCCACACTTTAATATGTACATATGCATGTACTTATTTTATTGTCTATACCGCCAGATAAATGAAACACAACTGTAGCAATTAACAGTGCAGATTATATTTCAAGAATCAATAATATTGCTAATGATACTACAACATATGAATTGGTGAATAAGGATCAATTTTCTAGATGAACTTATTAAGTTAGAGGTCATAACACCTTTGGATAGAAATAGAATGAGAACGAATGTGTCTGTTGCCCCAAAAATAATAAGGAAAATGTTATATTGCGCCCAATTTGTTCATCGATTAATTTGCCTTCATATGATCTTTGTAAACTGTATATCTAATATACTTAACGAAATTACCAACAATTCTAAATATAATATAAAGAAATCGGTGCATTTTATGGAAAAAAAAACATTATTTATTTATTTTCAATATTTCGCCAACAATTTGTTGGTATCTTCAGGAAAATAATTATAAAATTTTATAATTATTTTCCTGAAGATGCCAACAAATTGTTGGCGAAATATTGAAAATAAATAAATAATTGTTTAAAATTATTTTTTTTATAAAAAAAACCAAAGATCAAGAGCTTGAATAATTAATTTAACAATAAAAAGATCAAATAAAATAAAGATAAAAGAAAAAAAAGAAAAATAATGCATTTAACAATACAGGAGAATGACAGATTAATTCCTCTTGCTGTGGTTTCTTTTGTTTCCAAGTGTTTCTGTTCACTTAGCTATTGAAATTATTGGGGAGAATTTCGGAATTAACTGGTACTGATGCGAATTTATTTATACGCATTATTAAATTTTGTAAAACTTAGCTACAACTAAATTTTGTTGAAGTGCTCTTGTAGAACATACATATATGGCGCTGATTCAATTCTGAGGGTGGTATTGTATATTTGATTTGCGAATTGTCTTAAGTAAAATTGTACCAGCTTTTGCATAACTGAGCTTTAAGCAACGCAAATTATAGGAATGACAACAACTCTCACTTGTATTTACTTATCGACACAATCAAGCATTTGAGTATGTACCTAAACAAAACTGATGAATCAAAAATTTTTTTCATTCACAGATAGAAGAAAACCCACTGCGCTTAAAATTATATTCGCTAGCAGAATTTTTTCATTCTCTACAACCAAATTGTGTTCATTTCAATTGTACCAACTTTCACACACCTGAGCATGCGAAACAAATCTGTAATAAATTCAGTCCAGTACGGGGCTGGCTGTGCGAGGGTTCCGTACGTATGTGTAATGTACGTATGGAATGGCATATGTGAATACTGTATAGTAGTATTGTATAAATTTCATCTCTCTGCCTCTTACAGCTTTAGAGTTACGTTTAATTGTTACTTTACGTTGTATAGGGACACCTTGTTCTTTTCGATTTGTTGTTTTTAGTACATATAGTATAGTTGTAACGGCAAGGTACAACAACATCCTGTGAAAATTTCAGCTCTCTAGCTCTTACCGTTTCGGAGAATGGACGCTGTGACGGACAGACGCAGAAGTCTCGGTAATACGATTCCGTTTCACTCTGATGAGTACGGCACCCCAATAGAAAGGGGTAAATTCTTAAAACAAAAACAACATTTGGTAGTAATTTGTTTTTTCTATATCTCAGTAATTTTAAATCCGCTTTTGCCCATTTTCAATGCCGTGCAAGAGGAGATAGTTGTAAACCGAGTAACTGAAAATTAAGTTCAATAAACTGTCTAATGGCTTCAAAAACGGTGTTAAAAAAGGTGTTTTTTTTTTTGCAAAACAATTCTATATGCACCCCTTTTAGTAAACGGTATAAAAACATACATATGTGTATGTCCCTACAGGAGTAATTGGAGATGACTAAAAAGCTTCAATCGAAAGATATTATTACCATGGGAGTAGCTGGTGCGGAAGCTTATTCCAACATCAAAGATTTCTCGAATAAAGAACATTGATTCTCGGTATTTGCTACACAACAGAGGTGGTATACTATTTTTCATGACACCAAAGAAAAATATTGGTGGCTATTCTGAAAAACGCGCCGAAGAGGTGAAACTTTCCTTGGCAAACAAAAACAAAATATAAAGAATTGTTTGAGTTTTCCCTACATCGCAAGAATAAAATTAACGAGGTAGTTGGCCACGCGTATCTCTTTCACCAGTAAACGGTAAATTTTGTACGTAACATAAAAACAATTTGTTTGTACTCTTGACATTTTGTTCTTGTTTTACATGGTCAGATTCACTTCACTAGCACGTTTTCCCGAATAAGCACCAATAAGCTCTAAACACATAGACGACAGCAGACAGCAAGCAGCAACATGTCAAAAATAAAATGCATGTGTTTAAATGAAAACGATTATTTTGACGGCAGCAGGGCAACACGACTGCACAACAGCATTTGCTGCTGCTGCCAACTTAGGCTATTTTCTATTTTGACGGGCAGCAACTAAGCAAATATAGCGTTGCCGTTATATATATAAATTGGACAAATTAGAACAAAAACTTTTTTTTTTTGATATTAAACACAAAAGAACATTGCAAAAATACAATAAATAAATAAATGTATGTGTTTTTATAGTTTTTTCGTGATATTATTACATTTTTCATCAATATTTTCAATTTTATTCATTATGAAATAAGAAATACGGCATCCCTGAAATTAGCATTGCTAAAATACACAGCTGTTCATTTTCAATATCAAAACAATTTTTTTCGTTTGAGCTAATTTTTTGTGATATTTTATTTAATTTTCATCCTGGTTGCTTTGAAAAAGTGTTCTTCATCTTTTTCCTTGATTTTTCACCAGCTGATTATTATGTTGTTGCTGTCTTCAAAATAATTATGAAGCCGACTTCAGAGCAACATTTGAAGTTGGCTGCACTTAAAGTAGGCAGCATTTGCAGTCTGCTGTCGTCTATGTGTTTAGAGCTTTAAGTTGCGTTAAGTAACAAATTCTTTTTAAGAATTCTGAGACATGTTGTTGTATTCGTACATTATAAATAAATCTAACTCAAGTGTTTTCAATCTAGTCACCTCCATACCATACAAAATACCTGCAAGAGGTAAGAAGATACGCATAGAATAAATTCTTCCAACAGTACGAATAGTTTTACGAAAAAAGTGAGTTTCCAAACTTAGACGATTATCGATTAAGGCTTGATTTTTTGAGATGTCAGTTAAGAATTGTTTGTGAACTTTTGATCAGAGCAGACGTCTCTTTTGTAATGTGATAGTCGTAGTAGGTGAACGCGTGATTTTTTTTATGGCTTATTTAAACATACATACATACATATATTCCATGTTTATTAAACGTTTATTTGGCAAATTATGTATAGATATTTGCCAAATAAGATCTTAACAAACATGATACATATATTTTTTAAAAATAAGTCCACCAAAGTAAACATTCGTAATAGGTATTGTCGTGGTTAATTTTTTTAACGTTTCTTTTTTTGTTTTTTTGCAATACTGAAGAGGTTTTGTTAAAAGTTGTTAACTGGATAGTGTCGAAGGTATACACACTGGACACTAAACAGACAAATTAGCAACATTTAATCCAGATCTATTTAGATTTGCAAAAATAAATGATCTGTTTTGATGTTATAATTTTTGTGCTTAATCAAACGTTCACAAACACTCCCCATTTTCGTTTTTCCATCCACCAATCCCTTTTTCCTATTTTCCCAGTTCCAGTACAAGGTAATGCATATATAGGGATTATCCCCTGAGTACTGGTCCCAGTCTAAAAAAAAAAAAAAAAACTAGGTTTAGTTAAACTGAAAATAAATCTCTGCCACTATACCAGATTCACATAAAACTTTTGACGGAACAATTTAAGGTGCGTTTAGACTATGCCAATATTTGTCCAAACACAACAAATAATTATTTGGGCTAATAGTATTGTTTATGAGAAATGTTTGGGCATGAGTTTAGATTGCACTAATAGCTGTTTACATTTTATTTGCGCAAATAACAGAACATTTTGTGTCAGCCATGTTTTTTTGATTTTCCCGCTTAATTCGTTCAAAATTCATGTCATCAAAAATAAATATCCTCTTACTTTTACCCGGTTAGTTGCATTGAAAAATAATCTGCCATTTTTGCACATACATATTTGATATCAATTGTGAAAAACACTGGGTGGTATCTCTACTATACACATACATATATGTACATTTTTTGCTGTTACTTGGATTTTTTTTTTCGTTTAAGGTAAAAAAAAATTATTTTGGAAAACTTAAAGTGCACATATGCGATTTCTTTTAATTCATTAGTACATATGTATGTAGTTCCAATTATGAGTGATTTCTGTAATTGAACAAACTGTTCAATTAAATAGGGTTCTTGTAATTGAACGAATTGTTCAATTAAACGGGTATCGGCTAATTGGTTCCCCGTTTAATTGAACAAAAAATTGTGCAAATTTTGATGTGCAATTAACCGAAAAATACTGTACTAATAATTTTATTTGTCCGGTGTGTATGACAAACATCTGTCAAACAATGTTGTTATGTTTATGAAATCCATCTGATCAATTTCAATATATCTTCTTCGCTCCAGTCATGCGTCATCTTGTTCCTTTTGGTTTTGATGGGAGCGGTTCAATAACTGCTGCATCGTTGTCGTCCATTTTCTTTCAGAAAAATATGCCTTATAATTAAGAATTACGGAAACGCGTTTTTTACTTACCAATCTGTCAAACGAATTGACCAGTATTGCCATTTCAATTTATTTCATTTTTTATATGTTAAGCACTGTCAAAAATAACTGTTTGCAACCCACGTTTCTACAATTATTTGTCGCTGTTTGTTCCGCCAAAAATATTGCGAGAACAAACAAAATATCGATCCAAATATTTGATGCGACGTGCTGGCAAAGTGTTTACACTATCCAAAACTTTCTTCACAAACAAACATTTTTGTTAGCCAATAAATAAACAGTCGAAACATATTTGGAGGCTAACAAATTCGAGTGTTTACACTAGGACAAACAAAATTTTTATGATTTTGCACAAATATTAGCATAGTCTAAACGCACCTTTAGTTTTGCTTAAACAGTTCTTTATTAAAGAAAATATAATTTCGCCGTAATGGCGGCACGTATCTATTCTCAGTTTAACTGAGATCTTAAAAAAGACGACCTAAGCCAACTAAATATTTTTGTTGACTAACAAACTGAGCACATGAACACATCAATGATTTCTAATTTCTAGATGATAAACACAAAATCAAAGTTTTACTGTATAAAACAAATTTCTATAATTCTGTAGGCAGCATTAATTTGTGTCAGCATTGCAATGTAATTTTTCATGTAAAGTGTAGTTAGCGTATTTATAGACTAATTGAACTATGGTGACTGTTATGTCGTAATGGTAAATTGAGCATAATCGATGGACCATAAAGTTGATAGAAAAGACTGACTTGCCAACTATTTAGAAACTTCTATGAGACCATAAGAAAATTGATCAATTCAATTCAAAAAAGTCTATTTAATGTACATATGTATATATATTTCAAGGTATAATCATACGCTTTTTGGGTGAAGCCAACACAGAATGGTCTGAAACACGTAAAGTGCCCAATAACGATGGTGGTGGTGATCACGATGAAACCATAGACTATAAAGGACACGAGGAATACTTTCACATACAGTATTATTTATTGGGTGGCAAAAATAGTAAGTGCATGAACTTGAGCTGCTCGATGCATATATAATGACTTGTTATCTGCTTTTATTAAACGAAAACAAAAGGTGCTGAAATCGAGCTACCGGCTGGTACTCACACTTATCCTTTTACTTGTACTTTGCCTCCCACTCTTCCTTCTTCGTTTGAGGGTGAGTTTGGTCACATACGCTACACAGTTAAGGTAACTTTAGACAGACCTTGGAAGTTTGATCAGGATATGAAAATGGCATTCACGGTTATTTCGCCTGTTGACTTGAATCTCAATCCACGTGTTAAAGAGCCTTTTAAATTGGAATTGGAGAAATCATTTTGTTGTTTCTGTTGTAAATCTGGTCCGCTATCGGTAATAACAACTATACCAGTTACGGGTTATGTGTCGGGTCAAACGATACCCATAACTTGTGAATGTGATAATAGCAGTAATGTGGGCATAAACGCTGTCAAGTTTATTCTGCGCAAACGTGTAACGTTCCTAACCACTCAGCCCAGATCAGAGAAAAAAGAGCAAAAAATTACCATAGCTGAGCTAAGCATTGGTCCAGTTGCTGGCGGCGAATCTCGAACTTTTACACAACAATTGGAAATTCCACCACTACCTCCAACGAACTTAATGAACTGTGGAGTTATATCGTTGGACTATGACTTACACATTGAATGCAATGTCAGTGGTCCACATCGTAATTTGACGGGAAATATACCGGTTACATTGGGGACCATACCTTTGGCATCGTTTAAACCGCCGGCACCCTATACCGATGTACCAGTCCAGGTGCTGCCTCAACAGCCTGCAGATGATCCTTCTATGGCTCCAACACAGCCGGTTAGTCCAGCCAGTCCTCAGGATGCCCAAGGTGGTGCTTTGGGCTGGAATGTGGCCGACAGCGCAGGCGGTCAGCTGTATCCAAATATACGTAAGTCTACTATTATTTGTATAACCCTTTGAAGGATTTTCACTAATGAAACCTTAACTCTATTTAGCTCCTCCCCAATTTGTAGAGACACAATACAGAGCACCTAAAATAACTGGCCGTGATGATTCTGAGTACACTAAAGTGATAGGCGAAGATTCGTTTGCTCCCCGCTATCCTACATTTCAATTCAATCCTACCGCTCCTCAAATGTAATAAATTTTTTCTTGGCTTTGCTTTTATTTGATGCAGAAAAGTTGTTTCTACTATTTAATGTCTTGAAACAAAAACTCATAAGAATTTGTTACCGAGAACTTAAGCGCACAATTGCAAACTTTTTTTTTACTTTAGAAAAAACTAATTTTAATTAAAAAGTTTTTGTGAGAAGTCGCAGAACACAACAATTTATTACATTTCAAAATTAATTTTGATAACTTGTTTTTTTTTTTGGCCATATTACACATTTTGGAATCTGTTTTGTTTACAAAATTTTTATTGCAATTTGGAAAAAAAAGTGTATTTTGTTTACCGACTTCTCATGTATAACAAATTTGTTTTCGATTACTGCCAATTTTTGTAAATATGAAAAAATAATCTCTTTAAAAATGTATGTAGAAAGCGGAGATTGTAACTGTTATAAGCTTTGTTTTAATAAACCAATTTACTGATTTTTTACTTGTTAAAAAGAAAATTGCAAAAAGTGATTCATGGGTAGTTTTAAAAGTTATATTTTTATGTTTGTCTCTTTTTACTTTTGTATGAAAAATAACTATACATACCTACATATATGTATGCACAGTAGGCAGGGTCGATTTGCATGTGCGAGATGTTAAGTTATGTTACTCGGGCTGCCGGTCATGAGACCGGCTCACTTGGATCCTAGAAAGGTCCCGTTGTGCTACCCGAATAGCCTGTAGGGAGATATTCCTACATACGGAACGGATAAAGGAGTCCACCCTATCCAATCCGCATTCCGACACTTCCGGTAATCCATTCAGCGTCGGTCTGCACAAGTAATTTGCTCTCTTGTCAGAGAGTGCCGGGCATCGACCGAGAAAGTGTTCGACACTCTCCTCTTCCTCATCTCTGCAGCCTCTGCAGAAATCATTATATGGAAGATTTAGTCTTCTCTCATGTACTTCCATGTGACAATGACCCGTTACAACAGCTATAAAGATGTGGAGCCTATGTCTCGGAAAGTCCAACAAGGACACAGTTCTCCAATACTCATACCTGGGGCATGTGAGCCCCGATATTCGACAGGTGATCTTGTTCTACCACCTTTTCTGCGCAGTTCTTAACAGCTGTCGTTGTATAAGCTGCTTGCAACTATTAAGGGGGACACCGACGAATTACCCCCTAATTCATAAAAATTATTAGAGGCTTATAAAAGACTGTTATTTGATTTGTATGGAAAATCTGTCAAATAAGAGCTTTATAAGCCTGTTATAATTTTTATGAATTAGACGGTTAGACTATATCATCCTGCTGAAGGCGGGTACCAGATGTTGCCAGTTCATCCGCTATTTCATTTCCGGACACACCGTTGTGTCCAGGTACCCAGCGAAGCTCCAGGTCAGAATGTCTCGCTATCTCATTTAGAGTTACCCGGCATTCCTGAAGCAACCGAGATGTTGAATAAACACCCGCAAGCGTGTTATCGGCGACCTTGCCATCAGTACAGATAATGATATGCTCCCCGTATACTCTATAGTACCCCATTCAGCTTACCGCTCATCTCGTAGCCTAAAACTGATTCTCCGTTGAAATCGGGGGATGTAGATAACCCCCCCAACCCCAGTGCTCGACTTGGAACCATCCGTAAAGACCATGAATACGTCCTCTGATTGATCTAATTCGACACTATCTAAGGACGCATTCACTAGATCTACGCTGAAACCCTTATCGATCATTGGGGCCGGTGAGCAGTAGTCTCTGCGATCCGGAAGGTCAATCATCCTGCCAATAATGGATGCATGCCCTGAGACAGCACCTGCTTTTAACCGTGTTGTCGAATTCACAGAAGTTTCCTTGACCATGACATCGGCTGGTATCCAGTGTAGCATAGTAAAGAGCGCCTTAGATGGTGTGGAGCCGAGTGCTCCAGCTACCATCAAGGCCGATGTACACAAAATCCTTTCGAAGATCTTGCAGTAGGTGGACTTTTCTAGCGCTTTCCACCATACAAGCGACCCATATACCAGTATGGGCTTCACAACCGTGCCGAAGAGCCAATAGAAGTTTCTAGGGCTTATTCCCCAGTTCCTACCAATGATCCTTCGACATAGATATAAGGCAACAGCTGCCCTGCTGGCTCTTTCCCTAACATTCCGTTGTCATGTTAGCTTGGAATCGAGATAAGTGCCAAGATATTTCGCATTCTCCGTAAGTCTGAGTTCAATCCCCTTTAAATTCGGTGGTTTGAACGGCGGAGGCTTGTGTTTCCGAGTAAAGAGGACAAGCTCTGTTTTCTGCGAATTCACACTGAGACTACTTATGATCGTCAGTGCCATCTGCATCTGTTGTGAGAGGATTTCAGGATATTTTCCCAAAACCGCTACAGCAATATCGTCAGCATATGCGACAGTCTTAAACATTTTGGAGTCTAGCTCCAACAATAGCAAGTTCAGGGCAATATTCCACAGAAGTGGAGAGAGAACACCTCCCTGTGGAGTGGCCCTGCTTGCCACTTTGCAGTCTTTAAGAGAAAGGATGATATACTTATAGGTCTGAAATCCTTCAGAGTGGTGTGCGAGCTCGTCCCTCCTTTCGGAATGAAGACCACTGAACACCTTCGCCACGATGTCGGAACGTAGGACCATCTAAGATAGGCCCTGTACATCCTTATCAACCATGGCATTACAATTTCTGCATTCCTTTGCAAGTCAGCAGGTATGACACCATCCGGACCCGGTACCCTGAATGGATCAAAACTATTCATCGCCCAGAGGATCTTGTCTATGTCAAAATGTAACAGATCGTCCCCATCGCTATTTCGTTCCTCGTTTATGGACTCTCCCTCATTGGGGGAGCATCCTGGGAAATGAGCATCCATAACTACCTCAAGGGTCTCGTGGGTGCTGGCCGTCCAACTACCATTTTGTTTCTTCACGAAACTCGGAATGTTCCTGGTAGTTGCTACAATCTTGCGAAGCGCGCTGGTCTCAGAGACCCCCTCCACTCCACCGCAGAAAGATCTCCAAGACTTTCTCTTCGCATTTCTGATCAGATTCTTAAATCTGTTCACTGAAACTTTGTACTGAGAGCAGTTTGCCAATACTTTTGCTTCATTAAATAAACTTCGCGACTCTCTACAAGCTCTCGCTATATCCACATTCCACCAAGGTGGTTTACTCCTATCTCGGTCGACACTGGGTCTGCAAGACTCAGTCGTGGCTGTCTCAAGAGATTCGGTCAAGAAATCAACCGCCGATTCAATGTCCATGCAGTTTTCTATAACTGGAGGTTCAGGAAGCAGATCTGAAAGAAGTCTACCATGCATCTCTCAATTCGTTTTCCTCCTCTTTCTTCTGGACGTTAAGCCTACCACCTGAAGTCCTATTTCGAATTCAATATACCTGCGGTGAGAGAATGAACAGTCACTAGATACCTTCCATTCCCTGACCATACCTGAGAGCCTAGCACTTGCTAGCGTAATATCAAGAACCTCACTCCTATTTGCAACAACAAAAGTGGGTTTTGATCCAACGTTTATAACATCTACAAAGAATAAAGTCAAACATTAACACATCCCTTGTGTTTGTGTCTGAGCTTCCTCATACCTCATGATGAGCATTGGCGTCTGCTCCAATGACCGCAGGCAGATTGTTACGTCCGGCCATGTAGCTGGAGACCATTACAAAGGTACCATTACACGTCTCCCACGCTACCGCTACTGTATCTCTATCGCTGTAATCAGACAAAATGAAGATACTCAAATTGCTTCTGGTTAATATACAAGATCTGTCAATATGTTTGAAAGTGCGTTTTTGTGAAAAATATAAGCATTTTTAAAAAAAATCTACCCCTGAAATTTCAATAAGGAATTTGGTCCTTTTCTCGAAAACGGTAGGAGAGGGGCGAAAAAACGTTATTGGGCATCGTTTTAGAGCCCATCTAATATAATGTCCAATGGTTAAAATGGAAAGGTCCAAAGACCGTTTTGAAATTTCAGGAGTCGATTTTTTAAAAATGCTTATATTTTTCACAAAAACGCACTTTCAAACATTTTGACTATTGGACATTATATTAGATGGGCTCTGAAATTATGTCCAATAATTTTTTTTCGCCCATCGCCTACCGTTTTCGAGAAAAGGACCAAAGTCCTTCTTGTTAATTTCTTGAATTGCGTGTTAAACGAAGTTTAACTGATTCCGTTTCATTAAAATTCAATTTGAAAATATTATTTAGTGTAAATGAACAATAAATTTTTTCTAAATTTAAATATATTTTCTTATAAAAATTTTAATTTTTGGGCTTAACAGAGCCATGTTATCACATTAACAGCGGTCTGTTAATTTTGAATGTTTGTGTCCGTGGCTAAAAATTTTAAAGTTTATCTTCACACACATCTGCATATCAAACATTTTTGAAATCGTACTGTTGGCAACTTGTTGAACTCTATCTACTATACACTAGAGCCCCGACTTGTGTCGTTAATGGGGACCGGAGAAACGCGACGCAAATCGAATCACTTTTTTTCTATATAAATGCACTGAAATTTAATTTGCTGGGGGACAATATTTAAAACAAAGCAAAAAATTTTGCATTTTTGATAAAAAAAATACTAGTATGAGTACGTTTTTATTTATTTAATTTACTTCAACAAATGTTTATATATATATATATATATATATATATATATATATATATATATATATGTATATTATAAAGAAATAACAAAACCATAAATTAAGAAAAAAAAAAATAAAAATGACTCATGTTTTACGTCCTTAAGGCATATTCTGGTGAATCGCACACAAAATTTTTACCATAACGAGACAGCTGCTCTTAGCACCACTTATATAAAACAGAAAAGGGGATTCCCCTTTTTTCACGCAATCTGAAAACTTCTTAACGTACAGGTGACGATCGTTGTTGCCAGAAGTTGTAAAAACCAATGAAATCAAGATGCTAAATACATACTACACTACAAATGCTAAAAATGGTAATCCACAATGATGCAGTAAAAAATGTAACCGTGTTTAGCGACGCAAATCGAAATCAAAACTATGCAAATCGAATCGACGCAAATCGGGTTCAAAACAACGCAACTCAAACCGACGCAACTTGAAATCACAACGACGCAAATCGAATTTTTCCAGTTTTAAAAAGCGACGCAAATCGAAACGACGCAAGTCGGGGCTTTAGTGCACTTAAGTTTTATTAAGAAGTTTGATGCGTGAAAGTACATATGTGTTAAGATACAAAAAGGAAACTAAAAGGCAGAAAATTAAAGCTTTTGAAATTGATTTGCACATACATATATGATTCAAGATATTAAAACATGTGTGTGTGTGTGTGTGTGTGTGTGTGTGAAAGTGGTTTTTGTGAAGGGTATTTAAGATTCGGCCGGCTGAATATAGCACTTTTTGTTTTAACAATGCAGTTTTCTCCTGTGTATAAAAATATGTACATACATACAATACATATGCATGTAAATAATATATTCCTTGGATTCGAGATGTTTTTGGTTTTATTCAGTCTCATTTCATCTCTGGTACAGTGACAAAACATCAAGATCCGCCTTTCCAATATTAAGACAAGCGCATGCATATATATGTACATACATTTGTTTGTATGTATTATTTGCGAATTCATTTATTATTTGCGAAATAAAATTCTTAACTAACTTTGATTTGATAAGAAACACATTAAGTTGATGATAACCTTGCGAGGTTGTGCAAGCAAACATTTTTTAGACGTCAAGTGTTTACACACTTGACGTCTAAAAAATTGCAGCTACACTTTTGAGTGATTGCCTCTCAATTTTCAGAGGGCATGACTTCTATGTATGTATGTATATCTTCACTGAAAAAACAATTCAATCCATTTGTACTTAAATCAATCCCAAGCGGTGTCAGAAGTTCGATAAGTACGGATTTCCTTAAATCAAGTAAGTTGCGCTTGTTTTAAGTATGGATTTTTAGACATATTCAATCCCAGTTTTTTTTTTTTTTTGGATTGAATATAGCTCGAATCCGTGATTAAAAAGAAGAACGCTGTTCGTTTGCCATTGATTGAAGTACGGAAGGATTGTATATACATACATATGTATGTATTTTGAGTGTGAGGATTGATGCAATGTTTCTGAAGTCTATTTAATCCCAAATTCGTACCTGAAATATTCGGCTCTATTTCCTTAATTTAATAATAATTTATAAATTAGTTTGTGTCTTTGCCGATTTGAACCCGCAACCAAACTACCAGAGTGGCCAGTTCAGCCACTCTACCAATTCAGTCATCGTAGCAATTAAAAAATTTAAACAAAATTCAGTACTTATGCAAACACACACACACACACACACACAAGTGCTGGGTTCAAATATTCTCAAGAATTTCGTACTCATTTTAAATCTTACTAGGATTGATTCCTTTTAATAATCCCGATTAATCTTGTTTTAAGAACACTTTTGTACTAAAATCTTCGTACTAAAATCAAGTGGGAAAAACTTAAATTTAGAACGCGATTTTTCTTTCTGTGTTCGGAAAACGAGCATTGCATAAGGTAACATGATCTGCTTTTGATATTTAATGTCAGGTTAAAGATCGCTTTATTCGGCTGGGCCGAATCTTAAACAATAATCAAGTTCATAACGGTATAATATTGTGCTGTTTTATTAGTTATACACTCATAGAAAAACCATTATTGCTATGATGTATTTTAACATGAATACGATGACAAAAAACATCGTTTTTGACCCCATGACACTTTTCATCACGGTGATGTCAAATTTTACATAAGGTGTTCTAATTGTTATTAGCGATAAATACAACAATTGTTACATCAATGACATGTCATTCTGACACCGAAGCCATGATTACTCGTGCGTCAATGTGGTGAAACTTTAACTTCAAAGACATGACCAATTGAAGTAAATGCAATCACAAAGTATTATCAATACACTGACAAACTAACATCAGCTAAACGACAACTTCGATTGAATTTGATGTTAAAAACTCATCTATCCGATGATATACTAACATTACAGAAATGACTTCAATTAAAAGATTATTCGAATTGAAAAAGTAAAACTAATGAAATTATTCTAAAGAAAAATAAATAAAATAAATTATAAAATAATAATAAAAAATAGATTTCTTTGTAGACTAAACAGCAAACATGCATAAACTCGGTTACCTGATGGATATGAAGAGCATGTTTGTTTCCGTTCTTTGATGTCAAAGAAAGTTACGTAGAATTACCAGTGTCATCAATATGATGTTTATGAAAAATTACTGCAGTGATGGCAAATATACGTCAATATGATGCCATTTATTGCAACCGTTTAGGTATACATTTAAAAACAAAAATAATAAATTAAACCATTAGTTTTTTTTTTTAAATATAATTATAATTAATAAAACTTAACACAGTTTTATTTCTTTCCTTTTGGTAAAACTTATAAAAGTTATTAACATTTTGCACCATAGAATTGATGTCACAGCAGTCTTCACATCGATGACACTCAATTTATGCCGAAACTCTCTATTGACTTTTGTCATCAGGTTAATATCAGGTTAACCTGACTTGGAACCATCCGTAAAGACCAGGAATACATCCTCTGATTGATCTAATCCGATACTATCTAAGGACGCATTCGACAGATCTACGCTGAAATCCCTATCGACCATTGGGGCCGGTGAGCAGTAGTCTATTCGATCTGGAAAGTCAGCCAATCTTAAAAAATTAAGTGTTGAAAAACGATGAAATGTTTTCTGTATTAAAGATTTGTTTGAACATTTCTGATTCTCATTGTGCTCATGGAAATTTTAGAATAAGTAGTTGGTTTCAAACATTCTTTTAATATTTTTCGAGTCTACTGAAAAGTGGAAATGTCAGCGGCATATAGACGGCTGAAAAAGACAGAAAACATTAATAAGGTATATTTTTAGACCTAAAATAAAAAATAGTTTTTCGCTATTTCTATTAACATTGTCGTGAAGGGTCTAAAGTAAAATAAATTTTTTAGCAAGGTGTGTAACTAGTTGTTTCGAGGCCGCTACGCTTCTCAACAGCAACCACAGGAACTTTCGACTAGCCAAGTTTGAAGATTTTTACCACCGCCGCTTAAACCTCTCGCCTGCAAATCAAGTTCACGCAATTTGACTTTCCATTTACCTGCACACTTAATTAATAGTTGTGATCCCGTGCTCAACAATTGGAGCCAGCGGGAACCCAATCTGCACGAAAACTGTTCCCGTACTCAAGGTTCTTGTAAGTGAGAGATATTTTGAGGGAGAAATATTGCTGTTCTTCCTCCACAAAACAGCCAGCACTTTTTCTTCCGGCTAGTTTGGGCAAGTAGCTAAAGAGTCAGCTGTTTCAACTAAATAATAACAAACAAAAATGTTTATTTAAGTCAACCATTATAATAACAATTTTCGTGTTTTTCATAGTATTTCATATAAAAATACCTACAAAGCACTTGGAAATTGAAATGCGTCGAGAAAAACATTTAATTTTCTCAATATTAATATTTAAATTTTCTTTAAATCAAAAATTCATTGAATTCTTTTATTTTGTAAAGTGAAGCAATTTTCTTTGCCGACCTTTTGAAAATGCGCTGTCGGAAACGAAGTTAACTTTAAATTAACTTAAAACTAACTATTTTAGAGCAGGAACTGGTTGACGCCTGGATTACTTCTCAATGCAAACAACTGACTATTTCAACATGGTGATGTCCTAGGAAGTAGTCAATTGTCCGACACTGCATTAATTTTCAACTAACTTAAAGTTAGCTACTTAAAAGTCAGTACCTATAGAAACAAATTTACAAATCAGAGCTGATTTTACATTTTTCGGTGGTAATATTTTATTTTATTAAATTAAATTTCATCCTACTTTCTTTTCTTTTCTTAGCCTCTAGGTGGTAGGTGGGAATCGAACCACTAAGCAGCAAGACTGGCGAGCAGCCAACATACTCACTCAGCAATCTCAATATTTAAAACGAATGCGACAATAGGCAGTTTAAGTAAAGAGTTATTTACCGTGTATGTGTGTATGTTATTATTTGAATTTTGGGTTAACTCTGCACTACGTTTCCGCTAGGTTATAGCCAGTACACGAAAAGTGAATTACAAATCGATTATATTGTAGCTAATTTGAAGCTAGTCCATAAAAGTTAACTTAAAGTTAACTATTTTAGTAGTCGACTACTCAATGTCCGTCAGGGTGGGCTTGCACTTGCCGGTGTAAACAATCAAGCAAGTAGCAACAGCTTTTATTGTCTCTGTCAATGTATTCGTTGTTAATATGTACACACAACTTGCATCAAGTTACTTGCATGTGTACATGGTGGGTAAACTTCCCCCAATACTGATTTTAAATGAGATTACTCCCCTGATTTTAAATACGATTTATTAGTTTTTACAGACATTAATTATTTTTTAATGCAGCACTATAATTAGAATTGTATTCATATGTATGTACAAACTTATTTTATAGTTTTGAAAAACAAACACTTTTTAGTGCTCAGAGGATAATAAAACAGATAATGAATTGTAAACGACAAGAGAAGCAAATATTTTATTCATGTGAAAATTCAAAACGTAAAATAGTCTTAATCTTAATAGATATTTACTTTGATATAAACTATGAACGCTATAAGCAAACTTATTCTTTTTCACTATTGCAAAACTCTTGGAAGCTTCTCTAAAATTCTCCAAACTGCGAAATAAAAGTTTTGCTTCATATTGAATATACAGCCATTTACGTTTAAACGATAATTCTCATAAGCGCATAAATATGTCACGTGCTTTTTCATCTGGTAATGCATTTTTAACAATATTTTTATTTGAAAAGCGCAGATTAGGAATTTAAAATTTAGTTTTGTTGTTGGTATCTCGTGGCTGAACATGAATCATTACTTTGATGGCACCGCCCAAGCCATTGCGCGATGTCTCAAAGGCTTTATCGGTGTCCTTCATGTCGAAATGATGAGTCACCAAGCGTTTTACATTCACCTTTCCAGAAGAGACTAAGGCTAGAGCTGCAGGGTAGCTAGAAATAAAATTCATTACAGTTGTTAACAAAATTTACTGCCCGTTTTACAGTTTAGAACCTGAGGCCGAATTCGGCATTCGTTATCGACTCGAAGTATCGAGTGAAAACGATGTAAAACAAAAACAACACAATAAGCAAAAAGCACACATCATGCGAGACGGAGCTCTTTCGATCGCGAATGCTGTAATTTGGCCTCTTTTCGACTGCTTGCAGAAGTACGTACATTTAAAACAAAAACAAATTTCAAGGCATTGTTTTTGTCTCACATGTGTTTATGCGAACGCTCGAACAGGTTCTAAATAGCGAAACAAACATTTAATTATACCATGCTACAACTAATAAGGTAAGCTTTTCCCTACAATAAAAACAACTTCAATAAAAATAACATGCATTTTGTTTTTGCACAAGGCAGCTCGATACCTGGTAGCCTTATAAGCCCAGCTGACTACTGCTATAGCTTGCAGAACTGTCAAAATACACAACACATACGCGAACAAAAGGATGACAGTAATACAGTTTTTCTGCCAACAAAATACATTAGCGCAGTTCATTATTTGGTGCAAATGTCTTGCGTAAGTGCGAATGCAAGAAATCGTTGCTTTTTCTTTGCAACCCAATAACAAAATTTACAAGGTTGCACTCGCAATATTTTTGCATTTACGCACCGCTAATTACGCGTTGCTTTTTTCGCATGAGTATTGCGTTTGCAACACTGACACTCGAACAGCTGACATTTTAAAACAAAGCAAACAAAAAATTGTAGAGATGGAGCCAACAGCAATTACCAAAAAAAAAAAAAAATTAAATAAAACGTGAAAAATTAAAAATTGTGTATTAATTTATCAGCTGTTATTTGGAGTGCAATAAAATTTGCAAAGTTGTTAAAAAGGGTGCTCAATATTAGTTGCAATATAATCGCAAATGCAATCAGTCGCAACCAAAAACGCACCAAACGCTGAGTACCGCTATTAAGTGTTTGCTGTAGTTATGCTGTCTTGTTTTTGTACAACTTCTGAAAGCTGTCAAAAAGACGCCACTTCTACATTCACAGAAGAGAGGTGAACAGAGCTTTCGCTGATTTGCTATCTGGTTTTGGCTGCCTTTCATCTCTGTATTCTCTTGACAACCTCAAGGCAGCTCGATGCCAGGTAATCACATAACTACAACAAACGCAACAACAACAACAAACACTACATGTATTTTGTTGGTAGAGAAACTGTATTACGTCATCCGTTTGTTGGCAAGCTAAAAGCAGTAGTCAGCTGGGCTTGTAAGGCTACCTGGTATCGACATGACTTGGACAACCTAAAGTAGTCAGATGATTAACCATTTAGTTGTATCCATGATACAATTAACAAGGTAGCCTTTTCGCTACAATAAGAACAACTTCAATAAAAATAACATGCATTTTGTTTTTATACAACTTATGCAAACTGTCAAAAAGACGCCACTTCTACATTTATAGAAGAGAGATGCACTGAGCTTACGCGGATTAGCTACCTCGTTTTGGCTGCCGTTCATCTCTGCAATCTCTTGACAACCTAAAGTAGTCAGTTGATTAACGGTTTAGCTGACGAGGCTACCTTGTTAATTGTATCATGGTTGTATCATGAATTATACATTTTTATTCACAGTGTACATCAACTTTTGTTGGTTAACTCTACAGCTTGATGGAGAAAGCTGACAAAAGAGCGAAAGAGCAGTACAGAGCTGCAATTCGTTTCTACTTGTTCTGAGTTTATAAAATGTATGCTTGAAATTGGTTAAATAATTGATATAACAGAATTTGGAAGCATAAGCATAAGAAATTAATTGAAGCTGAGTGCTCTGTGTGAACATTACCATTACTGGGGATCTCCACGGCAAATAAAGTTGGAAATAATTATGTTCGCAGTTGTCAAATTCGGTTGCCAACACCTCATGTTCACGTGTGGACGGCAAAAATATTTCTTTGCAAATAGTTGTTCAAGTTCATTTTCAGGAAATCATGTTTAACATAAACTGTCAAATTTTGTTGCTGATTTCTGTGATGCTTATTTTTTGTGAGAATTAAAACTAGTTTGTGCTAGAAAAATTTAAATAAGTATTGCAATTAGATAAATAAACTAAAGCATTTAGAACAAATAAATTTAAAAAAAAAAGAAAATTGGTGAAAAAAAATTCTAGGCTTTTATTTTTAAGCGTAAAACTTCATACAACCTCTCACAGTGCATATTTTTTTTATTTATGCCGAATACACGACACGTGTTCTATACCCTTAAACATAAACATATTTTTACTGTTATTCTGGCGACGTTATTGCTTATGTTCGGAAATAATTATTGCGCGTGGAGACCTGCAGTTAAGGCAGAGAATTGGCAAGAATTTCTTTAACAAAAGTTGATTTGTGTGAACAGAAACATAAGTATGTATGCATTGTTTTCTCCTGAAAAAGGTTAATAGTGCTATTTTGTAAAAAAAATCACAAAGCTTAGATCCGTATACAAAATCAGTATTTATCGAAAACGATTTTTTATACACAATAAAATTTTTATTATTACGACCACAGACAGTGGCTTTAAAAAGCCAAGATTCTGATATGGAGGCATGTAAAGGGTGTTTTTTTATGTATAGAACTTTAAGTTGGCATTACTGTTCAAGATGGCGACCGATTTAACAGCTGTCAAGTGATTTATTCTCAGTTTGGCTTAGCAATTTATCATGAAGAGACTCACGCATGTACAACGAGTGGCCCAAAACGAGATTGCCGTTGTTCCCGATTTTCATAAGCGAATTTTGTTCAGCGATGAAGCGCACTTCTGGTTGAATGGCTACGTCAACAAACCAAACTGCCGTATTTGGAGTGAAGCTTGAGGATTCTCAAGTGTATGTCGAAACACCGTTACATCCAGAAAAACTGATTGTTTGGTGCGCTTTATGGGCTGGTGGAATCGTTGGTCCGTACTTCTTCAAAAACGATGATGGCCAGAACGTTGCAGTCAATGGTGATCGGTAGATAGAGCCATGATTACTAACTTTTTCATTCCTGAATTGAATAAGCATGATGTCCAGGAGATGTGGTTTCAACAAGACGGCGCAACACGTCACACAGCTCGTGCCACAATCGGTTTATTGAAAGACACGTTTGGTGACCGCCTAATTTCACGTTTTGGACCTGTGAATTGGCCTCCAATATTGGAAAAAAGTCATCGAAAATTGGACGTCCAGATTGGACTACATCCGCGCCAGCCGTGGCGGTCATATGCCAGAAATCATATTTAAAATGTAATGCCACAAGATTATCTTTCGGATAAATAAAATTCATGTCAATCGAATAATCAATTCAACTTAAAGTTCTATACATCGAAAAAAAAACACCCTTTATATACATATGTACACACATAGATATCTGTGAAATTGGTTTTGTTAAAATACTTACTCGTTGCAATAACGAAATACACCACGTATATCAACTTCGCGAGCTAAAGCATTTATCAATGGAACTTTGGCTTCAGCAGCACCCATGCCAACAATAACACAACAACCTCCTGAGCGAGTTGCCTTTAAATGCCGCAAAAGTTGTGATTAATTTTTGAAAAATAAAAAGTTTAAGCAATTTCGGGCATTTACAACCCATTCGTTATTATATTGTTATAATATTTGTCACACAAAAGCAAATGTGCTCAGTTTTATGGGGAACATTGAGACAATCAGATCTGTTCTGTAAACCAAACGTTTTTCAGAAAAGAGACATTTTTTTTTAAAGGCAGCAAGTTGCTATTTGGTGTTCTACAAATTACTCGAATTGACGACACGTAGAATTAGTATCGAAGGCAGCATTAACGCAACAAATTAACAACAACAAAAAACTAATGAAATTGAAATATACTTGCCCAATGCACGAGCTTCCTTTGTGTTGAGTGTAGTGTATAGAAATACATACAGTATTTTTCGGTTAATTGCACATCAAAATTTGCACAATTTTTTGTTCAATTAACCGGGGAACCAATTAGCCGATACCCGTTTAATTGAACAATTCGTTCAATTACAAGAACCCTATTTAATTGAACAGTTTGTTCAATTACAGAAATCACTCATAATTGGAACTATGTACTAATGAATTAAAAGAAATCGCATATGTGCACTTTAAGTTTTTCAAAAATTTTTTTTTTTTACCTTAAACGACAAAAAATGCAAGTAACAGCAAAAAATGTACATATATGTATGTGTATAGTAGAGATGTCACCCATTGTTTTTCACAAATGATGTCAAATATGTATGTGCAAAATTGCCAGATTATTTTTCAATGCAATTAACCGGGTAAAAGTGAGAGGAAATTAATTTTTGATGACATGAATTTTGAACGAATTAAGCGGGAAAATCAATTAACCGGGTTCAATTATCCGAGGAAATTCACATGGTGTTCGTATGCAATATTTTTTTTGCCCGATCATGTGGTTCAATTAAGCGTGGAAACCAATTAACCGTAGGGTCAATTAACCGAAAAATACTGTACATATATATTTGAATAGCATGTCTTTTGTTTAGTTTTGATTACGAATAAGATTGACGCCTTTTTGGTCGATTTGTTTCAGTTATGTTTTTTGTAACTGTTCAACTTTAAGTTAAGAACTACATTTAAGCCCATTATTACGAACAACATTCGATCTTTGATATTCGCTGAGTATCGAAAATCGCTCAACGAATGTGAAATTGTTATTATGAATTGACAGTAGTGTCGAACATTTCTTTGCTCAACGAATTTTTTATCGAATGCAATTTTGCTATAGGACAGGGGTGCCCACGACCTATACGCTTGGTACGCTTTTGTTTTTGTAAAAGCGCGAAGCATTGGCTGAGCATTCTAATATGTATACACAACTCTTTGTATGAAATCCACACATACACGCATACCCCAAGTTCAAAGCAACAACACTTTCATATGCACAGCAATACGAACGCAGGCTTTGTTGGTACCCTGCCGGCAACTCAGTTAACTAGTAATGAATTATAAGCTAACTTTTTTACAACTGGTGGTGGTTGACACTTGGATTATTTTCAATGGAGATGACTGACTATTTTAAGATTACGATGTCCTAGGAGGTAGTCAATTGTCCGACGCTGCATTACTTTTCAACTAACTTAAAGTTAGCTACTTTAAAGTCAGTAGCCACAGAAAAAAATGTACAAATCAAGGCTGATTTTACATTTTTCGGTGGTAATATTTATTATATTTTATTAAATTAAATTTCATCCTATTTTTTTTTAGCCTCTGGTAGGATTCGAACCACTAAGCCTCAAGACTGGTGAGCAGCCAACTTAACCCATTCAGCCATCGCAACATTTAAAACGAATGCGACAATAGGCAATTTAATTCAAGAGTTATTTACCGTGTATGTGTGTATGTTAGTATTTGAATTTTGGTTGAACTCTGCACTACGTTTCGATTGTATTGTAGCTAATTTGAAGCTAGTCCATAAAAGTTGACGTAAAGTTAATTATTTTAGTAGTCGACTACCAGTTTGCTGGCAGGGTACACATTGGTGCCAAGCGTAAATTTTGTTGTTTTTTGTTTTTTTGTTTTCATGATTTTGTTGTTTTTTTTAATGATTTCGTGAGTATGAAACACTTGAAGAAATAATTTTGTGTTATTAGTTTCAACTGTACAGTTTATTTTGTAGAATGAATGACACGCGAGAAACCGACTTTTTTTCGCTAAAAATTTTGAAAATCGAGCACAATGTATGATTTGCTTTCAAATAATCAAGACGATTAGTAAATATGATTTGGAAAGGCATTTTAATACAGTACATAAATTTTGTGAAAATGAAATTTAATTTTTTTCCCAGTGTACGTAATGAAATATTTCTGTTTTTCCTTGTGTGCGTCAATATAGTGTATACGTATTGGTGTTTGCGCTTCTATAAGAAGGTTTTGGGCACCCCTGCTATAGAAGAATAGTGGGGAGTAGAAAATTTATAAGTAATTTCTATTTTGTTTGATTTTAACTAAATTTAAGTCTCATTGATAGAAGACTATCCTCAATCGGCAAAAAGTTTTTTGATATTATGCACACGTACATGTCCCAATACATTTGTCTTATTTACATACATACATATGTATGTATGTATGTGTTGAAGTCAATTTCCAAGGAATTGGAAGCATCGTTCACTATTTTTTATTCCTGGCCAATTCCACTAAACTTTCAGCATCAATTTAAATAAATTAGCAAACAGTTAAGTTTTAATAATCGTTAGATCTAGTTGATAAAATATAACTATGTATTAGGAATTGTCTCTATAAGTGGAATTCACAATAGTGTTTGTTCTTCAAATGGCCGTCTAAATTCGTTCGATAAAATTTTTCGACGATTATCAAAGATCGAATGTCTTTTTTGAGTAGTGTGAATTTTTTTTTACGAATTTTCGTATTCTTGTATCGCATTTTGCTTTTTGCAACCATTTAACTTGTTTAATAAGTACTGCGTTATTTTCGAGTTTTAAAATTTGTTTCTCAATTTTCGAGTTTTTTTCCAAATGCCAAGTTGTTTTTTTAAAGAAATATTGCGGATTTACTTTTTTGCATTCCCGTACTTTTTGAAACTTCTTAAAATTTTTAAATAAACAGTACTGTTTTATAATTTTTCGCGTATTTTCGCGCTTTTACACAATGTTGTGCTTTTCGCAACTGTCTAACATTTTTTCAAATACATAATTTAAATCCCCTGACTTTTGCATATCTTTCGTGTTTAATATTTTTATGGAACTGTTTAACTATTTTAAGACTATTGTTGTGTTTTGGAAAATTTTCGCGTATTTTCGTGTCTTATTCCAGTTTTGTTCTTTGTTTAAATATTTACACCGGCATTCATAAAAAAAGATAAAACGTTGTTCAAATACATTTTAGAAAAAATTTTCTATGAAAAGAGCGCAACGAAAGAAATTGCTATTATTAAGTTTGTTAGGTATTTCGGCTAAAGTCTGTTAAAATGAGAGTAAACGAAAAATACTCTCAAAAAACCTGCTCAATTTATCTGGAAAAGACAAAATCACATTTCAAGTCCGAAAAATGTTGAAACAGCTGTTCCCTAGTTAAAACGTTGCAGCATGGTTGTACAAAAAGAGAGTGAAAAATATAAGGTCGTTTCTTTGAGTAATGCGCATTACTTTGAGTAATGCATATAATCAAAAGAAACTTATTTTTTGAAACATTTAATTAAAAACTTTCTTGCATTTGAAAGAACTTGCAAAACATGAAAAAGCTTGGCAAATGGCAACGCTGCTCCGGAAGCATATTTATTAAATGTAATAGAAAAACCTTGATTTTAAGTGGCAGTTATTTTTTTTAATGTTTTTGTACTAATTTAATATATTTCAGGTTTTTTTTTTTCATTCAACCGGTCGATTTAAGAACGTGTAAAACGATGGGAATTCGGCTTGCAGAACACCAAAAACAAAATTCCCTTTTAAAATGAGAAATTCACACGGATTCGGTTTACAGAACATCTGGCCGCATGATGTACATAAGTACATAAATTTCGTAAATACTTCAACTTACAAATATGCCCATTCTTAAGGACATTTCAGCACCACAACAATCAATTGTTTTGTCAGGCATGCAACCCAACATGCTCACAACCTTCTCAGCAGCCGCTTCGGCCGTCTCTTGTTTAGTCATGAGATATGTATGTGTAGCACCCAATTCCTTGGCCACATCTAGACGCTGTTGCACCAAATCGGTAACGAGAATTTTTGATGCACCCATCGATTTGGCTACCAATAGTGTCACCAAGCCAATAGGACCAGCCCCCAAAACTAAAACTTGTGAGCCCAAGCCCACATTTGCGCGACGACAGGCATGTACGCCCACCGATAGAGGTTCCAGGAGAGCGCCCTCTTCCATGCTGACATCATCGGGCAATTTGAAGCAAAAATCGGCTGCATGTTTATAATAACGTGTAAGATTTCCATCGTAGGGAGGTGTTGCGCAAAATTTCATTTCTGGGCACAAATTGTATTTCCCCGCCTTGCAGAACTCACAAATGTAGCAGGGTACGCCGGGCTCAATGGCACAACGATCGCCCACTTTTAAATGTTTAACCCTGGCGCCAACTTTTGCCACCACACCCGCTGATTCGTGTCCAATGATCATGGGCTTTGTGAGTACAAAATCTCCAATACGTCCATGAGCGAGATAATGAACATCGGAGCCACAAATACCCACGCAGTCCATGGCTAACAGAACCTCTAAAAGTCATAAAACAAATCAGTGTTACATTTCAAAGTTTTTTCTTTTTCAGCTTTTTTTATACCATTTTCATTGATGTCGGGTATGGGGCGTTGTTCCTTAAGGAAAAATAGAAATATGTATGTATGTATAAGTATAGGTAAGTTGAATAAGGTTAGGTTAGGTTAGGTTGATTGGAGGGGTTTGCTTGCTTGTATGTCTTGCGACATACACCTAAGCCAGTATAGGCTTGTTGTGCGCTCCGTGGATTTAACCGTGGATACAGTTTGACCCATGGGTCTATAGGAACTCCGTGTCATTCACAAAGTTTCTTAATTTCCTCCAGCATATGCCCCGTAATGTGGGTTATGTCTGGTAAGGTGTCTCTGGCATAAATAGTTGAATAATAATACAAACAAATCTTTAAGGTTTCTGATCGAGACAAAACCTCATAAATAAAGCCTATGTATGTATGTATGTGTTGAAGCGAGTTCAACAGCTTGTCAATTATAACATCGACTATTACTTTTGGTTTTTTTTAATACTTCTCTTTTTTTGTTATAAGAGAAATTACTTTGAGTTTATTTTTTATAATCGAACTGATCCTTTGTTTTTGTTTAAAACCGCTATCTTTTTATTGCTTGAAGCAACCTTTGTATGAGTTAATTTTTCTTTTTACATGCATTCTATTTTAAGTTGTGTGTGTTTCAGTTAAATTGAATAAAACATCAGCACGAAGCTGAACATATTTAAAGATAAAGGAACGGGTTGTTTTTGTTTTTTTGATCAATCGTTTGGAAAAGACGAAACCCTCCTTTACACTATGCAAGTCAACAGCTGATTTATTTTGTTCTCGTTTAATTTCCCATCAAAATGTCAAACGCTGTTTTTTCTTTTTGTTTTGTTTTTGTATTCAACAATTTTCTGACAGTTTGACGAGATTTTAAATACATATGTATATGAGTATTGAGTTGCATCTACTTCCTTGAATATATAGCGCAGCCAGTTCAAAAGTGACTCAGCTCAAAGTTTTAATTTTTTTTTTTTTCTTACTCGCTTAAATTAGGTTTATAAAAAAAAAATATAAAAAAACTTTTAAAGTCATTATCTGTGTGGACGTTTTACTCAATGGCCTGTTCTTGTTCTTAACTATTTGTATTTAAATCAAAAATATTTCTTGTCTTTAAAAAATGTTGATCACTCCAAAAAAAATCTTTCTCAATTTTGAGGAAGTAAAAATTGAACTAGAAAGCCCGATAAAGTTATTATTAATTGTAAATCATATAAAATTAAATTAACGCTTAAAAATCGCTGGGCCTGGCGAAAAGTTTGCAACCGTTGTTATCACTGATGCAATAACAGCAAACACAAAATTTAATTGAATGTTGGTGAGAGAATATAAAAATTTATGCAAATCAACAGAAAAATTCTGTGATAAAGAGGAAAATTAATCAATAAGATTAAATATCGACACAGTAAGTAATGAAGAGCCCAGGTGATACGATGACTATGCGCTGTTGCTTAAAAACAGCATACAATTTGTCACGGCCTGGGTTCGAAGCCAGTTTGGATGCTAATGAGCGACGTAGTGGTCATGAAACAGCCATGGTATGACAGTGGCTTTAAAAAGCCAAGATTCTGATAGGGAGGCATGTAAAGGGTGCTTTTTTTTTCCAAGTATAGAACTTTAAGTTGGCATTACTTTTCAAGATGGCGACCGATTTAACAGCTGTTAAGTGATTTATTCTCAGTTTGCTTTGATTATTCAAGAATTGAAGCCAAACGATCGTCAAGTAAAGGCCCAAAACGAGATTGCCGTAGTTCCCGATTTTTATAAGCGAATTTTGTTCAGCGATGAAGCGCACTTCTGGTTGAATGGCTACGCCAACAAACCAAACTGCCGCATTTGGAGTGAAGCTTGAGGATTCTCAAGTGTATGTCGAAACACCGTTACATCCAGAAAAACTGATTGTTTGGTGCGCTTTATGGGCTGGTGGAATCGTTGGTCCGTACTTCTTCAAAAACGATGATGGCCAGAACGTTAAGCTGAAGTTACACAGTACGCTTTCTACGCGTCGACGCTTTTCACGCGGTTGTCAAAAAAGTAGGATTAGTGCATTTGTATGTGACAAGTTACAGAGCACAAAGCATAGAACGCGAAGACGCGTAGAACGCATAAAGTAGACCTACTTTCTACTTTTATATGCGTCACAAGCGTCATGAGAAAATGTCAGCTGTTTATAATAACCAATGATGTGCCTACTCTCAACGTTATCAATAAATACCTTTTATATCGTAAAATAATTTATAAAATCTTTTGCAAGAAAAACATTTTTAATAAAAAAGAAAAGTTTTGTTACAAATTTTATAAACATTTTCACGAATAAACCAAATTGTAATTGTTTTTTACAACACTTTTTTCGTTAACGAAATTTGGATTCGATTTATCGATTGCGTTTGCATACTGAGTATCATCACTGTTATGTTTACAAATATTTTCAATTTATTAAAACAAGCGATATGGAAGAGAAGCTAATAGATGCAGTTACAAACCACGAGCTTTTATATAATAAAACCTTGCTGCTCTATCGGAACAAAAATAAAAGAGCAGCTGCATGGAGTGCAATAAGTAATTAGCTTAATTTACCAGGTATGTGTATACATACATATGTACAATTTTGGAGCTTTTCGTAAGCTCTTATCGCACAAATAACAATATTTATGAACTCTATAAAGTCCATTAATTCTTTTAAAATTTCAATTTCACTTTCCATTTTGTTAATATTTGTTTTGTGTGCTAAAAATATTTGCACAACAACTGATCAAAACAACAAAAGATGGCGCGTATGAAGCGTTGTATGTAACTTGTAGTATGAAACGCATAGAACGCGTAAAACGTATAAAAAGCATGAAAAGCGTGGACGCGTCTAAAGCGGGCCATGTAACTTCACCTTTACAGTCAATGGTGATCGGTAGATAGAGCCATGATTACTAACTTTTTCATTCCTGAATTGAATAACCATGATGTCCAGGAGAAGTGGTTCAACAAGACGGTGCAACATGTCACACAGCTCGTGCCACAGTCGATTTATTGAAGGACACGTTTTGGAGCTGTGAGTTGGCCTCCAAGATCTTGTGATTTAGCACCGCTAGACAAATTTCTGTGGGGCAATGTAAGGTCATTGGTCTACGACATTCGTCGTGTTGTTACCGATATACGGCCACAAATGTTGGAAAAAGTCATCGAAAATTGGACTGCATCCGCGCCAGCCGTGACGATCATATGCCAGAAATCATATGTATTTAAAATGTAATGCCACAAGATTATCCTTCGGGTAAATAAAATTCATATCAATCGAATAATCCATCGTTATTTTGTTGCAACTTAAAGTTCTATACATCGAAAAAAAAACACCCTTTACATTAGTGCCATTGACTTTTAGTCGACTTGATGCATAAAAGCACAAATTTCTTCCACGAGAAAAAAAAATATTTCATTTGTCTTGCTTTCATTAATTTTGATTTTCTATCGGTGCAAATAAGCCGCAAGTTGCTCCAAAGCTGGTGGTTGGTCTGTAATAATATTTTGGCCCTTATCGTGCTTCAAAAGTTTTGCATTTCAAAAGCCTCTGCTTTTATATGCCATGTTAGAATTTTGCAGTTGAACTTTTTACAGGCTCACTGTAAAACACAAGAAGTGTGAGAACGGCTTAAGCAAGGAAAATTAGGTGCGTTCGCGTACTTTTGCAGTAAAATCCAGCAGCTGAGTAATTTGAAGAAATTTCTCTCAACAAAATGTTTTTCATAAAAAAGAACGTGAACGGAAAATAATAAATTGTATATTGTGAGACACTTATTTTGATTTTCGGCCACTAAATCGATATAATTTCAAGTTTTTGAAACTCACATCAAAAAATGATTTTTTTTTACTGGCTAAAAGTTTTCTACTAAGAATTCGTATAACTGAGTCACTTTAGTTTAGGTTAGCTGGATTGGAGGGGTATTTTTGCGAATATCGTGCGACATGCACTTAAGCCAGTATAGGCTTGTTGTGCTCTCCGCAGACTTAGCCATAAACAGTTTGACTCATAGAACTATAGAAACTTCGTGTCATTCACAAATTTCCTTAATTTCGTTCAGAATATGCCCCGTAATTGGATTATGTCTTTCCCAAGATATCGGGACTGGCATAAATAGTGCTCTAATGTCTCGTTCTCCTCCCCACATGCTCTACTTTCATCTCAATCACTTTACTCTCCCAATGAAAGCGAACATTTACTGGAATTTGTGCACGCAAGTGCATGCAGTAAAAGTCTGTTCTCGAATGAACCTTTTATGTGGGTATAATCGATTCAAGAGGAGCGTATAAGCAGAATTATTGAAAAAATAATAAATAAAAGATGTGTTAATTAAACGAAACAAGCTGCAATTTATTCATTAACATTATTTAAAAAAGAATTATTTTTGCAGAATTTACTTCTTAGAACATAAAACAAATTAGATTGGAAAGCAAAGCCAATGTAGTTGAAGCAAAAAAGAAATGCGCTTAACGGGAGTTGAACGTTTTCATTGGGCGGTTTCATTAAGCACATCCTGGCAAAAGTTTTTATTGGCTAGATACTCGTAAATGACAATACTTGTCTTCTAAGCGTGTGCCCTTAAAGCTTTTTAGGATTGGACAAGATTTTTCATTCTAGTGAATCGTTCATTTTCTTTCAGTCACCTATTGCTGTTAAAGTGTCACAAGTTTGTGAAACAATGATTATCAATTATGGGTGGTGTTCCACAAGGTTTTGATTTTCCTCCCGATTTCAAAAGTTCTCAAGGGATTCTTTACGCTGACAATTCGCTTCTTTACGCTCTTGATGAGTCACCTTTGGTTACACTCAGTCGAGTTTCATGTCATTTTAGGTGGCGCTGATGACTTTTTCTTTCAATGGATTGAAATTAATGCTGCAAAGAGCAAGCCAATATGTTTAAGGAACGCCTCTGGGAATTGCAAATATACGGGGGTGCCTGACTCTAAAACTTTGAAATTGGCATTATGAGATAGAGTTCTTAAGGGATAATATCAAATTGTATATTGGTGTTAATCTTAACAGAATTGCAAAGTTTAACAACCACTTTTCTTATAACTTACCCGGCATTTAGACGGGAAAGTAAATGCCTGAAAGTTGCAATACACTCACACTTTTTTTACTAACACACTCACAATTTTCTAACTTTCAACTCAGTTTTCAGCAAAATTTTGCTGAAAGTAATTTTTTGACATCTACTGAAAGAAAAGTGACAATTTCGGAAACACGGTTGCCTACTCCACGGCACATACACGTTTTCAGGATTGCAGCAGAATAAAAATTGTGAATTTTAAATTATTTTCTACATTAGAAAATATTTAAAACGTTTTTGCAGCAAATATGAATAAAGAACACAAATGAAATATATTTATAGTGATAATTATTAAATTAGTTATTTACACCGGTATTCATAAAAAATAACACATTGTTGAAACACATTTTACGACAAATTTTTCATATAAATTTTTTTTAAAATGTATTTGAGCAACGTTTTATTCTTTATGAATACCGGTGTAGAAGTTTAGCAATCAAAATTATTTTTGAATGTTGAATTTATGTTTGTAGTATTGTTGGCAATTGTATTTCAGTAGTAAACAAAACTACAATAATTGCAACTCTTTGACGTCATTTTTAAAATGAACTTTCACTTTCCTTTGAAATTGAGCAAGAAATTTTCATGAAAGTCACAGATTTCATGGAAATTTTTATTCATAATACGTACATATACAAAAATTTAATGAAATCACTTTCCCGTTTAAATGCCGGGTTAGACAGATACAATCGAGTTAAAGGTGCAGTTGTTTAATATTAAATTTCTGCCTCTCAGTACTAAACTAAAGTAAATATAAGACTAATTCTTCTCTAAGCATTTCCTATATGGTTTACAATTTCAAAGATTGAATAAATTGGAAGTGTTCGAAGGAAATGTGCTAAGGAAATGCATAGAAAATAACACAGGCCAACACTCAATTTGCTTCTTTGAATTTATCAGCTGATTCTAGCTAATTTGGATGCACTGAATTCAAATCTGTAATCAGTTTGTCTCTAGTTTTCATGATATAGTTTTTTCTACCCTCCACTCATGACCGTCTGCCCGTTTTTTCAACATTTTTTTTTTTTCATCAAAATTGCTTATTAACAAAAAACATTTTTTCAAAATGCGTCAGCGTAATTTATACACCGTCTTCTATTGGAAGCCATTTCTATTTAGATCAACACTTTTTTCATAAACTTTGCCAACTGCAATAAACCACTTTCTTACAAGCAATCGATATGCAATTGGTGTGCAACAAGAAAAAATAACGTTCTCAATGATATTGTACAAATAAAATTCCAGTTAATTTATTCCAGGAAATTTCAGGAAACTACTTGTACCGAATTTTATATACCCTCCACTAAATGAGTTACTAAGTTAAATTAACCGAATTTATCAAAAAAGCACATCTTTCTTTTTGTTTGGCTATAACTATATAAAAGTAAATAACACAAGCTATATCTTGAAAACCAGGGGGCAAATCACCGCATTCGAAATCGAGTGCTTTGTCATCGAAATGCTGTTAACGTGGATCACAGGACTCGCTATCGAAACGCATCTAATCGATGTTGTACTCGATTGTTGCTACACTATCGGAAACAAATAAACTTTAGCTTTTAGCAGCAAAACAAATAAAATAGCAAAGAAGCGACAAAAAATTAAAGAAATAATTTAAAAAATATAAATTTTATTGTTTTTAGGGAAAGTGAATACCAAGAAAACGATTTTCCACTAAGTAGTGTATTTCATTTGTTACATTTATCACAGCTTTGCACATAGTGCTTTGTGCCAACCCCACTAAAAAATAGTTCCCGTCCGTGTGCTGAAAGCTGCCACTGGCCAAAAGGGACAATGTAGCGGCAAGCTGCAATACGGGTGGTACGCTCGTCGACATGTGATCAGAGATATTTATTTCCGATAAAACGTATTCAAAAGCTTCCTTAGAGAGCCAAAAACGTCTTTTGAATCTACATACATATGTACAAACGATGAAACATTTAGTTCTAATCTTTTGCTTTAAACTCACAACTTACTCAGCTTCTGGCAATGAAAAAGGATTGCTTTTGTCACAAATGTTTCTACTTATAATGGCAATGTTGGACTCATCCTCCGATTCCGAAGATGAGAAACATAAAAACACATTTGGATTCATTTATCTTGAAGTTTTTTTTTTACCAATTTATTTATATTTTGTTGTCCTTTTTCGTTTTGTTTCTTTATTGTCAAATGCGTACTGTGATCCAAAAAATTGCTGCCGTCGAAATATTTGTACACACGAAAGAAGACTCGATTTCGAATGCGGTGATTTGCCCCCAGAGCTGATAGAGACAAACTGATTACAGATTTGAATTCAGCGCACCGAAATTAACTAGAAACAGTTGATGAATTCCAAGAATCAAACATCTTTTTTAATTTTTGTCGGGCTGTGTAATTATACATATGTAAATATGAAGTTCATTAAATTCAAATTAAATTGAATCACAAATTTTTGGGTCAGTCGTTATACGGGGTGCTCAATGAAAAAAAAAACATTACATTTTCGTTAACCGGGATTCCACTGGGTTAGTGGGTCTCTAGTACTGAAGTAAATCAAATTCATAACCTGTTGACAGACGGAGTCCCCAGTTAGCTTATCACGATTTTGTGATGCCCATCGCTAAATTTGGATCCTTATAGGTTAGTGCTTTATACTTGTGTTTTTCTATATTTGTTACTAAATTACAATACAATGGATTTTTATTATTGTCTATTAACGATCAATAAAATAAATTTTGTTACCCAAATTTTACATGTAAATTGTTGAATAAAGAATATTTTTTCTGAATAACACCATAAGTATTATTTTTTGAGCAATAAACAGCACTTTACAAAATATCCAGCTGCCAGTCTCTTGTGTTGTTTCGAACAGCATAGCCGATAACATTGACTTCTGGGACCAAATTCCGGCATTCGTGATCGAATGAATTCATGACCGTATGCTGTGTGTTTGTTGGTTATTTTGGTTTTACTTTACATTATTTTCACTACCAAGTTTCTTCGGTCAGCAATGCCGAAATCCGGCCCCTGGTTTGAGTATGAAAACGATGGTATGTAACCAAGGCTAATTATTTATTGTTTGTAAATCCAATACCGAAAATATTGGATTCCATGACAGCCCGAATATCACTTTTCAACAACGAATTTTTGATTTTGGTGCTCTGTAAGCCGAACTCGTTCTTAATTCGAGTACACATATGTACGTGCTGGAAGCTAAGAAAAATAAATCACTACAGAACCATAGAAAACAATTGTACAGTATTTTTCGGTTAATTGCACATCAAAATTTGCACAATTTTTTGTTCAATTAACCGGGGAACCAATTAGCCGATACCCGTTTAATTGAACAATTCGTTCAATTACAAGAACCCTATTTAATTGAACAGTTTGTTCAATTACAGAAATCACTCATAATTGGAACTATGTACTAATGAATTAAAAGAAATCGCATATGTATGTGCACTTTAAGTTTTTCAAAATAATTTTTTTTACCTTAAACGAAAAAAAATGCAAGTAACAGCAATAAATGTACATATGTATATGTGTATAGTAGAGATGCCACCCAGTGTTTTTCACAAATGATGTCAAATATGTATGTGCAAAAATGCCAGATTATTTTTCAATGCAATTAACCGGGTAAAAGTAAGAGGAAATTTATTTTTGATGACATGAATTTTGAACTAATTAAGCGGGAAAATCAATTAACCGGGTTCAATTATCCGAGGAAATTCACATGGTGTTCGTATGCAATATTTTTTTGTGCCCGATCATGTGGTTCAATTAAGCGTGGAAACCAATTAACCGTAGGGTCAATTAACCGAAAAATACTGTAATTAAAAACTTTGTATACATCTTCTTTGCACGTAATAAGAATTCATAAAAAAAAACTTTCAAATGATTGCATTTCGATTTCATTCGTTTATTTATTAAATTATTGTATGAAAGCGGACTTTGACAGTCCATGTTCTTAACCAAATTTATACTTGACAAAGCATCAAATAGTCAGTTGCTTCTTTTAAAAATTTCTCATTTAAAAAAAAACGTTCGGCCAGAATAGATCTTGGACCGGATTGCGACATTCGTAATCGCATAATATAATCGATAATAATAATAATAAAAACAAGATAAACAACAGACACACAGCATTCGATCACGAATGCCGCAATTCGACCCCTGAATGTGTCAATGAATTTTTACTGGATCCCAAACTTTCCTCTTTATTTTGTGTAATATGTACCATAGAATTGCGCCACTAAACCTGTTTCGTAAAAATTGGGCCTAATAAAGATTGTGCATAAAGTTCTTAATATCGGTCCAAATAAAAACAAACTTGAAATTAATTTACAAAACTTTAATTTTATTATACAAATGATAGATTGATACTATGTGGAGATTAATCGACTGAACGGTGCAACTGCAAGAGACTGACTAATTTCAATTCATGTTAATATAATTCTGTTCATTTAAATTTCTCTTACATCATAGTGTTTTATGATCTGTAAATTCTTTTTCTTATTTAAAACAAAAGGAGAAATATGAGTTTTGTTATTACAGTAGCGAGCAAATTTAATCCGAACAAAGATTTAGCCAAATTCGTTTGAATTCTTTGTTTTCATAAAAATATTTTCAAACAGCGCATGGCATGGCGTAAATGTTCAAGTTGTATCAATAAATGAGCATCTCGTTCTCAGTGATACCAACAAGAACATGTATGAAAAAGCTCTCATATAAACAGAGAGCAAAAATAACAGTCTTCTGAGATGACAAAAAATCATCCAAAAAAAGACTACACAAAATATCATTGCTTTGGTTAATGTTAATTAAGTACATATAAAAATAGAAAGTAAAATTGCGTAACCTTTGGTTCATAGTTTAATAAAAGTAAAATTTCAGTAAAATGTTTTCTTTTTTTTTTCGTAAAATGGTATCGTAAGAGACTCATGTTTTGGTTTGGTTGTTCAATGTAAGATGACAAAAAGCTCTTGATTTGTGGCATCCAGCTAGAAGAAAATTTAATAAAACTGTTCAAACATTTACTTCATGTGTATGTACTTGCTCTTTTTAGGGTTCCGTACTCCGTACAGAGTGAAACGGAACCCTATTACCGAGACTACGTCCGTCCGTCCGTCCGTTCAGCTAAGAGGAGCTGAAATTATCACAGGATGTTGTTGTACCTTGCCGCTACAACAACAAATACTAAAAACAACAACAAAGCTAAAACTACCAGGTGTCCCCATACAACGAAAAGTTACAATTAGCTATAACTTTCGAACCGTAAAAGATAGAAAGCTGAAATTCGCACATTATATGTATTTATAATTTCTATAATCTTTAGCATTTGCTCCACAACAGGAAATGCTAAAGACAACAACAACTGTAAAACTACCAGGTGTCCCTATACAACCTAAAGTAACAATTAGCCGTAGCTGCTAAACCGTAAAAGACAGAGAGCTGAAATTGGCACAATATATTGTGCCCTACAACAACAAATGCTAAAAACAACAACATGTCGAAAACTACCAGGTGCCCCTATACAACGCAAAGTAAAAATTAGCCGTAATTTCCGAACTGTAAGAGACAGAGAGATGAAATGTGCACAATATACTATGTACTCACATATGGCCTACAATAATAAATGATAGAAACAACAAGTCGAAAACTACCAGGCGTCCCTGTAAAACGTAAAGTAACAATTAGCCGTTACTCTCGAACCATGAGAGACAGAGGGATGAAATTTGCACAATATATGTATTTACTTATGCTCCACAACAGCACATACTAAAAACAACAACAACTGCAAAACTACCAGGTGTCCCTTTACAATGTAAAGTAACCGCTATAGCTCTCGAACTGTAAGAGATAGAGAGCCGAAATTCGCACAGTGTATGTATTCCCAGATGCCTTACAACAGCAAATGACAACAACAACAAGTCGAAAACCACAAGGTGTCCCCATTCAACATAAAGTAGCAATTACACGCAACTCTCAAGCTGTAAGAGACAGAGAGATATGTATTCACATATGCCATTCCATACGTATGTACATTACACATACGTACGGAACCCTGAGTGTGCGAGCCAGCCTTGTACTTGACTGAATTTTTTTTTATTTTTTAGAAACACAATGAGAATTAAAATATGTATGTATGTTTACGCAAAACTTATGTCAGCTTAACCCGGCTAAGGTTGCACATGTTTTTATAAATACTTTAAGCCAATTGATTCTTAACTTTCACTGAAAATTTGGTTTGGTAATTTAGCACATAATTTTTAATTCACAACTCAGCTCCAGAATTTATAACGAAAACAATAACAAATTTCAGATTTTTTCAAAATATTGTTGTTGCTTTTCAAATTCCTAAGGCCACAAAAATTTATGCGTTCATTTATGAAGTTTTAGATTTTTATGTTGTGTTCAAATCAACAACAAATTTGTAAAATATTTCCAATTTATTTTATTTGGCTTCTCACATAAGTATATTCTGGCGTAGCGTTGTGCCTTAAAGTCTAGTGGTTCTCATTAATTTTATTTGAAAAAAGACAAAAAATCATATTGTTAACTTGCACAAATTTTCCCAAAATAAAAATTTGTTTGCTTCTAAGAGAGTATCCAGTATTAACAGCAGAGATAATAAAAATAAAACGGAATAAAATGCGCCACAAAAATGAAGGGTGTTTTTTTTTCTGTTTACGTTGATTTTTTTTTTTTTAATTCCAACTACCATTTTACAATGAACGTTCATATGTATTTATTTACCAATCGCATGTCTTCAATTCCGTAAAGAACAGCTGTTAAATTATCCTTAGCCATTTTAGTTTATTTTTGAAAAAGGAAATTAATTTGCGAAAACGTTGAGCGCGGCGAGTTGCACGACTAAATGTGTTTTTCTAACTGAACTGACTTAACAGCGTATGAGCTGAAATGTATTCCAATTGTGTACATACTTGCGTACATATGTACATACATATGTACATACGTGTGTATAAAATGCTGTTGTTTGCAATTCACTCACACAACAAAAAATGAAGAGCACAATTTTTATTAAAGAAGAAAACAACGATTGGAGGAAAATGCAATTGGTACCACAGCCGACAGGCCTTAACAAATTAACAAACAGCAGATGGATTTAGATGTTTATTAATTTTCTTGGTCTAATTTTTTTGTTATTATACCCTTCACATAAATGTGTAAGGGTATATATAAGTTTGTGATTCCGTTTGTAACGCATTGAAATATCCATCTAAGACCCCATAAAGTATATATATTCTGGATCAGCATCAATAGCGATTACGATTGAGCGATGTCCGTCTGTCCGTCTGTCCGTCGGTCCGTCTGTCCATCTGTAGTCGTTGAAATACCGTTTCTGAGAAAACGGTTTGAGATAGAAACCTCATTCTTTCGCTAAAACGTGTGAAACCCCAGTAGTGGGTCTGCTATTGAAATTCAGTAAGATAGGTCCACGGATAGCCGAGATATATTCAAAAAACCGGGTTTTGAGGGATATTTTGTGCAATTTTTGTATTCAGGTTTTTGAAAAAAAATTTTTTCTCAAAAACTAAACCATATCATTTTTAGTGCCCATTAAATCCTAGAAATAAAGGAATTTTTGAAATCGGCCCATATATATCCGAGATATAGCGTTTTTTGCACTAAAAATTTGTCGGAATGGTACATACAGGCTGTTTAGGGGCAAAATTAGAAAATTTTTGGACATCGGCCCATATGCACCCAACTTTTGGTACCAAAAATCGATCATAATGGTACATACATATGTATATAATATTATATATGTACATATGTATATAATATTTGCGATCATGTATGAATGTATGTATGTATGTATGTATGTATGTATGTATGTATGTAGATACATTTGTATGTATGTAGGTATGTATGTATCTACATATGTATGTATGCATGCAAGTATGTTAGCATAAACAATTTTTTTGCTTTGTTGTAAAAATGTGTATGTATGTACATATGTATACACGAGCTTGAAAATGAAAGTGATATAAAGAATTGTTGAAAAAAGGGTACGCAATGAAATTCTTTTAAACAATTGCGTCTTCAAATTCATTCACACAAAAAATCATTTTGGGTTTCCCTACGTACTTACATATGTACATACACACATACATGTGTATGATGATACGCAATAGATCATCAGCAACGTGCACAAGAAAAAAATAATTTTGTAAAAGCAAGCAATGTAAATATGTATGTATGTATATATGTATGTATATATATAATCATTGTTTTATGGAACACACTGAAAATATTCAATAATAAAGAATTTATTTTAGCGTTTTCTATTATAGATACATACATACATACGTATGCATGTACCCACATACGTACCTAAGTAAATTGAAAAGAAAATCACACTTAATGGCAATGTTTAGCATTATAATTCAAAAATAATGCAATTATATGCAATTTTTTGTTAAATAAATTTTACTATAAAGTTAACTGATAAATAATTAAGAAATACATTTTGCTTTTCTTTATTTCATTGATATTAAAAAGAATTGGTGTCACCCAGTGGTTGAACTTGAGCATATTAAGAATTATTTAAATAAAAGTTTTGCAGCCTGTGTTAAATCCCGGTAGTGGATCTGATATTGAAATTCAAAAAAAATCGGCCCATATATACCCCAGATATAGCGTCTCCCGATATTTCAAGAAATCGGCTTTAAAAGCCAAATAAAACAACTTTTCGCACCAAAAATCAATCAGAATGTATGTACCATTGTGAAGGGTATTTAAGATTCGGCCCAGCCGAATATAGCACTCTTACTTGTTATTTGTTATACGTTTCAAACTTAAACTTTAAACTCACCGATTGGTGAACAGCACATGGTTAACAGTGAGGTTGTTGATTTGTATGTATCGGGTTATCCATTTTGCGGTTTCAAAAGTAAACGTAAATATGTAAAACACATATAAAATATGTTTTTTTTCATGATATTTCATTTAAATGACCACCACGCGAAGTGTGGTTGATTCTTTTGACGCAATTTTCGACCACCTTTTGACACATATGTATATATAAACTCGGTATTTCGCGTAGCCCCACAAAAAAAAGTCTAATGGTCGCATAATAATCGCATGATCTTGGTGGCCAGTTGATATCGCCACGACGAGAAATTACGCGGCCAGGAAATGTCTCTTGCAATAAAGCCATATTCGCTCAAGTTGTGTGGCATGTGGCGCCGTCTTGTTAAAACCTCATATTCTCCAAGTCGTATTCTTTAATAACGGGCAAAACAAAGTCAGTTATCAATGGCCATAAAAGCCTTTTTACACTGATCCACGTGAAACGCACGGAAGATGTTGCATCTTTCATTTATTTAGCTGTCAAAAGAAAAGCAAACTTTTTGTGAAAAGTAAAAAAAAATGTAAATGGACTTGGAGCAGGACTTTTGGAGCTGTTTCTTCGCATAGGTCAAGCAACATGTTCTCCATATCGATTGACCATACGATGCGAATACCAGCTTTCTTTTGCACTATAATTAAAATGAATATATTTATAATTAATTATTTTCTGAAATGTCATTTTGCTGGTGGTGATGGTATAAAAGCAATCGATTTTCTGCAATTTTTTTTTTTAGTGATGGCACTAAAAAAAATGAAACATTTTCGCAAATTGATAAAAGATGTACGATGTACGTCAGTGTAAAAAGGCTATAAGGCTCCGAATTGACGGTGACAGTCGTTTTCGAAGAAGTAAGGTGCAATCCCAACTTCGGACCAAAGCGCGCACCATACAGTGACTTTTTCTGAATGTAATGGCCTCTCTTCAATTACTTGAGAACCCCAAATTCGACAATTTTGTTTGTTAAGATACCCACCGAGTGAGAAATGTGCTTCATCGCTGAAGAAAATTTTGCTCGAAAAATCGCTAAGTATCTACGACGTTGTGAATGGTCGGCCAGCTGGCTTCAGTTGTTGTGTGAGCTGGACTTTATATGGTTGAAGGTGTAGATCTAAATGCAAAATACGCCACAATGTCCTAATTCCTGAGAACGACGAGGAATCGACACATTCGGGCCTTCGGCAACACTTTCACTTACAGCAGCGATATTTTCAGCGGAACGAGCGAAGCGATGATGAACAGGCCTTACAATAATTGTATCGCTCCAGTCTCTTCAAATTTCTTCACAATTTCGCCAATTGCTTGCGTAGTTGAACGATTAATTATGTAAACCGTAATCTCCTCTTAAAGTAGGATATGTGGCTGTGACAGAATCACCATTATTTTTGCAGTATATTTTGATCATTTTTATGCGTTGTGTGATAGTGATAGTTAGTTAAGCGATCCATTTTACTTTCAACTGAGAAGAAAAAAATTGGTTTATCAACTTAGTTTGACAAATGTCGAATTCCAGTCCTATACTTTTGAAACCACGAGATGGATAATCCGTTACATTAGAAGAAAACAAGCGATCCTGACGAAAACAGTAGTACGGGCGTAGCAGCATCCATTGATCAATCCATTAGTTGTTACAAAGAAATATATCAACAAAAAAAATCTTTAAAAATTCAACAAACTTTAGATATTTTTGTTAAAAAAAGACAGTAAGACCATTCAATCAAAACAATATAAGTGTTGTTTATTTAGATTTATCATCTGAAGAAAGCTCAAAGTAAACTAAATAAATTAAAAATAAAGTGCATCTACTTTTTATGAATGGTATACATAAATATGTAAAATATTTTTGATGCTAATTCTTCGACCTTCGAAGAAGCTTGACCATGGAAGATACGAAGTAGAAAAGGTAGGAAGTGGTGAGGGAGCTAGACGTACAACGACAGTGACGGAATTTATGAAAAAGTGGGAACCACATTCGGGTCGAATGTGAGTCAGGAGGGCCGAGTTGTAGGAACGAACACAATAAACCCAGCGAGCAACGTGGGTTAAAATAATAAGTAAAAACACTCTTTTGATATGACAGAAGAACCTAAGTAAAGAAAAAACATGAAAAATGATAAAATATATAAAATAGAATACATATAGGAAAGCCGACGACAACGGACACATTGCGGAGAAAATCCAATTTTTAAAATATGTATGTATATAATATAAAACTATCATTATTATTAATATCGAAAAATAATAGTAATAATATAATTTAAATATAATTAATAAAATAATGTGTTTTCTTCAATAAAAGAAAGGAACACTTATCACATACATATGTATGTAAAATAAATTCATAAATACTTTTTATGAATGGTATACATGTGTAAAAAGAATTTAATTTTTGTTATGTGTTTGTTGTTTCTTGTTTTATTTTTAATTTTTTTTTGCATCCAAAATATCAACTTTTTTGCTTTGTTTTCTATATTTTCCCTCAATAAATTAAATTTCATAAATTAAATTTATATAGAAAAAAGTGATTCGTTTCGCGCGAATTAATAATTCCGATTTTTTAGTAAATAAAAATATTATTTTTTTTAACGCGTATACGTTTACTTTTTATTTTTTAAAGTTCATTTAATTTCGTATTCCTTTATTACAAGGATAATTTCTTTTAAAGTATCACCGTCTCTTCTTATGGAGATTATTTCACTTTCCTTCTATGAAGTATTTTTAATACCAAAAAATATAATTCCAAAGTATAATAAAATAAATTAAGTCAAGTACGAGGCTGGCTCGCACTCTTAGGGTTCCGTACGTATGTATGTGTAATGTATGTATGGAATGGCGTATGTGAATACATATGTATATTTTATAAATTTCATCTCTCTGTTTTTACAGCTACTTTATGTTGTATGTGGACACCTAGTAATTTTCGACTTGTTGTTGTTGTTGTAATTTGCTGTTGTGAGGCATCTGGGAATACATATACTGTTCGAATTTCGGCTCTCTATCTCTTACGGTTCGAGAGTTATAGCTAATACACTACGTTGTAAAGGGACACCTGGTAGTTTTACAGTTGGTGTTGTTTTTAGCAAGTGTTGTTGTGGAGCATATACGAATACATATGTTATGCAAATTTCATCCCTCTGTCTCTCACGGTTCGAGAGTAACGGCTAGTTTTTACTTTAAGTGTTATAGGGACACCTGGTAGTTTTCGACTTGTTGTTGTTTTTAGCATTTTTTATTGTAGGCCATATGCGAGTAAATATATTGTGCACATTTCGTCTCTCTGTCTCTTACAGTTTGAAAGTTACGGCTAATGTTTTTTTACGTTGTATGGGGACACCTGGTAGTTTTCGACATGTTGTTGTTTTTAGCATTTATTGTTGTAGCGCATATGTAAATACATATATTGCGCGAATTTCACCTCTCTGTACTTTACAGCTTAGCAGCTACGGCTAATTGTTTCTTTAGGTTGTATAGAGACACCTGGTAGTTTTCAACTTGTTGTTGTTTTTAGCATTTGTTGTTGTAAAGCATCTATAAATACATACACTGTGCAAATTTCAGCTTTCTATCTTTTACGGTTCGAGAGTTATAGCTAATTGCAACTTTTCGTTGCATGGGGACACCTTGTAGTTTTCGACTTGTTGTGGTTTTTAGTATTTGTTGTTGTAGCGGCAGGGTACAACAACATCCTGTGAAAATTTCAGCTCTCTAGCTCTTACCGTTTCGGAGAATGGACGCTGTGACGGACGGACGGACGGACGGACGTACTTGTCTCCGTAATAGGGTTCCGTTTCACTCTGATGAGTACGGAACCCTAAAAAGAAAAAGTAAACGCATACGCGTTACAAAAATATATTTTTTTTATTTACTAAAAGATCGGAATTATTAATTCGCGTCGCGTTTTTCCGGTCCCCATTAACGCTGCAAGTCGGGGCTCTAGTGTACATATGTATGTATATGAAAATATGGTCTTACCTTTGGTTATGTCATTTCCGACCAAGCCAAAAGTTTCGTCTTTTATATTTGCGGCAACGAATTCTATAAGATATTTTGGTAGAATACGAATTTAATTATTTATTTGCTTTAAGAGCCAATTGAAATGTATTGATTCAGGTCCAAAAATAGCCGATGGTAATTCGTTGTATAGAAGGTTGCAAAGAAAAGTAAAAGAGTTGCAAAACGGAAAAAATTGTTTACTGTGTTAAATGTTTGTTTGAGCATTTCTGATTCTCAATTTGTTCATGGGAATTATGGAATAAGTAATTAAGTTTCAAACATTCTTTTAAGAATTTTTCCAAGTCTACTGACGAGTTGATTAGCATCAATGAAATGTCGGCAGCATATAGACGGCTGAAAAAGACAGTGAACATTTGAAAATGTCTATTTTTCGGTAGAATTTCTGCTGTCAAAATTCGCGTTACGAATTCTTTACGATATTTAGGTAAAATGTCTGTAGAGTGATTCTGTAACTGTTAACGATCATCGCTTGCAGCAATGATTGTGTTTCTTTACTAAAATTTTAACGATTCTGTTAATTTTGTTTATTTTGTTTATTATATTTTCTTCGAGTTTTTTAATATTGTTTTATAAGGTTATTATGGTAAATTGTGTTTTTATTATTATTTTTGTTTATTTGCTCACATTTTATTATGATGAGTGCTTTAAAATATTTTTTTAGGAAATCTGAAGTCGAATTTGACGCTAAACAAATCTTTTACAGTCTAATTTGCTTGCTATGAGTTTCTACAGAGATCTTTATTTAAATAATTTTTTTTGTGGGTAAGTACGCAGTGCAAAAGTAGTTAAAATTTAGTAATATTATTTTAAGCAGATAAACACAAAAAGAAAAGGAACAAGATAAATTCTGCTATTTCATAACTACGTCCCTTAACGAAGTCTTATGACTTTCATTACGAATTAATGACGAGTTTGGCTTCAAATTCGGAAATTTTTCCGAGTACTCGTAATGATTTTGCTACGAAATCAGAACATTTCGTTTGATGTGTTAGTACTTCTATATATCCATATTTTGTGAGAATTCCAAGAGTTTGTCTATTACGGTACAAAATGCATGGCAATATTTAAACAAAAAAGTTTTTTCTATGGTGACGTCACTTAACTTTTTTACGGTCACTGACATTTGTAGCAGTGATAGCTCTATCCAGACAATCCAATCGTTAAACTAAACACCCGCATTTGGTGTTTGCACTAACGATTCAGTGATTCATAAACTGTCATATTCAACATTTTATTAAATTCAGAATCAAGTGGCGTCCTTACTTAAAAGAGTGACAAACCAAACTCACCACTAATAATTTTGAATTAAGTAGTCGACCCAAAGCCAAGTCACGTTAATTGGCTTAGGACTCGACTAAGCTATAGAACATTGGCTTGTAACTATACTAGAATACTTTAACATTTTGTGGTTAAAATAAACCACAATCAATTTCTAGTTGTTAAGTTAGCACCAGTAACTGTGGTCAAATATCACTAATGAATCAGAAAGCCAAATGTTTTGCAATTAAATATTTTTAACGCTGAATTAATCGGTAAAATAAGTTGGTGAATTGCACTACAGCTAAACCGTTAATCATCTGACTACTTTAAGTTGTCAAGAGAATGCAGAGATGAGAGGTAGCCAAAACGAGACAGCAAATCAATGTAAGCTCTGTTCATCTCTGTACTAAAACACCGAACCAAATGTTCTGATTTCGTAGCAAAATCGTTACGAGTACTCGGAAAAATTTCCGAATTTGAAGCCAAACTCGTCATTAATTCGTAATGAAAGTCATAAGACTTCGTTAAGGGACGTAGTTCTGAAATAGCAGAATTTATCTTGTTTCTTTTCTTTTTGTGTTTATCTGCTTAAAATAATATTACTAAATTTTAACTACTTTTTGACAGTTTTCAGAAGTTGTACAAAAACAAAATGCATGTTATTTTTATTGAAGTTGTTCTTATAGTAGGGAAAATGTTACCATATTAGTTGTATCACGGTGTAAATCCCAATACTTGGATACAAGTTAAATACTTTTAAAATCGTTATAAAATAGTGAATAGGGCTACAGGTGCGAGTAAGTTCTAGTTTAAAGGAATTAATTTTGTATGGGAAATTTTAACAAAATTATTTGGTTTGACATCGCATATATTTTTATATTCGATTTTGTATAGGGGTAAATGTAGTATAAGAATATTCTGCATGTGAGTATGCACATCTAAAAATATTTTTTTTTTTCTTCATAAACTCAGCCGATACTGTTTTTTAAGTTAGATTCGTAAGTATGTATCTCTAGGTGTGTATTAATTTTAGTTGTTATTAAACAAATCTTTATGACAAAAACACAACACACAAGTAAATACTTGCATAATAAAATTGTATTGTGGCAGCTTATAATATTTGTAGAGCAAATTAAAGTCAACAAAGTCATTCAAGCGAAGAATTTAAATACATGTGTATGTATGTATGTATCTACCAGAGATGTGCAGTTGTCGTGAAAATGTCGTGATATGTGGCGTGATCGTAATTGAATTTTAGAAGTTTCACGAAAAAGCTATAAACCAACATTTTCACTACTAAAAATACGTTTTCACACATTTATATAGTATATACCCCTTGCCAAAAGGTTATACATAGATTTGTCATAAAACATATGTTTTCGGTCACCGATTCCGAAGCCAACAGACTCTTCATTGATCTAAATCTTACTTTAATCGTTTTATAAATGTCCCCTCTAATTGGGGATTGAAAATAAGCAAAATCGGGTTTATAAGTACGGAGATATTGAGAAAAAAAAACATAATTTTTTCCACATTTATTGCGGAAAAAATGTTGTGCAGCAACATGCAGGTTGATAAGCTGCTAACACTACCCTTGAGCCATCGCCGCTTGCTGATGAAAGTGTCATTTTAAATGTATACATGTAATCTCATGTCAGAATTTTACCCTTTTTCTTATAGGTTTGATTTTTCATAAAACATAGAAATGTGTTTAGTGTGTTAAAGGTTTGTTTGAATATTTATGATTCTCATTTGGTTCATCGGAATTACGGAATAAGTAGTTAAGTTTCAAACAATCTCTTTTTATAGCCTTCACAAAAATGTGTAAGGGTATATACAGATAAGTTTGTGATTCCGTGTGTAACGCATTGAAATAATCAGAATCAATAGAGGTTACGATTAAGCGATGACCGTCTGTACTCGTTGAAATACCGTTGCTGAGAAAACGGTTTGAGATAGAAACCTCAAATGCTTTCACATTCCGCTAAAATGTATTACATCCATCGTGTTTTAATCGGTAGTGGGTCGGCTATTGAAATTCAGTTACGTCCACGGATAGCCGATATATCCAAAATACCGGGTTTTGAGGGGTGTTTTGGCCATTTTTTGATAAGATTTCTGAAAAAATTTTTTTTCCTAAAAAGTTAGCCATGTCATTTCTAATGCCCATTAGATTCCAAAAATCGAAGAATTTTTGAAATCGGCTCATATACATATACCCGAGATATGTATAGCGTCTCCCGATTTTTCAAGAAATCAGCTCTATAAGCCAAATAAAACAACTTTTGGCAGCAAAAATCAATCGCAATGGTACATATAGGCTATTGAAAGGCGAAACTGGAACATTTTTTGACATCGGCCCATATACACTCGAGATATAGCGCCTCCCGATATCTCAAGAAGTCGGTCCTGGAAGCCAAACGTAACAATTTTTTGCACTAAAAATTTGTCAGAATGGTACATATAGACTGTTAAGAGGCAAAATTAGAACATTTTTGGACATCGGCCCATATGCACCCCAGTTAACGCTCCTCCCGATTTCTCAAGAAGTCGGCTCTAAAAGCCAAATAAAACAACTTTTGGCACAAAAAATCAATCAGAATGATACATATACAATTATGATGGGTATTTAAGATTCGGCACAGCCGAATATAGCACTCTTACTTGTTAACAAGATGGATTTGATCGTTGGTTGGTGGCAAAAACGAACAAAAGAACAAGTCTACATTATTTTAAGAATATTTCGAGTCTGCTGATGAGTTGATCAGCAGAGTTGTCGCCGGCGTATAGAGAGAAAACAATTGTAAGGTCTTTTTTTGGACCTGAATTAGTACATTTCAATTGGCTCTTAAAGCAAATAAATAATTAAGTCCTTCTTTAACTTTCAAAAACACAAATCGTAGTAACCGATGCATCGCGATGGCAATTTGTTGTGGAGAAGGTTGCAAAGAAAAGTAAAAAAGTTGGAAAAGGTTTGTTTGAACATTTATGATTCTCATTTGAAAAAAACGGAAAACATTTGTAAGGTCTATTTTTGGACCTGAATCAGTAATTTTTTTACTATATTTTCCATCTTATTTTCTTTTGTAATGCAAAGTTTTCCGTTTACCTCTGGTAGGATTTAAACCGCCATGGTAATTAAAAGGTACAACAACCAATTTAAATAGTTGTTGTGTTGCACTATGATATTGAATCAGGTTATTATATTTTACGAATTTAGCATCATTTTCATTAAACTTTGGTCATACCAATTTTAGTTACCAAACTAAAATTTGCTAAACGAAAAAAAAAAATATAAAAATAAAAATAATGTTCGGCCCATCTGGGATTTGAGCTCGGACCTCTTGACTTAATAGTTGGCACTGTATAATAATGAGTTATATAAAAAAAGAAAGCGTTAAAAATACATACGATGTAATGCAATTACATACGATGTAATGCAAAAAGTGGCAGACATATAAATATATGTAGTTGCAATGTAATGCAGGCAATAAGTACTTGCTATAGTTGTAAGTTGTGAATGAAGTTTTCGGTGGTACGCTACAAACATTAGTTGATAAAAATATACTGTTATTTTAAGTATTTATGAAAAGGCATTTATAGTTTCCAATGTTTGCTTATGCTTGGTGAATATTCAGAAAAGCTTCCAATTACACTTTGGTAAAGGGTATAGAAGATTCGGCATAGCCGAATATAGCATTCTTACTTGTTTTGTATTTATCTTAATAAAGGGTTATCCATTTTGCGGTTTCAAAAGTAAACGTAAATAAAACACATAAAATATTTGATTGTGCCAATCCGGTTTCATAATCTCTGGCAGGGCTTTCCGATAACCTTGCTCTGCAAATAACCATAAGGAAAGAGCTATTCAAAATATTCCTAATATAGAAAAAGATAGGTATTGGTTAATCTTTAATGTTGGTGTTAATTTACAAACACATATTGTTACGTTTTCACCCTTTTAAAACGTTTTCCGTAGATTCTTTAATTGTAATGAAGTTAAAACGCTCAATTCTTCAGTTTACAGTACTCAACAGTTCAATACTTTATTTACTTAAACACACTGTATGTACTTGCAAACACTTTACTATAAGAACAACACTTTCACTTATTCACTTTTTATTACTTAAGACACTTTACACGTTAGCGCAGCTAAAAATCGACTAAACTGCCTCAGCGTTAAGCTCAGCTGCTTTTATACCTCTCAATGATCATTACTCACTCGAACAGTCTAGAAGTTTACAGAAGCTGATCACGCCACCTCGCACTAAAACTAATAATGAACAAAAGATATACACACACACCGACATACATACACGCGGCAGTGAAACTTAAGCATATGAGCCGCGCACATACATGCACACACGAATATTGTATGGTGCGGTGGTGATTTCTTTTATTTCGCTGTTGTGCCCAAAGCGAATCCATTACAGGTGCCCGCATACCAATTCGCTTCAACATTTTTCCACGATTTTATCTTCTGAGTTGTCAAGGCGAATCAAGTATAGGTGGTCGCAATTCAATTCGCTTCAACATTCTCTCTCAAGACGTCACAAGTTTTGTTGTCGTTTTCTATGCGGACGAGAAGATAACAACGAAAAGATAACAACTTTTTTTCTGCAAAAAGAGAGAGAGAAAAAATTCTCAAAATTTTGCAGAAAATTGAGTGCTTTCTCACGAATGTGCAGAAATGTATAAAATGTTGCTGCCAGACTGAGAAAAGGGTATATAAATTGTATTTTCTTCTGGCATCGCTGATTTATGCAATGTTTGGTAGCACTTCTTAGAGAAAAGCACATTATGCATAACCGGCTGCAAAAATTTTCGTAAAAATTTCTATAATGATTGGCGAAGAAATATATTAAATCAAATTTTGGAACCGTTTAGCAATAATTGACCGAACTCAAATATATAATTTAAAGCTGAAGCCATTTTGAAAAAAATTTGCATTTTTAATTTTGAATAAAATTTTAAAAACAGAAACGAAAATTCTTCGTTTGAATATTCCTTTTATTGCCTCATTTTAAAACTAAACAAACTTAGCTTTGATTTAAGAACTAACGTTATCCTTTAAAAAAAAATCCAATAATTTTAATTTTAAGTATAAAGAAACAATGGAGAGCAAAAATTCGCTAAACAAAAGACCTTTTTTTAAATTTAGTATATTTCACTAACATTGTGAGCAATGCCAGGGGTTAAGTGGTGACAACGAAATGTCGCGCCATATAGACATGATGAAAATGACAAACAGCAACACAAAGGCCTAAAACACTTGTGATATCTATAAGTACTTAAATTTTTATTGAAAATTTATGTAAATTTCGAAAAAATACACAGCTAAAAAATGCATACGAACACTGAAAAAAACGTAGTAAAACTTGTTTTGAAAAAAATTTACATTTTAGACTTTAAGTACAATTTTATAAACAAAAACGAAAATTCTTTGTCCAACTGCCCGTCTTTGTAAAGTTTTTGAAAATTTTCTTTCTTGTATTTATACTGAAAACAATAATAAAATGTGACAATTTGTTTTTTCTTCATACGTATATAAATACACTACTAAAAATTTTTAAAAATTTTACAAAAACTTTCAGTAAATATTATTTTTATTGCCTCATTTTAAAACCAACAAGCTAAGCTTTGATTTTAGAACGAACATTCAGGTTGTGATGAAAAACGATTAAGGCAGAAAAACAATTTCATAACAATAAAAGGTGTGATTTGTTTATTTGAATAAAAAGAATATAAAAAAATTTCGTTTTTTTTTAATTTTATTCAAAATCTAAAGTGTACAAGACTTTATGTACATACATATAAAAAGAACTATCAATTTATTATATAATTAATTTTAAATGAAGATATTTTAAATTTGCCTTATACATATGTATGCCTAATATTTGAACCACCGTGAAAAAAATGTGTCTTACTTACTTCTGGCATCACTGTCGTGTGCGAAACTTGGCAGCACTTTTTGAAACTCTCTGCAGACCAATTTTTCAGCGCTGCCACTCCAAAAAAAAAGTACTTTTAGGTGGTGCCAAGTCTGAAGAGCGCGGATGTGGCCGATTTTTGTGTGGAAGTACGGCAATATCTAGAAAAGTTACTCAATTTACTCTTCTTCTTGTTGATATTTTAGCTCAAAACTTAACAACTAATTTTCGTGAAGTTAACAACGAAACGACAAATTTTTTACGAACCATATAAAAATTAAAAATTCTTAATGAAAATATAAAAAATAATAAAAAAAATTTAACCAATTTGATGCATTATGGTTTTATTAGTATTATAAGCCATTATATGTCCTAAAAAAATTTCGTTACAAGGCAAATACCTTGATTTGCCACGTGCATACAAATGGGCCTCTAGGGTCCACCTATCAAATTCTTCGGGGACCGGACCTTATGTAGATGAAAGAGGAGTTATTTACCTTTAATTTGATATATAACTTACATAGCCCAGAAGTTTTTGGTAGAACAAAGTTATGATTTTAAAAAAATTTTCTATATCACTCAATACACAAATGGGCCTCTAGGGTCCACCTATCAAATTCTTCGGAGACCGGACCTAATGTAAGTGAAAGAGGAGGTTTTCACCTTTAATTTGATGTATAAATTACATAGCCCAGAAGTTTTTGGTAGAACAAAGTTATGATTTTAAAAAAACTTTCTATATCACTCAATACACAAATGGGCCTCTAGGGTCCACCTATCAAATTCTTCGGGGACCGGACCTAGTGTATGTAAAAGAGGAGGTTTTCACCTTTAATTTGATGTATAAATTACATAGCCCAGAAGTTTTTGGTAGAACAAAGTTATGATTTTAAAAAAATTTTCTATATCACTCAATACACAAATGGGCCTCTAGGGTCCACCTATCAAATTCTTCGGAGACCGGACCTAATGCAAGTTAAAGAGGAGGTTTTCACCTTTAATTTGATGTATAAATTACATAGCCCAGAAGTTTTTGGTAGAACAAAGTTATGATTTTAAAAAAATTTTCTATATCATTCAATACACAAATGGGCCTCTAGGGTCCACCTATGAAATTCTTCGGGGACCGGACCTAATGCAGGTAAAAGAGGAGGTTTTCACCTTTAATTTGATGTATAAATTACATAGCCCAGAAGTTTTTGGTAGAACAAAGTTATGATTTTAAAAAAATTTTCTATATCACTCAATACACAAATGGGCCTCTAGGGTCCACCTATCAAATTCTTCGGGGACAGGACCAAATGCTGATGAAAGAGGAGGTTTTCACCTTTAATTTGATGTATAAATTACATAGCCCAGAAGTTTTTGGTAGAACAAAGTTATGATTTTAAAAAAATTTTCTATATCACTCAATACACAAATGGGCCTCTAGGGTCCACCTATCAAATTCTTCGGGGGCCGGACCTAGATGAAAGAGGAGTTATTCACCTTTAATTTGATGTATAATTTACATAGCCCAGAAGTTTTGGTAGAACAAAGTTATGATTTTAAAAAAATTGATAGGTGGACCCTAGAGGCCCATTTGTGTATTGAGTGATATAGAAAATTTTTTTAAAATCATAACTTTGTTCTACCAAAAACTTCTGGGCTATGTAATTTATACATCAAATTAAAGGCGAAAACCTCCTCTTTCACTTACATTAGGTCCGGTTCCCGAAGAATGTGATAGGTGGACCCTAGAGGCCCATTTGTGTATTGAGTGATATAGAACATTTTTTTAAAATCATAACTTTGTTCTACCAAAAACTTCTGGGCTATGTATTTTATACATCAAATTAAAGGTGAAAACCTCCTTTTTCACCTACATTAGGTCCGGTCCTTGAAGAATTAGATAGGTGGACCCTACAGGCCCATTTGTGTATTGAGTGATATAGAAAATTTTTTTAAAATCATAACTTTGTTCTACCAAAAACTTCTGGGCTATGTAATTTATACATCAAATTAAAGGTGAAAACCCCTTCTTTCACCTACATTAGGTCCGGTCTCCGAAGAATTTGATAGGTGGACCCTAGAGGCCCATTTGTGTATTGAGTGATATAGAAAATTTTTTTAAAATCATAACTTTGTTCTACCAAAAACTTCTGGGCTATGTAAATTATACATTAAATTAAAGGTGAATAACTCTTCTTTCATCTACATTAGGTCCGGTCTCCGAAGAATTTGATAGGTGGACCCTAGAGGCCCATTTGTGTATTGAGTGATATAGAAAATTTTTTTAAAATCATAACTTTGTTCTACCAAAAACTTCTGGGCTATGTAATTTATACATCAAATTAAAGGTGAAAACCTCCTCTTTCACCTACATTAGGTCCGGTCCCCGAAGAATTTGATAGGTGGACCCTAGAGGCCCATTTGTGTATTGAGTGATATAGAAAATTTTTTTAAAATCATAACTTTGTTCTACCAAAAACTTCTGGGCTATGTAATTTATACATCAAATTAAAGGTGAAAACCTCCTCTTTCACCTACATTAGGTCCGGTCCCCGAAGAATTTGATAGGTGGACCCTAGAGGCCCATTTGTGTATTGAGTGATATAGAAAATTTTTTTAAAATCATAACTTTGTTCTACCAAAAACTTCTGGGCTATGTAATTTATACATCAAATTAAAGGTGAAAACCTCCTCTTTCACCTACATTAGGTCCGGTCCCCGAAGAATTTGATAGGTGGACCCTAGAGGCCCATTTGTATGCACGTGGAAAATCAAGGTATTTGCCTTGTAACGACATTTTTTTAGAACATATAATGGCTTATAATACTAATAAAACTATAATGCATCAAATTGGTTAAATTTTTTTTATTATTTTTTATATTTTCATTAAGAATTTTTAATTTTTATATGGTTCGTAAAAAATTTGTTTTTTCGTTGTTAACTATTTCCGTGAAGTTAACAACGAAAGATAACAACTACTCAAATTTCAAACAGCTCTCTCACTTTGCAGACGTGAAATGAGTATTTTCTCTTTGCAGACCAATTTTTCAGCGCTGCCACTCCAAAAAAAATTGTACTTTTAGGTGGTGCCAAGTCTGAAGAGCGCGGATGTGGCCGATTTTTGTGTGGAAGTACGGCAATATCTAGAAAAGTTACTCAATTTACTCTTCTTCTTGTTGATATCTTAGCTCAAAACTTAACAACTAATTTTCGTGAAGTTAACAACGAAAAAACAAATTTTTTACGAACCATATAAAAATTAAAAATTCTTAATGAAAATATAAAAAATAATAAAAAAAATTTAACCAATTTGATGCATTATAGTTTTATTAGTATTATAAGCCATTATATGTTCTAAAAAAATGTCGTTACAAGGCAAATACCTTGATTTTCCACGTGCATACAAATGGGCCTCTAGGGTCCACCTATCAAATTCTTCGGGGACCGGACCTAATGTAGGTGAAAGAGGAGGTTTTCACCTTTAATTTGATGTATAAATTACATAGCCCAGAAGTTTTTGGTAGAACAAAGTTATGATTTTAAAAAAATTTTCTATATCACTCAATACACAAATGGGCCTCTAGGGTCCACCTATCAAATTCTTCGGGGACCGGACCTAATGTAGGTGAAAGAGGAGGTTTTCACCTTTAATTTTATGTATAAATTACATAGCCCAGAAGTTTTTGGTAGAACAAAGTTATGGTTTTAAAAAAATTTTCTATATCACTCAATACACAAATGGGCCTCTAGGGTCCACCTATCAAATTCTTCGGGGACCGGACCTAATGTAGGTGAAAGAGGAGGTTTTTACCTTTAATTTGATGTATAAATTACATAGCCCAGAAGTTTTTGGTAGAACAAAGTTATGGTTTTAAAAAAATTTTCTATATCACTCAATACACAAATGAGCCTCTAGGGTCCACCTATCAAATTCTTCGGGGACCGGACCTAATGTAGGTGAAAGAGGAGGTTTTCACCTTTAATTTGATGTATAAATTACATAGCCCAGAAGTTTTTGGTAGAACAAAGTTATGGTTTTAAAAAAATTTTCTATATCACTCAATACACAAATGGGCCTCTAGGGTCCACCTATCAAATTCTTCGGGGACCGGACCTAATGTAGGTGAAAGAGGAGGTTTTCACCTTTAATTTGATGTATAAATTACATAGCCCAGAAGTTTTTGGTAGAACAAAGTTATGGTTTTAAAAAAATTTTCTATATCACTCAATACACAAATGGGCCTCTAGGGTCCACCTATCAAATTCTTCGGGGACCGGACCTAATGTAGGTGAAAGAGGAGGTTTTCACCTTTAATTTGATGTATAAATTACATAGCCCAGAAGTTTTTGGTAGAACAAAGTTATGGTTTTAAAAAAATTTTCTATATCACTCAATACACAAATGGGCCTCTAGGGTCCACCTATCAAATTCTTCGGGGACCGGACCTAATGTAGGTGAAAGAGGAGGTTTTCACCTTTAATTTGATGTATAAATTACATAGCCCAGAAGTTTTTGGTAGAACAAAGTTATGGTTTTAAAAAAATTTTCTATATCACTCAATACACAAATGGGCCTCTAGGGTCCACCTATCAAATTCTTCGGGGACCGGACCTAATGTAGGTGAAAGAGGAGGTTTTCACCTTTAATTTGATGTATAAATTACATAGCCCAGAAGTTTTTGGTAGAACAAAGTTATGGTTTTAAAAAAATTTTCTATATCACTCAATACACAAATGGGCCTCTAGGGTCCACCTATCAAATTCTTCGGGGACCGGACCTAATGTAGGTGAAAGAGGAGGTTTTCACCTTTAATTTGATGTATAAATTACATAGCCCAGAAGTTTTTGGTAGAACAAAGTTATGGTTTTAAAAAAATTTTCTATATCACTCAATACACAAATGAGCCTCTAGGGTCCACCTATCAAATTCTTCGGGGACCGGACCTAATGTAGGTGAAAGAGGAGGTTTTCACCTTTAATTTGATGTATAAATTACATAGCCCAGAAGTTTTTGGTAGAACAAAGTTATGATTTTAAAAAAATTTTCTATATCACTCAATACACAAATGGGCCTCTAGGGTCCACCTATCAAATTCTTCGGGGACCGGACCTAATGTAGGTGAAAGAGGAGGTTTTCACCTTTAATTTGATGTATAAATTACATAGCCCAGAAGTTTTTGGTAGAACAAAGTTATGATTTTAAAAAAATTTTCTATATCACTCAATACACAAATGGGCCTCTAGGGTCCACCTATCAAATTCTTCGGGGACTGGACCTAATGTAGGTGAAAGAGGAGGTTTTCACCTTTAATTTGATGTATAAATTACATAGCCCAGAAGTTTTTGGTAGAACAAAGTTATGGTTTTAAAAAAATTTTCTATATCACTCAATACACAAATGGGCCTCTAGGGTCCACCTATCAAATTCTTCGGGGACCGGACCTAATGTAGGTGAAAGAGGAGGTTTTCACCTTTAATTTGATGTATAAATTACATAGCCCAGAAGTTTTTGGTAGAACAAAGTTATGGTTTTAAAAAAATTTTCTATATCACTCAATACACAAATGGGCCTCTAGGGTCCACCTATCAAATTCTTCGGGGACCGGACCTAATGTAGGTGAAAGAGGAGGTTTTCACCTTTAATTTGATGTATAAATTACATAGCCCAGAAGTTTTTGGTAGAACAAAGTTATGGTTTTAAAAAAATTTTCTATATCACTCAATACACAAATGAGCCTCTAGGGTCCACCTATCAAATTCTTCGGGGACCGGACCTAATGTAGGTGAAAGAGGAGGTTTTCACCTTTAATTTGATGTATAAATTACATAGCCCAGAAGTTTTTGGTAGAACAAAGTTATGATTTTAAAAAAATTTTCTATATCACTCAATACACAAATGGGCCTCTAGGGTCCACCTATCAAATTCTTCGGGGACCGGACCTAATGTAGGTGAAAGAGGAGGTTTTCACCTTTAATTTGATGTATAAATTACATAGCCCAGAAGTTTTTGGTAGAACAAAGTTATGATTTTAAAAAAATTTTCTATATCACTCAATACACAAATGGGCCTCTAGGGTCCACCTATCAAATTCTTCGGGGACCGGACCTAATGTAGGTGAAAGAGGAGGTTTTCACCTTTAATTTGATGTATAAATTACATAGCCCAGAAGTTTTTGGTAGAACAAAGTTATGATTTTAAAAAAATTTTCTATATCACTCAATACACAAATGGGCCTCTAGGGTCCACCTATCAAATTCTTCGGGGACCGGACCTAATGTAGGTGAAAGAGGAGGTTTTCACCTTTAATTTGATGTATAAATTACATAGCCCAGAAGTTTTTGGTAGAACAAAGTTATGATTTTAAAAAAATTTTCTATATCACTCAATACACAAATGGGCCTCTAGGGTCCACCTATCAAATTCTTCGGGGACCGGACCTAATGTAGGTGAAAGAGGAGGTTTTCACCTTTAATTTGATGTATAAATTACATAGCCCAGAAGTTTTTGGTAGAACAAAGTTATGATTTTAAAAAAATTTTCTATATCACTCAATATACAAATGGGCCTCTAGGGTCCACCTATCAAATTCTTCGGGGACCGGACCTAATGTAGGTGAAAGAGGAGGTTTTTACCTTTAATTTGATGTATAAATTACATAGCCCAGAAGTTTTTGGTAGAACAAAGTTATGGTTTTAAAAAAATTTTCTATATCACTCAATACACAAATGAGCCTCTAGGGTCCACCTATCAAATTCTTCGGGGACCGGACCTAATGTAGGTGAAAGAGGAGGTTTTCACCTTTAATTTGATGTATAAATTACATAGCCCAGAAGTTTTTGGTAGAACAAAGTTATGGTTTTAAAAAAATTTTCTATATCACTCAATACACAAATGGGCCTCTAGGGTCCACCTATCAAATTCTTCGGGGACCGGACCTAATGTAGGTGAAAGAGGAGGTTTTCACCTTTAATTTGATGTATAAATTACATAGCCCAGAAGTTTTTGGTAGAACAAAGTTATGATTTTAAAAAAATTTTCTATATCACTCAATACACAAATGGGCCTCTAGGGTCCACCTATCAAATTCTTCGGGGACCGGACCTAATGTAGGTGAAAGAGGAGGTTTTCACCTTTAATTTGATGTATAAATTACATAGCCCAGAAGTTTTTGGTAGAACAAAGTTATGATTTTAAAAAAATTTTCTATATCACTCAATACACAAATGGGCCTCTAGGTTAAAAATTCTGATTTAGGCGATCCCGAAGAGGTTTCAATAATTAATGAAAATGTTATTGATATTCAGACTTTGGCTATATATGCAAATATTCTTCCTACAGAAGAACATTCCGTATCTGTATTAACGGATAAATCCCATCTTACAGAAAATGCGAATAATGTTTCTTTGAGTCCATCTCAGAATAATGTACTTGAAAATATAAAAAGTGCCATTAATATTCATGGTGAGACTCTAAATATGATGAATATGAATCCTACTTCGCAACAACATTGCATGCCTATATTAATGGATGAATGCAATGCCGTCGCGGAAGCTGTAGAACAAGATTTCGCATCTAATGGTGCAGAAAATACGAATACAGTTTTCTTAAATCAATGTCAAGATAAGGTACTTAAAAGTATGAAGAGTGCGGATAAAGTTTTTATGCATTCCAGTGACGATAAATTCCGAAAGGATGTGTATGAACACATTGAATCATTTAAGAAGTTTAAATTAGGCTTCGAACAAATCGAAAATGAATTGAAAAAGTTAATAACATTTTCCATTCATCATGAAGAACAAAATTGTAAAAAAAAATTCAATATTATTGATGGTTTTGTGAATAAATCCAAAGTAACAAGCAATAAACGCAATCAAACTTTGGGACCTTTTGAAATATCTGATGATTCAGTGAATGTTTCAAAGTTTTTGAAGTACAGAAAAGAATCTAATCCTGATGAGAAGTGCAATCGAAGTGTGCTCAGGGGTCCGTCAAAGTCTTCGAAACCTAATCGATTGTTTCGAAGAAATATTTTAGATTGTTCTTTTTCAATTGATTCTACTGTTCTTGGTGATCCAAATGACACCAAAATTACTAGAAAGAAGATTCTCGAAGACATAGTTCGAGAAGAATATTTAAAACGTAATAATGTTTGCATTTTATGCTTTTATAATTTTAGAGAAGCAAAAGAAAATACTTTCTTATATGCATATTGCAGATTTAATGACTGCACAACTTTTCGTTTTGAAATAAGTTGTGTTGGAAAAGTTTCTGTTTATAGAACAAAAGAAATTCAACATGCTGAAAACGAAATGCATGTTGGTCAAATAAGAGGTGTGAAACGACGTGTTTTCAAAAGTAACCTCAAACAGAATAAGGCATACTTATTCAGAAAGAAACAAATTTTGAATGCGGCTGATGATATTGCCGAAAAAGGAAATTTTCAAGGCATTCATAATTTGGAGACTTTAAGAAAATGTAAATCTGAAGGAAATTTTGATTTCTATTATCATTCAGATCCATTGTACTCTCTTCTTTTAATGAAGAGAGGGCCTTATAAAAGTTATATACATTTGGTTGCTTCACCATTTACAGTGTATACATGGGAAAAATTTACATTTGAGACAATCTCAAGTAATAAACAAATCCTTGAAGACTGTAACTTTACTTTACATATAGATGCTTCAGGTGAAAGTGTAAAACAGCTAGAATGTGCTGAGAAAAGAATTTTAACCTATAAAATTGTAATTCATAGCTCTAAGCTGAAAAAGGTAATACCAATTGCTGAAGCTATTCTATCTCGACACACACGAGATGCAATATGTACCTTTTTAGATACACTAAAACTCCATTTAAAAGAAAATAAGGTAAAATACCAATTTAAATGGAACTATTGCAAAAGAGTATGCACAGATGTGAGCGCTGCATTATATGGTGCAGTGCTAAAAAGCTTCAACAGCCAAACTTTGCTGGAATATCTGAATGCTTGTGCTGCATTCTTGAGCAACATTAAAGTTAGTCCAAATGTTAAACCAGACTTTGTGTTGCTACAATGGTGTAAATGTCATTACATCCATATTATTTGCAAAGATCTAGACGCAAAGTTGGGCAGAAGGCATGTTTTAAGACCTTTATTAAAATATGCTCTAATAGCCGCCTTTAATTTGAGCTCTCTAGAAGAAGCTCAACATTGGTTTAGGCATATATTTATTGTTTTGCTTACGCCATATAAGTCTTCTTCTTTTGAAAGAAGTTTTGAAATACTGCGCGAATGTTCACCAGGAACCTTCAATGATGATATTATTGGAAAAGAATTTAATTTTCATGAGGATGAACAAAAGCAATATATGGAGTCTATTGCATTGAATAGTCCATTTAGGAAATTATTTTACTCAATATATCATGAAATTGAAAATGATATTAAACACATAAATAAAGGAAAAGATTTGAATGAATATCGCAACGATGAAATGTGCATATTCATATTAAATAAGTATTGTCCATTTATTGTTCTTTGGACTAATATAATGGGCATTCATGTGGATCCATCTGGAAAGCATATAAGTAATGCCCCTGTTGAATTTGCCTATTTTTTACAAAAGCATATTATATTACCGCAAAAGTCGGTAAGAGCAGATGTTTTTGTAAAAGTTATGAGAATGGATTATCTTAGTACATTAAAAGAACTAAGATATACCTATAAAATGTTTGGTCAAATTTCAGAAGAAATTGAAGATATTCTAGCTTCAAGTTTCGATGATCTGAAAAATAGCAACAAAAGCATGAGCTTTAAAAAAGAACATTCTTATGTTTGCTCAACTCCTATCAATAATAAAGATATTAGTTTGGAGATAATAGAGAGTGACCATAGTTATTTAAAAACCACCTCTATTACTGAGCCTGAGGAAGAATGGAAAAAAAAAGATTTCAAAAAAAGGGCGGCTGTACGACCAAAATTAATGCTTGCATCAAAAGCAAGCAAAAAAGTTCCCCAGAAAAAGAAAATATCTTTGGATAAGGGTAAAGAAAAACTTATATCGCAAGATAAGTTTTATTTATTTAAATTCGACTTACTATTTTCTGAAGTTAATAACATGATTGATTCAATCTCATTCGGATTTTATGATGTCTTAGAAACATCAGATTGGAGTTCTTTAAATGACGGAACTTGGTTGACTAATTTTGTGCTAGATGCTTGTCTTTTAGCAATTATAAAAGACAGCAGATCAATAGATTGTTTCAGCATGCCTTGTCAATTTAATGAAATAAACTTTGACAAAATTAGTGCACTAATGCAAAATCAGCCAGAGATCATTTTCGTTCCAATTTTAAGTTTAGACCACTTTACTTTATGTGTTTTGAAATTTTCGACACATGAGTTTATGTATGTAAATTCCATGGAAGGTCGTAACGTTGGACGAAAGGTATATGATCTGTTCATGGCAAAGTTAAGCACTGAAAAAAAGGTGTGGAAATATAATGAAATATCAGATAGAGATATTCAAGAAGATGGTTCAAGTTGCGGAATATTTGTGTTAATGTATGCAACGAAAATTTTGCAAAATGAGTCATTAAAATATTTATGGGAACCTTCAGATTTTAGGAAAAAAATGAAGGTATTGCTATTAAAACATCAAGGTGACAGATCTAGATTCTGTTGTCATTGTTGTAGCATGAAAAAGCAAAACTGCAACGCAATTGTATGCAAAGATTGCAAATATTATGTTTGTGAAAACTGTCTTCATAAACATAGGCTAGGAAATGCCAAAGCATGTAAAATAATCCAACAAAATATATTATCACTGTGATTTTGAGTATTATAATCTGTGATATGATAAGGCTTTTTATGTGATAAGTCATAATTTTTATAAGCTGTGATATTACAAGACTTTATTGTTCAACCAATATAAATTTCGCCTTTAAGGTGATTGAATATTTATTTTATAGCTTTAAGTATGTATGTATATGGTATGTAGGCCTATTGGGGAGCCAGCCATAAAAAACAAATGGCAACGCGCAAAACATAGTACCTCATGGGTTGTGTGGAAATCTATGTGAGCTATTCATCATTTTTTTCCAAGTTTTATTTATATTGTTTTTTAGTTTTATGTATATATTTACTAGCAAAACTGCTCAATACCACTCAATAAACACACAAAAGTAGGAATTTGGTTCGTTGGGCTGCTCATGCATTTCAGTTTTGATATTTTTCCAGTATTTTTGCCTGTTGAATAAAAATCATCTGGTCATAGGGGAGCAAAATATCACGACCAAGGCAGCATGATACCAGGTAATCGCATAACTACTACAAACACAACAACAAAACAATGCATGTGCTTTGTTAGTAGAAAAACTGTATAACTATCATCCGTTTGTTTGCGTATGTGTGTTTGTGTTGTGTATTTTGACAGCTATACAAGCTAAATGCAGTAGTCAGCTGAGCTTGTAAGGCTACCTGGTATCAAGCTGCCTTGATCACAACGTGAGGAATTTATAAGATTTCATTTTCAGATTACAGCATAACTACAACGCTTCTTTTATGTTGCTGGTAGAAAGGCTTTAATAACTGCCAATCATTTGCGTTTATATTGTGAATTTCTGGCATTTATTCAATTAGAAGCCGTAGTTAGCTGGGATATTGAGATTACCTGGTATTATTGTTCCTTGAACCACCATTTGCAAAAAGTGCTGCCAAGTTTTGCACACAACAGGGATGCCAGAAGTAAGTAAGACTTGTACACCCTTTTTTCACTTTGGTTCAAATATAAGGCATACATATGTGTAAGGCAAAATTAAAATATCTTCATTTAAAATTAACGATATAATAAATTGATAGGTCTTTTTATATGTATATACATAAACTCTTGTACACTTTACATTTTGAATAAAATTTAAAAAAACCAAATTTTTTTTATATTCTTTTTATTCAAATAAACACATCACACCTTTTATTGTTATGAAATTGTTTTTCTGCCCTAATCGTTTTTGATTACATACCTAAATGTTCGTTCTAAAATCAAAGCTTAGCTTTTTTGGTTTTAAAATGAGGCAATAAATGTAATATTTACTGTCACTTTTTGCAAAATTTTTAAAAATTTTCGTTCGTGTATTTATATACATATGAAGAAAAAACAATTTGTCACAGTTTGCTATTGTTTTCAATATAAATTCAAGAATGAACATTTTTAACAACTTTACAACAACTTTACGTTTTTGTTTATAAAATTGTATTTAAAGTCTAAAATGTAAATTTTTTTCAAAACAAGTTTTACTACGTTTTTTTTCGGTGTTCGTATGCATTTTTTTAGCTATGTATTTTTTCGAAATTTATATAAATTTCCAATACAAATTTAAGTAATTATAGATGTGACTAGCGTTTTAGGCCTTTGGGTTTTTAGTCATTTTCATCTTGTCTATATGCCTCGACATTTTGTTGTCACCACTTAACTCCTGGCATTGCTCGCAATGTTAGTGAAATATACTAAATTTAAAAAAAGTTCTTTTGTTTGGCGAATTTTTCCTCTCCATTGTTTCTTTATACTTAAAATTAAAATTATTGGATTTTTATTTTAAAAGGATAACGTTAGTTGTTAAATCAAAGTTAAGTTTGTTTCTTCAAACGAAAAATTTTCATTTCTGTTTTTAAAATTTTATTGAAAATCTAAAACACTGCATAATGTGCTTCTCTCTAAGAAGTGCTACCAAACATTGCATAAATCAGCGATGCCAGAAGAAAATACAATTTATATACTCCTTTCTCAGTCTGGCAGCAACATTTTATACATTTCTGCACATTCGTGAGAAAGCACTCAATTTTCTGCAAAATTTTGAGAATTTTTTCTCTCTCTCTTTTTGCAGAAAAAAAGTTGTTATCTTTTCGTTGTTATCTTCTCGTCCGCCATACATATGTATAAGGCAAATTTAAAATATCTTCATTTAAAATTAATTATATAATAAATTGATAGTTCTTTTTATATGTATGTACATAAAGTCTTGTACACTTTAGATTTTGAATAAAATTAAAAAAAAACGAAATTTTTTTATATTCTTTTTATTCAAATAAACAAATCACACCTTTTATTGTTATGAAATTGTTTTTCTGCCTTAATCGTTTTTCATCACAACCTGAATGTTCGTTCTAAAATCAAAGCTTAGCTTGTTGGTTTTAAAATGAGGCAATAAAAATAATATTTACTGAAAGTTTTTGTAAAATTTTTAAAAATTTTTAGTAGTGTATTTATATACGTATGAAGAAAAAACAAATTGTCACATTTTATTATTGTTTTCAGTATAAATACAAGAAAGAAAATTTTCAAAAACTTTACAAAGACGGGCAGTTGGACAAAGAATTTTCGTTTTTGTTTATAAAATTGTACTTAAAGTCTAAAATGTAAATTTTTTTCAAAACAAGTTTTACTACGTTTTTTTCAGTGTTCGTATGCATTTTTTAGCTGTGTATTTTTTCGAAATTTACATAAATTTTCAATAAAAATTTAAGTACTTATAGATATCACAAGTGTTTTAGGCCTTTGTGTTGCTGTTTGTCATTTTCATCATGTCTATATGGCGCGACATTTCGTTGTCACCACTTAACCCCTGGCATTGCTCACAATGTTAGTGAAATATACTAAATTTAAAAAAAGGTCTTTTGTTTAGCGAATTTTTGCTCTCCATTGTTTCTTTATACTTAAAATTAAAATTATTGGATTTTTTTTTAAAGGATAACGTTAGTTCTTAAATCAAAGCTAAGTTTGTTTAGTTTTAAAATGAGGCAATAAAAGGAATATTCAAACGAAGAATTTTCGTTTCTGTTTTTAAAATTTTATTCAAAATTAAAAATGCAAATTTTTTTCAAAATGGCTTCAGCTTTAAATTATATATTTGAGTTCGGTCAATTATTGCTAAACGGTTCCAAAATTTGATTTAATATATTTCTTCGCCAATCATTATAGAAATTTTTACGAAAATTTTTGCAGCCGGTTATGCATAATGTGCTTTTCTCTAAGAAGTGCTACCAAACATTGCATAAATCAGCGATGCCAGAAGAAAATACAATTTATATACCCTTTTCTCAGTCTGGCAGCAACATTTTATACATTTCTGCACATTCGTGAGAAAGCACTCAATTTTCTGCAAAATTTTGAGAATTTTTTCTCTCTCTCTTTTTGCAGAAAAAAAGTTGTTATCTTTTCGTTGTTATCTTCCGTGAAGTTAACAACGAAAGATAACAACTACTCAAATTTCAAACAGCTCTCTCACTTTGCAGACGTGAAATGAGTATTTTCTCTTTGCAGACCAATTTTTCAGCGCTGCCACTCCAAAAAAAATTGTACTTTTAGGTGGTGCCAAGTCTGAAGAGCGCGGATGTGGCCGATTTTTGTGTGGAAGTACGGCAATATCTAGAAAAGTTACTCAATTTACTCTTCTTCTTGTTGATATCTTAGCTCAAAACTTAACAACTAATTTTCGTGAAGTTAACAGCGGACGAGAAGATAACAACGAAAAGATAACAACTTTTTTTCTGCAAAAAGAGAGAGAGAAAAAATTCTCAAAATTTTGCAGAAAATTGAGTGCTTTCTCACGAATGTGCAGAAATGTATAAAATGTTGCTGCCAGACTGAGAAAAGGGTATATAAATTGTATTTTCTTCTGGCATCGCTGATTTATGCAATGTTTGGTAGCACTTCTTAGAGAAAAGCACATTATGCATAACCGGCTGCAAAAATTTTCGTAAAAATTTCTATAATGATTGGCGAAGAAATATATTAAATCAAATTTTGGAACCGTTTAGCAATAATTGACCGAACTCAAATATATAATTTAAAGCTGAAGCCATTTTGAAAAAAATTTGCATTTTTAATTTTGAATAAAATTTTAAAAACAGAAACGAAAATTCTTCGTTTGAATATTCCTTTTATTGCCTCATTTTAAAACTAAACAAACTTAGCTTTGATTTAAGAACTAACGTTATCCTTTAAAAAAAAATCCAATAATTTTAATTTTAAGTATAAAGAAACAATGGAGAGCAAAAATTCGCTAAACAAAAGACCTTTTTTTAAATTTAGTATATTTCACTAACATTGTGAGCAATGCCAGGGGTTAAGTGGTGACAACGAAATGTCGCGCCATATAGACATGATGAAAATGACAAACAGCAACACAAAGGCCTAAAACACTTGTGATATCTATAAGTACTTAAATTTTTATTGAAAATTTATGTAAATTTCGAAAAAATACACAGCTAAAAAATGCATACGAACACTGAAAAAAACGTAGTAAAACTTGTTTTGAAAAAAATTTACATTTTAGACTTTAAGTACAATTTTATAAACAAAAACGAAAATTCTTTGTCCAACTGCCCGTCTTTGTAAAGTTTTTGAAAATTTTCTTTCTTGTATTTATACTGAAAACAATAATAAAATGTGACAATTTGTTTTTTCTTCATACGTATATAAATACACTACTAAAAATTTTTAAAAATTTTACAAAAACTTTCAGTAAATATTATTTTTATTGCCTCATTTTAAAACCAACAAGCTAAGCTTTGATTTTAGAACGAACATTCAGGTTGTGATGAAAAACGATTAAGGCAGAAAAACAATTTCATAACAATAAAAGGTGTGATTTGTTTATTTGAATAAAAAGAATATAAAAAAATTTCGTTTTTTTTTAATTTTATTCAAAATCTAAAGTGTACAAGACTTTATGTACATACATATAAAAAGAACTATCAATTTATTATATAATTAATTTTAAATGAAGATATTTTAAATTTGCCTTATACATATGTATGCCTAATATTTGAACCACCGTGAAAAAAATGTGTCTTACTTACTTCTGGCATCACTGTCGTGTGCGAAACTTGGCAGCACTTTTTGAAACTCTCTGCAGACCAATTTTTCAGCGCTGCCACTCCAAAAAAAAAGTACTTTTAGGTGGTGCCAAGTCTGAAGAGCGCGGATGTGGCCGATTTTTGTGTGGAAGTACGGCAATATCTAGAAAAGTTACTCAATTTACTCTTCTTCTTGTTGATATTTTAGCTCAAAACTTAACAACTAATTTTCGTGAAGTTAACAACGAAACGACAAATTTTTTACGAACCATATAAAAATTAAAAATTCTTAATGAAAATATAAAAAATAATAAAAAAAATTTAACCAATTTGATGCATTATGGTTTTATTAGTATTATAAGCCATTATATGTCCTAAAAAAATTTCGTTACAAGGCAAATACCTTGATTTGCCACGTGCATACAAATGGGCCTCTAGGGTCCACCTATCAAATTCTTCGGGGACCGGACCTTATGTAGATGAAAGAGGAGTTATTTACCTTTAATTTGATATATAACTTACATAGCCCAGAAGTTTTTGGTAGAACAAAGTTATGATTTTAAAAAAATTTTCTATATCACTCAATACACAAATGGGCCTCTAGGGTCCACCTATCAAATTCTTCGGAGACCGGACCTAATGTAAGTGAAAGAGGAGGTTTTCACCTTTAATTTGATGTATAAATTACATAGCCCAGAAGTTTTTGGTAGAACAAAGTTATGATTTTAAAAAAACTTTCTATATCACTCAATACACAAATGGGCCTCTAGGGTCCACCTATCAAATTCTTCGGGGACCGGACCTAGTGTATGTAAAAGAGGAGGTTTTCACCTTTAATTTGATGTATAAATTACATAGCCCAGAAGTTTTTGGTAGAACAAAGTTATGATTTTAAAAAAATTTTCTATATCACTCAATACACAAATGGGCCTCTAGGGTCCACCTATCAAATTCTTCGGAGACCGGACCTAATGCAAGTTAAAGAGGAGGTTTTCACCTTTAATTTGATGTATAAATTACATAGCCCAGAAGTTTTTGGTAGAACAAAGTTATGATTTTAAAAAAATTTTCTATATCATTCAATACACAAATGGGCCTCTAGGGTCCACCTATGAAATTCTTCGGGGACCGGACCTAATGCAGGTAAAAGAGGAGGTTTTCACCTTTAATTTGATGTATAAATTACATAGCCCAGAAGTTTTTGGTAGAACAAAGTTATGATTTTAAAAAAATTTTCTATATCACTCAATACACAAATGGGCCTCTAGGGTCCACCTATCAAATTCTTCGGGGACAGGACCAAATGCTGATGAAAGAGGAGGTTTTCACCTTTAATTTGATGTATAAATTACATAGCCCAGAAGTTTTTGGTAGAACAAAGTTATGATTTTAAAAAAATTTTCTATATCACTCAATACACAAATGGGCCTCTAGGGTCCACCTATCAAATTCTTCGGGGGCCGGACCTAGATGAAAGAGGAGTTATTCACCTTTAATTTGATGTATAATTTACATAGCCCAGAAGTTTTGGTAGAACAAAGTTATGATTTTAAAAAAATTGATAGGTGGACCCTAGAGGCCCATTTGTGTATTGAGTGATATAGAAAATTTTTTTAAAATCATAACTTTGTTCTACCAAAAACTTCTGGGCTATGTAATTTATACATCAAATTAAAGGCGAAAACCTCCTCTTTCACTTACATTAGGTCCGGTTCCCGAAGAATGTGATAGGTGGACCCTAGAGGCCCATTTGTGTATTGAGTGATATAGAACATTTTTTTAAAATCATAACTTTGTTCTACCAAAAACTTCTGGGCTATGTATTTTATACATCAAATTAAAGGTGAAAACCTCCTTTTTCACCTACATTAGGTCCGGTCCTTGAAGAATTAGATAGGTGGACCCTACAGGCCCATTTGTGTATTGAGTGATATAGAAAATTTTTTTAAAATCATAACTTTGTTCTACCAAAAACTTCTGGGCTATGTAATTTATACATCAAATTAAAGGTGAAAACCTCTTCTTTCACCTACATTAGGTCCGGTCTCCGAAGAATTTGATAGGTGGACCCTAGAGGCCCATTTGTGTATTGAGTGATATAGAAAATTTTTTTAAAATCATAACTTTGTTCTACCAAAAACTTCTGGGCTATGTAAATTATACATTAAATTAAAGGTGAATAACTCTTCTTTCATCTACATTAGGTCCGGTCTCCGAAGAATTTGATAGGTGGACCCTAGAGGCCCATTTGTGTATTGAGTGATATAGAAAATTTTTTTAAAATCATAACTTTGTTCTACCAAAAACTTCTGGGCTATGTAATTTATACATCAAATTAAAGGTGAAAACCTCCTCTTTCACCTACATTAGGTCCGGTCCCCGAAGAATTTGATAGGTGGACCCTAGAGGCCCATTTGTGTATTGAGTGATATAGAAAATTTTTTTAAAATCATAACTTTGTTCTACCAAAAACTTCTGGGCTATGTAATTTATACATCAAATTAAAGGTGAAAACCTCCTCTTTCACCTACATTAGGTCCGGTCCCCGAAGAATTTGATAGGTGGACCCTAGAGGCCCATTTGTGTATTGAGTGATATAGAAAATTTTTTTAAAATCATAACTTTGTTCTACCAAAAACTTCTGGGCTATGTAATTTATACATCAAATTAAAGGTGAAAACCTCCTCTTTCACCTACATTAGGTCCGGTCCCCGAAGAATTTGATAGGTGGACCCTAGAGGCCCATTTGTATGCACGTGGAAAATCAAGGTATTTGCCTTGTAACGACATTTTTTTAGAACATATAATGGCTTATAATACTAATAAAACTATAATGCATCAAATTGGTTAAATTTTTTTTATTATTTTTTATATTTTCATTAAGAATTTTTAATTTTTATATGGTTCGTAAAAAATTTGTTTTTTCGTTGTTAACTTCACGAAAATTAGTTGTTAAGTTTTGAGCTAAGATATCAACAAGAAGAAGAGTAAATTGAGTAACTTTTCTAGATATTGCCGTACTTCCACACAAAAATCGGCCACATCCGCGCTCTTCAGACTTGGCACCACCTAAAAGTACAATTTTTTTTGGAGTGGCAGCGCTGAAAAATTGGTCTGCAAAGAGAAAATACTCATTTCACGTCTGCAAAGTGAGAGAGCTGTTTGAAATTTGAGTAGTTGTTATCTTTCGTTGTTAACTTCACGGAAATCCTGTAATGGATTCGCCTTGTGAGTTGTCAAAGCTGATAGAAAACGACATTTCCGTGAAGTTAACAACGAAAGATAACAACTACTCAAATTTCAAACAGCTCTCTCACTTTGCAGACGTGAAATGAGTATTTTCTCTTTGCAGACCAATTTTTCAGCGCTGCCACTCCAAAAAAAATTGTACTTTTAGGTGGTGCCAAGTCTGAAGAGCGCGGATGTGGCCGATTTTTGTGTGGAAGTACGGCAATATCTAGAAAAGTTACTCAATTTACTCTTCTTCTTGTTGATATCTTAGCTCAAAACTTAACAACTAATTTTCGTGAAGTTAACAACGAAACGACAAATTTTTTACGAACCATATAAAAATTAAAAATTCTTAATGAAAATATAAAAAATAATAAAAAAAATTTAACCAATTTGATGCATTATGGTTTTATTAGTATTATAAGCCATTATATGTTCTAAAAAAATGTCGTTACAAGGCAAATACCTTGATTTGCCACGTGCATACAAATGGGCCTCTAGGGTCCACCTATCAAATTCTTCGGGGACCGGACCTAATGTAGGTGAAAGAGGAGGTTTTCACCTTTAATTTGATGTATAAATTACATAGCCCAGAAGTTTTTGGTAGAACAAAGTTATGATTTTAAAAAAATTTTCTATATCACTCAATACACAAATGGGCCTCTAGGGTCCACCTATCAAATTCTTCGGGGACCGGTTCTAATGTAGATGAAAGAGGAGGTTTTCACCTTTAATTTGATGTATAAATTACATAGCCCAGAAGTTTTTGGTAAAACAAAGTTATGATTTTAAAAAAATTTTCTATATCACTCAATACACAAATGGGCCTCTAGGGTCCACCTATCAAATTCTTCGGGGACCGGACCTAATGTAGGTGAAAGAAGAGGTTTCCACCTTTAGTTTGATGTATAAATTACATAGCCCAGAAGTTTTTGGTAGAACAAAGTTATGATTTTAAAAAAATTTTCTATATCACTCAATACACAAATGGGCCTCTAGGGTCCACCTATCAAATTCTTCGGGGACCGGACCTAAAGTAGGTGAAAGGAGAGGTTTTCACCTTTAATTTGATGTATAAATTACATAGCCCAGAAGTTTTTGGTAGAACAAAGTTATAATTTTAAAAAAATTTTCTATATCACTCAATACACAAATGGGCCTCTAGGGTCCACCTATCAAATTCTTCGGGGACCGGACCTAATGTAGGTAAAAGAGAAGGTTTTCACCTTTAATTTGTTGTATAATTTACATAGCCCAGAAGTTTTTGGTAGAACAAAGTTATAATTTTAAAAAAATTTTCTATATCACTCAATACACAAATGGGCCTCTAGGGTCCACCTATCAAATTCTTCGGGGACCGGACCTAATGTAAGTGAAAGAGGAGGTTTTTGCCTTTAATTTGATGTATAAATTACATAGCCCAGAAGTTTTTGGTAGAACAAAGTTATAATTTTAAAAAAATTTTCTATATCACTCAATACACAAATGGGCCTCTAGGGTCCACCTATCAAATTCTTCGGGGACCGGACCTAATGTAGGTGAAAGAGGAGGTTTTCACCTTTAATTTGATGTATAAATTACATAGCCCAGAAGTTTTTGGTAGAACAAAGTTATGATTTTAAAAAAATTTTCTATATCACTCAATACACAAATGGGCCTCTAGGGTCCACCTATCAAATTCTTCGGGGACCGGACCTAATGTAGATGAAAGAGGAGTTATTCACCTTTAATTTGATGTATAATTTACATAGCCCAGAAGTTTTTGGTAGAACAAAGTTATGATTTTAAAAAAATTGATAGGTGGACCCTAGAGGCCCATTTGTGTATTGAGTGATATAGAAAATTTTTTTAAAATCATAACTTTGTTCTACCAAAAACTTCTGGGCTATGTAATTTATACATCAAATTAAAGGTGAAAACCTCTCCTTTCACCTACTTTAGGTCCGGTCCCCGAAGAATTTGATAGGTGGACCCTAGAGGCCCATTTGTGTATTGAGTGATATAGAAAATTTTTTTAAAATCATAACTTTGTTCTACCAAAAACTTCTGGGCTATGTAATTTATGCATCAAACTAAAGGTGGAAACCTCTTCTTTCACCTACATTAGGTCCGGTCCCCGAAGAATTTGATAGGTGGACCCTAGAGGCCCATTTGTGTATTGAGTGATATAGAAAATTTTTTTAAAATCATAACTTTGTTTTACCAAAAACTTCTGGGCTATGTAATTTATACATCAAATTAAAGGTGAAAACCTCCTCTTTCATCTACATTAGGTCCGGTCCCCGAAGAATTTGATAGGTGGACCCTAGAGGCCCATTTGTGTATTGAGTGATATAGAAAATTTTTTTAAAATCATAACTTTGTTCTACCAAAAACTTCTGGGCTATGTAATTTATACATCAAATTAAAGGTGAAAACCTCCTCTTTCACCTACATTAGGTCCGGTCCCCGAAGAATTTGATAGGTGGACCCTAGAGGCCCATTTGTATGCACGTGGCAAATCAAGGTATTTGCCTTGTAACGACATTTTTTTAGAACATATAATGGCTTATAATACTAATAAAACCATAATGCATCAAATTGGTTAAATTTTTTTTATTATTTTTTATATTTTCATTAAGAATTTTTAATTTTTATATGGTTCGTAAAAAATTTGTCGTTTCGTTGTTAACTTCACGAAAATTAGTTGTTAAGTTTTGAGCTAAGATATCAACAAGAAGAAGAGTAAATTGAGTAACTTTTCTAGATATTGCCGTACTTCCACACAAAAATCGGCCACATCCGCGCTCTTCAGACTTGGCACCACCTAAAAGTACTTTTTTTTTGGAGTGGCAGCGCTGAAAAATTGGTCTGCAGAGAGTTTCAAAAAGTGCTGACAAGTTTCACACACGACAGTGATGCCAGAAGTAAGTAAGACACATTTTTTTCACGGTGGTTCAAATATTAGGCATACATATGTATAAGGCAAATTTAAAATATCTTCATTTAAAATTAATTATATAATAAATTGATAGTTCTTTTTATATGTATGTACATAAAGTCTTGTACACTTTAGATTTTGAATAAAATTAAAAAAAAACGAAATTTTTTTATATTCTTTTTATTCAAATAAACAAATCACACCTTTTATTGTTATGAAATTGTTTTTCTGCCTTAATCGTTTTTCATCACAACCTGAATGTTCGTTCTAAAATCAAAGCTTAGCTTGTTGGTTTTAAAATGAGGCAATAAAAATAATATTTACTGAAAGTTTTTGTAAAATTTTTAAAAATTTTTAGTAGTGTATTTATATACGTATGAAGAAAAAACAAATTGTCACATTTTATTATTGTTTTCAGTATAAATACAAGAAAGAAAATTTTCAAAAACTTTACAAAGACGGGCAGTTGGACAAAGAATTTTCGTTTTTGTTTATAAAATTGTACTTAAAGTCTAAAATGTAAATTTTTTTCAAAACAAGTTTTACTACGTTTTTTTCAGTGTTCGTATGCATTTTTTAGCTGTGTATTTTTTCGAAATTTACATAAATTTTCAATAAAAATTTAAGTACTTATAGATATCACAAGTGTTTTAGGCCTTTGTGTTGCTGTTTGTCATTTTCATCATGTCTATATGGCGCGACATTTCGTTGTCACCACTTAACCCCTGGCATTGCTCACAATGTTAGTGAAATATACTAAATTTAAAAAAAGGTCTTTTGTTTAGCGAATTTTTGCTCTCCATTGTTTCTTTATACTTAAAATTAAAATTATTGGATTTTTTTTTAAAGGATAACGTTAGTTCTTAAATCAAAGCTAAGTTTGTTTAGTTTTAAAATGAGGCAATAAAAGGAATATTCAAACGAAGAATTTTCGTTTCTGTTTTTAAAATTTTATTCAAAATTAAAAATGCAAATTTTTTTCAAAATGGCTTCAGCTTTAAATTATATATTTGAGTTCGGTCAATTATTGCTAAACGGTTCCAAAATTTGATTTAATATATTTCTTCGCCAATCATTATAGAAATTTTTACGAAAATTTTTGCAGCCGGTTATGCATAATGTGCTTTTCTCTAAGAAGTGCTACCAAACATTGCATAAATCAGCGATGCCAGAAGAAAATACAATTTATATACCCTTTTCTCAGTCTGGCAGCAACATTTTATACATTTCTGCACATTCGTGAGAAAGCACTCAATTTTCTGCAAAATTTTGAGAATTTTTTCTCTCTCTCTTTTTGCAGAAAAAAAGTTGTTATCTTTTCGTTGTTATCTTCTCGTCCGCGAAAACGACAGCAAAACTTGTGACGTCTCGAGAGAAAATGTTGAAGCGAATTGAATTGCGACCACCTATACTTGATTCGCCTTGGCTGTGCCTATTTATCTACACATGTGTGTCAGTATGTGCACACTCGCTGTGCTGCCGCTTTGTTTGTCAACAAGTTTCTATGTATGCATGTGTGTATATACCTCCTGTGTTTATTTACAAATAATAACAAGACAATATAAGCAATAAAAACAATATGTTTATAGAATTAGTTCACTAACCTCGCCGAACAACTCGTTCGTGTTTGCTTTCCTGTTCTTGCAATATAAATTTGTGCTAAAATTCTAAACATTCTATGTACTTTGATATGATGAAGTTCTTTTGTTTATTACTTTTAAATTTCTTTTCTTTCTTACATCCACTGGGAAATGATAGCGAGACATTCGTGATAGCCACTTTCACTTCATGGTGAATGAAAATTTTATGTTAACAAGCATTTTACATATTATTCATGATAGGGATGGTTATTTTCATAAACGTATTTGAAAATAACTAAATGTTTCTTAAGTATGAATGTATATTTTATCGTATATCCAAGACCAGGTTACATACGGTATGATAATACTTTAAATTTTTCTAAAAGATAGATACACCATAAAACGAACTCACAATATTTCAAAATCCATAAGAGATGGACCCCTGGGCGCTGCACATATTGATAAATCTATAAAAGTTACCCCGGAAGCGGTGTCATCCCATTTTCTTGATTTTGTGATATACATATGTACATATGTATATGAAGATAACTTTGGGACTACGAAATGTGTGGACAGCAGCTTGTTTTAAACAATTCAGTTTTTTTCTTTAATGTGAGCGATTGATGAATGTTTAAAATCTCTATGTTAAAAGCATATTTGATTCACTTCCTCGACTAACAGCTGTTTTCACAATGTATGATTAAAAATTAACGTGGACTTTGTTAAAGTAAACGTTAAGTTTTAATCATACATTGCGAAAATTACTATAATTCAATTAAAACAATTTTATTTATTATGTTTAAAAAAGTTTTCATGTGAATTTTTATTTTTTTTGCAGTTTTGACATTGATATAATGAAATTTTAATATGTAGGCAGTTCTTATGTTTTTTTTTTGTTTGTTTCCAGTGATTTATCTTACATGTACATACATATATACACATTTAAATATAAATCGTAAATTTCATATTTAAATATATATTTTAAAACGTTACTATTGAATAAATAAATAAATGCTTAAATTTGGCAGTAATTAAATGCATTAATTTGATCATTTCTTATGTACTGAGATTCGTTAATGGAACTTAAATTTACCTTATAATTAGGAATATTTCAATAATAAATTAAGTCAAGTCAAGAGGCTGGCTCGCACTCTTAGGGTTCCGTACGTATGTATGTGTAATGTATGTATGGAATGGCGTATGTGAATACATATGTATATTTTATAAATTTCATCTCTCTGTTTTTACAGCTACTTTATGTTGTATGTGGACACCTAGTAATTTTCCACTTGTTGTTGTTGTTGTAATTTGTTGTTATAAGGCATCTATAAATACATACACTGTGCGAATTTCGACTCTCTATCTCTTACGGTTCGAGAGTTATAGCTATTACTCTACGTTGTATAGGGACACCTGGTAGTTTTACAGTTGTTGTTTTTAGCAAATGTTATTGTAGCGGGAAGGTACAACAACATCCTGTGAAAATTTCAGCTCTCTAGCTCTTACCGTTTCGGAGAATGGACGCTGTGACGGACGGACGGACGGACGTACTTGTCTCCGTAATAGGGTTCCGTTTCACTCTGATGAGTACGGAACCCTAAAAATGATAAACCGTAAGAACGAGATTTGTGTAAGGACATTTACAATAGTGGCGTAAAAAGTATATCTTTTACTTCCTCGTACACAACAGTGGCCCAGGTTGGTAAACAAGAGCTAAAATTCAGTTTGTTCGCGTCTCTTAAATTTTATGTAAAATAACTGGATCACCCATTCTTTTGGACAAAAAAAGAAATGTGGTCGGGAGACCCCCATTAGGAACGAAGTTCCTTACGTTTTTTCTTCATCTTCGAATGTAATACAAGGTGAAATCTGTATGTTTTATTTTGTGTTGTTTTTGAAATTTTATATACTTCTTTAAATTTTTGTTTTATTTTTTTACTTTTGACGCATGCAGTATGTTTTTTGTCAATCTGCTACAAACCGAAGAAAAGCAGTTGCTTGGTCAATTTTTCAATATTGCTGCTTTTTGTTGTGACATACTTTTGTTTAGCGACATCTAGCAACTGGTAGTGTCAGTTTTCGCAACTAATTAATATTTATTGGTTTGTGTTTCCGCTAACGTCAAATAGTTTCGCTACTTGCCGCCCGTCGTCATACACGATTGTTTGTCGAAAGATACACCAATACATATAAACAGCTCACATGCTTTCGTGACGATTTCTACTAATTTGCCCCATCAGCAAGCCGCGTTAAGGAACTTCGTTCCAAAAAGCGAAATATCTTGGCATGATAATAGACTCCAAACTCATATAGAAAGTTCACATTATGCAGAAGAAAAACAAATTAAACCACAGGTTCAGACAACTATTTTGGCTGCTAAGGAGAGAATCCAAACAATCAACTCAAAATAAATAACACAATTATAGCGCCAATCTGGAAGTACGGAGTATAAATCTGGGGCCCTGCAAGCACAACTAACACTACCGAGCAGCCAAAAAAAAAAACCATGGATGACCACTATATTTTTTTAGTGTGTTGTACCTACATATCTTAGTAAAAAAATCAGAAAAATTTCAAATTCCAGGGATGAGTTTGTTTTTAGAATTTTTTTTCTCTAAAATATGAAATTTTCGTAAAGGTTGATCCAGACCTCTAGTCATATATTAAAAACGATGTGTTTGATTTTATCATTGAATACGCCAGAAATTTATAAATTATGCCAGCTTTAAATTTTGCTAAAATAATATTTTGGTGTCGTTAATAACTTCAGAGTTATTAGGAAAAAAAAACTAATTTTTTTAAATTGCAAAATGTTTGATTTTGGAAAATATTTAAAAAATATAAATTTTTGAATATTTTCCAGTTTTTTTATTTATTCATGTAGCTGCATGCAATAGCAATAAAATGAGCCCTCATTTATGAAAATCTGTGTGATAATGTTTATTTTATTCCCGAAAAAGCAAAAATACACATTTTGGCAAAAAAAATACTTTTTTACTGTCATTCGCCAAAACTGAAGCAATTGCTCATCTCAGTAGCATGCAATCGATACATATCAAAAAATAATTAAATATTTATGTTTGTTATAAGCTACAATAACAAGTAGACTTCGCACCCTTTTGCTACCTGCTACCTGCATAAAATAAACATTAACTTACACATTTTAATAAATAGGGGCTCACTTTATTACCATTACATGCAGCTACATACATATATGAATAAACAAAAAACTGGAAAATATTTGAAAATATTTTTAGGTATAGAACCTAATTTTTATATGACAAAATATTTTTTCATTTTGTAAAATTTATGAATGAATTTGTTTGTATGTGTATCTAGAAATTATTTTTGAATTTTGTATATTTGTTTGTGTTTGTTAAAAATTTTTTCAAAACATGGAATGTATGTATGTAGGTATGGTTGTATGTATTTGTAGAATTTTGTTGTTTAAAAAAATTTTTATACAAAATAATAGAAAATAAACACAATCAAAGATCCCTGACGATGCTAACAAATTGTTAGCGAAATATCGGAAAAAATTAATAAAGATAAATAAAAGACCTTAAGCTTTAAAAAATAGTTTTATTAATTTTAACAATAAATGTCAAAAATTATAGATATTATTTTATCTATAATTTTTCCAATATTAAAAATTTTGCAATTTTTGAAAAAAAATATTATTTTTTCCTAATAACTCTAAAGTTATTAACGATACCAAAAAATAATAAACTTAAAGCTGGCATAATTTATACGTTTTTGACGTATTACATGATAAAATCGGGTACGCCTTTTTGCAGTTACGACTATAGGCCTGGATCAACTTTTGGGAAAATCTCATATTTTAGAAGAAAAAAAATTCTAAAAGAACTGATCCATAGAATTTAAATTTTTTATAATTTTTGTACTTAGATAGGCATAACAATCACATCAAAAAAATGTAGTGGTCACCCATGGTCACTATATGTTGTGTAGTGTAATTTAATCTAAAATACTGTCAACGCAGAATTGCCGTCTAAGCCACCCATTTTGTATGAAAATGGGTGGTTTACACAGAAAAAATACGCTTGACAGGCTAATTTAGGTTGACCTTTTAAAAGCGGTAAACGTTAAAAGTCACAGCGTCCATTCTCCCAAACGGTAAGAGCTAAAGAGCTGAAATTTTCACAGGATGTTGTTGTACCTTGCCGCTACAACAACAAATACAAAAAACAACAACAAAGCGAAAACTACCAGGTGTCCCCATACAACGAAAAGTTACAATTAGCTATAACTCTCGAACCGTAAAAGATAGAAAGCTGAAATTCGCACAGTGCATGTATTTATATGTAGATGCTCTACAACAACAAATGCCAAAGATAATAACAAGTAAAAAACTACCAGGTGGCCCTATACAACGTAAAGTAAAAATTAGCCGTAACTCCCAAACTGTAAGAGACAGAGAGATGAAATGTGCACAATATATGTACTCACATATGGCCTACAATAACAAATGATAGAAACAACAACAAGTCGAAAACTACCAGGTGTCCTTATACAACCTAAAGAAACAATTAGCCGTAGCTTTCGAACCGTGAGAGACAGAGGGATGAAATTTACATAATATATGTATTCACATATGCTACACAACAACAAATGCTAAAAACAACAACAACAACTGTAAAACTACCAGGTGTCCCTTTACAAGGTAGAGTAACAGCTATAACTCTCGAGCCGTAAGAGATAGAGAGCCGAAATTCGCACAGTGTATGTATTCCCAGATGCCTTACAACAGCAAATGACAACAACAACAACAAGTAGAAAACTACTGGGTATCCCCATACAACATAAAGTAGCAATTAAATGCAACTCTCAAGCTGTAAGGGACAGAGAGATGAAATTTATACAACATATGTATTCACATATGCCATTCCATACGTACGGAACCCTAAGTGTGCGCGCCAGCCTCGTACTTGACTGAATTCATTTATATTTCTGCAAAACAAATGTCATATGCACACTTAGAAAATGGTCCACTTTTTCGTATTTTGGCTTGTAACATCAACAAGACAACACTTAAGGTGAAGTTACATGGCCCGCTTTAGACGCATCCACGCTTTTCATACTTTTTATACGTTTTACGCGTTCTATGCGTTTCATACTACAAGTTACATACAACGCTTCATACGCGCCATATTTTGTTGTTTTGATCAGCTGTTGTGCAAATATTTTTAGCATACAAAACATATATTAACAAAATGGAAAGAGAAGTTGAAATTTTAAAAGAATTAATGGACTTTATATAGTTCATAAACATTGTTATTTGTGCGATAAGAGCTTACGAAAAGCTCCAAAATTGTACATATGTATGTATATACATACCTGGTAAATTAAGCTCCTTTCTTATTGCACTCCATGCAGCTGCTCTTTTATTTTTGTTCCGATAGAGCAGCAAGGTTTTATTATATAAAAGCTCGTGGTTTTTAACTGCATTTATTAGCTTCTCTACCATATCGCTTGTTTTAATAAATTGAAAATATTTGTACGCAAACGCAATCGATAAATCGAATCCAAATTTCGTTAACGAAAAAAGTGTTGTAAAAAACAATTACAATTTGGTTTATTCGTGAAAATGTTTATAAAATTTGTAACAAAACTTTTCTTTTTTATTAAAAATGTTTTTTTTTGCAAAAGATTTTATAAATTATTTTACGATATAAAAGGTATTTATCGATAACGTTGAGAGTAGGCACATCATTGGTTATTAAAAACAGCTGACATTTCCTCATGACACTTGTGACGCATATAAAAGTAGAAAGTAGGTCTACTTTATGCGTTCTACGCGTCTTCGCGTTCTATGCTTTGTGCTCTGTAACTTGTCACATACAAATGCACTTATCCTACTTTTTTGACAACCGTACTGTGCGTACTGTGTAACTTCAGCTTTAATTAGGTGTCGTAAGTTGTTGACAACATTTCCTACAACAGTTGTAAACTATAATCGCAATGTGAAAAGTGCAACATAAAATGCACAACTGTTGTAAACCATAATCGGGTCCTAAGACTTAACGTTTACTTTAACTACAACTTTTGTATGGCAATCTTGTGGTTAAAGGCCATGTTAATTTTTAATTGTACATTGTAAAGAAGCCGTTATTTTGATAAATTAAACGGATCTTGCATTGCAGTACGTCGTCAACGACTCGGGGCCTTTTTATATTAAGGTAGTGATAAATTAATGAATTGTTTGATAAAATATGTTAATTGCTTTAGACTAAGCCTAATTGAATTACAAAAGTTTGGTGTCTTAAATTATTATGTACATTGTTAAAAATCATTTGAGCTCTTTGTAAAACTAGAATAAACACAATGTTTTCTTTTAAATGCAATCAGAATTAGAAAATCATTTCTAGAGCAGTTATATGTTCTTGTTTTGACTCTTTTGAGCGTATCGCTTAAATTATATATGAAGAATTTCGAATTAAATTGTATTTCTTTTCGTTTATATGAATATGTATGTATTAAATAGGTGTATATTTTTTCAGTGTATTCTACCATGTTTTGTATTATATTTAAAGGAATTAAAATGTTTACTTCAATGCGTTCAAGGATTATTGGCTTTTTGTGTTTTTTTTTGTTTTTTTTTTTTTTTAATATATTTTTTAATGCTTTTATGATTGATATAAATAAATACTTAATTTTGCGTACAGCGTTTGTTTAGCATTTGGTTTCTTTTTGGAATTTTTCAGATATATCACACATTAGATTTTTGTTTAATTTAAATATTTTTAAATTGAGTTGCCAGGAAACCGCCATTTTTTAAATAATTTTATATGTCTGTTGCCTGAATTGTGGTTAAATAAAATTAAAAAATAAAAATGCATCACAAATATCACCCCTTGTTTAATGTAAATTTTTTTTTTTTTTTTTTGTGGAATATTTTTTATTCACATGACGGCTGTTTATTTACCAACTGTGTAAATCCAGGCAAATTCGACCAAGTGTTGCAGCAACAAGTTTCGATTTGGATCAAATTTGGTAAAAAAAAAAGTTTCCTTCCATCCCTGCGGTTTTGGACATAAAACGTTTTTCTACCAAAAAAAAAAAAAAAAAAGTTTTCTGTGAAACTTGAAATTAAAATTATTAAAACATTAAATTAGTATGTAATTATTTGTTATTGTGTTGCATTATTGATACCGGACGCAACAGACAATTGAACGTAAGGCAATAGCAATCGATATACAAATAACAATTATTCATTCCTGCACTGAAAGAATTTTCGTTCATTCTAATGAATTTAAAACATTTTGCTATTAATGCCATGCAAGTTTTCATTGTGGCAAAGAATTTCCATAGATCTTATGAATTAAGTGCATTAAAAGTGGGTCATTATTATTTCAATATTTCTTCAAATTTTCATTATTATCAAACCAATCAAAGATTGATTTTGAAAGAAACGTGGATATGTGATAAAATAATATAACATTTCGTAAAGATTTTGAAGTCTACTTGAGAGTGGCACCTAAAAAATTTCGCCACTCATAAAGCGGTTTTCTATTTATTTTGTATTTTGTTCTGTAGTGCGATTCTGCAACCTTTATAACGATAATCGAATCGTTGAAATAATTATAACGAAATTTTATCGAATTTGCTATCCTGTAACATGTTTTTAATGATATTCGCTGTCGATCAAAATCAGCTGTTAATTTTACTGCCGATTGTCGATATCTTAACGACAAAAATGTTCTTGTTGTTTATTCAATCGTTAAAGTGTATTTTGTGATTTTGTGATTTTTTAATACACAAAAATATTATTTAAATACTTCACAGCCATATACTTTTTTAAAAACAAAAATTTCAATATAATTTATTCAATCGGTAAAGTGTGTTTTGTGTTAAAATGGCTTTTGAACGTTTGGCATTCGGACTTGCCAGGGATGAAACAAGTTTGAACGCTTCAAGGGATAAGCGCTGTGGTCTTCGGGAATTGGATGATCCCTTTGAGTTGACAGCTGATGAATTTAGAAAGCTACATATATAGGTTATCACCAGCCTTAGTTGAGAATATAGTTTTTACGCTTGATGACAAACTGAGGGTATCTCGAATAACAGCCTGACGCTAGTGCCGGATTTTCCACCATAAAATCAATCCGCCAGTTGTGCTCAATATGTACCTTAATACAAATTAAATAATATTTATTTAAAAACTAAAACCACAAAATATAAAAATGAATATGTATACATATTGTTATGTCAAAACTTATTGTTTTTTCTTTTCTTCTTTGTGGTTTTCGCTGTTTTTGGCAGAGATGCCACGTAAAAATGCCATCGTTAAAATTAAGTTACAGAATCACTCAATCGTTACTGAAAGCGATGAAATTTGTAGACAAAAGTTGCGATTATCGGATCGTTAAAAGTTAGAGAATCGCACTACTGGAATGGGTTATAATACCTGTTACTGGGATTATCCGTAATCTTAATGGTATATTTAATGTGTTTGTTAGTTCAATGAATCGCTTCATTGCGTTATTGGTTTTTTCATTAAACAAATAAAATACTTTATTAAAAGAAAATTTATATATTTAGTGAAACGATTATAGATACTGTGCTAGTTGAAAAAACCGACAGCAGGGGCACCCAGTGAGTAAACCTAATACCTTGTTCATACATGCATTTCTAATTGAGATAATATTCAGTTTATTGACATAATATTTTTTGCGTTCATACATACAAATATTGTGCTAACTCAATTAGTATTTGACAGCTGGAAAAAAGTTGTTGTTTTTGTTTTGGTAGTGGGAAAGAAACAGTGAAAAATATTTTCCAATAAGAAAAATGGAAGAAAAACTGCCTTTTATTAAAAAGATTTTAGTGTTGTACAATAAAAATATGGAACTTGTACAAGTAGTGCGTTCATGTTCATGACTCCAAAGCGGCAATAATAAAAAGAAAGAGACATACAAATTTGGAAATGCTGCAATGTTTTTATTTTTATTGTATTCATTTTTATTTTTTATTATTTTGTTTTGTTTGCTTTTGTTTACATTTATCACGTCATTCATTTCGCATTGTATACTTTTGCTTATTAAACACATCTTTTACAGTGTTGTGTTCCATCTTTTTCTCAATATTCAAAGCAATATAGAGTTTATTGAGCAATAACTTTATTGACTTTTTGTATGGATGAATATTGAGCTCAATAATGGACTTTATTGCGATTACCTCAATAAAGGCGCAGGTGTGAACATGGTATAATTTGGGTACGCTGAATTCAGTGGTGCTAAACGTTTTTTTAGGTTAGCTCTTGTTTTTGAGATATACCGTTATATTAAAAATGGAGGAGGTAGGACAACATACATATATTCCCTTAACTCAAAAACGATGTAAAATCTTGCAAAGAATACAAAAGCCGAAATTCGGCAATAAAATTACCTTTCAATAACTGTAAAAGTCTTCTTAATCGGCTTAGCAGTTTAGAAAATAAATTAGTTAGTTGCGGAATTTCGCCTTTTGGATGCAACTTACAGTTTTTTACTTCCATCAGTTGAAATTGCTTTATTTTGATAAGCAAATAAAATGTTTCTTCCTTACTACTTTCATTTAATAAAAATTTTTTTTTTTTTTTTAATTTTGAGGTGGCCGATTGAAACTGCAATTTTTGATTTTTTGTGAATAAATTCCAAAGTTGTGCAGCGATTTTAGGCTTTTATGGCTTTTTTTCTTTTAGAAACTTTATTTGTTATGAATGTATGAAAATTCATCAGCATAATTTTATGTGTTGAGTTTTTATGCTATTTTAAAGAACAAAAAAGTCTAATAAACCTGAGTGAGTTCTTTTAAAGAGAATACTTATTTAAAATGAGTGAAAGATCTGAAATAGTTTTCAATGCTTAGCGAAAACAATTTTCTTCAAACCGAAACTGGTCGTTGCCGCTTTCAGACGAATTGACATGGATTTACTACTACCAACTATCTATCTCTTAGTCTCTCCTTGGTATACACTCTCTTAATTTTACTAGCACTTAAAGCGTTAATTCCTCATTGGAGGTTTGGGTTTCCGGGCGCTGAGGCTGTGCTAGCTCCTCACGAATGTCAGTCAATATCACCACTTCGTATGGACTGCAATCGGACAGATGTAGAAATGAACAGAGCCAACCGTAAAAGCCCTTCTCGATATCGGCGATTTCATTACACCAGGCTGAGAATAAAAAATTCAATTGCACAAAGCCTGCATAAATACCCAGCCCCACACTACACACAACAATGCAAATTGGGTAGGCAGCCACCAAAATTGGCGACAGTAATAGTCTCATTAATATAGACTTTTCTTCGTGCATGTAATTGAAGACATTGTACCAGGTCAAGGTGCCGATGTAGAATGAATAAATGCTTGTGATAAGTGTCACAAAGGGTAGGCAAATCAAGGACCATAAGAATATATGAAAACCAGCACTGCAGGAGCACTTGCAACATCTTTTATGCTCTTTTGCCTCCATTTTGATGGCCACGGCATTAATTTTTTCCAACTCATCCCGGCTAATGTTCAGTTGTAAATCAAAACTTTGACCCTTCTTCTTGCCTCGTTTAATGGTGCCCGTCATGGTCAAGTAGTTGGCATTGTCTCCTAATTTTTTTCCTTGATATCTTTCCAGCGATTGGTCGTATGTATTTAGAACACTTGTCTCTCCCGACTCCACATCTTCGTAGTTGGTTGGATCTGGCGAGTTTCGAGCACTTCTCAGTTGAGCCAAGTCTGTGCGTATGTTAACACGCTTTTTGGAACCGGACCGATTACTTAAGCAGTCGTGTGACTTGCTTAGTTTCACATCCAAACTGCTTTCCGAATAACTGGAGGGCGTGACGGTTGAAGACTCATGGCGTATTGTTGATTTTGTACCTTGGGACACGGACTCAAAGTTGTTGAGCTCGTTATCATCCACATAAATATTGTCTACCGACTGAGCGGATTTCGGCGATTTCACTGATTTGTCATCGTTGCTCTTTAAGGGTATTTGCGGCAGTGGTTGTTTGTTTTTCAGCAAAAGTTTTGTGTTTAAAAGATCCTCTTCCAAAACATTGTTGGAAGGTGAAAGTTTTTGGCGATTCTGGAATGGAAAATTTTTAGGTTGAATTTAGATTATTTGTGCAATATCAATGCAAAAAAGAAAACAGAGCCATACATGTTTATTAATAGGATTTTATTTTGGCAATTCATACTTTTACATTAAATAAATTCTTGTTGGTGCAATAAACACATACGCCACAGCAGGCGACATAAACACACGACTACAAATGTCGCCTTGTATGCAGCTGCTTAAATATTTTGGAAGCCGAAGCTACAAATATATACATATGATGAAAAATTGAAGCAGATACACTACATAGTGCCACTGGACTACAAGTACGAACTACAGCAACGAACGAAACAACACAATTAGTCATATTGCGATAGAGAAAGTTGTGTGACTACATTCAAATAACTGACTACCTTCAAATAACAAATGACTACCCGGAAATAATAGCAGTTTTATGTTTAAAGTTTTTACTACTACAGGTCTAAGTCGCTGCAAAAGGTGAAGATAACGTAGTATATGACGCAGCACTACAATAACATTTACGTAGTAGTCGAGCACAATAACTTTGAAATAGATATGTACGGTTGTCGTGTCATGAGTGAATCACGCGTGACCGTGATTTTATTTTAGAAAAATCATGCGCGAGTTCGATTATCATTTTAGAGCAATATACGAATTTTTACGAAAAAGTTAAAACGCCAATTTTTTTTAGTTTACACAACAACTTTCACACATTTTTCCTTGAATTATTTTTCTATTCACTAAAATAGATTAGGCTGCAAGCGTGCAAGCGAGCTTCGTACTTGACTGAATTTTTTCAATAGGATGTACTTAAAATATTTTTTTCAAAATAATTCCCTCTTTTTAATTACATTTTTCTATTTTAATTCCACGTGAAACTATGAATTTTATTTTCGTAAAACCTACATCAATACGATTAAAATTAGAATAATTGTTTAAACTGCATTCACACCTACGCAAAATCTATTTGATTTGTATTAAAAATTTCTACAAAATCTTACATGTTACTCTACCGTTATTTACAACTTTCGAATTTGTATTATCATAACTATTGCTACGTTTATACGTACTGCTTATTCGCGAATAAAATTATTGTGAATAGAAAAATTTAGCGTATAAACAGTAAATAAAGTTTTTATTTGTGAAGTCACGAAAACAAGTACTGATTAAAAAGCTATTCGCAAATAAAACACAAAAAGTTGCCACTTTTTTTTTATCGGTTTTAAAGATTTCTTCGATGTGGCACACGTACAATCATATGACAGAAAGGAAATAATTTACTAAAAATTGCACGAAAGCAAGTCAGCGCCTTCTTCGTTCACTAGCGATTACAAGAGTTGCATGCCTTTTGTTGAACCGTTCTTGCAATATTTCGTAGCTTTTCTGCGTTAATTGATTTGTAAGACACATCATAATTTTTTGTTTCTCCGTTATTATTTTAGTAATCACGTCTTTTTCTGAACATATGTTGTGCTTAACAGTGTTACCAAATGTTAGTTACATTTTTACCATCTGGCTTCACTAAAAAATACAAATTTTCTGCATTCGCACTGACGCATAAACAGTGAGTTATTTATTTGCGAATAGTTTTTATTTGTGAATAGGCTACGTATAAACGTAGTATATTATTTCTTTATTGTTTTAGGTCTAAATATATACCTTAATGTTTTCTGTCTTTTTCTACCATCTATATGCCGCCGACATTTCGTTGATGCTAATCAGCTCATCTGTAGACTCGAAAAATCTAAAACAAATGTTTGAAACCCAACAACTTATTCCAAAATTCTCATGAACGAAATGTGAATCAGAAACGTTCAAACAAACTGTTTATACGGAAAACATTTTACATCTTGCATTAGCATCAACGAAATGTCAGCGGCATATAGACGGTAGAAAAAGACAGAAAACATTAAGGTATATTTTTAGACCTAAAATAGTACATTTCAATTGGCTCCTAAAGCAAATAAATAATTAAGTTTATTTTTGAACGCTTTCTTTTACAAAATGTCTAGAGCTGATATTATCTCTGATATAATGTGAGAGAAAACGTAGGCAGAATTGTTCAAAATCCTGTTTTATATCTAGCAAAGCGAATACGTATTTCTGTTAATCTCCAATTTTTTCATAATTATGTGGTGGCCGTTCATTAAACATGTACGTAATTTTATTTGCGTTTATAGCGGCTGTGATTCAAAAACCCCATATAAGCGTATCACGAACGTATGTTTTACGGATTACGTCTTCATAATTTACGTAACCTCGTCAAAGATTTGTCGTTTCAAAAGTTTATTTGCATCGTCATACGATATACATACGTCGCCTTAATAGCCTGCAAAATTCAAGAATATAACAGAAAATTTCCTTGTTCGGTTCAGGCATAACCATGAGGTTCCCATTGGGAGAGAATTACAAAAAACTATAAGGAGGAAACTGGGACGTTTAAAGTATGCCTGTTTGTTATGCTGCTTTTTTACCTTGAACTAGCGGCAGGCAGTACTCAAGGGAAGGGCTCTATGTATATGTACAGTGTTTTTCGGTTAATTGCACATCAAAATTTGCACAATTTTTTGTTCAATTAACCGGGGAACCAATTAGCCGATACCCGTTTACTTGAACAATTCGTTCAATTACAAGAACCCTGTTTAATTGAACAGTTTGTTCAATTACAGAAATCACCCATATTTGGAACTACATATGTAGTAATGAATTAAAAGAAATCGCATATGTGCACTTTAAGTTTTTCAAAATAATTTTTTTTTACCTTAAACGAAAAAAAAATGCAAGTAACAGCAAAAAATGTACATATGTATATGTGTATAGTAGAGATGCCACCCAGTGTTTTTCACAAATAATGTCAAATATGTATGTGCAAAAATGCCAGATTATTTTTCAATGCAATTAACCGGGTAAAAGTAGGAGGAAATTTATTTTTGATGACATGAATTTTGAACGAATTAAGCGGGAAAATCAATTAACCGGGTTCAATTATCCGAGGAAATTCACATGGTGTTCGTATGCAATATTTTTTTTGCCCGATCATGTGGTTCAATTAAGCGTGGAAACCAATTAACCGTAGGGTCAATTAACCGAAAAATATTGTATATGCATAGCATTGCATCGGAACTAGTAATAAAGGAAGCAGGAACCAGAGAGTTGACGGAGGAAACTGTTTGGACTGTTTGTGGATGTTTGCTTAACAAATAAGTAGCAGCGGAAAAACAAAATATTCATTTTTGCAAAGTTGAAGAAGTTATAATTAACTGCTTAGAACAGGATCATACAAGGCACTTGAATTTCTTCTTGTTGCATTGGTTTTATTGGTTACTGAGTGGTCATGGCGGCCACTCATCAGTCGTGAGGCTTAGTGGTTTGAATCGAGCTCCATAGTCTGCATTGGTTGCAAGCTCAGTAATTCCATGATACAACTAATAGGGTAATCTTTTCACTACAACAAGAACTACTTCAATAAAAATAACATGCATTTTGTTTTTGTACAACTTCCGTAAACTGTCAAAAAGACGCCGCTTCTACGTTTATAGAAGAGAGATGATCAGAGCTCACCCTGATTTGCTGTCTCGTTTTGACTGCCTTTCATTTCCGTATTCTCTTGACAACCAAAAGTAGTAATATGATTAACGGTTTAGCTGATCAGGCTACCTTATTAGTTGTATCATGAGTAATCCGAATTGTTTATGATGATATACATAGTTTTTTTTACAAAACTGTGTGTGGAAATTTAACGGTACATCATCTATGATGCAGACATTTTTTTGAAACAATTTAGTTTAAAGGACGCTTGTCAATTGCTTAATCGATCTTGGGACAGGGTCCCCAATTCTTCTATAACGTCTTGTTGGAAGCATGTACATTTTCAACCCCAACTTATTTATTCACAGTAATAATGACGTGGAAATTTCTGGAGATGAAATTCGTAGCTGGGTTATTAACTCTGACAATACTGTTTGCAGTAGTTCAGAGCCAGATACAGAATCAGTGGACTCAGAGCCTACAGTTATGAAACCGGTTAAACATCATGAAGACCTGCAATCGATTGGGAACGAGGTGTGCAAACAAATTATATATGGGTGCTAAAAGAGTTGAGGAACAAGGGTTTGGAAATATGTAAGTATGTGCATTCAAAGAGAAGCAAACTTACACTACAAATTATGTATGTTAAAAAAACTTATGTATGTTAGTTAAATTAAATTAGTTTTGAATTCCTGGCTTGTATTTGATTTTCAAATATAGTGAATTAGAATACATAATAACAGCACATTCGGTAATCCGAATATTTCATTAATCCGAATCAGTATATTCAATAAAGGAGGTGCATCTCAATACATACGCACTGAGAAATTTGCAAAGGTGTCAGGAAATTGCTGAATACAAAAACTAAATACACGAAAAACCAGCTTGACATTTTGATCGAAAACTAGTAAAGGAATCAATCAGGCATATCCGATATGAGATTGCCCATTCGCAAGCAAATTGTTTTCGTTTTTGTGTACAGAATAACAGAACTTTTTTGTAGCACATTCTCACAGTTTTTATCCTTATGCAATGCATCACCATATGATGCAGATGAAGAGAATACCAAGATTTACGTATTTATGCATTTAAAACTTTTCTTACCTGCACATTAGCAATATGATCTACATAATTTTGTGTTCCATTTGTTTTTTTATTTGTTTGCCGTTTGCGAGGCGGTATAAAAACTGGGCGTTCCTTTACCACACTGATGTCACAGCAATTGTCATCATTTTTGGTAACCATTTTATTATTTTTAATACCTAAAGCTATTTATTGCAATTAAACAGTGTTTAACTAATTAAATAACATTAAAATGCATTTGAACTTAAATTAGGACGTTTCCTTTATTTAGTTTTGGCTTGAGTGGTACACACGCACACACACACGTATGCACATTTGTACGTGCAGATAGTTTTAAATATTTACGCATGTAAAGTTTCTTATAGATTTATTTATTAACAGCTCAATGTTACTCATTCCACTTGCAAACGTTATTTAGTTTTATTAAAAGATTTATTTCAAATTATTAGTTGTGCGTTAACTGCTCGATATTTTTATTAAAAATAGAAAAACTATCCGTCTGTTCGTTGGCTACAAAGCAATGGCCTTTTGTGTAGCTCTTTATTAGCGATTGCGCTTTGTTATTGATTTTTCACCACTCAGAACTGCATGTCCTTGTAACAATTTACATTTGACTCTTACATTGCGCTCACACTCTCTTTGCGGAAATCATTTTTGTACTTTCTCTGTTATGAAATTTAAAGTTTTTGTTGTGATTACAGCGAAAAATTTAGTTACATCCAAATGTTATGTATGTATGTATGTATGTATGTATGTATGTTTGCATTGATACTTTTAGAGTTTGTTGTGAACGAGGGAATAGGAAAACAAAAACCGTTGTCAAAAACAACAGGAAAACAGTTGATGGCAATGGAAGACTTAGGTGTGGCTAAAGACGTGATTTTGATGATTTATCAGGGATGATAAATGAGAGCTTTGCGATGTCTGTGTAGAAATTTATGGTAAACAAATTGTACAGTATCGAATGTACCATGTATTGTATATATGTATAAAACAATTTTAGTGTATAATGCGTATGCTCCAGCTAGAGTTTACATTTGCCAATTCCAACCACTACCAGTAGACGTTGCGTTGTGAACAAAAAAAAAAAAACAACACATCTCAAATGCTTACTGGTACTCAGCAACAAAAAAATAAGTATTCAAAAATGTACTTAATTAGTTATTTGCTTTAGGAGGCAATTTAAATGTATTATTTTAGGTCTAAAAATAGACCTTATTAATGTTTTCTCTCTTTTTCAGCCTTCTATATGTCGCCGACATTTCGTTGATGCTAATCAACTCATCAATAGTAACTCGTCGTGGAGGAGGTTGCAAAAAAAATTAAAAGAATTGCAAAACGAAAAAAATGTATACTGTTTTGCTGTAAATTTTAATTTTGTTATTGAACTTCTGTGTTGTAATACATTTATATTAAATTACTTTTTCAGGCTTAAGTTCAACCCTTGGTTTATCACTACTTTTAATTAATATCAATTAAGTAAAGAAAAGTAAAATTTAGTAGCTAGGTGGACAACCGGCTGTTTCTGGGTAGCAAACACCCTTCATCAGCATCTACCCAGAAACAGCCGGTTGTAAAGTAAGTAAAGAAAAGTAAAATTTAGTAGCTAGGTGGACAACCGGCTGTTTCTGGGTAGCAAACACCCTTCATCAGCATCTACCCAGAAACAGCCGGTTGTCCACCTAGCTACTAAATTTTACTTTTCTTTACTTAATTGATATTAATTAAAAGTAGTGATAAACCAAGGGTTGAACTTAAGCCTGAAAAAGTAATTTAATATAAATGTTTTTTGTTTTGTTTGTTTGAACATTTATGATTCTCATTTGGTTCATGGGAATTATGGAATAAGTAGTTAAGTTTCAAACACTCTTTTAAGAACTTTTCGACAGTCATCTACTGATGTCGGCGGCATATAGACGGCTGAAAAAAAAAAACAGAAAACATTTGTAAGGTCTATTTTTCAACCTCAATTATTAGATAAAAATTGGTATTTGATTTTTTTAGATTGTGGAGGAGACGTTTGCACTATCAAACGTTTTTGCAACATCGATGTATATTGCAGCACGCAAGTATTTTTTGTTAATGTAAGATGTTATTTTATTTGTTACACGATGTATTTGCTGGATAGTGGAGTGTATTCGTTTAAGACGAAACTGGTGACTGGGAAGGAGTTGCCTCTTTAAAAGAATTGGCTCTATACGTTCAAAGAAAAGTTTTGAAAGAGCCTTGAGAGCAGTGGAAGTAGGCGGATAGGCCTGTAAGATATTGGTTTTGATGGGTATTAGTTTGGTTTAACGATGGCGATTATCCCAATGACTTTCCAAATTTTTGGGTTATACTTTATGCAAATTATTCAATAAAGTATATTTCTTAAATAAACAAGGGCTTTACTTTAAGAGTTTACCATTAATATGATCATAAGCAGAAGATATGTTATCTCTTATGTGCGTCTTTATGTCTCTTTTAATTTTGTTAATTGACATTCATTTGATCTGAGAGTTGTCATTGCTGTTTGGGGTGCTTTGAAAAGATCTCTCCTCTACCTCCGTTGGATTTGTGAAGGTTACGGCAAAATGATTTGCGACAAGGTTTGCTTTTTCTTCATGAGTCCGGGCCCATACCAAATCAGGTTTTTGAATCGGTGTTTTTATTTAAGACTGGGACCAGTATATAGGGGATGATCCCTATATTGCATTGTACTGGAACTAAGAAAATAGACGGAGGGGTTGGTGGGTGAAAAAATGAAAATGGGGAGTGTTTGTAGACGTTTGATTAAGCAAATAAATTAGAGCATAAAAACAGAACACTTATTCTTGCAAAGCTGAGTAAGTCAGGATTAACTATTGATAATTTGTCTGTTTAGTGTCCAGTGTATATACCTTCGACACTATCCAGGTTGGTGTAAAATTCCACTATTTATTTCTTTGGAGGCCTTCCAGAACGAGTAATTTGTTGTAGCTGACAAGCCAAGGTTGATCAAATAACTTTGGAGCTTATCTTCTTCGTTCTTCTTTAGCCAAGCTTTGAGCTCTTTTGTGACCCTATTGAGGAGAGTTTCATGCTGGATTGACCTTGTAGTTTGTATCGTTTTCTCAATTGTAGTTTAGCTTTTATTTTCTTTCTGGATATGCGGAGGAATGCTGCATTTATGTATTGTGTGTGTTTTGAACTAGTGGCGTGTATAAGCGTTTTATTGCAAGCATTTATACCATTATCTTTTTCTTAAGCTTCTAACGGTACATTTGTGTCAAAATTTATCTCTAGAATTTCTCTGAAATAATCCAAATCATTTTTTTTTTTGTTGTCTATAAATTTATTTTGAATGGAAGGCTTCTGTATTTAAGTACAATAGGAGGGTGATCTGAAGATAATTCAAGCATGATTTTATATTCAGATAATCATGTCTAACATTCTTAGTGAGAAAATGTCCAGAAGATGTGATTTTTTGTTAGTGTTTGTTGACCAATAAAGGACAGTTCAGACTATTATACAAATATTAATACTTTCATTGCACTTTACGAGACAAAAGTCTAAATACATTTCTTGCGACATTTTGCATTCACACTACATATCATGCTTCAAATAAAATGAAATATAGTGCGCGCCATGGTAAAATTGCCATCGATGGCAGCTTTATGCAGGCGGAAGTCGTCCGGTCCACTGGAAATAATCAACGGCTAAGGTAATCGTTATGTTTAAGAGCGCGAAAATGTCTATAAGAAAATCCCATTATCTGTAAGACATTTTAACTTATCCTGTGAAAATTTCAGCTCTCTAGCTCTAATGGTTCAAAAGTTACAGCTAATTTTCATAGTTTCTTGTATGGGGAGACCCTTTGCTGTTTAACTTTTTGTTATTTCTAGTATTTGTTGTTGTAGCGTCCGGGTAACCACATCTACTGTGAACATTTCAGCTCTCTAGCTCTTACCGTTTGGGAGAATGGATCCTGTGACGCAGGGACGTAGAAGTGTCACTTATGTGGTTCCATTTTTAGGGTTGCGTACTCATCAGAGTGAAACGGAACCCTATTACCGAGACTTCTACGTCCGTCCGACCGTCCGTCACAGCGTCCATTCTCCGAAACGGTAAGAGCTAGAGAACTGAAATTTTCACATGATGTTGTTGTACCTTGCCGCTACAACAACAAGTCGAAAACTACGAGATGGCCCCCTACAATGTAAAGTAACCATTAGCTACATATAACTCTCGAACCGAAAATGATAGAGAGCTAAAATTCGCACAGTGTATGTATTTACAGATGCTATACAATAACAAATGCGAAAACAACAAAAAGTCAAAAACTACCAGGTGTCCCTATACAACGTAAAGTAACAATTAGCCGTAGCTCCCAAACTGTAAAAGGTGGAGAGCTGAAATTAGCACGATATACATATGTATTTACATATGCCCTACAACAACAAATGCTAAAAACAACAAAAAGTCGAACACTACCAGGTGTTTCTATACAACGTAAAAGAAAAATTAGCTGCAACTCCCAAACTGTAAGAGACAGAGAGATGAAATATGCACAATATATGTACTCACATATGCCGTGCAAAAACAAATGCTAAAAAAAACAAATCGAAAACTACCAGGTGTCCTTATACAACGTAAAGTAACAATTAGCCATTACTCTCGAACCGTAAGAGACAGAGGGATGAAATTTGCATAACATATGTATTCACATATGCTTAGCAATAATAAATGCTAAGAACAACAACGACTCTATAACTACCAGGTGTCCCTTTACAACGTTAAGTAACCGTTGGCTATAACTCTCGAACTGTAAGAGATAAGGAGCTGAAATTCGCCTAGTGTATGTATTCCCAGATGCTTTACAACAATAAATGACAACAAGAAGTCTAAAACTACTAGTTGTCCCCATACAACGTAAAGTAACAATTAAACGTAACTCTCAAGCTGTAAGACACAGAGAGATGAAATTTATACAAATATGTGAAATAGTTTGAACTATTATGAACTCCACCTTTTGAGTAGCAGCTTTTATATGGTAGGAAAATGATGCCAATCTTTAGGTGGATGAATAATTATTGGCACTCGAAAGCGATAATAATTATTTAGGGGTTAAGGGAACCAAAAGAAAAAAAGGGGTTAATTTCTTTGGTTTTAGAATGGATTATGAGCTCACCTTTTATATTATATATTCCTTCAGGAAAACGGACAGGTAATTCTACCAACGTTATAATAATTTTATTTGATTAAAAAAATGGGATAAGGATTACAATACCTTCCTTTAGTTGTTAATAGGCGACTGCGCAAATGATTTCGAAAAAATATTTTTTCATTCTGGTTTTTCTTTCCAATAAATTCAACTGTTATACTACTTACAATCTACTTTTCTCTTTCATTTTGGCGCACAAATTCAAACATTGCCAACTTATTGCTAAGGTTAATTTGTATTAAAAGGAATTAATTCATGTGCTGATTCACACAGCTTTCAAGAAAAACAAAATAATAATAATAATTACAGAGGATTTAAGCTATTGGCCTTGAAATTATAAGTGTCCAAAACGATTTTGGACAATATGTATTCACATTGTAGGTATGCCATTCCATACGTACATTTCACATAAGTGCGGAACCCTAAGTGTGCGATCCAGCCTTGTTCTCGACTGAATTTATGACTTTATGAGTACGGAACCCTAAAAATTCACTATAGTGCCAAACAGGCTAATAATCTCACTAATATATAATAATAGTCATGAACTTTAATTTTGGTAATGATGAGATACATATGTGGATTTTTCGTTGTGAAAATGGTTGGAGGATTTTCACCTCTTTTAATATGGCAGCTATGGTTGGCAGTGCTGCATTGAAAGAGTATTTCTGCTTAATAAGAGTATATAAGTTAATTAATCAAGAGAACACATATTTGTATTGTTGTTGTAAGCATAGATGCCAGATAAAATGGAGTGAAAATCGTTCGACTTTGACGTCAAAGTTGTCAAATTGCTTTATTACAGCCGTTATTAAAACGTTAACATAGAAAAACGTTTTTTTTTTTGTACAAAATCTTTTCTATTGACCAGAACATAGAACTTTCAAGTCCCATTTTTATTACTTTTTATTATTAAATTAAAATTTCATGACGATAGATCAATACCATTGTTAGCCTGTTTTGATTCCTAGTTGCTTTTATGTTGCGTGTGCAAACTTTTGCCGTCACTTTGATCAACAGTTAGCTATCCACAAAATACGTCTTTTATATGCAGTTTTTTTTCTTTATTATAGTATTAACATTTATTTACTGCAAGTTAACGCTCCTGGCTAACCTTTATTCATTCCTAAATAGCAGAAAATTGCAAATATTATTTAACAATTTAAAATAACTAATTTAATTTTGCAACAGTAAATTTTTCTCTGCTTTCTATGAAAAATATAGTAATTGTAATATTAATAAACAATTCTCAAAATTACAGTTTCCGCCAGTTTCACAATATCACTGAACATCGCTTGCTTGCCCAAAAACACTGAAAACAATAACAACATTTAAAATTTGATGTAAAGTGATATCGTAAAACTGGCGCCAAATCACATACAATTTGGAAGCAAAAACAATTTGTGTGATTTAAAATCAATCAGCTAAGTGGATGACAGTTTGAGACCACTTTCTTACTTTTTACCCGTTTCCTTTATCAAGGCATGATATCTTCTTCAAATAGTAAGATGCAGAGTATTTTTTTATTGAATTTTGTAGTAAAACTAGAATTGTTGTCTTAAATTACTTGTCATTTGTTTTTATGCCTTTTTTGTGATTTTTGGCTTCAACATAAAAAAAACAGTTCATCGTTATATTTTCGGCAGTTAAAATCACACCGAAAGCCAAAAAGAGAGTGATGTACAGAACACCACAAAATTATAAGTGTGTTTGTAAAAGCACATGTGATTTTAAACCACATGATTTTCAGAACAGGCCTGATATTTGCTCATTTTTCAATTAATTTTAGTTTAGGTTGATACGTGTAATTCTTCCAACATACATATGTACATGTAAGCAGAGTGTTTTTTACTTTTAACAATTGCAAATGGAACTGTTTTCAATTTTTTTTATTCAACTTATTTACAATTATTTTATATATAATGAAAAATGATGACTGCTAGAGATCTCAAAAATTGTTAATTGGTCAGAGCCTGAAATCGTCAAAATGATATTAAATATTCAAATCTGGCAGCTATGAACAAGAGCAGTTGTTCACTTCGAAACAAATTAACGGAGCTTTAAAAATTTAGTTATCAATTATTAAACACAGACAAACAACATGTTAACAAAACGAAATAAAAAAAATGACGGGAACTATAGACTTTAAAACATTTTTTCTTTTTGTAATAGTTGTGTTGTAAAAAAGAAAATAAACTGCTGTTTTGCGGCTTTTATTTATTTATATACATATTTCCATTAAAATATAATAAAAGAACGGCAGACCACTTCACACATGTTGATTCGTATTCAAAGTAAAAATCATTTAACTAACAAGAAAATGTTTTAGTGACTGGTGGTTACTTGTTCTGAGAGGTGAGAGTTGATAGATTGAACAGCTTAACCAAAAAGCCAAATTATAAATATAAAATATGGAACGCATTTTGCGTGGTATCATGCGTTATCGGAACACAACACGTGAGCAAATGGTGCGAGAATTCCGAAAAGTTCGCGATAACCCAGAGGCAAGTACAAACGTTAATTAAAATGCATAGGTATGTACCTATGTAAATAAATATTATTGTTAATCCCTGCATCTGTCCAAGTACAATTAACAAAAAATGCAACACGTTACCACTTTTGTTTTGTTTACATCAACGATTTCATCATCGTTATGTTAATTAAACAGCATGTTGAATGCATAACAACACATCCATCCACACACATTTCTCTCTCACCTAATTCATTTCTCTTTGCTGTTATCCCAGAAAACATTTATGAGCACACATCAGAGTTGTGATGTGACGACTTCTCGTCAAATATGACAATTTTAAAACTAGTTTGTCGTCCAATTTACGATTTGGCGACAGATGACACTTTGGCGGTTTATATAGCGTTTACACACATACAAAGTTGGGAAAACTCAATCCACTCACAAAAGTAACTATTTGACACTTTGCGATTAAATGTGAAATCAGTAGATGGTGTTACCCACACAACCTTACAACCTGTTAAAAAGAGTGTGATTGATAGTGTGGACTAAAAGTGTATGCGTGTGAAAGATTTATTTGACAAGTTTCCGATTGGCTAATGTTTTGAATATTTTCTAAAACTGCCTTTTGCTATGCGATCAGAGTTGCCTTTTCGAAGTTGTTGATAAGCGTATAATAGTGTGGCTATTTCAACACGACTTTTCAAAGTAAGACTCAGATTTATCTAGCAATTACCAGTGTATAAATGGTACTATTCTGCAGGATAGTGAACCACGGTATTTCGTATCATTGATATTATAATAATAATTCAATTCTTTTCCTGAAAATGTATCCATGGGAAAAACTCGTCAACTCTATTTCTGAAATAGAAGACTATTGCTCTCAAAAGTAAACAAAACATAAACTTAATTCTCACTCGCATGTGCCGACAGAAAAGCAAATTGCACGAAGTTCGAGTACTTCGAACAAAGATTTCGTTGATAATACCAAGGCAGATTTACTAGGTACAAGCACTAGCAGAACATAAAAAAATACACGAGAGTTGTTGGTAGAAAAATAACTGCATACTGTCAAATTCTTCTCTCATTTGTTTTGTTAAACTAGTTTGTGAGTGTATACAAAAAACGAAATTACACAAATTTCATAAAATAAATTTATTTAAACCACTTAAAAATTATTGCTTTACTTTTTTATGGAATAAAAGAAGCAAAATCACTGGCTTATTTTACTTTTTCTTCAATAGTAGCTACAAAATCACTTGCACATTTCTTAGAAATCAGAGAAAGTTAAACGGCTTGTAAACAAACTTTTGACAGTGAGCAGTTAATAAACAACGAGCAGCTGTTTTAGTGTTTTTACCTGTTTAATCTGCCTTGGATAATACTGCATTACTTTTACCCATGATACAATTAACAAGGTAGCCTCGTCAGCTAAACCGTTAATCAACTGACTACTTTAGGTTGTCAAGAGATTGCAGAGATGAAAGGCAGCCAAAACGAGATAGCTAATCCGCGTAAGCTTAGTGCATCTCTCTTCTGTAAATGTAGAAGTGGCGTCTTTTTGACAGTTTGCATAAGTTGTACAAAAACAAAATGCATGTTATTTTTATTGAAGTTGTTCTTATTGTAGCGAAAAGGTTACCTTGTTAGTTGTGTCATGCTTTTACCCAGATATTTCTATTTACGAAAGAAATTGATGCGAACAGATTTATTCAGAGCATTTTAGATTAACGTCTCATGTTCGCGTATTCAACTACATGTATGTATGTATAAGACGAGTTTTTGGCCGATATTATTTTTAATAAAAAAAAAAAATCAGACTTTGTGTTACATGTAAAACTTTAGTAAACCAAACGATTCTCTTAAAAATTAATTTCAATCGCATAATATAGAAGCCGGCAGTGTGGATCAAATATTCTTTCATTTTGCTCAACAATTTTCAGGCAATTAAACCTGAATTAAAATGGAATTTTCAATAATAAACATAAAAAATGTATGTGATGAAAAAATCCCTCAACTAATTAAATGCCTTTCATATAAAATTTCTTGAAAATTCTCAGTTTGTATTATGACAATTTTACATGAAGCTCCTCTACAGAATAGAAAACAATATGAGCTACTTGGAATTATTTATTTATTTCATTACTCTTTCATTTATTTAGTACGAACTAAATTTAGTTTACGTGTTCAAATATGAACTTAATTATCGGCGGCATATAGACGGCTGAAAAAGACAGAAAACATTTGTGAGGTCTATTTTTGGACCCGAATTAATTTATTTTACATGTTTTTGAAAGTATAATTTCAATAATTTATAATTATGTATGTTGTTAGCAAAAATTTAAATACAAAAGGTTTCGGGGTTTTTTTTTTTGACAGCCCTGGTATATCAGACAGACGTCTTAGTCAGTGTTCCCAGGTCAATGTATTTCTTCCCCCCACAAAAATTTTAAAACCCCCTAAAATTCAATGTTTTTCTACAAAATTTCCTTAAAAAAAAATTGGTGAACATTCTGCTTTAGTTTGCGAATCACCAATATTAATGCATTGACAATGCGGAAAATACATAAAATTGTTAAACTTTCCCCAAGAAGTAAAAATTAACTGATTATACATATGTATTTTTCAGTGCATATGTTATGATTACAGGGGTATGTACATACATATGTATATTTTTTATAAATTTTCGATTTATTTTTATTCACATATTTTGAGATCGAAGTACATATTTATAGGCAGCTGCAAATTGTTATCTGCGTATCTAGAAAAAATTAAGTTTCTCCAAAAATATTAAGAGTTTCTAAGTCTTCTTCGCTCTTTACGTTCTTTTGACATTTTCATTAAAAGGGTTTTAATTTTATCAAAGGTTCTTAGATATTTTAATATTCCCACTTCTTAAGAAACGGAAAAAATTCAAGGAAATTACCCATAAGCAAAAAATTCATTCAACTCAACAAAAAAAAAAGTACCAGTTGCAAAATTCTGTACTTGAAGCTACCAGATGAACATAAAATATCTCATTTAATTTTACTTTAAAAATCGTTAAAGTCTTCAAATTTATCAGTTGAAAAATCGTCTAACTCCTGCCATTTTAATGTTCAACCAAACACAGAAATACCCTAAAAATACTCCAAAAATAAATTGTTTCCCCCTAAATTTCCCCCGAAAGAATTTAACACCCCAAATTCACCCCTAAAAGAAAAAACAACCCCTAAATCTAGGGGGTAAACCCCCTAAACTGGCAACACTGGTGTTAGTAGACAAATCTTGATTCTTCGAAAAATATTTTATTTTTATTAAAAAGATCTTCAGCATATATCGTTATCTGTTGAACTATATTTTAACTCAGGCAATCAATTCTGTATATCTAAGAAACAGTCCATGTTCGTTACCATAAGATTAAAGTTGATTCCGACGATTCTTAAATTATTTGGATGAACCGATTGTCTACTTTTGTTAAGACTTATTACTGAATTTTTGTTTTACATTAAATAATTAAATGAAAGATTTTTTAATATTTATTACTAATCAGAATTTTCATGGAAATTCTACTTTCATTCAATTCGCCTTGATGTTTTTTGTTTACTTACTTTTTTACAATCTTACATTTGTATATGTGTGTGTGTTTACATTTATACATAAATTTTGAGAGAGATTTTACTTAAATTTGTAAGCGGTTGTATGATAAATAATTTGCCATTTTCGATAAATAATGTGGCACCCATTTAAAGCTGATTCAGCTTAAAGTCAACTTTAATTTTGACTATAGTTAAAAAAAGTTGGTAGCACTTTTTTAAAATTTAAGAACCGACTTTAGTGTTTGAATATAGTTAAGGCCCAATATATCAAGACTTTGAGAGAGAGACTATAAACGTAAAAAACCAAGACACGACTTATTACGAATTTGTAATTATGACTTTATATTTAAACCGTCTTATTTATAAGAAAAAATTTCTAAGTTTTTTAAGCGCTTACTTGACAAATACCTTTCTCCAATAAATGTTCAACAAACATGAAATTTGCTCAAATAAACCAGCAACCAAACACGTGTTGACCTATTACGGATCCACAACTTATCCAACGGATCACAAAGAAACACGTAAACTTCCATCAAACATACACAAACAACGCTAGTGAAAAAGTATTAAAAAATTAAAAGAAATTGATTCCAGAAATAAAGTTAATCTGGTGACAATAGAAGACCATTACAAAATATGTTCTCATCGGCCCATATATACTCGATATAGGAAAAGCCAGATTTTTATGAAATTTCACTCATAAGCAAGATAAAAAAGGTGATAGAAGGTCTGATATCAGCCACTAAAATGTTTTCCGATATCGGTTCGCGAAAATGGGGTTCGTATGAAAATATGGTTCATAAATGCGCAGCCTAAATATGATGAAAACTCTAATACATACATACATTCATTGTGCTCTGGAAACTGGAACAATAATGACATGTCAAAGTTTTTTCTTTACTGCAATATTGCTTAATGTTAATTTTAATGTGCTGGTTTTAAAAGTGATTTGTTTTCTTAATAAAATTCATTTCATTGCATGTTCCGCTCAAAGTTCGTTTTGATTAAACAAGTTGTACGGCCAGCCTGAAATGCCTTTAGCTTTCAGTTTTTAATATGTACACAAATGCCGGCAAAAAAGTTCATTAAACTTTAATAAAGCTTTATGTGAATGTATACACATTAGAGTGCGCCTTATTTGTATTGGGCATTTTTTTATGTTGAAAATTTTGGATCGTCACTTCTTGCAAAAATGTTTTCTATAGCAAAACTACACTGCGAACAGTTTAAAGCAGATTGGAGCAGAAATTGGTCGTTCCGCATCCGCCCACAAGTTGAAGAAGTATGTGAAAAAATTCACAAAATGTACCATAACTGCATTTCAAGTCAACTCTGGTGGGATAAAATGTAAAATGTATTAATTCACAAAACTAATATATTTATGGAATTTCCTCGCCTACCTTCTAGCTAGCCCCACTGTGCGCATATAGGGATCTATATAGGAGCCCCCTATTACTTTTCTCAACATTTTCTTGAACAAACCTTCTATCCGTAGGGTATAGAAGGTTTGTTCCAAGAAATTTCCCTCATGGCTGCCCCAGGTTGCCTCTAGTGGAGTCAAATGTATGATTCTGTACTTTCTCGACAGCACGCTAAAATAACCTAATCTTTTATCTCCCCTTCTATGTTAAGGGGTGCTCCTGAACAAAACTAGGATCTTCTCAACTAGCCACACTGTGCCTCTGGAGGAGGAGTCAATTGTATGACCAACTACCATTAATTTTCCTCTTTCGATATTTCGAATGGACAAACTAAGCATGTATCCCCTTCTTAGGGCGGCTTCCTAACAACGCTTTTAGAAATGTTCCCCCACCTTCTTAACTAGCCGCTGAGTGCCTCTGGAGGAATTAACTATATGACTGATTCCCTTATATATTCTCTCAAATATTTTACCAATACGGCCACCCATTATCTTCCCTTCCTGAGGCTCCCACATAAAAATTTTCCTAAAAGGTGTCTTCGACAGTCAAATGTTCGACCAGCCCAGCCCTTTATGGGCTGGTGAAATCATTGATCCGTACTTCTTCAAAAACGATGATGGCCAGAACGTTACAGTCAATGGTGATCGGTAGATAGAGCCATGATTACTAACATTTTCATTCCTAAATTGAATAACCATGATGTACAGGAGATGTGATTTCAACAAGACGGCGCAACATGTCACACAGCTCGTGCCCCAATCGATTTATTGAAAGACACGTTTGGTGACTGCATAATTTCACATTTTTGACCTGTGAATTGTCCTCCAAGATCTTGTGATTTAACACCGCTAAACTACTTTCTGTGGAGCTATGTTAAGTCATTGGTCTCTGCGGATAAGCCACAAACCCTTGACCATTTGGAAGACAACATTCGTCGTGTTATTGCCGATGTGCGGCCACAAATGTTAGAAAAATTCATTGAAAATTTGACGTCCAGATTGAACAACATCCGCGCCAGCCGTGGCGGTCATATGCCAGAAATCATATTTAAAATGTAATGCTACAAGATTATCTTTCGGATAAATAAAATGCATGTCAATCGTTGCTTTATTGCAACTTAAAGTTCTATATATATAAAAAAAAAACACCCTTTACATGCTATAGTTTGGTTTGGCTGTGTTAAAATTCATCTATGTTAAAATTTCAATAATGGCTCCGATTATTGATTCTGTTCCGCGACTGCAGAAAGCATTTTTATGCGGAAACAAAATTTACAATTATTCATTCCGCTGCTGCGGTATCACCTCTACAGTCGCGGTATTGCCATATTATTGATTCCGCTATGTGCATAATTTTCTTGCTGCCTGTTCCTCAATGTCGAAGTAGTGCGATTGTTCGCATTCTAAGCGAAAGAAAATTGTTTTGGATTCCTCTATGATTTATGCGAACGATGACTCGATCGACAAGTCGGAAAGACGTAAGTGTTTTCATACAAAATCCGATTGCTCTATTTCGATCATGTCGACAGCACTGCGTACACTACTTATAAAAGTCTATGCAGCAACATGGAATTCAGTTGTATGTATTTTTTAAAGTTTATTTGAGACTAAAACAAAGACTCATAACAATGAAGAAAATAATAGAGTACAACGCAAACTTAAAACTATAATGTTTTGTAATAATAAATATTATTGATTTACAGTAACAGACTTGTTGGTTTATATGAAATTCGAATCAACATTTATGTAAGTAATAAGTGCTTGCTCCCGACACAACATTTAGACCAGAGGTGTTATTTTGTAGAATGAATCCCACGTGGGAAACCGACTTTTATTCGCTAAAAATTTTGAAAAACGAGCACAATGTATGATTTGCTTTCAAATAATCAAGACGATTAGTAAATATGATTTGGAAAGGCATTTTAATACAGTACATACATTTTGTGAAAATGAAATTTAATTTTTTTCCCAGTGTACCTAATGAAATATTTCTGTTTTTCTTTGTGTGCGTCAATAAAGTGTATACGTATTGGTGTTTACGCTTCCATAAGAAGATTTTGGGCACCACTGATTTAGACAGTTGTATGTATTATTATTATTATTTATCAAACTGCTCTTCCACACCTCATATAACATAATCATTTTCCATTTATTTAGTGGTACTACATTGGGGAATCATCCATCTTTAATGAATAAACTTTTATTGCGAAATTACATCTTTACATATTTTTGCAGCCCAAGGCCGTATTTTTCACTTGTATGGATAGTCGCATGATACCGACACGTTATACTGATACTCATGTCGGCGATATGTTTGTTGGTGGGTGCAAAAATAAATTAATATCTAATTAATTGCAGTTTTAGTAAGTTGTGATTCATTTAGAAGGATATTTTTAATTTTCGAAAATTCCAGTTCGAATTTTTTAACGCACAGCGACATTTGATTTCCATTCTTGTTGCATCTTCACAAGTATTGAGAGTATATACATACATATGTACATATACATATATAACATATATGATTATTTATGTATTAAGTTTATCAGGCTCAAGTTCTTTCTATATTATCGTTGTGGTTGATATTAATTAAATTAGACAAAGAAAACATCAAAGACATTTAGCAGGGTGGACAACTACTTGTTTCGAAGCCGCCACACTTTCTCGTCAGCACCCGTCTTTGAACTCAGGGGCTCATGTTTCTAAAGCATAGATGCCCAGTAGTGGCTGATATCAGGAGGCTTATTCTGTATTGCGATGCGAAAATCAATGCGATGCGCAAATGAAATGCGATGCGAAAGAAAATTGGTATTCTGTTAGACTTTCGCAATCGCATTCGCAATTTATTTCAAAACATGGCAACGCTGCACAATAAACGTCAGCGTCAACAAATGTCAAATTAAAAAAATAATAAATTGTTTGGGTGTGAAAATTGTTTAAAAATTTTTTTTTTGGAAATTCTGTAAAAAAAAATAAAAATGGATTCTGTGGCACTATGGTTCGACGACGAAGAAGAGCATGAGCAAAATGAAAGGATACAGAGAAGATTGCTTAGAAGCAAATCCGATATTCTGAGCTTGAATGAAAAAAGGTAATTTACTTTCTATGCACTATGATTTCGAAAAATAAATGTTTACTTATATATGCAGAACATTTCTTTTTTCAGCTTTATAAAAAATTTTAGATTAAATAAAGAAGCATTTGTATACGTCTTAAATAATATTATAAATTCATAAAATCTACCATTATTTGAAATTGACGCGCTTTGGTGGTCTTATTGCTGCTTTCCCTGAATTAAATAATAAATATATGATGAATAAATAAATAAAATATTATTGTTTGCTTACATTTTTGTGCTTTGCGATAGCTATTTTGCTTTCGAATAAATATTGCGAAAATGGCGTTTGTTTGACATTCGTTTTCGCAATGCAGAATACCGAATTGCCACCTTTTCGCATTTGAAATGCGAATAAAAATCAACTATGCGATTATCGCAATACCGAATACCAATTGTTCGCATTGATGCATTTTCGCATCGCATTGATTTTCGCATCGCAATACAGAATAAGCCTCCAGCAAATTAAACTCACACGTATACTTACGCTCTTTTGTTTGATCGTCAATCAACCAATAGGAAATCACCATGTTGAGTGCGAGAGACAAACTACACTTGAAGAACTTCTGTGTGTTATTTTACATTTTAATCGTCATCGAGACAGCTGTCAGTGAACATGTTTATGATTCATGAACATGTATGTATATGATTATGTTTAAAATTCTTTCGGATTTTAAAACTCAGCTATTTTTACTTGCAGCTCAAATTGATTCTGCAGACTTTTCGGACTTTCCGAAAACTTCTGTTATTTACGAACTTTTAGAAATATTAGAAACGCTTTTTAACAACTTTAATGACAAGTTTAAGGATTTTGAAAATATTAAGCATTTACTGGATATTTTTCAAACCCCTTTTAAATGCGATATATTAAAGTACGAATTTCCAATCCAAACAGAACTTATTATGCTTCGAAGTGAATTAGATTTTGCTGATAATTTTATCAATATAGAACTCTAGAAAAATCTGGATAGTACGATATATCACGAAATAAACAAGATTTAGAAAGAAATGTTTATCCTTATTTCCCTCAACGTATCTTTCCGAACAAATAATAATAGAAATTATAACATATACATATTTATGTCTACATTTGTGATTTTTAAATAAATTTACAACAACAAAAGATAAATGAGCCGAACACATTCAGAAATCCTGGTCATAATAATAAAAGATAACAGTAAATACGGAAAAATTATGAAATTGGGAGCAAGTTTGTTGAGTTTCTTCTTCATTGGATCTGGAATAGTTGGAAAACAAGAACATCGATTACTATTTGTTCACACAGTAAGGACATGATATTTCAAAACGACAATGTCGATAACTTTTCTACACTAATTTATTCCACCAGGAGTTCAAATGTATCTCTTAATAAGAATTTCATTTTATTTATTCGAAAACGATCAGAATCATGGAACTTCTGAAAATTTGTAGAATGTAAAAAAATATATAGAAACTATCACGTGAACAGTCTGGAACAGCCCTGTTAACATCTCCTTTACCTCTCCGTGATGGAAAATACTTTATGCTTTTAATTGCAAGGAGCTGCTAGGAGTCATCAACAGGATCGTTGTAGTCTCTCATGAGATCACAGTGATGTCTATTTCCGAACGTTTTTTCTTTGCTCTCAGGTAGCACGAGGACTATATTTTACTACTTAACCATGTGCGATTTAATTATAACCTGAGTTGGAAGCAATTGGATGTTGATGATCGTTATAGTGAAGGCGAAGCAGCAATGGCTTTTTCCCCAGCTTCAAATTTATTTTTTCTATCTCCTGTCTCAAATTTGAGAAAGTAAAACCGAACTTAAGCTCATTATATGTTCCATATACATATGGGTAAAATTTCATATTTTTCTTTGCTTTTGTGAACGTAAAGTACGGCGGACTAAAGCCTCCATTAGAAATTACAAAAAGAGGTTACACAGAGAAAAAAAGCAAAAAATTTAATGTAAAAGGTCTTTCAACAAGTCTGATCTTTAACAATTGCCATTTATTCAGTATGTTTCGGCATGTAATAATATAGTATTCAACAACATGAGCAAATAATAAATGGTTTTACCAAAAAGGGTGTTGTGTTCGGACAACATAATCGTCCTACTGAGAGAACTATTCGCAATGTGATGGATAAAGTTGAGTGTACTGGTACAGTAAACGGTCAACTGACATCTATACATCGACGAAACGCAAGAGCTGCAGACAACTCGATTCTGCGCCCGTGCAAAACCCAAGAACTGAAATTCAAAAACTATACAAGAAAATGGCGTGTGCTCAATGGGCTTTAGAACAATTTCATCGAAAAATCACTTTCAGTGATGAGGCTCAGTTCTGGATGAACGCGTACATGTACAAACAAAATTGTCGAGCTTGGGACGCTATCACTTCACTTGGGACCTAAGGTCCAATACATCGTTTGGTGAAGAATTTGGGCTAGAGATATTATCGTTGCATATTTTCTTCGTTTTTAACGGCGCAGGCTATACGTCATTAATTAATAGACTAATCAATAGAATTAAATATAGACAGTCAGTAATGAAGAGCTCAAGTAGTAAGATCGCTAAGCGCTGTCGCTTAAAAACAGCGTGCAATTAGTCACGACCTGGGCTCGAAGCAGTTAGGGCTAATGAGTAGCGTGGTGGACGTGAAACAGCTTTGGCATGTACCCCAGCCAGTCAGTCTGTCTTCTTTAAAAATGTAGATCACTACAAGTTCACCACAAAAAAAACTTTCTCAATTCTGAGGAAGTAAAATCGAACTAGACCCCGATAAAGTAATTAACCATTGACTATTAACTTTGTTAGGCCTGAATTGGATGATCTAAACACAAACGACATGTTGTCTCACCAGGAAGGTGAAATATCACCATTAGATATTCAGCACCAGCAGTTCATCTCATGTCGGGGTGAATTGAACTGGTCAACGAGGTCGTGCCACTCGTCCCCATCATACTTCTTCTTGTGAGACTTCTTAACTCACAGGTGTATGCGAATAAGCCTCAAAGTCGTCAGAGCCAAAGTTGTGCAAATTCAGACATTTCGGATTCGCTTCACCCATAAATTGCGGTAATTTTAACGATGCTATATTCCACACATTATGGCTTCAGTACGTCGCTCAAACGACAGACACTTTTTTCAAATTTAAAGATAGGAAGCGCTCACTGAAAGATCATTTACATACTCTTATGCAAAAAAAAAAAAAAAAAAATGTCAAAAAAGTTGAAGTGCTTCAAGTAGACACACATATCTCCAAATGAATCACACATTACTTAAATAAGAATATAAATATTAAAACCTTACTATTATGATTTATTTTAAAACCTTCCTTTAACACTAATGCATATCTGTAATTATTTCTTGAAACTTCTTTCAAAACTAGTGCGTAATGCTGGAAATCTTATACCGCATGCGCAACACTTTCAAGATGAACATTTTAGCTGTGAACCGGCCGCTTTGGAACTGGGTTGCGTTGTCAACGATATACGTCACATTATTGTTTGCGGCCACAGTGACTGCAAGGCAATGAATCTATTGTACCAGTTAAGAGATCCGGAATTCGCTTCCAAGGTGAGCTAAAATGATTTTTAAATAAAATCAATTGCAGTATGCATTAAACAATTTTGCTTTATTTATTCAATGACACCGCAATAGCGCAATCGCCGTCTATCCCCCTTGAGATCGTGGCTGTGTACTCATGCATCTTCTAGCTTGGAGAAGTTTGAAGAGTGGCGCGAAAAAGGTATGTGTGATGCGCTATTGTTTTCTTCGGAGACACCTTTACGCCGTTTTGTGGCCTACATTGATCCAGAAAATAAATTTGCCATTGAAGACAAACTTTCTCAAATTAACACCTTGGAACAGATGTCCAATATTGCGTCTTATGGCTTTCTTAAGGCTCGCTTAGAGTCCCACGACCTGCACATACACGCCCTGTGGTTTGATATTTATACCGGAGACATTTATTTTTTTAGTCGGGGATCGAAACGTTTTATACAAGTTGATGAGGAGACAGTCGACAAGCTGACAGCCGAAGTAAAGCGTTTTTATTCGTGAAAGTGAAAGCAATTGATTATTTTAAAATTTTTTTTTTTAATATTGTTCTATTGTTTGAGCTTAAGGTCTTCTCATTTTAAGTTATTTATATTTATGTATGTCGATATTTCGCTCTTCTTTTGATCGCTTCTTCAGGGCAATAATATAAATTTTTTTTTAATTTTTCTGTTTGAACAGAAGAGTTTAATGAAATCTGAAAAAAAAACTTTTAAGAATGTTTAAGTATAAAATACATTCATAACTACAGACGTACATTTTATGCTGGGAACACAACTGGGATGAACGACGAATTTTTCGCCGCGAATATTCGCCGTCAAAAATAAAACACATTGGTGTATATGAAAATGCATACAGTCACAGCGTCGGTCGAAATTCGTTGTTTATTTCTGTTTCTTACGCCGGCGAACGACGAACAAATCAGTACCATGTGACCATTTTGGTTTTAGTTTTCAAGTGTTTTAGTAAAAACCAGTTAATTTTTACTTTAATAGTTTTTATTTTAAGTGCTAAGCTTTGACACTTTTTGCATTTAAAATAAAAAGCCAACATATTAGATTATAAAACATGTTTGTAGTGTTTTTTTTTTTTTTTTTTGGTAAGGCTAAAGTTTTTAGCAAACCAATATTTTTAATATGGTCACCCCATCAGCTGTTCAACTATAGCAAGATAAAATGAAAAAAAAACTGAGAAAATGGATACAAGTGAAATTGTAGTTGAAAATGTTAAACTTCAAGGCTCTTACCATAATGAACGTGATGTTCATTATTTCAATTATTTTAACAAAATTTGAAATTCTTTGATTCATTTAATTTTTTTTTTTTTGTGTTCGAACAAGCAATAAACAACTTTATCAATTATAACAGATGTTTTTGTTTTTCGTCGTTATTGTGCTTCATACGACGAATTTACACAGCGAATTTTAACCGGCGTATTCGTCGTGTTGGGCGGAATTCGTCGTTCGTCCCAGTTGTGTTCCTAGCATTAAGTCGTACTGCAAGTTCGAAATACATATGTAAGTCATGTGAAATCAATTTTCCGTTGACACTACACTTTTTCATTTCAAAGTCGAAACACTTTTTTTTTTTTCTTTCAAATTTTATCTAATATATAAATGTATACACGTAAGATTAAACTCTGTACACATAAAATTTCAATCGTAGCATGTATTCCGAATACTAACAAACACATTTTTCTACCTCAATAGGAATATTACTTCTCACAAATCATTCTGCCACTAATTTTGAAAACTGTGATACTCAGAAAAAGAAAAACAAATAATGCGCATTAGGTCAGGGGCCGGATTCTGGCATTCGTGATCGAATATACTCGATAATAAAAACTATGTAGAGCAAAAACAAAATGATCGCTTCGTAAGGACAAACAATTTTCGTTAGTATGCCATTGATTTTGCGATAGCTTTTAGTATGAGAAAAAAAAGTTCCATTACCACATATCAAACAAATTATTTACAAGTTTTTGTATTTTCGCATGAGAGTGCCCCTGAAGAGGCGTGGTACGGGATCGGTTTTCCCCCATCACACTAATTAATCCCAGGGTGCTCGTAGAGGAGTCACATGAGTTACCAATCCCCAATAAGTTTTTTTCGAACACAGCGACCCTGTACTAAAATTGAAATTTGGGCGCCTTGAAAATTACTATTTTTTTTTTTTTACTTTTGGTGGCGGAAGTATTTTTCCTCGTACCAAAAGCTATTGGAAAATCTATGACACAATATCGATTGCTAAATCTACACACCCTAGTGTACACTTGTACATACATACATAAATCAATATTTCATTAGATTTACTCGCAAGTACAAACATACTACATACATACATATGTACTTAGAATAATGTATGTTTGTACAAATAAAACTACACATGTACATATATTTTGTACATAATTTACGATTGTAACAAAAAAATCGCCATTCTAATATGTTTAATTAAATCTATCTAGTAAAATGAAAGTTTTGATAATGTTTACTTACTGTTTATCTGCTTGGTTGCTAAAATGAGTAAATTAAGTGAAGTAATTAACTTGGGGGTTAGACGATCAAGTTTTGCCTTTCAAGTTTTAATACATTCACACTTTCTTACTAATACACTCACAATTTTGAAAATTGATGCAAACTTGATGACAAGTTTTGCTTTCCATAGAGAGCATCAAGTCACAATCAAGAAAACAGCTGACAACAATTTTTTTTCGTTCTGTCTGCAAATATTTTTTTGTTTTGTTTGAAAGTTGCAATTAAAAGTGATAAAAATTAAACAGATTCAAGCTTAAAAGTAGAGAAAAAAATGTTTACGTGCAAAACCAACAAATATAATGATGTGCTACGATTTATAGAGCATATCTACATTCATTATAATTTTTTGAAAAAAATTTGTGAAAAAAACTTGATAGCAAAACTTGATCGTGTAACTGCTGTGTAAAATGAAATGAAGTGTCAATTTCCCATCTGCGAATGAACGACAAAATTCGCAAATAGGAAATTGGCGCGAAGTGAATAAAATCAAAAAACAGGTTAGTTTTTGCATGATACAATTAACAAGGTAACCTTTTCGCTACAATAAGAACAACTTCAATAAAAATAACATGCATTTTGTTTTTGTACAACTTATGCAAACTGTCAAAACGACGCCACTTCTACATTTGCGTAAGAGAGATGAACTGAGCTTACGCGGATTTGCTACCTCGTTTTGGCTGCCTTTCATCTCTGCAATCTCTTGACAACCTAAGTAGTCAGATGATTAACGGTTTAGCTGACGAGGCTACCTTGTTAATTGTATCAGGGATACAACCTTTTCACTACAATAAGAACAACTTCAATAAATTTTTGGTTTTGTACGACTTCTGCAAACTGTCAGAAAGACGCCACTTCTACATTTACAGGAGGTAGATGAACAGAGCTTACGCTGATTAGCCATCTCGTTTTGGCTGCCTTTCATCTCTGTATTCTCTTGACAGTTTGAAGTAGTCAGATAATTAACGTCTCAGCTGACGAGGCTACCTTAATCGTTGTATCATGAACCAGACAAGAAAAATGTAAGTCAGCTGTTAACTTGCATAAACTTTATTTAATAGATTTACCCTTGATACAATTAACAAGTTGGCCTCGTCAGCTAAACCGTTAAGGCCGTGTCAGATAAAACTTTTGCTTCGCGTTGCGTTACATACACGCTTTGACATTTAAGATAAATGTACATGTTTATATGGCACTTGTCACATACATACATAAATTTTATTTGACGCAAAGCAAAGCAAAAAGTTCGGCATATTTCATCTTTTTGCGCGCTTTGACAATTAGCGGCTTTCATTTTCTTTTACTTTTTCTTGACGTCAACAGAAATCAAAAAAAAAAAAATCCAAATAAATTTTATAAATTTAATGAATAAATTCATTTGAAAAATATAATAAACAAAACTACAAATGAGTACATATGTATATAAAATATTTTATATACATATGTATTTAATATTTTATTGATAAACAAACAATGCGCAGGTCTTGTCAAAGTTTTTATTGTGACATACACTTTTTGTTTTACGCTTTTCTTTCAAAGTTATAAACGTCACGCAAAGCAACAAAGTTTTATCTGACACGGCCTTTAATCAACTGACTACTTCAGGTTGTCAAGAGATTGCAGAGATGAAAGGCAGCCAAAACGAGATAGCTAATCCGCGTAAGGTCAGTGCATCTCTCATCTGTAAATGTAGAAGTGGCATCTTTTTGACAGTTTGCATAAGTTGTACAAAACCAAAATGCATGTTATTTTTATTGAAGTTGCTCTTATTGTAGCGAAAAGGCTACCTTGTTAGTTGTATCATGGATTTACCCCCTAATTCATAAAAATTATTACAGGCTTATAAGACTGTTATTTGATATATTTTTATGGAAAATCTGTCAAATAAGAGCATTATAAACCTGTTATAATTTTTATGAACTAGACGGTGTATAGTAAATAAACTCACTACTATAGTAGACAGGAGTCTCTACCTAAAAGATAGCAACAATCGCTCCAAATGTTCTGTTCTGCTTGCTGGCAAAAGCTTTTATTTTTTCGTATATTGTTTACGTCGTTATTATTATTTTTTATTTTCTAATAAAAGTTATATTTTGGAAAATAAAAAAAATAAAATGTTTTAAAAAAATTCTTTTAAAACAAAAAAACAAAAAAAATTAGGTTATGACCCTTATTATGAACAACATTCCATATTCGCTGAGTATTGAAGATCGATCAACGCATGAAAAATTGGTATTACGAGTTTGTAGCACTTCGTATATGTATGTGTATATGCAAATATGTGCATTTCTTTTACTTACAATACTCACAGTCCATTGCGAAAGGGATGGAAGCATCCCTCTATGTAAAATATTCCTAGCCAATTCTTCTGCTAAACGTACAGCATTAATTTATTATTTTTAATAAATTTACAAACAAATTTGTGTTTTTGGCTCAGATGATAAAATTTAACTGTTCTGTTGTGAATAATTTAACTATATGGAATGGCCGTCGTAATACCAAATTAAGTTACCATCGTATACTACTATTTATATATTTGAATATATCACAAATTAACATTTGATTTACTATTCAAATAATAGCTTATTATTCGCTTTAATTCCAAAGAAAATTTTCAAAAAACCAAAAAGTTTAGAGCTGATTTCTGTCTCAGTTTTCAGCTTCACGTCGAACATTTCGTTGGAACTCTCACTAACTGTTTCCAATTAATAGAATATGAAGTATAATGTTTGAACATATTTTCATAAGTATATTCAAGTCTACTGACGAGTTGGTTGGCAACAACGCAATGTCGGCGGCATTTAGACATGCTGAAAACTGAAAGATAAGAAACAGCTCTGAACTTTTTGGTTACAATTATTCTCCCAATTTGTTTTCGAAGTTTGAATTTAATTATTACTTTTTAAAAAAAAGCACAAATACTTACATATTTTAGATCTAAAACTAGACCTTATTAATGTTTTCTGTCCTTTTCAGCCGTCTATATGCCGCCGACATTTCGTTGATGCTAATGAACTCGTCAGTAGACTCGTAGAAAACTTAAAATATTATTTGAAACCTAACTACTTTTTCCGAAATTACCTTGAACAAAATGAGAATCGGAAATGTTCATATAGACGACTGAAAAAGACAGAAAACACTAACAAGGTCTATTTTTAGACCCAAAATAGTGGATTTCAATTAGCTCTTAAAGCAAATATATAATTTAAGTTCATTTTTGAAAGAGCGCAAATTTAAAAAATGCTATTTACAACAATTTGCAGGAAAATCCTTCAAACTACGTTAATACTAAAAAAATAGCCTGCCCGATACTTCTTAAGAAGCCCCAGAGGGGAACCTCAAACGGATTTTGTCTCTTATTTTTTTTTATTTGGGCTTATACTGACAAAAGAAGCACACTCGCCAGTCCTAATACAGGAAGCAGAAAAAATTAATACAGCCTGAAAGCCTACCAAAAATAACCAGAAATTTGTCTGGTATATTTTTGTATTTTAATTTAGAATTTTATTTATATATTCCAATAAAGTGGCCTGTGAGTTTTAAGAAGGATGGGAGAAGAAATAATTTAAAACTGAATTTTACTCTGCCTAAAGAAATCTCAAACAGATTTTGCCACTTTTTTTTTTAAATTTGGACTTATAGGGAATAATAAATGTAAACTCGGCAATTCTGTATCAGGAAAATTCGAAGAGATCTGAAAGCCTACTAAAAATAAAAATTAAATTTTAAGAAGATAATTCAATTAAGAGAAGAATTTTGGAACTTTTCTTCAATTTCGTTTATTTAGCAGAGGGATGGGAACAGAACAGAAAGCAAAAACTGAACTTTACTCCACCTAAAAGAATGCATTTTTTTTTTAAATTTGGAAATAATGCTACTCTGTGAACCTACTGGTTTGATTTTGAAGAAATAACCCGCTCATTTGTGAACAGATTTACGAAATTTGTGTATGATTTTCAAACAATTTTGTCCGTAAAATGATCCTTGTCAATTTTTCCAAATCAAAAAGATCGGCCACTTGTAACCGGTTTGCAAATTTATTGATTTTTACAGTAAACGGGTGGTTAAATTTAAAGGGCGCGCCGATGTTAAATGTGAACCACACCTAAATATCAAGTTTTTTTTTCTGTATTTTCAATTTCAGACTAACTAAATTTAAACCATGGAAATATACACAATCGGGCAACGCGTTAAAGTTATTCAGGAGCTCAAATCAAAGTTTTAATCGTCCAAATGTGCGTACAATCAGAAAAAACGTACGAAAATTTTACCGGGTCTATAGGAGATGTGCAAATACCAATTCATGCTCGTGCAGATCGTACAACAGAAACTATTGCTGCTGTTTGCGATAGTGTGGCTGAAGAGCCGTCCATCTCAACTCATTGTTGTGCCTGCCCAAATCTTGCAACTCTCTACAGGCGTACAAGATGCAATTGGTTAAACAATTAAAGCCTCTTGACCATTCCAAGCGTCGTCAATGATCAAGAAATGGTGGCAAGAAATGGCAACAGTGGATGATAAGTTTCCGAAGAAAATCTTCAGTGATCAGGCAAATTTTCACCTCTGTGGATTCGTCAATAAGACGATTTACCCATTTGTGCGAATGATAATCCAAGAGTTATTGCCGAAAAACCAATACATCCACAAAGAGTGACTGTTTGGCGCGGCTTATGGGCTGCCGGCATCATCGAGCCGTATTTTTTCCCAAATGAGGCCGGTCAGGCAGTTACTGTGAATGGTGTTGGCTATCGTGAGGTAATAACGAACTTTTTATGGCCCGAATTGGAAGATATGGATGTAAACGATATGAGGTTTCAACAGAAAGGTGCCACTTGCCACACAGCTAACGAAATAACGGTTCTTTTGGACGACAAATTCGATGGCCTTGTTATCTCACGTGGTGGCGATGTCAACTGGCCGCTAAGTTTATGTGAGTTGACACTGTTGGACTTATTTGTTTGGGATTATTTAAAAGAAAAGGTGTACCTCGATGGGTCAGTAATAGTTCAAGAGCTAAAGGATGACATAATTCGGCACTTTAACAGCATAGATTCTCAATTATGCCTCAGCATCAACCAATATTTTGACTATCGTTTGGAGGTGTGCCGCCGAAATCGCAGAGGCCATTTGTCTGATATTTTATTCCATACATAATTGAACCATACCAATATTACCATAAAAAGAAATGCAAACATTTCCAAAATAATTTGTTTTATTCAAAATCAATATCAGCCCTTAAAATTTAACCACCCTGTATTCTTTTGGAAACCGAATTTAAATTCGAAAAAAAATTAGTTCTCTAGTAATTCAATATTTAAGACCATTAGAAGAGCTACAGCAATGCGTGGCCGTTAACTTTAACGTTAAGTCATCCCATAAAATAGAACCCAATAAATAACACACACTGTATATAGCCCTTCCAGTAGGGTTTATCCATTTAAAATTTTTTTTCAACATCGGCTCAGTCATTAATTTATAAAAGCGAAATAAGTTTCATTAATTATTTACTATGTAATGTTATAGCTTTTGCCACCTCGCCTCTCTGGCAACTATATGGCGTTGAGGCACCAGATTATTATGAATTTATTTTGAATAAAACTGCTTAAAAATAAAGATTTATATCCAAAATTTCTGTTAACCCCGAACACAGTATTCTGGAAAAGGCCAATTCAGTAGTTGATGTAAATTTTGTTTTGGATATGACAGGGTTTTTATTGGACAAATAAAACGTATCCATACAAAAAGCTTTTCTATAGCTTGCACGGTTTCTTGTAATGTATACATAGCTTCAAGGATCCTGTTACAGAAGTGGAAGCCGGCCAAAATGATATTTATATTTCATATATTGTTTACTATAGAAAACTGTATCTTAATTCTAAAAAAACACTTAACAAAAAAAACCAAATTTACAAAATTACGTCGAACGTCGTATTCATAACGTCGCAGATAAGCAGTTGAATTCATCTACTCAAGCTTTGATAAAAATAATAATCGTCGTGCACTCAATGGTAGTGATGGAGATTTACGGAATTACTGTTAGGATTTTCCAATTCTTCGAAATATTTACGCGCATTTCGTATGTTGACCAAAGTGGCTTCTGAGGGTATGGTTGGATCGGACATCACGACCATAACATAAGTGTTACTAGTAAAGGTGTCAATGAAGGCAGCAAAGGCGCTATTTCGAACTTCTATTGATAAAAATTTACCACCCAATTTTGAACAACTCAACTTAAATTGCTTTATAATATTGGACACTTTTTCAAACCGATGAGAATCTCGGTTTTTCTTACTTTGGCAGTGAGAAATTACCAAAAAGGTTGCCTTTTCAAAAAGTAAAACTTCATCAGCTTCGATGACGTTGGCGAAATGGGTGAGAGAATTCTCCAAAGCGGCGACATTGGGTATTAGCATGGTAACAATGCTGGACCAAGCTCTACGGAAGTTAAAATTAGCACATAGTGTATTTCATTTGTGATATGAAAATTTTAACTGTCTGTTTTACCTGTATAAAGTTTCATCCCATATACTGGTTCTAAAACAGGTAACATTTCCCGGCCGGCTAAGGCGTATCAAATCATCTTCGCGATCTTTGAATAAGGTTTCCCTTTGCTCCTCTGCAACCAAATCCATTTTGTGTATTAAACAAAAAATCTTGGCGTCGGGAGAATTCTGATAGTAAAAGAACGTAATTACACCGTAAGGATTGTTTTTCAAAATCTTTTCTTTGTCTTTCCAGTTGTTCATACCTGCAACAATGCCTCCAAACAGGACTGATAATAGTGGACATCTCTTTCCAATTCCCGACTTTCTACATCAAAGACATATATTAATACCTCAACATTACGGAATATATTATCACGTTGGGAAGCAAAATATTGCTGCATAAATCCCTCCTGACCGCCACAATCCCATAAGTTCAAAACTAAATTGCCTAAGAATCGAACATGCGAATGCTCCACATCAACTGATAGACAAAGTAGAAATGTTAATCATTGAAGCTCCAATTAAACTGTGTTAAGACTTACTTGTGGCTCCCAAGCGTGTTGTATCCCTAGCAATGTAATTGGCAAATATTATTGACCGCATACTGGTCTTACCAGATCCACTTTTGCCCATTAGTAATACCTTAATAATGAAGACGCAATTTATTTAATTTTTTGCTATGCCGAAAAAAACTTTCAAAAAACATTACCTTTTTCTTCATATTGTTTAATTGCTGATAAACTTTAAAAAAATTATATTAATTTATAATTTTAAGCAGAAAAGAAAATAATATTAATCTTATATCCGACGCCCTTTCAGTTTTGATAATAAATCTGGAATTTTTTTTTTTCGGGTCAGCTGTTTAATTGTTTTCTTTTGATAGTAACAATGCTGCTAACTATACAGTGAGTCAGCGTTTAAATGGTACGAAATTACTCGCTACTATACCAAGTGAGAGGAGAGTTATTTCATAAAAGTTGCAATAGCCCAACACTTTTCACTTACACAATCATATTTTCTACATTTTTTACAACCATAAATTTTGTTGCCATTTTTATCCATAATACTTGCATTTGTAAATACAGGGTTGTTATAAGAATGTGGAAGATTATTAGGTCAATGAATCCCTCCATATGATTGTGCGTGCGTGGTGGAGCTTTTCATTGCACGGGTCTGGGAAATGTAAGAACAAAATATTATTATGGCAACTTAAAGGATAATCTTGACTTTGCCATAACTCCACAGTCGTAATGACCCAAAACTATCTGATCCATAAGAATTACTATAGAATTACGGTAATTCAAGGTGGAATTAGTACACTTACATCGTGTTCATGGAGAAAGTATAGGGCCATCAAACTCATTGCCAAGTCAATGAAATCATAGCAACGCAAGTAGAACGTATTAGCTTGAAGTTACATTTAGCAATTTTTTATTAATAATATTCAAAGCGCTAGATTAGCAATATTGATGTTTTTCCGCAAGGCTGTATTTTCCTATACCGGAAGCTAATCATTCACAATAGGTTTTAATTTTAAAAAGAAACTTTTTATAACGGCTTTCCTATAACAATAGTATAGAACTGTTTTTTAAAAAGTTGTACATTACGAAAAAATCTATTTGTTTTTGCATGCTTTTTTAAACTACATTTTTAAATAAGAGCCATAATTGCAGGCTTTTACTTAAAAGAACTTAAAGCCTCCATAAAGGATTTAAATATACATACATATATGTAAATATTTTACAGAAAAGTTTGATTAAATGAAAACATGAACTTAATTATTTATTTGCTTTAAGAGCCAATTGAAATGTATTACTTCAGGTCCAAAAATGAACTTTTTTCAAAAAATATTTTAAGAATTTTTCAAGTCTACTGATGAGTTGATTAGCACCAACGAAATGTCGTCGGCATATAGACAGCTGAAGAATACAGCAAATATTTCTTCATTCAGGTTCATTTTTGGACCTGAATTAATACATTAAATGAAAACATTAAGTCATTTCTTCAACGTTCTTGTGAGATAAGAATTATCATCCAAAAGAGGCAAAATAGTTACTTTTTGGTTAATATTCATAGAGTAAAAAGGAGAAATAATATTGAGTGAACTTTGATAAGTTAATTTCGGTGCTGACGACAAGCATGGCAGGTCAGAAACATCTGGATGTCCACCGTGCTAAAATTTATTTTACCTTCACTGTTCGTTGTTTAACTTGAGACCTGTATAAAAGATTTAAATATGTAAGTACATACAATTTACATATACATATGTTTATACATATCTACATCTGTGTAGATGAATATATCTGTTTTTACTTTTGTACAAATAAATTAAAAAAAAAAAACTATAGTGATGTTAAAATAAGGAGAAATTGGAAGTATTGTACCCTGACATACTTGAATAGCCCGAATTCGTTATTTGAACATCACTATAGAGTTTTTTTGTTGAAAGGTAATTATTTTATGGATCTTGAGTTTGATTTCACTCTCTCAGAATTGAGAAAGATTTTTCTTGTGATAAAATTGTGGTGATCGATATTTCTAAAGACAAGAAAATAAAGTTGAGGACTTGTTTGCTGGGGTACATACCATGGCTGTTTTACGTCCACCACGATGTTCATCAGCGTATTTAGTATTTGTAAACTTTTCTTGCTATAAATATATTCACTTAGTGCAAGTTTTACTTTGGACTTTTGTCTGTTATATAGAGGTTTTTGAATACATAGTTATTATGTAAGTTCATTGAAATCAGCTTAGTTGAAAGTTATTAAAGAGCAAACATCTCATGCTAAACGAGTCAATGCAGCACAAAGGCATACATGTGTACCAATATTGTTTTCTTTCCATGTTTCTCTTTATTTATGATGCAATACTGAAAACTTATTGTCAAAATTATAGAAGACAGAAGTTTTTTCGGAGTTCACAACAAGAAGTGTGATGCCGTACTTTTTGAGCAAAGTTCGGTAAAGTGAGAGCAATCATGAATTTCTCTCAGCAACACACAAAAAAGAACAAAAGTACGGGCCGACCAAAAACCACATTTCACCCAAAATGTACCAGATGTTATTTTTTAAATTTTGAGACTTTAGTAATAAAAAATATATATTTATTAGAACTAAAGTGACCTCAAGCTCTATTTATTAAACCAAAGAAACATAATTGCATAAATACAGCTGTAGCAGGCAGGCACTTGTATTTTTACTGAGCATGCACACATGCAAGCAATATGAGAACAAGTAATAAGAAAATTAAGCTAACTAAACACCAAACGGCGTCCCCGTACAAGAAACCGTATTTTATACAGTATTTTTCGGTTAATTGCACATCAAAATTTGCACAATTTTTTGTTCAATTAACCGGGGAACCAATTAGCCGATACCCGTTTAATTGAACAATTCGATCAATTACAAGAATCCTATTTAATTGAACAGTTTGTTCAATTACAGAAATCACTCATAATTGGAACTATGTACTAATGAATTAAAAGAAATCGCATATGTGCACTTTAAGATTTTCAAAATAATTTTTTTTTTACCTTAAACGAAAAAAAATGCAAGCAACAGCAAAAAATGTACATATATGTATGTGTATAGTAGAGATGCCACCCAGTGTTTTTCACAAATGATGTCAAATATGTATGTGCAAAAATGCCAGATTATTTTTCAGTGCAATTAACCGCGTAAAAGTAAGAGGAAATTTATTTTTGATGACATGAATTTTGGACGAATTAAGCGGGAAAATCATTTAACCGGGTTCAATTATCCGAGGAAATTCACATGGTGTTCGTATGCAATATTTTTTTTGCCCGATCATGTCGTTCAATTAAGCGTGGAAACCAATTAACCGTAGGGTCAATTAACCGAAAAATACTGTACATGTATTTAACTACGTTTTAAGCTATATTTCAATTCAATAGTAGCCTCGACACCAAGTACTAAAACAAAAAAGTGGAAAAGTGTCCGCATGCCCAAATTGTACTAATTTTTAGCAATATTATTTCTTTTGATTTCTTACTTCTCTTTTAGTACCATAAACGTTGCTACACAGCTTAAGTTGAGAAAATCTTAAAAGTTTTCATTTAATTCTTATATATAGTGTTCTGCCGGAAAATAAATTTCTGTTCTTTGGCAGTTTGAACAAATTTTGTATGAGCAAATAATTACAGCAGTGTGACCATGTTTTGTCAAACAATATTTTTCTGTTGTTTGTGTTAATAAAAGTGATCAATAAATTTAGCTAGTGGGACCAGAAAACAAAATTTTTTCATATATGAACATATTGTTACGTTTTTACCCTTTAATAAAAACGGTTTTTGCGGATTCTTTGATATCAAATGAAATAAAACACACTCAGCTATTTTATAGACAGTACTTTCACTTCCGTTCACTCTTTATTAATTATTCAACTATGTCAAGGCACTCTGCTAAAACACTTTATCACTGTTACACAACTACTGTATAAATTCGAACTACTTAATGTTGATGGTAGCACGCTTAAAACCAGACTGTCCCAAAGCTCACATCATGCCACTATTTATACGAAGTTGCCGAATTTGAGAACCATCGGTACACTTTTGCTAATAACTTGAGCGACACCAACGGACAAATTGATCTCGACGATTCTAAGACAACAACCTTTAAGCTAAAGCTTAAGATGTGGCATCACCTTTCGAGATCCTTTTCGTACAATCGACAGCTGACCGTACTTATTTAAATTGCATGGTCGTTTTCTTCCTTTTTGACACATAGATGTCACTTAAAGCAGTGCCACTTGTATTAAATTAAAGAGCTGTCACATCTCTAGCTATAATTTGTAACAACATTTTCGACAAACAAGGGAAAACATATTTGATGCAAATGCTGACCATACCTTATGTTGAATTTATTTTTCTCTCTACTGCATACTTACCCCTAAGTTCTGGTTTGAAGAGTATAATATGTAAAAGAACTGTATGTCGCAGACTGTAAGCCGACTGTGTATGTGAACACGCTTTTATGCCAAGATTATTAAATAAAACCCCACAACTGATAAACAGGCTTAAAAACTTGATATGTACTTGAAAAAGAAATAATATAAATAAAAATACAAAACGATACGTAACATGCACATACGAGTACATATTACAACGATGAGAATTGGCTTGAAGAAAATATCGATACTCAATGATAAAAATCTAACTGCAAGCAGATTCTCACAATAAGTCATTTGTGGATTTAATCAAACTACAAACTATCAAAAATAACTCAAATAAATTTTTTGAGCGGTTTTGAATTGATCGAGTAATTCGAACGACTGGAAAAGCTTAAGCAATTAATCGAAGAAGATGAAAACTAGAAAATAAATCAATCGATTGAGCGAAAATGTCAACTAATTGAACACTCTACTCGGTATACATTCATTGTATGGAGTGCATAAAACACTCATTGATTTTGCATTAAATTAAAAGTTAACCACAACCGTGAGTCTCTCAAAAACGTAACTTTTGAGGTTGCACAGATGGCTGCCAGATAAACAGGGGTAAAATATTCCATTTTAGAAAAAATATCGTCAAATTGATCATCATAAAATAACAATAACAATCATAATAATAACAATAAAAAAAAAAATTAGAGTTTGCTTTCATATAAAATAGTTTCAAATGAACAAAATGAGAATCAGAAATGTTCAAACAAGTCGTGGTAGCTGGTGGTAGCCCGTTGTAAGGAAGTGCTAAGAAAAGTACAAGTCTTGTAATACGAAAAAATGTTTTCTGTATTAAAAGTTTCTTTGAACATTTCTGATTCTCATTTTGTTCATGAGAATTTTGGAATAAGTACTGGTTTTTAAACATTCTTTTAAGATTTTTAGAGTCTACTGATGAGTTGAGTAGCATCAACGAAATGTCGACAGAAAACATTAAGGTCTATTTTTAGACCTAAAATAATACATTTTAATTGGTACTAATAGCGAATAAATAATTAAGTTCATTTGTGAATACTAAAAATTATTGTTTAAAACTCACTGAGCACAGCGTTCAGCTCGAAATTCTTGTCATCGCTTGTGCTACAATAGCAGCAAACACAAAAATCAATTGGATATTGGTGAGATAATATAAAATATGTTCCAAACATCAGAAAAACACAGTGATTAAATTGGAAGTTGATTAATAGATTAAATGTAGACCGTCATTTGATCTATTGCCGCGCTTAGGCCTTAAAACAGTATGATATTAGCTATGATCCGGGTCCGAAGTAATTTGGGTGCGGATGATATACTACGTTTATACGTATTGCTTATTCGCGAATAAAATTATTGTGAATAGAAAAATTTGGCGTATAAACAGTAAATAAAATTTTTATTTGTGAATAGCTAAGTCACGAAAGCAAGTACTGATTAAAAAGCTATTCGCAAATAAAACACAAAAAGTTGCCACTTTTTTATATCGGTTTTAAAGTTTTCTTCGATGTGGCACACGTACAATCATATGACAGAAAGGAAATAATTTACTAAAAATTGCACGAAAGCAAGTCAGCGCCTTCTTCTTTCACTAGCGATTACAAAAGTTGCATGCCTTTTGTTGAACCGTTCTTGCAATATTTCGTGGCTTTTCTGAATTAATTGAATTGTAAGAAACATCATAATTTTTTGTTTCTCCATTATTATTTTAGTAATCACGTCTTTTGCTCAACATATGTTGTGCTTAACAGTGCTACCAAATGTTAGTTACATTTTTACCATCTAGCTTCACTAAAAAATAAATGTTTTCTGCATTCGCATAAACAGCGAGTTATTTATTTGCGAATAGTTTTTATTTGTGAATAGGCTACGTATAAACGTAGTAATAGTTGTGGTGGACGTGTAACAGCGATGTTGTATTCCTCAGCCAATAAATATTCAACTTTACTTTTCTTGTTTGCCTTAAACATATTGGTTCCTATAATTTTGGCATAAGAAATCTTTGTCAAGGCCCAAGAAAGCACATCGAAAATCGAACTAAATGACGCTCATACTGTCACGAATACATTTCTCCCTCTTTCTGATGACATCTCGAAAAGCATGATACACACTCTTTTAGCTTCTGAAAAGATGCGACGAAGAACAGTTCGTGGTAAGAAATTTCTTTTAAATCGTTTGGAAACTTGAAGGAGACACACGTTGCTCTAATTTATATTTAAGTTACAATCTATTTTTAATTTCGCTTAATCGGTTCAATTGTTGGGAATTTATAATCCTAGCAAAAAGCGGTAGGACACATTTCAACATCAACTTTTTTGCTTTAAATACATGCAAATTTAGGTTGCACAATATTTTCAAGTGTTCATTACTTACAGCGCTATTCAAGTAAAAAAGTTTCTCGCCAGGGGATATCTCTTATTATTTATCTTTATAATGGCGTTTGTGGCCATCCTGTCAAAATTTCCAGTCTCGGTCTCGTACGGTCAAAATTCATGTCTAAATTTCAAAGTTTCTTGTATCGGGACACCCTTTAACTTTGAACTTTTTATTTATTTATTTATTTTTTTCATTTACTCTTCCGAAGAATGGGTGTTATGTGGTCTTAGTAAATATGTTCCGTTTTTATTCTATCAGCAGGGATCCCTTAAAATGAAGTGAAATTATTGAAATTCTGTTTTCATTAGAGAGCAGCAGTTTTCGCTCTTTATCATTGCTTTCAATGAAAATCATGCATAATATTTTATTAATACAGTTTTACATGTATAAAGAGAGACTTAAGCTTGCATTTCTACTAAATTCCCTTGAAATCGAAATACTTCTAAAAAGGCCACTTCTGTTTGTTTCATTGCGATATTTGCATATGACATAACAGGATATACTTTATCTGAAGTAGACTTTGAATAATTTAATTAACTGCTTGCTTGGCATTATAAAGTCAATTAATCGATATATGAAACCTTTCTAAAATCAAAAAACTTTTGCTCAAATGGATTTTAATCAGTTTTAGGGAAATTATAAAGTCGAAATCTCATACTAAATTTAGATCAGTGGAACTTTTAATGGCCAATTGTGATAACTTTTCCTTTCAGTTGCACATATCGAGCTCATACTGTTCCTTTTATTCAGTTTATAGTTGATTTAAGATGGATTCACCCATCGTTTTCGAAGAAAATGTTTGATCGAACGATATTTTTTTTCCGTGTAAATGGACGTCTTTCTTTGAGAGCGAGAGAGAGAGAGAACTCAAGACAATTAATTTTGTTTTAATTAATAATTAATTATCAGCTTGAATTTATATTCTGCCCAGACCACAGGCGAATTCATTGAAAAGTGAACTTGGCAGCACAGATAACTATTTGTTCTAAATTCTAAGGAATTTGGGTTGAAAAATGTCAACTTGTGAAGTATGTTTTTGAATTACTTGAGTTTAAAGTGATTTTTATATTCAGTTTCCATAGAATATTTCAATAACACTATTTTTATTATAACAAAATCAACAATATGAGCTAATATCCATTATGGGGGAATTTAATTTTTTTCTTGACTTGCTGATCAGCCCAATGCGAGTTCAGATTATGACAACCAACATATTAATTACGCTACCAAAATGAACGTAATTTTTTGGTATCTTACTTACCTGGCATAAAGTCGCCTTGGTCCAGACAAACTTCAACTGAGATACTAATAGGATACAAGTTTTTCTACACAATTGAATTACTTTAAAAATATGTTAATTTATATTTTGTGAAATCAAGTACATAATTTTTTTTAATTAAAAAAATAATAACAAAATTTAGTTGAAAATATTGATTGCTTATCGATGAAGTGAAAAGCCCAGAAAAGAGTGTGTGTTTGAAACGCAGTTCCTTTCTTTTCTATTTTTCATATACATACAGACAACTGACAGTTTAAAGGATTATTTTGTGGATTACCTTTTAAAATGGAGAATTTACTTTAGTAAATTTAAGAGCTTTGTTTTATTCATAAACAACACGATTGTTTGGTGGTAAATTTCGTATTAATTTAAAAATTAAAATAAAACAAATAAAATTTATTCCAAACAAAATTCATTATTGTAGTGTTCAACATCTTTAAAGTAGACAAGAAAAGCAAAGCTGAATACCCGTTCGCTGGGGAACATACCATGACTATTTCACGTACACAACGACAATCAGCAGCCTCCAAGTGGCTTCGAACTCACGTCATAACTAATTGTATGCTGGTTTTAAGCATAAGCTCTTAGCCATCCTACTGCATGAGCTCCTCATTACTGACGAATCGATTTTATCCAAATTTTAATTGTGGCAATGCATTTTCCTAGATCTAGTTTCATTAAAAACTGTTCATTAGTTTTTATAGTTTCGTTACAAAAGATCGTTGGATCTATGTACAAATTTCGTTAAGTCATTGAGTTCGGTTGTTGATTTTTCTGTTCTCAATTGATTTGTAGCGATATTTGGATATATGATAATATATTGCAACGTTTTAAAAAGGTTTTAAAGTCTACTTGCGAGTAGCACCTAACAAATATCGTTGCATATAAAGCGGCATATTATTTGGTAGTCTTTTTGATATACTTCATAAAAATTATGTGTGGTTTTCGTTAGATCAATGCACAAATTCATATATTTAATGAATCGTTTCATTTAATTAATGATAGCTTGTCATTCGAAAAATGAAAGAATTCATTAGTTTGATAACTAAAACTCACATGGAGAATGAAACGAAAGGTGTTTCAAAATAATGCATTTTTTCATTAAATTAACATCGAAACTCCTTGAACTTGTGAGTAAAATTCTTTCAGTGTAATTGCATACCGTTTTTAAGCAGCAGCGCTTAGGTATGCTACTACCTGAGCTCTTTATAAATGGCTGCCTATGTTCAATTTATCGATTTACTTTTAACTTTTCTGCCGATCGGGTTCGAAGCAATTTGGATGCTGATGATTGTCGTGGTGGACGTGAAACAGCTTTAGTATGTTCCCCAGCCAATTGGTATCCACTTTGCTTCTGTTGGCTTTTTTAAAAATGTTGATCACTACAATTTCAACAAGAAATAACGATTAATTTTATATGTATTTATGGGAATAGATTTCTTATGTCACTTGCATACACTGCTAACTGCAATGCTTTATGCTTTAAATGGTCGTTAGCAATATTTATTTTCGTTTTTCATTAATTTTTAATAAACCAACTGCGAGTAAAATACAAAGGAAGTAGATTAAAAAGAAATCATACGCTGCAGTTTTACCACTTTGCAAAGCAAACGTATTTTTTGACATACAGTGGCCTCGATTTTTTTGAAATAAGTGAATTGTGCTGAAGAAAAAAAACGTTTGCCCGGATTTGTTCGAAAAAAAGGGGCAGAATCAACAAATATTAAGAAATCGACAAAATCATCACTTAAATGGCCGAGTCGTCAATATGCCAACTTAGCGACCAGAAATCGTCAAGCTGATGTCAAATCTGGTAGCTTTAGTTGCGCCACGACCGCTGCAAAATCAGCTTCTCACAAATAGTTATTTAACATACACGTTTTATTTGGCCATAAACGTGGATTATCGTTGTTGTTGTTGCTGTTGCTGTTGAGTGAGGGCGAGTAGAGCTGTTTAGTTTCAGTTGGAAAAGTGGTTAAGCGGAATAAATAAGCAAATCACACGCTTACAGAAAACTGAGACGTGTTTATATTGAAAATATTTCCTTTCTCAATAACAAATTTAGTTTAAATTAACTTTTAAGAAATAAACTTAATTTAACGCTTTGAACTGCTTTTTAAACGCCAACGAATTACTACATATTGAGACAGAAGTCAACAGCAGCAAAAATCAACTTGAAGTTGTTAAATTTCAGAATTCATCGTTACCGGTTTAAATAATAAAAGAAATAAAAGAAAAAAACAGAACTATAAACTTTTTAAGCGAAGCAAAATAAAATGCTCAAACAAACGGTTTCTTCGTTACCAATAATTTGGGCCATGTTTGCAATAGCCATCAGCAGCGGTCAACAAATACCAGTTGAAAAGGTAAGAAAACCATTGTGTTTGCTTAATTTATTATTACAATAACATTAATTTTTCTTTTTTGTTTTGTTTAACATTTATCAAGCTAAAAGTTTTAGTTTTATATGAATCACTGTGTCCAGATAGTGTACGTTTTATGGCTCGTCATCTGGGTCCAAGTTACGGTGAATTAAAAGATTTCATTGACATAACATTGGTACCATTTGGTAAATCGCAGGTACGTTGTTTTCAAATCAGAGTCTAAATTTTAAATAAAATTACCTAGAAAAGAAAAGAGAAGAACACAAAAAATAACAATTATATTAGTTCCCCCCTTGCATGGCTTGAAATAATTAAGTTGAGTTACTTTATCTTTTTATGGGCCATAATATTAAAAATAAAAAATATTGAATTCATATTGCACATGTGACGCGCAAAATAGAAAGGGACCTAAGGGTAAAAACCGGTTTTGTTCAGGAGAGCCATTTTAGAGATTTAAATACTTCACTTTCATAAAACGCGCATACATATGTATCTCTGGGAGGGAACACTTTTGGGGCATGGGATCGGTCTCATTCGATGCTCAGATAAAAAAAAGTGAAAATTGATTTTTTTTACCCTTAGGTCCCTTTCTCTATGCGCTGTCACATAAGTGTAATATACTAAATTAGACCGGCGCAGGAGTGATGGGATTTCCAAATGTAATTTTTCTGTCTCTACAAAGTTCTCCCATATTTTATTCAACAAAACAACTATGAATAGATTGCGAAAATTAGAACAATCGGACCACCTTGGGAGGTCGCTAGAAACTTCCACTTTTGTTTGAATTTTCGTTTTAGTTTGACTTGATAACAGAGACATTGCAAATTTCTAGCGACATTTAAATATTCGTGTGAAGTTTTGTTTATTTATTTTGTCAATACAAGCAGCTTTGTGGTGCACACTACACTATTTTAAGATTTTTCATTTGAGTCAGTCTAATACTACATGCATTTTTTTTCTCCCCACTGAGTGGTTTAAGCGGCAGTGCTGATGCTAAACACCCTTCACAAGTTGCTGTGAAGCGGTGTTCCCAGGTCAATGTATTTCTTCTTCCCAGAAAAATTTTAAAAACCTCTAAAAATCAATGTTTGTCTACGAAATCCCTCTAAAACATTTTGCTGAACATTCTGCTTTAGTTTGCGAATCACCAATATTAATGCATTGACAATGCGGAAATGCATAAAATTGTTAAAATTTCCCCAATTAAAAAGAAGTAAAAATTAACTGATTATATGTATTTTTCCGTGCATATGTTATGATTACAGGCGTATGTATATTTATTATAAATTTTCGATTTATTTGTATTCACAGATTTCGAAGATCGAAGTGCATATTTATAGGCAGCCGGAAATTGTTATCTGCGTATCTAGAAAAAATTAAGTTTATTTATTTATTTTTTTATTCTCTTGACATTTTCATAAAAAGAGTTTCAGGCTTATCAAAGGTTCGTAGATATTTAAATTTTCCCAATTCTTAAGAAACTGCAAAAATTCATTCAACTCAACAAATGTACTTAAATTACCAGTTGCAAAATTCTGTACTTGAAGCTCCAAGATGAACATAAAATATTTCATATTTTATATATGTATCTATTTTCTTGAGCTAAAGGTCTTTTATTAAAATTATTTAATTATTTTTGTCGATATTTCGCTCTCCTTCGGATAGCTTCTTCAGGACAATAATAATGAAAAAAAAAACTTTTGAAATATCGACAAAAATAATTAAATAATTTTAATAAAAAACCTTTAGCTCAAGAAAATAAATATATACACCGGTATTCATAAAAAATAAAATTTTGCTCAAAAAATATAAATAAATTGAGTCAAGTACGAGGCTGGCTCGCACACTTAGGGTTCCGTACGTATGTATGTATGTGTAATGTGTTTATAGAATGGCGTATGTGAATACATATGTATATTTTATAAATTTCATCTCTCTGTTTTTAAAGCTACTTTATGTTGTACGGGGACACCTAGTAATTTTCCACTTGTTTTTGTAATTTATTGTTGTAAGGCATCTGGGAATACATACACTGTGCGAATTTCGACTCTCTATCTCTTACGGTTCGAGAGTTATAGCTATTACTCTACGTTGTAAAGGGACACCTGGTAGTTTTACAGTTGTTGTTGTTTTTAGCAAGTGTTGTTGTGGAGCATATGTGAATACACATATTGTGCAAATTTCATCCATCTGTCGCTCACAGTTCGAGAGTAACGGCTAATTGTTACTTTACGTTGTATAGGGACACCTGGTAGTTTTCGACTTGTTGTTGCTTTTAGCATTTGTTATTGTAAGCCATATACGAGTAAATATGTATATTGTGCACATTTCATCTCTTTATCTCTTACAGTTTGAAAGTTACGGCTAATGTTTTTTACGTTGCATAGGGACACCTGGTAGTTTTCGACATGTTGTTGTTTTTAGCATTTGTTGTTGACAAGCATCTATAAATACATACACTATGCAAATTTCAGCTTTCTATCTTTTACGGTTCAAGAGTTATAGCTAATTGTAACTTTTAGTTGTATGGGGACACCTGGTAGTTTTCGGATTGTTGTTGCTTTTAGTATATGTTGTTGTAGAACATCTATAAATACATACACTATGCAAATTTCAGCTCTCTATCGTTTACGGTTCGAGAGTTATGGATAATTGTAACTTTTCGTTGTATGGGGACACCTGGTAGTTTTCGACTTGTTGTTGGTTTTAGTATTTGTTGTTGTAGCGGCAAGGTACAGAAACATTCTGTGAAAATTTCAGCTCTCTAGCTCTTACCGTTTCGGAAAATGGACGCTGTGACGGACGGACGGACGTACTTGTCTCCGTAATAGGGTTCCGTTTCACTCTGATGAGTACGGAACCCTAAAAAGGGGTCGAGAAAAACCAAATAATAAATAAAATATTTCATTTAGGTTTACTTTCAAAATCGTTAAAGTCTTCAAATTTATCAGTTGAAAAATCTTCTAACTCCTGGCATTTTACCGTTCAATTGTTTTCCCCTATAATAAATTTTCCCCGAAAGAATTTAGCACCCCAAACTCACCCCTAAAAAACCTTAAATCTAGGGGGAAACCCCCGAAACTGCTGTGAAGGATGTTTGCTGCCCAGAAACAGCCAGTTGTCCACCTAATTGTAAACATTTATTTTTCTTTACTTAATTGATATGAAATAAATAAATAAATAAATAAAATAAAAAATGTGATCAAGCAAGGGTTGAATTTGGGTCAGTTAAAACTCATTTAACATAAATGTAAATAATTATATTTTAAGTTTATTGCTATTCATTTTTTAATTAATAGCTTGAAATTAAATTTAGTTAAAGAGTTAAACAAACACTTTTTTCAGTCTAAAAATAATGGCGCTCAATTCTATTGCCAACATGGTCCCCGCGAGTGCCTGGGTAATCGACAGCAATCCTGTGTTTTGCAGCAAACAAAAGATCAGTTGACACAAGTCAAATTTGCGGTGTGCCAGATGACAATACCTGATAACTCAAATATTCAATATGTAAGTACTTTAACTTAATATTTAAATTAACAGCACTATCATGCAATACACCACAATTATCATTCGTTAGTGACACTTCTTGTTTTCCATTAAAATAAAAAAAAAACATTGTTTTTTCCTTGTATGTGTGTCAAAAAACCCGGGTTTTAGAGGTTAAAAAATATGCATTTAGGGATAAAATTTTATCGTTTCTGAGAAGACTACTGAGAGACTGAGCAGATCAACTCTTTATACCAAAAATTTATTCCGGTGACAAAACAAGGTTATTAAGAGTTAAAAATGAATTCAGTCAAGTACGAGGTTGCCTCGCACACTTAGGGTACGTATGTGTTACTTTACGTTGTACGAAGACACCTAGTAGTTTTCGACTTGTTGTTGTTCATGCCATTTGTTGTTGTAAGGCATCTGGGAATACATACAATGTGCGAATTTCGGCTCTCTATCTCTTACGGTTCGAGAGTTATAGCTAACGTTGTTAGGGGGCACCTGGTAGTCCTAGAGTTGTTGCTTTTAGCATTTGTTGTTATGGAGCATATGTGAGTATATATATTATGCAAATTTCATCCCTCTGTCTCCCACGGTTCGAGAGTAACGGCTTATTGTTATTGCTTATTGAGTTTTATAGTTTATATCTTATTTTATTTCTTAGACATGTTGAATTTAGGAAAATGTAAAATGCTCAACATTTTTTATTTTTTTTATTGAATATTAAAAACAAACAAAAAGCGAACTTTCGCCATTGATTTCTGAATAACTTTGAAACGGAAAAGAGATAGAAACAAACCAGTGTTTGAAATAAAATTTTATAGCGCATCTTTTGACGTGCTAGAGTTAAAGGTTTATTTGCATAAGCACGGTATTTCGCGTAGTCTAATGGTGTCAAATCGCATGATCATGGTGGCCAGTTGATATCGCCACGACGAGAAATTACGCGGCCAGGAAATGTCTCTTGCGATAAAGTGATATTCGTTTGAGTTGTGTGGCATGTGGCACTGTCTTGTTGAAACCACGTACTCTTCAAGTCGTATTCTTCAATAGCAGGGAAAAAAAGTCGGTTATCATATGACCATAACACTAGTAATTGACGGTGACAGTCGTTCCATTGTCGTTTTCGAAGAAGTAAGGTCCAATCACACCTTCGGACCAAAGAGTGCACCAAGCAGTGACTTTTTCTGGATGTAATGGTCTCTCTGCAACTACTTGAGGATTCTCAGAACCCCAAATACGACAATTTTGTTTATTAACATACCCACCGAGTGAGAAATGTGCTTCATGGCTGAAGAAAATTTTGTTCGAAAAATCGCCGTCCACCGCCTGTTGTTCAAGCACCCATTCCACGTATCTACGACGTTGTGAATGGTCGGCCAGCTGGCTTCAGTTGTTGTGTGAGCTGAACTTTATACGGATGTAGGTGTAGATGTAAATGCAAAATACGCCATAATGTGCCGTAAGACAGTCCTTGTTCTGGAGAACGACGAGCAAACTTTCACTTAAAGCAGTGATATTTTCAGCGGAACGAGCAAAACGATGATGCACAGGCCTCACAATATTTGCAACCGCTCCAGTCTCTTCAATTTTCTTCACAATTATGCCAATTGCTTGCGTAGTTGGACCATAATCTCTTCTTAAAGCACGATATGTGGCTGTGGCAGAATCACCATTTTTGTAGTGTGTTTTGATAATTTTTATGCGTTGTGTGATAGTGATAGTTAGTTAAGCGATCCATTTTCGTCAATGTCAGACTTTCATCTGAGAAGAAAAAAATTCATTTAACTACGTACTTTGACAGATATCGAATTCCAGTACTATACTTTTGAAACCACAAAATGGATAACAGATTACTAATGACTTGAACGCCACCAATGGACAAATTGATCTCGAAGATTCTAAGACAACAACCTTTTGCACTGGAGCTTAATATGTATTAAGGCCGTGATTCACTATCCTACTCAATCGTACGATTCATTCACTGAAAATTTCTAGCTAAATCTGATAGAATTCTGTCCTACTTTAAAAAGTCCCTTCAAAACGGCCACACTATTATACTTTTGCAAACAACTTCAAAAAGGCAACTCTGATCGCATAGAATAAGATGAGTTTTTGAAAATTTTCAAAAGATTAGCAAATCGGACAGACTTGTCAAAAAGTCTTTCGCACACATACACTTTTAGTACAGACTATCACACTTTTTGGACACACATGTCATTTTTAACAGATCGTACGATTCAGTAGGTTAGTGAATCACGGCCTTTAGCAGCAATTTCCCCAGATCTTCTTAGAACAATCAATCGACGACCGTTTATTTAAATTGTATTTTCTCTTGGGAAGTATAGATGTCGCTTAAAGCAGTGCTACTTAATTACATGTATTGGATTAACCCATTGGCGCACCACAAGCTATAATTTGTAACAATATTTTTTAGGTGATAAAACATTATCTAATGGGCATGGGATAAATTGAAATCACCGAATACTAAAACATATTGGTTTGAATCTCAACCATCCAACAGGTTTTGTAGATTATTTAAATGATATCGGTGGATGTCAAAACTGCCATTTGGTGGAATACATGAAGTTACAACGTAGACGGTATTGGTATTAACAAAAGCTAATTTGATACATAATTTGATCAGGACTGATGTTTTGATTTGTTAATTTATGACAGCGCTGAGCCACTAAATTATATTTCTTGTGAATTACAAATATTGAGTTCACTTGCGGTGCATTTAAACTTTTGCCGATTGGCGAGGATTTTGTGGGTGCACTGTGACAAGGTAAACATTAGTGTCTTCCAAAATAATTTAAATGTCAATTTTCACCGAAAGACTCATAAAAATGAAAACAATTTTGAAATGAGTTTTAACTCTGAAATTGTAGACAAAATATTTTTAAAACTCATTTCAATTTTTTACTTTCATAATCATGCTTATTATGAATTCCGTCGGAGGCTGCGACGGAATTCCGTCGTAAAAATGCTATCATAAATTCCGACGTAGCTATAAGATTTTCGAAATTCGGGAGATTGGTATTATGAATTCCGAAAGAAACGTACTTTTGGGGATTTTTTTTTACCAAAAATTTGTACGAACTCTTCTTAATGTCGGGAGAATACGAAAAGTAGTTGAAAATAAGAAGAAATCAAAAATAAGTTTTTAAATTGAATAAAAACTATTTGTAAGTAGTTATAAAATTATATTTCTTTAACAATTAATTGGTATATTTTAAAATAACTATTGGTTTTGCCATGATTTGACACACAAAAAAGTAACACAAACTAACTGCTGATTTTATGTGTTGAAAAAATCGCTTAATATACACCATTTGCAACAGCTGACAGATTACTTGGAAAATAATTAACAAAGAAAAAGATCAAAAGCAGTTTTTATGTATGGAATTAAATGTGTGTACAGAAAAGTGGTACGAAAAAGCCATTGCAGCATCCACATCTTTTCCGTCACCATGCTGATATCCACCTTCTGCTAAAAATCGAATTGTGCAGGTTTGTTCAGCCGGAAATTTTTAATAAAGCTAAACGGAAAATTACATACATATGTACATATTTTCATAATTGGTGATATGTTTTAACAACTTACGCCCTGTAATCCAAATAAAGGGAATTCTAGCCATCCCTCAAGACTTTGCGCGGATCGGCTTTAGTATAATGGTACCAATTGCCGTAAAATGAAAAAGTGTGCTGCCAGATGCATGCAGATTTTGTACGCGAAGCCGGTGTTGGTTATACCATGGAGGAGAAAATCCCTTAGCCCTGCCGAAGGCCGGTTGTCAAGAACAAATTTTGCAGGCCTATGAAAAAATTTATTGAATTAAATGTAAAAAACACGATCTTGGATGCTTGAAACCGTTTATGACCTCGCGATTTTATGTTCTGAGCAAAAACTTTCCTCTGGCAGCACTGGCTTACCAACATTTTCATATTTTTCTTAGTAAATTCTGCAACGTCAACATCGAATTATTAGCGCAGTTCATTATTTGGTGCAAATGTCTTGCGTAAGTGCGAATGCAAGAAATCGTTGCTTTTTCTTTGCCACCCAACAACAAAATATACAAGGTTGCACTCGCAATATTTTTGCATTTACGCACCGCTAATTACGTGTTGCTTTTTTCGCATGAGTATTGCGTTTGCAACACTGACATTCGAACAGCTGACATTTTAAAACAAAGCAAACAAAAAATTGTAGAGATGAAGCCAGCAGCAATTAAAATAAATAAAACGTGAAAAATTAAAAATTGTGTATTAATTTATCAGCTGTTATTTGGAGTGCAATAAAATTTGCAAAGTTGTTAAAAAGGGTGCTCAATATCAGTTGCAATATAATCGCAAATGCAAATAGTCGCAACCAAAAACGCACCAAACGCTGAGTACCGCTATTAATAAACTAAAAGCCTCCGGCATACTTTGACTTCAGTTTCGGGAGGTCCACGGCCCCCTCTTCAAACGTATAAAACTCATTTCTTTCAAAGCCTGGCTCCTTATTCTAAAGTTTACCCTTCATTGTTTTTCGTTTTTATTTTTTCAAAAAATATTTTTAACGATACTTAGAATGTAAACAAAAAATATCTGTTTTTCATTTAAATAGTTGGCTTTACTAATTCGAACTTGGGTCAAAAGAATGGCAACACCAACTTCGAATCCGTCGGAATTCATAATACCATTTTGTACGAATTCGTGACGGAGAGTTCCCATTACGAGTGATGTTCACTCGGTATTGATAATAAGGCTGAATATTTTATTTTTTTTATATTCATAAGTACATAACTTTTGACAATAAAGAAATTGATACGTCAGCGGCAAATTGACATCTTAGAGGTTCGCTGGCAAAATAAATATCTTTAGAAATGTTAAATCTAATTATATTATAAATCAACAATATTCGGACATTTTTTTGTAGTAACAAGTTCATTTTGTAATCATTATGTACTACATTAGAAGAGAAGCTCATCAACGTTTTGAAATAAAAAAAGCTTTTAAAGAAGATTTGAACTGTGACAGCCCTGTTGCAAGTTTAATATTAGGGGGTAAATTGTTATATTCCCTACATCCAGAGTAATCAATCCACTTGTCGTTGCCAAGTAGTTTCTGAACGCTAGAAAGCTATTCTCTTTAATTTAATTTTATTTTTTTAGGAATTTGTGTATCCCTAAAAGTTTTGCTTTGCTACAACGTTTTGTTGTTCCCTTCTTTTAGTGCGCCGAATCTGTGGGTTTGTCCAGCGACATTGACACCTGTATGAACACCGAGTTGGGCACATTCTTGCAACTAGAAGCCGAACGTATTACGCGCTCGTACAACATCAGCTTTGTGCCAACCATCATTTACGATGGGGTATGTATTTGTAAAAACATTTCTAAAGCTTATGGAAATCAATTTTGGAAAAAAAAAATTAAGTAAGAAGTGAAAAAAAATCCATCTAATTCAATTACAGGTTTTCGATCAGCAATTACAGGATCGATCGTTACATGATTTCCGAGGCACAGTTTGCGGTGTGTTGCAGAAAAGAGGCACTATTTCGTTTCAAGATGCGGTTTGCCAGTAACGCATTTTCACCCCCTTTTCGCTTTAACTTCACAGTGGAATTAATATAAATCCAGTTTTCTGTTCTTTTTATTACTATTAACGAAAAAAAAAAATATATAAAATTTAACAGAAATGTAAATAAAAAAAAACCTAAAATTTTAAGATAAAAATCTTGTTTGAAGACTTTTACTTTTTCTGTTTTTGAAACAAGTGTGCAAAAGTGCAAACCAATTCATTTATTTTCAACATTTTAGAAGTGGGTCAATTTAAAAATTATTGTCAATCCGCCCGTTTATCTCTCTGCCTTGAGTGTGGATCAGTGAGCTGCAACAAGTATGATCGAGCCGTCTTATTCGCATTTGATGCAATTTCGATAAGATCAAATCCAGCCTACAGCATTTTCGAGTTGTGTACAAGAAGAAATAAAAATTCTGCTACATGCAAAGATCGCCAAAGACACTATGCTTGATTTGATTTGTTTACAAGTTAAGCGTCTTGTTTATGAATAATATTTATGTGCACGTTGAGTGACTTTTGCATGGATTGTTTGTGATCGAAAAAAGGGCGCATACTAGATCAATCATACTTGTGTTTTTTTTTTTCCATGTACGGGTTCGCTTACGTCCATTATTTTTCAACCCCTAAATACATACACATATGTATGTATACATACATCATATGTATTGATGCAATCTTATACAGTTTAACGAATGATATAATGTTCAGACCTTTTGTTGTACCGAGATATTCGTTATATCGAACAGTAATTTTTATTATTCGAATTTTTTCTTATATAATTATTTCTTTATTAAGTTTATCACGCTCAAGTTCTTTCTATATTATCCTTGTGATTGATATTCATTAAATTAGACAAAGAAGACATCAAAGACATTTAGCAGGGTGGACACACTTTCTCGTCAGCACCCGTCTTGGGTGGCTGAGTGGCATGGTTGTCGCCTTAGAAACATGAGCCCCTGAGTTCAAAGACGGCTGCTTCGAAACATCTAGTTGTCCGTCCACCCTGCTAAATGTCTTTGATGTCTTTTTGTCTAATTTAATGAATATCAATCACAAGGATAATATAGAAAGAACTTGAGCCTGATAAGCTTCATAGAGAAATAAGTAATTTTTTAACTTAAAATTTTATAAAAAACGGTGGTCCGCAGTTTTAAAAATATCAACATTTAATTGTATTGATAACTTAGTGTACAAATAAAACCTTAATTGATATATTAACGTTTATTTAAGAATTGTTTTTATTTCTAATATGTAAATTCATTAAAAATCATAAATGTACATACTTATAAAGGTGCATATACATATTTACTTAACTTTGGATGCTATTAACATGTGTAGGTTTATTATTACATTTCATTCATATTATTAATTTCTTAAGAAATCGACATCTCATTTTCACAATGAACCAAACAAAACTACTGAAATTTTAAAGAAAAAAGCAACGCATCACACGCGTTCTTTCAATACAAAACAAAGAAGCCAAAAACACCCACAATCTTACGATTCTGTAACGATTTTTTAATGTATTTTGCTTTGTCATTCGTTAAATAGAGATTCTTTTTGGAACGAAGTTTCTTAACGCAGCTTGCTGGTAGTGTAAATTAGTAGAAATCGTCACGAAAGCGTGTGAGCTGTTTATATGTATTAGTGTATCTGTCGACAAACAGTTGTGTATGTGTCTCCGCTGCTGTCAGCGGAGACACCTACCAATAAATATTAATTAGTTGTGAAAACAGACAGTATCAGTTGATAGATGTCGCTAAGGTAAAGTATGTCACAACAAAAACAGCAATATTGAAAAATTTTCTTCGTTTTGTAGCAGATTGACAAAAAAATACTGCATTTGTCAAAAGTAAAAACATAAAACGTTCCAAAAATTTCAAGAAGCATATAAAATTTAAAAATTTCAAAAACAACACAAAATAAAACATACAGATTTCACCTTGTATTACATTGGAAGATGAAGAAAAAACGTAAGGAACTTTGTTCCTAACGGGGGTCCCCTGACCGCATTTCTTTTTTTCTTTGCCATTCGCTATACATATAAGGCAGTTAATGTAAAAATTTCGCCATTCGTTATATCGGATATTCGTCAAACTGAGTATTCGCTATACCGGGCTTTGACTGTAATTAGTTTGATATTATTTAGTAAATTTAGATTTTTTGACGAAGTTTTTCTACAGTTGTCATCTATTCGACACTTCTCATAAACTGGTTTTCCAATAGTTTAAAATCCCGAAATTTTTTAGAAACCGGATTTTTATTTTTTTAAAATTTGCTTTTATTATTTTTAATTTTTTTTTCGAACTTTTTGTAAAATATTTATCATGCTTATGAATTCCGTCGTAAAAATGCTATCATGAATTCCGACTTAGCTACGAAATTTTCGAAATTCGGGAGATTGATATTATGAATTCCGAATGAAACGTACTTTTAGCGTTCTTTTTTTATCAAAAATTTGTACGAACTCTTCTTGTTGTCGGGAGAATACAAAAATAGTTAAAATTAAGAACAAACTGAAAAGAAGTTCCTAAATTGAATAAAAAAAATATTTAAGTAGTTATAAAATTATATTTCTTTAATAATTAATTGGTATATTTTAAAATACTTATTGGTTTTGCCCTGATTTGAAACAAAAAAGTAACACAAACTAATTGCTGATTTTATGTGTTGAAAAAATCGCTTCATATACACCATTGAAACATGTGATAGATTGTTTGAAAAATAATTAACCATATAAAAAAACAAAAAAAAACTTAACAAAAAAAAAAAAACCGCCTTTTATGTATAGAATTGTGTGTGTAAAAAGTGTGTATAAAAAGTGGTACGAAAAAGCCTTTGCAGCATCTACATCTTTTGCAACACCAGGCAGATTCGATTAGAAATCGAATTGTACAGATTTGTTCAGCCGGAAGTTTTTAATAAAACTAAATGAAAAATTGGAAAACACATACATATGTATGTACATATCTTCATAATTTGTGATTTGTTTTAACAACTTACGCTTTGTAATCCAAATCAAGGGAATTCTGACCATTCCTCAAGACTGCGACAAAACACATCTGTTTTTCATTTAAAAATTTGGTTGTACTAATTCGAACTTAGCTAAAGAGGTTGGCAGCACTAACTTCGAATCCGTCGGAATTCATAATACCTTTTTGTACGAATTCGTGACGGAGATTTTCCATTACGAGTGATGTTCACTCGGAATTCATAATAAGGCTGTATATGTATTTCTAAATTTTAACAGGCTTTTAAATTCGTTTTTATAAAATTCTGCTATTTTAGTTAATATTGAACTAAAATGTAGCACCGTGGACATCCACATGTTTTTGAGCTGCTAGGCTCTTCGTCAGCACCCTTTGGTTAGTGCATTAGGGCGCTGCCGAAGAGCCTAGCAGCTCACTAACATCATGACTTAAAAATTTTAATCAAAACAAGTCTGTGTAAAAGATTGTGTATGCTCGAAAATTTGATATCCGTTGCCAGTCTCTGGTGTCGGTGCAATATTTTCTTTATTCCAATTGGAGTTCAGTCATGTGCAGTGCAAAAAACCAAAAAATATTTCATTATCTTGTTGTTTTTGTTTTTGTGTTTTTTTGTTTTTTTTGTTTTCTTTGGCGCTTAACTCTGGTATTGTGCATATTTTAAAGTGTCATTCAAATTTAACCCCAGTGCAGCAAGTTTAATAAAATGCTTTTTTCCTTCATTTGTAGTAAAAACTGGATCTTGATTTAATAAAAAAAAAAAACAACAACAACAAGTTGTCGTGTTCGGCAGGAACGATTCCTAAATACCCTTCTAACTGCTGCTTTGTCGGTTCAACAGGGCACGAATTACGGCATTCGTGATTGAATGAGCTCCATTACGAATGCTCTGTGCTCTTGTTGCTCATTTTGTTTTACATATTATTTTTAATCGATAATTATTCGTTTATGGATGTCGTAATTCGGCGGCAGCTTTAAAGTGTTTCGCTTCGATTACGCTATGCAACAGCCAATAAAAGCATTTATAACTATGTACCACATATTTATTTTTTTTTTATTCAGTTAACAATTCGTTACCAAAGGCTTATGAGGCCAATAAGTCTAACCTCCTTCTTGCTGAAGACCATGGAGAGAATAATCGACAACATGGTTAAAGACAGGATCGCAGGCGATATGCTGAGATTCAAACAACACGCATACGTCAAAGGAGGAGCTGTATAAACTGCAGTTTATTATTACATAGTGTGGTGCAATGTCAATGCAGTTTACATCGAAATGGAGGGGGCTTTCAACAACATGCATACTGATACACTTATCCATTCTCTGGACCAGTTTTATGTCAACCGGGCCATACGCGACTGGGTTGGTGGTATGCTAAGGAACAGATGGATAAATGGTGGAGCGCACAACATAAATATAAGAAAGAAGGTACATTGTGGAACTGCGCAAGGGGAATTCTGTCACCCCTTCTATGGACCACAACGATGAATAGGACTATTAGGAATCGGACCGATGAAGGATTCAAGACAGTCTGCTATGCAGATGACGTCATGATACTTCTGAAGGGGGGCTGAATCCAAAGATGACACACTGGCTTTATGGAAGCGTTATTAGTCCAATTATGAGCTGCGCTTCTATAGTGTAAGTGCAACATCAAAACTATACAGAAAGTTCAAAGAAGTGGGGCTTTCAAAACGACAACAACAAGGGCGTTTGAAGCAACATTCTCCGTCGAGCCGATTGAAATTCGTATAAAATATGAAGCGGCTCTCACTCACAAATGATGGGTGAGTGGATCGATCAGGGACACGAAGCGTACCATCAACAAATCTTTACAGTATTAGAAGAGTCTACACCGGAAAATGTGACGTCAGATCGTATAACGTAGACCAGACTAGAGGCGAAACACTGATTCCTGACTTACATTCCTGGTTGACCGAGCCTTTGAACCAGATCCCCATGGGGCTTCATTGTTAAACGGATGGATCAAAGGCGAGGGGAAAAACAGGACTTTGTATTAATAGAGAAAAAATCATGGAACTGTTATTTCATCTGCCGGGCTTTTGCAGAGTTTTTCAGGCGGAAATTCGGGCAATCACGAAGTGTATTAGGGAGCTCAATGAATTGGGAAGGTCGGGACACGGTTTAGTCAAATGGCTATTAGATCACTCTCAGCTGAGCGGATTAAATCACAAACAGTTTGGGATTGCAAAAACGCTATTAACAGTTACTCTACTCATGGTGAACTAGGCATCATACGGGTGCCAGGGCATGCGGGTATTAGTGGAAATTAAAAAGTGAACTCACTTGCTTCCAGAGTAAGAGAGTTAAGTCACATAAGCTTGGCATGCGCGAAACATTTCGGTGCAGTTAAATCTGAGCTAAAGAACTGGGCACATAGGGCCCATTTAACTTTCCGGAATAACGAAAGTGTGAGAATAAAGTCAAGAATTCTATATGGGGGGCATCCAGACGGGGGAAAAACGGGGGGACTGCTAAGACTTAGGAAGCCCAAACTAAGTAGATTAATGGGAGTTATGACAGTTTACTCTCAACTACTGGCACATCTTAACCGTATAGGAATAGTGGGAGGAGATGAATGCAGAGCATGTGGGCAGGAAAGCGAGACACTAGAGCACTATTTATGCCAGTTCCCCACCTTCTCACAAATACGGTCCCGACATCTGGAGAGAGACACCTTATCAAACATAATCCGGGACATATGCTGGAAGAAATTATGGAACTTTGTGAATGAACGGAGACCTATGGGTTAAACTATTCAGGGTTAAATCCACGCAGCGCACAACAATTCTATACTGGCTTGGGTGAATGTCTCAAAACTTGGACGAAAGAACCCCTCCAATTAACCTAACCTAAAGTAACAATTCGTTCAATTAGAATTGTGCTAAAAGAAAGTAAATTGTTCTGCCTTAACTGTATGCCTTTTATATCCTTCACAACAAGAGTGAAGTGTACATATACATATGTATATGAGCTTATCAATCCGTTTGTATTTTCCTCAGTAAAGTGTTGTTACGTTTTCACTCTTTAATAAAAATGGGTTGCGTATTTTTGGAACGAAGTTCCTTAACGCGGCTTGCTGGTAGTGGAAACTAGTAGAAACCGTCACGAAAGCGTGTGAGCTGTTTATATGTATTGGTGTACTGTCGACTAGCAATTGTGTATGATGGGCGGTGTCTCCGCTGACAGCAGCGAAGACACCGTTTTGTAGCAGATTGACAAAAAAATACTGCATGTGTCTAAAGTAAAAAATAAAACGTTCCAAAAATTTAAAGAATCATAAAATTTCAAAAACAACACAAAATAAAACATACAGATTTCACCTTGTGTTCCATTCAAAGATGAAAAAAAACGTAAGGAACGACCGCATTTCTTTTATTTTAATTGGAAATGGAAATAAAACACACTCATCTCTATTATTTATAGCATTTAACAGTTCAAGGCGAACATAATTTTAGATTTTTGAAAAGGGCCCTAAGGCCAACAAGATTTACAAAAGCTTTTTTCTAAAATTAGTAATGGAAATCGAATGAATGAAATGATAATTCTCTTTTCTGGGCAGAATATTATTCCGATATTTCTGGTCATACCAGATGTTACCAATAATATTGTTACCTTGTTGCCCTTTACCAAAAAGCGGTTTTTGCGAACTCTTCAATAGCAAACGGAAATAAAAACACACTAATCTATTTTATTTACAGCACTTTCAATTCAGATCAATAAATTATTAATTATTCAACGGTGGTAAAGCGCTTTCTTAGAACACTTTTCACGCTGTTACACCACTGCTGTAAAAATTCAGACTCACTGCTTATTGTTGACGGTAGCACAGTTAAAACAAGACTGTTGCCACAGCAAAAAGCGTGCCACTATAGTTGCTTAAATTCCAGAACGTTCTAAGTCGAGAACCGTGCTAATGACTTGTACGGTATCAATAGACAAATTAATCTCGAAAGTTCTAAGACAACAACTTTTGTGCGAATGCTTAAGATGGGACAGCATTTTCTAGATCCTGTTAGACCAATCAATAGATAACTGTTTTCTTTAAATTGCATGGTGGTGTTTTTCTACTCCTTTACAGATGTCGCTCACAGCAGCACTTCTCAATCGCTTGCATTGAATTAACCCATTGAGGCACAACTAGTTATTTTCAACCATCTACATTTAAATACACACAACAACATTGTTTTTGAAATTATATGGTTTTTTTTTTTATTAAATTCTTAAATTTTTTTACATATTTCAATTTCTATACAATAAAACTTATATAAAAATATACTGTACATGTTAATAGTAATAAAATACTATAATAAAGTGTTACATGGTGTAGTAATTAATGCATTTACATGTAAAACAAAGCAAGAGAAAAAAAACCCATTCATTAAATTTAACGAAATGAAAATGTAAAAAAACGCAAAATTCGTTTATAATAAAAAAGTTAAATAACTTGAAAATAATTGTAATGGGAATCAGTTAAATTCTATTAAATAAACTTTAAATACATTTTGTTAATAACACAAACAATTTAATAAAATAATAACTTTAAGGCATGTAGTAAATTTTATTTAAATTTATTTTAATAAAATGTAAATAAAAAAAAACAAACAAAAACCAACAAAACATACAAATTACAATAATTATTAAGATAATGACAATATATATGTATGTAAGAAGATATAGTTATTCTTAAAAAAAATCGCATGAATGCATTTGTGTTTGTGAGTGTGCGTGTGCAAGTACACTTAAAAAAATCGTTTAAAAATTGCAATCGAACAAAAACATTTTAAGGAAATTTGCGGTTTTTACTATCGGTCTTAATGATTTAAGGCACTAATTTTTAAATTTAAAATTTAAACGCATATACTTATGTATATAGAAAATAATCGATAACATTAAAGCACTTGGTTCAGATATAATTAATTTGTTTTGTGGCTTTGAGTTGTATGAAAAAAAAAAAATACTTAAGCTCCGAATATTAGTTCCAAAATGTTCCCCTCAAAGACATACATGCACATGTGTATGTACATATGTTTTTTGGTACGAAGTACTTATATAAGTACTCACACACAAAAGACTAGTTTACAGATTAAAAGAAAAACACTTAAATTTCTGAGTGGATCTTAAATGTGCAAAAATGTCAAACTTGTGCCTCAAGTCAGATCAAATGAAGCAAAACTGTTCTTGATTCCACCAAAAGCTGCAAGAGGAAACCTTATGGATGAATAGAAATTTCATATCAGAGAAAATTTCAATTCGATTAAAAGTTTTCAAGAGACAAGTTTTTATATTCGAATAAAACTTTTCTATAGCGAATTTCTTATACGAATAAACATTAGTCAAGGTATTTTTGTTTGCATAAAAATGGAAAGCTGTTGTTTTGGTGAAAACTTCATGCAACTTCACACAAAAGTCTTACTGGAGGTGGCCACGGCAAATAAACTTGGAAATAATTATGTTCACAGCAGTCAAATTCTATCGCCAACTCCCCATGTTTATGTGTGGACTACAAAAATATTTATTTGCAAAAGTATTGCAAAATAGTTGCTCAAGATTACTTTCAGGGAACCTGCTGCAAGATTTTTGCGTACATCGGCCTTGATGGCAACTGGCGCATCTGGCTCTACACTATCTAAGGCGATGCTACACCGGCTAACAGCCGATCTCATGGTTAAGGAAACTGCTATGAATTCGGCAATACGGTTGAAGGCAGGTGGCATATGGAAGGATGCTGCCTCAGGGCACGCAGCAATAATTGGAAGTATAACAGACCTTCCGGATCGCATAGACTACTGCTCACCCGCCCCAATGATCGACAAGGCATTCAACGTCAGGCTGTCGAATGCGTCCATAAATAGTGTTGAAGTCGATCAATCAGAGGACGTAATCGTGGTTATTACGGGTGGTTCCAAATCGAGCGCAGGTGTTGGTGGGTACATATATATCACCCGACTTCAATGGAGGATCAGTTTTAGGCTACATGATGAGTGTAGCGTCATTTAGGCCGAAGTTGCGGCGATAAGGAGAGCGCTGAACTGGATGGGTACTATGGGATATACAGGCAGCATATCGTAATCTGTACTGATAGCAAGACCATCATAAACGCTCTTGCGGGTGCTTATACAACATCTAGGTTGGTTCCTGAATGCTGGATATCTCTAAACGAGATAGCGAGACGTTCAAATCTGGAACTTCTCGGGGTAACTGAACAGAACGGTGTGTCCGGAAACGTAATAGCAGATGAACTGGCGAGATCATGGACGAATTGAGGAATTTGAGGACATGGACGAATTCGTTAGTGTTCCCCTCAATAGTTGTAAACCGCTAATACAACGACAGCTGTTAAGAACTGCGCAGGAAAGATGGTCGATTGAGATCACCTGTCGAATATCGGGGCTCACGTGGCCCAACTATAATTATAAGAGAGCTCTGGCGTTGTGGGACTTTCCGAGACAAAAGCTACACACCCTGGTGGCTGTTCTGACAGCACAACGCTGTCACATGGGAGTACATGCGAGAAGACTAAATCTTCCATAAAATGATTCCTGCAGAGATGAAGAGGAGGAGGAGGAGAAGGACACTTCCTCTGTCGATGCGCGACTCTCTCTCTGGCAAGAGAGTAAATTACTTGGACAGACCGACACTACACGGGCTGGCGGAAGTGTCGGAATGTGGGTTGGACGGAGTGGAGCCCAAAACAGTAATTTTTGTGTGTGGGAATTTGGTTTCCGTGATGAGTCTGAGGAATGACGATTTTTTATTAATTTATCAAGGACAAGTTCGAAATCCATTTGTCTTCACAATAGCAATTGGACTATTAAATTATCAGAAAAATTCGCACGTGGTGCTGCACAGGTGTAGAAATTATTAATCAGACCCAGTCCAGCAGAACTGAAAACACTTTCTGCACAGACGCATGCCCCTCAAAGTCAGCAGACATCGATTCGCATACCGGTGCGATTCATTTTTGCTTTGGGTGAATACAAGTGGTTGAAAGCGATCGTAAATTACTGATCGAAATGTGATGACCTTTTGAACCGCTTCTTGTTTTCTGAAAAGCTTATGCAATTCTATAAACTACGCTTTAAAATCTGTTTATGTACGTATGACTTTGAACTAATGTGTGCATGAAGTAAAGAGAACGAAGAAGCTCTTCGAAATTGATTTCACATAAAGTCCCAGTTGCATCAGAGTATGGAAAATAAAGAAACTAACGCATGGCAGTTTTTTTTTCGAACTTCAAAACTTTTTAACGCTACGCCGTCAAAAACTCGAATATTTTTCTGCTCCATCGAGTTTCGTTTAAACTGTTGTTGTTGTGGGAATCGTTGTGTTTGTGGCATGGTGTATGTTTATGTACTTCCTTGGCATTGGTTTTGGTGGTATTTGAGGCTTTGCAGGTATTTGAGGCTTTGGTTGTTCTAACTTGGTGCTTCTAGATTTTTCTCTCTCCTGATATTCCACATAACCGGATTCGTCGCTGCATTCAGAGTCTGAGTCCTGGCGTATGTCACGTTGCCTGCGCATACGTCTGGGACGCTGAAGATTTGTTGTGGATATCGTACTGTTCGAAGGTGATATTTTTGGGCTGTCATCAGGTAAATTTAAATTACTTAAAGAAGTTGTGGGGGAGCAGTCCATTTTTAAGGTTATTGAGCTGGAGCTGCTGAAAGTGGTAGCAGCATCGCTGTTATTGCGTTTATGTAAATGTTCGAATATTTCCTCATTTGTCAAGTTGGAACAGTTTAGAGACAATGGCGGTTCTTCCAAGTCGTGCTCAGCATTGCGGAAATGCTGTAGAGCTTGCCGATACTTTAGAGATAAATCATCTTGGTTATTGGTGACAGTACTAGCAGTTTCACAACCACTTGATATCGAGCCCTCGTCAGCGCTATCTGTGCTAATGCGCTTGCTGCCCGATTGTGATGCTGTATTTGAGGCTGAGGAGGCTTCAGAGGAAATAGAAGACTGCGGCTGATGTTTGATGTGGCATTCCTGCAAGCCACTGGAGTTGGTTTCCAAGCTGCTGCCTTCATCACTGCTCAAAGAAAGATTGGCCATTTTGCGCATGGAATGACGATGCAACATGGTCAATATGGCTGCCTGGCGAAAGTACATATCTTCTTCTTCTTCACCCAAAAAATCATCTTCACCATCACTGCATACGCCCGCACGTCTGAGAGTGATTATTTGATCGGTCTCCTCTTTTGAATTTTCCAATAACCGATTGGGATTGAAATCATTCAGAGGATCGGCATTGGGATCATTGTTTATACAAGGCAAAAGACTTAGAGGCTCTTCCTCGTCCTGGCCCAGTATATCCTCTGCCTTAAGGTCGCTTAAGCTGCCACAACTATTGCTAATATTTTTAGTTAACTGCCTTTCAAAATACGGCAACAATTCATTGGTGAGTGAGGCATTCGAATCGTAATCGTTGTGTTTTAAAATCTTTTCAAAATCATCAGAATCATCAGAGCCATAATTTGTTTCGCCCGGCTTTTTAAGAGTTTCGATCTCGTCAACGTCTTTGGTAGCATTTATTTTATGTTGCTTGGCACAGCAGGGACTTTCCGCGGAACCACAGCTGACAGGCCTTAATTTGCCAGTTCGTCGTATTGAATGTCCTTTGCGGCAGCGTCTGCGACCCAGGGTCATAGCTGGATACAGAGAGTCTTTCTGGCAACAAGACTTCATTTCGGGCTCATTTGTTTCTTCGACTTCTTCTCCTTCCTCGCCGATGGCTTCTTCAATGGCCATCAGTTTAGGTGCCGATTTAGATCTTTCCAAGGGCGGACGATAATTATTACTGCCCACACTCAACAATATCTTTCTGCGCGGCAAGCTGGGATTATCGTAGACCGCATTTGCAAGACTTAAGCGAGCATTCTGTTTCAGAATTTTCTCACGTTTAAATTCACGCAGAGCGCACTCAAGATTGGCCTGAAATAGAGAAACGAATTAAAGCAAAATGTAACAAAGCCATAGCGTATACATATTTTCTATGTTTGTTCTTATACATATGTATGTACAAATAAACAAAAATGGCAATAGCAATTTTTTTTCGACAAGAATTCGTCAAAAATTTGGCAGGTCTGGACTTCACCCGCAGTCAGTCAACAGAGTGTGTTCAGACGATTGCCAGTTGACTGATACACAATTAATTGTTACAGTGCATCCTAAATTAGAGCGTAAGACGCTTTTTGTCTGTGAAAAATCCTCATGCCCATACAAATTGTATGAATCAAACCGAAATAAAGCGGCGTCAACGTTTTGTAATTGGAAAATTTTAAAAGTTGAAAAAGTTAAACATTTGGAAATGGAGGTAAATTAGTTTTATTGTCGAAAAATTAAAATAATTGAATTTTCGCAAAGTAATTACAATTGTTTTTTCTTTTAGAATTTGAATGAGAGGATTATTGAGCTCGTGCATGGAAATCCAGGGATGCTAAATACAAAGATATTAAGCATAAAGAAAAAATTTGGGAAAACGTAGGAAAGGAAATTAATCAAGTCCTCCAAGCCATCCAACACCTCTACTTGTTTTCATTCAACTTTTTAATATTTTCTTTTGATTTTTCACCTGTTTTTTAAATTGTGTTTGTTATTGTTTTTTTTTCAAGTAATACCAATAGATACAGCTGCTTTCCAGCCACTTTAACGATTTCATTTCTTTACAATATTTTATTATTAATTAACATTATTTATTATTTCTATTTAGTGGTTTTATTGAAAAATGTAAGTAAACAAGGCGCTAAATTACGTTGCGCCTTACGCTCTAATTTAGGGTGCACTGTTAGGCAATCGTCTGCCAATGCATTTTCTTTCAATATTATCAGGAAGAAATTGTAAGTTCTAGTGATTGGTAAAAAAATATTCTATACATATTCTGACAATATTATACGATATTGGAACCGTCTGTAGAAAGCTTAACTATATACAGTTTATATTTAACTTATACCCCATTTACACACGCAAGTGCACGTGCAAGTAACTCAATACATTGACATTTTTTTTATACTAATATGTGAGCTGACTTGCAAGTGATTTTTATTGGCAGTAATTTTTTTTTTACTTGCATGTCGTTAAGCTGACAAAAAGCAAAAACAGTGTTACCTTATAAAGTTCATATTTTAATATTAATGGTAAGTTATCTAAGGAACGAGTTTTAGTACATTATTATTTGGTCTTACATTCCGAAAAATAAAAAGTTTAAGTAAAATATCGTTTTTATCGATTCGTTTTTATAAATTTACCATTAATTTGATAACAAGAAAAAGGTATTCGTATAATTTGCTTCCCCATAAGAGCCCGTATGACAATACTGTGGCAACCCAGCCATTAAAAAGTCATGTAGACGGACAAAAACAGAATAAAATATAAAAACAAAAAGGAAAAAAATATTGATTTTTAAATATAAAAAGTGGAACAGTGATCTTATACTTTTTTGCCGCATAATTGTTTGATTATTATTGTTTTTATTTAATCCTTTTCATTTGTAAAGTAAATCAATTTTCTTTAAGACCACTTTCTTTGACAACATTTTGAAAATGAGCTTGCACTTGCCGGTGTAAACAATTAAACAAGTAGCAACAGCTTTTATTGTCTCTGTCAATGTATTGGTTGTTAGTACGTACACACAACTTGCAACGAGTTACTTGCATGTGTAAATGGTGTTTTACAGAGTACAAAAAAGGGCGCAAAAGGAAAAACAATAGCTGGTTGGGCCGTTTTTTTTTTTTTTTTTTTTGGTAATTTTAACAAAGTCAGAGGGGTTTTGTTACACACAAATATTTTCAAAATTGTTAAGGATGAACTAACAAACGGTTTGGTATGACCGCTTTGAATTTAATGACGTAGAAGAATCCTACTAATATAGAAGCGGTTTTCACTCTTGATACTAGTTTTACCACTCTGCTATATTCACTACGATTTTTACCACAAAGCTCCAGTGACTTTCTTACCTCAAAGTCTGCATGTTCTTGCATATATTCTAAAACTTGCTGAATTTCTTTATCTGTCCACCTTTTGTTGTGAATTTTGTCACGTTTTCTCTTCACCAGTATATTTTTATTTGTTTTTTCCATATTTTTTATTTTTTCAACACAAAATTAGGTTTTGCCGGCAAAACGATTCACAGCACAGAATATCTGTGATTCCCAATAATTTTTTTACAATGTTTACTACAGCTTTTTGTTTGATTTTTTTGATCACAGCGTAGTAAATAAAAGTTCAGTACATTTTGTTGCTGCAGTGATGTGAACACTAGTACTTTAATCAAATCTGCTACTTTAACCAAATCTGCAACCGAGTTTACTATCAAGAGTGAGAACCGCTAGAGTTTACGTTTTTGCTATTTTCTATTGCCAAATATCGTTCCTTCTAATGAAAATGTGTATTATTTCTAACAAATTAAGGAAAGCTGGACATTACAGCAACTTATAAATTGTTGTAACGAAAACTGCTTGCCCTTGCCAGAGATCGCTTACAGCCATCCATTCACTTACCTTTAAAGTATCACAGATTTCTTGCACTTGTTTCTCTTTGCTACACAAAACTGCATGACATCGTAGTTCATGTTTTAGTTTTCTACCCTCGTGACGATAAATCCAACAGAAAACTCTTGGATAATTCTTTGGTGCACAACAATGTGTGATACGATTGGCCCAATATTCTGTTAATCCGTGTTGTCTGGTTGTTGCTTTCAAACCAGAAGCACATACTTTTAGGCGCATTATCACATCCGGTTTATTGTTTTGTGTATAATTGCGCCACAACGTATTTAACTGCTTTTCCACGCAACCCTCACCTAAAAATAAATTGAAAGAGAAACAATATCATATCATATATAACAAACAAATGGGATAAGGTCAAATTGAATTAAGGCAAGACACCTGTCACTTATTCTTATTGTTAACCAGCCCGGAAGACTATTTGTAAAAAGTAAAAGCGTTCTGTTTTCACTTTTCGAGCACGCAACCCCAAGAACTTGATATTCGACTGAATTAAAGAACATTTTGTATCGCATCCTTTAATGTTTAGATATTGAAAATCAAAGTTGTACAGGCATAGCTCTCCTATTTAAACGGCAAAATTTGCCACGCCCATAAGAAATTTCTACATGATGGAGAAAAACTGAAAGAAAAAACGTATTTTTGTTCGAAGTCAAACGAAGCCAAACAAATTTGTTTTTTTTGCCAGAACAGCGTTGTGCACACAGAAAAAAAAATATCATTAAAATATATTTAGTTGACCATTTGCTGGAAAATATTTTCCTTGTCAATGAAATATTTTGTTTTAACTTTTATTTTTAGTGACCAATATATGCATAAATGCCATTTTAAGTTGAGGGGATTTTTTTGATTATACATATGGGTATTTCCATGAAATGGTCCACCGCTAGTTAAAAAATCAAAACGCTCGCACAATTTTTTTAAGCACAGAAAATTGGAAAAAAAACTATTGACATTTTATTATGTATGTAGAAAAAAATTTTAACTTATAATAATTTTAAATGATGGTAAAAACTTCTGAAAATATATGTTAAATTACAAAAATATGTATGAAGGTAAAAAGTGTCACGTGCGTAATGTAACGTAACATTTTTTTTCTTAGCCAACCCATGCACACTTGTTTTTGAACAAACCATGATTTATAAAGGTCCATTAATAACCTTTATAAAAACATTTTTTCCGAAATAAAAATCTTCTACAATTCGCCTACTTTTGCAATATTTCATGCTGCTTTAAAAGGCACTTACGTTTTTTGTCACGTGCGTAAGTCAACTTTGATCGCATGGAACTTGGGTACCCAGTGCTCAATTTTCCAATATATGTATATAGTTTTTAGAAGGAACTCATCACATTAAATGTAACAATGGCAAAATTCCATTCAAAAATTCCAACCCATTTATATTTTTATAATATTCAAAACAATTAAACGTGTACAAATGTCACGTGCGTAACCATGGAAACACCCATATGTATATTCCCACACGTGCTATTTTTGGTCTTTATTTTGTTTCTTTTTTCCAACGTTTCGCTCATTTTTTGTGAGCTTCTTAATAGACTTTTTACATCGACTGACATCCACGTGAAACGCATGGAAGATGTTGAAAATGTGAAACAGTCGTTTACATTGACAACATCTTTCATCATTCATTTATTTGGCTGTCAAAAAAATAAGAACGCATAATTTTTGTGAAAAATAAAAAGGGAGGACTTTTGACTTTTTTCTTTCCATAGGTCAAGCAACATGTTCTATATTCTCCATATTGATTGACCATACCATGGGCTTTTGCACTGTAATTAAAATGAATTTATTTATAATTAATAAAAATTATAACATGTTCCGTTCATTTTTTTTTATGTTAAATTGGTTTTCTGAAATGTCATTTTGCTAGTGATGGTACAAAAGTAATCGATTTTCTGCAATTATTTTAGTGATGACACTAAAAAAATCGAAAGATGTGAGATGGAACAAAATGAGAAGGGATCATCTTCTACTGATGTAGAAAGATGCAGAATTTTCCCCCTGTATAATTCTTATGAGAAGATGTAAACATCTTTGCAAATTGATGAAAGATCTTTGCAAAGATCTTTATTTTTTATGAAATCTAACGAACGCAATTAAATCAAATGATTATTGAACAGTTTGTATTATTGAAATTTACTTTCAAATTTTGTTTTTTTTTTTTTTTCAATATTTTTGTTCTTGTTGTTAAAAAACAAACAAACAAACAAGCGGAAAAACTGAACAATACAAACATGTATGTATGTGTATAAATAACAGAGCAAGCACAACAGAAACACAGTGTAAAATTTCGTCAACTGAATTCTATTAAGAGTTCACTAAATTATTGCAATTTTGTTGTGTCCATTAAATTATTGTTTGATGTTACAACATTGAATTTATTTTTCAATAAATATTTCACAAAATGTGTAACTGAATTTAAGCTGCTCTCCTTTTGCTTGTCTGCAGAAACACCCAGAGCCTTCGGCAGGAATCGAACCTGCGACCTCGAAGACTCTTGGTAGAGCACTCTACCAATTCATCCATCGAGGCGCTTTGAGTTGCCGTAGGCACTTCAACCGCAAATGGAATCTTAGACCGAGTTACTCTGGATGTAACTATTTTCCGCACTATCAATTTGCATTTGGAGAAGAGTTCAGAAGATCACTTGAGTAGAACTTGACTCAAAATAAACGAATATGGGGGGGGAGAATATTAAGAGCAAGCTGCAGAGGTAAAAAAAAAAATGCTATTCGACATGTCGCACTTACCTTTTGCCCAGCCAGTCAAAACATTGCCTAAATATGACACCTTAAATTCAGGATCTGGTAAACTTATATCCACACTGTGTGTACGTTTCCACCACAACTTGCCCAGGCCCCTGGATATTGTGCGCAACGCCTTCGAGCCCAAATCTTCTGCATGCGGTTCCTGAAACTGCTCCAAAGTCAATATTTTACTGTCGAAACTGTCACAAGCATTTGTAGTCGATGTTTTCTCGATTAAAATGACAGACGATTTTAAATCGTTGTCATCTTTGGCATACCGCTTAAAACGTTCCAAATACAAGCCGCCAGTACGACGCCTGCCGCCGTAAGTATTAAACTTGCCGGACGAGGCAACTTTCTTCTCCTCCTTGTCGAATTTTTTGGCACTGTAAGTCGAGCCCAGAAGACGTGATAGCGAAGAACTTTTAACGAATTTATTGTGACGCGGCGGTGTACCGATGGGCACTGGTGTCGGTGGGGGACACGGAAAACCTGAATCCGTTGTTGTTCTTGTGGTGTGTTCATTTTCGCTTTTTATTTTAGTTTCCTTTTTCGATTTTTCTTCCAAGGATTTGGTTTTTCTGCTAAAACCAAATATCGTTAAGCGTTCCTTTGGCGGTTTGCTGTGCGGTTGTGTTGGATGTTGTTCTTGTGGGGGCGACTGTGTTTTTGGCACTTTTTTATGAACACTATTTACATTGTTATTAAGGCTGTGATGGTAATTGTTGTTGTTGTTGTTGCATGGAGTTCTAACAAAATCTACTTGATCTTTGGACGTGATTTCCTGTGTGAAATTTGTTGCAGCCATGTTAAAGTTGCATTTGTCTTTGTACTGGTTCGATGAGGATGTATTTTTTCTTCTTCTTCTTCTTCTTCTTCTTCTTAGTGTTGCATTTAGTGGATTTCTGAGTGTTTTCCAAACTTTTGTTTTCTTGTATTTTGTTTCTCATGCATAATTATTTTTCAAAATAGAAGATTTGAAACTGCAGCTGTCACAGAATTTTGGTATAACTGTAAAAATAAAGAGAAGCGAAAATTAAGTTTAGTAAAACATATGTGCACATATATAAATATGTATGTATGTATATTAAAAATGTTTTACAATAATTTTTAATCTGGAATCAAAACTATGACGGCTAATTCTTGCTTAAGTGTATGTTGGTACACATGGACTATCGTACCCCTTCTATCAACATAACCTATAGGTTATGTTGATAGCTCACTAATTTAGGAGATAAAATTTGCCTGTGCATAAAAAAATCTTTTGAGTTTAGTGCATCAAAATTAATATAGATCCGATTTAGTTAATTTTTTGCAGGAAAGTGTATCTCAGTTAAATATAAAAAAAACATCACTTCCCCAATCATCAGGCGTAATAACGAATATCTCAATTACAGCTGCAAATGCCGATGCAAGTTAAATTGAAAACAACACTAACAGCATGAAACTGTAGAAAACAAATCGAAATAGAAAATATTTCAAACATCGCCTCTAAAAAAGGGAACAGCAGTACACAAATCTAAAAAAATTGAGTCCTAAACACAGCACAATATCTCAATTTCGGGGTTTAGCACTCATAGAGAGAAAACGATGTCCTATTACCCTGCCTGTGTCTCGTAGCGTCTATTCGCAGAAATGCCAACAACTGGGAAATAAATTACATAATGATGACATAGTTATAGCATGTTTCCATTACGAGTTGAATCAGCCGCTTCGCTATCTCAATTGTAATTATGAATCATACCGTTTACACCAACCCGTTTATGTGCTTCGATTTGACTTTTGTTTTCAATAAGCAAACATACATCTTTCAATTAATCAGATGCAACTGCTCTAAAAACGGGGAATACTTCTTGCTTCATTCCATCCGCAAGGTGAAGCATGCTCTTGAACATTCCATACATTTTAATTTAGAAGATATCCTTCTTGCCCTAATAAAACATTTTCACACATTTTTTTCCATTTTTATTTAATGTTTCATTATCTTATTGATTTCGAAAATTAACTTTTATTTTTATGTATTATTATATTTTCTTTATTTCTGACAGATAGTGCAGATAAACTTGCGATATAAATTAGAGAAGACAGGAATTTGTTGTGCTTCGTATGTAGCTTCAATATGAAGCTACTTCATTCGCTCTCAAAATTTTGTATGGCGAAGGATGTTGCTATTCTTATATTGGCGCACTTCAATTGAAGAATTGGCGCACTTATATTGTCTTGAAAAAATAAAAACATTTTCAATAAATTTTTTTGTCAAAAGACTAAAATTTTTTCCATTTCAAAATTTTTAACCGAAAGAATGCACTAAAAATCCTGGCAATGCCGAATAGTAGAAAAAAAGTTATCATGCTTATTATGAATTCCGTTGAAGGTTCCGACGGAATTCCATTGTAAAAATAATAAATTCCGGCGTAGCTACGAAATTTTCGAAATTCGCGAGATTGGTATTATGAATTCCGAATGAAACATATTTTTGGCATTTTTTTTAAACAAAATTTTGTACGAATTTTTCGTACTGTCGGGAGAATACGAAAAGTAATTGAAAATACGAACAAAGTAAAAATAAGTTTTTAAATTGAACAAAAACTATTTTGAAGTAGTTGTTAATGCGACTCCCAAAATCCTCATGATTGCCTTTTAATCTGGCATCACTAATTTAATTTCGAAAAAAGTAGTTGGTAAAAAATTATGACATATCTACCAATTTAACGAAAGTTGTATGGTCAAGAACGTCTTACCGCCTGCGCCATTTTTGAAGAACTCAATTGACATTTTTTAATAAGCGATTTTTATTCTAATTGCGAAGCGGATCAGACGTACTTATTGTCATAGGATTTTTCAGGAATTTCCATACCAAAAAGTATGTAGAATTAGTTATCTTTATTATGAATATTTGAATTTAATATAAATACGTACATATTTATACTTTTTACAAAGGAATTTTAATAAAATTTATATTGCGTAATGAATCAAGCCTTTTGTTACGTTTTGTAATTTATTCATAATCCCACGGAAATTGCTGGCTCGGCCAATAGCCTTCTCAACAGTAGTTATAAAATTATATTTCTTTAATAATTAATTGGTATATTTTGAAATAATTATTGGTTTTGCCATGATTTGACACACAAAAAGTAACCCAAATTAACTGCTGATTTTACGTGTTGAAAAAATCGCTTCGCATACACCATGCGCAACAGCTGATAGATTGCTTGGAAAATAATTAACCATATAAACAAACAAAAAAGAAAAAAGCGGATTTTATGTGTAGAATTAAATGTGTGTACGCAAAAGTGGTGCGAAAAAGCCATTGCAGCATCCACATCTTTTCCAACACCATGCGGATAGCCACCTTCTGCTAAAAATCGAATTGTGCCGATTGGCTCAGCCGGAAGTTTTCAATAAAACTAAACAGAAAATTACATATGTAGTTACATATTTTTGTTTTAATTTGTTTTAACATTTGATTTGTTTTAACAACTTACGCCTTGTAATCCAAACCAAGGGAATTCTAACCATCCCTCAAGACTGCGCTCTATTTGCTAACAGCTTTTGTTTTAAGATTCCTTTTCCGTCATAGAAACGGCTGCAGCAATCGAATTCATTGTTTTTCGTTTATATTTTTTGGAAAATATTTTTAACGATCCTTAGAATGTAAACCAAAAACATCTGTTTTTCATTTAAAAGCTTGGTTATACTAATTCGAACTTAGGTCAAGAGGATGGCAACACCGACTTCAAATTCATCGGAATTCATAATACCTTTTTGTACGAATTTGTGACGGAGAGTTCCCATTACGTGTGATGTTCACTCGGAATTCATAATAAGGCTGTATATTTTATTTTCACGCAATTAGTTTATGTTGCTTAAAATCAATAAAACTAAGCTACAACTTAATTTTGTTAAATATTTTTTTTTAAAAGTTCCCTTGCCGAACAGATATGGTGCTAATTAAATTATGGTGATGGTATCGACTTCTAATTGTGTTAAATAAAATTGTGTCATCTTTAGCATACCTGAACTTTAAGCAATGTAAATTACAAGAATAACAAAAACACTCCCCCAAAGTAAATTTTACAGGTACATTAATATACACACACACACACACAAACAGTGCCAAAAACGCCAACACTTCCATCTATACATAATACTTAACAGCATAATCGACCCCATGAGTATGTACCTAAAAAAAAAAAATAGTGAATGCATGCTGAAGTTTAGTGTTGAGCATTTTTTGTTTCTCATTCGTTCGCAAAAGATCAAAGAATTTTTACATTCACAGATAAAAGAAAAACCAACGTAAGCTGGGACTTAAACATTGCATTCGCCAACAAAGTTTTTCCCTCTCTACTTCCAAATTGTGTTAAGTTCAATTGTGCCAACTTTTACACCCCTGAACATGCAAAACAAAATTGTAATAGAAAAGGGTATAAATTCTTACACCGCAACACAACCTTCGGTAGTAATTTATTTTTCGATTTCTCAGTAAGTTGTAACCCGATTTTGTCCACTTTCAATACCGTGCAAGAAGAGCCAATTGAAAACCGAGTAATTCAAAATTGAGGTCAATAAATTGTCTAATGGCTTCAAAAATGGCGTTTAAAAAAAAGTGATTTTTGCTATATTTACCCTTTTTTAAAAAGTATAACAAAACACTTTGCATAACGGTTCAGCTAAGGAGACTACTTTATGAATGGCGTCCTCTCGGCGTCTACTTTCAAATCTTATAAAAAAACTATATCACCCCTGTCGTGAATAAAATGTGAAATGTTTATTCCCATAAAATTTTCATTTCCCCAGTATGGAAATTTGCTATCATGAATATCATGGTAACGTTTGCTCTGCTATCAATATGTAGTGAGTGTTCAATAGGGAAAAAGAAAATGTAAAAATTATTGAAAATTTGTGCGTAAGTGGTGTAAAATGTAATTAAATTTAAGTTTTGTAATTAATATACACATAATTGTAGTTTAAAAGGTAAGAAAATGTTCAGAACTGGTGCCATTATATCAATACAAGAGGAGCAACAGCGGCATCTAATCCATTAGAGTTGCCCGTTGCATTGTAAGTGGGTTAAGTTTATTTACAGAATTTAAATCAATTTGCTTCCATTTCAGATTTATTTAACATTACAGGGTGCATAAATCGGCGTTTTCATACCTGTTGAATATTTCAACAGATTCTCTGCCGGAAACAAAATAATAATTTGCTATTTCGTACATCGTAAGTGCATGTTTAAGTTTTTTTGCAATGGGTCGTTTATTTTGCATCATATTAGCGGTACTCAGCGTTTGGTGCGTTTTTGGTTGCGACTATTTGCGTTTGCGATTATATTGCAACTGATATTGAGCACCCTTTTTAAAAACTTTGCAAATTTTATTGCTCTCCAAATAACAGCTGATAAATTAATACACAATTTTTAATTTTTCACCTTTTATTTTTTTTGGTAATTGCTGCTGGCTTCATCTCTACTATTTTTTGTTTGCTTTGTTTTAAAATGCCAGCTGTTCGAGTGTCAGTGTTGCAAACGCAATACTCATGTGAAAAAAGCAACACGTAATTAGCGGTGCGTAAATGCAAGAATATTGCGAGTGCAACCTTGTATATTTTGTTGTTGGGTTGCAAAGAAAAAGCAACGATTTCTTGCATTCGCACTTACGCAAGACATTTGCACCAAATAATGAACTGCGCTATTGAGAAGCATGTCATGTTGCACATTATTTATTGATTCACACCTAAAACTAGTTTTTATTTAATTTGTATATCCATTAAATGTAACAACTACATTCCTAGTTCCCAAAAAAAAAAAAAATTAACAAATTGACACACAAAATGGGAAAAATGTCTTTGGAAAATCCGTGCACGATAAGGTGAAATTTTGTATGGGAACATTTTTTTGTGCATGTCATTTACCGCTGAATTACATATCAGAAAATAGGAACACATTTTATGGGAAAAATCATGATACAACTAAAGGCCGTGATTCACTATCCTACTAAATCGTACGATTTGTTAACAATGACATGTGTGTCCAAAAAGTGTTGTAGTCTGGACTAAAAGTGTATGTGTGTGAAAGACTTTTTGACAAGTCTGCCCAATTTGCTAATCTTTTGAAAATTTTCAAACACTTATCTTATTCTATGCGATTAGGGTTGCCTTTTTGAAGTTGTTTGCAAAAGTATAATAGTGTGGCCATTTTGATGCGACTTTTTAAAGTAGGACAGAATTCTATCAGATTTAGCTAGCAATTTTCAGTGAATGAATCCTACGATTGAGTAGGATAGTGAATCACGGCCTTAATAGGTAGCCTCTTCAGGTAAATCGTTAACCATGATACAACTAATAAGGTAGCCTCATCAGGTAAACCGTTAATCATCTGACTACATTAAGGCCGTGTCAGACAAAACTTTTGCTTCGCGTTACGTTACATACACGCTTTGACATTTAAGATAAATGTACATGTTTATATGGCACTTGTCACATACATTTTATTTGACGCAAAGCAAAGCAAAAAGTTGGGGGGCATCTTTCATCTTTTTGCGCGCTTTGACAATTAGCGGCTTTCATTTTTTCTTGGCGTCAACAGAAATCAAAAAAAATTCCAAATAAATAAATAAATTTTATAAATTTAATGAATAAATTCATTTGAAAAATATAATAAAGAAAACTACAAATAAGTACATATATAAAATATTTTATATATTCAATATTTTATTGATAAACAAACAATGCGCGGGTCTTGTCAAAGTTTTTATTGTGACATACACTTTTTGTTTTACGCTTTTCTTTCACAGTTTTTGACAGTTTACAGAAGTTGTACAATAACAAAATGCATGTTATTTTTATTGAAGTTGTTCTTATTGTAGGGAAAATGTTGTATTGTATTGTACTGTATTATTACTAGGTTGGTCCAGGTTGGCCCTTTGCACTGCGACCATATATGATCTATTATGCAACCCTTTATCCCTCACGAGTTTAATACATCAAGAGAGAGTATTAGCTCCTTCTGTGGAGGCCCTTGCAAGTCCTGTGAACCCAAGCTATAGGCCTGCAACAGCCTGTGTCTTTTGTGGCCTAGTGCCACACATTCGATAATCAAGTGTTCCATTGTCTCCTCTTCTTCTCCGCAAAATCTGCAGATTGCCGTAGTGGAGAAATTTTGCATCTATACCATTCTGTATAGATGCTTCTTGCAGGTATAGTGGCCTGTTAGCGCCCCACACAGTGTGCTTAGATTCTTTCTATTTAGTTTTAGAGCGAGGTCCGCCCTCTTAGCATCAAAGCTAAGAAATTTCTTTGAGTGTTCCAGACCCCTAGTGTCGTTCCACAGTTTTTCTGTGATGGATGTTGTCCATTTTCTCATCTCCCCCTTGAGGAGGAGTTTACTAAGGCCAAAGGATGGAGTGGGTCCAATGAAGGTCCCATTGGCTTCCTTTTTGCGTAAGTGTCAGCCAACTCGTTATCCTTGTGCCCCTCATGACCTGGCACCCATATCAGAGTAATCTGATTGTGAGTGGCCCAGTTCATTTAGCTTGTCGCGACATTCCAGAATTGTTCTGGATGTGAACGTATAGCTGCTCAGGGCTTTGAGTACCGACTGACTGTCGGAGAGGAAAAGGTTACCTTGTTAGTTGTATCATGGGGAAAATTTGAAATTTGGGAAGTGGGAAAACATCCCTGCAAGAAATGGCTGATGGAAACTAACACAGTAACAGCTTATTTACTAACACATGCAAAGCAATTTATAATATTTTGATTTTCCCGTATTAGTTTGGTAATTTCATTTGGAACTATGTTTATGCATTTATGTTTTTATAGGTTCATTTGGTTTTTTTCTTTGAAAAAACATAGTGCTATGGATGTTTTTTCCATATGCTTCAGTTTTCTATTGTTAAAACTGCTATTGACTACTGTTTTTCTCTTCATTTTATCTAAATATGTCTAAAATAATTTATTTTGTTCTCCTTGTATAGTTTTTTTTTTAATTATTCGAAAAAAACTCTTTTTTTAATTAGTAATAAAGAAATAAATAGCATTGCATGTAAATTTGTGGGCATTTTGAAAATAAAAGATTTCGAATGATCGCTTTGCTGAGGTGGTAACGCTGGTTAAAAAAATAGCTCACACGTACACGAATGTTTACATCAGTTTTTTCATTTTGCCTTTAAGAAAATGATAGAAACCCTGATGTATGAATCCATCAGGCGTGTCGGTCATATGATGGATCATATGACCGACACTGTTCTTGCAGGGATGCTAGGGGAATAATTATTCATGATAGGGGTGTATGATTTTATTGTAGCTGTGCACCTAGAAGTAGGTGCACACGTAGATATAATTGAATATATGAATATGTACCTATGCACTGAAAAATTTCATCCCTTTTATGTCCCGCACGTATGTACATACGATATGCTTGATGTTTTGTAGGTCAATATTTTAAATGATTTACTGCTTTTTTCAATATATAGAAACCTCTGAGTGACACACTAAGTCCAAAACGTAGGTTTTAAAAATGTTATGATTACTGATTTCTATTGAATTGATCAAGTTTTTAAATAAGCACATACATATGTATCTCATAAAGGCGTATTCACAAAACCTAAAGTGATTGCGAAATGTGAGTATGAATTTACACAAACAACACTTTCTTAAAGTTTAAAGTTTTCCATCGTTCAAAATTGCAGTTTAACGATTCGAATTTTTCCATCAGCCACCTGCTAAACACAATACCTACTTTATCACACACTTTCGCACGCACATACAACGAATGAGTTCGCATCAAAATTTATACCTACCGAAATTAAAATTTAAATAAACTTTGTTCTTTTTTTTATATATGTAAATAAACATACATATGTATGTATATTACATACACAGTACTACATATCAATTAGAACACTTAAAGAATTGCTGAACTTCTATCAAAACGCATGTAGTAATTCTGCACACATTTTTATTTTAATCTTCTACGTTTTATTAAATAACACTTTTTGCTCACTTTGTAAAAATTTTAAGCGCATAAATTATTTGCAAATTATAGGTAGCAATTGAAAATAGGCAGGTACCTATTACTTAATTTTTATAGCCAAGAGTAAATTCCATGTAGTCGCAACGTACCTTTGTAGGTATGTAGAACTCTTATTGCTTCATTCATAAAAATTCTTAATTTCGTTATTTATGGGCTGAATGAAATTTCTTTCGTTTTTATGGTTTTAATAATTAATTTTATTATTATTATTATTATTTTGTTTTTTTTTTTTTTTGTTTACATGCACCCACCTACAATAGGTACGAGATAATGATTGTGAATAACACTGATCAAAAAAAACACTTTGTGGTGTGCAGTTCTTTGTTAAACAACTTCACATTCTAATTAACACTTCACATTATTCAGTTGGCATAGAAAGAAGTTCTTAAGGCCTGTGGAAATTTTCCCACAAAATCACACGTTAAAAAATAAGACAAAAAGCTATCACTTTAATAAAAAGTACAAGTGATTTTTTCGCTGTTCTAAAATTCCCGTCAATTTGTTCTTCAATGATACATGACTGTTAACTGTCTGGTTTTTTCATTTCTCCAAATAAATATACAAACCATTCAAAGCGACGATATTTTTTTTTTTTACAATTCACACGAAAACAAATTATTTTCTCTCGCTGTGTGTAGTGTTGTTTGTATGCACGTATTCCAGCAAGTAGTCTTTGTGCATGTATTATCTCCGTTCAGCGTTGCCACCTCGTGTGCAATTAAACAAAATTCGTACTAGGGTAAGTGTGCATGTTTTCTTTTAAAAAGCAAATAAATAAGAACGAGTATGAGCTAAGATAAAAATATAAACAAAATTGTATTAGAAATATTTTCTTCTCTCTCCCACTGACTTTCAATTTAAGCTTCATTATTTCTCTGCCAACTTTTCAACGTGCGCGTTTTCTTAGCAGCTTTTTAGTTAGTAGACAAGAAGTGAATAGTGATCTTCAAATATCAATTTAAACTAATTACTAGTCAAAAATGTATTAGAAGGAAAAATTTCAATTATGTTTTAAAACTATAAAATTTTGCATTTGCTTATATATTTTTGCCTAAAATTGTATGCCAAGGTTGGGAACAAGGGTTCCAAGGGTCGACATTCCCTCTACTTAATTGTGAATAAAAGCGAAACGCGTCCATTGATTTTTATGATTTATGTCTCATTTTATTCATAGGTTATGCAACTTTACGTGAAAGTAATAGGACTTGACAGTTTTTTTTGCCGTTTTGGAGTTTTTATGAATTAAAAATTTAAAAAATCCAATTTTTTTAGGCGAAAAAAAGTTTTTTTCTTCATACATTTATTTATAAGTGCAAAACTTTTGCTTATGTGGCAAAACATTGTATAAACAGATTAAAGGAATTGTAGTTCTTAATTTTTTAAAATTTATTTCAGTTTATTCGGACTAGTGGTTCTCGAGTTATGACAAACAAAAAAGCCTAAAACGTGACAAACTCCCCTACATGATACTTACTAGCTTCAAATTAATTTTTAAGTTATTATTTGAGGTACCAAGTCCAAACGATGATGCAGAAGTTCTTCTTTTTGGGGCTACTTTCATAGCCAATTATCAGAATTGAGTACCGAAATCATGTGTTGTACAGTGTAATACTTAAATTTCTCAAATTACATAATAACATATAGGGTACATAAAAGCAGCTACCAATTGAGCTTAAAAACTCACAAGACACTCAGAAACAATAAATTGTTGGCAGCCCAATATCATATTGGCGCTCAAATCGAAAAAATTTCATTGCATAAATATTGCACTCTACTTTTATTGTTCGAGCCCTTAGGTCACTTGTTTTTTTTATAAATGTTTATTAAGTTCGATATTTCTATATCACAATGGATATCTTCTTCAGGAAGATTGTGATATCGAATTTAATAAACATTTCTAAAAAAAACAGGTGACCTAAAGGCTCGAACAATTAAAATACTAAACAACAAAGGTCGCAAAATTAGCATCAAGAATATTGCACGCTACATGAAGCAACACAAATTCTCTGCAATTGTGTAGAAATTACGTAAAAAATATTGTAGCTATAATGTTTACTTCATAAAAATATAAATACCGGAAAATAAACACTTTTTCAGGAGAAATTTTTGTATTTCATTTGATTTCGTATAATTTTGTATCAAGTGTAGTATAATTCTACGAATCGTTGGTGGCATCACTGTGTCCATCAAACGTCTGAGCGTATATAGTACCAGTGGAGTAATATTTAAATGACAATTGTCGTCACGATGACATATAAAATTATTTAGCATACAGGGATGATAAACACCAATTAACTGAATTCATAAATTCTAAGCTTTGTCAACTAAACTGAGTCACTGCACTAGACTTGGTCGCACAGAAAAAGTAGGGCCAGTCAAACCCTAGGATGATAATTAAATGACACAAAATTTCTGCCACGCCTTTTAACGACGCCATTTAAAATTGGATCGACGTCAAATCGTAAATACGAATTCTTATATCTTGGTTCCATTCCCCTAAAGAACAATGGTTGCATGATACAAAGATATCAAAAAATATTTTTTGAAGCTCTCAAACCTCCCCACTTTTCTTTTTTAGGGTTCCTGACACTTCTACGTCCGTCCGTCCGTTACAGGACCCATTCTCCCAAACGGTAAGAGCTAGAGAGCCAAAATTATCACACTATATTTGGTTATTCGGCCGCTACAACAACAAATACTAAAAGCAACAAAAAGTTAGAAACTAAAGGGGTCCCCATACAAGAAACTGAGAAAATTAGCGAGCGAGACAAATAGTGAGGCCAAGCAGTGAGAATCGAACTAAAGGCCCGATAAAGTAATTAGCAGAAATCCAAGAACTTTAATTGTTCACGACTCCAGTACACTCTTGGGGAAAATTCCTACTAAAATGAGACCTTAATAGATTGTATAAAAATTATCCAATCAAAAACCAATAGTTTGCAGAGTTTTCTTGAAAAATTTGTAAGTCGCTGAATTTCTCATACCTGTAAACATTAAAATATACAAACAAACACATACCTACATTTAATTATTTATACGGAACACATACACTTGCATATGTTTTAAACGTGTTTTGTTGCAAAGGCACTTACCGGCAAATCCACACACAGCTACTCGTATTTAAGTGTGGCGCATAAGGATTGTGCCTCAAAATACGCTGGTGGTTGATTTTTTTTTTTTTTTTTTTTTTTGGTAGAAAACTAATTTTTGTCTTGTTCCCCAAACACTGTGGGTATGTGTGTTTATAACTATGTGTTCATTTCAGTGTTGCCAGTTTAGGGTGTTAAATTCTTTCGGGAGAAATTTAGGGGAAATTATTTTTTTTTTGGGGTATTTTAAGGGGATTTCTGTGTTTGGTTGATTCGGGTAAAATGGCAGGAGTTAAAAGATTTTTCAACTGATAAATTTGAAGACTTTAACGATTTTTAAAGTAAAATTAAATGAAATATTTTATGTTCATCTGGTAGCTTCAAGTACAGAATTTTGCAACTGGTAATTTAAGTACCTTTTTTGTTGAGTTAAATGAATTTTTTCCTTATGGATCATTTCTTTGAATTTTTTCCGTTTGTTAAGAATTGGGAAAATGAAAATCTCTAAGAACCTCTTTTAATAAAAATGTCAAAAGAACGCAAAAAGCGAAGAAGACTTAGAAACTCTTAATATTTTTGGAGAAACTTAATTTTTTCTACATACGCAGGCATCAATTTCCAGCTGCCTACAAATATGTGCTTGGATCTCAAAATCTGTGAATACAAATAAATCGAAAATTTATAATAAATATACATACGCCTGAAATCATAACATATGCACTGAAAAATACATATAATCAGTTAATTTTTACTTCTTTTTAATTGGGGAAAGTTTAACAATTTTATGCATTTTCCGCATTGTCAATGCATTAATATTGGTGATTCGCAAACGAAAGCAGAATGTTCAGCAAAATTATTTAGGGGGATTTTGTAGAAAAACATTGATTCTTAGGGGTTTTTAAAATTTTTCTGTTGGGAGGAAAAATACATTGAGCTGGGAACACTGGTATATTTAATATTGAAGCTACAAATTATTTACCTATTCAGAAAAATGAAATTGTGATAAAATAATTCAATTACATATGCACACACACACACACACACACAGTTACCGCCAAGCAAAATTAATTTAATCAAATTAAATCAGGCGAATGTTTAAGGAGCTACTAAAACAAATGTACATACATATACGAATATACACTTATGAAGTAATTGTGGCGATAAGACACTTTTTATACATTATGTATGTATGTATGTATGTATGTATGTATGTATGTATGTATGTATGTATGTATGTATGTATGTATGTATGTATATTAACCAAATAAGATAGAAAGAACTCAAAATCAAAATTCTAATCAAGTACGTACTTATGTGCTTTTTCACGTCATTGTACGTGACATTCTACCCCTAAAAAACTGCATGGATATAAAGAATACGAGACTTTTCAAAGATACGAGTAACTGAACATCTCGGTGCTTCACCCAAAGGGTTTCTATAATAACAAACAGTGTTGTACACGGCTGCGTCGAATCGTAAATACCTTCTGTAATAGTGAATGTCAATTCATATGTGCATAAGAGTTCGTCTTATTTGTATGGGAAATTGTTGTTTTCGCGGAGTTTAGATCGCCGTACCTCCCAAAAATGTTCCCCACAGTAGCAAACTGCATTACGCCTTAGAAGAAGGCGTGCCGCATCCGCCCACAAGTGAAAAAATGCACAAAATGTACCAAAACTGCTTTTGGGATAATATCTAAGATTGACCCTCATAAATTTTCTGTTTGCAGCTTTTTACCAAATCAAGGTCTGGTATCACACACTCATAGAAAAATGTATTTTCATACTGATGACAGCGTATCATAAAAATTTTAACATCAATATTATGCCAAACGACATCGAAGATGTAAAACCTGATATTAACCTGATGACAAAAGTCAATAGAGAATTTCGGCATAAATTGAGTGTCATCGATGTGAAGACTGCTGTGACATCAATTCTATGGTGCAAAATGTTAATAACTTTTTTTATAAGTTTTACCAAAAGGAAAGAAATAAAACTGTATTAAGTTTTATTAATTGTAATTATATTTAAAAAAACTTATGGTTTAATTTATTATTTTTGTCTTTAAATGTATACCTAAACGGTTGCAATAAATGGCATCATATTGACGTATATTTGCCATCACTGCAGTAATTTTTCATAAACATCATATTGATGACACTAGTAATTCTACGTAACTTTCTTTGACATCAAAGAACGGAACAAAACAAACATGCTAATCATATCTATCAGGTAACCGCATTTATGCATGTTTGCTGTTTAGTCTACAAAGAAATCTATTTTTTATTATTATTTTATAATTTTTTTAATTATTTTGTTTTATTAATAAAAATTTTCTTTAAAATAATTTCAGTAGTTTTACATTTTCAATTCGAATAATCTTTTAGTTGAAGTCATTTCTGTAATGTCATCGGATAGATGAGTTTTTAACATCAAATTCAATCGAAGTTGTCGTTTAGCTGATGTTAGTTTGTCAGTGTATTGATAATACTTTTTGATTGCATTTATTTCAATTGGTCATGTCTTTGAAGTTAAAGTTTCACCATATTGACGTACGACTAATCATGGCTTCGGTGTCAGAAAGACATGGCATTGATGTAACAATTGTTGTATTTATCGCTAATAACAATTAGAACACCATATGTAAAATTTGACATCACCGTGATGAAAAGTGTCATGGGGTCAAAAACGATGTTTTTTGTCATCGTATTCATGTTAAAATACATCATAGCAATAATGGTTTTTCTATGAGTGTACAGACAAAGAATTTTTTTTAATATTCTCCTTATCAAAAATAGTTTTAGAAAATTTCGCCAACGCCTTTACTAGTTCTGGGGTGCCTCTAAAAGAGTCAAACGTGTAACTAACTCCCTGATCTATTCAATCAAATAGTCCATTAACTATCTCCTCTTTTCAGTAGGCTCCCATACAAAAATGTTCGTAAAACTTTTTTTTCACTTTCCTAATTAGTCCCTGTGGTGGCTCAGGCGTAGTCAAGAGAAGACACAGGATTACGGGTGGTGCAATTTCCCATTTTTAAAAGTAAGGCGCACTCTAATGTGCATAAATTCTAAGGGAAATCCGAGTACGTTGCAAACTACCTTGGAAACCTCTTCGGAAATTGGCAATCTAGCATACGTGCTGCAAGACGACACTAACAAAGTTGCAGATTAGTAATTGCAAATTTGCTCCAATCAAAAATATTTATGTTGTTCGTTTCTGCAATGTAAAATTAGTACTAAAAATTTGTACAAAAATATTGAGCTAATTTAAAATTGCATTCATTCCAATTGTTAGAATGCCTGAGTGAATATGGTGACTGATCAATAGCCGTCGGGCGAACGAAAAGCACTATACTAAAAGAAATATAAAACGCAATAGGAATGAAATGAGATTGGGATAAAAGACTAAAAACAAAATGACATCTTAACAATAAATTTTGTTTAGAGTTTCATACAAAATCAAGTTGATTTGAAATGAAAATCCTATGAAACAAAGTCACTACCGAAATGCTTAAAATCAACTTTGTTTTCTACGTTTTTAAACTGGTTTCTCTTTTGTTTGTGTATGCAGCTTTATGAATAAATACTAACACCCGAATATATTTGAAGATTTCTAGTTTTTGTGAATTTTTGGAAAACAAAAATTTTAAAAAAAATTTTCCTAATTATTTCACAATAAGTCCAGGAATATTGTTTTACTAAAAATAAAATCCAACACACAGTTTCATTTCTTTGAGTTGTGACTTTTATGCTGCGTAGAGACGGTACTTAATAATGTATGAGTTGTAAAAGGGTGGTTAAATTTTAAGGTCCGATGTTGATTTTGATTAAAACACAAATTATTTAGGAAATTTTTTCATTTCTTTTCGTTATGATAATATTGGTTTGGTTCACTTTTGTATGGAACAAAATATCGGCCAAACTCCAAGCGAGTATCGAAATTTTCGATAACGCTGAGGCATAATTAAGATAACACAGCCATTGAATTTGTCGCGCAAAACAGCCATTGTTTCGTTAGCTGCGTGGCGACAGGCACACACCTGTTGAGACCATGTATTGTGCACATTCATATCTTCCAATTCGGGCCATAAAAAGTTCGTTATCATCTCACCATAGCGAACACCACTCACAGTAACTGTCTGACCGGCCACACCGTCAGCCCATAAGCCTCACCAATTAGTCACTCTTTTTGAATGCTTTGGCCTTTCGATAATAACTCTTGGATTACGATTCGCCCAAATGCGGCAATTCTGCTTATTGACGAATCCACTGAGGTGAAAATGTGCCTCATTACTAAAAATGATTTCCTTCGAAAATTGATCATCCACTGCTGCCATTCTGGCCACTAACAACACTTGGAATGGTCAAGAGGCTTTAGTTGTTCAGTCAATTGCACCTTAGAATCTTGCAAATGCAAGTCTTTATGCATAATGACCATCCATGACGAGCATGAGGGTTATAATTGTTGGCCACGACGACGATTTGAGGTTGTTCAGACACTTATGGCCAATTTTTGACTCAATATTTGAATGTGAAATTAGTTAATTTTCATTTAGATTTGAGTTGTATTCAAATGCAGTATCAGTTTTTCAGTGGTACATTTAATTATATCAAGAGTATGGCAGCATCTTTTCATTTCCTAAACTTTATGGAAAGCAGCCGTTTCTTGTTGTAAAATAAAATTATTTTTTATGAAAATCTATAATCGGCAATGACAAACTTACCCCCAATTTTTGACTTTTATTTTAAATGCCATTTCAATTTAAATTTAATTTAAATACAAAATTGAGTCAAACAGTTGCTATTTAAATCAAACTTAAACGGCCTGCCGTGCCCATTTAAAATCGATTTAAGTTTTTCGTACTGCCATATGATTTTGACAGTTTGGTTTTGTTCTGCAAATGCAGAAAACTGCACTTTTTTTTATAACACACACAAAACTGCGAAGCTTTTGGCTCGTCTGCAGAAACACCCAAAGCCTTCGGCATTAATCGAACCTGCGACCTCGGAGACTCTTAGTAGGACACTTTACCAATTCATCCATCGAGGCGTTGTTTCATAATTTGATTTCTTATTATTTCCAGAAGGTAATCAACTTCTGTGGCAGTGAAATGGGGAGTCCTTTTATCACTTTTGCTACTCATTTTAATAATTTTTACAAAACAATTTATTATTTTCTAAACTTTTCACAATTTCACTTGCTTCCAAATTTGTTTAGACAGCTGTTTTTTATTGAGTTATCGATAATTTTTTGACACTTACATTGTGCTGCCGTACTTTTATTACAATTAATTACCAAAAATAATTTTAGACTGTAAAACAGAAAGCTATTTTAAATCCAAATTAAATTTTAAGGAAAATTTACTAATTTTGTATTTAAATCCCAAGTCAAAAATTGGGGGTCAGGGAAATAAAGCCATTTAGTGATTGTACTATTTGTAGTCCTTATCATGATACAACTAAGAAGGCAACCTTTTCCCTACAATAAGAACAACGTCAATAAAAATAACATGCATTTTGTTTTTGTACAATTCTGTAAACTGTCAAAAAGATGTCGCTTCTACATTTACAGCTGATTTGCTGTCTCATTTTGGCTGCCTTTCATTTCTGCATTCTCTTGACAACCTAAAGTAGTCAGATGATTAACGGTTTAGCCGATGAGGTTACCTTTTCGTTGTGTCCTGGTCCTTATCATACTTTTATTTTGAACAATTTTAACAGTTTATTTTATAGAGGCTGCTTGAGGCAAAATCTCTTTATGCAACTGTATGTGTGCATTGTTTTCTTTTTAGGCACATCAGCAACAAAAAACACTACAAACCATATGATTAAGCTCCTAAACATAAATGAACTTTAAATGTTCAGATTGCAACTTAAGGGATCAACACTTAAGTTGCAATCAAAGAAGTCTTGAAAAAATGAATTTTCTGCTTAACTGCTACTTAAAGTTAGATTAATTAGATTAATTAACAACTAGAAAGTTGGCCATTAGTCTTTCATTCTAAAAAGTAAGTAATTCCCTTATCCCTGCTGATTAAGCACACGCGATTCACTCAAATGGAAAACTTTGCCCAATACTAATTTCGAATAAAATTAATTCAATTGATATGAAAACTAAAATTTTAAATAGACACCATGTTAAATAAGTAGTTTTCCACAATTGAATGAAGAGTTCATGTTTGCTTAATTAATGTGCGTTCACATTACACAAATATTTGCCGGTAAAAGCGTGACCACTATTTTCTAGTTAGTTTTTATTTTGACCATAAGGATACATTATTAGAGTAACATTATATATAAAAAGATCATCATCATCAGTTTAAAGTTCTATTTGCTCACAAACCAACAGCTAGAACATTTTGTCACACAATTTCTAAAATTTCAAAATCTACTTTTAGACTAATTTTAATGCACCGTGTCAAGTTAAATGCTTCTGCAAAATTTTACAATCATACAACTAAAAGAAGAATCTTCTCCGCAAAATTCTAAAAGCGTTATTTACATCTTTCTGGTCCCTTTCTGCGATGTACTACAAGTCTATGTGTCAAGGTAAGTGTTTAGGAGAAAAGAAGAGAAGAGTTCCCACTGTTAAGGTTTTTGTTTCTCCCGTAAAATTTGTTCAATGTAAATTGAGGATTTTATTAAATTATATACACATACATCTGTACACTAGTATTAAAAAAATTTATTTCGTTCAATTTAACTTCACAGTCGAACCTTGTGATTCGCAATTGCTAATTACTTTATAGAGCTTTTAGTTCGACTTTACTTCCTCAGAACTGACAAAGATTTTTTTATGGTAAAATTGTAGAGATCACCATTTTTAAAGCAGACAAGAGAAGCAATGTTAAAGATTTATTGGCTGGGGGACATCAGAGCCTTGCTCCGAGGGATTTTGTCGTCGGCCGTTGTCTTGTTAAGAAACTGTTGAACTGTTGAAGTAAAGAATATGCTTTCTTTACTTCAACTTGCTCTCCATCGTTCATCTGCAACACGTCTTCAGATTTACATATTTTGTACTTATCTGAGAAGCCAAAGCAAATACATACATTTGCTTTGGCTTATCAGATACAGCTGACCAGTTTTAAGAAGGGTTGTATTTACACAATAACAATCTACTAATTTTTGTCAATACTTTAATAAAAAATCAGCCAACACTTTAAATTACCGATCTGGTATGTCTGTGAAGTAAATAGCAAAAATTTCATGCCGTAAGCCCAATCGAACGCAAGCTGTCGAAATAGAGAAATTCAAATTGATGCGAAATCGAGCGACTACATTTCGATCGCTTATACTTTCTTGCGACATTAAGGAACAGGCAGTAATTCTTAATCATACATTGTGAAAATGGCCGTTAAGGCCGTGTCAGATAAAACTTTGTTGCTTTGCGTGACGTTTATAACTTTGAAAGAAAAGCGTAAAACAAAAAGTGTATGTCAGAATAAAAACTTTGACAAGACCCGCGCATTGTTTGTTTATCAATAAAATATTGAATATATAAAATATTTTATATATGTATGTACTTATTTGTAGTTTTGCTTATTATGTTTTTCAAATGAATTTATTCATTAAATTTATAAAATTTATTCATTTATTTGGAATTTTTTTTTTTGATTTCTGTTGACGCCAAGAAAAAATAAAAGAAAATGAAAGCAGCTAATTGTCAAAGCGTGCAAAAAGATGAAAGATTCCCAACTTTTTGCTTTGCTTTGCGTCAAATAAAATGTATGTGACGAGTGCCATATAAACATGTACATTTATCTTAAATGTCAAAGCGTGTATGTAACGTAACGCGAAGCAAAAGTTTTATCTTTACTCTTTACTGTTCATCTGTAACAAGGCTTCACATTTAAAGAGCAAAACTATTCTTTCTAATCAGGTGTGCAAGGAATCGCTTTCACTACTATCCTCCAAAAAAAAAGGCAATAGTATCCATATTTATTAAACTATACATATAAATTGATAATAAATGAATTAATAACCACATCGAAAATTACACACACAATTCGTTCTTGAAATGTATTTTTCTACCAACAGCTGCTGCGAAACTCAACTTGAAATTATTAAAACAGAGACGTTAAATTTACTACGCGGAAAGCATATACCGCAGAAATGAATAATTGCAATTTTCATATCGATCGATATTTCTTTACGTGCCGTGCGGTATCAATAGTACTACCCCCACTACATTCACCCTGGCAACCAATTTCTTCTGTCGAACACCGCACAAAAATAAAATATCTCAATGTGAAGATCAAAGATTTTGTTGAAGATTTCCATGCCAATGTTAATGAATTAGTGATTGTATTTGTTTGCAAGCATACACAGTCCCAAGGCAAAAGCGTAAACAAATATAGTGGTCACACTTCGTGCGGCTAATATTTGTGTGAAGATGCCTTTAGAAATAATTAATTTCGGGCATTTACTTTTCACAAGCAGGTGTTACACTATTCATGAGAATATAAAAAAAGGTGTTAATTTTAAAATTTTGAAAATAAATACTGTTTAAAAATAGCAAAACAAAAAAAAATTTATGGAAGTTAAATTTTTTAGCAAACATGCTCTTTACTACCCAATAGCAGCTCTGGCCAATGGAAAATAACTGAGTTATATCAAAAAATAAAAAATAAAACAAAAATATTATCAAATCAATACCAATAAAAAAAAAAACTACATAATTTTTATTACATCCTTTTTGTTCAAATGTTTGCTGGGCTGGCGGCACAAAGTAATGGATTTTATTTTAATTTCCATATGTACACATGTACATACACACATCCATATGGATGCATAAAATATGGAAATAAATTAACCTGAACTTTCTGACAGCAGAACATTAAATATGACTGAATTTAATGTTGTTTTTTCTGTGATATAAAAAAAGTCTAAAGAAAAGTCGATGTTCTTAATTGCTTTTGTGTTTTTTGTTTTTGCTCTTTCTTGTTCACAAACACACATGCATATGAACATGGGTAAGTAAGTGTGTATGTGCACATGCAAGTGCTTGTACTTATTAATTTAAAAGGTCATAGAGTATAAACAATAAAACAAATGTACTGAAAGCCATAAAAATTAAATTAAAAACAGAAACTTTATAGAAAAAATAATGGATTATTTAAGATTTCAAAGCACAAAAGATGAAAATCTTACAGTAGCCAACAAAAATGTAACTTTCCCAACGGCAAACAAACACTTTCCAGCAGTAGAAAGTGAAACGTAAAGACCTCAAGCCAACGTGTCGCCATCACATAACGATGACTCGATGCTCGAAAGCAGAGGAGTAGAAAAGAAGGGAAGAAAGGAAAGAGTTCTGGAAGAGAAGGTAATAAAAAAGTGAACAGTTTGTGGAGAGGGAGAGTAGAATAGTGCTGGCTCACTGACTATTATAAATCTGTTCCCAAAAAAAAAGGGGGGAAAAACGAACTCAGACGTGTGTCGTTGACAGAAGCCCCTCTTATGCGAAAAATTTTGAAGAAGAATTCCCAGTGCAAGAAAAGCTATTGGAGGTGGAGTAGTCTCCTCCGCGTCTACATCCATGACAACTTCTGCAGAAGTAATTGGAAGGCCGTCTAATGTGATCAACAAAGGGACCAGTGATGGCTGATACAATGCTTCTTATGCGGCACGTAGGATTGTACTTCTCTTGTTCCTTTCAAGTTCAAAGGAGGCCATAAGCTCATCGACATGAAACTCGTATGAAGGCGCTGAAAACTATATCTTCCATGTCGGAACTAGAAAGAAGAGCTCTGTAAGTTTCAGACATTTCAGAAAAGGAGTAGCCCAACAGAATGAGGTTTGCCATCCTCCTTCAGATGCAACGTCTGTCTTGTAGTCGATCCTTTGCCAAGGTTCTTCTCGTAATTGCACCCATTTCCACGAACCTATTTAAGAGGAAAGCTTAAATGCCTGGCCGTATCATTCAATAGTGTGCAAATTTGCGAAATATACACCTGAAAGTAGATGTTTGCAAATTGTGATTCAGCAGCTGGTTTTGCAACAATTTAACTTCGTCACAAACGATTTGAAGTTATTTTTTTGCAAATTGCTATTTTTGTTTGGCGTGGAGGCTTCCCACCCTGTTGTGCTCTTTCCAAGAATTTTATATTCTAAAGGTTTATTTGACTTGAATGACTGAATTTTGCAATTGCTTACAAAGTTTAACATTTTAGCACCAGTTGCATATTGTGCGATGGCACAACATGTTTAAAAACTACCTTACGCCCCATTTACACATGTAAGAAACTTGTTGCAAGTTGTGTGTACGTACTAACAACCGATACTTGCTTGATTGTTTACACAGGCAAGTGCAAGCTCATTTTGAAAATGTCGTCAAAGAAAATTGCTTTACTTTGCAAAATAAAACGATTAAATGAAAACAATAATAATAAAACAATTATGCGGGAAAAAAGTATAAGATCACTGTTCCATTTTTGAACGGTTACCTTATTTGTGTATTGTATCATGATTTTTATAAAATTGTGAACACGAAGAAGGCAGCTCGATACCAGGTGGCCTTACAAGCCCAGCTGACTACTGCTTATAGCTTGTCAAAATACACAACACAAACACACATACGCCAACAAAGGGATGACAGTAATACAGTTTTTCTACCAACAAAATACCTCCAGTGTTTGTTGTTGTTGTTATGCGATTACCTGGTATCAAGCTGGCTTGAACACGAACAGTTCTTCGTCTGCAAGTCTACCAATTACAGTCCTGCTGTGAGAGTCAGTCTTGTGTTTAGCTGAATTTTGTTTTGAATCGTTTTATTGACTTACTGTCCTTTCACTTCTACATTATGTCCCGTAAGAAAAGCTAAAGAGTAAATCTAAATCATTCTTTTAAGTTTATAATAAATACTTCTCTTTTTCCCGCATAGACTTTTCGCCAAACTTTTATTCATAATGTATGAAATCGGGAAAAGAAGAAATACTCTGGCGGAATTTTTTATTTAGAATAGAACTGAGTTACAAAACAAAAAACACAGTTTTCTAAAAACTAAAAAAACTTGAATTATTTACAATTTTCACTTCTGCTTTTATTTCTTTTCTATTTTAATATAGAATTGTATTGATGACTTTCATTCGATAAAGGTTTGTCTACTTTTGTATTCTAAACGGGCGTATTGATCGATGCATACTTGACAATTTATTGATATTGATTTGACAATTTGTTAAAAAAAAAAAAAAAATACTTGTTTGAATAAAGATTCTTCCTTGTTATTCTAAATAAAGAAAATATATGCATAAAATTTTAATTGACAACAACACAAACACAACAAAAGTAAATAAATTAAATAATTGGGTAAGATTTGCACGTACTTTGTTTTATTAAAACGAAATATTTATGATATCGCAGAAATGGAAAAAAAGAAACAATTATTTAAAGTTAAAATTTGAAAAGACTCTTTTGTTTACAACTGACAGCAGGACGAGCGAGGCCAATGACCTGAACACACGTCACTCGTTGAGTAACGACGTGCTTAATTACATACTAAAAAAAAATAATAATAAAAAAACATAATTTAAGCAAAAAGATTCTGTTTGAAAAAAAAACAGGACTAATTTTTCTTTTCGCTGGAAAAATTTGATTTGCTGCCGAGTTATTGCTGGGACAATCAACGCGAACTTCCGATCCCCTACAATTGATAAAACCAGTAGGAATAATAGTACTAACAACAATCTCTGTTCTTAAGGCTGGTTTTGTTAATCATTTTGTAAATTAGATGCATTTTACAAGGTTTGTGAAATATACATACATACATATATAAATGCAATTTTGTGGTAACTGTAATATAAAAGCGGATTTAGTTTCTAGATCATTTATGGATGAAAATAGGACTGACTGTGCCTAAGATAAATTTTAAATTATTAAATTAAAGGAAAATGTAAATTATTTACATACAAGGATGATATACTTGGCAAAAGAAACAGTTTGATACCCATATTGCCCCATTTAAAATGAAGGGTTACCACCCCATTGCATTTTTGTGAAAACGCAAACTGGCACGAATTTCAAAAAAAGCTGAGACACGTGTTTAATGAAATCGCCTAAAGATTAAAATATGTTAATTTGGCATTTTTACTACAAACAGCTCCGAACGAAAAATTCAAAAACCGTTTTTTTTTTCTACAGAAGAATATTTCTTAAATAAATTAAGTCAAGTACGAGGCTGGCTCGCACTCTTAGGGTTCCGTAGGTATGTATGTGTAATGTATGTATGGAATGGCAATGTCTATTTTATAAATTTCATCTCTCTGTTTTTACAGCTACTTTATGTTGTATGTGGACACCTAGTAATTTTCCACTTGTTGTTGTTGCTGTAATTTGCTGTTGTAAGGCATCTGGGAATACATACACTGTGCGAATTTCGACTCTCTATCTCTTACGGTTCGAAAGTTATAGTTATTACTCTACGTTGTAGAGGGACACCTGGTACTTTTACAGTTGTTGTTGTTTTTAGCAAATGTTGTTGTGAAGCATATGTGAATACACATATTGTGCAAATTTCATCCCTCTGTCTCTCACGGATCGAGAGTAACGGCTAGTTGTTACTTTACGTTGTATAGGGACACCTGGTAATTTTCGACTTGTTGTTGTTTTTAGCATTTGTTATTGTAGGCCACATGCGAGTACATATATTGTTCACAATTCATCTCTGTCTCTTACAGCTTGGGAGTTACGGCTAATTTTTTACTCTACGTTGTATAGGGAAACCTGGTAATTTTCGACATGTTGTTGTTTTTAGCATTTGTTGTTGTAGGGCATATACAAACACATACATATATTCTGTGAATTTCAGCTCTTTGTCTTTTATAGCTTAGCAGCTACGGCTAATTGCTACTTTAGGTTGTATTGGGACACCTGGTAGTTTTCAACATGTTGTTGTCTTTAGCATTTGTTGTTGTAGAGCATCTATAAATACATACACTATGCAAATTTCAGCTTTCTATCTTTTACGGTTCGAGAGTTATAGCTAGTTGCAACTTTTCGTTGTATGGGGACACCTGATAGTTTTCGACTTGTTTTTAGTATTTGTTGTTGTAGCATCCTGTGAAAATTCAACATCCTGTGAAAATTTCAGCTCTCTAGCTCTTACCGTTACGGAGAATGGACGCTGTGACCGATGGACGGACGGACGGACGTACTTGTCTCCGTAATAGGGTTCCGTTTCACTCTGATGAGTACGGAACCCTAAAAAAGTACATCGACGATCATCCTTTGACCCTTTTGACACAGTTGTACGCGTCTTAAAGAAACCTATTGTATATGTTGGTAAGGAAACAGATTCTTAAATTAACAAAACATGCAAAAATAGACCCTTTTTCAAAACGGTCCAGCTTACGAGAGATCAAGGCTAGAGCCGAAATATTTTAAGTGATATCTTAAAAGAGTCCAAAGTTCATTTTTAGGAGGGTACACCTTGCACCAATTTTGCTCCCATACAACTTGAGAAGCTCTAATGTACATACATATATAGCCTTTGGTCAAACGTTTTTTTTTTTTATTGTCACTTACATCTTAATTCTGTTATTTCTCTTTATAAATAAAATATCCATATGTAATTTTTTAACAAGAAATCATTGAGATTTTGCCGTTAACTGGTTTTATTAATACGCCATCAAGAGGTTGTTTGCCTGATACCACATTTGCAAAGCTGGTGTTTATGAATGGAAATAAAAAACTTTTTTGATTAAAAGTATTTTGTATTTCAAATATGTACATATTTTTGTTACACTGTATTTTGTATTTCAAATACTTGCTTATAAAATGAAGTATTTTGTATTTTAAGTACATGGAACAAAAAGTATTTGTATTTTGTATTTTAAATACATCACAGCATGTATTCGGCCCAGAACTGCTCGCATCGATGCAATAGGATGTTGCCAATTTCATGGCTAATGCAGATCCCCATCTCATTATCGAGGCCACACTATTGACGTTGAATCGATGTCAATTCAATCTGTTATGCTCCAGCACCTCGGGTGGATATGCACAACAAATTTGCACTGTAAGTTTGCAATTTTCAACATTTCCATCTTGAAATATTTTATTATTATTCACAAGGTAAGATTTTTCGCCCTTGAATTTTTCATAAGGTGTAAACAAATGATTTAATTGAAAATTATTTAATTGATAACAATGAGGAAAAAAAAACGACGGAATTAATTTAAGCCCTTAACTGCTCGCAAGGGGCGACAGATGACGTAACATTTTTCTTATTTAAAGTACTCAAATAAAATAAAAGCCATTTAAACTCATTTCAATGCAAGATTTCTTTAAACATTAATAATGAACAAATATTTTTATCAACTTTTGTTTTTTCTTCATGTCAACTTGATTAACAAAAGTTTATTGCCTTCTGTTTGCCCATCCATGTGAGTATGATTTAGTAAATCAAGGTTCGGAAACCTGTTCCACTTCTAGTAAAGAAGTGCAGTAATGCCAATTTGTTGGCACTATTGTCACTAGTTCGGTTGTCATCCTCATAAAACCTCAAAAACCCATTTCTAAATTATGTCATAGAGTTTTAGAATATGCGTGTCACTTTATTAAATAGTATTTATTTTTGTTTAACTCATTATTCCAATCACAAAGATTTCGTGCAATCTAACGAATTTTTTATTAAAATTTTCAAATTGCTACCAAATAAGTGCCATTTCTGATGACATGCACTAAATTATAAGCCACTCTCATTCCAAAAGCACACTACTGACGCTACAGCTGATCATTATCACAATTATAATGACATTCATTCGTTGTTTCCAATAGAAAAGAGGAGCGTGATTTCTGAATGGGTGCTTGATTTTCTGACATAACCTTAAACTTGTGCATAACAATAGATTTTAGATAATTTAGTTTTTCGTGATTCAAACAAAAGTTTTTTTTTTTACTCTTATTACATGTTTATAGAAAACGAAAAACGCAAGCGAATTGAAATTAATAGCAGTTTTATTCATTAAATCATACTCTTTTATAAATTCCACGAGCATGACTAAAAGACTAGAAAAATGTGTCATGTGGGCCCTTTTTAGGGTTCCGTACTCATAGAGTAAAAACGGGAGACAGAGAGCTGAAATTTTTACAGTAACCGGCTTCTACAATAATAAATTAAAAAAGGTTAAAAACTCAAGGGAGTCCCCATACAAGAAACTGTGAAAATTAGCATGGAAGTAACTTTTGAATCGTAAAATATAGAAACTTGAAATTTACACAGAATATATGGTGACATAGATTCCACAGCAACAACTACCGAAAACAACAAAAGGTTAGGAAATAAATGGTGCTCCCATACAAGAAACTGCAATTAGCTGCAACTTTTGAACCGTAAGAGATAGTGAGTTGAAATTTGCATAGTATATGCAGTCACTAGGCCTACACAACAACATATGCCAAAGATAGCAAAACGTGAAAATTAAATGTCGGCCTTTGTACGGGGGCACCCTTTAATTTGAAAACAGACTTTCGTTTTTGAACGCTAAAAGATGGAGACTTAAAATTTTCACGGTATATGTAGTTCGTAGGACTCTACAACAGCAAATACCAAAAGCTAAAAAAAAGTTAAAATTTAATTGGGGACACCCTTTAGTTTGAAAAGCTTTAAATTTACACGGTACATGTGGTTGCCTGACCTCTACAACAACAACAACAACTATTAAAACAATAGAACATTTTTAAAGTAAAGTGTAAACCAGGGTGACACGTTGTATAGAACTTGCTGGTGCGAGTCAGTCTCGTACTTGGCTCAATTTATTTTCAATATCATTTCGTTTAGAGTTCATACCGACAGGATGGGACGCCAAAATCTTTCGATTTCGAAACCATCATATTAACTGAATCGTAACGATTATACGTACATATGTTATGTTGCGCGGGCCGCCGTTGGTGAAACCGGCCCACTTGGGTCCTGGAAAGGTCCCGTTGTGATACGATTATACAACGTGCATTTGTCGAACTTTCTATGATTTACAATTGTTAGTAACCAGGGCAAGTTTTTTGTGGAATTTGCCGTTTTCTGTCGATTTTGCCATTTCTTTACATGTTTTTTTTTTTCTATCAAAAAGGCATTTTTAATTTGCTTTGCCATAAAACGCCAGCCATTCTTGCAAAGTAGACAAAACTCGTCAATGAAGAGTTCCACTATTTAAGAACAGAAAATCGACTTCAAAATGTGGAAATATTTCTGCAGAATAACTGCTCAGTAACTTATAGTAAATGCTGGCACAGAGTATACAGAGGTGAAAAAAGTGTCCAAATCAGCTGGTAGACAGTTTGTTTAAAGAGATAGCTATAGTATGCAAAACAAAAACGAAAAACAAATGTAAACAAAACAAAAAATAGTACCTTTTCATGAACAACCATCACCGAAATAGCACAAATTTAATAATTTAAATTAAATTAAAAGTAAAAGATTGATAAAAAGTAGTCAACTAAAAATCCTCTTTGACTTAGGATTTGATAATATTTGAGTGTTTGGAAATTGATTACTCTCAAATTGATTTCCTCTCAGAACCACCACTACAAAGTACAATTAAAACACTGTCCCTTAAATCACCAAATAGACCATAAATAAATATTGTTTAGCACATTATGAACAATGAATACTATAAAATTTTATATTATAATAAACAATTTAATATGCCTTTTAAAGTTTTTATACATTTTTCATAAAAAAGCCACCACTTTTTCACGAAGCATAACAAAAAGGAACTGTAAAATCGTTTTTGTTTTGTTTTGACTACAAGTTCTCGAACGATTGTGAAAAAGAGAGGTACAGAATATGCGCTGACTTGCTATCTCGTTTTGGTCGCGTTTCCTCTCTGTGTACTTTGTGATGCTGATGTCATTTCGCAGTTTTAACTTTTCAAAAAGAGGGGCTAATATTCGCATGTAATCAACGCGGTACTAGTAACGAACTAGAGTCAATTGTAATATTAGTGTCCATCGAGGACCAATGTTACTGGTAATTTTCCTAGCACACCCAATGTTTATTTGAGCAGCACAAAGATAGTGTAGAAAAGCTTGGTGTTGAGAGCCAGTACTGGTGATTTTTATACCAGTAATATATTAGTTTCATACTACAGTATTTTTCGGTTAATTGCACATCAAAATTTGCACAATTTTTTGTTCAATTAACCGGGGAACCAATTAGCCGATACCCGTTTAATTGAACAATTCGTTCAATTACAAGAACATGCCATGCTAATGCCAGATTATTTTTCAATGCAATTAACCGGGTAGAAGTAAGAGGAAATTTATTTTTGATGACATGAATTTTGAACGAATTAAGCGGGAAAATCAATTAACCGGGTTCAATTATCCAAGCAAATTCACATGGTGTTCGTATGCAATATTTTTTTTGCCCGATCATGTGGTTCAATTAAGCGTGGAAACCAATTAACCGTAGGGTCAATTAACCGAAAAATACTGTATTTCTATCTCCTGCAGGTTACCTACAAAAAATGTGGCTCTAATGGCTAATATAATTTTTCATTCGCCCAACTTTGACATTTCTGGTGGGCCAAACCAAGATAAATCGACAATTAACAGGTATTTGAGCAAAAATCTCGGTTGGTTGTGTTTTCTAATATCATGCCGATTTTCTAATATGAAACCGATTGATTTTCTCTTTTCTAGTTTTCCATCAAAATTTTCAGAGTAAAATATGTGTAATTATGACAACGAGTTCAAATTTTATTTTTCCGTGCTCTTTAAAATTTTGCTTTGCCGAATTTAAAAATAAAATTAGGAAAACAATTTCATTTTGTATTCTCGATCTCCTCTTTCTCTTCGGGAATGAAAATATCAACTTCTGTTATTGTTCGTTCTCCTTTGGCTGAGAACGAAAATAATTTGAGCATTTTCCTACTCTGGTTTGAACAAAATGAGAATTGGAACTTTTAATACCGAAAACATTTTTTCATCTTGCAATACTTTTACTTTTCTAAGCAGTTCCCTATTGCCTACCACGATTTGTATTCCTGAAAGTATCAAAAATGAGTTCATGAGAATTTTGGAAAAAGTAGTTGGGTTTCAAAAGTTACTTTAAGATTTCTGGAGTCTACTGAAGAGTTGCTTAGCATCAACCAAATGTCGACGGCTGAAAAAGACAGACCTAAAATAATAGTTTGTATTTTTTTTATTCAAAATTAACACCGGACCTTAAAATTTGGCCACACTTTTTTAACTAGGTTAAAAATACTATCGACGGCGGATCAATCTTTTCTAAGTCCACCTTGGTATTCATTTAAAATGTTTTTTCGATTAATCCAACTAGTACAATAGTACATTATTAAAAATCTTGCACAAGGTATCCATCCATTAATGACAGCCCACGTTAGTGTGAGAAACAGTTTGGATCTCCTTTTTTCAGTAGCGGAATGAGCACTGCAGCGCTTTGCAGCTTTTTTGAATATTTTCTTAAGAAATATTACATTCAGTACCTCTTTAATAAAATCAACGGAAGCATCTTTTAAAAAATTCATAGCTGATGCCGTCTTGACCAGTTGCTTTTTCTTCCTTAAGATCATGACACAACTAATAAAGAAGTTGTGCAAAAAACAAAATGCATGTTATTTTTATTGAACTTCAGATTATTCAAAACAACAATTACGGTATTCAAAGGGTCATCCTAAAGTCAGAAGTCTTAAAATAATATATGAATGCTGTGAGCAAAAGGTCATAGTACAGCGCCATTTAAAATATGAGTCAGCTGTTAAAAAAAGAAAGCGATTTAAGTACGTTTGTTCATAATGCAAAAAATAAGTGAACAAACTAAAATAACAGCCAGTTTCTGCGAAAATTATCTATTAGATGTTTTGATAGCAGATTCAAGTAAATTTGAAATCAAATATATTCATATTTACGAACATATACATTTGTATTTATATATTTTAATGCATTGATTTCTTAAATTACATGTGTATGTTAAATTGAAAAAAAAAGTTTATTCAAACAAAAACAGCTGGAGCCGGTTGAACGGAGTCGATTCAGTTTTTGGACGGCGGCCAGTACACAAGCGTTTGTGGAGTGCCAGTCATCTAAGCCCCGATTTTTGACTTGGGATTTAAATACAAAATTAGTAAATTTTCCTTAAAATTTAATTTGGATTTAAAATAGCTCTCTGTTTTACAGTCTAAAATTATTTTTGGTAATAAAAGTACGGCAGCACAATGTAAGTGTCAAAAAATTATCGATAACTGAATAAAAAACAGCTGTCTAAACAAATTTGGAAGCAAGTGAAATTATGAAAAGTTTAGAAAATAATAAATTGTTTTGTAAAAATTATTAAAATGAGTAGCAAAAGTGATAAAAGGACTCCCAATTTCACTGCCACAGAAGTTGATTACCTTCTGGAAATAATAAAAAATCAAATTATGAAACAACGCCTCGATGGATGAATTGGTAAAGTGTCCTACTAAGAGTCTCCGAGGTCGCAGGTTCGATTCCTGCCGAAGGCTTTGGGTGTTTCTGCAGACGAGCCAAAAGCTTCGCAGTTTTGTGTGCATTTGCAGAACAAAACTAAACTGTCAAAATCATATGGCAGTACGAGAAACTTAAATCGATTATAAATGGGAACGGCAGGCCTTTTAAGTTTGATTTAAATAGCAACTGTTTGACTCAATTTTGTATTTAAATCAAATTTAAATTGAAATGGCATTTAAAATCCAATTCAAAAATTGGGGGTAAGGTTAGTATTTCATATTTAGGTGAAATACATGGATATGTTGATATATATATATATATATATATATATATATATATATATATATATATATATATATATATATATATATATATATATATATATATATATATATATATATATATATATATATATATATATATATATATATATATATATATATATATATATATATATATATATATATATATATATATATATATATATATATATATATATATATATATATATATATATATATATATATATATATATATATATATATATATATATATATATATATATATATATATATATATATATATATATATATATATATATATATATATATATATATATATATATATATATATATATATATATATATACATACGTATATCTGCGAAACACATACCTGCGTATATTCGTATCGCACACACACTCATGTTTTGTCCACACTATCACACTTTTTGAGCACACATATAATTTTTACCAGATCGTACAACTAAGTAGGATAGTGAAACAAGGCCTTTAACGATTAAATAAATCTATTCCTGTTTGGGTACATACATATAAGTGGGTATTTTTTGTATGTTTATTTAAAATATTTTCTAAGAATATTATTTGCGGCATGTAGAGAAATATCACCGGCTCGACGAATGCGTTTTAGCCGTTCTTCTCAGATGTATGCTATTAAAGGCCGTGATTCACTATCCTACTGAATCGTTCGATCTGTTAAAAATAACATGTGTATTCAAAAAGTTTGATAGTCTGGACTAAAAGTGTATGTGTGTGAAAGACTTTTTGACAAGTATGTCCGATATGTTAATCTTTAGAAAATTTTCAAAAACTATATTTTTCTATGCGATCAGAGTTGCCTTTTTGAAGTTCTTTACAAAAGTATAATAGTGTGGCCATTTTGAGGCGACTTTTTAAAGTAGGACAGAATTCTATCAGATTTAGCTATCAATTTTCAGTGAATGAATCGTACGATTGAGTAGGATAGTGAATCACGGCCTTAACTTTTGACGAATCACTAAACACACTCCATGAAGTTCTATTATTTTATGAATATGTATTTTTGTTTGAAGCCCAACAACAATGTTTTTAAACTACATATCATAAAATGTTAGTACATTCTGACATTATGACACAATATGAGGCCGTTTGAATACCATAAGTAAGTTCACACATCGAACAAATGGGATTTGAGACTTGTAAAATATTGCTGAAATGTTGTAAGAAATCATCATCAGCACACAAATCTCCACGTACAAAGTGAGGGCGAGGAGATTTTGTTATGAAATCAATTTTTTTCTTTAAATATTTTAATTATTCGCCAATAATTACGTGTAAGCTCTGGATATTAAATAATAATTAACAAAATTTACTCAATTCGCTGAGGAATTTTTGTACTTAATGGTGTACACACATCTGTGCGTATGAAAAGGGTGTTTTTTTTCGATGTCTAGAACTTTAAGTTGGCATTACTGTTCAAGATGGCGACCGATTTAACACCTGTCAAATGATTTATTGTCAGCTTGGCTTAGCAATTCATGCATGAATAGACTCACGCCTAAACAACGCTTGCAAATAGTGCAATTTTATTTCGAAAATAATGATTCTGTACGGAATACGTATCCCGCACTACGTCTATTTAGCGATGAAGCGCACTTCTGGTTACGTCAACAAACAAAACTGCCGCACTTGGAGTGCAGCAAATCCTCAAGTGTATGTCGAAACACCGTTACATCCAGAAAAACTGACTGCTTGGTGCGCTTTATGTGCTGGTGGAATCATTGGTCCGTACTACTTCTAAAACGATAATGGCCAGAACGTTACAGTCAATGGTGATCGGTATAGAGCCATGATTACTAACTTTTTCATTCCTGAATTGCATAACCATGATGTCCTGAAGATGTGGTTTCAACAAGACGGCGCAACAGCTCGTGCCACAATCGATTTATTGAAAGACACGTCTGGTGACCACCTAATTTCACGTTTTGGACCTGTGAATTGGCCTCCAAGATCTTGTGATTTAACACCGCTAGACTACTTTCTGTGGGGCTATGTTGTAAAGTCATTGGTCTATGCGGATAAGCCACAAACGCTTGACCATTTGGAAGACAACATTCGCCGTATTATTGCCGATATACGGCGGCCACAAATGTTGGAAAAAGTCATCGAAAATTGGACCTCCATATTGGACTACAGCCGCGCCAGCAGTGGCGGTCATATGACAGAAATCATATTTAAAATGTAATGCCACAAGATTATCTGTCGGTTAAATAAAATTCAGGTCAATCGAATAATTCATCGTTGTTTTATTTCAACTTAAAGTTCTATACATCGAAAAAAAACACCCTTTAGATTCATAGATATTTAATTCAATTAACGAAACGAATAATTTAAATAACAAAAAAAAAAAACATCATTTAAAATCAATTAAAATCGCCAGGTCGTTTTTTGCAATTTGTTTAATGACTAAAATGCTTAAGAAAAAAAAGTGCAATAAAAATATTTCAAATATGTAGAACGGACGGCATTTTTTCACGTAAAATGGCGAATATGAATTCTAAACTTTGTGCAACACTTTTTGGTTTCGTTTGGATTTTTGTTGTTGTTGTTGTTGTTGTAGGTATCCCCTTCTAAAAACAAACAATAACGAACAAAAACAGCTTTCAGTTGACTCAAATTAATAGACTATAAACATTTCAATACTTTTTGGAAATACTGCTGGCGGATTTTCTAAACTTTGTTTACAAAAACAAACCAACACACTGGCGTTGATGAAACTAATAAAGAACTAAGTTTAGCAAAATCTAAGAAAAAAAAAATAAATAAATTTAGCAAACCTTGAGTAGTTGCTGCATGGTGGCCATTCAATAAATTGAGCGCTTTGGTCGCAACGAAGTCGGCTGCGGGCATGTCGGTGCAAAAAGATTGTTATTCAAACAAGTGACTCGTAATGGCTGACTGACGGACTGAAAGTATTTCTGCTGGATTTCAAAAATTCATTGTTTGCAATTTTGCTTCTTTGCCAAAATGAACATCGTAGTCGCATTAAAATTTTAACTTTGGCTTATAAATTAAAAAACAAAATAAAAAATGTATGATGGCGCATATATTCTAGATTGCGGAGAGAAAATGCTTACGAGTTTTAAAGCTGCCTTTTATGACGGACAATTACAACCTCAAGAATAAACGGAACTCAAATTTCGTAAATGTTTACTTATTTTTTTTTTTTTTTTTTTGTATTAAGTTTATCAGGCTTAAACTCTTTCTATAATATTTTTGTGATTGATATTAATTAAATAAGACAAAGAAAACATCAGGATGGAGAACTAATTGTTTCGAAGACGTCGCACTTTCTCGTCAGCATCCGTCCTTGAACTCAGGGGGCTAATTCTGGCAGTCGTGATCGAAATTGTTTTCGATTGAAAGATAATTTCGAACTTACTTTATTTTCTTTTATCCGATACTGAACGAATCGATTTTGTTTTATAGTGTTGGACAAAAATCGCGTATAAATTCGTTTTACAACACTAAAAATGCAAATAAAAAAGGTAAACAAACAATATTGTGCAAAAGAAATTTGTTGAAAATTAATATGAATCCGGAATTCTTGTTTTATTCATCTTCTTCCGAATCCGACGAGAATGAAAACGTTAACGTCATTCGAAGAAGAATACGAGACACCACTGATCACCTTACCCGGCATTTAGACGGGAAAGTGCTTTCATTAAATTTTTGTATACGTATTGTGAATAAAAATTTCAATGAAATCTGTGACTTTCATGAAAATTTCTTGCTCACTTTCAAAGGAACGTGAAAGTTCATTTTAAAAATGTCGTCAAAGCGGAGAGTTGCAAGTATTATGGTTTTGTTTACTACTGAAATAGAATTGCCAAGACTACTCCAAACATAAATTTATAGGGCAACATTCGAAAATAGTTTTTATGGCTAAACTTTTATTAGTTAATTTAATAATTATCATTAGAAATATACTTCATTTGTGTTCTTTATTTATATTTGCTGTAAAAATCTTTTCTAAATATTTTCTAATGTACAAAATAATTTCAAATTCACAATTATTATTCTACTGCAATCCTGAAAATTTCTATGTACCGTGGAGTGGGCAACCGTGTTCACTACATTGTCACTTTACTTTCAGTAAATGTCAAAATATTACTTTCAGAAAAATTTTGCTGAAAGCTGAGTTGAAAATTAGAATACTGTGAATGTGTTAGTAAAAAAGTGTGAGTGTATTGCAACTTTCAGGCATTTACTTTCCCGTCTAAATGACGAGTTAGTTTGGCAAATAATGAGTAAGTTTTAACAAATACAAACATTGGATTTTATATTTAATATATACATATGTATGTATGTACATATACATACATATGTATGTATTTATTTTTGTGTTGGAAAAGGTTTAAAAAGCGTTTTCGGCTAACAAAAGAAGCATTTGATTATGTTCTGCAACAGCTGTACTTACATTTCCTATTTTATTATTAAGGGATTAAAACATACAAATGAAATTATCTTTTTGTTTGTTTCTTTCTACAGCACAAGTAGGTATAAATAAACAAATTAAATTATATTTCTGTATGTATACTTTTATTTATTTTTTGTTTTGATTGCAAAAAAACGAACGTTTCTTGCGTTCGAGTAAAAACTCTCATGGTTGCATTCGAACGTTCGCTTGTAATCGACTGCCATCATTACAAATTTCGATACCTTTTGCTGGATAACGAGCGACAGAATCCGAAAAGGAAAAAAAATCGCACGTTCGACTAAAAACTCGCTCGTATGCGATTGCCAGAATTAGCCCCCAGGACTCTCCACAATAAGAATAACATGTATTTTATTTTTGTACAACTTCTGAAAACTGTCAAAAACAAACGCCACTTTTTCATTTACTTTGGATGCACTTTGACAGTTCTTCAGCTTAAAAGCGGTAGTCAGCTGGTGTTGCAAGACAACTTGGTATGAAGGTAGTACCTTGCATAAAGCTTTTATATCAGCGTTAGCACCAGTGTATTGTATTTGATTTCTTCAAAGGTAGTCGCATAACTACAACACCAACAAACCAACCAACTTCATGTATTTCTACCAACAAAAGAAATATTTAATATCTGTCACCCATTTGTTCGCGTTTGTGTGTGTTAGTGCTGTGTATTTTGACAGTTCTTCAGGCTGCAAGCAGTAGTCAGCTGGTCTTGTAACGCCACCTGCTATCGATATATGTACTTTGGATTTCTCGATCAATTATTTTGTTCTTGTAAGGCTACTTGGTATCGAGGTACCTTGAGCTTATGTCTCATATTCGTATCAATATTTGGCTCTTCTCTCCTGCAAAAGCCATCCGAAGGAGAGCGAAGTATCGGCAAAAATATAAAACAAAAGAATAAAATAGAAACGACTCTCAGTTCAAAATATAGAATAATGTTGAAAAAATTTGTTTTCTCTACGGTCATATCTTGTTTTTTTTTGTGTATTCGGCACAGGCGATATGCAAACGAAAACATGCTTTCGCGTGTGTTGTGAGAATGAACAACTACTACAGCGCAGCTGCCCTCTGGCGCCATTTGACAAATATAAGTTTACTGAATGTTTGTTGTTTTAGAAATTCTTGTTTAAGGTATGAATTCAGAATTTACGGTGACTGGCAAAAACTTGGTTTATGTACAAGTAATTCACAGTGAAAGAAATATTCTTAGATATTTTGTTTTTACTTTTTTTAAACAGCCGACATAAAACACTCACTAACAATCCGAATGTTTTAGTTTTGATTTCGCTTTTCTAAATGGTCGTAATGGTAAAGTGAAACTCGACTTCTCAAAACGAAACTTTAAGCATAAAATTAATGCCTTCTTGAATTATGAACAATAATAAACGAATTACATTATTTATTTGTAGTTTCGCATTTATATTATATGTACACACAACAGCACTTACAAACATATGCACATATACATACATACATATGTACATATTTCAAATATGGAGAATATATTAACATTTTATTATTCTCTCTTTTTTTTGTAAAGAAGGCGGGAGGTGTGCCAAGAATTTTAATTTAACACAACGAAAATCGAAGGCGACACATTTGAAGTTGCTGCAAAATAAAAACAATGTCATTAAACTTTCTTGAATTGCCGCACATGGAGTTATGAAAAAACTAGTTTCTAACTAGGGTTGCCAGACGTGCTGTTTTTTTGGCAGGATATGTACTACTTTTTTTTTTTAATTTGTGCTTCTTTATGCACAATACTCAAAGCATTAGGCGAATGCATGGTTTTTTTGAAAATTCTAATGATTTTTGTATTGCTTTTTTGTGTGTAGTGTTTTCTTTTTATGATATTTAATTAAATAAGTACTTTAACGCACTGTACACTGGTATTCCTCTGGCAAACGCAGAATTTTTTCCATCTGTCCAACAAGTGAATTGGTTAGGAAAACGGGGAAACTTTAGAATAAGGAGCCAGGCTTTGAAAGAAATGAGTTTTATAGGTTTGTAGAGGGGGTCGTGGACCTCCTAAAACGGAAGTCAAAGTCTGCCGGAGGCTTTTAGTTTATTACTAATTCGTTGTTGAAGTTGCGGAATTTACTAAGAAAAATAGAAAAATATGGAAATGTTGGTAAAACAGTGCTGCCAGAGGAAAGTTTTTGCTCAGAACATAAAATCGCGAATTCATAAACAGTTTCAAGCCTCCAAAGTCGTATTTTTTTACATTTAATTCAAACAAATTTTTCCACAGGTATGCAAAATTTGGTCTTGACAATCGGTATAAGGCATTTTCTCCTCCAAGGTATAACCAACACCGGCTTCGCGTACAAAATCTGTAAGCATCTGGCAGCACACTTTTATTATACTTAAGCCGACCCAGGAACACTACATACATACAGATGATAATTGTACAATATATTTACTAAATAAAATAAAAATGAAAAATATGGCAATTTTCTAGTTTTATTTCTCAGGTTTTTACCAAATAAATATACAATTGTTTCCATAAAAACACCCACTCGATAGCAAAACCGCCAGTGATTGATTTTGACGTTTGTGTCCGCAGTGCTGACGACATGATCGATATAGAGAAATCGGTTTTAGTGTGAAAACATTTACGTCTTTTCGACTTGTCGCTAGAGTCATCGTTCGAATAAAAGAACGTCATAGAGGAGCCTAAAACAAATTTTTTGTTCAATCGCACAACTTCGACATTGAGGAACAGGCAGTAAGTTTCCAGAAATTTCTATGTCGAGATCTATCTACGCAACTTTTGCGCTTGAAAACTTGAAAAAACGATGAAGTTTTGAATAGAATTTATTTTGAGTGTGATTATGCAAAAGATTCAATGTCCTTAATTCAACAATAACGACGTGCTCGATTCAATAATAACTTATAAATTATTTGTATTCTTCTGGATTTGAACTCAGAACTTGGCAGCAGGTGATTATTTTGTGCTTCCTGCTTTTTTCATCTTGTGATTTCAATAATTGTTTACAAACCATCTTCTCTGCTGCAAGATCGAGTGAGCAGAGGCATCAAAACGAATTGAGAATTCGACATAATAAGACGATTGTACGCAAGGCGAATGCATTACAGATGCTTGGCTTCAACATTTTTTTACGATTTTATCTTCTGAGTGGTCAAAGCTGACAACTCAAACGACAACAAAACGTATGACAACTCGAGAGAAAATGTTGAAGCAAATCGAATTGCGACTACCTGTAGTTGATTCGCCTTGATTGTACGCTAACAAAATGTATGGAATATTCGCTTCCAACCAAGGCGAATCAACTACACGTGGTCGCAATTCAATTCGCTTCAACATTTTCTCTCGAGACGTCACAAGTTTTGTTTTCGTTTTCTATTGGCTTTGACAACTCAGAAGATAAATTCGTGGAAAAATGTTGAAGCGAATTGGTATGCGGGCACCTGTAATGGATTCGCCCATGATACAACTAATTGTATCATGGATTCGCCTTGCTTCCAACCACCTAGTTTAATTCGCCTTGCTCTCACAGCAGAGAAGATGGCTGGTAGGCAACTTTTGACATAACAAGATGAAAAAAGGGGAAAGCAAAACATATTTACCTGAGCTGTCAAGTTTACCTTGTTTCGTTCGCCTTGGTTCTAAGTACACTATTAAATTTTCAAGTGCGTTTTCTACTAAAATCAAGTAGAAAAAACTTTAATTTAAAACGAGATTTTTCGTTCTCCTTTTCTAACCCGCTTGTACTGTTTTTCTCCATTTCACATCTGGTCACCTTAATTCTAACAGAATAATTAAAAAACAATTGAACTCCTCATCAAATTCAAATTCAGAAATACAAAGTATTTTATTGTTGTACGAATTTATTTAATTACATTTAATACACGTTTTTGTGCTCAATTGCTTTAAATTATTATTCAGTTTACATTGAAGAAGAAACAAAAAATTAAAATACTTACAAACAAAAGATCATTTTTCGAACTAAACACTGTTGCATAAAAAACGTGATGACCTTTTTGGATACAAACAAATGTGCACTACTGGACTGAATTTCAATTAAAAACGGATATAATTCTAATTTCTATCAATTCCTCATTATGTTTAGTTATTCTGTTGAAAACAGTCTCTTTAAACCTTAAAAAAACAATTGAAATGTTTTGACAAGTAAACAAAAATCTACATACGATTCGAAAATAAGTCGAATGGCCGGGGGTTTTTTTTTACTAAAAATTAACGCATAAGCATTGATTGCATCAGGCAAAGCAAATTATTGCACATGAGGAGATTTGTTGCTCCAACTCGCCAGCTCTGCCTGATCAATCGTTTGATGACTGCTGGATAAGAATCATATTGAAGAAGAAAATAGTTTGGAAATGGAAATGTTACTTTTTTTTTTAAACAAACACAAAACTGCGAAGCTTTTGGCTTGTCGTCAGAAGCACCCAAAGCCTTCAGCAGGAATCGAACCTGCGACCTCGGCGACTCTTAATAGGACACTCTACCAAACTGAAAATTAAATGACTTTATACAAAAAAAAAAAAAAAAACGTGTGTGAGCTGTGGCACTTTCAAATGTCGGCAGTCTACAGAAAATATCCACTTCTGAGAACCCCACTATCTGTAACACTATTTATGTCATGTTTCGCGGGCCCTGAGACCGGCTCCCTTGGGTCCTAGAGAGGTCCCATTGTGCTAACCGAAGAGGCTGTAGGGTAATAGCTCCACATACCTTCCGCCGGTTCCACCCTGAAAGACTCCACCCTGCCCAATCCGTATACCAACACTTCCGCCAACCCATGTAGGGCATCGACAGAGGACGTGCTCGACACTCTCCTCCTCCTCCTCCTCCTCCTCCTTTTCATCTCTGCAGCCTCTGCAGAGGTCATTATATGGAATATTTAGTCTTCTCTCATGTGTCCTGTCGCAACAGCCACCGGCGGTTTCTGTAACTCTATAAAAAGTGCAAGTTATCTCGACATCTGGTCGGATTTTAAGAGAGAAGTGAAGCCGTTTTTAGACGAACATATTGTTTTTCCACAAAAAATCCAGTATTCTGCAATTGACTGCCTGTTTCTCAACAAAAAATAAAATTGATTTTGTTCCTCTATGATATTCTATTATTCAAATGGCCAATAGTCACACAAGATCTGATTCCTCTATTTTCGATCAGATTATGAAATGTTACCACTGCAAAATAAACACATTCCTACATACATATGTATACTTATTAAACACTTACCAAACGTATGCAGTTTTATGTAACAGTTTTGCACTTACTGGCTGTTCCTCAATGTCGAAGTTGTGCGATTGTTCGCTTTCTAAGCGAAAGAAATTCGTTTTAGGTTCTTCTATGATGTTCTTTTATTCAAACGATGACTCGAGAATTCGATTTGCTTCAACATTTTCTCTCGAGTTGTCATACGTTTTGTTGTCGTTTGAGTTGTCAGCTTTGACCACTCAGAAGATCAACTCGTGAAAAAATTTTGAAGCGAATAATCTTTAATGCATTCGCCTTGTGTACAATTGTCTTATTATGTCAAATTCTCAATTCGTCTTGATGCCTCTGCTCACTTGATCTTGCAGCAGAGAAGATGGTTTGTAAACAATTATTGAAATAACAAGATGAAAAAAGCAGGAAGCAAAAAATAATCACCTGCTGCCAAGTTCTGAGTTCAAATCCAGAAAAATACAAATAATTTATAAGTTATTATTGAATTAAGGATATCGAATCTTTTCCATTATTACACTTAAAATAAATTCTATTCAAAACCTCGTCGTTCTGCCTTTCACGCTCAAAAGTAGCGTAGATAGAAGATATCGACATAGAAATTTCTGGAAACTAACTGCCTGTTTGTTCTTCAATGTCGAAGTTGTGGGATTGTTCGCTTTCTAAGCGAAAGAAATTTATTTTAGGTTCCTCTATGATGTTCTTTTATTCGAACCATGACTCGATCGAATAAAAACTGTTTTCATACAAAATCCGATTCCTCCATTTCGATCATGTCGTCAGCACTGCGAACACAAACGTCAAAATCAATCACTTGTTGTTTTGCTCTCGAGTGGGTATTTTTATAGAACAAACTTTATGTTTATTTGTTAAAAAGCTGGGAAATAAAACTAGAAAATCCGCATCTTTTTCATTTTTATTTGATTTAGTAAATATGTTATATTAAACAACTATCATATGTATGCATGTGGTTTTCCTAACCAATTCACTTGTTCGACAGATGGAAGAAATTCTGAATTTGCCAGAGGAATATCGGTGTACAGTGCGTTAAAGTACTTATTAAATGGGTACCAAAAATCACTTTTACACCACAAAAAACTTTTTTGCACTTTCAAAATGTTTGCTTTTTTATTTTGCACTTATTTATGTATGTATGTATGCATTTGGTTTGGCTTGTCAGATACAGCTGACAAGTTCTAAGAAGGGCTGTATTTACACAAGAACAATTTTGTAGTTTTTGTCAACCAGAATTTTAATTTGCCGGTCTGGCATCTCTGTGATGTAAATGAAAAAAATTTCATGACGTAAGCCCATGCGAACGCAAGCTCTCGAAATAGAGGAATCCACATTGATTCAAAATCGAGCGATTACATTTTGATAGCTTATATTTTGTGGCGACATTAGGGAACAGGCAAGCAGTTAGTTTAAAAAATTAGCAAAGGAACGGTTTCTGGCACTTGTTTGACGGACGGAAGAAACGCCTGAGTTTCACAGAGGTGTATCACAATAGGAAATACATAATTAATATATTTAATAAATTCTTATAAAAAACTTTAACTCTTTACGTCTATGCAATGAAAGTTATTTAGAGCACTTAAAAAGATTTGCTTACTTTTATTTCGCACTTATTTATTTGTTTTCATTTATCAAATAGTATTGAGTACCAGAAAAATCATGCAGCATTGAGTAATCGGTACGCCAATGCTCAGCACTAGTTATAGCACTAGTTCCACTTCCTCCAAATACCTGTCTTCATAACATGTTATAACTTTAAATTACTTTAAAGTTTTCGTATTAATGCAACCAGCAAGCACCCTGTTTAATTACAGCAACATTGTAAAGAAACCAAATGCAGGTTAATGATCACACAAAGAAACACAAACACAGCGATACATTTTACATGGAGATGGAGGTTTGTGTAGACAGACAAAATTACGCCAAAATGGCAGCGCGAATTGACAAAAACTCTAAACATCCAAAATGATACAATTAAAAGTTGTTTTTTTTCACTGAAATATGTACATACGTTTTTGTTTGGTTTTAACTGCCATTTTTTAAATTTTTTTTTGGGGTAAAACAAGTAATTTTGTAACCAAGAAAATTTAATGCAACAAAAAAGTCTGTATGTTTTTGCGCCATAAAACGTTAATAATATGACAAGTTATTTTTAAATTTATGGCACAAAAATTTGCAAAACATTTTAAGCAGATTGCCAAGAAATTAAGAAATATGTAAACAAATAAAGTTATAAATAAATTTGTAATCTTTTTCTTTTTTTATTGTAACATGCTGTGATTTTAAATGGGGAGTATGTACTTCTCTAAAAACAAATATATGTATGCATGTGTATATTAGAGGGCGATTTAGTTTTAAAAACCTACATTGTGGAAAATTTTAGGCAGGTTGCATATGAAGAAACGTGCCATAACAGAAGTGGTGTCAGCTCTAGTGGAATGAAATGTGAGACCGACACCCATTGAGTTTTTATCACCAACTTTTTCCCCAAGCAAGAATATTCTTATGAATTTTCTTCCCATCGTTCTAACCAGAGCCACTGAGTCTCTGGAGAAGCCAAATGCATGACCCTTTGTTTTCCGTTTTAGACAATTCCTCGGAGCAAACCAATCTTCTTTCTGTCTTCCCTTTTTAGGGGAGGGAATAGTTTTAGAAATTTCCCCCATCGTCTTAATTAGCCTCACGGTGCCTCTGTCAAATGTATGACGAAACCTCCTTGGTTTTAATTTTTCGTCATTTCTACGTAACGAGCCAACCCTCGATTCTTCCTTGTTAGATTTTCATAAATTTTCTCGCCATTTTCCTAGTTAGCTCCACTCTGCCAAAAAGTAAAGGGAGTCAAATGTATGATCGACTCCCATTACCCTCTATGGCTCCTCCCTAGAGGGCACTCTAATACAAAAATAGTTTTAGAAAACTTTCCCCATTGTCTCAACTAGCCCCAGGGTGCATCTGGAAGAATCAAATGCGTTACCAGTTCCATAATGTTTGCTCTCAAAGAGTTTTTCAGAGCACAGCTGCCGAATCCTAAAAGTGTTTCTTCTAACTTCCTGACTGATCCATCCCCTGGAGAAGCCAATAATATGAGACTGCCGCCCCCCATTCCTTTTCGACATTTCTTCGAAATGATCCAGCCATCTGTCTAACTTTAATATATTTATTCAATATTATTATTATATTCGGGTCTGTTCTAGAATCCGATTCGGATTAATTTAGCAAAATTTTTTTAATCCCAATAATTCATAAATTGTTGGTGTTCTCAATTCAGAATGTTTTTAGATATTCGAAGTTTCTGTTCGAAAAAAAATTCTAAATGTCAAATACATAAAAAACAGGTTTTTATGTTTTGAAAAGAGCTATCAGGGGACGAAGCCGATGATAAAAGATAGCTTAACATACAAATAGTCGCCGGTGGCAAACCAAAAACCGACGGTTGACGACCGTCTAAACAATATTTTTACAATCACGCAGAAAAATTTAAAAATTAAGTTGAAATATGACAAAAACTAAAACATTAATAGATTTTTCTGAGAAAGCAGCTCTACCGCAAGCAGCAATCAGTGATAATCGGTGATAATCGTCGTCTCATTAATTGAACCAATGTTAGAGCTGACGGCAGTCTTTCGGGCCTCACAATTTACTTCTACTTTATACATTTTTTTTTTTGTTCTGTTAAAAAGGCTGGTATGATGTAATTTTCTTTTTTGTTGTAGTAGGAATGAGAACCAGGTTGGCCGGCAAGAACTCGCCCCACCCGACGAGCCATAGCCGGAGCGTACGCGGTCATACCAGCGAAGCCGGCAATCTGGCAGCACCAACAAATATTTACTATTTACTTTGTGTTTTTAGCAACTACACACCACTACTACATATTATTACTATAACAAAATTGACCGCGACGGGTGTAAGTAAGGTTGTGAAATTACCGGCGCATCAGTTTACCGGCTATGAGCACATGAACTACGATCTATGACAACCATATGTTGTAAAAAGAACGTATTGCCGGACTATTACAATGGAATGTAACCACTAATTATAATTTCCTTTAAAATGTCAATTTTTCTTTTTCAATAAATTCTGATTGCATTAAGCATTATCCCAAAAAAAAAAAACATTGACATATCACACTGTAATATGTGGGGCAATTTCCTGTTTTCGAACATAAGCAAAATTTTTGTATTTAGGTGTTGCTCAATTGCCATTTGACAAAACACACAAAATTTTTGGAAGAAATTAAAGAAAAGGTTTTTTTTTTTGCTAATAATTGTGTGCAAATTAAAATTTTCTTTATTATATTTAATAAAAAACGCTTCAAATCAAAAGATAAAGTTTAGTTTTTATTAAAAAATTTATCACTTGCATGAATAAAAGCCGATTCTATTTACTTTCACTCACCCTATAATACTCTAATTGAAAACGAATAAAAACATGGGGATTCGGATTGCAGAACACCAAAAATTCTAAAGTAATCCACTTTAGAGTGAATTCGGATTCTAGAACAGACCGCCGGTTATATTTCAATTTTATATATTTTCCGGTCAATTACTGCATTAATACTCAAACTCACTTGATGAGCTATTGTTCGATCTCTACAGCGGCAAATGTGAATTTTAAAAGCGATTTTTTTTTATAGAAATTACTTGCTAATTCAATTGTATTTCTAAATTTCAAAATTAGCTTTAAAATTTTATTAATATTTTTGGCCGCGTCATCAATTGTTCAATTTTAAACTGTTAATCCTTTCTTTGCGATGATTGCTTTTTATACTCCGTGGTAGAATGTACATAATAAAGAACTTTAATATTAAAACCTTTGCCTATTTTATTATAAACATATGTATATATGTATGTATGTATGTATGCAAGCTCATTCGTACGTACACATACATACATAGCTGAATGTATCTTGAAGGAAGCCTAGAGTTAAGTGGCTCCAAGTCACTACATTTTTCGCCTATATTGATGACTTTTTTTTATTAAATTGTCAACAGAGTGTCTCCAGTTGTTTGTTTTATGAACAGTGTTGTGATTGTTGAAATTTGTAAGCCCACCAAAATCGTGAAATGGAAAGAAAACATTGAGTTGACAACATTGTTAATGAGTAGACAAATTTTATATCTTGATTTTTCAATTGAGTTTGTCTATTGACGTTTCTTTCAGGGTAGCGACAATGATTATAGAGAAACAAATAGTACCATGTTCGTCATATGGTCGCCTTAGAACCACCTAGTCACTAGTTCCTTGGTCAGTATTTGATTTGCAATGACAGGCACATGTTGAATGTCAACAGAAAAAAACATTGTATGGGTCACCAGTACTAGTGACCAGGTCAATAGTAAATCACTAGAGTTTTTCTATTGACATTTCCTGCAGGGTAGGCCTAAGTAATGTACATGCAAGTGAATGTTCACGGGCAAAAAATATCAATTATGTATGTGTCTTTGTACAATGACAAAAGGAGATTTTTATAGTTAATATTCAATGAGATTTTGAGTTGTTAAATGAAATGAATACAATAGTACATAAATACAAATTAATCTTTTGATATTTAACCAGTTGTGGACGGCGGCAACAGCTGTAGCTTATATAACTCATCAAAAACTTCTAGTTTCGGAGAAACGTTTGGTTTATGTATATAGAGATATGCGCGTGAGTGTTTTCTGGCTAAGGTCACAGAGTACACAGCGATGTTAAAAGTGACGCTTGAAAATGGCTCAAATCAACTTCTAGACAGTTTGTGTAAAGATATACCGCCTAATTCATAAAAATTATAACAGGCTTATAAGACTGCTATTTGACATACATATTTGTATGGAAAATCTGTCAAATAAGAGCTTTATAAACCTGTTATAATTTTTATGAATTAGACGGATAGGCTATAGTATGTATTTTTTACGAAAAACAAATGTAAACAAAACAAAAAATAACACGTTTTTATGAAAAACCACCACTGAAACAGCAAAAATTTAATAATTAAAAAATAAAATTAAAAGTAAGAAATTGGTAAAAAGTGGTCAACTAAAAATCATCTTTGACTTAGGATTTGATAATACATATGTATTTGAGTGTTTGGAAATTGATTACAAAGAGCATATATTTTTCCTCACAAAACCACCACTACAAAGTAAAATTAAGACACTGTCCTTAAAGTCACGAAATAAAACATAATTAAATACTATTTAGCACATTATAAACAATTACTATAAAGTTTTGTATTATAAAAAGCCATTTAATATACTTTTTAAACATTCATAAATTTATAATTAAAAAACCACCACTTTTTCTGTAGAAAATACTTTTTGTTTTGTTTTGGTTACAAGTTCTCGAGCGATTATGAAAACGAGACGTACCGAGCTTTGCGCTGACTTGCTATCTCATTCTGGTCGCGTTTCATCTCTGTGTACTTTGTGTTAAGGTCACACACGCTCACGATCATAATATTTTTTCTCATGCACTTTTACGCACGACTAATTTCTTTGGGCCTTACGTCGTCACGCACGCCCACAAACAAAATTTTTTTAACCACGCATTTTCACGCACTGAAAATGAAAATAAATTCTCACAAGACATTTTTCCGCTTATTGCGAATTGTATAGAACATTTATTAGTGATTATTTCAATCCTGTCTTTGAGAAGTAATTCAACGAAAAATGAGTGGAATTTTTTGGCAAGCCAAAAAAAGTTTGTGTCAACTTTGTGTGTGTGACACTTTTTAAAATACCGCACACAAAATGTTAATTTTAAATCACACTCACGCGTGATTTTTCAAAAATTTTATCACATTTATGTGACACGACAACCGCACACCTCTAGAATTACCGAACATACCCCCCAATTATGTTTATTATTATTTTTCTCCTTTTTAGTTGGAGAAGCTGCACCTGCCTCCTCTGCCAGCAGAATAGACCAGCTACGCTTCTGTTCATGCTCTTTAAAACAAAAACAACTTCTGACCATTTACTCTAATCGAGTTTGTCATGTTGGCCAAGTTTTTCCAAAATTCACATGCTTTATGGGAATTTAACTTTGAACTATGAGTTTTAATTATTTCTTTTTTGTTGTTTTTGTTTTGCTACAAGTCGTTATTTTTGCAAAACCACATTCCGAAATGGTAAAATTTACAAAATCGGTGTTGTCTGTCGCAGCAACAAGTGTGATACGTTCAATGTGGTGCAATTGTTGTTTGTTCTTTTCGTTTATTTTATTTAAATAAAACGTTGTTTGTATTTTAAGGAGTGTTTTTTTCTTTATTAAGTTAAATAAATTGATTGTGCATTTTAACTTGCCGCACTTTCGTACAGTGTTTCAGTGTTCTAAGAAAAAAAAAAAAAAATAACTTACAGTAATTAAGACTAAAACAAAAGAGATTTCCAAACCACAATGTTGATTAGAACTGAAAATGTATGCCGCTATAAATTCGATTTCGCTTTTGATTAACATGCAACACAAGTATTTCAAAAGTATTGAATAATTCTTGGAAACTTGCATTAATTAATTGGAAAAATCTCAAAGTTGTCTTTTTTTTATTTTTATCATTTGATTATCTGAATCGATTTGCATTGTTTGTGACAGGGCTGCCAGATTTGGGCAGTGCCATCGGTTTTGATTTCGCCACTTCAAATTATAATTAAAATTTCTCGTAGAATTCCACAAATATTTTCTTGTTGCATATATTTTGAGGAGGATTAACTATCTGAAGTTTAATTTGGTGGACTTCCCGACCGAAATCGAGACTGCTTTTTCCACGCGAGTTATGAAGTCATTGCTCTTCAAATTTACTTTAGTCGCGTGTGAAGAGTACTTTCACCAGGGACCAGAACTAGTCCAAAAGTAATCGAAATATATGGGAAAAATATGCTCCATTTTACATTACAATGTCCCAGCAGAGGACCAAGGAATCCAAAAAAAAAAAAAAAAAATGAATTACGTCAGAGTAATCCAAAAACTAGTCCAAGTAACTACTCCGCACATTATTAACACAGGCTTAAGCTTTGTCTAGACGGTTGTAAGATCTTACAATACTGTCAGAAAATGTATCGAATATTTTTAGCCAATCATGAAAACTTAAAATTTCTTGCTGACAATATTGTAAGCAAAAGCATTGTCAGGCCACCTACATACCTAACAATTAATTGTCAGTTACCTGTCAATCGTCTGAACACTTTGGCATCATGATTGCTAGTACATTGTCGGGCATTGGCATATTGTAAGATGCATAAATTCTCAACACCTTACAATGGCGTCATTGTCAGAGTAATGACAAAGAATATTAAAGAAAAATGTGTGTGTACGAGAGGTAAAAAGTTGCAGAAAAGAGAATAAAAAATTAAAAACATGGTTATTGAGCGAGAAAAATAAAGAATGAATAATGGCATGTGTGTGTGTGTATCTTGATAATGACAATTGGCTGACAATTTTTGATACGTAGAAAATCTTACATACATACGTGTAAGCTGACAATTTTCGTTGGTAGCTAAATTTATTGTCAGGCAATTGTCTGGCAATGAAATTGTAAGATTTTCTTCCAATTGTCTGAACTGACAATTTTCTTAATGCTGACAATTTTGTATTACTAGTAGATTGCCAGCACGTTGTTAGGTCTTACAATATTGTAAGATCTGACAACCGTCTAGACAAAGCTTTAGTCTTGAAATTATTTCATGTCACTAATCCATGGATTACCACACAAGGTAATCAGGTGTTGCGAGTATTGCCAAATATTTTTTTTATTCACCATGGTCCATGTTTGCACAACATGGGGCTTTTCACAAATTACGTAACGCAATTTTTGCAGATGAGCTTCATCTGAAAAGATGATTTTTTTTTTTTTTTTGGCAAAATCGGCATCTTCTGTAAGTCGATCGCAGGCCCACTTAGCGAAGCGTATACACAACCATATTCGTTCAGCGGAAGGATAAAACTAATTATCTGTCAAATCAGACATTTGCTCAGTGTTACCATTCACGAAATAAGCACTGGTTGAAAAAAAAAAAACGTTAGATGGCGGACCCTGTAGTTGTCTGGCCTCTACAACAACAACTATTAAAAACAATAAAAAGTTTAAATGTATTAATTTAAGTCCAAAAATTAAGCTTTTTTAAAAATATTTGCTGTCTTTTTCAGCAGTCTATATGCCGACGACATTTCGTTGGTGCTAATCAACTCATCAGTAGACTTGAAAAATTCTTTAAGTTTGTTTTTTTTAAGAATTTTTCAATTCTACTGATGAGTTGATGAGCACCAACGAAATGTCGTCGGCATATAGACAGCTGAAAAAGACAGCAAATATTTTTTAAAAAGGTTCATTTTTGGACCTAAATTAATACCTTTCAATTGGCTCTTAAAGCAAATAAATAATTAAGTTCATATTTAAAAAGTTTAAAACTAAGGGGTACACCAGGGTTACAGGTAGTCAGTGCTGGGCAAAATACATACTCTGATGTATTTAAAATTCGAAATACAAATACTTTTTCTCCACGTATTTAAAATACAAAATACTGCATTCTAAAAGCAAGTATTTGAAATACAAAATACAGTGTAACAAAAATATGTATTTAAAATACAAAATACTTTTAATCAAAAAAGTTTTTGTTTCCATTCATAAACACCAGCTTTTGAAATGTGGTATCAGACAAAAAAAAACCTCTTGATGGCGAATGAACAAATCAGTGAACGACAAAATCTCAATAATTTCTTGTTAGAAAACGATATTTTATTGAAAGAGAAACAATGGAATTAAGAAATAAGTGACAATTAAAAAACGTTTGACCAAAGGCTGCATATGTACATACAGTATTTATAGGATATAAGAAACTTGAAAAAACCACGAAAAAAGTTTCTTATAAGCGTTTCATTCTTATATACAATTATTTTATATAAGAAACTTATTTCTTATATAAGTAGCTATGGCCATAAGGCATTTGTTTCTTATATGAATATACGAGCTTTTTTACCTTTTTATGTATATGCGTAGATGTATGGATGTAAATAGAAAAATAAAACAAATCAAATTTTATTTTACTAACCACTTTAGTAAATAAATATAAAAAACTAGACAACTTCAATTTGAAAAAAAAAAAATTATATGTAGTAAATACATGTACATACATAATTCATTTTGTACTACATATTTATTTATTTATTTATTTATTTATTTATTTATTTATTTATTTACGAGGCAAGATACAAAAACTTCTCATGAGCACTAAAAGTAAAAAAAAACGTTGTTGTTGTTGTAAAACTGTCAGAAAACAGAGTTGTCCCTTGAAAGTTTCTTATATAAATTCTTTTTCTATACATTTTGTGGTTTTGGTGTTCAAGAAAAATGTTCTTTTATCAGTTTTTTTCTTATATGAAACTTTTTGTTTGTTAGAAACATCACTAAAAAGATATGGTGTTTTTGGAAATGTTTCTTATAAGCGTTTTGTTCTTATATGAGATGTTCTTATATCCGACAAATACTGTATATAAATTCCATCCAAGTCAACATATGATTGATATTTTTTCTCTTATTGTTTTAGCTGAAGATGTCAAAAGCTGTTTTTTCCTTGCATAGTATTTTTTGATTGTTTAACTTTTTGACAGCTTGGCGACTTTCTCACTGTGTATGCTATGCCTTCAGTGGCTTTTATTTTAGTACACAGGTACTTTGCGTTTGGTAATTAAAATGTAGTATTTTTAATTTTTTGAAAATGAAACAGTAACAAAGTTTTGCTCTTTTAGTTGATATATAAATAGAATAATTTTTAGCTCATATTTTCTAACATAAATCAAAAATGTATTTTGAGAGCACAAATATTTGAAATACAAAATACTCAAGCGCTTAGTATTTAAAATACAAAATACAAATACATTCGTGAGGCGTGTTTTTGAAATACAAAATACGTATTTGTATTTCAAATACGTATTTCAAATACATGTATTTCAAATACTGCCCAGCCCTGCAGGTAGTACGGAATTCGGGCAGTGCGAGTCAGTCTCGTACTCAAGCCTCAATTTATTAATTCATTGCTGGTGGTTTAATGTACTTGGAATTTTACTACAAAGCCTTTTCTGGAACAATTTAGTTAGCAGTATTGTTTATGGACAAAGCCAGATGAGAAGAGACTTTCAAAAAAGTCAGGTTAGGGCCGTTTTAAATGAATATACGCATGCATATATCGGGTGTTTTTTTAAGCTACATAGAACTTTAAATTGTAAAAAGTAACACAAAAAATTAAATTTTGATGAAACTTTTTTTTTATTTGTTTCAGTATACTCTGACAAATCATCATGATTTGAACAACGCTACGAAATTATCCAAATTTACTTTGAAAATCAGTCGTCGATTCGCGCAACTTATTATCGCAAAATTGTGTTCAGCGATGAGGCGCATTTTTGGCTTAACGGATTTGTTAATAAGCAAAATTGCCGCATATGGAGTGAGACCAATCCACAACAGACCCTACAGACTCCATTACATCCAGAAAAATGCACCGTATGGTGCGGTTTTCACGCTGGTAGCATCATCGGACCTTATTTCTTCAAAAATGAGGCCGGAGCTCGCGTTACGGTCAATGGAGATCGTTACCGCAGCATGATCAATGATTTTTTGTTTGAAAATATGGATGACATTGATCCGGAGGAGATGTGGTTTCAACAGGATGGCGCTACGTGCCATACGGCGAACGCAACCATCGACTTCAAAATCTGGCGATAAGTTGATTTCGAGAAATGGACCTGTCAATTGCCCTCCAAGGTCGTGCGATTTGACACCTCTCGATTATTTCCTGTGGGGCTACGTGAAGTCACTGGTTTATGCTGATAAACCAGCAACAATTGACGCCTTGGAGGCCAGCATTGTTCGTGTTATTCGTGACATACGGCCAGCAGTGCTCGAAAAAGTGGCCCAAAATTGGACGTCCAGAATGCACTTCGTCAAGAACAGCCGCGGTGCCCATATGCCCGAAATCATTTTCAAATGTTAATGTCACGTATTGATCTTTCGAATAAAAAAAAAAATTTTTTTGATTACAATTTAATTTTTTGTGTTATTTTTTACAATTTCAAGTTCTATCGGGCTTAAAAAAACACCCTTTACATATATTTCACACCACATACAATTGTATGCAAAAGTATCGCTTTAAAATGAAAATATTTTTTATTAAGGCTCGTAATCTCTAAATGGTTTTATTAAAAAAAAAAAAAAAAAAAAAGGAAATAAAGTTTGAAGCCTTTTAATTTGAAGCAATCAACGAAAAATGAAGTTGACAATTTAAAATACCTACATACATATGTACATATGTCGGTATACAGGTAAATAATTTTTGCTAAAATATGAAAACTCAGTTTAAAAAAAATTATACACACGTTAATTAAAGCAACCACAAGCACACGTACATATTTATACATATTTCATATACAAACTCTTTAAAGTTTAAATCATTGTGCATGCATGGCATCAACTGCAAAATATTTCTGTTCAACTTTTGTTGATTTTTATTAAATACAATGTTTTTATTTTTGCCTTTTAATTGTAACCATGACATAAAATGTTGGCAGCACTTGTTGCCCGCGTCTGCATCGTTCACTTCGTGTTGGTTTTTTTTTTCACTTTTTTCCAACTTTAATGGATTTTTTATGCATTACAAATTTGTTATTGTTTTGACAACAAACGGATTTTGTTTATTCATACAAAAAAAAAAGAAAAAAAATTAATTCATTGAATTTCACTTGGCACGTTTAATTTTTTCATTTCGGTTATTGACGTTTTAGTACATTTTTAAACAATGCAAAAAAAAGTACAATACGGACAAACGCGTTAGAGTGCAAACCGGCTAATCTACAGTCCAAAAAAAGTTTAAATTGCAGGTAAGAAAATGCTTCTGCTTTTCATTAGCATCTTTAAAAAAAATATTTCAATTTATTAACGATGAAATCGACTATTTATTGGTTTAATTTTGCAGGTAATCAATCACTGATATTTATTTGTGGAGAATATAAAAGTGTCTGAAATGCAGGCAGCAGATTACACTCTCAGGTGGCGATATGTGTTACTGGAGAGAGATTTTTCAGCTAGAAACTCTACAGGCCGTTGATTAGAGAATTAGTTGGACTCCAACCAAAAAAAAATCATATGTGCAACAGATAACAAAAATCAGCAACAAGTCGAAAAACTTGACACATCATTAAAGTAAAGTGCAAAATTTGAAATTTTATAATTAAATTCTCCACTCCATGTTCAGTCGTGAGGTTTGCGGTTCGAGTCTAGCCAGAGGCAACGAAAGACTTCGAAGTACAAAACTATTTTACACGAAATATTGAATGAAAATAAGATACAATTGAAAACACAATTATATACAGCAAGAAAAACCTGCAAGCATACTAAAATTTGCCCATCATTCATCATCCAATCTTCGCTCAGAGTATTATATATCTCATATGGGCTATGTCATTGCTGTGTAAATGTGAGCAGCAGTTGCATGCAGACTTCTTTCTAATGGCTGGCCACTAGTCTGAGATCGCCGAAGTGTGTGGTAAAAACTTTACTGGGTTCTATTATAAGCACAACATCATTGAGTGGCTTTTGTATGCTGCTCTAATCAATAAAAATAGGCTCATTTTGACAGATGGCTTGACAGCAGGTTAAAATTGCGGGAAAAAATAAGAGTGCTATATTCGATAAGAGTGCTATATCCTTTACCAAAGTGTAATTAGAAGCTTTCCCACATAAATGTGTAATATCAGATCATATATGGACTTGGATATTGGGAAACAATTGGAAGCAATTCAAAGACAATATTCTCTTTGAATTGTTTTTTGAAAATTTTCGAAAAATTCTTTTTTTATTTAATAATAAAGAAATTAATAGCATTATATGTAATTTTGTGGTCATTTTGCAAAAAAAAGATTTTGAATGATCACTTTGATGAGGTGGTAACGCTGGTTTTAAAAATGAAAGCACACGTACACGAATTTTTACATCAGTTTTTTCATTTTGCCCTTAAGAAAATGATAGAAATCCTGATGTATAAATCCATCAGCAGTGTCGGTCATATGATGCATCAAATGGCCTACACTATTCTGGCTGGCGATGGATGATGTAGAGAGGATGTTAAGCCCGTATGATACTTCATTTTTCTTTCATTAATTGGTATAGAATTGATAGAAAGAAACATCAATTGCTAGAAAGAACCAAATATACACTTTTTTGTAAGTGTTGTATTCTTTCTATTTCAAGAAAGCGCTAGGAAATAAAAATGTTCCAAAAAAGAAGCGTTAAATCACAAAAATTTTCCATAAACCGCTGACACAGCAACATTCAAATTTGAAATGTCAATTTTAAATTGAAAAATTTTACATTTTTTTTGACATGACCTGATTTTTTATAGTTGAACTCTTTGTACATACTAAATTCTACTATTACATTATATTTGCACTGTTCTCCAAAATTTAAAGAATGCAAGAAAAATGTAGTGTCATATGGGCATTAAGTTGGCAAGTCAAGCAAAAATACGCAGACCTGTGCATGTACTCTGCAAAAGTAGAATGAATCTTTCTCAAAGTAGTTCTATCAAAACAGTAGTTTTATCTTATAATAGATTATAAAATATTTCTAAAATTCCGCAGTATTGTTTTCCTTTTTTTTTTGTAATTATTTGTTTATGCACGTAAAGTCAACTGGATACGTTACGCTTGAGTTACAAGCGGTTTTAAATTGTCACAGCTTGATTGCAAATTACGTTTTTTTTTTTCAAACAAAAACAAAAAAAATATCGCAAAGTTTTCCTGATTTCAGTTGCATGAATACATATCATTTGATTTGAGAGCTAATTTAATTTTCTGTGTTATTAAATGTATTAGTTTAATATGAAAATTGCAGTAGTAAAAAAAATAACATAATATTATTATAGCATTATTGTTATTACGTACAATAAAAAAGTAAATGAGCAGGAAAAGTTATTGCGCAATCAAATTAATAACAGTCCAAAAATGAAAGTACGCTTTTTTATTTGCAAGAAAACCTTAAAAAATCGAAAGCCAGCAAACTTTGAATTTGCAACGTAAAACGAAAATACTAAATTAACAACAATTTCTTTATTTTCACTTTCTGCCTTTTAGTAATAAAAAATAAAAAATAAAAAAACATGAAAACTAATGTTTTCTAATTTTATAGACAAGCAAACTGTGAAGAGAATCAAAGAAATCTGATTAAAATTTCACTAACCTCCTCCCCCCATCGAAACTTGTAATAAATATGTTTACAATTTAAACGTCACAGGCAGGGTTGCCGTTGAAAATTTTGAAAAAGTATCATAAAAGGGGTATTCTTTTCAGAAAAGGTTCAGAAAAAGGGTACTTTAAAATGAAAAAGGTTCTTTAAAAGGTATTAAGCACTAAAAAGAACTCATAGCCCGTTAATATTAAAATAAGAAATTATAAAGTTAAAATAGAGTTCACTAATGAAGATTTAAGGCCATATTCATAATAATTATTGTAAGTTTATTAAGCTCTTATTTGAAGTATTTCTACGGAATATTTGTCAAATAAGCGTGTAATAAACCTTTATTTGTTTTTGTGAATATGGGTGTTAAAAGTTAAAGAAAAAAAAAATAACGACGAATTTTAACAATGTAGTAAATAATAAGACTAAAATAAAAGAAAATATAATATACATAATACACATTGGCATTTAAAACATAAAGTAATTTTAACTCTAAAAAAAAGCAATTCACAGCCGCGTTACCATATTTTTTTCAAAAAACTTGCCATTCCAGAAAAAAAAAACTTTTTTTTAAATAAAAAAAACTTTCACCGGTATTCATAAAAAATAAAACATTGTTGAAATACATTTAAGAGCAAACTTTTCATATCAAATTTGTTCTAAAATATATTTGAGCGACATTTTATTTTTTATGAATACCGGTGTTTTTCTTTAACTAAACCAAAATAATAAACGAAAATAGAAAATTAGATTTCATTTTTATTAAAAATATTTAAAAATTACCTGTTTTCCAACTAAATGAAAACATAACATAACCCACCATTTATTTTTTGTTTTGCAGAAAAGAACAAAGAAATGTCAACATCTTGAAGTCATTTTTGTTAGCGTGTGCGTTGAACAATAGCCAGCTGACGGCTATCATCTAGTCTCAGACGCCTTGATTGAAATCAATCAGAATAAACCATACACATTTAATACATATGTATATACAAGAGGATTTCGCTGTGAAACTTTAGCCGAATCAAATTAAAGAAGGCAGATCCACAATTGAGTAAAACCTGCGTATAACGAAAAACTATTGTGGAAAATTTATTAAGCTTTTGCTAATTTTCAAAAAGGGTAAAAAGGTGGCATAAATGACATAAATTTATTTGAAATGATACCAAAGGGATCAATTTTAAAAAGGGTCATAAAAGCGTCATTGCCATGAAAAAGGGGTAAAAGTAATACTTTAGTATTAGTAACGGCAACTCTGATCACAGGGCCTGGTGAAAAGTTTGAAACCGTTGCTATCACTGATACAACAAATACACAAATTAATTGGCACCCAATTTTTATTTTAATTGAAAATCACTTTCCATTATTTTCTTACGTAGCATTTAGACGGGAAAGTAAATGCCTGAAAGTTGCAATACACTCACACTTTTCTACTAACACACTCACAATTTTCTAACTTTCAGCTCAGGTTTCCGCAAAATGTTGCTGTACATAATTTTTTTTTTTTTTTTGACATTTACTGAAAGTAAAGTGACAAGATCGGAAACACGGTTGACCACTCCACGGCACATACAAACTTGCAGAATTACAGTAGTAGAAAATATTTAAAACATTTTTACAGTAAATATGAATGAGAAATGAAGTATATCTATAGTGATAATTATTACATTAATTAATAAAAGTTTTGCAATAAAAATTATTTTCGAATGTTGCCCTATAAATTTATGTTTGTAGTAGTCTTGGCAACTCTATTTCGGTAATAAACAAAATTCTAACGATGGAGCCAAAATTAAATCACCAAAACACATTAAAATTAATTAATTTATATCGTTCATACCCAATTTTGTGGTATGATATGAATCATAAATCATAAAGATGGAACGATTTAGAACAAAAGGCATATGAAGAGGTTCTAATTTTTTTAATTTTTGTAAAATAATAATACTTGCAAGTCTTCGCTTTGACATTTTTCAAATGAACTTTCTTGTTCCTTTGAAACTGAGCAAGAAATTTTCATGAAAGTCACAGATTTCATTGAGATTTTTATTCATAATACGTATACAAAAATTTAATGAAAGTACTTTCCCGTCTAAATGACGGGTTAAGTTCGATTCAAGGCGAATTCATACCAAGTGAACTTGGCAGCACAGGTGATTATGTTTTGCTTCTTGCATCAAATAGCTCTTATACAGGTAACTCACGGTAATGTGAACTTCGATAGTAGTGAACATTCATTTTTTTATATGAACTCTCTAAATAGTGAACAACAGTTTTTTTTTTGCAGAAAAATAACTCCCAACAATGAAATAAGCTCATGTTATAAATGACGTTCATTTAAAACCGAACATTTTGTGTTGCTATGTGTTACTCTCAAATGTTTTATAAACTCTTCACGTTATTTTCTCATAGTTTTTTATGATCTCTCGTTGTTATTTCACATTTTAACACTTACAATGACATTCATGCGTATTTATGAACATATATGCATGCATAATTGCTTTTTTGAGAGTAGAGCAAACTTACATACATATGTATTTAAATGTTATTTCAAATTAAGAATAAACACAAAAGCAGTCAACTTTTGATACGCAAGGGAGGCGCCTTAGTATTTCTTTGCTAACTTTTCAGAAGTGGGAATTCATTTCAAGATTCGGCTAAAAATTTCACTGAAATTTTATTAGCGCAGTTCATTATTTGGTGCAAATGTCTTGCGTAAGTGCGAATGCAAGAAATCGTTGATTTTTCTTTGCAACCCAACAACAAAATATACAAGGTTGCACTCGCAATATTTTTGCATTTACGCACCGCTAATTACGTGTTGCTTTTTCCGCATGAGTATTGCGTTTGCAACACTGACACTCGAACAGCTGACATTTTAAAACAAAGCAAACAAAAAATTGTAGAGATGAAGCCAACAGCAATTACCGAAAAAAATAAAACCAAAAAAATTAAAAATTGTGTATTAATTTATCAGCTGTTATTTGGAGTGCAATAAAATTTGCAAAGTTGTTAAAAAGGGTGCTCAATATTAGTTGCAATATAATCGCAAATGCAAATAGTTGCAACCAAAAACGCACCAAACGCTGATTACCGCTATTGTTTGGCCTTGATGCGTTATTTTACCAACGCTTGGAGGCTTATTCTGTATTGCGACGCGAAAATGAATTGCGATGCGAATGAAAATTGGTATTCTGCAAGACTTTCGCAATTGCATTTTTTTTAAATAGTGGCACCACTGGTCAAATAAATGTCAGTGTCAAGAAACGTCAAATGAAAAATTAAAACAATTTTTTGAGAATTTGGCTATAAAATTTGTTTATATGTATATTGTATTACATATGTATATAATTTTACAAAAAATGGATTCTGTGGCATTATGGTTCGAAGAGGATGAAGAAGGGTATGAATGAAAAAAGGTAATTTATTTTGAGCTTTGCAGAATATTTATTTTCCAGCTTTATGAAAAATTGCAGCGGTTTGGTGATCTTGTTGTTCCTTTCCCTGAATAAAATAATATATACATAGGTAGATAGTAGGTTAGGTTAGGCTGATTGGAGGGGTTTGCTTGCCCATGTCTTGCGACATACACCTAAGCCAGTATAGGCTTTAGGTAGATAGTAAATAAATAAATAAAATATTATTTTTTACTTACATTTTTGTGCTTGGCTAATGCTATTTTGCTGTCGAATAAATATTGCTGAAATGGCGGATGTTTGACATTCGTTTTCGCAATGCAGAATACTGAATTGTCACCTTTTCGCATTATTAATGCGAATAAAAATCAACTATGCGATTATCGCAATACCAAATACCAATTGTTCGCCTTGAAGCATTTTCGCATCGCAAGACTCCTGATCTTTCTATCTTTGTGGGTTATTCTAATAATAAACAAATAAGCTAGTAAAGAGGTAAGAAAATATTGCAATCGAAAATGTGAAGAAATTCAATAATGTGAATAACCTTGGTTTTTATAAGTTCACATTACCGCGAGTTCACTGTATGTCAATATTTTTTCTCTTTGCTTACAAAAAAGTTGGTGCCCTTTTATTCTAAAAATTGTTGGTGGTAGAAAAGTTTTGTGACTATAATTTTTTTTTTTTATTTTCACAGTGTTTAAGGCACAAGTATAAGTTTTAAAGTGTTTATCAACTATTTAGACCCTGAAAAGAAAACTACCTTTACACTAACAAAAGCATGTGTAAGTTTGTTTCCACTAATTTAAGCTGAAGTTACACAGTACGCTTTCTATGCGTCGACGCGTTTCACACGATTGTAAAAAAAATGCATTTGTGTGTGACAAGTTACAGAGCACAAAGCGTAGAACGCGTGGACGCGTAGAACGCATAAAGTAGATCTACTTTCTACTTTTATACGCGTCATAAGCGTCATGGGAAAATGTCAGCTGTTTTTAAGAACCAATGATGTGCCTACCCTCAACGTTATCGATAAATACCTTTTATATCGTAAAATAATTTATAAAATCTTTTCCAAAAAAAAAAAAAATTATTTTCAATAAAAAAGAAAAGTTTTGTTACAAATTTTATAAACATTATCACGAGTAAAAGAAATTGTAACTGTTTCTAAAATCCTAAAAAAGAAAATCGTAACAACGAATTTATTTATTTGTAAGAGTGTTGCAAAACGTAAATCAAAAGTGTCAAGTGTTGCATAATGCGCTTTTCCAGCTGAGATATTTTCAACTGGCAACAGTGGCTTCGTTTAGTTTTTTGTAGTGAAATATTGGAATATTGGCATATTGATGAATTCGTTTGCCCGAAATTCCAAACTTTCTACAAAGCAGAATATTTTTTAGCTTTATGCCAATTAATTGCTAAAACTAGTTGCTTAAATATCAATATAAAAGAAGTTTAGTGGTTTTACTTAATTAATTGCATGCAAGTAAAAATGTTAAACTATAAATTAATTTCTGAAAAATTCAGCTTGCATAAATTATAATTGTGATTTCTTCAAAATCATGAAAAAAAATCCCAAGCTGGTTTTTGCCACAGTTGATTATCTGATGAAATGATATTTTAATTTCGCAAAATTTTCTAGAATTACTTATTTAATATTTTAGTAGAAAATGTTGTTCTGGGATTTTTAGCTGAACAACTTTTTTTAAGTTCTGAAAGGAATCTTTAATGGCACAATAATTGGCATACATTTGTACTCGTACATACATACATACATATGTATGTATATAATAAACTCATAATTAATATCGCACAAGTATTAGAATGTATTGAAACAACTCGCCATAATTAAACAATATTTGTTTGCAAGTTTTTAGTTCATTTTAAAAGTCGTTTCCATTATAAAGATAATGAAGGTAATAAATAATGAAGAGTTATTTATCATTAGGGCAAGGCATAAAAAAAAAGCCCAAAATACAATAGCAATTTTTGTAAGCTTTGTGGATGACCCGCAGTTCCTATAGACCTATGTGTCAAACTGTTTCTGGTTAAATAGTTACAAGGAGCACACAACAAGCTCCTACTGGCTTAAGTGTACGTCGCACCCAACCTTAACTTACATTATTAAAGCGTCAACTTTTTGACTCCCAGAATTATTCCAATTCGTGTACGGGACCGACTACTTGGCGAATCGGGTTTTGCTATATCCCGGCAATATACAAGCCGATGTCATATATTTTCATTTTTTGCCTTTCAGTAAGCTTATTTAGTTAAACCTTAAGCTTTTGGCACAAAAAATGTTTCAGCTCGCGTACTTAAGAAAATCAGCTTTCGATATATCATGAGAACTCCGATTTCCCAAGAAGTTGGCAGTGTAAGCACACTTAAACCAGTTTTGGTGCCAAAAAGTGTATTTTATAATGAGATATACTTAATTCAAAAAAATTAAAATGTTCGACATCGGTCCATATATGGCTGAGAAACAGCTAAAACCGGCTAGAATTGTATATGAACCTGAGCAAGTGTTGGTACCAAAAAGTAGATGCCATAATAAAATATTCAAACCCAAACAATAAGACTTTACCACATCGGTTAATATATAGTCGAGATATAGCAAAAACCAATTTCTCAAGAAATTAGATTTTCGGTGCCAAAAAGTGGAATTTGTTATTTTATTATACAGGGTGTTTTTTTTGTCGATGTATAGAACTCTAAGTTGGCATTACTGTTCAAGATGGCGACCGATTTAACAGCTGTCAAGTGATTTATTCTCATTTTGGTTTGGCAATTCATCATGAATAGACTCACGCCTGAACAACGCTTGCAAATAGTGGAATTTTAGTGCAAAACGAGATTGCCGTTGTTCCCGATTTTCATAAGTGAATTTTGTTTAGTCAACAAACAAAACTGCCGCATTTGGAGTGAAACTAATCCCCAAGACCATTTCATCCAGACAAACTGACTGTTTGGTGCGCCTTATGGTCTTTATGGTGGAATCATTGGTTCGTACTTCTTCAAAAACGATGATGACCAGAACGTTACAGTCAATGGTGATCGGTATAGAGCCATGATTATTAACTTTTTCATTCCTGAATTGAATAACCATGATGTCCAGGAGATGTGGTTTCAACAAGACGGCGCAACATGTCACACAGCTCGTGCCACAATCGATTTACTGAAAGACACGTTTGGTGACCGCCTAATTTCACGTTTTGGACCCATGAATTGTTCTCCAAGATCTTGTGATTTAACACCGCTAGACTACTTTCTGTGGGGCTATGTTATAAAGTCGTTGGTCTATGCGGATAAGCCACAAACGCTTGACCATTTGGAAGACAACATTCGCCGTGTTATTGCCGATATACGGCGGCCACATATGTTGGAAAAAGTCATCGAAAATTGGACGCCCAGATTGGACTGCATCCGCGCCAGCCGTGGCGGTTATATGCCAGAAATCATATTTAAAATGTAATGCCACAAGATTATCTTTCGGATAAATAAAATTCATGTCAATCGAATAATCCATCGTTGTTTTATTGCAACTTTAAGTTTTATACATCGAAAAAAACACCCTTTAGTTTTTGGTGCGTTACGAGTCTTTCTCGTGCTTGGTTCAATTCACTGTGTTTGCTGCTATTACTGTAATTTTATCACAAAAAAATCTTTTCCAATTCTGAGAAGTAAAATTGAACTGAAGCCCCGATAAAGTAATTAGCAATTGTAAATCGTAAAAGTTCGACTATAAAGTTCAAATAATATTTAAGATATTTATCGCCAAAGTCAGCTGTTAATAGAACTCAACATGTTTGTAGAGTTGCCAAACAACACATTGTCAAAGTTTTTTCACAGTGGCTTTTAATAGAGCATACAAAACCGTTAGAAACGTTATTTATTATTTCTATTTATGTATAAGTTTAGGCATAAATAGACCTCGTTAATTGTTTGCTGTATGTTTTGGCCGTCTATATGCCGCCGGCATTTCGTTGAAGCTACTCAACTCGTCAGTAGACTCGAAAAAAATTAGAAATGTTTGAAACTTTATTTGCTACATGATCTGTTATTTCTTTTAATATAAAGAGAATTACAAGTATTCAACTAATTATATCAAATTAGTTTTTTCAATACTGGATCTTAAAGTTTCACAGAAAAAGTGTTCAAAATATTTTACCTCCTACCACGAGTAACAGTGAACTTCAACTTCTAGTTTGCATTATTAGTCGTGCTTTTATCTACATATTTTGTCGCTTGCAGTGGCGATGGAGTGATTCTGTGATACAAGCTTAACAGCTGGTAAACAGCTGTATTTTTGAGTACCTTTGAATTAAAATGTTGTTCAGATCGTACAATATTATTTAATTCTTCGTAAGGCAAGTAAAGCAAATTGTGTTTTTATTATTGTTCTGATTTAAGTTAAGTTTTAAACACAAAACACACTTTATTGGCAAAATAAGAAAAAAAAAAACAGCAAGTAAATTTTGGCCATTAAAATTATGATTACGGGCTGGCTGTTATTGCAACTACTCCTTCAGCCGAGCTGTAAATTCCAAGAGCACTCTTGCTTAAGTAAATAAATTCCACCCAGCCTTTTAATTCATATAAGTTTATTTGAATGCGTAAAATATAATAGAATTAGGAAAATTACTTAGCGTGAAGCGCTTTAAAATTTGTACTTTTCTTCGACCTTCTTTGCCTTTGCTTTGCCAATAACTTCTGTTCAATCTAAAAGCTTCTCTTGTTCAAATGACATTTACACCACGATGTTAAGTGAGCTTATCAACGGCGGTGGTGAACCTTTCGGCGGCAACACCGGCAGTATAAGTAACAGCTGATTTTAGTCGACAACGCATATCGTTAAAAAAAATCGTTATAAATATCCTAACAATACAATTATCGCAATTAAAGAATCCAGCTGCTGGTTTTCATTTTCAAATAAAATCCAACTTTTATAAGAAATACAAATTTTTACTTTCAGCAAATTTTTGTCCAGTGCTGTCACGTTGAAAATAAATTGGGATTTTTCTCTATGAGCATTGAAAGGTGTTCATCTTAGAGCAATGAAAGTTTATGAAAATCTCTTTGGCCGGTCTTCCCTGTAATTAACATTTCAAATCAATTAACTTCCTCCATTTAGCAATAATATCATGACAAATGTCGCGACAAGCTTTTTTAATTTATATACAATAAACACGTGAGCGCGGGTCTCGCTTAACAAATCAATTCTATAAAACTGAATATAATCTTATATAAATAGTAAGCAAAAAGAAAACACATTAATTTATAACAGGTCTCGTTAAGAAGTATTTAAATGCTTTTGCACAAAGTAATAAATAAATGTGAGATCATGAAGGTAACAAAACAAAAAAAAAAAAAACAATTAAAAAGTTGTTATAAAAAAGGGTTGTAACTATCGAATTAAAAAATAGCACAATGGAAACATGAAATGTTAAAACTCATTTCCTTTTACACGGATAAATCAAGGGCAAGGGGGAAAACAGGACTTTATATAGAAAATATCATATAGAAAATATCATGGCATTCTTATTACGTTTGCCGGACTATTGCACAGTTTAGCAGGCGGGAAGTCGGACAAGTACGGAGTGTTTTAGGCGGAGTGGTTGCTGAAACTAAAATCACTAAATCACAAACTGTTGTGAACTGTTCATCATATGGGTGCCAGGCAGGCGAAGATTCAGCTAAAGCTTTGGGGGGGATTTTGTATCGCATAAAATAAAGTCTTATTATTGGTAAATTACTTATTAGCGAAATAAATATGTGCCAGGGCATACTGGAAATGGGCATGCAAACTCACTGGCTTCAAGAACAAGAGAGTTAAGTGACCTAGGTTTGGTATGTGGTAAAACTTTCGATGCAGTTGAATCTGAGCGCTAAAGAATTGGGCACGTAGAGCCCATTTAACTCTCTGGAATAACGAAACCGTGGAAATCAATGTAAGAATTCTATTGGGGATCCTGACGAGGGAACAACAGACTATCTGCTTGCTGACACTTAGCAAGCTCAACTTAAGTAGAATAACACTGTGGAACAAATTCAACTTAGCAAAACTTGGGTCGATTCTGAGCGGGAGGGGTGAAAATAGAGGCTAAATTAGAACCACCGTATAGCAGCGTTTGTTTATGTTAGTTCGAATATTTTTCTTAAATCGACCTTCGAACTTTACAGTCAAATGTCGATTTTCAGCATATTGTTCATATATTTTTTTGCTATAACTTGTTGACTAATTGATTTGTTCTAGATCTGTAAAAGCCAAATTGTTGCCAGAGGCCTGTGCAACAATGAAAATTTTTTTTAAAAAAATGATTCAGAAAATGTTTGTGGTGCTTGTGAAGCAAAATGTTGGAAAAATTATTTTTTTTTTCATGCTTTTTGAAAATATTTTCCTCAAAACTAAGGTCGACTAAAAAAAAATCGAGCTAACATAAACAAATGCTGCGATACGAGTGTTCTAATTTAGCCTCTATTCGCACCCCTCACCCTCATAATCGACCTAAGTTTTGCTAACTTGAGTTTGTTCCACAGTATAATGGGAGTTATGACAGGTCACTTTCAACTCTGGCATATCTTAACCGCATAGGAATAGCGGGAGGAGATGAATCTAGAGTATGTGTGGAGGAGAGCCAGACATTAACGCTCTATTTATGCCAGTGCCCCGCCTTCTCATAAATACGGTACAGATATCTTGGGAGAGACACCTTTCCAGACATGACCCAATTGCGGGACATATGCGGGAGGAAATTCAGGAACTTTGTGAATGACACAGAGTTGTTATAGGCCTATGCGTCAACATTGTTTTTTAAGGTTTGTGGCAAACACACCTCTGCAATCAATCTAACCTAAAATATTTCCTTTTACAAAAGAAATTGGTAAAAATTCGCCAACAATCACGCTGTTTAATATATTCCTATGTTGACGATTAACAGTTCAGCTAAAGAGGAGAACATGTGAACGCTCATCTGTATGCAATTCTTATTGACAATCTTAAGATTATCGCAGCTACTTCTTTTAACTTTCTTTATCGTTCACACTACTCAAATGTTTTTGCATAAACCTTTTTCACATTCGTGCGTTTTGAAATTTACGAACATGAAAGTAGTACAACCATGTTTCTTTATCTAAAAGACAATCAGCTCAGCTTAAGAACTTGCATTGTGTAAACTGGATCTAAAATTAATTTAAGCAGTTTTCCCGCAGTTCTTTTTCCAAATTAATTAGGTATTCAAAATGAATGCTCAGTTGCATTGAACAATTTTGTAATTGCAAGAAAAACATTTGTTAGGGTGGGATCACACGATTGCCGCAAAGCACCAATTTTACACAATTTTTATTGGGCTGAATTGGAGCCTAATAAAAAAATTTTCCCAATCAAATTCTCTGCAATCCCATGATTGTAACATTTTACTGAAATTTTATTGTCGCAAATTGGCGCAAAACAATTTAGTACCAATAATACGGCAACTCTGAGAAACAGCTGTTGTAGGTGATGACAAACTTTGTTTTGTAAAAAATCAAAAAATAAATGCGGTCGGGGGACCCCCGTTAGGAACGAAGTTCCTTACGTTTTTTTCTTCATCTTCGAATGTAATACAAGGTGAAATCTGTATGTTTTATTTTGTGTTGTTTTTGAAATTTTATATGCTTCTTTCAATTTTTGGAACGTTTTATTTTTTACTTTTGACACATGCAGTATTTTTTTGTCAATCTGCTACAAAACGAAGAAAAGCAACTGTTGGTAAATTTTTCAATATTGCTGTTTTTTGCTGTGACATGCTTTACTTTAGCGACATCTAGCAACTGGTAGTGTCAGTTTTCACAACTAATTAATATTTATTGGTAGGTGTCTCCACCGATGTCAGCGGAGACACATACACAACTGTTTGTCGACAGATACACCAATACATATAAACAGCTCACACGCTTTCGTGACGATTTCTACTAATTTGCACTACCAGCAAGCCGCGTTAAGGAACTTCGTTCCAAAAAAAAAAAAAAAAAAAACGAGTTAAAAATATGGGGTTTCTTTAAAAAGAAAGAAAATTGCTTCGGCCAAGGCAAATAAAAACAGGTAAAAGCACTAAAACAGCTGCTGGTTGTTTATTATCTGTTAAGTGTCAAAAGTTTGTTTACAAGCCGTTTAACGTGCTCTGATTTCTAAGAAAAGTGCAAGTGATTTTGTAGATATTATTGAAGAAATAGTAAAATTAGCCAGTGATTTTGCTGTTTTTATTCAATAAAAAAGTAAAGTAATATTTTTTGAGTGGTTTAAATAAAGTTATTGTATGAAATTTGTGTAAATTCTTCTTTTGCATACACTACTCACAAACCAGTTTAACAAAACAAATGAGAGAAGAATTTGACAGTCGACGACAGATATTTTTCTACCAACAACTCTCGTGTATTTTTTTATGTTCTGCTAGTGCTTGTACCTATTAAATCTGCCTTGGCTTCGGCTATTATTATAATACTGTGCGGGCTGAAAGAAGCAAAAACTGAATAGTAGTAACAACAATTGAATTTTACTTATTAAAAAATAAATTTTATGTTTGGAAGACGCGTTTACACAATTTTGAAACTAAATAAATGTATAAATGTCTTCTTTGGTTGCTGCATGAGAAAACAATAAATATTGGTGCATCTTTAGAATTTTTATGGGTGAATAGCTGTATACAAAGTGTTCGCACGGTTGTCACATCAGGGTTGTATTTGATTGGGACCAAAAGGAACAACATTCGTTTTGGTTGCCGCATGAGCCAATAAATTGTGCTATCACACGATTAGCATGCAAAATATAACATAAATTGGTGTATTGCGGCAATCGTGTGATCCCACCTTAATAATGAGAATGCGTTTTAAAAACATGACTGGTTAATGCAACCACTGTTTAGATATTACGAGTGTGATTGACTTACCTTATTTCAATTTTATTATTAATTATGTTTGTTAAATGGAAAGACGTGTCGTCTACATCTGCAATATGAAAAAAGAGAAATAAAATTCAAGTCATTAAATGCCTAATAAAATTTAGGTAATAATATATAGAATATACAGGGTGACGCCTAAGTAACGTACTATTTTAGTAAGCGAATAAATTTATAAACGCTTAGCAAACTTTTGTACAAAATAGGCAAAGTTACTGACACCAAAACTGTACTTCAATTTAAAGTTGTCGGCCACCTGGAAGTGGCAATAAGTCAAAAGCCATTCAACAACTTAATATGAATAGCCACAAAGACATGGCGTTACTGGGAATCGAAAATATTACATAATTTCTGGGAATCATACCCGGTGAAAGCAGACAATATCCAGCACTTCAAAGGAAACAATTTCAGATCAATACTTTAAATTACGACAAATGCCCACTGTAAATAAAATCGTCATATCATAAGATACTTATTCGTCACCCTATACGCAGAATTAAGACTATTTAATTAAAAATCATTATAAAATATGTCAGCTTTATACGAGAGGAATTCCAAAAAACAAATAAATCGCCCAAAATTTATGCACAACTGTGTGCTTCAAGTCACGTAGACCTCAAAATTAACATGGGGTTAATTAATTGGACGAATCAAAGTCTATTTCTTCAAATCAGCTTTAGTTTTTTGTTTCATTTGGGCAGCATTTCATTTGTTATTATTCACTAAATTAAATATAACAGATTTATTTAGCAAATAATTAAGAATTAATTAACCAGAATACCTTCATATTAAGTGAGGAAAATACTGAAAATTTAATTAGCAAATGTTTTACAAGCTTAAGGCCCGTTTTCATAACACTTTTCGTTAGCTAAAAGTTTTTCACTATCACAAGTTCCGTTTAAGTAAAAAAGTAATAAATATATGTATTAAAGAGAGAAACGACATTCAACTTTTCGCCAACTTCACTGCCTGTTCCTCAGTGTCGCCAGATAATAAAAGCCATCGAAATGTAGTCGCTCGATTTCGAATCAATTTGGATTCCTCTATTTCGACAGCTTGCGTTCGCATGGGCTTACGTCATGAAATTTTTTTCATTTACTTCACAGAGATGCCAGATCGGTACATTAAAGTTTTGATTGATTTTCTATTAAAGTATTGACAAAAACTACTGAATTGTTCTTGTGTAAATACAACCCGTCTTAAAACTGGTCAGCTGTATCTGACAAGCCAAAGCAAATAGTGCAGAATAAAAAACGCAAACATTTTGAAAGTATATTTGTGGTGTTTTAAAACTTAAAAATCAGGGTTGTTGCAGAATCCAAGTCAGAATTTTAAACCAATTCTGATTTGAATTGGTGTCATAAATTCCGTCTTGCTTTTGCGCTGCTTCGAACATAAGTAAAACCCAAGGCGAATCCATTACAGGTGCCCGCATACCAATTCGCTTCAACATTTTTCCACGATTTTATCTTCTGAGTTGTCAAAGCTGATAGAAAACGACAACAAAACTTGTAACGTCTCGAGAGAAAATGTTGAAGCGAATTGAATTGCCTTGAGTAAAACCCATAGTCGAATCAGCTGTTTTGTTTTCGTTGTGCTGGTGTTTACATTTTGCAGTAGATTTTCAGATATGTTTTAATAAATAAGTAAATAAAATAATCTGGATACTTGTTCTTCGACCTTTTTTTATTTTTTTATTTAACTTTATTTGGTTTAATAATAGATACATGTTAGAAATGTTAGAAATTAAAGTTCCATTTTGGAGAAGAGGATCAATTTTAAGAAGGATACAGATGGACTAGCTAGAAATTAGACATCTAATTACAAAAACCAGAACAGGACTTGGAACATATTAGATTTTAATACCTTATTTTACTTTAATGATTTTTCGCTTCTTTTTTATAAAAAACTAAAAAAATGTTATGTTAAAAGCGTTATTGTGTATAAAATAATTATTAACATTAGTATAGTTACATATATATACAGGCCTGTTCTGAAATCACGGTGATTTAAAATCACGAACGCTTTCAACAACACGGAGGTGATTTCTTGGTGTTCTGAAAATCACGAGATTTAACAGTTTTCGGCGTGCTTTTCCATTTTCGAAATCACGGATAAACAGCTGATTTGTTTTATTTACATACATAATTATAAAATTATAAAGAGAAAAGACGCGGAAAGTTAAACAAAAGAAAATAAATACAAAAACAATAGTGTTGCCACTTTTCTAAACTAGGTATTTTTGTAATATATGTACATACATTTTATGCTTTTATACCATTGAATTTATCAAGTAACATTGGAAATTATTCATAAAATTAAAACATTAATTATAAATTTAATTTAATTTTGTTTAAAATAGTTTGTTTAATTGAATGAATTATCAATAATTCATTTGGCTCATACAATCAGGTAACCACAATATATTTTCGAACAAAACAAAACAGCTGACTGCTAAAAGGTAAAAAGTAAATCACGAAGATTATGAACAGAAGTATTTTTTTCTTAATACAGAAATAATTAAATTTTTGCTTATTTAGTTTAATAAATAAAAAAAATTAATTTACTTACATTGTGAGCCAAATTGTATTTACCAGCCTAAGGCAAACATACAAATCTGCCACCTGTCAGCTGATCAGATTATTTCCGATAAAAAAACGATTCTGTGACACCTAGTTCTGACACAATTCCGATTCGAACACAAAAATGAGAAATATCTGTTTCTGTGACTCCTTAATTAATTCTGTGTCGATTTCAATTTTGATTCTGATAGCAATCAGATTCTACAACAACCGTAAATATTTTTTATAGATATTTAATGAGTACTTTGACACAAATAACACTGGTATTCCTGTGGCAAGCTCAGGCTTTTCTGCCATACAGCGAACAAGTGAACTGTTTAGGAAAACCACATGCATACAGATGATAATTGTTTAAGGCCGTGATTCACTATCCTACTCAATCGTACGATTCATTCACTGAAAATTGCTAGCTAAATCTGATAGAATTCTGTCCTACTTTAAAAAGTCGCCTCAAAATGGCCACACTATTATACTTCTGTAAACAACTTCAAAAAGGCAACTTTGATCGCATAGAATAAGACAAGTTTTTGAAAATTTTCAAAAGATTAACAAATCGGACAGACTTGTCAAAAAGTCTTTCACACACATACACTTTTAGTCCAGACTATCACACTTTTTGGACACACATGTCATTTTTAACAGATCGTACGATTCAATAGGATAGTGAATCACGGCCTTTATTTAATATGTTTGCTAAATAAAATAAAAATTAAAAATGTGCAGATTTCCCACTTTTATAACAGATAATTTGTGTTTTATTCAAAATCAACATCGGCCCTTACAATCAACCAGCCTTTACAATTCTTTGCCAGGTGACAGACAGCATTTCAAAGTCAAAAAAAGCCATAATAATGATTTAAAAAGTTTCTACTTTTTGACTGAAGAGCATAAAATATTGTGTTTTGTTAACAAATTTTCAACAAAAATAATGACTGGGTAAAAAAGAAAATATTTCCTCCAGAATAACCTATTTAAAATAATTGTAGATATCTTAGAGGCCAGCCTTAAGAATAGACCATAAATTCGCTGTATCAGTCAGCATTTGGAAACTATTTTCTGAAAAACTAATTCCTTAACCACAAAAAACAAAAGAGCTGAGAAGAATTTATAACTTGACAAAAACCCCAGATAGAAAGTGAATAAATAAAACATAAACCTTATCTTGTTTATTTATTTATTTTTTTTTTTTTCACACAAGAAATCATAACAAATGCCAGAGCTAATGAACGAACGAACAACTTCTTCTAGAGGCCTCCCTGCCAAAAGAAAAACAAACAAAATCCGACACTAAAGTTTTGCATTCATGGCTACAAATAATTTTTTTATTATTATTTATGCAAAAGTTTCTTCTTTGTATTTTTTTATAGACCCCCTGGTTACGATCTCAAAAGATTAAAAAGTAAAGTGAAGTGAAGTGAAGTGAATAGAGAAAAAGAATGCGTAAAAATTAATTCATATTGTTTGTTTACCTCTGGTGTGGCAAAAGTAATAAAAAATTCTCATAGCAGCTCTAAAGAGGTTATTTTACACATATGTGTGTATGTATGTAATTGTTTAAACAAATTTTGTTTATTGTTAGTTTTTATGTTTTAGGCTTTTAAATTAACATTAACAATTGATGTTTATCAAGGCAATTCTATTAGAGAAAGCAGTTTTAAAATTTTAAAATAATATTTCGTTTTAGCTTTAAAACAATAGATGACTTTTTGAGTCGTCGGGGTGATAAACTGAACTGAACAGCCACCTGTCAGAGTTCATTGCCTCTCTTGCTTGCATCACCACCATCATCAACAGCGGCGGCTGCTATCAGATAGCAAACATGAAGGTACACTTAATCCGTGCAACCGATTTACTTCCGTTGTTATTTATTACGTTTTTGTTTTTCAAATATTCTTTTACGAAGAACAGAAAAAAAAATTTTATTGGGAAAATTTTTTCAGAAAACGTCAAATTTTGGAGAGAAAAACGTCAAAAAAACGTCATTTATAAATATGTACAAATAAACCCAAAATTCAATAATTTTATTTAATAATATCTTTTATAGGTATTGTACAAAAAACAATTCAACATGCATTTGACTATAACAAAACAATTAAAATTGTACATACATACACTCATAGAAAAACCATCATAGCTATGATGTATTTTAACATGAATACGATGACGAAAAACATCGTTTTTGACCCCATGACACTTTTCATCACGGTGATGTCAAATTTTACATAAGGTGTTCTAATTGTTATTAGCGATAAATATAACAATTGTTACATCAATGCCATGTCCAGTGTTATCAATATGATGTTTACGAAAAATTACTACAATGATGGCAAATATACGCCATTTATTGAAACCGTTTAGGAATACATTTAAACACAAAAATAATAAATTAAACCATAAGTTTTTTTAAATATAATTACAATTAATAACACTTAACACAGTTTCATTTCTTTCCTTTTGGTAAAACTTATAAAAGTTATTAACATTTTGCACCATAGAATTGATGTGACAGCAGTCTTCACATTGATGACACTCAATTTATGCCAAAATTCTCTATTGGCTTTTGTCATCAGATTAATATCAAGTTTTACATCTTTGATGTCTTTTGGCATAATATTGATGTTAAAATTTTTATGATACGCTGTTATCAGTATGAAAATAAATTTTTCTATGAGTGTATGTACGTATTATAAAAATTTTATATTACAGTATTTTTCGGTTAATTGACCCTACGGTTAATTGGTTTCCACGCTTAATTGAACCACATGATCGGGCAAAAAAAAATATTGCATACGAACACCATGTGAATTTTCTCGGATAATTGAACCCGGTTAATTGATTTTCCCGCTTAATTCATTCAAAATTCATGTCATCAAAAATAAATTTCCTCTTACTTTTATCCAGTTAATTGCATTGAAAAATAATCTGGCATTTTTGCACATACATATTTGACATCATTTGTGAAAAACACTGGGTGGCATCTCTACTATACACATATATGTACATTTTTTACTGTTACTTGCATTTTTTTTTCGTTTAAGGTAAAAAAAAAATTATTTTGAAAAACTTAAAGTGCACATATGCGATTTCTTTTAATTCATTAGTACATAGTTTCAATTATGCGTGACTTCTGTAATTGAACAAACTGTTCAATTAAATAGGGTTCTTGTACTTGAACGGATTGTTCAATTAAACGGGTATCGGCTAATTGGTTCCCCGGTTAATTGAACAAAAAAATTGTGCAAATATTGATGTGCAATTAACCGAAAAATACTGTAATACTATTCATTCAAAATATATTGCTTTGTGCCTTTTAATTAAACTTTTTGTAATGTTTACATTAAAACACTCTGAAGAGTTATGTTTGTATATCTTAAATAGTCCTTAGCAAACAAAATCCCTTCAATTGGTTTTGTCCCCAAAGGATTTTCTAATTTTAGTTTTGTTTAAATTCACTTGACTAAAAATTCGTTCAACGTTAGCAGATGCATTGGGTAAAACCATTAAATCGTTAATAAAACCCCATAAGATAGGAAAAGCTGGTTCATTATTTCACAACATGATTGAGTTGATTTGTTTCCAAAAAATATTAAAATCGGTTAAACTTTTTTTTAAATTTAAAATTTTCAACTTCCTAGTACTTCTCTTTCGATACCAAATTAGGAAAACTTTTAACAAGCGTATTATAGAACTATTTTTATTTAAAATAACAGATGGAATAATTAAACTTAAATTATTTAAAACTAAATTTCTAAAGTCAAATCTTTCTTTTATTTGATAGTATAACTCAACATGAAATTAAATAGATTAGATCTACAAGTTGGTTATAAATTTCAACGTCAATTCTACACTGCAACATTTTTTCTTTTACGTGATTACCCACATAAACTTCATCTCTTGGTAAAAAAAAGTATTCCTTTCACAAAACTGTTTGTCATACCTTTTGTATGGATATAATTTATCATTATTTATTAATAAAGTTGTGTTATCTGACTGCCATACAAATTTAAATTTTATATAGAGTTTGACAGACATATGTACATATTATGTATATAGTTCATAGGGATATTACTTCCTTCTTATTAACATTACACATGCTTGTTGTAAGCGATCGTAAGAATGCTGTCTATTATCCCCGATTTTTGACTTGGGATTTAAATAGAAAATTAGTAAATTTTCCTTAAAATTTAAGTTGGATTTAAAATAGATTTCTGTTTTACAGTCTAAAATTATTTTTGGTAATTAATTGTAATAAAAGTACGGCAGCACAATGTGAGTGTCAAAAAATTATCGATAACTTAATAAAAAACAGCTGTTTAAACAAATTTGGAAGCAAGTGAAATTGTGAAAAGTTTAGAAAATAATAAATTGTTTTGTAAAAATTATTAATAAAATGAGTAGCAAAAGTGATAAAAGGACTCCCAATTTCACTGCCACAGAAGTTGATTACCTTCTGGAAATAATAATAAATCAAATTGTGTAACAAAAAAAAAAACATGTGCAATTTTCTTAATTTGCACAACAAAACCAAACTGTCAAAAACATATGGCAGTACGAAAAACTTAAATCGATTTTAAATGGGCACGGCAGGCCGTTTAAGTTTGATTTAAATAGCAACTGTTTGACTCAATTTTGTATTTAAATCGCATTTAAATTGAAATGGCATTTAAATTCCAAGTCAAAAATTGGGGGTTAGTCAATTGTTTTAAGTTTTCTTTCAATTACTTTCTCGTAGTTGCCATCAATTTAAAAAGGAGCGAAGCTAGAAAAACGTTAAAAATACAAGAGCTGCTGTGAAGCAAAACGTCAAACGTCATTTTAGTGTTTTTTTAATCAAAATTATGTCAAAATGACGTAAAATCTAACACCCCTGCTTCAGTACTTGTTGTGCTATCACCAAAAGCTAGTTATTTTGTAGTTTACTGGTCTCGAGTTCTTTCTGTATTATTTTTATGATTGATATTAATTAAATAAGACAAAGAAAACATCACAGAGATTCAGCAGGGTGAACTACTGGCTGTTTTGAAGCCGCCACACTTCTCGTCAGCACCCGTCCTTAAACGCAAAGGCTCATGTTTCTGAGGCCAAGTTGTTGTATATATTTTATTTAGATTTAATTTGTATCAAGCAAACCAATTATTACCTTTTATTTATATTTGACATTGCATATTGCACCGGGTGAACGGTTCTCACCACACAAAGTTGTTGTATTTCTTATGATGAAGAAGTATTTTTCGGAAGCAAACCAAATTCGTAATTAAAAGACCATCGAGCTATTACAAGTAATTCAAATCAACTTCTTTATTTGGTCAAAACGAATTCTACTTTACAAGTAGAGAAAAGTTATTGGAATGAATAATATAAAAATGTAACTGTTTTTCGTTTGACAGTATAACAATTAATTAAATTAGAGTTGTAAGTATTTAGCTTGTGAACAGCGTTGTAAATTATTAACAAAAGTTAACCAAGTTCTGCTATAACTTACTGTCTATAATTTTCTAACATTTTTTTTATAATTTTCATTTCCCAGCTCTCTTGCCAATGTTCCGCTGAGCCCAGCAGAGATGTGTGACGGTTTTAATTTAACTTTGCTTTTAATAATTTCATTGGGCCTTAACTATAGTCAAACACTAAAGTCGGTGCTTTTTAGAAACAACTTAAATTTTACAACGTGTTGCTAACTTTTTTCTAACTATAGTCAAAACTAAAGTTGACTTTAAGCTGAATCAGCTTTATTTATCGAAAATGGCAAATTATTTATCACACATGCTATTACCAATTTAAGGAAAATCCCATCTCTAATGAGATGACTCTCAAAAACTACCCTGCCGGCAACTTAATTAACTAGTAATTAATTATAAGCTAACTTTTTTACAACTGGTGGTGGTTGACACTTAGATTATTTTTAATGGAGATGACTGACTATTTTAACATTACGATGTCCTAGGAGGTAGTCAATTGTCCGACGCTGCATTACTTTTCAACTAACTTAAAGTTAGCTACTTAAAAGTCAGTACCCACAGAAAAAAAATTTACAAATCAAGATTTTGATTTTACATTTTTCGGTGGTAATATTATATTTTATTAAATTAAATTTCATCCTACTTTCTTTTTTTTTTTGTTAGCCTCTGCTGGGAATCGAACCACTAAGCCTCAAGACTAGTGAGCAACCAACTTAACTCACTCAGCCATCGCAACATTTAAAACGAATGCGAGAATAGGCAATTTAATTAAAGAGTTATTTACCGTGTGTGTGTGTGTGTATGTTATTATTTGAATTTTGGGTTAACTCTGGACTACGTTTCAGCTAGCTTATAGCCAGTACACAAAGAGTGAATTACAAATCGATTGTATTGTAGCTAATTTGAAGCTAGTCCATAAAAGTTAACGTAAAGTTAATTATTTTAGTAGTCGACTACCAATTTGCTGGCAGGGTATGTATACATGTAAACAAAGAACATCAAAGTGAATTGAATAAAAGCCAAATTTTAAAGAAAATTCTTATTAACAATAGTTATTAAAAAATCTTTAATTCAATTATTTAATTTAAAAAAATTTACATTAAAAAGCTTTTACATTTAAAAGTGACATTTGTTTGAGAAAAGCTGTTAAGTTAAAGTCAACGTTTCAAGTTTAGAGCAAACTTTTTCGCATAAAGTTGACTTTTTGTCGTCTATAGTAGACAAAAAGCATACTTTTATTTAGCAGTGACTTAAAATTGCTTAAAGCATACTTTTTCGATGTCTATAGTTATGGGCCATTGTTTTTAGAATTTCATAAAAACTAGTTTTTTCATGTAAATATACCAGGTACTAATGTACATCTCTCCACATTTGTCCGGCCGTCCGTCACAGCACCCATTCTGCCAAGCGGTTAGAGCTAGAAAAGTGAAATTTTGCCAAAATATCTTGCCGCTGCCACAACAAATACCAAAAACAAATAAAACATTTAACACTAAAGGGTGTTCCCACATGACAAACGGTGAAAAACAGCTGCAACTTTTGAGCTATTAGAGATAAAGACTTGACAGCAACAACAAATACTGAATATAACAGCAAGCTGAAGTTTAGATGGTGCTTAATACTCGTACATGGGGGAGCCCTTTAGTTTGAAAATTAGCGGCATCTTTTAAACCTTAATAGTTAAAGTTATCACAGTATATCTAAATGCTGGTCTCCACAACAGCAAATACAAAAAATTTTAAATTTAAATAGTACTCAAAACATGGAAGCCCCCTTTGGTTCGAAAATTAGCTCCAGCTTTTGAAGCGTAAGAGATAAAGACTTGAAATTTGTACAGTAAATGTAGTAAACTGGCTTCCACAGCAATAAATACCAAAAAGCTGGGGCAACCTTTACTTCGAAAATTAGGTTTAACTTTTGAGCCGTAAAGAAGAGATATTCAAAATTTTCACTGGATATGTACAAGGTGGGCCAAAAGAAATCAACCTGTTATTTTTGCAAATGGCGGTCAATGACAACTGTGTTTTTACATTTGTGAACTAGACAGCTGTAGAATACAAATGAACAAGCCAGGGGCGATATACTCCTCAAGACTGCGGAACAATTGTGTCTATGACGAAGTGCAAGATTTTTCAACCGAAATCGTAATGATTTGATAATGATCCACCTCAGCGGGTACGTGATACGTGAACAAGCAAAACTATCGCTTCTGGGGCACCGAAAATCCGCGAGTAATGCACGAGGATCAGTTACACCCGCTCAAAGTGACTGCATGGTGGGCTCGAGGAGTCATCGGGCCATTTCGTTTCGAGTACGCCGCTAGTCAAACGACAAAGCTAGCGCTAGGGCGATGTTACCCGAGTTTTTTGTGCCGCAATTGAATGAGTTGGGTCTGGAGAACATGTGATTCCAACAGGATGGAGCAGCGGCACACACTGCACGACCCACAAACGATATTCTGAAGGCCAGACAACATTGGATGACTTCTTTTGTCGTCACTTGTTGGAGATGTCTGATCGCTACAGCAGCTACTAAACACAACAAGAGCTAAAGACTGGCTTATACAAAGGTTGATTAAGCCACTAGCACCGTAATACGGAGCCCTTGCTGTATGAGTCAGCCTCGTACTTGGCTGAATTTATTTATTAATAGATTTGAGAGCAACTTATGCCGTTTTCGTTTCTACAGCAACCGGCAACATTTTCAATTTTGTATGGCCACCAAAATTCTGAAGGGCATTATTTCATGAATTTCTTTAATTATTTATGTCTGCAGTGATATTTTCTTTTGATCTTAGTTTAACTAAAATTTTAAAAGTGGCATTTTAGCAAAAAAAAAAAGTGTAAAACAGATGCGTACTTTTATGTGGCAACGAAAACGGCATTAGTCAAATTCCTTTTCCGTCTCTCGATGCCATGTTCCAGCACTAACGTAAGTAAAGGAAGCAAAAAACAAACTGCGAATTAATGTCGTAATGATTCTACACACAATAATTACTACAAAATAAATGCAAAAATAATTTCATAAGTAATTTAGATGCTTAAATCATGATGACAATTTTATTCTCCCAAATGACATCATTTGGCACAGACGTAGATTTATATGTATAAAATATTTGTTTTGTAATTTTATGAAGAAGAGCTAATATGTATATTCTTAAGAATTTTGTGAACTAATCGTTTTTTAATATTTCTCCATAAGAATTTTAAAATTAAACATTTTTAATTATTTTTGTATTAAATCCAGCAGGCTCAAGTTCTTTCAATATTATTTTTGTGATTGAGAAAAATTAAATAAGACAAAGAAAACATCAAAGACATTTAACAGGGTGGACAACAAGGTACCTTACAGGTAGCCTTACAAGTCCAGCTGACTACTGATTTTAGCCTAAAGAACTGGCAAAATACGCAACACAAACGCTCTACGCGGGTGAGAGATATTAAAGATTTCTAGCAACAAAATACATGAAGTGCTTGTTGGTGTTGTATTTGTTGTAGTTATGCGACTACCTGATGTCGAGGTACCTTGTTGGCAATTTAGTGGTTTCGTAGCTGCCACACTTTCCTGTCATTGAACTCCCTGCAAGAAACAGCTGATGGAAACTAACACATTGACAGCTTTACTTTACTTGGGGGTTACACGATCAAGTTTTGACTTTCAAGTTTTAATACATTCACACTTTTTTACTAATCCACTCCCAATTTGGAAAATTGATGCAAACTTGATGACAATTTTTGCTTTCCATTGAGAGCATCAAGTCACAATCAACAAAACAGCTGACAACAATTTTTTTTCGTTCTGTCTGCAAATATTTTTTTTGAATGAAGCAGCTATTTGTAATTTTCTTCTTGACGGTATCTTGAAAACGAATTGTTATGAAAGTGCGTGCAGCCTACGTCACAGCTATCAATTTTATTGAATTTTGACAAGCAGTATGTGAAAAAAAACTTGATAGCAAAACTTGGTCGTGTAACTGCAGTGTTACTAACGCATGCAAAGCAATTTTACAGCTTTCAGCGTTGCCATTACAATGATTTCTTTTAATATTTAGATTTTCCCGTATTAATTTGGTAATTTTATTTGGAACTATGTATAGGTTTATTTTTCTTTTTGGCTTTGAAACAAATGCTGCTGCGGAAGTTTTTTTGCCATATGATTCAGTTTTCTATTGTTAAAACTGCTACTGGCTACTGTTTTTCATTTAATTTTATCTAAATGTATTTCTAAAACTGTTTATTCTATTCTCTTTGAATTGTTTTTCGAAAATTTGATAAAAAATTAATTTTTTTATTTGAGAATAAGTAAACTAATAACATTATATATAATTTTGTGGGCATTTTGAAAAAAACATTTCGAATGATCAATTTGCTGAGATGGTAACGCTGGTCTTAAAAATGAAATCACACGTACACGAATGTTTACATCAGTTTTTTCATTTTGCTCTTAAGAAAATGATAGAAACCATGGACACAGAGAAAAAAGCTGCTAATAAAGTAGAACAAAATCAATAAGAATCTCTATGGTTTTTTTCAAGAAGGAATCCTTATTATTTTAAATGGGAAAATCTTATTGAAAAAACAACAATTAATGAAATTAAAAAGATGATTTACCTGTGTTTATATAGGAAACTAATAAAACCAATAGGGAAAAATTAATAGGATAACCTAATAAAATCAATAAGAAATCCTTATTGTATACAATTTACAAGAAAACCTAATAGAATCAATAAGTTCTTCTCTATAGAATTTTTTTTTTTTTTTTGTACCATGCAAATCGGAAACTGAGTAAAAACAAACGTGAGTAACAAGTTTTTTTCTTGGTTTTATGTGTTTTTCTTGTTGAGACAATTAATAAGATTTGCAACATGGAAATAATAAGAAATGCCCATAGAAAAATCTTCTTTTCTCTCTGCTGGGATACCCCTCAGCCTAAAAACGTTTCAAAGAGAAAATCTTATTGAATCTGTTAGGAAATTTTCGCTCTGTGTATGAACCCATCAGCAGTGTCGGTCATATGATGCATCAAATGATCGACACTGTTACTGGACCATGCACTATTTGGTGTACATTATGAGCCGATCTCTTGATAGGAATGGACTTTTTCCAAAGACTACTAAGGCAGCGAGATATACTTGCTACACCGAGAGCGATTAGGTGGTTTATGTTTTACAGAACATACGGTAGCGGTTGCTGAGCTACCGAAATAATTGTGACAAAAAAAAATGTGCTAAAAAAATCACCCGTTACCTGGAAGTAGTATTTTCGTAGTATGGCAAAGCTGGCATCTCTTCTATTTGCATTCTGCGCCAAATGCGATAAAATGTCTGTGGATACTATGATGCTTTCCAAAACTGACACTATGCTACGCGTTTATGTTATATTCCACACACAATGGCACTCGCTCACACTTTGTTTTAATTGAATTTGAAAATGGGAAGCGGTTAATGGCAGAATCCAGAGATAATTAATTGAGTGCGCACTTTATTATTTTACTTAAAACCATCTTCAAACTTTCGGCATGTTAAGCCTAAATTAAGAAATTGTTGCGTGGATGCTTCAGCCACTTTCAAATAAACTAAATATGAATCTGCACTTCCAAATGTCATCTGATAATTACTGCTGATTGCAGTCGTTATTTGTAATATTTACAAAATACTTAAGAAAGTTAAAAATAAAAACACTTGAATGTTTAAAGCAATAAATAAAATTTTTCAAGCGCCATTTCACTTGCAAGAATTATTTTTTGTTTTTCGTTTTGTGCCTGCTTTTACTCGTAATATGATGCTTCATGGCATTAATTGGCTTTGCAAACTTGCGAGCATCTTGATGATGACGGTGGACAAACGACAAATGTTTAATTACACATTCGTTGGAGGGTCGAGTCAAAAGTGAATCATCCCTTTTTCGTGCCTGTGTTTGTTTATGCCGGACCATTCATTTTTTCTGAAGCAGCCGTTCATTCATTCATTATGCATTTAATACTGAATATTAAGACCTGATATATTGTGTGCGACTTTTCTTAAATAAAAGCCAGCCACCTTTGACCATAAGCTAAAATACAAGAAAGAAAAATAAACACAAAAATCAGAAAATTGTGGAAAAATGTATTTGCTTTAAAAACCACTGACAATAATTCTTGAGAGCTTGAATTTGCCATTTTTTAGGGTACCGTAGTAAAAGAGTGCAAAACGGAACGCTATTAATGAGAATGGAACCATCTAGAACATTCGTCCGTCCGTCCGTTCTCCCAAGCGGTAAGAGCGAAAATTGTAAAAAGTGAATATTTAAAGGTTGGCCTATACGGGGACACCCTTTAGTGTAAAAATTTATATAGCTTGCAGGCCGCGAGAACGACAAATATCAAAAATAGCGAAAGGATAAAATTTGATTGGTTGTCTTACAAAGAAACACCCTTTGGTTTGTAAATCAGCTATAGCTTTTGAATCGTTTGAAATCAACAAGGTGTAAATAGCTGTCTAGCCTTTACAACAGCAAATAGGAAAAGCTATAAAAAGTGAAGAGTTAAAGGGTACGCCCGCCATAGGATACGGAGCCCTGGCTGTGCGAGACAGTCTCGCACTTAGCTCAATTTATTTATTCATCAAAAATATCGTGAATGTTTAACAGAATGCAGAGTCTAAATTTTTAAGCTATACGAACAGTGCGAAATCTGTTGGATCCTATCTATTGAACAAAGTACCAGCAGACGTATTTCCTTGCAGTTATAATGTATGAAGATTCGAATCAAATGTAAACAAACACTACTTCCCTTCTTTTTCCGCCCTAAAATATCTCCTGGTTGAAATAAAAACAAGTAAGAGTGTGTCGAATCTTATACGTATATCTGTTAGCAAAGTGTAATTAGAATGTAATGTAATTTAAAATGTAATGCCACAAGATTATCTTTCGGATAAATAAAATTCATGTCAATCGAATAATCCATCGTTATTTTATTGCAACTTAAAGTTCTATACATCGAAAAAACACCCTTTACAAACTACAATCGTTTGTATAAAATTTTTATTATAAACATTAGTTACTAATAATTGTTCTTTTAAATAATTTTTTTTTTTCGAATAAATCCACAGGCTTTCAGCAGCTATAAAATTTATTTTTAAACTTCCAATTTTTAATTTGACGATTTTTTTTTTTTTTTTTCAAAAATAATATTATTGAGCAAAGTTAACCGGCATCACTGTTTAAAGCACATACACACATGAGACTCGTCGCCAGTTCTATGTTATGAAAAATCAAACCTATAAGAAAAAGAGTAAAATTCTGACCTGAAACTACAAGTACACATCTAAAATGTCACTCTCATCAGCAATCGGTGATGGCTGGATGGTGGTGTAAGCTGGTTTCAAACTGCACGTCGCTGGTTCGACCCCGCTTGGTTCGTTCTATTCATTTTTTGTAAAACAATAAATGTGGTAAAAAGTAGTATTGTGTTTTTTTTTGTCTATATCTCAGTAATTAGAAACCTGATTTTGCTTATTTTCAGGCTGCCAGCAGAGGAGGCACTTTTAAAACGGCTAAAATAAGATTTAGATCAATAAATTGTCTGGCGGCTTCACAATCGGTGCCCGAAAACAGGTGTTTTATGACAAATCTATGTTTACCCTTTTAGCACAGGGTATAAAAATCAGTGCATACTTTCAGATCTACAATATGTAATATGTTCCAAAGAGCTCATCATTTGTACAACACTTCCGTCTTACTGCAGTTAAATTGTTTTTAGGGTTTCGTACTCATCAGAGTGAAACGGAACCCTATTACCGAGACAAGTACGTCCGTCCGTCCGTCCGTCACAGCGTCCATTCTCCGAAACGGTAAGAGCTAGAGAGCTGAAATTTTCACAGGATGTTGTTGTACCTTGCCGCTACAACAGCAAATACTAAAAATGACAACAAGTCAAAAACTACCAGGTGTCCCCATACAACAAAAAGCTATTGCAATTAGCTATTACTCTCGAACCGTAAAAGATAGAAAGCTAAAATTTGCATAGTGTATGTATTTATAAATGCTTTACAGCAACAAATGCTAAAGACAACAACAAGTTGAAAACTACCAGGTGTCCCTATACAACCTAAAGCCCCAATTAGCCATAGCTGCTAAACTGTAAAATACAGAGAGCTGAAATTCGCACAATATATGTGTTTGCGTATGCGCTACAACAACAAATGCTAAAAACAACAACATGTCGAAAACTACCAGGTGTCCCTATACAACATAAAAAAACATTAGCCGTAACTTTCAAACTGTAAGAGACGGAGAGATGAAATGTGCACAATATATTTACTCGCATATGGCCTGCAATAACAAATGCTAAAAACAACAACAAGTCGAAAACTACCAGGTGTCCCTATACAACGTAAAGTAACAACTAGCCGTTACTCTCGAACCGTGAGAAACAGAGGGATGAAATTTGCATAATATATGTATGTAGATATGCTCCACAACAATAAATTTTAAAAACAATAACAACTCTAAAACTATCAGGTGTCCCTCTATAACGCAAAGTAACAGTTAGCTATAACTATCGAACCGTAAGAGATAGAGAGCTGAAATTCGCACAGTGCATGTATTCCCAGATGACTTACAACAACAACAACAAGTCGAAAACTACCAGGTGTTCCCATACAACATAAAGTAGCAACTAAACGTAACTCTCAAGCTGTAAGAGACAGAGAGATGAAATTTATACAATATATGTATTCACATATGCCATTCCATACGTACGGAACCCCAAGTGTGCGAGCCAGCCTCGGACTTGACTGAATTTTTATTTTTTTTTTTTTTTTTTTGAGAAAACTTTTTGCTTTTTCTAAAAAAAAAAATAAGTGGCAACAGTGGTTAAAAGAGTAAAAAAATATACAGTTGAAATATTCTGTTGGACTGTTGAAACGTTCTTACTTATTTCTTAATACTTTCGCAGATATGACGTTAAACAAAATGCGCTGTCGGCGCTGATTTTGTTCTCGGGGAACAAAAAAAAAATTCAATTTGTTCGAAAAACATTCATAATAATTCTTTTCTTCAGCGCTTTAGTGAATAAATTATTATTTAAATTAAAACAAAGATGTATTGCTGAAACGGTCAGCATCTGTCTGTCCGTCTGTTTGTCTGCTCAGTCATGTGCGATTTAAAATTTTACTTGGATTTTTCAATTTACTTGGATTTTTATGCAAAACGCAAAAATAAAACATAAATTGTAGCTCTTGAGGTCACTGATACCTTTTTAGCGCAGTACATATCGTTGATAGCATACAGAAAGGCCCTAGCTCGCATTTTTTTTTTTTTTCAATTCAATTAATTTAAAAAATCTCGATTTTGAAAAAAGTGCCAGTTTCTATATGTGACTAACGATATGCACAGTTGTATAAACAGAGAACTGATATTCACTTCAGCCATACTTTGTACACTATCAGCTCGCGCCATCACGCTATTTGAGCACACATGTCATTTTTGACAGATCATTCGAACGGGCAGAGTAGCAAATCGTGACCTTCTAGCTTTTATCACTACATTGCAGTGACCATCACCTGCTTTATTGGTCTTTGTATGAAGTTTCTCATACCAAAGTTTGACAACATAAACACCCATTTTTGACATGATATGCCTTTAGAATGGACCTTAACTATTTATTAAGCCACACACTTCCCATAATGAAATCTTTAGTTTTATTCATTTCAAAAACAAATCAAAACACAATTAAATTTATTAATTTATTGCTTCAAAATTAATCCAATGTAATAAAAACGAAACAAGTTGGTTCACATTTTTGCCTTCAAACCTATAATTTTTAATTGATTTAGTACTTAATGGAAATGAAATTCTTGAAGATCATATTTAAAATTAAGCACATGTGTTTGAAATTGTAATCTTCTCCAATGAATTTTGCTTTAATTTATGTATTGTTTATGCTTATTTCATAAATTTTAGAATTCGTGACCGTTTAGTTAACAATGAAACCACAAACCAGTTTGGCTGCAAACAAGAAACTTATTTATTAATAAAAAACACACGTTTAAAACGTGTTGAAGCACAGTTTTATTTAAATAACTTTGATTTTTTTTCCAATTTGTTTTTAATTTTTACTGTAAACTGCTTGAAAAAGGGTGGAATGTATGGTGGGACCTTTGAAGAACGGAACTCATTTATCTCTTTTTGTTGTCTGCCTTAAGAAACCATTGGCAACTTGGCTCGACTTTGAGCAACAGTAATTATATACATATGCACTTATATATACACATACATATTGTACATATCATCACATGCATTCTTAGTTCCCCTTTCAAAAATAAAATAAAACAATCACAACGTAAAACACATCTACAACTCAGCAAAAAGGGGAATGAAATTTAATAAAGAAGAAAAGAAAAAACTTAAAAGAATAATGCATAAGAAAATACAAGGGTTAATTAGTTTTACCATAATAATTGCAAACAGCTGTTCGAATCAAACTTACTGTCGCAGCCTTAGAAGAGCAGCTGACTACTGCTTCTGGCTCGAAGAACTGACAAAATACACAACATAGACGCGAACAAGTGGGTGACAGAATTTATTGCCTGTTGCTCAATGTCGCAATATCGAAATGTAGTCGCTCGATTTCGAATCAATTTGGATTCCTCTATGTCGCCAGCTTGCATTCGCATAATCTTACATCATGAAATGTTTGGCATTTACTTCACAGAGATGCCAGATCGGTAAATTAAAGTTTTAGTTGATTTTTTATTGCAGTATTGAAAACAACTACTAAATTGTTCTTGTGTAAATACAACTCTTCATAAAACTGGTCAGCTGCAAATACATACATAAATCACACAGAGTACTCTGTAATAAAAAAGTACAAAATAAAAAAGCCAATATTTTGAAAGTGCGGAAATAGTTTTTGTGGTGTTTTAAAATTTAAAAATATTTTTTTGCATAGACATTTAATAAGTATTTTGATGCGATGAGCACTGGTATTCCTCAGGATTTTCTTCCAGCCAGCAAACAAGCGAACTGTTTGAGGAAACTACATGCATGCATGTAATAATTGTTTAATACACTTACTAAATAAATTAAAAATAAGTGGAGTTTTTTAATAAAAAAAAAAAATTTTCTACAAAAACTCCCACTCGAGCGCAAAACAGCAAGTGCTTGATTTTGACATTTGTGTTCGCAGTGCTGACGACATGATCGATATTGAGGAATCGGATTTTGTAGGAAAACACTTGCGTTTTTTCGACTTGTCTCTCGAGTCGTCGTTCGAATAAAAGAACTTCATAGAGAAACCCAAAACAATTTTCTTTCGCTTAGAAGGCGAACAATCGCACGACTGCGACATTGAGGATCAGGCAGTTAAAGTATTTTTACCAACAAAATTCATGAAGTGTTTGTTGTTGTTGTGTTTCAAATCTGGTAGTTTTGAGGACATGTGAGTCGTGAGAAATATATGTGTATAGGTTTTTTACCTATCACGTCGATTTGTTACTTACAATAAAAAAAAAAAACTAAAATATTGCGGAGAAGTGTTTCCCTCACCTTATGGCGTTAGAAAAGCAGTAAAGTAAGGCGAAAAAAAAACACACCAAACAATCGATACCAGGTAGCCTTGCAAGCCCAGCTGATTACTGCTTTTAGCCTGAAGAACTGTCAAAATACACAATACTAACACACAAACGCGTAGCAATGGGTGACAGATGTTGACAGCGCCTCGATAGATAAATTGGTAGAGCGTCCCTTTTAAGAGCCCGCGAGGTCGCAGGTTCGATTCCTGCCGAAGGGTTTAGGTGTTTCTGCAGACAAGCCAAAAGCTTCGCAGTTTTGTGTTTGTTTAAAAAAAAACAGATTTCTACCAACAAAATGCATGAAGTGTTTGTTGCAGTTGTATTTGTTTTAGTTATGCGACTACCTGATAGCGAGGTACCTCGACCAGAATCTATTGAGTATGTGTAGCTCATTTTAAACAAAAACCATATGTTATGAAAACGGATGCTCGCTCCTTTTGTAAGCAGTAAGTAATATTTACTGGGTTACTGCCGTTCTCCACTCGTCCAACGAGATGAATTATCTTATTAACTGTTTGCTTACACCTGCATGAACTGTATGTACATATGTATGTAAGCGAGTATTTATAATTCTTTTTTCAAAGTTCTTTGTAATAAATTTTGAAAAAAAAACTAAAGTTTTTTTTCTGAAGATTGATTAACGTGGTGGTTGTTTTTTTTTTCCTTTTAGAACCTCAATTAGAATTCTTCATTACTTTTAATTTAAATGCGAGCATCCGCAGTAAAACAACAAACAAACGACAAAACTTTATATTGTTTGTTCCCCTCTAGCTGATAAACTCAGCTAAATGACAAGCGGATTTAGTACATACCTATGCATACATATATGTACAGAAATAAATACATGCACAATAATGCACATGCCCTGCTGCTAAATTTCTTGCTGAATCCGTTTGGGCACCATCATATTTTTAGTTGGAACAACTAATAACTACAGCGCAGATAGAAAAAGGCCTAGTGACACTTGATTTTATTTGAAGCTTTCTTAATATACCGATTACCCGATTACACTACACAACAAATGGAAAATAAATTTCTGACCATGGCTGACCATTATATTTTTGATGTGTTATGCATAAAAATCATAAAAAATTGCAAATTCTATGGATAATTTTTTTTTTTCCTAAAATATGAGTGTTTCGTAAAGGTTGATCCCGACCTCTAGTCATAACTTAAAAACAGCGTGTCTGATTTTAAGCATTTCTGCAACAATGTTGGAATTTGCATGGGCCTTCAAGGAGTATGCAGGTAGCAGGTAGGAAAAGTGTGCGAAAATACGAAGTCTACTTGTTATAGTAGCTTATAACAAACATACATAACTATTTGATTACACTGTGCTAGTTGAAAAAACCGACAAACGGGGCACCCAGTGACTAAACATAATTCGGGTACGTTGAATTCAGTGGTGCTATCCATTTTTTTTAGGTTAGCTCGCGTTTTCGAGATTTACCGTTATATTAAAAATGGAGGAGGTTGCACTACATGTATTGAACTGACTGAAAAATTTTTTCGTTTATTGAACTTTAGTAAAAAACCGAAATTCCGCAATAAAATAACCTTTAATCTAATATATTATTTATTAAAAAAAAATTTTTTTTTTTAAATATTTTTTGCAAATTGTTGAAATTTTGTGATCTTCATAAAAAATTGAAAAATTAAGCTATGCCAACAAATTTTCCCGTGTATATAAAAAATTATGTTTGAAACAAAACGAGCTTTAAATGACCAAAATCTGTGGGCAACTTTTGATTTTATTCACAAAAGATGAAAAATTGTAGTTTCAACCTGTTACCAGACGAAGCCTCAAAAATTGAAAAAAATATTTTCTTGTTAATTAAAATTTATTTTTTATTTTAAAGTTTATTCTTCTTCCTCCTGCAGATTCCAACATATATCACTGGCATAGCTTAATTTTTAAATTTTTTATGCAGTTTTAAAGATCACAAAATTTGAACAATTTGCAAAAAATAATTTATTTTTTTTTAAAAAAAATATTTTTTTTTTAATAAGTTATATATTGGATTAAAGGTTATTTTATTGCGGAATTTCGGTTTTTTACTAAAGTTCAGGAGGTTGCACTACCTCCTCCATTTTTAAAATAACGGTAAATCTCGAAAATGCGAGCTAACCTAGAAAAACGGATAGCACCACTGAATTCAGCGTACCCGAATTAGGTTTAGTCACTGGGTGCCCCATTTGTCGGCAAAAAAAAGTTCCAAATTCAAGCACAGTGTTATTTTTTGATATGTATCTACTGAGACGAGCAATTGCTTCAGTTTTGGGAAATGACAGCAAAATGGGGCTTTTTTGGCCAAAATGGGTATTTTTGCTTTTTCGGGAAAAAAATAAACAATAACACACAGATTGTATCAACTGAGGGCTCATTTTATTGCCATTACATGCAGCTACATATATGAATAAATAAAAACTGGAAAATATTTGCAAATTTATATTTTTTATAAATGTTCCAAAAACAAAAATTTCGCAACTAAAAAATATAATTTTTCTATTCTTCTCCTAATAACTCTAAAATTATTAACGGCACCAAAAAATTATTTGAGCAAAACTTAAAGCTGGCATAATTTGTAATTTTTTGACGTATTACATGATAAAATCAGACACTCCGTTTTTAAGTTATGACTAGAGGCATGGATCAACCTTTACGAAAATTTCATGTTTTAGAAAAAAAAAACTGATCTATAGAATTTGAAGTTTTTATGATTTTTCTACTTGTGTATATAAGCATAACACATCAAAAAAAAGTATAGTGGTCATCCATGGTTTTTTTGGCTATTGTTTATTTAGCCTGGGACCAGTACTCAGGGGATGACCCTTATATATGCATTGCATTGGAACTGGAACTAGGAAAATAGGAAAGAGGGATTGGTGGGTGAAAATAAGAAAATGGGGAGTGTTTGTGGACATTTGATTAAGCATAGATTTTATAACATAAAAACAATTGCAAAGCTGAATAAGACAGGATGACTCTTGCTAATTTGTCTGTTTAGTGCGTCAAAATAGGTCTTGAATGTCTCTGCAAAAAAATACTTTTAAATTTTAAAACACCAGAAAAACTATTTCCATACTTTCGAAATGTTTGCTTTTTTATTTTGTACTTATTTATGTACATATGTATTTACTTTGGCTTGTCACATACAGCTGACCAATTTTGAGAAGGGTTGTATTTACACAAGAACAAGTTAGTAGTTTTTTTTAATACTTTAATAAAATATTAACCAGCAGTGCTATTCAGTAACTTTTATTACGATAATCGTATCGTTAAAATAATTATAGCGATATTTTATCGAATTTGCTATTCAGTGGCACCTTTTAACGGTATTCGCTGTGGACTACAATCAGCTGTTGCATTTTGTAAAATATCTTCGATAATTAAGCGACAAAAATTTTCTTGTTGTTTATTTTAACGATACGTTGTGTTTTGTTGTACTTGGTGGTGTTTTGTGTTGGAAATGGCTTTTGAATATTTGGCGTATGATTTTGCAAGAGATGAGCATGGTTTTGACCCTCCAACAGTTGATGGGCGTACTCTTCGGGAATTGAGCAATCCTTTTGAGTAGACAATCGCTGAGTTCCATCCAATCATCCATAAGCCGTTGCATTTAAAATATATTGCAGGGCGCGAAACAAATTGTTTTTTTTTTCTATTCCTCTTCATGGTTTTCGCTTATTTTGACATTTTGTGGGCAGAGTTGCCATATGAAATGAATATGGGAGAAGAGAAAACTATGGAGAGTTAAAAATAAGCTACAGAATGAAACTATCGTTACTGCAAGCGACAAAATGTATCGACGAGAACAACGATTGTCGGATCGGTAAAAGTTACTGAACAGCATTACAGAACTTTAATTTACCGATCTGTGAAATAAATAGCAAATATTTCATGACGTAAGTCCATGCGAACGCAAGCTGTCGACATAGAGAAATCCAAATTGATTCGAAATCGAGCGACTACACTTCGATCGCTTACATTTGCTTGCGACATTGAGGAACAGCGAGTAAGATTCGAATCTTTTATTCGATTCCAAGTTGAAATAAGCCGTAACCAAAAAACCTTTATGCTCCGGCTAAAAATAAAAATTTTTTTGCTAAAATAGAAACCTAAATAGCAAAACAAAGTACATAAAGACAGAAATGCACACAGTTGATGTAAAGAACACTAGCATGCAACTGTGCAGAAAAGCTTTAATTGGACTCCACTCATTTGAAAGACATATGGAAAACTCGATTTGTCCAAATAACATTAGAAAACTTTTTTTTTTAATTATTTTTTTTTGTATATATGTATATGAAAGTATTTATGGATTTTTATATTTAATCTTATATTTAAATTTTGGCTAAACATTGAATCATTTTATCTACATGTTTTGAATACAACTTTTATACTAAATGTTGCTAGAGTTGACAAATGGAAAATTCCATATGAAGAGCGCGGGCTTATGGATTATGGACTAAAAAGCCTCGGGTTACTTCTTGATCAGCCATCACCAGTTCAATTTGGCAATAAATAAAATTTAAATTATTTAAGACAAATTTCAAGTCTAATTTCAAGTCAAGAGACAAAAATAAGGAGAGGTAAATTTATCCACTCAAACCCTGAGTTACAGGAGAATTAATTAACTAAAATTTTTAATTTTCCTTTCCCTAACTCAAATATAATTTATAAATTATAATTAATAAATTGGCAAAGAGTTATTACTCAAAATTAATTTATTTTATCACAAAATTCAGAGCTGAAAGCTGCCATTTTTTGTTCATGGTCCTTCGAGCCGGATTCATTTGATGAAAAACCAATCTGAAAGCAACTAGAGTGTTTCCCATCACCTATTTGCTACTCATTTTGTCTGCAGGGCAAACACACATGTTTGTGTGCAGGTTTCTGTTTTTCAATTACACTGTTTGTACCTGCGCGGGGCTTTGGACTTTAGCTGGTAATAAGTTAATGGTTTGATTTGGAGTCGTGTAAGAAGCAGAAAAAGGTGCCAAGCTGGTATTTATGTATATTGAATTCGATTTTGAATGAAAGACAAGAAATACCAAGTCACTGACCAAAACGGAAACGCGTTTAAATTGTTTAACCAAACGGAAATGGCACTTAAAGTATCAGTGGCGGTTCAGTGTGTAGTTGTCTTTTTTGTTTAGTTACATAAAACTGTTGGTAATTTAAATGAGTATCTTTTTAAAGAGTAAATTTTTTTCTTAGAAGTACAAAGGTCTAATGCAGGTAGTTTCTTTTTCAAGTTCTGAGACGATAACTTTCCTACAGTTCTCTTACACTTGGCGTACAAAAAAATTGCTTAGACTAGAATGCCACAAAACTCTAATAATATTTAGGGGTTGATCGAGCCAGCATTTTCGTTTCATGTTTTATGCTTGTGATGACATTCCCAAAAGAAATTGCTATACAATAACAATAATCTACGAAAATTGTATGTGTTTGGAGAAAAATGCAAATATAATATGTATTGATATTGTTTAAACGTGAACATTATCGCAAGGAAAATTTTTGAACAATTGTGAAATATTGAATTCCCTTGAAATCCCTTTGAACTTAACTTTTATTTTTGAAATTATAAATATGTATATTGTAATTATAAATATATTAAATATTATATTACATATGTATATAAATTAGCAATGAGCGTTAGTAATAGTGAAGTAGTCCCGACTCTGTAAAATATCCACACATATTGTGAATTGTTTTATGGCGATTAGCCAAATTGAACGAAGCTGTTGGTTTGATTGCGCTTTTTTTGAATTTATAATTGGCATTAGCGTACGAAACCTCCAGAAGGACGAATCAACACCAAGAGATTCAGTCAACGCCATTTGTTTCCCCCAATAAACTTTCATGTAAGTTAATCTAAGCAAGAAAACCAACTCAGCATTTTAATCACTTAGAACATTCTTCCCACATGTAAGTTTGTTATAACACTGGGCAAATCCCAGCCCTGTAATGCATTTCATTATTAGGCTCTAGCAAATTGGTGATCTCCCACCATTTTTGCTTTAATTTTCATTTCCTTCGATTTCTTATTATAGAAATCGAACGAATTTGTTCAAATATTGATTAATAAAACTACAAACCAAGAGTTGTACTTGATCTTAACTCTTCTAGTCGCTCATTTGTATTGTAAAGGTCTTTTAAAACTACAAGAGTAAATAATAGCAAAGGAGACTGAAATGGATCGATCACACAGTGATGATAAAATATTTAGTCTCGTTACGTAAACAGTATATTTTTTTTACTTTAGAAAATATGTTTTTTCCTCTACATGCAGGGTTTCTACTAAAGCAAAGTGCTCTGTTCCACGTTTCATGCCAAATGCTGTCAAAAGTCCATATTTGGATGCTGATGAGCGCCGTGGTGGTCGCGCAACAGCCATGGTATGTTGTACTCCATCCAGTCAGTAGGTCTTCAACTTTACTTTTCTTGTCTTCTTTAAAAATGTTGATCACTCCCATTTTATCACAATCACAATGATAAAATGTCCAAGTCGTGCGATTGTTCGCTTTCTAAGCGAAAGAAAATTGTTTTGGGTTCCTCTATGAAGTTCTTTTATTCGATCGGTGGATGACTCGATCGACAAGTCGAAAAAACGTAAGTGTTTTCATACCAAGTCCGATTCCTCAATATCGATCTTGTCGTCAGCACTGCGAACACAAGTGTCAAAATCAAGCACTTGTTGTTTTGCTATCAAAAGGGAGTTTTTATAGAAAATTTTTTTTTTTTTATTAAAAAACTCCACTTATTTTTAATTTATTTAGTAAGTGTATTAAACAATTATTACATGCATGCATGTAGTTTCCTCAAACAGTTCGCTTGTTTGCTGGCTGGAAGAAAATCCTGAGGAATACCAGTGCTCATCGCATCAAAATACTTATTAAATGTCTATGCAAAAAAATATTTTTAAATTTTAAAACACCACAAAAACTATTTCCGCACTTTCAAAATATTGGCTTTTTTATTTTGTCTTTTTTTGTCGCAGAGTACTCTGTGTTATTTATGTACTTTATGTACTTGCTTTTATGTATTTGCTTTGCCTTGTCAAATACAGCTGACCAGTATTATGAAGGGTTGTATTTACACAAGAATAATTTAATAAGCTCAGTTCATTATTTGGTGCAAATGTCTTGCGTAAGTGCGAATGCAAGAAATCGTTGCTTTTTCTTTGCAACCCAACAACAAAATATATAAGGTTGCACTCGCAATATATTTACGTACCGCTAATTACGTGTTGCTTTTTTTCGTATGAGTATTGCGTTTGCAACACTAACACCAACACTCTAACAGCTGACAAAAAATTGTCGAAATGGAGCCAACAGCAATTACCAAAAAAAAAAAAACGTGAAAAATCTAATAAAAAGTGGTCATCTGAAGAAATAAAATTCGTATTTTGTATGTTTGTACATTGTATGTTCGTATGTATGTATGTTCGTAGGTATGTATGTTCATCTAAAATTGTTCCCTGGGAGACTTCTTCTATTAATGCTTGAATAATATCGAATCGAGCACTATTCAGCGGCATTTTTTGTTTTTGTTAAAGCTTTCAAAGCTTAATTTCTTTTAAAAATTGTGTATTAATTTATCAGCTGTTATTTGGAGTGCAATAAAATTTGCAAAGTTGTTAAAAAGGTTGCTCAATATCAGTTGCAATATAATCGCAAACGCAAGTAGTCGCAACCAAAAACGCACCAAACGCTGAGTACCGCTATAGTTTTTTCAATACTGCAATAAAAAATCAACTAAAACTTTAATTTACCGATCTGGCATCTCTGTGAAGTAAATGCCAAAAATTTCATGACGTAAGACTATGCGAACGCAAGCGAGCGACATAGAGGTATCCAAATTGATTCGAAATCGAGCGATCGATAATCGCTTACATTTTTTGGCGACATTGAGGAACAGGCAGTTAGTGACGTCTCCCAAAAGCGTTCTTCAGATTATTGAAGTATTTCAACTAGAAAATGTTTGGAATGATTTTGGCTTGTCAGAACATGCTGTAAATTTCAGGAGGGAGATTTTGAATTATGTATATATATTTTCATTACTGAAAGTAATTGATTTGATAAAATGCATGAGAGGTGATACCTTCTTGATGCTACATTTAAAGTAGTCCTTCATGGATGCTTCACGCATTAATGCGTGAGCAGATTGAATTGTTTTTTCAGTGTACTTGGCAGCAAGCACTTTGAAATTTATGAATTATTTCCAGCCTTATTATGAATTCCGAGTGAACATCACTCGTAATGGAAAATCTCCGTTACGAATTCGTACAAAAAGGTATTATGAATTCCGACGGATTCGAAGTTGGTGTTGCCATCCTCTTGACCCAAGTTCGAATTAGTGCAACCAACTTTTTAAATGAAAAACAGATGTCTTTTGTTTACATTCCACGGATTGTTAAAAATATTTTTCAAAAAATATAAAGGAAATACAATGAATTTGATTGCTGCAGCCGTTTCAGTGACGGAAGAGGAACAAAAGCTGTTAGCGAATAGAGCGCAAAGTCTTACGGAATGGTCAGAATTCCCTTGATTTGGATTACAAGGCGTAAGTTGTTAAAACAAATCACAAATTGTGAAAATATGTACATTGGTGTTTTCCAATTTTTCATTTAGTTTTATTAAAAACTTCCGGCTGAACAAATCTGTACAATTCGATTTCTAATCGAATCTGAATGTTGTTGCAAAAGATGTAGATGCTGCAAAGGCTTTTTCGTACCACTTTTTATACACACATTTAATTCTACACATAAAAGGCGGTTTTTTTTTGTTTAGTTTTTTTTTTGTTTATATGGTTAATTATTTTTCAAACAATCTATCACATGTTTCAATGGTGTATATGAAGCGATTTTTTCAACACATAAAATCAGCAATTAGTTTGTGTTACTTTTTTGTTTCAAATCAGGGCAAAACCAATAAATATTATAAAATATACCAATTAATTATTAACGAAATATAATTTCATAACTACTTAAAAATAGTTTTTTTTCAATTTAAGAACTTCTTTTCAGTTGGTTCTTATTTTTAACAATTTTTGTATTCTCCCGACAGTCAGAAGAGTTCGTACAAATTTTTGTTAAAAAAACGCTAAAAGTACATTTGATTCGGAATTCATAATATCAATCTCCCGAATTTCGAAAATTTCGTAGCTAAGTCGGAATTCATGATAGCATTTTTACGACGGAATTCATAATAAGCATGTTCATTTTATATACATATTTACACCGGTATTCATAAAACTTTATATGAAAAATTTGTTGTAAAATGTGTTTCAACAATGTTTTATTTTTTATGAATACCGACCGGTGTTTTTTTTTTTTTTTTTTTTTTTTTTTTGGCTAAAGGTCTTTTATTAAAATTATTTAATTATTTTTGACGATATTTCGCTCTCCTTTGGATATTTTCTTCAGGACAAGCTCTCAGAAAGCTCAAGAAAACAAAAACCAAATAATGAATTTTTTCATAATACTTCGTCTATGGAAAAAAAACGCCGCTAAATAAAACCACAGTGCTTTCATTTTAATGGCTTTATTTTTGTTCTTCAAATAATTCATGGCATTTTTTCTTACTCACAAGAAAATATTGAAAAAAAAAATTTTTTTTTATATTATTCTTACGAATAAATTGCCTGCTAATGAGCGAATTAAATTTTCTCAGCTTTTGAATTGATATTCTTTGAAGCAGGTTTCTCTAGAATTTCACAGTTAAATACGATTCTTCTGTTGCTAGAATTATGAAGCGCTAATGGCTTCATATGCTTATCATTAAAGATGAAAATTTGCATCACTATTTGAAATTTTCTTTGAAGCCCGAAACTAAATTTTGAGTTTTTTTTTTTTCTTCTTTTAAAATCATTTTCTTTGGCAAATTGTTAATTTTTTTTTTTTTTATTTATAATTTAAAGTCCATAATCTAAAGTCATCAACTGACACGTATAGAATGTGGCAAAAATCATGTCGGCCAGTTGTTTTCTTCTTATTATTGCTCGTTTGCGGAACCAATCTCAAGAAAATAATCTTATGCAGATGCACATGAGAAGAGATTTTTTGTTGTTTTTGTTTTTGTTTTTGTTTCTTTTAACGGTTTTAGTTAAAGCCAAACAGATAAGAGAAAGGACCAACGTGGTAATGAGGAACGAACGAAAACGTCTTGTAAACTTGACACCGCCGGAAACAATACAAGTTTCAGCTGATTGAAAATTAAGAAGACGATGTAAACAACTATTAAGAAACTATTTCAACAACTTGAATGAAATAATAAAAAAAAAAAAATAGTTCTGTATGTATGCACGTATGTAAATACGGTTGGTATGTATTGAAAGCCTGAATAGTTCGCTAGTTAAATAAGTGGTGGCACCTCCGCTAGTAAAATACTAAGTTGGCAAGAGTAAATGGAAAAGAGGTGGTAACACAATATTTTACAATGTATTGCAAATTATAACACGGCATTTAAAAGAGTTTATTCAACAAAACAGAGTAGATTTTTTCCCGGCTAATTATGATGTCAAATGTTCGCATCAGCAAGATTCATCATACAAAATGTTGAGAGCGAGTCCTCTTGTTTTGTTTTGAACTTTGCTGCGAGTCCCGGAAACATTAGTGTCTTCTCCAGTTGCCGTAACAAATTTTATTTTACCAGTACTGGCTGTTAAAATGGACATGAATGATTTTAAACAAACAAAATCATGACAAAAAATAAAAAATAAAAAGCTGCATATGCAGAAGCTTCTTTTTCGCTGTAACACTAACTGTCTGGACCGTCGTCGCTGCCACAAAAATAGTGTTCCAAGCCAAAACCTAGATTATGGCAAATTTTAGACAGATTACCTTGGCAGAAGGCGTGCCGCATTCGCCCACAACTGTGAAAAAATTCACAAAATGTACCACAATTCCCGGGCAGTCAGTTGCAGTGGGATAAACTTGCAGGCCAACTCATAGCAATTTTTCCCTCAACATTATTTCAAACACACCATTTTTTTTTCTTCATGTTCATTACTGGGATGCCCATAAAAAATCGTATTTTTAAAAATGTTTTCTCTACGATTCTCTAACTATTCATATTTATATAAATATTTTATTGCACAATATATGTATATATTCACATATGCTCCACAGCAACAATTGCTAAAAACAGCAACAACTGTAAAACTACCAGGTGACCCTTTACAATGTAGAGTAACGGCCATAACTCTCGAACCGTAAGAGATAGAGAGCCGAAATTCGGTGTCCCCATACAACATAAAGTAGCAATTAAACGTAACTCTGAAGCTGTAAAAACAGAGAGATGAAATTATACAATATATGTATGTATGTATTCACATATGCCATTCCATACGTACGGAACCCTAAGTGTGCGAGCCAGCCTCGTACTTGACTAAATTTATTTAATTTCCTATCTTTTCCAAAATGTTTTGATTCTTTTGATGCTAAGCAACTTTATAAAATGGAGAAAAATGAAAAGCTACAAAATAATATCACATTACAGCAACCGCGCTGCGTTGAAACTGCACTAACAAGCCAGCAAAACAAAGCCACACAAAAACACAACCGACAACAACATAAAATCATATCACTTCCGCGGGCATAAGCGGCTGACAAAATCAGCAGCATTACCATCAGCATGAATTACAAGCAACAGCAACAGCAACAGCAACAACAGGAAAATACAGATGAAAAAAAAAACAACAAATGAACGGGGTGGAGTAGTTGAATGAATGAAATGCTGACAATGAATACTTATTATGTTGTAAGCAAAAAAAGAGGAAAAAAAAACAGTCAACCACAATTACAATAAAAACAACAAACTCTTAACCAAGTCATGTCACACAATTTTAAACTTGACTCTCTTGAAATGAGTTCAAACAACAGCAACAATTTTAATGCAGACATGTTTCTAGTTGTTGCTGCCGCAGCCGAATCTGTTTCAAGTTGTAACGGTTGTATATTTTAAGTGGTAAGAAAGTAGTTTTTTTTTCTCTCCTTTAATGTTTTACGCCAGTTGCTGGCGCAAACTGGGGTTCAGTTGTTTAAGGAGAAAAGTTATTTAATAACAATTATTGCACTTGATTATAGACTTCATTTTGTACACGTTTACAGTTGAATAACATCTACTTAAAATTAAAATCGAAAAAAATTTCCAATTTGGAAACGAGTGTTGAGAAAAAATGCTCTGAACTGTTAAAAAAAGAGCTGCCAAACTATCGATGCCGTTATCGGCTGATTATCGTTGTTTTTTTTTTTTTATAAAGATGAAAGTAGCCAATGAAAAGTATGTATGTATTAGAAAATTAAACTCAAGGCCAATAGATTGGGTATTAAATTAAAAACAAATAAATTCAGTCAAGTGCGAGGCTGACTCGCACACTTAGGGTTCCGTACGTATGTATGTATGTGTAATGTACGTATGGAATGGCATGTGAATACATATGTATGTATAGGGTATAAATTTCATCTCTCTGTCTCTTACAGCTTGAGAGTTGCGTTTATTTGCTACTTTATGTTGTCTAGGGATACCTAGTAGTTTTCGACTTGTTGTTTTTGTTGTCATTTGTTGTTGCAAGGCATCTGGAAAAACTCTGCATCTGAAATATACTGTGCGAATTTCGGCTCCCTATTTCTTACGGTTCGAGAGTTATAGCTAATTGTTACTTTACATTGTAAAGGGACACCTGGTAGTTTTAGAGTTGCTGTTGTGTTTAGCATTTGTTATTGTAGGGCATATGTGAGTACATATGTTGCGCACATTTCATCTCTCTGTCTCTTAAAGTTTAAAAGTTGCGGCTAATTTTTACTTTAAGTTGTATAGGGGCACCTGGTAGTTTTCGACTTGTTGTTGTGTTTAGCATTTTTTGTTGTAGGACATCTGTAAATACATACACTGTGCGAATTTCAGGTCTCTATCTTATTCGATTCGACAGTTATAGCTAATTGTTACTGTTCGTTGTATGCGGACACCTGGTAGTTTTCGACTTATTGTTCTTTTTAGTATTTATGCTGTGAAAATTTCAGCCCTCTAGCTCTTACCGTATCGGAGAATGGACGCTGTGACGGACGGACGGACGTAGAAGTCTCGGTAATAGGGTTCCGTTTCACTCTGATGAGTACGGAACCCTAAAAAGAGCGTTTTGTTTTTGAGCTTATAACAATTGTGAAGACGTAACAAACTCTCTCTATGTCTCTCTCCATTTCTCTTGTTTACACAAAAATTTCAAGAAATTCCATCTCTCAGCACACAAGTGAATTGAGACAAGTGAGAGAAATTGTGAGAGAGAAATCCCAGTGGGAAAACAAGGAATTCATAACCTAAATGACTGACAGTTTAATGTATTATTTTGAAAGGAAGAGTAATGCATTCATTAAAATCTAGGAAGTAACTTCAACCGACACAACTGTGTCAGATTTTGTATTGATTACCGCGTATATACTCGAGTAAGCAGAAGAGAGTACATACATACAATTAAAAATTGAAAACCATACGTTTAATTTGCACATAAATAATGATCTAATCTAAAGTTAGCTCTCTACTCAAACTGATTCGTTGTTCCACTAATTTTTAATTGAATCAATGGCTGATTGATTTTGCATCCTGGAATGTATTTTTATATATACTTTTAAAAATTAAGTTCCCCTGTAGAAAATTGAAGAAAGCCATCAAGAATATTGTAATGAATTGTCCATGAAACAATGAATCTACATTTTTGTTATTATAACGTTAATATTCACACATTTAAAATTTTTATAATAAATAGTATTTGCATAAATTGTCAGCAGTACAAGGGATTCAATCATAAATCACTGCAGCCACATTTCCTGTAGGCTACAAACAAACTTCATATGTATGCACATATAGATACATATACATATGTGTGTATGTATGCATAAACAAACACAAAGAAGCAAAAATTACGCATTCTGCTTCTGTTTTTTCCATCTGCACCAGGGTTGCCGTTGAAAATTTTCAAAAAGTGTCATAAAAGAGGTGTTCTTTTCAAAACAAGCTCTAAACACATAGACGACAGCAGACTGCAAATGCTGCCAACTTCAAGTGCAGTCAACTTCAAATGCTGCTCTGAAGTCGGCTTCATAATTATTTTGAAGACAGCAGCAACATAATAATCAGCTGGTGTGTAAATCAATTTCGAATTTTTATAAATATTACAAATTCAAAGTTTAAAAATATAAAAAATGAGCGAAGAAAATTTATCGAATTTTATCACAACAATTGTTAAAATAGCTCAGACTACAGCTGAAGTGTATAAAGCCCTTAAGCCCAATAAATATAACCCGTTATGAGGAGGGCATTTACAAAACATGTGTACAACAGCTCAAGGAAAAAGATGAAGAACACTTTTTAAAGCAACCAGGATGAAAATTAAATAAAATATCACAAAAAATTAGCTCAAACGAAAAAAATTGTTTTGATATTGAAAATGAACAGCTGTGTATTTTAGCAATGCTAATTTCAGGGATGCCGTATTTCTTATTTCATAATGAATAAAATTGAAAATATTGATGAAAAATGTGATAATATCACGAAAAAACTATAAAAACACATACATTTATTTATTTATTGTATTTTTGCAATGTTCTTTTGTGTTTAATATTAAAAAAAAATTTGCTTAGTTGCTGCCCGTCAAAATAGAAAATAGCCTAAGTTGGCAGCAGCAGCAAATGCTGTTGTGCAGTCGTGCTGCCCTGCTGCCGTCAAAATAATCGTTTTCATTTAAACACATGCATTATATTTTTGACATATTGCTGCTTGCTGTCTGCTGTCGTCTATGTGTTTAGAGCTACAGGGTCAAAAAAAGGGTACTTTAAAATAAAAAAGGGCCACATTTTAATAATAAAAAAAAACAAGACTCAAATTTACTTTTCTTATTTTCTTTAAAAGGTATTAACAACTAAAAAAAAACTCATAGCCCGTTAATATTAAAATAACAAATTATAAAATTAAACAGAGTTCACTAATGAAGATTTATTTTAGTTAAAGAAAAAATAACGAAGAATTTTAACAATGTAGCAAATAATAAGACTAAAACAAAAGTAAATATAATATAATACACATTGGTATTTAAACCATAAAGTAATTTTAAAACTTAAAAAAAAACAATTCACAGCAGCGTTACCATATTTTTTTCAAAAAACTTGCCATTCTAGAAAAAAAACCTTTTTTTAATAAAAAAAAAAAAAAACTTTTTTCCTAACAAAACCAAAATAATAAACGAAAATACAAAAGTAGATTTCATTTATATTAAATTACATTTTTATTACAAATATTTAAAAAATACATGTTTTTCCATAACATAACCCACAATGCAACACCACCATTTAAGTTTTTTTGCAGAAAAGAACAAAGAAATGTCAACATCTTGAAGTCATTTGTTCGCGTTTGTGTTGAACAATAGCCAACTGACGGCTACCTAGTCTCAGACGCCTTGTTGGAAATCAATTAGAATAAACCATACACATCAACCCCCTAATTCATAAAACTTATTACAGGCTTATAAGACTGTTATTTGACATATTTGTATGGAAAATCTGTCAGATAAGAGCTTTATAAACCTGTTATAATTTTTATGAATTAAACGGTTAATATATACAAGAGCTTTTAGCCGAATCAAATGAAAGAAGCCATGTCCACAATTGAGTAAAACCTGTGCATAACAAAAAACTATTGTGGAAAATTTATTAAGCTTTTGCTAAATTTCAAAAAGTGGCGTAAACACAACAAAAAGTGTTATGGACACCTTACCAGGCATAACCCAATTACGGAGGAAATTAAGAAACTTTGTGAATGAGACGGACCATAGACCCATGAGTCAAAGCCTACACAGAGCGAAAATTTCCTAATAGATTCAATAAGATTTTCTCTTTGAAACGTTTTTAGGCTGAGGGGTATTCCAGCAAAGCGAAAAGAAGATTTTTCTATCGGTATTTCTTACTATTTCCATGTTGCAAATCTTATTAATTGTCTCAACAAGAAAAACACATAAAACCAAGAAGAAAACTTATTACTCAAGTTTGTTTTTACTCAGTTTCCGATTTGCATGGTACCAAAAAAAAAATTCTGTAGAGAAGAACTCATTGGTTCTATTAGGTTTTCTTGTATATTGTATACAATAAGGATTTCTTATTGATTTTATTAGGTTATCCTATTAATTTTTCCCTATTGGTTTTATTAGTTTCCTATATAAACACAGGTAAATCATCTTTTTAATTTCATTAATTGTTGTTTTTTTCGATAAGGTTTTCACATTTAAAATAATAAGGATTCCTTCTTGAAAAAAAAAACATAGAGATATCTTATTGATTTTGTTCTACTTTATTAGGTGATTTTTTCTCTGTATATGCTGGCTTAAGTGTATGTCGCAAGACATGGGCAAATAAATCCCTGCAATCAACCTAACCTAACCTAAATAGGTCACCAAGTCTATTGGACACTAGTTGGAAAAATACCTTTGAATGACAATTGACTCTAAACTCACATCACACAAAAGAAAATTTGAATTGAACAACAGATTCAGAGAACTATTCTGGCTGCTAGGCAGAGATTCCAAGCTGTCAACTCAAAATAAACTGCTTATATACAAAACGAGCATAGCCCCTATGTGGAAAAATGGCGTGGAAATTTGAGCCACTGCCAGCACTACGAACATAAAAATTATCCAATGAATCCAGTTCAAAATATTGCCAACTATTGTCAACACTGAATGGTATATTAGATATGAGGACATACATCGAGATCTAAATGTGTGACAGACAGTGACAGAAGTCATCCGTGACAACAGACTTAAGCACACAATTCGTTTCATACAACATTCCAACAGGGAATATTTTTAATGCCTATCACATTTTTGTTAACATACGATAAAAATTATCTTGAGTATTGATTAGAGATAACTAACATCCCAGCTAAGTACATCCGATTACTTATTGTCACATTGCTGACAGGTGTAATAAAAATGGGTTTAAAAAAATTTGTTTTACTTTTAAATCGCCCACCCAAAACTGTTGCGGGAAGTTTTGCCCAAAAAATACGGGAACGCAGCTACTAATTCCATTAAGTAAAAACTTTACCATGAATATTAAAATGCTGCTTTTCCAAAACATATTTGGGAGCACGAGTATTTACATAATATTATGTAAACTAATTACACGACATCAAAAGCAAATTAAACAGAGACATGAAAATTGAGTAAAAGTTACAAAAATTGTTTTCGCTTTTTTTCACATTCACTTGTCACATTTTAATTAAATAATAATTTGTGTTAATTACAGTCGAACTTCCTTATAGTGAACTGCTATACAATGCAGTTCTCCTTCTTATTATGAACTAAAATCAAGTACACAGCTTTTTCGTTCCACTTTCAAGGCATTTTGATCTGCGTACAATGAATTTCCATACAAAGAATTTTTCTTTACAATGAACAAACTTTTGGAAACAAAAATACATTTCAAGTGCTGCACTATTTTTTAGCTGCTTTTTTTTTGCACTTGTTAGCAACACTGTTTATAAAGAAAATATATAATATTTTTGGGATTCCCAAAGTAATGAAAATGAAAACAAAAAAGTTTATGATTTGACTTTTAACATCAGTTGACCGAGTTCAGTGAACGAAAATGATACACCCGAGTAGTATTTCTCATGAAAAAAATATTATTAGTAATTAATAGAGTTGAAGAAGGGAAATCAAAAAAAAAAAAAAAGATTTACAGTTATTTCCACTTAATTGAGCCCCGCTTTATTGCACTAAAAATCATGGATCGAAATCATTCAGTATACCAGTTTAATTGCGTCGCCCGCTTAATTGTTTGGCAAATTAAGATCGCATTGCGAAAAACAAGCGCAAATGTTTCGCTTAATTGATTCCGTCTACTTAATTTTTTTTTTTTGCTCCACAAACGTAAAAACAAATTTTTTTTGGGGCAAAAAGCTCATGGTTCTGTTCATTTACAGACATTGTACGATGAACGTACCTGATTTTTGTTTTGTTTCAATAAACCTAAACAAATTTTCAACTTCATATGTAACAAAAGAAATGAGTATTATTTTCCATCTACGCGATTTTCGTTTAATTGCGTCGGCGATTCAATTAACCGAGTATTGCTTAAATGAGTTCCCGCTTAATTGCACCAAAAGTCGTGCATTTTTAGAAACTCATTCAAGCGGAAATAACCGTAGTAGCTAAAAAGTTTGGAATTCTTCCCAGTACTTTATCAAACATGTTAAAAAAAACAAGTCAGTTATTCAGTTAAACATTAACCCCCAATTTTTGACGTGGATTTTAAATGTCATTTCAATTTAAATTTGATTTAAATACAAAATTGAGTCAAACAGTTGCTATTTAAATCAAACTTAAACGGCCTGCCGCATCCATTTAAAATCGATTTAAGTTTTTCATACTTCCATATGATTCTGACAGTTTGGTTTTGTTCTGCAAATTAAGAAAATTGCACATGTTTTTTTTTTGTTTCACAATTTGATTTTTTATTATTTCCAGAAGGTAATCAACTTCTGTGGCAGTGAAATTGGGAGTCCTTTTATCACTTTTGCTACTCATTTTAATCATTTTTACAAAACAATTTATTATTTTCTAAACTTTTCACAATTTCACTTGCTTTCAAATTTGTTTAAACAGCTGGTTTTTATTGAGTTATCGATAATTTTTTGACACTCACATTGTGCTGCCGTACTTTTATTACAATTAATTACCAAAAATAATTTTAGACTGTAAAACAGAAATCTATTTTAAATCCAACTTAAATTTTAAGGAAAATTTACTAATTTTGTATTTAAATCCCAAGTCAAAAATCGGGGGTGAGCGTAAGAGTGCATTTACATCTACGCTTTAAACAGGTTATAAGTTGTTTATCGTGATAAACTAGTTTGAGAAACTTGTTTATCCATACAAATCATAAACAAGTTTTTAACTAGTGTTTGAGATAAGCTGGTTGATAACAACCAGTTTTTGTAAATACGACTCTATTTTTTATGCTTTTGTCTGGTAAGGCCAGGCGAATTTGACATAGAAAAAGAAAACATAATACAGTATTTTTCGGTTAATTGCACATCAAAATTTGTACAATTTGTTGTTCAATTAACCGGGGAACCAATTAGCCGATACCCGTTTAATTGAACAATCCGTTCAAGTACAAGAACCCTATTTAATTGAACAGTTTGTTCAATTACAGAAATCACGCATAATTGGAACTATGTACTAATGAATTAAAAGAAATCGCATATGTGCACTTTAAGTTTTTCAAAATAATTTTTTTTTACCTTAAACGAAAAAAAAATGCAAGTAACAGCAAAAAATGTACATATGTATATGTGTATAGTAGAGATGCCACCCAGTGTTTTTGACAAATGATGTCAAATATGTATGTGCAAAAATGCCAGATTATTTTTCAATGCAATTAACCGGGTAAAAGTAAGAGGAAATTTATTTTTGATGACATGAATTTTGAACGAATTAAGCGGGAAAATCAATTAACCGGGTTCAATTATCCGAGGAAATTCACATGGTGTTCGTATGCAATATTTCTTTTTGCCCGATCATGTGGTTCAATTAAGCGTGGAAACCAATTAACCGTAGGGTCAATTAACCGAAAAATACTGTAAAAAGGAAAATAAAACAAACAAAAATATTTTTAAATTAAATAATTTCAAAACTTCCACAATTATGTGGAATGGAGTTATTAAAATACATAAAATGTAAGCATGGATGATGAAAATCAGAGGTGCTTATTGTTTTTCCGTGCCAAATAATTAATTTTACAATGAATTTTATTCAATCGGGATGAAAAGCACATGAATATATTTTTTTTTTCTACAAAAGCCTCCATATTACTATTTTATTTTTGATATTGAATTTATTGTATGTTATGTTATGTTATGTTATGTTTCGAGGGCCGCCGGTCCTGAGACCGACTCACTTGGGTCCTAGAAAAGGTCCCGTTGTGGTACCCGAGAAAAGGCTGTAGGGAGATCTCCCTACACAAGCTCCACTGGTTCCACCCTGAACCAGCCCGATAAACGGATGAAGGATTCCACCCTGTCCAAACCGCGTTCCGACACTTCCGGTAATCCCTCAAGTGTCGGTTTTCCCAAGCAATTCACTCTCTTCTTAGAGAGGGCAGGACATCTGCAGAGAAAGTGTTCAACACTCTCCTCCTCTTCCTCATCTCTGCAACTTCTGCAGAAATCATTGTATGGAAGATTCAGTCTTCTCGCATGTGCTCCCATGTGGCAATGTCCAGTTAGAACAGCCACAAGGGTATGGAGCCTATGCCTCGGAAAGTCCAGCAAGGCCATAGTCTTCCTATGCTCGTACCTGGGCCATGTAAGGCCCGATATTCGACAGGTAATCTCGCTCGACCACCTATCCTGCGCGATTCTTAGCAGCTGTCGCTGAACTTGCTGCTTACAGCTATTGAGAGGAATACCTACGAATTCGTCAATATCCTCCTGATGAAGGCGGGAACCGGATCTTGCCAGTTCATCCGCTATCTCATTTCCGGACACACCATTGTGTCCAGGTAGAATTTATTGTAAATTGTCAAACAAAATCAAGTAAACTGTCTAAAATGCTAGTGTAAATGGTATAGTTTATGAAACTAGCTTATGATCATAAACTAGTTTTTTAAGAATTACTAGTGTAAATGTACTATAAGAGACTTCGAACTTGTCTTTTCGAAGACATTGACGAGGCAGCGATCAAATGGATTACGGCCGCTCGTTCGAAGAATCTTCCCATACCTGGAGTATTATTGCGGCAGAAAAATGGAAAAATGTAATTCAAACAAAAATACAGTCAAAGCCCGGTTTAACGAATGATATAATGTTCAGACTTTTCGTTATACCGAGATATTCGTTATATCGAACAGTAATCTTGTATCTTAAAATTTAATAAAAGACGGTGGTCCGCAGTTTTAAAAACATCAAAATTTAATTGTATTGATAACTTAGCGTAGAAATAACACTTTAATTGATATTTTAACGTTTATTTAATTATTGTTTTTATTTCTAATATATAAATTCATTAAAAATCATAAATGGATGCGTATACATATTTACTTATATTTGGATTCTATTAACATGTGTAGGTTTATTATTACATTTCATTCATATTATTAATTTCTTAAGAAATCGACATCTCGTTTTCACAATGAACCAAATAAAACTACTGAAATTTTAAGGAAAAAAGCAAGGCATCACACGCGTTCTTTCAAAACAAAGCAAAGAAGCCAAAAACACCCACAATCTTACGATTCTGTAGCGATTTTTTAATGTATTTTGCTTTGTCATTCGTTAAATCGAGATTATTTTTTTTTTGACATTCGCTATATAAGGCAGTTAATGTAAAAATTTCGCCATTCGTTATATCGGATATTCGTTAAACTGAGTATTCGCTATACCGGGCTTTGACTGTACCTGATTATTTTAAATATATTAAATATAAATCTTTCTGTATATAGAAGTTTCTATATAGTGAAATAATTTTCTGTGCCCTGTTTGTGGAGATTCACTATAGGGAAGTACGACTGTATTACGTCTCCTTGCCATTTATAATGTTTGTTTTCTCCAACAAGGAGGGGTGTTTAAATTGCAAAAGAAATTTGTTACTTGTTTTTTTTACACAATTTCCTATTGTGCATTCATTCATTCCATCGCATACGAGTATTTATTTATTCACAATGTTGTTTCTTCTACACTTACATACATACATACATATTCCAGTGTGCAATTATGTTTGAAAAATATAAATAAACTACAGTTTTCTTCATTTTTTTTTTATTATTATTATTTAGCGGAAAAATATAAGCGATTGGCTTGGCTGTTTCAAGTCGTGCAAATTCAAATAAAAAGCCACAACAGCAGTTTTTACCAGCAGCGCGAAATTATTTAATAATGCGTTAATCGTTAGCTTTTTTATGTTCGGTTGTTTGTTTTTGGATCAATGAATTACAATAATTACTCCAAGTGAAAAACAAATCGAGTTAATTAAATATGGTCTGGTTTGAGGGTTGGTTTCAATGTGTAAATACAAAATAATAAATTGATTACCTGGAAGGAAGGAAGTAAACTTTTGCTGCACACTTACATGTCTCTAAGCATTTGCGTTAATTAAACACTGACGCCTGATAAGATAATGCCTGTAAAGAGAATTAATAAATTAAATGAGTTAATTTCAATACAAAACTATTTATATCAGACGAAAAATAATAATTAATCAAATGTGTAGCAGTTTATGATTTGCCATTAAGGCCAGAGTTTAGAGCGGCTTTCTGCGTTTAAGCAGACACATGTGCGACTTTAATTTTATACACGTCCGGGGCATACGGCGGAAGACTGTAAAGCCAAATGGGCCCATGATGAAACTGCATTTAAAAATTTAAAAAAGAATTTAAAAACAAAGTCTGGTCAGGGGTCAGAAAATGGACAGCCCGCACATTATTATAATAATAGAGACGAAGCAATTTTCTTTCTTTTTAAGGAACAAACCCTATTTTTAACTTTCAACTCTTTTTTTTTTATTTTTGCAAAACAAAGTTTGTCATCAGCTACAACAGCTGTTACTCAGAGTTGCCGTATAATATAACAATCGTGTGACCATAATGCAGCAATCATTGGTACTAAATTGTTTTGCGCCAATTTGCGACAATAAAGTTCGAGTAAAATGTGACAATCATGTGATTGCAGAGAATTTGATTGGGACAAATTTTTTATTGTGCTCCAACTCAGCCCAATAAAAATTGTGTAAAATTGATGCTTTGCGGTAATCGTGTGATCCCACCTTAAGACTTTCGATTAGAATTTCAAATAGTTCATAATTGTAGTAAGTGTTCTTGCTTAATTTATTACTTATATATGCACGTGCTTTGGAAGGCCTTCAATTGCTACAAAATTTCAGCTCGTTCATATAAAATGAGCCCATATTTGTTTAGGTGCCTGCCAGACACATGTGGGTATGATTAGGATTAGGCCTTCTTTTAATCATTTACATAAATGCACAGACAACATTACGTGAGCCATGTGATCCCGAGCCATATTCAAGGTATCTGGTATTTTTATATACATACATATTTATATCTTTTAATGATTTTTTTTTTTTTTTCTCTTAAACAAAAACATTTTTTTTTATTTTGTTTTGTTTTGTAATTAACAAACCTCTGTATTACATGTGTCTGTGAGTGCATACATTTTCCATTCATCTACAACAGAAGCAACACCCACATGCTTTATGAATTTATTGTGTTTCTTTTATTCCTCATTTAATTTTTTCTCACAAAATGTAGAAAATAAAGATCTGTTAAACTTGACCTTTTGCAAGAACATAATAATTGACTGGCTGACTGACAGACTGAATGAGCAAGCAAATCGCTGAAAGTATGTTTATTTTTTTTTTCGCTTTTAAAACGGACATTTGGATTACATGTAGTACAATCAGTGTTGCCAGAGCAATTTTTAAATTTGATGAATTCATTTTCGCATTCTCATTATTTTTTTTTTTAAATAATAGTACAAACCGTAAGGTTTAAAACAGTCTCAACAAAACAATGGCATCATATAGACACCTGAAAAGCTACACTGAAAGCAAAAAGAGATCTTTTTAGACCTAAGACAATAAAAAGTTATTGTGTGTATACTTTCGGACTTAAATTATTAAATTTGAAACCACATCTCCTGGACATCATGGTTATTCAATTCAGGAATGAAAAAGTTAGTAATCATGGCTCTATACTGATCACCATTGACTGTAACGTGCATGGTTTTTGAAGAAGTACGGACCAATGATTCAACTAGCCCATAAAGCGCACCAAACAGTCAGTTTTTCTGAATGTAACGGTGATTCGACATACATACACTTGAGGATTTGCTGCACTCCAAATGCGGCAGTTTTTTTCAACCAGAAGTGCGCTTCATCGCTAAACAAAATTCGCTTATGAAAATCGGGAACAACGGCAATCCCGTATTGGGCCCATTCGACGAATCTACGTCTTACTTGTTCAGGCGTGAGTCTATTCATGATGAATTGCTAAACCAAACTGAGAATAAATCACTTGACAGCTGTTAAATCGGTTGCCATCGTGAACAGTAATGCCAACTTAAAAAAAACACACTTTATAAATTTTCATTTTGAGTCTTGGCTGGCTTGACATATTAAATTAACGTAAACTAAAGCTGTTTCAATGGCAAAAAAAATCCTTTGCAGAGAGCTTGGAGTTCGCATAACCTTATTTTAAAACACCAAGGCTGGGTTTTTGAGATCTAAATTAATAAACTAGGTTTACTGAAAATAAATATATTACGTAAAATGTATATCCAAGTTTTGCTTCAATTGTTCTTCTTTAATGAAATAATGTGAAAAAATACAATTGTTAATACAATCAGTTTAACTAAACTTAGTTTAACTTAGATCTCGAAAGCCCAGCCTAATGGCATGTTCAAGATTTTAATACAGCACCCTGTTTTAAGTTTTATTTTTTTAACTTTAAGTACAACAACAGATTTAGACAAATACTATAAAAATAACAATTCTTAAATGCCTTATTTACACAATTTGTTTTTAAAACGTGCTTGAATGAATAAATTTTCTCTTGCGGTGCTCAACAAAAAACAAACAAAAATAATAATAAATTCCCATTTAAAAGAATAACAACAAATGATGAAATATGCAATGCATATAAAGTGCATGTAATTCTGAGGACACAAAAAAGTGCAATAAAATCCAATCAGCTTTGTTTACAAAAATAAGTTTGCTCCCCCCAACAATTTGTACTCACAGGCAGCGTGACCACCTTCGCTTTTTTGTTTTTTTGTTCTTAAATAACTCTGTACTGAAAAGTGCTAAAAAATGCATTTAAAAAAAATCGAACGCCTAGTTTAGATATTTGCAATCGATTTAAGAGATTTAGCCATTTTTCTCAAGGAAAACTGTCACAACTTGTCAGGTCTAATCGTATTTTTTCAGCCCGTAACACTACATCATGATGTTGTTAACTTTTATCTCAGTTGAAATGTTGGTGAATACTACCTCTTCTCATCACTTAATAACATGATACAACTAATAAGGTAAGGTAACCTTCCTTCTCCACAATAAGAACAACTTCAATAAAAATGACATGCATTTTGTCTTGTTGTACAATTTCCGAAAACTATCAAAAAGACGCCACTTCTGCATTTACAGGAGATAGATGAGCTTACGCCGATTAGCTATCTCAGTTTGGCTGCCTTTCATCTCTGTAGTCTCTTGACAGTTTCAAGTAGTCAGATGATTAACGGTTCAGTTGACCAGGCTACCTTAATAATTGTATCGTGCTTAATACCATTGATCGTTTTTAGGGTTCCGTACTCATCAGAGTGAAACGGAACCCTATTACCGTGACAAATACGTCTGTCCGTCCGTCACAGCGTCCATTCTCCAAAACGGTAAGAGCTAAAGAGCTGAAATGCTCACAGGATGTTGTTGTACCTTGCTGCTACAACAACAAATACTAAAAACAACAAAGCGAAAACAATAAAGCGAAAACTACCAGGTGTCCCCATACAACGAAAAGTTACAATTAGCTACAACTCTCGAACCGTAAAAGATAGAAAGCTGAAATTCGCACAGTGTATGTATTAATAGATACTCTACAAATGCTAAAGACAACAACAACTGTAAAACTACCAGGTATCCCTATCCCTATACAAGTAACTATTAGCCGTAGCTGCTAAGCTGTAATAGACAGAGCTGAAAATCGCACAATATATATATTTACGTATGCCCTACAACAACAAATGCTAAAAACAACAACAGGTCGAAAACTACCAGGTGTCCCTATACAACGTAAAGTAACAATTAGCCGTTACTCTCGAACCGTGAGAGACAGAGGGAAGAAATTTGCACAATATATGTATTCACATATGCTCCACAACAACAAATGCTAAAAACAACAACAACTGTAATACTACCAGGTGTCCCTTTACAACGTAGAGTAACAGCCATAACTCTCGAACCGTAAGAGATAGAGAGCCGAAATTCATACAGCGTCTGTATTCCCAGATGCCTTACAACAACAAGTCGAAAACTACTAGGTGTCCCCATACATCGTAAAGTAACAATTAATTACCATGAAGAATGTAACAATTAAACGTAACTCTCAAGCTGTAAGAGACAGAAAGATGAAATTTATATGTATTCAGATATGTGCGAGCCAACCTCGTACTTGACTGAATTTATTTTTTAACATGTAGTTTTTTTCTCATATACATAAGTACATTTTTTGTGTTCAAAATTAATTTATATATTATTATTTTCTATAAGAGCCAATGGATATATGCTGGTTTAGGTCTGTTCTATCGCTATTTTGGATTTTGCTCAGACGAGATCAGGGATCTTGTTCCCGAAACCCGCATATTTTTACCCAACACACGTGCATCGTTAAGAGCACATCCGTTTGTAGTCGATTGGCCAGCGAACCGCACAACGCATTACAGAGAGAATTCATTTTTCAGCCGCACGGTTCGTCTGTGGAACAAATTGCCTGCAGACATATTCCCCGCCAGCTACAATGTAAAGAAGTTCAAACCAAATGTAAACAAACACTACTCCCTCTTTCCTTCTCCCCAAAACCTATTTTCCTAGTTCCTGTACGATGCGCATGCATAAATAGGGGTCGTCCCCTGAGTACTGGTCCAAGCTAAAAAAAAAGTAGAACTTATTACTTGTTTTCTGTCTTTTTCAGCCGTTTTTATGCCAGCGACATCTCGTTGCTGGTAATCAGTAAACTCGAATGTACTGTCGAGTCAAAGAGCATCAAGACTCCTGCGGTGTTAAAATCTACTCCACTACTGAGACAAACTTGATGTTTTTTTTATCGTTGATTGTTTTATTTAGAGTTGCCGTTGTTACTATTTATACTACACAGAAAGAAAAATCACCTTTTAAATTTAAGTTTTTTTACTTGATTATGGTACGAAGCATACTTGAAAATTTAAGTACGGATAATAAGCAAGTGTATTTAAAACAAGCCGAATAGGGATTACTAAAGAGAATCAATCCTGTTAAGGTTTAAAATGAGTACGAAATTCTTGGTTGCATTTGTAACCAGCACGTGTGTGTGCTTGTAAAAGTATTGAATTTTGTTTCACTTTTTTAATTGCTGCGATAGTTTAATTGATAGAATGGCTTAACTGGCAGTAGTTTGGTTGGAGGTTCCAATCGGCAAAGAGATAAAAAAATTTATAAATTATTATTAAATTAAGGAAGTACAGCGGAATATTTCAGGTACAAATTTGGGATTAAATAGCATTCAGAAACATCGAATCAAGTGCATTATCAATCATCACACTCAACACGAATTAAAGCCTTCCATACTTACATATGTAAATCAATCTCAAACGGTGTCGAAAGTATGGTAAGTACCAATGTTCGTAAATCCAGAACGGCGTTCTTGGTTTAAGTACTACGTATTTGCGTTATATGTACGTTCTTCAATCCGAACCCAGAATCGGCTGTGGCTAAAATTAAGTATTTGTCTCTTGAAAAATCCGTACTTAAAACAAGCACAATGTAGTTGATTTAAAGAAATCCGTACTTGCTGAGCAACTGACACCGCTTGGGATTGATTTAAGTACAAATGGATTGAATTGTTGGTTTTTTCAGTGTAGAAACAAGAAATACAATATTCTGTCCTTGTGGAAAGCAGCAAATGGGTGAAATTACTATCACACAAACGGTTATATGTGGCATACAGCATATTTGTTGAAATTTTATAAGTTCACGTGAAGGTTCCTATGTTTATACCCTTTTTTTTTTTTTGTTTCGCAAAAAACACCTTTTTTAAACGGCGTTTTGAAATGCGCTAGAAAATTTATTCACCTTAATTTTCAATTATTCGGTTTTCAACTATTTCTTCTTGCACGTTATTGAAAATGGGCCAAATTGGGCTGAAAATTACCGAGATATGGAAAAAATAAATTACTCCTAAATCTGGTGTTTTGATGTATGAATTTCGTCTTTTTTTATTACAATTTTGTTTTCCATATTCAGGAGTGTAAAAGTTGGTGCAATTGAACTTAACACAATTTGAAAGTAGAGAACATAGATAGACATAATGGTGCTGACGAGAAAGTGTGGCGGCTTCGAAACAACTAAAGGGTGTTTTTTTTCGATGTATAGAACTTTAAGTTGGCATTACTGGTCAAGATGGCGACCGGTTTAACAGCTGTCAAGTGATTTATTCTCAGTTTGGTTTGGCAATTCATCATTAATAGACTCACGCCTGAGCAACGCTTGCAATTTAGTGCAACTTTAGTGCAAAACGAGATTGCCCTTGTTCCCGATTTTCATAGGCGAATTTTGTTTAGTCAACAAACAAAACTGCCGCATTTGGAGTGCAGCAAATCCTCAAGTGTATGTATGTCGAAACACCGTTACATCCAGAAAAACTGACTGTTTGGTGCGCTTTATGGGCTGGTGAAATCATTGGTCCGTACTTCTTGAAAAACGATGATGGCCAGAACGTTACAGTCAATGGTGATCGGTATAGAGCCATGATTACTAACTTTTTCATTCCTGAATTGAATAACCATGATGTCCAGCAAATGTGGTTTCAACAAGACGGCGTAACATATCACACATCTCGCGCCACAATCGATTTATTGAAATACACGTTTGGTGAGCGCCTAATTTCATGTTTTGGACCTGTGAATTGGCCTCCAAGATCTTGTGATTTAGCCCTACTTTTTGTGGAGCTATGTAAAGTCATTGGTCTATGCGGATAAGCCACAAACGCTTGATCATTTCGAAGACAACATTTGCCGTTTTATTGCCGATATACGGCCACAAATGTTGGAAAAAATCATCGAAAATTGGACGTCCAGATTGGACTACATCCGCGACAGCCGTGGCGGTCATATGCCAGAAATCGGATAAATAAAATTCGTGTCAATCGAATAATCCATCATTGTTTTATTGCAACTTAAGGTTCATCGAAAAAAAAACACCCTTTGGTTGTCCACCTTGCTAATTGTCTTATTTAATTAATATCAATCACAAAAGTAATATAGAAAGCACTTGAGTCTGATAAACTTAATATGTACAAAAATAATTATGTAAGAAAAAGTTTGTATAATAAAATAATTAATTAACTTCACAGTTTAATAAATCAAAAATGTGGAATGGTCTTTGGGGGATTTTAAGGAATATTTTGATAGGAAAATGTTGGCCTTCTTTGCAGCTCTGGTTGTGAAATAAACACGATGAGAATAAGAAAATACACGAAAAACTTGGCAACCTGGCTGAACTGGTGCCCGACATTGATATACAACCACCATTTCTTAGGCGTTTTTTTTTTGCTCTTTTTCAAGCGCAATTTAGCTCTGTGGCAGCTTAAGATCTGGTCACACTGCTCCTGGGTGCCCCTTGAATTCTGTTCATTTATGATTTCAATCGTTTTGTGGCTGCATGCGAAATTACTAGTACCTGCATTAAGCATTCAATGTAATTTCTAATTATAAATGTATTGAAATCGGCAAATAAAAAGAAAAATATGAAAGAATAATGTTGATTGTAACGACAATTACAGATATGTAAATGATTTTTGCAGTGTGATTTTTTATATTTAATTGATGCGGTCATAAGATTTGCTCTGCATACACATATGTGAGTATGTGGTAAGTACCCAATTGCCAATTTGCACTAAAACTGTTTCCGTACTGGAAGATCGTGCAAGTGAGAGAGCTTTTGAGAGAGACATATTCTTGTTCTTGTTGCGTGAAACAGCCCGTACTTCTTCTTCTTCTTGCTATCTTGAACAAGTTGTCTGCAAGAAATAGCTGATGAAAACTAACACATTAACAACTTAATTGCTAACACACGCAAAGCAATATTATAGCTTTCAGCGTTGCCATCACAATGATTTTTTTAATATTTTGATTTCCCCGTATTCGTTTGGTTATGTTATTTAGAGCCACCTTTATGCATTAAAGTTTTTATAGGTTCATTTGTTCTATTTTCTTTCAAAAAGCTTTTCCATATGATTTAGTTTTCTATTGTTAAAACTGCTACTGACTACTGTTCTTCTCCTAATTTTATCTAAATATATCTCTAAAATCTCTATCTCTAAAATCTCTATCTCTATTCTCTTTCGAAAAACTCTTCTTTTTTATTTAATAATAGAGAAATTAATAGCATTGCATGTAATTTTGTGGATATTTTGAAGAAAAGGTTTCGAATGATCACTTTGCCGAGGTGGTAACGCTGGTTTTGAAAAAGAAATCACTCATACACGAATGTTTATTACATCAGTTGTTTCATTTTGCCCTTAAGAAAATGATAGAAACCCTCATGTATGAACCCATCAGCAATGCCGCTCATATGATGCATCAAAGCAATCAGCTGTTGCAAAAAACAGGCAATAACAAACAAAAAAGTTCAACTAAATCAACCATCTTCGAAATTTGTATGTTTTTTGAATTAGTATTTCATATAAAAATGTCTGCAAAGCACTTTAAAATCCCAACGCGTGCAAAAACAATTTTAATATTCCCAAAATGTACGATTCTATTTTCATTAGAGCATCAGGGCTTGTAATGTGGTTTTTGGTGTTCCCGTACTTTTGCGCTTTTTTGTGTATTATTGAGAGAAATTCATGATTGCTCCCATTTTACCGAACTTTGCCCAGAAAGCACGGGAACAAACTCACAGCCTTATTATTAATTCCGAGTGAACATAATTCGTAATGGCAACTCTCCGTCTCGAATTCGTATTATGAGTTCTGACGGATTCGAAGTTAGTGTTGCCATCCTCTTGTCCTGAGTTCGAATTAGTACAACCAACTTTTTAAATGAAAAACAGATGTGTTTTGTTTACATTCTAAGGATTGTTAAAAATATTTTTCAAAAAATAAAAACGATTTACAATGAATTCGATTGCTGCAGCCGTTTCCATGACGGAAAAGGAATCTTAAAACAAAAGCTGTTAGCAAATAGAGCGCAGTCTTGAGGGATGGTTAGAATTCCCTGGATTTGGATTATAAGGCGTAAATTATTAAAACAAATCACCAATTGTGAAAATATGTACATATGTATGTAATGTTCCGTTCAGTTTTATTAAAAACTTCCGGCTGAAGAAATCTGCACAATTCGATTTTTAGCAGAAGGTGTTCAGTTCAGCATGGTATTGGAAAAGATGTGGATCGTCCAATGGCTTTTTTTGTACACACATTTAATTCCATACATAAAATCCGGTCTTTTCTTTTTTTTTTTTTTTTGTTTATATTAAACATATGTGTATATTGTTTTCCAAGCAATCTATCAGCTGTTGCAAATGGTGTATGCGAAGCGATTTTTTCAACACGTAAAATCAGCAGTTAATTTGGGTTACTTTTTGTGTGTCAAATCATGGCAAAACCAATAATTATTTTAAAATATACCTATTATTATTAAAGAAATACAATTTTATAACTACTGTTGAGAAGGCTATTGGCCGAGCCAGCAATTTCCGTGGGATTTTGAATAAATTACAAAACGTAACAAAAGGCTTGATTCATTACGCAATATAATTTTATTAAAATTTCTTTGTAAGAAAATATACATATGTACGTATTTATATTAAATTCAAATATTCATAATAAAGATAACTAATTCTACATACTTTTTGGTATGGAAATTCCTGGAAAATTCTATGACACTAAGGACTATCACGTCTGATCCGCTTCGCAATTAGAACAAAAATGGCTTATTAAAAACTGTCAATTAAGTTCTTCAAAAATGGCGAAGGCGGTAAGACGTTCTTGACAACACAACTTTCGTTAAATTGGTAGATATGTCATAATTTTTTACCAACTACTTTTTTCGAAACTAAATTAGTGATGCCAGATTAAAAGGCAATCATGAGAATTTTGGGAGTCGCATTAACAACTACTTCAAAATAGTTTTTGTTCAATTTAAAAACTTATTTTTACTTTGTTCGTATTTTTAACTACTTTTCGTATTCCCCCGACAATGAGAAGAGTTCGTACACATTTTTGATAATAAAAAAAGCGCTAAGAGTACCTTTGATTCGGAATTCATAATACCAATCTACCGAATTTCGAATATTTCGGGAGAATTTCGTAGCTACATTGGAATTCATAATAACATTTTTACGACAGAATTCCTTCGGAGCCTCCGACAGAATTCATAATAAACATATTAGTATTTTATTTGGCTGCCGTGCACGAAATTCATATAAATGCCCACACTGTTATTTTCATAACACAAATAAAAATAAATAAATATTCACAAGCTCAATATTCGCCTATTACATTTGTTTGATATCGATGCCTTAAATGTTGGTTTTATTTCTTCAAAGTCAACTGCAAGGTCGTTTTTCACTTATTAAAAAAAGCTCAACTTTGAAAAAACTGAGTTATGGCCTTTTCCCTATTAAGGCAATGTTATAGAAAAAGCACTGCACACATACATACATATGTAAATACATGTGTATATTTTGTCTCTGTATATTTTACAAAAATTCAAAGAATTTAATTGTTGCCTGCCAACGTTTGGGCCTTAATATCAGCATGGTATAAATAATTATTACATAATTAGTCAATCAAGCAAACTGACCAATAAATCTTCAAAGTTTTCAAGGAGAACTTTCAATGTAAGATGAAAAATGTACAAAATTAATTATTTATGTAAAGGGCAATTCAGACTATTATACAAGTATAAATACTTTTATCGAGTTTTGTGAGATGAAAGTATAACTAGATTTCTTGCGACTGTCAAAAAGTCTAACGTAAATTACATTTTACATTCACACCATCACACTTTAAATAAAATAAAAAAGTTGAGTGGAAAAGAAAACAGCTGTTGCATATGTATGTACATACGTTAGTCATACATACGTTTAATCACAGAATAAACGTGCCAACATAAAACTTTACACGGCGGCAGAAGAGCAATTTCATGTTGGCGGTGGACGTGCCGGCGCTAAAAAATATTGAGCAGCTAAAATAATAGTTATGTAAAACAGAACCAAATTGAATAACACAAAAATATTTTATCTTCTAAATACAGCTACAGCAAAATACATTTGTCTACGGTAACCAAAATCCAAATTTCGAACCCTTGTATAACGAAATCAAATGCCATCAGTGACGGCACGCCATCGGCTGTGAAACAACTGGCTAGTAAATTTTTCAACAGCTGCTTGTGTTAAAAAAACAACCCTGATCGAATGAAATGTATTATCGTTTAGAAAATTTTCAAAAAACGGTGAAGTCTTATGGGATGTCAATTCTTTATCGTATTATTTCTCGTTTTCATAACACATTGCATTCACACCATCACACTTGCACGTATTTTTTGAATTTTTGGCAGGTATTAATACACAGTATAATAGTCTGAATTGCCCTTAAGTAGTATTTGCTATGAGAACCCAATGAAATTTCTTATTTTCCGTCTAAACAGACGACTAAATTGCTTTTTGTACTGAAGGTTTGTTTGAACATAGAAATTCTCATAATTTTCATAAAAATAATGTAAATGGATGGCCATTTACATCAAGTCTGGTTGTATTCTAATTGTAACTTTAACTGTAAGTGAGACAAAAATGTATTTCATAACGTCAAGATCAGGTCAGGATCAAAATCCGCTGGTTAAAATATCAATCAAGACCTAAAAGTAAAATAAAGAAGAAACAACAATAACATCGAAATTAAAATAACGGGTTATCCATTTTGCGGTTTCAAAAGTAAACGTAAATGAAACAAATATAACTTATTTTTTTTCATGATATTTCTTTTTTGGTATAAAGTTTGAATGCTGACATTATGTGTGAAACACTACATCATTTAAATGACCTCCACGCGAAGTGTTACAGGCATTGATTCTTTTGAGTCAATTTTCGACCACTTTTTGACACATATTGGATGGAATCTCAGCCAGCCATGACTTGACGAATGTTGGTTTGTAAAAGCTCAAGAGTTACAGGCTTATCTGCAAAAACTCGGTCTTTCGCGTAGCCCCGCGAAAAAAAGTCTAATGGTGTCAAATCGCATGATCTTGGTGGCCAGTTGATATCGCCAGACGAGAAATTACGCTGCTAGGAAATGTCTCTTGCAATAAAGCCCTATTCGCTCGAGTTGTGTGGCATGTGGCACCGTCTTGTTGAAACCGCATATTCTTCAAGTCGTATTCGTCAATAGCAGGCAAAAAAAAGTCGGTTATCATATGACCATAACGCTCCGAATTGACGGTGATAGTCGTTCCATCGTCGTTTTCGAAGAAGTAAGGTCCAATCACACCTTCGGACCAAAGAGCGCACCGAACAGTGACTTTTTCTGGATGTAATGGTCTCTCTTCAACTACTTGAGGATTCTCAGAACCCCAAATACGACAATTTTGTTTATTAACATACCCACCGAGTGAGAAATGTGCTTCATGGCTGAAGAAAATTTTGTTCGAAAAATCGCCGCCCACCGCCTGTTGTTCAAGCACCCATTCCTCGTATCTACGATGTTGTGAATGGTCGGTCAGCTGGCTTCAGTTGTTGTGTGAGCTGGACTTTATATGGATGTAGGTGTAGATCTAAATGGGTGTTTCCATGGTTACGCACGTGACATTTGTACACGTTTAATTGTTTTGAATATTATAAAAATATAAATGGATTGGAATTTTTGAATGGAATTTTGCCATTGTTACATTTAATGTGATGAGTTCCTTCCAAAAAGTATATACATATATTGGAAAATTGAGCACTGGGTACCCAAGTTCCATGCGATCAAAGTTGACTTACGCACGTGACAAAAAACGTAAGTGCCTTTTAAAGCAGCATGAAATATTGCAAAAGTAGGCGAATTGTAGAAGATTTTTATTTCAGAAAAAATGTTTTTATAAAGGTGATTAATGGACCTTTATAATCATGGTTTGTTCAAAAACAAGTGTGCATGGGTCTGACTGATTACGCACGTTACATTACGCACGTGACACTTTTTACCTTCATACATATTTTTGTAATTTAACATATATTTTCAGAAGTTTTTACCATCATTTAAAATTATTATAAGTTAAAATTTTTTTTTACATAATAAAATGTCAATAGTTTTTTTTCTATTTCTGTGCTTAAAAAAATTGTGCGAGCGTTTTGATTTTTTAACTAACGGTGGACCATTTCATGGAAATACCCAAATGCAAAATACGCCATAATGTGAAGTAAGACAGTCCTAATTCGTGAGAACGACTAGGAAGCGACACATTCGGGTCTTCGGCAACACTTTCACTTACAGCAGTGATACGATGATGCACAGGCCTTACAATATTTGCAACCGCTACAGGTTCTTCAAATTTTTTCACAATTTTGCCAATTGCTTGCATAGTTGAACGATTATGTAAACCATAATATATACATATGTGGCTGTGGCAGAATCACCATTTTTAGGGTTCCGTACTCATCAGAGTGAAACGGAAAGCGTCTATTCACCGAAACGCTAACAGCTGGAGAGCTGAAATTTTTACAGAATGTTGTTGTACGTTGCCGGTACAACAGTAAATATTAAAAACAACAACAAGTCGAAAACTGCGAGGTGTCGCCATACAACGTAAAGTAACAATTAAACGTAACTCTCAAGCTGTAAGAGACAGATAGATGAAATTTATACAATATATGTATGTATTCACATATGCCATTCCATATGTAACATTACAGACTTTCAACTGAGAAGAAAAAAATTGGTTTAACAACTTAGTTTGACAGATGTCGAATTCCAGTCCTATACTTTTGAAACCACGAAATGGATAACCTTATGCATGTATAATATACAATTACAACTCAAAACTCATTATTAATAATATTCATACAGTTTTTTTTTTGTTTGTTTATAAATTCATATGCAAATGATAAATTGTGCAAATTCACATGTTCCACATTTTACCGTTTCGATTGTTTGAAAACAGTTTTTTGTTTTTTTTTTTTTTTTTTTTTTTTGCATAAATCTATCAAGACATTAGTATAACGTTTAAGCAATTTTTTTTTTAAATTATAAAAAAAATATTTATTCAAGCCACATTACACACATGTTATCTCCGACTTAAATTCCATTAATGGGTTAATTACCTGACAGCAGCACATCGGCCAGTCACTCTTACTTTATATGGTAAAATGCTTACACACAGACACACACACACACACTCCCATTCATATGTTTGTATGTGTGGCATGGTTAACAAAAAAGATAATCTACTGAAGCGTTTAAAACAAACAGGTAAATTAAACAAATTTATTAATAAATAATGAATATGTACATCTGTATGTATGTATGTATGTATGTGCCGTGAGATATGGGCACATTTGTTTCTTCAGTTCATTTTTATCATATTTTTCGCTACAAGCAGTATGTATGTGTGTATGTAATTTGTGAATTATATGAGCATAATACTTGTATTACGGAATTATTTTAATTAAATATTGAAAATGACTTGTTTAAGCAATTTTAATACCGCATGCGCTTTTTTAACCCTCTGTGCCTAATGTTGGCCCTTTCGTCTAACACTGTTATCTTTTTTTTTTTTGGCATAGAAATGTGTTTTATTTAATTTTTCCAGCAACTTTTAAATATTTGAAATACCGCCAAAAACTCCGAAACATGTTTCAAAATGTGCTGGCCAATGTTTTATTTCTATGACACAGATTTGAAGCCGTAGTTTTCAATCCGAACGAATATGCTTTTGGTCGTCCAGATTGTAATAAAAATTCCATTTGCTTAGATATCAATTATGAACTTAATTATTTATATGCTTTAAGAGCCAATTGAAAGGTATTAATTTAGGTCCAAAAATGAACCTTTTTAAAAAAAGGTTAATTTTTTTTAAGGTTTATTTTTGGACCTAAACTAATACACTTAGACATCAATAATATGGCATCAGACACACCTACGCCCGAATTACGTCATTCGTGATCGAGTGCTTAAAGTGTTGAGTAAAGATAATGTAAAACAAAAACAAATAAATTGAGCCAAGTACGAGACTGAGTCGCGCAGCAACGGTTCTGTACTACCGTGCAAGTTCTAGACAAAGGGTAACGCTGGTGTAACTTTTAGTTTTAAACCTTTTAATACCTTTAGCTCACTTATTCCAATAAATAAGATTTTTTTTACACCCTATGCCAAAAGGTTATATGTATATGTATGTATAGATTTGTCATAAAATACCTGTTTTCGGGCACCGATTCTGAAGCCACCGGACAATTTATTGATCTAAAACTTACTTTAGCCGTTTTATAAGTGTCCCCTTTGTTTGGGGATTGAAAATAAGCAAAATCGGGCTTATAAATACTGAGATATAGACACAAAAAAACATATAACTCAATTTTTAACACATTTATTGTTTTATAAAAAAGAACAAAAGGAACCAGGCGGGTTCGAACCAGCAACATGCAGGTTGATAAGCAGCTAACACTACCATTGGGCCGCCACCACCACTTCTTGGTGGGAGTGGCATTTCAGGTGTAGACATGTAGTTTCATGTCAGAATTTTATTATTTGATTTTTCATAAAACATAGAACTTGCCTTTGGCGAGATACAAACGATGAGTCCCATCTGTGTATGTGTTGTTGTAAACAGTGATGACAGTTAACTTTGCTCAAAAAGCATGATTTTTGAGAAAAAATCGGCAAAATAAAAAATAGGTTTCGACGGGGGTGTGTTACAATCATCAGTTGCTAAAAATAGATTGTTCTTTTAAGTAGTTTTTAAACATATTATTATTTACTTTGCAAACGCTGGGTGAAAATTCATTATTTTAATATTCAAAGTGCCTGTTTTTCAAATAAACTGGGATATATCAAAGTCTATATATAAGATGATATTACACATTTATCTAGTTATATTATATTGTTACAAATTTGGTCGTGAACGGACCGATTGTGATTGTTTTAGAACGTACTAAATCATCGTTATTTTATATGTGCGTATATTGTCTTGTTATTATTTGTAAATGAACGCAGGAGGTATATACATACACACATTACATACATTGAAACTTGTTGACAAACAAAGCGGCAGCACAGCGAGTGTGCACATACTGACACACATGTGTGGATAAATAAGCACAACAGCGAAATAAAAGAAACCACCACCGCACAATACAATATTCGTGTGTGCATGTATGTGCGCGACTCAGATGCTTGAGTTTTACTGCCGCGTGTATGTATGTCGGTGTGTGTGTATATCTTTTGTTCATGATGAGTCATCGCACATCGCACTATAGATGTGGCGTGATTAGCTTCTGTAAACGTCTAGAATGTTCTAGTAATGATCATTGGAGGTATAAAAGCAGCGAAGCTCAACGCTGAAAAGTCAGTCGATTTTTAGCTGCGCTAACGTGTAAAGTGTCTTGAGTAATAAAAAGTGATTAAGTGAAAGTGTTGTTCTTTTAGTAAAGTGTTCCTAGTAAAGTGTTTACAAGTATAGTGTGTTCAAATAAATAAAGTGTTGAACTGTTGGTTATTGTAAACTGAAGACGTACGTGTTTTAACTTCATTACAATTAAAGAATCTACGAGAAACGTTTTGAAAAGGTTAAAACGTAACAATATTATGTCTAGTTTAGAAAAGTTTCTAATTACACTTTAGTAAAAGTTATATAAGATACAGCACAGTCGAATATAGCACATTTACTTGTTTTAATTAAAAACACGTATGTATGTATATATTTGGAAACCTCGAAAATTAAATCTTCCCTCTAACACACTAACTTACCGCTGGGGAATCAAATGTTTGGCCAACTCCAAATATTTTTTTGCGACACACCGAGCCCGTACCACGTCACTTTATGGGCAATCCACTAGAAAAATTAATCCGACGCCCTCAAAAAATTTTTTTTTTTAAATGTCATAGTGTAATTTTTCTTCTTCAAGCCAAAAGATATGGCAAAAGCGTTGGCACAACAAAGACAAACCCGACCCGACCTAATGTGCATACTTACATATGTACAGTATTCATCGGATATAAGAACATCTCATATAACAACAAAACGCTTATAAGAAACATTTGCAAAAACACCATGTCTTTTTAGTGATGTTTCTAACAAACAAAAAGTTTCATATAAGAAAAACGCTTATAAGAAAAAAACTGATAAAAGAACATTTTTCTTGAACACCAAAACCACAAAATGTATAGAAAAAGAATTTATATAAGAAACTTTCAAGGGCAACACTGAATTTATGTAGTTTGCGTGGACAACTCTGTCTTCTGACAGTTTTACAACAACAACAACCTTTTTTTTTACTTTTAGTGCTCATGAGAAGTTTTTGTTTCTTGCCTCGTAAATAAATAAATAAATAGTACAAAATTATTTAATAATAAATTTAATTTTAAGGCTTAAGATCTTTTTATAAAAATGTTTGTAACAAAACAAATATATTTATTTATTTCAATATTTCGCCCACAATTTGTTGGCTTCTTCAGGAATATTTTTTATAATAATATAAAAAATATTCCTGAAGAAGCCAACAAATTGTGGGCGAAATATTGAAATAAATAAATATATTTGACTGTAAATTTTAATTTTGTTATTGAACTTCTGTGTTGTAATACATTTATATTAAATTACTTTTTCAGGCTCAAGTTCAACCCTTGGGTTTTCACTACTTTTTAATCAATATCAATTAAGTAAAGAAAAGTAAAATTTATTTGCTAGGTGGACAACCGGCTTAATTTGGTTAATGTTAATTAAGTATACAAACAGAAAGTAGAATTGCGTGAGCTTTGGTTGCCGAGTGGTTAAAGCGGCTGTGCCAAAATTGTGAAATTTGCCACGTCCAAAGTTCATAGGGTGCTGATGAAGGGTGTTTGCTACCCAGAAACAGCCGGTTGTCCACCTAGCAAATAAATTTTACTTTTCTTTACTTAATTGATATTGATTAAAAAGTAGTGAAAACCCAAGGGTTGAACTTGAGCCTGAAAAAGTAATTTAATATAAATAAATATATTTGTTTTGTTACAAACATTTTTATAAAAAGATCTTAAGCCTTAAAATTAAATGTATTATTAAAATAAAAGATCAAATAATCTATACGTTAAAAACAAAATTAATTATGTATGTACATGTATTTACTACACATAATTTTTTTTTTTCAAATTGAAGTTGTCTAGTTTTTTATATCTATTTACTAAAGGGGTTAATAAAATAAAATTTGATTTGTTTTATTTTTCTATTTACATAGTATGTAATTAGAAAAATATTATGTATTATGATGTATTACATACATCATATAAAAAGGTAAAAAAGCTCGTATATTCATATAAGAAACAAATGACTTATGGCCATAGCTACTTATATAAGAAATAAGTTTCTTATATAAAATAATTGTATATAAGAAAGAAACGCTTATAAGAAACTTTTTTCGTGGATTTTTCAAGTTTCTTATATCCGATAAATACTGTATATTTCTTTACTTAAAGTTTAAACTAGAAACAAACAATTATTGTTTGCAAAACTAGTGTTAACATATTTGTGCAATAAGAAAACTTTGCTAAAATATGCGTGTTTTAGATTCATTTGTTATGCATGATTGATTGCAATTTAATGAAATATCTACAACTTAGAACGCCGATAAACAGCATTCCTCTCTCTCTCTACTGGTGCATATTGGGAAATTAAAGAAATACCTGCCTGCTGCTAAGTAATTCGATGTGGTGGATGTGAATTAATTTACATCAGCTGCTGTAATAGTGGAGCCAACTACACGTGATGAAAGTAAGAGGTCACATCAAAGCCTCTAAATCGTGGTCAAACCGCAGTTTTTTACTACAATATATTGATCCGTTAGCGAGGGGTTAGCTAACTGTTGGGATGTAGTGTGCGCATGCAGTGCAACCCTGTTTAACAATGCGAATATTTACTACTATGTTTTTCTTTTTATGTTTTTCTTTTATTCTCCTTTTGTACGTTCTGTTTTTAAAATAACCGATTTTTATACTACTCAAGAATAAACCTTTGAACTATAAGGACGTGCTGTTTCTTTTAATTGTGAAGAGGCCACCTAAAAAGTATTGCTTTCTGAATTCTAATTCCCTACGCCACAATAGATTCATAGTAACTCTCGTATAACCAGGAGTCCTCCAGAGAGAGCATCCAGGTTTTTGCCACACCCAATGACACCCGCCAAGTATAATTCAATACAAGGCAGGGACTGCTGCAGCATCCTCATACATTCTCATTTATGTATATCTGTCAGCTGCCTTTTTATGTTACTTGGGGGTTACACGATCAATTTTTGCCTTTCAAGTTTTAATACATTCACACTTTTTTACTAATACACTCAGAATCTTGAAAATTGATGCAAACTTGATGACAATTTTTGCTTTCCATAGAGAGCATCAAGTCACAATCAACAAAACAGTTGACAGCAATTTTTTTTTCCTTCTGTCTGTAAATATTATTATTTCTGATAGTACTTTTAATGAAGCAGCTATTTGTAATTTTCTTCTTGACGGCATCTTGAAAACGAATTGTTATGAAATTGCGTGCAGCCTACCTCACAGCTATCAATTTTATTGAATTTTCACAAGCAGTATGTGAAAAAAACTTGATAGCAAAACTTGGTCGTGTAACTTCAGTGTTAACGAGCAGCATTACTTTTCAGCCGAAGAAAGTTCCTCAACCTGTGGCCAGATAGAGTAACTTCAACTTATTTATGTATGTATATAATAAAACAAAACAGTAAAGAAACAACTTGCAGTAATAATTTTCACAATTTGTTACAAAATATCACGTAAAGAAACACACCATCATCGTAACGACAAAGTTTCAACCCTGTTTATCATTCGGAGCTTAACTGCCTGTTGCTCAATGTGGCAAGAAAATGTAAGCGATCGAAATGTAGTCGCTCGATTTCGAATCAATTTGGATTCCTCTATGCCGGCAGCTTGCATTCGCATAGTCTTACGTCATGAAATTTTTGGCATTTACTTCACAGAGATGCCAGATCGGTAAATTAAAGTTTTAGTTGATTTTTTATTGCAGTATTGAAAAAAAAACTACTAAATTGTTCTTGTGTAAATACAACCCTTCATAAAACTGGTCAGCTGTATTTGACAAGCCAAAGCAAATACATATGTACATAAATAACACAAAGTACTCTGTGATAAAAAATAAAAAATAAGCGGTACTCAGCGTTTGGTGGGTTTTTGGTTGCGACTATTTGCATTTGCGATTATATTGCAACTAATATTGAGCACCCTTTTTAACAACTTTGCAAATTTTATTGCTCTCCCAATAACAGCTGATAAATTAATACACATTTTTTCATTTTTCACGTTTTATTTTTTTTAGTAATTGCTATTGGCTCCATCTCTACAATTTTTTGTTTGCTTTGTTTTAAAATGTCAGCTGTTCGAGTGTCAGTGTTGCAAATGCAATACTCATGCGAAAAAAGCAACACGTAATTAGCGGTGCGTAAATGCAAAAATATTGCGAGTGCAAACTTGTAAATTTTGTTGTTGGGTTGCGAAGAAAAAGCAACGATTTCTTGCATTCGCACTTACGCAAGCCATTTGCACCAAATAATGAACTGCGCTATAATAAAAAAGCCAACATTTTGAAAGTGCGGAAATAGTTTTTGTGGTGTTTTAAAATTTAAAAGTATTTTTTTGCGTAGACATTTAATAAGTATTTTGACGCGATGAGTACTGGTATTCCTGTGGCAAAGTCAGGATTTTCTTCCAGCCAACAAACAAGTGAACTGTTTAAGAAAACTACATGCATGCATGCAATAATTGTTTAATATATTTACTAAATAAAATAAAAACTAAAAATATGTGGGGTTTGTAGTTTTATTTCCCAGTTTTTTTTTAACAAAAAAACAAAAATTTTTTCTATAAAAACTCCCACTCGATAGCAAAACAGCCAGTGATTGATTTTGACATTTGTGTTCGCAGTGCTGACAACATGATGGATAAAGAGGAATCGGATTTTGTATGGCAACACTTACGTTTTTTCGACTTGTCGATCGAGTCATCCATCGTTCGCATAAAAGAACTTCATAGAGGAATCCAAAACAATTTTCTTTCGCTTAGAAAGCGAACAAGCGCACTACTGCGACATTGAGGAACAGACAGTACGTCATTGGCATTGTTGCCACCTCACAAATTTTTACTATGATTGCAAGCAACAGAAGTTAAAATCAAGTGTCTGTTTACATTTGATTGGCTGCTCTTAAATGCAAACAAAGTTCTTAAAAGCCAAAACCTTGAAAACAAAGTAATTGTATTTTGTTAATTAAGCAAGTGAAATCCAAGCATATACGGTATACTATAATTATAGATATTTCTGGTTTTGTTTTTAGTCATAAACAAAATATTCTTTCAAAATTAATTAATTGTAAAACGGTTTAAGTAAACATGGACTCAACGCACCAACAGCTTTCGTATACATAAACTTTGCAATCAACGTAAAGCTCATGTTCTTAATTAAAAACAATTTTTTTTAACAAATAAAAGGCCATTATTATTTTGAAATAAAACTTGTTGTAATTATTTTTTATTATTGTTACAAAAAAAAAACCTCATACACACTTACATAAACGTATGTAAATACCAGCGGGCAATACGAAAAAACTGTTAATAAAGCAGTAAAACCTTGAACTACTAAAAAACAATAATAATAATATATTATTGAAAAATACTATTAAATAAACTAAAGCTTCTCATTGCAACAATAATAGTAATCGAAATCAAGCCAACAAACCGGCTTGACAGCAACAGCCACTTGCAAAAACTGCAACATGTGTTTTTGACTGATCAATATTTTGTTCAGAAAACCAAAACCAAGAACAATTTCAGGCAAAAAGTACTTGTTGTACTTGTTGTAAAAAACAAAATGTTAACTTTATAAGACTTTTACGAGTAGTGCCTGAAATAATAAGCAGGAATGGCAAAAGTAAAGCTACATGCGCTCATGTCCATAAATAAATATTCAAAATTAAAAACAATTAAAAATAGCCGCATTTTAGCAATGAGAAAATGAGGTCAGACAAAAAGGCCTCTTGCTCGAAAATAATAAAAAAAAAAAATCAAATAAATTAAATTGAAAACTCCCAGCCAACCCATTAATGGAATTACGCACAGGCTGGTTGTCTCAGTAAAATAATTTCATTTGCTTAGTAAAATATTCATTTTAAAAGGTCTTCATCAAGAGATAACTCGATATCAAATACAACACCAACAAAAACTTCATGTATAGGGTCCGCCATCTAACGTTTTTTTTTTCAACTGCACCATTTTTAGTTGAAATTGAGAAAACTAAAAATGAAATTGAGAAATTTAATTTGATATTGAGAAAATTTAAAATGAAATTGAGAAATTTCATTTGAAACTTCAAATAAAGTTGAGAATTTAAATTTGAAATTGAGAAAATTCAAAATGAAATTGAGAATTTAAATTTGAAAATGAGAAAACTCAAAATGAAATTGAGAATTTAAATTTGAAAATGAGAAAATTCAAAATGAAATTGAGAAATTTCAAATTCAAATTGAGAAAATTCAAAATGAAATTGAGAAATTTTAATTTTAAATTGAGTTATACAATTTTCATGAAACAAATAGCGACACGGTATAAGTCGTTTTATTCCACCACGCGTCATTCTTATTAAACATATAGCACAATTGTCCTTAAGCTCCATGTCCGTTGAAAAGAAAAAATTATTTTAAATTCCGCACAGGCTGGTTTTCTGTGACATAAGTGCGAAATTTTCAGTTTATTTTATATGAAATTATGTATGTATATAGCCAACAATACGGGACATCCATATGATACGTTTTTTTTCCTGATATATCTTTTTATTTAAATATCAAAAAAAATATATGTGTGTTCCTTTCAATAAATATTTCTTAATGTTTTGTTTAAATTTTCTTAATTTAAATTTAAAACTAAAATTTCTCAATTTCATTTAGAATTTTCTCAATTTGAATTTGAAAATTCTCAATTTCATTTTGAATTTTCTCAATTTGAATTTGAAATTTCTTAATATCATTTTGAATTTTCTCAATTCCAAATTTAAATTCTCAATTTCATTTTAAATTTTCTCAAATTCAAATTAAAATTCTCAATTTCATTTTGAATTTTCTCAATTTCAATTAAAAATTGTGAAGTGCTCATTTCGTGAATGGTAACACTGAGCTCATGTCTGATTTGACATAACCACCCCTGTCGTGAGTAAAATGTGAAATTTTTACTCCCATAAAATTTTCATTTCCCAAGTAGGGAAATTTGCTATCATGAATATTATGGGAACGTTTGTTTTGCTATCAATGTGTAGTGAGTGTACCATAGGGAAGAGGAAAATATAAATACAAAGGAAATTTATTGAAAATTTGTGGGTAAGTGATGTAAAAAGTAATTAAATTTAAGTTTTATAACTAATAAACAGAAACTTGTAGTTTAAAAGGTAAAAAGGGTGAAGAAATCGGCGTTTTCATGCCTGTTGTATATTTTGACAGATTCTCTGTCGGAAACAAAAAAAAAATCATTTGGTATATCGCCCATCGTAAAAGTAAGCGCATGCTTACGTTTTTTTTTTCAGCGGGTGGATACCAAAAAAGTGTTGGAAGAGATTGCGAAGTAGGAATGGCGCAATCCACTTTTTGCGAAGTGCTCTCTAAAGTGTTGGATGCTTTAGAAAAGTCTCTGCGCAGAATGGATAAAATATCCATTTATAAAATTCCATTCATGATCTTTTTTAATAGGAAGGCCAGCACTTTTTAGTTCTTCGGTAAGCGAATACCAAACTTCGGCCACCACATCTTTCGAAACCTTCACAAAACCACATGCAATGCACCCTATTGAGAAGCATGTCATGTTGCACATTATTTATTGATTTAGACCTAAAAATAGTTTTCAGCTGTAGCAACTACTTGCATTTTTTTCTAGTTCCCCAAAGAAAATAAAATGAACAAATTGATACAAAAAATAGGAAAAATGTCTTTGAAAAATCCATTCACGATAAGGGGAAATTTCGAATGGGAACACATTTTATGGGAAAAGTTATTCATGATGGGGGTGAATAATGAGTTTTATCCTTCCCCTGAACGAATATGATTGTGTATACGCTTCGCTAAGTGGGCCCGCGATCGACTTACAGAAGATGCCGATGCAAAAAAAAATCATCTATTCGGATGAAACTCATTTTGATCATGGCGGGTATGTAAACAAGCAAAATTGTAGCATTTGGGGTACAGAAAACCCGCACGTACACATGGAAAAGCCGACGAACCTAAAACGAGTCACTGTTTGGTGCGGATTTTGGTCATGGAGGCATAATTGGGCCATTTTTCTTCGAAAATGAGCAAAGAGTGGCCGTTACAGTCACGGGTGATCGTTATCGCGCCATATTGAACGAATTTTTGTTCACAAAAATTGAAGAGGAGCATATTGGCAACATTTCGTTTCAACTGGACGGCGCTACGTGCCACACAACCGAAGCTACGCTCAATGTTTTGCGCCGTTTTCAAAAAAGAAAAAGTTATATTGGCGGACCCTGTATTTTGTTGGTAGAAATCTTTAATAGCTGTCACCCATTTCTACGCGTTTGTGTATTTTGACAGTTCTTCGGACTAAAAGCAGTATTCAGCTGGGCTTGTAAGACTACCTGGTATTTAGGTACCTTGTCTGCGTGGAAAAAAGACAATGTTTTAAATTTTTTGTGATTTACTAAAGCGTTTTCCAGCAGCAACTTTCGGCTTTTTAAAGTTGGTAACGGCCATCTTTCAACATCTGTCCAATTATGTGTCATTTATACTCGTCTGGACGGGTATAGAGCTCAACAGAACGTGCAAGTAATTTAATTGCGTTCTACCAAGAGAACTATTCACAATATATCGGATAAACTTCGAGTCCAGTGGTTCAGTAAGCGATCGACCAAGAAATGTACGAGTACGTCAGCGAAACGCATTGTCTGCCGACAAAATTGCCACTGCCCATCAGATTCAGTTCAATTCAATTCTGTAGTTCATAGACCACCAATTGATAAATTTGAAGTCGTATCTTGCGCCTGCATTCGTGGAAGGCAGAAGCACATAAGCGATGACGTGTGCTCATTGAATGGCCGCTGGAGTGATTGGCAGCAGATACTCATTTTCATCGAAAACTATATTCACAGATGCGGTGTATTTCTGGATGATAGGGTACATGAAAAAACAAGTAAGAGTGCTGTGCCGAATCTTATATTCCCTTTACCAAAGTGTAATTAAAAGTCTTTTCTATATAAATGGAGTTTGATATCTCCAAGTTTATTTGAAAAACAGGCACCCTTGTATATTAAAATAATGAATTTTCACCCATCATTAGCAAAAATCGGAATTTATAAATGCATTTTTAGATAAAATAGAATACATATTTATAAACTACTTAAAAGAACAATCTATTTTTAGTAAATAATGTTTGTAGCATACCACCGAAAACTTCTCTTACTATATTTATATGTATATCTGCCACTTTTTGCATTACATTGTATGTATTCTGTAACGCATTCCTTATTTTTATAGAACTCATTATTATACGGCGCCAACTATTAAGCCAAGAGGTCCGAGTTCGAATCCCAGATGAGGCGAACATGAAAACTTATTTTTAATTTTTTTCTTGCGTTTGGCCGCAAAATTTGATTAAAAATCATGCTAAATTCCTACAAAAATAATAACCTGATTCAATATGATAGTGCAACACAACATCTATTTAAATTGCTAGTTGCGGAACAGGCGGTTATTTATCAAGTCAAAACGGCCATTAGATTCAACTATATAAATAGACACAAATATCTTTCACTAATGGCTGCGCAACGTGAATAAATTTGTCGAAAGTCTGACAGCAGTAAATTCAAAAACCTAAAATTCTTCCATTTTTTACATGGAAGAAGGAAACAATAATTAGAATTTCATGTTACAATGAGCCATAACTATAGGCATCGAAAAAGTATACTTTAAGCAATTTTAAGTCACTGCTTAATAAAAATAAACTTTGTGTCTACTATAGACACGAAAAGACCGACTTTACGCGCAAAAGTCTGCTCTAAACTTAAAATGAGGATATTCATTCACTGAAAATTGATAGCTAAATCTGATAGAATTCTATCCTACTTAAAAAAGTCGCATCAAAACGGCCACACTATTATACTTTTGCAAACAACTTCGAAAAGGCAACTCTGATCAAATAGAAAAGGATAGTTTTTGAAAATTTTCAAAAGATTAGCAAGTTGGACACACTTGTCAAAAAGTCTTTCACACACATACACTTTTAGTCCAGACTATCGCACTTTTTGGATAAACATGTCATTTTTAACAGATCGTACGATTCAGTAGGATAGTGAATCATGACCTTTACTAATACAATCTTACATTTCTATATATGTATGTGTGTTTGCATTTATACATACCCCGAAGGAAACCTAGAGTCAAATGGCTCCAAGTCGCTACATTTTTCGCCTATATTGGTCACTTTTTTTATCAAATTGTCAACAGAGTGTCTCCAGTTTTTTGTTTTATGAACAGTGTTGTGATTGTTGAAATTTGTAAGCCCACCAAAATTATGATATAAAAATAGTTTTTATTTGGAAAGAAAACATTGAGTTGACAACATTGTTAATGAGTAGACACATTTCATTTCTTGATTTTTCAATTGAGTTTCTCCACTGACATTTCTTTCAGGGTAGCGACAATGTCTATAGAGAAATAATAGTACCTTGGTCGTCATATAGTCGCATTAGAACCACCTAGTCACTAGTTCCTGTGTCAGTAGTTGATTTGCACATGTTGAATGTCAAAAGGAAAAATCATTGTAGGTATGAGGCATAATATATCACTAGTACTGGTGACCATGTCATTAGTAAATCACTAGAGTTTTTCTACTGACATTTCCTTCAGGGTAATTTTTGAGTCATTTTATTAGATATGGAATTTTACTTACATTTCTAAATGGTTGTATTCTAAATAATTTGGCATTTTCGATAAATAATGTGGAAGACATTTAAAGCTGGTTCAACTTAAAGTCAACTTTAATTTTGACTATAGTTAAAAAAAAAAGATGGCAGCACTTTTTAAAATTTAAGTTGCTTCTAAAAAGAACCAACTTTAGTGTTTGACTATAGTTAAGGCCCAATATGTCTCCACTGAAACATTGTAAATTTCGAATTTACTCCATTGAGAGGAAGCGGTGCGATGTGTTTAAAACACAAACGCAACTGCATAAACAAGCAAAATTAGTTCATTATTGACAGCAAAAAATACATCATCTTCTTTTTAAGTCATGCTCTATTGTTATGAAGAAATATTTTTTTAAAAAGAAAAAAAAATATCTTCATTTACATACGTTACGTATTTACACTAGAGATGTGCGCGTGCTTCAAAATAGTTCGAAAAACGACTGTTTTTCGAACTATTTTCTTTTGAAATGTAATACTTATTCAAAAAGTCCTTCAATCATACAGAGCTGGAGAGTTCTCCTCATATATGTCATTTATACATATATAATAGCTTGCTCCTGCAACAATTCATGTACTCTTTAAAATCCATGCCTTTTGACCTTAATGTCATGAAACTTATGCGTTCGTAGTGTTAATTTGTATTCATAAACAAAAAAAAGTTACATCCCAGCGAAAATACCTTTCACATAAGTAAGCAAGCAATAACAAATGTTCACGTCTTATGAAACTGCCTCACTGGAGCATATCCCTGGATGCTAATCATGGAAAGCATATATATGCCTTTAAGCTCAAATTTATTTTATTAAGCTACGCAGTACATCCTCCTTCGCTTGCGAGGATGCTACTGTTTCAGCGATTGACCTTTTTCTTGCAAAAACGAAATGAACGTGTTAATTCTCGCTAAAACATTCGCGAAGATGCGAGTGGATGCATTAATATAAGTATGACATTATATACATATGATGTTTATGCTTCTGGGATAGTTTGAAATAAGATAATAACTAGGAAAGCTAAGAGACCCGCCAAGAGGGACATTGCGTATAAAAATCATGTGATGCAGAAGTAAGTTAATAAGCCAACTTCCCGGTAGTCCAATATTTTTGCTGGGATAGGTTTTAAAACAAGTAAGAGTGCTACATTCGGCTGGGCCGAATCTTAAATACCCTTCACAATGATATCTGTAGCATTCTGATTGATTTTTGGTGTCAAAAGTTGTTTTATTTGGCTTATAGAGCCGATTTCTTCAAAAATCGGGAGACGCTATATCTCGGGCATATACGGACCGATTTAAACATTTTCGAATTTTGCCTTTAATCATCCTATATGTACCATTCTGATCGATTTTGGTACCAAAAGTTGTTTTATTTGGCTCTTAATGCCGACTTCTTGAGAAATCGGGAGGAGCGTTATCTCGGGTGTGCATATGGGCCGATGTATAAAAATGTTCTAATTTTGCCTCTGAACAACCTATATCTGAAAAACTTTTAATGCAAAAATTGTTTCGTTTGGCTTCCAGGGCGGACTTCTTAAGATAACGGGAGGAGCTATATCTCGAGTGCATATGGGCCGATGTCAAAAAATGTTCCAGTTTTGCTTGTGAATAGCCTACATTTTTGCTGTCAAAGGTTGTTTTATTTGGCTTATAGAGCAGATTTCTTGAAAAATCGGGAGACGCTATATCTGGGGTATATATGGGCCGATTTCAAAAATTCTTCAATTTGAGCATTAAAAAAATTATATGGCTAAGTTTTTAGGAAAAAAATTTTTTCAAAAATCTGACCAAAAAATGGCCGAAAATACCCCTCAACAACCGGTTTTTTGGATATATCTCGGCTATCCATGGACCGATCTTACTGAATTTCAATAGCAGAAATCCCCACTACCGATATTCAACACATTTTAGCGAAAGAATGAGGTTTCTATCTCAAACCGTTTTCTCAGAAACGGTATTTCAACGACTACAGACGGACATCGCTTAATCGTAATCTCTATTGATTCTGATCCAGAATATATATACTTTATGCGGTCTTAGATGGTTATTTCAATGCGTTACACACGGAATCACAAACTTATATATACCCCTACACATTTTTGTGAACGGTATAACAAACAATATTCATACGTGAATAATGATTTACATCCATATTCATAAAAACTGTTGAAGGTTTATTACACGTTTATTTGACAAATATTCCGTAGAAATACGTCAAATAAGAGCTTAATAAACTTACAATAATTATTATGAATATGGCCTTTAATGTTTGGTTTTGCACTACATACAGTTTATAGGGCTAAAATTGCTCGTACAACTATTTGCCCCCATGAGTTTTCACATTTTTTCCCTGCCATAAAAATCAACCCAAGATAATGTACAAATTACATGTGTAGTACAAATTTAGCTAAAATAATTTGCATTGAAAAATACATCCAAAAAAAATGTGTGAACGTTCTTCACACATTTTTTGTAAAGCAAAATTTTGTGAGCTGCCTTTTTTTTAATTTTAAATCACGCTTATGGGCTCACGCATGATTTTCTAAAATTTAATCAAGATCAAGCGTGATTCTTTCTTGAATCAGGCGTGACACGACATTTGCACGACCACCGCACATCTCTAATTCACACACATATGCAAATTTTGAGATACATTTTGCTCTGCTTTCAAATTACCAAATATGTATGTATATCTAAAAAAAAACAAATTTGCAATAGTGACAGATAAATAAATTTACATAAGAATATGTAACACTGACCTTGAAAAACAAATATATATACACAGGTACATGTATATTTTTATGGTGGCATATTTTGGCAATAAAGTAAATTATTCAATTTAGTTTTAAATGGCATCAAATTTAAGCGGAATTAAATTTGAATGTCATCAAATTACCCAATTTGTGTATGTGTGTGTGTAAATTTGTAGAGAAACTGGAAATAAAATTTAGGACATTTTAACGGAGTTGGAGTTTTCATGTTTCCATTACGAGTTGAATCACCCGCTTCGCTCTCTCAATCATATTTATGAATCACACTGTTTACACGACTCGTCTATGTTGCTTCGATTTGACTTTTGTTTTTGATAAGCCAGCATTAATTTTCCATTAATTTTTGTAAAGAAAATTTGTCTCAATGAACAAAAAAAGTAAGTGAAAGAGTTGTTGCAAAAAAAAACACATTCATATGGAAATGTCTTCGGAGTTGGCATTGCAGGGCATTAAATACAGAACTTAACTTTTATTTTTATTATTTATTTATTTATTAATTTTTATTAATCTATTTCCATTTCCTGTACAACAAGATTTCACTTATATTTGAAGTACAGAAATGTGTTAAAGGGGCACAACTGGTCCTAGACACCACCGGAGAAACTATTTTTATTATATAAATTAAAACAAAAGTTAAAAAATAAATAAATTTAAAAAAATACAATATAATAAAAAAATAAATTAAGTGAAGTGAAGTTATTAAACAAAAACCTTTATTTATTTATTTAGTTTTTCTTTTTTTTACAATATATGATTTTGACAGATAGTGCAGATAAATTTGCTACATAAATTAGAGAAGATAGGAATTTTTCGTGCTTCGCATGTAGCTTCAACATGAAGCAACTTCATTCGCTCTCAAAATTTTGTATGGCGAAGCACGTTGCTTCGCTCCTGATTGAGGTGTTAAGAACAAATAGAGAGCGAAGCACATGTCGTGGAAACATGCTATAAAGCATATATAAGCGTGTACATACGCACGAGTGTGTGCGGATCAGTGTTCCCAGGTCAATGTATTTCCTCCCCCCAGAAAAATTTTAAAACCCCCTAAAATTCAATGTTTTTCTACAAAATCCCCCTAAAAATTCTGCTGAACATTCTGCTTTAGTTTGCGAATCACCAATATTAATGCATTGACAATGCGAAAAATGCATAAAATTGTTAAACTTTTCTCCAATTAAAAAGAAGTAAAAATTAAGTGATTATATCTAGTTTTCAATGCATATGTTATGATTACAGGCGTATGTATATTTATTATAAATTTTCGATTTATTTGTATTCACATATTTTGAGATCTAAGTACATATTTATAGGCAGCTGAAAATTGTTATCTGCGTATCTAGAAAAATTTAAGTTTTTCAAAAAATATTAAGAGTTTCTAAGTCATCTTCGCTCTTTACGTTCTTTTGACATTTTCATTAAAAGAGTTTCAATTTTATCAAAGTTTCTTAGATATTTTAATTTTCCCAATTCTTAAGAAGCAGAAGAAATTCAAAGAAATGACCCATAAGGAAAAAGTTCATTTAACTCAACAAAAAAAGTACATACTTAAATTACCAGTTGCAAAATTCTGTACTTGAAACTACCAGATGATCATAAAATGTCTTCAAATTTGTCAGTTGAAAAATCTTCTAACTCCTGCCATTTCACCCGAATCAACCAAACACAGAAATCCCCCCAAAAATAAATTGTTTCCCCCTAAATTTTCCCCGAAAGATTTTAGCAACAGAAAAAAACCAGTAAATCTAGGGGGAAACCCCCTAAACTGGCAACACTGGTGCGGATTTTCATTTTTTTAACCCTCCCAAATTATTCGCACGTTTTTTATGGCTGATTTCTATTCTGCAATTAATATTCATATGTACATATACTTAAACATTCTTAGCGAAAATCAGAGCTGGTATTTTTATTTTTCAGGTATTCAAAAATGACCTTAATTATTTATTCGCTATAAGAACCAATTGAAATCTATTATTTTAGGTCTAAAAATAGACCTTAATGTTTTCTGTCATTTTTTAGCCGTCTATACGCCATCGACATTTCGTTGCTGCTAAACAACTCATCAGTAGACTTTAAAAATCTAAAAAGTATGTCTGAAGCCCAACTACTTATTCCGAAATTCTCATAAACAAAATGATAATCACAAATGTTCAAACAAACTTTTTATACAGAAAACATTTTACGTCTTGCAATACCTTTACTTTTCTTAGCACTTCCTTACAACGGATGACCCTTGGGTATCAACGACTTGTATTCTTGAAAGTATTAAAAAGTAAAAGTTTTTTGAATATTCAAATATGGACTTAATTATTTATTCGCTAATACCTTGTTCATACATGTATTTCTAATTGAGATAATATTCAGTTTATTGACATAATATTTTTTGCGTTCATACATACAAATATTGCTTTAACTCAATTTGTATTTGACAGCTGAAAAAAAGTTGTTGTTTTTGTTTTGGTAGTGAGAAAAAAAGGGAAAAATATTTTCCAACAAGAAAAATGGAAGAAAAACTGCCTTTTATTAAAAAGATTTTAGTGTTTTACAATAAAAATATGAAACTTGTAGAAGTAGTGCGTTCATGTTATGACTCCAAAGCGGCAATAATAAAAAGAAAGAGAAATAAAAATTTGGAAATGCTGCAATGGTTTTATTTTTATTGTATTTATTTTTATTTGTTATTATTTTGTTTTGTTTGCTTTTGTTTACATTTATCACGTCATTCATTTCGCATTGTATACTTTTGCTTATTAAACACATCTTTTACAGTGTTGTGTTCCATCTTTTTCTCAATATTCAAAGCAATATAGAGTTTATTGAGCAATAACTTTATTGACTTTTTGTATGGAATATTGAGCTCAATAATGGACTTTATTGCGATTACCTCAATAAAGGCGCATGTATGAACATGGTATAAAAGAGCCAATTGAAATTTATTATTTTAGGTCTAAATTTTCAGGTGTTTTATGATGATTGTTTGGTCGTATATTTCCCGAATATAGTTACATTGTTAAGAACAAGTAAGCGTACTATATTCGGCTGAGCCGAATCTTATATGCTCTTTACCAAAGTGTAACTAAGAGCTTTTCTATATAAATGTGTAACATCAGGTCACATGGACTTTGATATCCCCAAGTTTATTTGAAAAGCAGGCACTAATGTATATTAAATTATGAATTTTCACGAAGCATTAGCAAAAATCGGAAACTCTTAATGCAATTTTCAAATGAAATAAATAGTAATATGTTTATAAATTACTTAAAAGAACAATCTATTTTTAGTAACTGATGATTGTAGCATACCACCGAAAACTTCACTTATCTAGCAAGGGCTTATTTTCAATCTCCAAACAGATTGGCCACTTATAAAACGATTAAAGTAAGATTTAGATCAATGAAGTGCCTGGTGGCTTCACAATCGGTGTGCGAAAACTATTTATAACATTTTGGTAAAGGTTTTTGTCTCTTTTTCTTTCTTTTTTTTTTTTTTTTGCTGCCGCTCTTGGTGCTCCTTATTACAACTGCGTGATTCTGATGTTTGTCGCAAAATAAGAAAATGTTCTTTCATTAGTTGCGTAGTGTATTCAGGTCCACTTACTATTCGTCAAATAGTCACAGAAACAAATTTTTTTTTTTTTAACTGCGGTAGTGGTGCTGGCCTTTTTTAATAAACTCAATTAGCGTGTCTATTTTCTAGTGCAATTTCAATTGTTGCCACAATTAGAGTATGAAAAATAAAATATTTTCCAAATGTGAACGTGCTTGAGTCTGACGTCAGTTTAAACTTGCTGATGGGCAAATAAGATTTATTGGCTGTGGTGTGTTAAATTGAAATAATATTTATAAAAAGAATGTACATATACACATGACATACATATACAGATGACATACATATGTATGTATATTATATCACTGTTTTGGTTCATTGATATAAATACTTAAAAGTTCCTTTTAAAAATACACATGCAGTTTGAAAGGGTGCCAACAAACCATGAATTATGGAATATAGCTTAGCATAGGAAGCTGTCTAAGCTTGTTACGAGCATAATTATTATAAGCGTATTTCAATAGAAAAATGCCAGCGAAGCAAGCTGAATGAGAAACAGCGGCGGTGGCGGCTAAACAGCTGTGTGCCGATTTTTCTAGTTGGATATTTCTAGCTTTTATCATATTTGTAAGTTTTACCATATGGATGCATTCATGGATATTTTTTCCGTCAAATATGTTTTTTAACGGCGCAAAACATCGAGTGTAGCTTCGGATGTGTGGCACGTAGCGCCGCCATCCTGTCGAAACCACAGACATAACCAGATATCCTAAAAATGGCTTTTGTAAAAGGGCCATATCATTTGTTTGGGGACGGGCCAGCGGTGAGCAGTGCAGAAAATCGTGGCAACATGAGTGTGTGAGAACAACTAGTGTATACAAAAACAAACATAGACAATGAAAAAATGTTGTTGTAAAGTGTTTGGAAAAATATTGCTTTTGTTGTAATTTTTACGAAAAAAGTAGAAAACATAAATGAAAAGCTTTGAAAACTACGTTTTAAACATATTCCATGCACAGCTAGTGATGTACTCAATGGAAATAAAATCTTAAATACAAATAATTTTGTATTTTCATATGTTACTGTCAATGTTGCCAGATTTCAAATATAAATAAATCCCTGATGAAGTTGGAAAAATACCAACGAAACGTCGGATAATAAATGAAATAAAATAAATCTTTTATTTATTTAATTAGAATAACGGACCTTGGAAGCCCGAATAGACATAATTGCTATTAAAAACGGATATACATTTTATAAGGTCGATTAATTATCATCACACAAATAATTATTATTTGTGTGCTTGTAAAGCTGTTCTGTTTGCATTCGATTTGCGCTGAATTTTCCTAACCAAAAATCAAATGTAAACAAATGAGGAGTCCACAAACAGAGATAGGTATATAAAGATTTTCATGTTTTCCGTCCTTCACTAGACTCACCCGTACCGCAAATTGGTAATTTTTGTAGTCTGGTAGTATTCTGTGGTCGAAACCAAATTTTACCAATATCCTCCTCTTCAATTTTTGTGAACAAAAATTCATTCAATATGGCGCGGTAATGATCGCCATTGACTGACTCATTTTCGAAGAAAAATGGCCCAATTATGCCTCCATGACCAAAATTCGCACCAAACAGTGACTTGTTTTGGGTGCGTCGGCTTTTCAATGTATATGCGCGAGGGCTCTGTGCCCCAAATGCGACAATATTGCTTGCTTACATACCCGTCAAGATCAAAATGAGCTTCATCAGACCATTCACGAAATAAGCACTGGTTTAAGAAAAGAAAAAACCCTAGATGGCGGACCCTGCATACACTTTTTTGTTTTAATAAAAATCACATCTTAACACAATTTAATTTTCCCAGTATCGTTCATACAGCGTAAAAGGATTTTTCAATATGTACTTGAAATTTTGATATTTTTAAAATATAAGCCGCTTGGAACCAATGGTTGTATGAAATTTGCCGAACTAAATTTCTAATAGCTTTTTTCCACCTCAACAAAACCGAAAGTCTCACTCTATGTGGGGTTTTATATGCAACAATTGTTAGTCATAATGTAGAATAATTTAAATGCTCGAGATGATCATTTCTATCTAAAATATGACACTAGGGGTCTGGAACACTCGAAGAAATTTCTTAGCTTTGATGCCAAGAGAGCGGATCTCGCTCTTGACTGAGGGGCGTTAACAGGACACTATACCTGCAGGAAACATCTACACAGAATGGGACTATCCAGCACGGCAACCTGCAGATTTTGCGGAGAAGAAGAGGAGTCAATGGAACACTTGATTACTGAATGTGTGGCACTTGGCCACAGAAGATACAGGCTGTTGCAGGCCTATACATTGGGTTCACAGGACTTGCAAGGGCTTCCACAGAAGGAGCTAGTACTGTTTCTTGATGTATTAAACTCGTGAGGGAAAAGGGTTGCACAATAGATCATTATTGGTCGCAGTGCAAAGGGCCATCCTGGACCAACCTAGCATTAATAATAATAATAATAATAATAATAATAATAATAATAATAATCTAAAATATTTCACCCAATTAAATTCTAAGCTTGAATTGAAATGTATATTTCTTGTGAATTGAAAGCAGACGCAAAGCTAAAATTGTATTTAATCAAATAAGAGATCTGCCAATCAAGCAAAAAACAAACGCCTTTGTTTGTTTGAGGTGTCTTTATTAATAGACTTTGGATAGAACATTCCTCTCGTTGGCTTATCGGTTACTTTAACTTTAAAGGAAACTTTTCTTGCACAAAATTGTATGACCTGTTAGATAACAATCCAGCTAATGATAAGTTGTGAAAATGGGCCTGAGTCCGTTTGCATTCATCTACCTGTGAGCCACTGGAAATTAATCAAATTTACATCCGACAAAGTCGGACTCAATTCGTAAGTTCTGTTTTTACTCGTTACATATTTGACTTTCCGAAAATGAAAAAAAAACTTTTTTTAAACTTATTTAACAAACAATTGCTTTTTAAAGGGTCAATTATAAAAGCACAGGAAATGATACTACAGCAGTTTAGATGTTTATAAAAAAAATGTTTTTTTTTCGCAGTTAAACCCTTATGACTCCGGACAATTAAAACAGTTTGTAAACAAACTGAAAAATCTTATTGTTTAACAACGTCGAGCACAAAAGTTAGTAATTTTATTTAATTAAGGCATTTTTCTATTTATTCTATACCAAATGTAAATTGGTAGCAAGTAAATTTTAATTGCGGTCATAAACTAGAGAGATGAAAACAAGTTGGCCATAAATTTACACTGGTAAAAATTGGCGAACAATTAAATTCACAACTGAAAATTCATTTTATATGCATTTCTTCTTCTCTGCTAAATTTAAATTGAGTTTTATCAGTAATAATAAATTAATTTCTTAATTGTTAATAATCGTATTTCTTATAAGAATACAAACTAAATTACCTGAAGCCGGGCGTTCCTTATATGCATTTGATGCCAAGAACGCAACTTGGCTCAATAGTTATTAGGAGACTGCATAACAGCGATTATATTACTAGGTCCGAGTTCGGCATATAGGAGTATAGGAGTGGAATTCGACATCTGTCAAAGTAAAGGTGGTATCACACGATTGCTGCAATACACCAATTTTTGCTATATTTTGCATGCTAATCGTGTGATAGCACAATTTATTGGCTTATGCAGCAACCAAAACCAATGCTAATCCTATTTATCCCAATCAAATACAACCCTGATGCGACAACCTTATGAACATTTTATATACAACTATTCACCAATAAAAATTCTAATAATGCACCAATATTTATTGTGTTCTCTTGCGGCATCCAAAGAAGACAGTACTCGCCAATAATATTCATACATATGTATACATTTATTTAGTTTCAAAATTGTTTAAACGCGTCTTCCAAACATGATTTTTGCTTTTCAGTCAGTAAAATTCAATTGTTGTTACTATTAATTTTTTTGGTTTTTCAGCCCGCACAACATTATAATAACAGCCGAAGCAAATTTTATTTCTTTTAAATGAACAGACCATATTTTTAACATTTAACAACTTTTTTTTATTTTTGCTAAGCAAAGTTTGTCATCAGCTGCAACAGCTGTTTCTCAGAGTTGCCGTATAATAAAACAATCGTGTGACCATAATGCGGCAATCATTGGTATTAAATTGTTTTGTGACAATAAAATTTCAGTAAAATGTGACAATCATGTGATTGCAGAGAATTTGATTGGGACAAATTTTTTATTGTGCTCCAATTCAGCCCAATAAAAATTGTGTAAAATTGCTGCAATCGTGTGATTCCATCTTAAGTTGTTAAAGAAATTTTTTTTTCTCAGTTAAAAGTCTGACATTGACGAAAATGGATCGCTTAACTATCACTATCACACACGGCATAAAAATTATCAAAACACACTACAAAAATGGTGATTCTGCCACAACCACATATCGTGCTTTAAGAGGAGATTATGGTTTACATAATCGTCCAACTACGCAAGCAATTGACAAAATTGTGAAGAAATTTGAAGAGACTGGAGCGGTTGCAAATATTGTGAGGCCTGTGCATCATCGTTTTGCTCGTTCCGCTGAAAATATCACTGCTGTAAGTGAAAGTTTGCTCGTCGTTCTCCAGAACGAATGTTCTTGCTTCGGCAGAACATATACTATACTATACTAAACAAGGACTGTCTTACGGCACATTATGGCGTATTTTGCATTTAGATCTACACCATACAAAGTTCAGCTCAAAGTTCCATATAAAGTTCAGCTCACACGACAACTGAAGCCAGCTGACCGACCATTCACAACATCGTAGATACGAGGAATGGGTGCTTGAACAACAGGCGGTGGGCGGCGATTTTTCGAACAAAATTTTCTTCAGCCATGAAGCACATTTCTCACTCGGTGGGTATGTTAATAAACAAAATTGTCGTATTTGGGGTTCTGAGAATCCTCAAGTAATTGCAGAGAGACCATTACATCCAGAAAAAGTCACTGTTTGGTCCGAAGGTGTGATTGGACCTTACTTCTTCGAAAACGACATCAATTCGGAGCGTTATGGTCATATGATAACCGACTTTGTTTTGCCTGCTATTGAAGAATACGACTTGGAGAATGTGTGGTTTCAACAAGACAGTGTCACATGCCACACAACACAAGCGAATATGGCTTTATTACAAGAGACATTTCCTGGCCGCGTAACTTCTTATCGTGGCGACATCAACCGGCCACCAAGATCATCCGATTTGACACCACTAGACTTATTTTTGTGGGGCTACGCAAAAGACCGTGTTTATGCAGATAAACCTTTAACTCTTGAGCTTTTACAAACCAACATTCGTCAAGTCATGGCTGGCTGAGATACCACCCAATATGTGTCAAAAAGTGGTCGAAAATTGCCTTAAAAGAATCAATGCCTGTAACACTGCGCGTGGTGGTCATTTAAATGATGCAGTGTTTCACACATAATGTCAACGTTCAAACTTTATAATGAAAAGGACGTATCATGAAAAAAAAAATATTTTATATGTGTACATCAACCCTTCCTTGGTGGATCACTTTTTTATCAATATCAATTAAGTAAAGAAAAGTAAAATTTTTATAGCTAGATGGACAATCGGCTGTTTCAGGGTAGCAAACGCCCTTCATCAGCACCCTATGGAACTTTGGACGTGTCAAATTTCACAATTTTGGCACAGCCGCTTTAGCCACTCGGCAACCAAAGCTCACGCAATTTTACTTTCTATTTATATTATCTACGTTTACTTTTGAAACCACAAAATGTATAAGCCTTTATATAGCATTTTCAGTTTAAATTAAACCTTTTTCAAAATAAATGAAACCTTTTTCAAAATGAACGAAACCTTTTTCAGATTAAACGAAACTCTTTTTAAATTAAACGAACCCTTTTTCAAAATAAATGAAACTGTTTTCAGAGTAAATTAAACTTTATTCAAACTCAATTAAACATTTTTCAAATTAAATTAAACCAGTTCTAGAATTTGTAGGTTTATTATATTTTGTTGTATAAATATAATTCGGCCCGTTTCCAAATATTTCTTAGGGAGTTCCTGGATACAGTTGAAAGCACCCCAGAGTTACAAAATACATTTTTAATTATGGATAATGCCAGAATCCATAAAACCCAGGAAATTCGAAATATGGTGGAAAATAGTGATTGTACACTTAAATTTTTACCACCTTATTCTCCCATGTTTAACCCGATAGAGAAAACATTTTCCAAAATAAAATTCCACGCCCGATCATTATTAAGTGACATTACCGCAGATCATAACATCCCTGCAAGAAATGGCTGATGGAAACTAACACATTAACAGCTTATTTACTAACACATGCAAAGCAATTTTATAGCTTTCAGCGTTGCCATTACAATGATTTTTTTAATATTTTGATTTTCCCGTATTAGTTTGGTAATTTCATTTGGAACTACGTTTATGCATTAATGTTTTTATAGACTAATTTGGTTTGTTTTCTTTGAAAAAACATAGTGCTGTGGATGTTTTTTCCATCTGATTCAGTTTTCTATTGTTAAAAATGCTACTGACTACTGTATTTCTCTTAATTTTACCTAAATATGTCTAAAATAATTTATTCTGCTCTCCTTGTATAGTTTTTTTTTTTTCTAATTTTTCGAAAAAACTTTTTTTTTTAATTAGTAATAAAGAAACAAATAGCATTGCATGTAATTTTGTGGGCATTTCGAAAAAAGATTTCGAATGATCACTTTACTGAGGTGGTAGCGCTGGTTAAAAAAATAACTCACACGTACACGAATGTTTACATCAGTTTTTTCATTTTGCCCTTAAGAAAATGATAGAAACGCTGATGTATGAACCCATCAGCAGTGTCGGTCATACGATGGATCATATGACCGACACTGCTCTTGCAGGGATAGTAAGTGTAATTGAGGAAAGTGTCGCACAAATTAATCAAAATGATTGTGCGAACTATGTTATGGATATGATCATGATAATTCCTAAGGCGGTCAGTGGACAAATTCTTCATTAATTTTAACAATTATTATATAAAAATTAATATGTTTAATATTTTATATTTTTCTCTTGTTTTCTATTAAATTCTAAAACTGGTTTAATTTAATTTGAAAAATGTTTAATTGAATTTGAATAAAGTTTAATTTACTCTGAAAAGAGTTTCATTTATTTTGAAAAAGGGTTCGTTTAATTTAAAAAGAGTTTCGTTTAATCTGAAAAAGGTTTCGTTTATTTTGAAAAAGGTTTAATTTAAACTGAAAATGCTATAAACATTCGGATATTTTTGGCAATGTTTTACTTTACACATAAAGCAGATACATATTGAGATAATTCTCTGAAAACATTTTGTTTTATTTACAAATAATACCGACCGCCATTTAACACACATTCTTACACTGCAGTGTTGCATTTCCGAATACCGGACCACTGTGAGTGTCTGCAGTTGCAACCATGATGCGCACACCTGCTCTGCTATTATTCAAATGCAGATTGAAGCACTCGCAAGGTCAACAGAAGAACTCTCCAATTGAAATAACAAAGCAAAGAACGGTATTTTGTAAAAAAGTTTTAACTGCTTCACTTCGTCAAAGTCTTTTACTGATTTTAGTTTGATAATTACAAGAAAAACTAGAAGGAATTCCACGTTAGATGCTGATTAGCCAAATCTATTCATAACACTGCACAGTGAGTGCAAAAGCAAAAAACAAGTAAAAACCTGAAGCACATTTATAAGTCGGGTTTTTTTTTTTTTTTTTTTTTTTGTAATCTGTATGTGGACTTAAAATGTTGCTGTTGATAAAATGCATGTTGAAACAGAGTCTACATAAAATTGGTTTATGCTGTGGCAGCCATCAAAAACCATCAATTTGAAACAGCAGTCGAGCAACCATTCAGCCAGACAGACAGACAGACAGTCAGTCAGTCAGCCAGTCATTCATTCATTGAGCCAAGACAACGGTTTAAAGTGTGAGCCGTGCTCTTAAACGAGTAAATTTGCAAAGCATTTTTACCCAAAGCGGATTGAAGCCAAACAACAACAACAACAAAAAAGTAGTCATAATGGCGATGACGGTGTGGTGGAGGTGCTTGTAGTGAAACCGCTTTAAGCCAGTGTAATAGTTTTTTTTTCTCTTTTGTAATTTCAGTTAAATCGAAACACTTGCCAATACAACATGTAATGCTTGCGAAGTAGATGTTGGCCGCCTGCCCCTCGCGAGTTTCAAAACACATAACCATACTCAAAGCAGTTTTCATTACAAACTGTTTTGGATGCCTCAACGCAATATTTACTGGCTGCAGTTTAAAAAATTATTCAGAAAACTGCTTTAAGTTTGAAATTGTTTCATATCAGCTTGGCTTTCTTGGTTTTCCTCTCAAAATAAACGGCCAACAAACTACTGAAAAGTAGAACTTTGCGGCAGAGGGGGCAATTGATGTTGTTTTTATCGTTTTTTAGGCAGTTGGTTAATTTCTGTTTGCACCGAAACATTTAAATTGAAATAAAAAGTAAACATTTTACGAGCGTTCGCAGTTTGTGTCAAAGTAAATTTCATGGAACTCGAAAAAAAAGCAAAAAGAATTGAAAAACGTTCTCATCTAAAATATGATTTGTTCAGAATTTGGAATTTCTTTCCGAGTTTGAGAACATTCAAGAAATTTTTATCCTGAATTTGATAAACATTTTTGTGTCGAAAGTTTTTACCCTCTCGTTGCAAACTTTTTGGAATAATGAATATTTTCGAAGAAACGGATTTATTATCTTTTTTACATTTGGCCCCCCCGTGCGCTGCTGAAAATTTTTCGATTTTTCGTGGGCTTCATTGCCCACAAATCAACCAAACGAAATATCAAATTTTTTACTTAAAAAAAGGTAACGATTTTAGCATAATCGCACGGAGACGGCAGCCCTGGTTATACACACACTTAGGGTTGCGTACCGTATGTATAATATACGTACGGAATGGCATATGTAAATACATATAATTCTGTAAATTTCATCTCTGTCTCTTACAACTTGAGAGTTACGTTTAGTTGCCACTTTATGTTGTATGGGGACACCTAGTAATTTTCGACTTATTATTGTTGTTGTCGCTAGTTGTTGTAAGGCATCTGGGAATGCAGACACTGTGCGAATTTCGGCTCTCTATCTCTTATGGTTCGAGAGTTATAGCTAACTGTTACTTTACGTTGTAAAGGGACACCTGGTAGTTTTAGAGTTGCTGTTGTTTTTAGCATTTATTGCTGTGAATGATATGTAAATATATATATTATGCAAATTTCATCCCTCTGTCTCTCACGGTTCGAGAGTAACGGCTAATTGTTAATTTACGTTGTATAGGGACACCTGGTAGTTTTGGACTTGTTGTTTTTAGCATGTGTTATTATAAGGCATATGTGAGTACATATGTATATTGTGCACATTTCATTTCTCTGTCTCTTACAATTTGGGAGCTACGGCTAATTTCTACTTTACGTTGTATGGGGACACCTGGTAGTTTTCGACTTATTTTTGCTTCTAGCATTCGTTGTTATAGAGCATTTATATATACACTGTGCGAATTTCCGCTGTCTACCTTTTACGGTTCGAGAATTATAGCTAATTATTACTTTTCGTTGTATGGGGACACCTGGTAGTTTTTGACTTGTTGTTTTTAATATATGTTGTTGTAGCGGCAAGGTACAACAACATCCTGTGACAATTTCACCCCTCTAGCTCTTACCGTGACGGACGTAGAAGTCTCGGTATATATACGGTTCCTTTTCACTCTGATGAGTACGGAACCCTGAAAACTAAGATTGTTCTATAGGGAGTACTTATCATTTTCATGTGGTAGATCTTATTAATTTCGTTCATAAGGAAAACTTGGAAATTCAAGGAGAAAACCTATTACTCGCATTCAGTCTATTCAGATTCTGCTATTTATGGCACTGAGACAAAGTTCATAGAGCAAAACTTATTGATTCGATTAGGTTTTCTTGTAAACTGTACACAACAAGTATTTCTTATTGAGTTGCTTATAAGTATTTTTTTTCAAAAACTTAATTCTTATTGATTTCATTAGGCTTCCAATGATCATTTACCTATCATGTACTGTATTTTCTTAAACTTCTTAAGAGTATCTTTATAACTGAGTTGGTTCAGTGGCCATCTGACAATTGCAAGTCTTTGGATTCGAGTCCATCCAGAAAAAGTTTTTTTTTTCTTAAACCAATAAACATGGTCAATCACAATGCATCCTCGCTTATATTCAAGCAGCTGTAAAAGCGCCAACATCTTAATCGTTCCAGTCAAGACCAGTTTAGGAATATTACGAACTTCTTCAGGGCCTGTCTTTGAAGGGCATTTGAGATTCGACCCAGCCGAATATAACACTTTTGATTGTTTTACTTTTTTGTGCTTTCAAATTTGAACTGTGCTTATCATTGTTTTACGAGGGTTGCCTTTTATGTTTCGGCATTTGGCAGCCCTAGTGTTGCCATCTGCCAACTGACGGCGCAATTTGTGTTGTTTAGAGTAATTTTAAAAAAGATACATCTAAAAATTTTATTAAATCGTAAACATTTTCTTGTGATTATTTTTTACAACTTTCGACGTGGATTAATTCAACAACAGTGCATGGATGAATTTAATTCAATTTTTGGCGATGAAGCTCCATCAAGGACCACGGATTATCGATGGCATGGTGAATTCAGTTGAAGACAAATTTCGCGAAGGTCGTCCAAAATCAGTTTTTGTTCCGAAAGCCATTGATGATGTGCTCGAACGGGATGTTGCAAGAGCGTCATGTGATCTATCGTGAGATTGGGGCAACCTTAGGGATTGGTGGGACCAGTATAAATATATTCAATGTTGCATACAATTTGTCAATCGCTCATAAAAAGGCTCGTGCCAATTGGTCGGAAGAAATGCTCAAAAATACGACCACGGTGCTTCGAAACGCGAATATCGAATCGTAAATTTACTCATATGAGCTCGAAAGTAAACAGTTGTTGACTGTATGGATGTTTTAGGATGAGCCAAATTCCAACAAAAGTTGTTCGCAGACGAAGCACTTCCAAGCAAATGGTCGCCTGGTTTTCGGAAAACCTGGACAGTCCGCAACCGTGCCACTAGAACAACTTAGAACAGTTAATTCTGAGCAGTACACAACGATTTGCTTGCTTTGGTTGTCTTCCAAAAAATCAGGAAAACCAACCGCCGAAAACGGCGACCACAACAAGCGACTCTCACTTATCGACTCAAACAACTTCATTTTTGTGGACCCAAAACATCGATTTCATGAGTCATCGCACCGAATGACTTCTTTTTGTTCCCGTAAGTCAAAATTTTTCGGCACCTGCATTCAGGCGGCTGCATTCAGAATTCATGTTTTCGAGATACCTCAATTAGAGTGGCAAAAGTAATTCGACAATTGGTTCAAACGCATGAAAAATACAACAATAAAGTGTTTTTCGGTGATTAATATTTGCTTTTGTTCTCTAACCCCGAAATATTTTACAAACATTTTAAACGAAAATAAGAAACGAACTTTATTATTTATTCGCTACAAGAGCCAATTGAAATTTATTACTTTAGGTCTAAAAGATAGACCTTGATGCTTTCTGTCTTTTTTCAGCCGTCTAACAAGCCAACCTAAATTAGCGCGTCAAGCGTAATGTACTGAGCGCAAAGCGATTAAAAGACAAGTGTGTTTTTAGGGTTCCGTACTCATCAGAGTGAAACGGAACCCTATTACGGAGACAAGTACGTCCGTCCGTCCGTCCGTCCGTCACAGCATCCATTCTCCGAAACGGTAAGAGCTAGAGAGCTGAAACTTTCACAGGATGTTGTTGTACCTTGCCGCTACAACAACAAATACTAAAAACAACCACAAGTCGAAAACTACTAGGTGTCCCCATACAACGAAATGTTGCAATTAGCTATAACTCTCGAACCGTAAAAGATAGAAAGCTGAAATTTGCATAGTGTATGTATTTATAGATGCTTTACAACAACAAATGCTAAAGACAACAACAAGTTAAAAACTATCAGGTGTCCCCATACAACCTAAACTAACAATTGGCCGTAGCTGCTAAACTGTAAAAGACAAAGAGCTGCAATTCGCAGAATATATGTGTTTACATATGCCCTACAACAACAAATGCTAAAAACAACAACATGTCGAAAACTACCAGGTGTCCCTATACAACGTAAAAAACATTAGCCGTAACTTTCAAACTGTAAGACAGAGAGATGAAATGTGAACAATATATGTACTCGCATGTGGCCTACAATAACAAATGCTAAAAACAACAACAAGTCGAAAATTACCAGGTGTCCCTATACAACGTAAAGTAACAATTAGCCGTTACTCTCGACCCGTGAGAGACAGAGGGATGAAATTTGCACAATATGTGTATTCACATATGCTCCACAACAGCACTTGCTAAAAACAACAACAACTGTAAAACTACCAGGTGTCCCTTTACAACGTAGAGTAATAACTATAACTCTCGAACCGTAAGAGATAGATAGTCGAAATTCGCACAGTGTATGTATTCCCAGATGCCTTACAACAATAAATTACAACAACAACAACAAGTGGAAAATTGCTAGGTGTCCCCATACAACATAAAGTAGCTTTAAAAACAGAGAGATGAAATTTATAAAATATACATATGTATTCACATACGCCCTTCCATACATACACTACACATACATACGTACGGAACCCTAAAGCTCTAAACACATAGACGACAGCAGACAGCAAGCAGCAATATGTCAAAAATAAAATGCATGTGTTTAAATGAAAACGATTATTTTGACGGCAGCAGGGCAGCACGACTGCACAACAGCATTTGCTGCTGCTGCCAACTTAGGCTATTTTCTATTTTGACGGGCAGCAAATAAGCAAATATAGTGTTGCCATTATATATATAAATTGGACAAATTAGAACAAAAACTTTTTTTTGATATTAAACACAAAAGAACATTGCAAAAATACAATAAATAAATAAATGTATGTGTTTTTATAGTTTTTTCGTGATATTATTACATTTTTCATCAATATTTTCAATTTTATTCATTATGAAATAAGAAATACGGCATCCCTGAAATTAGCATTGCTAAAATACGCAGCTGTTCATTTTCAATATCAAAACAATTTTTTTCGTTTGAGCTAATTTTTTGTGATACTTTATTTAATTTTCATCCTGGTTGCTTTGAAAAAGTGTTCTTCATCTTTTTTCTTGATTTTTCACCAGCTGATTATTATGTTGTTGCTGTCTTCAAAATAATTATGAAGCCGACTTCAGAGCAACATTTGAAGTTGGCTGCACTTGAAGTAGGCAGCATTTGCAGTCTGCTGTCGTCTATGTGTTTAGAGCTTAAGAGTGCGAGCCAGCCTCGTACTTGACTTAATTTATTTGGAATTAAAATGACAACTGTCTTAAGTTTATTATAAGAATTGGTTTCAAAGTGATGCATTAGTAAACATGTAAATAGTGTTTAAAAGAGTTTATACGATGTAACAATAAAGAGCAAATTGAGATTGACATATAGAAATTAACTATAATTCATATTAGAGCGCTACATGAACAATACTCTACAATTGCCGTCTAGATGTCAATAATACGCTTGAGGCGCTAATTTAGGTTGGCCTGTAAAGGTGTTGGCAACACGTAAAATGCTTTCTGTATTAGAAGTTTGTTTGAGCATTTCTGATTCTCATTTTGTTCATGAGAATTTTGGAATAAGTAGTTGGTCTTTAAACATTCTTGTTAGATTTTTCAAGTCTACTGATGAGTTGTTTAGCAGCAACGAAATGTCGGCGGCAAGACGGCTGAAAAAAGACAGAAGGCATTAAGGTCTAATTTTTAGACCTAAAGTAATGAAAAGAAGAATCAAATATGAACTTAATTATTTATTTGCTTTAAGAGCCAATTGAAATGTATTAATTCAGGTCCAAAAATGAACCTTTTCAAAAAATACAGCAAATATTTTTTGAAAAGGTTCATTTCTGGACCTAAAAAGAAGAAACTTAAAAAAAAAGAGTTTGGTGTTTAAAATTCAAAGTTTACAACGATGATCACTTTTTGTTTTTCTACAACTATTAACATTTCAGTATTATGAGTTAATTTGTTTATGATAATTCTTTTTCTACCTCTTTCTAAACACATACTCAAAACAACGCTTTTAGAAATTATACATAAAAGGCCATTATTATTGCCACTAGTTGTTCTACCGCTTGTAAATTGTAAACGACTGTACGACATTAGAAATGCTACGCCGCCTGACCTTGTTCTAATAAGAGATAAATACACACAAATTTACTCGTGCCAGTAAAATGCTTAATCGATAATATTTCTATATTAAAAAATTATTTCTCACTCTTTTTCAAACAACTTGTTAGTGCACCAGCACAAAGAAAACGATTTTTTATTTGGATTGAAAAAAATAAAGTCTGTTAAGTAGAAAATTGTTTTATGAACACTATAAAAAACAAAATAATTTCAAGTTGACCCATTTATTGTCTAAACGAAATTGTTTAAAACTACAAGGCAAGTGTTCGAAAATGCATTAGGCGTTAAGCATACACTCAAGAACCATAGAAATAAAATATTGAAAAACTGTTGACTGCTCTTCGATAACAAAATGGTTTTCAAGATACTTATATTTATTATGAGACCCCAAATGCATAACTGTGCACGCAAAGAAAAAACGTTTTGCAATATGGTTGCGACAACAATATTATGTTGTCTATAACGATGCGAAAAGTTGTGGCAAACAAGAAACTTTTCTTTAGAATACCGTAAACAATTTTTGGTCACCGTAAACACAATTTTTATTACAGTTTCAAATTTTGGCTCTCACCATCCTTGAAATTTGAAATATGATCGTATTCATTTGAAGAAAAGAAAGTCTATAACCATTTTATAATGAGAATTTGAGCAAACTTTGTTTGCAACAAACATAGTATTTTTGATCTAACAAATGGTAACCAAATTATAAACAAATATTGTTGTTTGTAGCAAAGTTTTTGTTGTTGCCGTTGACAGCTTTGATTTTTCTCCAATATTTCTATTATGATTGAAAATTTCAATGAACATTATTGAAAAAAAAAACCCGAAGTACACAATTGTGCAATACAAATTGCTTTTATTGTGTGTAAATAAGAGCTTCGCATGGTAAAAGGTGAAAGTCTGACATTAACTATCACACACGGCATAAAAATTATCAAAACATACTACAAAAAAATTGTGATTCTACCACAGCCACATATCGTGCTTTAAGAGGAGATTATAGTTTACATAATCGTCCAACTACGCAAGCAATTGTCAAAATTGTGAAGAAATTTGAAGAGACTGGAGCGGTTGCAAATATTGTAAGGGCTGTGCATCATCGTTTCGCTCGTTCCGCTGAAGATATCGCTGCTGTAAGTGAAAGATTCCTTGCCGTTCTCAGGAACTATGACTGTCTTACGGCTTGATAAAGTTGTTTATTGTTTGTTCAAAGATAAAAAAAAGAATTAAATCAATCAAACAATTTCAAACTTTGTAAAAATAATTAAAATAATGAACATGATCCCCGATTATATAAACATTCATGAACTTTAGCTCTTTCAATTATAATTTCACTTGTATCCATTTCCTCAGTTTTTTAATTTTATCTTATTATAGTTTAACAGCTGATGGGGTGACCATATGAAAAAAATTGCTTGCTAAAAAATTTAGCATTACCAAAAACAAAAAATTAAACACTACAAACATGTTTTACAATCTAATATGTTAGCTTTTAATTTTAAATGCAAAAATTCAAAGCTTAGCAGTTAAAATAAAAAGTATTAAAGTAAAAATTAACTGTTTTTACTAAAACACTTAAAAGTTAAAACCAAAATAGCCACATGGTACTGATTTGTTCGTCGTTCGCCGGCGTAAGAAATAGAAATAAATCTATGTATTTCGAGTTCGCCAAGTACCACGAATTTCGACCGACGCTGCGACTGTGTGGATTTTCATATACACCCAAGGCGAATCAAGTATAGGTGGTCGCAATTCAATTCACTTCAACATTTTCTCTAGAGTTGTCATACGTTTTGTTGTTGTTTGCTATCAGCTTTGACAACTCGGTAGAAAAAATCGGGGAAAAATGTTGAAGCGAATTGGGATATAATGGATTCGCTTTGTATACACCAATGTGTTTTATTTTTGACGGCTAATATTAGCGGCGAAAAATTCGTCGTTTATCCCAGTTGTGTTCCTAGCATATGGCGTATTTTGCATTTAGATCTACACCTACATCCATATAAAGTTCAGCTCCCACAACAACTGAAGCCAGCTGACCGACCATTCACAACATCGTAGATACGTGGAATGGGTGCTTGAACAACAGGCGGTGGGCGGCGATTTTTCGAACACAATTGTCTTCAGCCATGAAGCACATTTCTCGCTCGGTGGGTATGTTAATAAACAAAACTGTCGTATTTGGGGTTCTGAGAATCCTCAAGTAATTGCAGAGAGACCATTACATCCAGAAAAAGTCACTGTTTGGTGCGCTCTTTGGTCCGAAGGTGTGATTGGACCTTATTTGAGGTGCCTTTATTAACCCTGGAAAACTAAACCGTCTATACTAAACATCGCATATGATGCTGGTTTTGAAAAATAAGGAATTTTACTCAGTTTTGTTATTTTATTATTCCTTTTGCTGAAAATAGTTTATATTTAACATCAGACAAATTTTATTACAAAAAAAAAAATTATATTTTTCAAAGTCATTGGGCCTTAACTATAGTCAAACACGAAAGTCGGTTCTTTTTAGAAACAACTTAAATTTTAAAACGTGTTGCTAACTTTTTTCTAACTATAATCAAAATTAAAGTTGACTTTAAGCTGAATCAGCTTTAAATGGGCGATACATTATTTATCGAAAATGGCAAATTATTTATCACACAAGCTCTTACAAATTTAAGGAAAATCCCATCTCTAATGAGATGACTCTCAAAAATTATTTATACATGTGAACACACACCTATGTACATAAATGTAAGATTGTATTAGTAAGTAAACTAGTAAAAAATCAACGCGAATTTAATAAAAGTAAAATTTTAAACAAAATTCTGATTAATAATAGGTATTAAAAAATATTTAATTTAAAAAACATTTTCATCTGTTTAAGCAAAGCTGTTGCTAAATAAGTTAAAGACAACTTCTGCTGGTTTTAAGTTTAGAGCAAACTTTTGCGCATAAAGTTGGCTTTTTCTCGTCTATAGTAAACAAAAAGCATAGTTTTATTTAGCAGTCACTTAAAATTGCATACTTTCTTGATGTCTATAGTTATGGGCCATTATATTTAAGCCATTAAAATGCATCTTAAAAATTTGTTTAAAGAATTGCTTCAGAACAAAATGACATTTTTACATTAATTTTGCATCAAATGGCTTTCACAGCTATCGTTTCAACACGTCGCTTGCACCGCTTTGTACATACTATTCTAAAATAACTTTTTTACTCAAATAATAGTTTATTATTTGCTGTGAGAGCCAGAGTAAGTTTTCAAAATACCAAAAAGTTTAGAAGAGTTTTCTGCACATCTATACATTGCCGATATCTCGTTGGTGCCAACGAACTCATACAACACTTTGCAGACATTACGAAGTATTATATCGACGTGCCAAAAAGACTTTGAAATTGAATTTTTACACCCGTATTCATAAAAAATAAAACGTTGCTCAAACAAATTTTAAAAAAAATTTTATATGAAAAATTTGTCGTAAAATGTGTTGCACTAACTCATACAATAGTTTATTACGGATTGTCATCTGTATACTTACATATGCATACGCACTGGTATTTCAATACGTAAAAATGATTTTGCGCCTCACAGGATATGTCTAGTACTCTAGGGTTAATAAGCTTCGATGGGGAGTATAAATCAAATATTGTCGTTTACATACACATTTCTTTAAAATTTTTATGTAAATATGTAATACAAATAATAATAATAATATGTTGGTACTTAACCAACAGTATGAAATATTCTCTGCGATGTCAATGGGATGAGATTTGCTTTGCTTTGCATTTACATCTGGCAATGACATGTTATTCAATGGCAGTTTTCTTGGGGTTTGAAAAGAAATTTGATTTGTTATTTGAGCCGAATATGAATGTAAGCAGGTGAGTCATAAAAACAATTTAATTTATGTTTGTAAGTACATACATATGCATATATATGTATATGTGTGTGTGTGCATACATAGGAACATACGTAAACGAATTAAAACTTACCAAAACGAATGTAAATAAGTCCACAATTTGCTAGCAAAATATTAAAAAATAAGTCAGAAATATTTTGTTTTTCGGAGAAGAATAATGCGCCACAAATTTAAATAAATCACTTGTTAAGATTTCTAATTGGAAATTGAAAACTAGTTTGTTTTAGAAAAGAAAAATTTTCTTTTTTTACAAGTTTCTTCTATGTAAATTTAGCGTAAGGGACACAACAACACACTCACTACACTTTTTGAGGCTCCGCTTGTTTTCAATACACTTTTTTACGTTGTTAATATATTTATTTTGTTGTCGGTTTTTTGTTTTCTTAAATTGAATATTTTGAAAATAATTGCTGCGGTTGATGATTTTTTTAGACGGTTATTAGTTTTTTTGGTTGGCTTAATGGAATTTATGAACAAGAAAATATGTACGTACATACATACATACATACACCAAAAATATTTTTAGTTTTCGTTGTTATGATCGTTGATTATTGTGTTATTTTTTTAACGAAAGGCAACATTAAGTTGTGTAGTGTCTTTTTTTTCCCTAATGGTTAGGAAAAGCAGCCACAATAAGCTGAGTAACCGGTTTTTTGTTTCGTTCGCTTAAATGTTTTTGTTTTTTTTTTTTTTTTGTCTTGCGTGCTTGTATAAGTTTGTAGCATAAACTTTACACTAAAAAATTTTACTTGGATTAAACTCTCCAACACAATAAAATGCACTTGTAAATAATATGAAGTCAAGCACAAAACTCCAGGAAAGACATATGTATTGTGTTATGCAGAAAGAGAGAGCGAGAGAAAGGGAGCAACAAAATGCACCAGTAACAAAATGGAAACAATTTCATAAAGCGGGGGTCATTTTACAAAAAATTATTTTAGTTATTTACAGCACACAATTTTATTACTACCTATATCAAATAAAATGCTTCTTTTGTCATGAAAGTGGTTCAATTTTGAATTCTTTTAGTTTCTTGCAATTTATTTTGCATAATGAAACGGCTGCATTTATATGCAACTAGTTTTTTCTCCAGTTTAACACAACGTGAACACTTTTTTTCCAATTAAGATAGGTATTTGCTTTTTAACACAACACTTAAACTAACGTATTGCCACTTTCCGAATAGACAACCTCTCACAATGATTACTGTCGTTCGACTAAACTGGCTCTGCTTTATGTATTCACTGTTAATATTGGTCTCTAAAATACACAGACTTTGTTATACATACGTATATGTAAGTACAGGTTAAATTCTCATAAAAATTCCACTTTTTGAGCGTATCATTTGTTTTCATTGTATCATGCAGTCAATAACTGTCTGTGTGAGTGTGTTATTTCTTTGTACCTACCCGCTAGTTTTGCAAGTAGTCAATTGTCTTTTTTATATAGTTACAAATCTAGCTACAAATATCAGTTGCTATTTTGTCAGAAACTTTTAGAATGGAAATTGGAAAATTGAAAGTTTTTATCAATTACACTATAGTATACTTAATCTCAGGCTATAGGTATGTAGTACAATAAGTATTAAATATACTTTTCATGCATTACTTATAGCTAATTAAGTTACTAGTAGTTTACATTTTTTCTCCTGTTTTTCTACATCATACATTACTATTGGATTTACAACTAGATAGATCAATCGCATGTTTTTTTTTCTGTACAATTAACAAGAAGGTTCCGTTATCCTCACTTCAAATATTGTACATTTTTGTCATTCTTCTTTCTTTATTTAGTATTTTTTACGGATTTATATTAAAAAGACGTGCGGTTCGGTTAAAGTTAATTTGTTAAAGTGATTTAAAAGTAAAAAGTTTTAAGTATGTTATTGATGACAAGGTTTCATTGCAATTTAATGTTAATGGTGTCCATGGTAAACATAGTTTGAAGAAATTAGAAAATATAAATGGTGTCCTCATAGGTAATTGTTTATAGTTATGGTTTTTACTTAATTTAAAAACTTAACAATTTAATTTCATCTTATTAATCTTAGAAGCTGTGTCACTTCAAAACGACAATACTGTTGGATCACCAGAAGAGAAAATTTGCAAGGCAGTGCAAAGACAGAAAAAAAACGCCAGTTTTTATATAAATGTGTTTCAAAACCAACAGTTGATAATAGCACATAACACCAAAATTAATTAATATTTTTACTTCAAATGCACTTACTTCATAAAACTAATATGTAATATTTAATTGCCTTTTCAATTCATTTAAATAAAAATTTTGTGTTTATTAAAAAAATGCGCTAAAATTACCTAATTACTATACTAGATAATTTGTACCAATTACCTATTGAACTAGTAATTTGTAGCTATCAATTTAGCCGATTACTTATCCCCAGAAATGGTGTCAAATAACTAGTACTTTTTGAATAGTTAAGTACTTAGTTACTGAACTAGATATTGGTAATGCAGAGAGTATCCAATTGTCCCCCTCTAATGACATCACCATGTTAAAGTAAACAGCATTTATAGCTTAAAATACATTTGGTGGTAACTAGTTCTGGTTACTAAGTAACTAATGAAACTCCTAGTTAAAAACTAGTTACCAGAACTAGCGGGTAGTGTTTTAGTTATTTGTATACTTATGTTAAATGCACAGATGTATGTATGAGCATTGCCAACAACAAAATGTAACAAGTGCATTTGTTATGCTCTCTTGTTTTCCTGCTGTCTCCCTCTGCTCTCCAATTACTGTTGCCATTTATATGCATGTGTATGTAGTGCTGAAATTGTTTTATGAATGAGATGTGCGAATGAGCGAGTGTGTAGCACACGGCAAGTTGTGATAATTGTAAACAATACGATCAGATATGCTTGTTTATATGCATGTACATACGTATGTATTTCTATGTGTGGAGAATCAAAAGTAAGCATGTAATGTTGAGCAAAAAATTTTTAATTATAAAAATAAGAAATATGTGTGGTCAATAAAATTAAATTAATTGCAGCTTGTTCGCATTGATCAACTCTTGAGTTTGTTGGCGAGCGGTGAAAGACGAAATGTAATCGGTACCGAGCTGCCCAGTGAGGAAAGTCCTGATGATTCATCGTCAAAAATACTGGCTATCGATTCATCGATTACATATTCTCAATTTTTGTTTGACTAGATACATGAGCTGTTAAAGCAAATGACCTCATAGACGTCCCAAATGGGTTTTGGTCGGTAGGTGCCCATGTATTACTAAGCCCTGCCAGACAATGTCGTACCAAAGATCCGTAGCAGACAAAATCGCTCTACATCCCGTGGGAATTTTTCCTTTATGAACCGGTAGTTAATTCACAAAGATCAACTTTTGTTGGTGAAACTTTTGCCAATTCTCTTTTGGCGTTGTTTGAATTTTTACACAGAGCAAACTTCTGCCTGCGGAACTGTGTTATAATCCGTTGGGTGGAATAACAGTTCGATATTGGTATTTTCTACCGTTTTTCCTCGCCCTTGATCTGTCCGTCTGGCTTAATGGGGATGTAGATCGAAGAACCGATCAAGTATCAATGGATGCAGCGAACCAGTCTGGTCTCCGGTATTCGAATTTATGCCACATTAGCCGTTGTGAACTCGCCCACTGCAGCAAAGATTAGTGTTCCTTATCGATCCACTCACCCACCACTTTTATACGTTTCGCTATGATATTCACTTTGTATTTCCATCGCCTTTCTTTTCATTTCAATGTTCGACCCAGGATGACTCCCAGATACTTCAAGCTGTCGATATTAAGCTTTGGCATTTGTTAGCTCTAACCAACGTCTAAAGTGTCATTTTTAAAGCCCCTATTATACTAATATAGCAAATATTTTTCCCTTTATTGGTATTGCATTAATATTTCATCGATGTCCACTACACAATAGAAGCTTATTCCTAAAACGCTAGTGTATCGTCTCGCGATTGTCAGATTAACCCACTCCATGAGACTTCTCGACTCTTTCATTTCTGTCAAGATAGACTTGCCAGGTACAAGCAGTAGAAAAAACCACGGGCTACTGTCAATGACTACAACTAAAAAATCAATAGAACTTTTTTTGGAAAAACAATACGTCATGCGGCTTGTTAGCAAACTTTTGACAAGATTTTGCACGCAAACAAGATGCGGCTATTCTATAGAATAGCCGCATCTATAGACCATATAGTTCTAAGCATAGATGAAGAACGACCACAAGTAAAATTAATATGATCTGACCAAGTAAGAGATTTGTTAAAATAAACACCTCAATTTTTAGACTTTGCCGCCATTTCAATTTTACGATTATCAATATGTATGTCAGGCCTAATTATAAGTTGTGTGAGCCTTTTCTGAATAACGATAAATTTAGACTTATTCGGGTTTAGTGTCAGACCGTTTGCTGATGCCCATAGATGCATTTTATGTAACTGCTGATTCAGTGAGTTTATGCACTGCGTGACCATATCAGTATTGCACCATGTGTAGAGTTGGACGTCGTCCGCATACATTCTAATGTTGCAATCTGTTAATATACCTGGGAGATCATTAGAATACATTGAAAATAATAAAGGTCCAATAATGGAACCCTGCGGAACTCCTCTTGATACCGGGAGAGGTCTGGATTTTCTATTAAGCATTTGAGTGTATTGGAATCTATTGCAAAGATAAGTTGATAACAGCTGCACAGCTGAGGAGGAGAAATTGAAGAAGTTGCGTAACTTATGGCAAATAAGGTTATGATCCACAGTTTCAAAAGCCTTGGGATGGTCTAGTAGAACCAGCGTAGAATAGAAGCGATCTCACCGTCGTCGATGTGCGCTCGAATGTCCTCAGAGACATCTAACAATGCTGTCATGCATCCGTGATTTTTCCTAAATCCAGACTGTTTTGCCGTTATCATATTATTCCTATCAAGGTAACGCGTAATTTGCTGATGCACAATTCTTTCAAATACTTTTTAAAGAAATGGTAGTATAGCGATTGGTCTATATTCAGAACCAGTTTTGATGGCCAGAACGTTACAGTCAATGGTGATCGGCATAGAGCCATGATTACTAACTTTTTCATTCCTGAATTGAATAACCATGATGTCCAGCAGATGTAGTTTCAACAAGACGGCGCAACATGTCACACAGCTCGTGCCACAATCGATTTATTGAAAGACACTTTTGATGACCGCCTAATTTCACGTTTTGGGCCTGTGAATTGGCCTTCAAGATCTTGTGATTTAACACCGCTAGACTACCTTATGTGGGGCTATGTTGTAAAGTCAATGGTCTATGCGAATGAGCCACAAACGCTTGACCATTTGGAAGATAACATTCGCCGTGTTATTGCCAATATATGGCCACAAATGTTGGAAAAAGTCATCGAAAACTGGACGTCCAGATTGGACTACATCCGCGCCAGCTGTGGCGGTCATATGCCAAAAATCATATTTAAAATGTAATGCCATAAGATTATCTTTCGGATAAATAAAATTCATGTCGATCGAATAATCCATCGTTGTTTTATTGCAACTTAAGATTCTATACATTGAAAAAAAAACACCCTTTATAACTCACACATTTTTTCTTGTACTCATTTTCACTGTTGTACAGTGTAATGTTTTAATTGTATGACCTAATGTATACACATAAATTATTACAAATTGTGAATAAAATGAACATTTGCTTATGAATTTTTTTGATTTGTTACTTATTTTATATCTTAAATAAACTGATTTAATGCAGCATTGAATCGACAAATCGAAAACATTTTTAATTTAGTAAATTCTGCTTAAACGTTGTATATTTTCTCTTAAAAATTGTTAACTTTCATTAGATTAGGTCTAAAAATAGACGTTATTAATTGTTTTCTGTCTTTTTCAGCCGCCCACACTTCGTTGATGCGACTCAACTCATCAGTAGACTCGAAAAAACTTAAAAGAATGTTTGTTCACAATCACAAATGTTAAAAAAATATCCTTTAATACAGAAAACAATTTAATCATCTCGCAACACTTTTACTTTTCTTCACAACGAAATGTCGGCGGCTTGTAAACGGCTGAAGAAGACAAAAAACAATTAATAAAGTATATTTTTAGACTTAAAATAATACAGTTCAATTGGCTCCTACAGCAAATAAATATTTATTGTTGTTAACTTTCCTTAATATTGAAAACATTTTTTTTTTTTTCCAAATTGTATACATATGTATGTACAAATCTTAAGAAAAATACAACCTTAAGCCTAGAAAGAGGTATGTTGAGCAACATACATATGTACTAACCATAGAGAGGCAAAGCCCAATAAAATTGAAAGCAAAGCCATAACAAATAAAGAAAAGATTTCAAAAAATGTCTGTGCAAAAGGAAAAAAAGCGTCTGATATTGGTAAAAGAATGCAGAAGAAAAACGTAAAATAAAATTGACGAACATGTCCACAATGTTACAAAAAAAATCAAATGTGACCGACCGCACAAGAGATTCCGGACTTTTCTGTGACATACACAGATATGTACATACAGATGTCTACATACATAAGTATGTATGTATGTGGTATATTTTTGCAAAAATTTGCCTCTGCTTAAAGGCTTGCTCATAAAAAACAATATAAAGTAATTTAATATAAATGTATTAAAATAAATTAAGTGTGCCGAAATGAGTCTAATTATGTATTTAGTTGCTATAGGAGCCAATTGAAATGTATTATTTTAGGTCTAAAAATAGAACTTATTAATGTACATTTTTTGCTGTTACTTGCATTTTTTTCGTTTAAGGTAAAAAAAAAATGATTTTGAAAAACTTAAAGTGCACATATGCGATTTCTTTTAATTCATTAGTACATAGTTCCAATTATGCGTGATTTCTGTAATTGAACAAACTGTTCAATTAAACAGGGTTCTTGTAATTGAACGAATTGTTCAATTAAACGAGTGTCGGCTAATTGGTTCCCCGGTTAATTGAACAAAAAATTTTGCAAATTTTGATGTGCAATTAACCGAAAAATACTGTATTAGGAATTCTATAACCAACACCACCAATAAGCAAACAGATCTACATCTTTTTTTTATAAATTTATCTGAGTGACTTCACTGTTGAAGTAAATCAAGAGTTTACGCGCGTAACCAGAGTAGTAAATAGTTGGTGAATGGTGGATTCTTTTTACAAAAGAACGATCAAAAATTATCACCATAAATATACTTCATTTATGTTCTTTATTTATATTTGCTGTAAAAATGTTTTACATATTTTCTAATGTACAAAATAATTTAAAATTCACAATTATTATTCTACTGTAATCCTGAAAATGTCTATGTGCCGTGGAGTAGGCAACCGTGTTTACTACCTTGTCACTTTACTTTCAGTAAATGTCAAAAAATTACTTTCAGTAAAATTTTGCTGAAAGCTGAATTGAAAGTTAGAATACTGTGAGTGTGTTAGTAAAAAAGTGTGAATGTATTGCAACTTTCAGGCATTTACGGGTAAATAAAACTCAGTTTTAACTATCATAATGACCCTGTTAGCAGCTCCAAGGATGCATATGTACATGTATGATAAAATTAGAGTGATTAATATTTTTGAAGAAGACAAGAAAAGTAAAGTTGAAGAATTACGATGGCTGTTTCACTTTCTTATTCCTTCCTTATTTCACTTCACTTATTAAAGATGGTAAATCATATACATACATAGTATTTCGACTATAAAGTTAAAAATATTTACATATTTCTTATGGCGTAATTAATAAAATAAATCATAAAGTTCAACCATAAAATTAAATTGATGTTCAAAATGTCTTCCACTTAAACGGATTTCTTTCCACTAAAACTAAACTACTTCGAAAATGTTCATTTCGATTACGTGATTTTTTTAAAGCTGTGCGCGTTGGTCCGGATTCGACTGTAATTTCCGAAAAATGTTTGTTGCCTGTGCCTGTCCAAAAATAGTTGGTGGCATTACAGTTGTCATCATTGAATTTATTTGTTTATAAATGCATACACATGCTTACGCACATTATTGTTATAGACCGTCAAATACAAGAGTGATATTTCACAAAAAAAAAAAAAAGAGAAAGAAAGAAACAATAATCAATTGAGTATTCGAATAGACGCAACAAATCTTCGGAAGGGTGTGTAAGTTTTCATACAAATTTTCCTGCTAGATAAAGTAAAGATGTTAAGCAATCGCAGGAATGATAAAAAGAAATAATAATAATAACATGCCGAAGAATGTAAAACGTTGAAGCATCTTATAAACAAGATCAAAAGCGGCAAAGAACTTTTTTATTTTATTTTCAAATGCACAAGTAGATACCAAACGAGCGAAAGAACAATAGCGGCAGCAACAAGACAATTTCAGACTAGAATCAAGCAGCGGCAGCAGCAACACAGGATAAAGCAATTTTCTAAAATGATTACATACACACATACACAGGGTGGAAGAAGAAGAATCACACTGTGATCAGATCCAAAGAAATAATGCCCAACCACAATTTTAGCAATCACTGCCGGTATTTAACACACAGGATGACGATGTTGGTAATATATTTTTACATTGTTTTTGTTGTCGCTGTTCTTCCTAGAGATGATGTGGTGTTGGTCGCAGACATGCAGGAAACCTAACAAGTATGTACCTATCATGCATGAAAGTTTATCGTCGTTGCCCAATAATGAGAAAAAAAATGAAAAATTATAAAAAAAACAACAAACTTGTTTGATTGTGGGAAAAATATGACTAACAAATTTTTGTTGTATTGTTTATGATTTTTATGGCTATTGAATGTTAGTTGCTGTTCTTTTGCAAGAACTTAGATATGTATGTACATATGCATGTGCATACACACATTTTGAACACATACCTATTAAATGCAGTGGCGAGCATAAGAATTCAACACATTTGCTCTCAAAACTTTATACCTAGTCCATGATCCAAATAATAAGGTAACCTCTTCCCTACAATAACAACAACTTCACTAAAAATATCACGCGTTTCGTTTTTGTTCAATTTCATAAAATTCGCCGAAACACATTGCTGAAGAGCAGTTATTAAATAAAATGGATATTAAGTAAAACAGAGAAGAAGTCAAAAATAAGTTCAGCGAGACCATGATGCAACTAATCAGGTAACCTCTGCCCTACAATAAGAACAACTTAAATAAAAATAACATGCATTTTGTTTTTGTACAACTTCTGTAAACTGTCAAAAACGACGTCGCTTCTACATTTATGGAAGAGAGATGAACAGAGCATACGCTGATTTGCTATTTCGTTTTGGCTGCCTTTCATCTCTGCTCATCTCTCTTCTATAAATGTAGAAGCGGCGTCTTTTTGACAGTTTACAGAAGTTGTACAAAAACAAATTGCATGTTATTATACCCTTCACAAAAATGTGTAAGGGTATATGTACATATATAAGTTTATGATTCCGTCTGTAACGCATGGAAATAACCATCTAAGACCCCATAAAGTATATATATGTATTCTGGATCAGAATCAATAGAGACTACGATTAAGCGATGTCCGTCTGTAGTCGTTGAAATACCGTTTCTGAGAAAAGGGTTTGAGGTAGAAATCTCATTCTTTCGCTAAAATGTGTTAAATTCTGGTAGTGGGTCTGCTATTGAAATTCAGTAAGATCGGTCCACGTATAGCGGAGATATATCCCAAAAACCGGGTTTTGAGGGGCTTTTTTGGTGAGATTTTTAAAAAAATTGTTTTTCCTAAAAAGTTAGCCATATCATTTTTAATGGCCATTAGATACCAAAAATTTAAGAATTTTTGAAATCGGCCTATATAGTATACCCGAGATACAGCGTATCCCGATTTTTTAAGAAATCGGCCTTATAAGCCAAATAAAACAACTTTAGGCACCAAAACTCACTCAGAATGGTACATATAGGCTATCTAGAGGCAAAACTGGAAACTTTTTTGACATCGGCCCATATACACTCGAGATATAGCGCCTACTGATATCTCAATAAGTCGGTCCTGGAAGCCAAACGTAACAATTTTTTGCACTAAAAGTTTATCAGAATGGTACACATAGGATGTTAAGAGGCAAGATTAGACCATTTTTGGACATCGACCCATATGCACCCCAGATAACGCTCCTTCCGTTTTCTCAAGAAGTCGGCTCTAAAAGCCAAGTAAAACAACTTTTGGTACCAAACATCGATCAGAATGTTTAAAAGCAAAATTTGAAAATTTTTTAAATCGGTCCATATATGTATGTATACCCGAGATATAGCGTTTCCCGATTTTGCAAGAAATCGGCTCTATAAGCCAAATAAAACAACTTTTGGCACCAAAAATCAATCAGAATCGTACATATATCATTGTGATGATACTTGTTTTTATTGAAGTTATTCTTATTGTAGGGAAAGGTTTACCTGATTAGTTACATCACGATTTTAAGTAGTCAGATGATTGACGGTTTAGCTGGTGAGGCTACCTTATCAGTTGTATTCTGGGGGAGACTGACTCTGACACTGCTAGGGTTCAGTACTGCGATGCAAGTGGCTACCCTTTGTAGCAGCCTATGCTTCGCTTGTCAATTTTGTTTTATATAAAAATCTATGTCTTGAAACGTATCTCTTGTTTTGCGTAAAATGCCCTTAAGTGTCCTTAACATAGGCCTATTTTGATTTGTATCAATACTATTTTTATATATTCAGTTTGAATTTCACACCAGGAAGTTAACGGACAAGCGTCTTAATTAACGCAAAGGCCAAGCCTGCGTTAACATGCGACAACGCACCTGCATTGTCATTAAGACATTTCGTTAAAGATACTGTCATATTAGCGGATATGACTAAACGAGGTTTATTGGGGTCCAGCGTGTTATATGAAGGTTCTTTTTTGATCCGGCTTTCGAAGTGAAAAGAACATTTTTCTGCAATCAACATTTATTGAACTGGTAAAAAAAAAAAAAAAAAAAAAACAAAAAAACATTTTAATTAAGCCTAAGTGATTTATTATACCCGTGGCACGGAATATTTCTGAAAAAGAAAAAAAAAAAAAAATAAAACAACAAAATACTAAAATTTCCTCCAGCCATCCTGATAGGAAAAAAAAAACCCAAATTGCTGCATTTAAGCAATAATTTCTGATAAGCTTTGTTAAGCACTCTGCACGCAAATTTACGACCTAAAAAAAGTGTATGTAAAGATTGGCCGACGTACTCAATTTCGGTGGAGAGATCAAAATAATTAATCTCAGCAATCTCCCGCACATCTGATTAATATTTTGTGACAAGAATAAGGAAAACGCAAAATAACAAAAGGCCACAAAAAAAATCCACACTTAAGAAACAAGCACCGTAACTAAAATTTTAAGAACAACCACGTTGCAATCCATACACAGTCCCATCGAAAACGGCATCAGTATCAAGGAAGTGTAGTAAATTTCCAGTAAGAAGATATAATCTATTACTACGGAGAATCGGAAACCGGAGTAATAAGCTTCCCAGTCTTTGATTTTATGGCCAGTACCAACTAACCGTGTCTGTCCACAGAAGTGCCGAAATTGTCATCATTATCTATCGTGGCGTGGTGATGAAGGTGTTTTCCACAACAAAACAACAAGAACAACAAAATTTTAATTATACCAAATTTGTAACTATACATTAGAAAATACTACGTACATACATTATAATTTCATTAAAAAAAAAAATAAATTTCAACGTGCCCAATTCCTAAAGCTAGTTTAACATGTCAGGAATATCGCAAAAGCAACAAAACAAAATCAAAAAAATTAAAACTTTTGCACTGAATCAACAAAGCAAGTAAAGGACTCGGTATCTAGTAATAAGCAAATACAAAAGAAAGAAAAAAAAAACAGATTAACACTAAAACTAAAATTATTTTATGCCTTAAAAATATCTACCTAAGTCAACTTAACCCTAATTCACATGGCACGATGAAGTTTAGTTTTTAATTGCCTTAATATTAAGTATTAATCTATTATTGCCTTTCAAGTTAGGATCGTCATTGTAAGTTTACCTGGAAACTCTTATCTACATATGTATCGACTTTTACATACTATTTATTTCATTCATATATGTATATCAACGTTAATTTCGGTTGCTTAACCTTTGTATCCAGCAATTGAAGAGGCCTCCTCAACAGCTGTTCCCAGCAACATTGGTTTTGGTGAGTTTTTTTTGTTTATTATTTTTTATTTTTTTTACGTTATATTAAAGAGCAATACATTTACTCTTGAGTGATATATTCACGACTTAATTTCTCTTAAGTAAACTTATAATGAATGAAAGAAGGAATGACGAGAAACAACAACGCTAGTACGCAACCTGTCAGTAATATAATTGAGTTTTGTAATTTACATACCTAGCTATTTGATTATGCTCATATCGGCGTTTTTGTTTCTATCGCTCCTCCGCTATAAATTATTCGTTAAGCATATGACACTTAGTCCCTTTATTAGGCATTCGACTATAATCCGAAATGAAAAAGAAGTATTGAATTAAAATTAGTCAACGTATTTACTTTTATAATGTTTCTTCCAAATTAAATAATAAACTTGAATTGTATTAAGATGGAAAAATAAAATCAGTGAAAGTTTCTTACTGATGTAAATGAAATGAGGTAAAAAGTAATTGTGGGACTTAGGACAATACTATTATGCCACCTAAGTCAATGGTAGGGCGGGTTAAGAGGCATTTCTCCCCCATATTACCACCTTGGGGAGCTTTACAGTAAGTTCTGTAGCATTGGTTAAGATTTCTTTTTTTTTGTGTTCATTTTGTTGATCTTGATAGGGGCTTATTTTACATCGTTTACGTGATGATCAACAACCGGTTCATACTGTTATAGTATAGGGAGTCTATAATAATATTTGTGTGATGAGTTTAGTTTTGAAAAGTAAACGAGGGAGAACGAGCAAGAATCCCACCCCAACCCGACTGCTAGCTAGATTGATCAATGGCTCCCGTGCTTTCTTCTCTCTCTTTTAGAGCAACCAACAATGACAATTTATAAACCTCGATGAAGTAACAGAACTCACATTACATAAATTGGCGCCCAACGTGGGGCGAACGGAAAATAGGTTTTACTCCACAAAGAAACTAAACTGTTTTCCTTTGCCCGTATTTTTTTACTTTTTGTTTTAGATTTTTTGCAGCTCATTAACGCATAACCACCACAGTTATTATATGCAACTACGATGGTTGCCGGAATAAAATTTAGAGTCTTCTGGATATTCAATTATTTGAGGATTTCACGGTTCGAATATATTGACCGAAGATATTGAAAATTTTCTTTCTTGCTTCAAATTGAGTTTTATATAAGAATTAGGTGGCTGTGGCAGCTTATTTAAAGTTTATTGCGGTTATGGATTTCTTACGTCGAGTCGGAACATCCTGGTATTTATTCGGATTTACAATAATTTTGCTAGCTGCAACTGATTGTCCAATAGTATCAGTTATCATTTCTAGTGCAAAAAGCAGCATGTTCATTAGGTTTGATTTTAGTAATCCAATAAAGTTTAGAAAAGCTCAATAGATTTATTCCGTTCCTACTTAACCGTTTTGCTACAAAAGAACAATTGTAAAAAAAAAAAAATAACAAAAAAAAAAACAAAAAAAAAAAAAAAAAAAACCTCATTTTCATTCTCATCGTATAAGTAAGAAACTACAATACCATATTCTCAAGTGAAACAATCAAACAGCATACCATAAATTCAGAAAATTTAAAGACATATATTTATAAATATCTTTTAGGTAAAGCAAATATATGAACCTACATAGTTCAACAATTTGCTTGAAGCGTTTATGGAAAATATCCCATAAACATATTTTCTTGTAGATATTTTAAATCTTTTTACTAGTATTAGGATAACGTAAACGGTTTTCACATATTCTTTACTAGGCGTTTTGTTGGTAGCAAATTGGTTTGCTAGAACTTAACACTTCAACAGCTAATTGAAAATAATTCTGCTGGAATAGAATAGTTTTGTTTTGCTTTATATAGTTTAAACCTTTTTATCAAAATGATGGGAAGATCACCTCCTCCTTCGCAGACTTGCGATCAAGCCAGCAATGCTCTAACTTACAATCAAGAAACAGTTTGTTCAGTGTGTACTGCCCCGTTGGCGGAAGGTCAAGAATGTTTGCTCATTTCGGAATGTCGACACACGTTCCATCGTGCTTGTATTGAGAACCAGTTAGCAGAGTCTGCCGAATGCCCTAGTTGTAAGCGGCCTTGTGCTTTGTCGGAATTACAACGAATTGAAATGGTAGCACGTAATCAGACTTCAGAAAGATCGAAGGCTCCTAATCGAGGTAGACCTCGAGGTGCTGCGAATGCCAATATTACCCATTTTACACGAAGTCAGGCTAGGAATTTCATGTCTGCTTCACATATACCTTCGCATGAAGCAAGTGCGAATCTGAGCTTACCGTTACCAGTGGATAATGCTCAGAATGAGAGTTTTAATAATTCTCTGGCAAACAGAAATTCGTTGCCAGATCAGCAATCTGATAACGCTAATGCCAATGTTGATTTCTCACAATTAAATGCGATAATTGAAAATACTGTGTCACGTTTATTGCAAAATCTAGATTTGAATAGAATAGATCAGCGGTGCAACAGGAACAGTGCCTTGCAAGGTCATTCGCCAAACAATCCAGCCATTCAAGTGCAGAATAATTCGTTTAGACGATCACAAAGATCTCAAGGTATTAATTCAAATCGGCCAGTTCAACAAAGGTCAGAACACAACCAGGTTCATAATAATAGTGTGGTAGGTGCGCCAATACATAGAGGGTTCGATGAAAATGCAGCAATTAGATCGGATAAGATCACTTCCATAATACAAAACTGGAATATAAAATTCGATGGCTCCGCTAATGGCATGAGCGTCGACGAGTTCTTGTATCGGGTGAAAATTTTAACGAGTGCAAGCTTTAATAACGATTTTTTACCCATATGCAAGAATTTACATGTTTTATTAGTAGGAAAGGCGCGTGATTGGTTTTGGCGCTATCACAAACAAGTCGATACCGTGGAGTGGGCAGATTTTTGTGCCGCTCTCAAATATGAATACAAAGAATTGAGATCGAAATTTGATATTCAAGAGGAAATACGCAATCGTAAAATGAGAGCAAATGAAACGTTTGAATCATTTTATGAGTCAGTCTCAATCCTACTTGACAAGCTTGAAACCCCTATTCCGGAGTCGGAAGTGGTTGAAATTCTGACAAGAAATCTTCGTCCTGAAATAAGGCATGAGCTGTTATATGTTCCAATCTATTCTATAGCGCATCTACGAAAGCTAGTGCAGATGAGAGAACACTTATTAGGAGAGGAGGGCTACAGGAGGAATAATGCATCAAAAATGCAGGCAAATTTTGCATCCCGACGTCAAGTTTCTGAAGTACAAGGCTCAAATGACAATATGTTAGACACAACAGGTACAAGAACTTCCCTATCCGTAAATGCTGTTCAACATGAGCCAAAATGCTGGAACTGCAGTCAGCCTGGTCACTACTGGGAAGATTGTCTGAAGCCCCGAAAAGTGTTTTGCTATGGTTGCGGAGCCAAGGAAACATATAAGCCCCAATGCTCACATTGTGCCAATAAGAAATTAACTAATTCAAAAAACGGGATCAGCCCGAAGCACTTTCCTCAATGCCAGTAAATTTTAATGAAAAAACGTCGCCGCTACCTGACCATATTGATTTAGGAAGTAAATATATTTTGCAAAATTTCACAGAAACCCCTAATGCCAAAAATAATTCTTCTGAAACAAAAGTTCACCCAATTTTACCCTACCACATAAAAGTGCAGAACTATTACCAAAAGCGTAAAGAAATATTTGCGTGCCACGAATTGTCGTTGATAAAAATCAGAAAACCTAAACGGTCAACACTACGTTTACGTAGCTATTTTAATAATCGTAAGTTATTTTCCAAGTATTATCTGTCTGCCATAATTGAAAATCCTCAGGATAAACGATTTTACGCTGCTATTAAATTTTTAGACTTTCACGAATTAGGTCTGTTAGACACAGGAGCTAATATATCGTGCATTGGGTCTAATCTGGCCACGTATGATTTTGCTCAATTCCCCGAGTTCAAACCGGTAAATTCATTTGTTAAAACCGCTGATGGTAGGATGCAGAAAGTTCGAGGTTATTTACAGGTTCATGTAAGCTTTCAAAATATTACACGAAAAATGAAGTTGCTTATTGTCCCAACAATCACCCAGAAACTAATTCTAGGGTTGGATTTTTGGAAAATTTTTAATTTGGTCCCCGAAATTTTTGGAAATATGGTTTACCTGACAACCGATGAGAAACCACAAACCGTATGTGAAGTAAACAGTTTTCAAGTTGAGCTAACCAGGAAGATAGCGAAGTCCAAGCCCAGTTCCGAATACCCTTTAACATTATGTCAGAGACAGCAGCTTGCAACTGTAATAGAACTATTTCCAAATTTTGAAAAACAGGGCTTAGGACGAACGAGTCTTATTGAACATACAATTAATGTTGGCCACGCAAAGCCCGTGAAACAACGGTATTATCCAATTTCTCCTGCGGTTGAAAAATTAATGGCTGGAGAAATTGATAGAATGCTAGCGTTAGGAGTCATAGAGCCATCGTCATCTCCGTGGAGTTCCCCAATGAGGCTTGTAATAAAACCCAACAAAGTGCGTCTTTGCCTTGATGCGAGAAGAATTAACCAAGTTACCACCAAGGACGCTTACCCGTTACCGAATATAGAAGGTATATTTTCACGACTGCCCAAAGCTAACATAATTTCTAAGTTAGATCTTAAAGATGCGTATTGGCAAATACGTTTGTCCGATGAATCGAAAAAGTTAACTGCGTTCACGGTACCCGGAAGACCGTTGTATCAGTTTGTTGTAATGCCCTTTGGATTATGCAACGCTCCCGCTACCATGTGCCGATTAATGGACCAACTAATACCTCCCGACTTGCGTCATTGTGTGTTTGGTTATTTAGATGACCTAGTAATTGTCTCTGAAGAATTTAGCACACATTTGTCGATTTTAATAAGGATTGCGGATCGCTTTAAAGACGCCAATCTTACTCTTAATGTTGCCAAGTCAAAATTTTGTGTTACTGATGTTAATTACCTGGGCTATATAATAGGTCAAGGAGGTATAAAAACAGACCCGGAAAAAGTAGAGGCCATTAAAAATTGGCCAACGCCCAAAAATCTCAAACAAGTGCGCGGATTCTTAGGCTTAGCGGGTTGGTATCGACGTTTTGTCCACAATTTTTCGGATATAGTCTTTCCTATTACGGAAGTACTCTCGACCAAACGGAAATTTTGCTGGACGCCTGAGGCCCAGAAGTCGTTTGATGAAATTAAGAATATTTTAACTGCTGCACCTGTTTTGGCCAGCCCCAACTTTGAAAAAAAATTTTACCTGCACTGTGATGCCAGTGACTACGCTATTGGCGCCGTGTTAGTCCAACCTGATGAAAATGGAGATGAAAGACCCATTGCCTTTATGTCCAAAAAATTGAATACAGCCCAACGTAACTATAGCGTTACAGAGCGCGAGTGCTTAGCTGTACTTGAAGCTGTGAAAAAATTCCGTTGCTACTTAGAGCTACAGGAGTTTGAAATTGTAACGGACCATTCCGCTCTGTTATGGTTGATGAAACAGCAAGACTTGACTGGAAGGTTAGCGCGCTGGGTATGGAAGCTTCAAGGATATAAATTTTCCATCAGTCATAGAAAGGGCAAAAATAATGTGGTACCAGACGCCTTATCCCGCATTCCCGATCAGGAACTCGCCGGTATTGAAATGTCAGAACCAGAAATCGATTTAAGTTCCAATCATTTTTATGATGAGGATTATGCTGAGTTAAAGAATAGGATAAACAACAACTCCCACAAGTTTCCAGACTTGAAGGTAATTGACCAGTTTGTATACATACGAACACTACCTTATTCTGGTCATGATGTACAAGATTCGGAAACATGGAAATTATGGATTCCTGGTAAGCTTCGCAAAGATATCATTAAAAGATTTCATGACTCTCCAACCACATCTCATGGTGGCATAGTAAAGACATTAGAACTGATTAGGAGAAAATTTTATTGGCCTGGGTTAGTTAGGGATGTGCGAAAATATATTGCTGATTGTGATACTTGTAAAATGACAAAAACCCCAAATTGTATTACTAAGCCCCCTATGGGGAATGCTATAATTACGGACAGACCCTTTCAACGTCTTTATGTAGACCTACTTGGACCCTACCCCCGTAGTAAAGATGGGCATATCGGAATTTTGATTGTTCTTGATCACTTAACAAAATTTCACTGGCTTTGCCCGTTGAAAAAGTTCACAGCATCCGTGATTCAAAATTTTTTGTTAAAAGACATTTTTCACGTTTACGGAGTACCGGAAGTGTTGGTTAGTGATAATGGTTCTCAATTTAAGGCTAACGAATTTAACTCATTCCTAACGTCATTTGGCATTAAACACATATATACGGCATTGTACTCGCCTCAAGCCAATGCTTCGGAAAGAGTCAATAGATCCATCATTGCCGGACTTCGATCATACCTCGGGAAAGACCAGACTCTATGGGATCAATATTTGAGCCACATCAGCTGTGCTCTGAGGAACTCGTTTCATCAGGCTATACAATGTTCGCCTTATCATGCGCTGTTTGCCCAGGAAATGATTACCCATGCCGATTCATATGAAGTACTACGAAAACTCCATATGCTGACGGAGCCTTCCTTACAATTACAAAAGGACGACCAGCTACAAATAATTCGCAGGGATATCAAAGGTCATATCGCTAAAGCCTACGAAAGAAATAGGAGCCAATACAACTTAAGAGCTAGACCCATTGTTTACAATGTGGGCCAAATTGTATTCCGCAGAAATTTTGCTCAAAGCAATTTTGAAAAAAAATTTAATGCAAAGTTAGCCCCAACCTTCCTAAAGGCAAAAATCAAGGAAAAACTCGGAAACCACTACTATATACTGGAAGATATGGAAGGCAAAACTATAGGCACGTTTCATGGCAAGGACATTATAGCCTAGAGAAATTCCTCGTAATATTGCAGCTCAAAGAGCCTATATTACGCGGTTTGTAGCAGCCTATGCTTCGCTTGTCAATTTTGTTTTATATAAAAATCTATGTCTTGAAACGTATCTCTTGTTTTGCGTAAAATGCCCTTAAGTGTCCTTAACATAGGCCTATTTTGATTTGTATCAATACTATTTTTATATATTCAGTTTGAATTTCACACCAGGAAGTTAACGGACAAGCGTCTTAATTAACGCAAAGGCCAAGCCTGCGTTAACATGCGACAACGCACCTGCATTGTCATTAAGACATTTCGTTAAAGATACTGTCATATTAGCGGATATGACTAAACGAGGTTTATTGGGGTCCAGCGTGTTATATGAAGGTTCTTTTTTGATCCGGCTTTCGAAGTGAAAAGAACATTTTTCTGCAATCAACATTTATTGAACTGGTAAAAAAAAAAAAAAAAAAAAAACAAAAAAACATTTTAATTAAGCCTAAGTGATTTATTATACCCGTGGCACGGAATATTTCTGAAAAAGAAAAAAAAAAAAAATAAAACAACAAAATACTAAAATTTCCTCCAGCCATCCTGATAGGAAAAAAAAAAACCCAAATTGCTGCATTTAAGCAATAATTTCTGATAAGCTTTGTTAAGCACTCTGCACGCAAATTTACGACCTAAAAAAAGTGTATGTAAAGATTGGCCGACGTACTCAATTTCGGTGGAGAGATCAAAATAATTAATCTCAGCAATCTCCCGCACATCTGATTAATATTTTGTGACAAGAATAAGGAAAACGCAAAATAACAAAAGGCCACAAAAAAAATCCACACTTAAGAAACAAGCACCGTAACTAAAATTTTAAGAACAACCACGTTGCAATCCATACACAGTCCCATCGAAAACGGCATCAGTATCAAGGAAGTGTAGTAAATTTCCAGTAAGAAGATATAATCTATTACTACGGAGAATCGGAAACCGGAGTAATAAGCTTCCCAGTCTTTGATTTTATGGCCAGTACCAACTAACCGTGTCTGTCCACAGAAGTGCCGAAATTGTCATCATTATCTATCGTGGCGTGGTGATGAAGGTGTTTTCCACAACAAAACAACAAGAACAACAAAATTTTAATTATACCAAATTTGTAACTATACATTAGAAAATACTACGTACATACATTATAATTTCATTAAAAAAAAAAATAAATTTCAACGTGCCCAATTCCTAAAGCTAGTTTAACATGTCAGGAATATCGCAAAAGCAACAAAACAAAATCAAAAAAATTAAAACTTTTGCACTGAATCAACAAAGCAAGTAAAGGACTCGGTATCTAGTAATAAGCAAATACAAAAGAAAGAAAAAAAAAACAGATTAACACTAAAACTAAAATTATTTTATGCCTTAAAAATATCTACCTAAGTCAACTTAACCCTAATTCACATGGCACGATGAAGTTTAGTTTTTAATTGCCTTAATATTAAGTATTAATCTATTATTGCCTTTCAAGTTAGGATCGTCATTGTAAGTTTACCTGGAAACTCTTATCTACATATGTATCGACTTTTACATACTATTTATTTCATTCATATATGTATATCAACGTTAATTTCGGTTGCTTAACCTTTGTATCCAGCAATTGAAGAGGCCTCCTCAACAGCTGTTCCCAGCAACATTGGTTTTGGTGAGTTTTTTTTGTTTATTATTTTTTATTTTTTTTACGTTATATTAAAGAGCAATACATTTACTCTTGAGTGATATATTCACGACTTAATTTCTCTTAAGTAAACTTATAATGAATGAAAGAAGGAATGACGAGAAACAACAACGCTAGTACGCAACCTGTCAGTAATATAATTGAGTTTTGTAATTTACATACCTAGCTATTTGATTATGCTCATATCGGCGTTTTTGTTTCTATCGCTCCTCCGCTATAAATTATTCGTTAAGCATATGACACTTAGTCCCTTTATTAGGCATTCGACTATAATCCGAAATGAAAAAGAAGTATTGAATTAAAATTAGTCAACGTATTTACTTTTATAATGTTTCTTCCAAATTAAATAATAAACTTGAATTGTATTAAGATGGAAAAATAAAATCAGTGAAAGTTTCTTACTGATGTAAATGAAATGAGGTAAAAAGTAATTGTGGGACTTAGGACAATACTATTATGCCACCTAAGTCAATGGTAGGGCGGGTTAAGAGGCATTTCTCCCCCATATTACCACCTTGGGGAGCTTTACAGTAAGTTCTGTAGCATTGGTTAAGATTTCTTTTTTTTTGTGTTCATTTTGTTGATCTTGATAGGGGCTTATTTTACATCGTTTACGTGATGATCAACAACCGGTTCATACTGTTATAGTATAGGGAGTCTATAATAATATTTGTGTGATGAGTTTAGTTTTGAAAAGTAAACGAGGGAGAACGAGCAAGAATCCCACCCCAACCCGACTGCTAGCTAGATTGATCAATGGCTCCCGTGCTTTCTTCTCTCTCTTTTAGAGCAACCAACAATGACAATTTATAAACCTCGATGAAGTAACAGAACTCACATTACACCTTTAGTTTTTAACTTTTTATTGTTTTTAGTATTTTTTGTTGCTGAGGCCAGGCAACTAAATACTCGGGGCTAGCATCAAGTGCATTTAAATTCAAATGCATTTGCGTTTTCAAATATGTTTAAATAATAAATTCAGTCGGCTCGCACGCTTACGCTCGTACGTATGAAATGGCATAGTGAATACATATATTATATAAATTTCATCTCTCTGTCTCTTACAGCTTGAGAGTTACGTTTAATTGTTACTTTACGTTGTATGGGGTAGTTGTCGACTTGTTGTTGTTGTTATTTGTTGCTGCAAGCCATCTGGGAATACGTACACTGTGCGAATTTCCCCTCTCTATGTCTTACGGCTCGAGAGTTATAGCTAACTATTACTTTACGTTGTAAAGGGACACCTGGTAGTTTTGGAGTTGGTGTTTTTTTAGCATTTGTTGTTGTGGAGCATATGTGAATACATATGTATATTATGCAAATTAGCTACGGCCAATTGTTACTTTACGTTGTATAGCGACACCTGGTAGTTTGCGACTTGTTGTTGTCTTTAGTATTTCTTGTTGTAGCGGCTAGGTACGACAACATCCTGTGAAAATTTCAACTCTCTAGCTCTTACCGTTTCGGAGTATGGACGCTGTGACGGCCGGACAGACGGACGGACGGACGGAAGTAGAAGTTTCGGTTACGTTTCACTATGTTACGTTACGTTTTTATCCTTTAATAAAAACGTTTTTTACGGGTTCTTTGATTGCAAACGAAATAAACGTAAAAATGTTCCGTAACAAAAAAATATTATTTATTGGAAAACAAGAGCGGTACGTATTGCAGCCCAGAGACAAATTGAGCTAATGGCCATCATTTCTCTGGAAAAAGGCTGTGAAGATGTTGAATGGATTGATGATGAGAATATTGATAAAACAAATTGTGAAAAGATTGTAGACGATATAGCTGCAGGAAATAAAATGCATGTTTTCTCAATGGATCGATAACTGAAATATGCCAATTTTTAATCCCTAATTTTTATCAATAGAATTTTCTTTTAAATTACACTTTAAATACATGAATTTAATTTCTTGAATTATATTTATATATACTATGTACATACACAGGTACATAAAATGAATTTCATTATTTTTTTTAATAAAACTTTTTATTATTTAGTTGTTGTTATGTATGCGGGGGTAATGAAAAATCTGCAAAAAAAAAATTGCGATACGTAATTTGTGAAGAGCCCTTAAAACCAGACTGTTCAGCGCAAACATCGTACCACTTTCTAATCCGAGAACCATCTTCAATGTTTATACTAATAACTTGAGCGCCCCCAACGGACAAATTGATATCGAAGATTCTAAGACAACAACCTTGCTGCTAAAGCTTAAGATGTGGCAACACCTTTCGAGATCCTTTTAGAACATTCGACAGACGATCGTATATATTTAAATTGCATGGTGGTCTCTTTCACAGATGTCGCTTATAGTAGTACAACTCAACCACTTGTGTTGTATTAATCCATGACGCACGATTAGCTAAAATTTTTAACATGTAAGAACAAAATTAAAATTTCAGTTTCTTCATCCAACCTAACACAATTTTTTCAAATGGTGAAGTCAAATATACTCCGATCTGCAAAAACTTGTTCTTCCTAGATTTGAATCACAGATTGAAAGCAACTGCTCGAAAATTGCAGGTAATTTCAGTTTCGTGTATGGGAGCACCCTTTGATTTATAAATTTTTTGTTGTTTCTTGTAGAATATAGGTATGTAACCATACATATATGTATACTATGCAAATTTCAAGACTATCTTATGATATTCAAAAGATACTATTATTTGTTGTATTTCCCAGTTTCTTGCATGGGGACCCTTGTGAACCCTAATGGTTCAAAAGTTACAGCTAATTTTTACAGTTTCTTGTACAATTTAGTATATTAGTACCACCTAAAAGTGGTACCCAAATTCAATTTAAATAAGGGGTTACAAAGTAGCATGGACGTAAAAAAATCAAACCGACCCTTTGTGGTCACAAGGACAAAGCACTTCGAAACAAAAGCTGCGATATTATACAAGCTAGTTAATAATGGAAAATCGACTAAAAGGAAAATTGACTTACTGTTCACTATTTGGAAGAATATAACCAAAGTAACTTCATGGACATACTTTTCATGAATTAAATAACTGAACTTAATTATTTCAAGTGAAATATTGCTGGGTTTGTCATACTTTGTTTTATGTTTTTCTTTCATCCTTCTATTCGCTTTCATTTTTTTCTTTTTTCTGCTTTTGGCCTCGTTTTGGAAAATGTGTGACATCCAGACAGATAAAGAAATTAACTATTCTGAAAGATGTGATTGATTAAAATAAAACATTGCCTCTTACTAGTCCACTGATATAACGAAATTCTCAATATTTTTAACAATATGGGATTTTAATTTGTTTTTATTGTTTAAAAAATGTTTCATTACTTTAAGGTCAACATAAGTTCTAAATTAACTTAAATTCTGGATGGGTACAACATCTGAAAAAGAAAAATAAAAAAATCTCATTAGACAATCTGTTAAAGGCAAATTCATAAAATTTCAGTTCAATGAAATTAGTAAATTTCGAAGCAGAACAAAATATTGAAAAACTTACAATAGAAATTGTTCCTAGCTGTTGCAAGAACTTAGATCAATAAAAGGCTAAAGACTTGGATTTTAATGGCAAAATTTATGATCATAAATTATTTTACAAATTCAGGAATTAACTACGCAACAATATTGAAAAGCAGAAAGTTTTTAAAAATTTGATAAAAATTAAAGCAATTATGTATTTTCAAATTCGAATGGAAATCAAAATTGTGTCTTGCTGGATATGAGTTCATATTTACAATTAGGAACACCAAATTAACTAATCTGCTTCGTTATTAAACAAAAACAACCAACAAAGATATTTAACGATACTTACAATGCGGATACGATGACCCATAGCGTGACCAGGTAAATTTCTGTTGAAACGGGCGCGTACACAACCGCTGTTACCGTGCAAGCGAGTTACTTTGCCCCAAACAGCACGAACACGAGTTTTGCGTTCTGGATGCTGGGGCACACACTTCTTGGTTTCAGCTTTGTACACATAAACACAACGCTTGCCAACGTAGAATTCACCGTGTTCCTTTCTACGGGCACCCTCAATCTATAAAACAAAAATAAGCAAGTGTTAGTAAACTGGAAATCGCTATTCAATTAGATTTACATACCTTCAAGATTGCTTGGTTTTCGTGTTGGTTCCTCAAACCGCGTTTGTATCCAGTAAAAACAGCCTTGGCAAACAAGCGGCCATGGCGTTTGTATTTGGGTGCTGATTTAACATCGGCAGCTTTTTCAGTTTTGCTGGCTTTTGGAGCTTTAGCGGCCTTGGCAGCCTTTAGTGCCTTGGCAGGAGCAGCAGCAGGGGCAGCTTGTGTGTCAGCCATAGTTAACTAAGAATAAAAAGGAGATAGCATAAAGAATTTACTCTCAAATAATTCAATGTGAACAAGAATTCAATATATTGACATGGCTTTAATTTAGAATCTCACTAGACAAAATAATTTCAAGTGCAAACAATTTTTTATATCTTAAAACATCTCGCATTATATGCGTTATAAGCACTGAATAATATTTAATTACAATAGATAGTATAGCAACTTAATGTTTTCATTTTTGATTAAATTTGATTTAAGTATTATTTTGCATATTTTCTTATTTTATTATCACAAATCACGAAAATAGCGTACGTACCGGAAACTTGACAAATGGCGAAAGAGAGAAAGCATGACAGAAATGTCATTTCATTCATTGACAACCACTAGTGTCGTCAACTTTGTGCGTTTCTCATCGAATATAGTGCTTTCAAATGTAGTTTTATACTAGGTAACCGTACGAGAGCGATAGACTGCTCCTTCTCAAGGCGAATCCATTACAGGTGCCCGCATACCAATTCGCTTCAACATTTTTCCACGAATTTATCTTCTGAGTTGTCAAAGCCGATAGAAAATGACAACAAAACTTGTAACGTCTCGAGAGAAAATGTTGAAGCGAATTGAATTGCGAATACCTGTAGTTGATTCGCCTTGGTTCCTTCTAATCTTTGATGTCAAGGCGAATCAAGTCTAAGTAATGATACAACTAACTAGGTAGCTTTTTCGCTACAATAAGAACAACTTCAATAAAAATAACAGGCATTTTGTTTTTGTACAACTTATGCAAACTGTCAAAAAGACGCCACTTCAATATTTACAGAAGAGAGATGCACTAAGCTTACGAGGATTAGCTATCTCGTTTTGGCTGCCTTTCATCATTGCAATCTATTGACAACCTAAAGTAGTCAGTTGATTAACGGTTTAGCTGACGAGGCTACCTTGTTAATTGTATCATGCGCGCAATAATGATTTCCGAACATCAGCATTAACGTCGGCAGAATAACAATAAAACTTTGTCCATCTTTAAAGATAAGTTTAAGGTGTATTGACTAAATATACTATATTTTTTAAAGCTTTTATTTTATTTTCATCAATTTTTATATTCTGTAGGAATTTGTTTGTTCTATACACTTTAATTTACTTAATTACAACACTTATTTCAATTTTTCTAGCACGAATTAATAGAGTTAAACTAAGGCAGCTTGATACCAGGTAGTCGCATAACTACAACAAACATAACAGCAAACACTTTATGTATTTTGTTGGTGGAAAAACTGTATTTCTGTCATCCGTTTGTTTGTGTTGTGTATTTTGGCTTCGTGTTTTTGACAGTTTACAGAAGTTGTACATAAACAAAACGCATGTAATTTTTATTCAAATTGTTCTTATTGTAGGGAAAAGGTTAACTGATTAGTTGTATCATGATACAACTAATAAGGAAGCCTCATCAGCTAAACCGTTAATCATCTGTCTACTCTAGGTTGTCAAAAGAACGCAGATATGAAAGGCAGACAAAACAAGATAGCTAGTTCGCGTCAGCTTTGTTCATCTCTCTTCTGTAAATGTAGGAGCTTTGTCTTTTTGACAGTTTACGGAAGTTTTACAAAAACGAAATCCATGTTATATTTATTGAAGTGGTTGTTATTGGTTGTATCATTTTTTCTACCAACAAAATACATGCAGTGGGTGTTGTAGATATGGGATTACCTGGTATCAAGCTGCCTTGGCATCACTATCGAAGAAATCACATCGACAGTCCATTCACATTGAAGCTATCGATAATACCATCGATAGGCTTGCAGTTCTAGGTTGTGTATGTGGTTTATATTTTTCGTTTATTTATGTACTAAACACGAATTTTATTTATGCACAATATATAATTAAATAATATGGATATTGGAGAATTGCTTTCTTTTAAAGTAAGAAATCTTTTTACCTATTTGAACGAACTACGTTTGAACATTTTAAAATTGTTTTTTTTGCAGCCAGAATCAACACCAAAAAGACCACATAACGATGACGACGATTACGGTGGTTCGCCGGAACGTCCTTCAGCACGCCAGGATGAAAAGTCTAGACGTTTGAAACGTATAGCACAGGCCAAGGAAGCCGCTGATTTTGTCAAGCCAGAAGCTCCATTGTTGATGGGAGCTCCCGCTTTTTTAGTGGATCCGGAATTAACGGATGAAGAACGTTTAAACATTTTAAAGTATGTTGAAAGTGAAGAAGCCGAAGGCGATGCGTTGGACGAACAAGGTCTAAAAAAACTGTTGTTAGTTTTCGAAAAGAAAAATTTGAAAAATCAGGAGCTTAGAATAAAATATACTGATAACCCGGTCAAATTTATGGACTCTGAAGTTGAGTTACACAGCGTGATACAAGAATTAAAAGCTGTTGCTACAGTTCCCGATTTATATCCTGTATTGGTGGAATTAAATGGTATACCAAGTTTATTGGAGTTATTGAATCATCCAAATACTGATATAGCCGTAGCAGTTGTCGATTTGCTGCAGGAAGTTACAGATGTTGACATATTGGGCAAGTGTTTTTCCAATAAAACAAATATGTGTATACTTACATGTAGCACTTTCTTCTCTTTCTCGTGTTAATAGGTGAGAGTAGCGAAGGAGCAGATGTTCTAATTGAAGCTCTGCGCAAACAACAAGTTACCGCACTTTTAGTACAAAACTTGGAACGTCTGAACGAGCAGGTCAAAGAAGAGGCTGATGGCGTGCATAATACGTTATCTATAATAGAAAATTTAGCAGAAATTAATGAGGAAGTTGTGCGTGAAGCTGCTGAGCAAGGTTTAATAACTTGGATTTTGAAAAGACTCAAACAAAAACCTCCCTATGATGCCAATAAGTTGTATTGCAGCGAAATCCTCTCCATTTTGATTCAAACAAATAACGAAAATAGGCTTATGTTGGGGGAAGTGGATGGTATTGACATTTTACTTCAACAATTGGCATTCTATAAAAAACACGACCCTGCCTCTACTGAGGAGCAGGAGTACATGGAAAATCTATTTAATTGTATGTGCTCAGCTCTAATGACCAAAGAAAATCGTGAACGTTTCTTGAAAGGCGAAGGTCTGCAGCTTATGAACTTAATGTTAAGAGAAAAGAAAATGTCCAGAAATGGTTCTCTTAAAGTACTCGATCATGCCATGTCAGGGCCAGATGGGCGAGACAACTGCAATAAGTTTATAGATATCCTGGGACTACGCACCATATTTCCTTTATTTATGAAAACACCTAAAAAATCCAAACGGTTGCTTACAGCCGATGCTCATGAGGAACATGTTTGTGCTATTATAGCCAGTATCTTGCGAAACTGTAAGGGAGTTCAACGCCAAAGACTGCTATTGAAATTTACCGAAAACGATCATGAAAAGGTAGATCGTTTGTTAGAATTACATTTAAAGTATTTGGCGAAAGTGGAAGCTGTTGATAGAGAAATCGATCAGCAAGAAAAGGTTTGTTAACGAATGTATTAGATAATAAGGAAAGAAAAAAAAAAAAAACACTCGATTATGGACAACAATCATATTTTTGTTCCAAAACGGCAACCACAAGTGTAGTTACTAGCGTCATCATTATCATCTTGGCCGACTGTCTTAGTATTTTCCAGACAACGCGGTCGAGTGAAGTGGTAGCGCAGATTTAATTTATTAACAGCACTTATTGCTCTACTGCATTTCTGGCAAACAAATATTTGTAGTTGATAGCTTGCCAAATAACATAATATTAATTGTAGATGAATAATAATTATTTTACGTTCTTGCATTTTATTCAATCAGGAACTGGAAGACGAAGATGACGAAGAAGCGGAAGCAGAAAATAATTACATTAAACGATTAACGGGCGGCTTGTTTACCTTGCAAATGATTGATTATATTATTTTGGAAATTAGTTCTACCACGGAATCGATTAAGCAACGTGTGCTTCAAATATTAAACCTACGGGGTGCCTCTATGAAAACAATTAGGAATGTTATGCGTGAATATGCTGGAAATTTGGGTGATGACGGTGACTTAGATTGGAAGGAACAAGAACAAACTCATATTTTATCTCTAGTTGATCGTTTTTGATTTAATCGAAATAAATTAGTTTCAAGAAGTTTTTGAGCGAACTTCTTATTAAACAAAAAATTCTTGTGATAACATGAATATGTTAAGGGTATATACATATGTATATAGTTTGTCATTCCGTTTGTGATTTCCTCAATGTTAATTTTCAACCACATTGAGCATATACATGTATTCTGGATCAGTATCGATAGAAAAGTCGATTGCGGGAGGCCCGTCTGTAGGCTGTTGAAATATAGTATCTGAAAAAGGAATATGTTAGTTGTTTAGCATTTATACGTAAAATGAAATGAAGTTTCTTTTAAAATAGTTTGGGTATAAATATATATTGTTACGTTTTTACCCATTAATAAAAAACGTTTTTTGCGGATTCCGTAATTGCAAGCGAAAATAAAACACTCAGCTGTTTTATTTACAGCACTCTCACTTCAGTTCAATCTTTGTTAAGGCACTTTGCTAAACCACTTTCAGACTCGCCGCTTATTGTTGACGATAACACAGTTAAAACAAGACCGTCTAAACGCAAACATCTTGCCATTACTGATACATAGTTGCCAACTTTCAGTACTTTCTGAAAGTTGTACTAATGACTTGTGCGCCATCAACGGCAAATTTGATCTCGAAAGTTCTAAGACAACAACCTTTATGCTAAAGCTTAAGAAATGGTAGCACTTTTCGTAATCCTTTTAAAACAATCGATAGACGACCGTATGTATGGTGGTGTTTGGTATAGATGTCGCTTAAAGCAGTGCTACTCAAATATTTGTATTGGATTAACCCATTGACGCACCACTAGCTAAAATATGTAACAATATGTACACATTTATTTGCATTATCAAATATTGAAATTGTTTTATTTAAAGAGATACAATTGTTGTTAAGCATTATTTCTCTTTATAATGCACACGAATACAAAAGCAGTTGTGAATTTTGAAATAACTCGTAACTTGAGTTTCTATTAATCGATTTCAAAAATCAAAGCAGTTGATCGAAAATCGATTTTCGAACTTTTTTTCTTGTCAATTCCTAACCAGAACGAGTCTTATGGGCCAAACATTTTGTAGTTCACTGACTGGGTAAACTTTTTGAAAATCCATTTACGCCATATCTGAGCTATACATAAATATATGTAATTTTTGTGTTGTTGTTTTTATCATTTGTCTCATGCCATCGTCATTTTAGTGCTATTAGCTGCGGTCGGCTTTGGCATAATGATACCAATTGCCGTAAATGGAAAAAGTTTGCTGCCAGATGCTTACAGATTTTGTACGCGAAGCCGATGTTGGTTATACCATGGAGGAGAAAATTCCTTAACTCGGCCGAAGGCCGGTTGTCAAGAAAAAATTTTTCATACCTATGAAAAAATTTATTAAATTAAATGTAAGAAAATAATATTTCGGTTGCTTCAAACAGTTTATGAACTCGCGATTTTATGTTCTGTGCAAAACTTTCTTCTGGCAGCACTGTTTCACCAACCATTTCATATTTTTCTTAGTAAATTCCGCAACTTCTACATCAAATTATTAATAAACTAAAAGCCTCCGGCACATGATACAATTAACAAGGTAGCCTCGTCAGCTAAACCGTTAATCAACTGACTACTTTAGGTTGTCAAGAGATTGCAGAGAGGAAAGGCAGCCAAAACGAGGTAGCAAATCCGCGTAAGCTCAGTGCATCTCTCTTCCGTAAATGTAGAAGTGGCGTCTTTTTGACAGTTTGCATAAGTTGTACAAAAACAAAATGCATGTTATTTTTATTGAAGTTGTTCTTATTGTAGCGAAAAGGCTACCTTGTTATTTGTATCATGCTCCGGCAGACTTTGACTTCAGTTTTCGGAGGTCCACGACTCCCTCTACAAACCTATAAAACTCATTCCTTTCAAAGCCTGGCTCCTTATTCTAAAGTTTCCCCATTAGCTCTGTGTGTCTGCTAGTTTCCCAGTTGTGTAAGTTTTGGACAGATCAAACTGGAGTTCAAAGAAATGTCTGCCTTTCAATTGCCAAGGTGTAAAGCCTCTCTGTGTGCTCGCAAATAAAGTTGATTGTGCAATCTAGGCAAGAATGCCACTACATTCATATATAAAATTGATGTAAAACCAGGTGGCATCGCTAGATTACTCATGCAAAGATACAACACTGTGTGCTTTTGCTTAATTTTTGTTGCCAAATTTTTTGAAATTCATTCCAGTTTCGGTACAAATAAAAACAGGTTCTTATTTGTTAAATTTCTGATTGTGTGGTGTCTTTATATTATTTTCTTGTTAAATTTTGGGTAACTTTCTTATTGCCACACTCTAAATAAAAACATTTCTTCGAAATAAAATTAAATAAGCTCAACAATGGCGGAATTAGAAGCCCTCAGCAACAAAGAACTGCGACAAAAATGTATTGAATACGGTATGCCCAATGTGCCAGTCACAGATTCCAGTCGTAAAATCTTGATAAAGCGTTTGGAGGCGGCTATGTCTGGAAAACCTTTAACCGTTACACCAGCAAAGAATATCCGCCGGGAGACAATGCATGTTACAAAACCATCCGAAGTGGCGTCATCACCTAAAAAAAGCGATGCTGCGAAGAAAATTGCGGCTGGCAATCGACCTTCACGCCGTACTATAGCTGTGCCAGAAAGACATGTAGTGGTAACAACCACTGTAAGTGAACCAGAATATTCAGATGTTTCACCTGATCGTGTAGATGCAGAGACAATGAGAGCTAAAACAACACCAGACAAACCACCTGCTCTTTATCCTAAGCTGCCAGCAAAGGAGCCCTCTCCAAAACCTCAACATCTAAGTAAAACAGGCGTTGTTACTACTTCTTATATACAGGAAACTACACCAGTTAATAAGATATATGCTGAGCAGGATGAGGTGGACTTAGTTGGAGACTTCGGTGAAGAAGAGGAAATTATTAGAAAAACAGTTAACAATCCTTCGCAATTTGCTCATGTGCCAATATCTGAGCCCAGGATAACTACGTCCGTGCCATTTACAAATCTAAGCACAAGCACCCGTTATAGTTCACTGGGCTCTTCGAATTACAAGCCTAATTATTTATCGACTACCAATGTACGCACAAGCTATGTGCCGCCTTCTAGCGGCTATAGCAAACCTCTGGGTTCATCGCAGTACAAACGGTCTTATGAGGAGGAGGTGGATGAAAGTGATGAAGAAGATGAGGTTGTCTTGGTTGAAGAATCTCCAATTAAAGATGCGGAAACTCCTTTCTTAAGCCAATTTGCTAGAAATTTGGAACACCTGAAGGCGACACCGATACGTCACTCAATCGGTCCTACCAAAATTACTCCACCGAAATCAGCACTACGCAATCGTGATGTTTACAATAGACGTACTATAGCTACTCCATTAAATGTTAATCCCAGGCGTTCCCTCAAACCTTCAAACGGTTCATCCTTTAGCCAGTTTATGCTGGCTATGGAAGAAAAATACCACTTGAAGCATTCTCTAATTTTGATATCTATTTTTATTTTAGCCGTCTTCATTTATGTTTTCTTTATACAAACTGTGTAATAATCTTTCAACAGCAAAAAACTGAACTTTAATGTCGGGTTTTGTGCCTCTTGTGCGTTGTTTCATTAACCTTGAATATTTTATGTAAGTTATTGTTTTGTGAAATTGTATAATTTTTTGTATTTCCAATAAAATCTTATTTTTTACTTATTTTGATCTAATTAACACCGGTACCTATTCATAAAAATAAAATTCATTTGAGACACCTAAGTTGTATAACAATTTTTGCTTTTAAATTGTTCTAAAGTGTCGTTGAAATGATTTATTTTTATTTTTTGTGAGTATCGGTGTAATTCTGTTGCTCTACACAAAATACTCTTCTACATATGTATGTATCAATTTTAATGTCAAAAATAAACAAGAAGTTCAAACAAATGCAAAATGTTCTTTAATTTCAGCAGCGAATCGTGTAATTTCAGAATATTTAAAAATTTCTATGCATGTAATGTTGCATATTTCTGTGCTCAAACGATTGCAAACACAGTATGTTCCATAAATTGGCAATCGATTTTGCATATGGTAGTTTGTTTTTGCAATACTTCATGTAAAAAAGTAATTTATATTTGAAGCATTTAGGAACTGTAAAGTATACCTGATTTTTTTGGTTGTTTTACAAAAATATTTCTAAGTATAGGGTCAGCATGTCGGAACAAATTATTGGGGATTGTTCACACAATTGATGTGTGGTACCACCAGAGGAATCAATTTTTTTCTTGAATTGGACGCCTTGAAAATGATTTTTTTCGATATGTCGTAGTGGAACCTTTTTTCCACTGGTTAAAAGCTATCGAAAAACTATGGGGCAATATCGAAAAATGTTTGTCCATACACGTACAGAGGGTTGCAGATGACAATTGTGAGCGCGAGTTAACTAATAATTGTGGTCCCGTAAGGAGCCCGCGATATCCCGATTTTCACAAAACTGTTCCGGTACTCAAAATTCGGGCAACGGAGAGAGAAATATTTATTCTTGTTCTTGCGGTTTGGTAGAATTGGGCAAGATGTTTCCTTTGAGTGAATCTAAACTAAAATGAAAAATCTTTTTGAATGTTACACACAATTCAGAATGGCGAAAAGTGAAAATGTCTCATTCATACGAGGATTTAGCTTCCCAGAAATTGCAAGTCCTGTATTATAAATAAAATGCGCTCTTATAAAATCTAATTATTTATTTTTTTCTTTTGAATTAAAAGATGCTGAAAAGCAATATTATTTGAGAAATAGGCTCCAGCTGGATTTACGCAACCGCATTAATTATTTTGTCAAAACTAAAACATTAAAAATAGCATGAATATTTGTAAAATTGAGAATTAATAAAATCATTTTAATCAAGGGGCTGTTCACAAATTACGTAACTCAATTTTTGCAGATTTTACAGTAAGAAGCCAAAAACCATACAGGCAATTAAAAAGCAATATACACGACGAAATAAACAACAGAACACCTGAAGTTTTGCGAAAGGTTATGGAATATGGCCACCACTCGCGAGATATTATTGGAACGAAGTTCCTTAATGCGATTTGCTGGTAGTGCAAGTAGAAATCGTCACGAAAGTGTGTGAGCTGTTTATACATACATATGTATGGATTGGTGTATCTGTCAACAAACAATTGTGTATGATGGGCGGTAAGTAGCGAAACTATTTGGCAGCAGCGGAGACGCCAACCAATAAATATTAATTAGTTGTGAAAACGGACACTATCAGTTGTTAGATGTCGCTAAAGTAAAGTATGTATGTCACAACACAAAACAGCAATATTAAAAAATTGACCAACAGTTGCTTTCCTACGTTTTGTAGCAGATTGACAAAAAAAAAAAAAAAAGAAAAAAATACTGCATGTGTCAAAAGTAAAAAAAAAACGTTCCAAAAATTTAAAGAAGCATATAAAATTAAACATCCGCAAATAAAATACGGCAAACCAATGCTCAACACTTACAACAATTCCGGAAGAAACAGAAAATTATACCAGAAACGGAATGGAAAGTAGCCAGTTATTAGAATCCGTTACGACTATATTTGTTTTTGATATGAAACGTAGATACACACATACATACATATGTATGTATTGTATATTTTCTTTTTTTATGAATAAATATTACTCATGAAATATTTGAATTTTTCTGATGTAATTCGTTCTTCTATATTATTTGCTATCAAAAACCACACAAAATAAAACATACAGATTTCACCTTGTATTACATTCGAAGATGAAGAAAAAACGTAAGGAACTTCGTTCCTAACGGGGGTCCCCCGACCGCACAATCCTTTTTTTTATCATAACTAAACTAAAAATATTCCCCATTTATATACTGATTAAGAAAAAAATGTTTATAATAATAATGTCTTAAATAAGAAATTTTATAATTTTGGGCCACCCTGTAGAAGCACTCGACTACATGAGTACCGAAATTTTATTCTAAAATATTTTGCTGTTCACCATCACAATTTAATTTATTAATTACTCTTAGGGCTCGAGGCCACTGCTCTGGCAATTATTGGCCGATTCTCAGAATTCCCTCTTTCGCAAGATAGTCCGTTTATTTTTTTGGTGGTTCTCCAGTAGCGTAATAAACGATGTTGTTTTTCTCTTCTCTTTTTCGCGAATTAAAACACAAAAATTAGTTGGATTTAAAATATAAAATTTTTTTGTTTTTGATGCGCAGATTATCAAACAAATTTTAATTTAATTACATCTTATAATCAAATGTTTTTCCTCTACTAATCAATAAAAATAAGATAAGGTTTTTAATAATCTACTATTTACAAAACAAATTACATGGCTGAAACAGAACAGAAGTACAAGTAAAGAAGTCTAAATGTAGAATTTCAAATATATTTTGAAACAGAAACTATAAGACCGAAATAAGGAAAAAAATCAGAACTGGTTTATTACAAAACTTAACGCGTTTGTAAGAAGTTGTAAGAAGATTATAAATGCTATAAATTTGTTTTTTTTTTTTGTAGGTATGTGCTACAAGTTCTAACCAATCAAATCTGTAAAGAGTTTGATAGGAATTGCAAGAGATATGAGGAAAATAGAATTAATCTAAAAGACTATGTGTGAAATAAGTTACGCTTTAAACAAAGTTGATTATAAATTAAGCTTAAGATGACTTAAATAATTTCAGCAGATTGTGTTAGTTGAAATGGAACTTGAATTGGAACGGTGACCCGTGTTGGAAGTGTTGGAATGGACTGCCACCACGAAAACCATGACCGCCTTGTTGGCCTTCTGGATCTAGAGGATCTTGGCCGTTGTCGAATTGTTTTCGTTTCTCGGGATCTGTGAGCACTTCTTTCGCTGCAGCAATGTCTATGAATTTTTTTTCCGCTATTTTCTTCTCATCACCCGGGAAATTGTCGGGATGCCATTTCTGGGCAGCTTTGCGATAAGCTTTGACGATTTCTTGCTTGCTAGCATTGCGTTTAACGCCCAGAATCTTGTAATAGTCTCTTCGTTCGGCTTGTTTTTGCAGTCTTTTAGCCTTCTCTAAGCCTTCTTTGGCTCTTTGAAGGTTTTCGTCAATACTCAACGCTTCTTGGTAGTCATGTATGGCATCGTCATACATTTCGGAGCCAACATAAGCTTCAGCACGATCACAGTAAATTTGGGCATCACGCATTGCGTTCAAAGCGCTGTTGCAGTATCCTAAAGCTTTAGCATGTTGTTCATCGAGCATGTAACAGGAGCACAATAAACGGGAGGCTTCGAACTGTATCATCTCTTCATTCTTTTCAGTTTTCAACACTGTATCGGCGTGTTTTATGCAGTCTTGAAATTGTTTTTCCTCACGGGCTGCCTCAGCGCTCGACAAACCCTTCTCCACCTTCCTTAACTTCTTATAGAAGGGAAAGCAGTCTTTGTGTTCTGGGTCGAGTTTCAAACATTCCCTGATTTCCTTCAAAGCACTGGTTGCATGACCTATTTTATATAAGAGCAAAGCCAAATTATAGTAGCCTTCTGTGCTGTCCTGTGATAATTTGTTCACTGATCTCAAGTCTGATATGGCAGATAATATATCGTTGATCTCAATGTAGCCATCAGCACGAGCTCGGCGGTAATTGATACACCACGGTGAGATTTCGAGAAGCTGTGTGAGCATTTTAATGGCATTATAGTTATCGCCGCGCTTGATTAGATCTTGTACGATTTCCCATTGTTGTTCAGCGGGCACAATTCGTGAATAGCTCTCTTGGGCAGCTACATTGTAGGGTTCCTCTTCGAGCTGAAAAGACACAAATGTTTACTGTGACCGATCTTATAATTAGAGTTAAGAGTAAATCAGCTGGCATACAGATTTGGAATAATTAAAGTCATGACAAAGTTTATTGATTAGAAAGGGATGATTTATTCTATTAAATGAGAAATCCAAATGCGGTTTTCACGTTTATTAATACCCACCGTCCAATCATCAGGTCAATGCAACTCTCCATATGATTTTGTGTGCTTTCATTGTGAAACTATCAAAAGCTGTAGCTGTAGCAAAAGCTGTATGTGGTTGTTGTAGATTTGACAGTCTCACCACTATTATGACACAAAAACAAAGTACAAGCACATTTTTTGTTATTGTAGAGTTGCACTGACCTGATAAATACGACTTGTTAATGCCGTGTTCGTTTCTAGAGCAAAGGGCAACATTTTTAATTTTGTATGCCAACCAGAATTCGGCATGACATTGTTTTGCCATTTTCTTTGATCTTAGTTTCACTACAATCTTAAATGGCATTTTGGGAAAAAGGTGCAAAATAAAGGCGTAATTTTGTGTAGAAACGAGAAAACGGTATAAGTTGAGGCCTGACTAAGTCAGTAAGTGAAATGAGCAAAGAAGTTGCATTGTGATTGTAACGAAAGGCGTATGGATTATTATTAATAGGAGCAAAATGTACACATTGTGAAGGAATCCGTGTGTCATAGTATTTTCGATACTTTCAGACATAACTGTGAGAGTACTAATGGGCCTTAGATTATTCATATCAAAGGTTTTATGGTTTGCAATTGGGGCTACTCGTACCAGTTTCCATGCAAGTGGAAATTTAGAGGTAAGAAGTATATTAAGGGTTTTCACGATGGTAGCTGTGCAAATTTGCAGTATATTTTAGGGTTGGTCAAGAGCGCACCGTTTATTTTTTTGTTGTTGTGCAAATCTGCTATATTTGTCCCTGGGCCTCGAGTTGGCACGCAGCCGCCGCCGACTTTATTTTTTATGTTACAAGCCGCTGACGATTTTACTTTGTTTTTGGGAAGACACCCATATAAATGAAAACTAAAACTCGATGTATTCGTTTGTTATTATTAAATTAAAGTTCGTTTGTATTTAATTAAAAAAAATCTTATTTTTTTTAATTCACATGAATATGTTACGTTTTCATCCTTTAATAAAAATGGTTTTTGCGGATTCTTTAATTGCAAATGAAATAAAACACACTCAGCTATTTTATTTACAGCACTTTCACTCAATTATGTTAAAGCACTCTGCTAAAACATTTTTTACACTAGCGGTTTTCACACTTCGTATTATATTTAAAATACATACTTTTAAATCTAACACTATTTTGAACTTCTAAGTGTGAGTGACTTTTTGATTGGTATTGTAAAACAGTTGAAACAGCTGACTTTTGTTTAGATATTTTACAGCCAAAATTCTTTTCCATTGCAAATTTAAGAAATGTTTACAATTCACTTTATTATATGTAAGCAAAAAACAATGTGGCGCCAAATCTGTCAGCTGTTTCATACTTGTAAATAAATCAACTTACTACATTTAGTAAATCTACTATTGTTTTTGGCATTGCAGAGGTTTTAATTTAGTAAATTAAAAATGTATGAGATTTGTTGTTGCCGAGTTTTAAATTTATCAAGATTTATTAAATTTAAAATATCTCCAAGATCTACAATATTACTTTAATACGAAGCGTGAAAACCGCAAGTATTATATTTAAAAGTATTTTAAATATAATACGAAGTGTGAAAACCGCTAATATGTTTTTAATTATTTTATTAACATTTTTTGACATCGCCGTTATTTTTTGTCTGCTCCGCGGAAAATTGTTCGCCATCTGTTGGCACCATCTATTGTTGTTTGCATTATTTATTTCACACTTCTATTTGCTCAAGGTTTTGTTTTTAGTGCAAATGAGGAAAAACGAAGCAAAGTGCAAATACATACATACATTTTATTGTTGTGTGAAAAAAAGCAGAGCAGTTTTGTTTGCTTCGTTTGCAATACCCATCGTGAAAACCCTTATTATTAACTACATAGTTACGTAGATAATAAGATATTAATGGAAATAGTTTTCAGAAATTTCATTGCAATTTTATCACGTCCCAGAGCGTTAAACTTAATGGAGTTCATTGCAAGAATAATATCATATTCTTCAAGCAGAGAAAAAACATTTTAAAGTCTGGTTGCGATAACAACATAATGTTCTCTCTTGCTAATGTGTAAAATTGTGGCAAACAAGCTATTTTCATTTAAAATTCAGTAAACATGTTTTTGGTTACTACAAACGCAGGTTTTGGTTAAACTTTGATCATGTTTTTGTTGCTGTTCATAAAATGGAAATATGGTTACGTTTGAGCATAATATATTTATGACACAACACAATATTTCTGATTTATTAAATGGTAACTAAACTTCGTTGATGAAATAAACAAATTGTAGTGGACTTTAACAAAGTTTTTGTTGTTGCCGTTGACATTTACTCCCATATTCATAAAAACTTTTGAAGGTTTATTACACGTTTATTTGACAAATATTCCATAGAAATACGTAAAATAAAAGCTTAATAAACTTGCAATAATTATTATGAATACGGGTGTTAATCTATTTCTCAGTATTGTGTTGTGTTTGAAAATTTGTGTGTGCTCGTCGTATGAAAACTAAAATAATTGAAGAAACTGCAGCTATTAATCGCGATAGAACTTCGTAATATACATAAATAGAACAAATGAAGCTCTGCTAATATTGCACGCTTTTGGAAACTAATATTAAATTAAGTGCTTCCTTAATATGGGAGTTTTTTATTGCAAGCAATTTAGCTTATTGAATTTTGTTAAAATGCCAAACTTCACGCATTTGCAATTGTTAGATTTTAATGGTGTTTTCCTTAGAGGTTATTATAGAATATCACTAAGGGGAAAACCAAATTTTATCGTTAATCAATATTGAATTGTTTTCTTGCAATTGTTTTTACGATTAGTCATTGTCTTAGGAAGAGTTTTTGAACCAGAGTATGACTGCAAAATTACTAATTACTGAGAAAAAGCCTATCAAATTAATCAAAACTTACCAACTAGGAAAAGTTTTAAGCTTTCAAATTTATTTAATTTTAAATATTTATCTCTTATAAAAGTTCTATTTCGTTACTCCACTTGGGATCCCAATTTCTACGAAAAGCGTTTCCGTACTTTAAAATTGGGCAAATGAGAGTATTTGTGAGAGAACATTATACTTCTTCTTGCACGAAGCAGCCCGTACTTTTTCTTCGGGCAAGTTTGGGCAAGTAGTTCAGTTGTCAGCTGTTTCAAAGAATAAACAACATAGACGAAAACAAAAATTGGAAATTAGTGTGAAAAAATATTTTAAGCCAGTCTCTAAAAAATTTTTTTTTCATAGACGAAAAAAAAATTGGAAATTAGAGTGAAAAAATATTTTAAGCCAGTCTCTAAAAAATTTTTTTTTCTCTTATTGATTGTTATATATTTATTTTTTAGGAATTCATTTATGTATATGAATTTATGAGTTCTGTTGTGTTCGTAAAAATTTTATGAATACATACTAGTTGGTTTTTTTAACACAAATTAAACAAAATACATAAATACATTTTTTTTATAAATTGAGCTTTCAAAACCCTGACGTTTTCTTTTGTGGTAAAATATTTATTTTTATTCATTCTCGTACTTTTGTGCATTTTTGTCTTTTATTGAGAGAAATTATAGTTTACTCTCATTTTACCGAACTTTACCCAAAAAGTAAAGAAACAGAGCTAATATACGAAAAACAAGTTTCGTTGGTCTTGCCTTTACGAGTTTGCCCAAAATAAAGGTAAACCAAAAGGTAGTGGTCACGTTTTTTTCCCAAACATTTTTAAATATTAGTTTATGTGACCAGAACTTAATCAGCTCTTACAGATCACTTCGATTCTCGTTACATTTTAAGTGAATTTTATAATCCAAATACATATGTATATACATCATGGCAAGGAAATTACATTAAAATTATTTCACTTTAAATATTTTCTCAATTATGGTGGTTACACACTCATTCTTATTCAGATTGCTTGTGTTGACACATTCGTAAACGCATTATGAGTTGCAACTTTTCAATTATCATAAATATGGCTAGAGAAATACGGTGCTTGTCTTCAAATAACTAAACAGGTAAAACCATGAAATCACAACACAGATAGTGCAGTTTTAAAATATCAAAACAATTTGACACTGACGAAACCTAGAATGCAATCTGAAATTACATTATAAAGACAAGTACAAACGATACGCTCTACAATGAAATTCGTCAGATTACGTAGCCATTCTTATAGCAAGAAATATTAATTTTTTAATTGGTGCCATCTTTTTTTAATCCAAACTTAAAAAAAAGCAGTTCGATCAAATTTTGTTAGAAACCCCTTGAAACTAGACTCTTTTTCTTGTTGTAAAGGTAGTACTACTGCCAAAATGCAAAGTTTGGGATGAAGTTAGAATAAAGCAACCAACATTTTTAAAATAGGATATACATATGTCTGTACATATAAAATGTGTTTAAATATCGACTTAATATCCTCTTGCTATTTAACGCAGTTCAAATTAAATAATTTCGATATTATATTTTTATGCAAACCTATCAAGAAAATTTCCAACATTTCGTTAATATTTGTCTGCTTACCACTTTGGAAAAGTCCTCAGCAGCCAGTCGATATTCTCCAGTTTTCATATAAACTATACCACGCTGCAAGCGAGCAGCCGTAAAATCAGGTTTTAATTCCAAAACACGGCTGAAATCTTGCGAGGCAAAGCGAGTTTTCCCCAAGGCCAAGAACACGGTGCCACGTTTGAATAAAGTCAAATAATTTGTAGGATCGCCCTCTGAAGCAAAGTAAAACCATAAAAATTACTAAATACAAACATAAGTAGTTTGATGGAAAAACTCACCAACAGCGGCGTGATAGTGGGTTAAAGCATCACTTAACTGATTGTGGGCTAAGAACTGTTTGCCCAATTCTAAATGATTTTCTATATCTGCAGTGCTTGGCACAGATTCGGCTCCTTAAGTAATAATACAAAGAAGTTCAAGGTCAATATTTTTATCATGATTTGATTATTGTTGTTTGTTCTGCTTTCTAAATTAGAACATTTTCTAGTCTTATAATTTTCATGTTCAATTATACCTTCTAAAAATAGTTCCAATAATAGCATTAGTAGACAAGCCGTCAGTTTCCTTTCGCCCCCCAGGAGCATAAGATCCGGCAATGACACAACCATTTAGTTTATTTTTCAACGACAGCTGCAGTTCTTTGCAAATGAGTTAACATCTAACGATTCCGGCTCCTTTTAAGTGATATAGCAAAGAATATCTTGTAGCGTGGCAAAGAAACAGTATGTAGGCGAACTTTCTTTGTAAAACTTTTTAATAACTATTTATGTATTTTTTTTTGTTGGTGCTATTTCGCTTGCAAATTGTATTCAATAACGTTGTTTTTAATATTTTTCTTGCCTAAACTCTTTTGTGCTTTTAACTTAGTGCGTGCTCTATGGTTTATGTTTTATTTTTTAATGCAATGGTCAAATTTGTTGCCGAAAATAGTTGCTTTTTGCAGTTTTATCATTTTTCTCTTTTTTCAAAACACTGACGTGTGTTCCACTATTTGCCATTATCGCCTGTTTATAGAGTTGTATTAAGCATGTGGTTTTTTCTGATTGGTCAATTAAAATTGGAAGAGGCGGAATACGAGAAAAATCAGCCGAAATTTAAGACAGTGTTGTACGATTGATACCGTTAAAAGTCAGATGTGTTCAGCAAGCAGATGTAACAGAAAATTTATACAGTTTACTACAGTGAACTCTCGAAAGCTTAATTCATCGAATACAAGCAGTGTTGGGCAAAATACATGCTCTAATGTATTTAAAATACAAAATACAAACACCTTTTTCCATGTATACAAAATACTGCATTCCAAAAGCAAGTATTTGAAATACAAAATACAGTGTATGTATTTAATATGTATTTAAAATACAAAATACTTTTAATCCAAAAAGTTTTTATTTTCTTTCATAAACACCAGTTTTTCAAAAGTGATATCAGACAAACAGTCTCTTGATGGCGAATGAATAAAACCAGCTAACGACAGTCTCAATGATTTCTTATTATTATTGAAAGACATATAACGGAATTAAGAAAAAAGTGAAAATTAAAAAAAGTTTCACCAAATGCTATATAACTATATATAGACTATATCCAAGTCAACATTTGATCGATATTTTTTTCTCTTGTTCTACATTAAAATGTCGAACGCTATTTTTCTTTGTATTTTATTTTTTCATTATTTAACTTTCTGTGCATTGATACTTTGGTAATTAAATTGTGGTATTGCTATTTTTGGAAATAAGACAGTAGCAAAATTTTCGACTTTAGTTGATGTATGAATAGAATAATTTTTAGAGCATATTTTTTAACATAAATTTAAAATGTATTTTGAAAAATGTATTTTTATTTTTAGAGCGCGGCTATGGCTCGTCGGGCTTGGGCGGGTGTTCGTTGCACACAGTCAATGGATGTTTAAATATTTAGTGTACCAGTGCCTAGTACCAAACCAATAACAAAAGAATAGGGGCCGAGAACGACGAAAACCGGTGACTAGAACTCGTCCAATCGATCGACTTTGGAATGGGGTTAAAGATGTTGTTATAACCCCAGGCAGTCCCTCCCGCAACATCGGCTCAACGATGCCGTACCTTGATAGTGCAGTGGCCTCGATATATCTGTCACTATCCCCGAATACACTTATTCAACCAACCCCAAATACTTACCCCAACCAAATTATTCACTCATGTTAGAAATAAAAAGATATATTGCATTCAATTAGTTTCCGAGTTCTTACTTGATCTAATATATTGACACTTCTCACACTTAAACTAATTTTAAGAGGTTATTACAAATCTAAATGATCTCATCATAGGATGGGTCAACAACTTAGCTGCGCGAAAAGAAAACACTCAAACACCTACATTAGCGGTAATGGTGGTGGAAAGTATTGCTGAGCTACAGGCGCGACTAAATTATCCCCCTTTCAATCGTTATCAAGCTGCACAACTCAATAATATAATATGGGCAAACCTGAGAGCAGTGGTAACTCAAGCTTAAATGATATAATTCAACTCAGAATACGAACATGGTCCGTTAAGGACCATTGGATATGCAATCAGACTATTGGAAATTGAATCAGACTAAAAACTGTTGTAGGAGAATTTGGCCAAGAACTATTTCCAAAAGACTTAGTCTGTTAAAGGCTATCGCGAAATGATTTAGTTTATCCAAAAACTATTAAAAAATGATTTAGTCCATCACATGACCGTTAAGAAAGATTATTCAGTCTGTTAAAGACAATTGAAAAGGTATTTGGTCGACTCAAAGGCAACTGAAAAATGATCGGGTCTATTAAAAGACTGTCGAAAAATCATTAAGTCCCTTAAAAGACTATCTAAAAGATATCGGTCTATTAAAAGACTACTGCAGAGCAGTTAGTCAAAAGAATACGGAAAAGGGATTTAGTCTGCTAAAAGACTATTAGATATGACTAAGTCTATTAAAAGGCTATTGAAAGGGATTTAGTCTATGGACTAAGTCCATTAAAAGACTATTAAAAAAAAAGATTTAGTCTGTTAAAATACTATTATTATTATTTATTATTATTAATGCTAGGTTGGTCCAGGATGGCCCTTTGCACTGCGACCAATAATGATCTATTGTGCAACCCTTTTCCCTCACGAGCTTAATACATCAAGAAACAGTACTAGCTCCTTCTGTGGAAGCCCTTGCAAGTCCTGTGAACCCAATGTATTAAAATACTATTAGATATGACTAAGTCTATTAAAAGACTATCAAAAAAAGGATTTAGTCTGATTTTATGTACGATAAAAGTTTAACGATATTTCACTTGTGCCAAAAAATATTGAAGTTTATCTTAATTAAATACACATAAAATGGATCCTGTTTTGCTCTTCCAATTATCTTCTTCCGAGTCTCACGGGGATGAAAACATTAATATAACAAGGAAAAAAATTAGAAATAGTGCTGACCGACATCGATGTTTCAAGCTAGTTCTAGTTTCATCTAATGTCTCCTCCTCACCATAAATTTCCATAATCGAGGCGAAATCGTCATGTATTTGATTTTCGCTAGAGAAACCTAAGCAGGGGGAGAGAGATGAAGCTTCATTGCTTTCATGGGATGCTATTGAAACATCATTTTCCTTAGCTGGTGTGCTATAATTTTCGGTGCGAAAGCTTCGGACATTCGTTAGACCCTCAATAGCTACATTAATGCCTGCTGCAACCATTATTTGTTCCTCTACTTGGGTTAAAACTCTCTCTTTGTAAGGGCCCCCACCTGTGCGTTTAATTGACGATTTATCAAAGGAAAGCTTCTTCCTTACGTTTTGTTTCTGGTCAGCATACACTTTTATAAAAAAAATTCACTATAGGTGTATTAAATACATTTTTTTGATTCTGCACCTTGCGCCACTTACTTTTTTCTTAAACATATAAAATATTAAACTTACATTTTCTTTTTTCCGCTTCTTTATGTTATACGTTATTTCGATTGAATTTCTATATACGAGTAAAAACTCGCATGGTTGCATTCGAATGATCACTCACTGTCGAATCACATCATCTCAAATTTCGATACATTTTATGCGATATCGAATAAGGGAATCCCAAACGAGCATAAACTCGTGAGTTCGAGTGAAAAATCGCTCGCCAGCGAATGAGGGAATTAGCCACCCAGCTGAATTCATTTTAGAAGCCTCAACTTGTCTTGAATCCTAAACATTAAAACGCATACAAATTTAAAACGCGCCATCTGAATTCATTTTCTTTTATTATCAAAATTATTTGTTGCCACCATGATACAATTAACAAGGTAGCCTCGTCAAGAGAGGTAGTCAAGAGATTGCAGAGATGAAAGGCAGCCGAAACGAGATAGCTAATCCGCGTAAGCTCAGTGCATCTCTCTTCTGTAAATGTAGAAGTGGCGTCTTTTTGACAGTTTGCATAAGTTGTACAAAAACAAAATTCATGTTATTTTTATTGAAGTTGTTCTTATTGTAGCGAAAAGGCTACCTTGTTAGTTGTATCATGGTTGCCACCACAAAATATTTTAATTCGCTTTTAAGCCAAACTTGCTGAAAAAAGTGATTTAAAAACGGTGCACTAGCAGTACGTATATGTGTTAGAGTAAACAAAAGTGAAAACAATTTTTTTTATTAAAACAAGTTCATTTATAACTTTTTTGTATCCCGAACTTCATGTATCTATGCACCACTGAATTTCATATCTAATGAAGTTTTTTCTGTCAAACAAAAGTGAAGACGCACAAATAAAATTACTTCAACAAAAAATATGAACAACTTGTGATTTTGCTTCAAACAGAGCCAAACGAGCACGACCGCACGCACACAATCGAACTGTGTGAAGAGTCAGTGGCGTGTCTCCACTTCACATCGACTTAAAAACATGTATCATGTCTCGTTTTTGTCTTGTAATATGGCTGTCCCAAAGCTGGAATATTGAGGTCAATAAACGTATTTATGGCGATAATCGCAGGAGTATGTCTGAAGACGGCGTTAGGTTATTATGGATGTGACAAGTACTTAGACGAAATATAAGCAGGTGACATGCACATCGCCATTAGTTTTAAGATGATTGCTCTTCCATAATCAAATCAATTAGTGCCGTTTTAAATTGAACGACTTTTGTCGCTGCAATTCATAGTTTGTTGGTAAAAGGGAGAAGAGGCAACAAATCGGATGCACATTGCCTGTACCCCTGTAATTCGTTTTGTTCTCTTATGATAGAAAAATATCAACTACCATGCGCACATTTTTACATCAAGAGGAAATGGCTGCGATAAAAAACGCCCAGTGTAAACGCAAATGCAAGTCTAAAGAAAAACCGGAAAAATTGCAGCTCCAAAAGACTTTCATTGTAAACTGGAAATTACACACTGTAATGTCATTATTTAAAAGAAAATCCTAACAGAAAATTTGTACAATTGTATGTTTTGTTTTTATTGGAGTTTCATTTATTACATATTAAGAGTTGGAAAACTACAAAACAAAAACAAAAAATTGAGCATAAAACTTTCGATCCGATCAACAAAGTTTAAAAAGTGGACAATAATTTAAAAATTTACAAACTTTTCTAAATTATATCGAAAAATTATACATACATACATATATAAACACATATACGTACACATGTATAAAATTGTTTTATAAATGTAACAAGTACATACATAGCTACAACAAAATAATTAAAACTATTATAATATATGTAGGTACACACTAAAAATTATTTTTCTCTCTTCCTGAGGAAACATTTAAACTAACAAATATATTAAATAGTTGTACGTACTAACACAAATAACTCTAAGTGGAGTTTCACATTCTTTGGCAATTGAAAGGCAGACAGACAGACAGACAGACGTGGTTTGCTGAAGCCGAAACGGTGCGATAGTGTGTAGTACATGACTCTGTGTGCGAGATACCTGCGGGTATTTTTTGTTGTAATTTATTTTCATGTTGTTGCTTCACATAATTTTTCTCATGACATCGTGATTTTACCGTCCATTTACACATGCAAGTGACTTGTTGCAAGTTGTCTGTACATACTAACAACCAATACACTGACATAAACAATAAAAGCTGTTGCTACTTGCTTGATTGTTTACACATGCAAGTGCAAGCTCATTTTTAAAATGACAATGGTCTTAAAGAAAATTGCTTTACTTTACAAAATAATAGAATTAAATGAAATAATTATACGGAAAAGCTACACAATCACTGTTCCATTTAATTACATTTAAAAATCACTATTTTTTTGTGCCTTTTTTGTGTATTGTTTATTCCGTTTTTGGCCTTCTACATGACTTTTTAATGGCTGGGTTGCCAAAGTATTGTTATACGGACTGTTATGGGGAAGCAAATTATACGAATAGCTTTTTTTTTTTATTAAATAAATAGTAAATTTATATCAAGAATCCATAAAAGCCATATTTTACTTCAACTTTTTTACATTTTATGTTATTTTACGGTATGTGAGATAAAAAAAATCATTCCTTGTTAAAATTAAAATTTGAACTTTATAAGGTAACACTGTTTTTGCTTTTTGTCATTTTACCAACATGCAAGTAAAAAAAAATAATGGCAATCAAAATCTCTTGCAAGTGAGCTCACAACTTGCAGAACTATGATGATATTAGTAAAAAATGTCAATGTATTGATTTACTCGCACTTGTACTTGCGTATGTAAATGAGGGGTTAATGCTGTGTGTGTGTGTGGTTGTCCGCAGCGGCTATATATAATTTCTGTAAGTCTATTAATTTCCCAAGTATGTAAACTTTGGGCAGACAAAAACGGAACTAAAAAAAATCCTGTTTTTCACTTGCCAAAGTGTGAAACAGCACTAGTATCACATGCAGTGCTGTTAAATTTTAATTACGATTCCTAATCAACTACATTCCTTTTCAAAAAGAATCGTAGTGATTACATTATCCTTTTTCAGGCAATTTCTGATTAGTAATAATAATAAAGACAAACACCGGCATTCATAAAAAATAAAACGTTGCTCAAATAAATTTTAGAACAAATTTTATATGAAAAATTTGTTGTAAAATGTGTTTCAACAATGTTTTATTTTTTATGAATACCGGTGAAAAAATCTAAAAATAATAGTATTCTGAATTTTTTTTGTAGTTGATAAATTATTTTGAAAATCGAAAGTAATTATATTATAACCAATTATTTTACCCTTAAAACAAAAATAATCTAATTAGCAATGATTATGATTACTAATCGTTACTTAACAGCTGTTCTTTAAATACAATACATGCATAAATACTTGAAACCATGATACAATTAACAAGGTAGCCTCGTCAGCTAAACCGTTAATCAACTGACTACTTTAGGTTGTCAAGAGAATGCAGAGATGAAAGGCAGCCAAAACGAGATAGCTAATCCGCGTAAGCTCAGTGCAACTCTCTTCTGTAAATGTAGAAGTGGCGTCTTTTTGACAGTTTGCATAAGTTGTACAAAAACAAAATGCATGTTATTTTTATTGAAGTTGTTTTTATTGTAGCGAAAAGGCTACCTTGTTAGTTGTATCATGGTATGCCCTCTTGTACACTAGTGCTAGTGAAGTATTAAATATTAGGGTATCGAGTACTGAGTATTTGCCCTTATTATGTGTATTCAATAATAGTTATTCAATAAAAGAAAATATTATCTATGTTTTCCTTTGTTAAAATAAAAACAATTTTTGACCTAAATACATACATATGTATGTATGTATAGATAGATACATATATTTGTATGTATGTAAGTATGTGCATACATACATATAAGAACAAAAGAAACTAACTGCTGTTTAAATATTCAAGAACCCTTTAAAAGTATTGATCACCCAAGTGAAGGAGAAATGAAAAGTAGTGGAATTCACCAGCACCATTGTACACACACACACATACACACACACACACAAATAGCTTAAATTAAAAAGTAAACTGGAATTCATAATAATCCTTTCGAATGGACAAAGTTTTAGTATGGTTTTACTTAAGTTTATCAACTACTTATTATAATGAAGTAACGTTTGCTTAAAATCATTTTACTTTTCTACAATTTAGTCTAAATTTTTAGTTTAAAACGTTTTAAAATAAATGCGGTCTTAATCAATACGATTTACTTTATTTGAGTGTTCATTGCTTTTAAACGTTTAATTAATTTAATTGTATCGCTTAGTTTATATTTTTTATTGTTTTTTTATTCATATGTATGTATTTACTATTAAAAGAAAACATTGGTCAATTGTGCTCTTTTTAAATTTCGTATTTGTGTGCAGAGTTTTTCTTTAATATGTTTGCAAAGTAATCGTATTCCTCTTTGAAATATTGTCCTTATGTGGAAGTTTTTAATGTTAGGTTATCACAATATTGACCAAATCGTCCAATGGCAGCTCAACGTTGTTAGTTTTGCTTTTATAGAGATTGAAGTTTGTAGCAGCCACCTCCTCTTCGTCATGCATTTTTTTCATATGCCCTAAAAATAGAGGTATTAATTTTATTTTTTGAATAGATATGATATATGTAAATGATAAAATCTGCCAGATGAAAAGTCAGAGAAATTTAGATAATTTACTTGTAGTGGCTTTACTATAATAGTTAACAGCAATAAATATGAACATGCAAACAGCCGTTTCGATTGTATTTAAGGTCATTAAACATTTTGTATGTTTTTTCCTCACAAATAATTTGAATTCAACACATTTATGCCACAAGCAATTGACATACAAAACAGGTGATGTCAGTTATTTTTACAGTTGAAAATAAAACACGATCTAATTAAAAACTTTCATGTGACAAATTTTTTTTTTTTGGTGAAGAGTACGGAGGGGAACACCTAAGCTCAGTGTGTAATCAAGACTCCTCGATACCAGGTACTTGCATAACTACAACAAACATAGCAGCAACCATGATACAACTAGTAAGGTAGCCTCATCAGCTAAACCGTTAATCATCTGACTACTTTAGGTTGTCAAGAGAATGCAGAGTTGAAAGGCAGCCAAAACGAGGCAGCAAATCAATGTCAGCTCAGTTCATCTCTCTTCTATAAATGTAGAAGCGGCGTCTTTTTGACAGTTTACAGAAGTTGTGCAAAAACAGAATGCATGTTATTTTTATTGAAGTTGTGTAGGGAAAAGGTTACCTTATTAGTTGTATCATGGCACCAACAAACACTTCATGTATTTTGTTGATAGAAACCATGAACTACTGTCACCCATTTGTTCGCGTATGTGTGTTTGTGTTGTGTATTTTGACAGTTCTTCAGGCTAAAAGGAGCAGTCAGCTGGGCTTGTAAGGCTACCTGGTATCGAGCTTCCTTGTGTGTAATGAAATGGAGCGAGCTTGAGAGAAAATACGGATGCAATTGTAACTCATTTTATTTTTTAAGAATATTAAGAAACCATCATATACCATCAGAGGTGCGGTTTAGCCGGTAATACTTTACGTATGTAAAATCACAGTTAAACTATTATGGAACTGCAGCCGCGTTTCAAAACATGAGAGTAAAAATCATATGACAGATTTTTTGGGTTTGAGCCAATAAAAAATAATACAAATAAAAGGCTTTTAAGATAATCAAACAGTGAAAAAAGGCACAACAGAGTGTAAGACGCTGCAAAAATGCAAAATTCAAAAATAAACTAAAAAGTAGTTTATAAAAAGTGTAATAACCGCAAAAAATTTATCTACAAAACGTTTTCAAAAAGTTAAACACTTACGGCTATATTCATAAAAAAAAATTGAACGGCATTTGAAATACATTTTAGGGAACTTTTGATAAAACTGTATTCATAAATGAATTTTAAGCTAAAATCTTCATTTTAACGCTTTTTTAAATCAGCTGTTTTTAAAATTGCTTCCACCCATGTTTAAGGTAATTTTAAAATGACGTTTGGGTTATTTTTTTATATAAGCGGTACTCAGCGTTTGGTGCGGTTTTGGTTGCGACTATTTGCATTTGCGATTATATTGCAACTGATATTGAGCACCCTTTTTAAAAACTTTGCAAATTTTATTGCACTCCAAATAACAGCTGATAAATTAATACACAATTTTTAATTTTTCACGTTTTATTTTTTTGGTAATTGCTGCTGGCTTCATCTCTGCTATGTTTTGTTTGCTTTGTTTTAAAATGTCAGCTGTTCGAGTGTCAGTGTTGCAAACACAATACTCATGCGAAAAAAAAAAGGTTGTCAAGGGAATGCAGAGATGAAAGGCAGCCAAAACGAGATAGCTAATCCGCGTAAGCTCAGTGCAACTCTCTTCTGTAAATGTAGAAGTGGCGTCTTTTTGACAGTTTGCATAAGTTGTACAAAAACAAAATGCATGTTATTTTTATTGAAGTTGTTTTTATTGTAGCGAAAAGGCTACCTTGTTAGTTGTATCATGGTATGCCCTCTTGTACACTAGTGCTAGTGAAGTATTAAATATTAGGGTATCGAGTACTGAGTATTTGCCCTTATTATGTGTATTCAATAATAGTTATTCAATAAAAGAAAATATTATCTATGTTTTCCTTTGTTAAAATAAAAACAATTTTTGACCTAAATACATACATATGTATGTATGTATAGATAGATACATAATTTGTATGTATGTAAGTATGTGCATACATACATATAAGAACAAAAGAAACTAACTGCTGTTTAAATATTCAAGAACCCTTTAAAAGTATTGATCACCCAAGTGAAGGAGAAATGAAAAGTAGTGGAATTCACCAGCACCATTGTACACACACACACATACACACACACACACAAATAGCTTAAATTAAAAAGTAAACTGGAATTCATAATAATCCTTTCGAATGGACAAAGTTTTAGTATGGTTTTACTTAAGTTTATCAACTACTTATTATAATGAAGTAACGTTTGCTTAAAATCATTTTACTTTTCTACAATTTAGTCTAAATTTTTAGTTTAAAACGTTTTAAAATAAATGCGGTCTTAATCAATACGATTTACTTTATTTGAGTGTTCATTGCTTTTAAACGTTTAATTAATTTAATTGTATCGCTTAGTTTATATTTTTTATTGTTTTTTTATTCATATGTATGTATTTACTATTAAAAGAAAACATTGGTCAATTGTGCTCTTTTTAAATTTCGTATTTGTGTGCAGAGTTTTTCTTTAATATGTTTGCAAAGTAATCGTATTCCTCTTTGAAATATTGTCCTTATGTGGAAGTTTTTAATGTTAGGTTATCACAATATTGACCAAATCGTCCAATGGCAGCTCAACGTTGTTAGTTTTGCTTTTATAGAGATTGAAGTTTGTAGCAGCCACCTCCTCTTCGTCATGCATTTTTTTCATATGCCCTAAAAATAGAGGTATTAATTTTATTTTTTGAATAGATATGATATATGTAAATGATAAAATCTGCCAGATGAAAAGTCAGAGAAATTTAGATAATTTACTTGTAGTGGCTTTACTATAATAGTTAACAGCAATAAATATGAACATGCAAACAGCCGTTTCGATTGTATTTAAGGTCATTAAACATTTTGTATGTTTTTTCCTCACAAATAATTTGAATTCAACACATTTATGCCACAAGCAATTGACATACAAAACAGGTGATGTCAGTTATTTTTACAGTTGAAAATAAAACACGATCTAATTAAAAACTTTCATGTGACAAATTTTTTTTTTTGGTGAAGAGTACGGAGGGGAACACCTAAGCTCAGTGTGTAATCAAGACTCCTCGATACCAGGTACTTGCATAACTACAACAAACATAGCAGCAACCATGATACAACTAGTAAGGTAGCCTCATCAGCTAAACCGTTAATCATCTGACTACTTTAGGTTGTCAAGAGAATGCAGAGTTGAAAGGCAGCCAAAACGAGGCAGCAAATCAATGTCAGCTCAGTTCATCTCTCTTCTATAAATGTAGAAGCGGCGTCTTTTTGACAGTTTACAGAAGTTGTGCAAAAACAGAATGCATGTTATTTTTATTGAAGTTGTGTAGGGAAAAGGTTACCTTATTAGTTGTATCATGGCACCAACAAACACTTCATGTATTTTGTTGATAGAAACCATGAACTACTGTCACCCATTTGTTCGCGTATGTGTGTTTGTGTTGTGTATTTTGACAGTTCTTCAGGCTAAAAGGAGCAGTCAGCTGGGCTTGTAAGGCTACCTGGTATCGAGCTTCCTTGTGTGTAATGAAATGGAGCGAGCTTGAGAGAAAATACGGATGCAATTGTAACTCATTTTATTTTTTAAGAATATTAAGAAACCATCATATACCATCAGAGGTGCGGTTTAGCCGGTAATACTTTACGTATGTAAAATCACAGTTAAACTATTATGGAACTGCAGCCGCGTTTCAAAACATGAGAGTAAAAATCATATGACAGATTTTTTGGGTTTGAGCCAATAAAAAATAATACAAATAAAAGGCTTTTAAGATAATCAAACAGTGAAAAAAGGCACAACAGAGTGTAAGACGCTGCAAAAATGCAAAATTCAAAAATAAACTAAAAAGTAGTTTATAAAAAGTGTAATAACCGCAAAAAATTTATCTACAAAACGTTTTCAAAAAGTTAAACACTTACGGCTATATTCATAAAAAAAAATTGAACGGCATTTGAAATACATTTTAGGGAACTTTTGATAAAACTGTATTCATAAATGAATTTTAAGCTAAAATCTTCATTTTAACGCTTTTTTAAATCAGCTGTTTTTAAAATTGCTTCCACCCATGTTTAAGGTAATTTTAAAATGACGTTTGGGTTATTTTTTTATATAAGCGGTACTCAGCGTTTGGTGCGGTTTTGGTTGCGACTATTTGCATTTGCGATTATATTGCAACTGATATTGAGCACCCTTTTTAAAAACTTTGCAAATTTTATTGCACTCCAAATAACAGCTGATAAATTAATACACAATTTTTAATTTTTCACGTTTTATTTTTTTGGTAATTGCTGCTGGCTTCATCTCTGCTATGTTTTGTTTGCTTTGTTTTAAAATGTCAGCTGTTCGAGTGTCAGTGTTGCAAACACAATACTCATGCGAAAAAAGCAACACGTAATTAGCGGTTAATGTATAGCGCAGTTCATTATTTGGTGCAAATGTCTTGCGTAAGTGCGAATGCACGAAATCGTTGCTTTTTCTTTGCAACCCAACAACAAAATATACAAGGTTGCACTCGCAATATTTTTGCATTTACGCACCGCTAATTACGTGTTGCTTTTTCCGCATGAGTATTGCGTTTGCAACACTGACACTCGAACAGCTGACATTTTAAAACAAAGCAAACAAAAAGTTGTAGAGATGGAGCCAGCAGCAATTACCAAAAAAATAAAACGTGAGAAATTAAAAATTGTGTATTAATTTATCAGCTGTTATTTGGAGTGCAATAAAATTTGCAAAGTTGTTAAAAAGGGTGCTCAATATCAGTAATATATAATCGCAAATGCACATAGTCGCCACCAAAAACGCACCAAACGCTGAGTACCGCTATTTTATATTGTGAAAAATTGTATCTAATTGAAAAATTTTTGTACTTAATTATGTTCTTCATTCCAGTTTTCGGAACGTTTGCGCTTTGCACTTTCCTTGTTTTAAATTTTTAATTATATTTGGTGTTCAAAATTTTACCTTCTTAAAAATTTTGTAGCAAATTCAATAGTGATATAAAAACAAATCAAAACAAATAAACTAAACTAAAACTCGTTATTCGACCAATTTTTTTTATCTCACAAAAAATGTTTGAACAATTTACTTCCATTTAACTTTTAATATGCTTTATTTTTTTTATTAAATCACGAGTTTTAATAAATTCTTTAAATCATTTAAGAAATATTTTTCTTAACTGTAACATAAGCATTGTTGCGTATTCGGTTATTGGTAAAAAAAAGTAATTATTGTGTCGCATCATTAACACAAAAATGACAAGTAAAAATAATAGTGCTGCCGGATCATACTGGATAAATTCGATAAAACAGTTTTTAGTTCGGTTGTTTAACTGAGTGTCAATACAGAAAACCTGCTTTTTAAGAGATAAAATCATTTTAACTAAAAATTTGTTAAAATGCTTATTAAGATTTTATTATGAATACAGCCGTTAAATCAAACAGTACACGAGGGCGGTTTTGCTTTTTGCAACTACTTAAGTTTAAGTTTTTTTTGTTACAAAGTAGTTTTTAGTTTATTCTTGAGTTTTGCATTTTGTAAATTTTTTTCCCAATTTCATCAGGCTTAAAAACTCGAATACTAAATTAAAAATATGCTGCTTTTATGCTGAAATGCCATACATAGAATCGGCAAAGCGATCATATTTTTATTTTTACTATTAAACGTATTTAAATGTATTTACTATTAAATACAAATTATATGTGTGTGACAAATTTTGACAACGAAAAGCAAAAACGATTCCCGCTTTTGTTTAGATGGGCCTCAAATACTTGTCCTGAAATGTATACTATATTTTCCATTTGTAATTTTCATTTATTTTCGGAACTCAATTTACTCATACTTACATTTAAATTTAATGTGTGTAACAAAAGTTTCACTGCATAAATCACATTTATAGAATGTTTTGCCACTGTGTATACGCTCATGCAAACGTAAAGATTTTTCGAAAAGATACGACCGACCGCAGGTGGAACACGTGAAATTCTTTTCTAGAACTGAAAAAAAAAACAAACCAAAACATTAAAAATAAAAATATGTCACGAAATACATGTACATATAAGTTGACATTTTGCAGCGTGTGCGTAACAATACTTTTTACTTTATATCAACGAATTAAGAAAAGCCAATTAATTAATAACTTCTTTGCACATTTATTATGCGAATTTATAATGTTTTCAAAATGTTTCTTAACGTTGTTGATGTACAGCAAAGTCTATCGTCAAGGCAGCTCGATACCAGGTAGTTGCATAACTACAACAAACACAACACCAACAAACACTTCGTGGATTTTGTTGGTAGAAATCTTGATCTACTGTCGCCCATTTGTTCGGGTATGTGTGTTTGTGTTGTGTATTTTGACAGTTCTACAAGCTAAAAGCATTAGTCAGCTGGGCTTGTAAGGCTACCTGACTACCTATCGAGCTGCCTTGTCTATCGTAATGCATGCTTTACAAAATGTCAACTTTTCCGTCGTTGCATACAATTTATATTTACATGTATATTATGTATATATTTTTATTACCTTCATGACTTCTGCGGTGTTGAGTTAAAACATATTTTAAGGCAAATCCTTTACCGCAGACATCACAGACATTTGGTTTCTCTGATGAATGCGTCTTCAGATGCCATTTCATGTCTTGAGAGCGTTTGAAACGTTTTGGGCATTGTGGACATGCATGAGGTCTTAAAAATACAATATTAATTAAGAATGCTTTCGTGTCATACATATAATTTCTATTATAAATTTGGCTTACCTTCCCTCTGTGGAATGCACAGCCATGTGCCTTTCTAAAGCAGACTTCATGTTAAATCGTTTGTCACATTTTTCACATTGAAATATTCCGGTAAAACTTTTTGGCTTTTTATTCATAATGACTCTTTTGTTGTTCGCTATTTTAACCGCACCTTTATTTTCCTTATGATCATCCAACATATGCTCCTTAAGTTCTTGTTCATTTTCGTAACGTTTGTGACACAGCATACATTCAGTTTTTTCGATTAGTGTTAAATTGTCTAAATGAAATTCGAGCATGTGGATTCGTTTCTCAAAATAAGATGTAAACACTGTAAAGAGAATTAAAGAAAAATCACACTTAGAAAACTTGATCCGCAAAATTAACTGAAACTGCTCTTTGAAATAAATGAAACTTCAATTAATAGCCTTTCTACTTATTTTTTTTAATTTAAATTAACTGATTAATTCATTTGAGTATAAGGGTTAGAAAATTGACGGAATCCAATCGCTAAAAAATTGAGATTTTCCTTTAAGATTAATACGAAATCAACCTGTAGGAAACTTTTCTTATTTTGCATTCATCACCTTTCATTTGACAGCTCAAATACTCAACATTGGGAGCCCGCGGAATCCCAATTTGCATGAAAACTCTTCCCGTGCTCAAAGTTCAAGTGCAAGTGAGGGAGCTTTTGAGAGAGAAATATTCTTTTTTTTCTTCTTGCACAAAACAGCCCGTACTTTTTATTCAAAGCATTTGTGCAAACAGTCAGCTGTTGCAAAAAGTAAGCAATAGCTTTAAATTTATATGATATACAAATCGAATCGGACTTTCTGATTCGATTTTTACTTCGTCAAAATTGAGAGTTTTTTTTTTATAAAATTGGAGTGATCAACATTTTTACAGAAGATAAGCAATAACAAACAAAACAGTTCAGCTGAATCAATCAATTTTGATGCTTTTCAATCAGTATTTCATAAAAAAAATACCTGCAAAGCACTTTAAAATCTAAATGCGTGCAATAACACTTCATCTTCCCAAAATGTACGTTTCAGTTTTCATTACAACATTAAAGTATACCATATGTTATACTTTGCAATAGAAATGTGGTCTTTGGTGTTCCCGTACTTTTGTGCTTTTTTGTGTATTATTGAGAGAAATTCATGATTGCTCTCACTTTAACGAACCTTGACTAAAAAGTACAGGAACAAACCTAGTGTCGCAACAGTGATCAGTGTTAAATTTTAAATAGAGTAGTATTTTATTTTGAATTTGAACTATGAGTATTGAGTATTCAAAAAAAAGAATCCCCTAATACTCAACAATTCAAGAGCATAAAGAGAGTAACATACATTCAAATACATACAACGAAATTTTAAACATGAAAACACTTCGATGTGGTGACTTCGATTTTTCGATAGCTTTTGTAATGAGGAAAATTTTATCCCCAACACACCGATCAGTCACAGGGTACCACCAGCGAAGTCAATGAAGTGACCAACCTGCAATAATTTTTTAGGAGCCTTGAACATTATTTTTTGATACTTCCCTGCAGAAATTATTGGAGTACAAGATCCGTTTTAAGTAAACAGCAGTAGTGACAACATGGTCCGGAGTAATGCAAACATGGACCGTGATGAATAAAAAAAGTTATTTGGCAATACTCGCAAAACATGATTACCAAGTGGTAATCCAGGGAGTAGTGACATGAAGTAATTTCAAGACTATCTCTGTTTTAATAATTTGAAGAGTAGTTACTTGGACTACTAGTTTTTGGATTATTCTGCCGTAATGTTTTTTTTTTTTTTTTTTTGGATTACATGATCCTCTGCTAGGACATTGTAATGTAAAATGGAGCATATTTTTCCCATATATTTTGATTACTTTTGGACTAGTCGTGGTCCCTTGTGGAGTATTCTTTACACGCGTGTAAGGGGCAGTCCCGATTTCTGCAGGTTTAGTGCTGGAACTTTTTTTCCCTTTTGCCAAAGGCTATCGAAAAACCGGAGGCACAAAATCTTAATATGTATATGTACACATTTATGGCTTGGTGTCTACATTTGTAATATAAGCTTATACGATCAGTATTAACTGGGTCAGTTAAGTCAGTTAAAATTAAAATCTTGAACTTTAAAAAATTTTTTTTTATTTAAAAATAGCAGCACTGATTACTTCTGGCATAAACTACGTATTTTGGGTGCAGTGTTGTCAAAAGAGGGAAGATTGATGAAAGTGCCAAATCTCCAAAAGGAAGAATTTAATCTTATTTTACATTGCAAATTAGAGAAGTGCGCGTGATTTAATTTTTGTTTGTCTCTTGTCAAGCACCCTCATGACCAGAATAAGTTTCCTCGCATGACAATTGTTTTTGGGCCTCACGTCACTCACGCTCACTTGCAAAATTTTTTCAATCGGGCACTTTCACTAACGAAAAACAGAAAAACTCATTTTGTTTTATCGCTACTATAACGGGTTATGCTCTGACGAGATCAGGGATCCGAAACCCGCTTAATTTCATCATCCATTCCTAGTCGATTCGTCAATGAATCGCACTATGTGTTACGCGGAAAATTCGTAAGGTTCGTCTGTGGAATAAACTGCCTGAAAATATACATATTTTCTTTCACTTCGACTAGAAGGTTCCTAGTGTTCCTAATTCCGGAACAATACATAGAATGTCCCCTTGGCCCAAATTTAGATGTTTGAATGCATCCTCCGTTAAAAGTCTGCACAAGTATCGCATCCGTTGCTTTTGAGGACAACGAAAGAGAACGGAATTAAAAAAAATAAATTAAAAAAAAAAAATAGCAATGGTAACTTACCTTCTGTACATCTAGCACATTTGTATGGTTTTTCGCCTCCGTGCTGGCGATAAATATGCCATCGAAGAGTTTTCAAGTGGAAAAAATCTTAAAAAAAAATATAATAAAATTTCATTAACAAGTACGGTTGTAGCTCTTTTATTTGTTTCAACTTACTTTTTCCACAAAAGGAGCAAACTTCGTGACTACGAAAACCCGTATGGGTCTCTTCGTGACTTTTCAAATGTCTTTGATTGATAAACAAACGATCACAATAGGCACATTTCAATTGCTCTTTAGGATTATGCCATTTCATGTGGTAATTCAAACTTTTTCTCGAACAAAAACTCTTATCGCAGAGTGTACAATCGAAATCAGTGCCACTGTGATACTTTTCAACGTGATTTTTTAAATTAAATTTGTCGGCATATTTCTTGCCACAGGTTTCGCACTCATGCACCTTTTGACTGTGTTCTTCCTTCAAATGTGTGGTTCTGGACGCTGCATCCATAAATGTTTGCTGGCAATAAGGGCAATTATATGGTAGCTCTGAGCTGTGTAGTTTCGTTATGTGGGCCAACAGCTCTTGTTGGGTTTGAAAAATTTCCGAACTGCTATTCTTCCATTTGTAGCAATATTTGCATTCGAATGTTATTTTTAAATTATCGGCTAAAAGATCGTCTTCGTTGTTTGTGGCTGGGGACAAAATAATAGTTCCAGTAGGCTGGGTCTCATCATTAAAAAATCCATTTTCGTGCTCTTCAGCGATTTCCTCAATGATATCTAGTTCTTCGATAAGCTCTTCAATAAGATCATTTTCATCTAAATCGTTGGTATCTTCTCGTAGCGTTGTGGTTTCATTATTATGAAAAATAGTTGTATTACTGGCGCCATCTTCAACATTCCGAACAATGTTGTCCGTGTTGTTATTTATGTCTTCTTCTACTTCTTCGAATATGTTACTAAAGTTTTGGTGTTTGTTTTGGTTTTCGTTTTTTAAACGGGCAGTGTCTGATAATTTTGCAACGTTCCCAAATGAAACCTCGGTGTTGTTTTCAGAATTAAAATTTAAAATGTCGTTGAAAATTATTAAATTTTCTGTACAAAATAATAAATGAAATGTTTGAAAAGTATTAATATACATAATGCATCTCTTTGAATTCAAAACAATACATTAAATTCGAATACTATCAACAGACAGGTTCACTGACCCACCTCAATAAAGCCAAACAAAAGGACTTTTAATTTTAATGTTTGTTGTTCGTTTTTTCTTTCGTATTGCGCTTTTTCCGTTTGATTTACTATTTCCTTTTTCATTATTATTACTCAGCCATGCACATGCATACGTAAATACTCACCATTGCTGTTGTTATTATTTTCATAGCTGTTGTTGTTGTTGTTGCTACTATTATCGGTAGTTGCGCTCTTTTCTGTTATTGTTTCAAATGTGTGCTCATTTGACTTACAACGTACTGTTATTGCTGCTGCTGCTGCTGCTGCTGCTGTTGTTGTCGCTGCTTCTTCTTTAGCAGCTGTGAGTGAGTGTGCTGCTGTTTGTGCATTCTTATCCTGCTCATCAGCAAACCCCTCAAACACTTGTTCTTCTTCCTCTTCGCCATCCTGTATACTTTGTGTATCGATTTTATCGAAGATATTGTTTAAAATTGTTTGTGCTTCCAAACATTGCAAACGAAATGAGGACACTGTGCAAAATTTTGAAAAACAGTCGGTGCAAATTTTTTGCGGCAATCCATCGTTACATGATATCTAAGGAATTTAAGAAAAACAAAACAGAGTGAAGTTTTATTGCATTGTTACTAAAGCAGTAACATGTTTGCAAATTATTGTTTTCAATACATAAGTATGTATGTACATAGTAGACCTCTGCACAAATGGATTTGCTGTTAAAAAGCATAAATGGTTTTGCAAAGCCTGAACATTTCTTATGGCTATATTATATTCTAATCATTGAGATGAGTAGGTATGGTGGTTGCTCAACAATCATATGGTTTCGCGGTTCGAGACCAGCCAGATAAAATAAGCAGAATATAAAAAGGAATTGAGGCAGAATAATAATTAATAAAATATCACCACCGAAAAGTATAAAACCAGTCTTGGTTTGTACATTTTTTGCTGTAGACACTAACTTTTAAGTAGCTAGCTTTAAGTTAGTTGAAAATTAATGCAGCGACAGACACAGCTTTCGATAGCAAGAGTTTGGCTTAGTTATTAAACGTTCGATTGTGCATCTGGTTTAGCTTATTGGCAATAAACAAAGATTGTCGGAAGTATTTGCTGTACTTGGTAAGTCACCCTGGTACTCTCTTGTTTTTTTATTTCCATTTCTGTTACACCTGCCAACATATTGACAATAAGTTTTTCGAAAAAAAATTATTTCTTTTATCTTTTTCCTAATAACTCTAAAATTATTAACGAAACCAAAAAAGGATTTTAGATAATTTATAACTTTTTGACGTATTACATGATAAAATCGGACACGCTGTTCTTAAGTTATGACTAGAGGTCTGGATCAACCTTTACGAAAATCTCGTATATTAGAAAAAAATTCTCAAAAAAAAACCGATCCATAGAATTTGAAATTTTTTGTGATTTTTGTACTTAGATAGGCAAAACACACCAAAAAAATTTAATGGTCACCCATGGTCAGAAAATTGTTTCCATTTGTTGTGTAGTGTTATTGCAGACTCTGCAATGAAGAGAACAAAATGACAGAACACATCCTTTGCGAATGTCTCGCAGCGTATAGACCACATACCTGGATGCTGGGTAGTTGGATCCCAAGGTCCTCGGTAACATCAAACTGACAGCCGTAGCGAGATTTGCTAATAGTCTAGGTGTCGATCTATAGGAAACAAGGGTTGCCAAAATAATATATGTTTGGTCGAGGTGCACAATTAACCCCCAATAATAGTAAATAAAATTTAGAGTAATGTCTGTTGGACTGAATACATTTATCGTGTCTATGTTTTTTTTTTTTTTTGAAACGGCTTAAGGTATATTTTACTCCATCCGATCTCTTTAGTATCTATACCACCGACATCGAAACTTTTTTAAATGCAATGCAACTCTTATGTTCGGGCCGCTGCCTCAAAGTCTAGTTTGGCGTTAGTCGACCTTGTGCAAGGGAGAGAGCGAAAACCCTCATGATGATGGGATATCCAAATCTATTGACTCACTAGAGCATCGTCGCAGTGTGGAGTGCGTCACACTCTATTTTATTACTTTAATGGATTTTGTTTTGAAGAAATTGGGGATCTTGTTCCTGTGATCTAAGTCTTGCGCAATACACGTGGCTGATTGGCCAGTGAATGGCACAACGCATTATAGATGAAATTGCGGTCAGTCTGTGTTACAATTTATATGCACACGCACATATTTCCAAATGTACACAAATACTATTACCTCCTTCTGCTCCCCAAAACCTATTTTCCTAGTTCCGGTACAATGTTCCAAAGCTTGCCTAACAATCCTTGTCCTCTCCTATTTTATTCATAATTTAACTTAATTTTACATATTATGCAAAATAATAAGTTTACGCTGCATCTACGTCACACAGTGTTGTCAATACAGTAAATAATCACCCCTATCGTGAGTAAAATGTGAAATTTTTATTCCCATAAAATTTTCATTTCCCAAGTAGGGAAATTTGCTATCATGAATATTATGGGAACGTTGGGGAAGAAGAAGATCTATGTAAATACAAAGCAAATTTATTGAAAATGTGTGCGTAAGTGCACTTACATCATGATGTAAAAAGTAATTAAATTTATGTTTTATAACTAATAAACAGAAATTTGTAGTTTAAAAAGTAAAATGGGTGAATAAATCGGAGTTTTCATGCCTGTTGAATATTTTGACAGATTCTCTGTCGGGGGGAAAAAAAAAATCAATTGATATTCCGCCCATCGTAAAACTAAGCGCATGCTTACGTATTTTTTGTAGAGGGTGGATAACAAAAAAGTGTTGGAAGAGATTACGAAGTAGGAATGGCGCAATCCACTTTTTGCAAAGTGCTCTCTAAAGTGTTGGATGCTTTAGAAAAGTCTCTGCGCAGAATGGATAAAATATCCATTTACAAAATTCCATCCATGATCTTTTTTAATAGGAGGGCCTGCACTTTTCAGTTCTTCTGTAGGCGAATACCAAAATTCGGCCACCACATCTTTAGAAACAAACCTTCAGAAAACCACATGCAATAGGTCGGTTATTTTGCACCCTATTGAGAAGCATGTCATGTTGCACATTATTTATTGATTTAGACCTAAATATAGTTTTCAGCTAATTTATATATCCATTAAAATGTAGCAACTATGTACTTGCATTTTTTTCTAGTTCCCCAAAGAAAATAAAATGAACAAATTAACATAAAAAATGGGAAAAATGTCTTTGAAAAATCCTTTCACGATAAGGGGAAATTTCGAATGGGAACACATTTTATGGGAAAAGTTATTCATGATCGCACTTTTGAGAAATGGGAAAAAGTTATTCATGATAGGGGTGAATATGTATTAGTTATCAAGTTGTAGCATTGTTTTCTACACAGCGAGCGTCCAGACTGTAATTATGACAATTCATTTTAAACAAAATGCCGAGCTAAAAATAAAAGATGTAAAGAAAAGAGGTTTTGCCACTTTAAACTTTTCTTTATTCATTTCATCTATCGTTTGTATCTTGCAAGTTCTATGTTTTACGAAAAATCAAACCCATAAAAAGGGTAAATTTCTGATATGACACTACATGTACATATATGTAGTAGATCTAAAATGCCACTCTCGTCAGCAAGCGGCGATGGCTGGATGGTAGTGTAAGCTGCTGTCAATCTGCAGGTCGCTGGTTCAATCCCGTTTGGTTCCTTTTATTTATTTTTTTTTTCTCTTATAAAACCATAAATGTGGTAAAAATTTGTGTTGTGTTTTTTGTCTATATCTACATATATCTAATTGTAAACCAGATTTTGCTTATTTTCAATCCCCAAGCAGAGGGGACATTTATGAAATGATTAGAGTAAGATTTATTTCAATTAAGTGTCTGGTGGCTTCACAATCGGTGCCCGAAAACAGGGGGCTAATTCTGGCAATCGCATACGAGCGAGTTTTTAGTCGAACGTGCGATTTTTTTTTACTGACACTCGTTATCCAGCAAAAGGTATCGAAATTTGTAATTATGGCAGTCGATTACAAGCGAACGTTCGAATGCAACCATGAGAGTTTTTGCTCGAACGCAAGAAGCGTTCGAGTTATCGTTTTTTTGCAATCAAAACAAAAAAAAATAAAAGTATACATACATACAGAAATATAATTTCATTTGTTTATTTATACTTGTGCTGTAGAAAGAAACAAACAAAAAGATAATTTCATTTGTATGTTTTAATCCCTTAATAATAAAATAGGAAATGTAAGTACCGAATTAAAAAAAAAAAAAACAAATATGTATAAACATAATTATATCAATAAATTTTTATTTTAGGTCAACAGTAATAAAAATAAATTATGCCCAAAAAGAGATATTGGCGTATTCTTCTTCGAATGACGTTAACGTTTTCATTCTCGTTGGATTCGGAAGAAGATGAATAAAACAAGAATTCCGGATTCATATTAATTTTCAACAAATTTCTTTTGCACAATATTGTTTGTTTACCTTTTTTATTTGCATTTTTAGTGTTGTAAAACGAATTTATACGCGATTTTTGTCCAACACTATAAAACAAAATCGATTCGTTCAGTATCGGATAAAAGAATTAGAAAATAAAGTACGTTCGAAATTACCTTTCAATCGAATACAATTTCGATCACGATTGCCAGAATTAGCCCCCAGTTGTTTTATGACCCTTTCGGTAAAGGGTATAAAAAAGCGATTTTTATATCGACTAGGTACATACAGGTTGAAAAATGTGAAATGACAGTTGAAAGGTCATGCAGAGTTGTCCAACTGACTACTGCTTATGGCATACGTATGTTAAAAATACTGACTTCGAAACAGGGCAATAAGTCAGTTAATAAACCAGATGTGGTCATTAAGAAACCAATATAAAGTTAGTTGAAATTGTGCTTGAATTGCTACACATGTGCAAATGAAATTCTATAAATTTTTAATGAATTACCTTAATCTTCCAAGCACTCAATTCCAAATGTATACGCTGCGTTTCAAGTTGCCAACGAGGAGCATTGAATAAATCAAGCCATTGGCTTTCATTATCAAAATCACATTTGGCACAAGTGCGGCAAGTTTCCATAATTATGTAGGTATGTTTATGTTACTTTTTTACCCAGTTTGCACACTTGCACCGACACACACGCACACACACACACACACACTCACGCCAGCAATTTTAAATTTGTTAGGATTTTTAAAATACTTTTTTTTTTTAATTTTCAAGATTATTTGAGCATCTGTTGTGAGTTTTATCTTATTCAGCTCCGACGGGCAACTGATGTAATAACTGGCACCTCCTTTTTAATGCAAAAGTTCTTGTTCAGTGGAAATGTTTGTTGTTCTTTCTTATGCGAAAAAAAATAGTTTGCCCTGTTTTCAGGCCACACAATAATCACAGATACACGTGCACATACACATGTACATAAATGTAATGTTTTTCTGTATTCCTTAAGCTACAGAATTACACAGTTAAATTTTTAATAATTTTTCTTTTTGTTTAAAACAATTTTACACACACACACACACATACACATACAGGCTCCTGCATACACACATCCGTTCGTCCGCCTCGTAGTAGTTGTAGCACAGATTTTCCAGCTTGAAGACCTCGGTCAAACTAATTTGCTTTGGCAAAGTTTTCGTCGTATTTTTCAAATATGTACATACGTTCAAATTTAGTTGAGCTTGTTTTGCAGCATGCCAAATGTTTGGATACGCACGCACATGAGAAGAGGGTGGAGAATGTGATGGTATGCGTGCAAAGAGTGTAAAAATGTTCATGTTCACATTTATCCTGCGGGAGCCAAAGCAACAACATCCCGTTTTCAAAGTTTGAGAGGGTGAGTCAGATAGATACACTTTCGCCATTGTGTAAACGTACACACACAAGCACACACACACACCACTGACACTGTTTACGAATACTAATAAACAATTTTATGTGCCTAACAGGCGACCTTCATAATTTATTTCAGTTTTCCTTACAATTCTTAACCCAACGACAAATTTTATTTGTGCATAATCTGTTGTTGTTCTTGGTTTCGTTTCAAGTCAAATGGAATACAAGTGTCTTTTCTTTTGCTCTTGTTGCATGTTGTATTGCACAATTAGGAAGGGTTAAAAACCTGGCACCTTGTGCTTGCATTTTACTATTTTTTCTTTCCTTTTTACGAGCATTATTTTCTGTAACACAGTTTGCTTGTGACTGTTTGGTAGTGTGGCTTGTTTGGCAAAATCTCAGCTGGATTTCTTACGCCTGTCGGAGTGTTATTTGTTTTTGTTGTGATTTAAACGAACGGGAACTTTGAGCAGGAGCAGTTTGTGTAGTTTTGTTTACATTTTCGCGCTTTTGCTTGTTGTTTTCGCTTTTGTTTTGAATTCAAGATTTTGCGCAGTCCCCTGGCTCAATTTAATGTGGCACAAAGTGAAACAAAAGCTTGCAAACGAAAAACAACTGCGCCAATTATTTTATTTATTTACACAAAAAAGTACTTAACCATAATCTCGTCATAAGTTGTTGACATTAAGGACTTGCATACATATGTACATACATATACATATTTTGTTTGTGCCATAAAAGAGATGGAAACAGGTAAAGTCCTAAATGACTGTGGGGACGAATTTTAATGACTAAGATCAGACACTTAATCAACATACATTCGTACATACCTACATACATACATATCTAATAACGTGATCAGATAGCTCTCTTTATTTTGATTAAATGTCTTTATTGGGCTCAATATTCCAATAAGTTATTGCTCAATTAGTACAAAATTATTTCAAATATTGAGTAGAACTAAAACGCGACACCGTAAAAAGGAAGCTTTTAGAATTTTTTTTTTTTTTTAGCATACTTTAGGGTGCAAAAATTTACTGCGATGGCGATTGAAGCTGTCATAATTCGCAAGTTCTTTTTAGGGCTCCGGGCTCATCAGAGTGAAACGGAACCCTATTACCGAGACTACTACGTCAGTCCGTCTGTCCTTCAGAGCTGAAATTTTCACAGGATAATACTAAAAACAACAAATACTAAAAACAACAACAACAAAGCGAAAACTACCAGGTGGACACCATACAACGAAAAGTTACAATTAGCTATAACTCTCGAACCGTAAAAGATAGAAAGCTGAAATTCGCACAGTGTGTGTATTTACAGATGTTCTACAACAACAAATGCTAAAGACAACAACATTTCGAAAACTACCAGGTGTCCCTATACAACCTAAAGGAACAATTAGCCGTAGCTCCCAAACTGTAAAAGACAGCGAGCTGAAATTCGCACAACATATGTATTTACATATGCCCTACAACAACAAATACTAAAAACAACAACATGTCAAAAACTACCAGGTGTCTCTATACAACGTAAAGTGAAAATTATCCGTAACTCCCAAACTGTAAGAGGCAGAGAGATGAAATGTTCACAATATATGTACTCACATATGTCCTACAATAACAAATGCTAAAAACAACAACAAGTGGAAAACTACCAGGTGCCCCTATACAACGTAAAGTAACAATTAGCCGTTACTCTCGAACCGTGAGAGGCAGAGGGATGAAATTTGAATAATATACATATGTATTCACATATGCTCCACAACAACAAATGCTAAAAACAACAACTGTAAAACTACCAGGTGTCCCTTTACAACGTAGAGTAACAGCTATAACTCTCGAACCGTAAGAGATAGAGAGCCGAAATTCGCATAGTGTATGTATTCCCAGATGCCTTACAACAGCAAATAACAACAACAACAACAAATCGGGGTTCGGCAGTTCCCAAAAAATTTTCATCGGGAATTCCCTGGAAAACGGAAAAGGTTTAAATTGGATTTTATAACAGTAATATTTTATTTCTCCACATTTTTATTTTTTTAAAATTAATTAATTCATGTAATAAAGAAAACTTTGGTTAAATTAAGTTCAAAAATAACGGATTTTTATTCTAAAAATACGCTGTTTGTGCATAAACATCAATATTACAAAACACCGCTTAGTCGCCGAGACTCTAACCTCTTGGTAGCTGATGCTATAATCAATACTTTTTTTGCACAGCTTATGTTAATAAAAACACCATTTCCCCAAAACATAGCTGAGTCAACTCGAGATAGAGTTGGCCAAAGACGTATTGAAAAAATTATAGCATTACTAAATTATTTAACAATGCCTGATGTCAATACGAAATGGTTAAAAAATTCTTTAAAATTATATGCGGAACCGCTGTTTGATCAATCACTTTCTGAATTGTTCAGCAGCGATTCTGATATATCTGACAACGAAATTAATGAATGTTTTAAAATTAAATTGAAAAATGCTAGAATAATAATAAAACCAACATCGGTGGATAGCGAACGGGGTTTCTCCGTTGCTGAGAATTTTGCCACAAAAGTACGAAACCGAACATCAAGCGAGTTACTTAATGCTTTAGTCGTACTAAAAACTTATTTTTTTTTATCGAAATGATGGTATGAATTCTGTTATGTTAATTTTAATTTTATTTTATTTAAACATGATCTCAAAATATTTTCTTAGTTATTTGTCTCTTTTGCACAAATTGAATTAACATGTGCTATTTAATTTAATTAATTTTTGTTTTAAATGTATATATGTATGTGTATGTACTTTATTATAAAAAAATAAACAAATTAAAAAAGTTTATTACTAAAAATTACTTGTTTGTAGTAGAAGAAAATTTTCCGGGATTCACGTGAAAATTTATAAATTTCCCGGGGATTCCCAAACCCTACTTGCATCACACAAGAATATTTTGAATTTAATTTTGACGACTTCAATTTTATTCAATTTTATTTAATAAAAATAATTCTGTGTTTAAGAATCCGCACTTTTAAAAATATTCATATTATCTTTAATATTTTAGTTTCGGTGTTGCGCTATTTATAAAAATAATTAATGCCTGTGGTTGACTGAACCCACCTGAAAAGCCTATTTCTCCAAAAAAATTACTTTTAGTTATTTTTTTTAATTAAGAAAACAAAATAATTAGATTTTGTATGTTCTTATTTTAGTTATAACACAGCACCTTGGTTGGTTTTAAGAAGCAAAACCCTGGTATGAATGAAACACTTTCACTTTCCTTCATTCTGAGTTATGTGTAACACTCTTTCTGAATGAATGAATGGTGAATTAAAAGAATGAATTAATTCACATTAACTTTCTGAAAGAGAACGAACGATTCACTCAAATGAAACATCTTGCCCAAAACTAAATTATAATATAACGGAAGAACATTTATTTTTGCAAAGCTGAGTAAGTCAGGATTAACTGTTGCTAATTTGTCCGTTTAGGGTCCAGTCTATATATGTATGTACCTCTGACACTATCCAGCTAAAAGCATTTAACAAAACAGTATTGCAAAACGTTGACTATACAGACCAAAAGGCAACACAATAACCACAATAAGACCCACTACGAATGTTTTAGTTCAGTCGTGTGAGTAGTTCGAACGAACCAGTTTGTTCGCAAACTATAACATCTGCAAAAAATAATTCATGTTGATAGTTTTGAAAACTTATTTGAATGTATTTTATTTACATTTATAAATCTACTTAATTAAAAAAAAAAAAAAAAAACAACAGGGAAAACATTATATTAATCAATGGTACATTACAATGAATAAGAATGCAAACTTTCATGATAACTATATATGTATAGATATTTTTACATTTATTTATATAACATACAAAAAAGTCTTTCTGTGCTAAAACGTTATTATACGTAATTTAGCAAAACACTAAGCAGAGGCCAAGCTCTTTACTTTCTTTGCTGCTAACAGGATGGCAATATACCGATTTGCTGAAGGCAATGCTTGGCGGCAACCATTTTTGCCTCCTTTTTTGTGTTGCAAGCTTTGTCGGGCGTAAACGTTTGACCATTGACTTGAACCGAGAACAAAAACATTTTGCTATGCGATGGTCCTTTTTCATTGACAACCGTGTACATCGGCGGGGTCCATTTTCGTTTCGAAGTTAATTCATTGAGAAGACAGACAGGGTGTTTTTCCTCAAGGTTTTGTTGCACGGTAAGACTGGTATGACCGCCACGTCGCTTGGCGGGAACTCCTTTTCGATTACAATCTTCGGTGGCAACTAGACCACGTTTGTCAAGCTTGACATCGAGTAAGAGTGGCTGAAGAGAACCATTCTTTTCGCGTCCTAAGCCTTCACCAGGTCTCCAGCCCATTTTTTGCAATAAGTGCATGCCCATGCCGCCAGTCACTGGTTTTGTGGATGTCAATTGATCCCGGCGCGCCCACACCTGAGGGCCAGAATTCAGTTCATTTGGCTTTAGAACATTTACGCCTGTGCTGCCCGTAAATTGTCCAGGTATGTGCTTTGAAGAGGCCCATGAGCTCATTTCTCTTTGAGAATTATACATCATTTTAATGGCTTCCGAGTCCATTGGATTTTCCTTAAAATTCAATGTTACATAAAATATATATAAAAAACAGAAGAAAAATGATTTTAAGCAAACAAACTGCGGCAACAAATTTTCAATTGCTCAACAAACATAATACCTGTAATCTTCTCATAGCATTAAGCCTTTTCGAGATGATAGATGACACATCTAGTGCTGCAATATTCATTTGAGGGAAAATGGAGTTATTCGTTGATGGCACGGGCACATCTGGTACAAACGCAGGGGTTGACATTAAGTTTTTCGTGTTGGGTAGCGGTGCAACACATGGTGCAGCTGGGGTAGGAACTACAGCCGCAGGAGCTACAAGTGTTGGGGTTTCGCTTATCACCTTGCTACTATTATCTTCTGTTGGTGGCACAGCAGCTGGCATTTCCGCAAGCGTTTCGACATTTGGTGGCGGTACAGGTAACGCCTTAAATGCGGGTTCTTGCTCTTCCTCCAGAGGCAACGGTTTACCCAGAGCATTTTTAGGTGCAGTTCCTTTGAATATCGTTGTGGACTGCAAAGCCACCGGCAATGCTGGTAGTGGTACCAAGCTCTCTTTAGCTTCTACCGGCACCCAATGTTCAGTCATCCGGTGCTGTTGGCCAGAAGATACAGGAAATTGCATAGTTATAGCTTTTGTTTGCTCTTCTGTTTTTGCTAAAACGGGTAAAATTGGCTTTGAGTTGCGTATGTGCATGACTATTGGTTCTCTTTCTTTCAATAGGAACGGGTGATGAAAGGCTTTAGAGTTACCAGCCTTGTCAACATCAGAGTCTTCATCAGATGAAAGATCTGATAGATTTTCTCCATTCGAAATCTTTTTACAAAATTCGGTCAAATCCTCCACAGTACGGCCGCCATAACGCATTTTAAGTAACACCTTGTCCTTAATTTCTTGGGACATATTATCACAGCCTGGCAGGTTACCACGTTTGAACATGCTTATAGCATTTTTCCGAGCTATTTCTAAAAGGCGCTTTTTGTCAATGCCTAAATCATGAGACCGTGAGCGAGATCGTGAACGAGAATAGTGGGAGTGGTATCGTCTTGAAAAACCTCGGTTGCGGTAAGAGCTATCACGATCTCTGTTGCGATCCCTGTCTCGCTCGCGATAGCGATCTCTGCTATGATCACGGTCTCGTTCCTTGTCACGACTACGACTACGTTTAGCACCACCATAAAAACTATTGTGGATTATTTTCTTAGAGTTATCGCTACGAGTCTCTTTCTCCTTTAGGTAAGTCTCCTCATCCGACAGAGAAATATCGGAAATTTGACCATCTTCTGAATACCTGCAAGATTTTCTCTCCTTAGGTTCACTTTTAATTTTTTTCTTTTCATTTCTTTCGCGAGAGTGTTCGCGCTCTTTAAAACTATTGTAGAAACTATTAAATCTACTTCCCTTGTCCTCTGTTTTGTAACGCTTAGAAGAGCTGTCTAATATTTGATCTTCTTTATCATGATATCTCTTACGATCAGTGGAGGATTTTGTTAACCTTTCCTGCTTTTCTAACGATGCTAACAACTTCTTTTCCTCTTCTTTGTTTTTTACCTTTTCCCTGCCTCGATCGCTTTCTTTGATTTTATCTGGTTCCACTTTCTTCTTATCAAGTTTTGACTTTTCTTTATCTTTTGATCTATCCTTTTCCTTATCTTTACTTTTGACCTTATCCTTCCTATCCTTGGAGCCATCCTTATGTTTATGCTTATGTTTCTTCTTCTTTTTGTGCCTCCCATCACTTTCTTCGAGGCACAAATCTGCTCCATCCGTTTTATGTTTCTTATGCTTCTTTTTCTTTTCCTTTTTGTGTTTTTTTGCCTTTTTAATCAAACTCTTATCGTCCAACAGTTCTTCGGGAGGAGCGGCATTGAATACTTGGAAAAGTTCTGTTAAAATTTCATTTGAGCTTTTAACTGGCTCTATATTTGTTTTCAAATCTTGTTCATCTTCATCATTTTCTGCATCATCTCCCTCTTCGGAGCTGCTTTCAGAATCATTGGAATCTTCTTCATTGTCGTCCGAATCTTCTTGTGTTTCTTTATCTGCCGAGTGACCGTTTGGCTCCTTAAATCTAACGCCCGGATCAGGGGGCTCAAATTTGATATTTGCTTTTAATAATTCGATTTTATTTTCAATTTCAAAATCTATTTTTTCTTCTTTTACTTTAACTATTGGGTTAAGGTCTGCATTGCTTGAGCAATCGTTGTTGTTTGCTTTTTCAGAGATATCGCTCGACGATGTCTGGGCCATTTTTATCCTCAGTTCTTACTAATTTTATTATTCAACAGTTTATGCAGTAATTGAATTGTACTTCAATCAAAAAATTAAAATTCTTTTAACATTTTGCTTGCAAATTCTTAAATTTTCTATAATTTCCACTCATTTATGAAATGTCAAATAGCCGGAGGTGTGTTTAGTTGGCACTATAATGTACTCGGCATGTTGCCAGATGAATTCAAAATGGTCAGACTTGAGAAAGATTACAACTTTAGTTACGCGGCTTTTAAGCTCTAAACTTTTCGAACATTATTTAATCGAGCCCATTGGGCCATATATGATTAATATATACATACATATAAATTGTAATAAAAAGCATATAACTGAAAGTATTATTAACAATTCATATTAAATCTAGTATTATGTATGAGCTTTTTTTATATATTCATAAACTTAAAATTGATAACAATAAACATTTTACAAGTTATTAAGATATTTGTACATACTTTAGACCCCGTTCTCAAACAACATTTATCATCAACACTAGCCAATTAAGAATAAGTTGAATTCATTAAGTACGAAATATTTAAGTTTGATAATCGAAGAATTCAATTTAGTTCTAAGAGTTGATTTTGACATGTTAAACCTTTTTAAACGTAATGCTAGAGAGTTCCATATTCTGCAGATTCTAATTAAAAAATATCTTTCAAGCGATGAGTCTTCGGAATAATTATAGTAGGGTTCCTAGTAGGCTTAGAAAATATAAAAATTTCGGACAGGGTAGGAGGAGATTGCGATGCAAATAATTTAAAGCAGAGTCAGTAAAGCATAAATTTTTAGAAAATTGTTAAATGAACATTTAAAAAATAGTTTAACATAGCCTGATGTGTGCATAGATATTCTAAGTCCGAAGGCATATCTGACAACTCGGTTTACTAAAATTTTAATACGGTTCCGATTTGTTTTTGATGTACAACTGTACACAGAAAGGCAGTAACGAATCTGTGGCATGAGAAGTGACTGAGCTAAAAGACGACGTACTGACAAAGGTGCAAAATAGTCAGAGTTGTATAGGCATCTCAAAACAGAATTTATTTTGGAACTGAATATATGAATATCAATATATCAATATCAAAAAGCAAACTTTTATCCAACGTAATTCCAAGAATCCTGATGGCGTCAACAAAAAGAACTCATGTTAAAACCAAAAACATTTCAAACCTCTTTATATTGGTGCAAAAGTTCCATGGTGTTTCTTACCTCGACCTCCAACAACACACATATTTTTCATCAACATTTTCGCGATGTCATTCTGCCGGCGTTATTACTTGTATCAAGACATAGCAGCATATACTGTGGCCCATGATACAATTAACAAGGTAGCCTTTTCGCTACAATAAGAACAACTTCAATAAAAATAACATGCATTTTGTTTTTGTACAACTTATGCAAACTGTCAAAAAGACGCCACTTCTACATTTACAGAAGAGAGATGAACAAAGCTTACTCGGATTCGCTATCTTGTTTTGGCTGCCTTTTATCTCTGAATTCTCCTGACAACCTAAAGTAGACAGATGATTAACGGTTTAGCTGATGAGGCTACCTTATTAGTTGTACCATGCAGTCAGCTGTAATGCTAACTGGTATCGAGCTGTCTTGATGTATTAATTCATTCCGAAATCAAATTATTAACAGTTCAGCTAATGAGACTATCTTATTAGTTGTATAATAGTTTGGTTAGTTATATATGATATTTGCTATGGCTATAATTACCAAATTTATTGCACGTGTGGTCCCATGCGATAGATGGAGAGGCAGTAGTGAGTGGTAAATTTGGGTTAATTTTGTATATTTATATTTGTTAAGAAACCAGCGCTTTTTAAACGCTTTCATAAAAATCATTGACAGCTTTGCTTTATTTGACAGCCGCAGCAGAAAGCAGTTGGATAAAAACTGCGATAAACTTTATTAACTTGGCAAAATAATTAAAAAACGACGCGTATTCATTTGTTTATGGTGGAAAAAAAACTTGGTAATTTCAAAAAGACAACAATATATTTATTCCAAAATGAAGGAGTAAACAAATATTTTGTACCTTTAAAAGTTTTAACAATAAAAACTTACACGGGGTGTGGTTAAAAAGGAGCTTTACATAAATAGCAACAAAAAATATTTTACGGTTTGAGAAAATTTAGGAAGTGGAAAAAAAACGTATATGAAGTTATAGCAATGCAAAATTATGAATATATTATTTTGAATAAAACGTGAAATGAATTAATTAAAAGTACATAATTGTGACAAACTGGTATTTAAAAGAAGTTTCTTTTTTTCTGTATGCAAATTGGAGAAGATAAAAGGAACGTAAACCACGAATTCGTATACAAATGCATATGTGTGTACATACATGCACATGCATGTGTATAACTAATTGATGTGATAAAAAAAAACAGAAAGTGGTTTTGTAAATTTATTCAACGGATGAATTAAATATCAGCAAACAATTGTTTTTCATTTAAATATTTCAAGAAAATACTCCTGACGAGAAGATTTGGTGTGCTAATTTTAAATGTACCAAATCATAAAGAAGAAATATAAATACAAATACCAATTGTCTTCTTTACAACAAAGCGAGATAAAAGTTCATAACAAAGCAGGCAATGTACTAGCATAATCAAAAATCAAGTAACAAACTCCAAAGCGATCATTTAAATTTTCGGAAAGAAATGTCGCGGCTGGCAGACTACTTCGTGATTGTAGGATATGATAATGAAAAAGATCGTAAGTGATGAATTAAGTGTTAGCTCTCAAATCAAATTTTTATATATGTACATTTTTTCCAGGTACAACTACAGATAACCAGCTGTTAACATGCGGCAAGATTATACAACGTTTTCCTGAAAAGGATTGGCCAGACACTCCCTTTATCGAAGGCATAGAATGGGTAAATACATATGTATATGCAAAAATCCTGCAATCGAAATTTTTATTGAGAAAACATTACCTTAGTTTGCTTTTAATCGACCCTATTAGGACTTGAGACAATAGGGCTTGGGGATAGATAGTGCCCATAGTGGATTCAAATGTGTGACCAACTATGCCAAAAGCTATCAAATAATCGATGGCACAATATCGATTCCTAATGTATATGTGGAGTTCTTTTTTTTTGCCGAAAAAGGCTCAAACGTGAAAAAACCAAGTTTTTTTTCAATACCTTTTGTCCAGCTATGAGTATTACGAAAAAATTTTAATATTTCAACACCGTAACTTCCTAGCTAAACATTACCTTGATTTAATTTCAAATACTTCTAAGGTACACTCTAAAAAATAATCGTGTAAATTTACGAACATTTAGCTAGTAGCAGAAAAGTTGCCTCTCTTAAAAGTCGCCACTTTACGCGCACAGGCTTTGGAAAAAACTAATTTTTGCTTTTATCTGTGATGCCCTTTAGTTTTCAATACAACTGTTTTCCGAACTATGAATGTATATTGTTTTGAAATGCTATAATAATAAGTCTTTCAACGTTTGATCATGCAGAACTGGAGAGTTACAGCAAGAAATCTCCTCGTATACACCGTATATACATATCATTCTTTATGTTTCGCAGGCTGCCGGCCATGAGATCGGCCCACTTGGGTTTTAGAAAGATCCCAATACTTTGCAATATGAATATTATGCTTTCAGGGTATTTATTTTCATGCATAAACAAAAAAGTTACATAGGTTTTGAAAAAACAGTATTCGTAGGTTTAAAAAATTATTTCATATTTAGTTTTGCAGTACATACTGCGTATTGAGTTAAAATTACTCAGGGAGTTATTTCCCCCAACGATTTTTTTCCCTTCCATACAAATCGACCCAGGTGACATGCATTGAAAAATACTTCAAGGAAAGATGTGTGAGAGTTGTTTTGTAAACCAAAAAAGTTAGTATATTAAATGTGTTATTAATATCGACCTTTTTAAATTAGATAAATTGATTCCTTTTGTGGTGTCCAACCAAAATGGGCTTTCAAGGTCATTAGTTTATATTTTCATTTAAAAGAAAAATTAAATTTTTTCATTTAAATCGTTCCCGACGTTTCGTTGGCTAACTTTTTATTTAGTGCAATTTTTCTTTAAATAATGATCTTACATTATTTAAATTGTACATGCATGTAAATATATCACAGTTTTGCATTGTAAACTGGACAATCACAAACACAAAAATAAATAATTGGTAAAAAAAACTAATTATCACAAGAAGATATCACAGGTAACCAACCAATCTCACTAATGTCAACTAACTTAGTATTTTAAGTTTTTTTGTGAAATTTCGTCAACTGCCTCAAATTGGTAATCATGCACTATCATGCACGAAATTTTAATTTTAAATCACGCTCATTTCGACAATTCCGGTAGCCCATTTAGTGTCGGTCTGCCCAAGTAATTTGCTCTCTTGTCAGAGAGTTGGGCATCGACAGAGAAAATGTTCGAAACGCTCCTCCTCCTCATCTCTGCAGAAATCATTATGAGGAAGATTTGTTCTTCTTGACAACTTCCCGTTATAACAGTCACAAGGTTGTGAAGCCTATGACTCGGAAAGTTCAACAAGGCCACAGGTCTCCTATACTCATACCTGGGCCATGTGAGCCCCGATATTCGACAGCTGATCTCATTCGACCACCTTTCCTGCGCAGTTCTTAGCAGCTGTCGTTGTATTAGCTGTTTGCAACTATTGAGGGGAACACCGCCTCCTGCTGTAGTCGGCAACCAGATCTTGCCAGTTCATCCGCTACTTCATTTCCGGACACACCGTTATGTTCAGGTACCCAGCGAAGCTCCAGGTCTGAATGTCTCGCTATTTCATTTAGAGATATCCGGCATTCATGAACCAATCAAGATGTTGTATAAACACCCGCAAGCGCGTTTATGGCGGCCTTGCTGTTAGTACAGATTATGATATGGCCCTTCTCATCGCCGCAACTTCGGCCTGAATGACGCTACACTCATCTCGTAGCTTAATAGCCTTTTTACACTGACGCACATCTTACATCTTTCATCAATTTGCAAAGATGTTTACATCTTCCCATAAGAGTTATACAGGGCGAAAATTCTACATCTTTCTACATCAGCAGAAGATGATCCTTTCTCATTTTGTTCCATCTTACATCTTTCGATTTTTTTAGTGCCATCACTAAAAAAAATTGCAGAAAATCGATTGCTTTTGTACCACCACTAGCAAAATGACATTTCAGAAAACAAATTTAACATAAAAAATAGCGAAACATTTCAGTTTTAAACATGCCCTGCAACAACATTACTTATTAACAGAATAAACTTTTGTTCTCTTTATATATGTATATATAACTATCTGGCCAAGATACATATCCAACTACAAGGATCACGCTTTTTTTTCTCTTCGGATCCCATTTTTAATTTGAAATTGTTTACTATTAGTATTATTATTTTTTATATTATTTTTACATTACTACGATTGTTACTACTTTAATCATTTATGGCCCTATGGGCTCTATTAATTGTCAAAGAAATGAAATGAAAAATGTATTTTGTTATAATTTTTAATTAATTATAAATAAATTCATTTTAACTGCAGTGCAAAAGAAAGCCCATCGTATGGTCAATAAATAAGGAGAATATAGAACATGTTGCTTGACCTATGAAAAGAAAAACGTCCAAAAGTCCTCCTTTGTTAGGGTTACGTACTCATCAGAGTGAAACGGAACCCTATTACGGAGACAAGTACGTCCGTCCGTCACAGCATCCATTCTCCGAAAGGGTAAGAGCTAGAGAGCTGAAATTTTCACAGGATGTTGTTGTACCTTGCCGCTACAACATCAAATACTAAAAACAACAACAAGTCGAAAACTACCAGGTGTCCCCATACACCGAAAAGTTACAATTAGCTATAACTCTTGAACCGTAAAAGATAGAAAGCTGAAATTTGCATAGTGTATGTATTTATAGATGCTTTACAATAACAAAAGCTAAAGACAACAACAAGTTGAAAACTACCAGGTGTCCCCATACAATCTAAAGTAACAATAAAGCCCGTATGATACTTCATTTTTCTTTCATTAATTGGTATAGAATTGATAGAAAGAAACAGCAATTGCTAGAAAGAACCAAATATACAAAACGCAAACAAAACTGGCATCTTTTTTGTAAGTGTTGTATTCTTTTTATTTCAAGAAAGCGCTAGGAAATAAAAATTTTCCAAAAAAGAAGCGTTAAATCGCAAAAATTGTCCATAAACCGCTGACACAGCAACATTCAAGTTTGAAATGTCAATTTTAAGTTGAAAAATTTTACATTTTTTTTGACATAATCTCATTTTTTATCGATAACTTCAACAAAAATGTTGACAGTTTTGCATTTATCTTAATATAGCTGAACGCGTTGCACATACTAAATTCTACTATTACATTATATTTGCACTGTTCTCCAAAATTTTAACAATGCAAGAAAAATGTAGTGTCATACGGGCTTTAGCCGTAGCTGCTAAACTGTAAAATACAGAGAGCTGAAATTCGTACAATATATGTATTTACATATCCGTTACAACAACAAATGCTAGAAACAACAACATGTCGAAAACTACCAGGTGTCTCTATACAACGTAAACAAACATTAGCCGTAACTTTCAAACTGCAAGAGACAGAGAGACGAAATGTGCACAATATATTTACTCGCATATGACCTACAATTACAAATGCTAAAAACAACAACAAGTCGAAAACTACCAGGTGTCCCTATACAACGTAAAGTAACAACTAGCCGTTACTCTCGAACCGTGAGAGACAGAGGGTTGAAATTTACACAATATGTGTATTCACATATGCTCCACAACAACACTTGCTAAAAACAACAACAACTGTAAAACTAATAGGTGTCAACGTAGAGTAATAACTATAACTCTCGAATCGTAAGAGATAGAGAGCCGAAATTCGCTCAGTGTATGTATTCACAGATGCCTTACAACAGCAAATTACAACAACAACAACAAGTGGAAAATTACTAGGTGTCCACATACAACATAAAGTAGCTGTAAAAACAGAGAGATGAAATTTATAAAATATACATACGTATGTATTCACATACGCCATTCCATACATACCTTACACATACATACGTACGGAACCCTAAGTGTGCGAGCCAGCCTCGTACTTGACGTAATTTATTATTTTTCACAAAATTTTTGCGTCTTCTTTTTTTGACATCTAAATAAATGAAAGATGTTGTCAATGTAAACGACTGTTTCACATTTTCAACATCTTCCATGCGTTTCACGTGGATGTCAGTCGGTGTAAAAAGGCTATAAAACATGGCTTAAAGACAAATGGGTTGTTGAATCTCAGGTCTTTTGTGTTTATCGACTGGCAAAATCATTTACAAGTTATGCTTTTATACATACATAGTTATGTCGTGCAGTTGCTCTATTTATCAGCGCAAAACTACAGCCGATAGAAGAAAACAGAGGTCAGATTTGACCTCAACTATCTCAAATTAGTACAGATCAGCTACAAAATTCCATATAATCCAAAAAAGCTTGATTTTGTCCCGTTGTGCTACCAATTCTATATTTTTGTGTACACAAGTTTCCATTTCGTAAAATTTTATTGCGTAAATAGGGTTACAGCTCAAAAACGCATTTATAATTTTGAGATCACAGATCGTAAAAAGCACAACTTACTGCCTGTTCCTCAATGTCGAAGTCGTGCGATTGTTTGCATTCTAAGCGAAAGAAAATCATTTTGGGTTCCTCTATGATGTTCTTTTATTCGAACGATGGCTCGATTTACGAGTCGAAAGGACGCAAGTGTTTTCATACAAAATCCGATTCCTCTATTTCGATCGTGTCGTCAGGACTGCGAACACAAACGTCGAAATCAATCACTTGCTGTTTTACTATCGAGTGGGTGTTTTTATAGAAAACATTTTATATTTATTTGTTAAAAAACTGGCTAATAAAACTAGAAAATCCACATAATTTTCATTTTATTTAGTAAATCTATTAAACAATTATCATATGTATGTATGTATGCAGTTTTCCTAATCAGTTCACTTGTGCGCTGAATGGAAGAAAATCCTGGTTTTACCAGAGGAACACCCGTGTTCAGTGCACAGTCATAACCAGATATCCCAATAGTGACTTTTGAAAGGGGTCGGCTTTAGTATAATGGTACCAATTGCCCTAAAATGAAAAAGTGTGCTGCCAGATGCTTACAGATTTTGTACGCGAAGCCGGTGTTGGTTATACGATGGAGGAGAAAATTCCTTAGCCCGACCGAAGGCCGGTTGTCAAGAAAAAAATTTTCATACCTCTGAAAATTTTTTTTTCAATTTAATGTAAAAAATACGATTTTGGATGCTTGAAACCGTTTACTAATTCGCGATTTTATGTTCTGCGCAAACACTTTCCTCTGGCAACACTGTTCTACCAACATTTTCATACTTTTCTTAGTAAATTCCGCAACTTCAACATCGAATTATTAATAAACTAAAAGCCTGCGGCAGACTTTGACTTTTGTGTTGGTAGGTCCACGACCACCTCTACAAACCTATTAAACTCATTTCTTTCAAAGCCTGGCCCCGTATTCTAAAGTTTCCCCGAAAACATGAATGAAAAGCTTTGAAAACTAAGTTTTAAACATATTTCATGTACTGCTATTATTTGTTTGCATTAGATTTGCACTGAATTTTCTAACCAAAAATCAAATGTCAACAAATGCGGAGTCTACAAACAGAGATAGCTATATAAATACTTTCATGTTTGCTGTCCTTCACTGGATGCACCAGCACTGCAAGGCTGCCACTTTCATGAAATTTGACAGAAAATTGGTAATTTATGTAGTCCGGCAGAGCTGGTGACCCTTCTCGTCAAAGTGCTTTTTAAATGTCTGTGCAAAAAAATACTTTTAAATTTTAAAACACCCCAAAAACTATTTCCACACTTTCAAAATATGTTTGCTTTTTTATTTTGTACTTATTTATGTACATATGTACTCGTATTTGCTTTGGCTTGTCAGATACAGCTGACCAGTTTTAAGAAGGGTTGCATGCACACAAGAGCAATTTAGTAGTTTTTGTCAAGACTTGAATAAGAAAATCAACCAAAACTTTAATGTGCCGATCTGGTATGTCTGTAAAGTAAATGGAAAAAATTTCATGACGTAAGCCCATGCGAACGCAAGCTGTCGAAATAGAAGAATCCAAATTGATTCGAAATCGTGCGACTACATTTCGATCGCTTACATTTTTTTGCGATATTGAGAAACAGGCAGTTAACCTTCTCTCAAGAGCTGAGTACACAAAATGCTTGTACGTTTTTTCACACAATATAAACAAATTTTTAATACAACTACACGTCTCTAGTTTGTGGCAGCTCTTGAGGCAGCATTAACCCAAGTGGGATGTGTTGTAGTTACCACTAGGATCTTCATTAGAATAATGTGAAGTTTTACAAGGTATATAAAGTTACTTATAAAGTAATAATAAAATTTGAAAGATAAGTACAGGCTTATTAGGTTTTCTACAATTGCAAAGTAGTAATCATAATTACAACATGATGCTCTTATTACTGCCAGCCTGCGAAATATAGCAAAGTCATAAAAAGTCGCGGCGTCCTTCATATGTTAATCTCTTCATGTATTTATATTTATAGTTAAGCTATTAATTCAGGTCGAAAAATGAATTTTAAGAATTTTTCAAGTCTACTGATGAGTTGATTAGCAGCAACGAAATGTCGTCGGCATATATACAGCTGAAAAAGACAGCAAACGTTTTGAAAAGGTTCATTTTTGGACCTGAATTAATACATTTCATTTGGCTCTTAAAGCAAATATATAATCAAGTTCATATTTGTATAGTTAAGCTACATATTTATAAAGACTGCAATTGTTTTGTATCCCTTTCAGTTTTGTCAACCATTAGGTTGGAACCTCTCGTACGAAAAACATGAACCTAAATTCTTTACCTCCGTTCTCACTGACATCGATGCTAACAAACATTATTGCGCCTGCTTGAGTTTTCACGAAACTCTCGCCATAACACTCAATAAGAAAACAGTCGACGAAGAAGATGAAACCATATCCACCTCAACAAAATATCAGAACTCATCACCACTCAATTCTATCGGCTTAACGCCGGTAACCACATCCACCACAGCAGCAACAACATCAACGAACAATGGTTGTGCAAATTCAACGACATCCGCTGCTATCAATGCTACAACATCACTTATATCGCATCATAGCGTTATGTATGCTCCAAAATGTTTAGTACTAATATCGAGACTCGATTACGCCGAAACATTCAAAAACTGCCTCGGCACTATATACACGGTGTATATTGAAAATTTGCCATATGCATTGGAGACACTGATTGGAAATATATTGGGTTGCATACAGGTGCCGCCAGCCGGCGGACCACAAGTTCGATTTTCGATAGGGGCCGGAGATAAACAATCGTTACAGCCACCGCAATCATCATCGTTGCCCGTAACGGGTACATCTGTCAATTTTTTGTTCAAGCAGTTGGGTAAGTAAATCTATTACTACATACATATGTACATAAATATGTTCATATACAGTAAGGGACAAAATCGTTCACGAAATTGAATTCATTGAGAACTTGTTCAGAATTCTTTGTTTAAATACATGTTAAGACAAACTTTTTAATTAAATTAAATACATTATTTGTCCTTAATACAAAATTAAAAAAAACTTTAAGTAAATAAAGAAACTTGTTGATTTAAAATACACTTGTACGAAAATTCAAGTGTGAACAATTATGTCCACTGAAGGAAAAATTCACTTTTTGCGGACTCCAATATTTTGTGTGCCCTCTCCGTACTTTTTTTATTGCTTTGATTCTCTTTGGCTTACTTTTTATAAGGTTACTGAGAGTTTGCGGATCGATTATCTCCCAGGCTTCAATACAATGGGTTTTAGGTGGTGCTTTTGTTGAAAAAATCCTCCTTTTTAGGATGAACCACAGATGTTCGATTGGGTTGAGGTGCGGGGACTGGGGTGGCCAATCTAAAAGTTTGATACCATTTACTTCAAACCATTCCTTTATTATTTTTGCTGTATGCTTCGGGTCGTTGTCTTGCATAAATATATCATTTTGACCCGGTTCTAAACCAAATATATCGAGACTGGGTAGATATGAGTCTTCCAAAATGGTAATGTAGTCCTTCGCACACATTTTGCTTTTATACGTCGAGGTACCCCCAGTTGATTACCACGAAAACATCCCCAAGCCATCAAAGATCCACCTCCAAATTTCATCGTTTGGCATATGTTCCGTTCCTTTGGTCCAACATTTTTGACAACCCATGTCCATTGACGCCCATCTGAAAATATTCGGTTAATTTTGGTCTCATCTGACCATGTAACACGCATCCAGTCGTCAATCGTAAGAATTTGGTACTTTTCAACAAACTCGAGTCGTTGTTTTCTGTTGCTCTCACTCAAAAGCGGTTTCTTGGGCTTCGCTCTCGCTACTAATCCAGTAGTTTTTAGACTTCTACGTACAGTTTTGGTACTTACAGATAGATTTTGCTCTTCATTGGGAATTTGCTTAACCTCAACTGCAGTATCAGCTATACCAGTCACAATTCTCGAGCATCCGCAGCTGAAAGCTTTTCTGATCGACCTGCTGGATTGCTTTTGATCTCCAAATGGGACTGTTTTTTTATTTTGTTGATAAATCCAAACGACATGTTATATTTTTGAGCAATCTTCCTGCCACCAAATCATTTACCACATTTTGTTTCAGGAAATCATTTACCACATTTTGTTTTGCTTAAATATTAAGAAACAGGCTAACGGTATTTTAGAAAAGATGTTGCCACACAAAAGATAACTTAATGTCATATGATCTCAGAAACTCAAAGAGTTGCCAGACTAATAAATTTTAACATTTTTCACACACATAGATTTTACAAATAAATTCGTGAACGATTTTGTCCCTAACTGTTAAAACTGTTAAAAAAACAATAAGTAGTATTGACCTCTCGAACAAAACAGACGCTTAAAATACAACCTTCAACATAAGCCTCCGTTCTTACGTTTTCTTTAAACTCATTTTATTTATTTATTTATTCACTTTATTCATATTTATTTTTCAAATGGCGTGATCAGAATCCATATCGGCAGCACATACACGATTTTCAAGTACATTGTTGTTGTTGTTGCCGACGGTAGTACCATTTTTGAAAAACGTCCCATCAACATAACAGGCAATAAAATATTTCTAATACAATTCAGTGGGCTTTTAAATGGAAAAAGGTTAAATAAATTCTCCATGCAATAGACAAAGTTATTCCAGTTTCTTAATACAGCGAAATAATTAACCTTATTGTGTTTGGCATAGTCTAAAACGACAGCTGTCGTTGTTGCTACACTTTTCTACACTTTTGACAATCAAATATGTCAACTACGATTGCAATTTAATGGTCTTCCTAAAGTAGAATTTTGGAAAAAATTTTATTTTTTGCAAATCATATCACCATTTTTCAAAAACGCCAGCCTTAATAAGAGTGAATAAAACTAGTTTGGTTGGGTTTTGAGTAGCTGAGAAAAAGTGACCTGTTGCGACAAATATTTCTCTTGATATCGTAAATTTATTATTGAAAAAATAAATTTAATTTCTTTCAGGCATTAAAAATGTATTAATTTTACTGTGCGCCGTTATGACTGAAAATAAAATACTCTTTCATTCGAAAAGCTATTCCCACCTGACCGAGAGTTGTAAAGCTTTAGTGGCTCTCATGTATCCTTTTCGTTATACGCATGTGTATATTCCGATTTTACCCGCACCTCTAACCGAAGTGCTGTCAACACCAACTCCCTTCATTATGGGCATACACAGTTCTTTACAAACTGAAATTACAGATTTATTAGATGTCATTGTTGTGGACTTGGATGGCGGTTTGGTAACGATACCGCCGTCTTTAACGCCGCCAGTACCTGTCTTCCCTTCACCGCTGTGGGAACAAACGCAGGAGCAGCTCACTATGATATTATTTCCAAATTTGTCGCAATCAGATTTGGCATTTCCATCACAAGGAAAACCTACCAATTACCCAAAAACCGAAGCTGTCATTGACAAAGAATTGAGGGCAATTTTTATGCGTCTCTTTGCTCAACTATTGCAGGGCTATCGCTCATGTTTGACCCTCATACGTATACATCCAAAACCGGTGATAACTTTTCATAAAGCGGGCTTTTTGGGTGCCCGAGATCTGATAGAAAGTGAGTTTTTGTATCGTGTTTTGGACAGCATGTTCTTTACAACATTTGTGAACGAGCGTGGTCCGCCCTGGAGGCCTTCAGATGCCTGGGATGAACTTTATAGTTCCATGAACGAGCTGTTAAAATCGGAGGCCAACAATAAACGTCTTTTGTGCATACACATCTCGGAACTGGGTAAAGTATTATTTGAAAATGAAATACCCAATCAACAAATGTATGTTCAGAAGGTGTTACGCCCGCCGGAAGGCTCTTCGCATCGCATTCATCAACCCGCTTTTCCTCATCTTAGCTCGGACAAGGTTGAATTGATTATAAATGATGGCATGCGTAAAAATTGCATACAACCCCGGTTGACTTCGGCACGCAACCAGAATCGTACTATTCCCATGGGACCCCGTTTACCAGAAGTATTAGATGTTCGACCCAATCTCTCGAATTCGGCGCGACGCTTAGAAGTATTGAAAACTTGTGTATCCTATATATTCGAAAATAAAATTGCCGATGCTAGAAAACTTGTACCGGCCGTTACACGCACTTTAAAACACCGAGACGCCCGTTTGATATTTTGCCGTGAACTTTTTGGTTATGTGCACGGCAATAAAGCGGTGCTGGACCACCAGCAATTCGATTTGGTCATTAAGTTCATGAATAAAACACTGCAAAACTCCTCGGGCATTGATGAATACACAGTGGCAGCTGCTTTGTTGCCCATGTCAACCATATTTTGCCGCAAACTATCGACAGGCATAATACAATTTGCCTACACTTGCATTCAAGATCATCCCATCTGGAAGAACTTACAGTTCTGGGAATCCACCTTCTATCAAGATGTACAAACTCATATCAAAGCCTTGTATATGCAACACAGGCGCCTGAATGAATATAATAAGGAATCAAATTGTGTCTTAGACGATGTGCCGTTGGAAGAGCCTACGGCCTTGGAAATAACAGCTGAACAAATGCGCAAATCACCCACCATTGACGAGGACAAGAAAAAAGAGTTATCTCAATCGGAAGAATCCACTTTGTACAGTCAGGCCATACACTATTCAAATAGGATGGTTTCACTACTCATACCACCGGACGTCAACGCTGTGGGCCATCAAAAACCCAAACAAACATTTCGTTTTGATGATAATCAAAGTGTAACAAACAGGTAAGCTAATTTACTCTAATATATTTCTAATCTAACGTTTAGATTTGAAAAAATAGAAAACCAAAATTTCTTTCATATAAAGCGAGACGTTTGTCCGAACAAAATGTTGCCAGGTGTAGACGTTAAATAACGGAATTTTTTTGTCAATGAAAAATCTTCAATGTAACTTGGGGGTTACACGATCCAATTTTGCCTTTCAAGTTTTAATACATGCACACTTTTTTATACCCTTCACATAAATGTGTAAGGGTATATATAAGTTTGTGATTCCGTTTGTAACGCATTGAAATATCCATCTAAGACCCCATAAAGTATATATATTCTGGATCAGCATCAATAGCGATTACGATTGAGCGATGTCCGTCTGTCCGTCTGTCCGTCTGTCCGTCTGTCCGTCTGTCCGTCTGTCCGTCTGTAGTCGTTGAAATACCGTTTCTGAGAAAACGGTTTGAGATAGAAACCTCATTCTTTCGCTAAAACGTATGAAACCCCGGTAGTGGGTCTGCTATTGAAATTCAGTAAGATAGGTCCGCGGATAGCCGAGATATATTCAAAAAACCGGGTTTTGAGGGATATTTTGTGTAATTTTTGTATTCAGATTTTTGAAACAAATTTTTTTCTTAAAAACTAAACCATATCATTTTTAGTGCTCATTAAATCCTAAAAATGAAGGAATTTTTGAAATCGGCCCATATATATCCGAGATATAGCGTCTCCCGATTTTTAAAGAAATCGGCTTTATAAGCCAAATAAGACAACTTTTGGCACCGAAGATCAATCAAAATGGTATATATAGGCTATTTAGAGGCAAAAGTGGAAAATTTTTCCACATCGGCCCATATACACTCGAGATATAGCGCCTCCCGTTTTCTCAAGAAGTCGGCTCTAAAAGCCAAATAAAACAACTTTTGGTATCAAAAATCGATTAGAATGGAACATATAAGGTGTTTAAAAGCAAAATTGGAAAATTTTTGAAATCGGTCCATATATATCTGAGATATAGCGACTCCTGATTTTTCAAGAAATCCGCTCTTTAAGCCAAACGAAGCAATTTTTGGCACTAAAAATCAATCAGAATGGTACATATAGACTATTTAGAGACAAACGTGGAAAATTTTGGACATCGGCCCATATACACTCGAGATATAGCGCCTCAAGTTTTCTCAAGAAGTCGGCTCTAAAAGCCAAATAAAACAACTTTTGGTACCAAAAATCGATCAGAATGGTACATATAAGGTGTTTAAAAGCAAAATTTGAAAATGTCTGCAATCGGTCTATATATACCTGAGATATAGCGTCTCCCGATTTTTCAAGAAATCGGCTCTATAAGCTAAATAAAACAACTTTTGGCACCAAAAATCAATCAGGATGATACATATAGGTTAGTCAGAAGCAAAACTGGAAATCTTTTTGTCATCGGCCCATATATGTTCGAGATATAGCGCCTCCCGATATCTCAAGAAGTCGGGCCTGGAAGCTAACCGAAACAGTTTTTTGCACTAAAAATTTGCCGGAATGGTACATACAGGCTGTTTAGGGGCAAAATTAGAAAATTTTTGGACATCGGCCCATATGCACCCAACTTTTGGTACCAAAAATCGATCATAATGGTACATACATATGTATATAATATTATATACATATGTATATAATATTTGCGATCATGTATGAATGTATGTATGTATGTATGTATGTATGTATGCATGTATGTATGTATGTATGTATGTATGTATGTATGTATGTATGTATGTATGCATGTATGTATGTATGTATGTATGTATGTATGTATGTATGTATGTATGTATGTATGTATGTATGTATGTATGTAGATACGTTTGTATGTATGTAGGTATGTATGTATCTACATATGTATGTATGCATGCAAGTATGTTAGCATAAACAATTTTTTTGCTTTGGTGTAAAAATGTGTATGTATGTACATACATATGTATACACGAGCTTGAAAATGAAAGTGATATAAAGAATTGTTGAAAAAAGGGTACGCAATGAAATTCTTTTAAACAATTGCGTCTTCAAATTCATTCACACAAAAAATCATTTTGGGTTTCCCTACGTACTTACATATGTACATACACACACACACATGTGTATGATGATACGCAATAGATCATCAACAACGTGCACAAGAAAAAAATAATTTTGTAAAAGCAAGCAATGTAAATATGTATGTATGTATATATGTATGTATATAATCATTGTTTTATGGAACACACTGAAAATATTCAATAATAAAGAATTTATTTTAGCGTTTTCTATTATAGATACATACATACGTATGCATGTACCCACATACGTATGTAAGTAAATTGAAAAGAAAATCACACTTAATGTCAATGTTTAGCATTATAATTCAAAAATAATGCAATTATATGCAATTTTTTGTTAAATAAATTTTACTATAAAGTTAACTGATAAATAATTAAGAAATACATTTTGCTTTTCTTTATTTCATTGATATTAAAAAGAATTGGTGTCACCCAGTGGTTGAACTTGAGCATATTAGGAATTATTTAAATAAAAGTTTTGCAGCCTGTGTTAAATCCCGGTAGTGGATCTGATATTGAAATTCAGAAAAAATCGGCCCATATATACCCCAGATATAGCGTCTCCCGATATTTCAAGAAATCGGCTTTAAAAGCCAAATAAAACAACTTTTCGCACCAAAAATCAATCAGAATGTATGTACCATTGTGAAGGGTATTTAAGATTCGGCCCAGCCGAATATAGCACTCTTACTTGTTTTTCACTAATACGCTCACAATTTTGAAAATTGATGCAAACTTGATGACAATTTTTCCTTTCCATAGAGAGCATCAAGTCACAATCAACAAAACAGCTGACAACAATTTTTTTTCGTTCTGTCTGCAAATATTTTTTTGTTTTGTTTGAAAGTTGCAATTAAAAGTGATCAAAATTAAACAGATTCAAGCTTAAAAATAGAAATAAAAATGTTTACGTCAAAACCAACAAATATAATGATGTGCTGCGATTTATAGAGCTATACAGAAGAAATATTTACCAACCTTCTTAAGGCCGTGATTCACTATCCTACTGAATCGTACGATCTGTTAAAAATGACATGTGTGTCCAAAAAGAGTGATAGTCTGGACTAAAAGTATGCGTGTGAAAGACTTTTTGACAAGTCTGTCCGATTTGTTAATCTTTTGAAAATTTTCAAAAACTATCTTTTTCTAAGCGATCAGAGTTGCCTTTTCGAAATTGTTTACAAAAGTATAAGAGTGTGGCCGTTTTGATGCGACAGACTTCTATCAGATTTAGCTAGCAATTTTCAGTGAATGAATCGTGCGATTGAGTAGGATAGTGTAACACGGCCTTTACTAATAAAGGCTTCACCCAGTATTACCTTTCTGCCCTCTGGTTTTCTTCTTCTTCTTTTATTTTCTTTATTTCTGATAGCACTTTTAATGAAGCAGCTATTTTTAATTTTCTTCTTGACGGCATCTTGAAAACGAATTGTTCTGAAATTGCGTGCAGGCTGCACAATCACAGCTATTAATTTTATTGAATTTTGACAAGCAGTATGTGAAAAAAACTTGATAGCAAAACTTGGTCGTGTAACTGCAGTGTAAAACAGGTTTTACTTGATAACGTGTATTGTTCAGCATTTAAGTATTTTAACCACATTGAAATTCGATTGTCATAAATAAGTCCTCATCGGGGCCACAACGAGAAATTAAAAATTCAAGAAAAGCTTTAATCTCCAACTCCCCCCAACTCACAGCTAGAAGGGTAATATGTAAGACCGACTGCCACTAACATTTCACCACCAGCATTTTCCCTGAACATACCAACCGTACAAAAATCGTAATACCACTAACTGTTCCTTTCGAGGAGTCGATTGTACTGCCGCACTGTGTTGCGGCTAGTGGAAAAGTAACTTTTTTCCGATTATATTTTTCAGTGTTTTTAATGATGCAATTTTGTCACAGACATTCCAAGTAAACAAAAAACACATTAAGCTTATTTTTATGTTGGCCCGTTGATTTTTAATTGATTTTAGAAGTCAAATATACAAAATTTTCACGAAAAGAGGGGATTTCAGGGCTGTATTCAAAATGATCTCATGTGATTTTGGTGACAGATATTTTGATTCGGAAAAAAAAATCTGCCTTCGGACAAGTATCTTCTGTAAAAAAAAGGAATGTTGTTTGAGACATTTTCATATGCACCTTTTTTAGAGCGAAAACCCGACTAAAGGTCAATTTTTCCTTAAAATTTGGGTTAAGTAAGCAATATCTAAAAAGTCGCAGAGAGTCCCAGTTCCAAACCACTACAGAAATGTTACATAATTTGTTTTCAACGAACTGTGAAAAAATCAGCTGCCCATACCTGCCCTCCTGGGAGTTATAGCGATTTTAGTATATCACTCTCAGTATTTATTCCATAGAAATAGAATATGCCTGTGTTATAAAATAGTATCTTCAAAGTTTTTTATACCCTTCACATAAATGTGTAAGGGTATATATAAGTTTGTGATTCCGTTTGTAACGCATTGAAATATCCATCTAAGACCCCATAAAGTATATATATTCTGGATCAGCATCAATAGCGATTACGATTGAGCGATGTCCGTCTGTCCGTCTGTCCGTCTGTAGTCGTTGAAATACCGTTTCTGAGAAAACGGTTTGAGATAGAAACCTCATTCTTTCGCTAAAACGTGTTAAGCCCCGGTAGTGGGTCTGCTATTGAAATTCAGTAAGATAGGTCCACGGATAGCCGAGATATATTCAAAAAACCGGGTTTTGAGGGGTATTTTGTGCAATTTTTGTATTCAGATTTTTGAAAAAAAATTTTTTCTTAAAAACTAAACCATATCATTTTTAGTGCCCATTGAATCCTAGAAATGAAGGAATTTTTGAAATCGGCCCATATATATCCGAGATATAGCGTCTCCCGATTTTTAAAGAAATCGGTTTTATAAGCCAAATAAGACAACTTTTGGCACCGAAGATCAATCAAAATGGTATATATAGGCTATTTAGAGGCAAAAGTGGAAAATTTTTCCACATCGGCCCATATACACTCGAGATATAGCGCCTCCCGTTTTCTCAAGAAGTCGGCTCTAAAAGCCAAATAAAACAACTTTTGGTATCAACAAAAATCGATTAGAATGGAACATATAAGGTGTTTAAAAGCAAAATTGGAAAATTTTTGAAATCGGTCCATATATATCTGAGATATAGCGACTCCTGATTTTTCAAGAAATCCGCTCTTTAAGCCAAATAAAGCAATTTTTGGCACTAAAAATCAATCAGAATGGTACACATAGACTATTTGGAGGCAAACGTGGAAAATTTTGGACATCGGCCCATATACACTCGAGATATAGCGCCTCAAGTTTTCTCAAGAAGTCGGCTCTAAAAGCCAAATAAAACAACTTTTGGTACCAAAAATCGATCAGAATGGTACATATAAGGTGTTTAAAAGCAAAATTTGAAAATGTCTGCAATCGGTCTATATATACCTGAGATATAGCGTCTCCCGATTTTTCAAAAAATCGGCTCTATAAGCTAAATAAAACAACTTTTGGCACCAAAAATCAATCAGAATGACACATATAGGTTAGTCAGAAGCAAAACTGGAAATCTTTTTGTCATCGGCCCATATACATATGTTCGAGATATAGCGCCTCCCGATATCTCAAGAAGTCGGGCCTGGAAGCTAAACGAAACAGTTTTTTGCACTAAAAATTTGTCGGAATGGTACATACAGGCTGTTTAGGGGCAAAATTTAGAAAATTTTTGGTCATCGGCCCATATGCACCCAACTTTTGGTACCAAAAATCGATCATAATGGTACATACATACATATGTATATAATGTTTAAAAGCAAAATTCGAAAATATTTGCGATCATGTATGAATGTATGTATGTATGTATGTATGTATGTATGTATGTATGTATGTATGTATGTATGTATGTATGTATGTATGTATGTATGTATGTATGTATGTATGTATGTATGTATGTATGTATGTATGTATGTATGTATGTATGTATGTATGTATGTATGTATGTATGTATGTATGTATGTATGTATGTATGTATGTATGTATGTATGTATGTATGTATGTATGTATGTATGTATGTATGTATGTATGTATGTATGCATGTATGTATGTATGTAGATACGTTTGTATGTATGTAGGTATGTATGTATCTACATATGTATGTATGCATGCAAGTATGTTAGCGTAAACAATTTTTTTGCTTTGGTGTAAAAATGTGTATGTATGTACATATGTATACACGAGCTTGAAAATGAAAGTGATATAAAGAATTGTTGAAAAAAGGGTACGCAATGAAATTCTTTTAAACAATTGCGTCTTCAAATTCATTCACACAAAAAATCATTTTGGGTTTCCCTACGCACTTACATGTACATGTACATACACACATACATGTGTATGATGATACGCAGCAGATCATCAACAACGTGCACAAGAAAAAAATAATTTTGTAAAAGCAAGCAATGTAAATATGTATGTATGTATGTATATATGTATGTATATAATCATTGTTTTATGGAACACACTGAAAATATTCAATAATAAAGAATTTATTTTAGCGTTTTCTATTATAGATACATACATACGTATGCATGTACCCACATACATACGTAAGTAAATTGAAAAGAAAATCACACTTAATGGCAATGTTTAGCATTATAATTCAAAAATAATGCAATTATATGCAATTTTTTGTTAAATAAATTTTACTATAAAGTTAACTGATAAATAATTAAGAAATACATTTTGCTTTTCTTTATTTCATTGATATTAAAAAAAATTGGTGTCACCCAGTGGTTGAACTTGAGCATATTAAGAATTATTTAAATAAAAGTTTTGCAGCCTGTGTTAAATCCCGGTAGTGGATCTGATATTGAAATTCAGAAAAAATCGGCCCATATATACCCGAGATATAGCGTCTCCCGATATTTCAAGAAATCGGCTTTAAAAGCCAAATAAAACAACTTTTCGCACCAAAAATCAATCAGAATGTATGTACCATTGTGAAGGGTATTTAAGATTCGGCCCAGCCGAATATAGCACTCTTACTTGTTTTTCCATGCTTTTTGAAAATATTTTCCACAAAGCTAAGACTTTTTTTTGCTTTTTTTATCTATAACATGCTTTTCAGTTTCTTCAATAAATTTCATTTGGAAAGAAAACAATCAATACAAAAAATGCGGTTTCCAGCTTAATATTTATTTAATTTTAATTTTTTATGTACCAATTTTGTTCAGTGTAAATTAATATTAAGCATGAAAATGCATGTTTTGTATTGTGATTGTTTTCTTGTTTACAATATGTATATGATTTTGGCAGATAGTGCAGATAAACTTGCGATATAAATTAGAGAAGACAGGAATTCTTCGTGCTTCGCATGAAGCTTCAATATGCAGCAGCTTCATTCGCTCTCAAAATTTTGTATGACGAAGCACGTTGCTTCGCTCCTGATTAGGATATTAAGCGCAAATAGAGAGCTAGATATTAGTATTGATATCGTTTTAATATTGGCGACGATGTTGGCGTCCGCAAGCAGAATAAGAACGATTAGCATTACCATGTTATCGAATGTGATATTTATTCACTTATGGAGTAAAGTAGGCTTATAAATAAATAAATAATAGTAATTGAAAAAGTAAATCGGCATTGATGTGTTTATGTATCATTCGAAATGTTGGCGAAAAAGTATGAAATTCTTGATTGCTCTCATTTTGCCGGACTTTGCACAAAAAGTCTGGCAATATGAATGCAAACTTAAGGCCATATTCATAATAATTATTGCAAGTTTATTAAGTTTTTATTTGACGTATTTCTACGGAATATTTGTCAAATAAACGTGTAATAAATCTTCAATAGTTTTTATGGGTGTTAATGTTTTGTATTCATTTATATATCCTTTACTTTCAATTGGTGATAAATAAACATTTCTTCTATGATTTTTAGTATTCTGGAATCGCACAGTCTAAGCGAGCACTCCGACGAGGGCTTTGAAGAGAATGACGCCTCGGAAGTGGGCGTAGCTGTGGGTAAAATCGTATCCCGCTTTATAGACCGTGTGTGTACCGAAGGCGGTGTCACCTCTGAGCATATACGCAATCTGCACGATATGGTGCCCGGTGTTGTGCACATGCATATTGAATCTCTGGAATCTGTTTATCTGGAAGCTAAACGACATCCCCATGTGCAAAAGCCCAAAATACAAACACCCTGTCTATTACCGGGCGAAGAAATTGTGACAGAACATTTAAGATGCTTCCTAATGCCGGATGGACGGGAAGATGATACTCAAAGTCTGATACCTGCGGAGGGTGCTTTGTTTCTAACAAATTATCGCATAGTTTTCAAGGGCAACCCCTGTGATCCGTTGGCCTGTGAGCAAACCATAATACGCGCTTTCCCCATCTCATCATTGCTTAAGGAGAAGAAAATATCAGTTCTATATCTGGCTCATTTGGATCAAACCCTGCCGGAGGGCTTGCAACTGAGATCAAGTACGTTTCAGCTGATGAAGATTGCCTTTGATTTGGAAGTAACCCCCGAAATGATTGAATCGTTTCGCAAGATTTTGAACAAAGCTCGACATCCCATCGATGAATTTGAACATTTTGCTTTTCAATCGTATGGCACGATAGTTCACGGAGCCGCACCGCTCAAGACCAAGGAAAAATATTCAACTTTAAAGGGGTTCGCTAAGAAAACGTTGATGCGCACGGCCAAAAAGGCTGGCCTCAAGCAAAAGTTTACACCCAAACGCAAACTTTTGAACCCGGGTATGGACTTTGATACCATGATGGCGTCGGTAGAGGCTCTGGAGACCCATTCCCAAAACGACGAACTGGAAGATGATGAATTCGAGTGCAACAATGAAACATTGCCCCGCATTGCCACAGCCAAGGATGTGGAACGCATGCGCGAGAGAAATTACGTTAGGGACTGGAAGCGTTTAGGTTTTGAGGACTCGCACAGCGGTTTTCGCATAACTGCTGTGAACTCTAACTACTGTATGTGTAGATCATATCCAGCCATATTTGTGGCTCCTTTGCAAGTGCATGATGCAGCCCTAACTCACCTAGGACGTTGCTATAAGAGCCAGCGCATACCTGCGCCTACTTGGCGTCACCGTAATGGAGCTTTGCTAATAAGAGGTGCATTGCCGCACAGCAAATCCGTTATCGGCATGTTGAAGACCTCTACCGGCTCCAATACCATGTCCAACGATGTGGCCAATTATCACGAACAGGATAAATATTTCATGTCCCTCATAGACACCATGCCTAAGCCCAACATATCCTTGGCACAATACAATATATCTGGCATCAATCTGTCTATGAATTCCTTGCTGCTAAATACATCTGCCGTAGATGATTTGCATTATTTAAATACCTCCTTGACGCCCGAAGTTACACGCAAAAACAAATCGAGCCTGGCGACAGGCCATGAAACAAAACAAAAGGGTGGCACGATTAAAAATTCTTCGGCGTTATCAAACTCAAATGCTTCGGCTTATCGCAAAATACGCCTGTACGTATTGGGTGAGAAATCACAAACCAAATCAAGTGTCAATGCAGATCTGGGGGCCGAATTTATACCGGTGGACTATCCTGACATAAGGCATTCCCGTATTGCGTTTAAGAAACTAATGCGCGCTTGTCTGCCCTCAAATAACACTAATGATGCGGATCAAACATTCGCCAAGAATATCGAACAGTCCGACTGGTTACAGCAAATATCTTCATTGCTGCAGCTGTCGGGTGCGGTTGTTGATCTGATCGATCTGCAGGAAGCCTCTGTCATGCTTTCCCTTGAAGATGGTTGGGATATTACCGCCCAAATATCAGCTATAGCGCAATTGTGTTTGGATCCTTATTATCGTACAATTGATGGGTTTAGGGTTCTAGTGGAAAAGGAGTGGATTGCTTTCGGGCATCGCTTTGCTCATCGCAGTAATCTAAAGCCTTCGCACAACAGCTCAAATATTGCATTTGCTCCCACATTTCTACAGTTTTTGGATGGCGTTTATCAAATACAAAAACAATTCCCCATGGCTTTTGAGTTTAACGAGTTCTATATACGTTTTTTGGCTTATCATACGGTATCCTGTCGTTTTCGCACATTCCTATTTGATTGTGAAGTGGAAAGATTTGATATGGGCATCACATCGGTGGAGGATAAGAGAAGCACTTTGTCCACAAAACATTTGCTGGGAAATCATAAGGGTAAAAATATTGTAAATTTTAATGCAACCGAATCGAATAAGCTTCTAAGCTAAAGCTTCCAATTGTTCCATTTGCTGTGGATAATTGAACTGAAGTTCGGTTGCCAAGAAAAACCCACACGAGAATACCAACTATTTCATTGCCCAATTCTCTTTATTTAGGTAACAATGGCTCTGACGATGAATCTGCTGTTTATCCGGTTGATCTGCGCAGTAAAACTTTAGTTAACTTCAACCGCATTGGCCACTCAATATTCGACTACATTGAACGTCAACATTCGAAATCTCAAATATTTTACAATTTTATTTACTGCCTGCAAGATGATGTATTAAGACCACAAAGTTGCGCTGCTGCCCTGGATTTGTGGCCCTATTATACCAACGAAGAATTAGCTCAGGGTCCTCCTTACGACCTGGAGCTAACTAACGCCGACGATGAGCTCGATTTGTCCGAGTTGAAGGGTAAACGCATTGTTGTCTCGGCCGGCTATGATAACATCGAGAAATCTGAGCCGAATGCGTTTGTTTGCCTCCTAAGTGAAGTGAAACAGGCCGAAACGGAGCGTGGCCACCTGCCTCAGAAATGGCAACAAGTTTGGTCAAGCCTAGAAGTGCCCCGCATCGAACGCATTGAACGCAAGCCATCTCTAAACAGTCTTTTCTATCATGGCAAATTACAACACAAACAATCGACTCTGGAGATTATAATGAAAGGCCGTCTTACGGGTTATCAGGATAAGTTCTTTCATCCTCATCGTTTCGAAAAACATCCCTACACAACACCCACCAATTGCAATCACTGCACAAAACTTTTATGGGGACCTGTTGGATACCGCTGCATGGATTGTGGCAACTCTTACCATGAACGCTGTACGGAGCTGTCATTGAAAAATTGCACGAAATACAAAGCAGTGGAGGGCGTTGTACCGCCGAATGTAAATATTTCGCAGGGCGATACCTCCAGCATTGCCTCAAGTGCGGCCACCACTGCAAGAACTTCCTCACATCACTTCTATAATCAATTCAGTAGCAATGTCGCCGAAAATCGTACACATGAGGGGTAAGTAATTTTACGAATTTACTTACTGAAGTGTGTAGAATAATAATAACATGTGTGTTACCATCCCCCAGACACCTGTACAAACGTGGTGCCTTGTTAAAGAATTGGAAACAACGCTGGTTTGTTTTGGATTCCATCAAACATCAGTTGCGTTATTACGATTCAGAGGACTCAACATGCAAAGGATATATAGGTGAGTTTCTAAGATAATCATACGATATAATAATAACAAATTGACAAATCCTGCTGCTACGCAGTCTCATTCAAAATTGCATGTAACGGGAGAAAGTGTCAGCAGCTCACTTTTTGCCAACACTGTTTTTGGCAGCTCAGCTATATGCTATTCAAAACAGGAGAAAATTTAACTTACATACATCCATTTACATACAAATGTGCGCATGTACATACCAGTAGTGCGATTCTGCAACTTTTATAAAGATAATCGAATCGTTAAAATAATTATAACGAAATTTTATCGAATTTGCTATCCTGTAACATGTTTTTAACGATATTCGCTGTCGATCAAAATCAGCTGTTAATTTTACTGCCGATCGTTAAAGTGTATTTTGTGATTAAATTGTGGTTCAATGAAATAAAGTGCTAATATTCTGATTTTTTAATACAGAAAAATATTTTTTAAATCCTTCACAGCCATATACTTTTTTGAAAACAAAAATTTCAATATAATTTATTCGATCGGTAAAGTGTGTTTTGTGTAAAAATGGCATTTGAACGTTTGGCATTCGGACTTGCCAGGGATGAAACAAGTTTGAACGCTTCAAGGGATAATCGGTATGTTCTTCGGGAATTGGATGATCCCTTTGAGTTGATAGCTGATGAATTAGAAATCTATACCGGTTATCACCAGCCTTAATTGATTTATTTGATCTTGATGCAGACTCTTGTTACCGGTCTGAGCCTGTTGTTTCCGTCTCTCCCGAAATTTTAGGCTTGTGTGGCTTTTCAAGTATCTCCAAACCTTTTTTCAAACGTATACATAAATACACAATCACAAAAAAACCAATTACCGTCTGCCATTGCTCCACTGTCTTTAATGTGTCCCCGAGACTGTTTAGAATTTCCATTAACTGGGAGCACATCTTACTATTTTCTTTCTTTGCACGCAGCTTTTGGAATTTGCCTGACTCTAGTCCCGGATTTTCCACCATAAAATCAACCAAATAGTTGATCTGTAAAATCACAAAATATAAAAATGAATATGTATACATATTGTTATGTCAAAACCAAGGCGAATCTATTACAGGTGCCCGCATACCAATTCGCTTTAAAATTTTTCCACGATTTTATATTCTGAGTTGTCAAAGCTGATAGCAAACGACAACAAAACTTATGACGTCTCGTGTGAAAATGTTGAAGCGAATTGAATTGCGACCACCTGTACTTGATTCGTCTTGGTCAAAACTTATTGTTTTTCTCTTCTTTGTGGTTTTCGCTGTTTTTGGCAGAGATGCCATGTAATGCTTACATGAATGAACAGAAAAATACAGCTGATTACCATCGTTAAAATTAAGTTACAGAATCACTCAATCGTTAGTGCAAGCGATGAAATTTGTAGACAAAAGTTGCGATTATCGGATCGTTAAAAGTTAGAGAATCGCACTACAGACCACTGCACGAATACGCTCAATCGGCATTGGAATATACTCGGTTGCCTGTCAAACGAACACACATTGGTTTGGATACGATGTGTCTGAAATTCGATTTGCTAAAACCGAATGAATGGAGTACTCCACGAAAAGAGGGTGTAAACCAGTTTATTCGTTCAACACCAGTACAAAAATATACAAATGAAATGCCTATAACTAAAAAGTATTTCGAAAATGAACTTAATTATTTATTTGTTTTAAGAGCTAATTGGAATCTATTATTTTAGGTCTAAAAACACACCTTGTTTTTTTTTTTTTTGTCTTTTCTAGCCGTCTATATGGAACCGATATTTCGTTGATGCTAATCAACTCACTAGTAGACTCGAAAAATTTTGAAGGAACGTTTCAAAGTCAAAATTCCCATGAACAAAATGAGAGAACAAAATGAGAGAACAAAATGATAGAAATGTTCATGGGAATTTCGAAATAAGTAGTTCGTTTTCAGACATTCCTTTAAGATTTTTCGAGTCTGCTGATGAGTTAATTAGCATCAACGAAATGTCGACGGAATATAGAAAACACTTTTTTGCGGTCATTGCCCAAAACTGAAGCAATTGCTCATCTCAGTAGTAGCATGCAATAGATAGTTATGTTTGTTATAAGCTACAATAATAAGAACACTTCGTATTTTCGCACCTGCTACCTGCATACTCCTGCGAAAGTACACACTTTCACCAAAAAAAAAACCCTCTTCTTGCCGTTATTGCCAAAAATTTTAACAATACCTTGTCTTAGTGGCATGCAATAGGTACCTGTGTATATCTCAATGAATAACACAGGCCGACAAAATTAAAAAAATATTTTTGCTTCTTTGAATTCATCAACTGTTTCTAGTTAATTTCGGTGCGCTGAATTCAAATCTGTAACCAGTTTGTCTCTATCAGCTCTAGTTTTCATGATATAGCTTTTTTATACGCTCCACTAGTGACCTCCAATTATGACCATCTGCCCGCCCGTCAAAAATTTTTGTAAAAAAAAATTTGGGTAAACAGTTTTTTTTCCGGAAAAAATGTTTTTTTTTTTGGCAACTACCATAACTGTAAATAAGAAATTTAGATGAAATAAATTTTTTGAAAAAACTGACAGACGGGCAGAAGGTCATAATTGGAGGTCATGAGTGGAGGGTATAAAAAAGCTATATCATGAAAACTAGAGCTGATAGAGACAAACTGATTACAGATATGAACTCAGTGCACCCAAATTAACTAGAATCAGTTGATAATCATCAACTGTGTAATCAAATCATTAGCGGTTCTCACTCTTGATACTAATTTTACAACTCTGCTATATTCACTACGATTTTTACCACAAAGCTCGAGTGACTTTCTTACCTCAAAGTCTGCATGTTCTTGCAAATATTCTAAAACTTGCTGAATTTCTTTATCTGTCCACCTTTTGTTGTGAATTTTGTCACGTTTTCTCTTCACCAGTATATTTTTATTTATTTTTTCCATATTTTTTATTTTCTCAACACAAAATTAGGTTTTGCCGGCAAAACGATTCACAGCACAGAATATCTGTGATTCCCAGTAATTTTTTTACAATGTTTACTAAACCTTTTTGTTTGATTATGTAATCACAGCGTAGAAAATAAAAGTTCAGTACATTTTGTTGTTGCAGTGATGTAAACACTAGTACTTTAATCAAATCTGCTACTTTAACCAAATGTGCTACCAAGTTTACTATCAAGAGTGAGAACCGCTATTATGTTTGTTATAAAATAGAATAAGAAGTAGACTTTGTATTATCTGCTACCTGCATACCTGTAGCAAAAGGGTGCGAAAATACCAAGTCTACTTGTTATTGTAGCTTATAACGAACATAACTATTTGATTAGTTTTTGATATGTATCTATTGCATGCAACTGAGATGAGCAATTGCTTCAGTTTTGGGCAATACCAGCAAAAGTGTGTTTTTTTTTTTTTTGCCAAAATGGGTATTTTTGCTTTTTTTTGGGAATAACACACCGATTTTATTAAATGAGGGATCATATTATTGCTATTACATGCAGTTATATAAATAAATAAAAAAAAAACTGGAAAATATTTGCAAATTTATATTTTTTATAAATTTTCCGAAATCAAAAATTTTTTTAAATTTTTTTCCTAATAACTCTAAAATTATTAGCAATACCGAAAAATGATTTCAGCAAAACTTAAAGCTGGCATAATTTATAATTTTTTGACGTATTACATGTTAAACACGGACACGCCGTTTTTAAGTTATGACTAGAGGTCTGGATCAACCTCTATGAAAATCTCATATTTTAGAAAAAAAATTTGAAAAAAAACTGATCCCAAGAATTTGAAATTTTTACGATTTTTGTACTTAGATAGGCATAACACATCAAAAAAATATGTTTTTTTGGCTGTTGGGTAGTGTAATTAATCGTTACTTGAATGAATAGTTTTCATACAACGAATTGTTAAGCTATAACTCTCGAACCGTAAAAGATAGAGAGCTGAAATTCGCGCAGTGTATGTATTTATGGATGCTCTACAACAACAAATGCTAAAGACAACAACAATTCGAAAACTACCAGGTGTCCCTACACAACCTAAAGTAACAATTAGCCGTAGCTCCCAAACTGTAAAAGCTATAACTCTCGAACCGTAAAAGATAGAGAGCTGAAATTTTGCACACTATATGTATTTACATATGCCCTAAAACAAAAAATACTAAAAACAACAACATGTCGAAAACTAGCAGGTGTCCCTACACAACGTAAAGTAAAAATTACCCGTAACTCCCAAAATGTAAGAGACAGAGAGATGAAATGTGCACTATATATGTACTCACATATGTCCGACAATAACAAATGCTAAAAACAACAACAAGTTGAACACTACCAGGTGTCCCTTTACAACGTAAAGTAACAATTAGCCGTTACTCTCGAACCGTGAGAGACAGAGGGATGAAATTTGCATAATATATGTATTCACATATGCTACACAACAACAAATGCTAAAAGCAACAACAACTTTAAAACTACCAGGTGTCCCTTTACAACGTAGAGTAACAGCTATAACTTTCGAACCGTAAGAGCCGAAATTTGCATAGTGTATGTATTCCCAGATGCCGGACAAGAACAAAAACAAGTCGAAAACTACCAGGTGTCCCCATACAACATAAAGTAGCAATTAAACTTAACTCTCAATCTGTAAGAGGCAGAGAGATGAAATTTATGTATTCACATACGTACGGAACGCTAAGTGTGCGAGCCAGCCTCGTACTTGACTGAATTTATTTAAATGTTCGAAGTGGTTTTGTAATTTGGTACAGATAATTTATTCACTTATTCAGTATATTTTGTATTCGTATTTGTATTTATTTTTATTTATAAACCAGATAAATGCATAGTGGAAGCAAACGAACGAAGTAAATGATACATTAGCAACGCTTGGGCTTAATAAGTAATTCATTCGTGTTTGTGCCTTCATTCATTTCAATTATGTGTACTCTGTTTGATTATTAAATCTTTGAATGAATTATTCAGTGTATACAAACAAATGAATGATGCGTTGCAGTCCTTTAGTAGAAATCTACATACATATGTATGTATGTTAGTGAATTTCACTTTAAGTGCTGAAGACACGTGCAATAAACTCGTCGCTCAGTTTGATTGTGTGCGTGCGGTCAAACGGTTGGACATGTTCGGCTACACGTATGTACATGCGATCGGCTCTGTTTCAAGCAAAATCAAAAGTTTTTCATATTTGTGTTGAAGCAATTTTTTCTGCACGTGTCCACTATTATGCGACAGAAAAACCCCCATTTGATTTGAAATTTCGAGGTGGTTGGATACATAAATGTGCGGATGAAAACAGTCTTTTTGTTTCTCCGTGCATTTTGTTTATACCCTGCAGGAAATGTGACTGCAGTGATGTATGATTGAGTCCATTGTACTGCTGACAATTCCTGAACATACTATTTACCACAAAAATTTAAAAAGCGCACTAAAAATAATTGGATAGCTGTCTGGCACTTTTTTTAAGTTTTGAATTTTAAAGGGATAAAAGGCGTAAAATAATCATTTCGGTACTTCTTTCCAATTGCATTTATGTAAAAGAGGAATGGGAATAGGAAACAAGTAAAAACTAAATATTACTCCCCTCAAAATATGCTGTAATAATTTTGGTAATTTTTTTTTAAATTTGGACATAGAAGGCAAAATCGGTAATTTTGTGTCTCCGGATTCAATACAAGTAGCATAAAAATTCAAAATGAGCATGAATGTACGTCGCCACAAAATAATTGGAAAGTTATCTGGTGCTGTATTGAAATTTTGAATTTTAAGGGAATATAAATGTTGGGATGTAGTGTACGCATGCAGTGCAACCCTGTTTAACGATGCGAATATTTACTACTATGATTTCTTTTCTTGTTTTCTTTTATTCTCCTTTTTTGTACTTTCTGTATTTAGGTGAAGTTACATGGCCCGCTTTAGACGCGTCCACGCTTTTCATGCTTTTTATACGTTTCTATGCGTTTCATACTACAAGTTACATACAACGCTTCATACGCGCCATATTTTATTGTTTTGATCAGCTGTTGTGCAAATATTTTTAGCATACAAAACAAATATTAACAAAATGGAAAGTGAAATTGAAATTTTAAAAAAATGAATGGACTTTATAGAGTTCATAAACATTGTTATTTGTGCGATAAGAGCTTACGAAAAGCTCCAAAATTGTACATATGTATGTATGTATATACAAACCTGGTAAACTAAGCTACTTACTTATTGCACTCCATGCAGCTGCTCTTTTATTTTTGTTCCGATAGAGCAGCAAGGTTTTATTATATAAAAGCTCGTGGTTTTTAACTGCATTTATTAGCTTCTCTACCATATCGCTTGTTTTAATAAATTGAAAATAATTGTAAACATAACAGGTCCGCAAACGCAATCGATAAATCGAATCCGAATTTCGTTAATGAAAAAAGTGTTGTAAAAAACAATTACAATTTGTTTTATTCGTGAAAATGTTTATAAAATTTGTAACAAAACTTTTCTTTTTTATTAAAAATGTTTTTTTGCAAAAGATTTCATAAATTATTTTACGATATTAAAGGTATTTATCGATAACGTTGAGAGCAGGCACATCATTGGTTATTAAAAACAGCTGACATTTTCTCATGACGCTTGTGACGCACATATAAAAGTAGAAAGTAGGTCTACTTTATGCGTTCTACGCGTCTTCGCGTTCTATGCTTTGTGCTCTGTAACTTGTCACATACAAATGCACTTATCCTACTTTTTTGACAACCGCGTGAAAAGCGTCGACGCGTAGAAAGCGTACTGTGTAACTTCAGCTTTTGAAATAACTGAATTTTATCTTACTCAAGAATAAACCTTTGAACTGTAAGGACGTGCTATTTGTTTTAATATTGTAAGAGGCCACGTGAGAAATATTGTTTTCTAACAATAACTGGTAAAAACTACATTTTTGTGCTTTTTTAATTTCATTTATGTATGCGAGGGATGGGAACAGGAAAAAGTAATTAGTGTAAGCGTCTGCATAGTTGACATAAATATGTATATCAATATTTGAAAGATTTGCGAAATTGGATAAGAAGTGGTTGTGACATAATCAAAGTACTGGGGTAGCGAAGCACACCGGGGTTTCGCTAGTAATGCACAAACTGCATATTTTTAGAATCAAAAATGTTAAATTTTCTAATGTTGGCATACATTTCGATATTTTATTCCAGATCTAGCTGAAGTTCAATCTGTTACCGCCGCACAACCCACACAAATTGGCACAAAACGTGTGGACGAAAAGGGTTTCTTTGATGTAAGTACATATTTCGTCTGCACATTTCATTCCGAATGAATAATGTCATGAGAAAACTTATTTATTAATTTATGCAGTTGAAAACATGTCGACGCACTTACAATTTGTATGCCATGGATGCTAATTTGGCCCAGGAGTGGATTGAGAAGATACAGGCTTGCTTGCAGTAAAACATAAGGAAAGTAAATGTTATTGGTTTTTAAACTGGCCAAAGTAGTTTTGTAATCAGTTTAGGATTTTGTTATTGTTTTGAGCATTTTACAAAACAAATTTCGCTTACAAATATTTCTGTGTATAGAATTTATAAAAAAAAAAAAAAAAAAAATGAAAAGAGAAACAGAGCATTTCAGTTGCAATATGCAAAATATGTATTTATATTCATATTAAATAGTTGTATTTTTTATATTATTTTTATACTAACATAAGTATTGTTTTGTTTATTGTTTTCTATTACCTTGAATCTTCCACTTTATACACAAGATTCCCTTTTTTTCCTAGTTGATATATAGTTTAAGTTTTTATTTAAACACGAGAAAGAATGAGTAGAACAAAAGCTCTGCATTAAATTATTTTTTCCCTTTTTTTTATCAAATGATTTCCATTTTTTTCTTTTATTTCTAAATCAGCTCTTTTGAACAAAATAATTAAACGAATTTCCTGAATTTTTAAATAAAATATACAAAAATAAATTAATTAAAAATCTACCATGTCTTTAAATGTGATTAATCTCTAACAAACAAAATGAAAATGTTTAACATATGTATTAAAAAATATTTAGTATCAAATTATTATTATAATCCTCATTTAGAAAAGGGAAATATTTGTGAAACTTGAATCTTAAAAATAAAACTTTATACTCGATGTTATGCCAAAGAATCGGTTAAAGAAATATACATATACACATATATCTATATAATTTACAAATGTATGTATAGTTGTATGCATTTAGAGTGATCAACAGGATGGTATTAAATGAAAATTTTTAAAATTCATTTTTTGCAAGAAAACGACTGACTACTTTCTACAAATGTTTCAATGTATCCCGCGATTGTTCTTTCATTTCCTGATAATGTGGCTACAAAAATACTACCTGTTTTTTTCTTTCTGTTCCGATGCTTTTAGAATTATTGAAATAATTTCTTTTGTGTTGGCTCTCCTTGATGCATTAAATAAAACTTCATTCCTTTTTTAGATCTATATATAGATCGAATCCTTTTATAGTTCATCTTCAGGACCTGCATGTTCAAAATTATTTATTAGACATTTTCCAAACAAATTACAAAATTATACAATTATTTCTGTATTAATGTGATCGATATTAATTAAATTGTCTAATTTAATTAATATCAATCACAAAGATAATAAAGAAAGCACTTGAGCCTGATAAACTTAATACAGAAATAATTATACAAGAAAAAGTTCAAATAGTAGAAATTAATTAAAATTATACAATTTTTACTCATACCTGTTTGTTTGTTATGTGTGTGTTTTTATATGAATATAATATTTTTTAGGAATGAACATTTTTTTAAGGCAGATTGAAAATTAAAAATTACAAGCATATTTTATTATGAAATTAATAATAATTTTTCTTAATCCAGGCGTCTAATGAATTTCATAAGAAAGTATGTTTGTAATTTATAATTTTCAATATGTATGTCTTGGAAAATGTTCATTCATAAAAAAATATGCACATATTTAAAAACACGGAAAACAGGTATGATTACAAATTGCAATTTTTTTCTTTTGGAAAATTTCTAATAAATAATATTTAACATGGCAGATCCTGAGATATACATATAGATCTAAAGAGAGGAATGAAGTTTTATTCAATGCATCAAGGGGAGGCAACACAAAAGAAAATACATATTTCAAAAATCATACCAATGAGTAATATTCCGAGAATGTACTGAGAACTTAAGCCAAAAAATAATACAGGATTTGCTGTCGCTTACTTCGTACTTCGTATTGAACCAGGTACACGATAAAGTACTACAGCCAGAGAGAAGGGAGGCTGAATGTGCCATGAAGTGGAGAGGAACACATTTTCTCACTCACTGTACTAAAAGTTCTTTACGCCTAAGCGGTGTCTTACTTTGTGCTTGCTAAGTACATGACAAATCATTTTACATTTTGTTTGCCACATGATTATATGGCAGTAAATCTCAGCAAAAATACGTTTCACATTAGTAAGCAATAAGAGCGTATCTCTGGATGCTAATCACAGTGCATTCGCTTTCGTTTATGAGGGTGCAACTGCTTCAGCGATGGAGTTTTTTTTTGCAACAATAATTTGTGTACGTATTAACTCTCGCAAAACAAGAACGGTGCAAACTGCTCGCTGAAACAAACGCATCCTCGTAAGCGATAGAGGATGCACTAATATACAAAATATGCCATAATGCACTTATGATATTTATGCTTCTAAGGTAGTTTGAAATAAGCAAATAATTAGCGAAGCTAAAAGACCCACCAAGCGGGACATTGCCGAATAAAAATCATGTGATGCCGAAGCAGATTAGCAAGCAGTAGCCCATAATCTCTCGCTTACAATCCCACCTGCCAGGTAGACCGATATATTTGCTCTGATAGAGTGGTTTGCTGTGTGGGCGGGCTAGTGGTAACCAATGAAGAAGCGGTCCTATTGTATATACATAAGTGTAGGCACATACACACAAAATGTGATATACTTTTGTGTGTAGGGAGTACTCGGAACTCTATTATGTACATTTTGGTCTTACGTTCATTTAGACCATGTCCGCTTTCTCATTGTGCACCGCCAGCCTTTAAGGTATACGAGAAAGCTTGGAATTCAGTTCTCTTGACTCTGTACCAAAAAAAAAAAAAAAAACAATAGAAAGTAATTCAAGGAATGAAAAAGTGTGTTGCACTCAGTGTTACCCTTTGTTCGGTGTTACCCTTTGGCTTACAAAATTCTCAGTACTCGGAATATTAATCTTTTGGATAAGAAATTTGAAATTGAAAATTTGAGTTTAAAAATACTGAAAACAATTTAGTTAAATTCGATTGTACTTTGACATTATTTTATTGATAAAATAAAAAAGCAAATAATAAATCGTAAAGAAATGGGCAAATAGATATCTTTTTAAGTTTCAAAGCAAAATAATTGCCGCTGTCACGTTTCGTATTAAAGTACCATTGTAGATCTTGGAGATATTTTAAATTTAATAAATCTTGATAAATTTAAAACGCGGCAACAACAAATCTCATACATTTTTAATTTACTAAATTAAAACCTCTGCAATGCCAAAAACAGTAGTAGATTTACTAAATGTAGTAAGTGGATTTATTTACAGGTGTGACACAGCTGACAGCTGATATAATAAAGTGAATTGTAAACATTTCTTAAATTTGCCATGGAAAAGAATTTTGGCTGTAAAATATCTAAACAAAAGTCAGCTGTTTCAACTGTTCTACAATAGCAATCAAAAAGTCGCTCACACTTAAAAATATTTTAAATATAATACGAAGTGTGAATACCTTTAATGTTATTTTCCATGAAATTTATTTACTATGATGTATTCGGACTTTCAAATTCTCTTAACCACAGCAGTTTTTATTTTCACCTCTACTGAACTTTTTGAAAATTTCCAATTAATACTCTCCTGTTGATCGAAAATCAGCATTTTTTTTCACTTCTACAGAACTTTTTGAAAATCTCTATTTAATACTCTCCTGTTGATCGAGTGCGATCTATACATACATGAATATCATTTAATGTTTTTATTTTCCTTTTAAGTTTAAGTTTAAACTTTTTACTTTTTTATTATATAAAGATAGAAAGAAAGAAAGAAAGAAAAAGAAAACAAACACCTGCATTTTTAATTTTTTTTTTTTCATAACAACATTTTTAAAACAAATGTATGTGTTGTGTCTTTATTGGATACATATTAACAAAAGTTGATGATTATTTTACAAATGTCCTTAAATATTAGAGAAATGTCGTCCAATAGACAATGTTCAATATGAAAAATGAAAACGGAAAAAAGAAGCGAGAAAATTTATCAATATAAATTGCTGTTGCGTGGCCGTGACAAAATGTGTCATACTGTGGCTCAATAATTGATTCACGATGATGATTCTGAAACAATAAAAAAAGAATTAACTAATTTTTTTTATAATCGATTTTTTTCTTCCATAATTATTTGTTATTTCGCTAATTGGATTTAAGTTCATTTTAGACTATTTTTTTTATTGTTGTAATTGATAATAATTAAACAAGACATGTGTTGTATTCCTGCACGCTTTTTTACAGGCCATTCGTTGATGCTAATCAACTCATCAGTAGACTCCAAAAATCTTAAAAGAATGTTTAAAACTCGACTACTTATTGCAAAATTCCCATGAACAAAATGATCATCAGAAATGTTGAAATAAACCTTTAATAGAGAAGACATTTTTTCGTCTTGCAAAAACAGTAAAAGTGTTGCAAGACGAGAAAACGTTTTCTGTCTTAAAAATTTGTTTGAACATCTCTGATTGTTATTTTGTTCATGGCAATTTTGGAATAAGTAGTTGGGTTTTAAACACTGGCAACACTGTTTTTATGTGTCTAGATTTTTTGCTGGAATAAAATCCACTAGCTTGCTAACAAAATCTAATTCATAGATTTTTATTTCACTTCTGGCAAAATTTTTCACACTTCAATATATACAAAAATAATTTTAAAAATTGTCAAAATTTCGAGCCCTGCCAACGTACGTAGTGTACTTGCTGCGAATTCAAAAAACCCTATCTTTTTACATATTGTTAAAGAGTCGTCTTTCGATATTGGTAACAATAAGGATATAAGTTGGAGCAAAGTTTTTTGCCAGCTTAAAACCAATGCAAACATCTTTTCCTCGGAAACTTATTGATTTTTTTTTTTAGTAAAAATTCAAAGTTTTGAGTTACGACTTATCGGACCAAGTTACTTCAACATATTTTAACTTAGTGTTATTTTAGATTTTATTAACAATTAATTGGTGGGCTTTGAAAAAAATAGGCTGTTTAACAAAAAAGTTATACAAAAAAAAAACCAAAAAAAAGTCGTGACGAAAATGAGAAAAATAATATCACCCTTATTCTGCGTTTCGATTACGTTCCCGCACTCAGTTACGCTCGAATCGAAAGAAAAAGAAGAAGAGAGGTGTGTGTATAAACTAGGTTTTTTTTTTGTTGTGAAACGTGTGAAATAGAAACAACGAATATAAACAAATTTGTAAACATTTCAGCAAAAAGTCAAATTTAGTGCACAAAAAATTAATAATTAAAACTAAATATTGTGTGAATGATAAATAAATAATAAATGTTAATAAAGCATAAAAGCATACATAAGTGAGGCATTTGTGGTAAAAATATTGGTGTGGCGAATCCTAGTGCCCCTGTTAGTTATATTTTTACAACATTAATGCACAAAAATAAAACTTGTTTTCGACCTGTAGTAAATTAAATAAAAGTTTAACACCCATATTCATAAGAACTATTAAAGGTTTATTACACGTTTATTTGACAAATATTCCGAAGAAATACTTCAAATAAGAGCTTAAAACACTTACAATAATTATTATGAATATGGCCGTAAACCTTTGGTTACATTAAAAATGCTTACAAATGAATTTAATTTGTTTTTTTACTTACATATTTTTAATTTTTTAATTTCACTTTAATTGCTTCAACAAAAATCGAAAAAAATTCCGTTAGTGTATACATAACTTAGAAAAACGTGACTTCGATCGTAACGCGGAATACACACAATCGAAGAAACAAATCGCACTGAACACAGAATACCAAAGTTGCCGATCGCGGAAAATTTCGATCCGAATCGAAACGCAGAATAAGGGAGAATATTGATAGCAAAATATCTCTTAAACTGTAGAAGGTATCAGAACCTTTTTACATATTTTTGTTTTTCTCAAATAAGCGAAATCGGAGAAGGACAAAATCTTTAAAATCCGTCAATAAATACAAAAGTTGTGGGCTGCAGCCCATAACTTTGGTATGCTCGAGCTGGGCAACTTTCAGCGCCCACAGTTTGTCCTATAGTTAAAAGAGAAGCTGATACTTAAAATATAACTCCTTGGCTCCAATTGTTCATAAAAAGCCATTCATTAGTTAAGAAGTTCCAGACATTTTACCACAATTTTTCAGGATTGACATTACTGTACCACAGTCAAATTAAACTAATTTCTATCTTTGTTGGCTAAACAACCAACAAAAATATCAACTGACAACAAGGACTGTTAAATCAATGAGTATTTAAAAATATGAAATTAAAAAAAAATTAAAAGGAAAAAATTATCGCCCATGTTCTGAAAAACGCATTTCGCTTAAAATTTGCGTTTTCGATTTGAAAACGCCAAACAGGTGTTCTGGGAAACAAAAACGCTAGAAAGCTGGCGTTTTCAAACCGCTAGTGTATGCTGAAACGATCTGGTCATTTTTATTTAAACTACACTTGAAAGAGAAAATAAAATGAGAATCAGAAATGTTCAAACAAACCTTTAACAACAGCAAACATTTCTTTTTTCGTTTTGCAACACTTCTACTTTTCTTTGCAACCTTCTATACAACGAGTCACCATTGGTTAGAATAAGTAGTTAAGTTTCAAACAAACTTTTAAGAACTGTTCAAGTCTACTGATGAGTTGATTAGCACCAACGAAATGTCGTCGGCATATAGACAGCTGAGAAATACAGCAAATATTTTTTGAAAAGGTTCATTTTTGGACCTGAATTAATACATTTCAATTGGCTCTTAAAGCAAATAAATAATAAAGTTCATATTTGAATATTCAAAAACTTTTACTTTTTAATACTTTCAAAAATACAAATCGTAGTAACCAATGGTGGGTGACTCGTTGTATAGAAGGTTGCAAAGAAAAGTAAAAGTGTTGCAAAACGAAAAAAGAAATGTTTGCTGTTAAAGGTTTGTTTGAAGATTTCTGATTCTCATTCTGTTCATGGGAATTATGGAATAAGTAAATTCAATATGTTTTGTTTTTATTTGAAGAAAAACTTTTAACAGTTTTTTTTACTATTTTAATGAAAAATATGCAATTTAAAATTTTGCTTTGTGTTTGTCAATTGTCGGCATCATCAGCTGGTCAAATTGATCTTCGAAAAAATTTTGTGCTAGCGATGTTGAATTTAAAATTACCTATTCGGTTATTTTTTCAAACTTCTGATAATTTTGATAATTTGAAATTTATTAAGTTCGCATATTTTTTATTAAAAAATAGTAAACAATACTTTATAAAAGTTCAAAAATAAAAAAAAAAGACCTTAAGCTCAAATAAATATATAAAATATAAGAAAAAAAGGGTCAAAATAACTAAAAATTAAAGTTCAAAAATAATTTAAAACCTGTTGCAGCACATAAAAACATTTGCGAAAGCTAAAAAATTATACAAGATCCTATTCGAAACTGGCTACCCGTGATGTAATACCCGTGTTTGTATGTAACTTCTCTAAGTAAAAAGAAGAAGCATTTGAAGTGGTTATTGCACTCATATTTTACAAATAAAATAAATAATAAACTTAATTATTTATTCGCTATAAGAGCCAAATGAAATTTATTACTTTAGGTCTAAAAAATATACCTTAATGCTTTCTGTCATTTTTCAGCCGTCTATATGCCGCCGAAATTTCGTTGCTGCTAAACAACTCATCAGTAGACTTGAACCTTAAGGTCTATTTTTTAGACCTAAAGTAATAAAATAAAATAAATAAAATTAATAATAAATTTAATTTTAAGGCTTAAGATCTTTTTATAAAAATGTTTGTAACAAAACATTTGTTATTTTTGAAATAACAAAAAAAAAAAAATATTCCTGAAGAAGCCAACAAATTGTGGGCGAAATATTGAAATAAATAAATATATTTGTTTTGTTACAAACATTTTTATAAAAAGATCTTAAACCTTAAAATTAAATTTATTATTAAAATAAAAGATCAAATCAACTATACGTTAAAATAAATAAAATTAAATAAAAAAGCTGCTTGTTACCGTTTGACAATAAATATTAAGGGTCTTATTCATAATAAATATTTTAGGTTTATTAAGCTCTTATTTGACAAATTTTCAATACAAATATGTTAAATAAGAGCCTTATAAGCCTGAAATAATTCTTATGAATTAGGGGGTAAAATTTGAAGTACATTCTGACTGTAATCAGGGCTGGGCAGTATTTGAAATACATATTTTGTATTTGTATTTTAAATACGTCTCAAGAATGTATTTGTATTTTGTATTTTAAATACTAAGCGCTTGAGTATTTTGTATTTCAAACACTTGTGCTCTCAAAATACATTTTTCAAAATACATTTTTAATTTATATAGAAAAAATGCGCTAAAAGTTATTCCAATTCATACATCAACTAAAAGCGCAAAACTTTGTTACTTTGTTTTATTTCCAAAAAAATGGCAATATAACAATTTAATTACCAAACGCAAAGTACCTGTGTAAAGTAAACGCAACTGAATGCATACACATTGAGAAAGTCGCGGGGAAACTTTGGAATAAGGAGCCAGGCTTTGAAAAAAATAAGTTTTATAGGTTTGTAGAGGGCGTCGTGGACCTCCTGAAACTGAAGTCAAAGTATGCCGGAGATTTTTAGTTTGTTATTAATTCGACTTTGAAATGGCGGAATTTACTAAGAAAAAAAAAAAATATGAAAATGTTGGTAAAACAGTGCTGCCACAGAAACGTTTTTGCACAGAACATAAAATCGCGAATTCATAAACGGTTCCAATCATCCGAAATCCTATTCTTTTACATTGAATTGAATAAATTTTTTCATAGGTATGCAAAATTTGTTCTTGACAACCGGCCTTCGGCTGGTCTAAGGGATTTTCTCCTCCATGGTATAACCAACACCGGCTTCGCGTACAAAATCTGCCACCACACTTTTTCATTGTACGGCAATTGGTACCATTATACTAAAGATGACCCAAAGTCGCTAAGCTTTCAGAGCGTTAAACAATGAACAAATAAAATATAAGGAAAAAACAGCTTTTGACATTTTGATCTAAAACAAGAAGAGAAAAAAATGTCAATCAGATGTTGACTTGGCTAGACTTTCGATGCCTGGTTTTATTCATTCGCCATCAAGAGGTTGTTTGTCTGATACCACATTTGAAAAGCTGGTGTTTATGAATGGAAATAAAAACTTTTTTTATTAAAAGTATTTTGTATTTTGCATTTTAAATACATATTCTTGTTACACTGTATTTTGTATATCAAATACTTGCTTTTTGAATGCAGTACACTAAAGCCCCGACTGGCGTCCTTTCGATTTGCGTCGCTTTTTGAAACTGGAAAAAATTCGATTTGCATCGTTTTGATTTCGATTTGCGTCGCTGAACACAGTTACATTTTTTACTGCATCATTGTGGATTACCATTTTTAGCATTTGTAGTATAGTATGTATTTAGCATCTTGAATTCATTAGTTTTTACAACTTCTGGCAACAACGATCGTCACCTGTGCCTTAAGAAATTTTCAGATTGCGTGAAAAAAGGGCAATCCCCTATTCTTGTTTTTATATAAGTGGCACTAAGAGCAGTTGTCTGGTTATGGTAACAATTTAGTGTGTGATTCAGCAGAATATGCCGTAAGAACATAAAACATGAGTCATTTTTATATTTATTTCTTTATAATATATATAAACATGTGTTGAAGTGAATTAAACAAATAAAAACGTACTCATGCTAGTATTTTTTTTTTCATCAAAAATACAACATTTTTTGCTTTGTTTTAAATATTTTCCCCAACAAATTAAATTTCAGTGCATTTATATAGAAAAAAATTGATTCAATTTGCGTCGTTTCGATTTGCTTCGCGTTTCTCCGGTCCCCATTAACGACGCAAGTCGAGACTCTAGTGTATTTTGTATTTTAAATACGTGGAGAAAAAGTATTTGTGTTTTGTATTTTAAATACACCAAAGCATGTATTTTGCCCAGCACTGACTGTAAATAATTCTGCAATGTTTTGTTATTGTAAAACATACATATGTATGTTTTTTATTTGTTCGAACACAATTTCGAAAAAGGGAAAACGCCAGTAAATTGCTTCGTTTTCAGAACGTGGGTAAATGCGTTTTGCTATTTAAAAACGATTTGAGATTTGAAAACGCAGCGTTTTTCAGAACATGGGAGTATGACAATTTTGCAAACTGTAACTGGTGCCAATATACGGAAAGTCGTGGAAAGTTGGTAAAGTGCAAAATCATGAAACACTAGTACGCTCATACAGAAATAAAAATAAATGAAAATCGGACGCCACGAAAATTATTTTTTTTTTTCTCATATTTTACCAGAACTTTTTTTTTCCTCGTGCCAAAAACTATCAAAATATCGATGGCACAATATCAACCAATTTCGGTCCATACAAAGCAAACTATAGTACAATTCTTGGTGAATTTTGAAACTTACTTCATAATCATTGATGTTTTCATCCGAATAGCCCTTCATTGCTTTCGTCGCCACCGGTCCCATGAAATTGTTGACGAGCGCAAACTCCATCAGGGACAAAAAAACAAACACCGAGCATGAAGACATCCAGACGTCAATGGCTTTGACGTACGACACGGGCGGCAGTGATTGTTGAGATTGTGTGTTTTGTGTTGCCAGAGTTAAGAGCGATGTGACTCCTAAAGTGACACGGGCCGGTATGGCCTCCGGTTTAATCCAAAACGATATCCAAGACATGACCACTATTAGAGCCGACGGTATATACGTGTGCAATAAGTGGTAGCCCAAACGCCGGCGTAGATTGAAAACAATGGCCAAGCATGTAAAGTTGCCTGTAATGACGCAATAAGCAATACATTTTTTTTTTTAATACTCGTATTTCCATGTGTCAAACTCGAAAGACTTAAGACACAAACTTCGTTGTAGCTGATTTAAAAGCAAGTTTGTTGCTCAAGTCTTTTGATGTCAATATTTAAAGTGCTGAAATTCACCTGTTGAATATTCTATGGTACAATCGGTCGTGTAGTTATTTGATATGTCTAATTGGGGCAACTCAATTTCACTATTCACCACTAACGGATCCGTCATATTCCAAATGAATACTAAATCCTGCACAGTGTGCGATACTGCATACAAATTTTTACCATAAGCTACTTGATATTACATTTTTGCATAAAATTTTTTCGACTTACAACTTTCTATCATCATAGAGCATATTTGTGTGTCATGGGGATATGATTCGAATTTCATGGCGCAAGACAAGACCAGAGTGAGCCTGTAAAGATTTTTGAAATTTTTTCATTGCAACCTGAAATGAATTCACTTACTTGGACATGTAGAGTAGAGTCTTGTCGTGATACAGCCATAAATAGTGGTTTGGTATGCTCATTTCATGAAATGTTACTTTCTTGGCGTTTTTGAAAAAGCAATCCGGCCGCCATATGCTGTGCAACCAGTCAACATCCAAAATACGATATTCCTCACTCATATTTTCAGGTAAACGTAAACGTGGGTCACGCCAACTTTGTGCTAAGAATATATCGGTTACATATGTCTGAGCACATGCAATTCAAAATTATTCTATTTGATTGCAGCAATTATTTTCAGATGAAACATACCATTGATTCCTCGTTTATAGAATCCAGAGATAAAACGGTTACATGGAAATACACCACTGTCGGTTGACCCAGTAATTTGGGCGCCCGATTTTTATCATAATTTTTTGAAGGTTTTGGCAAAATATCAGGCAATGATAAACTCGATTCGACATGAGACACCAGTTCAGCACTTTCGGTATTATTTCTAATGGGAGAGAGAAAATCACACAAGAATTATGAGTGAAATATTTTAAAACTTGAAAGAGTATATTCATAAAAGGTAATACTCGTATAACAAATTTCAATGAGTGAAGAAAAGGCTGTCATGGCATTTTTGAATTAAAGCTAATTGTAAATCCTATTCCATTTTTATGAGTATACCCAAAAGAATACATCGAAATTAACAAATACTGTAGTCGTCCTAGTTAAGTAGTGGATAGTTTCTCAGGTTTGCAAATCGAAATTCTCGTTATACACAGTACCGTTACCAATAATCCAATCAACCGAAAAAACACAGCGATAAATTTGAAAGTTGATGAATAAGATTAAATACAGACAGTCAGTAGTGTAGAGCTCAAGTAGTGGAATAAGTGACTAAGCGCTGCTGCTTAAAAATAAACTCAAGCCAAGTACGAGACTGACTCGCACATCAAGGGTTCCGTACTACGGTGGAAGTTCTCGACAAAGGGTAATCCTGGTGTACCCTTTAGCTTTAAACATTTTATAATTTTTAACAGACGTTGTTGTAGAGGTCAGACAACTGCATGCACCGTGTAAATTTAAAGCCTCTATCTCATACGGCTTAAGCGTTATGGCAGATTTTTAAACTAAAGGGTTCATCTGCGTGGGAACACTAATTAAATACCAAAAGTGTTTGCAACATTTTTGGTATTTGTTGTTGTAGAGGCCTGCGAACCACATATACTGTGAAAATTTAAAGTCTCTATCTTTTATGGTTCAAAACCGAAATTCATTTTCAAATTAAAGGGTGCCCCCATGCAAAGGGGGCACCCTTTCACTTTTTGCTATCTTTGATGTTTGTTGTTGTGTAGGCCTGGTGACTGCATGTACTGTGCAAATTTCAGGTCTCTACCTCTTGCGGTTCAAAAGTTACAGCTAATTTCAGTTTTTTTTGTGTGGAAGCACCCTTTAATTCTTATTTTTAGTTTGTTTGTTTTTGATATCTGGGGCCAAATTCTGGCACTCATGATTGAACGATTTCGTTATAGAATGCTGTGTGTTTGTTGCTCATTTTGTTTTTGCTCTACATTGTTTTTATTTTCGAGTATATACGATCACGAATGCCAGAATCCGGCCCCTGATGTTGTAGAACCTGTGTATGTTACCCATATCCTATGCAAATTTCAAGTCTCTATCTCTTATGATTGAAAAGTAACAGCTATATTTGCTAACTTTCACAGTTTCTTGTATGGAGACTCCCTTTAGCTCTTAACGTTTTGTTATTTTTATTGTTTATTTTTTGTAGAAGCCGGTTATGCAAATGTCCTGTGTAAATTTCAGACGTATAGAGAGGGAAGTCTCATAAAAGGATTCCATTTTCACTCTACGAGTACGGAACTCTACCAGAGTCGCAGTTAATTGTATAGGGTTCTCCTTACGTTTTTAACTTGTTGTTGCTTTTGGTAGTTGTTGTTGGAGAGGCCTGCAAACTACGTATACTGTGAAAATTGCAAGTCTGTATCTCTTACGGCTCAAAAGTTATAGATAATTTCAGTTTCTTAAATGGGAGCACCCTGCAGTTCTAAACTTTTTGTGGTTTTTGGTATATGTTGTTGTGGAGCCTATTTTACAACATATCTTGTAAAAATTTCAGCTCTCTAGCTCTAATGTTTCAAAAGTTAGAGCTAATTTTTACAGTTTCTTGTATGGGAGCACCCTTTAGTTCAAAATTTTTGTTGTTTTGGATTGTGTTGTGTTGTGGAGCCCATGTAATTACATATCCTGTAAAAATTCCAGCTTTCTGCCTCTTATAGTTCCAAACTTACAGCTAATTTTATCTAATTGTCACAGTTTCTTGCATGGGGACCCCTTTAGTTTCTAACTTTTTGTTGTTGTAGCGGCCCCAGGTAACCACAAGTACTGCGAAAATTTCAGTTCTTTAGCTTTTACCGTTTGGGAGAATGGGGCCTGTGACGGACGGACGTAGAAGTCTCAGCAACAGTATTGCGTTTTTACTCTATGAGTGCGGAAACCCTAAAAACAGTGTGCAATTTATTATGACCTGGACATCAAACAATTTTTATCACACCTACCAATATATTGGATTCGATTATTAGTTCGGTTCCTCCACGGCGGAAAGCATTTTTTATGTGGAAATAAAATTTACAATTATTCATTCCGCAGCTAAGGCACTACCATCTCTGCAGTGATGGTAATGCCGTATTATTGATTTCGCATGTAGATATTTTTTTTACTGCCTGTTCCTCAATGTCGCAGTCGTGCGATTGTTCGCTTTCTAAGCGAAAGAAAATTGTTTTGGGTTCCTCTATGAAGTTCTTTTATTCGAATGATGTCTCGATCGACAAGTCGAAAAAACGTAAGTGTTTTCATACAAAATCCGATTCCTCAATATCGATCATGTCGTCAGCACTGCGAACACAAATGTCAAAATCAAGCACTTGCTGTTTTGCTATCGAGTGGGAGTTTTTATAGAAAATATTTTGGTTTTTTTGTTAAAAAAACTGGAAAATAAAACTACAAACCCGACATATTTTTAATGTGTTCCTCAATGTCTCAAGAAAATGTAAACAATCGAAATGTAGTCGCTCGATTTCGCATCAATTTGGATTCCTCTATGTCGACAGCTGGCTTTCGCATGGGCTTACGTCATGAAATTTTTGGCATTTACTTCACAGAGATGCCAGATCGGTAAATTAAAATTTTGGTTGATTTTTTATTGCACTATTGAAAAAACTACTAAATTGTTCTGGTGTAAATACAACCCTTCTTAAAATTGGTCAGCTGTATCTGACAAGCCAAAGCAAATACGAGTACATACATACATAAATAAGTACAAAATAAAAAAAGCAAAACTTCTTGAAAGTGCAGAAATAGTGTTTAAAAGTATTTTTTTAAACACCTTTAATAAGTACTTTGACGCACTGAACACTTGTATTCCTCCGGCAAACTCAGGATTTTCTTCCATCCAGCGAACAAGTGAACTGTTTAGGAAATCTGTATACATACATATGATAATTGTTTAATATATTTACTAAATAAAATAAAAATTAAAAATATGTCGGGTTTCTAGTTTTGTTGCCCGTTTTTTTTTTAACAAATAAATGTAAAATTTTCTCTATAAAAACTCCCACTCGATTGCCAAACAGCAAGAGATTGATTTTGACGTTTGTGTTCGCAGTGCTGACAACATCATCGAAATAGAGGAATCGGATTTTGTATGAAAACACTTACATACGTCTTTTCGACTTGTCGATGGAGTCATCGTTCGAATAAAAGAACGTCATAGAGGAACCCAAAACAATTTTCTTTCGCTTAGAAAGCGAACAATCGCACGTCTTTGATATTGAGGAACAGGCACTTAAATACAGATAAGTACTGCTAATGCATCGCTTTTAAATCACCATTCTTCAGTGTTTTTCAAACGAACTAAACGATTTTATGGTGGCAACAAATGGTTTTGATAGTAAAATCAGATTATTAGGCTTTAAAAAAGTCTTGGATATTGGAGCTTATGCGAACTAAAACAACTTTGGCTCGAACAAAAAAATAATAATAATAATAATATTATATAACGGTTCAAAGGTACACTCAGAATATTTTTGCAGTAACTGACCGTAGTTTATTCTAGAAGTAATCAGTGCAGTTATTTTTAAATGACAAAATGTTTAGAAAAGAATGAAATTTTAATTTCAATTGATTTTTACAGTTGCTTTAAACCTAACAAAAATAAATAAATTTCATAATTTAATTATTTATTTGCTTTAAGAGCCAATTGGAATGTATTAATTCAGGTCCAAAAATGAACCTTTTCAAAAAATGTTTGTTGTATTTTTCAGCTGTCTATATGCCGACGACATTTCGTTGGTGCTAATCAACTCATCAGTAGACTTGAAAAATTCTTAAAAGTTTATTTGAAACTCAACTACTTATTCCATAGTTCCCATAAACAAAATGAGAATCAGAGGAATTATGGAATAAGGAGTTGAGTTTCAAATAAACTTTTAAGAATTGTTCAAGTCTACTGATGAGTTGATTAGCACCGACGAAATGTCGTCGGCATATAGACAGCTGAAAAAGACAGCAAATATTTTTTAAAACAGGTTTATTTTTGGACCTAAATTAATAGATTCCAATACTCGTTGCTGCAGTTTGAAAAAATAAATGTTTATTTTGCTTTTTTTTTATTTTAGGCTGTCTGCATGTTGTATTTTATTGCTCAAGGTTCTAAAAACATGCTTTTGCTTTTTCGAAAAAAAAAAGAATGATGTAAAGAAAGCAAGTGGATATTGTGTTTATTTGGTTTATAAACAATTGTGAAAACTTTTAAGAACACGTGAGGGATTTTATTTATTTATGGCTTTTATCGGAGTTCAATTCTAACAATGAAAATATGTACTGTAATGTTAATATTTACAATTTTGTAAGCAAATCTTTAATAATAACGGGCTATCCATTTCGCGGTTCTCCAAAGTATAGGACTGGAATTAAAGCAAGTTTTTTCATCTCAGCTGAAAGTCTGACATTGACGCAAATGGATCGCTTAACTGTCACACAACGCATAAAAACTATCAAAACATTCTACAAAAATGGTGATTCTGCCACAGCCACATATCGTGCCTTAAGAGGAGATTATGGTTTACATACATAGTCGTCCAACTACGCAAGCAATTGGCAAAATTGTGAAGAAATTTGAAGAGACAGGAGCGGTTACAAATATCGTAGGGCCTGTGCATCATTGTTTCGCTCGTTCCGCTGAAAATATCGCTACTGTAAGTGAAAGTGTTGCCGAAGAACCGCGAGTGTCGATTCCTCGTCGTTCTCAGGAATTAGGATTGTCTTACGACACATTATGGCGTATTTTGCATTTAGATCTACACCGACATCCATATAGAGTCCAGCTCACACAACAGCTAAAGCCAGCTAACCGTCCATTCGCAATGCACTCTGGACTGGATTGCAAAATTTTTGGCATAAAATCGAAATTTTCATGGAAATATTTATTCATTTTAACTATATTTTCTTAAAGTGCATACCCTAGGTATAACATTTCAGTAAATAAAAGTCATTTGATGGTAACCCTGAACTTTTACAAGCAGTACAAAGTCCAATCTATACGTCAGCTGTTGGTTTTCACAAAAAAGCAGAAAAAGTTAGCTCAGCTTTATAATAACCGAAAGCGACTGCCGGCAAACAAAAAAAAAAAAAAAATTGATCAATATGGAAAATAAAGATAAATGTATGTATATTATTAAAAACTAATAGCAATTGCTTTTTATTTGTTAAATGTTTTTGTGAATTGTTTTTTGTGAAGTCCTAAGGAACAGAAAAAATTAACCAAAACACCAGTTTATAGTGGAGTAAAAACTAACTTTCGCCCAATTTTGGCCAAAATTTAATTATGCTAAAATATACTTGAAAGTGTACATTATAACGTTTTACTAACAGTTTTTGCCCAATTTTGCCCGTTTTCCATAAATTTGTGGATTTTTAGGTACATTTGAGTTCATTCATGCTACCGTGTTCAATGTGTGGCTAGACAACAATGGAAATGAAGATGCAATTTCAAACTGTTGAAATCGATTATATATGCTCAAATACCCAAGGTATCCGATGTCGCCTACTTTACAAAAAATCTTGATTCATGGATCTCAAATGATATCATCATCAGCAACGCCAATAGGTTGCCTTGGCGAAAACGCATCAGAAGCCCGCAACAAATTTTATAAACAAGACAGGAGATCGCATGCTCGTCAGAATTCGCGGATTAATAATATGCTCTATGTCTTTCACAGATCAATTGACTCTTCAGATCCTATTCTTTCGAGCATTTCGCTCAAGAAAAGGTCAGCTCAACTTAAAAACAAGGTGTTGCCCAAAGATGTTATTGAACTTTTGGGAGCACCAAATTTTGAAATTGAAAATAAAAATGAACCTGAGAATAAAGAGAGCGATTCTGATTCATATATTAAAGAAAGCTATATATATTTAAGGATGAAGGTCTTTTTAAGTCCATTATCATACTATATTATACATATATCACTTTAGTAAAACTTTTGCAATTTAATAATATTACTTTCTCAAATAAAAACACATTGGTATTCGAAATTTCAACTAAAATTTTTCGTAATTTAGGAATTACAGGTCCAAAAATGGCCCGATTTTGATCAGCTTGGGCCTGGTGTTAAATAAGTATGCATTCCTGATCTCAAGAAGCTCTTACATTTTGTACAAAACAATATTTATGCAACATTTGGGTATATTAAATAGTTGTAACACAAGTTTTGGTTCTATATAAGAGGAAGGCGTGATCGGATTGGTCCAAAATTTTGCACAGATGCTACCCATACTATAACTATCAAATGTACCAAGTTTCAATTCTACAACTCTATTTTTAGACTTTATGCCAAAAATTTGGCGATCCAGCCCAGTGTGCAATGGTGTAGATACGTGGAATGGGTGCTTGAACAACAGGCGGTGGACGGCGATTTTTCGAACTTGCTTCAGCGATGAAGCACATTTCTCACTCGGTGGGTATGTTAATTAGCAAAATTGTCGTATTTGGGGTTCTGAGAATCCTCAAGTAATTGCAGAGAGGCCATTACATCCAGAAAAAGTCACTGTTTGGTCCGAATGTGTGATTGGACCTTACTTCTTCGAAAACGACTATGGTCAAGGTCATATGATAACCGTTTTTTTTTTGCCTGCTATTGAAGAATACGACTTGGAGAGTACGTGGTTTCAACAAGACGGTGCCACATGCCACACAACTTGAGCGAATATGGCATTATTGCAAGAGACATTTCCTGGCCGTGTAATTTCTCGTCGTGGCGATATCAACTGGCCACCAAGGTCATGCGATTTGACACCATTAGACTTTCTTTCGTGGGGCTACGCGAAAAACTGTGTTTTTGCAGATAAAACCTTAACTCTTGAGCACTTAAAAACCAACATTCGTCAAGTTTTGGCTGGCTGAGATACCGCCCAATATGTGTCAAAAAGTGGTCGAAAATTACCTCAAAAGAATCAATGCTTGCAACACTGCACGTGGTGGTCATTTATATGACTGTAATTTATATGTCATTTATATGACTGTCACACTTTGCGTGGTGGTCATTTAAATGATGTAGTGTTTCACACATAATGTCAACGTTCAAACTTTATAATAAAAAATAAATATCATGAAAAAAAAACTATTCTGGATACTCGTTCTTCGATCTCTTTTTTTATTTCTATTTCACTTTATTTGGTTTAATAACACAGTACAACAGCCAATCTGGGGGGGGTGAGAAATTCCAAGTCAGGGTGATGGTACTAGGTCAGTATAGCAAAACCCTCAAAGGGTTTGGCGTTCGTATGTGTCAGTTTTTTTATGACATTTTAAATTTTTTCCTTATCTTGATGTTTTTTCGCTTAGTTGTCAAAAACGTAATTTAACATAACTCGAGAACCACTTGTCCGAGTTTGATGAAACAAATTTAGAAAAATTAAGAATTACAATTTCTCTAATCTGTTTCTATACCGTTTTCCTATCTGTGCAACACTTTCGAAGTTAAAAATGAATGTATGAAGGGAAAAAAGTATTTTTTGCTTAAAAATTTAATTTTTTTTTTTTAATTCATAAAAAATCCAAAGTGGAAAAAAGTGTCAAAGAAGTAATAGAAGGCTTGTTGGGAAAGCATCGTTCAGAAACTGATGATAGCGATGATGCGATGCCGCTAGTCCCGCACAACCACCATCGAAAAAGTCTAGGCAATATTTATTAAAATAAATAAAAATAAATAAATAAAATAAAAATCAAAAATTATAAAAATGTTTACTTAATTTTTTTAGTAGTTTATGGCCAGAAGTCTGGAGTTATTGGGGACAATTTATAAAAAAGGCGATAAATGACACTATTTTGAATAAAAACAAATATCAATATTCTTGTCAAAATGGGATACCTTCACTTAATTGTAAATAAAAGCAGAACGCGTTAATCGATTTCTATGATCTATGTCGCATTTTGTTTATAGGTTATGTGACTTTAGATGAAATTAATAACACTTGATCCTTTTTTCCGTTTTGGATTTTTTATGAATTTACAAAAAAAAAAAATTAATTTTTGGGCAAAAAAAAATTTTTTTTCTCCACAAATTTATTTTTACCGGCAAAACTGTTGATTATAAAGAAAAACTTTATATGATTAAAGAAATTTTATGATTAAAGAAATTGTAATTCTAAATTTTTTTGAGTATGTTTTAGCAAACTCGGACAAGTGGTTCTCGAGTTATGTTAAACTACGTTTTTGCCAACTAAGCGAAAAAATATCAAGATATGGAATAAATTTAAAATGTCATAAAAAAAACTGACACATACGAACGCCAAACCCTTTGAGGGTTTTACTATACTGACCTAGTACCATCACCCTGACTTGGAATTTCTCACCCCCCAAACAAATCCCAAAAATGTTCCACAGTGTAATTGAGCTTAAGGTCACTTTATTTTCAATAAATATACTTTCTATTTATTGTTTATTCAATATTTCGATAATACGTATGTATGTAAAGCCTATTTATGTATGTATGTAAAACCCTTTTTATTATTTTTATTTTTCAATTAGTTTGTCATTAAGATTTGTTTTAAAATTTGAAAATTTATAAAATATTAGAAAACACATTTTCCTGAAGAAGATACACAAAGGCGTATCGAAATATTGAATAAACAATAAATAGAAAGTATGTATATTTATTGAAAATAAAGTGACCTTAAGCTCAATTATTAAACCAAATAAAGTTAAAGAAAAAACCATATTTTATTTGTGTTTTATTTACGTTTACTTTTGAAACCGCAAAATGGATAACCCGTAAATCAATGAATCGTTTTTCAAAACTTTTTATATCATATTTGACAGGTTTTTGTTCTTAACTATTTTAGTTCAGGTCCAAAAATAGAGCTCACAAATGTTTTCTGTCTTTTTCAGCCGTCTATATGCCGACGAAATTTCATTGGTTTGGGGTATGAGAGTATAAAAAAATATCATAAAAAAACTTTTTCGATGTAACTAATGACCACTCTAATGTACATACTTACATACATTCGTATGTACACACGAATTAATAAACTGCTTCTTTATTGAATCCGGAACATCAAGAACATACATTTTTAGATGCTAAGAAGCTAAACGTTTTGCGAGTATTTAAAACGCTCAAGTATACATTTTCAATTTTATGTTTTTCGCATTAAAAATAACTGAATATTGCTAAATGTATGTATGTATATGAACACGAAAAACCGCACTTACAGCTTTTTCAATTAAAAATGTAATTCTCAAGAGTTACAAATTTAATTACAATCAATGTGATTCGATTGAAGAAGGGTGTCGTTGCTGCAACCGCTACAACATTGACCAATGAAAGAACGAACAATCATGCCATCATTACGAAAAACCATTTTCTGTGATATTCAAGTCATGCTCATTGACAATAAAAAAAAAATATGTATTAAATTTGTTAACACCTCAAGTGATTTTTAATGTAAGAAAATATGAAAACAAAATGCATGAACAAATTGGAAACATACTAATCGTACATGAATATTGGCGGTAGCATACCTGTAACCATGAGCACAATTGCACAGCAATATTGATTTTTCAAATACCAGATATAAATAAAGTGCAGCAATAATCAGAAGTTTGTGTTGTTGTATTTGCTTTGAGATTGAAAGCATTTTCTCAAGTAGTATTCAATATATCGAATGTTGAATTGTCAGGTGTATTACAAAATTTAAACATTTATTGAATTTTTAAATACCTACATATATAGTTTTGTTTTGTTATTAAAAAAAAAAAGGCACTGGCTGGGACTCAGCTTAATTCTAACATTTAATCGTTGAATATAGTATTACATTATCTAGTATTCATATTATTTTCATAGATTGGGCTAACTGTTATTAATTATGCGATTTATATTTAGATTATTATTACTAGACTATCGTTATAAGTTAAATGCTTTTAATTTGGTAAATTAATTTTTATCAGCTTTAAAATTTTATTTAAAACTCTGCTTTTTATTTCGATTTCTTTTATATTAAGCTATATTTAAATTTAACTACTAAGGTTTCTGTCCTGTCACACTTGTGTTTTCAAAAGTGACGATTTGACAACTGGAAAACCGTTATAAGAGAAACGTAAGAAAGTACGCTTGTCGTTACGTTTTACGAGAAGTAAATTAAAAATCGTTTGTGTATTTAAAAAATAGCCCAACAGACACAAGCGATATAAGATTTCATGCAACTCTTTACAAGCATATACATATGTATATTGTTACGTTTTTACCCTCCTTCAATAAAAACGGTTTTGCTGATTGCATACGAAATAAAACACATTCAGCTATTTTATACACTGTTACGTTCACTTCCGTTCACTCTTTACACTCATAGAAAAACCATTATAGCTATGATGTATTTTAACATGAATACGATGACAAAAAACATCGTTTTTGACCCCATGACACTTTTCATCACGGTGATGTCAAATTTTACATAAGTTGTTCTAATTGTTATTAGCGATAAATATAACAATTGTTACATCAATGCCATGTCCAGTGTCATCAATATGATGTTTATGAAAAATTACTGCAATGATGGCAAATATACGTCAGTATGATGCCATTTATTGAAACCGTTTAGGAATACATTTAAACACAAAAATAATAAATTAAACCATAACTTTTTTTTTAATATAATTATAATTAATAAAACTTAACACAGTTTTATTTCTTTCCTTTTGGTAAAACTTATAAAAGTTATTAATATTTTGCACCATAGAGTTGATGTCACGGCAGTCTTCACATTGATGACGCTTAATTTCTGCCGAAATTCTCTATTGACTTTTGTCATCAGGTTGATATCAAGTTTTACATCTGTGATGTAGTTTGGCATAATATTGATTTTATGATACGCTGTCATCAGTATGAAAATACATTTTTCTATGAGTGTATTAATTATTGAACTATGTTAAGGCACTCTGCTGAAACACTTTTTCCCTGTTACACAACTACTTAATGTTGATGGTAATGCGCTAAAAACCAGACTGTCCCAAAGCTCACACCATGCCACTATTTATACGAAGTTGCTGAATTCGAGAACCATCGACCACGCTTATGCTAATGATTTGAGCCAGGGACCGTAACTCTTATGAGTTTTATCAAAAAAATCAAGAAATAAGAGTTATTTTTGATATTTATTTTTTTAAGTGAAAAATAAAAGTTAATTTCGATTTTTATATTATTATATCAATAGTTTGTGATAGAAAAATTTAAATTAATATTGTAATTGAATGAATCTAAATACTTTGATTCAAATAAATTTCTATAGAAAATAAAAATTGGTGACAATGATAACCTAGAAAAACGTAGAACTTTGTACAACTTTGTACACAGTTAATATTTTTGATTTATGTTCAATACAAGATACGTGTTCAATACCGCAAAATATAAGTTTGAACATTAACATATTTTTACTGTTATTCTGCTGACGTTTTCGCTTATGTTCAGAAATAACTATTGCACATGGAGCCGTGCAGTTAGCTTACTACAAGTTCTTTCTAAATCATCTTGATTTGTTGTGCTAATTGTTATGTTCAAATACATATTTCTCACCCCCATAGATGTTTGTGTGTATGTATATCTGTTTGGTTTTTGCTCTTCTCTTAAAAATGAAAAGTGCAAAATTTTAAATGCTTTTACCAAAAACTTTATTAAATAGTGCTATTTGCTTTGCAATTTACAACAAAAGCATCTAATTGCTTTTGAGGAAGTACATAAAACTTCTTTTAAAGTGTAACGGTTTTTTTTTTCATCTAACTGGCAACATACAATGTCATCATATGTTATGATAATCAACCCTGTATTTACTTTGGCACTTGCTGCCACAGTGCTTGAATGTGTTCGTAAACAAAAACACGAATTCTACTATTTATGTACAACTGTGTACATTAGTGACATATTTGTTTTAGTTGCAGTCTCTCTATAATATTGAACTAAAATTCTTGTAGTGCTTTAAAAAAATGTAAAATTTAGTAAATAAATACAACAAAATCATTTAAAATTGTGTGCAATAGAAATTTAATATGGATTTTCCTCAACAAATTGAAGGTATATTAATATTAAAGTGAGGAAAGATTTACCTGTGTGAAAATTTTCATGTTGCGAAAATTTTCTATTTCGTAGTAAAAATCAATTTTTATTTCCTTTGTATAAGTGAGAGAGTAAAAAGTGGGTGGCAGTCTGGCAGTAAGAGAGAGAGAGAGGGAGAGTAATAGAAATAACAATAAACAACTAACCAACCATTAAACAAAACAAAAAAAAATGTGAAATGCTGGTAAAGTGCATGCAGTTATGATCACAGCAAAAAAAAAAAACGGGTCGGGTAAAGGGGAATTCGGTTTCAAAAGAGTGTGATTTTGAATGAAGAAAAAATATAAGAATGGAAGATAGAAGCAAAGTCAAGTGAATTTCAGCACATTGTCGTTGTTATTGTATTCCCTGTAAGCACTGTATGTTCTCGTTTTTTGTACATTTGACCGGTATTCTATATAATACATATGTATGTACTATCTGCATGCATACATATGTATTTGAATAATGTATGCACATGCATACAATACATATGAACGTGTGTAGATACACTCTGCATTTATTGATTAATATAAAGAGAGATGAGATTTGGATTAAAAAATGATTTCTTTTACTGCATGAAATGACGTTATTTAGCAAAGAATATTTTTTTCTTTTTATCAGATGATTTGAAAATGAGAATTAAACTTATACATACAATATGTACATATACATACATACATATATGTATATGGTTAAATTGTTGACTACCAAAGTTTAATTAATTGCCTATTTTACTATACATTAAAAACATATTTTTTCATATAAAAGCGAATATATGTATATGCATATGTACCTATTTATGATTAAAACAATTTGCTTGTCCATTTGAATTTTTTCTTATAAACAGTCTTGTTGACTTTTTGAAACAAAATAAAAAATTCCTGATAATATACAATATATATGTACATAGTATGTACAGCAGCGTTGAGAAAAATAGCCTCACCGAAGGCTAAGAACACTTCACATTGAAATTAAAATAGACATAAGTACAAAAACATTAAATTTAAAAAGATTAAATTTTAAACAGAACATTAAATACCTATAGTTTGCAGTTGTTTTATTAAGCTTTTACTTTCATCTAATCCAGGCCAGATTAAATTAGTTATGAATGTAGCACTGGAAAATAATGTTGTATTGTGGGCTTTTGTCTCGATTTTCCTCGACCTTTTAATATTGAATTTTTAGTGCTGATATAATCGATTAGAAAGTTACTTTTTTACCGACCAGGAATTGTTTTGCAGGGCAGGTCTTGGTTACCAGACCAATTCGTGTAATTTTTGGACATAAAATTTTTGGTTAATAATTGTTTTATTGTATGTATATTTGTGTACACAAATTAAGAATATGACCAAAAGAAATACGTTAATATGGTTAACAAAATAGTTAAGGTTAAAAAATACTGAGCCTGAAAACGATTTCTGTGGTAACAAAATGCTGAGGAGATAACTGTAGAGCATGTAGAGAGGAGAGCGTGTCATTAGAGCACTATTCATGCGAGTACCTCGTCTTCTCACAAATACGGTCCCGATTTCTTGGGAGGAACATCTTACTAGACATAACCCAATTGCGGGGCATATGCGATAGGAAGTTAAGGAACTTTGTGAATGACACGGAGTTCCTATAGACCTATGAGTGAAACTGTTTATGGTTAAGTTCACGGAGCGCACAGCAAGCCTATACTAGCCTAACAAAATCAACCTAACTTAACAAGATGCTGACTAGTAAGTAGCTTGTCCGTAGGCCAATAAAAAATTATTTCATGACTGGAAATGATCAAGATTACTACTAAAAATGCAAAATCAAGAGCTCGAAAGCATTGGGACTTAAATATTGATATATCCGTATCTAAAAAATTTATGAAAATTACGCTCATAACTCATTTATTATTTAATAAAAGCCTTCAGCTTATTATTTATACGATCTGATCCTGATTAGATGATAAAAAAAAGCTTAATAAATCCTCTTCATATTTTGGCAATACTCCATTTTGTCTTAGAAATTGCTATTTTTATCACCGCAGCTGTATATCAGGTATATTTTCACCTTATTTTCGTCGAATGAAAAATTTTAAATATTCCATCACATAAAAATGTGTTTCAGAAAAGAATAATGTATGGAAAGCAGTAGTTATATAAATGGTGTACATTAACATATTATCAATTAAGTCAGCGAAAATTCGTGAAAAATCCGCAGAATACAGAACTATATTCGAAATTGTTTATTATAGATTTCAACAGATAGGCACAAACAAGTTAAGTAGAACAAGTACAGGGTCTGCCACCTAACGTTTTTTTTTCAACTAGTGCTTATTTCGTGAATGGTAACACTTAGCTCATGTCTGATACGACTGATAATTAGTTTTATCCTTCCGCTGAACGAATATGGTTGTGTATACGCTTCGCTAAGTGGGCCTGCGATCGACTTACAGAATATGCCGATTTTGCCAAAAACAAAATAATCTTTTTAGATGAAGCTCATTTTGATCTTGGCGGGTATGTAAACAAGCAAAATTGCCACATTTGGAGCACATAAAACCCGCACGCATACATTGAAGAGCCGACGCATCCTAAACGAGTCAATGTTTGGTGCGGATTTTGGTCCAGAGGCATAATTGGGCAATTTTTCTTCGAAATGAGCAAGGAGTGGCCGTTGTCAATGGCGATCGTTATCGGGCCATGTTGAACGAATTTTTGTTCGGAAAAATTGAAGAGGGGGATATTGACAACATTTGATTTCAACAGGATGGCATTTCGTTCCACACACCCGAAACTACACCCGATGTTTTGCGCCGTTTAAAAAAAAGGTTATTTGGCGGACCCTTTATTAGATTTAAAATAGTTTATTTTCGTATATTCATATACATATGTATCTTTTATAAACTGTTTAAAATTTTAGATTACTTTGCGAATTTTCGCAATTTTTCTGCGGCTGTTTACAACTTTTATGAACCATTTTAAATTTTATCGTTTAAAGTCTAACAGTAGTAAGTTTTGAATAAAGCACAAAAGGCAGCTATATAATTGTAAAGAAAAAAAAAATTGTTCTTTAATCAAACATATGAAGAATAACACTTCCAGGGACCATGTTATTTATGCCAGCAACCATACTGTGGCTATGTTCAATCATAGCACTGTCATCTCCGACCGTACAGAGGATTCCTAATAACAATATTATTATGAAATTCATCTATAATATTCTTAATAGATAACAGTCATATTATTTTCAAAAGGGATTTCCATTAATAATATTATTTCTCCATTCAAACCTAATATTGTCATGGTAATCATACTATAGTCAAGTACTCATACTATGAAGTGCAAGCAAATATTTATACATACATATTTCTATATCATCAAAAGCTCCCACTTACACAGAAAGAAAAATCGCGTTTTAAATTTACTAAGTTTTTCCTGCTTGATTTTAGTACGAAATAGACTTGAAAATTTAAGTACGCATAACACAAAAGTGTTCTTAAAACAATATCAATCGGGATTATTAAAAGGAATCAATCCTGGTAAGGTTTAAAATGAGTACGAAATTCTTGAGAATATTTGAACTCAGCACTTGTGTGTGTTTGCATAAGTACTGAATTTTGTTTAAATTTTTTAATTGCTACGATGGCTGAATTGGTAGAGTGGCTGAACTGGCAGTAGTTAGGTTCCGGATTCAAATCGGCAAAGAGACAAAATAATTTATAAATTATTATTAAATTAAGGAAGTAGAGCGGAATATTTCAGGTACGAATTTGGGATTAAATAGACTTCAGAAACATCGCATCAATCCTCACACTCAAAATAAATACAATCCCAATCCCTCCGTACTTAAATCAATACCAAACGGTGTCAGAAGTACGGTAAGTACTACAGTACCAATGTTCTTAAATCAAGGACAGCGTTCTTCTTTTTAATCACGGATTTGAGTGATATTCAATCCGAAACTGGGATTGAATATGTCTAAAATTAAGTATTTAGCGCTTGAAAAATCCATACTTAAAACAAGCGCAACGTACTTGATTTAAGGAAATCCGTACGTACCGAACTTCGGACACCGTTTGGGATTGTTTTAAATACAAATGGATTGAATTGTTTTTTCAGTATACGCACACAATAACAAGAGTTTTTCATCTCACTGGACACATGTGGAAAATCGCTAACGCACATATTTTTGAAAATCTCGGATCTTTTGCATATTCTAACATCCTAATATCCTGGAGTTAATAAAAATATGCAAAAAATCGCACACTGAAAAAAATGTTAATGTGTTCAAGATCTTAACGAATTAAGAACAAAACGTTTGCCATATTATTATTATTATTATTATTATTATTATTATTATTATTATTATTATTATTATTATTATTATTATTATTATTATTATTATTATTATTATTATTATTATTATTATTATTGCTAGGTCGGTCCAGAATGGCCCTTCGCACTGCGACCATGAATGATCTATTGTGCAACCCTTTTCTCTCACGAGTTTAATCCATCAAGAAACAGTACTAGCTCCATCTGTGGAAGCCCTTGCAAATCCTGTGAACCCATTGTATAGGCCTGCAACAGCCTGTATCTTCTGTGGCCAAGTGCCACACATTCAATAATCAAGAACGTTTGCCATAACTATAATACAGTTGTAGAAAACTGTTTCTTAATATTGTTGTGAAAAGCAACCAATTATTTTGTAGTTTTCTTGAATAGTGTCAATAAGATGATCAAAATGTAACAAAAAATGTGTTTATGGTGATCAAACCATGTTTTAAATAAAAATGTCTCATTTTGCACAACACAACATTATAGGGAACATAATATTCTTATTGCAAACATGTTTTGGAAGTTTTTTTTTCCTTGCGTGTGTACAAAAACCTATAAGCAGAATATAAAACTACAGTTCTCTCAATTTTATTTTTTTTCGCTGCTACATTGTTCAATTCTTTAAAACTTTGCAAAAATCGACTTTCAAACATTCGAAACTTGAAAAAAAAAATGTTGGGATTTTGTTATTTAAGTAAGAGATGGATTATCGGGGTTTCTGTAGAAAAAATTACATTGACTTTTACAATTATTTTTCGCAAGAACTGCAAGTAGTAACAGGTACGAAGTATGGTTTAAAAATATACACATACATACATACATATATATATGTCGAAAGGTATATATCTACATTGTCGTGGAATTGTTGCCTAACTGAAATATAGAAAACTCGCCCAGGCAACCTAAAGCAGGTACACGCACACTCCTGACTATTGCTTAAGTGCAGTGTAAGCAGATGCCAAAAATGCTCAAACGTTTTTGCAATTTCAGTAAACTCTTACCAATTGCTACGCAACTAGTATCCCCCGATTATTGCGATTTGTATTTTAAAAGTTTTAAAAAGGTATCACAAAGACATATAAAGCTTTGATCACAATAAACATATACGAGGTCTGATTAAAAAATAACCGTTATTTTCAAATTTCATGAGTTATGTATGTTCGGTTTTTCCATATTTTTTTCTGTTATGTTGGTACACATGTCTGTTGTAAAGGGTGTTTTTTTTCGATGTTTAGAACTTTAAGTTGCAATAAAACAACGATGGATTATTCGATTGACATGAATTTTATTTATCCGAAAGATAATCTTGTGGCATTACATTTTAAATATGATTTCTGGCATATGACAGCCACTGCTGGACGTCTAATTTGCGATGACTTTTTCCAACATTTGTGTCCGTATATCGGCAATAACACGGCGAATGTTGTCTTCCAAATCAAGTCAAGCGTTTGTGGCTTACCCGCATAGACCAATGACTATACAACATAGCCCCACAGAATGTAGTCTAGCGGTGTTAAATCACAAGATCTTGGAGGCCAACTCACAGGTCCAAAACCTGAAATTAGGCGGTCTTTCAATAAATAGATTGTGGCACGAGCTGTGTGACATGTTGCGCCGTCTTGTTGAAACAACATCTCCTGGACATCATGATTATTCAATTCAGGAATGAAAAAAGTAGTAATCATGGCTCTATACCGATCACTATTGACCATAAAGCCCATAAAGCGCACCAAACAGTCAGTTTTTCTGGATGTAACGGTGTTTCAACATACACTTAAGGACTAGCTTCACTCCGAATGCGGCAGTTTTGTTTGTTGACGTACCCATTCAACCAGAAGTGCTTTTCATCGCTAAACAATATTCGCGTATGAAAATCGAGAACAACGGCAATCTCGTTTTGGGCCCATTCGACGAATCTACGCCTTACTTGATGATCGTTTGGCTTCAATTCTTGCACGAGTTGGATTTTGTAAGCACGCAAACCAATATCTTTTCGCTTATGCGAAAACTACAGACGGACAGACGGACATCGCTCAATCGTAATCGCTATTGATGCTGATCCAGAATATATGTACTTTATGGGGTCTTAGATGGATATTTCAATGCGTTACAAACGGAATCACAAAATCAGTACAAAGTACAAAAATCAGTACAAAGTAGAAAAATCAGTACATTTGCGTACTGATTTTGGTATCGTGCCTAAAACAGTACAATCGTAAAAAATCAGTACATGTACTGGTAAAAACAGTACGCCTGGCACCCCTAGTTACGGTTGGAATGTTGCACAGAAAAAACAATTCTATTCAACCGTACTTAAATCAATCTCGAGCGATGTTAGAAGTACGGACTTCCTTGAATTAAGGACGATCGTGTGCTTGCCTCATGTACAATTTGTACTAGTACTGGTGTATTCAGTATTCAGCTTTGGGGTACTGAGTACTGAGTGTTTGTACTTTTTTTCTATACAAAATCCTCGATAAAAGTTTCTCAATACTTTAACAGTCAACTCTGATCAATGGTGTAACTTTTTTTCAAAAAACAAGAGCTCTCAAACTAAAGGCTAAGTGAAGAAAACAATAATAATCTTAGAAAAAAGCAGTTATTGATCTACATACTTATGTATGTGCAATGACACATCGAAAATAATTTTACTGTTGTAAAAAAAGAAAAGATTTTTACAGTTGTTGAGAGATAACTTTATTGCCGAATTTCGGTTTTTATAGTTTTTTCCATGGCTTAAACCGTTTTTAAGTTAAAAGAGTATATATAGTAGTATATAGAGTATAAGAGTATAAAAGAGTATATGTTCTATCTCCTCCATTTTTAAAATAACGGTATATCTCAAAAACAAGAGCTAACCTAAAAAAATGGTTAGCACCACTGAATTTGGCACACCCGAATTAGGTTTAGTCACTGGGTGCCCCGTCTATCGGTTTTTTGCAACTAGCGCAGTGTTATTTAACTAATTTAATTATTATCCTGAAGATGCCAACAAATTGTTTTGGCGAAATATTGAAAATAAATAAATAATTGTTTAAAATTATTTTTTATAAAAAACCAAAGATCAAATAATTAATTTAATAATCTAAAGATCAAATAATATAAAAATAAATTAGGTCTTCATTTTTGTACAACGCTAGAAATATTTTTACTGCGCCTCAATATCGTTTGCTAAACGGTACGTTCAGTCACTCATTTTGGTGGAACGTACGAAGTCCAAATTTTTCATTTCCATTTTACCAGACGTGTGTTTAGCAAAGAATTCAATAATTGACTCCACAAATCTGAACAAACTGTTCACTTTTTCTACAGTATTTCGTTCAGTCGAGGAATGCTTTGGACTGCACGTCCTGTGGTAAATAATCCCTGTTCAGAACTTGCACCTCAGAATACAATTTTAAAGAAAATTGGCAAATTTTAAAATAGCCTTCAGCTCTTTTTTATAGCTCTACACACTTATAGGAGTATCGAAATATGGAATAATAAGGCAATAGCTTAAGCATTAGAATCGAGAATACAAATGATGAGTGTCTGCACAATGTGAATATTTTGTGTGACCGAACAAGTATTAAAGACTTAGAGCTCTTCTCTGATGAACTGCTCTTTATCAAACGCTGATCAGGCTGCCACTCCATTTCATGTTGTAGTCATTGATATTTCTATTTGTTGGAAATTAAAATTCCCACACCATTAGTTAACCGTCCATAAGAAGGAGGCTGCCAAACACCTGCCAGCAGTTAACCATTGGCTGGCTGTGTGGTTGAGCCTTAAAGTAGCTGCTACTCGAATAAATCAATTACAGCTTAGTTTGTAAAAATTAAATTTAATAGATCAAACATTTATGCCAAAAAGTGAACTTTAGTGTAAGATTATCCGATTGTTAATTATTGCCAAGTTTTAATTTTGTTTTTAATTTTGTTTCTATAATTAAATTTAAATTTTGCTACTATATTTCCAGAACTCAAACTATCCAAAAATATTTCTTAAATTTTTTTAAGATAATCAGGATTACATACATACAATATACATATGTACCTATTTATCCACTACCACGCTTCAACTAATCGGCAATGAAAAAAAATAAATAAATCAAAATTAAGAAACTGAACACAAACCCATCATTTCCTTCACACTACCATTGATATATTGAGGGAAAAATTGTCATATAAACATAATAGCTATAGTCTAGTAAATACAAAAAAAAATACTTTCAACACACAGAGACACTAGTGGAGAGACCACCAACAGCATACGATGTCGTAATGGAGTCACCGCTTTATGCGGCTGCTCAAACGGAACGTTCACGTCTGACAACAACAGCCACTTGCAACAGCAAACTTAACTTCGATACTAAAACCAACACCAACACAAACACCAACTTAAATTACATGGAGAAAATGTCTACCAGTATGAATAGTACTTTGGAGGACACAACTCCCAGTGATTCGGGTGTGCAAATGCTGGATTCCGAGTCAAGTGAGTTGATGGTTGAGTCGATTACTTCACAGACTGGCTTTGAGTTTGAGGAAGTTAAGGTGGCGGTGGCGGTGGCGGCCGTTAAAGTAGTCGAGAAAAATAGCGAACCCTTAATAGTGACCCCAGCAGAAGAGACCACTATAATGGACTCTAACTCGAATATTACTGCGGTCTCGGTTGCGGCTCCGGCGGTGGTAGAAGAGGCCATGACCACCAGCCAGCTGTCAACTTTCGATACAACAGAGAATATAGTGTTTCGCCGCAAGGTTCGCAAGAGCCCAGTTGTGGCCAAGGCACCCAAAAAAAGAGTTTCTTTTCATGAGGATATTCTAAAAAATACTCGCACTGATAATATACACATAGAACATGGCTTTATTACCTATAAAGCGGGAGGAATACGTAAAATGGCTCCCCTAGTGGGTCAAGCAGGTCGCTATTCCTGGTGCTCGGAGGGTGATAAGCAGCGGCAGCCTACAGAAATTTCTCATCACCAAGAAACTGAAGACGGCAACGGGGACTCGAATGACGTTACCAAACGTCGTGGTCGCGTAGTCTATCGTAATGCCTGCTCAGATGTTTTGGACTATGGCAACTCTGATGTTTATGATATGAATGATAGTGCAGTCTTACAATATGATAACTCGGGCGTGTTCGAGTACATGCCTAAGCCCAATAACCAGGCAGCTAAAGCTGCTAAATCCAACGATAAAGCAGCTGTTAAGAAACCCGAACTTTATAAATGCTCTTGCTCTAGCTCAAACTCCAGCTTAGATTCGGATGAAAATGACAAAAACTCCAATAGCCAGCAGCAATATGGCCAGGCCAAAAGCAGCTCCTGCGATTGCATTGGCATGGCCAATAGCGCCAACAATAATTTTATAGGTAAGTGAATTTGCTTACACAATTTACATTTTTATTACTTGGAACTTCTAAAACAGGGGAAAACTGTTACTACTCAGAACCGAACATTGATTTTAACGAAAGTCCTCCACGTCAGAAATCCGTCTGGAACAAAGAAAAGAAGCCCAAGTCGAGTTGTCTCAAAAAATCCAAATGCCAAACTAATATTATACACGAACAAGATCTTACAACCAAAATGAAGAAATTCAATGTGCACGATATGAACCAGTTATTGGATAACAGCAGCAAAATGATATTTGGCTCTCTGAAGAGCATTTTCACTATGCCTCTACCGGAACGCGGAGTGCCAGAAGGCTCCGAAGATCTCCAGTCAGTCATAGAGTGTGTTGCCGAATTAGAGCAAAATACTCCAGAACACAACACCAGACACACGGATCGATGCACACAAAACAGCACTCAGCTCTCAGAATCACCACCGCTCAAACAGAAACCTTTTCTTAGCAAAAGCCTGGACGGCTCTAAACAACAGCAACCCATTAAAAAATTCGTGCACAATGTTGATGAACAATTGAGACGCAACAAAGAGGAGGACATTTATGCCCCTACACGTCAGAACAGTGATGACAACAGCAAACAGGAAATGACAAAGAAAAATTTAAATACTTCAACTGCAGCTGTACCACAACTGCAACGACAGCAAGAATTCGATGCTGCCGATTTTGATAACAGTTCATCTTACTCACTCGTTACATCTGCTGCGAACTCTGCCGCTACCTCGACTTGTGACACCTCTGAGCGCGCAGCGTTTCGCAACAAGTTCATTATCAATTGCGAGAGCACTGTATTTGAACATACCGGCGTATCGTATTGCTACGAGTCGTCTTCTTTCAATGATCTCACTAACATGGAAGACTCCCACGGCAGCATTGCTAGTCTAATTGAAAAAGATACACCCATTGCTCAGCCAGAGCCAGATCAACTGCGTTCGGCTTTCATATCAGCACCCATAGCAAAAACATTTTCAAATTTCTTTCGTAGTTTCAAAGACTCTGGCAAGGACAAACAAACTTCGCCCAAGAAACTCAACAAGAATACAACAGCACAGCAAGAGGCGAGAGTATTGCAACAGGCAACAGAAAACTATTTTGGTAAGTTCTATCCACTGGAAGTGGCTAAATGGTTTTTTACATTTTTAAATTCCTCTCTTCGAAAATTTGCTAACGTGTCCGTTATTTGTCACGTTCAAAGCTTCCAGTTTTGCACGAGAGATAAATGTAAAACTTGCTGGGTAAAATTTAAGGCTGTGGCCCGACTCTAATCTTAAGCCAGAAATTCAGATATTAAAGGCCGTGTCGCGCTACCCTACTCCATCGTACGATTCATTCACTGAAAATTGCTAGCTAAATCTGATAGAATTCTGTCCTACTTTAAAAAGTCGCATCAAAATCGTCACACTATTATACTTTTGTAAAAAGCTTCGGGGGAAACTTTAGAATGAGGAGCCAGGCTTTGAAAGAAATGAGTTTTACTAAGAAAAGTATGAAAATGTCGGTAAAACAGTGCTGCCAGAGGAAAGTGTTTGCGCAGAAAATAAAATCGCGAATTAGTAAACGGTTTCAAGCATCCAAAATCGTATTTTTTTACATTTAATTAAACAATTTTTTTCATAATTATTAAAAATTTCTTCTGACAAATTTTTTCCTGCTAAGGGTACCGGCTTCGCATACAAATTCTGCAAGCATCTGGCAGCACACTTTTTCATTTTAGGACAATTGGTACCATTATACTAAAGCCGACCCCAACTTCGAAAAGGCAACTCTGGTCGCATAGAAAAGGATAGTTTTTGAAAATTTTCAAATGATTAACAAATCGGACAGACTTGTCAAAAAGTCTTTCACACACATACACTTTTAGTCCAGACTTTCACACATTTTGGACACACATGTCATTTTCAACAGATCGTACGATTCAGTAGGATAGTGAAATATTTCTTCTGTATAGCTATAAATCGCAGTAAATCATTATATTTGTTGGTTTTGCACGTAAACATTTTTATTTCTATTTTTAAGCTTGAATCTGTCTAATTTTTATCACTTTCAATTGCAACTTTCAAACAAAACGATCGTACGACTCAATAGGATAGCGTATCACGGCCTTTAACCTTAATGTATATGCTTAGAATGCAACCAATTCCACCTGCTACTTGGAATCACTGTAGGACCAATTACACAGATTTGCTGGTTTTGAAAACTGTACAACATTTTTTCAATGGCTTCAGTATGCAGCACGCTGCTTTTCATACGTTCTACGCACTTAAAAGAATTTTTGTTTGTTTTTGAGTCTGCTGATCAGCATCAATGAAATGTCGGCGGCATACAGACCGCAGAACAAATAACATTAATAAGGTCATTGGCTCTTATAGCAAACTAGCGGAAACCCGTTGTATTTCGCAACCCCAGTACTTTGATTATGTCACACCCACCTCGTATCCAATTTGGCAAATCTTTCAAGTAATGATATATTTATGTATGTCAACGATGCAGCCGCTTCGTTCAGCTTTTGGCCATTATCAAGCCAAACAAAAATCAATACTTTATATACAGTGGTGGCCACAAATTTAAAACAATCGGGGGTAAATAACGCTAAACATCAAAATTAAAATAGTCATCTATTTTGATCGAAATAGAGTCTTTGCCAAAAACTAAATAGCGTTTTGCAGGTAATTTATCAATCAGCCTTTTATTTTGATCTAGTACAATATTATGTAAGTAGCAAAGAAGTTACAGGACAGAACTTGAAAGTCATATTATTTTAATACATTTCTTACACACTGGCTTATAAATATTTATATCTCGATTTTTATCGAGCTCCTAGTTTTGTATTTTTTTAAGTATTAATCTAAGTAATCACTTTCAGCTGTAACAAAATTTTTTTTTTAATGTCGAAATGTTGCTAGATAACCCCGATTTTCAGGTTCTTTGATTATGGACCTTCAACAAATTTCTCAACCAATAAAATATTTCATTTTCCCATTTTTTTTTGTTAATGCGTGCAAATATATGTATAATAAAATAATACACAATAAAAATTTTACGGCCAAAAATTAAAAGGTCTTATTAAGCGGGTTGTTCTAGCAACAAAATTCTGCTCTGTAACTTTTTTGTTCGTCAGTACAAAAATTATTTTATAACTAAATGTAATGTCCGAGATTAATACTAAAAATACAAAATTAAAAGCTCCATAAAAATCGAGACATAAATATTGATGAGCCAGTATATAAAAAATGTATTAAAATGATAAGATTTTCCAGCTCTACCCTCGTAACTGATTTATTATTTGCATAACCTGGTCTTGGTTGGATGAGAATAAGAAATACATAAATTATCAGCAAAACACTTGTCTTTTGGCTTTTGGCAATATTCTATTTCGATCAAAGGACATGGCTATTTTAATTTTAATGTTTAGCGTTATTTACCCCCAATTGTTTTAAATTTCTGGCCACCACTGTATATGGGAGGCATCAAGCCGATCTGTCGAATTATTTCCAATGGAGTTTCACATCCTTCTTGAGTTTTTGTGCTACTTGTATTGGGTTCGGAGATACAGAAATACCGGTTTTGCATTTCTATTTACACCCTATATCATCAAGGTAAAAAAAAAGTGCCACATTAGTTACAGATTTTTTTTAGGAGCAAAAGGCAGGTTTTACTTTTTCCCCCTCTTCAATTTGGAAAAAATTCCAAGTTCCCAAACAAGTTGCACATACCTGTCCCATCATTGAAAGGGCAACAAGAGGCAAAACAAAAACAACATAAATCAAAATTTTTCCAAAAAAAAATTATTTTTATTGTAAAGCTTTAGAATCCCTCTTATACATGAATGCAATTGAAAAAATATCAGTTTTTTTCCTTGTTATCCCCTTAGAATACAAAATTAAAAAAAAAAAAAATCCAATACGCCTAGTTAAATATTTTTAGTAGGCTTTAAGCCCTTTTTGGGAGTTTTTGTGCTGCTTGTATCAAGTTCGAAGATACAGGACTACCGAGTTTTTCCCTTTTTTTGAAATTGAAAAAGTACCAAAATGTAGTTTTTACCAGTTAAATACCCTTCAAATTAAAAAAATTGAAAAAAGTACCGGACACCTGTCCAATTATTTTCACTAGAATTACATGCCCTTTTTGGATGTTCATGCTACCTGTATTAAATCCAGAGACACAAAATTACCGATTTTGCCCTTTTTATCCCTTATACATATGTACAATTTTAAGAAAATTACGAAAATGATTATATCATTTTTTGAGGAGAGTAATATTTAGTTTTTACTTTTTTCCTATTCCCATTCCTCTTTTACATAAATACAATTGAAAAAAGTACAAAAACGCAAGTTTTACCCTTTTTATCCCCTTAAAATTCAAAATTTCAAAAAAGTACCAGCCACCTATACAATTATTTTTAGTGTAATTTCAAGTCCTTTTTAAATTTTTGTGCTACCTTTGCCAAGTCCGGCGAAATTGAGCTACCGATTTTACCCTGTTCTACAGTTTTTACCCCTTTTGTGTTTAAATTTAAAACAAAGACGAAATTTATTTATGCAATTTTTTTTTGAGGAGTAATACTATTTAGTTTTTACTTTTTCCAGTGCCAATTCCTCTTATACGTACATAAATGCAATTGAAAAAAGTACCAAAATGCAGTTTGTATTCGTTTTGTTCCAATAAAATTTTAAAATAGTATCGCACACCTGTCCAACTATTTTTTGTAAACTCTTAGGGCTTTTTCAAATCTTTGTGCCACCCTCGCTAACTCCAGAGAAATTGAGAGACCAATTTTACCATTTTTTTTATTCGTCTTTACCCCTTTTATGTTTAAATTTATAACAAAGATGAAATTTTTTTAAACATATTTTGGGTAGTAATACTATTTAGTTTTTACGTAAATTAAACTGGAAAAAGTACCAAAATGCAGTTTTTAAACGTTTTATCCCCTTAAAATTTAAAATTTTAAAAAAGAACCGCACACCTGTCCAATTATTTTTTGTAAGCTCTTGGGGCTTTTTGAAATTTTTGTGCTATCCTTGCTAAGTCCGGAGCTACCAATTGTACCCGTTTTTACTCCTTATATTTCCAAACTTAAAAAAAACTACGAAATATATTTGAATATTTTTTTGGGCAAGTAATTTTTGGTTTTGGCTTTTTTCTTTTCTCATTCATCTTCTACATGAATGCAATTGGAAAAAAGTACCGAAATGATTATTTTACCCCATTTATCCCCTTAGAATTGAAAACTTCAAAAAAGTGTCAGACACCTGTCCAATTATTTTTGGTGCGTTTTTATATTTTTGTGCTGCCTTTGCTATGTCCAGAGGCATTCAGTTTTTTATTAGATTTTACCCTTTTTTATCCGTTCTTATCCCTTTGCGGTTGGAATTTTTGAAATTCCTATAATCTTCCAGTTCCCTCCAGACATGCAGAGATATATTGTAAAAATTTCAAGCAAATCGGTTTAGCCATTTACCTATCTATAAGGAACAAACAAACACACATTCACTTTTATATATAAAGGGTGTTTTTTTCGATGTATAGAACTTCAAGCTGCAATAAAATAACGATGGATTATTCGGATGACATGAATTTTATTTATTCGAAAGATAATCTTGTGGCCACGGCTGGCGTGGATGGCGGATGTAGTCCAATCTGGACGTCCAATTTTCGATGACTTTTTCCAACATTTAATAAAACAATACAACGGCGAATGTTGTCTTCCAAATCAAGTCAAACGTTTATGGCTTATTCGCATAGACTTTACAACATAACCCCACAGAAACTAGTCTAGCGGTGTTAAATCACAGGGTCTTGGAGGCCAATTCACAAGTCCAAAACGTTAAATTAGGCGGTCACCAAACGTGTCTTTCACTAAATCGAATGTGGCTCGAGCTGTGTGACATGTTGCGCCCTCTTGTTGAAACCACATCTCCTGGACATCATGGAGATGTGGAAGTTAGTAATCATGGCTCTATGCCGATCACCATTGAGTGTAACGTTCTGGCCATCATCGTTTTTGAAGATGGGTTCCACCAGCCCATAAAGCGCACCAAACAGTCAGTTTTGCTGGATGTAACGGTGTTTCGACACACACTGGAGAATTAGCTTTACTCCAAATGCGACAGTTTTGTTTGTTGGCGTAGACATTCAACCAGAAGTGCGCTTCATCGCTAAACAAAATCCGCTTATGAAAATCGGGAACAGCGGCAATCTCGTTTTGCACTAAAATTGCACTATTTGCAAGCGTTGTTCAGGCGTTAGTCTATTCATTCATGAATTGCCAAACCAAACTGAGAATAAATCACTTGACAGCTGTTAAATCGGTCGCCATCTTCAACAGTAATGCCAACTTAAAATTCTATACATCGAAAAAAAACACCCTTTATAAGAGAAGATGTGATTGGTAGGTGCAATTTGAAATTGGGCCCACAGACCGAAAATCAAAAATCAGACTTCACAGTCTCACCTGAGTTATTACCACGCTATCGCTTAAAGGAAACAAAGCTAGAGAATAATTCCCACATCATAGACTTTGGCAACGGAAACATTTTTATGGACAACAACTACCCTTAAAGGGATTAGGAAAAGGATAACAATCGTAATTAGGAAATACCAACAGCATAATAAGTAAAGGGATTACAATCGCAATTAGGAAATACCGACAGTGTAATAAACATTACCACGACGCGACGATACTTCGCTAAAGATAAGATTTAGTATAAATACACGTAAAATAGGAAACAGTTTTGAGTCTTAAGAATATATGTAAATAAAATCACACGTTTCGGCGTAGAAAAAATAAAAAATATATTTTTTTGATTCAGTCCTTGAGAAAGAATTTTAACTCCCGCCCGAATATTCTGTAGATTTCGTGAAAATTTCATCAAAACCAACCATTGACCCAGCCGTTTTGGAATCCATACAGCCGTTACATACACACACACTTCCTGTTTTGTATACACAGAATAAACAATTGAATTAATTTTTGAGTAAATCTTTTATTTGAAGAAAAATAGTAAATTTCTAAGTTTTTGTTCACTCATTGTCATGAGCAAAGTTTGCTTTTTTATTATTTTATAAATTATAATATAATTTATGATTAAAAATAAAATTGATTGTGTTGAAGAACTTGTAACTATTTTGTTATTTTCTTTTCTTAGCTCTTAAAATGCCTAAAAAACCCATCAATATACCTTCACCTTTAGCCAATAGTACTCCAACCAAACTCTCTAAATTCCCTACCACCACATCATCATCCACCATATCTGAACTTACTACAAATACTAACACTTCCAATTCTACTACACAAGCCGTGCTACAGCAGCAGCAGCAGCAGCAGCAGCAGCAACAGCAACAGCAGAAATCAAACGCTTCCCTTACCAGTGGCATAGCCACCGGCAGCGGTGGCTCCACCACAACATCAACAGGTCAAAGAGAAAGTCTTGCCATTGGCACTGAGTATCGCTCAAGTCTAGAGAAGCAATCACGTCATTTGCCATCGCCTCTTAAGAAGCGATTAAGCGGTGCCGGCTCAAACCTTATACAACAGCAACAACAACCTCAACGTTATGGTACAAGTGTACCGCATCCCAGCGCCGACTTCTCTGCAGTCAGCCCAGATGTGTACAACAATTATATGGGTGCCAGGGGTGGGTGTGGTCGTGATTCTAAGAGTACTATTTTAAGTGAAGAATTCGATGATATTCTGACCATAACCACTGACACGGAAAGGAACGAAAGTGATATTGTTATTGTAGATTATCATGATGTCAATGACCGCCAGACTGTGGTGGACGAGTATAATAATCTCTTAAAACCACCATCACAACCACCAACAAAGACATCGCTTATCAATCGTTTCTTACGTAATGTGACCCAAAAGAAAATACTGGAAACCTCGATACGACGCAACAACTTTTTTGCGCACAAATTGAAAACGGAACGAAAACTTTTCACTGGCAATTTGTATGTGAAAGGTGCCAAGCCCAGAAATTTGGAACTAATTGACGACTTGAATGCGGAGATCGCCATGGAAATCGAAATGTCTGGTGTCAATTCTCCACGCAAAGAATTGACCAGCTTAGATGCAGATTTGCCTGGCGACCTCTCACGCTTTGAATTGGGTATTGGCGAGATATCGATCGATGTTTTTGCCGGTGCTCATTTGCACATTCTACGCGATGAGAGCGAACAACTAATGAAGGTATTCAAGCTGTACACCGGCTACAGCAAAGAGGGTTACATGACCCCCGTTTTGGTATTGCTAACCGATCAGACGTTGTATGTCACGGACTTGGTAAGAAACCGTTTATGCTCAAAATTCGTTTTAGCCTACAAGGACTTGGACGTTATCTTGGTGGGTCTTACTAATGCCGCCTTACATTTTTCCTTCATACTAACTTGCGTTTCTTTCAGTTGGGCCCGTACGGCAACACCGTTTTATTGTCGAACAATAACCGGGATATGCAGCAGGTGTTGTTGGCTGGAGGCCCCTATCCAGCTGCAGGAATTGTTGCCAATTTGGAGCTTTGTGCCAGGCGCAGTGGCTCCATTCTCCCAGCCGTTGGTCAACTCACACTTGATCACTTGGCCCCCTTGCAACATTTTGTGAGAGAAAATTCGTGTGTTAATAAAGCGGATGTCTGGATGTACTACGCCGTGGTAAATGTGCCTGGCTCAGCTATAAATGATCCTGCCGATCAAGAGCCTCTGGGTCCGCACGCTAAGGGTTTCCTAATGCATAGACGCATCAAAGAGCACATGGGCAATTCCAAGCAACATGCCTGGAACCCCGGATACTTCCTTCTCAAGTTAGTAAAGTTTTGCAAGTATATTTTAGCAACCTTTTCGAAACACAATTTTCTTTTTAAGAGCTGGAGTTCTGTACATGTTCAATGATTCTACACAAAAAATTCCCAGTTGGGCCATGGCGTTGGCGGAATGTCAGGGTGCCAGAAGAGCTGTTAAAGCTCAAAGACCACATTGCTTTGAAATACTACTAAAAAATAAAATGCTTTTGCAACTGGCTGCTCCTGATGAATACGTGGCATCCGAATGGCTGCAGGCATTGCTGCAATCAGCTAGTGGAGTAAGTTTAAGTTTCTTAAAGAGATCTTCAATAGCAAACATTTTCTTCTAACTCTTTTCAAAATCCAAATCAGCTGTTCGAAATGCAAGAAACACACAAGACTTTGGGCTGCACTTTAGTAGTGACGCAAAATCATTTAATTACTCTGAGGGAAGACTTCTCCTCACCCCTGAGGAAAATTATCAAAGTAGAAGTGCAAAACAAATTGGAAGAAAATTTGGCAGTTGCCTCAAATCAGCAAGAAGAAGATGACAAGCAATTTGCACTCGATAGCGGCAGCTTGGTGAGTAAAAATAAGAATTTTAAGCAACTAGAAGTTCTTCAAAGTAATTTTCAATTCTCCTTTTGGTTTGTCCTCTTAGTTGAGCTCTGCCATGAGTACACCTACACGTAATACCCAACGTTCATCATCATCCATCAACTCAACACCAACCAAACTTTCGCAACTTTCACGTTCTACTATCACTTATAACACCACCTTGGCTACATCCTCGTTAGCTAGTCACATGACACAATCTTCAATGTCCACCACCACAAACTCAAAGCGAACACAAGCCACTCAACAATCCAGTAGTACCAATAATGGCCCTCAACAGAATTCGCTTTCCCAACAGCAACCGCAATCACAATCGCAACTGCAGCAGCAGCAGCAGCAGCAGCTGCAGTCAGAGTCTTCTTCATCACGTCCCTCAACAATGAGCAGTGTTTATGGCAAAAATTCTGGTTTAGAAATATTAACTTGCGCCGACATAAAGGAGATGACCGGCATAAAGATTCCCTCCCTGAATGACACTTGGTGGTGCATATTGGAATTTTCTTGTCAGGAAGTTCGTGAGTGCTCCGACGATTTGGTGATATTTTTTGCGAGCAGTACTGAAATGCAACGCTTTCTACGTTTATTGGAGCAACTGTGGCAAGCTAAAAATGTATGTATAGCTCATAGTTATTAAGTCATGAATAGTGTATCACAATCATTACTAGTTAGATTATTTTTGCTTTAAAGGTAAAATAATTGATTACTTTCGATTTCCCAAATAATTTATTAACCACAATTACAAAAAATTTACAAATACTCGGGATTACTTTAGATTATTAAAAAAAAACAAAATCAAAAAGAGTCAAGGATTCAAGTTCTTAATTCTTTTTGATTATGTTTCACATGTCTTCATTTCACTTCAGTACAAATTTAGTTCATTTTATTTGCCATAAATGTCATGGAAAGTGAAAACTAAAAGGATAATTTTAGGCGAAATCAACTTTATCTGTAATGAAGCTGCACGAGTAAATGAATTTTTATATTGAAAACAATTGAAAAGCATCTGCTACCTGCATTTATAGCGGCCATTATGTGGCGAAATGTTGCTTTAGAGGTATTGAGTAGATACATATGTGCGGTTGTAGTGAAAATTTCGTGTTTGAATTTTAGAAAAATCACGCGTGAGAGTGATTTAAAAATGAGATTTCATGAGTGATAGTGCGTGACTACCATTTTAGGGCAGCTCACGAAATTTCACGAAATAGTTAAGACACTAACTTTTTTTGGATTGCAAAAATCTTCCACACATTTTCACATTGAATTATTTTTGAATGCAGCTTATTTTACCTCAGTTTCTAATTCATACATGCAATGTAAATTTACCTGGGTCGAATTTTGTGGAAGAAATAAAATGTAAGAAATCGTTGGGGGAAATAATTTCTTGAGTACTTTTAACCCAATGAGATGCTTGTGGTGCAAAACAAAAAATTTACTCTTTATTCAATTAATTGTTCAAGCTTTAGATCTCTGTTTTCTTTTGTTTTTAAAAAATAATTTGAAACAAATATATTTATTTACTTTCAATATTTCGCCAACAATTTGTTAGCATCTTCAGGAAAATAATTATAAAATAATAATTTCCGGAAAAGATGTTCGCGAAGTATTGTTGGCGAAATATTGAAAATAAATAAATATAATTGTTTCAAATAATTTTTTATATAAAAATGACAAAGATCTAAAGCTTGAATAATTAATTTAATACTCTCAAGATCAAATAATATAAAAATAAACCAATTAACTCTTTAGTATGAGTTTAATTAATTTTCATTATTCGAACTTTTTCTTATATAATTATTATTGTTTATCAGGCTCAAGTTTTTTGGACATTATTTTTGTGATTGATATTAATCAAATAAGACATTTAGCAGGGTGCACTTTCTTGTCAGTATCCATGTGGCGGCTTCGAAACAACCAGTTGTCCGCCCTGCTAAATGTCTGTATAGCATGTTTCCATTGCGAGTTGAATCACCCGCTTCGCTCTCTCAATTGTATTTATGAATCATACCGTTTACACGACTCGTCTATGTGCTTCAATTTGACTTTTGTTTTCAATAAGCAAACATGCATCTTTCAATTAATCAGATGCAGCTGCTCCAAAAACTGGGAATGTTTCTTGTTTCATTCCATTCGCAAGGTGAAGCATGCTTTTGAACATTCCATAAATTTCAATTTAGAAGACATCCTTCTTGCCATAATAAAACTTCACAAATTTTTTTCCATTATTTTTTTACGTTTTATTGGAACGAAGTTCCTTAACGCGGCTTGCTGGTAGTGGAAATAGTAGAAATCGTCACGAAAGCGTGTGAGCTGTTTATATGTGTTGGTGTACTGTCGAAAAGCAATTGTGTATGATTGGCAGTGTCTCCACTGACAGCAGCGGAGACACATACAAATAAATATTAATTCGTTTGAAAACGTTCCAAAAATTTAAGGAATCATAAAATTTCAAAATTTTAAAAACAACACAAAATAAAACATACAGATTTCACCTTGTATTACATTCAAAGATGAAAAAAAAACGTAAGGAACTTCGTTCCTAACGGGGGTCCCCCGACCGCATTTCTTTTTTATTTTATTGATTTCTAAAATTAACTTTTAGTTTTATGTTTTTCTTCTTTTATGTTTCTGACAGATAGAGCAGATACACTCTATCTGTCAGAACTTACAATTTCTTCCTGACAATATTGTAAGCAAAAGCATTGGCAGGCCACCTACATACATACCTAACAATTAATTGTCAGTTTTCTGGCAATCGTCTGAGCACTTTGGCATCATCATTGCCAGTACATTGTCAGGCATTGATTGGAATATTGTAAGATGCATAAATTCTCAACACCTTACAATGGCGTCGTTGTCAGAGCAATGACAAAGAATATTAAAGAAATATGTGTGTGTACGAAAGGGAGAGAAAAAACAAGAGAATAGTAAAAATATGAGTACAAAAGGTAAAAAGTTGCAAAAAAGAGAATAAAAAACTTAAAAACATCCCTGCAAGAACAGCGACGGTCATTTGATGCATTATATGATCGACACTGCTGATGGGTTCATACATCAGCGTTTCTATCATTTTCTTAAGGGCAAAATGAAAAAACTGATGTAAACATTCGTGTACGTGTGATTTATTTTTTAAACCAGCGTTACCACCTCAGCAAAGCGATCATTAGAAATCTTTTTTCAAAATGCCCACAAAACTACATGCAATGCTATTTATTTCTTTATTACAAAATAAAAATAAGAGCTTTTTTGAAAAATTAAAAAAAAAACTATACAAAGAGAACAGAAAAAAAGTATTTTAGACATGTTTAGATAAAATTAAGAGAAAACCAGTAGTCAGTAGCAGTTTCAACAATATAAAATTGAATCATATGGAAAAAACTTCCACAGCATTATCTTTTTCAAAGAAAAAAGGACAAATGAACCTATAAAAACATTAATGCATAAACGTAGTTCAAAATTAAATTACCAAACTAATACGGGAAAATCAAAATAATAAGAATATCATTGTAATGGCAACGCTGAAAGCTATAAAATTACTTTGCATGTGTTAGTAAATAAGTTGTTACTGTGTTAGTTTCCATCAGCCATTTCTTGCAGGGATGGTTATCTATTGAGCGAGAAAAATAAAGAATGAATAATGGCATGTGTGTGCGTGTGTGTATTTTGATAATGACAATTGGCTGGCAATTTTTGATACGTCAAAAATCTTACATCCGTGTAAGCTGACAATTTTCGTTGGTAGCTAAATTTATTGTCTGGCAATGAAATTGCAAGATTGTCTGAACTGATAATTTTCTTAATTCTGACAATTTTGTATTTCCAGTAGATTGCCAGCACGTTGTTAGGTCTTACAATATTGTAAGATCTGACAACCGTCTATACGAAGCTTTAGGCTGTTATCACTTCCGATCACAGATGTATGTATGTAAATAAATAAAAAAATTTTATTTCAATACAAACGTGATTGAAAGTGAGAATGTTTTTTTTTCGTTTTTCGTGCGTGAAACTGCGTGATTAAAGAAGGTTCGTTCGTAAAAATGCGTGATTGAAAAAATTTTGCTCGTGAGCGTGCTTGACGTGGGGCCCAAAAACCATTTTTCGTGCATGAGGAAAGTAGTTCTGATCGTGAGCGTGCATGATGTGAGAGCCAAAAACACACTCACGAGCACATCTCTATTAGAAAAGCCTATTTAGAGTGAATAAATTTTATCCCGATATCGGACCATATGTATCCGATACAAAGTGAAAATCGATTTCTTGGAAATTTAAGCGAGCTGAATCAATTTTTGATAACAAAAAATCGTAAAAAGTCCTATTTCCGAGGGAACATTTTTTTCCCCGATATCGGTCCATATACACATAGTACATATTTCGAAAACCGAATTTTTTTTTCTTAGGAAATTTCACTTATAAACGAGCTTAATAAACCTTTTTTAAGCAAAACGGTTTCTTTTTGTGAATTTCATACATTAGCTCCATTTTTGATATTGCAAACTAATAAAAAAAACTCTGGGAGTGGATATTTTTTCCAGACCTTGGTCCATATGCACCCGATACACACAAGTACATATGTATGTAGCAAAAACCGGACTTTTGTTTAGGAAATTTCATACAGACGAACTAAATCAGATTTTTTGAATCAAAAATTAAATCTGGTGGCAGAGAAAGCCTGTTGCCCTGCAGAAATTGTTGGAGTACATGATCCCTTTTTAAGTAAAAAGGTCCGGTGTAAAACAAACTTGGACCATCATGTCTACATAGCGATTTAAGAAATGAATGGTTTACACTTTCATTTCAGGTTTTATTATTTTTTCACAATATTTTCAAATGTGTTTTGTTTTTAATCTTTCAGAACGACCTGTTTCCTATAACTGTACTGGATGAAGACGACATCATAGCGGAGCAGTGTACCATGTTGTACATGGACATAAACCGTTCATGGGAACCTCTTTTATCGGCCGCTTTGGGTTATCCTCTATAAACTTGCTCTATAAATTTAAAACTCGTCTATGGTAACAAACAAATATTTTTGCAGTCTTATAAGAAACTCCAATAGTTGAAATGGTAAAACAAAAAATTTATATGATATAAAAAGGACGGCTAAATGGATAAATTACTCGTGCTAAAAAGCTGCTTGACAAATAGCTTTTTTGTTTTCTGTATATTTGCTGAAGAAGCAACATTTCAAGAAGCCACAAGAGCTTAGAAATTTACCCATGAACATGTTCGGGTAAATAATGAAGAAAATTTCATTCGAATTAGCAACCATCAGGACAAAATAATTTAATATTTACCTCAAGGAAAATCTTTATTTCATTCACAGATTTAAAATTGGTTCTATTGTACATATAATTTAGTAGTGTTAACTTTTTTCCACAAATGGTGATTTATTTTGTTAAGTTTTCTTTGGTTTAATAGACTGAGCTTGTGATCACTTCAGCTTTAATAAATATATTTATTTTGGTGTATCTTCTTCAGGAAAATACACAAAGGAGTATCGAAACATTGAAGACTTTGGTAATAAAGAAAATATATTTATTAAAAGTACAGTGACGTCAAGCTCCGAAGAAAAACTAGTATCCAGAAGATTTATTTTGTTTAGTAATTCAAATAAACTTTCCGCGATTATCTCTCTCATTGCTTTAAGATATTATATTTTTTATAATTTTACGGCTTTATTCATAAAAAAAATCCTGCTGATTTAATAAGTTCTGTCAAGCGATCATTTCACAAACATTAATTTTTTTTATGAATAAGCCAGTTAACATGTGATATTTTTGAATCGTTTTAAGTTTAATTTTGGTTTTTTTTTTTTTTTGTATTCTGTGTGAACGTATTTTCTTATTTTAATTTTAAGCTTTTGCTATGTTAGTATTTTGGTGTGTATTTATGTAGTCTGCCGACAACAGAAATGACATTTAAATGCGATGGATTGTTTATTTCTACACTTTTTACATTCAGGTTGATGCCACCTTTCATGTCATGAGATTCCATTAATTTCTTGAGAAAACATTAAAAAGAATAAAATTCTTTTGTATTCACCTCATTTTTCTTTTTCTTTTTTTATATGCATACAATATATAAAAACTAGCACAAAACATATTTAATTTATTTATTTTTTTTAATTATAAAATGTATATTTTGCCAAATTATCTTATAGAAATTGTAAAAATAAGTTGTTTGTTAAATAATTGCAGTTCCTTAGAGTAAAAATTTTAACAATTACATTTCTGGCCATTTGTGGGCTTCTAGAGGATGCTAATGGAAATGGTTAATGAGCTGCAAGTATTTAATAAACAATCAATAAATTAAGTATGTATTTAATATTTGAAAGATTCGTTCTCCCTCTCGAGACTTTCGTTTTTTTTTTTTCAAAATGAATCACTCTTATTCCACGTTTTGATTCGGATTGTAAATGTCCGCGTTGTACATTTTTGGTATCCTACATTCAATTTGTTGCGAGCGCAGCTACTTTTGTTATATTAGGGCTTCAAAAATTGCTTATAGACTGATCAGAATAAAACTGTAAGTGCGAACGAGACTTGGCGAATTCTGGGGCCGAATTGTCGCATTCGTGATCGCACGAACACGATCGCTAGTGCTGTGTATTTGTTGTTGTCTTATATTATTTTTACTCAATAGTTCATTCGATATCGAATGCAATGTTTTGGCCCCTGATTATAATTCGTAATTGATGCCATGTGCAGGTACATCAATTTTTGTCTGCGAACGTTAAACAGTTTAGAAATAACAACAAGAACAACAGTTGCTTAGAAAGGAAACCACTGAAAGAATTAACTAAAAATATCTTTTCCACTTGTTGTATGGTGGCAAAGAATGCAAAAATGCCAAAAATTGGGAAATTTGCAAAAATCTACTGTAGTCTTTAGATTTGTTTAGCACCTGCAACTGTTTTAAATGCCGGTTCCTCAATGTCGAAGTCGGGCGATTGTTTGCATTCTAAGCGAAAGAAAATTATTTATTTATTTATTTAGCATTAATTACATAATAAAATTATAGTAATTAATAGGATAAAAGTACGAGCTGCCATGGCAATCGACTCCGAAGCGAAAGAAAATTGTTTTGGGTTCCTCTATGAGGTTTTTTTATTCGAACGATGACTCGATCGACAAGTCATCGAAAAGACGTAAGTGTTTTCATACAAAATCCGATTCCTCTATATCGATCATGTGGTCAGCACTGCGAACACATCGCTTGCTGTTTTTATAGAGAAAATTTTATATTTATTTGTCAACAAAAAGGTCAGATAAAACTAGAAAACCCACACATTTTTTATTTGTATTTTATTTCATATGTATGTATGTATGTATATAGTTTTCCTAAACAGTTCGCTTGTTCGCTGGATGGAAGAAATTCCTGAGTTTGCCAGAGGAATACCAGTGTTCAGTGCGTCAAAGTACTTATTAAAGATGTATGTATGTATAAAAAAATACTTTTAAATTCTGAAACACTACAAAAGCTATTTCCGCACTTTCAGTTGCTATTTTGTATTTATTTATGTATGTATGTATTTGCTTTGACTCGTCAGATGCAGCTGACCAGTTTTAAGAAGGGTTGCATGCACACAAGACCAATTTAGTAGTTTTTGTCAATACTTGAATAAGAAAATCAACCAAGACTTTATTTGCCGATCTGATCTGATATGGCTGCAAGGTAAATGAAAAAAATTTCATGACGTAAGCCCATGCGAACGCAAACTGTCGAAATAGAGGAACTCAAATTGATTCGAAATCGTTTTTGAACATCGCAGAACAGTCAATAAGCGTGGAAAAACCAAGTTAATTTTTGCAATTTTCAAATTTAACGCTTTTGCATCCTGTTGTATTCTCTGCAACCCTTTAAAGCTTTAAAATGATGTTATGTTATGTTATGTTATGAGGGCCGCCGGTCCTGAGACCGACTCACTTGGGTCCCAGAAAAAGGTCCCGTTGTGTTACCCGAAAAAGGCTGTAGGGAGATCTTCCTACACAAGCTCCACCGGTTCCACCCTGAACCAGCCCGATAAACGGATGAAGGATTCCATCCTGTCCAAACCGCATTCCGACACTTCCGGTAATCCCTCTAGTGTCGGTCTTCCCAAGCAATTCACTCTCCTGTTAGAGAGGGCCGGACATCGGCAGAGAAAGTGTTCAACACTCTCCTCCTCTTCCTCATCTCATCTTTAAAATGATGTTTGCAGCAAATCTAATGGAATATGAAACTTTTGGCGAATCTTAGCGTTTTTACAGCAATAGCATTTTGGCAGCTACATATTTCAAACAATTTTAAGTTAATTTTTTATACGAGTTGCGATTTTGTAATACTAAAAAAAACATGCATACATATGTAATGATACAAATAGATAAAGAAGGTAATAACGGGTGCGGTTGGCAGAAAATAAGCAACAGCTTGGGTGGCTGAGTGGCTGGAGTGTCGCTTTACAGTGCACCCTAAATTAGAGCGCAAGACGCAACGTAATTTAGCGCCTTGCTTTTACGCTTTATTGAGTAACCTAAACAACGACCTCAACGTTGTGCCAGAAACAGTAGTGTTTACTTACTTTTTTCAATAAATTCTCTAAATAGAAATTGAGTGGAAAGCAGCTGTATTGGTATTACTTGAAAAACAATAAAGGCCGTGTCAGATAAAACTTTGTTGCTTTGCGTGACGTTTATAACTTTGGAAGAAAAGCGTAAAACAAAAAGTGTATGTCACAATAAAAACTTTGACAAGATCTGCGCATTGTTTGTTTATCAATAAAATATTGAATATATAAAATATTTTATATATGTATGTACTTATTTGTAGTTTTGTTTATTATATTTTTCAAGTGAATTTATTCATTAAATTTATAAAATTTTTGGAACGAAGTTCCTTAACGCGGCTTGCTGGTAGTGGAAATTAGTAGAAATCGTCACGAAAGCGTGTGAGCTGTTTATATGTATTGGTGTACTGTCGACAAGCAATTGTGTATAATGGGCGGTGTCTCCACTGACAGCAGCGGAGACACCTACCAATAAATATTAATTAGTTGGAAAACGTTCCAAAAATTTAAAGAATTATAAAATTTCAAAAACAACACAAAATTAAACATACAGATTTCACCTTGTATTACATTTCACCTGGTATTACATTCAAAGATGAAAAAAAACGTAAGGAACTTCGTTCCTAACGGGGGTCCCCCGACCGCATTTCTTTTTTTATTTATTTGGAATTTTTTTTTTTGATTTCTGTTGACGCCAAGAAAAAATAAAAGAAAATGAAAGCAGCTAATTGTCAAAGCGTGCAAAAAGATGAAAGATGCCCAACTTTTTGCTTTGCTTTGTGTCAGATAAACTTTATGTGACAAGTGCCATATAAACATGTACATTTATCTTAAATGTCAAAGCGTGTATGTAACGCAACGCGAAGCAAAAGTTTTATCTGACACGGCCTTAACAAACACAATTTAGAAAACAGATGAAAAATCAAAACAAAATATTAAAAACTAAAAAATAAGAAAGTTAAATGAAAACAAAAGGAGGTGTTAGATGACTGAGAGGACTGGATTAATTTCCTTTCGTATGTCTTCCCGAATTTCTTTGTATTTAGCATCGCTTTTTTCGTATACGCATGGATTTGCACGCACTAGCTCAATAATCCGCTCATTCAAATTCGAAAAGAAAAAACAATTGTAATTGCTTTGGAAAAATTCAATTACATATTTTAATTTTTCGACAATAAAACTAATTGACCTCCATTTCCATTTTTAAGCCAACTTCACTTTTTACACGCTGTCAAAATCAAATTTTCCAATTACAAAACATTGTCGCCGCGTTATTTCGGTTTGATTCATACATTTTGTATGGGCATGAGGATTTTTGACAGTTAAAAAGCGTCAAAACGCTCTAATTTAGGTTGCACTGTCAGAAACATGAGCCGCTGTGTTCAAGACCGAGTGCTGATGAGAATTGTGGCTGCTTCGAAACAGCTAATTGTTCATCTAGATGAAGGTCTTTGATGGTTTCTTTGTCTTCTGATATATAATATCAGCCACAAAAAATTAATGCAGAAGGAACGAATGAAGTCCGATAAATGTAGTGTGAAAACTAAAAACGTCTTTAACAGGTGGTATGTTGAGTTAATTTTTGGAAATGCCAAGTTTTTCGCACTTCGCAATATTGCAATTCTTTTTACAAGGCCGCAAGTATTTTTGCAACAAATTTAAATTTTGAAATTGAAATCTTTAGAAAATCGTTTATTTATTTTTCCTCCATTTTTGGCGGCAAAATTCGTCGCACTGCATATATTCTTCTTCTTCTCTTCATTTTCTTTCGCAGAGTTTTTTTTCCGCAGGGCATTTTTCGGTTCGAACGAAATTGAAAGTGGGAACATAATCAAAACATAGAATTGGGAGGATCATTAATATTAATAATTGTTTAGAGTATGAAACTGTTTCATTTTGTAGTTTTGAAAATCTTGAAAAAAGAAGAAACAACAAACACATTGCCTTAATCATTTTATTATTATTATTATTATTTTTGCTTGATTAAATTTAGAAAACTTTATGTAAAGCAAACCACTTAGAGCTCTTGCTTGTCTTAACAATTACCCTTAAGTTTTAGGTTCACATTTAACTCATCCACATATTGAATAAAAACTTATTGAATTAGTCAACTAAAAATTAAAAAAAAAAAAAAACAACAAGCAACAAATTATATATTGAACTTTATTACAAATATTATACTCAATAAAGTAAAAGAAGAAATGATTGTACCACATAATTATTTAAAATTAAATTAATAAAAAAAAAAAAACAATTAAAATACAAAACCGAAAACAGCATGTGTTTTAGTGGAGTACAAGAACAGGTTTGATCACTTTAGGCAACGATCACAGTGGCCCACAAGCTGTTTCGTGCAGCTTTAAAATATTTACAGCTTGAGCGGCGGCTTCAGTAAGAAAACTGACAATCAATTCAAATAGATGTGAGTATAAATTTTTTTTTACCAAAATCACTAATTATTTAAATTAAAACTTTATATTTGACATTTTTAAGTACAAGAGCAAACAAAAGAAAAACTGTGCCGCTGCTTCTTTCATTTATATTACACTTTTCGTATCTGCCACATCGGCAGGCATACGCCTTAATCATATCTTTGATACGATTGTCCATCTGTTTTTCTCATTGTTTCGTGGGAGCCTTGTTCCACACTTAAGCCATATCAATTTTCGTTTCATTAATGCCCACAAAATTTCAATGACGTTTCTACATTGGACATACATATTGCCTTTTAACTCATTTCATTTTTGAAAACAAAAGCAATTGCAGCCAAATTTACATTTAAAAGATGACAGCCGATGTTAAAAGATTCTTTCTCGGCAATGTCTTCCACCAATAATTGTTGGGTATGTATGTATGCAAACTAGGGTTTGACTTTTCCATACTCCAACCAAGGTACATGCGTCGACATCAGGTAGCCGCATAACTACAGCAAACACAACACCAACAAACACTTCATGTATTTTGTTGGTAGAAATCTGCAGCTTCTGTCACCCGTTTGTTCGTGTATGTGTCGTGTATTTTGACAGTTCTTCAAGCTAAAAGCAGTAGTCTGCTGGGCTTGTAAGGCTACCTGGTATCGAGCTACCTTGGCTACAACTAATAAGGTAGCCTTTTCAGCTGAACCATGCTACAACTAATAAGGTAACCTTTTCCCTACAATAAGAACAACTTCAATAAAAATAAAAATAACATGCATTTTGTTTTTGTAAAACTTATGCAAACTGTCAAAAAGACGCCACTTCTACATTTACAGAAAAAAAAATGCACTGAACTTACGCAGATTTGCTATCTCGTTTTGGCTGCCTTTCATCTCTGCAATCTCTTGACAACCTAAAGTAGTCAGATGATTAACGGTTTAGCTGACGAGGCTACCTTGTTAGTTGTATCATGAGCAGAACCATTAATCATCTGACTACTTAAAATTGTCACGAGAATACAGAGATTAATGGCAACGAAAAGGAGATAGGAAATCAGCGTAAACTCTGTCCATCTCTCTTCTGTAAATGTTGAAGTGGCGTCTTTTTGACAGTTTTCAGAAGATGTACAAAATGAAAATGCTTTTTCTTTTTAGGGCTACGTACTCAAAGAATAAAAACGGAGCCGTATTACTGAGACTTCCACGTCCACCCGTCCGTCCGTCCGTCCGTCCGTCCGTCCGTCACAGGCCCCATCCTTCCAAACGGCAAGAGCTAGAGAGCTGAAACTTTCACAGTACTTGTGGTTACCCGGCCGCTACAACAAGTATTCGAAGCAGCAAAATGTTAGAAACTAAAGGGGGGTCCCCATACAAGAAACTGTGAAAATTAGATGAAATTAGCTGTAACTTTTTAACCATATGATTATACACCAAGGGTGTATTATCACATAGGCTCTACAACAACAAATATTAAAGACAACAAAAAGGTAAGAACTAAAGGATGCCCTCATACATTAAACTGAAATTAGCTGTAACTTTCGAACCGTAAGCGATAGAAACTTTTGAAATTTGCACATTATGCGCAGTTACCAGGTGTACACAACAAAAATATTCCAAAAATGCCAATATGTAAAAATTTAAATGTTGCCCTATAGATGGTGGCATGAAAATTAGGCATAACTTTTAAACTACACGAGAAAGTGGGATTTGAAATTTGTACATATGTATGTATGTAGTTGGCAGGCATCTCCAACAAAAAATACTAACCACGAATAGTTAAAAACGTAAGGAGGTCCCCATACAAGAAACTGCGACCCTCGTAGGATTCTGCACTCATAGAATGAAAGTCGAACCCTTTTATGAGACTTCACTGTTCAGCCGTCCATCTCTCACAGTCCGCTATATCACAAACGCTAAGAGCTAGACAGCTGAAAAATTTCGCAGAGCATGTAGTTACCCGGCTCCAACAATAATAAGCAATAAAAACAACAAAAAGGGGGTCCTCATACAAGAAAATGTGAAAATTAGCAAATAAAGCTGTATCTCTTGAATCGTAAAGGATAGAGACTTGAAATTTGCATAGGATATGCGGTTAAATAGATTCTACAACAACAAATACCAAAAATAACAAAAAGTTTAGAACTGAAGGGTGCCCCCATACAATAAACTTAAATTAGTTATAACTTTTGAACCGTAAGAGATAGCGACTAGAAATTTGTCCAGTATATGCAGCCAGCAGGCCTACACAACAACAAATACCAAAGGTAGCAAAACGTGAAAATTAAATGTCGCCCTTTACATGGGGCACCCTTTAACTTGAAGAGGGTTAAAATTTTCACAGTATATGCAATCAGCAGGCCTACACAACAACAAATACCAAAAGTCGCAAGAAGTTAAAATTTAATTGGCGCAATTTGTGTCTTAGTGAGAAGTATAATTTTGTGATTTTCAAACGTAAGTGTTAACAAAAATTGATTTTATATAGAATAACATATATTTTTTTAAAGAAACTTCTTGGTCGCAAGCGAAAATATTGTTTTTTTTTTCATTTAATTTTACCTATTTTAGAATGTTGTGAAACTGCAACACTATGCAATTAGTATGACGAAATTTAATCACATGGCATTACATACATTTTTTAGATACAGTTTTTAAATTCAGAAGCAATTGATATTACACTGAAAAAACAATTCAATCCATTTGTATTTAAAACAATCCCAAACGGTGTCCGAAGTTCGGTACGTACGGATTTCCTTAAATCAAGTACGTTGCGCTTGTTTTAAGTATGGATTTTTCAAGCGCTAAATACTTAATTTTAGACATATTCAATCCCAGTTTCGGATTGAATATCACTCAAATCCGTGATTAAAAAGAAGAACGCTGTCCTTGATTTAAGAACATTGGTACTGTAGTACTTACCGTACTTCTGACACCGTTTGGTATTGATTTAAGTACGGAGGGATTGGGATTGTATTTATTTTGAGTGTGAGGATTGATGCGATGTTTCTGAAGTCTATTTAATCCCAAATTCGTACCTGAAATATTCCGCTCTACTTCCTCAATTTAATAATAATTTATAAATTATTTTGTCTCTTTGTCGATGTGAACCCGGAACCTAACTACTGCCAGTTCAGCCACTCTACCAATTCAGCCATCATAGCAATTAAAGACAAAGAAATGTGGTCGGGGGACCCCCGTTAGGAACGAAGTTCCTTACGTTTTTTCTTCATCTTCGAATGTAATACAAGGTGAAATCTGTGTTTTATTCTGTGTTGTTTTGGAAATTTTTAAAATTTTATATGCTTTTTTAAATTTTTGGAATGTTTCATTTTTTTACTTTTGACACATGCAGTATTTTTCTGTCAATCTGCTACAAAACGAAGAAAAGCAACTGTTGGCCAATTTTTTAATATTGGTATTTTTTGTTGTGACATACTTTACTTTAGCGACATCTAGCAGCTGATAGGGTCCGTGTTCACAACTAATTAATATTTACAATACACCAATCCATATAAACAGCTCACACGCTTTCGTGACGATTTCTACTAATTTACACTTTAACAAAATTCAGTACTTATGCAAACACACACAAGTGTTGGGTTCAAATATTCTCAAGAATTTCGTACTCATTTTAAACCTTACCAGGATTGACTCCTTTTAATAGTCCCGATTGATCTTGTTTTAAGAACACTTTTGTGTTATGCGTACTTAAATTTTCAAGTCTATTTCAAGTAGGAAAAACTTAAATTTGGAAAGCGATTTTTCTTTCTGTGTATGTAAATGGATAGCGTTTTTATACCCTTCACATAAATGTGTAAGGGTATATACATATAAGTTTGTGATTCCGTTTGTAACGCATTGAAATATCCATCTAAGACCCCATAAAGTATATATATTCTGGATCAGCATCAATAGCGATTACGATTGAGCGATGTCCGTCTGTCCGTCTGTAGTCGTTGAAATACTGTTTCTGAGAAAATGCTTTGAGATAGAAATCTCACTCTTTCGCTTAAATGTGTTAAATCCCGGTAGTGGATCTGATATTGAAATTCAGTAAGATCGGTCCACGGATAGCCGAGATATATAAAAAAAAAACCGGGTTTTAAGGAGTATTTTTGGCCATTTTTTAGGTCAGATTTTTGAAAAAATCGGCCCATATATACCCGAGATATAGCGTCTCCCGATATTTCAAGAAATCGGCTTTAAAAGCCAAATAAAACAACTTTTCGCACCAAAAATCAATCAGAATGTCTGTACCATTGTGAAGGGTATTTAAGATTCGGCCCAGCCGAATATAGCACTCTTACTTGTTTTTAAATAAATTTTACTATAAGAATTAAAAAAAAATTTTGTTTAATTTTTTTTTTATGCAAAATGCTATACTATATATTTTTTTCAGTGTATTTGGAAAATGCATGCATTTAAGGGTTAAAACATCTTGCAGCGATGGCAAAAGAGGAACATAATCATGAGTAAAAGTATTCATAAAATAAATACTTACATGTGTATGTATGTTACTTCTTTTATATATATTTAATACTTTTATAGCTGTGTAAAAGTACTGAATTAATGTGGTGGGTTGTTCTGAGCTTCTAATAAAATTACGATTTTCTAATTTTTAAAATAATAATTAATTGCAGAGATTGGTGATCATGGCCAATTTCGGTCACCTCTTCTCTTCTGTCAATTGTAAATAAGTTTTTTCCTGGTGATTGTTTTATAAATATCTTTATTGAATTTGAAATGGTTACAATTTAAACGTTTTCGTAATAATTTTTGTTTATTTTTTTTTTATTATTATTAAATTATTTTTGTTAATGAATGTTGTGTTGCTTACTTGAATAAAATTAAAATTTTGTTTACATCATTACAAAGTTTTAAATATGTATTTTAATATATATATATGTATATAATAAGTATATGTAATTGTTTATTATTCATTTATTTTATTTCCTTATTTTACATTATTTAAATACTTGAGTGAATTGATTTTGAGTTAAAATTAAAAAATTAATTATATATTTATTTTCGAAAAAAATGCTTTTTTAATTGTTATTATTCACACTAATATTTTATTATTATTTTTGTAGCATTTTTGCGATTTAAAACTGAATTTTGCTTTAAAAATTGCATCATACGAGATTTCAATCGCACTCAATTTTGTAGAAAATTAATATGTTGTTTTATAAAATATTATTTTGCTCTTAACTAGTGTTTTATTATGTATGGTATTCAAAAGATTCGAGTAGAAACTTAGTTTATAATATAAATAAGTAATAGTGAAAACAAGTTAATTTAAATATAAAATATTAAAAAAATAGTTTCAAGCCATATTTTCAATACCACTGACATAACCTAACCTCGTTTTTTTGTTTTTGTTCCTCTGTATTTATTTATCTTTTAATTTAAAATTTTTCCTCACATTTTTGCATCTATCATCTGCTTTATAAAATAATTTAAAAATATATTTTCATTTGTTGTTTTTCTTTTACATACTACTTTTTCCTTAAATTCAGTCCATTTCTAAATCAATTTGTTGGTTTTTTCCCCCAAACTTTGTTTTAAAACAATATTAGAAACAAAATCGTAATTAACGATAGTAATGAAAAAAAAAAAAATAAAAAATAATAAGTTAAAAGAGTGGCACAAATGAAAAATCTTTTCGAAAAACTCAAGTTCTTACATATACTATACTTATATAAATACTTTTGCTAATTTTTATTTCAATAAAGTTTTGTGTTTAGTGCATTTTTTTTTTGTCATTCGATTTTCTTACGATCGAAAGAAAAAACCAAAAAGTTTATAATTTCTTTTCGAACTCGTATTTTGTGTTTTCAAATATTGCGAAACATTAAATTTGTATTTTATAATATTTTAGTTGTTAAATATTTGTTTTTGTTTTTGGAGGCATCATCCCTGAGTTTTGAATTGCTAAATTTGTTTTTTTCTTTTTCGTTTTTATTAATTCTTGATTAATAATTTAATTTAAACATAATTTTTGTTTTATAGACTTGTAAATAGTGAATGGGATGATTTACTTTTCAAAACAATGACTTATTTGGTTCTCTAAACGGCCGTGATTGAATTTTTGGCTATTATAAAATGTTTCTTCCATAATAAAACTAAATTTTAATGTATTGTATTTTGTTTTTGTTTTTTCTTTTTCTTTTCTTTGTTTGCTTTACACTATTTTGCACCAACAAAACACTTTCTGGTTATAAATAGAAACGGCAAATTGTTGTAATTGCTTATTATTTAATATTTATTAGTTTGTATGTTTGGTTTTTGAGTATTTACCTATGAAAGATTTGTACTTTCTGCAAGTATTTTGTTGTATTTATTTGTTGTTGTTGTTGTTGTTGTAGTAATGAAAATTTTCTTTTATTCTATTAAGTTTATTTGTTGTTTGCTATAGAAGACATTATTTGCAGGTTCATAAAATCTATAAAAGTTTTTTTTTTTTTTTTGGATTATTATTAGGTCCGGATTCTAATGCAATTAAAACCGAGTTTTATGCGCAAGAAATTTGCCCTGGAAATACAAAAATATGCGGTTGTTATTGATTAGAAAAGAGGAGAAAAACATAAAAATAACAAAACAAAACATAATAAAAACCGTGCAAGGTCCACGAAAGTAATTGGTGACTTTGTTTAAAATGCTGTTAATTTCTTTTTGAAACATTACTTTTTTTGTACTTGTGTTTTTGTGCATTTGTTTTACCGTTTTAGGTCCACAATTTCATTTTCAAGTTTGATAAGAATTTCTACAATAAAATTACCTTCTTGATGGTGTAAATGCCAGCTAAATTTTGAATCTTGGTGGCAATGTTAATAAGGACCTGCAGAGCCACGAATAAAAACCAGATGATTTATGGCATACATTATGAAAAAAATATATGTATGTATGTATATACATATGTATGTTCCAAATAAAAAAAAAAGATTCCTAAAATATGTAATACAGTGAAACCTCTCCTAACGGACACCTTCCATAACCGGACACCTCCTATAACCGGACAAACTTTGCAGAACCGTGATTTGCAACTGTTTTTTCATACAAAATGTATTCCCATAACCGGACACTCTATTAACCGGACGCGGACACCAAAATTTTAAAATAATGATCTAAAAATCCCTCATAAGCGGACAAAAGCGTTAAAATCAGGACGAATTTATCAGAAAAAACGCCAAAAAAAATATACCAAATAAATACAACTCTTGTTAAGTTACTATTTTTTCCAATTCCGTTTCATATTTGTGTTAATGCCATTCAATTTTGTGATTCCCCTTTTAACACCAATGACAAAGAAATTTCTATTTATTTGAACAAATTGTTTGATTAACTTGTTCTGATTGCTTTAGAACACAAAAAAAGAAATGGCAAATAAAAAAATATGTTATCCTGGGATAAAGTTGAATCAGCAACAATAAAAAACTGCTTTCGGAAAGCAGGATTTTCAGAATCTATTGATGATTCGGATCGGATTTTGATGCCGAAGATGATATCCCACTGGCAACGTACGCAAATTTAGTAGAACTGTTCCCTCAATCAAATGGAATTGACGAGTTCTTAAAAGTAGATGAAATCGTATTCACTGAAGGTGACTGTATAGAAATATTATACACATACAAGCGCTGTTATGGAGATAAACGACTCTGAAGATTCTGAAGACGAGGTGTATGTAGAAATACCTGATCCCATAAACTCTTATGATGAAGCATTAAAACAAATTGTTCATTTAAAGCATTTTACAAAAGACGACTTTGTCGCGTTCCAACAGATAAAAAATATTGAAAGTCATTTTGAAACTCAACAACTCAAATTGAGCCGGTCTAAATTAAAGCAGTCAAACCTGAATCAATTTTTTCGACCGCACTAGAAAGCTTAGCATTATAAAATAAAAAGATTAAAAAAAAAAGTTGTACCTCTTTTAAGCGGACACCTCTTATAACCGGATAAAAATGCCGCAACGGTGAGTGTCCGGTTAGGAGAGTTTTCACTGTACACATAAGCAATATGTGCAAAAATATGCAGGTACAGCAAATATGTATGTATATTTCTTGGTTTCTTAGTTTCACAAATTCACAATTAGGCTCAAGTTTAATTTTTATAAATTATTGCTTTCGATACAGTGTTAGCTTCTTTATACCTTGTTCATACATGCATTTCTAATTGAGATAATATTCAGTTTATTGACATAATATTTTTTGCATTCATACATACAAATATTGCGCTAACTCAATTGGTATTTGACAGCTGGAAAAAAGTTGTTGTTTTTGTTTTGGTAGTGAGAAAGAAAAAGTGCAAAATATTTTGTTGTTTTGTTTTATTTGCTTTTGTTGACATTTATCTCGTCATTCATCTCGCATTGTATACTTTTGCTTATTAAACACATCTTTTATAGTGTTGTGTTTCATCTTTTTCTCAATATTCAAAGCAATTTTGAGTTTATTAAGCAATAACTTTATTGACTTTTTGTATGGAATATTGAGCTCAATAATGGACTTTATTGCGATTATCTCAATAAAGGCGCATGTATGAACATGGTATTAGTTTCTTTTCTGAATAATGTTAGATTGCAAGCAATAATTTCTAATATTTTATCTTGGGCCTGACCCAGAAATGAAAATCAACAGCGATATTTATGAAAAATAACATTGCGTAGCTGAGAGCGGATTTGAGAGAATAACTGCCTGTTCCTCAATGTCGCAAGAAAATGTAAGCGATCGAAATGTAGTCGCTCGATTTCGAATCAATTTGGATTCCTCTATGTCGCCAGCTTGCGTTCGCATAGTCTTACGTCATGAAATTTTTGGCATTTATTTCACAGAGATGCCAGATCGGTAAATTAAAGTCTTAGTTGATTTTTGGCTGATTTTTTATTTTATCAACCGTACCAGTAGACTGTTCTAGTGGTACGGTTGCGACATGTCCAGTTTTTCCACCATTTGCTTGGAAGTGCTTCGTGTGCAAAGAACTTTTGTTGGATTTTTCTCATCTTAAAACAATTCAATTCAATGTTCTGCACTGTTGCAGAACAGTCAAATCTGCGTTGGTACACCACAATTTGTTTACGAGTTGCCTTGCAAGAAATCATGACAACCAAAAGTCGAAGACGGATCGCTCTTCATCATGACAATGCGAGCTCTCACACATCGGCTGCAGTTGTTTGCACTTTTGAGCATCCAAAACATCGATTCGATGAGTTATGCGCCGTATAGTCGTCCGAATGACTTATGTTTATTCCCATATATTACATTTATTCCCGGAGAGTTCAACCTTTTTTAGCACATGAAGAAACGGTTGCTGCATTCAGAATGCATGTTTTCGAGATACATGCATTCGAAAAGTGCCACTCGACAATTGGCTCAAACGTATGCAAAAGTGCAAAAAAGATCTTCATGGGGAATATTTTGAAATGGAATAAATTAAATTTCGATGATTAATACTTATTTTTGTTCTCTAATCACGAAATATAAAAGGCAGCCCTCGTATATAGAATATTTAGCACACATATTCGTATTCATGTCTTCTAGTAGCATAATTATGCCAAATACATATGAAGATATTCCGAAAAAAACAAATTTTTGGAACGAAGTTCCTTAACGCGGCTTGCTGGTAGTGGAAATTAGTAGAAATCGTCACGAAAGCGTGTGAGCTGTTTATATGTATTGGTGTACTGTCGAAAAGCAATTGTGTATGATTGGCGGTGTCTCCACTGACAGCAGCGGAGACACCTACCAATAAATATTAATTAGTTGGAAAACGTTCCAAAAATTTAAACAATCATAAAATTTCAATATTACAAAAACAACGCAAAATAAAACATACAGATTTCACCTTGTATTACATTCAAAGATGAAAAACAAAAACGTAAGGAACTTCGTTCCTAACGGGGGTCCCCCGACCGCATTTCTTTTTTTTTTGTGGTTTGTCCGCTTTGCCGATGCAATATTTCACTTGCATAAGAAATAAAGCAATCGCAGGATTTGCCATGGGAGCGCAAGTGTGCCGGTTAATCCATAATCCAGCCACAAAAACAAAAATAAATCATTGAAAGTAGTCCAGTGGTTGTTCATGGAATAGCGAAGGCATCGGTAATTTTTTTTTTTTTTTATATCGATATTATTTATAGCAAAATCCAATTGAAATGTATTATTTTGTAAGTCTAAAAGTAAACTTTATTAAATGCTTTCTGTTTTATTATTTTTTTGTTGTTGTATGCAGTCAAGTTTCAAACATTCTGTTAAGATTTTTCGAGTCTGTTACAACGAGTTGAGCAGCATTAACGAAATGTCGGCGGCCTATAGACGGCTGGAAAAAAAAAAACGGAAAGCATTTCAAAAGGTCTCCACAGAAAATAACAGCTGTTTTTAATTTTCGAATAGAAAAATAAAATTATTAATAATTTAGAGAGGTCATTCTACATAAACACAAAAAAAAAAAAATAAACAATAACGTAATCAATATTCAACCAATGTTTTGAAACCAAATTAATATTCAAATGTTTCTCTTTTTCGCTTCATAAGGTTACGGTTTTCAATCTGTTTAGCAGGAGTCACTTCAGTATTTGTTTATATGCTGTATCGAACATATGTACATGTGTGTGATGATTGTTAAAATATCTAAGTTTATTGTATAAATGTTTTTTTCTTTCGAAACTATAAATATTATGGAAAATTTGTATAGTTCATTAATATGGAGACTTTAGGCTACGAGTATTGAGAGTAAAAATATAGACTGTTTAAACGGCTATGGATGTTTTTCTTAAGACTTAATTACAATTATTGGATTTATTTGCACATATCTGAGCATGTATGTACGTATGTATGTGTGTACGCATAAAATATATGCCTGATATTATTGTATGTCAAGAATGGAGTTTACTGTAGATGAAAATTAAGTGTTGTTTGTATTTTGTTTATTTATTACATTTGTTTTTTTGTTGTTGTAGTAATGATTAGTTTTTTCTTCAGACAAAAAGCGTCTTTTGTCCTTTATTATACTTTCGTTTTGTATAATCGAATATTTTTAATAAAATTGAAGTTTTTTCTTTGTTGTTTTGTATAAATATTGTTTTGTTTTTTGAACTTTAATTTTACCATAAATTTATCTGAGAAGTTTCCTTTTGCTTTATTAATTTTTTTTTTGTTTTAATTAAAATATTTATTTGTTTTGCAAGTTAAAAAAAGAAAAGAAAAAACTGTTTTTCTCATAAAGTTTTGTTCGTGAATTTTTAGCTTTCAAAATCTTAAAACCTTTCTTTACGATTTGTCGTTTGTATGCAAAATACATTTGTTTAAATGTTGTCTTTGCATTTAAAAACATACAATTTTCATAGTTTAAATTATTTATTTATGTATTTTCTATAAAGTACTTATTCTTTTAATCTTGATAATATATTATTATTATTATTATTAGTATTACTATAATAATTCTATTGGATTTTATTGAACATTTTGTTTCACTTTTTCTTTGTCATATTGTAATATTGTTGTTGTTGTTTTGAGTTTTGTTGACAAAAAAATATATACATACATATATACTTGATGTTTAGTTGAGACAGTGTGCTATTATTAAAATTATAGCTTGTAAATGCAATCAATGTACATGCGATTTGACTTTTAAATGGAAAAAAAGAAGGAAACAGTAACTAGACATTAGTAAAAAAAAGTGTGAATAGTCTGGCAACTGCTGATCAAAGTATACTGTTACGTAATCAGTGATGGCAACTTAGCCCCTCAGCATGGGAAAATTTCCTCGCAAGAAAAAGCTTCTGATTCTAAATTTCTTACATGCTGGCTACACGGGACAGAAGTTTGGAAATTTTTGTGCTTGCAATTGTTAAATTCTTTTGTTAACATAAAAATTGACTGTGTAGCCTGCATGCGTTTCAAAATCATTGCCCGAACACAATATAAAGCAATTATGTACATATGTATGAAATTATGGTGAAGGCATAGTATTAAGTGCAAAGACAGCTTTTGGCAACATTTCGTTTTGAAACCAGACATGTTGCCTGTTGGCATTTAATTGTTTACTTTTTATTTCCGAAAAATCACTGAGAGTTAAAACTCTTCCTAGCCACACGTTTGTGTTACTTAAACGCAATTTAAGCCTTGCGTCAACAAATCAGTTTATAATTTATTATTCATGCTTTTCCAAATAATGGTTGGCAACAATATCACAAAAGTCAACCAAGTCAGATTCATTAGCAGCAGGTAGGTGCATTTGAACTCGAGGCACAACGCTCACAAACTAACACACGCTTTCGTAAGTGTAGAGTGATTTTTGTTGTCAAGGTCTGATTATTTGCTAAACACTTTTAAAGTTATATTTGTGCTTTGAATACTATAAAAATAAAAAACAAAATAAAAAATATTGTCACAAAACTTTTCTGCCACCAAACATTTTTAATAAAAAATGGCACCAACTTTCTTCTGTGAGCAAAAAAAAAGAACAAAAATTTGACATGTAAGGGCTATTTAATGCAAGAAGCAAAAAATAATCACCTGTACTACCAAGTTCGGCTTGTAAGACAATTAGCACATGTATTTCCAGTGTATTCATAATTAGAGCTCAACGGCACGTCCACACCAGCTATCAACTTGAGTATTAATTCTCTCATGTTTTTGTACATGGAGAACACGTGTGTCCAAACTATTCATAATTTTTGATTTGTCGCAGTGTTTATTTCGTTCATATGTTTGCTTTATTTCAGTATTTTATGTATATATCCACCCAATTTTGTTATTGTTAAATTTGTAAAATTATTTTTTTAATTTTCAGCAATTTCTTATTTCTTTTCTGTGGTATTTCTTATGAGAGCTAAACTGTCAAACCGAAAATGACGCTTCATGGCGAACATCGTTGTCCGAGCATGGCCGAAACATGAACATGAGCGGTCTTCATCAGCCATAAACGATGTTGGACGTCATGTTCATACCAAGTTCAGACCCCCAGTAAGCGCGCTATCATCTTCGTTTAATGCATGTTGCAACTAATAAGGTAACCGTTACTTTACTATAAGAACAACTTCAATAAACATAACAAGCATTTTTGTACAACTTATGCAGGCTGCCAAAAAGACGCCACTTCTACATTTATAGAAGAGAGATGAGCAGAGCTTACGCTACTTTGCTATCTCGTCTTGGCTGCCTTTCGTCTCTGCATTCTCTTGACAGTTTTAAGTAGTCAGATGATTAACGGTTCAGCTGATGAGGCTACCTTATTAGTTGTATAATGGTTTAATGATAGTTTCACTGTTTTGCAGAATTGCTACATAAAATATTTATATGTACATATATAACTGAAAAGACGAATTATCTGCCACTGATTTCTTGGACATTAGTATTTTTTAATTATTAAATTTGTTTTGTAATTCATAAAATATTATTTGTAAATAGTTTGCATGTTTTTGTATTTAAAAAAAAGTATTTGTTAATAGTTTGCATATTTTTGTAATTAGAAAAGCGCATTACTCATCATCCCTGGATAATGGAGAAAAAATTCGAAACTTTTTGTCAATTTTAAAGTGGTTACTCTGTGTGAACAATAGCGCAGCTTCATAAAGAATGTTCGTTCCTTCAACAAAAGTTGATCGAATTCGATTACTCGGCACATATGTATTTTATTTGTCAAAGCAAAGTTCTGTTTTCAATTACATCACTGCAGTTTGTAGTTGTTTTCTTAATCAAATGTTGCCAGACTGTACATGTTTCTCAAACCGCTAAAATAGAAGATTTGATTTTACGTTTGGTTGGACTTGGAATAAACTTTCTTGTAGTTATTTGTTTTCGTCATTTATATGTTTTAATTTTTTTGTTACATGTAAAATTAATACTTAATTTGAAAACTACTCTTAATAATAAGTTTGTAAGCTTAAATACATAAAGCAATATTACATCTTACTTTTTATATTGGTTTGTTTAAAAATCAAAACATATAAATAGAATTTAATAAACATAAAATTAAGAAAATGTAAGAGAAAAGACACTGCACTGTAAATAACACTGAGTTGATCTGTAAAAATAGAAGTGTTTGTGTTAGCTGGTAACTAGCCTTTAAAAAACAAAAGCTTAGGGATCACATTTTAGGCCGAAAAATTAATTTATCTAGAAGTAACTGTTGGAAATACATATGAAAATGTTGTATCACGATATTTTTCAAATTAAGTTTTCATTATTATGAGAAAAGTGTCTGGCTAAAGTTTGAAAATATAACCAGTATATAAAGAAGAAAAATCACTTGCGTTGAGCTAAAACAAAGTTTTGTTTATTTTTCTTGTATATTTTTGAGTTTGAGCCAATTCCTCTGATAATTAGTTAGTTGACTTCTTTCACCCATCATGCGATTTTTGGCAATATATTTTAGGTCACATTATACAAACTGCGATACATAATTTAACATAGTGCATAATCATTAGCGACCGCCGTTCACTATCCTACACAACCATACGATCTGTCAAAAGTTGTGAGTGACAGAGATTTTTTGACAATTCTGCTTCACCTGCTAACCTGTTGAAAAATTGGAAAAAATACTTTTTCAATATGATCAGAGTTGCTTCTTCAATCATTTTGACCAATATTCAGAAAACATTCATCCTTGATAGCAGTATCAAGCATACAAGTCATTTAATAACTTTAACACACCAACATGGAACTCAGACAAAAACCCAGGCACCCTGGTTACACTCTTTACAGCTACGCTCTCATTTTAATGTGGACAGCAAGTCCCATGGGAATGAGGGCTATTATTCATAATAATTTTAATATCTGTTTCATTAGGAATAGATGGACACTCTAATAATGCTTGGAAATTGTACAGATACTTAAAAAAAAACGTGCTTTAGCCAACTAAAGTTTACCACATGAACTTAATTATTTATTTGCAAAGAAAAGTAAAAGAGTTGCAAAACGAAAAGAAATGTTTGCTGTGTTAAAGGTTTGTTTGAACATTTCTGATTCTCATTTTGTTCATGGGAATTATGGAATAAGTAGTTAAGTTTCAAACAAGCTTTTAAGAGTTTTTCAAGTCTACCGATGTTAATTATTAATTAGTACCAACGAAATGTCGTCGGCATATAGACAGCTGAAAAATACAGCAAATATTTTGAAAAGGTTCATTTTTGGACCTGAATTAATATAGTTTATCACATGGTTTGTTAATTCAAGCAAACTAATAAGTTTTACCGCAAAGTTTTTCAGCCATAAATGGTTATTTCTGGTGGCTTACAGTGACATCAGAACTAAAGGACATATTCATCATAATAATTATTGTAAGTTTATTAAGCTCCTCTTTGACGTATTTCTACGGAATATTTGTCAAATAAACGTGTAATAAACCTTCAATAGTTTTTATGAATATGGGTGTAAGTGTTTACACATTTAATTAAACAGATTTAACTAAATAACGAAGCAGTATTTTATTATTTATAACAAAAATCGCTCGCTAAATCCTTCACACAACATAAATATATTATTTGCATTATTTTGTGGTTGAACAGACCAGACCCAATTATTAATTTCAGTGTAGTGCTTTTTAAATGAAGTCTAACTATTATAGTTATAAACTGAATAAAAAATAAATAACTAAGGCAAATTAAGAACTGTTTAACAATGAATTTGTGTTGATTATACAAAATATTTTATAACAAAAAAAATTATTTGAATAAACAAATTGATATAAAAAAAATTGCACATTTAAATTTTACAAAATATCTATTAATTAATATTCACAAAATGCGTTCAATGGTTTGTTTTTAAGCCAGCAGAGATCACAAGTACATATTAATTTATTATATCTTTGTTTTTTTTTTTCAATATAAGTTTACAAAAAATTATAATAATAAATTGTTGAATTTATCTTGGCTTAATAGCTGGCAATGTTGGTTTTAGTTTCTCCTTTTGCTTTAGTAATAATATTTGTTTTTTAAATATTAATTTAAAGGTTCTTGTAAATATGAATATTTTGTTTGTTTGTTTGTTTGTTTTTGTATATTTTTTGTACATTTTAATTGCTATCATTTCAGTATTTCTTTTATGTATGTTCTCTTTTTTCTTAAAATTTCAGAAGAATAATTTTTCGTTAAGTTTTTTTTTTCAATCGATTTGTGCGTTTTATGTAAAAAATTTATGAAATAAATTTAACGACAGTAATAATAATTTAAGAAAATCAATTATAAATTCAAAAATGATGTCGCTTAGCAGGACAGCTGGTAAATTTTTATAAAATTTCTGAATGTTTAATTTCTTGGCCATATCAAGGAGCTTCTAAAAAGTCCCAGAAAAAATATATGTTATTCACTAGGTGCATAATATATTTTCGCTGTAATCATGCCTGAAGACTTTTGAAAAGTCGTAGCCTCAATATTCTGCTTTCTAGCAAAATGTTAAGGCTTTAGCAAAGAAGGCTTGTGAAATCCTCCAGTCTGCAATCTTAATGTGGCCAAGAAAAGGAAACATTTTTTTTTCGTAGAGAAATTTTATAACAATTTACCAAAAGTCCTTGTACGAACCTCAGGAACCATGAAGCGTGTTGTTCTGATTGTTGGAATTGTTGTTGTTGCTGCCGTTGCCATTAGTGTTGACATTTTGAGCTGAAACCTCGGATTTGACACGACGTGCAATATGCGACCGTGTGTGTTTACGTAAATGATCTTTGCGATAGAAGCCTGCGGGGGAAAAAAATGTAAAGTTAATTATATACATACATGCATATATAATAGATAAGTGTGAATAAGCAATTTAGGTTATAAAAGTTGTTCTTGCCTTTTCCACACTCGATGCAAACGTGCTTCTTTTCGCCGGAGTGTATGACAATGTGAAGAGTCAACTGTTCCTTGCGTTTAAATGACTTCATACAAATCTAGAGAAAAGAAAATTAGAAAACTTTTTATTAATTCGTTTTTTTTTTTTTTTTTAATCAAAAAGGGCTCGAACTATGTAAATACACTTGGCAAGTGAGCTCAATTTGCGACATGAAGAACTGTCAAAATACACAACACTAACAACCAAACTCGAACAAATGGATGACAGATATTAAAGATTTGTACCAACAAAATACATGAAGTGTTTGTTGGTGCTGCATTTGTTGTAGTTATGCGACTACCTGGTATGAAGGTACCTTGATACATACATATGTATATTCCAATCAACAGAAACACACGGTGATAAAGTGGAAAGTTGATTAATAACATTAAATATAGACAGTTGGGAATGGCATCAGAAAGTAAAAGTCCATTTTCGATTTTTCGACCAACCATTTTTCATTCCGAATATTTAGTCGATTAATCGTAGCTCAAAATCGATATTTTTTAGAGTCGATTAATATATTTTGCATAAAATAAACGCACTACCACTTGAATTTTTACACGGTGCCAAACGTGACTGGGTGGCATTTTTTTTTAATATTCACTTATTTTGTATTATAAATTGCACGTTTTATTTGATCAAATTTTCACAACCAAACCCTTGCTTTGTTTTCTCTCCAATAACTTTAGTGGTGGTAGCTTCCCTGCCAGCAAATTGGTAGTCGACTACAAATAAAATCGACTTATAGTTCATCCCAGTCGGACATTGAGTAGTCGACTAGTAAAATAATTAACTTTACGTTAACTTTTATGGACTAGCTTCAAATTAGCTACAATACAATCGATTTGTAATTCACTTTTTGTGTACTGGCTATAAGCTAGCTGAAACGTAGTGCAGAGTTAACCCAAAATTCAAATAGTAACATACACACACACACGGTAAATAGCTCTTTAATTAAATTGCCTATGGTCGCATTCGTTTTAAATGTTGCGGTGGCTGAGTGGGTATGTTGGCTGCTCACCAGTCTTGAGGCTTAGTGGTTCGATTCCCACCAGAGGCTAACAAAAAAAAAAAGAAAGTATGATGAAATTTAATTTAATAAAATATAATAAATATTACCACCGAAAAATGTAAAATAAGCCTTGATTTGTACGTTTTTTTCTGTATGTACTGACTTTTAAGTAGCTAACTTTAAGTTAGTTGAAAAGTAATGCAACGTCGGACAATTGACTACCTCCTCGGACATCGTAATGTTAAAATAGTCAGTCATCTCCATTAAAAATAATCTATGTGTCAACCACCACCAGTTGTAAAAAAGTTAGCTTATAATTCATTACTAGTTAACTGAGTTGCCGGCAGGGTTTCTATAGCAATAACAAAAACTTCTTTTGCTTGCAGTATGTAATGAAATAGACGTTTTTGTTGTCGAACTTCTACAACAGGTACTTTTGTTATGCTTTGTGGCATGATACAACTAATAAGGGACCGTTAATCATCTGACTACTTTAGGTTGTCAAGAGAATGCGGAGATGAAAGGCAGCAAAATCGAAACACCAAATCAATGAAAGCTCTGTTATCTCTCTTCTATAAATGCGGACGAGGCGGCTTTTTGACAGCGTACAGAAGTTGTATAAAAGGTACTATAGGAGATATACGTGCAGAAGTTGTACAAAAACAAAATGCATGTTATTTTTTATTGAAGTTGTTGTTATTGTAGTGAAAAGGCTACCTTATTAGTTGTATCACGCTTTGTGGCTTACCGTTTCGATTAATCGACGCCAAAAATCGATTTCAGCATAAAGTTGGCAATGCATAATCGATCAGAAAATAATCGTCTGTTAGAACTGAAAATCGATTATCGATTACAATCGAAATCGACTTACCATTCCCTAATAGACAGTCAATAATGCGCTGCTGCCATAAAGTACACAGAGGTGAAAAGTGGCCAAAAACGAGATAGGAAATTATGTTCGTCTCGTTTTTGGAAACATTCCAGAACTAGTAACCCAAACAAAAGAAAAGAGTTCTTGTCCAGTTCTTCTTTATTCTACTTTGTCATGTTATGCTGTAAAAATGTTTTGGTTTTTGTAAAAAAATTTTTAAATAGTAACAAAGAGTTTTAAATTGCCTTTTTCCTTGATAATATTTAAAATATAAAACGTGTAGTAAAAGTCGATTTATTTATAGAATAGTGTTTGCATTGCACCATTGTGCCGAAATTTGTCTGTCTCATTGTGCTGTTCCTGTGGTGCTTGTTTATAAAAACGAGCTTTTTTTGTTTTGTTTACAAGATCATACTATTGCTATCTCTTTAAACAAACTGTCTATCAGCTGCCTTGGGCGATTTTCAAGAGTCACTTTTTTCACCTCTGCATACTCTGTGCTGCTGCTGCTGCTGCTCAAAAAACAGTATACCATGGATCATGGCCTGGGTTCAAAGCAAATTTGGATGCTGATGAGCGACGTGATGGTCGTAAAACAGCCATGGGATGTACTCCAGCCAATTAGTCTTCAGCTTTACTTTTCTTGTCTTCTTTAAAAACGTTGATCACTTCCATTTTATCATCACAAAAAATCTTTCTCAATTTTGAGGAAGTAAAAATTGAACTAGAAAGCCCGATAAAATTATTAACAGTTGTAGATCATGTAGTGCACTACAAAATTAAATTATTCACCCTCATTACAAAAGTCGACTTCGTCGTCACATCAGGACGACATGCAAAATTGACACTCACTTACCGACTTTTGCAGAAATTTAGTTGTTTTTTATATAATTATTTGCCATACTTAACACTTCAGACGTGTGATAAGGCTTTTCAAAAATAATGGATTGCTTTCGCACGCAATACGCCAGTGCACATTTTTTAATGCCTTAGTGATATGACAACGATGTCGACTTTTGTAATAAGGTGGAATATCTCAAAATCGCATGTTGACAACAAAAACAAGTTGTGATGTCCTGCTTGTTTGTAACGTTGAAGTTGTCATGGTGCAAGTTCAAACCATAAATTTTCTTTATAAAAGAATTTACGACACTTTTTAACAACAAGGCCCAATATTGTAGAATCATAAATAAAATAAATTTGCTCTTCGAAACGATTGTATACTTACATTGCACACGTGTGGTCTGTCTGGTATATGTGACAGCTTGTGTCGGGTTAAATGATCTTTACGCTTCAGCGCCGCATTACAAATATCGCAAACGAAACGTCTCTCTACCGCGTGCGATATGACATGCTGCTCGATCAGTGAACGATCCGGGTAGGCCATTTGACATTCCGGACAGCAGTACAAAGTTGAACCGTCCAAAGCTTTGGTCTCTCTAATCTCACCCGGTTTTGGTCTGGGTTTCTTTTCCTTTGGTGGCTTCTTCTTTTTACCCTTTTTACCTTTGGCGGGTGCAGCTGGTGTGCTGCCATCAACTGCAGCTGTTGTGCCGTTGGGTACTGCTGGTGCTGTACTCGTTACCACTGTATTGCCATTGCCTACAACATTACCATTTGTTGTTACATTCACATTGCTATTTGGGGGCGCCATTGTGTTATTGGTCACCATTTGTTGCTGTTGCTGCTGTTGTTGTTGCTGCTGACCATTATTGATGTCATTCAAGTTGGGTATATGGCCCTGCTGCTGATGGTCCATTGTGATAAGACCAGCTGCGCCATTCCCATTGTGAGCATGATGGTTGCCATTCGTTTGTGTGGGTGCCAACGAAACGCCTCCCAAAGCCAAACTGGCCAAATTGGTGCCATTCTTGAGAACATCGTTTTTTATATTGAAACCCGAAGTTGTATCCAAATTGCCTAAATTTAAATTCCCTGAGTTGATTTGTGTACCAACAATACCTGAGGACTCCTTTTTAATGGTTTCGGAATATTTGAGGAAGTGCTGTATGGAAATTGGCAGTGTGGCGGAGAGCAAATGCGATGAATAGTCAACGGTGTTGGCGGTATTGGCCAATGTCTGCCAAGACTGATTGACATTTTGTAAAATTTGTTGATTCAAAACTAAATAGAAAAGATAAAAAATATAAAGATTTTTAAAATGAAGGCAATAGATAAAGTGTTCTTCTACTCGTAAGCAAACAAAAGCACAATTGAGATTCATTAAAATTCAGAAGAGTTTCTATTCGTACAAATTGTTTGTTTTGTTTCGGCAAAATGCAAACATAACGGGTTATCCATTTTGTGGTTTCAAAAATAAATGTAAATAAAACAAATATCAAATATTTTTTTTTCATAATATTTCTTTTTTATTCTAAAGTTTGAACGTTGACATTATGCGGGAAACACTACATCATTTAAAGGGCCACCACGCGAAGTGTTGCAAGCATTGGAAGTCTCAGTAATAGGGTTCCGATTTTACTCTATGAGTGCGGAACCCTGAAAACTATGTTAAAACAGTTACCATAATTTAACTTCCTGATTATATTGTGTCATAAAATCGAATACGTCATATCAACGTTATTATAAGAAGTTTGCAGCAGGCTCTTCAAAAATCTGGAATCTTAGAAAGGAAAATCTAAAAAGCGTATCTATAGCTGTCGAAATAACGCTGATTGTAGTGGTTAGGGGACGATATTACAGTGTAATATTTTAAACGTCTAATTCATAAAAATTATAGCAGGGTTCTAAAGCTCTTATTTGACAGATTTTCCATACAAATATGTCAAATAACAGTCTTATAAGCCTGTAATAATTTTTATGAATTAGGGGGTAAATATTTACATGGAAATAAGATCTTGCTATTATTATTTCACTTTAAACAATCACAATTATTATACATATATTCTTTTTAGAAAATATTTGCTTTGCAGGAAGCGGAAATAATATTTTTTACAATACGGAAATGTCAACATTCTTACATTTTGCAAAACTGAAGTGTTTCTTGGCAACGTCATGATTTTCTTTCTCTCTCTCTCTCTCTCTCTCTCTCTCTCTTTCTCTCTCCATCTCTTTTATATATATAATTTTCCTAACTGTCAAAAATATTTATTTTGTTCAAAGTTGTTCGAACTCAACATTTCTTGTTTTTTTTTTATTATTTTCCAAGAATCTAAGAAGTCTCTTTAAAATAAGTCATGCTTGTATATTTGTGTGTGTGTGTGTGTACGTAGCATTACACAAACAACACATACATTCATACATACATACATGTGTGTGTACTCGCACGAATGCGACATAGAATGGGACTTTTCCTTTCAAAATCAAAGAAATAAAAAACCTACCCCAATAAAAATAAAAGAAGGCACCAGTTGTGCTTCGAGAAAATGTGACACCACAGCAGTTTAGTTCCTACAAATCCCAGGCTCATTTATTTTTAGGCTCCACATGAAAATTATGTACTTTCTTATGTACACTGTTTTCTAACATGTATGTATGTATACAGGTTTATGTGCGTATAAAAATGTATATACTAGTTATTTACTCAGCTCAAGGCCGAAGCAATTTTCATTAGGAACAGTAATACAGAATAAATTTGTTTCTCTCCTGCAAAAGACGTCAAAGCAGACGCAGAGAAAAGAATGAATGAATTCATCCCCACGTACATATGTATGTATGTAGGTATGTATATAATATACATATGTACTTATAAAGGCGCAACAGCAAATATTTTCAATTAACTGATATGTATAAAGATTCAGCAAGAATTTAAAATTTAAGCATAATTAAATTACATGAATAAACTCAGTACCACATCTAAGCCCCGTACACACGAAATTTCAGGCTACGCCTCTTCATACAAGATGAAATCTAACCTCATCAAAGCCAGTGTCTCGTATCTGTAACACTGCAGACCAGTTTTTTACAGTGAAAACTGTCAAACAGAAACCTTCACCGCTTCTCGATTAATGGAAAAAATAGCGTTTCTGTATTTCAAATTGGCAGCAACATTTTCATACGACTATTTCCAATTTCAGTTGTCAAATAAGAAAACGAAAACCCACAAGAAAGTAGTTTAAGTCAAAAATATGAGAGAAAAGGAAACACATCAAATGCATAAAAAATATGAAATAATAAAAATAAGTTTAAAGCCATTAAATTGGTCTCTGGGCAGCCAGGTTTTGAAATTCCTCAAATTTTCATAAATACCCTGCAGAAATCGAGACTACTCCTTACAGCCGTGCAAAGAGTACTCCACAAGAGACCAGCACTAGTCCAAAAATAATCCAAATGCATGGGAAAAACATGCTCCATTTTACATTACACTATTCTACGAGAGGACCATGTAATCAAAAAAAAAAAAAAAAACATTACACCAGAGTAACCCAAAAACTAGCAGTCCAAGTAACTACTCTTCACATTATTAGCACAGGATTAGTCTTGCAATTACTTCATGTCACTACCCCATGGATTAATACAGCAAACTAGTTTGTAAACCATTCATTTATTACAACACTCTGTAGACATCATGATGTCCAAGTTTGCATTACTTTGGACCATGTTATAACTACTACTTTTTATTTAAAACGAGTCATAGTTTCGGCACCAATAATTTCTGCAGGGTAAATCAAGAAGTTTTTTTTGTAAATATCTTCGAATAACACAGTATGAAAAAAGTGTTATTAATCTGAAATTGAACTTAACACATTTTTTTCCGAAATATGTAGTGCCTGCACAGCTTTTATTTGCGAGAAATTTTGACAGCTGATGTAGGACACTTCTCGCCAAACGTCAAAATGCTCGATTTTTTTATAGCTTGGAGCAGTACTTAGGAGACGACCCTATTTATGCTGCGCATTGTACCAGAACTAGGAAAACAGATTTTGGTGAAGAGGAAAGAGGGAGTAGTGATTGTGTACTTTTGATTTGAACATTTTTACATTGTAACTGGTGGCGCCATTTATTCCACACACACGAACCGCACGACTGAAAAACGAATTTTCTCTGTAACGCACTGCGAGATTCACGGACCCATCAACTACAGGCGGATGTGCTCTTGACAGTGCACATGTACTGTGAAGAAATATACAGGTTTCGGGAATAAGATCCCTGATCTCGTCTTAGCGATTTCCATTATAAGAGCGTTAGAACAGTGTAATACACACCACACTGCGATGATGATGCAGTGAATCAATAGCTTGACAGATATTTCCCACATTTCAGAGATGTGGGAAATAGTTGGGTGAGAAGCTCCATTTGTTTTTCTGTTTTCTGCCAATTCCGATGTTTGATGTGAGAAATTTCTCGATGCGAGTTTGTATATTAGAAACGAGGCACAGATTTGAGAAAAATCTACTCGCAGCTAGAGATACAAGTGCGATTTTTAAATTATAGATGCAATGAATTCGGGTTCAACTAAACTAAATAGGCTAAATTTTTGCACGGACACGGCTGAGCCGCGTGCCATGCTGATGAGAAACAGAGTCAAGTGAAGTGAATGAAATATATTACTACTGTTTTTTTTTTTTAAATGGATTTCATTTCTCTAATTTTATGCTGAATGGTGTACTACATTTTTAGCTGAGTGCATTCCGAAGCGTATACAAAGAGTGATGATGGAGGCCTAACTCCGAAACACGCCTCTATAGCTGGCCGCTGGCAATCAATCCTAATGTTGACTTATGCTCGTTTCGTTTCGTTTCGTTTTACAGAATTATTTATTTATTTTGCTCTTTCTCTCTATAATGACACTTTTAAGATTTTAGTGAAACTAAGATCAAAAGAAAAAAGGTAACCATATCCATAAGTAATTAAAGAATTTAATAAAACAATGCCCTTGAGAATTTCGGTTGCCTTTGCTGTAGACATGAAAACGGCATTAGTTATAGTTGATCGAAGTAGATCTTATAACAGGATATTACTACCGCGTAGATTTGTCTATGCAGTAGCAAATAAAAAATAGTTTACACGAATTGACGCTTATGAGCTGTCAAAAAGGCCCTCGATGTCACTCGACATCGTTTGCTTATACAAAAACACTGAAAGCAGGAAGAAAATTTTGAATTTTTTTTCTTGTTTTTTTTTTTTGCCTGTAAATAAGCGAGCGAGCGAGCGATGTCGAGTGACATTGTGGGCCTGCTACTACACTTCCTGCAAACTTTTTTATATACACAAATACAAAATATAGTTTTCTTCGTTTTCCTTAATAATTTGTTTGCAATGCTAACTAATGCTTAACAGCAACGTATATTCATATCAGGTAGTCGCATTCCAATTCGCTTTAACATATTCTCCCGAGTTGTCATAAGTTTTGTTTCTTTTTTTTTTTTGACAAGTTTTGACAAGTCATGCGCAACCACTCGCCGAAGCGAAGTGGAATATGACCATTTTGTTTTAAGTTCGCCTTGCTTAATGGTAACGCCTTTTGAGGCAAGTGGCAATAGGGCCAACCTATTTATCATCACCGCCTTTTTATTTTTTCTCAATAGTCCTCAACTGTTTCATTAAAGCGCAAGCGTTTTAATGACTCCAAAAAGCAATAAATGAAACCTCCATTGATGGAATATGCAGAGGACTTCTTTGTGTACATACTGTTGACAATCACTGTATATTGATCTAAAGGGTGTTTTTTTTTCGATGTATAGAACCTTAAGTTGCAATAAAACAACGATGGATTATTCGATTGACATGAATTTTATTTATTCGAAAGAAAATCTTGTGGCATTACATTTTAAATATGATTTCTGTAGTCCAATCTGGACGTCCAATTTTCCATGACTTTTTCCAACATTTGTGGCCGTATATCGGCAATAACACGGCGAATGTTGTCTTCCAAATCAAGTCAAGCGTTTGTGGCTTATCCGCATAGACCAATGACTATACAACATAGCCCCACAGAATGTAGTCTAGCGGTGTTAAATCACAAGATCTTGGAGGCCAATTCACAGGTCCAAAACCTGAAATTAGGCGGTCTTTCAATAAATAGATTGTGGCACGAGCTGTGTGACATGTTGCGCCGTCTTGTTGAAACCACATCTCCTGGACATCATGGTTATTCAATTCAGGAATGAATACGTTAGTAATCATGGCTCTATACCGATCACCTGTAACGTTCTGGCCACCATCGTTTTTGAAGAAGTACGGACCAATGATTCCACCAGCCCATAAAGCGCACTTGAATGTAACGGTGTTTCGACATACACTTGAGGATTAGCTTCGCTCCGAATGCGGCAGTTTTGTTTGTTGACGCAGCCATTCAACCAGAAGTGCTTTTCATCGCTAAACAAAATTCGCTTATGAAAATCGGGAACAACGGCAATCTCGTTTTGGGCCCATTCGACGAATTTACTCTCGTTGTTCAGGCTTGAGTCTATTCACGATGAATTCCCAAACCAAACTGAGAATAAATCACAGTAATGCCAACTTAAAGTTCTATACAACGAAAAAAAGCACCCTTTAATAGTCTGAACTGCCCTTTACGAGTTGTTGGCATCATTAAGACGTAGCAGTTACCGCAATATCGAGATGATGTTTCAAAACCAACACAAAATAAAACATACAGATTTCACCTTGCATTACATTCGAAGATGAAGAAGAAACGTAAGGAACTTTGTTCCTAACGGGGGTCCCCCGACCGGATTTCTTTTTTTTTCATAATTTGAGCTGTCGGAACCCTGAGGTTTTCTTTCATTATAAAATATTTGTGTTTATGTATTCGTTCCCGTACTTTTGTACATTTTTGTCTCTTATTGAGAGAAATTATATTAATTCAGGTCCAAAAATTAACCTTTTCAAAATGTTTGCTGTCTTTTTCAGCTGTCTATATGCCGACGACATTTCCTTGGTGCTAAGCAACTCATCAGTAAACTTGAAAAATTCTTAAAAGTTTGTTTGAAACTCAACTACTTATTCCATAATTCCCATGAACAAAATGAGAATCAGGGGAATTATGGAATAATTAGTTGAGTTTCAAACAAACTTTTAAGAATTTTTCAAGTCTACTGATGAGTTGATTAGCACCGACGAAATGTCGTCGGCATATAGACAGCTGAAAAAGACAGAAAACATTTTGAAAAGGTTCATTTTTGGACCTGAATTAATACATTTCAATTGGCTCTTAACGCAAATAAATAATTAAGTTCATGAGAGAAATTATAGTTTACTCTCATTTTACCGAACTTTGCCGAAAAGGTAAAGAAACAGAGTTAATAGTTATAATAACATTAAGAAATAATTAAATACACTAACCCCCAATTTTTGACTTGGATTTTAAGTGCCATGTCAATTTAAATTTGATTTAAATACAAAATTGAGTCAAACAGTTGCTATTTAAATCAAACTTAAACAGCCTGTCCATCCCATTTAAAATCAATTTAAGTTTTCGTACTGCCATATGATTTTGACAGTTTGGTTTGGTTCTGCAAATTAAGAAAATTGCACATGTTTTTTTTTTGTTTGTTTCATAATTTGATTTTTTATTATTGCCAGAAGGTAATCAACTTCTGTGGCAGTAAAATTGGGAGTTCTTTTATCACTTTTGCTAATCATTTCAATAATTTTTACAAAACAATTTATTATTTTCTAAACTCTTCACAATTTCACTTGCTTCCAAATTTGTTTAAACAGCTGTTTTTTATTTAGTTATCGATACTTTTTTGACACTTACATTGTGCCGCCGTACTTTTATTACAATTAATTACCAAAAATAATTTTAAACTGTAAAACAGAAAGCTATTTTAAATCCAACTTAAATTTTAAGGAAAATTTACTAATTTTGTATTTAAATCCCAAGTCAAAAATCGGGGGTAACCGTCTAATTCATAAAAATTATAGCAGGGTTCTAAAGCTCTTATTTGACAGATTTTCCATACAAATATGTCAAATAATAGGTTTATAAGAATGTAATAATTTTTATGAATTAGCGGGTAAATATGCAATTAATTTTTCTATAATTTGAGCTAAAGATTCTTAATTTTACCGATGTATTATTTCTAATATTTCCGCAGCACAAAAGTACCTCCAGCTCAAATAATAGAATAATTATTTAATTTAAAACTCTTTCGCGTAGAAAACAAGGCTTCGCTTACTTCGTAGGCTGCTATTGTTGTGCCCACTATTGTATTGGTAACTGGCAAATCTGTATGTGATTTGAAAACGTCCTTGAGAGCTGCTGCTCTTGTTGATATTATAAGTAAATAGCAGTTATAAAACTGATGAAATATTAAAGCTAAAATTACTATTATTTATCACAGCGGATAACGGGGGTTGTGATTTGTACGCAAAGCTTTAGGCCTTTGAAGCTTTTTTAGTTAAAAAGCTACATAGGTATTAAGGAAATTTAATACGATTAAACAAAATAAATGCGATTATTACCTTCTTCCCGATCGCGTTCAATTTTTGGATGAATTTTACCTTTATGATCCACGGAGGCAGCAGCATTTAAGAAATTCAAATCAGTTTGCGGTTGAGAATATGGTATGGAAATATTTTGTCCATACTGCATGTTATTTGCGGCTGAAACTAAAGAGAGAGAAACAACAATCAGATTTTGTCATACATTTTAGCAAACAAAATATTTACACATTATATTTCAAATAAAATTTTAAAGCTAATCGATGTAAATGATTTGTATTTTAAACACTAACGCGAATCAAATTTAATCTAAGAAATTCTACAATTTTTGCTTTTAACCAAAAAGCCACAACAAATAAACACAAATTTAAGCCCAACTGCCGTCTTATTACGTTACGTTACGCACTCACTGTGGCCGACCGACCAACTACCGTTTGGCAACTGAAAAACGGCTGTTTGTTTGAGGTTCGGTTAACCCAGCTGACGAGAAGAAAAACGACTTTTTTTTAGATTTTGGGACTTTTTATACTTTTGTTCCATGATGAAGTTGGTGGGAGACACAGACATCTTTTTGTAGGAATGTCAAATGTTTGCTACGTGTACATTCTATTAAATTTTGTTGCTGTTTTTTGTAAAAAAAATATCCTTGAAGTGGATGTATGTATATGAATGAATACGACGACGCATGGGTGAGATTAACCGGGACAACAACAGCAAGGCAAACTAGGAAAATAATGTGAAAAGCAAACAGTTTTTTTTCCTTTTTTTTAGAAAAAAAAAACACTTATATGTACATACATCTGTAAGTTTCATTTAAGACCGTATTACACTATCCTACTCAATCGTACGATTCATTCACTGAAAATTGCTAGCTAAATCTGATAGAATTCTGTCCTACTTTACACAGTCGCATTAAAATGGCCACACTATTATACTTTTGTAAACAACTTCGAAAAAGCAACTCTGATCGCATAAAAAAATATAATTTTTGAAAATTTTCAAAAGATTAACAAATCGGACGCGACAAAAACAATACATTGACAAGATGTTGGTTAAATATAGATCGCAAGATGGAAAAGTTTCAAGGTATCCACTTGATCCATCTTATGGAAAGAATAATTCAGAACCGTTGTTACGTAATGATGAATACCAAAGTCACCTAGTAGACTCATTGTTATACATATCAGTAAATACACGCCCTGATATAACTGCAAGTGTCGCGATATTAGCAAGAAAAACAAGTAATCCAACGCTTAAGGACTGGAATGAGTTAAAACGTATAGCTAAATATCTGAAAGGAACTTCTGAAATGTATTTGAGTCTGCAAGGAATTTCTGGAAATCAAACTCAACTAGTCGGCTATGCAGATGCAAATTGGGCGGAATGCAGAACCGACAGAAAATCAAACTCTGGCTACATATTTACATATGTTCAATGGATGTGCTGTTAGTTGGGCTTGTAAAAAGCAAACAAGCGTTTCACTGTCTACAACAGAAGCGGAACTCATTGCTTTGTCTGAAGCTGCAAAAGAAGCTGTCTGGATTCGAAATGTCTTATCAGATTTGGGGTGCCAGCAAGACAACCCGACAATAATGTAGGACAACAGAAGTAGCTTACATTTAATAAAGAGATGAAAAACTAAGCAATCGAGCCAAACGCATAGATACAAAATTCCACTTCGTAAATGATTATGTTGACAAGAAGATAATAAAATGTAACTACAGTATTTTTCGGTTAATTGACCCTACGGTTAATTGGTTTCCACGCTTAATTGAACCACATAATCGGGCAAAAAAAATATTGCATACGAACACCATGTGAATTTCCTCGGATAATTGAACCCGGTTAATTGATTTTCCCGCTTAATTCGTTCAAAATTTATGTCATCAAAAATAAATTTCCTCTTACTTTTACCCGGTTAATTGCATTGAAAAATAATCTGTCATTTTTGCACATACATATTTGACATCATTTGTGAAAAACACTGGGTGGCATCTCTACTATACACATATATGTAAATTTTTTGCTGTTACTTGCAGTTTTTTTTCGTTTAAGGTAAAAAGAAATTATTTTGAAAAACTTAAAGTGCACATATGCGATTTCTTTTAATTCATTAGTACATAGTTCCAATTATGCGTGATTTCTGTAATTGAACAAACTGTTCAATTAAATAGGGTTCTTGTAATTGAACGAATTGTTCAATTAAACGGGTATCGGCTAATTGGTTCCCCGGTTAATTGAACAAAAAATTGTGCAAATTGTGATGTGCAATTAACCGAAAAATACTGTATTTCTTTTGTAATGAAATGTATTTCTTTAGTATTATCTTAGGTCTACAAAGAGACCCTAATGTTTTCCATATTTTATGCCGCCGACATTTCGTTGATGCTAATCAACTCATCAGTAGACTCGAAAAATCTTAAAAGAATGCTCATTAAAATTTTTTGAATAAGTTGGGTTTCAAACTTGTTTTTAAGATTAAGATCGAGTCTGCTAACGAGTTGATTATAGAGCATTGATATGGCGAATAAATAATTAAGTTCACTATTGTATTTATTTAGTTTTTTTTTTTTTGCAAAAATACGAATGATATTCACTGGAAATTAATAACAAGACCGTTTGATTTGAAATTACATAATTTATTCAGATCGAAAAGTGCTGTTTTATTTTTTTGTCCACGATATGAAAATCATTTTACCCTGATCAGCTGATAGATGTTGACAACAGGCTTTACCTTATTTAAACACAGGTAACTATGTATGCCCATCGATGAATTACTTTCACTTCAAAAAATAAGGAAAGTCGTTTCTTTTTTGTCGGTTCTCGTGCCAGCTGAGAAAATTTGTAATAAAAACACTTACATACATACATACATATGTACTCGTATACATGAACCTAATACATTTTCCAACAACACAAAATCACATGTGCGAACAGAGGTTTAGGTTATTGTTGTTGCCATACAAAAATATGTACATATATGTATGTATGTATATTTTTGCTGTTGCTTTAAAAAACTCACACGTACACACAAAAACACGTTGCCAACTTAACAAGCGAACACCATTGTAACAGTAAAAGCCGAACAAACGAAGGCCAGGAACCTATTCTTGGTCGATGATGTAGTAAATTCGAGTATGTGTGAGTATCTCTGGAGTGTGCGGTTGAGCGAGTGTGTGTGAGCGCGTGAGTGTATGTGTGAAATTTATTTTACCAAAAATCAACAACAAACTGCTGAAACATCTACAATTTTGTTAACTCACACTTCAGTTTTCAAGTGCCAAGGCCATATTTATGTACATATATACTAGATACATACACCTACAAACATCTATACATACACACCTATAGAAATGTCTATTATTTATTTGAGCACATATGTATGTATGTATATTAAATACGTATCAAAGTTCCGTAGCATATTTTTGGGGATTTATGTATCTGCATGTGTTTTGTTTCTGTAGGTTTGGATTCCTCATCAATTCATTGCCTTTTTTCAAGAAAAACAAAATAATATCGTTCACTTGGGTTCAATACTTCGGGCAGTCATACAACAACAACAAAAAGCCGGTTGTGTTTTATACGCATATACATACATATGTACATAATTTGTACATTAGTTTTGTTCGCACGTGTGTGTGTTAGTGTGTGTGTGTGTCCCGGTATTAAATCAAATTTTTAGCAGCAGACTTAACGAGCTGTTGTCAACTGCACATAAGGTATATATTTTATTCCTAAACAGCTTTTTGTGTCGAAGGGAAATGCAGGACAAAAATATAAAACAATTTCTTCCGTATAAATTTAATGGAGTCTACAATAAAATATCACTACCAGTGAACGTTCACTGGCGCAGAAAGTTTGTTTTTGAAAGATGTATTGACCTCAATACAACAAAAATTTGTTTTAAAGAACAGTAATTTGATTTGCGATTTACTTTAAAGTTTCAATTGCATTTTGAAGGAGAATATTAAGCGACAATAAAGATGGACAAATGTATCCCACAAATTTATGCAAAATAGCTTTATTATTAAAATTACTACAGTTAATTATTAATAAATTATTTTGCTATACATATGTATGTATGTATGTATTAGTATGTGCCTTATTTGTATGGGCCAATTGTATTTCGACAAATACACTGAAAGAAATATAGGTAAGTTTTTCAGTGAGGCGGGCAACTATCTGTTTCGAGGCCCGCCACACTTCTCATCATCACCCATTTTTGTCACAATTTTCCTAAGCATCAATTTAACATTATAGTTGAACTTTAGGTATAAAAATATACCTTAATGTTTTCTGTCAGACAGAAAACATTGAGGCCTATTTTTAGACCTAAAGTAATACATTTCAATTGGCGCTTAAGGTAAGTACTCTGTTCAAAGCTGCGGAAAATGTTTAGCAACATTGATTTTTTCATACGAAAAGTTTGACGTGTAGCAAATGTAGCCCAAGTCTTTTTCGACTTGTTGCGCATGGTGGAACTATTACTGAAGCCTAAGAGAAACACTCACCCCAATGATGGCATTTCTCCAACGCAAAAACTAGCAATAGTATTGGAGTAAGTATCTATATTGAGTATACCTTTAAAAAGTGGATATTTTATAATGCAAAGTTTTTATTCATAGATATTTAGCATGTGGGACATTGAAGCGTCACGTTGCAAGCTGCTATAGAATTAGTAAGCAGAAATTCGGTGTCATTATTGATGAAGTCTGCAATGCGATGTGCCACGTATTGCGAGATGAAATCCCACCAATGACGTTGAATGAACTGAGCCGTATTGGGGATACCTTTAAAAAGTGGAATTTTCCTAATTGCGTGGGAGCAATCGATGGTAAACACGTAGCTGTAAAGTGTCCCCCCAATTCCGGAAGCAAATATCTTTGACAAGTGTACGCTTGGAACTGCCATCAGACAAAATAAACTAGTTTTCCCCAGAGATTCGGGCAAAGAGACACCCTTTGTGTTTTTGGCAGATGATGCGTTCCCCTTGAACCGCCGTATTATGAAGCCCTTCAAACCAAAACCTGGTAAGGCATTAGAGGATCATGAAAACATATTTAATTACAGGCTAAGCAGAGCAAGGAGATGCGTAGAAAATGCTTTTGGCTTGATGTGCTCGAAGTTTTATTGCCTATCAAGGAAAATGTTTTGTGGTCCAGATCGGGATAATCTCATTATAAAATCTTGTGTTTATTTGCACAACTATTTAATTCATTTTGTATAAAACTATTTCAATAAAACACATTATTTGAAAATAATAAAGCTTTATTTTTATTGATATAATATTTCATAGCACATTCTTTTCAAAATTTCGTACGAAATAAGTGGCGCTCATGTTGTTTCGCAGCTAAAAAAAAAACATTGCCAGAAACATTTTGCCTCAAAAAACATGTTGCTATTAAATTTCAAGTGTTTTTCGCCGTAAAAACAGAGTACTACTTTTTCAACTTTATTTCGTTTATATTTCATGCCGAAAACTTTTATATGCAGTTTGACAGCATTTCGCACGAAATTATGAATACAATACCGGCCTTTACAGCGAATAAACAATTAAGTTAATTTTTGAATTATAGCCAAACCTTATGCAATTACTATTTACTTTATTGAACTTTAGTTCGATTTTACTTTCTCAGAATTGGGAAAGAGTTTTTATGGTAAAATTGTAGTGCTCAACATTTTTAAAGAAAACAAGGAAAGGAAATTTTAAGACTTATTGGCTGGGGAACATGTCATGGCTATTTCACGTCCAGTACTACGATCATCAGCCCCAAAGTGGGTTCGAACCCAGGTTATCACTAATTGCATACTGTTTTTAAGCAACAGCAATTAATTGTTTGTGTGTTTGTTGCCATTGGATCAAGTGATGACAACACTTTCAAATTTTGCGTCCTGCTCAGCGTTTTTTAGACATTAATTTAACTTTAAGTCGAGCTTTATGATATTTTCTCTCCCAATTCGGAAATTGTATATTTATCACAGACCATTAGCTGTATGTCGATAATTTGTATTGATCTGTAAAGTATTTTTGTTAAAGGTATTATTTTAGATCTATAAATAAATAAAATAAAAGCAAATAAGTTGATTTTTGTTAAATATTACATATTAGTGTATGTGGACAAGAGAGAGAGAGATGGGTAAAATTTACACTTCGCTTTCAGCGAAGAGGTTTTTGAACAAAAGAATTTACTATTTGCCACTGAAGCCAATTTGTTGCTATAAATCTTATTTAAAAAATAGAGGTTGTTCCTGTGTTTATTTCCTGTAGTGCGATTCAGTAACTTTTAAAGACAATCTAATCGTTAAACTAAACACCCGCATTTGGTGTTTGCACTAACGATTCAGTGATTCATAAACTATCATATTCAACATATTATTAAATTTAGAATCAAGTGGCGTCCTTACTTAAAAGAATGACAAACCAAACTCACCACTAACAATTTTGAATTAAGTAGTCGACCCAAAGTCAAGTCACATTAATTGGCTTATGACTCGACTAAGCTATAGAACATTGGCTTGTCGCTATACTAGAATACTTTAACATTTTGTGGTTAAAATAAACCACAATCAATTTCTAGTTGTTAAGTTAGCACCAGTAACTGTGGTCAAATATCACTAATGAATTAGAAAGCCAAATGTTTTGCAGTTAAATATTTTTAACGCTGAATTAATCGGTAAAATAAGTTAGTGAATTACACTACTGGTATGTCTAATCTACATTTCTCTAGCGACAGCCAATTTTTAGGTGATATTAAGACCTTCAATTAAAGTTCACTCATAGTATATACGAAGCCCAACGATTCAATTAAATGAAAGGTATTAATTAATAAATCGAATGGCTTGTAATCACTTCATATAAGTCAGGAAATACAGCAACAACAAAACAACTAAGTTTACTCTAAAAGATGGCACATCTCATGTTGGCCAAAAATTTTTAGGAATAACAAACAATTAATTCAGGTCCAAAAATGAACCTTTTTTTACAAAATGTTTTCTGTCTTTTTCAGCTGTCTATATGCCGACAACATTTCGTTGGTGCTAATCAACTCATCAGTAGACTTGAAAAATTCGTAAAAGTTTGTTTGAAACAGTTTTACTGAAAATTTTAATTTCATTGAACTTCTGCATTGTAATACATTTATATTAAATTACTTTTTCAGGCTTAAGCTCAACCCTTGGTTTGTCACTACTTTTAATTAATATCAATTAAGTAAAGAAAAGTAAAATTTAATAGCTGGGTGGACAACCGGCTGTTTCTGGGTAGCAAACACCCTTCATCAGCACCCTATGGAACTTTGGACGTGTCAAATTTCGCAAAAAAAAAAATCATATAAACAGAGAGCAAAAAATAAGAGTCTTCTGAGATGATAAAATATCGTCCAAGACTGCAAAAATATCATTGCTTTGGTTAATGTTAGTGAAGTATATAAACAGAAAGTGAAATTGCATGATCTCTGGTTGCGGAGTGGTTAAAGCGGCTGTGCCTAAATTGTGAAATTTGACACGTCAAAAGTTCATAGGGTGCTGATGAAGGGTGTTTGCTACCCAGAAACAGCCGGTTGTCCACCCAGCTATTAAATTTTACTTTTCTTTACTTAATTGATATTAATTAAAATAGTGAGAAATCAAGGGTTGAACTTAAGCCTGAAGAATAGTTTGTTTGAAACTTAACTACTTATTCTACAATTCCCAAGAACAAACAATTAAAAATGGAATTGATGAGAATAAGTTACAACTAGATTGAAAGCATCGCTGCATCAAACAGAACGTGCTTACACTGAAAGAAAGGCGTTTCGTTGCACGAATGAAGCCGTTGTGTTGCTTCCGTTTCGTTAATGTAATGAAAGATTTTTTCAATATCATGAAACAATGTATTATAGCAACAACTGTTACGTTAATGGAAGGAAACTTATGTAGCGCATATTTTATTACATTTTCTGGTGTCGTTAATCTGTATTACGAAAAGCATTTCATTCCGGCTCTGAAAAACTTTAAGACAAGATTAAGTATAGAAAGGTATCCTAAAAATATATAAAAGTTCAAATGATTGCTATAATTGATATTAACAATAAGTAATAAAAATAAGTAAGAGTGATATATTCGGCTGGGCTGAATCTTAAATACCCTTCACCATGATATATGTACCATTCTGATTGATTTTTGGTCCCAAAAGTTGTTTTATTTGGCTTATAAAGCAGATTTAATGAAAAACCGGGAGAAGCTATATCTCGGGTATACATGGGCTCATTTCAAAAATTCTTTGATTTTTGGGATCTAATGGGCATTAAAAATGACATGGCTAACTTTTTAGGAAAACATTTTTTTTTTTCAAAAATCTGACCAAAAAAAATGGCCAAATATACCCGTCAAAACCCGGTTTTTTGGCTATATCTCGGCTAATCGGTGGATCGATCTTACTGAAGACCCACTACCGGCATTTAACACATTTTAGCGAAAGAATGAGGTTTCTATAATAATAAGAGTTTATGGTGCAAAGTAAAGTCCTTAGCCAGGGAGTAACTAGCAATTTCTAGCAGATTTAAAAGTTTGCTCAATTGATATAAAACAATTACATTCACATTGCTTGACCAATCAAAATTGTTTTAATACCACATCACATTAAATCAACACGAATTTATTTTTAAACCAAACAGTGCTTGCATTAATAACTTTGCTGAAATGTACATGAAAACTGATTAAATATCGTATAAATTAATTACAAAAAACAAAATATATATAGAGTGAAACCTCTCCTAACGGACACCTTCCATAACCGGACACCTGCTATAACCGGACAAACTTTGCAGAACCGTGATTTGCAACTGTTTTTTCATACAAAATGTATTCCCATAACCGGACACTCTATTAACCGGACGCGGACACCAAAATTTTAAAATAATGATCTAAAAATCCCTCATAAGCGGACAAAAGCGTTAAAATCAAGACGAATTTATCAGAAAAAACGCCAAAAAATATACCAAATAAATACAACTCTTGTTAAGTTACTATTTTTTCCAATTCTGTTTCATATTTGTATTAATGCCATTCAATTTTGTGATTCCCCTTTTAACACCAATGACAAAGAAATTTCTATTTATTTGAACAAATTGTTTGATTAACTTGCTCTGATTGCTTTAGAACACAAAAAAAGAAATGGCAAATAAAAAAATATGTTATCCTGGGATAAAGTTGAATCAGCAACAATAAAAAACTGCTTTCGGGGAGCAGGATTTTCAGAATCTATTGATGATCTTTCGGATTTTGATGCCGAAGATGATATCCCACTGGCAACGTACGCAAATTTAGTAGAACTGTTCCCTCAATCAAATGGATTTGACGAGTTCTTAAAAGTAGATGAAATCGTATTCACTGAAGGTGACTGTATAGAAACATTATACATATACAAGCGCTGTTATGGAGATAAACGACTCTGAAGATTCTGATGACGAGGTGTATGTAGAAATACCTGATCCCATAAACTCTTATGATGAAGCATTAAAACAAATTGTTCATTTAAAGCATTTTGCAAAAGACGACTTTGTCGCGTTCCAACAGATAAAAAATATTGAAAGTCATTTTGAAACTCAACAACTCAAATTGAGCCGGTCTAAATTAAAGCAGTCAAACCTGAATCAATTTTTTCGACCGCACTAGAAAGCTTAGCATTATAAAATAAAAAGATTAAAAAAAAAGTTGTACCTCTTTTAAGCGGACACCTCTTATAACCGGACAAAAATGCCGCGACGGTGAGTGTCTGGTTATGAGAGTTTTCACTTTATATATGTGTGTGTAAATCAAACTGTTCTAATTCAACCTACCAGGTACATAATCAACTCATTGGGTTATCTTTAAAATGCAAAATTTCATTTTCGAAATATAATCATCATTTGCCAGCAACATCCTAATGTCAAAACCAACACAACTTTTGATGCGAGCGAATAAATGGGTTGCAACGCATACGAGTACAACAAGGAAATGTTAAAAGCGGATAGTAGAACACAGCTTTTCACTTTTCAAACATCACTTTCACATGCTGGAAATGCAAACAAAAACCAACATTCCACCTCTAACACTCTCTCTCTCTCTCTCTCTCTCTCTCTCTCACTAACTGTACACGTTATACCCACCTCCAGGGATGACAAATGAGAAACAGCATTTAGTAGTTAACTGACTCTTGTTTTTTTTTTAAGTATCGTTAGCGAAACTAAATAAGATACTGTTTCACTGTCTTTTGATTGTTTTGCGATGCATTCAAAATGACTCACTGAAACTAGATATTTGAGTTGATAACAATACATCCAAACACATTAATAACGTACATTAAAAAAAACTGTAAGACAATTTTTTACATAAAAAACTCACAAAGCAACAGTAAATTAAAATGTATTTTGACTCAAATATTTTCCTAGAAAATTTTCCCAATATGCCTATAAAACACATATTATAGTTTTTCTTATTGGTATGCGCACGTTAATCCATTCGTCTTTATTTCTGAGAAATCTCCTTAAAACATCTGCAGCTGTGACAGGGCTTTTTAAGACGTTACTATAATGTGTTTAATCGAAACTATGAACATATGGAATACATACATACATAGATTCTAATGTCCTTCAGTACATTATGTCAATGTGCTGAAGCAACTTTTCGCTTTGTTTCCTTAAGTTTTATTGGATTAAGTAGAGTACGAAATTGAGATATACAAGAAAACAAATTGAAAACGAAAGAAAGAACGATATAGAAATTGTATGTTAATGTTAATGAAACTGTCAAACAAATGTTTTTGTTATAATTTGGATGGGTACTCAAAGGACAACCCCTACATATGCAGTGCATTGTGCCGGAACCAGGAGAAATGGTTCTAGGGTGGAGTATACTGGGAGTCGTGCTTGTGTACATTTGACTTGTACCCTCCCAGGCTGTAAGTGGCAAAAAATACGCCTGCAGGCCGTTTATTCTACAAGCGAGCCGTACGGCTGTAGATCGAATTGTCTCTGTAATGCGTTGTACGATTCACTGGTCAATCTTCCTGTAAAGCATTGTAGCATAAATATTACATAAACATAACATCGTTTATACAAAATATATAGATTTTGTATATTTATACACAACGTGGAATCGCTGAACATTTCTCATCTTTTAAATCTAAAATAAGCCAGAAGAGCGCCATTGCAGATTTTAGTGTTGAATTGTCCACAACCATTGCAGATGTACCAACTTTATCAGCCCTGTCCACCTAACACACACATGTGGACAATATACTCAAAAGGAAATTGAAGCAAACAACTAAAACTGTGTTGCCAGACAAATAAACTGACTGGGAAACTAAAGGCGACAGAAGAGTTCTAATTTGTGAATACGTTTTCTGCAAAGTAGAGAAAAATAATTATCATGTATTTTTAAGAAAGAACACAACCATTTTCTAATTCTCATTACATAATAAAACTACATTCAACATTTCCAATGGTACATTTTCTAATTAATAAAATTATTACGTTTAAGTAAACAATACATGTAATTTTGTTAATGCTAAAGTGGCTGGCATCACTCAATAAAAAATAAATAAAACTTAAAAGAGAGAAGAGAATAAATAGATGTAAGTTACCAACCAGCCCAAACATTTCATTAGTACTTATGTAGTTTGTTTTAGTGTGCGATGAGTCATTGGAAAAATGGCAAAGAAATACGACCGCGAGCAAAGTGGAGCATGGCATAGTGTCAAAGTCACAACAACAAAAAAGAATGTTAACGAGAAAAGAGTGTTAGTGGTTCTTTACAAAATTATTACGAAGCGTCGTAACAAGCAAAAGGAGTGTAAAGTGAGTGCCAGCTACAAACTCATTTTTTGAATAGTGGGAATATTTTGAAAAGTTCTTTGTCAGCCTGCATGGAAGGGAGCTCGAGGTAACGACACTCATGCACAAGTGTGAGTCAGTGTTGGAATAATTGATATTATGAAATGGTACTCAGATTCCCAAGAACAGTTACTTGTTAAAACCAAATGGTACCCACTTCTTTTTAATAAATCAAATCCAGAGCACGCATTGCTTTTGCCACATTGAATCGAATATGGAGTTCAAGGAATGCGTAAATATGTACATATATTCACTAAGGTTAATTTGTTCAATGCTTGTATCAAACAGGTACTTGTCTATGGTTATGAAACCTGGCACGCAGCGTCTTGCATCCAACGTATTACCTACTAAGATTCTAGGGGCCCCGCTCCACCTCCCAACGGAGGACGAAACAAACCACTATTGATGATGAAGTTAAGAGATGTAAATACGGCTGCATTGGACAGGAAGTCTACTTCAGGAATACAGCACCAGGCTCTAGAATGCAACTCACAAGGCACAAAGATGAGTTCAGAGAAATATCAGTCAAAAAATTAAAAATACATACATATGTATATAAATACGCTCAAAGACGGGCTTTTGGGAAATAGAAATTTAATTTAGTTAACAATTCTTTATAGGTATTTAGATAAATATAAAACGATTTTAATGGTGAAATCATAAGTATATCCATTAAGCCATCGACCCTTTCTGCAATCAGACTTATTTTAACTTAATCCATAAAATATTGCGGTAGAATGCCCAACTCGCTGTTACGAAACAATCTTATTGCCACATTTATTTTATTTTTCTTAGCAGCTTTTATGCAACCAGTTTCCAGTGGATACTACAATTTGTTTATTTGAAAGCAGTGAAAAATAGAATTTATTTATGATTCAAATAATAGTTCATTATTTGCTATTAGCGCCAGAGTAAATTTTCAAAAGAAACCAAAAAGCTCCAAGCTGTTTTCTATATAGACATGCCGAAAATTTAAAGAATGAAAACAGCTCTAAGCTTTTTGGTTTTTTGAAAATTTACTCCGGCTTTAAGAGCAAATAATGATCTATTATTTGATTAATAAATAAATGCTATCGTAGTATCTGATGGAAACTCGTTGTATGAAAGTTACTAAGCTCTCGGTTCACATAGATCAACTCTTGTTGCAAAAAAAAAAAAATTGAATAAAAAAATATTTAAATGTATTTCAAATATGAACCCGAAACTGTTCTGTAGCGATGCAGATTAGAGTTGTGTTCATAAGCAATTTTAAGTGAGAGCTGTTTTTAGTTCGACTCTTTTCATTGAACTGGATGCTCTTTTAGTTCGTTAGTTCGCCGTAGTTCGAGATAGATGTGTGTAAACGAGCTTGACAGCAAAAAGGTCATTCACGAACGAAATAATACGGATACAGAAGCACAGAGTACTCCTTGCCAGAAAAATGAGAATGGCTTGAATATGAATGCGAACATAAAAGACAAAGAACATTGAAAATTGGTGGACTTTGGAAAAAGATATACATATGGCGAAAACAAACATGGAACTATGGCAAACTAACGAAATAAAAGAGATCGCTGTTAAGAGCCGCTCCCTTAGTTCAGTCGTAGGAGTAGTTCAATTGAAATAGTTAGTTCACGAATTACACATCTCTAATGCAGATAAACGACGGGCATATAAGCGATAAATACTGTAATCGTATTAGTTTAGAAAACTATAAAAAGAACAGCAAACATTTTAGCACGTTGCTCAAGCATAAGGGTCTTATTCATAATAAATATTTAAATATTTATTCATAATAAATATAAATAGGTTTATTAAACTCTTATTCGACATATTTTCAATACAAATATGTCGAATAAGAGCCTGAAATAATTTTTATGAATAAATAAATAAATTCAGTGAGGCTGGCTCACACACGAAGAATTCCATACCAACGTGCAATAAACGTAGTCTATTTCACTTTGCGAACGAAGAGCAGCTTCGGAAAGTCATAAGTTGTCCCTATTTTGCGGTCCTAATTTTTAAGATAGCATCAATTTATTTTACTCCACAACCGGGATTTATCTATGCGTCCGATATCATTTAAGCCGCTAAGATTCCCTATTTTTTCCAAAGTAAATATATAGTTCTAAGAGCATGGGCACATGCTCTTAGCGTTCGATTTTGTTAAGGTCATTGCAAGTGGCGTTTTTAGTAACTCCAATGCTGCTAGAGTTACTGTAAAAACGTCAAATCTTAATTAACTTATTTAGTTCACAATTGTTAATTACTTTAGTTCAAATTATACTTCCCCAGAATTGAGAAAGTTTTTTTGGTGGTAAAAATGTAGTAAAATCTTTTAAGAAGAAGAAGAAAAGCAAAGTTGCAGACATGCCTTGGCTGTTTCCCGTCCTCCACAACGATTATCAGCAGCTAAACGGCTTCGAACTCGAATTTTAGTGGCGCGTATTTGAGTGCCTCAAAAAGGAAATTCTGCCCCCACAACACACTACCTTGTACGACAAGGTAGTGCCCATGGAGGAGCCACATGTATGACCAACCCCCAATAATATTTTCTCCCCGATCTAGTTTTTGAACACAGCAACCCCTTGCCGCGCCTCCTTAGAGGAGTTCCCATACAAACATAAAAAACAAATTGAAAATCGGACGCCTCAAAAATGAATTTTGTTGATGTATTGTAGAGGTGAGTTTTTTCCGCATATCAAAAGCGATTGTAAAATCGATATCACAATATCGATTGCTAAATCGACCCAGGCTAATGTATATAAGTATGTATGTATTTAAAAGCTTCTTAAAAGGCATCTTAAAACTCTATTATTGATTTTCCTTTTTATATCACATTATACAATGTTTTTGTTAACAAGAAAAAACGTGTGGGAACTTTTATGAAAAAAGAAGGGGATATAAAAAGTACTTTATTTAGTAGTTCGAGTTATTTTTTATAATATTTATGCACGCATGTAGATATGTTTTTTCTGTACGAGAGCGTTTGAGAGAATGAGCAGTTAAAATAAGTGAGAGTGAGTGAGTTTATGAGTTGGTGAGTTGGTATACGAGTGGTGTAAAGTGGGGAATACCACCACACACATCCCTGCATCAAATATTGCTTCTAGAGAGTGAGAGTAAATACAATAACATGGGGGATAGTAGACATGTAGATAAGTGTGTATGTATGTGTGTGAAAACCGCTGTTTTCTTTTGGGGGAGGAAACTTGGTATTGGATATCGAAAATATCTAATAAAATTTAATGGAAACTAAGTGCATACTTCTTGATTATACAGTTAGAAAAGAATTATGCTTTATCAAATTATAAAGAATAATCGCTTATTCAAAACATATTTAGTACATACATACATACATACATACGTATATAAATGTATAGATATACAATACATATGTATATAGTATGTACACAACCTGTTTTATACATGTGTTGAATTCCACATCATATGAGCATGCACAATCATGTTTAAATTTATGTGCACATTCTACATATGTATATAATTATATGTATGTATGTATATATGTATGTATGTACACGTATGTATGCATGCATTTTGTGTAAAAATCAAAAACTCAAGGAAAAATTTTTATATGCATGTACATACATATGTACATATTTATCTGTGTACATGTATGTGTGTGTATGTAGTTGAATTAATGGCGGCGGCGGCATGCACACATAAACATGTTCTCTAAAGCTTTTATTAGTTTGTGTGTTAGTTAACATAGTAGTAAAACTTCAAACTCCAGACTTTTATATCAATACTTAGAGGCGAACATACACACATACTCATATTCAAACACATATACACATTTATGTATATATGTATGCATGTACATATGTATGGTTTTTTACACAATTGTAGCTATCTTTTTACATTGCATTTACGTAGCATGTACACATGCAAATTAGAGTGAGTCGATTTATAAGGACAGAACTTTATCGATGTTGTGCCACCGATTTTTTGTCATGTTTTGGCACGAGGGGATTCAAATTTCACTACGACCAGGGCTGGCCAGTATTTGAAATACGTATTTAAAATACAAATGCGTATTTTGTATTTGTATTTTAAATACGTTTCATGAATGCATTTACTATTTGAAATACTAAGCGCTTGAGTGTTTTGTATTTCAACTACTTGTGCTCTCAAAATACATTTTTAATTTATATTACAAAAATGTGCTAAAAATTATTTCATTTGAAAACCCAACAAAGAATGGCAATACTACAATTTAATTACCAAACGCAACTGAATGCATGCACATTGAGAAAGTCGCCAAGCTTTCAGAAGGTTAAACAATGAGAAAACAAATTACGAGGGAAAAAACAGCGTTTGACATTTAGATCTAAAACAAAAAGAGAGAGAAAAATATCAATCAGATGTTGACTTAGATAGACTATGTACTATATAGCCTTTGGTCAAACATTTTTTAATTCTCACTTATTTCTTAATTTTGTTATTTCTCTTTCAATAAAATATCGTTTTCTAATAAGAAATTATTGAGATTTTCTCTTTAGCTGGTTTCATTCACTCGCCATCAAGAGGTTGTTTTTCTGACATCACATTTGAAAGGCTGGTGTTTATGAACACATACACATTTTTGATACACTGTATTTTATATTTGAAATACTTGCAAAAAAATTATTTTCGATGCCCAAATTTAAAAATTTAAAAAAAATATGAAGTAGCTCCTTTATTACCAATTAGTCCCAGGGTCCCCGCTAAAGGCTCATATGTATGACCAAATCTCAATAATTTGTTTTCGAACACACCGACTCCGTAACTAACCCGTCATTTAGACGGGAAAGTAAATGCCTGAAAGTCGCAATACACTCACACTTTTTTGCCAACACACTCACAATTTTCTAACTTTCAACTCAGCTTTCAGCGAAATTTTCCTGAAAGTAATTTTTTTACATTTACTGAAGGTAAAGTGACAAGGTAGTAAACATGGTTGCCTACTCCACGGTACATACAAATTTTCAGGTTTGCAGTGGAATAATAATTGTGAATTTTAAATTATTTTGTACATTAGAAAATATTTAAAACATTTTTACAGCAAATATGAATGAAGAACACAAATGGAGTATATTTATAGTGAAAATTATTAAATTAGCTAATAAAAGTTTAGCAATAAAAATTATTTTCGAATGTTGCCCTATAAATTTATGTTTGTAGTAGTCTTGGCAACTCTATTTCAGTAATAAACAAAACTATAATACTTGCAATTCTTCGCTTTGACGACATTTTTAAAATGAACTTTCACGTTCCTTTGAAATTTTCATGAAAGTCACAGATTTCATTGAAATTTTAATTCATAATACGTATACCAAAAGTTAATGAAAGCACTTTCCCATCTAAATACCAGGTAATAGTGTTTTCCCACTTAAAGCTAAAATCCGGTTTGAATGTTAAAACCATAAAAATATGTTTTTGTATTCACACTACAAATTGATTAAAATCAAGTTTTAACTCACAGTTTGTCCAATAAACTTCTTGTTAAAACAAAATAGATTTCAAATATTTACTATTAAATACTAGTATTTTCTCGAGCTAAAGGTCTTTCTTCGATTTCTTCGCATATTTTTGTCGATATTTGGCTCTCCTTCAGATGTAATTTTCAGGACAATTATATTGAAATTTTTTACGCAGTATTATAAATATAAAAATATATATGTACATATAATAAAATATAATAAAAATAAAAAGCGGTCGATTAAAACCGAATATTTGCTATTAAACTTAAAGTAAATTTTCAGGTGAGTTTTTTCAAGTCTACAGGGGAGTTGCTTTGCACCAATCAAATGTCGCCGGCATATAGACACCTTGAAAAACTAAAAAACAGAAAATAGCTATAAACTTCTTAGATTTTCTAAGATTTCCTCTACAAAAAATTATAATTTTTTTTCCAAAATTTATTTGACAAACTGCATAAAAAATGTTTTCGTTCATTTTTGTTTTCTGTGATTTTCTTTTCATTTAATTTTTAATTGAAAATCATATAAAAAGACAATGGCCCATAACCATAGAAATCGAAAAAGTATGCTTTAAGCAATAAAAATAAGTCACTGCTAAATAAAAGTAAGCTTTTTGTCTACTATAGACGAGAAAAAGCCGACTTTACGCACAAAAGTTTGCTCTAAACTATTTGACAGCAGCTTTGCTCAAACAAATGTCACTTTTATATGTAAAAGCTTTTTAATGTACATTTTTTTAAATTAAATAATTAAATTAAAGATTTTTTAATAACTATTATTAGAATTAGAATATTCTTTAAAATTTTACTTTTATTCAATTCGCTTTGATGTTTTTTGTTTACTTACTAATACAATCTTACAGTTATGTAGGTGTGTATACATAATTTTTGAGAGTCATCTCATTAGAGATGGGATTTTAGGCATATTTGTAAGATGATAAATAACGTGCCATTTTCGATAAATAATGTGGCACCCATTTAAAGCCGATTCAGCTCAAAGTCAACTTTAATTTTGACTGTAGTTAGAAAAAAGTTAACAACATGTTTTAAAATTTAAGTTATTTCTAAAAAGAAGCGACTTTAGTGTTTGGCTATAGTTAAGGCCCAATTATTTTAATTTTTTACTTGGTAGCACTTTGAATGTTACATCGAAAACAATGTCGCCTTTCATAAAATCAACTTAAATCCAATTCAAAAACGTTTTAAGATGGTTTTAACAATATAATTTTATATGATAAAATCAGGTTTTAAGGATTGTTGTTAACGTTAAAACCAAATTTTATTTAAAATCAGTCAGTGTGAAATTTCAATATAACGATACTCCCATACAAAAGTAGAAAAAAGTTTTAAATGAGCTTTTTGCCAAAAACTATCGAAGCAGCGATGCCATAATATTGATTGCCAACTCGACCCACCCTAATTTATGTATATCACAGGTACTGATTGTGTCTTATTAAAAACTTTAACTTATTCTTGTTAAAAACAATTGCACGAGGGTGGGGTACGAGTTTCATACGTACGCATGTTTGCATGTTGTACGTATGTATGTATGTACGTCTATAAATATGTATGTAGGCTTGCATGTATGTACATATGTATGTGTAATAGTAATACCTATACTGACATTTTCATTTAATTTTTACCATGGGGTTGTTTCAGGGGGATCGATATTCCACATAAATATAAGAACGTGGACGCATACCAAATTAATGAAGATTTTGTTTGGTTGGAAAAAAAAAAACTTTTTCATTACATTTGCCATTTAAAATTTATCAGTCAAGTCAGAAAGCCAGACAGAGGTTGGTTGAAGTATTATTTTGATTGAATTAAAAATTAGATTTTAGAATTTCTGTTCGAAATGAAAATTTCCCAGTTTTATAGGGATTTTTTGAACATTTTAAAATATAATAAAGAAAAAAACAAACAGATATTAAGTTTTATACAAAAAGTAGTAAATTTTTAGAATTTAACATTTTTTCTTTATACCTTTATAGCTTTAGCTGGATCCGTGGCCTGTTTATGCCACGGATCCAGCTAAAGCTTTTGGGGCATAAAATAAAGTCTTATTCTTGGTAAATCGCTTATTAGCGAAATAAATATATTTATTATTTGTGGGGGGGGGGCGGGGGGAATATCCCTTTCCCCCTGGATCCGCGCCTCCTATAAAAGATACATATTTAAATAAAAATATCCGGAGAAGTCATATGTAGTGTTATCTCAGCCCAGGATATTTTGGATTTTTTAGTAGAATTCAAGTCTTTTTTGACTCAACTGCTCAATTTAAAAGATGGAATATGAGCGCATTTTCTGAACATAAAAGATGTGCTCGTCGGGAGAAAAACGTGACTACCCGCCACTCTTCTTGCTAAGTTACATATGAGTCTTTTTCTATATTAGTTGAAAGTAATTTTCGATACCTTTTCTAGTGGTATTTAAGCTATTTTTTGAATCGTTTTCTGCTTATTTATTAGTCCCACATTACTTTATTTGTCATCCTTTTTCTAGTCGTCTTTCCATGTGTTTTACAATCGCTTACGAGCCTTTTATCAGTCTGGGGGCAAATCATCGCATGCGAAATCGAGTGCTTTGTCATCGAAATGCTGTTAACGTGTATCACAATGCTCGTTATCGAAACGCTGTTGTACTCGATTGTTACTACACTATCGAAAAAGGATAAACTCCAGCTTTTAGCAGCAAAACAAATAAAATAGCAAAGAAGCGACAAAAAATTAAATAAATAATTATATATGCAAGTATTATTCTGATATTTTCGTAAAATTAGTTTAAAAAAATAGACATTTTATTGTTTTTAGGGAAAGTGAATACCAAGAAAAAGATTGCCCACTAAGTAGTGTATTTCATTTATTAACATGTAACATTTTTCACCCCTTTGCTTTGTGCTAAACCCAGTAAAAAATCATTCCCGGCGTTGTCCTGAAAGCTGCCACTGGCCAAAAGGGACAATGTAGCGGCGAGCGGCAATACGGGTGGTACGCTCGTCGATATGTGACCAGAGATACTTCCTTAGAGAGCCGAAAACGTCTTTTGAATCCATGTACAAACGATGAAACATTTAGTTCTAATCTTTTGCTTTAAACTCACAACTTACTCAGATTCTGGCAATGAAAAGCTCTAAACACATAGACGACAGCAGACAGCAAGCAGCAATATGTCAAAAATAAAATGCATGTGTTTAAATGAAAACGATTATTTTGACGGCAGCAGGGCAACACGACTGCACAACAGCATTTGCTGCTGCTGCCAACTTAGGCTATTTTCTATTTTGACGGGCAGCAAATAAGCAAATATAGTGTTGCCATTATATATATAAATTGGACAAATTAGAACAAAAACTTTTTTTTTAATATTAAATACAAAAGAACATTGCAAAAATACAATAAATAAATAAATGTACATATGTGTTTTTATAGTTTTTTCGTGATATTATTACATTTTTCATCAATATTTTCAATTTTATTCATTATGAAATAAGAAATACGGCATCCCTGAAATTAGCATTGCTAAAATACACACAGCTGTTCATTTTCAATATCAAAACAATTTTTTTCGTTTGAGCTAATTTTTTGTGATACTTTATTTAATTTTCATCCTGGTTGCTTTGAAAAAGTGTTCTTCATCTTTTTCCTTGATCTTTCACCAGCTGATTATTATGTTGTTGCTGTCTTCAAAATAATTATGAAGCCGACTTCAGAGCAACATTTGAAGTTGGCTGCACTTAAAGTAGGCAGCATTTGCAGTCTGCTGTCGTCTATGTGTTTAGAGCTAAAAAGGATTGCTTTTGTCACGAATGTTCCTTCTTATGATGGCAATATGGGACTCATCCTCTGATTCCGAAGATGAGAAACATAAAAACCCATTTGCATCCATTATAAATTAAAATTTTCTACATTTATTGAATTTATCTTGAGTTTTTCACCAATTTATTTATATTTTGTTTTCCTTTTTCGTTTTGTTTCTTTATTCTCATGTGCGTACTGCGATGTAAAAAATAGTAGTAGACGATATTAATTGCGATCGAATACTGTGATCCAAAAAATTGCAGCCGTCGAAATATTTGTACACAAGACTCGATTTCGAATGCGGTGATTTGCCCCCTGTTTGCGAGTCTTTTTATTGTCATTTGTAACTCATATTTCTTTTCTTTTGGAAGTCTTTTTTTAAGTAATTTCTGAATTATTTAATTATTTTAATTATTTTTTGTATTTCAGTTTTTCAAGTAGATGATCTTCACACCTCGATGTAACTTTTTAAATGAACAAAAATTTAATTTTTTAGCATCTACTCAAGAAAACGCAAATATAACCAGTATTAAATCAACTATTTGCGCAAAATTTTAGCATAAAATACATAATTACAATCAAGTTTCAAACAACTGCGTGACATGTTTTTGACAAAGTATTTTTCAATCTTCCAGATGAGCAAAATATGATAATAAATAACGGAGATTACAGTCACATTTCAAACGTCTGAATGATTAATTTACGTTTGCTATTCAATTTGTTATTGTATTTCAAATCAAACTCTTTTTAACCATCAGCGGTAAAAGTTTTCGAGTGCTTTTTTTGTTCGTGTAAGTGATCACCAAAATCAAGGTGATTTTTGAAAAAACGATCTTCCAAATGCTAGCTGGGATGTTAATATAGAACCTGTTAGACCAAGCCTGACTGAAGTAGGCTGAAAAGACAATTCAATCCATTCGTACTTAAATCAAGCCCAAGCGGTTTCAAAAGTACGGTAAGTACGGAGTTCCTCAAATCAAGCACATTGTGTTTGTTTTAGGTGTAGATTTCTTAAGAGCTAAGCACTCACTTTTAGCTGCATTTGGTGCCGATTTCCGATTGATATTAGCTATAATTTGGATTGAATATGGATACCCTGGTGGCTGATATATAATTTTAAGGTTTAAAATACATAAAAATTTTATTTTATTAATTGAGGGTTCTGAAAACCCTGACATTTTCTTTTGTGGTAAAATATTTGTTTTTTTTTCGTTCCCGTACTTTTGTGCATTTTTGTCTCTTATTGAGAGAAATTATAGTTTACTCATTTTACCGAACTGTGCCCAAAAAGTAAAGAAACAGAGCTATTGTTTATTCTTTGAAACTGATGACAGCTGAACTACCGTAGTTCAGCTGTTTCGTGCAAGAAGAAGAACCACAATGTTCTCTCACAAATCCTCTCTCTCATTTGCCCAATTTTAAAGTACGGGAACGCTTTTCGTGCAAAGTTGACTAAAGACACAGAGCTATTTTTATTAGATGACTGAGTTCTGAAACAATTTCAACATAAATTATCAGCCTTATTATGAATTCCGATAGAAACATCCACCACTCGTAATGGGAACTCTCTGTCACGAATTCGTACCAAAAGGTATTATGAATTCCGACGGATGCGAAGTTGGTGTTGCCATCCTCTTGACCTACAAAGTTAGAATTAGTAAAACCAACTATGTATTTAAATGAAAAACAGATGTTTTTTGTTTACATTCTAAGGGTCTCATTCATAATAAATACTTTAGGTTTATTAAACTCTCATTTGACAGATTTTCCATACAAATATGTCAAAATAAGAGTCTTATAAGCCTGAAATAATTTTTATGAATTAGGGAGTAAGTATCGTTAAAAATATTTTTCAAAAAATAAAAACGAAAAACAATGAATTCGATTACTGCTGCCATTTCAGTGACGGAAGAGGAATCTTAAATCAAAAGCTGTTAGCGAATAGAGCACAAAGTCTTGAGGGACGGTTTGGATTACAGGGCATAAGTTGTTAAAACATATCACCAATTATGAAAATATGTACATATGTATGTAGGTTTAGCTTTATTACAAATTTCCGGCTGAACAAACCTGCACAACTCGACGCCACGTGAAAGCCGAGCCGTAGTCCCTACAAGAAGAAAGAGATGTAACAAAAGAGGAAATCTAGTTACGAGTATTGTGGCCGAAATCCCAGTACCCCCCATCATTGTGAACTATTTACTAAAGAAATAAAGTTCGCGAATAGGTAAGTAGACCCTGGATGTCGCTTTCTTACCTCCGTCCACGACGAAACCACCTTACAACCTTTAAGGGTACACACATTCGGCACCAAACTCCACCTTTAAGATGAGTTAAGCTCAAACTATTTTTTTTTTCTTTTTTGTTGTTATTCCTCAATACTGCATACATGTTTATGTGAGTATGTACATACATGTATATTAGGGCGTCTCGAAAAAAAAAAGTTCGCCGTACACCACAGAATATAAAGGATTGTTGCAAGGCAGTTTTGAAAAAAAATTTTTTAATTTTTTTTGCCGAAAGTAGGGGTCGCCAAACCACATTTTTCGTTATATCTTCGACATTTATAGTCCTATCTCAAAGTGTGATATATCGATGTTTTCGTCTTGAGGAGGCCAATATTTTGATTTAATAGTCATTAACCTCAAATATCTCATTCTAGTATTTACCTACCAGATCTCAGTTTCTACCACCCTAATGTGCCACCCTATTGTCAGAAAATTAAAGCCCGTAAAAAATCATTAAACTTTTGTTAAAGAAGTTTTTCGATATTTCCAACAGAACTGTTAAAAAATACAATTTATGTTTTTTGCCGAATGTAGGGGTTACCTTTTTGAGTATTTTTGTCAGATTTTCTGTATTTACTGTCGGATCTCACAGTGCGATATATCGATGTTTTTGTCTCGAGGAGGCCAATGGCCTCAATATAACCGTTCTAATAGTTAAGGCTGTTCTTATGAAATATTTCCATAATTCCGGTAGATCTATAAGAAAAAAATTCATGTTTTTTGTCGAGCCTAGGAAATGTGATTTTAAATTGATTTGAAATTGATTTGAAATTTTTCGTACAAAATTTTATACCCGGAAATCCATCTTTCGGTTAGACGTTAACGGGAGATTAAGTAAATTCGAGTTAGTTTAAATCCTCTAATAATGGAAGTAGTACCGTTATTACTCTCATAGTTTATTTATTTTTGTATTATCCATGAAATATCTGTTGGAATTATCAATATTTAATCGTGTCGTGTCAAGAATTAATTTAAATAAACTAAAAAATGTCTTTTACTATCAGTGAATTAAACAACACTAAATTACCAACTAAGGGTGATGTTATTAATTTCTTTTTACATCTTCGGCATAACGCTGGTAGAATTCGAAAGCTGGGTGCTTTTAAACAAGAGAATGTATTGTTATCGATGATAACGGACCAAGATCCGCTAGTACGTTCAGACGGCTATAACAAGATTTTGTCTGCGCGAAATGAAGCAGCAGTAGGCATTCGTCAAATGTACGGTGCACAAGTTAAAAATTTCATAGACTTCGAAATCATATTACCATATGATCAATTGGACCAAATTTGAATTGACTGAGCCGCCGTGCTTGCAGTTCTATATGCAAGACCAGCTGGAAGCATTACAGTTTTCAAAAGAAATAATCGAGATACCAGGTAGCACAAGAAAAACAACTTTGTTTGATAGTTTTGTTGACTAACCTTAATTAATTTCACAGAATATCCGTGCCATTCTCAAAACACCGAGCGTTTTGTTCATGTAGTACATGAGTCTGCCATGGCTGTTACCGATGAGCAACGCCTAGGCCACATTTTTTCCAAGCTCGAAAGCCGTGAAAAATATAGCCAACTTGGGTCATTTCAAAATATGATTAAATAAAATTGTTTTAATATACACAGATCTTTGAATTTTTATTGTATTGGTACAGATATTATGGTAAGTTCGAAAAGAGTGTATCACTATTTAAAAAAGAAGATACTAGGCAAAAACATCGATATATAATACTATAAAATCCGACTGTGAATACCGAATATATGATAACTGTTTAAAAAGTCAACCCCTACATTCGGCAAAAAACATAAATTATATTTTTTTAACACTTCTGTTGGAACTATCGAAAAACTTCTTTTACAAAAGTTTAATGATTTTTTGCGGGCTTTAATTTTCTGCTATTAGGGTGGTACATTAGGGTGGTAGAAAATGAGATCTGGTGGGTAAATACTAGAACGGGATACAAAATACCATTGACTATTAAAGCAAAACATTGGTCTCTTTGAGACAAAAACATCGATATATCACACTTTGAGATCCGACTGTAAATGCCGAAGATATAACGAAAAATGTATTTTGGCGACCCCTACTTTCGGCAAAAAAAATTAAAAAAAATTTTTTTGAAAATGTCTTACAACATTACTTCGTATTCGGTGGTGTACGGCGAACTTTTTTTTTCTTGCCTATATGGCGAGACGCTCTAATGTATATGTTATGTAAATAAACTTACATACTCCTAGAGAAGTGTATGCAGTATTAAGATATAAAAGAAAATAATAATTTAAGCTTAGGTCATCTTAAAGGACCCCACTTAATTATTTATTTTGCTGGCCTAGCAACAATAATTAAAAGTGATAAATATTTTTCTAGGCTTTTTTTTTTTTGTTCAGTTTCTTTGCATAAGTTTTATCTCAGATTAAATTCACATGGCAGGCAATTTAAAACATTTTTTCATTTGTTGTTGGTTTCCTTCTTCAACATTGTTTTAGTTGTTGTTTCTTATCGCGTAATTAATAACTACCCCTAAATGTGGGGTTGCTGCAGCAGCCCCCAATGAAACTGAAAGAATTTCTATTGAACTTTTGCATTTTTAGGGGCAATGAACTCTCCATATTTTTATGGGGGCAAGTGGTTTCTGGTACATACATACATACATACATACATACATACATACATACATACATATGTAAGTATAATCGCACATACTTGAATTTATTTATTTCATTTCATTATTGACAGTGCGGGTGGGTGGCAGTGGATGATTGGGTGGGCGGTGGTACGGTTGAGAGAATCTTTAATTTATTCACACACAAATATTGTCAAGTTTTTATGGAAAAGCAAATCATTAGTAATAAATAAATATAAATAATAAGTGCAGGTGAGGCTGCCGCTAATAAATCCCTCGACAAATGGTTTTTTATGCATACAAACACTTACACTTACTTGCCTTTGAATAAGAAATATATGTACATATGTACGCAGCACTATAATGTATGGGTTTGTAGCAAATAGATATTAATTTATACAAAACAAAAAAAAAACGCTACTACATAAGTAATTTATGTGTGGTTTTGAGATAAGATTGTGTTTTATTGAAATGCAACTAAAAAGTTATTTCTTAAGCAAAATACAAATACATATGTACGTACATATGTACATACGAAAGCGAACGCCACAAAACTAGAAGCTTTATAATGTTTCCACACCTAAATAAAGTTAAAATCTGATTTCAACGTCAAAACTAGAGATATGCGATGTGTGTGTCACGCGTGATGGTGATTAAATTTTTAAAAAATCACATGTAAGTGCGTGAGCGTGATTTGAAATGAAAATTTCGTGCCTGATAGTGTGTGTGTTCATCATTTTAAAGCAGTTCACGAAATTTCACGAAAAAGTGAAGACACTTCATTTTTTCGATTTAAAAAATACTTACATTTTATCTTTAAATCATTTTACAATTTCGGTTTTCACGCTTCGTATTCAAGTACCATTGTAGGTAGATCTTGGAGATATTTTAAATTTAATAAATCTTGATAAATTTAAAACTCGGCAACAACAAATCTCATACATTTTTAATTTACTAAATTAAAACCTCTGCAATGCCAAAAACAGTAGTAGATTTACTAAATGTAGTAAGTGCATTTATTTACAAGTATGAAACAGCTGACAGATTTGGCGCCACATTATTTTTTGCTTACATATAATAAAGTGAATTGTAAACATTTCTTAAATTTGCCATGGAAAAGACTTTTGGCTGTAAAATATCTAAACAAAAGTCAGCTGTTTCAACTGTTTTACAATACCAATCAAAAACTCGCTCACACTTAGAAGTATTGGGCCTTAACTATAGTCAAACACTAAAGTCGGTTCTTTTTAGCAACAACTTAAATTTTAAAACGTGTTGCTAACTTTTTTCTAACTATAGTCAAAATTAAAGTTGGCTTTAAGCTGAATCAGCTTTAAATGGGTGCCACATTATTTATCGAAAATGGCAAGTTATTTATCATACAACCTCTTACAAATTTAAGTAAAATCCCATCTCTAATGAGATGACTCTCAAAAATTATGTATACGTGTGAACACACATCTACATAAATGTAAGATTGTATTAGTAAGTAAACAAAAAACATCAAAGCGAATTGGATAAAAGTAAAATTTTTAAGAAAATTCTAATTAATAATAGTTATTAAGAAATCTTTAATTTAATTATTTAATTTAAAAAATTTTACATTAAAAAGCTTTTACATATAAAAGTGACATTTGTTTGAGCAAAGCTGTTGCTAAATAAGTTAAAGACAACTTCTGCTGGTTTTAAGTTTAGAGCAAACTTTTGAGCGTAAAGTCGGCTTTTTCTCGTCTATAGTAGACAAAAAGCATACTTTTATTTAGCAGTGACTTAAAATTGCTTAAAGCATACTTTTTCGGTGTCTATAGTTATGGGCCATTATATTTAAAAGTATTTTAAATATAATACAAAGTGTGAAAACCGCTAATGCAATTCAATTTATCTCAATATCTACTACACATATAATGTTGTACATTTACCTGGATCAGTTTATATGGAAGGCAAAATATGTACAAACCGTGGGGGGAAATAATTGCTTGAGTAATTTAACCCAAAAGGATGCATATGATGCAAAACCAAAAATTAATTCATTAATTATGTCTACGACTACAGTTTTTCTTAAAATAAAATGGAATAAGTAGTTAAGTTTCAAACAAACTTTTAAGAATTTTTCAAGTCTACTGATGAGTTGATTGGCACCAACGAAATGTTGTCGGCATATAGACAGCTGAAAAATATAGAAAACATTTTGTAAAAAGCGTTCAGTTTTGTACCTAAATTAATATACTCCTGTTAAAATTTAAATTGTTTCACATAAACACATTTTCGCTTTGCTTATTTACCATTAACATTTTAAACTCTTGTGCTAAAGTTGTGTGTACACCACGAGCCGAAACAGAGAATAAAAAGAAATGCCAAATATTACCTATCGAAAAAAATAGCACTCAATTAGTCAATTAGTTTTCTCTTCTCACACCCCTCACCGAATATTTCATTAAGCTTAAGAATTGCCCAACTAAAATCGCCTTTTGTGATCTTGCTCTGAGGGCAGACATGTTTTTTGTGATCCTTTGTATATATAATATGTCAAGCAGTAGTAGATGATTGCGAGTGTTTGTGTAAAGTAACGGGTTATCCATTTTGCGTTTTCAAACGTAAACGTAAATAAAACACATGTCAAATATTTTTGTTCATGACATTTCGTTTTTATTATAAAGTTTGAACGTTGACATGATGTGTAAAACACTACATCATTTAAAGGGCCACCACGCGAAGTGTTGCAAGTATTGATTTTTTTGAGGTCATTTTCGACCACTTTTTGACACATATTGGGCGGTATCTGAGCCATAACTTGACGAGTGCTCTAGAGTTAAAGGTTTATCTGCATAAACAGAAAACAAAAAGTCTACTGGTGTCAAATCGCATGATCTTGGTGGCCAGTTGATATCGCCACTACGAGAAATTACGCGGCCAGGAAATGTCTCTTGCAATAAAGCTATATTCGCTTGAGTTGTGTGGCATGTGGCACCGTCTTGTTGAAACCACATATTCTCCAAGTTGTATACTTCCATAGCAGGCAAAAAAAAAACGGTTATCATGTAACCATAACGCTCCGAATGGACGGTGACAGTCGTTCCATAGTCGTTTTCGAAGAACTAAGGTCCAATCACACTTTCGGACGAAAGAGCGCACCTCTCTTCAATTACTTGAGGACTCTCAGAACCCCAAATACGACCGACAATTTTGTTTATTAACATACCCACCGAGCAAGAAATGTGCTTTATCGCTGAAGAAAATTTTGTTCGAAAAATCGCCGTTCACCGCCTGTTGTTCAAGCATCCATTCCACGTATCCACGCCGTTGTGAATGGATGGTCAGCTGGCTTCAGTTGTTGTGTGAGCTGGACTTTATATAGATGTCGAGGTAGATCTAAATGCAAAATACGCCATAATGTGCCGTAAGACAATCCTAATTCCTGAGAACGAAGAGGAATCGACACTCGCGGGTCTTCGGCAACACTTTCACTTACAGCAGCCAATTGCTTGCGTAGTTGGACGATTATGTAAACCATGATCTCCTCTTAAAGTACGATATGTGGCTGGGGCAGAATCACCATTTTTGTAGTATGTTTTGATAATTTTTATGCGTTATGTGACAGTTAAGCGATCCATTTTCGTCAATGTCAGACTTTCAGCTGAGAAGAAAAAAATTGGTTTCACAACTTACTTTGACAGATGTCGAATTCCAGTCATATACTTTTAAAACCACGTAATGGATAACCCGTTATAAAGTCTCAACAAAGAAATACAAATTACGTCTTGTCGATGTTAATATTCGCCTCTGTTTTCCCTTTTCATAATCAAAGTTTTGCAATGGGAAAGTTGTTGGTTTAAGTGTTATTGGCTGGCTAGTGTCGAAGTAATGTATGTATGTACACTGGACACTAACCCCCTCATTCATAAAAATTATTACAGGCTTATAAGACTGTTGTTTGACATATTTGTATGGAAAATCTGTCAAATAATAGTTTAATAAACCTAAAATATTTATTATGAATAAGGGTCTTAGCAAACAAATTAACAGCAGTTAATTCAGGCATATTGAACATTGCATTGCATTTTTCTGTTATATATTTTTATTTAATCAAATGTGTACTTCCCCTTTCCAGCGTTCTAGTTTCCCTGAATATATGTCAATGTAAATACATTTTTCAATTATATCTCATGATACTTTACAGATATTCGCATGCATTAATATTCCTGTTAGCGAATATTAAAAATGTATACATATGTATGTATGTACATACCACATGTACATGTATTACTACATAATGTATCGGTTTTCTCACTAAAAGGAATATTAAAATCTTGCAGTATGCCAATCGACCCAACCCAACCCCCAATCAACACCTACAGAGCGCTTTTTTGTTAAAACTTGAATGTCAGTTTGAACAAGAATATTGCGCAAAACGCAGCAATCAAACTGCTCTTGAGGACATGCTTGTTTTTTTCGCGTGTCGTTTGCACATGCAGAGACAAATGCAAAAACCAGTGTACTTGAGCAGGTTTTTTCAAATTGTGCACTCAAAGGTAAAAATGGCGCCAAGAACATTTCTGATAGATTTATACCAACTAGAGTTATACATACATAAGCGTGTATGTATGTATGTATGTAGTAAGTTTGAAGTATTGATTTAAAAGCAAATTTCCTTAACAACTTTTCTTTATTAACGGAAATCAGAATTTATTCCAGCCACTTTCGCAGCAAATGTTTGAGTGTATCTTATAAATAAACTTGTTCAACGTAATAAAACAAAGCAAATGAACAAATTTACAAATTAGAACTGCAATAATTAATAACTCACCCTTGAAATTTAACTATGTATGTACAATAGGGTGGGTGGATTTAACAACCGTTATTGTGCCATAGATTTTTCGATAACTTTAGCTTGAAGAGAAAAAGCTCCACCGCGACATATGTACGCATCAAAAGTGACTAGCGTGATAGATGGCTGTCCGTAGAGGAGTCAGATGAATGACTAACCCACAAAATTTGTTGATCGCCAATATTTTTTGCGAACACAACTACAGCGTGCCACGCCTCCTTACGGGGCGTCAAACGTGATCGAAAAATCGACTGCCACAATTTTTGTCCTTACAAATCGATGAGGCCTCATGTATGTTTATAAATAAATATGCCTGTAAGTATACATATGTATGTATGTATATTCAGTTACATATGCCTATGGAAACATACATAGATATTTACATACATTTTGGCAGCTCAGCACAAACGACGAATAAAGAGGGCATGAATAAAGGCATACAGTATTTATCGGATATAAGAACATCTCATATAAGAACAAAACGCTTATAAGAAACATTTGCAAAAACACCATATCTTTTTAGTGATTTTTCGAACAAAAAAAGTTTCATATAAGAAAAACGCTTATACATAAAACAACTGATAAAAGAACATTTTTCTTGAACACCAAAACCACAAAATGTATAGAGAAAGAATTTATGTAAGAAACTGTCAAGGGCAACACTGAATTTATGTAGTTTGCATGGACAACTCTGTTTTCTGACAGTTTTACAACAACAACAACGTTTTTTTTTACTTTTAGTGCTCATGAGAAGTTTTTGTTTCTTGCCTCGTAAATAAATAAATAAATAGTACAAAATGAATTATGTATGTACATGTATTTACTACATATAATTTTTTTTTTTCAAATTGAAGTTGTCTAGTTTCTTATATCGATTTACTAAAGGGGTTAATAAAATAAAATTTGATTTGTTTTATTTTTCTATTTACATACATACATCTACGTATATACATAAAAAGGTAAAAAAGCTCGTTTATTCATATAAGAAACAAATGCCTCATGGCCATAGCTACTTATATAAGAAATAAGTTTCTTATATAAAATAATTGTATATAAGAAAGAAACGCTTATAAGAAACTTTTTTCGTGGATTTTTCAAGTTTCTTATATCCGATATATACTGTACACACATACATATGTATGTACTGGATTTATCCTTCTTTCTAATCAAGCATTTTTAAGCGCAAAATTTTTGCATTAACGTTTCCTCTTTAATAAAAACAAAACCAAGAACAACAACTTCAACATTAAAATATCAAAATGCACAAAATACTCATAAAACCAAGAACTTGTATTTAATGTAACAACAAAAACAGGAGCACAAGCAGAGCATTGAAAAAAGCACAACAAGAGTTCATTGCATTTTGATGACAACAACAAAAGCAACAGAATACAAAACAATTGTAAAATCAGCAACAGCAGCTTTTTCCTTATATTTTTACGATTTCAAATGCATACACATATTTACATACATACATACATACATACATACATTTGTATTTACGAGCATGTACGTTTCCCAAGTTGCAATGTGTGTTGATGCGAACATTTGCGCAAACAGGGGTGGGTGGCGTTATCGTCAGGGTTGTCAGATTTATATTGCGCTTTAGCGCTAAATTCAATGTAAGAAATCGCCAAAACATTTACCCCCTAATTCATAAAAATTATTACAGGCTTATAAGAGACTGTTGTTTGGCATATTTGTATGGAAAATCTGTCAAATAAGAGTTTAATAAACCTAAAATATTTATTATGAAAAAGACTTTTAATATTTTATATTAAATTACTTTTTCAGGCTCAAGTTCAATCCTTGGTTTGTCACTTTTAAATCAATATTAATTAAGTAAAGAAAAGTAAAATTTGAATAGCCAGCTGGACAACCGGCTGTTTCTGGGTAGCAAACACCCTTCATCAGCACCCTATGGAACTTTGGACGTGTCAAATTTCACAATTTTGGCACAGCCGCTTTAACCACTCCGCAACCAGAGATCATGCAATTTCACTTTCTATTTACATATGTATATACTTAACTAACATTAACCAAAGCAGTGATCTTTTTGCAGTCTGTTTTATGGATGATGTTTTGTCATCTCAGAAGACTGTTATTTGCTCTTTATGTGAGAGCTTTTTCATACATGTTCTGGTTTGCATCATTGAGATCTAGATGCTCATTTATTGATACAACATTAATTAAGTAAAGAAAAGTAAAAATAAAATTAATATTTCAGTAAAAACTTTAATATTTTATCTATTGCTTACAATAGCCTTGTTCGAGGAAATTGCGGGAAAAATCTGGTAAAATGAGAGTAAACAAAAAACTCTCTCACGAAACGAAAAACTTTTCCTAAAATTCACATTTCAACTTGGAAAATGTTACACAACTGTTGTTCAGGGTTCCGTACTCATAGAGTGAGAACAGAACTCTATTACTGAGACTTCTACGTCCGTTCGTCTGTCCGTCACCGGTCCCATTCTCCCAAACGGTAAGAGCCAGAGAGCTGAAATGTTCACAGTACATGTGGCTATCGGGTCGTTACAAAAACAAAAAGTAAAAATCCAAAGGGCGTCGCCAAACAAGAAACTGTGAAAATTAGATAAAATTAGCTGTAACTTTTGAGCCATATGAGCTGGAAAGCTGAAATTTTCATAGTATATATGGTTGATTAGCATCAACGAAATGTCAGCGGCATATAGACGGCTGAAAAAGACAAAAAACATTAATAATGTATATTTGTAGACATAAAATATTTATTTTGTTATTTAAATAAAAAAAATTTCTCTGGATACACACAGCATAACCACTTCTACAAGTTCTAGAAAGAACAAAAGTCAACCCTGCTTTGCCCCAATACAAGAAACAGTGAAAATCAGCTGTAACTTTCGAAAAATAAGAGGCGAGGCTTGAAATTTTCACAGGATATGTGCTTAGATGCAATCTACAACAATAAATAACAAAAACTTAAAAATTAATTGGTGCTGAATAGAAGGGGTTATCCATAAGTTTGAAAATTAGCTGCAACTTTTCATGTGAGCGAGATAGACACTTGAAATTCGCACAGTATATCTGATTGCCTGGCATCTACCACAAAAAATTCAAAAAAATAGTTAAAGCTATTAGTTTGAGAAGAAGTTGTAGCTTCTGAGTCGTAAGTCGTACTAAATTAACAAATAATAAGAACCAAACTAAGTTAATGCCTAAAAGGTGTCCCCACATAAGAAACTGTATTTCTCTGGGGATGTTTAAAAGAAAAAATTTATGAACAATTCAAAAGCTATAGTATAAGATAATTCGACACACTATTGGGCGATTTTTGACTTGATAATTAAGAGCCATTTAGTTTTGAGCTGCAGTTAAGCACAAAATTTAATTTTTAAACAATTATTTGATTAAAATTTAAATGAGCAACTTTGACCATTTCATTTATGTTCGTTTATGTTTTATAGATATAGAACAAATCGCACTCAAATAAGCTGTTAATAGCGTGCAAAACAAAAGTACGAATGAGAAGAAATACTAACTGCCTGTTCCTCTAAGTGCATACGAAGTTTCATTTCGCACATTTATATTGAAAATAACATCAACAGCAATCGAAAATTTTTTTCAATATTTTTAATAAAATATGAACTTAATTATTTATTTGCTTTAAGAGCCAATTGAAATGTATTAATTCAGGTCCAAAAATGAACCTTTTCAAAAAATATCTGCTGTATTTCTCAGCTGTCTATATGCCGACGACATTTCGTTGGTGCTAATCAACTCATCAGTAGACTTGAATAAGTAGTTAAGTTTCAAACAAACTTTTAAGAATTTTCCAAGTCTACTGATGAGTTGATTAGCACCAACGAAATGTCGTCGGCATATAGACAGCTGAGAAATACAACAAACCTTTCTTTGAAAAGGTTCATTTTTGGACCTGAAATAATAATAGAAGTAAAAAATCTAATACTTTAAGCATAAAAAAAGAATTTAAAAGAAGACTGGAAATATACAAAAATATAAATAAATTTGCAGTTATTGATAGAGCGGAAAGTGTAGAGAGTTGTCCGTCCGCTTTTTTTTATTTTTATTACATTTTAAAATAGTTTGAATTAACTGCTTTTATTGTATTTAATATACATAAATATGTATTTTTTTAAGATATGTATGTTTTTTTCTTAAAATAAAATGAATTAAAAACATTAAAACAAGCTTTTCTTAATACAGTCGCAATAACCAATTTTTAGGAATACAATAACTGGTAGTATTCAGTAGCACTAACCAATCTTCTGTTCATGGGAATTATGGAATAAGTAGTCAAGTTTCAAACAAACTTTTAAGAATTTTTCAAGTCTACTGATGAGTCGGCATATAGACAGCTGAAAAATACAACAAAAATTTTTTGAAAAGGTTCATTTTTGGACCTGAATTAATATTTTTAATAAAAATATGCGAAAGAAAACTTCGTTAGCATTTAGAGGAACAGCCATAATATGTTCACATAATCGGCTCTTCATCGCCGGTATTAGATTAATTATTTTCATTAATAATATTTGTTTCCCCCAATAAAAAAGATATATCGTATGGAAAGCTTTCCAGAAATTTTGGAAATGAAAAGATGCCACCACCACTTTGATGTAATGAAATGCGAGCACTTATTTATGACTAAAAAAACTGACACTGCATTTAAATACAACTGGAATTTAATTGAAAACTAGCTAATTTCACAGTAAAATATCAAGACAAAACTTCATCAGTAGTCTTTTTCACTGCTCATCAAAAAGTTGTCAAATAAATCGAAAAGAACTCTTAAGCTTAGTTTAGACGATATGTTGAATCAGCATATTTATGCTGAAAATTTTGTTTAAGTGCCATCATATCGTGTAAACGCAAAATCTTTACCAGCATACGTATGTTTAACAACGTTTGTAAACAATTTGTTAACAACACCAACAAATACAATATGTTGGCATATCGTGTGAACAGTATGTTTTTAGTATTTGACTAATTTCCTGCGTATGCTAGCTGATATGCCATTTGTTGAAAATGCTGTTTAAGCTTTTCAGCATATATCTAATTTGTATGCATATTTGCCGAATGGCTTTGTTGAGCCGCCGACAATTTTCGTTTATGTAAATATACATACATATATCTTCTTCAAAATTTGCAAAGAAGCACAAACGTAATGAAATGAAATTTAATGAATAAATTGCTCTCAAATTAAAAAACAATAAATAACTCAAGGCGAATTCATACCAGGTGGTTGCAAGGGAATTTGCAAAATGAAAAAAATACATGTATTTCATTACATATACCTATTTCAAAGTGAACAAACAGCTAGAAGCCAAAATAATCACCTGTGTTTCAAGTCCAACAATCAACGGCAAGGCGTTGATTACATTGCATACATCCGGATTTCAACCGCCGCCCCACATTTGTTTTCAGCGGCTGCCACGATGAAAATTAATTGGCACAGATCTTCGAACGTCTTATAATTCTTTGTATAATTTTGCACAAAAACCTTCATCTGCCCGCCGTTCTACCCATTTTCATTTCCAAACTTGGCTTTTTTTCCTTTTACTTCACTATCAAAAACAAGGACTGCACAAGCAATAGCAAGCGATATTTCTTCCGAACACATTTTTTTTTTATATTAAAAACACGAATTTTCTGCAATAACGCGTTGTATAAATAGAAAGTAGTATCGAACTTATTTTACAAGCAAATGTTTATACGATTCAGCATATATATCACCATGTAATTATTAACATATCGTATAAAAACAAAAAGTGTATGCTAACTCTTATGTTGACATTCCATTTGCTGAAATATGTTGGATTAAAAAATTTGGTAGCTTCAGCATATAGTGTAAACACCTAGCATATGATATGTGATGACATATGCATTTGATGTTATTTTTAATCATACAGTTGTTAGCATATACATATATGCTGATTCAACATATCGTCTAAACTAAGCTTTACGAATCGCCACGTCACCAAATCAACCACGAGCCAAAAAGCTTCAAAATCAACAGGTTTGGCGAGAAATGGCCAAATCTGGCAACCCTGGTTGATGTTTGAGGGCTTTTATGGTGAGAAAGCACCATTGTGCATACACACATCAACAGTGCACTTTTAAACACACATACATGCATATGTTTATGTGCGTGGAGGGATGTACGTTGAGTGAAGAGTTGTAAAAATTTTATAATCTTAATTAAAGTTTTTAGGGACCATATACATAACGAGAATTACGACTGAAACTGATTTTCTATTTAAAAATAAGCCTGGAAACTTTTAAGCAAATAAAATGATGGTGCTACCCATGAAAAATGTTAAAATCAACAGAAAAGGACTGTGATAAAACTGAAAGTTGAGCAGTCAGTAATGAAGAGATCGTATAGCAGTAGGATGCTGAAAAACACTATGCTGATCGTCGTGATGGGCGTGAAACAGCCATGGTATGTGCCACAGCCAATAAATCTTTATTTATAAGTTTATTTTTCTTGTCTTCCTCAAAAACTTAGATCACTTCAATTTTATCACACAAAAAATCTTTCTCAATTCTGGGGAAGTACACTAGAACTTCCATTCCATACTTGTAAAAAGTGAAATCAAGCAACATGCGTTAAATCGAGTGGTCTTTTATTTACCGAGTTCATGTGTTTTTAGTTACAGTTTAATCCAATGAGTTCTCATCAATAATGTTAGCACCAAATATGAAAAGCATATGAGATCACAACTTATTCTTAAATTACAAGAGCATATAAGAGAGTACTGTATTATGTAACGGTGCGCATATACGTACATATGTATGCAAGTAATTACAGCTGAGACTATTTACACTTCTCTACAAGAACTAAATTTCGATCAAAGAAGAATTAAAATTGTTGCCAATCGAATTTTGGCAGTGGCACTAATTGTATAAAATTCTTGTGTAACAACAAAATTTTGCATGGGGAGCACCATACTTTTTATCATCACACAATTTTTTTTTATTCGTTCATATGTTTTAGTTACATTTCTTGTTTAGTACTTTTTATATTTCATTTATCTTATTTTTGCAAAACTAAAATCTTTCGTTTGCTTCTGACGGGATCCGAACCGCAACCTCACTGCTGTCGAACAGCCAGAATAACCGCTGAGCGATCGCAACAAATAGAATGGAAATGGAACAACAAACATTTTAAGTAGAGTATTAATTATTTTAGGTCTAAAAAAATAGACCTTAATGTAGCTAGTCCGCGTAAGTTCAGTGCATCTCTCTTCTGTAAATGTAGAAGTGGCGTCTTTTTGACAGTTTGCATAAGTTGTACAAAAACAAAATGCATGTTATTTCTATTGAAGTTGTTCTTATTGTAGGGAAAAGGTTACCTTCTTAGTTGTATCATGGCCACTAGTAGAAATTGAGTAAAATATATTTCTCCAGTCATGGGTGGCGACATCGAAGCTGTTATTCATAAGAAAAAACGTTCGGCATCCCGCTGTATTTCCTTTATGGGAATTTACAGGCGGAAAACTGGTAGATGTTAGCAAACATTTTTTGTTGTTGTTATCCCTACTTTCTAACCTATTGGGGTACATATGAACTATGTATTTGTATTTGGGTGGGTAGGTAGCAGTTTTAAAGCTTCATTTAGACTTGACTACATTTCATTTCAAGAATACTTGTAATTAAAGAAAGATTTTAATCTATTGCAGAGCATTAGAATACAAACACGTATGCCGATTTCTTTGATCTGGTATGCAAGTATTCTGTTACAAGGAGTCTTTAAAATATGTACAAACATACCTGCATCGTTTTTTATGCATTCACGTGTACATATTTATATACTATAGACAGTGTTACCAGAAATTTTAGGCACAAATTATTTACATTATTATTTATTTTAACCCAACTTACATTTTTTGGATTTTAATTAGTTAACAATTTACTGGGAAAATCGCATGTGTGTGAACATTAGGGCGTCGCTTTAGCAATCGATATTGTGTCATGGATTTTGCGATAGCTTTTGGCAGAGGAAAAAAGTTTCACTATTTACGTACAGGAGGGATGTTTGAAAAAAATATTTAAAATTTTTCTACCTCCAAAAATCTTTAGAATAGAATGGCTCCAGCTGTTTTATAGTAAGGAGAAAAAAATTTTACATCTGAAAACTATTTGATGCAAGAAGCAGAAAATATTCACCTGTGCTACCAAGTTCAGCTTCATAAAAATTATTTTATGTTTATAAAGCTCTTATTTAACAAACTTTCCATACAAATTTGAGTTTAATAAATCTTAAAATATTTATTATGCATAAGACAGTATATATGTACGTACATATATAAAAAAATATTTGTTTTTAAGTTTTATGATTTTTTGACTGCTTTTGCAAATAAACTGGTTTTTGTATTATTTTTTGTTGAAATAAAGTGGCTTGAAATAAAATGGCTTACTATAGACATCGAAAAAGTATACTTTAAGCAATTTTAAATCACTGCTAAATAAAAGTAAGCTTTTTGTCTACTATAGACGAGAAAAAGCCGACATTACGAGCAAAAGTTTGCTCTAAACTTAAAACCAGCAGAAGTTGTCTTTAACTTATTTAGCAACAGCTTTGCTCAAACAAATGTCACTTTTATATGTAAAAGCTTTTAATGTAAATTTTTTAAAAAATTAAATAAAATATTTTTTAATAACTATTATTAATCAGAATTTTTTTTTAAATTTTACTTTTATTCAATTCGCTTTGATTTTTTTTTTTTTTTTGTTTACTTACTTTTATGTAGGTGTGTGTTTACATGTATACATAATTTTTGAGATGGGATTTTACTTAAATTTGTAAGAGCTTGTATGATAAATAACTTGGCATTTTCGATAAATAATGCGGCACCCATTTAAAGCTGGGGCCAAATCATTGCATTCGATATCGAACGAATTCCGTCACTTATGCAGTGTGTTTGTTGTTTATTTTGTTTTTGTTTTACATTATTTTTGCTCGATAGTTCATTCGATATCGAATGCGATGATTTGGCCTCTGATTCAGTTTAAAGTCAACTTTAATTTTGACTATAGTTAGAAAAAAGTTAGCAACACTTTTTAAAATTTAATTTCTTTCTAATACGAACCGACTTTAGTGTTTGACTAAAGGCTCATTGGAGCCTGTATAAAGCAACACGAACTTAAATTGCACATTTATCTTTTTTACATTAAACCGTCGAACGTCCGTCCTTATAGTGAACTTCTTGCTATGAAAGAACTTTACAATGAAATTCTCCTTATTATGAACTAAAATCAAGTACACAGCTTTTTCGTTCCACTTTCAATGTATTTTGATGTCCGTATAAGGAATTTCCATACAATGAATTTTTCTTTACAATGAACAAAATTTTGGAAACAAAAATACATTTTAAGTGTCTTTTTGTGTCCATATAGTGAACTATTAGGAGCTTTATTTTAGACTTGTTAGCAACACTATTTATAAAGAAAATATGTTATATTTTTGGGATTTGCAAAATGAACACAAAAACGTTTATGATTTGACTTTTAACATCAGTTGACTGAGTTCAGTGAACGAAAATTATGCACCGGGGTAGAATTTCAATTGAAAAAAGTTATTAGTAATTAATAACGTTGAAGAAAATAGATATACATACATATGTAGCTAAAGAGTTTGGAATTCTAACCAGTACTTTATCAAACATTTTTGAAAAACAAGTCAGTTTTTCAAAAGAATGTAGAAGACGAGCATTTAAGCATTAAGCGTAAGAGACTTCGAACTTGTCTTTACGAAGACATTAACGAAGCAATGCTCTTCACTTAATGTACTGCCAACTTTCTTGGAGATGGAGAGCAACATTCCAGCAAATGTATTTAAATGTCTTACCCCCAATTTTTGACTTGGATTTTAAATGCCATTTTAATTTTGATTTAAATACAAAATTGAGTCAAACAGTTGCTATTTAAACGGCCTACCGTGATCATTTAAAATCGATTTAAGTTTTTTGTACTGCCATATGATTTTGACAGTTTGGTTTTGTTCTGCAAATTAAGAAAATTGCACATGTTTTTTTGTTTGTTTCATTATTTGATTTTTTATTATTTCCAGAAGGTAATCAACTTCTGTGACAGTGAAATTGGGAGTCCTTTTATCACTTTTGCTACTCATTGCCATAATTTTTACAAAACAATTTATTATTTTCTAAGCTTCTCACAATTTCACTTGCTTCCAAATTTGTTTAAACAGCTGTTTTTTATTGAGTTATCGATACTTTTTTGACACTTACATACATTGCGCTGCCGTACTTTTATTACAATTAATTACCAAAAATAATTTTAGACTGTAAAACAGAAAGCTATTTTAAATGCAACTTAAATTTTAGGGAAAATTTACTCATTTTGTACTTAAATCTCAAGTCAAAAATCGGGGGTTAATGTAATTGAAGCTTCTATTGATAAATAAAATGTAGTTCAAACAAAAATACCTGAATATTTTAAATAAATATTTCTGTATAATGAAGTTTCTATATAATGAAAAAATTTTCTGTCCCCGTGGAGATTCACTATAGGGAAGTTCGACTGTATTTCGAACGTGGAACCAATGCGTTCATTTAATATGAATACTCAATATTGTTTTACACGGTTTTTTACACTAGATTTGGAGGAACGATCTGTCGCGTATAAACAGAATTAGCTGTATTATCAAAATAATAAAATCGCAAGAAAATCGGCTAAACATATTGTATGTCAATTCGATTATCTCTCTTTTCTCCTACAACAAGAGCACTCCCCACCGTAATATGCTGAATGTGTGCATGTACATATTACGTATGTAGGTAGGTGTGTACACACACACGCACACATACATAATATTTATTTATACATGCTTGTAAGAACAGCAAGTTCGCTGTTTGAAGTCACATACACATGTACATATGTATGTATGTATTTATCAAGGAATCATCCTGTATTTGTTTATGAAACAAAAGTTCATAGAACTTTCCAAAGTTCCTTGAAAAAGAAGGGAGTGAAAAGCGAAACAGCAAGCAGGCATTTCAAACAAGATTTCAAATACACAATACAACAGTATAAATAAATATGTACATAGGTATGTATGTATGTACATTAAGAACTTTAAGCCGATGTGGAAAAATATAGAAAAAAAAAACAGTGCCATGGCCTACGAAATGGAACTTTGCGGGTGTACCTACATATACATACATACATATGTAGCTATGCAATTAAAATTAAATTAAAACAGTTGGCATGTAGTATGCCACATTATCTAATTATAAATTGCACTACCTGATGATAAATAGTAGGTATCAGTCAGCTGTGTACTTACAGGCCCAATACACGTGCACTATTTTTAACCTAAAACTCCCTTCGGCTACATGTACACGTTGTCGGTAATGATTGGTGAAAATTTAATTAGAACGAATATAATTTACCACGACAAATATCAATTGTGTCGAAATTTTGTTTATTTCAGTTCAAAATTTTTTTGGAGTTATTGCGCTTCCTAAAAACAAACTAAACCCATTTCGAAATTTCTCACAATAATGAAAATGGGAGATGGTTGAAGTGCAGTACAGCAGGGTTGCCTTCGAAAATTTGAAAAAGTGGCACAAAAACTCCTTTATTTGTTTAAATATTTTTATTTACAAACTAAAATATAAAATAAAATATAAAATAAGAAAATATAACTTCAAACAAAAACGTTTATTGCAAAAAAAAAAAAAAAAAATAGAGCAGTGATCCTGTTTCTGTTACATGAAATTTTTGTTGCAAAATTTATCTATTAATTCCTATTAACTTTTTATAGGCAATAGAATCCGCGCCTCAATGTCTGCACAATGACACCAAAGAAATGTCGATTCATTTAAGAAACAATTTAAATTCTAATAACTGTTGCTAACTTTTTTTTTATGTTATAGTCAAAATTGAACTCGGAAAATGTTTTCAGCTTGGTACAAACTAAAGCATAGTGGCATCTCCCTAACCAGCTGATGTTGAAACTAGAGATTTGCGGTTGCCGTGAAAATGTTGTGTCACTCGTGATTCACGCGTGATCGTGAATAAATTTTAGAAAAATCACGCGTGAGTGCGTGATTTAAAAATAAAATTTCGTGCGTGATAGTGTGTGAGTATCATTTAATGGCAGTTCACGAAGTTTCTCGAAATTTCACGAAAAAGTTAAGACACTGATATTTTTTGGATTGCAAACAAAAAGTTCCACACATTTTTTTCTTGAACTATTTTTCAATGCAGTTTATTTTATTTAACTCAATTTCAGCTGCATGTAATAATGTAAATTTATCTGGATCGAATTTTATGGAAGGAATACAATGTAAGAAATCGTTGGGGGAAATAATTTCTTGACCCAATAAGATGCTTGTGGTGCAAAACCAATAAATTCAGTCAAGTACGAGGGTGGCTCGCACTCTTAGGGTTCCGTACGTATGGAAAACTTACATATCCTAAGGGATATATGTATGCCATGTTGTTGTTGTAAGGCATCTGGGAATACATACACTGTACGAATTTCATCTCTCTATCTCTCTTACAACAGGAACAACGTCAATTGAAAAAAACATGCATTTTGTTTTTTTACAACTTCTGAAAACTGTCAAATGGATACCACTTCTACATTTACAGAATAGAGATGAACAGAGCTTACGCTGATTTGCTATCTCGTTTTGGCTGCCTTTTATCTCTGCCCTGCAAGAAATAGTTGATGGAAACTAACACATTAACAAATTAATTACTAACACATGTACAGCAATTTCATAGGTTTCAGCGTTGCCATTACAATAATTGTTTTAGTATTTTGATTTTGATTTGATAATGTTTTTATGGGTTCATCTGTCTATTTTTTCTCTAAATATGGTTTATTATATTCTCTTTCAATTATAAAGATAATAATAAAGAAATTAACAGCATTATATGTAATTTTGTGGGCATTTTGCAAAAAAGATTTTGAATGATCATTTTGCTGAAGTGGTAACGCTGGTTCAAAAAAAAAGAAATCACACGTACACGAATGTTTACATCAGCTTTTCATTTTACCCTTAAGAAAATGATAGAAACCCTGATGTATAAATCCATCAGCAGTGTCGGTCATATAATGCTTCAAATGACCGACACTGTTCTTGCTGGGTGTATACTCTTGACAGTTTTAAACTTATTAGTTGTATCATGACTACAATCAGTGCTGTCTAAATTTTTAATTACATCAAATACACCAATTATATTTTATTTTTGTATTTATCTTAACATATGTATCGGGTGAGAGTTTCTCACCACACAAAGGTAACCAAGTTGTATTACAACTTACTGTATATACATATATATTTTTTTTTATTGTTAATTCAAATTTCATTTCTTAGTCGCTGGGCACAGCAAAACATTTGAAAAAGCTCATGCACACATGCTATGATAAATACAAAAATAAAATATAACTGTTGTGTTTGATATAATTAAAAATTTAAGCAGAAAATATACAACAAGTTGGGTGGCTGAGTGGCATGATTGTCTCTTTAAAAACATGAAACCTTGAGTTCGAGGACAGCTGCTGACGAGAAAGTGTGGCGGCTTCGAAACAACTAGTTGACCACCCTGCTAAATGTCTTTGATGTCTTCTTTGTCAAGACTTTGCTGATCCCATTACTTTACGAATTTTGTATACAGCTTTTGTACGCTCTAAATTAGAGTATTGCTCGTTTATTTGCACATATGCGATTTCTTTTAATTCATTAGTACATAGTTCATATTATGCGTGATTTCTGTAATTGAACAAACTGTTCAATTAAATAGGGTTCTTGTAATTGAACGAGTTGTTCAATTAAACGGGTATCGGCTAATTGGTTCCCCGGTGCGTGAGCCGTTGCCACGGGCCTTGAATACTTTAAATATCATTGATTTTTCGTTGCCGATTACCGATTTTAAATTGCTATTTTAATTGTTATAAGGATTTATTTAATATATTTTGTAATTAAGTTATTATTAGCCTGTAAGAATATTGTATTCCATAGGCTGAGATGGATAAATAAATAAATAAATATCAATCACAAAAATAATGTAGAAAGAACTTGAGCCTGATAAACTTAATACGATAACAATTATATAAGAAAAAGTTCGAATAATGAAAATTGATTATACTAAATATATTTAGAAGAGTTTTTGACTTCCTACCACGTACATATGTATGATATTTGTCATAGCGCAAAAATTCAATAAGTTGGCTACTACAAGTTTAGGTTAAGTCCTTACTCATTCGATTCGTAGGTACTTACCATTTGCTGTGTTTTGCTGAAAATGATTACCATTCGTTTGATAGCGCTGCACATGATTATCAGCAGCAGTCGGTACATTACCGTTAATGCCCGGCGTAGAAAAAGCGCCGGGTGATTGGGTGTCATGGCCAAATTTGGCTGCAAACTGATGAATACCCGAAAAAGGTCCTCCAAAGGCAGAGAAATTCATCATAACAATTTAATTTAAATGCACTGTGAGAATTTAAAGTATTTTTTTTTTCAATTTCTGTTCTCAATTTAAAAGAAATTTATTTATTGATCTGTTTTATTAATTTATCAAATGCACACACACACACACAGCTATATGTACATAATCAATTCTCTCTCTCTCTCTCACTTACACAAGCATGTGTGTATAATTTTAGTATAAATAATAAACCGTTATTCTAAAAGCAAAAACATTTGGAAAACTCTTGTAGTTGTTGTTGCTGTATGTTGTTGGTAGGTATACATACATACATGCATACATACATATGTATGTATGTATATGAGTAGAAAATAACTTTCGTTTTCCGTATAGTACAAGTTGGTAGTTGTAGTATTAGTAATCGTTGTAGTATCCTCTTACACACACACACGCACTCACAGCAATAATAACAACATCGACAATTCAAGCAGACAGCGATGACACCGTCGTCGTCTATATGATGATGATGATGATTATTATGGCTGCTCGCTCCAAAGGATGATGGTAGAGATGCAAAAGGAGGTTAATTTTTTCTTTTACTTTTACGTTTTTTGTGATGACGAGTCACATAAAGTTGTTTTCTACTAGAGGTAGTGATTAGTTGGTTAACAAAATTTATTGCATATGTAGCAGCTACCCATATGAAGAATTTTAACGTTGATTTAACTAATCACACTCAGTGAAAGGTGGGTATTCACTTTTCAGAACACTCGTGCCACTCAACAGTACATTAAAAGTACCACATACATACATGCATATACCTATAAGTTTCTACAGTGAAATAACTGTTAGTGCCACACCATCTGTAGGGGTGTCCGAGCTTAACTACACGTTTACACAGTTTCGCATACACTACACACTTACTACTACTTTTGCGACTCTGCTACTATTTTATACCGTTATTGTAGGTAGTTGGTTGTTTACTTTTTTTGTTTTTTTGTTTTTGCTTTTATTTCCTTTTCTGTTCTCACTTTCTCACTTTCTCCCTTTATTTCATTTTACAGTTAACGAACACAAACACTCTTATCAAAAGTAATTTTCGTTTTTTTAAGTATGGAAACAGCAATTACAACACAAACAACAAACACAGCGCAAGTGAGAGTTGATGGTGGGTCGTTCGCCACCACTGCAAATTACACTCTGAGTTTAAGTTAACAAAAGAGTACAAGTCGTAACTCCAGAATGAGTGAATTTAGTGAACAGTTTTCATATCTTTAGTAGGTGTAACGGAGGGTGGGATTTTCTATTTAAAATTTGTATTCTTATAAGAATAAAATGTATAAGCTTAAATATTATTAGTAATAGTTTTTGTTTGCTTTGAACTTTCAATTTCCGTTTTTAAAAACAAATGACTTATCAACTTGGTGTTTCATAGTTTAGAGCATGAGCTTCCAGTTGTAACATCTCCTTTTTCATTCCTTTAAAAAGAAAAGAGTATGAACGAGCGCCGTTAACAAAACTCTAAAATAAAACAAGTCAAGTATTCTAACTATTTCAACACAAACCGAAAAGCGTGCAAAATAGCGACTAACTAAGCCGAGCGCCGACACCAAACTAATAACTTTCACATAAAACACTTGCCACACGCTTAAAGTTGGGGTGTATGCGTGCGTACGAGTTTGTGTTGCTGTGTGCTGATGATGCCAGCTACAAAAACAAATACCACGGGTAAATAATAAAAAGGCAAAAGCTACAACCACCATACCACTAACCACCCACCACTGCGTATGGAAAATAAAAACCGGAAACTTCTTGCTCATTTACTCACACATAAACAACACACCCCAGAACGAGCGAACGAACTAACTAGGCTTGTTTAACTCACACTCTCTTCTACTCTCTTCACCACTCACACCTCACAGAGCATTTTCACTCAAACTCAAAAGGGGTGTTAAAATTAAATTCAAAAATCCCTAAACAAATAAATAAGTTTTATTATTTATGTATTTTTGTCTGCATTCACAGAGATCGCAAACGGTAGAGATCTTCTCTCATTGATTTTAAAGCGTTTTTTTTTTTTGTTAGTTTAACAATTGTTTTTCACTTGGCGCCAGCACTTTAAAATGAATGCTGCCAACTCACGGTAAAAAATAGCTGATTTGAGGCAAGTAACATGCAAGCTAACTTGGGGGTTGGTTACACGATCAAGTTTTGCCTTTCAAGTTGTAATACATTCACACTTTTTTTATTAATGCGCTCACAATTTTGAAAATTGATGCAAACTTGATGACAATTTTTGCTTTCCATAGAGAGCATCAAGTCACAATCAACAAAACAGCTGACAACAATTTTTTTTTTCGTTCTGTCTGCAAATATTTTTTTGTTTTGTTTGAAAGTTGCAATTAAAAGTGATAAAAATTAAACAGATTCAAGCTTAAAAATAGAAATAAAAATGTTTACGTGCAAAACCAACAAATATATTGATGTGCTGCGATTTATAGAGCATATCTACATTCATTATAATTTTTAAATATTTACCAACCTTTTTACTAATAAGGGCTTCACCCAGTATTTCTTTTCCGCCTTCCGGTTTTGTTCTTCTTCTTTTATTTTCTTTATTTCTGATTGTACTTTTAATGAAGCAGCCATTTTTAATTTTCTTCTTGACGGCATCTTGAAAACGGATTGTTATGAAATTGCGTGCAGCCTACATCACAGCTATCAATTTTATTGAATTTTTACAAGCAGTATGTGAAAAAAACTTGATAGCAAAACTTGGTCGTGTAACTGCAGTGTAAAAAACGGAAATCTGGCAAATGTGGAGACTTGCTGCCAATTTACAGGGCATAATAAGCGCCAGCGTTGCAAAGTTTTTCTTTTTAATTTTCGCTCTACTACTGGCGAATTTTAGTAAAATACTAGCAGCTGTTGTTGGTCTATGTTGGCTTATAAAACACGATTTGTTAGAGTCAAGTTAATAGAAAATTATTTTTACGTATAGAATTTTTGTTGTGTCTTTTAACATTTTAGAACCAAATATGAGCCAAAAAAAAGGGTGGGGTGAGGGCAGCTGGCGGATCAAAAAGGTGAAAGATATATGGTTACATAGGCTCTATAGCAACAAACAACAAAAAGTTACCAATTGAAGGGTCTCCCTTTAACTTTAACAGAGACTTGAACTTCGCACAGCATATGCAGTTTCCAGTTGTTTATTTTTTGGGTAATCTTTGAATTTTCATTTTATTTAAATTCACTTGACTGAAGATTCTATCTACATTGGCAGAAGAATGACATAATGTTTTAATATTTTGCATAAATGTTGCTATAGCAGGAAACGCTCTACTCAAATTACCTCGTTTTTGGTTAGAAATCACTTAATTCAGGTCCAAAAATGAACCTCTTCAAAAAATATTTGCTGTATTTTTCAGCTGTCTATATGCCGACGACATTTCGTTGGTACTAATTAACTCATCGGTAGACTTGAAAAATTCTTAAAAGTTTGTTTGAAACTCAACTACTTATTCCATAATTCCCATGAACAGAATGAGAATCGGAAATGTTCAAACAAACCTTTAACACAGCAAACATTTCTTTTTTCGTTTTGCAGCACTTCTACTTTTCTTTGCAACCTTCTATACAACAATACATTCTATACAATTAATACATTTCGATTGGCTCTTAAAGCAAATAAATAATTAAGTTCATATGTTAGAAATCACTTTTCATAATTCACACAATTTAATTGAATCCGCGTTTGGAAAAAACACTCACTTTAATTTTTACAAATGTACAACCTTATTTTCTTCACTGTCTACGCCTTTATTTTAATTTTTAGTTCCTTTAACTACACAGTTCTAGCACAAAACAAGTTAGAGCTGGTATCAAAAAAATAAATAAATAGAGCCAACTACGAGACAGACTCGCACAGCAAGGGTTCCGTAATACATACCCTGCAAAGTCTAGACAAAGGGTTACCCTGGTGTACACTTCAATTTTAAACTTTTTATTGTTTTTAATAGTTGTTGTTGTAGAGGTGAGACAACTAAATATACCGTGTAAATTTCAAGCCTCTATCCCATACATTTTAAACGTTATGACTGATTTTCCCTAACTAAAGGGCGTCCCCATGCATGAGCACCAATTAAATTTTAACTTTTTCAGCTTTTGGCGTTTGCTTTTGTAGAGCCCTGTAAACTACATACATACATATAATGTGAAAATTTTAAGTCTCTATCTTTTACGGCTCAAAAACCAAAGTCAATTTTCAAATTTAAGGGTGCCCCCATACAAAGGACGACATTCAATTTTCACATTTTGCTATCTTTGATATACGCTGGTAACTGCCTATACTGTGCAAATTTCAAGTCTCTATCTCTTACGGCTCAAAAGTTACAGCTAATTTCGACTTATTGTATGGGTGCACACTTTATTTCCCAACTTTTTGTGGTTTCTTGTATTTGTTGTTGTAGAACCTATGTAATCACATATCCTGTGCAAATTTCAAATCTCTATCTCTTATGATTGAGAAGTAACAGCTATATTTGCTAATTTTCACAGTTTTTTTGTATGAGGACCCCCTTTAGTTTTTAACTTTGTGCTATTTTTATTGTTTATTTTTGTAGAAGCCGGCTTTTTAGCTTCCATGGTTCAAAAGTTACAGCTAATTTTATCTAATTTTCACAGTTTCTTGTATGGGGACTCCCTTTAGTTTCTAACTTTTTGTTCGTTTTAGTATTTTTTGTTGTAGCAGCCCGGTAACCACGTGTACAGCTCTCTAGCTCTTACCGTTTGGGAGTATAGGGCCCGTGACGGGCGGACGTAGAAGTCTCAGTAATAGAGTTCTGCTTTTACTCTATGAGTACGGAATCCTAAAAATGCAAAAAAAACTAATTCGAACATTTCAGTGCCGAAATTTTGAAAAAGCACTAAAAACAAAACAAAAAACACCAAATTGACAGAGCTGATTTTCTGTTGCTCTCCCCAACATTTATGTACATGGATACATACATAAATGCATTTTTTATAGGTATTCTTGTTATTGTTGTTTTGTTTTAAGCATCTCCCTTTTTTAATTGCATACGTACATACATACATATACATATGTATAGTGTGCACATGTACATGCATATGTGTGTATTTACATATGATGTACATATGTATTTTGCCATTTAATTAAAAAGAAAAGCTTGCACATTTTTTTTAACAGCCATGTTCATATCTACATACATATGTACATATACATATGTATCAGTATGTATGTAATTCCTTTCATGTGCATGGTAACTAACATACCCTATAGGAAATAAAATAATCGGTTGATCAAGACACTAATGGCCAATTCTTGAGTTGTTAATCAAATGCCATTTAAAATTAATTTGCATTTAAGCAGAGCATTTATTTGATTGCAACTTAAACGGACAACTCTGGCCATTTAAAGTTAAAAATGTGCGCGTGAGTTTTTTTTTTTGGCTCACGTCACGAACGCTCACGACCAGAATAATTTTCCTCATGCACTTTCACGCACAACAATTTTTTTTTGGATCTCACGTCACGGACGCTCATTAGCAAAATGTTTCCAATCACGCATTTTCACTAACGAAAAACAGATTTTGTTTTATCGCCTCTGACGAGGCCAGGGATCCAAAATTATTCGTAGTCGATTCGTCAATGAATCGCACTATGTACTTATAACGGGGAAAATTCGTAAGGTTCGTCTGTGGAATATGTGGTACGAAGATTTTTTAGTCACGCAATTTCACGCACGAAAAACGAAAAGAATTCCCACTACCAATCACGTTTGTATTAAAATCAAATATAAGCGTAAAAAAAGTCGCAAGCGATAACACTCTTAAGTCTTAAAACATATGTACATAGTTTCGAGAATGCCGCGTGTTCAGTGTTAAGCCATTTCTTTGAAAATATCACAAGGACTTCTAAATTGTCCTTGTGATATTTTCAAAGAGTTTTTTGATAAGGATTATAATATTGAAGACTTCATATCAGGTTTAATAATAACATGTCTTTTAGGACACTCTGCCACTTATTGCAAGTTATTAAGGATTATTTCCACCCTGTTTTGTTTGTATCCTTTTCATACGCTTCATTAGAGACATGGCGATTTCACATAGCAATGAATTTCTTTTACCAGAATGTTATAGCATATATAAACCGATTTTGCCTCGTATATGAGTCGACTCATATTGTTATCACTTGTCAGCACAGACATATCGTTCAGTTACGCAAACTGCGAAAATATAAACGACTTTGCTTTGCTTTCAGCATCCGCCCTGACATCGTAAAGCACCGTCACTGATTGCAGTGCTACAGAACCTGCTGCAATGCTTATACATAGTTTCTTCTGCCAATTGCTCCAAAAGTGGATTATCAGCAGCTGACTGCTAACACTGCAATACGTTACAGCTGGCACTAATTTTTACTTTTATGAATGATGCAATTTAATTTTCAGGCCGAACTATTTTCTTTTGCAGTATAATAAAGGGTGTTTTTTTAAGCCCGATAGAACTTCAAATTGTAAAAAATAACACAAACAATTAAATTGTAATCAAAATTTTTTTTTTATTCGAAAGATCAATACGTGACATTAACATTTGAAAATGATTTCGGGCATATGGGCACCGCGGCTGTTCTTGACGAAGTGCATTCTGGACGTCCAATTTTGGGCCACTTTTTCGAGCACTGCTGGCCGTATGTCACGAATAACACAAACAATGCTGGCCTCCAAGGCGTCAATTGTTGCTGGTTTATCAGCATAAACCAGTGACTTCACGTAGCCCCACAGGAAATAATCGAGAGGTGTCAAATCGCACGACCTTGGAGGCCAATTGACAGGTCCATTTCTCGAAATCAACTTATCGCCAAATTTTGATTTCAATAAGTCGATGGTTGCGTTCGCCGTATGGCACGTAGCGCCATCCTGTTGAAACCACATCTCCTCCGGATCAATGTCATCTATATTTTCAAACAAAAAATCATTGATCATGCTGCGGTAACGATCTCCATTGACCGTAACGCGAGCTCCGGCCTCATTTTTGAAGAAATAAGGCCCGCACCATACGGTGCATTTTTCTGGATGTAATGGAGTCTGTAGGGTCTGTTGTGGATTGGTCTCACTCCATATGCGGCAATTTTGCTTATTATGGCTTGTTCAGATGGACGATTATGTACGCCATACAAATGACGCCATACGTCGTCTATAAGTTGCGCGAATCGACGACTGATTTTCAAAGTAAATTTGGATAATTTCGTAGCGTTGTTCAAGCGTGAGTCTATTCATGATGATTTGTCAGAGTATACTGAAACAAATAAAAAAAAAAAGTTTCATCAAAATTTAATTTTTTGTGTTACTTTTTACAATTTAAAATTCTATTTAGCTTAAAAAAACACCCTTTACTTGTCCAAAAAATCATTCATTGTTTGATCATGCGGAACAGCAAAAAATATCCTCGAATGCATCATAAACATATACATATGTACATATAACAGTTTGCTCTTCTAACATTTGGTTTAATATTTGCAATCCTTGCTTATCGATCTAAATGCCGTGAAATTTTTACATTCAGGGTGTTAATTTCTATTCATAAACAAAAAAGTTTTTAAGAAAAACTCTATTCGTAGATATAATTAATGATTTAATTTTTGGTTTTGCACCATATGCATCCTTTTGGGTTAAAATTACTCAAGCAATTATTTCCCCCCACGGTTTTTACATATTTTGCCTTCCATTTAAACTGATCCAGGTAAATGTACAACATTATGTGTATGTGTAGTAGACATTGAGATAAATTAAATTGCATTGTAAAATAATTTAAGGAAAATAGTGTGAAGTTTTTAATAATACATCAAGAAACTCATCTAAATTGCCTATTTTTAATTTTTCAAAGAGTTTGTTCCATGTACATATGTATATTGAAAATACAGCTTTCTCGAAACTACTTACATATGTTTTAAGACTTTGTAGGTTGTTATCGCTTCCGACCACAGCTTATATTTTGTTTCAATGCAAACGTGACTGATCGTGAGCACTTTTTTGATGCGTGATTGAACAAATTTTTGCTCGTGAGCGTGCGTGCGTACTAATTACATTTCAAATTCCTTTTAAATATTTTCCAAAAGTGAATTTCTATGCAATTTGAAGCACACAATATCCATTATTTATACATATGTATGTATGACAAATTATTATATTATTGTAGAAAAAGTTGCCGAACTAGTGCAAAATTATACTAAAAGCGGCTTGTGACCAAAGGGGCTCAGAAAGTGGCCAGGCAGTTAATTCTTAACTGGTGACGTTGGTCCGTTGGACCACTTTAAAAAAAATAAAAGTATGTATGTTCAATTTTCCCTTTCCTACATAACTCTCTGAGTCTCTCAGTAGCGTGTGTTGAGGTGAACAGTTGAACTCTTTTGTAATTAGTAGCAGCTACCTTCATTTAGAAGTGTGGTCCCCCAAACCAATATCAAACAGAACGTAACTTTTTTTTTTAAAAGTAAATTCAAAGATGAATATTTAGTAATATTTCGTCGACTTCCGCGCGAGCTTCTATTGTCAAAGTAACGCCTAAATTACAAATACTACCATGAATTCATTTAATTTTAAACTTTTTTATTGAACTTTATTGTTACTCAGAAACTGAATGATACACCTGAATCTGTTCAAAAAATGCTTTAAAATAAGCCTTACAAATTATATGACCTCAAAAGTAGTCAATAAAATGTTAATTTTATCTGATAATTTGATATTTAATTTAAGCAAAAAAAATTTTTGTTTTATTATTAAAACAAAAAGAATTTCGTTAAGTTTTCAAAAAACATCATCTTTAAAAGAGGTGTGTTATAAAATCAAGACAAACTTATATGTGCTTATTTTGCTTTTAAATAAAACTTAAATATGTTTATAAATTTGTTCTATAATTCAGTAATGGATATTTAGTTTAATTTTTTTTTTTTTAATTAATAAATAATTTAGCAGTATCCCATGGATTAACCTCCCCATTTATGTAAATTTTTTTAACTTCACCAGTTAAGGGTTAAAAAGTTGCAAATTGCGACTTTAGTCACCAAACGGTAACGCTGATTTCAGCAAGTGAGAAACAGAGAACAACAAAAAACACGTGTTTATTATACAAGTGCTGCCGGACTACGAAACTCGATCCACATGATTTTTGCATGTTAATAGTACTATTTATTTCAACCATGCTTAAAGAACAATAAAATAAATTAAAAAATTTTTTAAACATTTTGTCTTGCATCGTGCAGAAAACAGACGTTGGAAACAGAAAGGCGGAAAGTCGTTCAAACAACAAAAGGTCAGAGAAAGTTTATTTAAATAGACGTTTAAATTACGCCAGGTTTGAAAAAAGAAAATTGCGTGAATTATTTATTGGTAAAGCAAAAGTCTGTAAATAAAATTCCGGACAGCGAATTTAATTATGATGGATAAAATTACTGAAAATAAGAAGGCGCTGGCGCTAAAATTATTTGAAATAAATGCTTTCAAATTTGGTGATTTTAAAATGAAAGTTGGTATTAATTCGCCTGTTTACTTTGACCTCCGTGTCATTGTCAGTTATCCCGAAGTGATGGTAAGTTCATGTACAAGTTGTTTCGAAAGATTAAAATAACTCAAAATCACGATTTCTTCAGCAAACTGTTTCCAGTTTGATCATAGACTACATTAAGGAACTCAATTTAAGTGCCAAGCATGTTTGCGGTGTCCCCTATACTGCCTTACCTTTAGCAACTTTAGTATCTGTTCAGCACAACATACCCATGTTGGTGCGCCGCAAAGAGGCCAAAGATTATGGGACTAAGAAGCTGATAGAAGGCATTTTTAGTGCCGGTGACAAGTGTCTCATTGTAGAGGATGTCGTTACTTCTGGCTCCAGTGTTCTGGATACCGTTAAAGATCTGAACCGTGAAGGTATTCAGGTGACAGATGCTGTTATTGTCGTCGATCGTGAACAAGGTGGCGCTGCCAATATTGCCAAACATTCGGTTAAAATGCATTCTTTGTTTACATTATCTTTTCTGCTCAACACTCTTTTGGAGGCTGGTAAAATTGGAAGTGAGACCGTTGATGCTGTGTCCAAGTATATTGCTTCCGTACAAATCGACAGCGACGGCAAGTTTTTGAATAACAAGACTAAAATTGGTGAGTTCAAATACATCTTTTGACATTGCGTGCTATATATTTTAAATTTGTAACTATTAAACTTAGGAATTATATTGAGAAAATAATGTGCAAGTTATAATTGGAATCAAACACCCACATGTCCATGAGATAAAATAGTTTAATAGAAATTAGACACTTTTAATACTTTTAAGTTCACGCAGTGGTAAAAACTATACCCAGCTATTTGTTTTTGTGCCTTTTATGGCATGTAGTAAATTTTTCTGATAAAATCTTACATTTTTGTTTGATTCTTATCAAACTCAAATTCATTCATCAAACATTTTTATTGTACTTCATATCGTTTCTTTACTGCAAGTAATCAAACATTACCTATTCAGATAAACGTTATTATAATGGTAATCTTAGTACTTACCTCTGTGGAATATTTTTGTTAAAACTCAAATGTTTTAATTTCAAATTAGGAAACACGATATCAAAGGTTACAAAAAGCAATTCTAAGGCAACTACGACGTCGGTGACTCTTTGTTTTAATTTTAAAGGGCAAGTTACTTGCGCCAATTCTTGAGTTTATAGGGGAAAAGATATAAAGCTGGTACACACCATTTTAGCTTTTTGGAGCAAAACTTAGCTTCCTTTTCTGGTTCTTAGCTGCCAAAATCAGATTTAGCTCTAGCTCCTGTTTTAGCTTCTTTTAAGAATTATTTTATTCGTATAATTTGCCTGGCTTAGAGGTCAGGTATGCAAAAGTTGGTACAATTAAACATGTCTGAAAGGCACGTTAAACCTGTCTATTCCGCTTCAGGTCTAAGCAGGGTTGCCGTTGAAAATTTTGAAAGTGTCATAAAAGAGGTATAAGGGTACTTTAAAATAGAAAAGGGTCACATTTTAATAACAAAAAAAGATTCAAATTTACTTTTCTTATTTTCTTTAAAAGGTATTAATCACTAAAAAGATCTCATCGCCCGTTAATATTAAAATAACAAATTATAAAATCAAATTAGAGTTCAGTAATGAAGATTTATTTTAGTTAAAGAAAAAAAAAAACGAAGAATTTTAACAATGTAGTAAATAATAAGACCAAAATAAAAGTAACCCCCGATTTTTGACTTGGGATTTAAATACAAAATTAGTAAATTTTCCTTAAAATTTAAGTTGCATTTAAAATAGTTTTCTGTTTTACAGTCTAAAATTATTTTTCGTAATTAATTGTAATAAAAGTACGGCAGCGCAATGTAAGTGTCAAAAAATCAATTAAAAATGGGTTATAAAAGTGGCATTGTAAAAGTGATACTTTAGTATCCGTAACGGCAACGCTGGGTCTAAGCAGACCATTTTCGTCTGTATTTTTCAATTAAGGCTTGCTTAGACCTGAAATAAAAATTTGTTATAAAGTAGTTTTTTTTTTTTTTTTTTTTTTTTTTTTGAAAAAAACCAATCGAAAAAAAAGTAGTTTATTACTTTTATTTGGGTCTGTTCTAGAATCCGATTCGGATTGATTTAGCAAAATGTTCTTAATCCGCATAATTTATAAATTGGTATTCTCAATTCAGCATGTTTTTAGATATTCGAAGTTTCTGTTCGAAAAAAAAAATTCTAAATGTCAAATACATAAACAACAACAGCGAAGCCGATGATAAAAGATGGCTTAACATACAAATAGTAGCCGGCGGCAAAGCAAAAACCGACAGTTAACGATCGTCTAAGCCATGTTTTTACAATCACGCAAAAAAAATGTAAAAATTAAGTTAAAATATGACAAAAACTAAAACATTAACGGCCATATTCATAATAATTATTGTAAGTTTATTAAGCTCTTATTTGACGTATGTATTTGTACGGAATATTTGTCAAATAAACGTGTAATAAACCTTCAATAGTTTTTATGAAAATGGGTGTAATAGATTATTCTGAGAAAGCAGCTCTACCGCAAGCAGCAATCAGTCGCTCTTGACCGCGACGGGGGTGTAAGGTTGTGAAATTACCGGCGCGGCAGTTTACCGGCTATGAGCACATGAACTACGATCTTTGACAACCATACAATGGAATTTGACCACTAAATACAATCATATTGATATAAATATTGCTTAACTTAAACTAAATATTGGAAATTTATTATAATTTCCTTTAAAATTTCAATTTTTCTTTTTCAATAAATTCTGATTGCATTAAGCATTAGCCCAAAAAACATTGACATATCACACTGTAATATGTGGGGCAATTTCGTGTTTTCGAACATAAGAAAAATTTTTGTACATATTTTGGTTTTGCGCAAGGGCCATTTGACAAAACATACAAAATTAAAGAAAAGGTTTTTTACTAATAATTGTGTATAAATTAAAATTTTTTTTATTATATTTAATAAAAAACACTTCAAATTAAAAGAGAAAATGTAATTTTTATTAAACAAGTTATCACTTGCATGAATAAAAGCCGATTCTATTTACTTTCACTCACCCTATAATACTCTAATTGAAAACGAATAAAAACATGGGGATTCGGATTGCAGAACACCAAAAATTCTAAAGTAATCCACTTTAGAGTGAATTCGGATTCTATTTGGTTTTTTTCGTCCCCTGTTTTTATATTTTATCACCGGTATTCATAAAAATTAAAACGTTGCTCAAATACATTTTAGAAAAAAAATTATATTAAAAATTTGTTATAAAATGTGTTTCAACAATGTTTTATTTTTTATGAATACCGGTGTATATATTTAGTTTCTTGAGCTAAAGGTCTTTTTTTATAAATATTTAATTATTTTTGTCCATATTTTGCTCTCCTTCGGATAGCTTCTTCAGAACAATAATAATGAAAATAGTTTTTTTTTTCGCTAAGAAATTCGTTTTGCGTCAAAATTTAATTTTCGAAGAATGTTGCAGTTTACCCGTAACTGCCTTTATAATTATTAGGATCTTATTGGAGAAATGTACATATGCACAAATGTTTTTCACCTGTTCATAAACATAGTTTTGATAAAAAAAAGGCAGTAAATTTTTTTCTTCCCTCACCTTCATGTTCGAATTGTTGTTTATTTTAGACTTAAATAATTTCTGCAAAATTAATATCGGGTCTATTAAAAGTTGGAGTGTTTTGTTGTGGTTTTCAAAGTATAAAATGCATTTTTGTTTACGTCACACTTATCTTTTTTTTTTTAAACATTTCCACTGTTCACTGACGCTACTAATCTTTCGTTTTCTTTTTTATATCTGCACAGTCAATGATTTTGTACGCACAAAAGTATCGTTTGAAAGCCGTGCCAAATTGGCCAAATGTGAACTGGCCAAACAATTGTTCAACTTGATGGCGAGCAAAAAATCAAATCTTTGTTTGGCCGCCGATCTGACCAAATGTCAAGATGTTTTGGAAGCTGCCGACAAATGTGGCCCCTATATTTGTGTTTTGAAGACCCATGTTGATATATTGGAAGATTTTAGTGAACAATTCGTGATTGATTTGCAAGCTTTGGCCAAACTGCACAACTTTTTGCTTATGGAAGATCGCAAATTTGCCGACATAGGCAACACTGTTTCCCTGCAATACGGCAAAGGCTTATACAAAATCTCAAACTGGGCTGATTTAGTGACAGCCCATTCATTGTCGGGTAGAAGTATTTTGCAAGGTTTAAAAGCTGCTCTTAAAGAAGACTCCTCGAAAGTGCGCGGCGTTTTCCTGTTGGCTGAAATGTCTGCTACCGGCAACCTGATCGATGACAAGTACAAGGAAGCGTCTGCCAAAATCGCAACAGAAGGTGCCGATGTTGATTTTGTTGCTGGCATAGTTTGCCAATCTGCCAGCTGTTTTGCCTTTCCCGGCTTAGTGCAACTGACGCCAGGAGTCAAAATCGATGAAACAGCAGATCAATTAGGCCAACAATACAATACACCCGAGCATGTTGTTAAAGAGAAGGGTGCCGATGTGGCTGTGGTAGGTCGTGGCATTTTGCAGGCGAAATGTATGGCAAAGGCCGCCGCCTTGTACCGCGATCGTTTGTGGACCGCCTACACTGATCGTTTAGCAAACTAATAATTCAAGTTTCTCATCCATAACTTTAAATATAATTTAAATTTAATCATAAAATATTGTATGCAGAAAACAGTACCTTCAAGCAGCGCAGTAAATAGTTACTTGTATTCAATACAATGCAATGCAAAAAATACAAAGTATACACACAAAGTTGACTTCCAATCCCATTAATAATATGTATACTACAATAAACACTATTTTAGTGTGTATTTAATTAACACAAACAATTTATACCAACCTTAGAATTTTTTTTTTACCGTGATTTAGCTGATAAACTTCCGATTTACTTTCTAGAATTCCCTGATTACAATTTTAGCATTTCTTTAATAAAATAATTTAACTCGCACAATTGTAGTAGTATATGCAATTTTTCGTGTATTGCAATAATTATATTTTAACAAATCTTTTATTTTCAATAAACTATATTTAGAAGTTTAAAAAAAAAAAAAAATTTGGTTTTATTCAAACAAAATAAAAATTTATAAGGCTGCATAAACGGAAATTGCAAAAATGATTTCTCTCTCTTTTTTTTAAGTCAAATTAGCTGCAATTGATTTAGAATCTGATCACAGTGATTATCAATAATAAAAATATATATTTGAATTACAATTTGTAATTCGAAATGACAAGAATGGCTGCAGACCTATTTGAGTATAACCAGCTTATCATTTTGAGAGATTCGATTAGGCACTCAAAATGGAAAAGTATCGAGCATTTCATTGCTCTTAATTTCACAAATTACTGATCATGTAGCGTTTGCAGTTTCTGGAATCCACTTGAAGACGTATGTCCCAGCAGTTGAAGCACGATTCTTGTGTCTTTATTATTTCCATATGGTCTTAATACCATGTTCATACATGCGCCTTTATTGAGATAATCACAATAAAGTCCATTATTGAGCTCAATATTCCATACAAAAAGTCAATAAAGTTATTGCTCAATAAACTCTATATTGCTTTGAATATTGAGAAAAAGATGGAACACAACACTGTAAAAGATGTGTTTAATAAGCAAAAGTATACAATGCGAGATAAATGTCAACAAATGCAAACAAAACAAAATAATAAAAAATAAAAACATAAAAATTTTTAAACATTGCAGCATTTCCAAATTTTTATTTCTCTTTCTTTTTATTATTGCCGCTTTGGAGTCATAACATGAACGCACTACTTGTACAAGTTCCATATTTTTATTGTACAACACTAAAATCTTTTTAATAAAAGGCAGTTTATCTTCTTTTTTTTTGTTATTTGAAAATATTTTTCACTTTTTCTTTCTCACTACCAAAACAAAAACAACAAATTTTTTCCAGCTGTCAAATACTAATTGAGTTAGCGCAATATTTGTATGTATGAACGCACAAAATATTATGTCAATAAACTGAATATTATCTCAATTAGAAATGCATGTATGAACAAGGTATAAGACTAACTTTTTAAATTTCTTAATTCTATATTTTATTATAAATTTTTGTTTATCCAATTTGGCAACTTTTTATTAATACAGTCGAATTTCCATAACTCGAATCACCATTATCCCAAAAAAAAAATTTCTACTTACGGAGACTTCGAGTTTCAGAATTTTTCGTCAAAATAGAATAAAAGGTTTTTGTATCATGTATTTTTATTTCAAATAGCCTCTAATGAAAAACTACATACATACTTAAGAATATAAAAGAACAAGCATATGTATGTATTTAAAAATTTACAGTTAAGTAAAATATTTTGAAATAAGTGACTGAGCAAAAATAGCATGTAAAGTATACAAACCAGCTCAAGCAACCAAAGAGAGTAAAACAAACAAATCAAAACTAAAACAAAAAACCAATTTAACAAGCAAAATTCTTCGAGTTATAGAGTTCATGTGAGAACTTCGACTTATGGCAGTTCGAGTTACGGAAGGAAAACTGTATGTGGTTTGTTCTTTTAACGCTACTGCCAACAAAATTAGTTCGAGTTAGAGAAGTTCGACTGTAGTTCTTGAAATCGATGACTTTTGAGTGTTTTTTTTTAGGAAAACATCAAGTCATCAATGTTTATTAAAGGTTTTGGATTTCAACCAAATCTTATTTCACTGCATATGGAGAAATACAATTTGAATGAATGCAAAAATGTCATTGACTTTAAAGTCAATTATGAAATAACGGAAGGAGGAGTCAAATTTCAGAAACTAATAATGTTTATTCAATTCAATTAATTGCATAAACAATTTCTTAAAAGTTTTTCTGTTCTCAAATTCTTTCTATTTTATTCTTGTGATTGATATTAATTAAATTAGACAAAGAAGACATCAAAGACATTTAGCAGGGTGGACAACTAGTGGTTTCGAAGCCGCCACACTTTCTCGAAAACAACTAGTTGTCCACTCTGCTAAATGTTTTTGATGTCTTCTTTGTCTAATTTAATTAATATCAATCACAAGAATAAAAAAGAAAGAACTTGAGCCTGATTAACTTAATACAGAAATAATTATGTATATAAGAAACAGTTCGAATAGTTTAGTTTATTCATCTACAGAATTGATTTCTTACAGATTACTGACAATTAAAAACTGAATTAAAATATTGAAACAATAACACCGGTATTCATAAAAAATAAAACGTTGCTCAAATACATTTTAGAAAAAATTTTATATGAAAAATTTGTCGTAAAATGTGTTTCAACAATGTTTTATTTTTTATGAATACCAGTGTAAAAGTTTAAACATTGAAATATTTACATTAAAATTTAAATGTGGGGTAAAACTATTACATAAATGTAAGCATCTTGCAATCGGCTCATTACTTGCATAGTGCGTTCTGAAAAAACATTCTTCGAACTGACGATTGATTCTCAAATCTCGAGGAGGGATGTAAAAAATAAAATGTTGTTTTATTTCCGGGCAATCAATATTATCAGATAGCACATTATAGGCAGTTAATAATGAGGAATAAGATCTACGGTCCTCTAGGGACTGTAGTCCCAACAATTTCCTTCTGACTTCATACGGTGGTAGTTCATGAGGCCAAATCAACTTTAAAGCAGTCTTAGTAAATATTTTTTGAATCCGTTCAATTCGACTAGAAGAACCCAAATGACTCGGATTCCAAACAATAGAACAATATTCCAAAATGCTTCGAACCAAGGAAATATACAATGATTTAAGGGTATAGGCATTCTTAAAATCTTTTGAATTTCTTCTAATAAAACCAAGCATACTATAAGCTCTAGAAACAACGCAATCTATTTGCCTACAAAACATTAATTTAGAATCAAAAATTACGCCAAGATCCTTCACCTCATCAACACGCTTAAGCAGGACACCACAAATAGAATAATTAAAATTAATAGGACTCATAATGTGGGCATACGGGACTATACAACATTTAGAAATATTTATATTTAAATCATTGTCAGAACACCAGCCGGACAGCTTGTCAAGATCTTCTTGCATCTTCTCACATTCATCAATATTACAAATAGTGGAATACAATTTAAGATCATCCGCAAATAAAAGACAATTGGAAAATTTAAAGGTCAGTGGTAAATCATTAATAAATATTATGAAAAGTAATGGGCCAATATGCGTTGCTTGAGGAATACCAGAATAGGCATCAATTGAAAGAGAAGAGAAAGCATTTCCAATTTTGACTTTAAGTTTTCTTTCAGTTAAAAAACTTTTCAAAAATGATATAATATTAACTGAAAAGCCAAATACACCAAATACATAATAGAAATTAATTAATTTCTTAAAAATGTCTTTGACTTTATTTCTTTTAAGTTTGTTTTGTATACTTAGCAATAATTGGAATTTATATATACGAGGGTTGGCCAAGTTACATACGTAACTCAAGCTCTCAAGACGGTAAGCAATTGGAGTAGATAGTGCGGCCTAAAGGCTAATGCATCCAGTCCTTAGTCAGAAAGACGAGCTCTACTCACAAGCAGCACAATGAATATAGAAGGTTTTCGTTTGATATACGCTGCGTTTTCAAATCGCAAAACGCATTTAACCATGTTCTGAAAATGAAGCGATTTGCTGGCGTTTTGTGTTCGAACAAATAATAAACATATGTTTTATAATAACAAAACATGTGTCTCCATAAATTGCAGAATTATTTTACACTGCTCTACTGATTTATGCGGTGCCCTTTATGGAAAACAAGACTTATTATTAAGCTTAAAAAAAAACATTTCTTTATGTACTTACCATGATTCACTATCCTTCTGAATCGTACGATCTGTTAAAAAAGACATGTGTGTCCAAAAAGTGTGATAGTCTGGACTAAAAGTGTATGTGTGTGAAAGACTTTTTGACAAGTCTGTCCGATTTGTTAATCTTTTGAAAATTTTCAAAAACTGTCTTTTTCTATGCGATCAGAGTTGCCTTTTCGAAGTTGTTTACAAAAGTATAATAGTGTGGCCGTTTTGATGCGACTTTTTAAAGTAGGACAGAATTCTATCAGATTTACCTAGCAATTTTCAGTGAATGAATCGTGCGATTGAGTAGGATAGTGTAACACGGCCTTAAGAATGTATTTAAAATTTTAATATTTATTGTCAAACGGTAACAAGCACCTTTTTTATTTAATTTTATTTGTAAAATATCAGTGCAATAACCAGCACAAATGCTTCTTCTTTTTATTTAGAGATGTTACATATAAACACTTGCGATAAATTGGTAAGTTTCATCACGGGTAGCCGGTTTCAAATAGGATCTTGTATAATTTTTTAGCTTTCGTAAATGTTTTTATGTGCTGCAACAGGTTTTAAATTATTTTAGAACTTTTATAAAGGATTGCTTACTACTTTTTAATAAAAATATTGCGAAGTTAATAAATTTCAAATAATATTATCAGAAGTTTGAAAAAATAACCGAATAGGTAATTTTAAAGTTAACATCGCTAGCACTAAATTTTTTCGAAGATCAATTTGACCAGCTGTTTGCATAAATCGCCAGTTGAAAAGTAAACAAATGATGCCGACAATTGACAAACACAAAGCAAAATTTTAAATTGCATATTTTTTTTTAATTAAAATATTTTATATATTTATTTTCTTGAGCTAAAGGTATTTTATTAAAATTATTTAATTATTTTTGTCGATATTTCGCTCTCCTTCAGGACAATAATATTGAAAAAGGTTTTTTTTTTTTTGTTATGATTATTTTTTCAAATTTTTTTTCATTATTATTGTCCTGAAGAAGCAATCCGAAGGAGAGCGAAATATCGACAAAAATAATTAAATAATTTTAATTAATATTAATATTTGTATTAATATCCATACAAATATGTCAAATAACAGTCTTATAAGCCTGTTATAATTTTTATGAATTAGGGGGATTAAATTTAAATTTTACATCATTTTATTTTCTCTTTCAAGTGTGGTTTAAATAAAAATTACCTGATCGTTTCAGCATACACTAGCGGTTTGAAAACACCAGCTTTCTAGTGTTTTTGTTTCCCACAACACCTGTTTGGCGTTTTCAAATCGAAAACGCGAACGTTCAGCGATAAGCGTTCTTGGCGTTTTCAAATCGAAAACGTAAATTTTAAGCGAAATGCGTTTTTCACAACTTGGACGATAGTTTATGGCTCTCTTGCGGAAAGCAATCGGTGTTGTCTCCAATTACCACAGCATACAACCAGAAGGGTCACCAGCTCTGCCGGACTACAAAAATTACCAATTTTCTGTCAAAGTTCATAAAAGTGGCAGCCTAGCGGTGCTCGAGCATCCAGTGAAGGACAGCAAACATGAAGATATTTATATAGCTTTCTCTGTTCGTAGACTCTGCATTTGTTTACATTGATTTTTGGTTAGAAAATTCAGTGCAAATCTAATGCAAACAAAACATCTTTACAAGCGCACAAATAACAATTATTTGTATATAATACTAATATAATATTGTATATTTTTTTCCGTTTTACCATATATGTCAATGTAACATTTTAATGAACCATAAAAGAATTCTATTCTTAAGTGTTCTTGATATAAATAAATAAATAAAATCAAGGGGAACAGAAAAAAAATAAATAAATAATATTTAATTTGCATTAGTTGTACATGGAATATGTTTAAAACTTAGTTTTCAAAGCTTTTCATTCACGTTTTCTAATTTTTTCATAAAAATTACAATAAAACCAGTATTTTTCAAAACACTTTTTTTCAATGTTTATGTTTGTTTTGTGTACACTAGTTGGTCTCATACACTCATGTTGGTACGATTTTCTGTACTGCTCACTTCTGACTGGCTCCCAAACAAATGATATGGCCACTTTTCAAAAGTCACTTTTGGAATATCTGTGTGGTCTGTGCCAATTACCCAAATATGTTGGCAGCAACTATGTTGCCTGCTTTATCATTCTACTTGACTGCGTTATCGTATTCAATTCCTTATAACGGACCAAGTACAGTATTTTTCGGTTAATTGACCCTACGGTTAATTGGTTTCCAAGCTTAATTGAACCACATGATCGGGCAAAAAAAATATTGCATACGATCGCCATGTGAATTTCCTCGGATAATTGAACCCGGTTAATTGATTTTCCCGCTTAATTCGTTCAAAATTCATGTCATCAAAAATAAATTTCCTCTTACTTTTACCCGGTTAATTGCATTGAAAAATAATCTGGCATTTTTGCACATACATACATATTTGACATCATTTGTGAAAAACACTGGGTGGCATCTCTACTATACACATATACATATGTACATTTTTTGCTGTTACTTGCATTTTTTTTTCGTTTAAGGTAAAAAGAAATTATTTTGAAAAACTTAAAGTGCACATATGCGATTTCTTTTAATTCATTAGTACATAGTTCCAATTATGCGTGATTTCTGTAATTGAACAAACTGTTCAATTAAATAGGGTTCTTGTAATTGAACGAATTGTTCAATTAAACGGGTATCGGTTAATTGGTTCCCCGGTTAATTGAACAAAAAATTGTGCAAATTTTGATGTGCAATTAACCGAAAAATACTGTAGTGTGTTAAGCGTTGCCTGATTGTCAAACTCTCACAATTCCCATAGAAAATGGGAGTTTTAGACAGCAAAAAAATGAAAACGATTGACGCGCTAATTTAGGTTGGTCTGTAACTCAACTGTTGGTTGATTGCCACTCTAGTTTTTATACCCTTCACATTAATGTGTAATGTGGGTATATATAAGTTTGTGATTCCGTTTGTAACGCATTGAAACAACCATCTAAGACCCCATAAAGTATATATATATTCTGGATCAGCATCAATAGAGATTACGATTGAGCGATGTCCGTCTGTCCGTCTGTAGTCGTTGAAATACCGTTTCTGAGAAAACGGTTTGAGATAGAAACCTCATTCTTTTGCTAAAACGTGTTAAACCCAGGTAGTGGGTCTGCTATTGAAATTCAGTAAGATCGGTCCACGGATAGCGGAGATAAATCTGAAAAACCGGGTTTGAGGGGTTTTTTGACCATTTTTTGGTCAGATTTTTTAAAAAATTGTATCCCTAAAAAATCGAAAAATTTCTTAAATCGACCCATATATATCTCCCGATTTTTAAAGAAATCGGATCTACAAGCTAAATAAAACAACTTTTGGCACCAAAGATCAATCAGAATAGTACATTGTGAAGGGTATTTAAGATTCGGCCCAGCCGAATATAGCACTCTTACTTGTTATAATGTCAAATTAATAATAAAAATAAAAGTAATTTTGCGCCAAACTTGATTCGAAAATAACTGCGCTCATATTTTTCTTTTAGTCTGTTACCGTGTTCTAATGCGCTTACTTACGTACATACATACATACAGACACATAAAAAATGGTAAAATTTTCTAAAACTTGAAATAAATATTTACTTCTTACTACTCTTTATTGGAAATTAAATAAATCAAATAAATTTTAAAGCACAATGTATATTAAATGTAAACAAAATGTATGTAAGCTTGTTAATACGAAGCTAAAGTGGCCAAAACGTAGCCGGTGTCATCGGATAAATCGTCCTGTAAGAAAAACAAAAACAGACACACAATTCGTTTTGTTTAAAAATCATTTATTTGAATATTTAAGAATTTTAAAATAAAATTATTCGTAGAGCTGATTTAAAAATAAAAAAAAAAGAGATGATAAAAAAAGTCGACACTTTTTTTTAAAAAGTTCTTAGAAATGATTATTACTTAGTTAAATTAATTTGAATATTTTTAATATGAAGCTAAAGCAACCAAAACGCGACAATAATCACCAGATAAATCATCCTGCAAAAAAGAATAAAATAGAGAAATATTTTTGTAAACTGGTTTGTTTTAAAAGAAATCTACAAACACTAAGAAAAATCCCTTAAATGAATAAAATAAATCTAAAAATCCAAATTTTTAAATAAAAGAAAATATGTATAGTAATAATTTCAAAGCTCTCGATGAACCGAAGTGGGACTTTAAACAAATTCACAAATTCTTTTTGCAGCTGTCAAAGAGGCACTTTATTTTGGCATCAAAGTTGTTTGAAAAATTAAGAAGAAACAAATAAATAAATACAATAAGTTTTATAGACAAAATTTACACAATTTTACACAATACATTTTTAACAAACACTTGTAAAAGCTAAATTTTCGTTTTAATATTTAAAATACAGTTTTATTTTCGTTCTTCGTATTTTTGAGTTTTTTTTTTTGTATTTTGGAGTGTTTTCTTTGGGATTTGTTTACCAAGCCGCCAGAGTCTCTAACATGTAACCAATATCGGTTTCCAAATCTTCCTGTAAATTTTATGCATGATTTTTTTTCAATTTTTTTTTTTTTTTTTAATGGGAGGAAAAAGAAAAAAGCAAAATACGATGTTCAATTTTCTAGTGATTATGTTCGTTTGTAAAATTTGTTTTCTAAAATAAATTTCCTGGTTAAATACTTTGTGAGTTTTTCTAATTTTTTATTATTATTATTTTTTTATGGTCTAATGACATGTTTGACAACAATAAATGCATAATACCACTCAATGTAAATTTTGAAACCGAAAAGTTTTGAATTTAACTTAAAACCAATTTTTGTATAAAGTGTCAATAGGAAATGATTATTTAAATGGTTGTGACTCGGTTTAATAACAATTTTCGTGTTCATACGTAAAAGTTATTTGCGAATAAAATGAAATACAAGTTCTGCACCCAAAAAATATCGCATGTTAATCTAAACATTTGGGGGGTTCACGCTTCTTAGTAAAGTACCATTGTAGATCTTGGAGATATTGTAAATTTAATAAATCTTGATAAACATTTAAAACTCGGCAACAACAAATCTCATACATTTTTAATTTACTAAATTAAAACCTCTGCAATGCCAAAAACAGTAGTAGATTTACTAAATGTAGTAAGTGGATTTATTTACTAGTATGAAACAGCTGACAGATTTGGCGCCACATGGTTTTTTGCTTACGCATAATAAAGTGAATTGTAAACATTTCTTAAATTTGCCATGGAAAAGACTTTTGGCTGTAAAATATCTAAACAAAAGTCAGCTATTTGCACGGTTTTACAATACCAATCAAAAAGTCGCTCACACTTAGAAGTTTAAAATAGTATTATATTTAAAAGTATTTTAAATATAATACGAAGTGTGAAAACCGCTATTATTAATAGTTAATTTATTCTTATTGTAAATTGTTGTTGCAACTTTGATGATAACAATTTTTTTTTTTGGTTAAACTAACCAGATCACAGGCGTAACGTAACTGCTATTGTAAGTTGTTTTTGGAGTTTTTGGAGATGTTGTGAAAAAAAAATGTTGCCAAAACAATTTGTTAATAGGCTTTTTACACCGATTAACATCCACGTGAAACGCATGGAAGATGTTGAAAATGTGAAACAGTCGTTTACATTGACAACATCTTTCATTTATTTATATGTATGTCAAAAAAAGAAGACGCAAAATTTATGTGAAAAATAAAAAAGGAGGACTTTGGACTTTTTTCTTTCTATGTTCTATGTCCTCCATATTGATTGACCATATGATGGACTTTCTATTGTAGTGCAGTTAAAATGAATTTATTTATAATTAATTAAAAATTATAACAAAATACATATTCCGCTAATTTTTTATATTAAATTTGTTTTCTGAAATGTCATTTTGTTAGCGGTGGTACAAAAGCAATCGATTTTCTGCAATTTTCTTAGTGATGGCACTAAAAACATCGAAAGATGTAAGATGGAACAAAATGAGAAAGGATCATCTTCTGCTGATGTAGAAAGATGTAGAATTTTCGCACTGTATAATTCTTATGAGAAGATGTAAACATCTTTGCAAATTGATGAAAGATGTAAGATGTGCGTCAGTGTAGAAAGGCTATAAGCAACATTGTGAATTCCGTCGTAAAAATGCTATCATAAATTCCGACGTAGCTACGAAATTTTCCAAATTCGGAAGATTGGTATTATGAGTTCCGAATGAAACGTACTTTTGGCGTTTTTTTGTACCAAAAATTTGTACGAACTCTTCTTTGTTTCGGGGGAATACGAAAAGTAGTTGAAAATAAGAACAAATTAAAGATAAGTTTTTAAATTGAAAAAAAAAAAACTATTTTTAAGTAGTTGTTGACATCACTGACTGTAAAAACAAGTGTTACCATGATACAATTAATAAGGTAAACCGTTAACACTGCAGTTACACGACCAAGTTTTGCTATCAAGTTTTTTTCACATACTGCTTGTCAAAATTCAATAAAATATAAACAGCTGTGACGTAGGCTGCACGCAATTTCATAACAATTCGTTTTCAAGATGCCGTCAAGAAGAAAATTAAAAATAGTTTCTTGCATATTCTGCTAAAAAAAAAATTAAAGCAAAACCTCCTCTTCTATATTCTACATTAAGCCCAGAAACTAATTCAGATTCTAAATTAATATTTTTTTAAACTATTTAAATATAATCATAATATACGAATATCTCTTTTTAAAATTAATAAATTACATTGATTTCAAAATGTAAAAATAAAAGCAAAAAAAATTTGTTGGTTTTGCACGTAAACATTTTTATTTCTATTTTTAAACTTGAATCTGTTTAATTTTTATCACTTTTAATTGCAACTTTCAAACAAAACAAAAAAATATTTGCAGACAGAACGAAAAAAAAAAAAATTGTTGTCAGCTGTTTTCTTGATGCTCTCTATGGAAAGCAAAAATTGTCATCAAGTTTGCATCAATTTTCAAAATTGTGAGCGCATTAGTAAAAAAAGTGTGAATGTATTAAAACTTGAAAGGCAATCATCTGACTACTTCAGATTGTCAAGAGAATGCAGAGATGAAAGATAGCAAATCCGCATAAGCTCAGTTCATCTCTCTCTTCTGTAAGTGTAGAAGTGGCGTCTTTTTGACAGTTTGCAGAAGTTGTACAAAAACAAAATGCATGTTATTTTTATTGAGTCACGGGTACACCTAACTCTCCAGAACTTTTCACCCAGAGAGGGCCACAAGATGAAGATTTTGCTCATGCAGATGATCTACGCTTCCTGCATGATGTAAAGAACCAGAAAGCAGAGGATCGGGTCAAGTGGTGACATGCCAGTAAGGTTTTATTTTATCTCTTTTATTATCTCTTTACAGCCGTTCGTAAAATAATAAAAATACATACTTCATCAAAACAACAATCGCCCATGTTCTGAAAAACGCATTTCGCTTAAAATTGGCATTTTCGATTTGAAAACGCCAAATAGGTGTTCTCAAGAACGCTTATTGCTGGACGTTCGCGTTTTCGATTTGAAAACGCCAAACAGGTGTTGTGGGAAACAAAAACACTAGAAAGCTGGCGTTTTCAAGCCGCTAGTGTATGCTGAAACGATCTGGTCATTTTTATTGAAACTACACTCGAAAGAGAAAATAAAATGATGTAAAATTTAAATTTAATATGATTTGTTTTTATTTGAAGAAAAACTTTTAACTTATTTTTTTCCATTTTAATTAAAAATATGCAATTTAAAATTTTGCTTTGTTCAAATATGAACTTATTTATTTAAGAGCCAATTGAAATGTATTAATTCAGGTCCAAAAATGAACCTCAATTGGCTCTTAAAGCAAATAAATAATTAAGTTCATATTTGAATATTCAAAAACTTTTACTTTTTGATACTTTCAAAAATACAAATCGTAGTAACCAATGGTGGGTGACTCGTTGTATAGAAGGTTGCAAAGAAAAGTAGAAGTGTTGCAAAACGAAAAAAGAAATGTTTGCTGTGTTAAAGGTTTGTTTGAACATTTCTGATTCTCATTCTGTTCATGGGAATTATGGAATAAGTAGTTGAGTTTCAAACAAACTTTTAAGAATTTTTCAAGTCTACTGATGAGTTGATTAGCACCAACGAAATGTCGTCGGCATATAGACAGCTGAAAAATACAGCAAATATTTTTTGAAAAGGTTCATTTTTGGACCTGAATTAATAAATTTTGCTTTGTGTTTGTCAATCAAAAAAGAAAAAAACAAAATTTATTTTTTGATAATTCTTTAATTGACGAATTTTCTGAATAACTTTTTCTGTTTTGTTATTATAAAACATATGTGTTTTATTTGTTCGAACACAATTTCGAAAAACGCAAAACGCCAGCAAATCGCTTCGTTCTCAGAACATAATTAAATGCGTTTTGCGAGGTGTTTTTCAGAACATGGGTGAATGTTTATAATTTGTCATTACTTGCAAGAAAGTGCCAAATCAGTCGCATGAGACTATTTGCTACCAGTGGAACTATAAATTCAAAAAAGTTCCATATTTGCAGTTAAACATTTTGAGTGCGTCGAGTTTCTTGAACTTGTATTTGTAGTTTTAAACGTAATAGTTATTAATTGCGTAATATTCGTGAGTTATTTGTGTTATTTTCGTTCTTAATTGCCAAACAAGTCTTACGTATAAACCAGATAACTGATACACATACGTATGTAGATAAATATATTGTTAAGAATAGAAGACATGCTTGTGTGTTAATGGTTAATAAATTAAAAATAAAATGATTAGAATAAAAACACATAAGAAATAGGAATAGTTTTTATGTGTCCTGTGTCAGTAGAATCGAAAAAAAACGCTTCGCTTTTCAATTTAATTGCCTCTAAAAGCGTAATTAGAATTTGGCAGTATCACAAATCAGATTAGTATTCTTTTCATTTCTTACATTGATTAGTTTTAGCAGCGTCAAGTGAACTCATTTGAATATTGGAAACCAATTTGACAAACTGTTTCCTTAATAACATACATACATACATATAAGGGCATTGCAAGGAATGGGTGCCAATCGCAAAATATCAATGACATTTGGAGTTTTTTGAAGATTGTGACAACTTCTTGAGCTACGTATTATATACATACATACATAAATATACGTACATATATAGTATAACCGTCTAATTCATAAAAATTATAACAGGTTTATAAAGCTCTTATTTGACAGATTTTCCATACAAATATGTCAAATAGCAGTCCTACAAGCCTGTTATAATTTTTATGAATTAGGGGGTAAGAATTTAGCAAGTATATATGGCTAGGATGACGGCCAAAATTCAGTCGACAATCGATATGTGCATGGATGTGAATTCGATTGTGGTTATTTTCAATTATATTGCAACCCTGGTTTCGAAAACCGAAAGTCTTTTTCTACTTTTATAAAATAAATATTTTAACACTTTAAACTGAAGCTCAACGCTTACGGTATATAACGCACGACAATTTTGTACGAGAGTTGGCTTTTATGTTTCGGGATTTGGCGAACCTAGTGTTGCAAATTTGGCAACTGACAGCTCTATCGTAAAGTTGAACACTTTTGAGGTTATAGTACGTACTCAGAACGTTTTGACTTACGAGCGCCATTTGCTTTGTTTACAGTAACTTAAAACATTCATCTCGGAAAGGAAAATGGAATTAAATCGTGAACATTTTCGTGCGATTATTTTTTACAACTTTCGACGTGGATGAACTCAGTCGTAAAAATGTTTTCGCCTTGAATTATTGCCAGAGACCTGTGCAACAATTAGCAATAATTTGGCTTTACGTTATAGTTATAGCCAAAAAAACATATAAACAATATGCTGAAAATCGGCATTAGACTACAAAGTTCGAAGTTCGATTAAAAGAGAAAATCGAACTAATATGAAAAAACGCCGCGATACGCGTCTTCTAATTTAGCCTCTCTTTTCATCCCTCCCTCTCAGAATCGATCTAACTTTCGCTAACTTGAAAAAATGTTGCACAGTGCTATTTTAGGTCTAAAAATATAGCTTATTAATGTTTTCTGCCTTTTTAAGCCGTCTATATGCTGCCGACATTTCGCTGATGCTAATCAACTCGCCAGTAGACTCAAAAACGGATGTTTGAAACTTAACTTTCTATTCCACAATTCCTATAAACAAAATAATAATCGGAAATGTTCCAACAAACTGTTAATACCGAAAACATTTTTTTGTCTTGCAACTCTTAAGCTTCGTATAGACGGTTATCAGATCCTACAATATTGTAAGACCTAACAACGTGCTGGCAATCTACTGGAAATACAAAATTGTCAGCAGTAAGAAAATTATCAGTTCAGACAATTGCAAGGAAATCTTACAATTTCATTGGCAGACAATTGCCTGACAATAAATTTAGCTACCAACGAAAATTGTCAGCTTACACGTATGTAAGATTTTCTACGTATCCAAAATTGTCAGCCAATTGTCATTATCAAGAACACACACACACACATGTCATTCTTCATTCTTTATTTTTCTCACTCAATAACCATGTTTTTAATTTTTTTATTCTCTTTTCTGTAACTTTTTACCTCTCATACTCACATTTTTACTATTCTCTTTAATTTACATTTTTCTTTAATACTGTTTGTCATTACTCTGACAATGACGCCATTGTAAGGTGTTGAGAATTAATGCATCTTACCATATGCCAATCAATGCCTGACAATGATGATGCCAAAGTGTTCAGACGATTGACAGTTAACTGACAATTAATTGTTAGGTATGTACATAGGTGGCCTGCCAATGCTTTTGCTTACAATATTGTCAGGAAGAAGTTGTAAGTTCTCACGATTGCTTAAAAATATTCTATACATTTGCTGACAATATTGTAAGAACTTACAATCGTCTATACCTAGCTTTAAGCTTTGTCTAGACGGTTGTAAGATCTTACAATATTGTCAGAAAATTTATAGAATATTTTAACCAATCGTGAGAACTTACAATTTCTTTCTGACAATATTGTAAGCAAAAGCATTGGCAGGCCATCTGCCTAACAATTAATTGTCCGTTAACTGTCAATCGTCTGAACACTTTGGCATCATCATTGCCAGTACATTGTCAGGCATTGATTGGCATATTGTAAGATGCATTAATTCTCAACACCTTACAATGGCGTCATTGTCAGAGAATGACAAAGAATATTAAAGAAAAATGTGTGTGTACGAAAGGGAGAGAAAAAACAAGAGAATAGTAAAAATGTGAGTACGAGAAGTAAAAAGTTGCAGAAAAGAAAATAAAAAAATTAAAAACATGGTTATTGAGCGAGAAAAATAAAGAATGAATAATGGCATTTATGTGTGTGTGTTTTGATAATGACAATTGGCTGACGATTTTTGATACGTAGAAAATCTTACATCCGTGTAAGCTGACAATTTTCATTGGTAGCTGAATTTATTGTCAGGCAATTGTCTGCCAATGAAATTGTAAGATTTTCTTCCAATTGTCTGAACTGACAATTTTCTTAATGCTGACAATTTTTTTATTTCTAGTAGATTGCCAGCACGTTGTTAGGTCTTACAATATTGTAAGATCTGACAACCGTCTAGACAAAGCTTTACTTTTCTTCACAACTTCTACACAATGAGTCAGTCACCTACTACGATTTGTATTTTTAAAAGTATCAAAAAATAAGAATTCTTTGAATATTTAAAAGTGAACTTAAGTAGCATTTACACGGGAAAGCAAATGCCTGAAAGTCGCAATACACTCACACTTTTTTACCAACACACTCACAATTTTCTAACTTTCAACTCAGCTTTCAGCAAAATTTTTCTGCAACTAATTTTTTGACATTTACTGAAAGTAAAGCGGCAAGGTAGTAAACATGGTTGCCTACTCCACGGTACATACAAATTTTCAGGTTTGCCGCAGAATAATAATTGTGAATTTTAAATTATTCAGCCCAATCATGAATATTTTCAAGGAATTTTATTCCTAAGGAAAATACATACGTTTGTCGAGAAAAAATTCCTCCAATGATAAATTACCTGAGAAACAAACAAATAAAAGTTGGTAATATCGAAATTTTTTAGAGGAAAAAACAAAAAAAATATGTTTTTAAAATACCTATTTTTTCCTCCACCGACAATTTACCCCTTCGATGTTGCTAAAACAGGGAAGGTTAAAAAAAATGTTCTAAGGAATTTATCAACATAATAAGATGAATGGGAAAAGAGAAAAAAAACTCTCACGGAATTATCATTGATGATTGGGCTGATTTTGTACATTAGAAAATATTTAAAACATTTGTACAGCAAATATGAATAAAGAACACAAATGAAGTATATTTATAGTGATAATTATTAAATTAGTTAATAAAAGTTTAGCATTAAAAACTATTGGCGAATGTTGCCCTATAAATTTGTGTTTGCAGTAGTCCTGGCAACTCTATTTCAGTAATAAACAAAACTATAACGATGGCGGCAAAGTTAAAGCACCAAAACACATTAAAATTAATTAATTAATTTATATCGTTCATACCCAATTTTCAGAGATATGAATCATAAATCATATAGGCGGAACGATTTAAAACAAAAGGCATATTAAGAGGTTGCAAAGGAGATGGGTATGAAGCCAGAAATGTGGCAAAACAAAATTCGATCGTTGCGCATCACATATACTGGCGAAAAACTAAACATGAAACTGAAAAAATCCGCATCAGGGGCTGAGGAAAATTACGTCTCTTCATTGAAATGGTACAATGAAATCTTTTAACTGTATTTTTCCTTTTTATTTCTGTTATTTTATTATTTTTTTCTATTTTTAATTTTTGTAAAATAATAAAACTTGCAACTCTTCACTTTGACGACATTTTTAAAATGCACTTTCACGTTCCTTTGAAATTGAGCAAGAAATTTGCATGAAAGTCACAGATTTCATTGAAATTTTTATTCATAACAGTGTTCCCAGGTCAATGAATTTCTTCCCCCACAAAAACATGTTAAAACCCCCTAAAATTCAATGTGTTTCTATAAAATCCCCCTAAAAAATTTTGGTGAACATTCTGCTTTAGTTTGCGAATCACCAACATTAATTGCATTGACAATGCGGAAAATGCCTAAAATTTTTAAGCTTTCACCAATTAAAAATAAGTAAAAATTAACTGATTATATGTACATATTTTTCAGTGCACATATTTTGAGATCTAAGTACATATTTATAGGCAGCATCTAGAAAAAATCAAGTTTCTCCAAAAAATATTAAGAATTTCTAAGCCTTCTTCGCTCTGTATGTTCTTTTGACATTTTCATAAAAAGAGTTTCAATTTTATCAAAGGTTCTTAGATATTTTAATTTTCCCAATTCTTAAGAAACGAAAAAAATTCATTCAACTCAACAAAAAAAGCTACCAGATGAACATAAAATATTTCATTTAATTTTATTTTAAATTTTTCAATTGAAAAATCTTCTAACTCCTGCCATTTTACCGTTCAATCAAACACAAAAATCCCCTAAAAATAAATAAATTGCTTCCCCCTAAATTTTCCCCGAAATAATTTAACACCCCAAATTCAAGCCTAAAAGAAAAAAAACCCTAAATCTAGGGGGAAACCGCCTAAGCTGGCAACACTGATTCATAATACGTATACAAAAATTTAATGATTTAATTTAAATAATGCTTTAAGAGCCAATTGAAATGTATTATTTTAGGTCTAAATATACAGGGTTGTTGTAGAATCTCATTGCTATCAGAATTGAAATCGACACAGAATTAATTTCGGTGTCACAGAAACAGATATTTCTCATTTTTGTGTTCGAATCAGAATTGTGTCAGAACTAGGTGTCACAGAATCTGTTTTTATCGTTTTTTTTTTTATCAGAAATAATCTGATCAGCTGACAGGTGGCAGATTTGTATGTTAGTTTTAGGCTGGTAAATACAATTTGGCTCACAATGAAAGTAAATTTATTTTTTTATTTATTAAACTAAATAAGCAAAACTTTTCATTATTATATTATCACCAATAGGGGAAAACATAGGAATCAAACACAAAATGGGATAGATACAACCAACTATAGAAGGAATTCTATAATTGGTGAAGAAATGGTTCCTACATCATCCTTTTTCATTATCATCCACTGAGGGCACACATGCCTTTGCAAAACCTTTAGTACGTTGCTTAAGACAATTGACACCGTACTTCTGGCGAGACAAACGGAACTATCATTTCCTATTGTCGCAGTGTCGCAGCTAGCTGAACAATACTGGACATGTTTGAAGGAGGCAAATGAGCTTTGACAATGTTCAACAGCATTTGAAAAGCATCTTTGTTTAAACGGAATTGGCTAATAAATCTTATATTTATCGTATATTTATTATATTTAAAAAATCTTTGGCATTCTTGTATATACTATATGTATATTTACGCTGTTTCCGGTAGCTCCAATGGGTTGGTGTAGTCCCTTAAAATCTTCCGTTTCACTTTTTCATTGTTGTTTTCCTCAATTAATATATATGTATAAAGCTATATGTATATGTGAAAATCTACTGTAAAATGTAATAGGCTTTTTGCACTTATAGCGGATTTACATTTACTCACATCTTTGAGATGTGTGTTGAAGATGTTGAAAATTGGAAAAAGCTGTTTACATTACATTTTCAACATCTTTCATCTGTCAAATATTATTTCACGGGTTTGAGCAAACTAAAAAACATTACACATACAAACTAAAAACCATTATTTTATTCTTTTTTACTAAAAATAAAAGTATTGCATTACTAATTTTATATTATGTTTAATTTAATTAAAATTTAATTACATTGTTTGTTCACGCTCATTGTAAAAATTTTTGACACTTGTATATTTTCTAGTGATGATATGAATATTTATCTTTTTTTTTTAACTTCTTTTTAGTGATGACATTAAAATAATCGAAAGATGTTGAATACGGCGAAATGAGAAATGAAAATCTTGTAAAGATGTTGAGTTTTTTTCATATAGAATTTGTATAGGAAGATGTTAACATCTTTACATCTTTAACATCGACAGCTTTACAAGATGTTAATTTCTCATTTTGCTGTATTCAACATCTTTCGATTATTTTAATGTCATCCCTAAAAAGAAGTTAAAAATTCATATCATCACTAGAAAATATACAAGTGTCAAAAATTTTTACAATGAATATCCTTTTCCCAAAAATTGCCATTGCGATTCTAAGTGGTAATTTTTTATTAGTTTAAATCTTAATAAATTATTAAAAATTCTTACAAATGTCCACAGGCGTCTTGGACTCGAAACATGTTGCGCATAAAGCAAGATTTCATCCTCATGGTCTTGCATAATTTCTAATAATTGGATTTGGTTTCTAAGGGCAATAATTAATCCAAGAATTGCACAATTTTTAAATTCCATTTTGTTTAATGCTTTTTAGTTTGCTCAAACACGTGAAATAATATTTGACAGATGAAAGATGTTGAAAATGTGATGTAAACAGCTTTTTTTCAATTTTCAACATCTTCAACATACATCTCAAAGATGTGAGTAAATGTAAATCCGCTATAAACAACGGCACAAGCAAAACAAAACAGCTGATTCGAATATGGATTTTACTTATGTTCGAATCAGGGCAAAAACAAGACGATTTCATGACACTAATTCAAATTTAGAATTGATTTTCAATTCTGATAATTCACAATTCTGACTTGGACACCCTAATACACTTAAAAAAACAGCAAACATTAAGAAGGTCTGTTAAGTGTAGCCAGTGTCCACTTTACTATTGTTTCATCGCTGCTGATGTTCATTGTATAACGATGCACTTGTTTAAATTTACGCTTAAAGTAATACGTATGTACATTGAATTGTATGAATCTTCATGCTTATGAGTTTTATTTATTAAATATCAAAATTAATATTTAGCAACGTAACGGCAGTAGATGAACAATAAAACAACAACGGTTCGCCTTAACAATAGAGCTAATAATCTTCTTTATGAAGTTGTTTTATCGCTTTTACATTGTAAATGCATTAATGTAACAAGAAAACATTTTTGGAATTTGTTATTCGAAATAAAAGATTGTAGAAAGAAGTCGAAATATTTTAAAGTGCAAAGAATTTTGTTTTGAAAGGCCTGTAAAAAAGCTAACAGGAATAGAACAAGGTGTATTTTTAGACCTAAAACAATACATTTCAATTGGCTCTTAAAGCAAATAAATAATTAAGTTAATTTTTGACTACTTAATAGTTTTGATGAGTTTTTGAAGGAACAGATAATTTATGTCTATTATGTAGATGAAAAAATATTTTTTGTTTCAACAAAATAATTACTATTTTCTATTATTATCACCTTTAATTTGACAGCTCTGAAAGTATTGAGCATCCAAAAAAACAAAATTGCAAGTACTAGTGGGCATACACTCGTACTTAAATAAATATATTCTTATAGAAAATGAAACCAGTCTTTTAAGCTTCAAGTTTACAATAAAAACCTAAAGCATTTATTTTTTAGTTTCCATGTTTTGTATTTCTATACATATGTATTACAAATAAAAATATAATATTAACAAATGGAAGCGTGATTTTAAAATAATAACGTGCGATTTATTTAGAGGAAAAAAGTACGAGGTGTTTGCATATTGAATTGTTTCATTTAAATCTATACATTATTGTAGTAGTTTTATTAAAAGATAGTGGGTAATATATAAATATACATATAATAAACAAATACAACAATAGGAAATATATGTATGTATGTAAGTATGTATGTATATATAAAAAAGAAATGTAAGAGGAGTGTCACTTTGTAGTGTGTAGTAAATATTTAAAATGTTATTCGGCTCTTTGTACATGAATTAAAAATTATGTAATTATGTCAAGTATATAATATACTCTCAGTTCTGACAACATCTATTAGTTTGCTATATTATAAATTGATACCCAAAGTATTAAAAAATAACTTTTTGTAAAAAAAAACACTTGTCATTAAAATTGAGAAAAGTTTATGTTTTTGAACTTTGCTTTGTTCAAATCACTGAATTTTTAAGGCAGACGCAGTTTTTGTTTGTTTTTAAAACGTTCCATTTCGTTTTGAGTTGTAGTGTTTTGTATTTTCACTTTCTGAAGACTCTTATAAAAATAATTATAAATTGTGCTGTTTTTCTGAGACTTTCAAGGTATTTATTTTATTAAGATTTAGTATCCAACAATCGCCAATAGGGCACGCTTGTAATCGCCAGAAGTATCGCCCTGCAAATAACGAAGGATTTTTTTTTAATTAAACAAATATTTGATTTTGAAATTTTTAGGAAGTTAATTGCTTAGAAAAACAAAATGAGAACATTAAGGGCCTTTAAAGTTTAATAAAGAAGAACTATAACCGTATTACCAATAGCAAGATTTTTTTTATTTGAACACAAATTCGAGATTATAAAAAACATTTGGTCGTTGAGCAAACATAACCTTAAAATTATGGCCACGAGACATTTTTTGGCAGATCTATCCATAGGTAAGCACACATTATTTGATGCCAAATATTCATCAATGTGACCCTAAGATTGTAACATTCGTTTAATAAAGAATGTACTTTCTTCATGTTCCAAAGCTTTGAATTCAAAATCTAACAGATTATTTTGGTTTAAGTCTTATTCGGAATTTTCCTTTAAATTCTAAAGTTTATATTCTTAAACGAAATAATGTGTTTGAACTGAGTTCTAATAATCTTTTGTTTATATGCAATTTAATTTAAGTTTTTCAAAATCATTTTAATTTTTATACGAAAATTAATTTTTAAGCCACGAGCTTATTCATTTGTGATATTATTAATTGAAATTTAATACTCATGTACAAACGTGTGGTTGTCAAGTTAACTCAGACAGCAAATTGTTTTTCTCGATGAAAATTCTTGGGCAAGTTTTTGTGCCTAAGAAATTTTAGGTTAGGTTAGATTCAATGGAGGGGTAGTTGGCCCATGTTGTGCGACATACACATAACGCAGTATAGGCGTGTTGTGCACTCCGTGTACATAACCACAAAATGCTTGACGCATAAGTTTTCCAGCATATGCCGCATACTTGGGTCAAGTCTGGTAAGGTGTCTCTGCCAAGATATTGGGACCGTATTTGTGAGAAGGCAGGGCACTAGCATGAATAGTGCTCTAATGTCTCGCTCTCCTCCCCACACAATCTACATTCATCTTCTCCCGCTATTGTTATGTGCCAGTAGTTGAGAGAGAGCTACCTGTCATAACTTCCATTATTCTATTTAATTCAGGTTGGCTAAGTCTTAACCGTCCCCCTGTTTTTTACTCGTCTGGATCCCTCCGCAGAATTAATTCCCACGTTTTCATTATTCCAGAGAGTTAAACGGGCTCTATGTGCCCAATTTTTTTTAGCTCAGATTTAACTGCATCGAAATGTTTCGCACAAATCAAGCTTATAACTATTTTTGTATTAAGTTTATCAGGCTCAAGTTCTTTCTATATTATTTTTGTGATTGATATTAATTAAATAAGACAAAGAAGATATCAACGACATTTAGCAGGGTGGACAACTAGTTGTTACGAAGCCGCCACACTTTCTCGTCAGCACCCGTCTTTGAAACCACTAGTTGTCCACCCTACTAAATGTCTGTGATGTCTTCTTTGTCTTATTTAATTAATATCAATCACAAGAATAAAATAGAAAGAACTTGAGCCTGATAAACTTAAAACAAAAATAATTATATAAGAAAAAGTTCGAATAATAAAAATTAATTAATATCAAGCTTATGTTACTTAACTCTCTTGCCCTTGAAGCAAGTGAGTCTGCTCTCTCATTGCCAGTTATTCCTACACGCTCTGACACCCATATAATGTGCAGTTCACCACGATTGGAGTAACGTGAATTAATACGCTCAGTTGAGGTCGCTCTAACCGCCCTAAAAAATTTCAAGCTCAAGAATTTTATGTCTAAAAGCTCTGCAAGCAATATTTCGTTTGTAAAACGACGATACTGCAATATTTTATCCATAAACATTTAATAAACAATAGCGGTTCTCACTCTTAATAGTAAACTCGGTTGCACATTTGGTTAAAGTAGCAGATTTGATTAAAGTACTAGTGTTTACATCACTGCAGCAACAAAATGTACTGAACTTTTATTTTCTACGCTGTGATTAAAAAATCAAACAAAAAGCTTTAGTAAACATTGTAAAAAAATTACTGGGAATCACAGATATTCTGTGCTGTGAATCGTTTTGCCGGCAAAACTTAATTTTGTGTTGAGAAAATAAAAAATATGGAAAAAACAAATAAAAATATACTGGTGATCTCTTCAAACGTGACGAAATAAATTCACAACAAAAGGTGGACAGATAAAGAAATTCAGCAAGTTTTAGAATATTTGCAAGAACATGCAGACTTTGAGGTAAGAAGTCACTCGAGTTTTGTGGTAAAAATCGTAGCAGAGTTGTAAAATTAGTATCAAGAGTGAGAACCGCTAATGTTAATTTTGTAGTCTAGTCAAAGTTATGAGTTCCTTTCATATACATAAAACAATGAATTAGGTTGCATTAAATGCAAAAGGGCCAAGATCTTGAATGGTTTTGTTTGGGCTGAAGATACATTAAAAATCTTGGCGCGAGGTTTTGCAGTCACTGAGAGTTTCAAAAACAAAAAAATACAGTGTCTTATTGATGTGATATATATATATATGTATAAATGTACAAACATTGAAAGTGACAAAAAATCTTCCGTTAAATAATTCTTGTGTATAAAAAAATTCCTAAATAAAAGATTTGAAAATGAATTGAGTACTTAATTTCGTTCGACGTTTGTAGCGCAAATTTACAGCATTTTATTCTGATTGTTTTACACTCGGTTATAGTTTGTTAAAAATGCAGATTTGCAGGAATTAATTTTGTTGTGTTTATTGCATAAAAGGAAAAATTTACTTTTCATCTTTTTCTTCAAAAAAGTAAAAAAGCTAAAATGAATGCCTTTAGAGTTTTATTAAAGAAAATTAAATTGTTATGTGCATGTTTATTGGGTTATTTATAAAAATAAAAAAATATTTCGGGTGCATTAAAAAAAAGTATGTGCCTGAAGTATTTCTCAAGAGAATTAAGTAAAATTTGAATTAAAATACACTTGAAGTTGGTGTTCAATTTTTTTTAATGTTTATCAAACATTCATATGGCAAATAAGAATTTAATTAATCCAAAATCTTTTTTTTATAAATAAAACCGTTAAAATAAAAGCACAGTTAAAAAAAAATTTGTGTATGATTCATGAAAAGCATGCAATTGTTGAAATTTCAATTACCTCCACCACTACCACCACCACGACCACAAAGCAAAGAATCAAAAGATTTCAACAGGAGAAAACAAAAGCCAAACTCACCTTTATCCAGGATTCCAAACTCTTGCCATATTTATTTTGGAATGCTTCTTTGATGTCGCCCAAATCGATTTCTGAGCGGCTGACAATGATACGAATTAAAGTCTTATCTTTGGTACCCAGACCATGCATGGAATCATACAAACGTTCGGCAAAATAATCAACCTTTGATTTGCAGCACTTGACAATGGCCAAAAAGCCTTTCTCAACAGCGCCGCTGAATTCACGTTTGATGGCTTTTTCGATATCATGGCCAGCCAAGTTTTCATATTCCAAAAAGATTTGGCGTAATTGTTGATAAGAGCGGGTAACTAAAATGGAGTTGAATACTGATTCGTCGGTGCCCCATTGGCCCTCACCGGCTTCGTGCAGAGCAGTGGCATCGGCGACGGCAGCGGCTTCATCTACACCCTGAAAACAACTATAACAAATTAATTTTGGTTGAATTAATTTTTTTGCTTTTAGATCGCTTGCCTGGTTTTCATCACGATTGCCCTGCACTAAAGACACACACAAACGTTTGAAGTGTCCTGAGGTGTCACCTTTCAGATCAGATTCCAGAGATTTGTTAAAGCTTTGTTCATAGAATTGGGCAATAGTTTTGATGCCGAAATTGGAGAGAGTGCATAAAATTTCAATGATGGCTTCTTCATCGGTACCCATACCGGACACAGCATCGTGTAATTCTTGGGCATAGAATTGTGGCAGGGGTGTCATTAAGGCAATAATAACATCTTCGAATTTGCCACCCAATTCGGATTTCAATTCGGAAATTAAATCTTTGCCATATGAGGTTTTAAAGGCCTCAGCAATTTCCAAGCGCTGGACAATGCCACGACGAGCCAGAATTTCAATAATCGCTTTTTCGTCCGTACCAAAACCTTTCATGGCTTTGCGCAAAATGGCAGCATCCTCGACAGGGTCAAAGGGATCAGCTGGGTAGACAGTGGGGGTGCACTAAAAATGTAAAACGTTAAAATGGTGAAAATAAATAAAATAAAATTTGTTGGTATTTTTTGAAACTAAAGATGTGTGTGGTCACTAACATTTGTCCATTTTTGCCCAAAAAACGTAACCACTACTTTCTTGCTGACTTTCACTTCGAGCAAATGCATGCATATAAGCAGCAAAAATGCATATAAATTTACATAAAATTTACAAAAATGCATATAAATTTAGATACAAAAACAAACAGTAAGGAAAAAAGCAAACAGGAGAAAAACGTAAAAACATTAATTTTCATAAGAACACATTTTAAGGTTATGTTTGCTCAACGAGCAAATGAAATGAAATGTAACAACTGGAGCAAATTTGTGTTTGTAAAGTTTTCGCAAAAAATAAACAAATCGTTCGCTATAAATTTTGTATTTGCTCATTGAGCCAACATAACCTTAAAATATACTCTTGTCAAATTTAATGTTTCTAAATTTTTTCCTGCTATTTCCTTTTAATGGTGTTTATTGATACATCTACATGCAAGTGTGTGTGCATGTGTGTGTATTTTTAGTTGTTTATAATTGGCCAAACATGAAGGTCAACAAGAGAGTAGTGGTCTCGTTATTTGAGGGCTAATATGTGCCAAAGTGACCCTACTGCATTTCTTCCTTAATGAAAACTAACCAACTGAATTGAACCAAAATTTGTATGTGCCAAAATACCCTTTCGAAAACTTTAGATGTTGCCCTATAGATGGTGATACCCTTTAGATTGAAACTCAGCTGTAACGTTTAAGACGTATCATATAGAAGCTTTAAATTTACACAAGACATGCAGTTGTCTGACCTCTACAACAACAACTATTGAAAACAATGAAAAGATTAACACCGGTATTCATTAAAAATAAAACATTGTTAAAACACATTTTAGAACAAATTTTTCATATAAAATTTGTTCTAAAATGTATTTCAGCAACGTTTTATTTTTTATGAATACCGGTGTAAAACTAAAGTGTGCACCAGGGTTACCCTTTGTCTAGAATTTGCACGGTACTACGGAACCCTTGCTGTGCAAGTCAGTCTCGTACTTGGCTCAATTTATTTTATGTTCTTCTAGTGGTTATACCTAAAATCTGCTTTAGATTTTAATTAAAACTCTATATTTCGAATTTAGAATTCACAAAAAAATGTCTATTGCTAATTTACTACAATTGTTGGTAATTGCGGTTTTCACGCTTCGTATTAAAGTACTTTTTTTTTATTTTTTTTTTGTTGTTGTGTAGCAGTTGTTATTAAAAAAAGAGAACGGAAATACTAAACATTTGTTGGTGCTGCCAGATTGCCGGCTTTGCTGGTATGCCCGCGTACGCTCCGGCTATGGCTCGTCGGGTGGGGCGAGTTCTTGCCGGCTAACCTGGTTCTCGTTTCTACTACAAACAAAAATAAAAAAAAATAGATTTTGGAGATATTGTAAATTTAATAAATCTTGATAAATTTACAACTCGGCAACAACAAATCTCATACATTTTTAATTTACTAAATTAAAACCTCTGCAATGCCAAAAACAGTAGTAGATTTACTAAATGTAGTAAGTGCATTTATTTACAAGTATGAAACAGCTGACAGATTTGGCGCCACATTGTTGTTTGCCTACATATAATAAAACGAATTGTAAACATTTCTTAAATTTGCAATGGAAAAGACCAAAAAAGTAGAAAATATTAAAAAAGTTATAAAAAGAAATCGCGAATAAAGCTGGAACAAGAGATGGGCTGACGCAGAAGTAAAAACACTGCTAGAATACTTGCGCCCTCTCCAGATGATCCAAGTCTGTACAGAACAATTGCCAATAGGTACCCAACTGAGAATTGTTCACATGAATGAGGTTGGTTAAATTCAAAATTGTCCGAAAATAAAACAGCAAGAGAATGGAATTGAATTCTGCTCACTCGTAGTATTTGCAAAAATCTGTTGTCATCTAGTCCAGTTAAAATATCTAAGGACCACTTCATTGACTTCGGAACTGAACTAAACATTCTGCGATGATACGATGCGACTAAAATAACGTCATCGATAACCTCGTCCAAGATATGCCCAACAATATCGTTCCTGTAACTATGTATCTACTGAGAGATTAGTTATGCATACATACATTTACCTTTTGTTAATAAATAAATATATGTATGTACACCTTTGCACTTCAACATTTCGATTTGATTCAATGGCATTTTGAACTAAATAGTTAATAATTGATTCTTTCACGGTTTCCTTAGGCATGTTTTTTAGATTTTATTTCTCTTAATATTTTACGAAACACCAATTGAAAAATTCTTTTGTGTACTTTTGGCGGTAAAATATCTAAACAAAAGTCAGCTGTTTCAACTTTTTTACAATACCAAACAAAAAGTGGCTCACACTTACCCCCAATTTTTGACTTGGATTTTAAATGCCATTTCAATTTAAATTTGATTTAAATACAAAATTGAGACAAACAGTTGCTATTTAAATCAAACTTTTAAATGGGCCTGCCGTGCCCATTTAAAATCCATTTACATAAGTTTTTCGTACTGCCATATGATTTTGACAGTTTGGTTTTGTTCTGCAAATTAAGAAAATTGCATATGTTTTTTTGTTTGTTTCATAATTTGATTTTTTATTATTTCCAGAAGGTAATCAAATTCTGTGGCAGTGAAATTGGGAGTCATTTTATCACTTTTGCTACTCAATTTAATAATTTTTACAAAACAATTTATTATTTTCTAAACTTTTCACAATTTCACTTGCTTCCAAATTTGTTTAAACAGCTGTTTTTCATTGAGTTATCGATAATTTTTTGACACTTACATTGTGCTGCCGTACTTTTGTTACAATTAATTACCAAAAATAATTTTAGACTGTAAAACAGAAAGCTATTTTAAATCCAACTTAAATTTTAAGGAAAATGTACTAATTTTGTATTTAAATCCCAAGTCAAAAATCGGGGGTTAGAAGTTTATAATTGTGTTATATTTAAAAGTATTTTAAATATAATACGAAGTGTGAAAACCGCTTATACTAACCAGATCGAATTTGGAAATGATTATAAAAAATATTTAACCAAAACAAATTGTTAAGTACACAGAGCGAAAACTTCCTAATAGATTCAATAAGATTTTCTCTTTGAAACGTTTTTAGGCTGAGGGGTATCCCAGCAGAGAGAAAAGAAGATTTTTCTATGGGTATTTCTTATTATTTCCATGTTTCAAATCTTATTAATTGTCTCAACAAGAAAAACACATAAAACCAAGAAGAAAACTTGTTACTCACGTTTGTTTTTACTCAGTTTCCGATTTGCATGGTACCAAGAAAAAATTCTATAGAGAAGAACTTATTGATTCTATTAGGTTTTCTTGTAAATTGTATACAATAAGGATTTCTTATTGATTTTATTAGGTTATCCTATTAATTTTTCCCAATTTCCCATTTTAATTTCATTAATTGTTGTTTTTTCAATAAGGTTATCCCATTTAAAATAATAAGGAATCTTTCTTGAAAAAAAACCATAGAGATATCTTATTGATTTTGTTCTACTTTATTAGGTGCTTTTTTCTCTGCGTAACATTCTAAATAGTAAAAGTACAATTTTAATGGTAACATTATCACAAATTTGCCTCTAAATTGCATGTGAGTCTTTTTCTATGTATATGCCTCCTGATTTTCTATGAAAATCGTAATTGTAAATCAGCTTAACTTTTTTTTACAAAATCAAAAATAAACTTCCAAATGCAAGAAAAAGATTACACATTTTGTGAAATTCGAGAAATTTATTTAAAAAAAAAGAGTTAATAATGCTGAAAACTTTTTGTTAGCAAATATTTCGATGTTTGCATGATTCAATTAACCCAACCCTCAATAATTATAAATAAAAATGATAAGAAAAAAGTTAACAGTTATGCACTTGAAATATGTAATTATTTAATATTCTTGGGTTGTACTACACGCCTGAAAAGACTAAATAGGAAAAAAATGTGTTCATAAAAAATTTCAATTCAACCACACAACAAACAGAAATGAATCATTTTTTTTTTTAATTCTGTTTTCTTAAGCAGTTACTAATGTTGTATGTATTCGGTTGAAATAATAAAAACTGATAATAATAAATAAATAATAGAATAATTGAGGCTGTTTTGAGATAAATTTTTTCCAGAGGTTTTCGTGAAAGAGATTAATTTATACGGTCTAATTCACAAACAACTTTGTATTTAACAGATTATCTACGAATTAGTAAACAAACAAATTTCTATGTACAATAGCAAATTAATAAAATAGCAATTATTTTATATTTCGCAGCTTGTTATGTAAACGGAGCGACTACAAATTCATTCGTACAGTAATGAAAATGAAAACTTTTTATATGAATTGTGATCAATATCATCGTTTTCGAAAACTACAACTAATAAAAAAATTTTCTTTTAGCTTTTACACTACGCCGTCATCAACAATTTATATTTCCGAACAAGAGACATAACGTCGGCAGAGAGATGTCAACAAATTTGACAGTTTGTGTTCAGACCCAGGCAGCTTGACACCAGGTAGTCGCATAACTACAACAAACACTGCATGTATTTTGTTGGTAGCAAAAACTGTATTACTGTCATCCGTTTGTTCGCGTATGTGTGTTTGTGTTGTCTATTTTGACAGTTATACAAGCTAAAAGCAGTAGTCAGCTGGGCTTGTAAGGCTACCTGATAGCAAGCTGCATTGGTTCAGACATAATAAGTTTTATATGTATGTCATTTAGAACTTACTATAACGTTTATGAGCTAGAGCAAGGTACCTCGATACCAGGTAGCCTTACGAGCCCAGCTGACTACCGCTTTTAGCCTGAAGAACTGTCAAAATACACAACACAAACACACATACGCGAACAAATGAGTGACTGAAGTTCAAGAGTTCTACCAATAAAACACATGAAGTGTTTGTTGGTGTTGTGTTTGTTGTAGTTATGCGACTAAAATCCGTGTTACACTATCCTACTCAATCGTACAATTCATTCACTGAAAATTGCTAGCTAAATCTGATAGAATTCTGTCCTACTTTAAAAAGTCGCATCAAAACGGCCACGCTATTATACTTTTGTAAACAACTTCGAAAAGGCAACTCTGATCGCATAGAAAAAGACAGTTTTTGAAAATTTTCAAAAGATTAACAAATCGGACAGACTTGTCAAAAAGTCTTTCACACACATACACTTTTAGTCCAGACTATCACACTTTTTGGACACACATGTCATTTTTAACAGATCGTACGACTCAATAGGATAGTGTATCACGGCCTTAAATGATATCGAGATACCTTGAGCTAGTGTGAAAGCTTTAGTTGAAAATGAGCGCTATTGCAGGCCAGATGTGAGTACATATATTGTGCACATTTCATCTCTCTGTCTCTTACAGTTCGTGAGTAACGGCTAATTGTTACTTTACGTTGTATAGAGACACCTGGTAGTTTTCGACATGTTGTTGTTTTTAGCATTTGTTGTTGTAGGGCATATGTAAATACATATATTGTGCGAATTTCAGCTCTATGTCTTCTACAGTTTAGCAGCTGCGGCTACTTGTTACTTTAGGTTGTATGGGGACACCTCGTAGTTTTCGACTTGTTGTTGTCTTTAGCATTTGTTGTTGTAGAACGTCTATAAATACATACACTGTGCGAATTTCAGCTTTCTCTCTTTTACGGTTCGAGAGTTATAACTAATTCTAACTTTTCGTTGTATGGGGACACCTGGTACTTTTCGATTTGTTGTTGTTTTTAGTTGGCAAGGTACAACAACATCCTGTGAACATCTCAGCTCTTTAGCTCTTACCGTTTCGGAGAATGGACGCTGTGACGAACGGACGGACGGACGTAGTAGTCTCGGTAATAGGGTTCCGTTTCACTCTGATGAGTACGGAACCCTAAAAATGGATACAAAAGTAAAATAAATTGATCTGCTGAGTGGTTTAAACGTCACTGCCAAAAAAAACATGCACCAAAAGAATGAGCCTGAGTTCGAGATCGCGTGCGTACTGATGAGAATCATCGAGGTTACGAAGCAGCTGTATGTACTTTTACATTTTAATCTTATTTAATGAATATCAATCACAAACAGTAATTGAAATAAGTAAAAGAAATTTGTTTTTTTTCAGATTTTTCTAGTGTACTCTGTCACGAGTATACAAATGAGATGGAGAATTAGAAAATTCCTCAACGAAAATAGAGGGCGGGCGGTCAATGACCATTGCCTGAGGTTTTTGTTTCTATAATTTATTTGCAAACATTGCAAGAAATTAATATGTAGTATGTACATATGACAGACTGACAGCATTTTTTTTTTTTAGAATACAAAGAAAAAACTTTAATATTTTCTTAAATATTTAAATGCATAGAAAACAACTGAAAGAAAGTATATTTACAGGTGTTCAAACACTTACCTTGAATGGATAGTATTCAGCAGAACTCATTGTGTTTGGTTTTTTGGAGGGATTGTGTGTTGGATGTCTTCAAAGAATTAACTAGAAGTAAACAAAAAAAAAAACAAAATGTTTATGCTAAATGCCATAAAATTAAACGTGATAAATTTAAAATTAAACGCAAGGAAAACTAAAAGCCCACATACATATGTATGTATGTATGTATTTGACCACATCATTCGCTTTCAATTTAGTCTGAACACTTTTTTTTGGATAATTTTTAAGTATCTTATATTAAATTATTGCAATATGTTTGCTCTTCCTAAGAAAATGAGAAGAGAGAAAACATTGGGCCTTGCATGCAGAGCGCCCTCATTTCTCATCTTACATGCGATCAGGGCTGCCAGATTTGACGATTTATCGTCATTTTGCCGATTTTGGGTTTCGAAATCAACAAAGTGCCGATTTCCTGACTTACAATATGTTTGTTACCTTTTGAAATGATTAAAGAATTTCAAAATTTCAATCGCGGAAACGAATTGCAAAATTTAAAAAAATTATAAAAAAGCGAGAAAAATTATAATAAAGAGAGAAAATCCCAGCATTTTCTACTATATGAAGATTTATTCAAAATATGTATAACAATATCGTATTCTTATACCCATGTAGGGGGACTCTTCAGGTCAAGTCAATTTAAATTAACTGAAAACGTAGGAATTCTGTAGAACATTTGTCTATTGAAGGTATTCCTTATTCCAGAAAATATTTAAAAGTAAACAACACAAATGAGACAGGCTTAATAAAAGTGTTAAATAAATATACTTGTAAAGTACTTAAGCGTTTAAAAATGTAATACATAGATATAAACAAGCCTATTTTTATTTTTGTACACATCTACATGTACATTAGGGTAGGTCGATTTAGCAATCGATTTTTCGATAACTCTTGGTATGAGGAAAAAAGTTCAACTACTACATATTAAAAAAAACAATTTTCGATGCGATCCCTTAGGTGGCGTGGTACGCGTTCGGTGAAATACAAAATACAAATAAATACTTTTTATTCCATGTATTTAAAATACAAAATACTGCATTCTAAAAGCAAGTACAGTTTAAAATACAAAATACAGTGTAACAAAAATATGTATTTTAACCAAACAAGTTTTTATTTCCATTCACAAACACCAGCTTTTCAAATCTGGCATCAGACAAACAACCTCTTGACGGCGAATGAATAAAACCAACTAACGACAAAATCTCAATGATTTCTTATCAGAAAACGATATTTTATTGAAAGTGAAGTAACGAAATTAAGAATGAAGTAGCAATGAAAAATATACATATGTACATATATGTATATAGTCTATCCAAGAAGTCAACATCTGATTGATATTTTTTTTTTCGTCTTGTTTTAGATTAAAATGTCAAACGCTGTTTTTTCCTTGTACAGTATTTTTCGGTTAATTGACCCTACGGTTAATTGGTTTCCACGCTTAATTGAACCACATGATCGGGCAAAAAAATATTGCATACGAACACCATGTGAATTTCCTCGGATAATTGAACCCGGTTAATTGATTTTCCCGCTTAATTCGTTCAAAATTCATGTCATCAAAAATAAATTTCCTCTTACTTTTACCCGGTTAATTGCATTGAAAAATAATCTGGCATTTTTGCACATACATACATACATATTTGACATCATTTGTGAAAAACACTGGGTGGCATCTCTACTATACACATACATATATGTACATTTTTTCGTTTAAGGTAAAAAAAAATTATTTTGAAAAACTTAAAGTGCACATATGCGATTTCTTTTAATTCATTAGTACATAGTTCCAATTATGCGTGATTTCTGTAATTGAACAAACTGTTCAATTAAATAAGGTTCTTGTAATTGAACGAGTTGTTCAATTAAACGGGTATCGGCTAATTGGTTCCCCGGTTAATTGAACAAAAAATTGTGCAAATTTTGATGTGCAATTAACCGAAAAATACTGTATTTTATTTCTTCATTATTTAACTTTCTGACAGCTTAGCGACTTCAATTGCGTTTACTTTACACAGGTACTTTGCGTTTGGTAATTAAATTGTAGTATTGTAATTTTTTGGAAATAAAACGGTAGCAACATTTTCCGTTTTTAATTGATGTATGAATTTAATCATTTTTAGCACATATTTTTTGACATAAATTAAAAATGAATTTGTAAAATTGTTGAGAGCACAAGTATTTGAAATACAAAATACTCAAGCTAAATACATTCATGAGATGTATTTAAAATACATACAGTCAAAGCCCGGTATAGCGAATACTCAGTTTAACGAATATCCGATATAACGAATGGCGAAATTTTTACATTAACTGCCTTGTATAGCGAATGACAAAAACAAAAAGAATCTCGATTTAACGAATGACAAAGCAAAATACATTAAAAAATCGTAAGATTGTGGGTGTTTTTGGCTTCTTTGCTTTGTATTGAAGGAACGCGTGTGATGCGTTGCGTTTTTCCTTAAAATTTCAGTAGTTTTGTTTGGTTCATTGTGAAAACGAGATGCCGATTTCTTAAGACATTAATAATATGAATGAAATGTAATAATAAACCTACACATGTTAATAGCATCCAAATATAAGTATATATGTATATGCACCTATGTACATTTATGATTTTTAATGCATTTACATATTAAAAATAAAAACAATTCCTACATAAATGTTAAAATATCAATTAAAGTTTTAAGTTTTCAATACAATTAAATTTTGATGTTTTTAAAACTGCGGACCACCGTCTTTTATAAAATTTTAAGATAAAAAAATCACTGTTCGATATAACGAATATCTCAGTATAACGAAAGGTCTGAACATTATATCATTCGTTAAACCGGGCTTTGACTGTATTTGTATTTTAAATACGTATATATATACATGTATTTCAAATACTTCCCAAACCTGCACACAAACGAGTAACGTGGCTATGAGTATCAATCCCTTAATTCGGCCATTATTTTATTTTTTTTTTTTTTTGTTTTTATAAATTTAGCATGAATTATAATCAAGTTTGTAATACATTTATATTAAATTACTTTTTCAGGCTCAAGTTCAACCCTTGGGTTTTCACTACTTTTTAATCAATATCAATTAAGTATTAAGTTTGTGTATTTTACGTTAACTTTATATTATGATTTTCTGTCTGTGTAGAAAGAGAAAAAAGTACAAACATGAAATAATGATTTTGTTTCGATTGATTAATGTTTTGTCTAACAAAATTATTATACATAGGTACATATTTATGTTTGTGTTTTGTGCATGATGTCATCATATTTCAAAACGTAATTTTTTCTACCTTATTGAAGAATATTTTTGTAAATATTTACAATATTAAAAATAAATACACAATTTGACTCTTTTACATATTAAATACATATGAATATTTGAGCATAATTTCTCTCTTTCATGGATTTTTGATTTACGAAATATCGTACTACATATTTATGTACATATTTTCATATGTACATATCTTCATATGTAAGCAACTCCCACTAATTTACTACCAACCGTCTGCAATTGTCTACTGGTGGATATAACATGTACATACCTGCATACTAATGTATGCATTCATATTACGTAAAATAAGCGCCCATACAAACTATTTTGGTGATTTTGCAAACATGTACATTCGTTTATATACATATGTATATAAAGAGCATAAATGTAGTCCGCAACTTTTAAACATACATACATACATACATACATACATACATATGTAAGTATGTATGTATGCATCTACATATTTGCACACTGTATTCGAAAGCTTTCACTTTCCTTTCATGAACGACATTCACTTTGAATCCTAACAAAATACACATTTTATTAACTCCACACATATTGCTCCTTTATTGCAACATAGTCATATCTCGAAAAATCTATATTCTAAACTTTCTTAAGAAAAATTGTTCCTTTATACATTATTTATCTGTAAAAACTGTATATCTCAAATTGAAGAGAAATTATAGCAAAAATGTTTACCTACCATTTTATAGAGCTCTTATGTATAGAAAGCTTTAGCCGTATTTTGGCATATTCATTTTAAACGATTTTTAAGATAAAGTATTATCTAATAATTTTTCTACGTCTTGACTCAGTTATAGTTAAAAAGGTTTTATCCACTCATATTAGGTCTGTTCCTTTACTCTACTTTGGGACCGCCGGCAACCCAATGTTCACCGAAAGCTTTCCCGTACTCGGAATTTACATATGTAGATGAGAGCGGTTTTGAGAGAATAGAACTTTTCGTCTTACTGCAAGAAACAGCAGGTAATTTCTCTTCGTGATAGAAAGTTTGATCCCGTACTTTTTATGCAAAGTTCTGTAAAATGAGAGCAATCAAGAGAATTTCCCACAATAATAGACAAAACTGTACAAAAGTACGGAAACGTTGAATACACACAAAAAATCGCAAAAAATCTGGTTTATTCTTTGCGTTCTTCGCAAAAACGCGCTAATATGGCAACTCGGTATTGTATTAAACGCTTTTGGTGAACATCGATATTTTTAGGGTTCCGTACTCATCAGAGTGAAACGGAACCCTACTACCGAGACTACGTCCGTCCGTCCGTCACAGCGTCCATTCTCTGAAACGGTAAGAGCTAAAGAGCTGAAATGTTCACAGGATGTTGTTGTACCTTGCCGCTACAACAACAAATACTAAAAACAATAAAGCGAAAAACACCAGGTGTCCCCATACAACGAAAAGTTACAACATTCGAACCGTAAAAGATAGAAAGCTGAAATTCGCACAGTGTATGTATTTATAGATTTTCTACAACAACAACTGCTAAAGACAACAACAAGTCGAAAACTACCAGGTGTCCCCATACAACCTAAAGTAACTATTAGCCGTAGCTGCTAAACTGTAAAAGACAGAGAGCTGAAATTCGCACAATATATGCACCCACATATGGCCTACAATAACAAATTCTAAAAACAACAACAAGTCGAAAACTGCCAGGTATCCCTATACAACGTAAAGTAACAATTAACCGTTATTCTCGAACCGTGAGAGAGAGAGAGAGAGAGAGAAGGATGAAATTTGCTTAATATATGTATTCACATATGCTCCACAACAACAAATGCTAAAAACAACAACAACTGTAAAACTATCAGGTATCCCTTTACAACGTAGAGTAACAGCTATAACTCTCGAACCGTAAGAGATAGAGCGCCGAAATTCGCACAGTGTCTGTATTCCCAGATGCCTTACAACAACAAATGACAACAACAACAAGTCGAAAACTACTAGGTGTCCCCATACAACGTAAAGGAAGCTGTAAGAGACAGAGAGATGAAATTTATACAATATATGTATTCACATATGCCATTCTATACATACATTATACATATGTATGTGCGGAACCCTAAGTGTGCGAGCCAGCCTCGTAATTTGACTGAATTTATTTGTTATTGAATCGATATGAATGACATCTTTTGACATATTCTATAAAACGCGGTGAACAAACAATTGCTTCATTTCCATTCGACACAATTTTCAGCGCGTTTACAACAAAATTGCTGTGCAAGAAATAGAGAATGTAAGTATACTAAGCATTAAATGCAATGCATAATAATTTATCAATATTTTTAGGTTGAACAAGCAAACCACACCCGAACACTTTAAAGCATTGGTGGAATTTATTTACATAGGAAGAGATGTCACAGAATAATCTGTGGGATGAAATGTGTAAACAAGTATGTTTTAGCACTCACATTGTGTCATCCATTTCAAATAAATCCATTCTATTGCACCTAACTGTGCACCCTACATTAGAGCGTAAGACGCTTTTTATCTGTCAAAAATCCTCATGCCTCTACAAAATGTATGAATCAAATCGAAATAATGCGGCGTCAACGTTTTGTAATTGGTAAATTTGATTTTGACAGAGCGTAAAAAGTGAAGTTGGCTGCAAAAAAGTTTTCTAAATTGTGTTCGTTATTGTTTTTCAAGTAATACCAATACAGCTGCTTTCCACTCAATTTCTATTTAGTGATTTTATGGAAAAAGGTAAGTAAACACTACTGTTTCTGGCACAACGTTGACGTCGTTGTGTAGGTTACTCAATAAAGCGTAAAAGCAAGGCGCTAAATTACGTTGCGTCTTACGCTCTAATTTAGGGTGCACTGTTACAGTGTTTTTAATACTCGCCGAAGATAATTTTCTTCAATTTCATTTAAAAATAAGCCACTGAATCCATTATTTTGTTTTGTTTGCAACTTTATTTTGCAAGTGATTACAAAAACAAAAATCTGTCGGCGTCGAGCCGTCGAAAGTGAACATTCGACGGTAACGCGAGAAGAGAAGCGCGTATTTTAGAATAACCCTGAACAATATTTGGCATATTTTGATGATGTAATGAAAATTGAACATTAATTTTGGGAAAACTAAATGTTTTTCTGTACGCATTTAGATTTTAAAGTGCTTTGCAGGTACTTTTATGTAAAATATTAATTGAAAAACCTTAAAATTGTTATGTTGGTTGATTCAGAGGAAGTTTGTTTGTTTGTTGTTGCTTACTTTTTGTAACAGCTTGTTTAACTACTTGCCCAAACTAGCGCGAAGAAAATTTGCAGGCTGTTTCGTGCAAGAACAAGAATATTTCTCTTTCAAAAGCTCTCTCACTTGCACGAACTTTGGTTACACATAGTTAAGCAATCAGCTGCTTTAAAAAACTAACAACAACACACAAAATAGTTCATGTAAATCAATCCATGTAACAAAAATTATCTGCAAAAGATTTGAAGTATACCCGCCAGGTCCATCGATGTCGTGTGACATCGTGGACTCGTTAGGTATACATATATAGAAAACAATAACAATTTTTAAAAATTTTTTGCTGCATTCAGTGTTTTTGTTTACGAGATGTCGAGTGACATCGTAGGCCTGGCACCAAGTCTTTTCATAAAAACATTTAATTTTCCCAACATTTATGTTTTAATTTCTATCACAGCATCACAACATATCATCATACTTTTTCGTCTACAAATTTGGCTTTTTGCATTCCCGTAATTTTGTTCAGTTTCATTTCTTTTTGCGCAAATTTATTCTTGCTCTCTGCACGAACCCCAAAAAAAAAATGAAGAAACAGATATTGTGCTGAAAACTTGAACCTCATTTGTTTTATTTGTTTTTATTTTTTTGAGATATGACTACGTAGCAATAAATACAAAACAAAGCGATATGTATTTCAAAATATAAATCATGTTTATAGATGTGAATGCACAAAATTGCGAATAGATATTTGTACATATACATACATACAGACTTACATACATATATACGGTATGTATATAAAACACCTTGAACTTTCTAGAACAAACACAACATTTAGCACACCAACAACAATTTAGAGAAAATAAATACTAAAAAAATTTAATACCTGTTTTAGATAAAATTTAATGTTTAAATTTCTTTTTATTAAATTGCCTGCTTTTTTATAACCCATTTGTTGACATTTTATTGACACTGCAACAAAAATACGAAAAGTGTTTCTTTCACACAAGGAAAGAAGTTATTGAATGGAAATGACTGACGCCTATTCTTTTGCATATACATATGTATGTAGGTATACAATATGTATGTATGTATTAGGTTTTCTTGCACCGACTACAAAACCACATTTCTGATTATCTTTTGCTATTTTTTGGAATAGCGACCTTAAAGCTAATGTTACATAACACACTTTGTACGCGTCGACGCGTTTCATGCGTTTTACCTTCCTAACTATAGTTGATTTGGAAAAGTGTCGTATTTTTTGCAAATCAAGACATCATTTTTCTTTAACGCATGACTTACGGCGCAAAAAAACACCAACTGCAGAAGGGTGGAATGTTTATAAACTTTTCCACGTCGCAAAAGTATTTATCGATAACGCAGAGAGTAGACACATTTTGGGCTATCAAAAACATCTGAATTTTTCTTATGACGCTTGCGACGCGTACAAAAGTCGATATACTTAACCACGTTACCATCGCAGTGGCGTGGTAGGCTTAGGCAAACGAAAGTGACCAATTCTTCGCTACCAATCTTGTATACGCCTAAATAAAATTTAGCCAGGTACGAGAGGTGTTCCGTACTACCGTCCAATAGCCATAGGCAATTTTGCTTTGCAGACAAAGAACTGATCGCGTTCAAAACGTCCAAATCTGTTGAAAATTTATGGAGTTACACAAATTATTCCCCCTGGGTGGATCCCAGGCACAATCTATTTTTTGCCAGAAATTATTGAAGTACAGTTTTAAGTAAAAAGGAGTAGTTACAACATGATCCGATGCAAGGCGAATCCATTTTTCCACGATTTTTATCGTCTGAGTTGTCAAAGCTGGTGGCAAACGACAACAAAACGTATGACGTCTCGAGAGAAATTGTTGAAGCGTATTGAATTGCGACCACCTGTAATTGATCCGATTTGAGGAGTAGTCCCGATACACACAAAAAAATCTGTGGGTAAAACAAACCAATTTTGTGAATTTGAATTGTACCAACCAACGCAAAAAGTAAATCTAACAATTGTTATTGCACAATTTTTATGACTAGCATAAGAAAAACACTTCTTTGGCTTGCCACAACCCGGATTCGAACATAGAACCTCTTAATGTAGACCGAGCGCTCAACCAACCACTCCGCCATCGCAATACTTTAAAAGAAAAACACTCACATGCAGTTTAGAGACAAAATTCTATTGCTATGTACATATTCAATAGTACTTTTACTATTCAGAATGCTACTTAACAATTTGTTGTGGTAAATTTTCTTTTGAATCAAGGCTACTTTTTACGTAACCTCGGTTCAAAGTAGCATTGTCAAATCCAGGAACAAATGCTTGCCAAAGAGCTCTTGAATTAGAATGGTTGCGTATGATGTTAAGTTATGGCGGATTCAAGGCACAGAAATTAGGTTCCTCCCTAAAACGAAATTCTGTTTGAGAGCTTTAAGGGTCAACCTATCGGCCTGGAGGAGTAAAGCTTAGTTTAGACGATATGTTGAATCAGCATATTTATGCTGAAAATTTTGTTTAAGTGCCATCATATCGTGTAAACGCAAAATCTTTACCAGCATACGTATGTTTAACAACGTTTGCAAACAATTTGTTAACAACACCAACAAATATATGTTGGCAATTTTAGCATATCGTGTGAACAGTATGTTTTTAGTATTTGACTAATTTCCTGCGTATGCTAGCTGATATGTCATTTGTTGAAAATGCTGTTTAAGCTTTTCAGCATATACATAACTAATTTGTATGCACATTTGCCGAATGGCTTTGTTGAGCCGCCGACAATTTTCGTTTATGTAAATATACATACATATATCTTCTTCAAAATTTGCAAAGAAGCACAAACGTAATGAAATGAAATTTAATGAATAAATTGCTCTCAAATTAAAAAACAATAAATAACTCAAGGCGAATTCATACCAGGTGGTTGCAAGGGAATTTGCAAAATGAAAAAAATACATGTATTTCATTACATATACCTATTTCAAAGTGAACAAACAGCTAGAAGCCAAAATAATCACCTGTGTTTCAAGTCCAACAATCAACGGCAAGGCGTTGATTACATTGCATACATCCGGATTTCAACCGCCGCCCCACATTTGTTTTCAGCGGCTGCCACGATGAAAATTAATTGGCACAGATCTTCGAACGTCTTATAATTCTTTGTATAATTTTGCACAAAAACCTTCATCTGCCCGCCGTTCTACCCATTTTCATTTCCAAACTTGGCTTTTTTTTCCTTTTACTTCACTTTCATCACTATCAAAAACAAGGACTGCACAAGCAATAGCAAGCGATATTTCTTCCGAAGACATTTTTTTTTTATATTAAAAACAAGAATTTTCTGCAATAACGCGTTGTATAAATAGAAAGTAGTATCAAACTTATTTTACAAGCAAATGTTTATACGATTCAGCATACATATCGCCATGTAATTATCAACATATCGTATAAAAACAAAAAGTGTATGCTAACTCTTATGTTGACATTCCATTTGCTGAAATATGTTGAATTAAAAAATTTGGTAGTTTCAGCATATAGTGTAAACACCTAGCATATGATATGTGATGACATATGCATTTGATGTTATTTTTAATCATACAGTTGTTAGCATATACATATATGCTGATTCAACATATCGTCTAAACTAAGCTTAACGTTGCAAAGTGTGGGTCGCTTCAGACAAGGCAAGCAACTTGATTGCTTCAGAACTTGATTGGGGGACAGATGAATTTTGTTTTCCATAGATGACAGCGCAATTCAAATAAATTCCAGAGGGCAAAAGCATTTGGCAAACTTTCTCTGGTTATAAAAAGTTAAAGACCTCTCAAGTAAATCGGCCTTCTTTCTCAAAAGCTTCTGTATTCGTGATTTGAATTCTACACTTATCAACTACACACATACATACTTTGTGTGTAGATTGCTTTTTCTAAAAGTCTCTGTTAAATAGTTTCTTATGGTTTTCTCAACAAGTGCACTTTGTTCTTGATTTAAAAGAATCTGTAAAATGACTTGAATTGATAGAAAATGTAATTAAGAGCATTTTATTTATAACAAATTACTCAGCTAGTAGTAGTAAATTAACAATAACTGCCGAGAGGAGGTTTTATTGAAATATTGAAAGCAAATAAATAAATACATTTTTTTGTTTTCATGACTCATCCTGATATTTTGTTTAAATAAAATGTTTGGTTTAATACAAATTTAGCATAAAAACAAGTTATTAAGATCTAATTTCTATTATCAGTCTAATTTCCGTATTCGATATCGAGCTGATTTGATTTGATCAAAATTATATGATTTGGGAATTCGGTTTTTCAAAACCGAGCACAAGGATATTTTATGTTCTACCAAGGACATACCTTGATGCCAAAACTACTGCATAACTACAACAAACACAAACATTTCATGCATGATACAACTAATAAGGTAGCCTCATCAGCTAAACCGATAATCATCTGTATACTTTAGGTTGTCAAGAGAATGCAGAGATAAAAGGCAGCCAAAACAAGATAGCGAATCCGCGTAAGCTTTCTTTATCTTTCTTCTGTAAATGTAGAAGTGGCATCTTTTTGACAGTTTGCAGAAGTTGTACAAAAACAAAATGCATGTTATTTTTATTGAAGTTGTTCTTATTGTAGCGAAAAGGTTACCTTATTAGTTGTATCATGATTTCATGCATTTTGTTGCTAGAAATACTGTAACTCTGTCAGCCATTTGTTCGCGTTTGTGTGTCTGTGTTGTAAATTTTGACAGTTCTTCAGGCTAGAAGAAGTAGTCAGCTGGGCTTGTAAGGTTACCTGGCATCGAGATACCTTGGTCTATATTTAATATAATTTTCCACTCTATCACTGTGTTGTTCTGTTGGTTGTGGAATACATTTTATATGCTCTTTGCTGTTATTGTGTCAGTGATAACAACGGTTTCAAACTTTTCGCCGGGCCCAGCAATTTTAAAGCATTAATTTCATTTTATAGTGAACTATATGATTTACAATTGTTAATAATTTTATCGGGCTTTCTAGTTCAGTTTTTACTTCCTCAAAACTGAGAAAGACGTTTTTTTTTTTGTGATAAAATTGGAAGAGATTTTGATGACAACAATCAAAATGGCAGCAGATTGGATGTTGCTGAGAGAACATGGAATATATTCCAATCAACAGAAAACAACAGTGATAAAAAAGTGGAAATCTGAAGTAGCCCCAACCAATAAGTCTTCAACTTTACTTTTCTTGTCTTCTTTAAAAATCTTGATCACCACAATTTCTTTCTCAATTTCGAGGAAGTAAATATTGAAAATATTTTAGTTTCATTGACTAGAAATTTATTTTCAGTTGAATATAGAGCCGGTTTCAAAGCTACTGATTGCAGCAACATCTAAAATTATATTTTTGTTTTCAGTGCAATTGTGTGAACGACTGAAAATGACGTCTCGAGAGAAAATGTTGAAGCGAATTGAATTGCGACCACCTGTACTTGATTCGCCTTGGGTGGTCGCAATTCAATTCGCTTCACATTTTCTCTCGAGACGTCACAAGTTTTGTTGTCATTTTCTATCGGCTTCGACAACTCAGAAGATAAAATCATGGAAAAATGTTGAAGCGAATCGGTATCCGGGCACCTGTAATGGATTCGCCTTGACTAAAGCCGACCCCAAAGCACATTTACTAGAAACAAAAAGTAGGAAAAACCATGATACAACTAACAAGGTAACCTTTTCGCTACAATAAGAACAACTTCAATAAAAATAGCATGCATTTTGTTTTTGTACAACTTATGCAAACTGTCATTCTACATTTGCAGAAGAGAGATGCACTGAGCTTACGCGGATTAGCTATCTCGTTTTGGCTGCCTTTTATATCTGCAATCTCTTGACAACTTAAAGTAGTCAGATGATTAACGGTTTAGCTGACGAGGCTACCTTGTTAATTGTATCATGGGAAAAACTGCTGTCAATGGCTACAACTAAGGCGAATCAAGTACAGGTGGTCGGAATTCAATTCGCTTCAACATTTTCTCTCGAGTTGTTATAGATTTTGTTGTCGTTTGCTATCAGCTTTGACAACTCACAAGATAAAATCTTGGAAAAATGTTGAAGCGATTTGGGATGCGGGCACCTGTAATGGCTTCACCTTGGCTACAACTACAAAATCAACCTGAGCTTTTCTTGGAAAAATTACACTTTGTTTAACTTTTGACACGATCTTATGGGCAAACAACGAGCAACTCTTCTAGTGAATTTACATACTAAATTCGAATGTATGCCATGGGACCTTAATTTAAGTCTAGTTTAATACCATTTGTATTTGAGTTTATTTGATTTGCACTTGAGTTAAATCTTATGCTATATATTGTGACATATGTATGTCCAGAAAAATATGACCTGCAAGAAATAGCTGATAGTAACTGACACATTAACAACTTAAGTACTAACACATGCAAAGCAATTTTATAGCTTTCAGCGTTGCCACTACAGTATATTTTTTTTAGTATATTGATTTTCCCGTATTAATTTCGTAATGTCATTTGGAACTACATACGTTTATGCATTAGTGTTTTTATAGGTTCATTTGTCTTTTTTTCTTTGAAAAACATGGTGCTGCGGAAGTTTTTTCCATATGATTCAGTTTTCTATTGTTAGAACTGCTCGTGACTACTGTTTTTCGTTTAATTTTATTTAAATGTATCTCTAAAATAGTTTATTCTATTCGCTCTGAATTGTTTTTGAAAATTTTCGAAAAACTCTGTATTTATTTAATAATAAAGAAATTAGTAACGATTTATGTAATTTTGTAGATATTTAAAATAAAAAAGAAATTTCGAATGATCACTTTGCTGAGGTGGTAACGCTGGTTTAAAAAAAAGCAAATGTACACGAATCTTTACATCAGTTTTTTTTTTATTTTGCCCTTAAGAAAATCATAGAAACCCTGATGTATGAACCCATCAGCAATGTCGCTCACATGATGCATCAAATGACCGACACTATTCTTGCTGGGTATTTATGTATGTAGGTATGAAAGCATGTACATACATAAATTATTCTTAGTTATTTCGTTTAAAATAGTCTCTGAAAATGTAAGTACAATTTAATTGTTACGGCATTCGACAAATCAGCATTTAGAAAAAAAAAACTCCCAGCCGAGGAGGCAGCAAAAGCCGGTTGAAAAAAGCTCTGGTAACGATTTTCATCGGCTCCCTGGAAGAAACTCGTAGACAGTGAGTCAAAATGGCCGTATATTTGAATTAATTCCGTCATAAATTTTTGTTACTCAATTATTTTTGCAGTGTCGTGCAATCACGTCGTTGTTTTCAATTTTCAAGAAATAAGGTCACATGAACTTATTGCAACAAGCCGACGAAATTGTTACATTGATTGCATCGACAATGGGAGCCCGGCTTAAGGCACACTAAAATACCCACACATAAATCAGTAAAACTTTTCAAAAGTAGTTTAGAAATTTAACACAAAAAAAAAACTAATCTAAACTTTTAAGCTGAGACTTGAAATCAAAACTTTCTAGAGACGCTTTTATAAATACATATGTACATACGTACATACATACATGTACATAGATCAAGTTTTAGAAGTAAAAAACCGGTTAGAAAAAATACTGAAATTAAAGTTAAATACGTTGCTAAAGAAAAGGTGGGATAAAACTATAGAGATACGACGAGGTTTTTGTTTTATTGCCAGAGAGAATAAATAGTTGTTTATGTGAAAAATATAAACTGGTGATGTCATCTTAAATTTAGTCATTGAGATTCTAAAGAAATATTTGTATGTATGTATTACTTTTAAAAACATTGTACATTTTTCCTTTTTTTAAACAAACACAATTGCTTTTTTAAACAAAAAAAAAAGCTTAATTCTTATTATTTATGTTTAATATCTCTTCGAGTAAATGCCGCGCCCAACCAAAATTGTAAAAAAATATATAAGATCAATTGCAGTATTTAAACATTTTTGCACTTGTTTTGTATGATTTTTTTTTTCTTCTAGATTCCATTCAGTTTCATGTACATATGTATTTTCTTTTTCTAGTGGGTACATATTTTAAGGTTTATTTTGTTGTTGCCTTTTTTACACTTTAAACAAAAAACACTATCTGTTCACTAAAACAAAATCAATACCAAAGCGCACAATTTTTCTTTTTTTTTATATAAAAAGTAAAAAATAAAATTTATTTACCAGTTAATGTCAAGCAAAAGCGTTGTATCGACGTTGAAATTTGTTATGAGACTGAAACGATTTTCTCTTCTACAACGATTTTTATTATTTCTTGAAAGTTTTGAGTATCAAAAGAGGCCACCGACCAAATGGAAACAGAATATAAAAAAAAAAAACAACAGCTTTAAACACAAACAATACAATGCCGGTCTGTATGATAATTTAAAAAAAAAAAAAGTTTGTTTGATTTTGTGTTTTGTGTAATTGGTATTTAGTACAAGTTTTTATTTATGTATTTCATTTGCGTACGTACATTCGCTTGCTTTTACTTCAACAACAAACACGGTGGTGCGGTGCCGGTGCCGGTGTGTAGTTGGTTGTTACATGACGTCATTATACTGAGTGTGTGCTCGTATCCGCAAATTGGCAGCTCCTTAAAGTGGAACAAAAATTTTTATGCACAAAATTCAGAGAAGAGCACAAAATTGCCATACATTTCAACATCATCAGAGAATAAACGGGAAAAAAACAAACAAAAAAAAATAATTCGTAAGAGGGAGGGCTGAAACAAGTCTATTTCGTTGGGGAAAATATAAAAGCGATTTTGTTATTGTTACTGTATTTTTTTTTTGTTTTTTTTGTTATTTGTACAAAATTTTAGTGTTGGGTTTGTTTGGCTTTTTAAATGTTTGTTTTATGCAAAAAAGTATTGTATGTATGTAGTATGCCAGAATACTTTCATTTTCCATTTTCCTTCCCTCCACACTCCCTTTTTACTGTAGGAAAATGTGAGTCATTTTCATGTTACATACCTACATACATATGTACATATGTATGTACCTATGTATGTATTTAAAATTGTAGTGCTTTTTTACAAGAATTTTTAATTTATCATTCCACTTTCTATATTTATAACCTGTGTTTCGTAAATAGGTTTTGACCCTTTTGGAATGACTCAGCGCCCTTTTAAGGCAATTGATGTTAATGTTAAGTCCCCTGCAGTACCTATTTCATGAAAACATTAAACAGAGACAAGTCCCATGATGACAAACATTAACGTTCGCCAAAATTTTAAATAAGAAAAAATACACTTAGAGATTATAGGGTAAAAGTTATGGGGTTCCGCATTCATAAAGTGAAAATGTAGCCCTATTACTGAGAATTCTCCGAAACAGCAAGAGCCAGAGGACGGAAATTTTCACAGGATATGTATATAGCTATGTACATACATACACAGTTACTTGACCGCTACAACTACGAATACTTAAAATATAAAAATTAAAGTAACAGTAATGCCAACTTAAAGTTCTATACATCGAAAAAAAAACCCTTTACATATACCAAAAAAGGTTAAAAAATGCCTGAAATCTTACTAAAAACAATCAGACAGGTGTCTGGTATTTTTTTGAAATTATGAATTTTAGAGGGATAGAAAACGGGTAAAATCGGTATCCCCGGAATTTTTAACTTGGCACAAAAATTAAAAAAATACACGTATGAGTATCACAAAACTAAATTGGCACGTGTCTGGTACTGTTTTGAAATTTTTAACACTAACGGGATAAAATGGGTGAAAACTACATTTTGGTACTTTTTTGAATTTCATTTGTCTATAAAACAGGAACAGGAAAAAAGTAAAAACTGAATTAAGCTCCGCTTTAAAATATCTCAAAAACGCTTTCTTACTTTTTAAATTCGGTCATTTAGGGGTTAAAAAGGGAAAAAATCGGTAATTCTGTATCTCCGAGCCTAAAAGAAGTACAAAAAAAAGCTCAATAAAGTCCTGAAAGCTTACTAAAAACAATCGGACAGGTGTGTGATACTTTTTTCAAATTCTGAATTTTCGGGAAATAAAAGAAGTGAAAACAGAATTTTGGTACCTTATAAATTGCACAGACGGGTGGGGGCAGAAAAAATAATTAGACTCTTAAGAGAGAAAAAAATTCCGAATAGACAATGCCATTTTTTTTTACTTTTTTAACATTTAGGGGTAAAAACGGGCAAAACCTTTAATTCTGTATTTCCGGAACCCAATGCAAGCGGCAGTAAAATTCTAAAAGGGCTTGAAACCCTAATGCAAATTTCAAAATTCCAAGCAAATCTCGGGGTACCCGGTACTGAAGAGTTAAGATGCGAAACACATTGCGATTTCAAAATCCTCATCGTAAAAGGAAGCGACATGATTATTAGAGTAGTGAACGCTGAAACCGAAGAAAAACATTTTTGACATTGCACTTTCTTGAACAGCCATTGTTGCATAAATTGAAATATCATATTCAAGTTTTTCATAAATTTTACATACAAAAATCTTTGGAATTATGACAGTGAAGGTGGTACATATACAAATATGGCTAAAAAAAATTATTGATGATAAGGAAATAAATGTTCTGATTTAAAATCAAATAGTAGCAGATCGGATGTTGGTGAGAGAACATAAAATATATTCCAATCACAGTGATAAAAAGGAAAGCTGATCAATAAATTTAAATATAGACAGTTAGTAATGAAGAGCTATAGCTCTTCATTACTGATTTCATATATAATGGATCATGGCCTGGGTTCAAAGCAATTTGGGTGCTGATGAGCGTCGTGGTGGACGTGAAGTAGCCATGGTATGTACCCCAGCCAGCTAATTAGTCTTCAGTTTTACTTTTCTTGTCTTCTTTAAAAATGTTGATCACTAAAATTGTATCACACAAAAAAATCCTTCTCAATGTTGAGGAAGTAAAGAACGCACTCAAGCCCAATAAAACTACATATTAACAATTGAACAAATTGAAGAAATATTAATCATCGAAAATCACTTTGTTTTTCAAAATATTCCCCCATGAAGATCTATTATAGACTTTTGCAGGCGTTTGAACCAATTGTCGATGCACTTTTGCCACTCTGATTGAGGTATCTGCAAAACATGCATTCTGAATGCAGCGACCGCTTCTTCAGGTATCGAAAAACGTTGACCTCTCACTTTGTTTTTTACGTACGGGAATAAAAAGAAGTCATTCGGTGCCAATTCCAAACTCGAACGGCGAACGGCTCATCAAATCGATATTTTGGGTGCTCAAAAATACTGTTGTTTGAGCCGATGTGTGAGTGATCGCATTGTCGTGGCGAAGAGTGATCCGTCTCCGACGGTTGCTTTTCTTAGAAGACAACTGGCAAACAAATCGTTATGTATCACTCACAATTGACTGTTCTGCGTTGTTCTGGTGGTACCGTTCCGACATGTCCAGTTTTTCCGAAAAAAAAACACACGACCATTTGCTTGGAAGTGCTTTATGAGCGAATAACCTTTGTTGGATTTTACTCACCTTGACACACTCGACTGCTGTTTACTTTCGGGCTCATACCAGTAAATACACGATTTATCAGCTGTCACGATGTCATAGACGTATTTCGAAACACCGTGATGATATTTTTTGAGCATTTTTTCGACCAATCGACACGAGCCTCTCTTTTGAGCGATTGACAAATTGTGTGGGATCCAACGCGAACAAATTTTTTCAACAGTTAAATGTTTATGCAATATTGAATGTATGGTGATCCCACTAATGCCTAATAGCCTAAGCAGACGGCAGAGTTAATTTGCATTAACAGTTCACTAATTTGAATTGACATTTTACGGTGACAGACGACAGTTTCTGTATTTAGTAAACAGCTGTTGTTTGCTTTTGATTTTTTGTTTTGGTATTTAAAATATTTTCTTAGAGTTTTTTTTTTGCACATAAAATGTATAAAAACCAGAGCATAAAATTATCAGCTATGCTGTTGATGGGAAATCAACATTTATTTTCAAGAAAGTTAAAATTTCTTTTGATGCAACTGATCCATAAATAAAACAGTTTACCTTTTTTGTCCGTGACTCCATTTTATCTATTCACAATAGTAAACAAAATATCAACAGCTGATGGATTTCGACGGTGCTGCCATATTAGGTAACTGAATTTAGTATAAATGCAGTTTGATTTTGTGCATTTATGACAGAGCTAAACTCACATTCGAATGTAGATAATGCACGAGTAAATGCGCAAAATGGTTACTAATGCATATGTATTAACGCTGTCTGTCTAGGCTATAAGGTTGTCTCAATCTGACGATGGGTCACCTGATGATCTTGCAATATTAGTTCGCGCACAGCATCAATCGTTTTCGGAACCACAATAGATTTTGGACGACCTTCGTAAAATTGATCTTGGAGTGAACTACGACCACGAATATGAATTCATTATACCATCGATAAACACTGGTCCTTGATGGCGCTGCATTGCCACAAATTTTATTAATTTCATCCATGCACTGTTGCTGAGCTGTTAAAAATAATCGCACGAAAATGTTCACGATTTAATTCCATTTTCCATTCCGAGATGAATGTTTTAAGTTACTGTAAACAATGCAAATAGCGCTCGTATGTCAAAACGTTCTGAGTACGTACTATAACCTCAAAAATGTTCAACTTTACGATAGAGCTGTCAGTTGCCAAATTGCATCACTAGGCTTGTTTAATTGTTGTGGGAAGATGGAAACATTTTTGCAAATCGATGAAAGATGTAGGATGTATGTCAGTGTAAAAAGGATATTAGGTTTTAAAATGCTTTGCAGGCATTTTTATATGAAATACTAATTGAAAAACATCAAAATTATTGTTATATTGGTTGAACTGTTTTTTTTTTTGCTATTGCATACTTTTTGTTTCACTTTTTGTACAAACTCGCCCGAAGAAAAAGTGCAGGTAGAACAAATATATTTTTCTCTCAAAAGCCCCCTCACTTGCCTGAACTTTGATTATGGGAACAGTTTTCGTGCAAATTGGAATGCTGCGGGCTCCCAACGTGGAGTACGGGAGTAAACTTAATAAAACATCACCCGTTATAGACAATCGAGCCATACAATTTGCAAATTGCTTGCTGGGATACAACAAATGACCTTGTTTTATTGTCCTTTACCAAAACAAATCTAGCTTCACCAACACCTAACTTTTTAATTAATTAAAAATATGATATGCTAAGTTTTTCAACCCCATGGCATAAAACGGGATTTCCATGTTGAATGTGAATTATTAAAATAAACAACGAACCCTAAATTACCCACATTTATTACGTGTAGACATGCATACATACATACATGCATGTGTATTAGGGTAGGTCGTTCGATTTAGCAATCGATATTGTGGCATCGATAGAATGAGGCACATGCAAAAAAAAGTTCCACTACGACACGTCAAAAAAATAACTTTTGAGACGTCCGAACTAAAACTACACATATATATATATATTATTTTTGTACGGGAGCCCCCCACCCAAGGAGGCGTGGTGCAGAGCCGCAGTGTTTGAGAAAAATGTTGGGAAGATAATATTATTGGGGGTTGGTCATACATTTGACTGCTCTACGAACAATCCCAGCGGTCCGCACTTGGGTGCCTCGAAAGTTAAATTTTCCCTCCGTCACACCAACTTGCCCCAGGGTGGGTGTCGAGGAGTCAAAAGTCGTAGTGGAACTCTTTTGTCCTCATTTCAGAAACTATCGAATAATCGAACATATGTATGTATGTATGTTGCCCAGGCAAATCGACCCGGCCTAATGCACATTGCACAAATTAATGATACTACATGCCATAGATTTAAAATAATTAAACAACTTTTATTCGTTTTATTTACTTCCCTTTGAATCACGATTATGAAATTAAGTTATTTAGCATTTATAAGCGAGACACACGTAGTACATACTTACTTACTTACGGTCACACACATACATATGTATGTATACATATGTATGTACTTAGGCAAGACGAACTACCAAATAAACAGCAGCATCACAAATGACTACAAATGAGCTTTTTAGTAGAAAACATTTGCATTAGTATGCATGTGTTTAATACACCTTGGAACATGAATCACCAGAGCAAAAAAAAAAAAAAAAATACACAGGCAGTAACGAATGGGAAATTATTAAAAAAAAAAATTAATACGTAGTTGATTCAAATAGAACTTCGCAAATATGAATAAGAAAATCAAGTCGTTTTTATGAGAGTTTACGATTTCACACAAATATTTGTCTTTTCTGCAAACCGACTACGAGTGAGTTGCTCGTTTTAAGAATGAGTTTTTGTTTTTGATGTTCTACAAATCGAATCCGCATAATTTTACTCGTTCTTGATCGAGCAATAAATCACTGCAGAAACATAAAAATTCAAGTTTTAATTATTATTTTCCTTAAAAGCATTTTCAGTTTAATACATAAAAAACCATAAAAATTTTCCTTTTAAAAACACTCTCCTATTTGTATTCATTTCTCCTTGAATTGCCTTTTATGTAACGGATTTGGGCAACCCTAGTGTTGCAAATTCGGAAACTGACAGCTCTATCGTAAAGTTGAACATTTTTGAGGTTACGCGTACTTAGAACGTTTTGACATACGAGCGCTATTTGCGTTGTTTACAGTAACTTAAAACATTCATCTCCAAATGGAAAATGGAATTAAATCGTGAACATTTTCGTGCGATTATTTTTTACAACTTCGACAGGTATTAACTCAGCAACATTTGTGGCGATGGAGCTCGCCATAAAGGTTTATCAATGGTATGGTGAATTCAAGCGTGGTCGTAGTTCACTCCAAGATAAATTTTGCGAGGGTCGTGCAAAATCTGTTGTGGTTCCGAAAACCATTGATGCTGTGCGCGAACTAATATTGCAAGATCGTCAGGTGACCATTCGTGAGATTGAGCCAACCTTAGGCATTAGTGGGATCACCATACATTCAATATTGCATAAACATTTTAACTGTTGAAAAAATTTGTTCGCGTTGGAACCCATACAATTTGTCAATCGCTCAAAAGAGACGCTCGTGTCGATTGGTAAAAAAAATGATCAAAAAAATGTCATCACGGTGCTTCTAAATACGTCGTGACATCGTGACAGCTGATAAACCGTCGAGTGTGAGCAAAATCCAACAAAAGTTGTTCGCGCACGAAGCACTGTCAAACAAATTCTTGCCTGCTTTTTCGGAAAAACTGAACACATCGCAACCGTACCACTAGAACAACGCAGAGCAGTCAATTATGAGTGGTAGACAATAATTTTTTTGACAGCTGTCTTTCCAGAAATCCGAGAAAACCAACCGTCGGAGACGGATCACTCTTCGCCACGACAATGCGATCACTCACACATCGGCTCAAACAACAGCATTTTTGAGCACCCAAAATATCGATTTGATGAGCCGTTCGCCGTTCGAGTTTGGAATTGGCACCGAATGACTTCTTTTTATTCCCGTACGTAAAAAACAAAGTGAGAGGTCAACGTTTTTCGACACCTGAAGAAGCGGTCGCTGCATTCAGAATGCATGTTTTGGTGATACCTCAATCAGAATGGCAAATGGTGCTTCGACAATTGTTCGAAACGCATGCAAAAGTGTATAATAGATTTTAGATTTAGAATATTTTGAAAATGAATAAAGTGATTTCTGATGAATCACATTTGTTTTCTAATCCCGAAATACAGGGTTTTTTCAATAAGAGCGCTACTTAAGTTTTCTTAAATAAAACAAAAACGGTTTTGGATATCAATGTAATTCTTTATTTCTGTAAAAGCACGTTTGATGCCCTTATGTATGGCACTCGATTTCTTTTGCCACCACGAGCACGCATGCAAAAGTACAAACGCTGAGCCCAATTTTCGACAGTTTTCAAGCATAAATGGCCGATACTGCTGCAATTTCACATTCGATCGTCGCCGGCTTGTTGGCATAGACCATAGACTTGACAGGAAATAGTCTAACGGCGTCAAATCGCATGACCGAGGCGGCTAATCGACTGGACCATTTTGTGGGATAGCACATTCTCCAAACTGGGTGTTCGATAAATTGATTGTGACATTCGCTGTGTGGCTTGTGGCGCCATCTTGTTGGAACCACATGTCCCACAAGTCCATATCATCCAATTGGAACCAAAAATATTTGGATATCATTGAACGGTAGCGATTCCCATTCACAGTAACGTGCCGGTCATGATCATCATGGAAGAAGACGGCCCAATGACGCCGCCGGCCTATAAACCACAGAATACTACCAGAAGAGTCACCAGCTCTACCAGACCATGATACAATTAACAAGGTAGCCTCGTCAGCTAAACCGTTAATCAACTGACTACTTTAGGTTGTCAAGAGATTGCAGAGATGAAAGGCAGCCAAAACGAGATAGCTAGTCCGCGCAAGCTCAGTGCATCTCTCTTGTGTAAATGTAGAAGTGGTGTCTTTTTGACAGTTTGCATAAGTTGTACAAAAACAAAATGCATGTTATTTTTATTGAAGTTGTTCTTATTGTAGCGAAAAGGCTACCTTGTTAGTTGTATCATGTACCAGACTACAAAAATGACCAATTTGCGGTACGGGTGAGTCTAGTGAAGGACAGAAAACTTGAAAATCTTTATATAGCTATCTCTGTTTGTGGACTCCTCATTTGTTTACATTTGATTTTTGGTTAGGAAAATTCAGCGCAAATCGAATACAAACAGAACAGCTTTACAAGCACACAAGTAATAATTATTTGTATTTAATATTTTATTTCCATTGAGTACATCACTAGCTGTGCATGGAATATGTTTAAAACGTAATTTTCAAAGCTTTTCATTTATGTTTTCTACTTTTTTCGTAAAAATTACAACAAAACCAATATTTTTCCAAACACTTTACAACAACATTTTTTCATTGTTTATGTTTGTTTTTGTATACACTAGTTGTTCTCACACACTCATGTTGCCACGATATTCTGCACTGCTCACCGCTGGCCCGTCCCCAAACAAATGATATGGCCATTTTACAAAAGTCATTTTTGGGATATCTGGTTATGTCTGTGCTATAAACCGCACCAAACCGTAATTTTTTCGGGATGCAGTGATCAAACATGATGTGCCAATTTGCTCTGTCAAAACACCTCACAAAAATTTATTTTATGGAGAAAAAATCTTACAAGACGTCAAAACACGGTAATGTACACAGAAAAAGCAATTCAGTCTATTTGTAGTCAAATCAATTCCAAGCGGTGTCGGAAGTACGGATTTCCTTAAATCAAATACATTGCTCTTGTTTTTAGAACTAAATTTTAATTTGAGCGCTAAATATTTAATTTTAGCAATATTCAATCTTAGTTTCGGATTGATTTTAGTCATTGAATATGGCTGCAAATTATTTTCTTGATGTTCAATTCTCGTCATCTTTTATTTCACTTGCTCATTTATTTTTTAAGGTATTTTTGTAAATCTATATTTTTAATCGCATTTTATTCGTATAATTAATAAATCACTTACTTGAATAAGAGAGACGCAAAATCATGTCGTGCTGCGTATACCGCCTGGTTTTATCTAGAAAAAAAGGTTTAAAAATTTATAAACAATCAATTGCAGTTTCTTCATTTTAAAGAGTGAAATTTTTAGCAAATATTTTATTTTTTAAATTATTTACCTTGAAACGTATGGCAATTTTAGGACACAAAACTGACTTGTCAACCATCACAACATGGGAATCTTTTTCATCAGCGTCTCTAGATAATATCAATCTCTGATTTATTTTATGGGTATGAGTATCGCCCAACGCGGGAGCCACAAGCCAATTGTTATCGACAAAACGACTGGTTAATTCATTAGTTATTATCACCTGAAGTGCAAAGAGTTTCAAATCATTTTTTGAGCACAAATTTAAAAATTAATTAGAGAAATTGAGAAAAAAAATGTTTGTGATAGAACTGAAGTGATCCACATTTTTGATGATTTAAAGAGGACAAGAAAATAAAGTTGAAGTTTTACTGGCTGAGGTACATACATGCTTATTATTTTAGATCCAAAGATATCTGTTAACGGTTTCGATCTTACTTTTCCAGCCCTGTATGTGCCACCGGCATTTCGTTTATGCCATTCGACTCGTCAGTATACTCGAAAAGCTTTTGAAAAACTGCTCAAATATTTACCTCATCACACTATGTTCATTGTAAATAAAACCAAAAGTTTTCAGGGAATCATCTTAATATTTTATTATGGTAGAAGGGTATACTTATAGAAAAATCTGCAAAAATTGCGTTACGTAATTTGTGAACAGCCCCTAAAATTTATATAGAAGTTTGTATCATTTAAGTAGAATCATTCTGTTTATATTTCTCATTGTTATGTATTTTTATTATCTCTTTTGTAAATCGCTATGCCAACATACTGAACATCCACTCACTCTCATTTAATCTCACCACGGTGTGGTGTATTTCTTTACTATGCATTAGTATGTGTGGTTGTGCATGCACGACGATCACTATAAATAGCGATGCGATGGGTTTCTCCGTTGCTGGGAATTTTGCCACAAAAGTAAGAAACCGAACATCAAGAGAGTTACTTAATGCTTTAGTCGTACTAAAAACTTATTTTTTTTTTTTTTACCGAAATGATGGTATGAATTGGGAGTGCCACATAATCCCCAAACACAAAATCCCCAAATTTTTACGATATTATCGATCACATCAACAAAAGTACAACTTTTTTAATTTCTCTTTACTTTATTTCTCATTGCTTTCCATTCACTTATTTTGTTATTACGTTTATAAAAGAATATTCACGACATACCATTGTTAAATACTTGTGAATATATCATAGAGGGTGGCGCAAAAATAACCTTCCGATGTTTTTTGGCTGTAATTAAAAAAAAAAAAAATGAAAATCTTTGATTCTTCTTGTGGATTATTTTTATTTGGTCTTTTAATTTTTTTACATCAAGTCGAGAATATGATGTCCTATAAATGGCCGCCGCCACAGTTGACTGTCATTTGAGCCCTTTTTATAGCATTTTCCATCACATTGGCCAAAACTTCCGGCGATAGGTCCTCACATTCTTGACGGATATTGTCTTTCAAGAGCTGCTGTCTGTCTGAGGCTTGTTGACATAGACCCGCGACTTCAAAAGCCCCACAAAAAAAAAGTCTGCAGCGGTCAAATCAGGCGATCTTGCTGGCCAGTGCAAACCGCCAAAACGGGAATATCGGCATATCGGTTGTGGCACGTGCAGTGTGTGCCGTAGCACCGTCCTGTTGGAACCACATGTTTTGCAATCCCAATTCATCAAGTTGCGGCAAAAAGAACTCGTTGATCATCATTGCTCTGTAGCGCTCACCATTCACAGTAACCGTTTCGCGACGTCTTCGAAGAAAAAAAGGTCTGATGACTCCTCCAGCGAAAACAGCACACCATACAGTGACTTTGAGCGGGTGTAATGGCTCTTCGTGGGTTACACGCGGATTTTCAGTGCCCCAAAAGCGTAAATTTTGCTTATTTACGTACCCGCTAAGATGGAAATGGGCCTCATCACTCATGATTATTTTTGATGAAAAATCATTTTCCTCTTGGTGGTCATCAAGGATGGCTTGAGCGTATGTTAGACGCGATTGGCGGTCAGCAGCTAACAGCTGATGCACCGTCTGGACTTTGTACGGAAACAGCTTCAAATCTTATACCAAAATTCGCTGTAAAGACCGTCGACTGATACCTATTTGCGTGGCACGTCGTCGGGTCGATGTCGACGGCGCTTCCATGACGTCCTCGGCTACAGCAGCAATATTCTATCCTGAACGGCTACTCAGGGGTCTGGCAGCATCTCGTGTTATGCCAGTCTCTTCGAGGCGAGCGGCTAAACGTCGCAGTGTTTCACCAGTAGGCGTTGGACGGCCAGGAAATCTGCGACGAAATTCACGTTGTGCCAAAGTCACCGACCGAATATTGGTCAAATAAATAGTCACCAATATTACGCGTTCTGGAGCAGTGTAGCGTAACATTGTTTATTAACGTGTATTTCGCATGTGTTTACTACACAAATGTCAAAACAGAACTGACATTAGGGGCCAATCGAAAAATGTATAGCAAATTCTGATAGGAGGATTACTTTTGCACCACCTTGTATATTTTAGTTTATTCTATTCATGACATACCTATTAAATATTTGTGAATTTATCATACAATTTGTTTTGATTTTTAATTTCAGAAATAATGTCAAACACAAAATCCTCATTTTCTGTGTAAAATACATCAAAATCGCGCGATTTTTAACCTAATTTTGATGTATTTTACACAGAAAATGAGGATTTTGTGTTTGGGGATTTTGATTTTGGGGATTATGTGGCACACCCTATGAATTCTGTTATGTTTTTCTTTTTATTTAAACATGATCTCAAATTATTTCCTTACAGTTATTTGTCTCTTTTTATTGCACAAATTGAATTAACATGTGCTATTTAATTAAATTAATTTTTATTTTAAATGTATGTATGTATATGCACTTTATTATATAATTTTAAATAAAACCAATTAAAAAAAATGTATTACTAAAAATTACTTGTTTGTTTTTTTACATAATTTTAAATAAAACCAATTAAAAAAAGTGTATTAATAAAAATTACTTGTTTGTTGTAGAAAAAATTTCCCGGGATTCCCGGGAAAATTTATAAAAAGTCCGGGAATTCCCAAACCCTATTCATGTCCCATTTTGTGTGTGAGTAGCTGCACCTTCATGTATATGAGTGAATATACATGAAGATACTGAATATGAAAATAATTCATATTCAGGTTTTCTCGTTGTGATAATGATACCATGCAAATGTATCTAAATTTGTCATTACTTTGTATTACTTTTTATTATCTCCATAACTTAATACTACTTTATGTAATTCATTAGTATAAATTTTATGTACTTTCGACTTAAAGGTTAACATACTATTATAGACAATAGACTTATTAAATAAACAATTTCTGTACGAAGCTAAACTATACTTATCTAAAATGGATCTCTTTACCCCTTTGGACTTTTGAACATTTTGGAATACATTTTAGAATGCAATCCCAAAAACTCTTCCATTATTTTTCCAAAATTCTCAGCGTACATCATCCCCAGTACCTTCTTGCTTAATGGGCAATTTGAGGTATCAAAATATTGTCCAACGTCATTTTTTATGTCACTATAAAAGTCGTCAGTTTTAAGTGTATAAATAAAGGAGTCTGTCTGTGTCCATATAGTTTAACTCTAGTTTCGAATTATGTTTGGGTTTCAAGTACGCATAACAGAAAGCATACATTTACCAGGCCGAAGTTGCGGCGATAAGAAGGGCGGCAAGCTGGATCAGGTACTATAGGATATACGGGGAGCATATCCTAAGCTGTACTGACAGCAGGGCCGCCATAAGCGCGAGTTAATGCAACAGACATCTAGCAAATAGGTCAGAAAATAATTTTCTTAATAAATAACAGTCTTATGAAAAAAAAAAAAAATCCTACACAGAGAAAAAAGCACCTAATAAAGTAGAACAAAATCAATAAGATATCTCTATGGTTTTTTTTTGCAAGAAGGATTCCTTATTATTTTAAATGGGAAAACCTTATTGAAAAAACAACAATTAATGAAATTAAAAAGATGATTTACGTGTGTTTATATAGGAAACTAATAAAATCAATAGGGAAAAATTAATAGGATAGCCTAATAAAATCAATAAGAAATCCTTATTGTATACAATTTACAAGAAAACCTAATAGAATAAATAAGTTCTTCTCTATAGAATTTTTTTTTTGGTACCATGCAAATCGGAAACTGAGTAAAAACAAACGTGAGTAACAAGTTTTCTTCTTGGTTTTCTGTGTTTTTCTTGTTGAGACAGTTAATAAGATTTGCAACATGGAAATAATAAGAAATACCCATAGAAAAATCTTCTTTTCTCTCTGCTGGGATACCCCTCAGCCTAAAAACGTTTCAAAGAGAAAATCTTACTGAATCTATTAGGAAGTTTTCGCTCTGTGTAATTGAGGTTTGAAGTTCATGTCAGTTAACAGCGATATTAAGGGTAACAGGAGTGTGTTAAAATTTTATATGCAAAAACTCTACGTTAACTAGTACATAATTTAATAAATGTTAGATTTTAATACTGGCAATACCATCATTCTCTCCTCTCACTTTATAGTTAACGATGCAAAGACACGATTACTAAGTCATCCGGATATTCGGATATTTTAGTACTGCTTTGTATTGATTTCATATAAAACGACACTTTTATTGATTTTAAATTGAAAATTGGTATGTATTTTACTTAAACAATAAAAGTAGATATATTTATAGCAAGGTAAAGTAGAAAATAGGACAATTATTTGTTAAGTATTCCAATCGATTATTTGAAAAACGAGCTTTGTTTACTTTTGACAATTGTATATACATAACTATAAAGTTTTGTATATTTACATTATTTTGGTGAGTGATTTAGTGAAAAATTATCTTGGAAAAACAAGAAAAAAATGGACAAACCGGAGGCTTTAAAAAGAAAAAGATTGGAAAATTGGAGCGAAGAGGACAAAGTAAGTATAATTATGTCCTAATATTGTAAATATTTTCTTAAACACGCCTTAATGCTTTGTACGGTATTTTCAAGCTTAGGTGCTGCTTAAAGAACTTATAAGGAGAAGGGTCAAATCCATTGAAAACAAAAATACAGACTCCAATACCAATCATTCATTATTCAAAGAATAATTTCTGTAGAAATCACATACACGTACATATCATTAGTGCTTTGGGGGAGGGGCAGAGAGGTTGGAAGGTGTGGTATTACTTTTTTTTATTTTTTTTTTTTTATCTTATTTTTATTATTGGTCTAAGAATAGAAAATTAAATGTAAATTAAATTAATCATAGAGTTATATTTAACTTTAATACGAATTAAATTGGCCTATGGCTATATGTATTAAAATAAATGAATGAAATGAAAAATGAAAAGAGCAAGGATAGAGGTGGCAGAGAGATTGTAGGTACAATCTCTCTGCCACAATCATAAACAAAGCTATGAATATTTGTAATTCGTAACAAATTTAAATAACTTTATTTAATTTTTTAGTTTCAACAGCTAAGAAATCAGTAACCTAGCTAAGAAATCAGTGGATGTCCACCAAAATGGCTGCGAAAAAACAAATAACGGAGCGACGCAAGGAAATATTAAAAACTGGTGGTGACACACTGCCTCTGGCAGAACCTGTAAGCAGCGAAGATATAACAGGCAACCATGCCATGCCGAATGAGCTTGTTATAGACTCAAATGAATTTAACTCCGATGCTGTATTAAGAGAAGTAAGTACAGATAACAATGGCAGTTGTAGAAACTATTAGGTTAATTATAATTATTTTCTTATACCATTTCAAAGACAGTCGAAAATGCTGCGACAAAAAATGAAAACATTGATGAATGTTTGGACGAAACAGACAAAACACAATCTGCAGAGAATGTGAAAAAGAATGTAACTAATCTTATACCCCTCATAAGGGTATATAGTTTATAACATTTATGATATAAGTATGTATTTATGTGTGTATCTATAAGCTAGAAATCACATGCCAAAGAAACCCAGGAACATCATATAAATATATGTAATAGCTACATATGTTTGAATGTATTTCTTTGAAATTTTTTTACAAAACTTTATTTTTTGAAGTAATAAATTTTTTAACATCCTGTTAAAGCCCGTATGATACTTCATTTTTCTTTCATTAATTGGTATAGAATTGATAGAAAGAAACAGCAATTGCTAGAAAGAACCAAATATACAAAACGTAAACAAAACTGGCATCTTTTTTGTAAGTGTTGTATTCTTTTTATTTCAAGAAAGCGCTAGGAAATAAAAATTTTCCAAAAAAGAAGCGTTAAATCGCAAGAATTGTCCATAAACCGCTGACACAGCAACATTCAAGTTTGAAATGTCAATTTTAAGTTGAAAAATTTTACATTTTTTTTTTGACATAATCTCATTTTTATCGATTACTTCAACAAAAATGTTGACAGTTTTGCATTTATCTTAATATAGCTGAACGCGTTGCACATACTAAATTCTACTATTACATTATATTTGTACTGTTCTCCAAAATTTGAACAATGCAAGAAAAATGTAGTGTCATACGGGCTTAAAGTAGGTGAATAGGTGTTTTAAATTTCTTCATGTTATCATCGGTTTACTTGACATCTGTTAAGCTAACAGTCGTTTTTGTATGAAACTTTAAGGAATTTTGCTTAACATTGGTTTAGCAGCCTGTTTTAACTTTTTTTTGCATAAGACTGTAAATAAATAATCTGTATTTTATTTCTTACCGCCTAAGAAAATAATCCTCAAAACTAGAGATAAGTTTCAATCCTAAACAAACTGTTCATGTGTGTGATGAACAGTAAACAGATGATAACTATGACTACTCTTATAACCAACCATAAAAACAGCTGACAGAAAAACTCAAAACATATTTTTAACTGATAATAAAGGTACATTACTTGTAAACTTAATTAAGAACGAGTGGAAAAGAGGTTTAGATTTATGATACATATGTATGTATAAGAACAAATTCAAATACTCGTACTAGAAATAGACAGACCTTAAGCAATCCATTGTAAGCAGTCTTAAGAATATAGAATAATAAAGTGCACGTTTCACTGCAAAAAAGAAATATTCTTATACTCAATCCTGGCTAAAAGATTTAACTGGGGGGGCTCAAAACAGTCAGAACCTTTGACCATAATACTCTTGAAATCCAAGGTATTTAAACAAATTCCACTGCTTTGAAGAAATGGATCTACACCAGAAACGCCAAGCGATATTTGACACCTTACGTCCAGTAGAGGAAGACAAAAATAAAATGGCCGACCAAATTGCAACTCTGAGAGCACAGGTAGAACTGTTAACCCAAGCTTTGCAGAATACTCAACTAAAACTAAACGCATTAGAAGAAGAACGATCCAATAACATAATTATTACAGAAGAACAATATCAAGGCGTCACACCGAACATAAGTGACCCAAATCAAATAAATTTGAAAACATTTGAAACCATACCATGTTTCAGTGGGGATAAAAGCCAATACAGATCGTGGCGGAAAAGGGCTTGGACATATATGGAAAATATCAAACAATTTTCCAATCACCCAAACTACTATACAGCTTTTACCATTTTACATTCAAAGATTATTGGTGAAGCAGCCGATAAACTCATTAACCACAACACAAAGATGAATTTCTATTCCATAATTAACAGGCTGGACTACACGTATGCCGACCAACCACCACTATATGTGCTTCTTGAACAGATGAAGAAAATCAGCCAAGGAAGAGTCACGTTGTCAGAATTCCACAGTAAGAGTCAACAAGGCACTCAATCTCACACTCTCAACGATAGAAATGTCAGGAGACCAGGGATATAGTCATATGGAGCAAACTCCACTAAAACAAATTTGAATTTTTAAGTATTTTTCAGTTTATGTTGTGAACGAATCTGCCTAATAAGCAGATTCGTTTCATCAACATATGTACATAAGTAACTTGCAGACTGAATGCCTGAAACGAGTGCAATTTAATGAACGCTTCTGTTGACCGTGTGAATCTGCGCCGTCAACAGAATTCTCTAATTTCAAATTGTACGTTTAAGTTTAGCTTATAAGAATTAATAAAATAAAGGGGTAGTTAATAAAGACACATTGAAAAGATAAAAAGTGTTTCTTCTATTAGTTCAACACCAAAACTATATACATCTATGTTGGAATACGCAAACCAGGAAGCTGTCCGCACATTCATTACAGGCCTCAACAGCAAATATACAAGTGGCCACCATCCCAAAGATCTCGAAACTGCATTTGCAATCGCAAGTACCATATACCATGACAATTCAAACATGCAGTTCGACACACAAGCTACAACCAGAGACTAATCCCTGAAAGAAAACATTACGAAGACAGAAGAAAATACAACCCAAATATATCTGGCAACGCCATGTCTGAGTGAACGCGTGCAAATGTTCAGCCATCTATAAACTATTTTTATATTTTTCGGTGGAAATATTTCTTATTGCTTGAACTTGTTTTTCAAACTAAATTTAATGCTATAACATTTGAAGTAAAGTTTGATATTTTGTGGAAAAAAAAAGAAAAAGTAGCATATACATATGCACCAAGAGTACGCCATTTTTTTTTAGAGTACCATTTAGTGGACTGAGGCTGCTGCTTTGTTGCTGCTTCTATATACATACATATGCTGATTGAGTTCTTCACAACACATCTGTGCTGAACAGAAAAGTGAGAAGATTCCGTTTTCGTTTCCCGCTCATTTCTACTAACACTTGTGCTGGCCATTGTTTAATCTACTCCATTCTTTTAATTTACTGCAAATAGGATGCCGCCTGGACGAAATTATAAATGCAGAATTTGCCACGCTACTGTTTGTAAAAGCCAAGGTAGTGTAATGTGCATTGAATGTAATGAGTGGATACATATTTCATGTGCAAAAGTCTCACCGGAGCAACTAACACTGTTGGCAGAAAAAAAAGAGTCGTTTACCTGTGTTGTATGTATAAATGGTGATCCTGATCAATGTGGCAGTTCACTGAAAGATGATGTCCGGGCCTTAACAACAAGTTTTAATGAGTTTGTAAAAAAAAATCAGAGTGAACGTGACAACCATAACGCATTGATGCAGCAAATTTTTTCTAATTTTAAAGACGAAGTATCATCATGCATCAAGGGAATGAAGAATGACATTGCTAGCTTTGGTAAAAAAAAAAATAAACACTTTTGAAGATACAACCACTAAGAAAATTTCAACACTTGAACTGACGACGGATGCAAGCAACTTTGCAATAGGAGCTGAACTTTCTCAGAATAAGAAACCTATTTCGTTTATATCTAGATATCTTAGTCAAACTGAACAAAACTACAGCACGAATGAAAAAGAGCCGGTCTGGTCACTGCAAAAATTAAGAATTTACCTGTATGGTATAGCAGATCTAACCATTTACGCAGACCATCAGTCACTTATATTCTCTATATCAGACAAAAACCCTAATACTAAATTAAAACGATGGAAAAATTTAATCGAAGAATATGGTGCTAAATTGGTATATAAATAAGCCAGGCAACCAAAATATTGTCGCCGATGCACTATCTCGCCAGCAAATTAACATTACCTCTAGTTGCTCACAACATTCAACCCAAAGTTCGCCAACTTAAAAGTTGAAACGAGTAAAACAACCATTAAACACGTTTATAAACCAAACAATTATAAACCTTAGTACCGAAGTTTAACTGTACATACTGTTTTTTTTTTTTGCACGCATTCCGTTGTAGTAAATGTTTACGACTGTAAAGCTGAAGATACACAATACGCTTTCTATGCGTCGACGCTTTTCACGCGGTTGTCAAAAAAAGTAGGATAAGTGCATTTGTATGTGACAAGTTACAGAGCACAAAGCATAGAACGCGAAGACGCGTAGAACGCCTAAAGTAGACCTACTTTCTACTTTTATATGCGTCGCAAGCGTCATGAGAAAATGTCAGCTGTTTTTAATAACCAATGATGTGCCTACTCTCAACGTTATCGATAAATACCTTTTATATCGTAAAATAATTTATAAAATCTTTTGCAAAAAAAAAACATTTTTAATAAAAAGAAAAGTTTTGTTACAAATTTTATAAACATTTTCACGAATACAACAAATTGTAATTGTTTTTTACAACACTTTTTTCATTAACGAAATTTGGATTCGATTTATCGATTGCGTTTGCGTACTGAGGAGTATCATCACTGTTATGTTTACAAATATTTTCAATTTATTAAAACAAGCGATATGGAAGAGAAGCTAATAAATGCAGTTAAAAACCACGAGCTTTTATATAATAAAACCTTGCTGCTCTATCGGAACAAAAATAAAAGAGCAGCTGCATGGAGTGCAATAAGTAAGGAGCTTAATTTACCAGGTATGTATATACATGCATACATATGTACAATTTTGGAGCTTTTCGTAAGCTCTTATCGCACAAATAACAATGTTTATGAACTCTATAAAGTCCATTCATTCTTTTAAAATTTCAATTTCACTTTCCATTTTGTTAATATTTGTTTTGTATGCTAAAAATATTTGCACAACAGCTGATCAAAACAACAAAATATGGCGCGTATGAAGCGTTGTATGTAACTTGTAGTATGAAACGCATAGAACGCGTAAAACGTATAAAAAGCATGAAAAGGGTGGACGCGTCTAAAGCGGGCCATGTAACTTCACCTAAAAAACTGTGTGAATGATACTCGCTGATTTGACAACGCTGCTTTACTTAGATTCTATACCAACATACGCAAAGCAGCGTATTCTAAAGAAATCTAGCCTAGTTGAAAGTGAACAAGTGAGGAGAAAAGTCGTTTTGTAAATTATTGGCCTGTGTTGGTAAGTATGTACATTAGGGCGTCTCGAAAAAAAAAAGTTCGCCGTACGCCACAGAATATAAAGGATTGTTGCAAGGCAGTTTTGAAAAAAAAATTTTTAATTTTTTTTGCCGAAAGTAGGGGTCGCCAAACCACATTTTTCGTTATATCTTCGACATTTATAGTCCTATCTCAAAGTGTGATATATCGATGTTTTCGTCTTGAGGAGGCCAATATTTTGATTTAATAGTCATTAACCTCAAATATCTCATTCTAGTATTTACCTACCAGATCTCAGTTTCTACCACCCTAATGTACCACCCTATTGTCAGAAAATTAAAGCCCGTAAAAAATCATTAAACTTTTGTTAAAGAAGTTTTTCGATATTTCCAACAGAACTGTTAAAAAATACAATTTATGTTTTTTGCCGAATGTAGGGGTTACCTTTTTGAGTATTTTTGTCAGATTTTCTGTATTTACTGTCGGATCTCACAGTGCGATATATCGATGTTTTTGTCTCGAGGAGGCCAATGGCCTCAATATAACCGTTCTAATAGTTAAGGCTGTTCTTATGAAATATTTCCATAATTCCGGTAGATCTATAAGAAAAAAATTCATGTTTTTTGTCGAGCCTAGGAAATGTGATTTTAAATTGATTTGAAATTGATTTGAAATTTTTCGTACAAAATTTTATACCCGGAAATCCATCTTTCGGTTAGACGTTAACGGGAGATTAAGTAAATTCGAGTTAGTTTAAATCCTCTAATAATGGAAGTAGTACCGTTATTACTCTCATAGTTTATTTATTTTTGTATTATCCATGAAATATCTGTTGGAATTATCAATATTTAATCGTGTCGTGTCAAGAATTAATTTAAATAAACTAAAAAATGTCTTTTACTATCAGTGAATTAAACAACACTAAATTATCAACTAAGGGTGATGTTATTAATTTCTTTTTACATCTTCGGCATAACGCTGGTAGAATTCGAAAGCTGGGTGCTTTTAAACAAGAAGTTTTGAGAGGTATCATCATTTTGTGGCAGCGCGCAGGCATTCCAGTAATGTCGGTAAGTGGTGTTCGTAAAAGTTTGGATAAGCTTCTGAATGATTACTACAAAATGGTAAAATATAAATTCGAATACAATGTAAATGAGTGGAATAGATTGTTCTTAATTTCGCGTTGTAAGTGCGGTATTGAAAGAAATATTGCATGCAATTGCACAGCCTCTGATAAAATTCCAGACCACGCAAAAGAGTTTTTCATCGATCAGTGCGGTCCACGATTGTTGACTATAGATTATGTTGCTGATATGATGTCGACGAGTAGCAACGGTGAAGAAATGTCGAAGACTGTTGAATCATCTTATGGGTTGCGTGACGAATTTGTCAGCGTTGGGTATAATGTAGACAATGAAGAAGAGCAGGAGTTTGAGGAAAATGTTAACGATGTATCACAGACTTTAAAAAAATTTGTAGTGGCTGACATTTCATTGCATAATTTTAGTTCAGCTTTGGATCGCAGCGACACATCAGTTCGATACGGTGCCTTACTTGCGACCATGTTAATTAAAGATTTAAAGTTGACGATTACCGCAAAAGCAAATGAAGAGTTATCACAAGAAACTGCCGAAAGCATATGCCAGTTTTTTGATGGACTTGTCATCGACAAAAACAAAATATTTAGGGAACGTGTAAAATTCCGTAAGCAAGCAACAGTCGCAGCAAAATGTAACGATTTAATAACGTGCATTTCTTTCGATGGTAAAAAAGAGCCTACTTTGAAAAGAATAACGGAGGCAAATGTGACTCGGAATGTTGTTGTCAATGAAGAGCATATCACTATATTGAAAGAGCCACACTCCAAATTCATTGGCTATGCTACGCCCACTGACAGCACCGCTATGGAAATACAAAAAAGTATAGTAGATTTCTTAAGGAATGGAAACTTCAGTACGGATAACTTAGTAGCTATTAGCTGCGATGGAACTCCTACCAACACTGGTTACAAAAATGGAATCATTCCAAGAATGGAACGCCAGTTACAGAGGCCGTTGCAATGGTTCGTGTGCCTATTCCACTTCAATGAATTACCATTCAGTGCTTTATTGAGATCATTGCTTGGCAAACAGAAAGGACCTGGACTCTGGCCAGGAAGTATTGGAGAAGGAATTCAGAATTGTACGCAGTATTCTGTAAGTTTCGCATACTTTTCTTCAATGAAATTTTAATCATGCCATTAACAATTCGGATCTCTATTGTTTACTCCATTCTGTTAGGTCAATAAGAATTTCGAGCGAATTGAAATGGGAGAAATGCCAGCAAACATAGAAGGATGGAGTATTCGAGGCGATCAGTCGTACTTGTATCGTATGGTTCGAACTGTCCATACCGGAGAATGCGATGACAGATTAGCCAGCAAGAAGCCCGGAGCTATTAGCACAGCGCGCTGGTTGACAACTGCCTCTAGAATTCTCCGGTTTTATGTAACGTGCGCTAAACCCCCAGTTATATTGAAAAAACTGGCTGAGTTTGTTATGAAAGTTTACGCGCCATTTTGGTTTCTTGTGAAAAGCCAACCACTTGCAATTCACGGAAGTCGCCACGTTTTTAAATATATATCTTGGATTCGTCAATTGCCAGAAGATGTTCAACAGATACTTCGTCCGTCGATAGAAAATAACGCGTACTTTTTCCACCCCGAGAATGTATTGTTATCGATGATAACGGACCAAGATCCGCTAGTACGTTCAGACGGCTATAACAAGATTTTGTCTGCGCGAAATGAAGCAGCAGTAGGCATTCGTCAAATGTACGGTGCACAAGTTAAAAATTTCATAGACTTCGAAAGTGACTCATATTACCATATGATCAATTGGACCAAATTTGAATTGACTGAGCCGCCGTGCTTGCAGTTCTATATGCAAGACCAGCTGGAAGCATTACAGTTTTCAAAAGAAATAATCGAGATACCAGGTAGCACAAGAAAAACAACTTTGTTTGATAGTTTTGTTGACTAACCTTAATTAATTTCACAGAATATCCGTGCCATTCTCAAAACACCGAGCGTTTTGTTCATGTAGTACATGAGTCTGCCATGGCTGTTACCGATGAGCAACGCCTAGGCCACATTTTTTCCAAGCTCGAAAGCCGTGAAAAATATAGCCAACTTGGGTCATTTCAAAATATGATTAAATAAAATTGTTTTAATATACACAGATCTTTGAATTTTTATTGTATTGGTACAGATATTATGGTAAGTTCGAAAAGAGTGTATCACTATTTAAAAAAGAAGATACTAGGCAAAAACATCGATATATAATACTATAAAATCCGACTGTGAATACCGAATATATGATAACTGTTTAAAAAGTCAACCCCTACATTCGGCAAAAAACATAAATTATATTTTTTTAACACTTCTGTTGGAACTATCGAAAAACTTCTTTAACAAAAGTTTAATGAGTTTTTGCGGGCTTTAATTTTCTGCTATTAGGGTGGTACATTAGGGTGGTAGAAAATGAGATCTGGTGGGTAAATACTAGAACGGGATACAAAATACCATTGACTATTAAAGCAAAACATTGGTCTCTTTGAGACAAAAACATCGATATATCACACTTTGAGATCCGACTGTAAATGCCGAAGATATAACGAAAAATGTATTTTGGCGACCCCTACTTTCGGCAAAAAAAATTAAAAAAATTTTTTTTGAAAATGTCTTACAACATTACTTCGTATTCGGTGGTGTACGGCGAACTTTTTTTTTCTTGCCTATATGGCGAGACGCTGTAATGTACATTCATACATATAAATGTTCGCTTAAACAACAATACAAAAATTTCAAGTGTTCCTACGAAGAAATAGTTGTTGTGATTCATATGAGCGTCGCGAGTTAAGGTCAGGCAAATCAACAACCCTCTTAGTTAAACGCTGATAAAGATATCTTAGCGATAAAAGAAACAAACATGCTTATACATGACGGGAACAAGAAACATCATATCAATGAAAGTATGGTTTGAAACATTCACGATAACAAAAGGGTCAAGCAATAAAATCATGGTAACAAATATAAATACAAAGCAACTAAACTAAGATAAAATTAGCTGTAAGAACATCCATAAGGATAACTTAGACCTAAATAAATATTGAAAAAATTAAACTACTAGTAATAAAACGCTCAACTGAAGATAAGATACAAACATCAATAAAATTAAAGTGTTTTGTAATATTGTAAAAGATAAAATGGTCACTAAACATTAGAACTGAATATTCTTTGTATTGTAAAAACAAAAGTACATTTTTAGTATTTAAGACTCAAATTTAAAAATGAATAGGGTAGTTAAAAATAAGTTATAGAGACGCATAGACGTCGAGATATTTTTAATTCAAAAAATTGTAATTCCGAAGAATAATAAAAAAGAAAAAAGTAAACGCATACGCGTTGAAAAAAATATTTTTTTTATTCACTAAGAGCTAGGAATTATTAATTGGCGATCCTGCCAGGAGGATAATTCAATTTATTCTCCAAGTGAGCGGGCCAACGAAACCCTTGTCGCAGCAAGGACACGAAGTTCAAAACTAAAAACAACTAAGTAAACCTTCATAGAAGTATAGTGCAAAAAAATTGCTTGTAATAGCAAATGTACATTTTTAAAAAAAATTCAAAACGCGGAACAACATTCGACTTAAACAGAAAATTAGAAGAAACTACTGAAGAAACCCCAGTATCAACAATGGCACAAAATTTTGAAGTAAACTTACTGGTACAACAAATGGCAGCCCTACAAGCCACCATTGAGAACATGCGAACTGAACATCAAAGGCAAGTCCAGAATTTGGAAGAACAAATTAGGCAAGTACAACACGAAGAAATCATCCCAGAAAACCAAAGGGTTACAATAGAACCTAGAATCACAAATGAAAACCAGGTGAAACTAGACGTTTTTAAATCGTTACCCGTCTTTGATGGTAACATAAACAGCTACAGGATATGGAGAGAAGACGCAACGCGAATGATGGAGACCATATCCAATCTCAGCAACCAACCAAATTATAATAAACCATTCGAGCTGACCACAGACGCATCCAACATAGCTATTGGAGCAGTGCTCAGCCAAATGAAAAAACCAATATTCTTTCTTAGTAGAACACTTAGTAAAACGGAGGAAAATTACTCCACCAATGAAAAAGAATTACTAGCCATCATTTGGGCATTACAAAAACTAAGGAATTATATTTATGGAACAACAGACCTTACCATTTATACCGACCACCAGTCCCTAACACACGCCATTTCTGAAAAAAATCCCAACCCAAAACTAAAACGCTGGAAAGCTATTATTGAAGACTTTGGAGCAAAACTGGTATACAAACCAGGGCACCAAAATGTAGTAGCTGACGCTTTGTCAAGACAATGTATTAATACATCTTCAATTGATACAGCTCATTCAGCCGAAAGCTCTTACACAGAAATTATTAAACAGGTAAAACAACCTTTAAATGCATATGCCGTCCAAATTGAACTCGTTCCAAATAAAAGAATCAACGAAACACGAACCCGGACAATATTTTCAAATAGAATAAGGCACACAATCAACTTTACAAATGAACAAAATCTGATCACAGAGTTGAAAAAGATATTACATCCAAACAAAACGACTGCTATACACACCACCCGAGAAAATATCTATGCACTCGGCCCTATTATAAAAAACACTTTCAACACTACAAACTTTGTGTATACACCAACAAAATTAATCGACGTTCGTGAAGAAGAAAAACAAACCGAAATAGTAAAGAAAATACATAATAGAGCACATAGAGGTTACAAGAATAACATTCAAGAGATACTTGAAAAGCATTACTGGCCTGAAATAAAACAACAATGTAAGGCATTTAACAAAAGGTGTACACCTTGCCTATACGGTAAATATGAAAGGAACCCCACGAGAGAACCAGTAGGAGAATCTGACATACCAACAGAACCAGGAAAATACATACATATGGACATTTACTTTAATGATAAAAAAACATTTCTAGTCGCCATCGATAAATTCTCAAAATATATTACCCTCAGAGAAATAGATTCAAGAGAACGTATGTCTGAGAAAATGGAAGAAGTCATCACAAATAATTATCCGAACTGCACACGATTAATGACAGATAACGAAAAATGTTTAAATACGCCAGCAGTAAAAATGATGTGTGAAAAATATGCAATAAGAAAAATAGAAACTCCAGTCTATAGATCAACTTCTAACGGACAAGTCGAACGCGCTCACAGCACAATCTCCGAGTTAGCTAGAATATTTAAAATACAAAATGAAACAACAATAACCGAAGAAATATATAAAACAATAAGGGAATTAAATAACACCATACACACAGTTACAGGACAAAAACCAGTTGACATTTTGTTTAACAAGATTAATTATAATAAAAAAGACATATATGAGAAATTAAAAAGTGCATCTGAAAAAACTCTCGAAAGATTGAATCAAGGTACAAAACACCGAACATTTTCACCAAACGAACAAATATTAGTTAAGATCAAAGGAGTAAGAAAAAAGAAAGACGCCAGATACATTAAATACATTGTGAAGGAAGACCGTGAGGACACTGTCTTAACTACAAGGGGGAAGATTGTACATAAGGACAACATTAAAAATTATACTATTAATCATAATGATCATATACCTGATATTACTCGCAGTGGTCACATCAGAAATCAAGGGAGACACAGAAATTAAAAACTTAAATGGACAAAAATACGTTCTAACCAGAACTGATGATGTCCTGATATACGACGAATATTCATTCCTCTTCCACGTGACTAATCTGACAAAAATACTCACACCATACAGGCAAATTGCCTATTGTAATAAAGAATACGTTAGGGTCACCAATTGTGAAAATTACCTAGGAAGATACATTTGTCGGAGAAACAACGAAACAGACGCATGTATAATTCCACTCCTTGAGGATAAAAGCAGTAAATGCACAGTCATACAGGAATACAATGACAAACTTTTGAAAATCGACGAAGGCTTCATATTGCTAGACGGAAACCACACAATAGAGAACAAATCAATGACAGGAACATATTTAGTTACATATACGGACCAAGTTAATATTGACGGAATTCTGTACAGGAACATTCATGATAGACTAATAGAAGCCATACATAACAAACACCATGAAAATTTTGAAATAGAAAAAATTTTAGAATCAGATAGAGAAAACGCATTTAATAATATAGATTCAATTAGAAAATTCGTTATCCCATATGAAGAACATCCTATCAGATCAACTTTTTATTAATTTTTTATGATAATCACAGTTGTAGGCATAATTGTACTCGGAATGAAATTGTTTAAATATATTGTAATCTATAAACAAAAGAAACAAGCGGAATTGTACTACGCATATTATAATACAGTTTTAGAGGGAGTTAGAAAAGATCGGGACGATCTTGCTTAACCCGGGGGAGAGTTAAGGTCAGGCAAATCAACAACCCTCTTAGTTAAACGCTGATAAAGATATCTTAGCGATAAAAGAAACAAACATGCTTATACATGACGGGAACAAGAAACATCATATCAATGAAAGTATGGTTTGAAACATTCACGATAACAAAAGGGTCAAGCAATAAAATCATGGTAACAAATATAAATACAAAGCAACTAAACTAAGATAAAATTAGCTGTAAGAACATCCATAAGGATAACTTAGACCTAAATAAATATTGAAAAAATTAAACTACTAGTAATAAAACGCTCAACTGAAGATAAGATACAAACATCAATAAAATTAAAGTGTTTTGTAATATTGTAAAAGATAAAATGGTCACTAAACATTAGAACTGAATATTCTTTGTATTGTAAAAACAAAAGTACATTTTTAGTATTTAAGACTCAAATTTAAAAATGAATAGGGTAGTTAAAAATAAGTTATAGAGACGCATAGACGTCGAGATATTTTTAATTCAAAAAATTGTAATTCCGAAGAATAATAAAAAAGAAAAAAGTAAACGCATACGCGTTGAAAAAAATATTTTTTTTATTCACTAAGAGCTAGGAGTTATTAATTCGCGTTAATTTTATTCTTACAATGATACAAATAAACAATTCTTCGTAGGTGCATACAATTTTGTTGTTGTTTTATTTGTGAAGCTTTGTCTGTTGTGTTTTTGGGGGTTGGTTTTCTTACTACAATGAGACACACACCCAACTCTTCATAGGGATTTTGTTGTTGTTTTCGTAATTTTGTGTATTTTTATTTCTTCATAATGTACCTAGTGCAAATTGGTACACAATGACAGATCTTAACAGCTTAACAGAAGACATTGATCTCATGCCGATTTTAAAATCGTGGGAGCTCCGCCACGAAACATGTACTATTTTGTTCAAGTTTGGAATAACTTCCACAATAGTATTGAAGAAGATGGAAATTGAAGGCATTGAAAATTTATTCAATAAATTTGACCAGAAATACACTGGGGAGCTTATAAAATTTAAAGCAGGCTTAAAGGAGTGGAGGATCAATATGGTACGTAAGACATACTACATACATACATATGTATATAGCTATTTAAAAAACTACATATGTATGTATATGTTTTCTCTCAATTATTGTTTCCGAATTCACCTTTAAAATGCGAAAGGGAAACACTATCGGCCAGTAGTCGCATATTGGAGTGGTTGGAAAAAATTTCCGACAGACTGAGCAGTTCTGGATGTAGGGAGTCTCTACATGGCTCACAAATGTCAGTGGAAAGCAAAATATGTGGCGCTAGCCTAATGCATCTTCTGAAAACTACCATCAAAGGGCAGCTAGTACTGACATTCAATGAAGAAAATAAGTATATTGACTCAAAAAACCAGAAGACGTTAGTTCATTGCATCGTTGAGAAATACTTACGTTCAAAATAGAACCAAATTGACATACGCAGAAATGCAGCAATGGAAATACTTCACAGATAGCAAATGTGAAGTATTTCCTAAAGAAAACGCGGTAAAAATTGATGTTTTAAAAATAACATTCATACATACTTATAAGGGGAATACCCAAATTATGAACTGATTTCATAAAATAAATGTGCGTGTGTGTGTGTGTGTGTGTGTGTCAAAACTGTGTAATTTAACTGTTGCTTAATTCAAAATTTTGATCTATTTAAAGTTGACGTTTTGAAACTTTGTGGTTTGGTTGAAGTTTTACCCCCTAATTCACAAAAAATTATAACAGGCTTATAAGACTGTTATTTGACAGATTTGTATGGAAAATCTGTCAAATAAGAGCTTTATAAACCTGTTATAATGTTTATGAATTAGACGGTTATTGTAGACAATGTAAAAATTAAGGGTTGACGTTTTGGAATGTTGAAGTTTTCCTGAGTGCACTGTATATGAAACCAATTGTCATATTTTATTATTGTTTTCATTATAAATTCAAAAATGAAAATTTTTATACTTAAGTGTTAAAGTAATTGTTAATGTTTTTTTTTAATTTTCTGCTCTTCTAGGCAACATACTTTGTGAAACGAAAAGGGGGAAAGAAAAATCCATCAGGAAAAATAGTTTCTCGTTGGACTAATGTTGAAATAATTCTTGTATGGCAACCCCAATTTGTGTTTATCTTTTCTTTCTGTATCTCTTCTTTATAATTGCATTACATTTTCTATCAGTTCCTAATAAAACCTTTGAAGTGAAAGACGTTCTTTTCTTGTCGGTGTTTTTACTGGTTTATTGTTGGTATTAAAAACCAAATCAAAAGGCTATAATCAACAGGTTATGGGCCCAGGACCTAAGTAATTTTTGATATTGGTTTTTTTGTTTGGAGCAGAAATGAGCTCGCTATATCAGATCGAGAAATTAGATGAGACCAATTATGACTGTTGGAGCGTCCAGATAAAGAATGTGCTCATTCACTCTGAGTTGTGGAATGTTGTCAATGGCAAGTATGAAAAGGAGGCTGATGATCCTAAATGGGATGCTGTGAACGACAAGGCACTGGCAACAATAGTTTTGAGCGTGAAGCCGTCTCAGCTCAATTACATAAAAAACATAGAAAAGGCGTTTGATGCGTGGAAACGCTTGGAAGAAATATACAAGGCGAGTGGACCAGCTCGAAAAGTGAGTTTGTACAAAAAGTTGTTGTCATTAAGGATGACTGGTGGCATGGGTATGCCTGAATATCTTAATTCGTTTTTTGATATTGTGGAAAAGCTCATTTCCATGATCATTTTGTTGTCCAGTTTGCCAAAGCCATTTGAAAACTTTGTAATTGCCATGGAAACTAGAGACGAATTACCGCCCATCAAGATGCTGAGGGTGAAGCTACTGGAAGAAGCCGAACGAAGGGGCGAAGAAAACAAAATAAATGAAGAAAATAACGGACAGTTAGCTTTTTATGCTCATGGTAACAAGCGCAATATCAACAGCAGTCAACATTTTAACAAGCAGCGTAGAAACAAGAACAAATTCAGCGGTAACTGTTTCAAGTGCGGTGTATACGGCCATGTAGCGGCAAAGTGTTCAGCTAAGAAGATGGAAGAATCTAAAGGGGAGAAGAGTTATGCGTTGTCATTGCTCGCAGCAACAGATGTTGAAGTGGTTGGCACACATACATATGTGTTGGACAGCGGCGCGAGCGCGCATATGTGTTGTAATGAAAGTGTGTTCGTGGAGTTAAAAGAACACAAAGAGAACATTAAACTAGCTGGTGACAACTACATACAAGCTGAAGGTGTAGGAATGGTGAAAATAAAACATAGAGACCGTGTATTCGTTTTTCGTGATGTTCTTTATGTACCAAAAATGAAGGGCAATTTCTTGTCTGTAGAGAGAATGACAGAGAAAGGGTTTGACGTCAAATTCAGCAGAAGTCGAGCAGATGTTATCTGCAAACAGAATGTCATTTTAACATTTGAACGAAAACATAGGTTGTATGTTATTGAGCATGAATCAGCAAACAAATGTTTTTCTGCAGTGCTGTGGCATAACAGGTATGGCCATTTAAATTATAAAAGTTTGTCTGACATCAAGAAGATGGTAATTGGTGCTGAGAATGAAGACTTAAATAAACAAAAGAATTGTGTTACGTGTATGAAGGCGAAAATATGCACTCAACCATACCCACAGGCATCGGAAAGCAGGGCAAAGAATATCTTGGATTTGATACATACTGACCTGTGTGGACCTTTTGAGAAGCGATCGATTTCCGGCTCCAGGTATTTTATTACGTTTACGGACGATAAGTCTCGAATGGTATTTGTATCATTTTTGAAAACGAAAGATCAGGCATTTGAAAAATTTGTATTATTTAAGCATATGGTGGAACGGCAGACAGGCCAAAAAATAAAGAAGATAAGAAGCGACAATGGTCGCGAATTCCTGGTTCATATAAACGAGTGTTTTGTATTGGGAAGCCAAAAAAGCCGAGATGTTTTAAAAACAAAAACATACCAGTCGATTATTTTTCCAATAAAAATAACTGGATGACGAGTTTAATATGGAATAATATACTTTCTACGATAGACAATGAAATGGCTAAGGAGAACAAAAAAATAATTTTACTGGTCGATAACGCCACTTGTCATAAGGTAAACACCTCACTGTCAAATACAGAAGTAACATTTTTACCACTAAATACCACTGCACTAATATAACGGCTGTATTAGGGCATTATACATGCTTTTAAATATCAATATCGGCAGATTATAGTTAAAAAGCAGTTATGCGCTATAGAAAAGGGAAATACTGTAAATAAAAAGGCAAATAGTTTAAGTGCTGTACAAATATCGTCCTGAATAGTGTGTGTGCCATGGAATAAGCACCGACAGAACACAGTTGTGACTTTTTTTTTAAAAAGTGGTGCCTTTGAGAGTCGTGGAGGCCACAGCAGGAACAAAGGCAAATGTAAACAAAGTTTTGGTTTACATTTTGGGTCCGAATGATTTTTAGTCTGTCAGGTCTGAGACATTCAGACCTGGAGCTTCTCTAGGTACCTGGACACAACGGTGTGTCCGGAAATGAAATGGCAGATGAACTGGCGAGATCTGGTACCCGCCTACAACAGGAGGATCTGGATGAATTCGTTGGTGTTCCCCGCAATGGTTATAAACAGCTAATACAATGACAGCTTTTAAGAAATGCACACGAAAGGTGGTTGAATGAGATCACCTGTCGAATATCAGGGATCACGTGGCCGAGCTATGGTTATAAAAGAACTTTGGCTTTGTTGAACTTTCCGAGACAAAGGCTACACACCCTAATGGCTGTTCTGACGGGACACTGCAACATGGGAGTACAGGCGAGAAGACTAAATCTTCCATATAATGACTTCTGGAGAGGTTGCAGAGATGAAGAGGAGGAGAGTGACGAACACTTTTTCTGACGATGCCCGGCTCTCTCTCTCTCTCTCTCTCTCTCTGACAAGAAAGCAACACTAAACACTAAATGTTGCCGGAAGTGTCGGAACGCGAATTGGACAGGGTGGACTCCTTTATCCGTTCATCTGACTGGTTCCCTACAGCCTCTTCGGGACCTTTCTAGGCAGCCCGTGCAACACAACATATATTTTCCACTTTGAAAGTTCTAGAACACAAAATCCCAAGTATATTGACTAAGATTACTTGCTTAAGAATCTAAGCTGTCAGACATGAAACGTAATGTGTCCAAGAACCTAAATTCGAATTTGTAGTTGTCGTCCATTTTTGCAAATATGGATAAAAGTATGTAAAGCTCTTTGTTAAGCAGAAGAACTTTAATATTAGCGGTTCTCACTCTTGATACTAATTTTACAACTCTGCTATATTCACTACGATTTTTACCACAAAGCTCGAGTGACTTTCTTACCTCAAAGTCTGCATGTTCTTGCAAATATTCTAAAACTTGCTGAATTTCTTTATCTGTCCACCTTTTGTTGTGAATTTTGTCACGTATTCTCTTCACCAGTATATTTTTATTTGTTTTTTCCATAATTTTTATTTTCTCTAGTACTAGTACTAGTGTTTTACTTTAATCAAATCTGCTACTTTAACCAAATGTGCAACCGAGTTTACTATTAAGAGTGAGAACCGCTATTGTTACGACTTTTTACTCAATTCTCTTACAAGAAGATGCGTATCATGAGATGATTAATTGTGAAAATAAATTGGAATGAGCTGTGAGCTGCACCTCTAAATTTATCACTTATGTGGCAATGATCTTTCACACAATTTTTACCTAAAAAATTCCACAAATATAGCGCAATTCAATGTATTATTAAAATTAAAAGTTTCGGAAGGGGTTAAGGTATCCATTTTTACAACATTTACTGAGTACTCATTATAAATACTCTCACAATCCGCAATTATGAAATCGACAAAAGTTTGCAGCTGCATCCTTGCCCGTATATATCCTAAACTTGTCTAAGCCATCATTCTTAATACATTTGATATAATAATTAAAAGCACAAGGTATGTGCGCTTATAAACTTACTTTTTTCACTTACACTTAAATTTGTATTTTCTAAAACAAATTCAATATCACCATATATGACAAACGGCACATCCATTCGACGTTGATGGTCCTTAAACTTTGAGATATTTTTGTCCACACAGGGTAATTTTGCCACTAACTTCCCACATTCCAGTTTATGTTTTTGATGGTCCAACTTTGATGGGCATATTGAAGACATGTCTTGCAGAATAACAGATCACGACAATGTTTTGTAGTCTGAGTTTTCAAAAGCCTGAAAATGTATGTAAATAAATTTATATATTCATTTATTAGCACATCTTAATAATATTTAGTTTTTTGTTTATCTGTAGCTATTCTTACTTACTTTGACATGTTTGATATGAAAATTTAAAATGGTGTTTTTCTTTTTCTTCAAGTAGTATCAAGTTAATATGTTTTAACTTTTATTTTTTGATATATGTAGAAAGACCAAATAACTTTAAACTACACCTCATCACATCTAAATACATTTATACCCCTGCAAGAACATATGATGGATCATATGACCGACACTGCTGATGGGTTTATACATCAGCGTTTCTATAATTTTCTTAAGGGCAAAATGAAAAAAGTGATGTAAACATTCGTGTACGTGTGAGTTATTTTTTCAACCAGCGTTACCACCTCAGCAAAGCGATCATTCGAAATCTTTTTTTCATAATGATCAAAAACTACATGCAATGCTATTTGTTTCTTTATTACTAATTAAAAAAAAAAGTTTTTTCGAAAAATTAAAAAAAAAACTATACAAGGAGAGCAGAATAAATTATGTTAGACATATTTAGATAGAATTAAGAGAAAAACAGGAGTCAGTAGCAGTTTTAACAATAGAAAACTGAATCATATGGAAAAAACATCCACAGCACTATGTTTTTTCAAAGAAAAAAAAAGCCAAATGAACCTATAAAAACATTAATGCATAAACGTAGTTCCAAATGAAATTACCAAACTAATACGGGAAAATCAAAATATTAAAAAAATCATTGTAATGGCAACGCTGAAAGCTATAAAATTGCTTTGCATGTGTTAGTAAATAAGCTGTTACTGTGTTAGTTTCCATCAGCCATTTCTTGCAGGGACTTCTTTCAGTATTCATCATCTCAAAATCTTTATTTTTTTTTTTTTTTTTTTTTTAATGGCAACAGAGAATTTTGACGTTGTAAAGTTTCCTAAACGAATTATTTCTGCACCAATATCTTCTATATTAGATGAGCAGGGCTGGGCAGTATTTGAAATACATGTATTTATAATACAAATAATACGTATTTTGTATTTGTATTTAAAATACATATAATACGTATTTTGTATTTGTATACGTCTCACGAATGTATTTGCATTTTAAATACTAAGCGCTTGAGTATTTTGTATTTCAAATACTTGTTCCTTCAAAATACATTGTTCATAATACATTTTTAATTTATGTTAGATCCACTAAAAGCGCAAAACTTTGTTACTGTTTTATTTCCAAAAAATGGCAATACTACAATTTAATTATCAAACGCAAAGTACCTGCGAAAAGTAAACGCAACTGAATGCATGCACATTGAGAAAGTCGCCAAGTTTTCAGAAAGTTAAACAATGAAGAAAATAAAATTTCACGAATTGATTTGAGCTCCAAAAAAAAAAGCATGCCAAAATTTGATTTAAGTTGCTGGGAAGATATACCACTTTGTTTGTTTATAAGTTTTGATTAAATGAAAGAGAAGGGAATGAAGAACAAGAATATTTCTCTCTCAAAAACTCTCTCACTTGCCCGAACTTTGAGTACGGGAACGGTTTTCGTGCAAATTGGGGTTCCGCCAGCTCCCAAATGTTGAGTACGGGAACAAACTTATTCATAAATGTTAAGTAATTTTCAACACAAGAAATGCTTTTCGGCTAAACTTAGGAGCCCGTGGCAGCGCGCGGTAACATACGTGAAACTCACTTAACATTTTGCAGTAGTTCAAAAAGTTTGTGATTTTCACAACTTTTAAAAAAGCATAGCAAAAACAATTTGGTTTACTTGGGGGTTACACGATCAAGTTTTGCCTTTCAAGTTTTAATACATTCACACTTTTTTACTAATACACTCACAATTTTGCATCAATTGATGCAAACTTGATGACAATTTTTGCTTTCCATAGAGAGCATCAAGTCACAATCAAGAAAACAGCTGACAACAATTTTTTTTTTCGTTCTGTCTGCAAATATTTTTTTGTTTTGTTTGAGAGTTGCAATTAAAAGTGATAAAAATTAAACAGATTCAAGCTTAAAAATAGAAATAAAAATGTTTACGTGCAAAACCAACAAATATATTGATGTGCTGCGATTTATAGAGCATATCTACATTCATTATAATATTTAAATATTTACCAACCTTTTTACTAATAAGGGCTTCACCCAGTATTTCTTTTCCGCCTTCTGGTTTTTTTTTCTTTTATTTTCTTTATTTCTGATTGTACTTTTAATGAAGCAGCTATTTTTAATTTTCTTCTTGACGGCATCTTGAAAAGGAATTTTTATGAAATTGCGTGCAGCCTACGTCACAGCTGTTTATATTTTATTGAATTTTGACAAGCAGTATGTGAAAAAAACTTGATAGCAAAACTTCATCGTGTAACTGCAGTGTTAAAAGGACTTTATTTGTTCGAAAACTTGTTTATTGAGGTGATTGAAAACAGCATTTACGTCATCTTAATTATTTTTTAAAAACAAAATGACATTAACTTATGAAAAAATGAGGTTCAAAGTCATGAAATGTGCGTTGATTCAAACTACTGATTTTAACTGAGAGAATTTTTCCTGAATTCTCCCAGAAAATAAACACATGACGTCCAATGACATGCTAATAGAAAAATCATCCACATTTCACTAGTTTCTACCTGGGCAACCCGTAACAAGCGCAACTTTAATCCCTCTAAAACAAAAGCTTTATATAATTTGGGTCCACTAATCCTCCATCAGTCAGTATTGACTTTGATGGCGTGTGTCTGCCATTTGTCAACACTATGAAATGCCTTGGCTTAACACTAGACAATACCCTGTCTTTTGACGCTCAAATATCTAATGTTTTAGCTAGTGTTAATAAAGCGTTGAGGTCTTTATACATCTTTATAGATCTTTATCTGCCGCTCAAAACAAAAATTAACTTAGCTCATACGTTGCTTATGACTCATATTCAGTATTGCCTTGTAATCTATAGTGTAATCTATGTATGTATATTGGTTTTTAATCGCATTATAAGATTCGTTTTCAAATTTAGGATTTATCAACATGTATCAAACGATACAAAATCCTTTTTGAAATGTTCCTTTTATGATTTTGTTAAGATAAGAATCTTATCTTATTTTTTATCTTATTATAAAATCTAAATCTTGCTTAAAACTATTATGGCGGCTCTCAAATTCAACACGAAACCTCCAATTAATTTTATCTAGAAACAATAACTCTACGTTTGAAAGATCAATTGAAGTGAGAGTGTGTGTGCAGACTCTACAATAACCTTCAAATTTTGAATGTTCTATAGGAAGATTTAAGCGCAAATTGTATTGTTGGAGCAACGAAGCAGATCAACAACCCTGGGTTTTGATACTATTTTGAGCAACAATGAGTTGTACTTTTTTTATTTACATGCTTATTATGAATTCCGTCGTAAAAGTGCTATCATGAATTCCGACGTAGCTACGAAATTTTCGAAGTTCGGGAGATTGATATTATGAATTCCGAATGAAACGTACTTTTAGCGTTTTTTTATCAAAAATTTGTACGAACTCTTCTTACTGTCGGGAGAATACAAAAATAGTTAAAAATAAGAACAAACTGAAAAGAAGTTCCTAAATTGAATAAAAACAATATTTATGTAGTTATAAAATTATATTTCTTTAATAATTAATTGGTATATTTTAAAATACTTATTGGTTTTGCCCTGATTTGAAACAAAAAAAGGAACACAAACTAACTGCTGATTTTATGTGTTGAAAAAATCGCTTCATATACACCATTGAAACATGTGATAGATTGTTTGAAAAATAATTAATTTTAGTAAAAAAAACTAAACAAACAAAACCGACTTTTATGTATAGAATTAAATGTGTGTATAAAAAGTGGTACGAAAAAGCCTTTGCAGCATCTACATCTTTTGCAACACCAGGCAAATTCGATTAGAAATCGAATTGTACAGATTTGTTCAGCCGGAAGTTTTTAATAAAACTAAATGAAAAATTGGAAAACACATACATATGTACATATTTTCACAATTTGTGATTTGTTTTAACAACTTACGCCTTGTAATCCAAATCAAGGGAATTCTGACCATTCCTCAAGACTTTGCGCTCTATTCTAGCTGTAGCTAGCAGCCTTTGTTCCTCTTCCGTCACTGAAAAGGCTGCAGCAATCGAATTCATTGTATTTCCTTTTTATTTTTTGAAAAATATTTTTTACAATCCTTAGAATGTAAACAAAACACATCTGTTTTTCATTTAAAAAGTTGGTTGTACTAATTCGAACTTAGCTCAAGAGGTTGGCAACTCTATCTTCGAATCCGTCGGAATTCATAATACCTTTTTGTACGAATTCGTGACGGAGATTTTCCATTACGAGTGATGTTCACTCGGAATTCATAATACGGCTGTTAATCCTTTTCTCACTTTTTATACGTACTTCAATAAAGTAACATTGAATTCAACAACGTGTGTACGATTTAATATGTATAATTTGTATAATTTTTATAATTGAACCAATGTTTTCCAACAAAGAGTTATATGTGCACACATTGCAATCGTATAAGATGTATATGGGTATTTCCATGAAATGGTCCACCGTTAGTTAAAAAATCAAAACGCTCGCACAATTTTTTTAAGCACAGAAAATTGAAAGAAAAAAACTATTGACATTTTATTATTAAAAAAAAAAAAATTTAACTTATAATAATTTTAAATGATGGTAAAAACTTCTGAAAATATATGTTAAATTACAAAAATATGTATGAAGGTAAAAAGTGTCACGTGCGTAATGTAACGTGCGTAATCAAAAATTTTTTTTCTTAGCCAACCCATGCACACTTGTTTTTGAACAAACCATGATTATAAAGGTCCATTAATAACCTTTATAAAAACATTTTTTTCGAAATAAAAATCTTCTACAATTCGCCTACTTTTGCAATATTTCATGCTGCTTTAAAAGGCACTTACATACGTTTTTTGTCACGTGCGTAAGTCAACTTTGATCGCATGGAACTTGGGTACCCAGTGCTCAATTTTCCAATATACATATATACTTTTTGGAAGGAACTCATCACATTAAATGTAACAATGGCAAAATTCCATTCAAAAATTCCAACCCATTTATATTTTTATAATATTCAAAACAATTAAACGTGTACAAATGTCACGTGCGTAACCATGGAAACACCCATATGTATATATATGGATTTAATTTTAGACTAATATTATCTTATTTCAGAGCATTCATTGCAATTAACCAAATGTATTAATCAAATATGGCCCTATGGGCTCGATTATATAAATAAAGAAAGAAAGAAAGACAAATTGAACCAGGGGCCAAATCATCGCATTCGATATCGAACGAATTCCGCCACTTATGCTGTGTGTTTGTTGTTTATTTTGTTTTTGTTTTACATTATTTTTGCTCGATAGTTCATTCGATATCGAATGCGATGATTTGGCCCCAGATCGTCTTCACTTGCACCCATGATTCAATAGCAATTTTGTTGAAAGTTCATGCTATAAAGCAAGCTAGAGTCAAAACTTCAAAAATATGAGACGCCGACATGTTTTACACTCAACATGTTTTCTTCCTTAGAATTCAGTTTTCCCTAAAGTAAAACAGAATATTGTAAAAAACATAAAATAATTACTCACCGCTATATTATATTGCAATGCCAGTAGTTGTAAGTCATTCAATATTTCGTAAACGATACGAGTCCGTAATTTGACGTCATCCAATTTGCGTACACAAAATGAGAATGAATCAATTACAATTAACTTGAATTTAGCATCATCCTTAAGAATATTACGAAAATTGTGAACGGTAGACATAAGTTCTGTATAATTTACGCAATAGACATAAGAAATATTTTGTAATAAATGACTGGCACAAAAACTCTGAAAAGGAGACGTCGATGACGAACTGGAGTAGAGCTTTTGGAATGTGTGCTTAAAACGGTCTTCCATGTGCTCGGCTAGCTCTGTAAATAACAAAAAAAAAAAACATTTCAATACTAAAATAGTTTAACAATTTAATTGAATATGTACATTGGAGTAGGCCTTATTTAAAACAAAAAAAATCAAAATTACACGAGCAATATGCAGCAGTAAAATCGAAGGGATTTTGTTTTCAATTGCACGGTAGTACTAAGAAAGGGTAACCCTGGTGTACCTTTTAGTTCTAAACTTACTGCCTGTTCCTTTACACTGCAGTTACACGATCAAGTTTTGCTATCAAATTTGTTTCACATACTGCTTGACAAAATTCAATAAAATTGATAGCGGTGACGTAGGCTGCACGCAATTTCATAACAATTCGTTTTCCGTGCCGTCATGCCGTCAAGAAGAAAATTAAAAATAGCTTCTTGCATATTCTGCTAAAAAAATAAAGCAAAACTTCCTCTTCTATATTCTACATTAAGCCCAGAAACTAATTCAGATTCTAAATCAATATTTTTTTTAAGCTATTTAAATATAATCATAATATACAAATATCTCTTTTTAAAATTAATAAATTTAATGGAAATCAATGTAAAAATAAAAGTAAAAAATTTGTTGGCTTTGCACGTAAACGTTTTTATTTCTATTTTTAAGCTTGAATCTATTTAATTTTTATCACTTTTAATTCTTTCAAACAAAACAAAAAAATATTTTGTTGATTGTGACTTGATGCTCTCTATGGAAAACAAAAATTGTCATCAAGTTTGCATCAATTTTCAAAATTGTGAGTGTATTAGTACAAAACTGTGAATGTATTAAAACTTGAAAGGCAAAACTTGATCGTGTAACCCCCAAGTACATAAAACAAAAATAAAAAATATGCGGGGTTTCTAGTTTTATTTCCCTGCTTTTTAACAAATAGATACATATACTACATTTTTTTCCTCTCTATAGCAAAACTGCCAGCTTCATTAAAAGTACAATCAGAAATAAAGAAAATAAAAGAAGAAAAAAACAAAAACAGAGGGCAGAAATGAAATACTGGGTGAAGCCCTTATTAGTAAAAAGGTGTTGCGAGTCACCCTCGCATAATTTAAGTTATAAATAATTAGGTCATAAGTTTGTTTTATTTACGTGCTGACTGGTAATTCTGCATATTCGCTCCAGTCAGCAATATTGTTACTAATAATATTAATTAAGTCATAATTGTTAATATTGGTAATTAGGTCATAAGTTTTGCAGAATTGTTATATTTTAGTTTATTGTTTTTAGTATAAATAGTTATAAGATTTGTGAATAAAGAAGGGTCTGACTGAATCACTCAATCAATAAACAATCTATCATTTAATAAAGAACTGCCTGCGATCTCTACGGAGCACTCCAGGAGTATAAAAGGAAACTAAACATAATAAATTAAATCCCTAACATTATTTGGCGCAGCCGGTAGGATCTGTGGCCCATATGGTCTAGTGGCTAGGATATCTGGCTTTCACCCGGAAGGTCCGGGTTCGATTCCCGGTATGGGAACCAAAAACTAATAAATTAAATCCCTAACAAAGGTTGGTAATATATTTAAAAATTATAATGAATGTAGATATGCTCTCTAAATCGCAGCACATCATTATATTTGTTGGTTTTACACGTAAACATTTTTATTTCTATTTTTAAGCTTGAATCTGTTTAATTTTTATCACTTTTAATTGCAACTTTCATCAAACAAAACAAAAAAATATTTGCAGACAGAACGAAAAAACAAATTGTTGTCAGCTGTTTTCTTGATTGTGACTTGATGCTCTCTATGGAAAGCAAAAATTGTCATCAAGTTTGCATCAATTGATGCAAAATTGTGAGTGTATTAGTAAAAAAGTGTGAATGTATTAAAACTTGAAAGGCAAAACTTGATCGTGTAACCCCCAAGTAATATACAGATGATAATTGTTTAATATATTTATTTACTAAATAAAATAAAAATAAAAAATATGTTCAGGTTTCTAGTTTTATTTCCCAGTTTTTTAGCAAATAAATATAAATTTTTTTCTATCAAAACACACACTCAATAGCCAAACAACAAGTGCTGGATTTAAAAATTTGTGTTCGCCGTGCTGACGACATGATCGAAATAGAGAAATCGAATTTTGTATGAAAACACTAACTTTTTTTTCAACCAGTGCTTATTTTGTGAACGGTAACACTTAGATCGTGTCTGATTTGACAGATAATTAGTTCTATCCTTGCGCTGAACGAATATGGTTGTGTATACGCTTCGCTAAGTGGGCCTGTGATCGACTTACAGCAGATGCCGAGTTTGCCAAAAAAAAAAATCATCTTTTCAGATGAAGCTCATTTCGATGTTGGCGGACCCTTTACATACATATCATAGTTTGCTCTTCTAACATTTCATTTGCTCTTGCAATCCACGCTTTTCGAACTTAATCTCATGAAAGAAAGAAAGTTACACAGGTTTTGAAAAAACAATAATCCTGGGTTTAACCAATGCTGCAATTTTTACACTGGGTATAGCTTATTGGGTTAAAATTAATCATGGAATTATTTGCAACGATTTTGTTCCTTCGTTACAAATCGACCAAAGCTAATGTACTTTACATGTGTAGTATTGTATTGTGACTAGGTTGGTACAAGATGGCCCTTTGCACTGCGACCATAGATGATATATTGAGCCTTTGTCCTTCACGGGTTTAATACATCAAGAAACAGTATTAGCTCCTTCTGTGGAAGCCTTTGCATTTCCTGTGAGTCCAATGTATTGGCCTGCAACAGACTGTGTCTTCTTCGGCCTGGTGCCACACATTCGATAATTAAGTGTTCCATTGACTCCTCTTCTCCGCAAAATCTGCAGATTGCCGTATTGGATAGGCCCATTCTTGCAGGTATAGTGGCCTGTTAGCGCCCCACACAGTGTCCTTAGGTTCTTTCTATTCAGTTTTAGAGCAAGGTCCGCCCTCTTAGCATCAAAGCTAAGAAATTTCTCCGAGTGATCCAGACCCCTAGTGTCGTTCCACAGCTTTTCTGTGAGGACGAGTTTACTAAAGCCAAAGGATGGATTGGGTTCAATGAAGGCCCCATTGGCTTCCCTTTTTGCGTAAGTGTCAGCCAACTCGTTACCCTTGTGCCCGTCATGACCTGGTACCCATATCAGAGTGATCTGTTTGTGAGTAGCCAGGTCATTTAGCCTGTTGTGACATTCCAGTATTGTCCTGGATGTAAACGTACAGCTGCTCAGGGCTTTGAGTACCGACTGGCTGTCGGAGCGTATCTTGATTCCGACTCCCCTGTATCCCCTATCGGATAGGATCCCTACAGCTTCCAGTATAGCATATAGCTCCGCCTGGAAAATTGTGGTGTGCTTGCAAGTGTTATTGCCCTAGGCCCCACCATTCGCGCTCCCACTCCCTGGATCGACTTGGATTCATCAGTGTACCATTTTTGTGAATCATCTCGTAGCCGCCTTGGGTTCGAGCACCACTCCTCCCTTGTAGGATAGAAGACTCCATACTTTCTATCGAAGCAGTGTATGGGATCCATGTGATCACTCGATCGAGACATATGCAAAGTGTCTCTGAACCCCCTCAGGATCATAAGATGACCAATAAGGTTACCCTCCTTCAGTCCCTCTCTTCCATATATGGAGATAGCCCGCATGGCTGCTTCCTCCTGCACACGTATGTACATGGAGTGGTGGGTGATACATGTGCAGTAGAAATTGAGCTAAAATAATCTGCATTGAAAAATAATTCATGAAAGACTGTGTGAAAGTTTTTTTCTAAGCCAGAAGAGCTAAATTTCTAAAGTTACTTTGATGAGGGAGAGTTGGTTTGTTGCGTGGAATTGTCAAAAAAAGAGAATTTAATGTACTGTGGGGCTAGTTGGGACGACGAGAAAAAAAATGTACGAAAATAGTTTTGTTTGGGAGCCTCCCTAAGTAGGGCAGCAAGGCACCCTGGGGATAGTAATTTTTTTTTTATAATGGACATATTTTTTTCTTTAATTCAAAATGGCGTGAGCCACTGTTTCACACTACATTATACATACATATTTAGAGACACATATTTCTTTTAAATTTTATATAGTAGGCGTTCAATACTATATTTTACCTTTCTGGCGATACGGCGAAAAGTCCTGATTTGTGTCTATATAAAAAGCCTTGCCATCCAAACCGCCCAGTTGCTCGGGAAATTGTACATTTAAGCAAAGCTGTAGGCTACAGATGAATATAGTAATATTTATCACAAACGTCTAGACCAAAAGCAAATAAGTATAATATTTACCAGAATTGTGTTTTACCGGCTCCCGGCGAGCCACAAAGCTCTGTAACAACACCCAAAGGTAGACCACCAGACATGTGGTCGTCCAGTTCCTTTATCAGCGTAATTAACTTGGGCAGCTCCTGTTCTTTTCGCCATACTTCAAAAGCTGTTCTTTTAAACATTTAAATAATACAATTTATAATATTATTGTGGTTTAACCTGCAAACAAATAAGAAGCATTTAAGCGCTTAAAAATTTTGATTGCTTTTCTTTTGTCACAAAGTACTCTGTGTTCTATGTGATAAAATGCACCACCCTGTCTTATAGTGCCATCAATAATATAGTATGGCAGCACTATTTGTTATTACAGTACTTTCATAAGCAACTGTGTAACAATATTCTTAGTGCTGGTAAACGACTACTCTTTATTAAAAAACAAAAGCGCCTGAACTTGGGGCTTGAACTATTTAACATTTTAAATCATAAAATGAATGCCATCAAATATCTAATATTGATTAAATATAACTTCTATTTGCAGTTTTAACTATTTTAATAGTTTGTTAAGTTTTATTAGTAGCTAGAAGTTGAAAATACATATTTGTAGAAAAGCGCTTTAAAGCACCAATATAGTTCAAAATTACTACACTGTCAGCATGTACAAGATGTGTTCACATTTTCTTTTCAGTGATTATTCGTCTTTCCATTAAGTTTAGTTAAAGTGTTTCGTTTTACAAATGCAATATTAACATCAAAATAAATTTTATATGCATTAATAGTGTGGGAATTGATAAATGAAACGAAAACAAAGTGATGTTCATATTTAATATATAAAATTTTACTAATAACCGCCTTTACCATCATATCGAATTTATTTGCATTTATCTCCAATTGTCTGTATGACTGATCTGATCTCTTCTGAAATTTCCTAAAAAGGTAAGTAATATTTAATTGCTTTGTTTATATTACTTAAATACATATGTACTATATATTAGGTACATGCATGTTAATTTTAAATTAAAGTGCATATAGAAAATAAATGTATAATTTATTATGTAGTAATGGGGTTTTTTGTTTTGTTTATTCTTTGAGCTAAAATCTAAGAATCATTCATTGTATGTTTGTTGTTTTTTTTTTGCTTTGCTTTTTGCAAAATGTTTATAGAAATGAATTTATTAATACTGAATTTCTTTAGTGGTTGGGTATAAAAATTTGCATGGAAATTCTTAATCATGATAAATATCTTGTCTTAATTATAGCAAGAATATCTTTGTTTAGGTGTTTTCCCCCTTATTTCCTGTTTTTTCTTCTTACCATAATTTATGGTCTATAGACTTTTTATGGTTCGCTCAGTTCCTTACAAAACGAACGACAGTAGTTTTCCTGTATTAAGTTTTTGTTACTATTTCAAAATTAGGTCATTGTATTTTAAATGACATGGTACTCTCAGCTACCATCCAGTTAAAAATCAACTCTACTTTTATTCTATCTAGACTGCAAGGAATATAGTGGATAACAGAAAAACAACAGCAACAACAACATTCATAAAATCAAAAACATTGAGGCCCCAACACAAACAAAACAACTTCGCTTACTACCATTTCTACAACCTCCACTATAACTACTTTCTTTTGCTTTTGCGCTGTTTTTCGTCTGTTACCGTTACTACCGGTCGGCATATTGGCTATTTTTTTTTTTTTTGTTTATGTAGGCATTATCTTTTTGCTTTGTCTGCCTTTTTGTCCGTCCTTGTGATGGTAATGCATTTGGCATTTGATTTTTAATGGCTATTTACTTTTTGTTAAATTGTTTTTAAATGTCATTTTGTCCCAATTTCTTTTTGAACTGCGGTAATTATCTGCATATGTATGTATGTATTTCCACATGTGCATGAATACCTACATATGTATGTTTGTGTATGCTCATATAGATACATACCCTGTCGGGATTTTTTTTTTCTAATTGAGTTAAGTGACCGCTGCAGGTTACCACGGAATACCGCGGGTTCACAATTTTGCTTATGTTGAAAATTGTGTAAATTGATTATGTTGTATTTCTTATGATGAAGAAGAATTTTTCAGAAGCAAACCAAATTCGTAATTAAAAGACCATCGAGCTATTACAAGTAATTTAAATCAACTTCTTTATTTGGTCAAAACGTTATAAAAAAGGAATTCAGAATGTAATGACCTTTACAGGTAGAGAAAAATTATTGGAATGAATAATATAAAAATGTAACTGTTTTTCGTTTGACAGTATAACAATTAACTAAATTAGAGTTGTAAGTATTTAGCGTGTGAACAGCGTTGTAAATTATTAACAGATTAAATGATAACACTCATGAGAGAGTAAAGTGTGTTTCTTATTTTAGCGAACTTTACACGTAATTTTTCTTCGGGCAAAGATTGTTAAAATGTCAAATGACCTACACACGCAAGTGCAAGTGTAAGTAGCTCAATACATTGATATTTTTAGGGTTCCGTACTCATCAGAGTGAAACGGAACCCCCTATTACGGAGACAAGTACGTCCGTCCGTCCGTCGCAGCGTCCATTCTCCGAAACGGTAAGAGCTAGAGAGCTGAAATTTCCACAGGATGTTGTTGTACCTTGCCGCTACAACAACAAATACTAAAAACAACAACAAGTCGAAAACTACCAGGTGTCCCCATACAACGAAAAGTTGCAATTAGCTATAACTCTCGAACCGTAAAAGATAGAAAGCTGAAATTTGCATAGTGTATGTATTTATAGATGGTTTACAACAACAAATGCTAAATACAACAAGTTGAAAAATACCAGGTATCCCCATACAACCTAAAGTAACAATTAGCCGTAGCTGCTAAACTGTAAAATACAGAAAGCTGAAATTCGCACAATGTATGTATTTACATATGCGCTACAACAACAAATGCTAAAAACAACAACAAGTCAAAAACTACCAGGTGTCCCTATAGAACGTAAAGTAAAAATTAGGCATAACTCTCAAACTGTAAGAGACAGAGAGATGAAATGTGCACAATATATGTACTCGCATATGGCCTACAATAACAAATGCTAAAAACAACAACAAGTCGAAAATTACCAGATGTCCCTATACAACGTAAAGTAACAATTAGCCGTTACTCTCGACCCGTGAGAGACAGAGGGATGAAATTTGCACAATATGTGTATTCACATATGCTCCACAACAACACTTGCTAAAAACAACAACAACTGTAAAACTACCAGGTGTCCCTTTACAACATAGAGTAATAGCTATAACTCTCGAACCGTAAGAGATAGAGAGTCGAAATTCGCACAGTGTATGTATTCCCAGATGCCTTACAACAACAAATTACAACAACAACAAGTGGAAAATTACTAGGTGTCCACATACAACATAAAGTAGCTGTAAAAACAGAGAGATGAAATTTATAAAATATACATACGCCATTCCATACATACATTACACATACATACGTACGGAACCCTAAGAGTGCGAGCCAGACTCGTACTTGACTTAATTTATTTTAGTAATACAATCATACTTCTGCAAGTTGCGAGCTCGCTTGCAAAATATTTTGATTTCCAGTAATTTTTTTTACTTGCATGTCGGTAAAATGACAAAAAGCAAAAACAGTGTTACCGTATAAAGATTATACTTTAATTTTAATAGATAACTTTCAAAGAAACGATTTTTAATACATTACTTTTTGATCTGACATACCGAAAAATAAAATATAAAAAAAATTAATTAAAATGTGGCCTTTATCGATTTGTAATATAAATTTACTATTTATATTATTAAAAAGCTATTCGAAAAACAGTGCTGCCAGAGGAAAGTATTTGCACAGAACATAAAATCGCGTATTCAAACACGGTTTCTAGCATCCAATATCGTACTTTATTACATTTAATTTAATACATTTTTTCATAGGTATGCAAAATTTGTTCTTGACAACCAGCCTTCGGCCGGCTAAGGGACTTTCTCCTCCATGATATAACCAACACCGGTGTCGCGTACAAAATCTGTAAACATTTGGCAGCACACTTTTTCATTTTATGGCAATTGGTACCATTATACTTAAGCCGACCACATATTAAAGCTAAATGGTATTTGATTATCAACTCAAAAATTGGCCATTATACAATTAAAATAATTGTATGTATGCGGTTTTTGTGTAGCTAAAATACTGGTTAGATTTTCAGATATAGCATATACACATATTTGAAGACTTAAAAGTTAAACAGCTGGTTAACCCCCCATTTAAACATGCAACTTGTTGCAAGTTGTGTGTACATATTAACTACCAATACACTGACAGAGACAATAAAAGCTGTTGCTACTTGCTTGTTTGTTTACACAGGCAAGCGCAAGCTCATTTTTAAAATGTCGTCAAAGAAAATGGTCTTAAAGAAAATTGCTTTTCTTTACAAATTAAAAGAAATAAATGAAAACAATAATAATATAAAAAAATTATACGAATAGCTTTTTTATCAAATAAATAGTAAATTTATATTAAGAATCCGTAAAAGCCATATTTTACTTCAACTTTTTTTATATTTTATATTCTTTTTCGGTATGTAAGATCAAAAAAGAAAAAAATCATTCCTTGTAAGTTATCTATTAAATTTAAAATATGAACTTTATAAGGTAACACTGTTTTTTCTTTTTGTCATTTTACCGACATGCAAGTAAAAAAATTACTGGCAATCAAAATCTCTTGCAAGTGAGCTCGCAACTTGCAGAAGTTTGATTGATTTAGTAAAAAAATGTCAATGTATTAAGTTACTTGCACTTGTACTTGCATGTGTAAATGGGGGGTAAGACGAGAAGCTTCGATATTCATTGTTGGTGCTGCTTGTGAGCGTTAGAGACTGCTATAATTGTTCCAGAGCTTTCGATGTCTGTTAAATCATTTGTTATCAGCAGTATGGCAGCACCACTAGTTATTCTACGTCGACATCTTTAGTTATTTATCTAGTATACTCTTCGGCATCATATTATTAAACTGAATGGTTATAAAAATACGATTGATTAAGTTCGCAACAAAAAGTTCTTAGTTATCTCAAATCCCGACAGGGTACATATACATACACACATGCATACACAAGTTTCCTCTTTCTATACATTATGTTGTTGGTTTTGTTAATGATTTTATTTTAACCAAATTAATTGCATGGAGAAATATTTGTGGGTTGCTGATTTTTGTTTTTGTTGTTTTTTATTTAATATAATTTTTCACATAAAAAAATGTACTTTTGATGATTGAGATTTTAGAGGTAAACAGCTCGTCATTCATTATTTGCAATAAAATCGAAGCTGGAATAAATTATTCCAAATAAAAACTTTGGTAAGACATTTGTTTTTTTTTTTTTTTTTTTTTTGTCTATTTAACGAGTTTTGAAACTGGGTTTTTTCAAAAATATCATTTTCGAGTATTTCAAAAAACCGGTTTTCCAATGTGTATGTTGATATAAGTATATGTTCTTAAGTTCGAGCCATGGTGCAACTAATAAGGTAACCTCTTCTCTACAATAAGAACAACTTTAAGAAAAATAACATGCATTTTCTTTTTGTACAATTTTTGAAAACTGTCAAAAAGACACCACTGCTGCATTTACAGAAGAGAGAACAGAGTTTACGTTGATTTACTCTCTCGGTTTGACTGCCTTTGATTTCTGTATTCTCCTGACAGTGATGATTAACGGTTCAGTTAACGAGGCTACCTTATTAGTTGTATGCAGTGCTGGGCAAAATACATGAAAGTTTTGTATTTTAAATACACCAAAGCATGTATTTTGCCCAGCACTGCATACAACTAATAAGGTAGCCTCGTTAACTGAACCGTTAATACAAAATACAAATACTTTTGCTCCACGTATTTAAAATACAAAATACTGCATTCTAAAAGCATGTATTTGAAATACAAAATACAGTGTAACAAAAATATGTATTTAAAATACAAAATACTTTTAATCAAAAAAGTTTTTATTTCCATTCATAAACACCAGCTTTTCAAATATGGTATCAGACAATCATCCTCTTGAAGGCGAATGACTAAAAACAGGTATCGAAAAAACCTAATGATTTTTTTATTAAAAAACGATATTTTATTGAAAGAGAAATAACGGAATTAAGAATGAAGAAAAACGTTTGACCAAAGACTATAAATATAAAGCAAGTCAACATCTGATTGACATTTTTTTCTCTTCTTGTTTTAGATCAAAATGTCAAAAGCTGTTTTTTCCTTATATTTTATTTGTTCATTGTTTGACTTTCTGAAAGCTTATCGACTTTCTCAATGTGTATGCATTCAGTTGCGTTTACTTCACGCATGTACTTTGCGTTTGGTAATTAAATTGTAGTATTGCCATTTTTTGGAAATAAAACAGTAACAAAGTTTTGCGATTTTAGTTGATGTATGAATGGAATAATTTTTAGTGCATATTTTCTATCATAAATTGAAAATGTATTTTGGGGGCACAAGTTGAATTTTGAATTTGAAATACAAAATACTCAAACGGTTAGTATTTAAAATGCAAAATACAAATACATTCGTGAGACGTATTTAAAATACAAATACAAAATACGTATTTGTATTTTAAATACGTATTTCAAATACATACATGTATTTCAAATACTGCCCAGCCCTGGTTGTATCATCGTCGAGCAAATTTTAACGGTTCTACACCACAAAATTTAGATTGAGTGCTGTTGCCAACGTTGCAAAATTTTAATGCTGAAATGATACTGAATTTTAACAGAAACAGTACAAAAGCTCCCTTTTTTGTTTCTCTACAGCTTCATTACCAGGTAGCTGCATTAGAATTCGCCGCACAATACGCGCAACCTAATACATGCTTTTGTTAGTGTAAAGCGATTTTTGTTGTCAAGGTCTGAATATATGCTAAACACTTTAAAAGTTATATTTGTGCTTTAAACACTACGAAAATGAAAAAAATATCACCAAAAATCTTTACAATAAAATGTCACCAACTTTTTTGTAAGCAGAGAAAAGAAGAATTTGACACGTGAAAGCTATTTGACGCAAGAAGCAAAAAAATATACCCATATGCTGCCAAGTTCACTTTATATGAATTCGCCTTGTCTCTACCATGTAGTTTGTCCAAGGCGAATTCACACACTGTCAACTTGGTAGCACATGTGACTAACGAAAATCCCGTACATTTTAAGTTTATTCCCGTACTCAAGCCCGCGGGATCCCAATCAACACGGAAAATGTTCCCGTACTCAAAGTTCGGGCATGCGAGAGAGCTTTTGAGAGAGGAGTATTCTTGCACGAAAGAGCCCGCACTTTTTCTTCGTGCTAGTTTGGCCAAGCAGTTAACCAATCAGCTGTTGCTAGAAGTAAGCAATAACAAAAAATACAGATCAACTGAATAAAACAAACTTAACAAAATTTTTGATTTTTAGATAGTATTTCATATAAAAATGCATACAAAATACTTTGCAATCTAAATACATGCAGAAAAACATTTCATCTTTCCAAAATGTACGTTTCAATTTTCATTACCGCATCAAACTATGTACCTATATCATATGTTATTTTTTATGGCTAAAATGCGGTTTTTGGTGTTCCCGTTTTTTAAGCTTATTAGGGTTCCGTACTCATCAGAGTGAAACGGAACCCTATTACCGAGACTTCTACCCCCGTCCGTCCGTCCGTCCGTCCGTCACAGCATCCATTCTCCGAAACGGTAAGAGCTAGAGAGCTGAAATTTTCACAGGATGTTGTTGTACCTTGCCGCTACAACAACAAATACTAAAAACAACAAGTCGAAAACGACCAGGTGTCCCCGTGCAACGAAAAATAACAATTAAACCCCTCGAACCGTAAAAGATAGAGAGCTGAAATTCCCACAGTGATGTATTTACAGATGATCTACAACAACTACCAGGTCACCCTATACAACGTAAAATAACAGTTATCCTTAGCTCCCAAACTGTAAAAGACAGAGAGCTGAAATTCGCACAATATACATATGTATTTACATACATATGCCCTACAACAACAAATGCTAAAAACAACAAGTCGAAAACTACCAGGTGTCCCTAAACAACGTACAGTAAAAATTAGCTGAAAATATCAAACTGTAAGTGACTGAGAGATGAACCGTCTAATTCATAAAAATTATTTGACAGATTTTCCATACAAATATGTCAAATAGCAGTCGTATGAGCCTGTTATAATTTTTATGAATTTGGGGGGAAATGTGCGCAATATATGTACTCACATATGGCCTACAATAACAAATGCTAAAAACAACAACAAGTTGAAAACTACCAGGTGTCCCTATGCAACGTAAAGTAACAATTAACCGTTACTCTCGAACCGCGAGATACAGAGGGATGAAATTTGCATAATATATGTATTCACATATATCGCTGTTTACAACACACACAGACATGAGACGATGATCATTTCGAGACTCGAGTCTCTGTGTGTATGCGTTAGAACATAGAACTTGCCATTGTTTAACAAAAATCAAACCTATAAGAAAAAGGGTAAAATCAAATATAAAAGCTACATGTATACATCTAAAATGACATCCTCATAAACAACCGGCGGTGGCTCAGTGGTAGCGTTAGCTGCTTATCAACCTGCATGCTGCTGGTTCGAGCCCTTGTTGTTCTTTTTGCTTTTTTGGTTTTTCTATTTATTATAATACATACAACAAATGTGGTAAAAAAATGTAAAATGTGTTTTTTTGTCTATATCTCAATAACTATAAATCCAGTTAAAGTGAGATTTGGATCAATAAGTTGTCTGGTGGCTTCACAATCGGTGCCCCAAAATAAAAATCTATATATGTATACCTTTTTGGAAAAGGGTATAAAAAGAGTTGAAAAGAGCAGAACAGCATACAAAAAGAGCGTAAATTCGTTTACACATCGCGGTTTCTGGCAAACTCATCGGGAATGCAGTCCTTAAAACCAATCAGCTTTTCAGAAAGTATATCTATTTTTTCGCCACGAGCGTGAGTGGGGTTCTTTAAAATACAAATTCAAAATACGTACATACTTGTATTTTAAATACGTATTTCAAGTACTCTCCAGCCCTGGGGCCAAATCATCGTTTCATGCGTTTGGTGCATTTTTGGTTGCGACTGATTGCATTTGCGATTATATTGCAACTAATATTGAGCACCCTTTTTAACAACTTTGCAAATTTTATTGCATTCCAAATAACAGCTGATAAATTAGTATACAATTTTTAATTTTTCACGTTTTTTTTTTTTTGGTAATTGCTGTTGGCTCCATCTCTACAATTTTTTGTTTGCTTTGTTTTAAAATGTCAGCTGTTCGAGTGTCAGTGTTGCAAACGCAATACTCATGCGAAAAAAGCAACACGTAATTAGCGGTGCGTAAATGCAAACCATGATACAACTAACAAGGTAGCCTTTTCGCTACAATAAGAACAACTTCAATAAAAATAACATGCATTTTGTTTTTGTACAACTTATGCAAACTGTCAAAAAGACACCACTTCTACATTTACACAAGAGAGATGCACTGAGCTTGCGCGGACTAGCTATCTCGTTTTGGCTGCCTTTCATCTCTGCAATCTCTTGACAACCTAAAGTAGTCAGTTGATTAACGGTTTAGCTGACGAGGCTACCTTGTTAATTGTATCATGATGCAAACATATTGCTAGTTCAACCTTGTATATTTTGTGGTTGGGTTGCAAAGAAAAAGCAAGGATTTCTTGCATTCGCACTTACGCAAGACATTTGCACCAAATAATGAACTGCGCTTATGTAAATAGTATACATATATGAGTGTATTTGCCTAAAAAAATGTCAACAGAAAAGTAGTGGTCACATTTTTGGGAGAATATTTGTGACCGCTCTTTTAGTGCCAAAAATTTTTATTTTATATATTTTAAAAGCCATTTTCTACAAAATAAGTATTTTACCTTAATATTTAAAAAAAAAATATACATACATTGTTGATTCTAATTGAAAAGTGTTTTACAGCATCTTCAATAGTTTTATAAATAACCATTATCACGTAGATTATAAAAAGTGTTTGTAAGGATCGGAAAATAATCTTATAAAATAAAAAAACTGTTTCCTTCTGATCACATTTTTAAAATTCTTATAAACTGGCACAAATAATTTTTGTTGATATGTATGGAGCAATCGTTAATTTAAGCGCAACCCACTAAATATACATACATACATACATACATACATACATATATCATCATGATCATCATCTAAATATAAATCGTTCACGAAATGTATAACAGCTTTATTTAAATACAAAACAAACAAAAAACACAAATTAAGGTATGGCTTGTTATAGATTATTATCGCGTAGCAAGGTGTGCACATACGAACACGCGACCCAACAATTTATTGAAAAAGAAAATTTATGTTTTTATTTTTTTTTTCTTTTTCAATGAAAACTCAACACATACTTTAGAATTCGTCTTCATTCAAGAAAAAAAAGTCATTTTCTCCACTCATATCTGTAAGTATTTTAGAAAAAAAATTGGCTTAAAAAACCTTTTAATATTTTCCAAAATCTATTACTACTTACAGATACAACATACATACGTTTGTATAAAAACAATAACCTTCGAAATCTGAAGAAATGTCATCTTCCGAACGCAATTTCTATGAAATTTTAAATGCAACATCCAGCGCCAGCTTCAATGAACTAAAATCCAATTACAAACAATTGATTTTGCAATGTCATCCCGATAAATTGCAACAGCAATTAGAAATGGCAAGTGATGACCCCAAGAATTCAGAGTTTGTAGCCATTACAGAGGCTTGGAATTGCCTGAAAGACCCCATAAAACGTAAACAATATGATGCTGAACAATTGCTGAGTAAATTTCATACGCACAATAATATTTATGCCCACATCAAATTGAGTGAAATGAGAAAGCAACCCAATACTGAAGAATACGTTGAAGCCGCAGACGAAGAAGAAGAAGAAGAGGTTGATATTCACGATTCAAAATGGAAGGAAAGTATCAAAAATGGAGTTGGGAAATACATTTATACATACGACTGCCGTTGTGGCGGTCAATATATTGTTGATGAGTCAGCTGAACAATATTGCCGCCCGGCCAACAATCACGATGCACAAATAAACAATAGCGTTCATGATGACGCAGACAACAAAACAACAATCAACGGCAGCAGCGTAAAAAACGACAAAAACAGTCCCAATAATGTAAAACACACAAGTAGTGCTGGTGTAAGCAGCGGTGCTGGCAGCAGTGAAGGCGTTGTTCTAGACAATGGTGATGTTGATGACGATGTCGATGTTGATGTTGATAAAGAAGAAGAAGAAGGCGGCGGTGAATTGATTGTTGAGTGCAGTGAATGCTCTTTGGTGATTATATTATTGAATGGCTGAAACAGAAACTTTGTTATTCAACAAAGCAAAGCAGAAAAAGCACTTCTTTAGTTTGTGTTTAAAAACAAATCAACAAAAATAATAAAGATTAAGCAATTTCTGTTAATTTTCTTTTTCTGTTTCTGCTGCCGTTACAATAAAATTGTGAAATTAATTACATTTTTAAAGTCATCATACATATACATACATACATATGTACATATATAAAATGCGTTTGTTTTGCAAACTTGTTGATATTTTTAATGGTCTGGAAAAGAGAGTTATTACCATGCTGTTTTTAAGAAAAATAAATTTATTTTTGTAATTGAAAAAAAAAAACAGAGTTTTTTTTCAACACTTGTTTTCAAGATGCAACTTCTTCTTTGTTGGCAATGTTGTTGGGCGGGGGAAGGTTGAGATAGTCAGCGATGTCACAGAATCTCATCTTATCGGAATCGGATTTAAAACCAACAAAAAGTCTAATTTGGTGTAATGATATCCAATGGTATCGCTTTTTTTTGTGAACTAGAATTAGAGTTTAGTTCAAACAAAGAAAAATAACATTTAAAATCATGACACTAAATTAATTTTTGCCCTGTTTAAAATACGTTTCCAATGAAATTGGATTTCTTGACACCCCCGAGTATAATATCTATACCATCATACATTGTGCTGAGTGTGACAATTTCGGACTACCACTAAGAAGTTTCAATGTATTTGCATTCGGTTTGTAAAGCGAAAATAGTTTTTTCAAGCAGTTTGCATGTTTAAATTCGGGGTATATCCCATGTGAATAGCCTTTTAACTTTCTTTCACCAAATTGAAAAATTTTTGTTAATAATTTTATCAGGCTTGAATTTGATTTTTCAAAACAACGTCATCGTTGTTTTACTCCAACTTAAAGTTCTATACATCGAAAAAAAACACCCTTCGAATCGGTGCAGAAAAGTAACGCTGGCTGGGGTATGTTACATACCGAGGCGGTTTCGCGACCACCATTACGCTCATCAGCTTCGCACTGCTTTGCAGATATAATCTTGGTATACAAATTGTACTTAAATTTGTGTGACTTAATTTATTTAACTTTTTGGTGCGAACTAGAGATGTGCGCTTGAGTGTTTTTTGGCTCACGTCACGCACGCTCACAATGAAAACAATTCTACTCACGCACGAAAAAAATTTGTGGGCCTCACGTGGGGCACGCATACTCATTAGCAAAATTTTTTCAATCACGCATTTCCTAGCACGAACCTGAATTGGTAGAGTGGCTGGACTGGCAGTAGTTTTAGGTTCCAGGTTCAAATCAGCAAAGAGATAAAATAATTTATAAACTATTATTGAATTAAGCAAGTAGAGCGGATTATTTAAAGTACGAATTTGGGATCATCTTCGAGTTTGGCTTAATTGACTTCTAAATCAGTGAATACTTAAACCACATTTAAATGAAGAAAATTTCGCGTTTAAACTTTAATCGTCCAATAGTGCAAAACATCAGCTGTTTGATATTTTTTGCAACGATGACAAATTTCTATATCTAAAATCAATCAGTAATAAGTGTTTCACTAATTTACTACAGCCAAGTTTAAACTGCAATTAAATCGCAGAAAAGTTTTGTTAAACTAGATTTTTAACTCTGATTGATTTTTTGGGCATAAACAGGCTGCAGCTAAAGGGTGTTTTTTCGATGTATAGAACTTTAAGTTGGCATTACTGCTCAAGATGGCGACCGATTTAACAGCTGTCAAGCGATTTATTCTCAGTTTGGTTTGGCAATTCGTCATGAATAGACTCACTCCTGAACAACGCTTGCAAATAGTGCAATTTTAGTGCAAAACGAGATGGCCGTTGTGCCCAATTTTCATAAGCGAATTTTGTTTAACGATGAAGCGCACTTCTGCTTGAATGGCTACGTCAACAAACAGAACTGTCGCATTTGGAGTGAAGCTAATCCTCAAATGTATGTATGTCGAAATACCGTTACATCCAGAAAAACTGACTGCTCGGTGCGCTTTATGGGCTGGTGGAATCATTGGTCCGTACTTCTTAAAAAACGATGATGGCCAGAACGTTACAGTCAATGGTGATCGGTATAGAGCCATGATTACTAAACTTTTTCATTCCTGAATTGAATAACCATGATGTCCAGGAGATGTGGTTTCAACAAGACGGCGCAACATGTCACACAGCTCGTGCCACAATCGATTTATTGAAAGACCCGTTTGGTGACCGTCTAATTTCACGTTTTTGACCTGTGAATTGGCCTCCAAGATCTTGTGATTTAACACCGCTAGACTACTTTCTGTGGGGCTATGTTTTAAAGTCATTGGTCGATGCGGATAAGCCACAAACGCTTGACTTGATTTGGAAGACAACATTCGCCGTGTTCTTGGCGATATACGGCCACAAATGTTGGAAAAAGTAATCGACAATTGGACGTTCAGATTGGACTACATCCGCGCCAGCCATGGCGGTCATATGCCAGATAAATAAAATTCATGTCAATCGAATCCAGTCATCGTTGTTTTATTGCAACTTAAAGTTCTATACCTATAGTCACACTCAAAACAAATTCAATAATTCCCTACTTAAATCAAGCCCAATCGGTGTGAAATGTACGGTAATAGTATGTTTCCATTACGATTTGAATCACCCGCTTCGCTCTTTATTATATTTATGAATTACACTGTTTACACGACTAGTCAAAAGAAGCACTCTTTGCACTTTTGTTTGTAATAAGCCAACACAAATTTTCCATCAATTTCGTGAAGCATATTTTTCTAAAAAAGTAAGTGAAAGTGTTGTCGCAAAAAACCACATTCATTGTCTTTGGTATTGCAGTGCATTAAATACAATGCAGAACTTAACTTTTATTTTTATGGGACAATTAAGATTTTTTGATTATTATTTCTATGTTTACAGTATATTATTTTGACAGATAGAGCAGATAAACATGCGATATCAATTAGAGAAGACAGGAATGTTTCGTGCTTCGCATATATGTAGCTTCAATGAAGCAACTTCATTCGCTCTCAAAATTTTGTATGGTGAAGCACGTTGCTTCGCTCCTGATTAGGGTGTTAAGCGCAAACAGAGAGCGAAGCACATGTCGTTGAAACATGCTATAAGTACGAAAAGTAGAAAACCAGAAAGCCAGAAAGTAAAGTACAAACTAATGCTGCTTTTAGCGACCATTTCTGCATTTGCGTCAACGCATATAAGAACAGGCAGAAGGTTTTATAAAACTAGAAATACTAAGAAATCCCTTTAATTTGTTTAAAAAAAAATTGCTTTCGACAAGCAATAATTATTTTCAATTCATAAGACTCTACTAATTCTCATTGCTTTTAATTTGTTTGCTCTTTTGCTTAAAAGCAAACATGCAGCAACAATAAATTGGCGTGGTAACAGGGGTTGCCAGTTGCAGTAGTCAGTTGTTACCTGTAATATAAATATTTTTGGCAATTGGCAACGCAAGTGAAGATCGGTTTCTAAATTGAGTCATAAACATTAGTTCTGCTGCAGTTTTATATGTAAGAGTAAATATTTTAAGAACAAGTCTAGAACTGTTTTCAAATGTGAACTTAAACATTTTCTGAATTGATCTTCAATAAGAGAACGAATTACTTCTAAACATTTTCAGAAGACCGCATTGCAAAAGCCTTGAGTTTATTCTTTAACACATAAGACCCCATTTTTAATTAAACGCTTGAGAGGATTAAAAGAAACTTGGCTCTCCACATGCATTTAAAGTGGTGTGCTTAACTCACAATTAAAAAGAATGAACGATAATCATTTCGCTTCTATAATCACTCACGATGAATAATGCAAACCAATTTTGTTATCCATTCTCAAACAACAAGTTTGTATGAATTAATGGCAATTAAATTAAAGGTAGAAGTAGCAAAAAAGCAAAAAAAAAAAGCAATGAACTTGATATCGGACATGTTTATGAAGCAAAAAAAAAAAAAAAAAGGCCATATTCATAAATGTGAGGAAAATTAACTGTTTACTTTTGCTAAAATGTTTTTAAATAATGTATTAATACAATGTTTGTATGTTATATACATATATGTATGTAAAGAAAAAATGTGCAGGTTGTCAAATAAATTTGCTCAATGCGAAAAATTTCCAGGGATTTTATTTTAAATAAAGTATCATTTTAATTCACAATTATGGAGCTGACAAGAACTTTGTTTCCCGAAATGGGCATATCGACATATTACTTTTCATACTTACATATTTGCATGCGTAACCCAGCGTTTACAAATAAGAGTAACACTGCGAAAAACTCAGTGCATGCACACTTTCTTACTAAAGTACCTCACAGACGACGTGTTGTTCACACTGTATCTGTCAAATTTTACACATGTAAGCAGCTACATATCATATGTTACCTTTAAAACGTTAATACCGTTTTCGTTTCTACACAAAATCACGCATTTATTTGGCACTTTTTTCTTAAAACGTAAATTTCAAGTGGTACTAAGATCAAAAAAAAAACGTCAGCATAACCATAAATAATTCAAAAAAAAAAAAAATTAATAAGACAATGCAATGCTCTTTACGATTTCGCCTGCCATGCAAAATTAAAAATGTTGGGAGCCCGCGGCATCCCAATTTGCACGAAAACTGTTCACATACTCAAAGTTCGTGCAAGTGAGAGAGCTTTTGAGGGAGAAATATTCTTGTTCTTCTAAAATCTAAGTGCATCTAGAAAAACATTTCTTTTTCCCAGAAAGTATCTTTCAATTTTCATTTCAGCACCAAAATATACCAGATGTTATATTTTGGAATAGAAATGTGATTTGTAGTGTTCCCGTTCTGGTGTGCATTTCTGTATATTATTGAGAGAAATACATGACTGCTCTCATTTTACCGCACTTTGACCAAAAAGCACGGCGTGAAACTTATTTTTTGTGTAAGAAATATGAGGAAAAGTCAGATGACATAATTTCAAATAGCGCGTGTTCTATTTTCTTATGTAAAAACACGCCATGCTAAAATGTTTTTTTTAACAAAAATTATATTAAAATATAGTTTTTTGATAAAACCAAAACGTTTGTAGTGAAAAAGAAGAAGCACGGAAATAAAAATTTTTGTTTTTTAATTCAAAAAAATTTTTATCAAACAAAATTTTTCACTTTTGAACATATCAGCTGTTGCAAATAAAGATGGCCAATGTACATATGTACGTGTGTGACCAAACATTATAAACCTTATATAAAGGGAAACATTTTGATACGCATAAAGAAAAACATGTGAGCAGAAGAAGGCTTAAAAAACACGTCGTGTGGAGGGTACTTAACCCATCAGCCACACGGTAAAGTTTCTTGATTCAAATCAAGGTACCTCGATACCAGGTAGCCGCATAACTACAACAAACATAACACCAACAAACTCTTCATGTATTTTGTTGGCAGACATCTTTAAGCTCTGTCACTCAATTGTTTGTGTTGTGTATTTGGACAGTTCTTCAGGCTAAAGGCAGTAGTCAGCTGAGCCTGTAAGGCTACCTGGTGTCGAGGTACCTTGATTCAAATTAATAACTCAAGCTGCTTGACAAACTCAGTTGAATTGACAGCAGTGGCACAGGCTACACTAAAATTTATACTGCCTGTTCCTCAATGTCGCAAGAAAATGTAAGCGACCGAAATGTAGTCGCTCGATTTCGAATCAATTTGGATTCCTCTATGTCGACAGCTTGCGTTCGCATATTCTTACGTCATGATAGATGCCAGATCGGCATATTAAAGTTTTGGTTGATTTTTTATTGCAGTATTGAAAAAACCTACTAAATTGTTCTTGTGTAAATACAAACCTTCATAAAACTGGTCAGCTGTAAGCCAAAGCAAATACCTAAATAAATAAGTACAAAATAAAAACTGAAAGTGTGGGAACAGTTTTTGTGGTGTTTTAATATTTAAAAGTATTTTCTTGCATAGACATTTAAGAAGTACTTTGACGCACTGATCACTGGTATTCCTCTGGCAAACTCAGGATTTTCTTCCATCCAGCGAACAAGTGAACTGTTTAGGAAAACTATATACATACATACAGATGATAATTGCTTAATATATTTGCTGAATAAAACAAAAATGAAAAATATGCGGGGTTTCTAGTTTTATTTCCCTATTTTTTAATAATAAATATAAATTTTTTTCTATCAAAACACTCACTCGATAGCAAAACAACAAGTGCTTGATTTTACATTTGTGTTCGCAGTGCTGACGACATGATCGATATTGAGGAACCGGATTTTGTATGAAAACACTTACGTCTTTTCGACTTGTCGATCGAGTCATCGTTCGAATAAAAGATAATAAACTATTTTTTTTCGCTTAGAAAGCGAACAATTGCACGACTTCGACATTGAGCAAGGCAAATCAAGTATAGGTGGTCGCAATTCAATTCGCTTCAACATTTTCCCTCTAGACGTCATAAGTTTTGTTGTCGTTTGCTATCAGCTTTGACAACTCTGAAGATAAAATCGTGGAAAAATGTTAAAGCGAATTGGTATGCGGGCACCTGTAATGGATTCGCCTTGACATTGAGGCAGATAATCAATTTTAAAAATGGCTTCGAGTAGGAAAGAGCTCAAAATGTATTGAATTCGCCTTGGATCTTACATGTCATGTTTTTTCTTTGTTTACAAAAAAGTTGGTGCCATTTTATTTTAAAGATTTTTGATGGTAGAAAAGTTTTGTGATAATATTTTTTTATTTTCATTGTGTTTAAGGCACAAATATAACTTTTAAAGTGTTTAGCAAATATTCAGACCTTGATAACAAACATCACTTTACACTAACAAAAGCAGGTGTTAGTTTGTGTGTGGTGTGCGACGAATTCTACTGTACCTACCTGGTGATGAATCTGCCTTGATATGCCTCAAATAACGGTAAACAAGAAAGTAATGGTCCCGTTTTTTAGACAAAAATATATGAACGAAAGTTTAAGTGTGACCATATGCTAAGTTATCTTCTACATGGTCAAACATACTTGCAGCCAACACTTACCATTATTTTAAATATATATTAAACTGCTGTAATATATTTATTTAGACTAGGGTTCTTCCTGTGGTCGAAAATCGACCAAGTTTCTTTAATTTCATATGTATTTAACAAAATAAGTGAAGATTTTGCATACAAATAGGATTTCTTCCAGGAATAAAGTTTTTTGTCAATACGTGAATTAGTCATCTCTCTCATATCAACTTGTTTTCTTCTTTTATTTCTACAAAACAATCGTATAAAACCACACACCTTGAGCACTCTGTAGTCAGGTATCGTTCACGAACAAAGTTTCAGCTGTCAGTCTCGTCTATACAAATTTATCTCGAACCAACGAGATGAACTCCAAGATAATTACTTATTTTTTAATATTAATTAAATAAAGAAAAGTCAAGTTTGTGTAGCAAGTTTGTGTACAACTGGCTGTTTCAAAGTCTACATTTCTAATCAGCACCCTTTTTGACGTTCTAAATTTCACAATTTTGACACTGCTGCTTAAGCCACTCGCCACTTTCCATTTATATGCATACTTAATCAATATTAAACACAACAATTAATAACAATTGCACAACAATGATCTTTATTGTCTCCTCTAGCTGATATTTGTCATCTCAGAAAACTTGTTTGCTTTAATTACGACCTCTTATTACTCATTATGCTGATACAACTTAAATATTTGCGCGCCGCCACCTTTGGTTTTGGTAACAATTTTATGCCGCTTAATTTTTCCAAATTTTTAAAAACTCACTGAAGAGTTGATTTCAACATGTTGTACTTGTAACCAATATTTAAAGGTGACGTGCAACGTACGTTGTCTCCCAAATCTTAAAATCAAAAATTTTAAAAAATGTAAAAAAATGTTTTTTTTATTTGGTCTAATTACTTTTAGCCTCAACAATCTTTTTAAAAGTTTCGCGCTTTCGAAGAAACCTCCTTCTGCAGCCAAATTCAGTTTATTTATTGGCAATATTTCGGCGATATTCGACAAACCACGTGTGAGGAAGCACAAAAAATAACGTAACAACATTGGAATCCAAGGCGAATCCATTACAGGTGCCCGCATTACTTGATTCGCTTCGACATTTTTCCACTATTTTATCTTCTGAGTTTTCAAAGCTGATAGCAATCAAGGCGAATCCATTACAGGTGCCCGCATACCAATTCGCTTCAGCATTTTTCCACGAATTTATCTTCTGAGTTGTCAAAGCCGATAGAAAACGACAACAAAACTTGTGACGTCTCGAGAGAAAATGTTGAAGCGAATTGAATTGCGACCACCTGTACTTGATTCGCCTTGATAGCAATCGACAACAAAATGTATGACAACTCGAGGGAAAATGTTGAAGCGAATTGAATTGCGACCACCTGTACTTGATTCGCCTTGCAAAGCTCGAAAGATATTGTATTGAAGAATTATTCTAATGTTAAAAGTATCTTATGGTCGTATAAGTATCCATACTTCTATGTTGGTATTCATAAAAAATTAAATGCTGTTGAACTACATTTTAGAACAAATTTTAATTTTTTACTTAATGTCTGCATCTAATAAAATTTTGTTGAGACATACGTCAGGCTCTATATGAAACTAGTTTTGTCTTTGGGTTTTTTTATTCTTTCATACAGAGTTTGACGTATGCCCCAACAAAATTTTGTCAGGTGTAGACGTTAAGGTTTGATGAATACCTGCGTTAATGTTTTGTGGCTTGCATATAATAATATTTACATATTATTATGAATAATAATTATGTATATATTTTACGTAAATGTAATTTTCCCCTTTTCATGAGAAAGTTGACACTTTTACAAAATAATTGCTAAAAGGTTCTTGTAGTTTTTCCTTTATGTAGTTCAACAGCTTTCATTTTCAGATTTCAAAACGATTTTGTACATTGCGGTACTCGTGTAATCATTAATATTAATTTCTTCGTATTCTCAACGCACTTCCAACGTCAATATTAAAAATTTTCGTTAAAAAACTAAATACATATGTATGCATGTACATACGTAGAAAACAATTAACAATTAGAGCAGAAGTCTTAAACAAATATGTATTTCTTTTAAACCGACATACATACATACGTATGTATGTGTGTATGTATGGATATACATACATTGAAACTTTTAGTGGCGAAGGTAATAAGTCTTTTCGTATAAAATAATAACCAATTGTAAATGATATAGTTCGACTATAAAGGTAAATCAATGCTCAAAATTAGCTTTGTAGTCGAACTTTGGGATTTAATTTTCTTGTGATGTAATTAACAGTTGTTAATTATATTTGCCTTTGAATTCAAGAAAAAACCCCGATTTGTATTTATTACACCTGGAATAAAAAAAAGTAGATTAATAATACGGCTGAACAAGTATTTCGGGTACCGACTACACTGTTCTGCAAAATAATTTGGTTGTGTTTTGAATAGAATTATGTAGACTATAGCGCAGTTCATTATTTGGTGCAAATGTCTTGCGTAAGTGCGAATGCAAGAAATCGTTGCTTTTTCTTTGCAACCCAACCACAAAATATACAAGGTTGCACTCGCAATATTTTTACATTTACGCACCGCTAGTTACGTGTTCCTTTTTTCGCATGAGTATTGCGTTTGCAACACTGACACTCGAACAGCTGACATTTTAAAACAAAGCAAACAAAAAATAGTAGAGATGGAGCCAGCAGTAATTACCAAAAAAATAAAACGTGAATAATTAAAAATTGTGTATTAATTTATCAGCTGTTATTTGGAGTGCAATAAAATTTGCAAAGTTGTTAAAAAGGGTGCTCAATATCAGTTGCAATATAATCGCAAACGCAAATAGTCGCAACCAAAACCGCACCAAACGCTGAGTACCGCTTATACATATGTATTTTGGTGCTCTAAACCCAGATCTGCTTTCAGTTTTTCTCTATCACGTAAGGATTTTTTTATGGGCGTGGCTAATTTTCCCCCCTAAATAATAGAGTTACACCCATAACTCGGAAGGCCCTTGTCCAATTTTAGTGAATACGCTATAAAATTTTATTTCAAATACTGCCATATAATTTATTTCTATCTTTTTCCGTTTCAAAGTTATACAGAAATCAATGGCGAAAAAGTTCATTTTTCATGCAAAATTGTTTTTTTTTTTTTTGGTTTTTAATATTCAATAAAAAATAAAAATAAACAGCATTTTACATTTTCCTAAATTCAACATGTCTAAGAAATGAAATAAGCAATAAATCACAAAAATCCATAGGCAAATGTGGATTTTATTCACAATTTCAAGTTGGCTTCAAATGAGTAAGGAATTCTTGGATGTTAGATTCCAGGTTCAAATCAGCAAAGAAACAAACTAATTTATAAATTCTAATTGAATTAAGGAAATAGATCAGATTATTTCATGTACGAATTTAGGATTAAAAAAAAGCTTCAGGAACATCGAATCAAATGCGAAATCATCAGACACAAAACAAATTCAATCCTTCCATACTTAAATCAATTCCAAACAGTGTAGCACAACGTTTTCATAATAATTTTCTTAAGGCTATATGACGCTACGTTTTTCTTGCACTGTCCAAGTTTTAGAGAGCAGTGGAAATATAACGTATGTAGTAGGAAAATACACCATGTGAAAAGAGTTAAACTATACCGATGTAAATACCAAGTGTTGCTAAATCAGCGGTTTTCGAACAAGTTCACGGACTTGGCCATACAAATTTTTTTCTGTCCCCTCCCCTGTCTCCCTAAAAATTCAGAATTTCAAAAAAGTACCAGGCAGCTCTCCGATTGTTTTGCATTCGGTTTTCAGGCGCTTATAGAATTTTTGTTCTACTTGCATTAAGTCCGGAGATACAGAACCAATGATTTTGCCCTTTTTGGCCGCTAGATGTTTAAAAAGTAAAAAAATTATATAGTGCATTCGAATTTTTTTCTTAGGAGACTAATTCTTGTTTTACTTACTTCCTGCTTCCATTCGTTTCTGTAATTCAAAAAAGTACCAAATTTCTGCTTTTACCCCTTTTATGCCCCCAGAATTTAGAAATTTAAAGACATACCGGATAACTGTGCGGTTATTTTTGATAAGCTTTCAAGCCTTTTTTGAACTTTTTGGCACATGTATTAGGCTCGAAGATACAGAATTACCGATTTTGCCCTGTCCAAATTAAAAAAAAAGATTAGAAAGCGTATTGTAATTTTTTTAATATTTTCTCTGTTCCAACCTGTTTTATAGATAATAATAGGCTTTTTACACTTACTCACATCTTTCATCATTTTGACAAAATGTTAACATCTTCCTATGCAAATTCTATATGAAAAAAACTCAACATCTTTACAAGATGTTCATTTCTTATTTTGCTGCATTCAACATCTTTCGATTATTTTAATGTCATCACTAAAAAGAAGTTCAAAAAAAATGATAAAAATTCATACCATCACTAGAAAATATACAAGTGTCAAAAAATTTTACATGTTGCGCATAAAGCAAGATTTCATCCTCACCTCGCCGTCGTCTTGCATAATTTCTAATAATTTGGCAAATTGAATTTGTAATTGGTTTTAGTCTCTAAGGGCAATAATTAATCCGAGAATTGCACAATTTTTAAATTCAATTTTGTTTAATCTTTTTTAGTTTGCTCAAACACGTGAAATAATATTTGACAGATGAAAGATGTTGAAAATGTAATGTAAACAGCTTTTTTCAATTTTCAACATCTTCAACACACATCTCAAAGATGTGAGTAAATGTGAATTCGCTATAAATGCAATTCAAAAAAGTACCAAAATTCAGTTTTACCCGATTTATGCCGATAGTATTCAAAATTTTAGAAAAGTACCAGACACTTGTCCATTTATTTTCTACCATACTTTCAGATGCTATTTGAATTTTTATGGTAGCTTGATGAAGTGCGGAAATATTTGCCCTCTTTTTACCCGTTTTACCCCTTTCCGACACAATCCCGGCACCGAGACCATGCTACATCAACTTTTTGTACCTGAAAACCCCCCAAATACCGACTTAGAGCCGTGTTCGAGCACGCCAAGACATATGTATATATAAATAAATATATAATATAAATAAATTCGATTTTTGTGAAAAGATGATTGCCCTCAACCAATAGATGAAAACTGAAATAGTAGTTAAGTGTTTTTGCGTGTGAGATTTTTGTTTAGCGCAAGCAAATCGTAAATTTGAAACAATTTTATTTTTGTTAATAAATTTGTTTAATTGCTTTACACAAAACATACATACATGCATCAAAAGTATGTGGATAATAAATAAAAAAGAGTTAAGACAATAAAAAAAATAATAATAATTGCTGAAAGCAAGTTGTAATGTTACACAGATTTCTTCATGGTCTCTTTCTTTCTTTCTTTCTTTCTTTCCGTTGTGTGGATGAGTAGAGTATGAATGTATATTAAGGCGGGTCGATTTATTTTTCGACAATTTCCCTATGATTTCCGTATTCTATGAGTTATTCCATGAAAATTTGTTGGTAGATTTTTTCCCAAATTGACGTTCGTATGAAATATTACCTACACGTTCACATCCATAACTCAAAAACTATCGATCGGGTTTAATTGCCAGTAGGCGCGTTGGAAAGGTGAGCTCATTTTGATCAATTTACAAAAAAAATCTCCAACATTGGAGAACAACGGTTCAAAAGTTACGGGCATTTTTGTCCAAATTTTGGAGCATTTTTCCATTTTTTTTCATGATTTTGTCCCAGAATATTACTTTCATGGCCATTTTTTTGGCTCAATGTTTTTGATCCACAAATTCCTTTACACATTCAAGAAACGGGAAGACATGTCCAATTGCTGGCTGCCACTGCTAAACGAGTTGCAGGAAAGAATGTAGAAGACGCTATGGCGACGACATTAGAGAGCCGTACGAAAACACCCAGACTTGAAAGCAAACAAGACTTTCAGAAAAAATAATGTTTTTTTTTCACATTTTGTCTTTTACTACACTCAAATTGAATATATTTTTTTGATAATAGGTTGATAGATACTTTATTATCTCTTAATTTGAATTTTTGTAGAAAAAAAAAAAATAAAAATGGAAAAAAAATCAAAAAGTTGGTTTTATGTGTTAATTTGTTTTAGCAATATCGCATGAATTAATCAACCGAATTCGATAAATTTGGGCTTAAACTCTTCGTTTTGAATTGGAAATTGAATTAAATAATGGATTGAGCCAAAAAAAAAATGCCCATGAAAGTAATATTCTTGGACAAAATCATGAAAAAAAAAAAATGGAAAAATGGTCCAAAATTTGGACAAAAACGCTCGTAACTTTTGAACTTTTTACCAACAAAAAGTAGGGGACTCGATTTTAACGATAGAGGTATGGTTCCTTCGGCAAATTTTCATGGAATAACCCATAGAATACGGAAATCATAGGGAAATTGGTGAATTTTTTCACTCCCTACAAATCGACCCGCCCTAATGTATATATATTGTTCAAACCGAGCGAGTGTGTCATTCAATTCTTTTTTATTATCGTGGAAATTTAATTTTAATGAAATTATGTACATATGTATATATCTGACTAATTTTATACATTTGAACATGTAAAACAAACAAACGCATACGTATGTATGTATGCATGAGGAGTAAAGTTCTTTTTATCTTACTATACTTTTTGTTAACATTTATTGCATTCTGTTTGATACTTACTTACTGGCTGGCGGTAGCAGTTAATGCCCGTATTTATTTATTTATTTATTGTTATTCAAGTGCAACAACACGCAATTGCCACTGCTGACTGAGCGGCTGGCAGTCTGCCTTTGGTTTAAGGTGTGAATTTTTTTTATCTGTAATTTTATATGGGAACTATTTATTATTAATATGTTTCAGCCTCGTTTTAAGAAAGAAAAACAAGTCGTTTTTAATTTTAATGTGTTCCATTTGCTTGTGCAAATCTCAAATTGTTGCCAAATCTGTGTATGTAGTATTTGCGGTTTATGGTTTCATTACATATGTTTGTCTGATATAAGACTTCTAAATTTATAAAGGGTGGTTCAACAACAAAAAAAAAAAGTTTTCAGAGCATTAATTTTATATTTTTATTGTGACAATTATGTGTGAAACAAAATATCAGCCATCATCGCCCCGGCTGCGGTGGCATACCTCTATCCGATATGTATGTATGTATGTTTCCAATGTCTTTGCCGTTATGGCCAATTTTCTACTTGATATTTAAATGTGAAAATACCCTAATTATTTATTTGCTATAAGAGCCAATTCAAATGTATTATCTTAGGTCTAGATAAAGACCTAGTTGATTGTGTTCTGTCTTTTTCAGCCGTCTATATGCCGCCGACATTTTGTTGATGCTTCTCAACACGTCAGTAGATTCGAAAAAATTCAAAAGAATGTATGGAATCTGACTACATTTTTTTTTTTCAAGTAGAATTCCATATAAAAGTGCAAATCACTTTGAAATGCGTGCAGGGAAACATTTAATTTTCCCAAAATGTTCGTTTCAATTGTCATTGCAGCATCAACATACAGCATTTGTTATTTATTGGGATTGAAATGTAGTTGTTAGTGCTCCCGACTTTTGTGCATTTTTGTCTCTTATTGAAAAAAATTTATGATTGCTCTAATTTTACCGAACTTTGCCCAGTTGTTTGTGAACTTTTGATCAGAGCGGTCGTATTTTTTATTAGCTTTACAAAAATATCCCAAGTTTATGAAACGTTTATTTGGCAAATTATGTATAGATATTTGCCAAATGAAATTTTAATAAACATGATATATTTTTGAAAATAAGTCCGTTAAAGTATACATTCGTAATAGGTCTTTTCGTGGTTATTGTGTCATCTTTTTGTTCCGCATAGTCAACGTTTTGCACTGCTGAAGATCTTTTGTTAAATGTTGTTAACTGCATATAAAGGTACATATATAGTACAATGGATACTAAACACATAAATTAGCAACAGTAAATCCTGACTTACTCAGCTTTGAAAAATAAATGTTCTGTTTTTATATGAACTCAATTATTTATTTGCTTTAAGAGACAATTGAAATGTATTAATTCAGGTCCAAAAATGAACCTTTTCAAAAAATATTTGCTGTATTTTTCACATATAGACAGCTGAAAAATACAGCAAATATTTTTTGAAAAGGTTCATTTTTGGACCTGAATTAATACGTTCTGTTTTTATGTTATAATTGTTGTTTTGCCTAATCAAACGTCCGCAAACACTCCCCCATTTTCGTTTTTCCCCCCCACAAATACCTCTTTCCTATTTTCCCAGTTCTAGTACAATGCAATGCATAAATAGGTGTTATCCTCTGAGTACTGGTCCCAGTCTAAAAAAAAAGTACGGTGTCAACCTTACTGATTTTTTCTTGGCTTATTGGCGTACACTTTTTCTTTTAAATATCCCCGAAGAAAGAAGTCCAACGGCGTCAATCCACAAGGTCGGTCAATCAACTTTACCACGACTTGATATAACGTGGCTATTGCATTTCTCGACCAAAAGAGACATTGTTTCGTTGGCTATATGTTAAATGGCACCATCCTGCTAGAACCACATACCGTCCAGGCTCATATTCTCAATTCATGTCCACACGAAGACCATTATCATCTCGCGAAAACAAACACAATTCACGGTAACTACTTGGTCGACCCAAACTCTCATCGGCTTTTCAACAATTAATTACTCGTAGATTCTAATTTGCCCAAATGATGCAATTCGTATTGTTAACGAATCCTCCGAGATGAAAATGTGCCTTGTCGCTGAAGATGAGGTACTCGAAACGCGTTTCGATTTAAACGAACATTTCCGTAAAATTCTTCAACAATCCTAACACTAGGGCTACACGTAGCAATATTTATTGCTGTAAGAAGCAATATTCGCCCATGTTCTGAAAAACGCTGCGTTTTCAAATCGCAAATCGTTTTTAAATTGCAAAACGCATTTAACCATGTTCTGAAAACGAAGCGATTTGCTGGCGTTTTGCCTTTTTCGAAATTGTGTTCGAACAAATAATAAACATATGTTTTATAATAACAAAACATGTGTCTCCATAAATTGCAGAATTATTTTACACTGCTCTACTGATTTATGCGGTGCCCTTTATGGAAAACAAGACTTATTATTTCATTTCTTTATGTACTCACATGCAAGAATGTAATTAAAATTTTAATATTTATTGTCAAACGGTAACATGCAGCTTTTTTATTTAATTTTATTAGCGCAGTTCATTATTTGGTGCAAATGTCTTGCGTAAATGCGAATGCAAGAAATCGTTGCTTTTTCTTTGCAACCCAACAACAAAATATACAAGGTTGCACTCGCAATATTTTTGCATTTACGCACCGCTAATTACGCGTTGTTTTTTTCGCATGAGTATTGCGTTTGCAACACTGACACTCGAACAGCTGACATTTTAAAACAAAGCAAATAAAAAATTGTAGAGATGGAGCTAACAGCAAAAAAATAAAACCTGAAAAATTAAAAATTGTGTATTAATTTATCAGCTGTTATTTGGAATGCAATAAAATTTGCAAAGTTGTTAAAAAGGGTGCTCAATATCAGTTGCAATATAATCGCAAATGCAATCAGTCGCAACCAAAAACGCACCAAACGCTGAGTACCGCTATTTATTTTATTTGTAAAATATCAGTGCAATAACCACCACAAAAGCTTCTTCTTTTTATTTAGAGATGTTACATACAAAGTAAGTTTCATCACGGGTAGCCGGTTTCAAATAGGATCTTGTATAATTGTTTAGCTTTCGTAAATGTTTTTATGTGCTGCAACAGGTTTTAAATTATTTTAGAACTTTTATTAAATTATATATTTTTAATTAAAATAGTAAAAAAAAGTTTAAACAATTTTCTTCAAATAAAAACAAAACATTAAATTTAAATTTTACATCATTTTATTTTCTCTTTCAAGTGTGGTTTAAATAAAAATTACCAGAAAGTTTCAGCATACACTAGCGGTTTGAAAACGCCATCTTTCTAGCGTTTTTGTTTCCCAGAACACCTGTTTGGCGTTTTCAAATCGAAAACGCAAATTTTAAACGAAATGCGTTTTTCAGAACATGGGCGAATTTTTTTGTACAAATTTAGCATGCTTTTTAATTCAAATTTTATCGTGTAAGTTTTAGTTATTAAACATAATTTATATGTTGAAAAAAATAATATCAAAAATATTTATTTTTATTTGTGCCAGATGGAAATTGTATTCAAACCTCCTGGCTTATATTAATAATGAACTAGGCTACAGAGAAATCTGTCGTTACATGACGTAAATATTTGCGTCAAAAACTGATACTCTTTTTCATAAATTTTTAACGAAAAATCTTCAATAATCACCGATAATTTTGACACAAACTTCTAAATGTTAATATCGTCCTCAAATGCAGCTTCTTTTAAATATTTTATTTAAAATTTATGAAACATTCTTCGTAACATTAATGAAGCTTTCATAACAGAAATGAAACTTTTCGTCATATTACATTTGCATCTTGTATACTCTATCACACATTTCAATCAATTTCAAAGCGATTTTCTGTTCTTATGATTTGCACTACGAAGTGTGCAGAGAGTTTGATAGTTTTTTTTATACAAATTTTTCTTATTTAAATTTAATGTACAAAAAAAATTTTTTTTATAAAATCCACTAATTTTCTTATTTTAAATTTTTTTGTTTATTTTCAGTGTGTGCCAATACTACTGCAACAGTCTTGCTTTTCACCTAAAAACGAAAGCAAAAACCCAAACCCTCCCTAAAGACGACAATAAACCTCAAGCTGCCCCAATTCCCGCCCGGAAACCGACTTCGACACAAACACACTTAAAGAACTGGAATTTCTTTTTTTATTTTGCAATCGTGGCATCCAATAACAAGTCAAATAGACGCAACAAAATGGCCAATTCCGGTGATATATGGTTACAGTGGTTCTCATGCTGCTTTCACCAGCCACAATCACCATCTAGGCGAAGACATCAACGACTACGCATCGATCGTTCAATGATCGGTAATCCAACGAATTTTCAACATACCGGGCATATTGGATCGGCCGATGTCGAATTATCCACCAATCACTTAAATGCAATACAAACACAAATGCAAAGTAAGGGGGGCTATGAGATGAACTCAATACAATTACAGGTAAAGAACTATAAATGATTTTTATATAAAAATATAAGTTTAATAATGGTTATTAAAGCCAATTGAAATTGAGTAGTATTTTAAGTCTCAAAAGAAATTTGTATTGTGTAGAATCGGCCTAATTCACATTTTTCCAATATCGGATTTTCTGCATATATCAATAAGATATCCCTTCTTTAATCAAAACATGCAAAAAACAGAGATTGAAAATAATGAGAGCTAGAGCCATTGTACAACTAAAGTCGTCAGTCGACTCGAAAAACCATAAATGCTCTTATGTAAAAAATATTGTCTACCTGAAGTGCGCGCTAAACCCGCCGTTCATAAAAAAAACGGTTTTTCAACGTGCATTTCAAGCCGACATTATTTTCTTTGCATAAGAATTGTTATTTTATTTTTAGGATCATAATTAAGGCCGTAATACACTATCCTACTCAATCGTACAATTCATTCACTGAAAATTGCTAGCTAAATCTATTAGAACTCTGTCCTACTCAATACTTTTTGTATAGGATCCCCCTAAGGAGAGGACACAAAGGGTTAGTTTATTCTGATAATTTCTGAAAATATAGAAAAGTCAAAGTTAGGGGGAGTTGGTCCTACATTTTACTCCTCTGGAGGAACTCCGACGACGAGGGAGAATCTCTGAACCTATTTTTGCATAGAAGCCCCTCTAAAAAGTGAATATAGAATATTGGTTTGTTCCGAGAAAATGTAAATAAATTAAGTCAAGTACGAGGCTGGCTCGTACTCTGAGGGTTCCGTACGTATGTATGTGTAATGTATGTATGGAATGGCGTATGTGAATACACATGTATATTTTATAAATTTCATCTCTCTGTTTTTAAAGCTACTTTATGTTGTATGGGGACACCTAGTAATTTTCCACTTGTTGTTGTTGTAATTTGTTGTTATAAGGCATCTGGGAATACATACACTATACGAATTTCGACTCTCTATCTCTTACGGTTCGAGAGTTATAGCTATTACTCTACGTTAAAAAGGGACACCTGGTAATTTTACAGTTGTTGTTGTTTTTAGCAAGTGTTGTTGTGGAGCATATGTGAATACACATATTGTGCAAATTTCATCCCTCTGTCGCTCACAGTTCGAGAGTAACGGCTAATTGTTACTTTACGTTGTATAGGGACACCTGGTAGTTTTCGACTTGTTGTTGTTTTTAGCATTTGTTATTGTAAGCCATATGCGAGTAAATATATTGTGCACATTTCATCTCTTTATCTCTTACAGTTTGAAAGTTACGGCTAATGTTTTTTACGTTGCATAGGGACACCTGGTAGTTTTCGACATGTTGTTGTTTTTAGCATTTGTTGTTGACAAGCATCCATAAATACATACACTTTGCAAATTTCAGCTTTCTATCTTTTACGGTTCAAGAGTTATAGCTAATTGTAACTTTTGGTTGTATGGGGACACCTGGTAGTTTTCGGATTGTTGTTGCTTTTAGTATATGTTGTTGTGGAACATCTATAAATACATACACTATGCAAATTTCAGCTCTCTATCTTTTACAGTTCGAGAGTTATACCTAATTGTAACTTTTCGTTGTATGGGGACACCTGGTAGTTTTCGACTTGTTGTTGGTTTTAGTATTTGTTGTTGTAGAATTTCTATAAATACATACACTATGCAAATTTCAGCTCTCTATCTTATACAGTTCGAGAGTTATACCTAATTGTAACTTTTCGTTGTATGGGGACACCTGGTAGTTTTCGATTTGTTGTTGGTTTTAGTATTTGTTGTTGTAGCGGCAAGGTACAACAACATTCTGTGAAAATTTCAGCTCTCTAGCTCTTACCGTTTCGGAGAATGGACGCTGTGACGGACGGACGGACGTACTTGTCTCCGTAATAGGGTTCCGTTTCACTCTGATGAGTACGGAACCCTAAAAAGGAAAAATACTCCTGCAGAAGCGCATTGGATCTACTTAGGTCGAGGAACTTGTAAAATATTATTAATGAATAGAGATACGAGGTAGGTAGGTGTGGGAAAAATGTGACGGAAAAAATAATAATGCGGTCTGCCTCACATTTTGTTGACAACACAGTTCCAAAACTCAGCTCATGTTGTCCATATATTTATTTTCTACAGTGTATATTTAAATACAATATAAAAATAATAAATGTAAGGGATCTACCATCCTACTGTAATTATTCAGAAATATACATATGAATATTGGCAGTGAAAAGCTGATGCATACATACATACATGCATGTACATAAATATGTGTGTAATATTTGTAAACTTTCTTTGTATTACAATATTTTATTCGATTTTAATGTTATTGCGAATAAATTTAATTTACTCAAATGCAATAAATTATCTAATTTCTTCTTTTCTTATATTTTCAGGCCTGCTGATAGTATTTTTAAGCTTTAACACTTGGACTTTTGGCCTGAGTTTCTTATTAAATTGATGAAAAAATTAAATGGAAAAGGTACAGAGTATAAAGGAGTATTTTTAATTAAGAACTCTGTAGTGCAATCTCGCTTTTATTAATTGTTAAGTCGTTTTTTATAAGATTTTTCTAAGAAAACATATTTGCACTCTATGCTGCTACTACTGCCGCCCCTGCTGCGCTAGAGAAAAAGTTAGTATGTATGAGAGTACGTAAATAATATTTTTTTTTTCATTTCTATTTTTATAATAATAAGTTGTATTTATATTTAATAATACAAAGAAAAAATCCAATTGGCCTTCGAAAAAAATAGATATTTTTTAAATGTTTTAAAAACACTTTTTTTTAATATGTGCGTATGCATTTGTGTTTTAGTATACTAATATGTATTTTAATGCAGTGTGTACTTATGTACACATGTATACATACATACATACATATGTATGTGTATTTATAAGAAATGGGATGCTTTCAAAATAATTCAATTATAAGAACGTAAATTAATTTCTGCTCGAACACTCTTTGACATATAAAATACGTTTATTAAAAACAGAGCTATTGAGCTTAAATTAATAAAATACTGATGCAAAAGTTAAATATTTCGAATCGAAATAATGCAATGAATGGAAATATCGAAATTCAAGAATTTTAAATACACCGTTCACTGACAGATCAACCTAAATTAGCGCGTGTAATCTGTTTGCCAGAAATGACATTGACCATACAAAATGTATGAAATCAACCCAAATAGCGCGACTCTGACGTTTTGCTATTGAAAAATCCAGCGCGTAAAAAGTGAAATTAGTTGCAAAACAACTGCTATTTTTTGTTTGTTTGTGTTATATGTATATTATTTATAATTTTGATTGGTATGCAACAACATTTTAGCAACTTGGAAACAAATTTAGCGTTTGTATCTCTAATAGTTATTCCTACGTAGCGGTTTCTATCAACAATGCACATACTATGCGAACATTACTGCTCATGACACAACGTTACGTCGCTTTTTACTCGCTGATTTAGGTTGTTCTATTACTATATAGAAGAGCTAATTCGAGCTTTGAAGACTTTGAAGAAACAACGATTTAGGGCCTTTCTCTATTAAGGTAAATATATGTACATACATATCAGACAACTGCAACAAGTATGATCGAGCCAACATATTTACTAAAGTTGAATTTAAGACACAACTCAAACATGCATTTTATGCTTGTTTGCTTTTTGTGCTCAAAAAAAAAATGCCACAACAAGTGTAAGTTCTTTTGCAACATTTTACTCGAACTGATTTGTATAGAACCAAAATGTCTTTTTTGTACGCTGTTTGCTTTTTGCAAAATTCTTTTGTGCATATGATTTGATCGTAATTAAATTAAAAACAACCGAGCCACTTTCATATATGCACATAAGCGCTTAGCAGAAAAATATGAAAACTTGATGAAAGAAGTTCTGGGCACTGTTCCATTTTAAACTTTAAAGAACTTCACTGTTAAATAACATATAGATAGTTTATTTTAAATATAGTTTTATAACACCAAGACAAGAAAACACCGAGTAGAGTATTACTTTTACATATGAATAAACCACTTATTTCACTAACAACATGTTAGCATTGATACAAAATAAGACACATGCCCTTAGCGACACGGTTGTAACATTCATGTTTGCATAAAACATTAAGTGCGTAGAACCGATTGTTTGAAACGAGCCGATGTGTAAACAAGTGTTTTTTGCATTTGTATAAAAACAATTAGATCATAAAAATCAGAGTGCATTTTGTACATGTTGTTGCAGATGTCTGATACATACATATGTATGTATGTATGTAACTACAGTATTTTTCGGTTAATTGCACATCAAAATTTGCACAATTTTTTGTTCAATTAACCGGGGAACCAATTAGCCGATACCCGTTTAATTGAACAATTCGTTCAATTGTGCACTTTAAGTTTTTCAAAACAATTTTTTTTTACCTTAAACGAAAAAAAAAATGCAAGTAATAGCAAAAAATGTACATATATGTGTATAGTAGAGATGCCACCCAGTGTTTTTCACAAATGATGTCAAATATGTATGTGCAAAAATGCCAGATTATTTTTCAATGCAATTAACCTGGTAAAAGTAAGAGGAAATTTATTTTTGATGACATGAATTTTGAACGAATTAAGCGGGAAAATCAATTAACCGGGTTCAATTATCCGAGGAAATTTACATGGTGTTCGTATGCAATATTTTTTTGGCCCGATCATGTGGTTCAATTATTTACAAGTATTTACAAACATTTTGGTATCTGTAACTCGTTAACTTTATTTTCATATACAAATAAGTTGTTTATATAAAGCAAGGAAGTGAAAGGAAAACGAAGAGAATTGGAATAAAAAGTCTTGACAACATGTTGGTCTGGTATTCAAACATTTATATGAAGCAGGGATGTTGAATTCAGTACAGTTCGGTTTTACTTCCTCGGAATTGAGAAATATTGTTTTGTGGTAAAATTGTAGTAACTAACATCTTTTCAAAGAAGACAAGAAAGGTAAAGTTGTAGGTTTATTGGCTGGTGTACATAACATGGCTGTGTCACGTCCACCACGATACTCTTCAGCACCCAAATTACTTCGACCCCAGACCATGACCAATTGTATACAGTTTTTTAAGCAGCAGCGCTTATGTATGCCCCTCTAAACTTAGAAATTAATTTCCTTGACACCCCCATATGATAATAAAGATTTTTAATAATGATGTAGTTGCCTACAGAATATTGCGTCCCCTGTTTCCTTTTCTTATCAAAATATTGTTATAGTCCTGCTGGAACTTTTGCTTCCTAAAAGCCTATTGTCTCACGTCTCCATGAGTGACTCCTCACCCTACCCGAGTGTCCCCTAAGATACATTCCCTAAGTGAATCCACAACATGACCCCTTTGGTCCAGACTGAATAACATCACACTGGGGTGCTGACCTATCAGCCTATGAACCGTGTTGTTGAGAGTATGCTCAACTTTTTCCAAAACCATGTGCCAGTATATACCACTCTCTGGCTAACAAAAAAAGTCCAATGTTTCCATTTACCCTTTCCACTTGCCCATTGGCTTGTGGTGAAGCTGTCGCAATTTTAACATGCTGCACATCATATTCCTTCAAGAAATTTTGAAATTCTATGGATGTAAATGCAGTCCCTCTGTCGCTCACTATACACCTTGGCCGACCATACAGCTCTAAAGTAGTCCTTGATATGACACACTATCTCCTTCGCCTTAGTGGTCTTTGTCGGATAGTCTCACAAATTTGGTGCTCGTATCGACAACTACCAGTATGTGTTTAATGGTCTACCATTATCAACAGGACCATAATGGTCTATGTGCAAAACATTAAAAGGGCTAGCAATATTAGGAATATTGTTTAAAACCCCTCTTTCTGTACCTATGTATGTATCTGAATAAGAAATTTTACTCGACTGGTGTTGGCACTTGCTGGAACTGAACTTCAATTGGTTGCGTCGGAAGGGGTGGCGTTCTAGGGGGCTTAACTAGTGTTGTTTGACCCTGGTCACGCTCACAGAACCTTGTCGGCGTCAGTTGGAGTTCGGACTCGGTGTCGGAGACCGATTGATCTGTATGGCTCATACCATGATGCGCCCTGGCGTTGAGGAAACCTGAATGATTGGTGGTGCTTGACGTGATGTGGTTTCGCTATCTGGCCGCCCTTCGGGAGACCATTCCAATTCTAGTGGTGGTTGGTCTTCGGGGACTAGTAATCGGGCTGCCCATACTCGTTCGTAACATCGCATATCTAGATGTCGCTACTGTCTATCCCTTACTTTTCACGAAGCCAGATCGTGGCGGTGGAGGGGGTAGTCTAAAATTTTTATTCTCCCAGTCGAAGGAAGATGGCGACCGGGGAGGAAATGGGGACGGTGGTGAAGGTGGGCGCCTATCTATGGTGGTGTCTTCCAAGCCAAAACGAGCGTTGGATCTCTTGGATCATCGCCTCGTCCAACCCCAAATCTTCGGAATCGAGGATCACTTCCTCGGCGAATGGCGGTGGCGTGGGTGATTCGTCGGTGTCACTCTCACTGTTGATAACTATCGGTAAGGAATAGAGTGGGGGTGGATTTGGTGGACGTTTATTTGGGGATGTCTATGGAGTTGGCCATGCTCTGGGCATCTGTTTGATTCATATTTTTTTCTGGGAGGCTATGAGTTGGGCCGGGCTGGCGTCTGCTGTGGCTAGTGCTCGGCACTTCATCATCAAGAAATATGGTGTGTCGTCCTCGCTTCTGTTCTCTCTCCAGATTTTTTCTAAATATTTTTTTGCTGCGTTGAATTTTTCTTGGTTGTTGCTCATACTGCTTTGTTACTAATGTGCTATATATTTTTTTTTTTCTTTTTTATTTCTTTCTTTTACTGTTCTTTTCTGCGGGAAATTGTTGTGGTTGGGAACTGTGCTTGTACCATGTTAGCTTCTATCGCCATGTTAGGTATCGTGACAAGGCATCGGCCACCACATTTTGGTTTCCTTTACGGTAGATAATGGTGAGCCGTTATCGATATGCAGTTGCAAGGCCCATCTTGCCAATCGTCCAGTTGGGTTGTTGATATAGTTCAGCCATTTCAGTGCTAAGTGATCTTTGATGATGCGGAACTCGTAACCTTCAAGATACGACCGCATTGTAAAGTTTCTTATCAATATTACTTCAAATGAAAAAATATATAAATATTGAATTGTTTCGGCTTTAGTATAATGGTACCAATTGCCCTAAAATGAAAGTGTGCTGCCAGATGCTTACAGATTTTGCACGCGAAGCCGGTGTTGGTTATACCATGGGGGAGAAAATCCCTTAGCCCGGCCAAAGGCCGGTTGTCAAGAACAAATTTTGCATACCTACATGTAAAAAAATTTATTAAATTAAATGTAATAAAATATGATATTGGATGCTACAAACCGTTTTGAATTCGCGTTATTATGTTCTGTGCAAAAACTTTCCTCTGGCAGCATTGATTTCCCATCACATTCATATTTTTCGTACTAAACTTACGCAACTTCAACATCAAATTATTAATAAACTAAAAGTCTCCGGCAGTCTTTGACTTCAGTTGTGGGAGGTCCACAACCCCCTCTACAAACCTATAAAACTCATTTCTTTCAAAGCCTGGCTCCTTATTCTAAAGTTTCCCCATTGAATTTAACATCAGGCATGCTCTGACACTCGCATCTCGCATAATATTTGAGATTGCGACTTGAACTCGCAAGATAACTAGTAGATGAATTTACAATAAACCAACTTTTAAACAAACAACAAAATGATAAATAAATAAAATTAAATACGTTTTCTTTCTCGTTCCACCAAAGCTGGTTGATTTTACTCACAGTTTTTATTAGATATATCAATTTTAAAAAAATTTTCTCTGGTTTTGATAATTTTGTCTGTCCATTGTTTTCTTATACACTGGCAACTTGAACAAAGAGCAGATCAAAAACACAATGGCGAGTCACTAGCAATATGCATGAATTACAGAACAGCTATAAATAACTTTGGCGACTTCAAGGTATCTTAATACCAGGTAACCGCATAACTACAACAAACATTTCTTGTATTTTGGTGGTAGAAGAACTTAAAAATCTGTCGCTTATTTGTTCGCGTTTGTGTTGTGACTACTACTACTTTACAGCAGTATACAGCTGGGCCACCTGGTAACGAGGTACCTTGGACGACTTTGAAAATTTGCGATTGTGAGGACATGCCCATATGAGTATTAATGGTCTCTTCAAAGAGCTGAAATACAAATAGCTACTTAAATTTATATACATATGTACATATTAGCTGTGATCCCGTACTCAACATTCGGAGCTCACATGATCCCAGTTTGCATGAAAACTGTTTCCGTACCCAAAATTCTAGAAATCTTCTTGTTAATATCGCACAAAACAGCGTGCGTTCTTCTTGGGGCTAGTTCGGGCAAATAACTAACCAGTCAGCTGTTTCAAAAACTAAACAATGAACCAACCAAGGCGAATCCATTACACGTGCCCGCATCCCAATTCGCTTCGACATCTTTCCACGATTTTATCTTCTGAGTTGTCAAACCTGATAGCAAACGACAACAAAACGTATGACAACTCGAGAGAAAATGTTAAAGCGAATTGAATTGCGACCACCTGTAGTTGAATTGCGACCACCTGTAGCCTTGGAACCAACACTTCGATAGAAAGTATGGGGCCTTCTTTCCTACAAGGGAGGAGTGGTGCACAAACCCAAGGTGGCTATGAGATGACTCACAAAAATGATACACTGATGAATCCGAGTCGATCCAGGGAGTGGGAGCAGAAATAGTGGGGCCTAGGGCACGCAGGGTAATAACACTTGGCAATGACACCGAAATTTTCCAGGCGGAGCTATATGCTATACTGGAAGCTGTAGGGATCCTATCCGAAAGGGGATACAGGGGAATCAGAATCAAGATACTCTCCGACAGCCAGTCAGTACTCAAAGCACGTTCACATCCAGGACAATACTGGAATGTCACGACAGGCTAAATGACCTGGCTACTCACAACCAGATCACTCTGATATGGGTACCAGGTTATGAGGGGCACAAGGGTAACGAGTTGGCTGACACTTACGCAAAACGGGGAGCCAATGGGACCTTAATTGGACCCACTCCATTATTTGGCTTTAGTAAACTCCTTCTCAAGGGGGAAATGGATAGCATCCATCACAGAAAAGCTGTGGAACGACACTATGGGTTTGGAACACTCAAAGAAATTCTTAGAATTCTTAGAAATCTTAGCTTTGATGCTAAGAGGGCTGACCTTGCTCTAAAACTGAATAGAAAGAGCCTAAGGACACTGTGTGGGGCGCTAACAGGCCACTATACCTGCAAGAATGGACCTATCCAATACGGCAATCTGCAGATTTTGCGGAGAAGAAGAGGAGTCAATGGAGCACTTAATTATCGAATGTGTGGCACTAGGCCGCAGAAGACACAGACTGTTGCAGGCCAATACATTGGATTCACAGGACATGCAAAGGCTTCCACAGAAGGAGCTAATACTGTTTCTTGATGTATTAAACCCGTGAAGGACAAAGGGTTGCACAATAGATCATCTATGGTCGCAGTGCAAAGGGCCATCTTGGACCAACCTAGTCACAATACAATACAATACAACACACCAACAATTTGTATGTTTTTCAAATAGTATATCATGTAAAAGTAAATCATCTAAAGGCATTTAGAAAACCATTTCGTTTTCCCAAATTTTATCTTAACAATTTTTTAGATGGAAATGTGGTTTTTAGCCCAGAGTACACGGAAGTGAAACAAGCAACTTGATAATCGCTAAAATCAGCTAATAGAACTTTTGTAAAAAGAGATAAATATGCATTGGTTTTTCTTCTTTTGTTTTGCTATGAGTTTTAGCGGATTTTGCAGAAGCGAAATTTGCTATTTGCGTTTTGGCCGCCGTCTCTGTATACTTTGTGGTTTTTAGTGTTCCTGTACTTTTGTGGGTTTTTGTCTATTATTGAAAGAATTGCTTGATTGCTCTCATTATACCAGACATTGCACAAAAAGTGCAAGACGAGACTTATTAAGTCTTTATTTGCATTTAAATTATACACATAATAAGTACGTTCGAGAACGCGAAATCCGGTTATTCGTAACAAAGTCGTAAGCGAAGTCATACAATTTTTTTTTTCGATGTATTGAGTTATTAACACAAAAATTATTATCAGCCGACTATATACATACATATGTATGTATGTTTCTCTTTTTGGCGTTATTTCATAGCTTTGGGCTTTATTTCAAAAGTTTCATTGAAAGTGTGTAATGTTTGATGTCAAAGTGTGCCTGTTTAATTGTTTTCTGCCTTCTTCAGCCGTCTATATGCCGGCGGCACTTCGTTGATGCTACTCTACTCATCAGTGGACTCGAGAAAACTTAATAAATGTTTGTAACATTTGTGTTCCGCAGGCTGCTAGTCCTGAGACCGGCTCACTTGGGTCTCACAAGGTCCCGCTGTGCGATATAAACCTTACTATTTGTCCTATTATCACCCGACAAAATTAATCAGGTGCTCACATTTTCAAACAAGCCTTATAGAAAACAACCTAGTAGTTTTGCAACACATTTTACTTCTCTTAACAGCCTTCATACAACGAAAAATAGATTGTTTTCTGGATCATTAGAATAATAGAATAGAATAAATAGAAGGTTTCAAACATTAATTTAAGCTTTTTCGAGCCTATTGACGAGTTGGGTAGCATCAACAAAATGGCGGCGGCATATGGACGGTTCAAAAAGACTAAAAACAATTAAAACGGTTAATTTAGACTAAAACTGATACATTTTAATTTGCTCTTGTACAAAAGAACTTAATTTACTTAAGAAAAAAAAAATTATAAATATAAAGTCCATTTCTGTATTGCTATTTTATTTATTTCGAGTGTTATTCCACAAATTTTCTTTTGAGAAATATTTTATATTTTGGGCCTTATTTCGTGTAGCCGATAATCAGCAAAATGCATCATAAAGGTAACGTTTTTGTCAGTTTGTGAAGAAACTTTGAGTGCGCTTCGACTTTCAGTAAACGCAGCTTCAAAAAAAGACATCAATTGCCAATTTTGCTGCTTTGCAAAAGTTAATTTTGAATCGACGAGATGTGTTGATATATATTTTTCCATTTGACATGACTTAAGGACCCAAACATTTCTTTCCAATTTGTCTTGTTTGCAAATTTCAAAATATTTTTAAACCTGTTTAAACTGTAATGATAAAAATATACATATGTACTAAAAATAATAAAGTATTAAATCAATCAACCAATAATATCAAGTTTAAGTTTTAAGAAGTAAATTAAAAACTATAAAATATTGAACTTCAAGAATAAAAACTACAAAATAATATCTATATTAAAATGTTAACGTTAAATTTTAACACAAAAAATCGTATTGAAGAATATTTAATAAAGTTGAAAATGAATAAAAACGTAATGAATTCTTTATTTCAAAATTGTTCAGAATGGATGCGCCTTATCGCGTCCTAAATTATAAACAGAACTCAAATTGTTTTTTTCATAAATCAGTTTACAAATCTCTGCAACAACGAAAACTTTGTTTGCATTACTGGCTTTACAAAGTGTAAAGGTATGGGCTGGATATACATATGTATATTTGAATGTAAAATTACAGCTACATATATTAGCTGTGGTCCCGCACTCAACGTTGGGAACCCGTGGGATCCCAATTTCCACGAAAACTGTTCACGTACTCAAAGTTCGTGCTAGTTTGGGCATGTAGTTAAACAATCAGCTGTTGGAAAAAATTAACAAGAAAGGTCAACTGAATCAACCAGCAATTTCGATGTTTTTCTATAAGCATTTCATATAAAAGTACCTACAAACAATATGGTAACGATATACCATATTGTTACGACTGTTAAAAATTATGATGCTTTTATAACCACTCTGTTAAGTTCTGCTCAATTATGAAGTGCCTAAAAGTATGCCTCATACATTCAGTAAAGAAGTCTAATTAAAATAGCTGGGAGTAAAAGAAAGGAGTCTCAAATATATCAAATCAAAAATAGCTGGCAGTATTGCCATACAGACGCAGTCAATAGAATCGCAAGGTAACGGAAATAGAAAGATCTGGACCGATACAAACGATACTGCTTGCAAAGTCGATAATACTGGCATTAGGCCTTTCAGTTATATTATGTACAACTGCTTAGCTGTTATTAAAATATATTTAAATAATATTTCTTTGCATTTTGTATAACAAACAGTTGGTTTCAAAGAAAATTTACTTTCTAAAAGTTGTAGTTGAGTTTGCTCAAATATAGTACATATACATACATATGTTGTTTCCTTAATAAAAAAAAAAGATTACAATTAAGTGTAATTTTTAATAGATGCACACTTAACCCCTAATTCATAAAAATTATTTTAGGCTTATCAGGCTCTTATTTGACATATTTGCATGGAAAATTTGTCAAATAAGAGTTTGATAAACCTAAAATATTTATTATGAATAAGACCCTTACTCGTCAATTACTGATACATTTTGTAATTGTTGTTTGAAATGTAATTGTAAAAATCACATGTAATCGTAATTGGGGTTAAAGCAGCTCAAATCCCAAGTCTGTCCCAGATTCACCATCACACTTTCATTTAAGTTGGTAAAAGAGCAACATTTTAAATGCATTTTGCAAACAACTAAATTAATTTAAAAAAATAATAACAAAAGTACCGAATATATGTACAACAAAAATAAAAAAATTAAAATCGCAACAAAAATGTTTAGAATTATGAACTTTGAAATGCCCCTTGAAACTACTTCTACATTGTACTTCAACAGTGTTTTTAATTTTTCGTTCTAACATATCACCGATTTTTGTGGACAGTTTTTAAATTTCTTTTTTCAAGGATTTCTTAAAGGCCATGTTGGGACATGTTATGAACCTAACTTGGAGGTTAAACGTTCAATGTTTATTTCAATTTGGATTTCAAGTTGCAATACATTCACATTTTTACTAACGCACATTAGCGCAGTTCATTATTTGGTGCAAATGTCTTGCGTAAGTGCGAATGCAAGAAATCGTTGCTTTTTCTTTGCAACCCAACAACAAAATATACAAGGTTGCACTCGCAATATTTTTGCAAGTACGCACCGCTAATTACGTGCTGCTTTTTTCGCATGAGTATTGCGTTTGCAACACTGACACTCGAACAGCTGACAGCTGACAAACAAAGCAAACAAAAAATTGTAGTGAGGGAGCCAACAGCAATTACCAAAAAAATAAAAGGTGAGAAATTAAAACTTGTGTATTAATTTATCAGCTGTTATTTGGAGTGCAATAAAATTTGCAAAGTTGTTAAAAAGGGTGCTCAATATTAGTTGCAATATAATCGCAAATGCAAATAGTCGCAACCAAAAACGCACTAAACGCTGAGTACCGCTATTATTTATGGTTAGAATTTGAAAGCCAAATTGATATGGGTTTTTTCTTTCCATTCCTCGAACACTTTGAACGAACCTAAATTATCGCTCCAAGCGTAGTTTTGTTGTCTAAGCGTTCCAATTTGTATGAAAAAGGGTGGCTTAGACAACAAGAATGTTGTATTCGGCAGTGACGAATCTTATACATATGTATATCCTTTACCAAGGTATGTATGTTGTAAATGGAATTGTTGAGGCACCCGTTATTATTACTTATTATCTTATAACTGGCAAATTATGTTTTCAAGTTAAAAATGTTTCCATACCAAAATTTGTATACAAAAAATGCATCAACGCTGATTACAATGTATAAAATTTCTCTAATAGTTGTATTTTATTTTCACGCAATCAGTTTACGTTGCTTAAAATTAATAAAACCTGGCTGCAACTTAATTTTGTTCAATATTCTTAAAAGTATACTGGTGGAACAGCTATGGTGCTAATTAAATTGTTTGGATAGTATTGTATATTTGGCTTCTAAATTGTGTCAAGTAAAATTGTACCAACTTTTGCATACCTGACCTTAAAGCAACGCAAATTATAGGAATACCAACAACACTCACCAAAGTAAATTTTACATGTCCTTTAATACATACACACATCCACCAACGCCAACATTTCGTAGGCATTTACATATATGCTTATCGACACAATCAAACATAGATGTATGTATGTTCTTGAAGCCATTAGGCAATTTACTGACCTTAATTTTGAATTAGTCGGTTTTTAACTATCTCTTCTTGCACGGCATTGAAAGTGGGCAAAATCGCGTTCCAAAATTACTACAAATTGTTAGTTTTTGGTGTAAGAATTTGCCATTTTTTTATCACAGGTTAGTCTCGCATGTTCAGGGGTGTAAAAGTTGGTACAATTGAATCCAAATTGAACACAATTTGGAAGTGCGAATACAATTTTTAAGCCCAGCTTACGTTGTTTTGTTTTTGGGAACGAATGAAAAAGAAAACTTTTTTTAATGTTAAACTTCAGCATGCATTCATTATTTTTGTTTAAAAATCTGTTTATTTGTGAAACAAATCTATGGCCCCGATTATGGTTCACAACATTTGTTCATTTATGTATGTATTTGAAAAGTGATTATGGTTTACAACTATTGTGGCAAGTGTTGTCAAAATCTTACAACACATAATCAGATGTTGTCAAAAACTTACGACACCTACTGAAGTGTTGTCTTGTTGATGTTACCAGTTAAATTACGAAAAAATTATAAAATTTGTAAGTGTGCATACAAAATGTTTTGCAAAAATATAAAAAAAACAATTAATTGTTAAAATTTATTAACAAAATATAAATAAAAATACATCTATACACATAATTATTACCCATTTTTCGATTACAAAACAGTTTTATTTTGTATTTTGTAGTTGCAATGGATTTAAACTGCAATCTATAATTTTTTGGTCCTTTCATTATCATAACCAAATTAAACATCAACATTAACATAAATTTTTATGGCTTTGTTTGTACTTTTCTAGCAAAAACGTTTTTCATTCTTTTCATTTTTACTAATGCATTTCTACGCGGTAGTTGCGGTGTTACATTAAATGCAACACTCCATGTCTTTTTGTTGTAAAACTTGACAATGAAACGTCAAAATTTATTGTTTTTCGCTTGTGTATGTGTAATGAAAGCAACATACGCGTGCATCTTTCTGGAAGTGTGGCTTTACTTGGTAGTTTTTTGTGTGCAGGCATGTATTTTTGCGGAAAGATGCTCTACAAATGAAAAACAACTCTGTGACATACACAACACCTAGATGTTGTGAACCATAATCACAAAAAGAGTTGTAAGTTGTGTTGTAAATCTTACAACACAACATTTAGATGTTGTGAACCATAATCGGGGGGTATATATGTATGTATATACTTCTTGCAAAGGATATAAAAATACGTTTGACGCGCTAATTTAACTGTAAGCAAATATTCATGTTTATGACAATGTTCGGCTGCAGTAAATGTTTTGATATGTCGCACTTCTTCCTCAAAAGTGTAACAACTCAAAATGTTCAAATTTTTTATTTTGTGCAAAAAACCAAACAACAAAGGTCATATCTACCCACTGTAAAAATCTCCCTTCGATTTGGCTTCTTTTCCGTGAAAAAACCCCGTCGACTCTCTTTGCTGTAATATATCGTTAGGATCTACTGAAAACTCATGAATTTTGAGTTGTTACGCTTTTGAGGAACAAGTGCGATGTGTGCAAAACGGTGCATAAAAATGGTGATGCAATATGATGCGTGGATCATATTGAACATATAATTGGACATCAATATAAAAACCATTCATTGTACGTGTAGCTGCAGCGTAAACCAATATAGAGAAATTTATGAAAAGTTCTTTTATTTCCACATGTATGCTACATAATTTTGAAGTGAGACACTTTTTACTAATTGAAAGTACATATGTATTTTATGCATAGTATTTTAATTATCTCACTCTCCGTCGCTTCCGGAACCACTGCCACTACCATCTGCACCACTTTTTTCAGCACTCTCATCGCCACTGTCACTGTGTTCGCTGTGAGAGCCCTTGTCAGTACCACGTTCAATGTCTGACTCTGAATCTGAGTCTCTTAAAGCTTTAACAACTTTTGTCTTATCCATATGCTTTTTACTGCGCCTGCCTTCAAAATCAGATCCATCATCATCATCAGAAGAATAAATTGCAGAAGCTTTTTGGTCTCCCGCACCGGATGCTGCAGCAGAGCCCTTCTTGTATTTATTTTTAATAGCGCTCAAAGAAATGGCGTTTTCATCATCACTACCCTCATCCTGGTGATACGCGCCATGAGCTCCACCCCCGTGGCCATCTGCACCCTTCTTCTTTTTAGGCTGCGGTTTATGTTGATTACGCATTGCTTGTCTAAGTTTTTCTTCCTCCTTCTTAAGGTTATACAGACGATCCACATTGGGATCTTTTCCGACTTGTGTGAGGATTTTAATTCCAGAAACTTTAGTCGAACGATCAGCCAAAGACATGGTCATCTTCTTGTGCGTAAATGATTCCGTTGAATGTGGACGGAAAGTGAGTTTTGTACGGAAAACAGCTTGACCCTGCAGACCTGTACCCTGACGAATAAACATGTGGTTGTGGTCGCCATGTAGGGGCTGCTTGAAGACATCGAATATTTCATTGCCCAAATGCAAAGACATACTGCCGTCAGACCAGCGCACAAAGCGAGCATTGGACTCTTTAATCATGTCACCATTATTATTCATATATTCTCGCCAACGTATGGTATTACTAACTTTTAATTTGACACGTTGTCTACCCTCTTCGTCCATGGTCTCTTCTTCATCTATTTCATCTTCGTAGGTTTCCTGATCAAATGGTCGGGTATCAACAGACAAAAAATTTGGTAACTTAACAAAATGTATTTCTCTGCCCAAATCAGTGACAATGCGAGGAATTTCAACATCTATGCGAGTTTCAGGTATAGGTTCAGGTTCATCCTCTTTGGGTTGTTCCTCACGGTATGCAGAGCGAGAACGAGAACGGGTTCTTGATCTTGACTTTGAACGCGATCGGGACCGCGAACGGGATCGCGATTTATTTGAAGCATGAGATGAAGATCTGGAGCGAGACCTAGAAACTGACTTTCTAGATCCTTTTTCGGAACCGCTGTCCGATTTTCTTTTTTCTGGTTGCTCTTCGTCACGCTCATCTTCTGACAGACTTATATCATCGGCATCTCCAAAAATATCCTGGGCATCAATTTTATTTGCATTATCATCTTGTTCACTGCCACTGTCTGAATCGATTATGCGCGATTTTTTGTTTTTCGAGACCGATTCTGTGCCTTCAGCCTCGGAACCACTCGAAACACCTTTACGTTTGTTTTTAACTTTGTCACCACCAAAGTCGCTACCAGACTCCGAACCACTGCCAGATTTATGGGAATGTGGAGTTCCTGAGCGACTTCGTGATCCTGAGCGAGATCGAGATCTACTTCCAGAATGCGACTGTGAAGAACCACTACGTGAACGAATTTTACGAGGTGATCCTGATTTAGAACGGCTTCTACTGCGTGATTTAGAGCGAGATGCAGCTCTATCATCTATTTGCAAATTAGGCGATTGCGACCTTGATTCTTCGTCATTGGCTTTTCCTTCTGCAGCTGATGTACGACTACCTGAGCGTTTGGATGTTTCAGAGTGATGACTTGCAGCTGAGCCAGACCTTTTTGAGTTATTAGAATGATGGCTTGCCACAGAGCCCGACCTCTTAGAATCATTAGAATGATGACTTGCAGCTGAACCTGATCTTTTCGACACATTAGAATGACGACTGCTGACTGAAACAGAACGACTGCTATGTGGGGTACCTGATCTTGATCGCGATTTACGTGCGGCTGCTGTAGATCTCCTACTTTGAACACTGCCTGGACGAGAACGTGATTTGGATCTAGAGCGGGAGTTAGATCTGGAGCGACCAGAAGCAGAGCCGGCTGGAGTACCAGAAAGAGATCGTTCACTGCCCGATCTGTAAAGTAAATTTGTAATAATAAATATGTACAAATATTCTATTTATTTCAACATACCGTGCTTTAACATTTTCCGGCGTGTTGCTTCTGCTACGACTGGAACTACGGCTGCCACTGGAGTCTGAATCTGAGCCAGAACCTGTGAATATCGCATAAAATGGTATTATAGTAATAAAATTTTATCTTGTATATTACCGCTATCGTTTTCCAAATTATTATAAACCATTTTCAAAAACACCTAAGGCAAATCCATAAACAATCACAGAAAATTATACTAACACCACATTGAAAATCAAAGCCGTTTTCAATGAAAGCGGCGACAAAATGACACCATTACTGGGTGCAAGGCAAGGCGAATTCACACAAGGTGAACTTGGTAGCATAGGTGCTATCAATGCGAATCAAGTACAGGTGGTCGCAATTCAATTCGCTTCAACATTTTCTCTCGAGACGTCACAAGTTTTGTTGTCGTTTTCTATCGGCTTTGACAACTCAGAAGATAAATTCGTGGAAAAATTCTGAAGCGAATTGGTATGCGGGCACCTGTAATGGATTCGCCTTGGTTGTATCATGCTAAAATCCCCTTGTCAATTCGCAGTTTTAAATTATCAGAGTGGCAGCTCGACTTAATCTAATTTTTGCCTCATTGAACGTACTTCACATGACTTGCGCCTGTTATTAGTTTTTTTTTGTCAACAAAATATTTCCACAGGTATTTCTTCTAACAAGTCAGAGAAATGGCGTGTCCAATGGGATTTGGTGAACTAAATATACCATCCTCACGAGCATTTTGGGATGATTGTGACGAGGATGAGTCCAATCAAAGGGCCATAGAAAAGTATGTACATATTGTTTCAGAAAAAAAAATATATATATATATATACATACAAAGCACTTAGGCTTTCATTTAGGTATGTTACTTCAAAGGATCATGTGAAAAAACGAGCATCGGAATGTAATCAAATGATCGTTGTCGAAGGACCCTCCATTGTGGAATTTGCAGAAGCTACTATATTAAAGAATTCTGAAAAATTGGCAGATATTCCGAGCAAAAGGTCATCTTTACATTACATGAAGGATAAGAAGATGCTAATTGTAATATTGGAAGAAGACTTCACATACAGTGGCGAAATATGTGAATTGTTATTAGATTTATGCCAACCAGAAAAAGTTTTTACTGTAAATGTAAAGTCCAAAGTAGATTTCAAAAGCGAGAATATTGCAGCTTTTAGGGATGAAATAACGTTCTTGAGGTCAATAGGCGGAAATCTGAATTATGTGGAAAATTTGGAATCTCCTAATTTTATAGCTGGCGTTGCAGCAGGCAGTAAGTTCAGTATAACTTAAATTAGTATTATTTTAAATTGTATTTTTTTAAGTTTGCTCCTGGCGTTTAAATCAGGGATTAAAGGCAGAATCGTTTGTGGCATACACTGATAACACATCCCTTGATTATGTAGCAGCAAAACCAATTTTAAAGCTTATACGCGATTTGGGAATAGAATGCACAGACAGTTTTCAACCAAAAACACGCGACGATTCACATCTGTATATGTAAAAGTTTAATAATTCGAAGACGGCTTTTTTCTAATTTTTAAGGGCTTTGGTAGGTATACACATGTTTCTTTTGTTAAAATAAATGCTGGTAGTTTTTTAAAAACTTTTATTGTATCAAAATTATTCACAACAATCAAACATACTTAAGTTCAACGACTTTACTCTTCTGTCCAAATGAGCTTTCGCTATAGCTATAAACTGAGGACGTTTCAGCAACGAATAAGCTGGTATTAGTAGCGATTGAATGAGTGCATGTAACTGCGGATAGCCGCTACAAAATAAGTCTATACCCAGCTCTAAAGCTGTGCCAAAATCACATTCATCAACCGCTATAGTTGCGGCGGTAGCAATTGGCTGCAATTTTTCCATTACTGCTGCCGTAACGGGATCATCTTTATCTTTTGACGAACCAGCTTTCTCAAACAATTTTAATATATTCTTTATCTCCGCATCACTTTCCATTAAAGGTCTATAGCCAAGTTTAGTATTTGAATCGAAAGGCACCACTATGCCGGCACGATGAAAGGTTTTGCAGACCACTTTTGTGCTACGTGCACGGCGCAAATTTTCTAAAGATTCCAGCTTTACCTCGTTCGTTTGTATAAACTTTTGCAATGATCTTTTAGCATTTGTCACAGCAGCAGCTGTAAAAGGTGTCCCTTGAAAATCTTTCTCTAGATAATGCAAAAAGGCATCAAAAACATTGCCGGAAATCATCTCGAACTCATAATTTTTAGACGCATCATTTCGGGCAATTAAAAGGGTTTCCTTCTCACTGGGAGTATCACGCCAGTATCCGTAGTGTATACTTGAACCCTTGCGTACAAATACAGTTTGAAATTCGGGTGGATCATAGTAGAACCGCCAATGTCTCAGATAGTCACCTGGTTCATGCAATTTAGCCTTATTGAACCTTCCCGCCAAAAATTCAAAAGGACCCACTAGCATCAATTGAAATTGTTTTTCTATATATGCTAGTAAATCCTCGCCATTCACATCTGGTTTTAACTGCTCCACAAATTTCCAAAATATGAAAAAATCTGGCGGCATTTCTACCAAAAACTTATGACGCAAAAATTCATTTGTCTTCACCAAATTATCATATTCTTGCTGCTCCGAAAGTTTGATACGCTTCTGCAATGTAGCCATCCAGTCCTTTCCGCTAATATTTGCTAATGCTTCCTGTTTTAATTTTTCTGTTTCATATTTCGGCTTGTTTTCTGATTTTTTGTCTCTGCTAGACTTTGGATCTTGTTCTACATTTACAACCGGTTCTGTGATTTCCGAGGAGCGACGTTTTGATGGGCTTGTTTTCTTTTCAACATCTTTTACCTCATTTTTAGGGTGATTGTACTTTTCCAAATGAGCAGAGTTTTTTTGATAGCATTTATCCCAATATTTGCAATTTTCTTTCGGCATTATTAATGATGAATTTTAATCCTTCTGATTTGTTATTGGGCTGTTATATTACAGATGGAGAACTGTCGATAGTTTATTTTTGAGGGATTATCGATGTTGCAATTTTTCTACGATAATGCTATCGACTATGTGGAGTCTTACACTTGGGACATAGAAAGACAGACAGACGAAGTCAGGTATTTTACAAGCCCAGCTGACTACTACTTTCAGCCTGAAGAACTGTCAAAATACACAACACAAACACGCGAACAAAAGGGTGACAGAAGTTAGAGATTTATAGCAACAATATACTTGAAGTGTTTGCTATAGTTATGCATCTACCTGGTATCGAGATACCTGGCACACGACTGTCGACAACGACATTTTTTGTTTATCGTTGACAAGGTACCTCGATATCAGGTACTCGCATAACTACACCAAGAAACATTTCATGTATTTTGTTGGTAGAAATCTTGAAGTACTGTCACCCATTTGTGTGTTGTGTATTTTGACAGTTAACCATAGTAATTTTAATGCTATTAGCTGTGTGTGTGGTTATCCGCAGTGGCTGTGTAGAACATCTGTCTGTCTGTTAGTTTCCCACGTGGTCTTTGGTCAGACCAAAAGAGAATTAAAGAAAAGGCTGTCTTTCAATTACCAAAGTGTAAAACAGCTTTAATAAGGTACATGATACCATGATACAATTAACAAGGTAGCCTCGTCAGCTAAACTGTTAATCATCTGACTACTGCAGGTTGTTAAGAGATTGCAGAGATGAACGGCAGCCAAAACGAGGTAGCAAATCCGCGTAAGATTAGTGCATCTCTCTTCTGTAAATGTAGAAGTGGCGACTTTTTGACAGTTTGCATAAGTTGTACAAAAACAAAATGCATGTTATTTTTATTGAAGTTGTTCTTATTGTAGCGAAAAGGCTACCTTGTTAGTTGTATCATGCATGATACCATGATACAATTAACAAGGTAGCCTCGTCAGCTAAACCGTTAATCAACTGACTACTTTAGGTTGTCAAGAGATTGCAGAGATGAAAGGCAGCCAAAACGAGATAGCTAATCCGCGTAAGCTCAGTGCATCTCTCTTCTGTAAATGTAGAAGTGGCGTCGTTTTGACAGTTTGCATAAGTTGTACAAAAACAAAATGCATCTTATTTTTATTGAAGTTGTTCTTATTGTAGCGAAAAGGCTACATTGTTAGTTGTATCATGCATGATACAACTAAGTTGAAGTTGTTCTTATTGTAGTGAAAAGGTTACCTTATTAGTTGTATCATGGAAGGTACCTTGGTAAGAGCCAGAGCACAATTCTCTACACTTGTCAGGAGCTGGCTGCTGTGGCTTTCGTGCTATTCGCTCCAACTATTAAGCCAAGAGGTCCGAGTTCGAATCCCAGGTGGGCCGAACATGAAAAATTATTTTTATATTTTGTTTTTGCGTTTAACTAATGCTTGGTATCTAAAATTTGTATGAGCGAAGTTTGATTAAAAACCATGCTAAATTCGTACAAAAATAACCTAATTCAATATTATAGTACCACACCACATTTACTTAAATTGCTTGTTGTACCTTTTATTATAATTATTACGGTGGAAATTTAAATCCTATCAGAGGTAAACGGAAAACTTTGCATTACATCAAAGCCCAAGTTGCTTTATGACCGTGGTTTTATTGAAAATAATTGATTTTACAAAATAGTTTTAAATCAAAAAAATAAATTGAGAGTTTACCTCAATTGACGCTGTCCACGTTATTAGCTGTATTTTTAAAACTAGTACTTAACGCGGATAATATTTTAAAGATAGATTTTCAAAATTAGCATTTCCAGTAAGAAAATTATTCTTCTACAGTAATGGCTTTTACAGAGTGAATGCATTCTTCTTTGTTAATTAAATGACATGTCTTATTGACCAAAGACATCAGTTGACTGACATCTTTAGACCAAGCGTTCAACACGTCCGAAGCGCTCTTCTTCACCGTGAAGTATATAATTTCAGCGGGACGATCAATTTTGACTCGTATAGTGTCGCTATTTGCCAATTTTGATAAATATTCTTCACAACGGTTGGATGGTAAATTCAATAGCTCACTCATACGCTTCAAATGCAATCGGGAGTAGTACATAGCGATAATACGAATGTTCTAGAAGAAAAAGTTTATGAAACAAATAACATAAATCATTTAATGTAAATGTTTACATGTTCAATTAAGCGATCCTTAAGTTCTGCAATACACTTTTTGCCATGTTTGGTACTTTCCTGGAACATTTCATTTTCCGCCAAAACTGTACCAAAATCGTTGTTAAATGTGTCGAAATTGATCAACTCTTTAGACATGAATAGGCGCAAAATCTCTCTGTTAATAGACAAAGTATATTTAGATTTTCTAATAAATATTTATATAGGTACATACATATACCTATATCTCGAACTTACTTGTACGTTGGTACTTCTTCCAATTTCTTATTTTTTGATAAATGTGCCATCATATCGCTCTGTTCGTTGTCGTACGGTGCAAGTATGCAATAGAGTACGGCACAAACTAATTTTTCTTTTAGTTCTTTTTCTTGTTCAGCTGTGAGTTCTATTGGAGCAAGAGCTTCAACTGGCTTCGTTTCTTCTTCCTTGTCTTTTTTCTTTTCTTTCTCATCAATTTTCTTTTTATCATCGTCCATTGGTTCAGATTTAGGTAAAACTGCCTTGGGTGGCTCAGCAATAGCTTGATAATGGCGAGAGGTCTTTAAATATGAAGTGTCACGATCGAGACGTATCATCAAATTATAGAATTTCAACTTGAGATCGTGTTGAGCAGGATCATCAAAGAATTTGATGCTAATTTTTTTGGCAATGATTTGCGTAGAAACAAAATCTTCCTTAAGCAGGCATAGGCGCATTTGTTCTAATATAAGTTCAACCTAAATAAAAGAAAATATACTAAGCACTGCAACTTTTTTTTATTATAAACTTGTACCTTTTCCCTTTTGTCCATGGATCCATAAGTCTCAACTTGTAATTCTTCCATTACAGCAGCCGCACCTGCTATGTCGCCATCGGCCTCCTTTATATCAGCCAAAATTTTTGTAAGTCTAGCTCTTTCAATTTCTACATAAATTTTACCTTCGGTTACTGCTCTCAACGTATCAATTAATTTCAATTTAGTTTCTTTATCTGGAGTTTTTTCAACATATGTAACACACTCTTGTATCATTTTAGAAACAGCCTGCTTCAATTGGGAACGTCTGCGCACCAATAAAGTAACATATTCATTTAGAGCGTTCCAATTGCCAGCATCAAAACAAATTTGGCAAATGGCTACCAAAACACGGGAACATGAAACCATATCTGTTCCCAAACGTGTTTGTTTTTCCAATGTTAGTAACATTTCAATAGCCTCGTGAAATGAATCAGGGTTTCTTTTCGCTAAATTCTTAGCGATAGGAATTTTTTCGTCACACGCTGGTTCATAATCAACTTCCATTTTTTGCAGACGACCGCCATCAAATAAATAGTTGTCCATTATGCTGTGTGTAAATAAAATGTTATCATATCATTTGTAAAAATAACGACATTCATCCCATATATTTGATATATTTACTTACATTGTTCAATTACTTTCTTAAAGGATTATTTTTAAATATATGTTAAATTTTGCTTTTTAAGCTGCGAATAATTTTATTTAACAAATTCCTTGCGGTGTTTCCTAGGGAATTATTTTTGTAGTTTCATGCCATCGTTGATAAATTTAGTACTTGTTGCTAGAAGCTTTGTTCAGAATGTTTAACTAAATTATATTACACTGAAAAAATAATCGAAAATTAACTTATTTATTTGCATGATACAACTAACAAGGTAGTAAAGACAGGAAACATTAATTAGGTATATTTTTAGAGTTAAAATAATATTGAAAAATTAAGTTAATTTTCTTCTTAAAGCCAGCTTAATATCAGATTATAGCATAACTACACCAAGTACAACGCAAGGAGAATTTAGTCCTAGGTGGGTGCAGTAGAATTCGCAGCATAACACACGCAAACTAACATATATGCATATATTTTTTAGTGTAAAGCACAGACATGACAGTAAGCAAGGCGAATCCATTACAGGTGCCCGCATACCAATTCGCTTCAACATTTTTCCACGATTTTATCTTCTGAGTTGTCAAAGCCGATAGAAAACCACAGAGTACTTTTTCTACTACTTTGTGTAGAAAACGACAACAAAACTTGTGACGTCTCGCGAGAAAATGTTGAAGCGAATTGAATTGCGACCACCTATACTTGATTCGCCTTGACAGTAAGTGAAGGCAAATTTATTACAAGGTGGATGCACTAGAACTCGCCGCACAACACATGCAAACTAACACGTACATGTTGATGGTGCAAAGAGATTCCAGTTTTAAAATCTAAATATTTGCTAAGCACTTTTGTTGCGGCAGCAACTTAAATAAATCTTCTTTTCTGGCGATGGCGGTTGAGCAATAATAAAACAACGATATTCATATGTCGGTTAGGGTGTTTTATTATCTGAACAATAAGAATTGTTAATAGAAATTTATTACAGTAAAAAAGGAACACTTACTTTACTCCACGCTTTCTGGCTTCTTCTCTGGAACTGACGGTACTTTTCAAATAGCATAAGCGATTACTTTCAAAGTGGTTACTATTAACCAGGTACCAATTATCAGACAAAGAAGAAGTTAAGAAAGTGAAAGAGTTGCCATAAAAAAATATACTTTAAAATAAATACTTTGAGCGAATTAAATTTAAATTCTTCCGTTACAAAAAATATTAATTATAAATCCGCAACATTCCGCCACCCGTGAGTCGATCAGGGAGACTCACCTCTGACATCTAGGACAGCCAACTTTGAAGCGGGGCGACGAAAATTACCAACTGACGTCCTCACCAATGCCGAACGAACTTGCCCATCTTCAGCTACAAAAACCTGCACAATAATGCCTTTTTTCCATTCACCACGTGCCTCATTGTCATCGCATATAATGACAACATCTCCGACCTGTAGGGGCTTCACTGGCTGGTACCATTTGGTACGTCTTGTTAAGTCCGGGAGGTATTCAAGTACCCACCTTTTCCAAAAGGTTTGTTTTAGCTGTTGTTGTATGTGCCACTGTTTCCGTAGAACAACCCTTTCACCAACTGTAGGAGTATGAACCAAATTTGGGCATCCCAGTAAAAAATGATTGGGTGTCAAAGGTTCACTTTCTGCACTCTCTACAGGAATATGAGTAAGTGGACGCGAATTCACCAGATTTTCGGCCTCTATTAACAGACTATTTAGAGTCTCAACTTGTGGTGACTTTTCTTTAAGTGTAAACGCCAATACATTTTTCACGCAACGGACCATACGTTCCCAAGCCCCGCCAGCTGAGGGGTTTGCTGGAGTGTTAAACAACCATTCAATTCCACGCCGTGTACATTCCTCACCCACCTTTGCCTCATCTATTATAAAATCCTCCTTGTGAGCGCCTACAAAATTTGTGCCCCTGTCACTCCTTATGCGAACCGGCACGCCTCTTCGATTAACAAAATTTCTGATACATAGTATCAATGCGTCAGTAGATAAATCTTTCGCCATCTCCACATGAATCGCTCTTACGGTAAGGCAGGTAAAGAGAGCTACCCATCTCTTCTCAGTACGACGACCAATTGAGACTGTAAAGGGACCGATGTAGTCCACGCCGGTATACGAGAATGGTCTCACATATGGCGTGAGCCGATCAATGGGGTGTTGTCCCATTAGTGGAGGTTTTGGAACGGCCGATCTATTTTTACATTCTTGGCAATTTCGCTTTATTGACCTTAGCAGTTGTCGTAAACAAGGAATCCAAAACCTAGTGCGGATGGCGGCGAAAATAGCTTCTTGGTTTTGATGTCTAAATGTTTCGTGATAATGTTTCACGATGAGTTGTGTTATAAGATGCGTTTTTGGCATAATTATTGGGTATTTTGTTTCCTGTGCGACACATTCGGCATTAGCAATGCGGCCGGACATCCGGATAAGCCCGTCTTGTCCCAAGAAGGGCGTCAATTTATAAATATGGCTTTTAATGGGCAACGGCATATCATTTTTCAATACTAATAACTCCTCACCAAAATCTTCTTGCTGGGCTACTTGACACCAAAACTTTTCAGCATTATCAATTTCTTGAACGGTTAAATGTGGAGGGAGTTTCAAAACAGCTTTTTTCTGATGTGACGCATAACATTCAAAAATATTTAATGCTCGAATGACCCAACATCTGATTCTAAGTAATATGTAGTATCTTGACTTGTCATTATATTTAATCAATGGATAGTTTTGCGTCATTGTCATTATAAATTTAGATCGTATTTCAGAATTAGTTCTGTGTGCGCTTATATCGTCAGGTAGTCTTGGCCACTCCGACTCTTCAGATTTCAAAAAATCGGGACCGTTCAGCCACCGAGAGTTACATGAAATATCAGATACAAATTTTGGCCTAGTAGCGTCATCTGCTGGATTATTCGAACCAGGGACCCATCTCCACTGTTTTACTTCTGACGCCTCTAATATTTCGGCAATGCGGTGAGAGACAAATTGCTTATAAATACGGCTATCCGATTGAATCCAATTGATCACAGTCATAGAGTCGGACCAAAACGTTATATTCTGCGGAATTATGTCATGACTTGAAATAATTGCTTCTTTTAGTCTTGTGCCCAATACGGCGGCCTGCAGCTCAAGCCTTGGGATAGATAGAGGTCGTATTGGAGCACATCTGGATTTACCAGCAACAAATGCCAAAGTTACATTGCCCTCATAATTTATTCTCCAGTAACCCACAGCAGCGAATGCCACCTCACTTGCATCTACAAACACGTGCAAATCAATCTTCGTTGTGTTGGCACTAAAATGACAGCTATAGCACCTCGGAATTTTAACGTACCGAATTATTTCAAGTTCTTTATACCATTCGTACCAAATTTTATATATTTCTTCCGGTATCGGCGAGTTCCACTCGGTATTACACCTCCAAAGCTCTTGCAGTATAATTTTTGCTCTTATAATAACATTCGCCAAAAAACCGATCGGATCAAAAATCGACATAGTCAGGCTGAGCACTTCGCTCTTCGTCGGCCTGCGAGTCCCATTCAAAACGGCTTCTGGCACTCTCGCAAACTTCAGCGCAAAACAAAATGTATCGTCAACGGACGACCAGCACAATCCTAATATTTTTTCAGTAGACGTTTCACCACCACATAAGTCTGTCAGGCCCAAATCAGTTCCCGATGCACGTTCATCAATCCACCACAAAAGTTCTTTAGAGTTAGACACAAAACCTCTTAGCTCAAAGCCTGCTTCTGCATGAATGGCCATGACACTTTTTGTTACTGTGGCCGCTTCCGTAACAGTATCGAAACTATCGACGAAATCATCGACATAATGGCAGTCAACAATTGCCTTATACGCTCTGGGCTCTGAATCTTTATAAATTTCCGCATTTACATTTTTTACGTACTGAGCAGAACAAGGCGAGCTCGCAGAGCCAAATATCATGGCCTGCATAACATAGATATCGGGAGGTTTCGAAACATCCCCATCTCTCCATAGAAATCTTTGGGCAATTTGATCCTGCTCTCGTATACGAATACGATGGAACATCTCTCGAATGTCCGCACAAACACCAATTTGACGCTGACGAAAACTGAACAGTATAGATAAAAGTGGTTTTGGTTGATACTTGCTCGGACCCTTCATCAGCCTGGAGTTATAGGATTCACCTTCAACAGTTGCGGCCGCATCAAAAACGAGGCGGCGTTTATTACCTTTATTCACATTTGTAACTACAAAATGAGGCAGGTACCAGGTGCGATCAGTTTCAGCTGCAGCCTCCTCTATGGACAATTTTCTGGCATAACCTTTCGAGATATATTCATTTATTTTTTCTCGATACCACTGTGCCAAATCTTCGTCTTTTTTCATTTTCATTTCAACACCTTGTAGCCGTTTGAGAGCCATTGAAAAGCTGTTTATAAATTTCGATTCGTTTTGTTTCCATAACAGCCCAGTTTCATACTGATGACCAATTTTCACAGTTGTTTCCTTTAACATTTCCTCAGCTCTCTTATCGTCATCAGATATGATTGGCTCAACAATTTTCATACCGAAGCTTTCCATCTGAAAATATTCGGAGACTCGTCGTTCAATATCGTCGACCATTTTGTAATCAACCACACACACCGTTTCTTCGGTCGATGCTTCGTTGGAACCAAAAAGGATATTTCCTAACTTTGTTTGATGTACGGAAAAATATTCATTCAAATTTATTATGTTGAAGGGGCGGACAAGACTTGTATGTGGCAAACCAATTAACAACTTAGGTGAAGATTCAAAGTAGTCATCTATTAAAATATCATTCAAAATCGGAAATTTTTCAATAAATCTATTAAAATTCAAACTTTGTGGTGGCAACCGTAAATTTTTTGTTGTTCTGACATTCTTCATAAAATAACAACATTTATTTTCTCCCAAACCATTTATTTCCAAATTTAATTTTGACGATGTTTCATTCGAGGTTTTGCCTCCGATCCACCCAAGGGATAAACTACTTTTTGGCCCATGCAGTCCAAGCTGCTTTGCCACACTTTCCTCCAACAATGTTATCTTCGACCCATCGTCAATAAATGCCATAACATTAATACAGCCATTTGGCCCTTTCAATTGTACCGGCAGAAATTTAAAAAGCGTTTTCTCAGTCAAAAAATTATCAACAATGGTTGTTACGGGTATATCATCACTGTTTCCATTTTTCCCTGCAAGTACTAAAGTGCCATCACTGTTGTTTTGACAGTTCAAAACATTATTGTTATTACTAATTAATTTTTTATCCTCGTGCAGCAAACGATTGTGGTATTTCGTGCACTTCATTAGATTACATTGACGGCGAAAATTACATTTTAATGTGCTGTGCCCTGCATGCAGGCAACCAAAACAAAGGTGGTTGTTTTTAACGAAATTCCAACGCTCTGGCACAGAAAGATTTCTGAATTTGGTGCACTGGTGCAAGTGGTGCTTTTGTTTACATTGCAAACAATTTGGCTGCCCTGCTACCCCTGTTGTTATTGCAAAGGAGGGCTTTATTTTTTCACGCTTATTGTTTCCCGCATCTAATTTACTACTATCAATTTCTATGGCCAAAGAAATATAGGTTGCGATCTCATGCAGCCACATACTAAATTCCCGTACACTTGGATATTGACTCAAATTGTTTAAGGAATATTTCACCCATTCTTCGCGCTTAGTGAGAGGCAGTTTATTAACCAATTCTTCCAATAAAGTTGGATTGCATAAATGCGGTGTAGCTCCGGCGTTCTCTAAGAAAACAGTAAGGTTTGCCACCATTGAACTGAAGTCTACAATTTCGTGAATTCTATTTCCAGAAATTGCTGGATATGCACGCACTTTTGAAATTTGGCTCCTTACCATTATTTGAGGTCGGCCATACAGAAACTCCAGTGTAGTCATTATTTGGTTAACATTCTCTGGATGAATTAAGTAGGCCTGTACTTTGGCCTTGGCATCTCCTTTCAGTGCCTTTTGTAGACGGGACAAATTTTCTAAATTCGTGTAGTTGTAGTTCACTGTTGTTTCTCTGTAAGATACATAGAACATTGGCCACTGCTCTGGCTGTCCATTAAATTCAGGCAAGTCTTGTAATTTCCTTAAAGATCGATTATCATAAAATGCCGGCATATTCATTGGCGGAGTGGCGGCGGAACTTGTTGAATTAGTAGGCGCCAATGGCATTGATGTTAATTGGGGTACTTGCGTAGGTGGCAAAGGCATATGGTTTTGTATGGACGTTAAATTTGCATGTGGCTGTGCAATGGCTGGCGCAAAGGGTGCGTTATTCTGTCTATTTGGTGGCATGTGCGTATTTAGGTTCGAAATAGCAAAATTGTTACGTGCTTGTACAGAAGGCATTGCGGTATATGACTGAACACAATGCGGTGGCATGTACGCATTTGAATAATAGGGCAAGTTTACGTTCGGACTAAATCTACTAGATAAAGAATTATCAATACTTATCTTTTGTTTCGGCTGCTGATTTGATGTCAACATTTGGGTTTCGTTCGGCGGCAAAAAAACATCGCAGTCAGTTGGTAATTGCTTAGAGGCTGAACATTGCTTCTGATTTGATCTTTCATCGGCTACATTGATGGAAATAGCTTCAATTGGAGGTGATGACAAGTTGATTTTTCCCAAAAGTAAGCTAAGCGATTCCTTAAGGGTGCGAATTTCGTCTTTCAAATCGCTAATAGAGGTATTATCGATCATCGTTTTCTCGTCTTCACCCTCGCTGGCAGAGTGCTCGGATATAGTGCTTTTATCATCGGACATCTTCTTTATACGTTCACTACGTCGGCTCATTAAATTTCCGAGGATTTAGATAATTCCAGTAAAATAATAAAAAATGTTGCGGCAGCAACTTAAATAAATCTTCTTTTCTGGCGATGGCGGTTGAGCAATAATAAAACAACGATATTCATATGTCGGTTAGGGTGTTTTATTATCTGAACAATAAGAATTGTTAATAGAAATTTATTACAGTAAAAAAGGAACACTTACTTTACTCCACGCTTTCTGGCTTCTTCTCTGGAACTGACGGTACTTTTCAAATAGCATAAGCGATTACTTTCAAAGTGGTTACTATTAACCAGGTACCAATTATCAGACAAAGAAGAAGTTAAGAAAGTGAAAGAGTTGCCATAAAAAAATATACTTTAAAATAAATACTTTGAGCGAATTAAATTTAAATTCTTCCGTTACAAAAAATATTAATTATAAATCCGCAACAACTTTAAAAGTTATATATGTGCTTTAAGCAATTGAAAACTAAATAAATTGCAATCATAAACTTTTTCTACCTAAAAAATCTTTAGAATTTTATAATTCTAAATTTTTTATGAACAAAGAGAAAAACATTTGACATCTGAAAGCCATTTGATGCAAGAAGCAGATTGTAAATAAATCAATGTGTTTATTTCCTTTATTTGTAATCGTATAAAATTCAAGTAAAATGCGTGTTCAAGCAAGATGTAATTCAATGTATACGTTCGTCATTTTGTTTAAAATAAATTGTCTTATTAATTGCTGTCTGGACGCTCGTTGTGTAGACGACAATTCTTATCGATTTTGACAACTAAAGAAAAGAAGAAAAAGAAAAAAGAAAATTATATGAGAAAAAAATCGTCATGAAAATCAGGTGTATTACTTCGTCGTTTTTAGTCTTACCGATTTCTTAATTAATAGTCTGGCACCTCGAATTTGATTATTGTGAATATTATTAAAAGAGTTTTCCCAAATTTATTTTCATTATTTTTCATATTTATTCAGACTGCCGACAAAATTGTTTGGCAAATCATTTAAAAAGTTTTAAGATAATAAATTGTGTAAAAATAAATAAAAAATTGTAGTTGTGAAAAACGCAAGAACGTAATATTGCGCAGTGGTCAGTCTAATTAAGATACTTACAAGCTATAAACAAATTTTGCGCGCCAAGACTTGCAACAATCTTTTTGGTAGCATCTAACAAAAATTGGAAAAAGCATGGCTCAAATTCAGGATTTCGAGAATTTAGTATTAGATGCTTTAGAAGTGGTTGAATTCAAATTGAGTAAGCTAATTTATATTACAAGCGATCTGATTTTATAAACAATGTATTTCTCGCAGTCCGTTCAAAGTCAGATTTAGAAAATGAGGAGACGGCCTTCCATCCAATGATGGCTCATCAAATATTCGGCGAGTCTGAAAGTATTTTTGGTTACCAAGGCTTAAAAGTGCGCATATTGTATACGGCAGGACCGTTGCACATTTATTTGGGCATAGAGTATGATCAAAGAGTAAACGAACTGTCCAAAGGAGATATAAAGGCTGATGATGTCGTGGCGACGATAGCAGATAAACTGCCGGATGGTTGCTATTTTGTAAATATGGACGAGTTTTTAAAGACTCTGGATAAGGCAGATAAATTTCAACCTTTTGGGTCTAAGATTTTTGAATATAAAATAGAAGATGAGAATGGCAAAGAAAGAATCTTTGAATTTTACAACTGTAACTATAAGCAGCCTCCATTTTTGAAGTTTTTCTCTCGCTTGCAGACATTTGTATTGTGGTTTGTCGATGCGGCTTCATATATTGACATAGATGATCCACAATGGGCTTTTTTCATATGGTGGGTTTATTTTTGAAGTTTGATTTTTTAAGTATGTATGTATTCAATTGTGCCTTCAATAGTTACGAAAAGTATAAAAATGATGATGGTATAGAATCTTACGCCACTGTTGGGTATACCACAGTTTATGAGTACTATGCTTATCCCCAGAACATGCGTCCTCGTATTTCGCAAATGTTAGTATTACCGCCATTTCAAAAGTTGGGCGTAGGTACTACATTTTTGGAGACTATCTACAGATTTTACCAGACACAAAAGAATGTTACTGATATAACAGTGGAAGATCCTTCGGATGATTTCCAACGGATGCGTAATTTTGTGGATTCCAAGTCTTGTATGAAATTGAAAACCTTCCAAAAGGACGACATTAAAAAAGGCTTTAATAAGGAAATGATAAAAGAAGCCAGAGAAATCTTAAAAGTAGGTAAACATATAAATTTATTTCTTGGGTTTATTGTTATATGTTTATGCATTTTAGTTAAATCCCCGTCAGTGTCGCAAAGTTTACGAAATTTTGCGACTATTTTATACCAACATTCACGACAAGGATGATTACAAGTCATATCGTTTGGATGTTAAAAAACGTTTGAACGTTGTCTATCACAAACAAATGAATGATATCAAAAAGATGGAAAAGGCTAAATTAGACACTGAGTGGCTACGTGCTCGACTGCCAAGCATAAAATTGCGTATTGAACAACTGCAAGATGAATATGAACAGGTCGAGAAAGAATACCAACAAATCGTTGAAAAATTAAAATCAATTTAAAGCATATTTTCTTTCGTCTCTTCGTTTCGTTTTATTTTCTGTTTTATACATATTTAAAGATATAAATTTGTTTCTCTATTTTTAACTTATTAATAAAAGAGATTTTTAAATATTTATTAAAAATTTAATATTTCGTTATTTTGACCCCTTTTTTTCCTTTATATTTTATATATTTATTTGAGCTTAAGGTCTTTTGTAATTTGAGTATTTATTTTTGTCGATATTTCGCTCTCCTTCGGATAGCTTCTTCAGGACAATAATAATGAAAAATGTTTTGATTGGTTTTTTTCAAAAAACAAACATAACAACAAACATACATATTTTCCTATTTTTTCTTTCACATTTCAAAATTTAAAAATTATTGTTTTTTCTTTCTATACACAAATAAAAATTATATAAGTATTTAAAAAATTATCAACATAAAATTATCTATATAAACATACATACATGAAATAACAATTAACATGAACAATAATAATTAAAACAAATTGTTAATCAAACACTTATATGAATGAAAAATATTTTCTTTTTTATGAAATTTAATTTACCAAAAAGATTTTAATAGAAAATATTTAACATTCTTACACCGTATTAAATAATGAAAAAATCCATACATTACAGTAAACAAAGAACAATAACAATAACCATGAAAAACAAAAAACCTCTAATTTTTAACTAAATACTTATATATCTGTGCTATATTGTCTGTATCTGCCTTGAAGTTTATTCTCCTATCTACTGGTGTGTTGATAATATGTAACATTTCTAATGTAAGTCTGCGTTTATAATTACTTTCTCTACTCAATATTGAAGTGTCATCAAACTTTGGAACATGATCTAATCTTGCACAATGTGCCGTCAGTGCTGTCTTGTGCGTCAAATTTATCCTCCTATACTTCTGATCTGATCTATGTCCTGCTAATCTAGTTTTAAGCTTATTTTTAGTTGTTCCTATGTACACCTCATTACAGTTTTCTACGTCATTCCCACCACATGGTATACTATAAACTACATTTGACATCTCCATTCTGTCCACTCTATCTTTCATTTTACTAAATAATGTATATAATGTTTTATAAGTCTTATGGGCCATCATATACTTTTCTTTATTATATATATTCGATTTTTCCAACTTTTCTGATATTTCCGGGATATATGTAAGTGTTTTATAAATTTTTGGTGCAGTTGTAATAACATTACTATGTGTACCTTGCCTTCCATGTTGTCTTATTAACTTTGTTGCTAGTGCAATTGGAAAACTATTATTGGTCAAAATGTTTCTAACAATATGCTTATTCTTTTCATGAAACTGACTATCACTTATTGTTAAAACTCTATTTATCAAATTTCTAGCTGTATTAAAAATTATTCTTTTTGGATGCTTTGAAAAATAATTAATAATCCTTCCTGATGAAGTGGGTTTCTGATACCAATCTACTAATAACTTATTATCCCTTCTTAATATCAAAGTGTCTAAATATGAAAGTTTACAATTCGATTCTCTTTCAATGGTAAATTTAATGTTCGTGTGATAATTATTAAAAACATTCAAAACATTATCTATCTCACCTTCAGAAATAACACAAAATAAATCATCTACATACTTAGTAACAATCTTTGGTTTAATAGCCATTCTTTCCATACAACTATCTAGCAATTCTTCCATAACTATATCTGCCACAATCGGAGAAGCTGGAGATCCCATCGGAAGTCCTTTTTGCTGAATATACACTTTCTTATCGTATTGAAAGTATCTGCTATCTTCTATACAAAAACCTACTATCCGTAAGAAGAAATTCTTGTCTATATTCGTGTATTCCTTAATTCTGTCCCATTTATCTTCTATAATATGTTTAGCCAAATCAACAGGTATGCTAGGGCAGATATAGTTATGGAAGAATTGCTAGATAGTTGTATGGAAAGAATGGCTATTAAACCAAAGATTATTACTAAGTATGTAGATGATTTATTTTGTGTTATTTCTGAAGGTGAGATAGATAATGTTTTGAATGTTTTTAATAATTATCACACGAACATTAAATTTACCATTGAAAGAGAATCGAATTGTAAACTTTCATATTTAGACACTTTGATATTAAGAAGGGATAATAAGTTATTAGTAGATTGGTATCAGAAACCCACTTCATCAGGAAGGATTATTAATTATTTTTCAAAGCATCCAAAAAGAATAATTTTTAATACAGCTAGAAATTTGATAAATAGAGTTTTAACAATAAGTGATAGTCAGTTTCATGAAAAGAATAAGCATATTGTTAGAAACATTTTGACCAATAATAGTTTTCCAATTGCACTAGCAACAAAGTTAATAAGACAACATGGAAGGCAAGGTACACATAGTAATGTTATTACAACTGCACCAAATATTTATAAAACACTTACATATATCCCGGAAATATCAGAAAAGTTGGAAAAATCGAATATATATAATAAAGAAAAGTATATGATGGCCCATAAGACTTATAAAACATTATATACATTATTTAGTAAAATGAAAGATAGAGTGGACAGAATGGAGATGTCAAATGTAGTTTATAGTATACCATGTGGTGGGAATGACGTAGAAAACTGTAATGAGGTGTACATAGGAACAACTAAAAATAAGCTTAAAACTAGATTAGCAGGACATAGATCAGATCAGAAGTATAGGAGGATAAATTTGACGCACAAGACAGCACTGACGGCACATTGTGCAAGATTAGATCATGTTCCAAAGTTTGATGACACTTCAATATTGAGTAGAGAAAATAATTATAAACGCAGACTTACATTAGAAATGTTACATATTATCAACACACCAGTAGATAGGAGAATAAACTTCAAGGCAGATACAGACAATATAGCACAGATATATAAGTATTTAGTTAAAAATTAGAGGTTTTTTGTTTTTCATGGTTATTGTTATTGTTCTTTGTTTACTGTAATGTATGGATTTTTTCATTATTTAATACGGTGTAAGAATGTTAAATATTTTCTATTAAAATCTTTTTGGTAAATTAAATTTCATAAAAAAGAAAATATTTTTCATTCATATAAGTGTTTGATTAACAATTTGTTTTAATTATTATTGTTCATGTTAATTGTTATTTCATGTATGTATGTTTATATAGATAATTTTATGTTGATAATTTTTTAAATACTTATATAATTTTTATTTGTGTATAGAAAGAAAAAACAATAATTTTTAAATTTTGAAATGTGAAAGAAAAAATAGGAAAATATGTATGTTTGTTGTTATGTTTGTTTTTTGAAAAAAACCAATCAAAACATTTTTCATTATTATTGTCCTGAAGAAGCTATCCGAAGGAGAGCGAAATATCGACAAAAATAAATACTCAAATTACAAAAGACCTTAAGCTCAAATAAATATATAAAATATTTATTAAAAATAATTTTTCATTCTGATAAAGTGATTCATGTTAAAGTCTCATTGGAGCTTGTAAAAGGAGCCAGGGAATATGGGTTAGTACAATAGTGTTGCATCAGATTTATTTGAGTATTGTAGGTTTTATTATCGATTGTAACGATATTTGATTAGGAGCCTTGTCCAAGTTCAAGCTCCTTATTCAGTTTTCTAATCTCGAAAACTCCTGGATAATGAATTTCATCAAAATTGTCAAATGTTTTTGCCAGAACCAGTTATAGGTATACCCAATATCAGAAATGTGAAAACTAGTACAAAATGAATTTTCATTAAATCGAGTCCATACTGGATGGATTTTTAAGCCCAAAAATCCAAACAGGCATGTGCGAAGTCAAATTCTATTATTCGCTTATTTATTCGTTAATTACACTGTGATACAACAAAATTATTTAAGGGTCCAAATCCCGTTATGCACTACATTTACCGTTATAAAATCAATTTTCAAAGTGACCCAAAAAAACTTAAGGACTAAGAACAGAATTGGTACATGAGAACCCCTAAATAATTTTGGTGTATCACAGTATAACTTCTTTCAGTGCTAAGCGGCTAGAGCCTCGACTCTATACAGAACATGCACAGCACAAATACAGCACTGCTTATCATATCCAGGAGAAAACGAAAGCCAAACGATAATTAAGAAAACGATGGCAAGCTACAAGGTCAACGCAGTATAAAATTCTCCTCAGTAGGATCACAAAAGAACCGATAATTTTGTTAAAAAAAGATAAAGGAGATATGCATACATACATACTTCACAAAAATTTGACTAACCTTGGCTCGGTACCTAGAACAAGTTAATCGCTCTAGAAAGCCAAAACAATTAACAATGGAGTATTATACCATCCACCAATTAAAAAACTCGATCTCACATGGTCCCACAATAATGAAGAAAACCAAATGTTCTTGCAAATCATTCCCTAAAGCCTTCTCAAATCCAATGAACGAAGAGGAGCGATCTTTTCGAAGCACGTCAAATAGTATGTATTATCGGTCCTGGGGCCAAATTCTGGCACTCGTGATTGAACGATTTCGTTATAGAATGCTGTGTGTCTGTTGGTCATTTTGTTTTTGCTCTACATTGTTTTTATTATCGAGTATATTCGATCACGAATGCCAGAATCCAGCCCCTGGGTTCGATTTTTTCTCCCTCACAAATGAGAAAAGAAGACAAGAAGGGTAAAGAATGGGGTACATACCATGGCTGTTTCACGACCACCATGTCGCTCATCAGTACCCATATTTGCTTCGAACCCAGACCATGACTAATTGAATACTGTTTTTTAAGCAGCAGCGTATATATGTACATCCTCTACCTGAGCTCTTCATTACTGACCGTCTGTATTTAATCTTGTTGATCCATTTTCAATTTTATCACTGTGTTTTGCTGTTGAATACAAATTTATGAGTTTGGTGCTGTTGTAACGCAAGAGATGGCAAAGTTAATAGATACAGAATTGGTATTCACACCTGTCTCCAAAAGCTGGCTTGACTTTAATTCTCCCAATTTTTCCTCCCATTTAAGCGTCTCTCTCCACGCATCGTTTTATATTTCGATGTTCGTTTTCATGTCCTTTGCCTTCGTTGGGGTTTCGTTTGTTTTTGTTTTTTGACAAAATTATATTTTATACCCTGGAACAGGGGTGTCGCATGATGTTCAAGGGTGGATAGTCTTTAGTGTGTAGGCTCTTATATCCACTTCATTCTACCCAGATAAAATTTGGGTATAAAAAGGACACTCGTTCGTCTTCAGAAAAGGTCTGTATTTCAGCCCACATTAAGCCCTCACACCACGACTAGGTAGTTGTTCCGTTGAGGGATGAAAATATGGGGTGGTTAAATAAAATATAGCCTATTCAGGAATAATTTAGCTTTACAAGGACTTTTCAAATCGGTCCAGTAGTTTACAATTACTTTTCTACGCAAAGTTAAAATAAAACATTTCAACAGCCGCTCTATTTGAGGTACTTTTAACCATAATGTTTAACCTTAATAGTTTTTAAACAAGTTAGCACCATTGGATTCAGCCTACTTGAATCAAGTTTACCAGTCGAATATCCCGTTTGTTATGAAAAACCTTTACCCGCCTTTTTGCTGAAACTTTTGAAGGAAATACGTGTTTCATTCTTTTTTTAAAAAAATGTGTTTATTAAGGGCATCCTTGTTAATTAGGGCTTAATATAATAATTGTTAAAAGATAAAATATATTTGTGCAATATTTTATGTTTATTAAATCTCTAAAAAATAACTCAAAATATTGAAATTCTTGTATACAGGATAAAAAATATGGAAGTATTGCTCTATAACTAATAATCATAAAAAAAGTTCTAAAAAGCAAAATTATTTAAATGTTTTTTAATATTTTAATATAGTACATATGTATGTATTTATATATGCATACATTCTGGAAACAAGCGTTCACTTTCTATGCTTTATATGAACTTTCTAGGCATTTCATACATATATTTTACACATCAATCGAAAATTGGGAGTTTTAAATTCTGATTTTATATTTTTACTAAAACAGAGACTTTAAGGCGAGATAAAAATAAATTTTAAATATGAGCAATCTTTTTTCAGTTCTATATTATGCATTCCACTCAGCAACATCCATATTCCTCCATCCATTTTTCAAAACGGCTGACGTCATCAGCAGAAACTGATTTCTTAGTGCGACCCATGGCATCCTGAAAATCTTGTAAAGTTATTGGCAGATCAATTTCTTCACGACGTATTTGTCTTATTTCTTCCGGCGAACGTCCGAATATTTGTCGTCGCATCGGCATCATGGCAGCATCACGGCAAACATTGCTTATATCAAAACCAGAGTAGCCTTTCATTTGATCACCAATCGTGTTGGTGTCTAAAGAAGGCGACAGGTTTACATCTTTTAAGCAAAGTTTTAATAAAGCTGATCGTGTTTCTTCTGGAAAAAAGAGCGAAATTAATAAGATAAAAATAAGGCTCAGGGTGGGGTTTATATCGACTCAACTCAAAATTTTAAATATTTGGTCTTATGTGTTAATACTCTTCACAATGCACATCCCCATCTATCAATAGCTCTATTTCTTTACTCTACTTTGGGGTCCCCTGGGATCCCAATTTGCACGAAGAGCGTTCCCGTACTTTAAAATTGGGTATGTGAGAGTATTTGGGAGAGAACATTATGCTTCTTCTTCTTGCACGAAACAGCCCGTACTTTTTCTTCGGGCTAGTTTGGGCCATGATACAACTGACAAGGTAGCCTCGTCAGCTAAACCGTTAATCATCTGACTACTTTAGGTTGTCAAGAGAATGCAGAGATGAAAGGCAGCTAAAACGAGATAGCAAATCTGCGTAAGCTTAGTGCATCTCTCTTCTGTAAACGTAGAAGTGGCGTCTTTTTGACAGTTTGCATAAGTTGTACAAAAACAAAATGCATGTTATTTTTATTGAAGTTGTTCTTATTGTAGCGAAAAGGTTACCTAAATAGTTGTAGCATGGTTTGGGCAAGTAGTTCAACTGTCAACTGTTTGAAAGAATAAACAATAACATAGAAGAAATAATTGTCAAAATCAAAAGAGTTACATGAAAATCAGAGTTGTATCGCAATCGATTTTACACAAAAACTTGAGATCATGGACAAATCAAGAAAACCGATTTTTGCAGGTGTCTAGTACGTACTTATCGATGTAGCGTATGAGTTAGTTAAGCGTTACTAGAAGGGTCATAATGCCGTGTAAAATTGTAACTTACATATGTGTTTTATTATAATTTGAAATAATTTATTTTATTTATTGATTTACACCGGTATTCACAAAAAATAAAATGTTGCTCAAATACATTTTAGAACAAATTTGATATGAAAAATTTGTTCTAAAATGTATTTTAACAATGTTTTATTTTTTATGAATACCGGTGTTAAGATTTGATGTAATTAACATTTGAGATAATTAACTACTAAACGCAATTTGAACAATTAACACAAATAGTTACCAAGTATTAGATTTGTTCAGTCAAATGATGGCACATATCACATAGGGTTCGTACAAAATTCTTACCAAAAACCGCTAAAAGATTGTTGCACTTGGAATTCATAATTTCGAAAATTTTGTGGTTACACTGGATCTCATAATATTATACGCCCTTTTTTTGCCACTGTATTTTAATATTATATTATTGTGTTCATGAAACATTCGGTTGAGTTTGGCGGTTGGGAAAGCCCGTATTCGTCAAGTCGAATTCGAATATTCGCAACTTCACTAGTGTGACCGTAATGAAAAATAAATGTACGTTGCTATAGTACATATCATTTGTTTAGTTTTAAGCTTGTTTTGGAAAGACCAAACAAAAAAAAAAAAAATACCATAACTGTGTGTGTTTAGGAAAAGGGTGAAAATAGTGCGCAGCGGATCGTAGGAGCTATAAACATAGTGCGAAAAATGCAACGAATACCATTAACGCTGTCCAAAGTGTGTACATATATTCAATCAATAAAGTAGATGTAACTCAATACATACACATTGAAAAAGTTGCCAAGCTATTACAAAATTGTTGAATACAAGAACAAGGCACCGGAAAAAACGCAGGGTTTGACATTGACAGCGAAAACTAGAAAAGAAAAAAATCAATCAGCTGTTGACTTGCATTGACTTTAGATGTGATCCCGTACTTCACACTGGGAGTCCGCGGGATCCCAATTTGCCCGAAAACTGTTTTCGTACTCAAGGTTCGTGCAAGTGAGAGAGTTTTTGAGAGAAAACCATTCTTGTTCTTCTTACACAAAACAGCACGCACTTTTTCTTTGGGCTCGTTTAAGCAAAAACGCTCAGCTGTAGCAAACAGTAAGCAAAAGCGTTCATCTGTATCGACCAACATAACAGCACTTTTGGTGTTTTTCAATTAGTTTTTCAGAGAATAAAATTAACTGCAAAGCACTCTAAAATCCAAATGTATCCAGAAAAACATTTGATTTTCGCTTCAATTTTAATTACAGCATCAAAATATACCATGCGTTATTTTTTGGGACAGAAATGTGGTTTTTGGTGTTTCCGTACTCTTTTACATTTTTGTCTATTTTTGAGAGAAATTCGTGATTGCTCTCACTTTACCGAACTTTGTTCAAAAAAGTACGTGATCAAACCTTTTATATAGTAGACTTTGCTGCTGCCGTAAGCCCCTAACGGTCTCAAACAACCTGTTAAATTTTACTAGAGCGCTCTCCATATTATTTTTCACAAGAACTTTCGAAGCAGTAATTTTCTAAATTTTATGGAATAAGTATTTACATATGTATGAAAAATATTGATTATTTCTTACCATTGGGTAGCGCTATATAGATACGTTTTTCGAAACGTCTTCGAAAAGCTTCATCAATATCCCACGGATGATTAGTGGCTGCCAAAACCATAATGATTTTATCATCTTGCATTGTGGCATTTAATCCATCCATTTGTATCAATAGTTCAGCTTTAAAGCGACGACTAGCTTCATGCTCCGAATCACTGCGTCTCGCCGAACACAACGCATCAATTTCGTCAATGAATATTGTGCTGGGAGCATAAAATCTAGCCATTTCGAATAACAAACGTACCAGCTTTTCGCTTTCGCCGCGATACTTTGACGTCAGTGTCGACGAGGATACATTGAAGAATGTGGTACCGCACTCGGTGGCTACAGCCTTGGCTAACATTGTTTTACCCGTTCCCGGCGGACCCACCATTAGAACACCACGCCAAGGTCTCCGTATGCCTTTGAAAAAGTCTGGCATTATTATTGGCAACACAACTGCCTCTTGCAGTATCGACTTGGCCTCATTCAAACCAGCCACATCGGTCCACTTTACGCCTGGATGTCTTTGCAGGATATCCTTTTCGAGAGTTTCGACCAAATGCGGTTCGTAACCAGAGGGTGAAAAAACTTTAGGTTTCGAGGAAGTTTTCGGTGAATTCTTTGGAGTACTTTGTGAGGTTGAATTGTCTTCTAGTGAGGTGGCTTCCTGATCATCGGAATTCGAATTTTCATCGATGGAATTTTTCTTGCCCTTGTCTTTTATTTTTATTTGAGTGTTGAGCATTTTACGGGCTCTAACACGTTCAACTGAGCGACTTTTTCTTATGGGCATTGTGGATGTTTTCAGAGAGCGAGAATTGCGTTTTTCTGAACGATCGGCCAAAGAGCCACTGGCCACGTTGTGAGAACTGCCATGATGGCTCAGATTTATGGAAGGCAGTGTGGGTTGTAATTCGGGATCCCTGCGTCGCAATGAAGATATCCATCTGTTGTCATTATGTGTTGGAAATGAGGTTGAGCTCGAATGTATGGCGTTTGTTGCAGCAACGTTTGTCGGTGGCAGATTTGTATTCGGCCTGGGTTGTGGAGATACTTCTGGATGAAATGAAATTAGTTTTTATATGCTCTTGCGGTAACGCGCCTGCGCTACTTACCTTGCGTGGGAATTCGATTCTTAAGTCGCATTCCTAATCCTGTTGAGCTTTGCGGTGGCACCAGTCCACCAACAGACGTTGTTCTTGTCGTTTCGGTCTTTTTGACGTTGCCAGTTTTCGATGGCCGATGTGTTGTGGTGATTTTGGTGAAAGCAAATGGTGGATATTGGTCTAAAATTAGAGAGTCCATCATGCGAGCCATGTGTGATAGTCCTGTGGGTGGTGCGGCTGAGGAGCTGTAAAGTAAAATATTTCTAATTATACTATTCCCAAAATACAATCTATTTTCTGCTTAAAAATGTAAAACTGGTTTTAAAAAAATTTATGGGTGGTTTTTAATTTTGTTAAGTAAACAAAACAAATATTATTCCTCATTATTCCCTGCAGAATTTATTGGAGTACATGATCCATTTTAAGTAAAAAGAAGTAGAGACAACATGGTCTGCTGTAATACAAACATGGACCATCATAAATAAAAAAAAAAAAATTATTTGGCAATACTCGCAACACTTGATTACCATGTGTTAATCCATGGCGTAATGACCTGAAGTGATTTCAAGCTAATCCTGTGTTAATAGTGTGCGGAGTAGTTACTTGGAATAGTTTTTAGATTATATGGTCCTCTCGTAGGACATTGTATGGTAAAATGGAGCATGTTTTTCCCATATATTTGGATTACTTTTAGGCTAGTCGTGGTCCCTAGTGCAGTAATCTTTACACGCGTGTAAAGAGTAGTTTCTATTTCTGCAGGGTTATTATTAATAAAATCCCTGTGTTTACTTAATGAATTTTGCTGAATAAATATTTAAACAATGATAGGTTATGGTTCTTTCAATGGAGAAAATCGATATTGCTTAATTTTGTGGAAAACATTTTGAAAATTTCGTTTGGAGAAGCATTTAGCTGCTGCAGGTGATTGGAGGCTATAGCACTACCTTGGTGTTCATTTACAAAAGCGGATAGTTTCAAGAAATTGGATATGAAGGTCCAAGACTCCATAACCAGCCCAATAAGTGATGACTGCTTGTAATATATCAGACAGAAAGCAATTGTAAAGGAATGTGGGACAACTTAACAGAAATATTTTTGAGTAAGCTCTCACAAAATTAAACCATCGTTCGCAAGGAGTTGGCAAATTCTATTCTTTTAAGATTTTTCGAGTCTAGTGATGAAATGTCAGCAGCATATAGACGGCTGAAAAAAGACAGAAAACATTAATACCATGTTCATACATGCGCCTTTATTGAGATAATCGCAATAAAGTCCATTATTGAGTTCAATATTCCATACAAAAAGTCAATAAAGTTATTGCTTAATAAACTCAAAATTGCTTTGAATATTGAGAAAAAGATGAAACACAACACTGTAAAAGATGTGTTTAAAAGCAAAAGTATACAATGCAAGATGAATGACGAGATAAATGTCAACAAAAGCAAACAAAACAAAATAATAAAAAATAAAAATAAATACAATAAAAATAAAAACATTGCAGCATTTCCAAAATTTTATTTCTCTTTCTTTTTATTATTGCCGCTTTGGAGTCATAACAGGAACGCACTACTTGTACAAGTTCCATATTTTTACTGTACAACACTAAAATTTTTTTAATAAAAAGCAGTTTTTCTTCCATTTTTCTTATTTGAAAATATTTTTCACTTTTTCTTTCTCACTACCAAAACAAAAACAACAACTTTTTTCCAGTTGTCAAATACTAGCGCAATATTTGTATGTTAGCGCAATATTTGTATGTACATATGAACGCAAAAAATATTATGCCAATAAACTGAATATTATCTCAATTAGAAATGCATGTATGAACAAGGTATAAGGTCTATTTTTAGAACCAAAATAATTGTTAAACTTTATTAATCATACGTGGCCCTTTAGGGCTCGATTAAATTTAAATTGAATAAATTGAAATGTTAATTTAGTAATGAAATAAGGTTGCCAAGAGTCAAGCATTTTCTTCCTGTATTGGCCCATGTGTGCCCGATATATGTATAGCACAAGCCGATTTTTAAAGATGTTTGTCCCATAAACGAACTAAAACAATTTTTTGTGCAGAAAGTAGTAGACAGAGATGGTGTGAGAAAATAAAAAGGAAAAAGATTACTTAGTTCGATATCGGTCCATATTCAGTTGAGATATAGCGCAAACAGATTTTTCAACAAATTCGTTTTGTGAGCGAATTAAGGGTAAAGCTGAAAGTGATTGGAATGCTTAAAATGAAATCTTCGGCTTAGAAGTATTATAGCCGTAATACAGCATAGGCCGTCAAAACAACACTTACACAAACATATACATACTGTACATACGTACATATGAATGTAATTTTTGTGAAGCCCCTATACAGATGTGGCACCCTTACTTGTTATGTGTCAAAATTCCATAAAAGTATTTTGTATGCTCAACTTCTGAGAGTGTACTAAAATTTTCTTTCGTCTTTAGGTTGTGCGTAAATCAAAACTTTGAATTCATTTTCTGTAAAAAGCTTTTGTAAGTTATGACTCTATTGCTTCGAAGGCATTTTGTAATAAGTAACATGATTCCAACGACAAATAAATATTTCAAATCTATTACTTTAGGTCCAAAAATAGACCTTAATGCTTTCTGTCTTTTTTCAGTCGTCTATATGCCGCCGACCTAAAGTAATAAATTTCAATTGGCTCTTTTGGCGAATAAATAATTAAGTTAATTTTTGTTAATATTTCCAATCCTTTTTACGAATTGTGATTAAAAAGGCTTCATTTGAAAACATTATAAATAATTCGCTTGACAATTTTTAACTCCTGTTTCATGTTTTGCTGATTTTTAGCACCAGACAATAAAAAAGTCACATTACCCATAACTTGCAGACACCCAATGGAATCATTTATTATATTACAACTACATACATACATATTTTAAGTGTTAGAAATGAAAAATTAAAAAAAGAAAAAAATGATGAAATATAAACTGGCGTCTAATGTTACCAATAGATAAAGTCAAAGCCAACGGGAAAAAGACACGAAAGGCGACCTTAGAACGAACGCTTGCTAAAATGTTTACTTTTTAAAATGTTTATTAACATACACACATACATACATACATACGTACGGACGTAAATATCAACAACTCAGGAGAAACGCAACCCTGCCGGCAACTCAGTTAACTAATAATGAATTACAAGCTAACTTTTTTACAACTGGTGGTGGTTGACACTTAGATTATTTTCAATGGAGATGACTGACTATTTTAACATTACGATGTCCTAGGAGGTAGTCAATTGTCCGACGCTGCATTACTTTTCAACTAACTTCAAGTTAACTACTTCAAAGTCAGTACATACAGAAAAAAATGTACAAATCAAGGCTGATTTTACATTTTTCGGTGGTAATAGTTATTATATTTTATTAAATTAAATTTCATCACACTTTTTTTTTTTTTTTTTTGTTAGCCTCTGGTGGGATTCGAACCACTAAGCCTCAAGACTGGTGAGCAGCCACCTTAACCCATTCAGCCATCGCTACATTTAAAACGAATGCGACAATAGGCAATTTAATTCAAGAGTTATTTACCGTGTATGTGTGTATGTTAGTATTTGAATTTTGAGTGAACTCTGCACTACGTTTCGATTGTATTGTAGCTAATTTGAAGCTAGTCCATAAAAGTTAACGTGAAGTTAATTATTTTAGTAGTCGACTACCAATTTGCTGGCAGGGAAGGAGTTGTCAGTATATAAAATTGATACTCATACATGCATACACACACTCGTATGTAAATATATTGTCATTAAACAACTTACTCACATAAGGACATGACCGTCAATACGGCTGAAGGCCTTAGCAACGGGACTGACATACAACAAAAAGTTCAATAAACTTGAGGTTATTGGGCTTAAAAATTGTGTGACTAACTTTTTATTACAAATGTTTGTAAACTTTTAATTTGTGAAAAACGCTTTTTCCGGGCACTATTCTATTACAATGTCGCATTATATTGAAGTTTAGAAAACAGTATTTGGAAAAGAATTTCAATGTCGCAAGAAAATGTAAGTGATAGAAATGTAGTCGCTCGATTTCGAATCAATTTGTATTCCTCTATGTCGATAGCTTGCGTTCGCATGGGCTTACGTAATGAACTTTTTGGCATTTACTTCACAGAGATACCAGATCGGTAAATGAAAAAGATTTGGTTGATTTTTGATTAAAGTATTGACAAAAACTACTAAATTGTTCTTGTGTAAATACAACACTTTTTAAAACTGGTCAGCTGTATCTGACAAGCCAAAGCAAATGCACACATAAATAAGTACAAAATAACAACTGAAAGTGCGAAAATTGTTTTTTTTTTTGGTGTTTTAGAATTTAAAAGTATTTTTTTGCATAGACATTTAATAAGTTATTTGACGCACTGAACACTGGTATTGCTCTGGCAAACTCAGGATTTTCTTCCATTTAGTGAACAAGTGAACTGTTTAGGAAAACTATATACATACAGAAGATAATTGTTTAATATATTTACTAACACTGCAGTTACACGACCAAGTTTTGCTATCAAGTTTTTTTTTCACATACAGCTTGTCAAAATTCAATAAATTTGATAGCTGTGACGTAGACTGCACGCAATTTCCTAACAATTAGTTTTCAAGATGCCGTCAAGAAGAACATTAAAAATAGCTTCTTGCATATTCTGCTAAAAAAATAAAGCAAAACCTCTTCTTCTATATTCTACATTAAACCCAGAAACTAATTCAGATTCTAAATCAATATTTTTTTTTAAACTATTTAAATATAATCATAATATACAAATATCTCTTTTTTAAATTATTAAATTTAAAGGAAATCAATGTAAAAATAAAAGCAAAAACAATTTGTTGGCTTTGCACGTAAACGTTTTTATTTCTATTTTTAAGCTTGAATCTGTTTAATTTTTATCACTTTTAATTCTTTCAAACAAAACAAAAAAATATTTGCAGACAGAACGAAAAAAAATTATTGTCAGCTGTTTTGTTGATTGTGACTTGATGCTCTCTATGGAAAACAAAAATTGTCATCAAGTTTGCATCAATTTTCAAAATTGTGAGTGTATTAGTAAAAAAGTGTGAATGTATTAAAACTTGAAAGGCAAAACTTGATCGTGTAATCCCCAAGTACATAAAACAAAAATAAAAAATATGCGGGGTTTCTAGTTTTATTTCCCTGCTTTTTAACAAATAGATATACATTTTTCCCTCTCTATAGCAAAACAGCCGGAGCGCACAACAAGCCTATACTGGCTTAGGTGTATGTCGCAAGACATGGGCAAGCAAACCCCTCCAATTAACCTAACCTAACCTAGCAAAACAGCCAGTGATTGATTTTGACGTTTGCGTTCGCAGTGCTGACGACATGATCGATATGGAGCAATCGGATTTTGTATGAATACACCACTTACGTCCTTTCGACTTGTCGATCGAGTCACCGTTCGAATAAAAGAACGTCATAGAGAAACCAAAAACAATTTTCTTTCACTTAGAAAGCGAACAATAGCACAACTTCGACATTGAGGAACAGGCAGTTAAATTTTCATCAGTATTCATTTTTTAAGCTTGGCAGAACATAAAATTGAGAAGAAGTTGGTCCTAAGCAAAAAAGTTGCATTTCGCAAAATTAGACAGAAAATAGTTTTTAAGAAGAAACGCGAACTCACGCGAAAACTTGGTAAAACTATAAAATAGGCATAAAATAGTTTGTACACTGAAAAAACAATTCAATCCGTTTGTACTTAAATCAATCACAATCGGTTTCAGAAGTACGTTAAGTACGAATTTCCTTAAATCAAGTACGTTGTGGTTGTTTTAAGTAATTCTAGCCATGTTCAATATTGGTTTCGGATTGATTTTAGCCATATTCTGTCCTGGTTTCGGATGGCATATGGCTTAAATCCGTGGTTAAAAACAAGAACGGTGCCCCGTTCTTGATTGAAGAACATTGGTACTTATCACACTTTTGACACCTTTTGGGATTGATTTAAGTACGGAAGGATTGTATTTATTTTGAGTGTGAGGATTGATGCGATGTTTCTGAAGTCTATTTAATCCCAAATTCGTGCCTGATTTTAAAAATTTAAACAAAATTCAGTACTTATACAAACACACACACACAAGCGCTGAGTTCAAATACTTTCAAGAATTTCGTACTCACTTTTAACCTTACCAGGATTGATTCCTTTTAATAATCCCGATTGATCTTGTTTTAAGAACACTTTTGTGTTATGCGTACTTAAATTTTCAAGACTACTTCGTACTAAAATCAAGTAGGAAAAACTTAAATTTAGAACGCGATTTTTCTTTCTGTGTATGGGTCGGGCTCACGTTTTGTTCCACTAGAGCTGACTCCAAGGTAGTTCTGCTTCATTTTTAAAATTTTTTTCATATTTTTCTATTACTTGTGGGTGGGTGAATGCAGTCTGCTTAAAAATTTCTACACAATATTTTTTTTTTGCTCGGAGAACATTTTTCAGGAAACAACGGTGCGATTTCGCATTTTTAAAAATAAGGCGCACTGTATTCTATATATGTACACACATGTGCATGGAGGGGTATATTTCAAATCATTCATTAGATTAAAGTACATAATTACAAAATAATTGATTTGTATTTTTGTGGGTAAGGAAAATGATTCTAGTAAACAAAAAAAAAAAGGGAAAAAGGAAAAAACAGGTATACAGTGAACTCGCGGTAATGTGAACTTATAAAAACCAAGGTTGTTCAGGTTGTTCACATTTTCGATTGCAACATTTTTTACCTCTTTACTAGCTTATTTGTTTATTAGAACAACCCACAAAGAAAGAAAGAAAGACCAGGCGTTGGTAAAATAACGCATCTTTGTATCAAAACACGTTCAAACAATAAAGTTTAAGTGAAATTTTTAGCCGAATCTTGAAATGAATTCCCACTTCTGAAAAGTTAGCAAAGAAATGCTAAGGCGCCTCCCTTGCGTGCCAAAAGTAGACTGCATTTGCCTTTTTTCTTAATTTCAAACTTATCACATTTAAATACATACATATGTATGTATGATTGCTCTACTCTCAAAAAAACAATTATGCATACATGTATGTACATGTATGAATGCCATTGCCAGTGTTAAAATATGAAATAACAACGAGAGAACATAAAAAACTAAGAACAAATAACGTGAAGAGTTTATAACCCCCGATTTTTGACTTGGGATTTAAATACAAAATTAGTAAATTTTCCTTAAAATTTAAGTTGGATTTAAAATAGCTTTCTGTTTACAGTCTAAAATTATGTTTGGTAATTAATTGTAATAAAAGTACGGCAGCACAATGTAAGTGTCAAAAAATTATCGATACTCAATAACAAACAGCTGTTTGAACGAATTTGGAAGCAAGTGAAATTGTGAAAAGTTTAGAAAATAATAAATTGTTTTGTAAAAATTATTAAATTGAGTAGCAAAAGTGATAAAAGGACTCCCAATTTCACTGCCACAGAAGTTTATTACCTTCTGGAAATAATAAAAAATCAAATTATTTTATTTATTTATGTGCAATTTTCTTAATTTGCAGAACAAAACCAAACTGTCAAAATCATATGGCAGTAGTGTTTTGCTCGTCGTGGTGTTTAAACATGTTTGCTTGTTAAAACGCATAATGAAATAAAACAGCAATAAACAAAAATTACAACAACAGCATTTGGACAAAAATAGCAGTGTCAAAAATAACAACAATAATAATCATACAAACAAACAATAGAACACAAACAGTGCAAAATAAGAAATCAATAATCAGCAGCATTAAACAAAAATTACAAAAATCCACAAACAGCAACAATCAAAATAACAGTGATACAGTTTCCAAAACAAAACAACAACAACAATATAACATCAAAAAGAAAAAAAAAAAAAAGCAATAACCCTAACAACCCAGCAAACAATTTTAAATTCATATTAAATAAATAATATAAAAACAAAATTAAAAAACACACACACACAAAAATAAAAAAAAAAAAAAAAAAAAATAAATAAAATAAAAAATAATAAGCAGCCAGCCACAATGACCGTACCAGGGCTTTTATGGCCCTGTCGCAGTCATTACTCCATCCCCTTTCCCCCACTCCCATTTTAAACACCACTGGCTTAAAGTGTTGGGGTTGTTGGATCAATTGTTGTTGTCTGGGTAGTGTCGAAGGTATATACACTGGACACTACACAGACCAAAAACAGCAATTGATTCCGATTTCTTTCTTTAACACTTTGCAAAGTTAACGTCTGTTTTTGGTTTCTCTCCGTTGTAATGGTAGGTAGTTTTAGAATTGACTTCTGTAATATCCGTGGGCTGAGAACGAATTTTTTCTCTGTATATGCTCACACTTGTCTCTATAGGCCGGATGTTTTCGCCTTATGTGAGGCCCAGGTGTCTGAGGATGCTGATCCACAGGATTTTCATATACCTGGGTATCAATTACTATCCCTTTTTCGTTTCCATCGGGGCCTTGTAATATATATACGCAATGAAGTTGTGTTCCAATGCCAGCAATCATTAGGCATGTATGATGCTGAATTTAGCTGTCTATGGGTTAAATTCAAAATCAGGACACACTATTTGCATTTCGGGTTTCTTTATAGAAGTCCAAATGCGGGAAGGGATACTACCTTTTCTGGCTTCGATGCCCTTTCCGACTCCATTTCGAAGATCCTGGAAAGCTGTCCGAACAGTGAAATCGTTGTTGCTGGTGATTTCAATGTTCACAACTCATCCTGGCTTCGCCATTCGAATCATACAACTCCAGAAGGTCAATATGTTGAGTTATTTGCCGCACATAATCACCTAGTGCAACTTGTAAACGAACCAACGCACATACCGTGCGTTGATGGGCACCAATTAAACACCCTTGACCTATTCCTGACCTCACACCCTCAAAAGTATGAAGTCAGTATTAGCGCACCTCTCGGCAATTCGGATCACTGTACTATTTCTGCCTCCTTTCCGTTCTCCGAACTTCGTAACGTTTCTAGAGCAGCTCCGAAACGTTTAAAATATATATACGGAAAGGCTCGTTGGGCTGAGCTCAACGACTTTTACAGGCATTTTAATTGGAAACTATGTTTCTTAGATGGTGACACTGATGCCTCGGCAAAAATGGTCGAAAATATCATTTTGCTTGGGATGAACACTTTCATTCCACACAAGCAAATTTCGACTAAGCCAAGAACGAAGTCTTGGTTTAACCAGAAGTGCAAAGATGCAATCAGATCCAGAGAGGAGGCGTTCAGTATCTGGCGTGCGAATAAAAACGCAGATACTGACACCCTGCGAAAAAAGGCAAGGTCTTCGTGTGCCAAGGTGCTAAGACGTGAAAAATATCTTCACGATCAACGTCTTCGTGCCAAAGTTCTTACTGCTCCCCGGGGTAGTAAGAGCTTTTGGTCATTCGTTAAGAGAGTAAAGAATAGTGCTAGTTCATCAATTCCAACTCTTTTAATGAATGACCAAGTATTCACTGACCCGGTTGACAAGGCTAACCTATTAGCTGAACTGTTCGCAAGCAATTCTAACTTGCCAGTAAGCAGTCAACCACTCCCCGAGCTTGAAAGAGTATCAGCTACTATGCCAAAGATGTTCTTTCGGGATCGAGCAGTTAAAAGGGTCCTTTCTGATCTCAACATAAATAAGTCTCCTGGACCGGATGGCATTCCAGCACTGGTCTTGAAGCAGTGTTCTTCGACGCTTGCGCGTCCATTAGCACGCCTTTTTAGCACATTGTACCATGGTGGCAAGTTTCCAATGTGCTGGAAGGTTGCTAATGTAACGCCAATCCCCAAAAAGGGAGAGGCATCTAACCCTGAAAATTACCGCCCAATCGCGATTTGCTCTGCACTTTCTAAAGTAATGGAAAGTATGGTTAATTACCATCTTGTGAGGTATCTGGAGACACATAGTTTACTTTCTGACCGCCAATACGGATTCCGTAGGGGTCGCTCCACTGGTGATCTTTTGGCATACCTCTCTGAAAAATGGTGCCAATCGATCCACCATTTTGGAGAGAGTAAGGTGGTGGCTCTGGATATCTCCAAGGCGTTTGACAGAGTGTGGCATGGTGCACTACTGTCAAAACTTAGCGCTTTTGGTGTCGGTGAAAACTTCTCTCGATTTATATCGAGTTTCCTCAGAGACCGCACTATAAGAGTTGTAGTAGATGGGGTCTCATCAAACGAGTTCAAGATTAATTCAGGGGTACCGCAAGGTTCCGTTCTTTCTCCTACCCTATTTCTTATTTTTCTAAACGATCTTCTCTGTAAAACTTCCAACCCTATCCACTCTTTTGCAGATGACAGCAGCATTTGCCATTCATATTCATTCAGCCATAGGCCTGGCCCAGCAGAGATTGATGCCAAAAGGCAGAATATGGACATTACACTCGGTGACGATCTACGTATAATCTCTGAATGGGGGCGTGAAAACAGGGTCGATTTTAACGCCCGTAAGACCCAATGTTGTTTTCTTACGCATAGGCGCATGGCCGGCAGTGCTGCTCCATCTGTACTAATGGATGGTGTAGGTATTAAGGAATCGGAAGCTCTTAATGTTCTTGGCATGCAAATTCAGTGTGATGTTCGCTGGACTGAACACATCTTTCATGTTGCAAAAGAAGCATTTAAGTGCCTAGGTTTTTTAAAACGGTGTAAGACATACTTCACCCCTTCCGATATCCTTACTATTTATACCACCTATATTCGACCAAAAATGGAATACAACTCTCATGTTTGGGCCGGTGCTCCAAAGTCTACTTTGGGGTTACTCGACCGTGTACAGGAGAGGGCGAAGAAGCTTATCGGTGACAGTAGGGTATCCAACTCTATTGACTCACTGGAGCATCGTCGCAGTGTGGGGTGCGTTACACTGTTCTATCGCTATTTTAATGGATTCTGCTCTGACGAAATTAGGGATCTCGTTCCCGAAACCCGCACGTTTTCACGCAATACCCGCGCAGCGTCCAGGGCACATCCATTTGTAGTCGATTGGCCAGTGAATCGCACAACGCATTGTAGAGAGAATTCGTTCTTTAGCCGTACGGTCCGTCTGTGGAATAAACTGCCTGCAGACGCATTCCCTGCCACTTACAGTGTGGGGGGGTTCAAGACAAATGTTCACAAGCACTACTCCCTCTTTCCTCCTCCTCATAACCTATTTTCCTAGTTCCGGTACAATGCACTGCATATGTAGGGGTCGTCCCCTGAGTACTGGTCCAAAAAAAAAAAAAAAAAAAAAAAAAAAAAAAAAAGTACGAAAAACTTATGTAAATCGATTTTAAATGGGCACGGCAGGCCGTTTATGTTTGATTTAAATAGGCAACTGTTTGACGCAATTTTGTATTTAAATCAAATTTAAATTGAAATGGCATTTAAAATCCAAGTCAAAAATTGGCGGTAAAACATTTGAGAGTAACACAAATGTTCGGTTTTAAGTGAATGTCATATATAACATGAGCTTATTTTATTGTTGGGAGTTGTTTTTCTGCAAAAACCTGTTGTTTACTATTTAGAGCCATAAAATTGGTTCACAATTTAGAGAGTTCATATAAGAACATGAATGTTCACATTAGTGGCTAGTTCACTATTGTGAAAGTTCACAATACCGCGAGTTCACTGTATATGCATGTAACGAGCCTTTGCTGGAATAGGGCCACAACTCAAAAAGCTTGTTTTGCAGAAAACGCATTTAAAGTTTTGAGATTGTAAACAACTTAATTCCTCTCTCAAGAGCTGAATACACAAGATACTTGAATATTTCGTATATGTATGTACATATGTATGTATGTATATGTAGTATAAAAATGTATGTAACGATTAGTTTTGCATTATTAACTCAAAAACTAAACGCTCTATATGAAAGAAGCTCTCACGTTACTGAACCCGCTTTCCACATTTTTGCAAAAGGATTATTATAAACATAAAAAATTAATGATTTGGTAAATTTGGGGCCCAATTGAGGTTAATTATTGTGACCCACTTCCTGTTTTTCCGCTTTTCTTTTAAGACTTAGTGTTCATAAATTTACATAAATTTGTAAGTGTTCCATGGCCACTTGCATGTTATTTTTATACTCATGTACATACATACATACATATACACATACCAATGTGTGTATTTGCGTGGCGGAGTCATTTCAATTGTATTATTTTTATTAAGAACATGTTAAGCCTCTGTATAAAGCAAAACACACATACATACATACCTTAGTATGTACCCTGTCGGACATTGAGTAGTCGACTACAAAAATAGTTAACTTTAAGTTAACTTTTATGGACTAGCTTCAAATTAGCTAGAATATAATCGATTTGTAATTCACTTTTTGTGTACTGGCTATAAGCTAGCTGAAACGTAGTGCAGAGTTAACCCAAAATTATAATGATAACATACACACATACACGGTAAATAACTCTTTAATTAAACTGCCTATTGTCGCATTCGTTTTAAATGTTGCGATGGCTGAGTGAGTATGTTGGCTGCTCGCCAGTCTTGATGCTTAGTGATTCGATTCCCACCAGAGGGTAACAAAAGAAAAAAAAGTAGGATGAAATTTAATTTAGTAAGATAAAATATTACCACCGAAATATGTAAAATCAGCTTTGATTTGTACATTTTTTTCTATGGGTACTGACTTTTAATTAGCTAACTTTAAGTTAGTTGAAAAGTAATGCAGCGTCGGACAATTGACTACTTCCTAGGACATCACCATGTTAAAATAGTCAGTTGTTTGCATTGAGAAGTAATCCAGGCGTCAGCCAGTTCCTGCTCTAAAATAGTTAGTTTTAAGTTAATTTAAAGTTAACTTCGTTTCCGATAGGGTACGTAGTTATTTAACATACATACATAAGTCGAAAAGTGGAACTATTTGAAATCTTTGCTTACAGGAAATATACCAGCTACAAAACAAGGTTACTGTTTGTTAATGCCGTCCTTAAATATTTTGCAAATGATATGGCTGCTGCTGGAAACCTACATGTGTGTGTATACACTGTTGCACAAAATTAAGCGCCTTGTTGTCATTTGAGTAACTGCACACCACTGGTGTGCAGCGACCTTACGGAGGTTGTAGGCCTACGTGTGAGGACATACAAAAACTGTACTCAAAAAGCTTGAAAACCCTTAAACATTTTCAACTACTCAGCTCAGAGATTTTCAAAGTGGTTTCAAAACTATATTTAAGAGACAAGATATAATATTTATAGGTATATTTAAGAGGTAAGATAATGAGATTTTATAAAAATCAAAAGGCCTGTTCGATTATTTTTAGTGCTATCAGGCACTTTTTGAATTTTTTTGTTACTTGTATTGGGTCCGGAAATATAGAATTACAGATTTATCCCTTTTTTACCCCCTAAATGTCCAAATTAAAAAAATGTGACAAAGTTATATCGATAATTTTTCAATGGGTATTAAATTCAGTTCATATTGTTTTCCTGTTTTTATTCTTTACACAGAGATATTCAATTCAAAAAAGTATCAAAATTCAGTTTTTATCCGTTTTATCCCCTTACTACTCAAAATATCAAAAAAGTACCAGACATCTGTCCGGTTATTTTTATGCTTTTTGCATTTTTGTGCGACCCGTTTTTAACCCTTTTTTATTTATTTTTATATAGTATGTACATATAAACCTTTTCAAAAAATATTTGCTGTATTTTTCAGCTGTCTATATGCCGACGACATTTCGTTGGTGCTAATCCACTCATCAGTAGACTTGAAAAATTCTTAAAGCAAATAAATAATTAAGTTCATATTTGAATATTCAAAAACTTTTACTTTTTGATACTTTCAAAATACAAATCGTAGTAACCAATGGTGACTGGTTGTATAGAAGGATGCAAAGAAAAGTAGAAGTGTTGCAAAACAAAAAAAGAAATGTTTGCTGTTAAAGGTTTGTTTGAACATTTCTGATTCTCATTCTGTTCATGGGAATTATGGAATAAGTAGTCGAGTTTCAAACAAACTTTTAAGAATTTTTCAAGTCTACTGATGAGTTGATTAGCACCAACGAAATGTCGTCGGCATATAGACAGCTGAAAAATACAGCAAATATCTTTTGAAAAGGTTCATTTTTGGATCTGAATTAATACATTTCAATTGGCTCTTAAAGCAAATAATTAATTAAGTTCATATTTGAGTATGTACATACATATATAAATTTAATTTAATTCAATACAATAAATTGCCTCAGCGCCTAAAGACATTATTGAGGAGAGTTGGCAAGATTATTTTTTACATGTAACTTATAAATATACATATGTATGTATGCATTAATCAGTAATTCAGTCTTTTATACTAATAGCTCATCTCTATGTTCTAGTTTATGTTCTTTGAGTCGTTTTTTAAATATTGATATTCTATTTTCTTTCTTTTTGTTTAGTGGCAGGTTATTGAACTCACGGCTACCCATGAACTCTATCCCCTGCTTGGTTGTTTCAAACCTACAACAGGCTATTCTTAAATTTTGAATATTCCTCGTATTATATACAATTTGATTTCAATTAAATCGAATAGTGTGATGTCCAATGTTGTTTAAGCTCTTGAAGCAGGAGTTGCATTTTGTAAATACCACAGATAGGTAAAACTGTTTGACATTTTTCGGTATACAATGATATAGTTGGATGCATTATTGGGAGATTATAAACTGTCTTTAAGGCTTTGTTCTGCATTCGCTGTAATGATTTTAACTGGTTACTTTTTTTAAACCCATATAAAATAGCCAGGTAGTTAAAATGGCTGTGAATTATGGCATTATAAATAATAAGTTTCGTATCTTCACGAAATTTGTGTTTAAATTTATATAGGATTCCAACAGCTTGTGCAGCCTTCATCCTAAGGGATTGTAAATGTATGTCCCAGGCGAGATTATTCTGTATATTTATTCCAAAATATTTTATTGACTTAACTTCTTTTATTTCTCTGCCATCAATGGTGACCGAAAAGTTATCGTTACTGTGGCTTGATTTATATCTAAGCAGCTGTGTTTTACTAGCATTCAAGATCAATTTATTAATTCCTGCAAATTCACATATTATAGCAGCATCTTGTTCCATATAAACTTTGACTACTTTTTAGGGTTCCGTACTCATCAGAGTGAAACGGAACCATATTACCGAGACAAGTACGTCCGTCCGTCCTCCCGTCACAGCGTCCATTATCCGAAACGGTAAGAGTTAGAGAGCTGAAATTTTCACAGGATGTTGTTGTACCTTGCCGCTACAACAGCAAATACTAAAAACAACAACAAGTCGAAAACTACCAGGAGTCCCCATACAACGAAAAGTTGCAATTAGCTATAACTCTCGAACCAAAAAAGATAGAAAGCTGAAATTTGCATAGTGTATGTATTTATAGATGCTTTACAACAACAAATGCTAAAGATAACAACAAGTTGAAAACTACCAGGTGTCCTCATACAACCTAAAGTAACAATTAGCCGTAGCTGCTAAACTGTAAAATACAGAGAGCTAAAATTCGCACAATATATGTATTTACATATGCGCTACAACAACAAATGCTAAAAACAACAACAAGTCGAAAACTACCAGGTGTCCTTATACAACGTAAAAAAACATTAGCCGTAACTTTCAAACTGTAAGAGACAGAGAGATGAAATGTGCACAATATATTTACTCGCATATGACCTACAATAACAAATGCTAAAAACAACAACAAGTCGAAAACTACCAGGTATCCCTATACGACGTAAAGTAACAACTAGCCGTTACTCTCGAACCGTGAGAGACAGAGGGATGAAATTTGCACAATATGTGTATTCACACATGAGCCACAACAACAATTGCTAAAACCAACAAGAACTGTAAAACTACCAGGTGTCCCTTTACAACGTAGAGTAATAGCTATAACTCTCGAACCGTAAGAGATAGAGAGCCGAAATTCGCACAGTGTATGTATTCCCAGATGCCTTACAACAGCAAATTACAACAACAACAACAAGAGGAAAATTACTAGGTGTCCACATACAACATAAAGTAGCTGTAAAAACAGAGAGATGAAATCTATAAAATATATGTACATACATACATATGTATTCACATACGCCATTCCATACATACGTACGGAACCCTAAGTGTGAGAGCCAGCCTCGTACTTGACTTAATTTATTCATATTGGTAGGGATAAAATAGGCAAACATCATCGGCATAAATAAATATTTTCCCACTAAGGCCAAGATAATGCAGGTCGTTTAAAAAACTGGTAAATAATAATGGGCCTAGCACACTGCTTTGCGGCACTCCATGCCTGGCATTATGGCTTTCCTGCGCGAATTTCCAAAAATCTCATCTTAGCGGATCCATACATCAGAAGGACTGCCCAATTTTTTATTTCGATAGTTGCAATGGATTCAAACTGCAATGTAGAATTTTTTTTGGTCCTTTCATTATCATAACCAAATATTAAACATAGATATTAACATACATTTGTATGGCTTTGTTTGTATTTTTCTAACAAAAACGTTTTTCATTCTTTTCATTTTTGCCAATGCATTTTTACGCGGTAGCTGCGCTATTACATGAAATACAACACCAAAAAAATCTCCATGTCTTTTGATGGTGTAGAACTTGACAAAGAAATTCTTTACACCAAATACATATCCGTTGTTCACGTATCCGTTCGACCACTTTCTTCAAAAAGCATGAACATTTTTTTTTAGCATAAAACTTAATAATCTGCAAGTATTGTTCGTCTGCGAGTTGATTATAAACCAAACTGAAAACATGCAACAGTAACAATTTACACCGAAACAAAATCAGAGTTGCAAAAAAATTCAGTTACTACATATGTACATACATATTGTTACACATTTTAGCTAGTAATTACTTCCAATAGAAGTAATTGTGTAGCTCTGCTATAAGCGACATCTATGCTAAACGAAGGAAAATACCACCATACAATTCAAATAAACGGTCGTCTATCGCTGGTTCTAAAAGGATCTCAAAAAGTGCTGTCACATCTTAGGCTTTAGCACAAAGGTTGTTGTCCTAGAAGTTTCGAGATTAAATTGTCATTAGTACTAGATGGCTCTCGAATTAGAAAGTTCTGGAAGTCGGCAACTCTGTATAAATAGTGGCACGATGTTTGCGTTTGGACAGTCTAGTTTTCACTGTGTTATCGTCAACAATAAGCAGGGAGTCTGAATTTCCACAGAGTGCCTCAACATAGTTGAATAATTAATAAATATTGAACTGAATCGAAAGTACTGTAAATAAAATAGCTGAGTGTGTTTAAAGAATACGCAAAAACCGTTTTTAATAAAAGCGTAAAAATGTAACAGTATTAAGTTTCTTCTCGTACTCCACGTTAGGAGCCCGCGGGATAGTTCGTGCAAGTGATAGTTAAGAGAGAATAATTCTTCATTCATTTATGTATATTAAATTCCTTTTCAGGCTCAAACTCAACCCTTGGCTTGTCACTTTTCAAAATCAATATTAATTAAGTAAAGAAAAGTAAAATGTTGGCTAGATGGACAACCGGCTGTTTCTGGGTAGCAAACTCCTTTCATCAGCTCCCTATGAACCGTGGATGTGTCAAATTTCACAATCTTGGCACAGCCGCTTTAACCACTCGGCAACCAAAGCTCACGCAATTTTACTTTCTATTTATGTATATACTTAACTAACATTAACCAAAGCAATGACATTTTTTCAGTCTGTTATGGATGATTTTTTGTCATATTAGAAGACTGTTATTTGCTCTTTATATGAGAGCTTTTTCATACATGTTCTTGTTTATATCTAGATGCTCATTTATTGATACAACTTGAACATTTATGCGTTGTTTGTTAACATTTTACTGAAATTTTAATTTTATTGAACTATGATCATATTTTACATGCATTTATATCAAATGAGAATAATTCTTGTTCTTCTTGCAAGAAAGAGCCCGCACTTTTTCTTCGGGCTAGTTTGGGCAAGTAGTTAAACAGTCAGCTGTTGCAAAAAGTAAGCAATAACAAAAATCCATAAACATTTCATTACAGCATCAAAATATATCATATGCTATTATTTTTTGGGATCGAAATGTGGCTTTTGGTCTTTACCGTCTTTTTGTGCTTTACCGAACTTTGCCCAAAAAGTACGAGAACCAAATTATTGCATACGTATTGTTACGAATTTTAGTATCACGCAAGTTCAGTTACATCTAATCGAAGGTTTTCTAACACATATATTTATGCAAACTCTAAGCTATCTCCGTTGTCTACCTACGCTTTTGATCTGACGAATAGATTTGTTGAAAGATTGTCTCACTTTGAAGGCAATATTATTCAAGATATTTTATCAACTGAATATGATTTTAACTGGTCAAACACGCGATATATTTCTTGTATTGGGATTTTACAAGAAAATGACAATAGTTTTGCTAGTCGAAACTTTTACGAAAATAATACTGCCGGCATTCACAGGGGGTAGCATTTATTAGTTTATACTTTTTTTCCTTATTATTATTTTATTATTTATTATTTAATTATTATTTAATGCTTTTGCTTTTTTTATTAATTTATTTATTTTTTTCTTTGTTTGCTTGTATATATGTTTTTGTTTGTTTTAGTGTTAATTTTTGTACAAATAGCATTTAAGTTAGTATTATAAAATTTAGTTTTAAGTTTAATTACTGTAAACCAGGCTTTACTGGTAATGATAAACGCCGGGAGCAAGCGTTGTAATTACAAAACTAATGTTAAGTATGTAAATATTATATTCTTTTTTTAACGTTTTAAGCATGTAGCATAGTCTAAAGCAACGTGATGTTATTAAAATAATACTTATAGTTTTAAGTTTTCTTGGAATTTATGTTAGCTATCTCTTAATATGAAAAAAAGAAGTCTCAATAAATAAAACTGACTAACTCAGTTACATCTAAAAGTTTCATCCTTAAACTATGCTGTAAAATTAGTGCTGTCATAATGCCGATAACAACGAATTTAACAGACATCGAAAGCTCTCGAACAATATATGTAACTAAACCTCTAGTGCTCATAAACAGCACCAGCAACGAACATCGAAGGTTCTCGCCTTAAAAATATCTCAAATACTGTAATAAATGTGAGTTTGAGAGGCAATTGTATTCAAACGGTGTTAGAGTTAATTAAAACCGAGTTTATGCAGCAGTCGCTTTAAAACTGCGCTTACGTTAACAACGAGTGTATTGAACATAAGAGTTTTATTAAAAAGCGTTGAATAATAAATAGCGCGTTGGAATTCTTAAAAGTAACAGAACTGTTTGTGTTTGTTTTGCATTTGCAACAATACATATGTTGCTATTATGCAAACGCTGATGTGTTGTTATTTATAACCACTTCAATTGAGTTCATCACTCAATTGTACATATGTATATGTACATATATACATATGTATGTCCCAGTTATTAGTAGGTACATTAGTATTATGAAACCATGTTTCGCTTTTTGTATTTATTTTAATTTATTCATAGTCTAAAATTGCAATTTTCATAACGTTAACAAACTGCAATCGAGTGTGTGGAAAGGAGTGACTTAAATGTATGAATGTAAATGGAAATATGTGGAAATGGGTTCGTAGATCGTTGGTATGAGGCAAAAATGTGAAGGAATATGAAAACAAAAAGGATGTAAAATTTGAATCGACATGTAAATGTGTGCAAATACTCGTATCCACTTTCCAATAGAATCATAAAAATAGCTTCTCAAGTCAACCAGTCAACCATTCAGAGCTGATGATTACAAGTCGTAATTTTCTTGACTTTTTTTGCATAAACAAAAACAATATATGTACATACATATGTATGTATTATGGCATCAGCGAAAGTACGTGGACCTTTTGGAATACGAGCAGCAGAACAAACTATACATTCGTATGCACATACATATACATATGTATATGTACATATGTATGTATATCTGAGTATCTGTGACGTTTCACTACACAAGTTCTCTGCAAGCAGGCATCGTATTAAACACTACTCGATGTTTCAATTTTTAATTTATTGCTTTTTTGAGATGAAAACTTCCCGGTTCGTGTTTTATTTAAAATTGTGACTTGTTCTCATTGCAGAGAGTACGAAAAATCAATTTTGCCTGCATATTATTCCCGTACGATTTTTTTTACCAATATTAAGAAAAACAGATAAGAGTCCCTGTCTGTCGGAAACCAAGCTAACTTGAAGCTAACTTACAGCTAACTATATCACAACAGGTACTGGTTGAGGCCTGGATTACTTCTCAGTGCAAACAACTGACTATTTTAACATGGTGATGTCCTAGGAAGTAGTCAATTGTCCGACGCTGCATTACTTTTCAACTAACTTAAAGTTAGCTACTTAAAAGTTAGTACCCACAGAAAAAAATGTACAAATCAAGGCTGATTAAATTTCATCCTACTTTCTTTTTTTTTTTTTTTTGTTAGCCTCTGGTGGGAATCGAACCACTAAGCCTCAAGACTGGTGAGCAGCCAAGAAACTGACTCAGCCATCGCAACATTTAAAACGAATGCGACAATAGGCAATTTAATTAAAGAGTTATTTACCGTGTATGTGTGTATGTTATTATTAGAATTTTGGGTTAACTCTGCACTACGTTGCAGCTAGCTTATAGCCAGTACACAAAAAGTGAATTACAAATCGATTATATTGTAGCTAATTTGAAGCTAGTCCATAAAAGTTAACGTAAAGTTAATTATTTTAGTAGTCGACTACTCAATGTCTGACAGGGGTGTTATAGGCAGTGCTGGGCAAAATACGTGCTCTGATGTACTTAAAGTACAAAATGCATGAAAGTTGTGTCTTAAAATACAAAATACTTCATTCTAAAAACAAGTAGGTATTTTAAATACAAAATACAGTGTAACAAAAATATGTATTTAATGTTCTGGGGGGGGAAAAAAACACATTCTCCTGAAGAAGATACACAAAGGCGTATAGAAATATTGAATAATTTAACAATAAATAGAAAGTATATTTATTGAAAATAAAGTGACCTTAAGCTCAATTATTAAACAAAAAAAAAAAAAAAAAAATTAAATAAAATTTTTGAAAAAAAAACCAATCAAAACATTTTTCATTATTATTGTCCTGAAGAAGCTATCCGAAGGAGAGCGAAATATTGACAAAAATGAATACTCAAATTCCAAAAAGACCTCAAGCTCAAATAAATATATAAAATAAAATTATGTATTTAAAATACAAAAACTATTATTATCAAAAAAGTTTTTATATCCTTTACCCTGAAATTAAAAATGATTTTGGAGTGACAAGCGGCTCTATTCTAGAGGCGCTTCTTTTTTGATTATATATACATGTTTATATAAATATAAATGATATTGAGAATGTTCTGGATAAATGTGAAATAGTACTTTATGCAGATGATATATTAATATTTACTGAAGCAAACACAGAAGAAATATGCCATGAAAATTTGAAAAACGATATGGTTAATGTAAACAACTGGTTAGAAATGAACAAATTAAAGATTAACGAAAGCAGGACAAAATTAATGAAGATCAACATGAACTCAAATCTAATATATAAAATAAATAATATAAGAATTGAAAAAGTGAATCAAATTAAATATTTAGGCTCTATAATAGACAATGATTTAAAATTTAAGGAACATATTGAATATATACATATGTAAAAAAATAGGCAAAGTTTCAATAATAACGGCTATAAACATTTATAATCCCATAATTAAACCACATTTCGAATATGGATCAACAATACCATATACGTACATGCTGTTCTGAGCAACATATAGTAAGACTACAAAAGCTACAAAACAAAGCCATGCGATCAATACTAAAATGTAACCGCTATAAATCAATAAGATATATGTTAGACACGCTGAAATGGCTAAATGTACAACAAAGATACTGCCCAGCCCTGTATAGAATAGACCTTTCAAACGAATATCAAATTTCCAGAGCGATCTTTTATTAATTTTAAAGGTAGAAGATACTTAATGCAATACCCTTTATAAGTTCATTCATGAAAGTCGGAGTTGGAAACGTTACCGGCATTCCCTGATTTGGACTGTTTTGCTTCAGATGCAGAGACATCTATAAGTCAAATTGGGCCAAGCACATTTCAAAGAATAGTGTTTTCTGGTTCAGAATTAATTTGTTTATTTTGAGTAAAAAAAAAAAAAGATTTTGTGCGTTGTAATGATTCAGAGATCAGGGCGTAACTCATGAATCGTTAAAACACTATGGCTTCGATTTTATTTGCTAATAAAATACTGCACGTTTAAGTTGAGCAAACATATGCAGTTTTTCTTCTTATAAATTTTTAATTACTACTTGTATACATACGTATGTACATATGTATGTCTGTCTGGCTTTGGAAAACTTTCTGCTGCAACAAAAACTATTGGCATTTTTCAATATGTCTGAAACTCCCTCTCATTAAAGTAATTGAAAACTTTGCTACTCCTAAAACTCTGACGTTATTGATTACAAAAAAGCATTACAACAACTGTAAAAGCGTCTGAAATATTCTTACTAGTTATAAGGAGTTTCTTTCTTTGTTGAGTAGAAAAGAATCTCTTCAAATTCAAACTCCACTATAAAAATAATGAAAGCGTCTCACGCAAACTACCCACCATTCGTGTAAATCCCACAAGGAATGATATGGCGTATGACGGTAAGTGGAAACGAACGGCACTGCCACTTCATACTCCACTTGTATGGGTATGTCCGGTGCGGGGAGGGGGCGATCTAAGGCAGGATTTGAATTGGAAACTGATGAACGTTTACGTAAATAAATATTTTGATTTGGTGTCAGATTTGTGTGATGTGGATGCTGGTGCATCGGCTGAGCGTGATTCCCATTCATTTGATGCATGTTATTGGTTGAAATGTTTGCAGCATGATTAATCACTGAATGTGGTGGAGTTGGTGCCTCAACATGATGATGATGATGATTATTCATACCAAACCAATTGTGGTTGTTTGTATTGAACATGTTTTTGTTTCACTTAAAAAAAAATTCTACTTATTTTTATTATTAACACTCATTTTAGTTTTGAAACATTTTTAATTTGTTTAATATAATATAAAGTATGTGAATTATGTCTGGTAAAAACGATTTGAAACGTCCGCTAGTTTTAAGGGTAGTTTTGCTACTGACCATTGATGACGGTTTAGCAAAACGCACAACTACGAGTACTTGGAATAGATTTTTCTTTGTTTTGGTTGTTTTAGCGTGTTTTTATTTTTTAAATCTACATACATACGTCTGTTCATATGTATGTATGTAGAGGGTTCTTGCCATAACAATAAAGTTAAGTTTCTTTTAAACTGGTCATTGTAGAAAATAGGGCGGCATTTAATATTGTGCTGGTAGAATATGAAGCTTTTAAGGCTTGATTTGTATTTTGAAGAGTATATTTTTCAGCATGGATTTCGCAGTTTTAAAAATGCAACTGGAAAAGGAATTTAAAAAATTAATTTTAAGAAATTAACCGACATTTTTGAAAACGTTTTGAAAAGGATGTGTACCAGTGTTGCCAGTTTAGGGAGTTTCCTCCTAGATTTAGGGTTTTTTTTTTGTCATTTAGGGGTGAATTTAGGGGGAAACAATTTATTTTTGGGTTATTTTTAGGGGATTTCTGTGTTTGGTTGAACGATAAAATGACAGGAGTTAGAAGATTTTTCAACTAATAAATTTGAAGACTAACGATTTTTAAAGTAAAATTAAATGAGATATTTTATGTTCACCTGGTAGCTTCAAGTACAAAATTTTGCAATTGGTAATTTTAAGTACTTTTTTTTTGAGTTGAATACATTTTTTCCTTACGGGTAATTTTTTTGAATTTTTTCCGTTTCTTAAGAATTGGTAAAATTAAAATATCTAAGAATCTTTGATAAAATTGAAACTATTTTTATGAAAATGTCAAAAGAACGTAAAGAGCGAAGAAGACTTACCCCCAATTTTCGACTTGGATTTTAAATGCCATTTCAATTTAAATTTGATTTAAATACAAAATTGAGTCAAATTGATCGATATCGGTCTACACATAGTCGTGATGAAGACCATATTGATTTTTAATGATAATTGCCCTGCGAGCGACCTAAACAATGTTTGATACTGAAAAGTTGCGCTGGTAATAAAAGAGTTTATTTAAAGGCCAAAAGCGAAATGAACCCACTATCATTATATATGTATGTATATATAGCCGATGCATGCAAATTATAAATTGATGTTCGAAGAAATAAGTCCGGTAAACGAACCCACACAATTTCGATGATGTTGAAACGTGTGACTTTTGTGAAATGCATTTAAGTCATTTTTCGGATGCTATTTTAAAAACACAACTTTTTAAATAAAAATCTTAAAAAACAAATAAATAAACACGAAATAAAACGCAGCGTATGTATGTATGTATATGTTCAGTAAAAGTAAGAAGGGACGATATTTCATTTACATATTTTGTTTTTAAGGCACATCGATTTACTACATTTCTAGTTTATGTGTTCATTTTAAGTTTTTTTTTCTTGTTTCAAACTGTTTACAACGTTTACTGCTGTAAATCTTTTAAGAAGGAATGAGGACGGCCAAACGTAAACCACTTGTTTCACTGTGAATCAGTGTTGGAAATTTGAAATTTTGTTTTGGCCCTGATCTTAAACCGAAATAGCACATTTTACGAATATAAGGTACTTTTTAATATGTATTAACTCAGGTCCAACATAGACCTTACAAATGATTTCTGTCTTTTTCAGCCGTCTATATGCCGCCGTCATTTCGTTGATGCTACTCAACTCGTCAGTAGACTCGAAAAATTCTTAAAAGAATGTCTGAAGCATAACTATTATTATTTTAATTACTCCATAATTCCCATGAACAAACTGATAATCAGGAACGTTCAAACAAGAAAATAAGTTCATTTTCAGTAAAAATTACGTTTGCTCAAACATTTATGCAATGATTTTTGTGTGGTTTTACTAAATTGAAGTGAGTCGATGAACCTTTTAGAAAGTGGAGCTGCAATATTTCTCTGACCCCATTGGCCATAGCTTAATTTTAATTGCGTGCTACAGTTTGATATGTAGTCTTCATTCAGCATGATTGTCAGAGCATCCCAGAAAACACAGTATCAATATCTTCGGAATTTTTTAATATCAATTTATTTTCACCAAAACAGTTTCAACTTTCGGAAAGAACTACTTTCTTAGGCCTTAGACGTAGGAGTACATACATAGATAATTTATTGTCAGATTGGAAAATGTATTAAAAGTACTAAAACTAACGCCGGGTACTAAAGTACTGAATTTTCCTACACTGCTGTAAATCGTTCGTTTGCTCGAGTTGCTGTTTGGCCATTGTTGTTCATCATTAATATGAAATGAGGTTGAAAGGAAGTGTGTTGTGTTGTGCTGAATTACTCCTGATGACTTACCGGTCCTCTTTCGTTTTTTCTCTACGAGTAACTACTGTTTTATTTCTTTTTGTTTGTTATTTACTCTTCTAGAAACAGTTTTTTAAAAGAGGTGTTTAAGCAAACGCGCGCTGTTGAAATAGTACATCTGTAAAAAACTTTACGAGACGAATCGATTTTCTTATTACTTGTAACTATTTCTATATACATATGTATGTATGAACGTAACTACATGTGTATTTAGAGTAATGGTCGTTCTGAAAAAGTGTTTGGTAAGCAAAAAAACCCAGAAAGGAACAAAAATACTGGCAGCCAACATTGCATGATTTCTTTCATTTTGTACAAACTATTCGTTTGAAACATGAGAAATACATACACAGGTACTTATGTACACATACATATGTATATCAAAAACCTGCTAGAATGCCATTAAAACACAAAATTGCGAATTCATTTCCCAAATGAATTGTGCGCACCAGCTCATCCCATCATCTGACATCTCTTTGAGTGTGTCAGGTGCATTTCGCTAATCATTTAAATATTCACTCACTTTTGAATACACTAGCGGTACTCAGCGTTTGGTGCGTTTTTGGTTGCGATTATATGCGTTTGCGATTATATTGCAACTGATATTGAGCACCCTTTTTAAAAACTTTGCAAATTTTATTGCACTCCAAATAACAGCTGATAAATTAATACACAATTTTTAATTTTTCACGTTATACTTTTTTGGTAATTGCTGTTGGCTCCATCTCTACAATTTTTTGTTTGCTTTGTTTTAAAATGTCAGCTGTTTGAGTGTCAGTGTTGCAAACGCAATACTCATGCGAAAAAAGCAACACGTAATTAGCGGTGCGTAAATGCAAAAATATTGCGAGTGCAACCTTGTATATTTTGTTGTTGGGTTGCAAGGAAAAAGCAACGATTTCTTGCATTCGCACTTACGCAAGACATTTGCACCAAATAATGAACTGCGCTACTATGAAGCAGCATTAAAAAATACATTTATAGCAATCACATTTTTTCGATGTATTATGATCCCTCAACTACAAAAATCAGTAGTATTTCAGATTCTACGGATAGATGGTTTTCAGATTTTTTCTAATATATTTAATATATATAAATTTTTGGAGACGCTGCTGCAGACACCACTTTTTATTTATTTATTACTTTTTTTTTTGAAAACGGCGCAAAACATCGAGTGTAGCTTCTGCTGTGTGGCACGTAGCGCCATTCTATTGAAACCAAATGTTGCCAATATCCTCCCCTTCAATTTTTGTGAACAAAAATGAGTTCAACATGGCCCGATATCGATCGCCATTGATGAGCAAGGAGTGGCCATTGACTCCTTGCTCATTTTCGAAGAAAAATGGCCCAATTATGCCTCTGGACCAAAATCCACACCAAACAGTGACTCGTTTTGGGTGTGTCGGCTTTTCAATGTATGCGTGCGGGTTTTCTGTGCCCCAAATGCGACAATTTTGCTTGTTTACATACCCGCCAAGATCAAAATGAACTTCATCTGAAAAAACGATTTTTATTGGTAAAATCGGCATCTTCTGTAAGTCGATTGCAGGCCCTCTTAGGGAAGTGTATACACGACCATATTCGTTCAGCGCAGGGATAAAACTAATTATCTGTCAAATCAGACATGAGCTAAGTGTTACCATTCACGAAATAAGCACTAGTTGAAAAAAAGTTAGATGGCGGACCATATATATATGTATATATATTATTTTTTACCAAAATTTTATACAAATGTGTATTTAAATAAAATATAAATTTTTATTAATTAATTGTTAAAACATTTGCTAGGAATTCCCGAAAAAATTATGCTAGAATTCCCGGACCCCAAACCCTAATTATACGATGTCTTATCTAAAGAGAAAAAATATGAAAGTGTCCTGTGCGCTAATGTTTTGCACCCCTCTGTGACATTGCATTTAACAACGTCCTTGTGATGTGATTTCATTATCATTTCAAAGGAGAAAAACAAACATTTATATTATATTGAAATAAGAAAAAATTAGTTTTATGCCTTAAAGGTTCATACAAAGGTCACCGATTTCAATTCAAAATGCCAACCCGGCTTTAATGTTTAAATGATTTTTGTGAAATTAAGGTACTCAAACTGTTTCTTCATCCCTCTCGCCGGCCAACAAAAACGAGATAAAGCGATTTGCCACCAAAAAAAAAAAAAAAAAACGGTAATTGCCGACACAAATTTCCATCGATTTTTCGCGGCAGCTTCGCTTAAATTCTGGAGGTGGCAGGTAGAGCAGCGGTTTCAATTTGACAAACTTACCTGGGCAGTATAGGTAAATATGAAGTGGTTGAGTCCAGGGTGCGTATTGTAGTGTTTCCTCTAACGACCAGCTTTTCGCGTGTAACACGACGAAATGTTTCTTCTTGACGCATTTTGCCTTTTTTTATGCAATAGTATTAAGATTAATAAACTTAAGAGATTCAATTAATAGAATGTACACTATTTTTCACTGCCATTTGTTTTCATTTCTGGTGATATACTGCCGTGTGTATTTCATCTCAGGCTGTTTTTTCTCCCTTCTTTCTGCATCCGATGCTGCAGAGATGCTTTTGCTTTATAACAAATTATTGCGCAGGATTTCTAATTTTTTTTTGTTTCCTTCTTATTTGTTTAACATTTTTTTTTTATTAATTATTTAATATTGATTCAAATATTTGCTTTTTATATTTTAATACTCTTCCCTCATTACACAACTGCATTTAGTCAAGGGTATTTTTGCATTGTTCGCTTGTTTCGTTTCAGTTGTCAGTCAGTCATTATCTTTCTGTTTATGTTTTGACCAGCCAGTCCAGTTCAGTATAGAAATGGTCAATTTTGATAGCCAGTTTTTTTTTTCTTTTTTGTTGGCAGTGGGTCGCTTTGTTTGGAAAAGGGTGGTTTTGCTTAGTGTAATGAAAGTTTCGTTTGATTTTGTTTCCATAAACTTTTCTTTTGTGGGGTTGAAAAAGTTCGGAAAGAATTTTTTTTATTATAAAATGCATTTGTAGAATCATTTTGAATGCAGTACGATAAATTCTATTTGAATGCGTGCTTTTTAAATTTCCATTGAATGGCTTAAATTAATATTATCGATTTTTATGTAAGTTGCTTTCGAATGTAGAGCAACAGTTGTCGCTCGAGGCATACAAAAGTTACAAATGGTTTTTGTTACACTTAAAGCACCGTGGTGTAGAAAAAATATTTCGTAGAGCAAATTCAAGTTTTTGGGAAGGGAAAAAATTCAAAATTTTTAGTTTCTCTGCAAAAAAAAACTGCAACTTTATATTCCAATATTTCAAGTTGAATCGAGATAATACAACTTTTATTAATTTTTTAATTCTGTTGAAATACTTTATTAGAACACTTTTAACACTGTTACCCCAGTGCCGTAAAAATCTGACTGACTTTATATGTGTTTTGTTGATTGCAGCCTAGTTAAGACAATACTGATCCCACAGTCGAATGTGTGCCACGATTTATACTCCAACTTAGCTTCCAGAAATTTCTAAGTGGAGAAACATCTACAACGCCTAATGACTTGTACGCCGTAGGCATTATAGCAGACAATAGACAAATTAATCTCGAAAGTTCTAAGTCAAGAACCTTTGTGCTACACTAAAAGAAAAACCTTCGTAAATACACTGAATTTTTACGTTAATTCTATGAAAAATGTCATTGTTTTTGGTCCAACGTAGCGCTTCATTCTTTAAGCTTTATAAAGCTTAAAATGTGACCACATTTTCGATGTCCTTTGAGACCAATCGATAGATGGCCGTTATCCAAATTACATGAGTCACATAAGTGTTGTGATTTCTTTCGCGTAACAGATGTCGCTTGCGGACGGGACGTATTAATTCATCACTTGTTATTGGACTAGCTCTTAGTACAGCATTAGCTTAAATTTGTAAAAATATGTTTTCTCCCACCGTCTTAATAAGACCAATGGGTGTAAATCCAAAATTCTGTTGGTTGCTATAGCTACGATCAGTCTGAAATGCTCGATTTCTCGATATATGGATCAATTAAACAACAACAATAGCAACAGCCCAGAGGCGACTACATGGATTGTTTTGATTCCCTTCAATTTTACGATTACAAAAAGAATCCGATAAAAAAAGCACCGATAATATCGTCCGAGGATAGCGTCATCATACTGATAGCAATCCCAATTCTGCAATTTTTGCAATGCTTGTGAGAGCACTCATCCCAAGCTATTTGCTAAATTGCACCACGAAGACTCTTCAATGATTCGTTAATCGTCAAACTTTTTTCTTGCCACAATCAGGGCTGGACAGTATTTGAAATACATGTATTTGAAATACGTATTTAATATACAAATACGTCCCATGAATGTATTTAGTATTTTAAATACTAACGGCATTATGAATAATAAAAAACTTTATGGTAACTAACTTGCTGCTATCTTTTCCTTATGGAAATTTACATATAAAAAACTTAGCAGCTAGATAGTTAGCAAATGGTTTTTTATTATGCATAAGCCCTTAAGCGCTTGATCATTTTGTATTTCAAATACTTGTGCTCTCAAAATACATTTTTCCAAATACATTTATTAATTTATTTATTACTTTAGGTCTAAAAAAATAGACCATAATGCCTTCTGTCTTTTTTCAGCCGTCTATATGCCGCCGACATTTCGTTGCTGCTAAACAACTCATCAGTAGACTTGAAAAATCTAAAAAGTATATTTGAAGCCCAACTACTTATTCCAAAATTCTCATGAACAAAATGAGAATCAGAAATGCTCAAATGAATGCTGCTCAACTTTTCTATATACTTACATATGTATGTACTTAATTTTTCTGTGACTTGGTGTCAGTCCCGCGATGCCACTCGACATCGTTCGCTTACACAAAAGCACTGACAACAACAACAACAACAAAGTTTTAAATTTTGTTATTGTTTTGCTTGTGACTAAGCGATCGAGCGATGTCGAGTTTCATCGTGGGCCTGGCAGTTAACCTTTTCGAGTCTCCATTGTATCTGTAATAAAAAACAAACTGCATACACAATCGAAACACACAGAGCCATTAAAGTTTATTAATTTTTTTTCTTTACAATAATGTATGTACACATATAATATAGTTACATACATAAGTATGTACATAAGAAATAGACTTGAAAAAAGTTTACTTCTTACATGATACAACTAATAAGGTAACCTTTTCGCTATAATAAGAACAACTTCAATAAAAATAACATGCATTCTGTTCTGCAAACTGTCAAAAAGACGCCACTTCTACATTTACAGAACAGAGTTGAATAGAGCTTACGCTGATATGATATCTCGTTTTGGCTGCCTGTCATCTCTGTATTCTCCGGACAGTTTTACGAAGTCAGATGACTAACGGTTCAGCTGATGAGGCTACTTTATTGGTTGCATCATGATTTCTTATCCAATTTTAAATTACAGTTTACTTACATATGTAGTATATATTCGAAGTTTTGTGCAGTTTCATTTTAATTTTCAAATATTTTTATTACATACATATTCATAGTTGACGAGTTTGTTATACATAATAGATACAGACTATCTACATTTTCGAAATGAAGATCACAAAAATTGTCGAGTTTTACTCCGTTAAGTATGTGTACATGCATTACATACATAAATACATTTCTACTTACACATACATACATACATACATTTAAAAAAGCTTTTGGTGCTAATTTTTAGTTCAGTGTTTTTTACGTAAATTTGTATTAATGAATATAACTTTAGCGGGGCCCGGTTTCTCAAAATTTGCAAATTTGTATTTATAAAAAATTATTATATTGTTTTTTGGTTAGAAAATAAAATGCAGTACACAATAAATGTTTGTGAATGCTTATTTTATTTTTAATACACACTTGTACGTTTTGAGAAACAGGGCCCAGTTTTTGTTTTTCTTTATCTACTTGAACACACACAGAGAATACATTTTTAATTAAATGACATTTTATGTTAAGGAACCTTGTGATACGTTTGTGGAAAAACTACACCATTTTCGAAATAAAAATTATCATAATAAAATCATAATAAATACTTTCTTATTTATTACCTTAAGATCCTCTGCAAAGTAGTACGCAGCCCTTCTTGTGCGTGCTCAACCCGTACTTTGCTGATTTATTTATCTAATTTTTTACGATTTAAGAGATATACTATCAGGAAAAGTAGCAAAACAAAATGTTCAGCGACAAATCTAGATGAACTTTTTTTGTATTAAGTCATTTGAAGAATTAAATGGTGTAAAATTTATACATATTTAAAAATACATGGCTGGTATCAAGAGCCCTTAATACCAGGTAACCGCATATTTACACCAAAAGCAACACCAACAAACACGTCACGCATTTTATTGGTAGAATTACCCTCCCTCTATCATGATACAACTAACAAGATAACCTTTTCGCTACAATAAGAACAACTTCAATAAAAATAACATGCATTTTGTTTTTGTACAACTTATGCAAACTGTCAAAAAGACGCCACTTCTACATTTACAGAAGAGAGATGTACTGAGCTTACGCGGATTAGCTACCTCGTTTTGGCTGCCTTTCATCTCTGCAATCTCTTGACAACCTAAAGTAGTCAGATGATTAACGGTTTAGCTGACGAGGCTACCTTGTTAATTGTATCATGCCCTTTACCATGCCTTACAACAGCAAATGGCAACAACAAGTCGAAAATTACTAGGTGTCCCCATACAACATAAAGTAGCAATTAAACGTAACTCTCAAGGCGAATCAAGTACAGGTGGTCGCAATTCAATTCGCTTCAACATTTTCTCTCGAGACGTCACAAGTTTTGTTGTCGTTTTCTATCGGCTTTGACAACTCAGAAGATAAATTCGTGGAAAAATGCTGAAGCGAATTGGTATGCGGGCACCTGTAATGGATTCGCCTTGGGTAAAATCAAGGCGAATCCATTACAATATTCAAGGCGAATCCATTAATATTCGGCACAGTCGAATATAACACTCTTACTAGGACGAATTGTGTAATTCAATAAAAAAACTACTACTGCTTTTAGTTTGTATGACTGTCAAAATACACAACACAAACACACATAAGCGAACAAACGGATGACAGTACATGATACAGTTTTACTACCAACAAAATACACGCAGTGTTTGTTGTAGTTATGCGATTACCTTGTATCAAACTGCCTTCACTACCATGATACAACTAACAAGGTAGCCTTTTCGCTACAATAAGAACAACTTCAATAAAAAATAAAAAAAGCTGGGCTGACGCAAAAGTAAAAACACTGCTAAAATTTTTACAGGAACATCCAGAATTAGAGGTAAGTTAATGAGCTTGGTTGGTACTGAGAGATTGGTTATACATACATTTATTTTTTGTTAATAAATAAATGTATTCTTTTGACGGTAAAATATCTAAACAAAAGTCAGCTGTTTCAACTTTTTTGCAATACCAAACAAAAAGTCGCTCACACTCAGAAGTTTAAAATAGTATTATATTTAAAAGTATTTTAAATATAATACGAAGTGTGAAAACCGCTAGTGTTACCTCATAAAGTTCATATTTTAATTTTAATAGATAACTTACAAGGAGTGATTTTTTTCGATCCTACATACCGAAAAATAAGATAAAATATAAAAATGTTGAAGTAAACTATGGCTTTTATGGATTCTTAATATAAATTTACTATTTATTTGATAAAAAAAAGATATTCGTGTAATTTGCTTCCCCATAACAGTTCGTATGACAATATTTTGGCAACCCAGCCATTAAAAAGTCATGTAGACGGCCAAAAACACAATAAACAATATAGAAAAAAGGCAAAAAATAGTGATTTTTATATATTGTTAATATGAACTTAATTATTTATTTGCGTTAAGAGGCAATTGAAATGTATTAATTCAGGTCCAAAAATTTACCTTTTCAAAAAATGTTTGTTGTATTTTTCAGCTGTCTATATGCCGACGACATTTCGTTGGTGCTAATCAACTCATCAGTAGACTTGAAAAATTCTTAAAAGTCTGTTTGAAACTCAACTACTTATTCCATAATTCCCATGAACAGAATGAGAATCAGAAATGTTCAAACAAACCTTTAACAGCAAACATTTCTTTTTTTGTTTTGCAACACTTCTACTTTTCTTTGCAACCTTCCATGATACAACTAATTGTATCATGGCAACCTTCTATACAACGAGTCACCATTGGTTACTACGATTTGTATTTTTTAAAGTATCAAAAAGTAAAAGTTTTTGAATATTGAAATATGAACTTAATTATTTATTTGCTTTAAGAGCCAATTGAAATGTATTAATTCAAGTCCAAAAATGAACCTTTTCAAAAAATGTTCTGTTCATGGGAATTATGGAATAAGTAGTTAAGTTTCAAACAAACTTTTAAGAATTTTTCAAGTCTACTGATGAGTTGATTAGCACCAACGAAATGTCGTCGGCATATAGACAGCTGAAAAATACAACAAACATTTTTTGAAAAGGTAAATTTTTGGACCTGAATTAATATGTATCTACATACAACTTGCATGTGTAAATGGGGGGTAAAGTAATTGACAATTATAAATCATAAAGTTCGACTACAAAGTAAAATGTTAATAAATTTTACTTGATTCTTATAGCAAATATTAAATCATTTCTGTTTATGCGGAATATTATTAAAAAAAAACATTGCAGTAAAACTATTGTCTATTAATATAATTTTTGGCTTGTTTAATAAGAACATTTAAAATTAATTCTGTCTCTTCAAATATTTATTGCATTCCATATACAAATAGACTAACAAAATATAATGAAATAACTGCCAAATTAATTAAACTGTTTATTTCAATGAGTAATTTTTCATATCAAAAGTCAAAAATAATTACAAACAATGTTTAATGAAAATTAAATTAAGAAAATCTAATCTAATAAAAAGGTGTAAAAAAAAAAAATACAGTAAATGGTGTAGGTTATCATAAGTATTATAGTATTGTGTGTGTGTGTTTTTTTTAATAGTCTTAACAGTTTCTCCAACTATTACTCAATTTAACAACCTTAATAAAATTTAATGCAACAATTTAACCAAATAGAGTTTAAAAAAGTCGTAAGTGTAATTATTGATATTTCCTAGCGGCAGTACGAGCCTTCCAAGCTTTAACCAAATTATAGGAAAAATACAAAGTAAAACCATGTATTTGGAAACCCACAAAACAAAAAGCATACCACAGCAAACCATAAGGCAGACCCTATAATGTAAAAAAAAAAAAAATATTAAAAATATTAAAAAAAAAAATTTAGTTTTAATTTGCTTACTCTCCACAAGAATATTTCTGTTTCATCTAATTCCGATTTATCTTCCAAAGTCAAATACTCCCAGACATCAGAAAAATAGTAGACGAAGCAATAGACCAGCGGCAAAACAGCAAATAAGACCAATGCGATCATATATTTTTGCATGTTGCGTATTTTGTTACTTTTGGCCGCTGACAAACCCAAAAATGAGGTCAACAAAGAGGCCAACCAAACGTACTCCCACCATAACGGCGCAGGTACTTCCAACTCTTCAATTTCTAGAACAAAAATATCCAAACGATCCAGTATGTCAGAGGTCAGCTTGCCCAACATGACAAAAAACAGCAGTGCGTGAAAGAAAATGCAGTATTTCAGTCGTGATTTATTTAACAAACTGTAAAGATAATATAGTTTTTTGTTTATTATTTAATTGCTGAGGCATAAGCGAAGGCTTGATTATTCTGATTTTTTCGAACTTTTAAACAATAATTAAAATACAACATTTTGCTTATTGGAGCTTGTATTTTCTATACCCTACACAATAAGTGTTAAGGGTATGTACATACATATGAGTTTGTAATTCAGTAATTTCTACAATTTTCATTTCCGACCCACAAACCACATATAAATATTTTGGATACGTATCAATATTAAAGTCGATTAAGTGATGTCCACCTGTCCGTCCGTCTATAGGCTGTGGAAATCCAGTTTCTGAAAAAAGTGCGTTTCTCAGAATTCTGATTTCCAAGTTGTATGTACATACATATATCATGTCATGTGTTTTCTATTGAAATTCAATAAAAGCGGCTCACGAATAGCCGAGCTATAGCCAAAAACCCGGGATTCGAGGAAAAAAACGGGAGTTTTCCGATACATTTTTTGTTTGTTGCTGAAGTTAGGTTAGGTTGAATGGAGGGATATGCTTGCCCAATTCGTGAGACATACATCTAAAGGCCGTGATTCACTATCCTACTCAATCGTACAATTCATTCACTGAAAATTGCTAGCTAAATCTGATAGAATTCTGTCCTACTTTAAAAAGTCGCATCAAAACGGCCACACTATTATACTTTTGTAAATAACTTCAAAAAGGCAACCCTGATCGCATAGAATAAGATAAGTGTTTGAAAATTTTCAAAAGATTAGCAAATCGGACAGACTTGTCAAAAAGTCTTTCACACACATACACTTTTAGTCCAGACTATCACACGTTTTGGACACAGATGTCATTTTTAACAGATTGTACGATTCAGTAGGATAGTGAATCACGGCCTTAAGGACAGTATAGGTTTGTTGTGCGCTCCGTAGATTTAACCATAAACAGTTTGACTCATAAGTCTATAGGAATTCCATGTCATTCCCAAATTTCCTCAAGCATATGCCCCGCAATTGTGTTATGTCTGGTAAGGTGTCTCTCTCAAGATATCGGAACCGTATTTGTGAGAAGATAGCGCTCTAATGTCTCGCTCTCCTTTCCAAATGCTCCACATTCATCTCCTCCCGCTATTCCTTCGCGGTTAAGGTGTGCCAATAGCTTGTGAATGACCTGCCATAACTCCCATTATTCTACTTAATTCGGAATTATTAAGTCTTGGCAGCCACCCCGTTTTTTCCTCGTCTGGATCCCCCCATAGAATTCTTGCACTGATTCCCACGGTTTCGTTATTTAAGAGATTTAGATGGGCTCTATGTGCCAATTATTGAGCTCTGATTTATGTAACTGCATTGAAAGGTTTCGCGCATACCAATCTTATGATATTTAATTCTCTTGCTCTGTTGACAGCGTTTTTGCAGCAGCAAACCGTTTGTGAATATGTAAATATGTTCACAGGTCCTGGCCTTACCATATCCTTGAGCTCACTAATACACTCAGTAATTGTCCGAACTTTCGCCTGCCATGGGGATCTGGTTCAAAGGGGTGGTCAACCAGGAATGGAAGTTAGAAATCAATGTTTCGCAATTGGCCTCTAGTCTGGTCTCCGGTATGCAATCTGACGTCACATTTTCCGGTATAGACTCGCCTATGGTCGTAGAGATTTGATGTTGATGCGTTTCGTGTTCCTGAGCGATCCACTCACCCATCATCTTTAATCGTTTCGCTGTAGAGCCGCTTCATTTTTTATACAAATTTCGATTGGCTCGACGTATAATATTGGTAGCTTTGAACTCTCTGTATGGTTTTGATGTTGCATTTAAATTTATTTATTTATTTATGGAGCAATCTTTGTCTTTCTTGTGAATAGACTAATTTCGGTTTTGGCCGGGTTTACATTCAACCCCTTTGGTTGAAGCTGTCTATAAGGAACAACCAAACACACATTCACTTTTATATATAAGAAATGTCATTGGTGGTGCAACATGAAAATTGGATTTTGCCACGCCCCTCCGCCCGCAGACCGAAAATTAAAAATCAGACTTCAGCCTAATATTCTGAAGATTCCGTGAAAATTGCACCAAAATCGGCCCAGCCGTTTTGGAATTCATACGTTACATACATACACGCATCCTGTTTTATATAGATAAGTATGTATGTAGACAAAGCTCTGTTAAGTGCTTAACATACGCAGCTAAATTGGTACATTTTTTTCTTGCTCGGAAATCTACCAATCTGCGTCAAATCCTGGAGAGATATAAAGTAGAAAATATTCTCTGGAAAATGTATTTTGTAGTTTTGACTATAATGAACTTAATTATTTATTTGCTTTAAACGCCAATTGAAATGTATTAATTTAGGTCTAAAAATAGACCTTACAAATGTTTTTTTGTCTTTCTCAGCCGTCTATATGCCGCCGACATTTCGTGGATGCTAATCAACTCACCAGTAGACTCGAAAAATTCTATAAATTATATTGAAAAATATTCCTGCCTACAAAAAACACCATTTTAAAAATGTTATTTTCTTGGAACGACAAGTGGCCAGAGTGAAGAAGTGGGAGATGGTACACATATCCCACTATATAGAAAATGTGTCCAGTAAAGTGCACAATTAGTGGCATTTCTAAAATAATTTAAAAAAAGTTTTGAGCAAATCAATTTTTTATTTTGCAAAATTTCTGTTTTTTTTTCTTAATTTGGAATGGTAGACATATAACACTATATAGAAAAGATGCTCCAGGCCGGCATTTTAGCACAGTTGGTGATATTTCTGAAATAATTTGGGAAAAAAGTTTTGAGCAAATTAATGGTTTTCTTTGCGAGGAAAAGTGAGTTTTTTATATATGTATGTCAGTAACCATGTACTTTAGTCGACCCGTTGGAGCACCTTTCCTCTATAGTGGTGTATGTATACAATTTCATATTTTTTTTTTCCAAAAAACCCATTTTATTTTAGAAATCTTGCAAAAACGAAAAAAATAAAAATGGACTTTCAAATCAAAATGCATATCGCGCACGTCGTCATTTTTTTCGGTCAATTTAATCATCCAAATGTGCGTTCAATTGGAAAAATCGTGTAAACATGTTAGTTGGCCGCCAAGGTCATGTGATTTGAGACCGTTGGATTTCTTTCTTTGGGGTTATTAAAAAAAAAAGTTTTACGTCGATAAACTAGTAACGACTCAAGAGCTAAAGGCTCATTAGCAGCATAGAATCTCAATTATGCCTCAACGTAATCGAAAATTTGGACCATTGGAGGTTTGCCGCCAAAGTCGCGGCGGCTATTTGGCTGATATTTGGTTTCGACATAATTGAGCCATAGCAATATTATCAAAATAAAAATAAATGAAATATTTCCTAACTAGCTTGAGTTTTATTCAAGATCAACATCGGCATATACATATGTACCATTCTTTGTTTGCACAAAATTATTTTTTTTTTCGTGAAATACCGGTATTCATTTTCCGTTTGGGGAATAATGTTATGTATAGTTGTATGGGAGTTTCTCCTCTAAAGAGTAGAAATATGGGGTAGAAGTTATTGACATTTTAGCCCTCCAGGTATCAACGCTTTATTCCCAACTTTGACTCTACCCACTAATTTCTTGCCTCATGCATTCTTTCCAACCACACAAATCTAAGGGTCTCATGCATATGCCTGAACACTATCCCATAGTTAGTGTACACATTCACAAAGCACACAAAGTTCAGCTGCAACTTTTGGCGTTCTTTGCAAATATGTACATACATATGTATGTATGTATGTACCTACATCGAATTACTGCAAGGTTATAGCTAATCCTTTTTTCGTATTACATTCCAATTTATTTTGAACAAAGCAAAACAAATATTGCTGGTCGGATTTGCAAATATATTTCCTCAGCATAAAAGGAAGTGCCATAACATTGTTTTGCTGAACTACAATCCAAGAATAATTGATTGTATTTGCTGTCCCCTTAAGATGGGGAAAACATAAATTTTGTTCAGAGCACTGCATGTTTGATTACACAAAAACTTAAAATAATAAAACTTTTAAACAAGTAAACAGTTCTCATCAGGTTAACGAGCATTGCAATTGCCAGAACCACTAAAAAGACAAATGTTCTAACAAAAACAACAACGAACACAGTAAAAAGCCAAAACAATAACACTTTCCCTTTTACACTACTGCATTTTACAGTATGTACGTATGTACTAGGGAATGGTAAGTCGATTTCGATTGTATTCGATAATCGATTTTCAGTGCTAAAAATCGATGATTTTCTGATCGATTATGCATTGTCAACTTTAGGCTGAAATCGATTTTTGACTTCGATTAATCGAAACGGTAAGCCACAAAGCGTGATACAATTAATAACGTAACCTTTTCACTACAATAACAACAACTTCAATAAAAACAACATGCATTTTGTTTTTGTACAACTTCTGTAAGCTGTAAAAAACCCGCCGCTTCTGCATTTATACATGATGCAACTAATAAGGTAGCCTCATCAGCTAAACCGTTAATCATCTGACTACTTTAGGTTGTCAAGAGAATGCAGAGATGAAAGGCAGCCCGAAAGGAAACACCATATCAATGAAAGCTCTGTTATCTCTCTTCTATAAATGCAGAAGCGGTGGTGTTTTGACAGTCATGTTATTTTTATTGCAGTTGTTCTTATTGTAGGAAAAAGGTTACCTTATCAGTTCTATCATGCATTTATAGAAGAGAGATAACAGAGCTTACATTGATTTGGTGTTTCGTTTTCGCTGCCTTTCATCTCTGTATTCTGTTGACAACCTAAAGTATTCAGATGATTAACGGTGTATCTGATGAGGCTACCTTATTAATTGTACCCATGATACAACTTATAAGGTAGCCTCATCAGCTAAACCGTTGATCAGCTGACTACTTCAAACTGTCAAGCGAATACACAGATGAAAGGCGGCCAAAACGAATTAGCAAATCAGCGTAAGCTCTGTTCACCTCTCTTCTGCAGAAGTTGTACAAAATGTATGTTATTTTTGTTGAAGTTGTTCTTATTGTAGCGAAAATGTTACCTTATTAGTTGTATCAGGGTTGTACCATGCCGCAAAGCATAACAAAATTACCTGTTGTAGAAGTTCGACAACAAAAACGTCTATTTCATTACATACTGCAAGCAAAATAAGTTTTTATTATTGCTATAGAAAGCTACCACCACTAAAGTTATTGAAGAGAAAACAGAGCAAGTGTTTGGTTGTGAAAATTTCATCAAATAAAACGTGCAATTTATAATACAGAATAAGTGAATATTTAAAAATATGCCACCCAGCCACGTTTGGCACCATATAAAAATTCAAGTCGTAATGCATTTATTTTATGCAAAATATATTAAGCGACTTGAAAAAAAATTGGTTATGAGCTACGATTAAACGATTAAATAATCGGAATGAAAAATGGTTGGTTGAAATCGAAAATCGACTTTTACTTTCTGATGCCATTCTCTAGTATGTATGTACATACATACATATGTATTTAAATGCAATCAAATGAAGTAATAAAACAAAGCACCAAACCGCTGTAAGAGGGTGGGCAACAACAAGTAGGAAAAATCTAAAAGAAAATTCTGCAACAATAACAACAACAATTGCCAGAAAACAAATGTAAACAAAAATTGGCAACTGATCAAAAAAGCAGCAGTAGCAACATAAATTACAACAGCCAAACAAACATGGACCGATTAGATTAAACAGCAATATATTTATTATCATAAAACAGGCAACTAATCTAAATAAAAGCAAAAGAAAATAGTGGCATAGCCCTAAAAACAAATGCCTCATGCACTACTTTCTCTCAGCGCTAAAGTTTTCAATGGAAGAACCAACCAACTGAGTAAAATGAATGAAAAATATTACTTTTTTTTTCTTCTTTCTGCCAAGACCAGACAAAACAATTATGCAAAAACTACAGAAGTGAGACATAAGCGTTGAAAAAGTTCTAAGCATGTTTAACCAATATTTCCAATAAGTTGAAAAAGATATTTTTAAAAGCAAAATGTATTTTAACCTAATTTGATGTGGTGCAGCTACCCGTTGCCTATACTCGAAATCATTGCCATCTGTCCCTGATACCATGGGACCTCCACGAGATGCCATTTTTATAATTTTCTTTGCACTTTTTCTTTTTCTTCACAAACTTTATTTAATATATTTTTTTTGTTTTAATATAACATTGCACTTGTTATTAATTTATTGATTTAAAAAGAAATTATAGTAGTCGTTTTATTTTTTCGTCAAGTAAATAAAATTAAAATAGGTTTCGTTTCGGTGGTAACAACTTTACAAAACAAAAATTAGGAAAGAAACTACCAGCAGCAAAAAAATCTTTTTTTTTTTTCATAAGAAAACAAAAAGAGAAATTTGCGTTGACGTTGTCAAATTTTGTTGTTGTTTTCCCCAGTAAATAAGTGGCTGGCCGAATACGAAATGTCAAAAGACAGAAAGGTTAATGTCTGCACTATGCAAGTGGCAACGCAAATAGCAAAGCTACGACATCATCACGAGGAAGTGGAGGGACCATTTAGGAGGTAGAAGAACGTCAGCCACCCTGTTAACGTTTCCCTAAAAACGAGCATCTGTACGGAAATATGTTTGTATAGTAAGTAGTATATATGTCTATTTTATTTATTCTACCACTGGACGTTCGCTCTAACGACTTTCTGTTTTATATTTTGGAAAATATTGAGCACAAATAAGCACATGCATATTGTTGTGTTATTAGTAGGTACATATGTGTGTACATATGTATATACTGTGTAATCTGATTGTGCTTAAAATCTAATTTAGTCCATCTAATCTCTTAATATTTTCTTTTAGTTTATTATTATAACGTGTTATTATCATAATAGTTAAGTTAATAAAAGCATGCTTGGATATTGAAAAAATAATAATAATAATAATAAATACCTACCCATCTCAATTGAATTAATTTAGGTCTAAAAATAGACCTTAATAATACATTTCACTTAGCTCTTAAAGCAGTTAAATAATTATGTTAATTTTTGTATACAAAATAAGAAAAAAAAAAAAAAATAAATAAGGTAATACATTTATATTAAATTACTTTTTCAGGCTTAAGTTCAACCCTTGGGTTTTCACTACTTTTTTAATCAATATCAATTAAGTAAAGAAAAGTCAAATTTATTTGCTATTCAAAAATTAAAGCCTAATACTCAACACACACACACACACCCTTACATACACCTACAAGTACATATGTATGTACATCTGCAAATGCTTAAGAAGTTTATTTGTTGCTTAGATTTATGTAGATGCAATAATATTAGTGACAAATTCAAAAACCACAGCATTGCATATTTTGATTGCAACCTTCTTATGAAATAGACCTTGAGAGCTTGTGATTTGGAAGACCATTCAAAAGATAATCATTCCAGCCAGAATTCAATTACAACATTATAAATATAAAGATACTGGCAACATTTATTTTATTAAATTATCAAAATAAATTTACTATTTCAAAAATGAACTTAATTAATTAGTTATTTGCTTTAAGAGCTAATTAAAATGTATTATTTTAGGTTTATTTTTAGACCTAAAATAATAGGTTTTATTAATCCGTTAGCAAACGTGAAAACGTTACATGTTCAAAATACTTTCAATGTTGCTTAAAGCGTATTAAACATCCCTAAAGTATGCTTTTAAGTTTTGCATAAGCTTTTACACATCCTTAGTACCATGAACACATAATGAACACTTGAACAAAAAACCACCCTCATATTTCAGTTATTATAGCCCTCAAAAAGGACTTCTAACAAGATTTCTTATTTATAATTAAATAACGGTATTGACGAGGACCGTGTGGCCTAATGGATAAGGCGTCGGACTTCGAATCCGAAGATTGCAGGTTCGAGTCCTGTCACGGTCGAACATAAATTATTTTTTTTTTAAATAAATTAAAACAAATTTTACGACTAAAACTTATTTCCTGCGAAAGACTTCTACTTTGAGGGGATGACAAACTTCATCCGGAACTTCTTCGCCGACAGGTATGGAAACATCACCCTGCGGACAAGCACTCAAAGCCACCAATAAATTCATATCCGCAATAAATTCAATGTAGTCACCTCTTTTAGCAGGACTGGGCTTGCAGAAATACTGTTGCGTATCCTGAAACAAAAGATGTTTAGTTTTTAGATAGACCTGCGAAAAATGTGTAGTGTATGTGATATCAGCAAAATGTAAATCAAGGTCAGTGGCCTCTAATACCTCCGGCAGAAGCTGATAACAACGAAATATTGAATAAATGATTGCAATAATTTTATATCGTTTGTTGCTTACTAAAGGATTATAAAAGAATTTTTATTTATAGGCCTCAATACAAAAGTGAAGGTAGATCACAAACGAGTTGTTGTACTATGTAGGCTTTAACAAAAGTAGAAATAACAAATAGTTAAATACACTCTCTATTTTTCCCCTTAATTTGTTCTACTCTAGCTTCTCTTACCATATACAATATTTGTTTCTTGTATTAAAAATATTCTCAACAAATAGTACACAGAAAGAAAAGGATCGTTCTAAATTTAAGATTTTTTTTTGCTTGATCTTAGTACGAAGCATGCTTTATGTACATAATACATAATATCAAAAAATATAAAAATTTGACATACCATACGACTTGCGCGTTTTTTGAAATTTTTCAAAACGATAATATTTTTCATTTGACCAGTGCACTATGGTCGGAAACATCATTTTTCTTGGCAAAAACTTAAAATAACGGAAGTTTTAACTGGAATATTTTAACACCGGTATTCATAAAAAATAAAACGTTGCTCAAATACATTTTAGAAAAAATTTTATATGTGAAATTTGTTGTAAAATGTGTTTCAACAATGTTTTATTTTTTATGAATACCAGTGTTAGTGTTTTGTATAAAATAATTTATTTATTTTTTAAATTGTCAACATTTGGAATTAAAATTAAAAAAAATTTTTTGCATACATTTTTTTCTTTTCTTTCTGAGTTTTTATTTATTTTTTATCCTAGATGTAGTACAAACTCAAAAAATCTAGTCCACGAGTGCAGTGGACTGAACTTTTACGCTGTTATAATCTGTGCCTTTAAGAAAGTCAGTTTGGGTTGCTCAATCAAATACTCAAAAACGGCAAAAAAACCGCAAGTCGAGATAAACATTTTCAAAAATTAAACACTTCAAAGTAATTTTAATCTTATGCTTGACACTCTTAAACAAAATGTGTTACTCAAACTTAAAAAATAAAATAAATTCCAAAATGTTAGACTTTTGGAAAAATATTAATTCACGTCCAAAAATGAACCTTTTCAAAAATTAATACATTTCAATTGGCTCTTAAAGCAAATAAATAATTAAGTTCATATTTGAACTTTTGGAAAAAGTTATTTTATTTTTTAGAGTATCCAATTTTTGAGTATTATATTTTACAAAATTAATAAACTTACCATCACCTTCGTTTTCCATTTAAACTTTTATTTAACACGCTTTGTTTTCAGCTTTAACAAACTATTGAAGTGAGCACTATAAAACACCGAACGTAATTCTGTTGACAAATGAAGCAAACAAATTCAACTTCGATGACTCACCGAATAACGGTGAATTGCATATTACAACAACAAAATTAATTTTTGGCTGTTTTGGAGTGTTGACTACTAGATTTCAAAAACCAAAACATATTTCGTGAGTGTATACATTTTGACTTTTAGTGAATGAAATGAAATTTTCGACCACAGTGCAGCGTTGCGTTTTATAATAGCACACACAAAATAACTGCACTGAGTCTGTAGTTTTACCGCCGATAGCAGGCCGTTGCCGATAGTATTATGCTTTCTTATACGATGGCTCAAAACTTGGATTTTAGTAATCATATAGAATCATACTTCGTTCATTTTCGCGCTCTTTTGGCTCTGATATTATTCTGATAGAATTTAATTTTAAATTTTTATATAAAAACTCTTTTTGAACAGCAACGTGTTTTAAAAGAGCATCGAAACTCTTTTAAAATGAGAATATTTTTTTACTCTTCACTTAAAATTTTTTGCAAACACATTCAGAGATTTCAATAACATTTTGCGTTTTTTAATTGTACTCACTCTAGTAAATCCAGTGCACATGAAAATATTCCAAACATCATGAACATCTTCCTCCTTCATGCCACGTTCCTCTGCAACCGCTTTCACCAAAGAACTATGACAACTGCCCACACGATCTTTACCCGTTATCAGCTTATAAGTGTAGTCATCACATCTGGTACCCACAACATCATGCAATGCACCACCATCTTCATCGATGCCATACTTTGACAACGAATCAAACACAAAAGTTGCCATGGGTCGCAAGTAGGGAAGACAACTCCACAGGCGATCGTATACTTTCAAATGGGTGCTGTGCAGCTGTCGAGTTTTGCCAGAATAGAACCGTTCTTGTGTATTGTCAAGATTCCAGAAATTCATGTCACCCACTTGTGAGCCCTCGTGCACGGTAACGCGGCATAAATCACCCTTTTGCATAGTCCAGGTTCTGGCTTGACGTTTGGGCACAACCAGTGCCTCCATAATATCGCCAGTTATTGCCGAATAACTCAAATCATCGTATTCTGATTTTGAGACTTGAGCGGCAGCGGGTTTGTTGTAGCAAATAGTGGGTTTGTGTTTTGGAAAAACACGGTGCTTGAAATCTTTGCCACACCAGGATTGATCGGTCATGTTATAAGCTGAGGTGCTGTTTATGCGTTTTTGATTAAGAACAGATTTTTATGTACTTATTTGCAATGGTTTTGAAGTCTTGTTAACGTAGTTGCTGCTAATGCTTTCTCAATAAGCCAAAGACGGCAACTGAATTGATAAACATTGTGTCGCTACTTATATTGTCCAGAAGAGCGTTCGTTGTATTAATGCGCACACTCGTTCATACACATAGATAGTAAGTGTGTGCTCATGCGATAGTGACGATCTTGCGATCGCTACATTTATATTATTGATATTGTAGTTATTGTTCTCCCGAACAATTTCTACCCTCTGGCAGAGACTGAAAAAGTGTTTATATGCTGTTTGTAATATTTACGTTGTCAATCAATTCTGCGATATTAAGATGCGTTTCTGTTGATCATTTTGCGATCATGTTAAATCATAGTGTCTCAGTTGTTTGAATAGCAAGTGTTACACTCTAAAAGTGATTTCATGACAAAGTGATATGGTCCACAGCACAATATCTTTGAAAGAAATAATCCTTCGTCTGGATTTCTGTTATATCTTTTCTTGTGTCGGATAATATAAAGTGTGAGATAGTTCGAGCAGCCAGCTTTCAATTAGCTCACGCCACAATTAAAGTTGAGCTAAATGCTGAACAACATTTTTGATCAAATTCAAATCTAAACATCCTAAATATCTTAAAAAAGCATTAGAAATCTTAACGAAACACATCAGTTTTCTTTCCGGTACTTGGATCACTAGACATGTACACATGTTCTTATATTGTTTCTTATGCCCTCTTTATAAAGGGTCCGCCAAAAAACTTTTTGTTTTTTTGAAAACGTCGCAAAACATCGAGTGTAGCTTCGGCTGTGTGGCACGTAGCGCCCTCCTGTTGAAACCAAATGCTGCCAATATCCTCCTCTTCAATTTTTGTGTACAAAAATTCGTTCAACATGGCCCGATAACGATCGCCATTGACTGTAACGGCACCTCCTTGCTCATTTTCGAAGAAAAATGGCCCAATTATGCCTCTGGACCAAAGTCAGTGGCTCGTTTTGGGTGCGTCGGCTTTTCAATGTATGTGTGCGGGTTTTCTGTGCCCCAAATGCGACAACTTTCTTTGTTTACATACCCGGCAAGATCAACATGAGGTTCATCTGAAAAGATGATTTTTTTTGCCAAAATCGGCGTCTTCTGTAAGTCGATCGCAGGTCCACTCAGCGAAGCGTATGCACAACCATATTCGCTCAGCGCAAGGATAAAACTAATTATCTGTCAAATCAGACATGAGCTAAGTGTTAGCATTCACGAAATAAGCACTAGTTAAAAAACGTTAGATGGCGGACCCATTAAATACATAACAATGTATGTATGTTACACAATGAATCATAAACAATTTCAACACAAATATCAAATATATCTAGGGGTGACAAAAACCGTTTTTTAAAAACTTTTTTTTTTCAAATAAATCCCACACTGGAAAAAAAATTGCAACATAAAACATAATTGATTGAAAATCAAGTTAAATTTACACAAAAATAATGGCATAAATTAAGATTAGTAAATAAAGAAGGAATACAATTTGAAACAAGAAAAAAGAACAAAATAAAATAAACAAAAAACATAAATTTTCGTTTTAATTCATAAAATAAATTTTTTTGTCTACGTTTTCAAATTTTTCTGTGCGTAATAACAATTAGAACGAATCGAATAAATAGCCAGGTCGATTTTCGGCCGAAGAATTTTTCAAGTCTACTGATGAGTTGATTAGCACGAACGAAGTGTTGGCGGCATATAGACAGCTGAAAAAGACAGCAAACACTTGAAAGGTCCTGAATGTACCTATAAATTTATGTTTATAGTAGTCTTGCCAACTCTATTTCAGTAATAAACAAAACTATAACGATGGTTGTAATATGGTTTCATGAAATTCCCGGATTTGCGAATCTCAAATAAAAGATTTTATTGCAAAATTACAAAATATATCGTTTGCTTTTATAAACAAATACTAATCATGCAAGTCATGGGCTGGCTGGTTGAAATTGATCAAATCAGCTTTGTTAGAATGACTTGCATTCACATACATGCATACATATGTATGTTTATAAAACACCAAGAGCCAAGAGTGTGTGTTGGAATGTGTTATGCTCTAATCATCAGAGCGGAATATTGCTCGCAGTACATGTGTTTGATTGTTTTTGTTTATTTGGTCGTATTAAGAGGTTTGAATCAGTGAAGTGCAGCTTTCGTGAAAATATGCGGTGTCACGCGTGATTATAATCACATTTTAGAAAAACCACGCATGCTTGCTTGATCATTATTTGAGATTTAAATTTTGTGTGCGTTAGTGTGCTTAATACAAATCACAGAACTACGCGAAAAAATTATACAGTGAAGCTTCGATATTACGAACTTCGTTATAACGAAAAACTCACTATAACGAATAGCTGAGTCCTTTGAAAAAAATGTTTTTATTGCAAAGTTTTTCATACAAAAATACTCTAAAGCTATAACAAAAAAATTCGAAGCCCTAAAGCCTCTATATAGCGAAGTATTTTTTCAAAAGCCTCTATACTACAAAGAAGTCTTGAAATAAAGCATAAAGAAAAAATAAATTTTAAGCAAAGCGGGGAAGTCCCTTTTAAAAACAACGAAAGGTAAATGTATTTGCAGGTTAATATGTAAAGCGCCATAAATTACATAGTCAGTTTTGTTTTGGTTCTTTGCCAAAATGAGTGTATTAAAGCGCAAATCAATTTCTATATGAGAAAAAACTTCTATAATTGATGCTGTTGATCGTGGTGACAAATCTAAGCAAGAAATTGCTAAACAATTTAATATGTATACCACCGAGTACTCTTTCTACAATTTTAAAAAATCGGGAGATTTTTAGCAACATTTTTTAAAAAAGCGATGCTTAAATTATAATTCCAATCAACCAAGGCAACACAAACGTTTCCGATTTCTATTCCTAAAACTTAATAAAAATATTTTTGTTGTCATAACTTTTTAATGAAAAAATTCTTTTTAAATAATTTGAACTGAAAACATGCAACAAAAATTTTAGGAATATTTTCGATTCAGAATACATGATTCCAAGAAATAAAGCGGTATTCTCATTTATTGAACACTCATTGAGCACCAACATAATTGTGACAAAATTGAGAGAACTTTTTTAAAAGTTTTTCTATATTTGGCTGGGTCGAATCTTAAATACCATTAAAAATCAACACTTCTAATCCTCAAACCAAGTGTAAACCGATTTCAAAACTTTCCTTATTTTTTCTCTAGTAGAGTTATTTTACAACAACTTTCTGACAGCAAAAATTATAATAAAATAATAATATAAATTTCTTGGCGAAAAGAAATGTTTTAGTTTGCTTACAGGCCTGACTTCTTGTCCGGGCTTCGCTATATGTAGGCTATGTATGGACCGAAGTGAAAAATTAAAATGTTTTAAGTGGGCTTATTTTATTATAACGTTTACTTTTTGATACCAAAAATTGTTGAGCTTCGCTTAACTTCTTGAGAAATCGGTCTTCGCCATATAGTCGGCTATGTATGTTCCAATGGGACAAAGTTTTTTAATTTTTTAGCCTTTAATGCTAATGCCAAATAATATGGATAGTATTCTAGCCTTAAAGCAGAAAAACGTGATAAAAAATTGCATAAAAAATTATATTTTTTACCTTCTCTGTAATTTAAGAATCGATTTTCTTAAGCTTCAATAGAAAATGCATGTCACGATATATGAACAGTATGGTATCAAAAACTTTTGTCTGAGCTAAGTAGTCTTTTCAGAAACTTGATTTAACAGCCTGCGGACGGACAGACGTGATGTTCGTCTTAATCGACTATTCTTCTATCGATACTGATCCAGAATATATATGTATGTATAAGTTTGGGGGTCGGAAACTAAAGCTGAGGAAATTACAAGCAGGGTGACTAGGTTATATATGTATACCATTAATATTTGTGGTGAAGGTTTAAAAAAAGGTATCTCAATATTTCGCCAACAGTTTGTTGGCATCTTTGGGAAAACTTAAAAATGGTATAAAATTTTTAATGCTCACCTGATGAATTTATGCCATGATAAATGTCTAGTTCTATACAAAATAATAAAAAAAGAAAACAAAAATTATTTTATATAGAATTTAGCATTTATCATGACATAATCGGGCTAAAAACTTGACATAAAAATGCAAAAAAAAACTTTATAGAAAAGTTTTTTGTTTCTATTAATTCAGGTCCAAAAATATATGTACCTTTCCAATGTTTTCTGTCTTTTTCAGCCGTCTATATGCCGCCGACATTTTGTTGATGCTAATCAACTCCTCATGTCGGCGGCTTATAGACGGCTGAAGAAGACAGTAAACATTTGCAAGGTCTATTTTTGGACCTGAATTACAATTGGCTTTTAAAGCAAATACATAAATAATTAAGTTCTTTTTTGTATCTTGAGAAATTCTTTAAATGTTCTTCCTGGCTCTTCAGTGTATTTAATTCGTTAACTATTTTTCAATAGATCTCTTTATGTATTACCACTTATTTTATTTTTTGAGCTATAGGTCTTTTTTTATTATTATGTATTAATATATCGTCAATATTTTGTTGGTATCTTCAGGAAAACTTAAAAGTGTGATGACATTTTGAATGCTTAAAAGCTTGACAAAAATGTTATTACATCATATATTTACATAGCACATATGTACATACATACTACATATAGTTATATGGATTTTATTTTTTATATAACACAAAAAAAAATTTTGTAAAATTTTTAAGTATTGAACATTTTATAACATTTTAAGTTTTTCGGAAGATGCGAGCAAAATGTGGCCAACATATTGAAATATAATACAATAAAGAAAAAAAGATCTATAGCTTAAGAAATAAAATAGTTTGTAATATAATAATTTAATTTAATTTTTAGTTTTGCTAATGAGACGAGACACTGTGAGACGCCCAGTAGTGGGGGGAAAAACAATAATTTCACACGCCAAAAATGTGACATTTCCTTCCAGTACGAATAAATATTTTTTCACCACGCTATTCTGCTATCGTTTCACGAGCGCCCTTGGCAACACTAACGGCTGTTGATCATTGATAAGTAGACATATGCTAGCATACTTTTAGGAGATGAAATAATTTGTGTGAAAAAAGTTGTGGTGAAGAATTGAGTAGCGATGTGCGGTTGTCCTGTCACTCGTGATGGTGATTAAATTTTAGAAAAATCACTTGTGAGTGTGATGTCAAATTAAAATTTCGTGCGTGATAGTACGTGAGTACCATTTTAGTACAGTTCACGAAGTTTCACGAAATTTCCCGAAAAAGTTAACTTTAAAAGTTAAAGTTTTTTTGCAATGCAATTTACTTACTTAAGCTTCACATGTTATGGGTAAATTTTTATGAAAGGAAAAAAATTGTAAAAATCGTTGGGGGAAATAATTCCATAAGCTTTTTTTTGTTTTTAACCCAATAAGCTGTACGTAGTACAAAGCCAAACATTCACCCCTATCGTGAATAAAATGTGAAATTTTTATTCCCATAAAATTTTCATTTCCCAAGTAGGGGAATTTGCTATCATGAATGTCACGGGAACGTTTGTTTTGTTATCAATATGTAGTGAGTGTACAATAGTGAAGAAGAAAATATAAATACAAAGTAAAAATTATCGAAAATTTGTGGGTAAGTGATGTAAGAAATAATTAAATTTAAGCGTTATAATTAATATACACAAATTTGTAGTTTAAAAGGTAAAAAATGTTCAGAATTGGTGTCTGCTCTTAATAAGTTAACTTGAAGCCTAAACCGACATATCAGTCAGCACTACCAGTTAAATGACCGGCCATGTAGCTGGTAGTATTCTTGCAGGGTAGAAGCCTTAACCGATATATCAATCAGCACTACCTGACGGTGCTGACCGGTAGTATGCTTGCAGGGTTCATTGATTTGTATGGAAGGCAATTCTGCTGCGATTTTATTTTGCGTCGCATAGTTCAAGTTAAGGCCGTGATTCACTATCCTACTCAATCGTACGATTCATTCACTGAAAATTGCTAGCTGAATCTGATAGAATTCTGTTCTACTTTAAAAAGTCGCATCAAAACGGCCACACTATTATACTTTTGTAAACAACTTCGAAAAGGCAACTCTGATCGCATAGAAAAAGATGGTTTTTAAAAATTTTCAAAAGATTAACAAATCGGACAGATTTGTCAAAAAGTCTTTCACACACATACACTTTTAGTCCAGACTATCACACTTTTTGGACACACATGTAATTTTTAACAGATCGTATGATTCAATGGGATCGGCCTTTATTGGCATCAATATTTTTCGCTGCTAAAACTGAGCGTGCACCAGCCGTAATTGCGTCTAATGTTGGCATAGACTTTAGCGGTTAGTTCATCTTTTGTTAAACTAAGTTGGTAAATGATGAACACAATCAATATTAAATTACTTGAAATAGGTATACAGTATTTTTCGGTTAATTGCACATCAAAATTTGCACAATTTTTTGTTCAATTAACCGGGGAACCAATTAGCCGATACCCGTTTAATTGAACAAGTCGTTCAATTACAAGAACCCTATTTGATTGAACAGTTTGATCAATTACAGAAATCACGCATAATTGGAACTATGTACTAATGAATTGAAAGAAATCGCAAATGTGCACTTTAAGTTTTTCAAAATAATTTTTGTTTACCTTAAACGAAAAAAAATGCAAGTAACAGCAAAAAATGTACATATATGTGTATAGTAGAGATGCCACCCAGTGTTTTTCAGAAATGATATCAAATATGTATGTGCAAAAATGCCAGATTATTTTTCAATGCAATTAACCGGGTAAAAGTAAGAGGAAATTTATTTTTGATGACATGAATTTTGAACGAATTAAGCGGGAAAATCAATTATCCGAGGAAATTCACACGGTGTTCGTATGCAATATTTTTTTTGCCCAATCATGTGGTTCAACTAAGCGTGGAAACCAATTAACCGTAGAGTCAATTAACCGAAAAATACTGTACATATATCGGCATTTGTCCATTTTCAATTCTTGGCAATTTATTTGCGCAAACATCTGCCGCTCTGTCACACAGAAACAGTCGCACATTCATAATTGATTTATAGTTCTTATTCTATTCTATTGTCTATGAATAGTCTAGTTAGAATCTAATTTAACTGCAATATTTTGTCTACTTTGGCCACACTATTCGGAAGGTATACTGAACAAATACACACATACACAAACCGCTTAACAGTGTTGGCCGTCGAACACAAAATTTGAAAACAAATGCTGTGACGAGAATAGTCTGGCAGAATCTGTTCAGTTGTTTTACAACGTACGCTGGCAATAGTAGTAAAAGTAGTTCGTTAAAATATCGTTTTTGAGAAAGAAAAATATAAACAATCCCTTGCATTTGTTTACTACATATATTAAAAGAAACAAAACAAATTACATACATACATGCAAATAATTATTATCAAAAAACTAAAAAGTTATGAATACAGAAAAGTGAAGAAAAATTAAAATAAAAATTTTCATGCGGAAAAAGTGCAATTGGAGAATTTATTTAGATATCAATAAAAAGTGATACGCTGGAGATAAGAGAAGCCTTTAAAAATATTAAATTTTATACCTATTTGAAGTACGTACATTTACAAAATCATACAAATTTAAAATCACACCTAAATACCTACATAAGTACATACACACATAAAATTTATTATAAATTTGCCATAATTACAAACTAAAGAGTGGCACTACAATTTCCTTCAAAATATACATATGTATATGTACATATGTACATATATTTACTTTTAAAATCATTGTTTACCATTCATAAAAAAACAAAAACACATTTTTGGAAATGTTTTTGCCCCTTCAAGAAAATTCAAACCAAAATACTTGATTAAATACAGCATATATGTATATGTATGTAGGTATGTGCATACATATGTATTTATTTACAGAGGTATGTGCATACATATGTATGTGTATAGCCAAATAAAATACAATGTTAAACAGAACATTGAACAACAAAATCTAAAACAATTGTTAAAGAGATGCTTGTTTTAAAGTGAATATTAAAAATATTCTTGTGCTATAAGGACAATTTTCTAAATAATATTTTTGTCATAAAACCGTAACTAATTTATGAAATTCTTGCACTTTATTTAAATAAAAGAATAAAAAAAAAAAAACTAATCTAATTATTTGAAAGCGTGCTGCTGTAGAAAATATGAACATATTCACAAATTGTTTTTCTTTGTTTTCCTTTGCATTTCTTTGCTTTGCTGCACTTTGGTTGCCATTAAATAATTTTTCATTTCTTTGTTTGTCAAAATATGGTGGTGTCCAAACTTACAGTGAATAATAAAAATGATAAATAAAACAGATTTTTTTTTGCCAAAATATATGTATACATAATGTCATCAAAAAACACAAAAAAAAAATTTAAAAAAAATTTTAAAATTGTAAAATTAGCTTTTAAGAGTGTTAAAAAGTTGCGAAAAATTTCCACACAATTCAAGACAATTCAATTCATTCGTAGTCAAATCAATCCCCAGCGGGGTAAGAAGCGCGGTAAGAATTTACTTAAATCAAGTACATACGTTGCGCTTGTTACAAGTACGAATTATTCAAGCGCTAAATATTGAATTTTCGAAATATTCGATCACGATTTCAGATTGGTTTCAGTAATCCGAAATCGGGATTTCGATTCATACTTAAAACAAGCACGCCGTACTTTAGTAAAGAAGATCCGCACTTACTGTATTTTTAACATCCATTGGGATTGTGGTGTGATTATGCACCGACTTCCATATTTTTGAAGCCTACTTAATCCCATCTACTTCCTCCTTAATTCAATAATAACACTGTGCTGTGTTGAAAAGCCGACAGACGGGGCACCCAGTGAGTAAACCTAATTCGGGCGCGCTAAATTCAGTGGTGCTAACAGTTCTGTTTAGGTTAGCTCTTGTTTTTGAGATATACCGTTATTTAAAAAATGAAATAGGTAGGACAACATACATACATATATGCCCTTGACTCAAAGACGGTTTAAAATATTTGAAAAAAAAGAAAACGAAACTCGGCAACAAAATTACCTTTCAACAACTGTAAAAATCTTATTAATCGGCTTAGTAGAGTAGAAAATGAAATGTTTTGCAAAAGTTCGACATTTATTGTGCTTCAAAACAGCAATAAAAATTTCAAAAATAAAGTTATACTGATGACTTTCCATACACTCATAACAAATAAAGTTTCAAACAAAACAAGCCATAAATGACTAAAATCGGTGCACAGCTTTGGAATTTATTCGCAAAAAATAAAAAACGAAGCCTCAAAAATGAAGAAAAAAATTGTTTATTAAATGAAAGTAGTAAGGAAGAAACATTTTGTTTGCTTATCAAAACAAAGCAATTTCAACTGACTGAAGTAAAAAACAACTTACATATCGATATCCAAAGGGCACAGGTAATTTTGTTGCCGAATTTCGGTGCTTTTTTTTCAATATTTTAAACAGTTTTTGAGTTAAGCGAATATACATACTTATGTTGTCCTACCTCCTCCATTTTGAAAATAACGGTATATCTCAAAGACAAAAGCCAACCTAAAAACGGCTAGCACCACTGAATTTAGCTCACCCGAATTATGTTGACCCCCCTAAGTGCCCGGTCGGTCGGTCGGTCGGTTATTTCAACTGCACAGTGTTATTGGACCAAACAACAGTCTTCTGAGATGACAAAAAATCATTCATAAGAAAGAGACTGCAAAAAGATAATTGCTTTTGGTTAATGTTAGTTAAGTATATAAATAGAAAGTAAAATTGCGTGAGCTTTGGTTGCCCAGTGGTTAAAATGGCTGTGCCAAAATTGTGAAGGTGTTTGCAACCCAGAAACAGCCGGTTGTCCATCTAGCCAACATTTTACTTTTCTTTACTCAATTGATATTGATTAAAAAGTGACTTAATATAAATGTATTGCAATATCATAGTTCAATGAAATTAAAATTTCAGTAAAATGTTACAAAATTTTTTCAGACCAATTTTTTTGACAAACTTAAAAGGCCGTAATCACAATATCAATAACTGTATAAGCCAAGAGGCTGCAACTAGAGTAAAGTTTTACGATAATATACCATAATTAAATTAAACACATTAATCTTACTTTGTAATGTGAGCTCTGTTTCTCTCCAATAATGAATTTTAGTTTTTTATACCCTTCACAAAAGTGTGTAAGGGTATATTCATATAAGTTTGTGATTCCGTGCATTGAAATAAGCTGTAAACCACTGTATCTCGGCTATCCGTGCACCGAACTTACTGAATTTCAATAGCAGACCCACTACCGGGATCTAACACATTCTAGCGAAATAATGAGGTTTCTATCTCAAACCGTTTTCTCAGAGACGGTATTTCAACGACTACAGACGGACATCGCTTAATCGTAATCTCTATTGATTCCGATCCAGAATATATATACTTTATGGGGTCTTAGATGGTTATTTCAATGCGTTGCACACGGAATCAGAAACTTATATGTATATCCAAAAAACCGGGTTTTTAGGTAAATTAAACCATAACTTTTTTTAAATATAATTATAATTAATAAAACTTAACACAGTTTTATTTCTTTCCTTTTGGTAAAACTTATAAAAGTTATTAACATTTTGCACCATAGAGTTGATGTCACGGCAGTCTTCACATTGATGACGCTCAATTTATGCCGAAATTCTCTATTGACTTTTGTCATCAGGTTGATATCAAGTTTTACATCTGTGATGTAGTTTGGCATAATATTGATGTTAACATTTTTATGATACGCTGTCATCAGTGTGAAAATACATTTTTCTATGAGTGTATAAGCCAAATAAAACAACTTTTGGCACCAAAAATCAATCAGAATGGTACATACATATATCATTGTGAAGGGTATTTAAGATTCGGCCCAGCCGAGTATAGCACTCTTGCTTGTTATTAAATTGAAAAGAAAAAGAAAGTAAGCAGAAGGGTGAAAGGTATAGAAAACAAGTACTGAACTATATCATTCATTACGTTGGAGAAATCATTAACTAGAATTCATTCACGCATGATAACTTTAGTTTGCTCCTAATCAGTTTTTCTGATGCTCGAAATGCTGTGTGTCACTAGCAGTGATCCGTGTCGGCAATAATGGTACGTTTTCTGTCAATGAGTGCGGAACCCTAAAAAAGAGAATGAAATTTTAAAATATTTGTATAGAAGGTTTCGTACCGTACGCATTTTATGAAAGCATTTTATTTCATAAATTTTCAAGCTAAAACTGCAGGGATCTATCTTCTCCAGGGATCTATTAATCTGTTTCACTTTATTTACACTAGTCTCGCTCAATTGCTTCTATAGTGACCAGGGCGTATATTAGTTGGTCTCTCAAAGTTCAAAGTCTGTCTACGCATTTTTGGCCATCACTGTACACATTTGTAAACAAATATTTTCCCTTTATGATGTTCATTTTAGTAACATACATACACACATATGTTCAAGTTCAATACATACATGTTTATACACTGAAAAAAATAAAGTTTTATATAATCATTCAAATGAAAAAATTTATAAGTACAACTACGAATATTTGCTTTTGAAATCTGTTTAGAGTGGCTTCAATCCCATGAACAAGTTTTTGACACGCAATACGAAGTAAATTTAGCACAAGTTTTTTTACTTTGCTCTTTATGTTGTATGTTTATGGCAACAATTTATAAATGTTCATAAGAATGTTTTTAATTTTATTTGCTGCTTAATGTGCTGAAACGCACAACAGCCATTTAAGTATATGAAATTTATTTTTTGGCTGCACATCCCTTAGAAATATTTTGTGTTTGTTTTTCTTTTTCTTATTTTTACTTTCGATATTATTACACACAGATTGGTAGGTACATAGCAGGTAACAAATAAAAAAAAAAAACAAAGAAAAAGAACTAAAGTTCAATGACAACAACAAAGTCGTTCTAATGTACCAGCGAGCTGCAACGTCGACTTTTAAATTACAAAACGTGCCACAATTGCGAAAAAAAGTAAATTTAAAATCCGTAGTTTTCCTTGAAATTTATAGACACCTTGTTTGTGGCAAACTTTTAATGTTAAATTAGAATGTAACTAAAAAAATAAGAACGTTTTACGTTTTTAATGTAAGGAAAGAAGGCAATCAGGGCTGATCATTATAACAGTTGCTCGTTGTTCACGAACAATATAATGTCAAAAAAAGAATTCATACAAGGTGAACTTGGTGGTACAAGTGTTTATTTTTTGCTTCTTGCATCAAATAGCTTTTACATGTCAAATTTTTTTCTTCTTGTTTACAAAAAAGTTGGTGCCATTTTATTCTAAAGATTTTTGGTGGTAGAAAAATTTTGTGATAAAAACTTTTTTATTTTCATAGTGCTTACAGTACAAGTATAACTTTTAGCAAATATTCATATTTTGACAACTGAACTCATTTTAGACTAACAAAAGCCTGTGTTCATTTGTGTGTTTTGTGCGATGAATTCTAATGCATCTACCTGATAATCAATCTGCCTTGGTTGTCATTAAAGAAAAAGTTAAAGTAAGGAAATAAAATTTTAGTTAAAAGAAATACAATGAATTTGAACTGGCTTTAGCTTAATATTTGATTAATAGTGTATTTATGAACATCCTTGCACATGGGGCTCAATGACAAATCTGGCCATCTTGATTAGATTTCGTATAAAAAATGAATCTACTGTCAGGTTTTTTTTTATTAAAGTATAGACAAACACTACTAAATTGTTGTTGTGTAAATCAAACGCTTCATAAGACGGATCAGCTGTATCTGACAAGCCAAAGCAAATACATACAGAAATAAGTACAAAATAGCAACTGAAAGTGCGGAAATACATAGTTTTTGTGGTATTTTAATATTAAAAATTATTTTTTTAGACATTTAATAAGTACTTTGACGCACTGAGCACTGGTATTCCTCTGGCAAACTCAGGATTTTCTTCCATCCAGCGAACAAGTGAACGGTTTAGGAAAACAACATGCATACATATGATAATTGCTTAATATATTTACTAAATAAAATAAATCTGAGAAATATGTGGGCTTTCTAGTTTTATTTCCCAATTTTTCAACAAATAAAAATAAAATTTTTCCTAAAAAAAACTCCCACTCGATTAGCAAAACAGCAAGTGATTGATTTTGACGTCTGTGCTCGCAGTGCTGCCGACATGATCGATATAGAGGAATCGGATTTTGTATGAAAACATTTACGTCTTTTCGACTTGTCGATCGAATCATCGTTCGAATAAGAGAACGTCAGAGAGGAACCCAAAACAATTTTCTTTCGCTTAGAAAGCGAACAACCGCATGACTTCGACATTGAGGAACAGACAGTTAAACGTGGTGTACAATCCTGATGAGTGAGCTTTACTTCCTCTGCTCGCGGCAGTGATTTGACAAGAGAAATGGATTTACATATACTCGGTGTTCCTTTAACTAAAAAGAAGGATGAATTAAATGATTTTTTGTTTGTTTACACATTCAATTGCATGTTTACATAACAGTTTGTAAATCCATTATTGTACATTTAAGACAATTTATTTTGGCTTAAAGTCCTCAACAGTCATTTAAGCACAAGAAATTTATTTTGTGACTACAAACAATTTTGAAAGTTTTTTTTCGCTTTTTCTTTAGTTTTCTTTTAAATTTTCTTACCAATAAATTGGTTGTAGGTAATAAATCATCAAAAAAAAAAAAACACAAACACAGAAGGTGAGAGAGTGAGTGATAGTTTAGTAAAATGAGCACTGATAAATGAATTTGCTTGTATTTTCCCACCACTACTGTGGATATGCTCGTACAAATGTATTTTTAGTATCTGGTATTAACTAGAGAAAATGTTTTTGATCATCATAAATTAAAGATAATTTTGTCGGTTTTATGGATGGAGAAGAGAAGAAATACATACATACGTATATACATACATACATATCTACCATATCTTTCTTACTATGCGTAGGCTCTACTACTGATTACGACAATATTAATTTTTTTCTAACAGGAATGTATGTAGTTGGCCTGTGTGTGCAACTTTAAAAGAAATTTTGTATGAACAAGACCACCTACATACATACATACATTGGCTGGAAATGTACTGTTTTGTTTTCATCCAGCCGATCAATCTACGATTTGAATATTGTTTTCGCAAAAACAGACCTACTCAAAGAAGATCAAACTTGAACTCTAACCAATTAAGCGTTTATTGATCATTTTGTTTTCTAACATAATTTGTTCACCTTGATCTACTTGCAACAAGAATTTGAAATACATTTTCAAATGTTTAATTTTTTATATTTGAGCAACTGCAAATAAATGACACCCAGTCATGCTCATTGAAAAAGAACACGATTTGTTTATGAAGGGTGTTTTTTTTCCGATGTATAGAACTTTAAGTTGGCATTACTGTTCAAGATGGCTACCGATTTAACAGCTGTCAAGTGATTTATTCTCTGTTTGGTTTGGCAATTCATCATGAATAGACTCACGCCTGAACAACGATTGCAAATAGTGCAATTTTAGTGCAAAACGAGATTGCCGTTGTTCCCGATTTTCACAAGCGAATTTTGTTTAGCGATGAAGCGCACTTCTGGTTGAATGGCTCCGTCAACAAACAAACCTGCCGCATTTGGAGTGAAGCTAAGCCTCAAGTATATGTCGAAACAACGTTACATCCAGAAAAATTGACTGTTTCATGCGCTTTATGGGCTGGTGGAGTCATTGGTCTGGACTTCTTCAAAAACGATGATGGCCACAATTTTACAGTCAATGGTGATCGGTATAGAGCCATGATTACAAACTTCTTCATTCCAGAATTGAATAACCATGAAGTCCAGGAGATGCGGTTTCAACAAGACGGCGCAACATGTCACACAGCTCTTGCCACAATCGATTTATTGAAAGACACGTTTGGTGACCACCTAATTTCACGTTTTGGACTTGTGAGTTGGCTTCCAAGATCTTGTGATTTAACACCGCTAGACTACTTTCTGCGGGGCTATGTAAAGTCATTGGTCTATGCGGATAAGCCACAAACGCTTGACCACTTGGAAGACAACATTCGCCCTGTTATTGCCGATATACGGCCACAAATGTTGGAAAAAGCCATCGAAAATTGGACGTCCAAAGCCATGGCGGTCATATGCCAGAAATCATATGTAAAATGTAATGCCACAAGATTATCTTTCGGATAAATAAAATTCATTCATGTCAATCGAATAAGCCATCGTTGTTTTATTGCAACTTAAAGTTCTATACATCGAAAAAAAACACCCTTTACTAGATAATTATAGAGAATAAAAGGAGAGAGAATAGTATTCCTGCCTCTTTTCTTTTAATAAAATATGAAGTGTACGCACATTGAGAGAGTTTTGGTTCATAATTTTAATGGAACGGTTTCATATTTAATTTTTTGTTCATTAATACAATGCAATTGTTCATTCTAGTAAAAAAAAAATATATATATATATATATATATATATATATATATATATATATATATATATATATATATATATATATATATATATATATATATATATATATATATATATATATATATATATATATATATATATATATATATATATATATATATATATATACATATATATAACGAATTGATTTCATTAAATTGCTTCGTTGCGTTTTATATTTTTGTTAAATCTTTCATCGGACTTAATATTGAAAAAGGGAAAGGATGCTCCAACCCAGGCAAAATATGTTAATTATAAATAAAAAAAAAAATCTCAAAAAATTATGTTAAAATTTTCTATTCTGAATTGTTAATAATTTTTTTACTTCCTCAAAATTGAGAAGTAGTTTTTGTGATAAATTTGGAGTGATCAATATTTTTAAAGAAGACAAAAAAAGTAAAGTTGAGTACTCGTCACTCATCAGCACCCAAATTCGCTTGGGTTCGATTGATAACTTCAAATTTATCACAAAAAATCTTTCTCAATATTGAAGAATTAAAAATCGAACTCAAGCCCGATAAAATTATGAAAATATAATAAATATATCAAAACAATGTTCTCATTACAAAATACATAAATAAATTTTACTTCCTACCTGTTCCTCAATGTAGAAGTCATGCGATTGTTAGCTTTCCAAACGAAAGAAAATTGTTTTGGGTTCCTCTATGACGTTCTCTTATTCGAACGATGACTCAATCGACAAGTCGAAAAGACGTAAGTGTTTTCATACAAAGTCCGATTCCTCCATATCGATCATATCGCCAGCACTGCGATCACAACCGTCAAAATCCATCACTTGCTGTTTTGCTATCGAGAGGGTTTTTTTTATAGAAACAATTTTATATTTATTTGTTAAAAACCTGGGAAATAAAACTAGAAAATACACATATTTTTTATTTCTATTTTATTTAATAACACCCGTATTCATAAAAACTATTGCAGGTTTATTACACGTTTATTTGACAAATATTCCGTAGAAATACGTCAAATAAAAGTTTAATAATTTTACAATGATGATTATGAATGTGGCCTTAAATATGATAAACAATTATCGACTGTATTTATGTAGTTTTTCCTAAACAGTTCACTTGTTCGCTGGATGGAAGAAAATCCTGAGTTTGCCAAAGGAATACCAGTGATCAGTGCGTCAAAGTACTTATTAAATGTCTAAAAAAATAATTTTTAATTTTAAAATACCACAAAAACTCTTGCCGAACTTTCAAGATGTTTGCTTTTTTATTTTGTACTTATTTATGTATGTATTTGCTTTGGCTTGTCAGTTACAGCTGACCAATTTTAAGAAGGGTTGTATTTACACAATAACAATTTAGTAGTTTTATTCAATACTGCAATAAAAAATCAGCAAAAACTTTAATATGCCGATGTGATATGTGTGTAAAGTAAATGAAAACGTAAGGCCATGCGAACGCAAGCTGTCGATACAGAATAGTCCAAATTGATTCGAAATCGTGCGACTACATTTCGATCGCTTACATTTTCTTGCGACATCGAGGAACAGGCAATAATACTACGTAAATGTGCAACAATGCCTTTATGTTTTATTTGCTTGGGAATTTGATAGGCTTTCCGTTCAATTTGGACAGAAGGTTACGCATATTATAGTTAGGGCTTTAGCTGACGTACTTTCTTACATACATATCTATTAGTTAGTTATTTAAAAATGGTTCATCATAAAAATTATCTGTTCGGACATGAATCAATACGATATCAATAACATTTTAGTTTGCGCAGCTTTTTCTACGGTTTTATTACTTTTCTGTTATTTGAAGTCTATAATGCGGTTAGATCAGTTATTAAGAAAAATTATTTTTAACGTAGTAATCATTTCTATACGTTTTGTAGTTAAGCAAAATTAACCACAAGCTATTTGCACAGTAATTAACTCATTGTTCCCATACGTCAATTTCGATATCGTAAAATTTTATTTTTAGTGGTGACAAATGGTGAACGTACAATTAATTGGCAGCACTGTTGGCGCAAAATTATGTCGCATACTGAAACTTAAACTACAACACAAAATGTCGATCAGATATCATGTTTACTTGGTCATCGCAGCAATTAGGTCGAGAGCGACAGTAAACAATTTAAGTATAAAGTTAATTTTAAATTACATCATTATTTTTCAATTGTTAATTAGTTTTGCTGGGCTTTAGTTCGATTTACCTTCCTCAGAGTTGAGCAAGATTTTCTTGTGCAGTGAACAACATTTTAGAGTAGGCAAGGAAAGTAAAATTGAAGATCTACATCAAGTTGAAGCCCCCAAATTTCTTCGAACCCTGGTCATAACTAATTACACACTGGTTTTAAGCAGCATTGCCATCATTCTACTGTATGATTTCTTCATTACTGACTGTCTATATGTAATAATATTGATCAATCTTTTTCAATTTTGAGGAAGTAAAATTCAACTCAGCTCCGACAAAACTAATTAACAGCTGTGAATTTAATAAAGTTAAAATTAATTACTAAAAATCGACGGTCCCATCTTGCCATGGTATGTACTCCAGCCAGTAAGTTTTCAACTTTACTGTTCTTGTGGATGGTTTTCCACGGCTGGTCTTAAAAAATTTTCCAACATTGTCTGATATCTGACACCATTGACGGAAACGGTGACCCCGTGTAATTTCAAAAAAAAAAAAAAAAAAAAAAGGACCAATTAACCTTTCCAACGAAACACCACACCGAACTTTACACGTAGGTGGGTGTAATTCTCGCTGTTGAACTACTCTCGGATTTTCCATAGCCCTGCTTTTTGCTGGAAAAACTGCATAATCAAGTCGTTGCTGGTAATCTGTCGGTCTCAATTCTTGGACAAGCTGAATCTTGTATGGAAACATTCCTATTGTATGCAGCTCGTTCTCTGTAGCGACGCTCGTAAAAGGCCAAGTTGTTTCGAACATCTCCTGGTTGATATTTCTCCATTTTCCCGAATATTCCTCTGTACCAGTTCAATATTGCCATCATGGGTCCGATTATTGATTCCGTTCCGCGACTGCGGAAAACATTTTTTACGAGAAAACAAAATTTAAAATTATTCATTCCGTTGCTGCGGTATCATCTCTACATTGCAGTATTGCCGTATTATTGATTCCGCAATGTAGATATTTTTGCTAGTTTTGCTTACGCTCAATTACTATAACGAAAAGCTAAAATGTAGGTTTTTTTTTTTACAAAAATTGTTTTATATTTTTTCTTTTTGACAAAAAATAAAAGACAAAAATGCACAAAGTGCAAATGGGAGCAATGGTGGACTTAAAAAAATTGCGGTGGTTCTACCCAGCACTATCCAGCAGGCATAAACAAATTTTTGGGAAGACTTGGCGCTGACATTAAATGCTGACCACCAAACAAAAATGCCGGTGTTTGGAGAAAGGTATCGCCACACTGTTTCTTAAATATTGTTAATCGGGTCTTAACTTGCAGTTTCATTACAGTACGTATGGAGAGATTATAAGAGGGGCATAAAAAGGATGTTTTAAACGAACATTTATTTGGAAGCTGCAAAAATACGCATACATTTTCTTTTGCTAGGAGACCTACATTTCTTTATTTTTACTTACTCTCTATCGTTCATCTGCAATACGTCTTCAAATTTACATATAGAGCACAACTCTTCTTTCTAACAGGGTATCCAAGGAATTGCTTTCATTACTGTCCTTAAAAAGCAATCTGCATATGTATATTAATTCAGGTCCAAAAACATAGACCTTTTTAACAAGGTTTTCTGTCTTTTTCAGCTGTCTATATGCCGACGACATTTCGTTGGTGCTAATCAACTCATCAGTAGACTTGAAAAATTCTTAAAAGTTTGTTTGAAACTTAACTACGTATTCCATAATTCTCGACATTTCTATGGGCTCTTAAAGCAAACAAAATAATTAAGTTGATAGTATCTGTATTTATTAAACTATACATATATTTCTCTAATAATAAATGAATTAACATCCACGTCCATGATACAACTAACAAGGTAGCCTTATCAGCTAAACCGTTAATCATCTGACTACTTTAGGTTGTCAAAAGATGCAGAGATGAGAGGCAGCCAAAAGGAGCAAATCAATGTAACCTCTGTTCATATCTCTTTTATAAATGTAGAAGCGGTGACTTTTTGACAGTTTACAGAAGTTGTACAAAAACAAAATGCATGTTATTTTTATTGAAGTTGTTCTTATTGTAGGGAAAAGGTTACCTTGTTAATTGTATCATGTCCACGTCTAAAATCGTTTCTGAAATGTATTTTTCTACCAACAGCAGCTGCAAAACTAAACTTGAAATTATTAAAACGGAGACTTTAAATTTACTTGACGGAAAACATACACCGCCGGAATAAATACTTGCAATATTCATGTGGATCCGTTCAATTTTTTGTTCGTGCGGAATCAATAGTACTACCCTATATGCGTAAAGTGTTGCCCACACCTAACCTAAAAACACTAATAGCGTTTTCTTTGTACATGTATGCAACATCTCGCTGTTAATCGTGTTCTTTTCCAAACAATGTGGTTAGTGTATGACGTAACATGGGGTATCATGTCCCTTTCTAAATATGCTAAATATGCACATAAAACTAGCAAATCATGTGGCAAGTCTACAGATAAAACGATATGAGTAAATACGATCCTAAAATCGATACCCATCTCTCGTTACCATTGTTGGCTTTCTTGTAAACTCTATACCACAAGAATTTCTGGTTTTTGTCAAAAAGGAAAGGCTTGTTGAGATCGCTACCTTTCTAATGATCAAATGTGAATCACGTACTCACGTCAAATGTGAGTGGCCGACTGACAAAAACAAGGTTGTGGTTTCGAGAATATCTAATAACATATGAGAATATCTAATAACAATTATAATATCTAATAACAATTATAATAAAGTTTACTTAAAAAAACGATAGAGATATTTTATTATCTCTTGTACTAATTTACTAGTTGTTTATTAGGAGCTGTGATTGAGAAATGGAGCCAAATTGAAATTTTGAAAATTTGTTTTGCCTTATTTAATTCTTTAATGTGGGACTTGTTTTTTGTCCGCATGTGAATCTTAAAAATGTTAAATTATTAAAATTTTTTTATGGCCCCCCTTTTGAGCTTTCAATTTTTTTTCCTCAAAATTGAGAAAGATTTTCTGTGACAAAATTCAAGTGATCAACATTTTTTAAAGAAGACAAGAAAAATAAAGTTGAAAACTTACTGGCTGTTTCGCTACCACCATGTTGTGAAATTACATCAGTAAGATTAAATATAGACAATCAGTTAGGAAGAGCCCAGGTGGTAGGATGTCCATGTGCTGCTGCCTAGAAGCAGTGCACAATTAGTCATAGGCCTGGGTTCGAAGCAAATTTGGATGCTGATGAACGACGTGGTGGGGTTGAAACAGCCATGTTATGTACTCCAGCTAGTAATACCCATATTCATAAAAACTATTGAAGGTTTATTACACGATTATTTCACAAATATTCCGTAGAAATACATCAAATAAGAACTTAATATACTTATAATAATTATTATGAATATGGCCTTAAGTCTTCAACTTTATAAAATTATTAACAATTGTATATCATATAGTTCACTATAAAACTAAATTAATAAAAACAATTTTATGTTGGCTTATTAAAAACCAAAGTAAAATTGAAGCACTTAGACGAGTCGTGTAAACAGTGCGATTCATAAATATGATTGAGAGAACGAAGCGGGTGATTCAACTCGCAATGGAAACATATTATAAAATGAAATCATTAAATGAATTAGATTCAATTATTTAAATCATAAAATATCATTAAAAATAATTTAGGTACTTGCATCGTAACAACATTATTGAATGTTTTTCAAAATTTCCGGGATTTTCCTTGAAAATACTAATTATTATCTCAACTAAAATATTTTTTAGCAAAGTTTTTATTAAACTAAACATCTTTTTTACTATTTTTTTCAGCTTTCGAACGAGATTTCAAAATCGTTTCTTTTATCTTCTTGCCTTTGATTGAAACAACCATAAAATGTCAACAGCTGAAGCCAGACGGGCTTCTTTTGCACGACGTGCTGAGAGTCTGGTGGAGAGGGTGAGAATAATGAATACCATCTACGAGGTATCCAATGACCAAGTGTTAAACTTTTTTATTCCTTGTTTTGAGTTTGAGTTTAATCAAAATTGTTGCTAAATCCTTTTTTCATTAAAGCTTTTTATAGGTCACGACTAGAAAAAATTCCCCAAAAATCATGTCACACCAGAATGGCTTCTCTACCTGCAATTTTAATGATAAAGGCTGAGTTACTAAAAAACGAATCGTTCACCGTTACACTTTTATTATTATTAGCTTTCAGAAGGCACATTAATTTTTGGCGTCATCGATTATATTTTCAATTGAATTTAGTTAATATTTTTCTTGTCCATTATTTTTCGAGGGTTTTTGTTTAAGTACTGCCAAAGTTCAACTTTTGCTGTGTAAAACTCGATTCCCATCAGGTGTAGTAAACACCACAAAAGTATCTTTTTAATAACACTGCAGTTACACGATCAAGTTTTGCTATCAAGTTTCAAGTATCACATACTGCTTGTCAAAATTCAATAAAATTGATGGCTGTAACGTAGGCTGCACGCAATTTCATAACAATTCGTTCGTTCAAGATGCCGTCAAGAAGAAAATTAAAAATAGCTGCTTCATTAAAAGTACTATCAGAAATAAAGAAAATAAAAGAAGAAGAAAAAAAAACCAGAGGGCAGAAAGGAAATACTGGGTGAAGCCCTTATTAGTAAGAAGGTTGATAAATATTGAAAAATTATAATGAATGTAGATATGCTCTATAAATCGCAGCACATCATTATATTTGTTGGTTTTGCACGTAAACATTTTTATTTATATTTTTAAACTTGAATCTGTTTAATTTTTATCACTTTTAATTGCAACTTTCAAACAAAACAAAAAAATATTTGCAGACAGAACGAAATAAATTGTTGTAAGCTGTTTTCTTGATTGCAACTTGATGCTCTCTATGGAAAGCAAAAATTGTCATCAAGTTTGCATCAATTTTCAAAATTGTGAGTGTATTAGTAAAAAAGTGTGAATGTATTAAAACGTGAAAGGCAAAACTTGATCGTGTAACCACCAAGTAAGTGGCAGCAATATTTGTTTATGCGTGATATTTGCCAGCGTAGACAAGGTATTATTGTAATCGATAAATATTCGATAAAACATTTTTGTTAACGACAAATTTTCAATATAATATCGTTGTTATCAATGATTTTCCACATGATATAACTAATAAGGCAGCCTCATCAGCTGATCAGGTAATCATCTGACTTCGTAAAACTGTCAAGAGAATACACAGATGAAAGGCAGCCAAAAGAAGATAGCAAATCAGCGTAAGCTTCGTTCATCTCTCTTCTGTAAATGTAGCAGTGGTGTCCATTTGACAGTTTACAGAAGTTGAACAAAAACAGAATTATTTTAATTGAAGTTGTTCTTATTGTAGGGAAAAGGAAGGTTACCTTATTAGTTGTATTATGACTTTCAATACATTTAATATTTCGTTATTTTGACCCCTTATTTTCCTTATATTTTATATATTTATTTTAGCTTAAGGTCTTTTGTAATTTGGGTATTTATTTTTGTCAATATTTCGCTCTCCTTCGGATAGCTTCTTCAGGATTGTCCTGAAGAAGCTATCCGAAGGAGAGCGAAATATTGACAAAAATAAATACTCAAATTACAAAAGACCTTAAGCTCAAATAAATATATAAAATATAAAGACTTTCAATACATTTACATTTTTTGTCGATAAGTTTGCTGTAGAAGTTCATTTTTGTCGATAAAGTTTTATGCACACCTTTTATTGTTTGTAAAGTTTCCGCAAAAAATTACAATCTATAAAACTTTCACACTGGAATCAAATTAAGACATAAGTACTCTTTTTTGGAAATCTTATCAATTATGCAAACGTTTACAAAAGCTTTAAGATTTACTTAAAAACTATTTTGAAGTCGAACTGCATACTTAATCGCTTAAGTTAAGATTCTATCATAAAAAATGTTGTCTGCGATATATTTAAGCCAACACTTTTGGGTTCCACATAAAAACTATTCGACCGATATATCGTCGAAGGTGACACTTTTCAGTATTTGTAGTTTTATAGACAGCACAAACGCGATTCTTGACTGAAAGAGAACACAAAACCTAATAACAGCTCTCGACATCGCGCTATTTATGTTGCGATATTCGGCATTGAACAATAACAACTCTGATTTGGCATGATGCCTTTCGTTAGCGAGTCAGTGATCGAGTGTTAAAGTGCGGTCCACATCTGATATGAAACGCCATCTAGTGGCGTTGTCTCTTCACACAAAATCGCTTGGTGGAAAGGAAATGTTGTTGGCTCTTTAAATTTTGACAATTATCTACCCTTTTTTTTTTAAAACAGAAAATAAAAATACATTTATATTATATGATTCTTAACTGGCTCAAGTTCAACTCTTAGTTTAGTTAATTTAGAAGCTCAAGACTTTTTACCACTTTTTTGTACATTAACACCACTGTGCGAAATATAAAATTATTATAGTCGAACTTCCTTATAGTGAACTTCTATACAATGAAGTTCTTCTTATTGTGAACTAAAATCAAGTACACAACTTTTTCGTTCCACTTTCAATGTATTTTGATCTCCGTACAATGAAAAAATTTTTGGAAACAAAAATACATTTTAAGTGTGTTTTTGTCTCCATATGGTGAACTATTTTGAGCAGTTTTATTTTACACTTGTTAGCAACACTATTTATAAAGAAAATAAGTTATTTGTAATTAACAGAGTTGAAGAAGGAACATCAAAGAAAAAAGATATAGTTTGGAACTCTTGCCAGTACTTTATCAAACATTAAAAAAAAACAAGTCAGTTATTCACTTATTAAGCGCAAGAGACTTCTTACTTGTCTTTTCGAAGACATTGGCGAAGCAATGATCAACTGGGTAACGGCCGCTCATTCTCTTAGAACGTATCTGGAGTATTATTCCCGTATCTGGAGTATTATTTTATAAAGAAAAATGTAGTTCAAACAAAAATACCTGCTCATTTTAAATAAATAAAAAATTAAAAATAAATATTTCTGTTTCTATATAGTGAAATAATTTTCTGTCCCCGTGGACATTCACTATAGGGAAGTTCGACTGTATTAAATGATTTTATGTGTGATTGTTGGTTGATTCAGTCCAATAGCTATTGAGCAAATTATAGGGTACAGCCCTTTCTTTTGTATTTATAGCGGCAGATCTGACGAGCCAGAGTCACTTAAAGAAATAATTTATGTACCTTGGAGGCCAGTACTACAAGCATACAAATTGGATAGGAAAGCTTAGACCACATACATAAACACAGGTTTAGTTTGCAATTATTCCTGCACTATTTATTATAGACACTGTTTTTTAATTGTTAATTACTTTGTCGGGCTTGAATTCGCTTTCTGCTGCCTCAGAGTGCAGAAAGGTTTTATTTTTGGGATAAATATAACAGCAACAAACACAAAAATCAATTGCAAGTCGATTGGATATAGACGAAGGAATACAAAGTAGATTGCAATCAACAGAAAAACACAGTGAGAAATTGGAAAGTTTATCAATAAGACTAAATGCAACCTGTCAGCAATGAAGAGCTCAGGTAGTCGGATGGCTAAGCCCTGCTGCTTATAAGCAGTATGCAATTAGTCATAGGCCTGGATTCGAAGCGATTTGGGTGTGAATGAAACAGCCCTGACATGTTCCCCAGCCAGTAAGCATTCCACTTTACTTGTCTTGTCTTCTTCAAAAATGTTGATCGCCATAAAAAAACTGAGGAAGTAAAATCGAACTCAAGCCTCATAAAATAATTAAGAATTGTACATCTTATAGTTCGGCTATGAAGTTAAATTAATGAAGCTCTTTTCTTTGTACTTGTTTTCACAGAATAATAGCCTCTAGCTACGCTTATATTGTCACGTAAAAATTTGACCATTTCATATGACACTAAATAGCGAAAATACATTTGCATCATATGATTCTTGTGTCATAAATAATGAGGACCACAAATATGTTTTGTTTCGCTACAATTTTTTAAAATTTATTTTCCACTCAATTGTAAAGAGGTGAAGTTTAGTTCAAGCAGGTCAAAAATTTATTGCTCTTTTATTAATATTTATTAGCAGCATTTGCTATTGCTATTGGCGTTTTGTTTTGTTTTATGTTGCTGTGTGTATGGGCAATTGTAATTAAAATTAATAGCAACGAAGTGGGTGTGTGGATCTTTTTTGTTTTTCTTTTTTTTTTTGTCTATGGTGGCAAGTTTTTAAGCGGGTAAACATTTTTTCCTTCATTTGCTACACATGTAAATATTTAATATACTATGTACTACATATACAAAAGCAAACAATTCAAGTGACTAATGAAAATAGTCTAATGAAAAGGAAAAATTGTAGATGGCTTGTAAATTGCAGTCTGTAGTTTAAAAACTATTAAGCTAGGTATAGACGATTGTAAGATCTTACAATATTGTCAGAAATTGTATAGAATATGTTTAACCAATCGTGAGAACTTACAATTTCTTCCTGACCATATTGTAAGCAAAAGCATTGGCAGGCCACCCACCTAACAATTAATTGTCAGTTAACTGTCAATCGTCTGAACACTTTGTCGTCATCAGTGCTAGTACATTGTCAGGCATTGGCATATTGTAAGATGCATAAATTCTCAACACCTTACAATGGCGTCGTTGTCAGAGTAATGACAAAGAATATTAAAGAAAAATGTGTGTGTGTACGAAAGGGAGGGAAGAACTCCTGTCGGACATTCGAGTAGTCGACTACTAAAATAATTAACTTACGTTTGTGGAGCAAAAAAAAATTAAGTAGACGGAATCAATTAAGCAAAACATTTGTTCTTGTTTTTCGCAATGAGGTCCAAAGCACAGACATAACCAGATATCCCAAAAATGACTTTTGTCAAATAGCTATATCATTTGTTTGGGGACGCGCCAGCGGTGAGCAGTGCAGAAAATCGTGGCAACATGAGTGTGTGAGAACAACTAGTGTATACAAAAACAAACATAAACAATGAAAAAATGTTGTTGTAAAGTGTTTGGAAAAATATTGGTTTTGTTGTAATTTTTACGAAAAAAGTAGAAAACATAAATGAAAAGCTTTGAAAACTACGTTTTAAACATATTCCATGCACAGCTAGTGATGTACTCAATGGAAATAAAATATTAAATACAAATAATTATTACTTGTGTGCTTGTAAAGCTGTTCTGTTTGTATTCGATTTGCGCTGAATTTTCCTAACCAAAAATCAAATGTAAACAAACGAGGAGTCCACAAACAGAGATAGCTATATAAAGATTTTCATGTTTTCTGTCCTTCACTAGACTCACTCGTACCGCAAATTGGTCGTTTTTGTAGTCTGGTAGAGCTGGTGACCCTTCTGGTAGTATTCTGTGGTCCAAAGTTGCGAAACAATTAAGCGGGTGACGCAATTAAACGGGTATTTTAACATAGACAGGTATACTGAATGACTTCGTGCCATGATTTTTAGTGCAATAAAGCGGGAAACTCAATTATGCGGGCCACAATTAAGCGGAAATAACTGTATTTGTATTTTGTATTTTAAATACATAACTTTCATGCATTTTATATTTTAAATACATCAGAACATGTATGTATTTTGCCCAGCATTGCATACGTCCACATACATAAGTATGCATTAGAGGTTTTCGTTTTTAGGGCAAAACATATGTATGCTTTTCGTATGACAACACCTACACTCACAGAAAAACCATTATAGCTATGATGTATTTTGACATGAATACGATGACAAAAAACATCGTTTTTGACCCCATGACACTTTTCATCACGGTGATGTCAAATTTTACATAAGGTGTTCTAATTGTTATTAGCGATAAATATAACAATTGTTACATCAATGCCATGTCATTCTGACACTGATGCCATTTATTGCAACCGTTTAGGAATACATTTAAACACAAAAATAATAAATTAAACCATAAGTTTTTTTAAATATAATTATAATTAATAAAACTTAACACAGTTTTATTTCTTTCCTTTTGATAAAACTTATAAAAGTTATTAACATTTTGCACCATAGAATTGATGTCACAGCAGTCTTCACATTGATGACACTCAATTTATGCCGAAATTCTCTATTGACGTTTGTCATCAGGTTAATATCAGGTTTTACATCTTTGATGTCATTTGGCATAATATTGATGTTAAAATTTTTATGATACGCTGTCATCAGTATGAAAATACATTTTTCTATGAGTGTACAGTACTTCATAAAAAATATGAAATTAAATATACATACTCTCCGTTTTTCACTTAAATTAGAATACACATTTTCTTTTCAGATTTTGCGAAATGTTATGATTTACATATGTACGTATGTATATGAATGTACCAGGCAGCCACATAATTACAACAAACACAACACCAAAAAGCACTTCATGTATTTTGTTGGTAGAAATACTTTAAATTTTGTCACTCATTTGTTCGTGTTTGTGCTGCGTATTTTGACAGTTTCTCAAGCTAGAAACAGTAGACAGCTGCTCTTGGTATAAAGGTATGCAGAGCACATAATTTTTCAGTTATACATATGTAAAAGTTTTTAGTGGCACTTTCATTTTATTACTTGATATTCCGTTTTATAAGTCAAAAACTATTGGAGCAATGACATTTGGCTGCAGTAAATGTTTCTAGCAAATATTTGACTTTTCTAACAGTGTAACAGTTGTTGCTGTCTTAATCAGGGGCCAAATTCTGGCACTCGTGATTGAACGATTTCGTTATAGAATGCTGTGTGTTTGTTGCTCATTTTGTTTTTGCTCTACATTGTTTTTATTATCGAGTATATTCGATCACGAATGCCAGAATCCGGCCCCAGCACTTGTATAGATGAAAGTGTGGTTTAGCCGGCAAAAAACGCTTGGCGCTCTCATTTAGTTTGGACTGACTGTAAAGCTGTACAAATTTTCATTTGTTTTAATATAAACTGATGAACGTTACAGAGTGGGTTTTCCAAATATCTGTAAAAATTGACATTTCTAGACCGTTTGTAATTTTTACCATTACACGTTGGTCTTTGGTTTCACCTGACTAATATGTATGTACAATATGTACATACAAATGCATGCGCATATATCAATTATACAGTATTTTTCGGTTAATTGCACATCAAAATTTGCACAATTTTTTGTTCAATTAACCGGGGAACCAATTAGCCGATACCCGTTTAATTGAACAATTCGTTCAATTACAAGAACCCTATTTAATTGAACAGTTTGATCAATTACAGAAATCACGCATAATTGGAACTATGTACTAATAAATTAAAAGAAATCGCATATGTGCACTTTAAGTTTTTCAAAATAATTTTTTGTTACCTTAAACGAAAAAAAATGCAAGTAACAGCAAAAAAATGTACATATATGTGTATAGTAGAGATGCCACCCAGTGTTTTTCACAAATGATGTCAAATATGTATGTGCAAAATTGCCAGATTATTTTTCAATGCAATTAACCGGGTAAAAGTAAGAGTAAATTTATTTTTGATGACATGAATTTTGAACGAATTAAGCGGGAAAATCAATTATCCGAGGAAATTCACACGGTGTTCGTATGCAATATTTTTTTTGCCCGATCATGTGGTTCAATTAACCGTAGGGTCAATTAACCGAAAAATACTGTATAACAATTTACTGCCTGTTCCTCAATGTCGAAGTCGTGTGATTGTTCACTTTCTCAGCGAAATTGTTTTGGGTTGCTCTATGACGTTCTTTTATGCGAACAATGACTTAATCGACAAGTCGAAAAGACGTACATACATAAGTGTCTTCATACAAAATCCGTTTTTTCTATATCGATCATGTCGTCAGCACTGCGAACACAAGTGTCAAAATCAAACACTTGTTGTTTTGCTATCGAGTGGAGTTTTCATAGAAAAAAATTTTATATTTATTTGTTCAAAAATAGGGAAATAAAACTAGCAAGCCCGCATATTTTTCATTTTTGTTTTATTTAGTAAATATTTTAAACAATTATCATCTCTATGTATGTAGTTTTCCTAAACAGTTCACTTGTTCGCTGGATGAAAGAAAATTATGAGTTTGTCAGAGGAATACCACTGCTCAGTGCGTCAAAGTACTTCTTAAACGTCTATGCAAAAAAAAAAAAAATACTTTTAAATATTAAAACACCACAAAAACTATTTCCGCACTTTCAGTTGCTATTTTGTACTTATTTATGTATGTATGTATTTGCTTTGGCTTGTCAGATACAGCTGACCAGTTTTAAGAAGGGTTGTATTTACACAGGAACAATTTAGTAGTTTTATTCAATACTGCAATATAAAATCAACCAAAACTTTAATATGCCGATCTGGTGTGTGTGTGTGTAAGGTAAATGAGAAAAAATTTCATGACAGGAATCCAAATTGATTCGAAATCGAGCGACTACATTTTGATCGCTTACGTTTGCTGGCGACATTGAGGAACAGTCAGTTACTTTTCATTGTAATCTTGTTAATTAAAAACGTTATGTATGGTTTTTTCAAATAATATCACAATTGAATGGAAAGCTTTCATGCCAAAAGTTTCTGTAAGTGTAGAGAAGCAAACTCCCTTTGCGTTTACGCGCTGTGTACTAATTTTGCAGTGGAAAGACTTACAGCTACACTGCACAATGCATAAAGTCTAAATGTGGCTGAAGGTCGGTAGGCATTATTGACTGCTGACGAATAAAGGAACGTCCAGAATGTTTGTTGGTATTGTTGACTCATTGAAAGATTTCGTAAGCTCTAAAAAATTGTAAACAAGTTTGTCGTCTGGTTTGTCTGTGTTTTGTTTTGCAGACTATTCAAAGTTATTTTTGTCGCAAGCGTAAACAAAATAATAGAGTAAACAAAATGAATGAATTAGATGTGACAAAACTAATTTTATAGGTACTATGTGCCGATGGCCATCATTATGACAAAGACTCGTTCCCTTAATATTCATATACATAAATAAGTGTGTCTCTATGTATGTGTATGTGTACATGTAGTCCTCGATTAAGAGCGACCAGATTCTGCGACACAACCTTTCGCATTACAAAGAAAACTTTGTTTTTACACGGTTTTTTATAAACATTTTCAACTAATTCACTTTTTCCAACCTTGATATTTATTATCGCGGTTCTGGTAGAAGTGTCACTGATAAATTAAGAAAAGTTTGTAAAATTTTTGATAAAAAATCGCTAAAAGGACGTTTCATTCGGAATTCATAGTACCAATCTCCTGAATTTTGAAATTTTCGGGAGAATTTCGTAGCTACGTGGGAATTCATGAATGATAGCATTGTTACGACGGAATTCCGTCGCAGCCGCCTTCATAATAAGCATGATAGTTTGTCAAATAAAAAAGCAAAAAAATGCTTTGTGGAGGGAAATTTTTTTTGTTTTTAAAAAAATCTAAAAAGCTTATTTTTATTTTCTGTCCTTTAAGCCCGTATGACACTACATTTTTTTGCATTGTTCAAATTTTGGAGAACAGTGCAAATATAATGTAATAGTAGAATTTAGTATGTGCAACGCGTTCACCTATATTAAGATAAATGCAAAACTGTCAACATTTTTGTTGAAGTTATCGATAAAAAATGAGATTAGTCAAAAAAATGTAAAATTTTTCAACTTAAAATTGACATTTCAAACTTGAATGTTACTGTGTCAGCGGTTTATGGACAATTTTTGCGATTTAACGCTTCCTTTTTGGAAATTTTTTATTTCCTAGCGCTTTCTTGAAATAAAAAGAATACAACACTTACAAAAAAGATGCCAGTTTTGTTTACGTTTTGTATATTTGGTTCTTTCTAGCAATTGCTGTTTCTTTCTATCAATTCTATACCAATTAATGAAAGAAAAATGAAGTATCATACGGGCTTTAGTTATTCAGTATGTCTATATGCCGCCGACATTTCATTAATGCAAAGCAACCCCCTTAGTAGACTTGGAAAAACTTACTTGAAAATTTACTTTAACTGTAATAGCAAATATTTAGTTTTATTCGACCCCTTTTTTTTTAAATATTAGTGTTTTCTTCTACACACATTCTACACATTTTCTGACAATATTGGGGTCGGCTTTAGTATAATGGTACCAATTGCCATAAAATGAAAAAGTGTGCTGCCAGATGCTTACATATTTTGCCGGTTGTCAAGAACAAATTTTGCATACCTATGAAAAAATGTATTAAATTAAATGTATTGAAATACGGGTTTGGATGCTTGAAACCATTTATGAATTTGCGATTTTATGTTCTGTGCAAAAACTTTCCTCTGGCAGCACTGTTTTACCAACATTTTCAATTTTTTTCTTAGTGAACTCCGCAACTTCAACATCGAATTATTAATAAACTAAAAGCCTCCGGCAGACTTTGACTTCTGTTTTAGGAGGTCCACGACCCCCTCTACAAACCTATAAAGCTCATTCCTTTCAAAGCCTGGCTCCTTATTCTATAGTTTCCCCCAATATTGTAAGATCTTACAATCGGCTATACCTAGCTTGAGAGTTTGAAATTGGTTCCGAACCGATGTGTAAGTCCAGCTCAAGTGATGGGAAAAATTCTCCTTCTTTATATTTATTAGTTCAGTTTATACAATGTTGCAATTTTGCGCTACTAAACTAATGTAAGACATTTGTCAGAAATGTCTGACTCAATCACTGTTGAATTTCGTTTTGTGGGCGCGCTACATTACAAGTATGTGAGTGTATGTATATGAACAATCACCATTCATACACACACCCACACACACATGTCTACATAAGCAAGCATAATTGTTCAGCTGACCTTGACAATGTGGTTTACGTTTTAGTGTGTGTATTATTATCATATTTTTTTTTTTTGCCAATTTGGTAATGTTTAGAAAAAAAAGAAAAAAATATATTATTGCTTATTGTTGATAAAAAAAAAAAAATAAAAGAAAAACCACCCTAAAGAGAAGTAAGAAGCTTGTGTGGCTTGATTAGGCAGTTAGGCCTTTCACACTCTCACACTTCCTCAGCAGGCCTGATTGAGGGCATTCTTTAACAGGCCTGCTAAAATTCTGCTGTGGTTGCGAAAGAGAGCAAATGATTTTTCATTCAGTACGGCGTTACATAAAATCACAACAAAGTGTATGTAAAAGGCCTAGTTTTCGTAAACCTACTAGAATTTGCCGCTGGTTAATAGCGCCAGCGATCAGACTTACCCTTCGTACATACACACACAAATATGTGTGTGTAGCTGAGTGTGACTGTATGTGCGTTTTGTAAATGCGTTCTGTAATTAGACAAACATGTTTGTACGTGGTGCGTAGTGTAGTGTGTAGGTATGCTTAAATTAATCTAAAATTTAGATTCTAAATTTAGAATCTAAATTTATACGCATATACAAATACACACACACAAAAACGTGTGTATGTTTAATACCTTTTTTTTACTGTACTTTATGATACGAAAAATACTGTTTCTATTTTTGATATTTTTTAATTGATTGTAATCAAGCAATTTAAATAAAAAGCACATTATTTTTAACCAACTTTTAAATAAAAGTTGTTTATTCGAGTGTATGCGTTTTGGGCATAAATCTGCTAATTGTGCACTGAAGAACGATACTGTGAAAGATTTTTTTGTCGAATACGTTTGCTCTCACCTACTAATACGGTGAATATTGGCAAAGAAAAAAACAAAAATTCTGCAATATTTTCAGATCAATCGGTTGGAGCCAAATATACCACAATCCCGCTCAAGTTACTTTTATTTCATTACTTCAATGATATACATATGCACATACATTTTACAGAAGAATTTTTACACAACAATTTTTAGTACTTAAGGCGGATAATGGAATTAATTGTCTGTTCCGCGATGTCGCAAGAAAATACAAGCGATCGAAATGTAGTCACACGATTTCGAATCAATTTGGATTCTTCTACGTGGACAGCTTGCGTTCGCATGGGCTTACGTCATGAAATTTGTTTTCATTTACTTCACAGACATACCAGTTCGGTAAGTTACTAGGGTTTTTGTTTAAGTACTGCCAAAGTTCAACTTTTGCTATGTAAAATACGATTCCCATCAGGTTTACTACACCACAAAAGTATCTTTCTAATAACACTGCAGTTACACGATCAAGTTTTGCTATCAAATTTTTTTCACATACTGCTTGTCAAAATTCAATAAAATTGATAGCTGTGACGTAGGCTGCACGCAATTTCATAACAATTCGTTCGTTCAAGATGCCGTCAAGAAGAAAATTAAAAATAGCTGCTTCATTAAAAGTACTATCAGAAATAAAGAAAATAAAAGAAGAAGAAAAAAAACCAGAGGGCAGAAAGGAAATACTGGGTGAAGCCCTTATTAGTAAGAAGGTTGATAAATATTGAAAAATTATAATGAATGTAGATATGCTCTATAAATCGCAGCACATCATTATTTTTGTTGGTTTTGCACATAAACATTTTTATTTTTATTTTTAAGCTTGAATCTGTTGAATTTTTATCACTTTTAATTGCAACTTTCAAACAAAACAAGAAACTATTTGCAGACAGAACGAAAAAAAAATGTTTTCAGCTGTTTTCTTGATTGTGACTTGATGCTCTCTATGGAAAGCAAAATTTGTCATCAAATTTGCATCAATTTTTAAAATTGTGAGTGTATTAGTAAAAAAGTGTGAATGTATTAAAACGTGAAAGGCAAAACTTGATCGTGTAATCCCCAAGTTACTTCACAGACATACCAGTTCGGTAAGTTAAAGTTTTGGTTGATTTTTTATTAAAGTATTGACAAAAACTACTAAATTGTTCTTGTGTAAATACAACCCTTCTTAAAACTGGTCAGCTGTAACTGACAAGCCAAAGCAAATACAGTCAAAGCCCGGTTTAACGAATCATATAATGTTCAGACCTTTCGTTATACCGAAATATTCGTTATATCGAACAGTAATCTTTTATCTTAAAATTTTATAAAAGACGGTGGTCCGCAGTTTTAAAAACATCAAAATTTAATTGTATTGATAACTTAGTGTAGAAATAAAACTTTAATTGATATTTTAACGTTTATTTAAGAATTGTTTTTATTTCTAATATGTAAATTCATTAAAAATCATAAATGTACTTAAGTGCATATTTACTTACATTTGGATGCTATTAACATGTGTAGGTTTTTCAATTTCTTAAGAAATCAACATCTCATTTTAACTATGAACCAAACAAAACTACTGAAATTTTAAGGAAAAAAGCAAAGACGATAAAAACACCCACAATCTAACGATTCTGCAACGATTTTTTAATGTATTTTGCTTTGTCATTCGTTAAATCGAGACTCTTTTTTTTTGCCATTCGCTATATAAGGCAGTTAAGGTAAAAATTTTGCCATTCGTTATATCGGATATTCGTTAAACTGAGCATTCGCTATAAAGGGCTTTGACTGTACATACATAAATAAGTACAAAATAAAAAAGCAGAAATTTTGAAAGTGCGGACACTTTTTGCAGACATTTACGGGCTAATTCATAAACACATTATGAGAGTGTTATAAATAACTTATAAGCAAAAATCCAGAAAAGTGTATTAATAAACGACTTATAGCTTATTATGCTGCTTATAACCGTCTTATAAATGGAATATTTTTATTGTGGCCTCTACCCAACTATAAGCGTTTAATAAAGTGAAAATTGTTGAATTGATGATTTTTTTTATTTTAACACCATTTATCAATTTTTTGCTTCTTGAATGTGTCTATGTATATGATTGCATTTCATTGTTTCTTACACCAAATCATCATTACGCATTAAACTATGAGATGTGTGTGTCAGTTAAATTCTACTGATGATATGGTGTAACAATCATTAATATACAGTTATAAAGACACATTAATCCTGCAAAAAGGATCTCATTTTTTATCAAACAAATTTTTCTTTAGTTTTCATATAAATTACAAATATTTACACGACTTGTGTCGATATAGTGTATAGTACTATCTCTGCAAATTTGAATTTACATGCATGCATACACATACATATATCTACGCGCAAACAACAGTAGCGATGCTGCCAGTATTTACAATGAATGCACACGCCTAACTATAAGCGTTATAAAGGTTTTTAGCAAATAAATATAAAATTTTTTTCTATAAAAACCCTCTTGATAGCAAAACAACAAGTGATGGATTTTGACGTTTGTGGTCGATATAGATCAAGCGGACACTTACGTCTTTTCGACTTTTCTTCTCATCTTTTCGCCTTTTCGAGTCATCGTTCGAATAAAAGAACGTCATAGAGGAACCCAAAATAATTTGGGTTCGCTTAGAAAGCGAACAATCGCACGAATTCGATATTGAGGAACAGGCAATACATATATTTTTTAAGTAGGGAAATGTAAAGAGTTTGCCGATGATCTGATCATAATCAGGGGATGTATTATCTTTTAATACTGTATTTAATTTAATGTATTATCTTTTAATACTTAATTATCTTTTAATACTTAATATTATCTTTTAATTTAATGTATTATCTTTTAAGCGTGTCTTGATGATTTTTCTATTTACATTAATTAAAATTTTTTGATTTGACAGTTGAAAGTGCTGTTTGACTCGCGTTGAAAAGTGAATCAATTGGGTTTGTAAAGGTTTTTGAGAAACGATATGTGAGAACATTTGCTTTTCCTTCATTAGTGCGGGCCCATGTGAGATCTGGCTTTTCAATCGGTTGCCATCATTAATTATTTTGTTTGGTTGCCTTTCAGAGCCAGTAATTTGTTGTAGCTGACGAACCAGGTTTGTTGAGCTATCTTTGGAGTATGTCTTCTTTGTCCTTCATTAGCAAAATTTTGAGTTCTTTTGTGAGAATATTGAGAAGAGTTTTATGCTGGGGCGACCTAGTGATTTGCCATCGTTTTCCCAACTTTTATTTGGCCTTTATTTTCTGCTGTATATTACGAGGTATACTGTATTTATGTGTTCTGTATTTTCTGAATGGAGTAGAGTTACCGGCAGCATTTATGAGCACATCATTGAAGGACGCTAAGGAATTATTCACGTCCACTTCAGTTCTTAACGATACATTTAGTTCTCTGAACTAAGTTTTTTGGATTTTAGTTTCAATAAAATACTAATTATCGCATTTTGAAGAAAATAATTTTTTTTTAGAAATAAGAATGCCTTTAAATAAAGTACATATTCATGCTGGGAAATGAAATTCTAACAGATTTAGAATTATTTTGCGTTAAGAAGTATATGCTGGTGATTTTTTCGATATATGTACATACTAAAAACTTCGCAAAGTGCACAATGAAGCATAAAATACTGCTAAAGTTAATTATGTTCAAATATGAACTTATTTATTTATTTCATTTAAGAGCCAATTGAAATGTATTAATTCAGGTCCAAAAATTAACCTTTTCAAAAAATATTTGCTGTATTTTTTCAGCTGTCTATATGCCGACGACATTTCGTTGGTGCTAATCAACTCATCAGTAGACTTGAAAAATTCTTAAAAGTTTGTTTGAAACTCAACTACTTATTCCATAATTCCCATGAACAGAATGAGAATCAGAAATGTTCAAACAAACCTTTAACACAGCAAACATTTCTTTTTTTGTTTTGCAACACTTCTACTTTTCTTTGCAACATTCTATACAACGAGTTACCATCGGTTACTACGATTTGTATTTTTGAAAGTATCAAAAAGTAAAAGTAATTATTCAAATATGAACTTAATTATTTATTTGCTTTCATTTGGCTCTTAAAGCATATAGACAGCTGAAAAATACAGCAAATATTTCTTGAAAAGGTTCATTTTTGGACCTGAATTAAGTTAATTGTGTTCATTAAAGCAAGCCTCTTTAAAGAAAATCGCTTTCATTTTCAGCTTTAAATGTATTTATTTCATTCTTACAAAAATATTTATAAGCAAACATTTCAACGCATACTTTCATGCAGCGCAATTCACAAAATACTCATGAGAATTTAAGTGCTGTTTGCGTGGTGGTGTGTGGCCTCATAAAAGTTAAAAGCAGGGGAAGACAAATAAGTTAATTGCACCTGCATTTAATTTGCAGTTTTCAGAAATTTTCATTGTGTGGCTGAAGCAAACAAGTACTCAAGTGCGTGTTGGAAAACAAATTTACTAATTAGCGAAAGCTGAAAAGAATTCTAATATTACATATGTATTCATGTCCAGCTAGTAAACGTAAGGCGAGTCCGATCCATGGTACCAATAGTTTTTTTTTTGGTTAAGTTGCATTTAAAAAGTACTTGCAACAGATGGCTAAGAACACCTTAATGCTAGGAACACAACTGGGACGAACAACGAATACGCCGGTTAAAATTCGCTGTGTAAATTCGTCGTATGAAGCACAATAACGACGAAAAACAAAAACATCTGTTATAATTGATAAAGTTGTTTATTGTTTGTTCAAAGATAAAAAAATTAAATGAATTTTTATAAAGCCAATTTTCTCTGGATATTTTTATATCCTTTTGATCCCAGATTATATAAAGATTCATGAAGTTTAACATTTTCAATTATAATTTCACTTGTATCCATTTTCTCAGTTTTTTAACTTTATCTTATTATAGTTGAACAGCTGATGGGGTGACCATCCTAAAAAAAATTGGTTGCTGAAAATTTTTTTATAATCTAATATGTTGGCTTTTTATTTTAAATGCAAAAAGTCAAAGCTTAGCACTTAAAATAAAAACTATTAAAGTAGAAATTAACTGTTTTTACTAAAACACTGGAAAATTAAAACCAAAATGGCCACATGGTACTGATTTGTTTGTCCTTCGCCGGCGTAAGAAATAAAAATAAATCTATTTCAAGTTCGCCGCGTACAACGAATTTTGACCGACGCTGTGACTGTGTGCATTTTCGTATACACCAACGTGTTTTATTTTTGACGGCGAATATTCGCGGCGAAAAATTCGTTGTTCGTCCCAGTTGTGTTCCTGCATAAAATTTACACAATATAGAATGAGACAACGATTGGAGCTAGATCACACACGGCAACTTTAATTGGGCAATTCTTAAGCTTGAACAAGAATTCAGAAAGAGAGATAAGAGGGGAAAAACAATTACCCGTACTTGCGGTTCTTATTTTAATCTACCATTTATTTATTTTATTTCACTGGCTAATATTTGGTATTTCTTTTTTTCGTCTGTTTCGGTTTGTGGTGTCCAAATTGTTGTAGTACAAGATTTTAAAATATACTTAATTGATAAATAAATGGAGTAAACAAGTGTTTATGTGAAAAAAAATTTTAATTTGTAAGGCTCTATGCAGTATATTTAACAAGAATTTATCATATCGTTAACTTAAAACAAAAACAAATCTCACATTGTATGAAAACAAAAAAAAAAAAAAATTCTCCTTTTGTGATCTGGGACTTAGTTCTGCATTATTAGCTTATAAAACGGAATTTTTGAATTATGACGCTATTGCAGCAAAGACTAGATCTGTATGTTAGAGATGTGTGCGTGAGTGTTTTTTGGCTTACGTCACGCACGCTCAAAGTAATTTTCCTCAAGCTCGAATTTTTTTTTTGGGCCTCACTTTGTGAACGCCCACGAGCAAAATATTTGCAATCACGCAATTTTTCGTACGAAAAACGAAACAAATTCTCACGAACAATCACCTTTGTGTTGAAACGAAATATAAGCTATTGTCGGAAACGATAACACCCTAAGTCTTAAAATATAGTTTCGAGAAAGCAGTGTTTTAAATGCAAAACAATTTCTTTGAAAATATGAAAAAGGGCAATTTCGAAGAGTTTTTTGACAAATCAAAGATTATAATATTATAGATATCATATACGATTTAATAACAACCTGTCTCATATTTTGGCACTTATTGCAAGTTTTATAGGACTCTTAATAAAGATTACTTCAATTCTGTTTTGTTGGTATAATTTCAACAAATTTCGTCAGAGACATCAACTTGATAATCACATCAGTATGGAATTCTGTTAGTAGTTAGAATATTGTAGCTCATATAACTCCCTTTAAGTCGACATACCACATATGTCACTTGCGCAAACCACAGGCAATTACACAGCTTTGTTGCTTCCCTTTTAATACCTGCTCATTGCTTCAGAAGTGGATTACCACCCGCAACATCTATATACCACATATCTGTACGTACCATAGTTTGTTCTTCTAACATTCCATTTGCTCTTTGCAATCCATGCTTTTTGAACCTGATCTCATGAAACAAGAAAGTTACACAGGTTTTGAAAAAACAATAATCGTAGGTTTAACCAATAATGTAAATTTTTGCACTGCGTATAGCTTATTGGGTTCAAATTAATCATGGAATTATATCCAACGATTTTTTTTTTGCTTTCCTACAAATCGACCCAGGTTATTGTACTTTACATGTGTAGTAGAAATTCTGCATTGAAATATAATTCAGGTAAAAATGTGTGAAAGTTTTTTTTATAAACCAGAAAAGTTAAATCGTTTTCGTTTCTACACAAAATGATGCATTTATTTTGCACTTTTTTCCTAAAATACCACTTTTGAGATGTAAGTGAAACTAAGATCAAAAGAAACTGCCGCCGTAACCATAAATAATTAAGAAAATAAAACAATACTCTTCCGAATTTCGGTTGCCATACAAAATTCAAAATGTTGCCGTTTGCTGTAGAAACGAAAAAGGCATTAGTGCTTTAACTGCCGTAAAATAGTAATCACACACTATTACGCACGAGATTTTATATTTAAATCACTCTCATCTACTCACGTGTTATTATTCTAAAGCTTAATCACGAGCCCGCGTGATCATGCGTGACACGACATTTTCATACATCTCTAGTGAATGCACAAGGTGGCGCAAAAGTAATCCTCCTACCAGAAAATGCTATAAATTTTGCGATTGGCCCCTTATGTCGTCAGTTCTGTTTTGACATTTGTGTAGTAAACACATACGAAATACACATTAATAAACAATGTTACGCTACACTGCTCCAGAACGCGGAATATTGGTGGCTATTTATTTGACCAATAATCGGTCGGTGACTTTGGCACAACGTGGCCGTCCAACACCTATTGGTGAAACACTGCGACGTTTAGCCGCTCGCCTCGAAGAGACTGGCACAACACGAGATGCTGCCAGGCGTGGCAGACCCCGGACTAGCCGTTCTGCAGAGAATATTGCTGCTGTAGTCGAGGTTGTCATGGAAGCGCCGTCGACATCGACCAGACGACGTGCCACGCAAATGGGTATTACAACGAATTTTGGTACAAGATTTGAAGATCTTTCCGTACAAAGTCCAGACGGTGCATCAGCTGTTAGCTGCTGACCGCCAATCGCGTCTCACATACGCTCAAGCCACCCTTGAGGAAGATGATTTTTCATCAAAAATAATCATGAGTGATAAGGCCCATTTCCATCTTAGCGGGTACGTAAATAAGCAAAATTTATGCTTCTGGGGCACTGAAAATCCGCGTGTAACCCACGAAGAGCCATTACACCCGCTCAAAGTCACTGTATGGTGTGCTGTTTTCGCTGGAGGAGTTCTTTTCGGAAAACATGTGGTTCCAACCGGACGGTGCTACGGCACACACTGCACGTGCCACAACCGATATGCTGAAGGATGCATTTCACTGGCCAGCAAGATCACCTGATTTGATCGCTGCAGACTTCTTTTTGTGGGGCTTTTTGAAGTCGCGGGTTTATGTCAACAAGCCTCAGACTCTTGCAGCTCTTAAAGATAATATCCGTCAAGAATGTGAGGACCTATCGCCGGAAATTTTGGCCAATGTGATGGAAAATGTTATAAAAAGGGCTCAAATGACAATCAACTGTGGCAGCGGCCATTTATAGGACATCATATTCTCGACTTGATGTAAAAAAATTAAAAGACCAAATAAAAATAATCCACAAGAAGAATCAAAGTTTTTAATTTTTATTTTTTAATTACAGCCAAAACACATCGGAAGGTTATTTTTGCGCCACCCTGTATAATTACACCTTTGTAATTTTGAGTCGCATTTAAAATTTGTACTTAAGAAATTGTACACAATCTCAGTATCATATGTATGTATGTATACATGTGTGTAATTGCGTGCCATCAAATACCATCCAATTGATTCTAACCTAGGACAAAATTTACTTACATACATACATATGTATGTATGTATATTCCTACATATCCCTACACATATAAATATCTGTATGTACATACCTATTAGCATTTCAATAATCAACCACTATTATTACTTTACCGAACAATTCCTTTCGTTATTTCGTGTAAAATAAATGAATTTATGTTGTTCTAACATTTTCGGTAGTGTCCTTTCGAAGTAATGGGGATTAGAGTACATTTGTACACACATGCGTACAACCAAACAAACATACATATATGTACGGCTGTATGTATGTAAGTACAGGGTGACCCAAAATTAACGAAGGGGTTTTGAATTGTTTATAACTTTTTAATTATAATTTTTTTTCTTCTCTCCTTTTCAGTATTTTTTTTAAGAAGACTTGGGAAGAAATTTAAAATGCAGCAGTACTCAATTGAACAACGTGCCATTTCCATAGACCATATCCGACAGTTTTGCTTATTGACGAATCCATTTAATTGAAAATTGGCTTCGTCGCTCATAATTAAGTTATGAATAAGATTATGATTTTCTTCTGCTTTTTGTCGAGGAAAAAATACTGCATAATCAAGTCGTTGCTGGTAATCTGTCAGTTTCAATTCTTGGACAGGCTGACTCTTGTATGGAAACATTCCTATTGTATGCAAAATTCTCTGCAGCGACGCTCATGAGAGGCGAAGTTGTGTCGAACGTCTCCTGGTTAATGTTTCTCCATCTTCCCGAATACTCCTCTGTACCAGTTCAATATTGTCGTCCGTGTGCACCGTTCGTCGTCTGCCAGCAGCAGGAAATTTCCTTACTGCCCCTTGTGGTTGAAAATTTGCAACCAGACGGTTTATTGTTGACTCTGAGGGTCCACGTAAAATAATGACGATATGCACGCTGATTCAAAACAATGGATTTGTAAAATAAAGCTCAACAATTTGGGCACGTTGTCCAATTGAGTACTGCTCCGTTTTAAGTTCCACAAGTCTTCTTTACAAAACACTGAAAAGAAAAGAAGAAACAAAATTATAATAAAAAAGTTATACAGCCTTATTATGAATTCCGAGTGAACATCACTCGTAATGGAAAATCTCCGTCACGAATTCGTACAAAAAGGTATTATGAATTCCGACGGATTCGAAGTTAATGTTGCCAACCTCTTGACCTAAGTTCGAATTAGTACAACCAACTTTTTAAATGAAAAACAGATGTGTTTTGTTTACATTCTAAGGATTGTTAAAAAATATTTTTCAAAAAATAAAAAGGAAATACAATGAATTCGATTGCTGCAGCCTTTTCAGTGACGGAAGAGGAACAAAGGCTGTTAGCGAATAGAGCGCAAAGTCTTGAGGAATGGTCAGAATTCCCTTGATTTGGATTACAAGGCATAAGTTGTTAAAACAAATCACAAATTATGAAGATATGTACATATGTATGTGTTTTCCAATTTTTCATTTAGTTTTATTAAAAACTTCCGGCTGAACAAATCTGTACAATTCGATTTCTAATCGAATCTGAATGGTGTTGCAAAAGATGTAGATGCTGCAAAGGCTTTTTCGTGCCACTTTTTATACACACATTTAATTCTATACATAAAAGTCGGTTTTGTTTGTTTAGTTTTTTTTTTTTGTTTGTTTGTTTATATGGTTAATTATTTTTCAAACAATCTATCACATGTTTCAATGGTGTATATGAAGCGATTTTTTCAACACATAAAATCAGAAGTTAGTTTGTGTTACTTTTTTGTTTCAAATCAGTACAAAACCAATAAATATTTTAAAATATAGCAATTAATTATTAAAGAAATATATTTTTAATAAAACTATTTTTTAAAGCTTAAAAGCTTGGGATCCCTGACGATGATAACAAATTGTTAGCGAAATATCGGAAAAAATTAATAAAGATAAATAAAAGACCTTAAGCTTTAAAAAATAGTTTTATTAATTTTAATAATAAAGGTCAAAAATTATAGATAAAATGAAATATATTTTTATAACTACTTAAATATTGTTTTTATTCAATTTAGGAACTTCTTTTCAGTTTGTTCTTATTTTTAACAACTTTTGTATTCTCCCGACAGTAAGAAGAGTTCGTACAAATTTTTGATAAAAAACGCTAAAAGTACGTTTCATTCGGAATTCATAATATCAATCTCCCGAATTTCGAAAATTTCGTAGCTACGTCGGAATTCATGATAGCATTTTTACGACGAAATTCCGTCGGAGCCTCCGACGGAATTCATAATAAGCATGATAAGCAATTCAAACCCCTTCGTTAATTTTTGGGTCACCCTTGGACTTTACGTCTGTGGTGTTTTAAAAAGAATTTACAACTAGACTTTCCCTTCACGAGAATGACATAATAAGAAATACTTTTAATGAGCAGATTAACTTTAGTTGGTCAAATACAAATTAAATACAAAAATACAAATACAAAATAATTCTACTTCAACAAATGGCGAAGAGAGTCAAGCGGCGTGAGTAAAACTTTCGAACTCTATTCTAATAATGAGCCACCCATTTAATGCTGATTCTGCTTAAAACCAACTTTTTTTACTATAGTTGAAAACGAATAAAATCAGATATTAAAATTTAAGTTCGTTTTAAAAGGAGTCAACTTTTTTTTAATTGTAAAATCCCTAATTCAGGAGCTCTGAGAATATTGTGCCCTTGGGTTTCTCCAGTATAAATATTGAGCACTTGCAAACTTCTTGTGAAAGTCATAAAAATTTGCTAAACAAGAAATTTATTTGAAACCATTTCATCGAATGTTGACTAATTTTTACCAATAAAATGCAATTTTAGCTTGAAAAAAAAAAACACCTTTTTGAGAGGTGATCAAATTGTTTGCGAGGTTATTGGGTCTGCTCGCAAGTGTAAGAAGAGAAAAAAAAGCTTTCTTTTATTTATGTTTTGTGTGAGCCAGTTAACTACGGATAACGGAAGTAAAAAGCACTACAAACAAAATATAATGTTTTGATTACCAATTTTTATTGAAGTTCATTTGTGTGTGTGTCTGTGTGTGTGTGTGTGTAGTGGTGTTTTCTTCTTCTTTCGTACACAAGACATTTTGTTTAGCTTTTGTGCACTTTTACGGGTATTATTCATTTTCCTTTTGTTGCTGTTGCTGATGTTCATGTAGCATGGTTTTTTCATTGGAATGTTTGGTGCTCATGTTTATGTTGTGAAGAGTTTCTAACTATTACACGGTTTCAGTTGCTCGGCGCACGTTAAAACGTTGTTATTGCTAGATATCTGCTACGCAAGAAAACAGAGTGAACATTTTGGAAACAGGACTTGAGAAAAATTATCTTTTCCACAAATTACGAACTACGCAATAAAAATAAAAATAAAAAATAAATAAAATTAATTTTGTGTTACAAGAACGATTGAAGAAAATTTCAATAATGGAAAACTCAGAAGTACAAGTTGAGAAGTCTTCCTCACCAACTCCTCACACACAAACAAACGATAAGCTCAATGTAAGTTAAGGCGCAATTTCCTTTGCATAAACACGAAAACAATATTATGTGTATACATACATATCTATGTATGTATGTATGTATGTGTTACAACATACATTTTTGATTACAAACTTTAAGATATTTATAATTTTGAAACAGAAAACCTGTTTGGAATGAAGGATCTTATAATATACAATGGATTTCCTTATAGCATTTAATAAATGTGAGAATTTAATGGCTTAAAATTCATGATTTTTAGCAGGCAACATTTTTGTGCAAGCCAGTGCCAAAAATAACGTTGTGGACCTGTCCCACATTGTCAAATGTTAACGTACACCAATATTTTGAAGGTCAAACACACAATGTACAAACTACTTGGGAACTTTCTTCTACCAAGTTACCATTTATCATTCGCATCATGCTTTATGGTTTGGTCAATTAGTTTAACTTCAATTAGTTTGCAGTTTTTTAAAATGATAGCGAACATTACGGTTCGACATGGTGGGACAGCAGCATTTCATATGGTTTTTGTAAACATTTGTTCTTATTTATTGTTATTGCAAAATTTTTTGGATTTTCATAAGTTTTACTTTCTAATTTTATTTTATATTTTTATTTACAAATCCCCTCTCTAATGCGTACCTGACACTGAAGTGCCCACCTCGTACAAACTTATTTTGAATCAAGAGTTTGAATATTACTCTGCAGTTACACGATCAAGTTTTGCTATCAAGTTTTTTTCACATTCTGCTTGTCAAAATTCAATAAAATTGATAGCTGTGACGTAGGCTGCACGCAATTTCATAACAATTCGTTTTCAAGATGCCGTCAAGAAGAAAATTAAAAATAGCTGCTTCATTAAAAAGTTATGTCAGAAATAAAGAAAATAAAAGAAGAAGAAAAAAACCAGAGGCAGAAAGGAAATACTGACGATATGACGCCACATTCATATTCCACAGAACTTAGTGGCTTCTGTATATCTCTATAAATTTTATAGCTTTCAGCGTTGCAGTTACAATGATTTTTTAGTATTTTGAATTTCCCGTATTAATTTGGTAATTTCATTTGAAACTATGTACATATGTTTATGCTTTAATGTTTTTATAGGCTCATTTGTCCTTTTTTCTGCAAAATGATTCAGTTTCCTATTGTTAAAACTTCTACTGTTGCTCGTTTAATTTTCTCTAATTGTATCTCTAAAATAGTTTATTCTATTCCCTTTGAACAGTTTTTTTTTTTAAATTTTTCGAAAAACTCTTTTTCTTATGTGGTAATAAAAGATTAATAACATTGTATGTAATTTTGTGGGTATTTTGAAGAAAAGGTTTCGCATGATCTCTTTGCTGAGGTGGTAACGCTGGTTTAAAGAGAAGTCACACGTACACGAATGTTTACATCAGTTTTTTCATTTTATTCTTAAGAAAATGATAGAGACCCTGATATATGAACCCATCAGCGATGTCGGTCATATGATGGCTGGTTTTATTATTAAACAAGTAAGAGTGCTACATTCGGCTGGGCCGAATCTTAAATACCCTTCACAATGGTACATACATTCTGATTGATTTTTGGTGCGAAAAGTGGTTTTATTTGGCTTTTAAATCTGATTTCTTGAAATATCGGGAGACGCTATATCTCGGGTATATATGGGCCGATTTTTTCAAAAATCTGACCTAAAAAATAGCCAAAAACACTCCTTAAAACCCGGTTTTTTATATATCTCGGCTTTCCGTGGACCTATCTTACTGAATTTCAATAGCAGACCCACTACCGGGGCTTAACACGTTCTAGCGAAAGAATGAGGTTTCTATCTCAAACCGTTTTCTCAGAAACGGTATTTCAACGACTACAGACGGACAGACGGACATCGCTCAATCGTAATCGCTATTGATGCTGATCCAGAATATATATACTTTATGGGGTCTTAGATGGATATTTCAATGCGTTACAAACGGAATCACAAACTTATATATACCCTTACACATTTATGTGAAGGGTATAAAAAGAGTTACTTTCGTGCTTCTGTGGTCAGATGAAATAAAATTAATTTTAATTAATTTAGAAACATGAGCCCCTGAGTTGCTACCGAACAATGAATTTGAGTATGATTTTTCAACTCGATCAATTTTGTTAAACCTTTCTCAGACTTTCATCAACTTGTTTCATGGCAAGAAATTTTAGTTTTGTTATTTTTGAACTGAGTTGCACGTTAAATATTGCAACATTATGTAAACCAAAACAAACAAAACAATTAAGAAAATTAAGAACAGCTTCAGATGGTTTTTTTAATATAAAATTTATTAACAATACTTCTAATTACAAATATTATCCTGAAGATGCTAACAAACTGTCAGCGAAATATTGAGTAATATTATTAATAAATTTTATATTAAAAAACGATCTGATTATATAGCATAAATTATTTTTTTTTTTTAAGAATTAAAAAGAACAAATAAAAATTATAAAACTAAGTTTTATATATGTATAGGTATTATTTTTTTTTATTCAATTATTTATTGTCACATGTGTGACATGTGTAATAAAAATGGGATTATAAACACAAATTCCACGGCTTGTAGAAATATTCGTAGTACAGTACAATTTTAATACAATTGTCAATCGGTTAGCTGAATAATAATTTAGTAAGACGGGTCAGGGTCTGTATTTTTGTTTTTCGTGTTGGAAGATTTTTAACCAAACTTCCCCCACGTCAGTTGAAATTGAGTTTTTTCGTATGACTGATGGATGGATGTGCGACGTGAACCGTTGCATTTAATATGTATTAACAAATCAAAATTGAAAATTCCAAACCAGAACAATAGATCAACTAAAGTTTGAAGAGTGAAAACGCTTGTAATAATGGTTTTCTTATTAACTATTTAAAAGGAAGGGTTTACGTACACATATTTAAAATATTTTAATAAGAATTTTATTTAGAGTTAAAAGATTTAAATTTATATAGTTTCACATTTATGGCGGTAGACACGTCAGGCTCGTATGGTGTACGCAGAAGAACTGTTGTTTTTCTCTGGCTCGCTTTCACTCGTTCCCTTACATATTTTACAGTTATTTCAAATGTTCAAATGTGAACTTAATTATTTATTTGTTTTAAGAGCCAATTGAAATGTATTAATTTAGATCCAAAAATTAACCATTTTTTTTTTAAAAAAAAAGGTTAATTTTTGCACCTAAGTTATTCAAAATGTTTACGGTGCCATCAAGTCTCTCTGCAAGTGTGGAAAGAGAAGAGAAAAGCTTTCTTTTTTTATTTAGTGTGTGTGTGTGTGTGTGTGAGTTAACTACGAATAAGGAAAATAGAGAAAGGTAAACAGTAAGCATATGTTTTGATTTTCAACTTTTACTAAAGCTCATTTTTGTGTGTGTGTGTGTGTGTGTGTGTGAGTGTGTGTGTGCGTGTTGTGTTTATTGCAAGTTCTTTTCTTCTTCTTCTTCACACAATACATTTTCTTTAGCTGTTAACATCTGAGTACTTTTACAGTTATTTGTTTGTTATTGCTGTTTATTTTATGTATATTTTGTTTTGTTTATTTTTGTTTTTTTCATGAAATGCTTGTTTCTGACACTTATGCTCTGAGCGGTTTTCAGTCAGTAAACGGTTTCAGTTACTCGATGAACGTCAAAGCGTTAATATTAGTATTGGAGTCGTGCCAAACCAGACAAAAAAAAAACACTTTTTGACTGAAAGAAAATCAGGACTTTAATAAAATTTATTTCAAAAATTTACTACGCCATAGAAAACAATAATTTTGTGCTACGGAAACGATTGAAGAACATTTTAAAATGGAAAGTCAAAACGTACCAGTTGAGAAGTCTTCCTCACCAATTCGGCACACACAAACGAACGATAAGCTGAGTGTAAGTTAAGGCGCAATTTTCTTTGCATTAGCATAGATCTAGAAGGCATAAGTTTTTTTAGCGATGTCGTTGTGTCTCTAAAACTTTGCCACAATTGTGTAATTTTAGATGATTAGTTGCTTCTACCGCTTATGTATGTATAGATATGTGTGAGCGTGTGTGTATTTGTGGGTGTATGGATATGTGCAAGTAGTTATAAGAAATTCCTATCCAGAGGTTAAACTGGATAGGAATTGCAACTCAAAAGTGACTGAACTCAATATTAATTTTTTTTTTTTTTTTGGTATACACAAATACTTAGACCAGGTATAACTTGTTTCTAAAACTTAAAAAAAATTAATAAAAAATTTTCAGGATTATATCTAATCTGAGGCCGAATTGCGGCATTAGTGTTTGTTGCTTATTTTGTGTTTGTTTTACATTACTTTTACTCGATCGCTCATGAGACTAAGAATGCCGGAATTCGGCCCTTGTATGGTGTTCATTCTTAGCTGTTTTTATTTAGACCAAGAACTCTCTTATATATATTCGATTTCTGAGAAATGAAAATTTTCGATCGAGTTACTTTTGAATGGACCATGCGATATGGCTTTCAAAAGGCATTTGTACACGAAGAGAGTGTAAGAATGTTGTATTTTTGGGTTTGGGTTTGAAATTTAATTCGATCTCCTACAAACATATTCTAATACTATTTGGAATGTGAGCTATTTCAATAATTTCATGTGTTCGTACAAGTCTTGTAAGAAACTAGAGCTAGAAAACTTCATCTCCCTAAAGTAAATTTGTTTGCGTGCAATCGCTGCAGAAATTATTGGAGTGTATGAGCCGTTCTGAGTGAAAATCAGTAGCAGTCCGAATGCAAACATGAACCATGATGAATAAAAAACAATTATTTGGCAGTAGTCGCAACGCATGATTACCCTATGGCAATCCATAGACTATAGTGACATGAAATTATTTGAAGACTAATCCTGTGTTGTGTGGAGCAGTTAAAATATTTTTTGGATTACTTTAAAGTAATATTTTTTTCGAATATGAACTTTATTTTTGCTTTAAGAGCCAATTGAAATGTATTAATTCAGGTCCAAAAATGAACGCTTTTTAAAAAATGTTTGCTGTCTTTTACAGCTGTTTATATGCCAACGACAATTCGCTGGTGCTAATCAACTCATCAGTAGACTTCAAAAAATTCTTAAAAGTTTGTTTGAAACTTAACTACTTATTACAAAGTTCCCATGAACAAACTGATAATCAGAAATGCTCAAACAAACTTTTGTAAGAAGGGTTCATTTTTGGACTTGAATTAATACATTTCAATTGGCTCTTAAAGCAAATAAATTATTAAGTTCATATTTGAATATTAAAAAAGCTTTTACTTTTTGATACTTTTTTGATACAAATCGTAGTAAGCGATGGTAACTCGTTGTATAGAAGGTTGCAAAGAAAAGTAAAAGAGTTACAAAACGGAAAAAAATGTTTACTGTGTTAAAGGTTTACAAAAATTTTGTGACATTATTAAAATTTATTTACATTACCAAAGCAATAAAAAATTTCCTAAACATTTTCGCGACATGTCAAGACATGATTGTCCGTATTATAGCTAAGTATTAGGAACTCTCATAAATCTTGAACATTTTTAATTTTTGTTTTTTGATAATACATGTACATGTGCATGTACGCAATGTATGTGTATTCGTATGTATTTATGAACATACAATTTCATTTAGCTCTGCACATGCATTAATGCAAATAGTTTATTGTTCCCTTTTGATTTGCATGTATTGTGTTACAATTAGAAGCCAGGAGAACTTGTAGACAGCTGCAGTGAGTGTGTTCAGTGCATTCGCCTGAAAAGCTTATGCCGCTGGGGCGTATGAGTGAAATTTGGCAACAAAAACCTGGTACGTGTATTACCCATACGCACGCGTGGATGGAATTTTTTTTAAAAAATTCCCTATTCACTATTTTATAACGATTTCAAATAGAAAGTAAACTTGTGTCCAAGTATTGTGGTTTGCACTAACGTTTATATGATTCATTAACCAACCACCTTTTAACACCCATGAGTGCATGTCAAAGTAATTTGAAAACACGTGTCTGCATCGTCGAAAATGGCGAGAAACACAAAGCCGAATGCAAAAAGTAAACGAAACCAAAAATGTCTAAACACTCTATTATGCGTATTTAGTATTATTATGCATAAATATGTATATAATATTTATTTGATCTTTTTAATTATTTGAAAAACTAATCTATAGAGCTTCAGATCGTTTTAATATAGAAATTTTATTAACAATATTATTCAATATTTCGATAACAGTTTGTTATCATCTTCAGGATAATATTTATAATTAAATTAAAAATGTTGAAAAAATTTTTGATTTAAAAAAATTCAAAAATTGAATGCATTAGAGCATTGTGGGCACACATTTCCGTCATCGTGCTCATATTTAAACAGATATGCTCTGAAACAACCGTGGCCGGCTAACGACTGTGCTAGGTCAAAGTTAACCTGTCCATGTTTCCTTGATGCCCAATCCGCTACTGTCGGTATGAGCCTGTAGGTCCACCTTCTCTTTGTGGAGGCGTTCCAGTGGTACTGCCATCTTGCCATGGTACTCTCCTCCAAGTCCCTGGGATACGCTAACCTCGCCTTTCTTGCTACATGCATTCTCCAGTCGTTCTCAGCTACTAGCTGAAGTGGCATCAATCCTGCAATAACCAGGGCAGCATCTGAGGACACTGTGTGTGTGTGTATGTGTGTGTGTAAGGGGCAGTTCAGACTATTATACGGTGTATTAATACTTGTCAAAAGTTCAAGCAATGCGATCAAGTGTGATAGTGCGAACGCAATGCTTTAGACAAACGGAAAATAATACGATAATAATTTGCTATTCCACATGACTTTATCGTTTTTTGAAATTTTTCAAAACGATAATACTTTTTATTGGACAAGGGTTGTGTTTTATAATAGTAGATACACACAAAACAGCTTCTTTGTGTCGATAGTTTTGCTGCCGATAGCAGGCCGTTGGCAATAGTATTACTTTAGTCTAATTCAGGTCCAAAAATGTAGAATTTTTTTTTTAATATTTTTTCTGTCTTTTTCAGCTGTCTATATGCCGATGACAATTCGTTGGTGCTAATCAACTCATCAGTAGACTTGAAAAATTCTTAAAAGTTTGTTTGAAACTCAACTACTTATTCCATAATTCCCATGAACAGAATGAGAATCAGAAATGTTCAAACAAACCTTTAACACAGCAAACATTTATTTTTTTCGTTTTGCAACACTTCTACTTTTCTTTGCAACCTTCTAAACAACGAGTCACCGTTGGTTACTACGATTTGTATTTTTTGAAGTATCAAAAAGTAAAAGTTTTTGAATATTCAAATATTAACTTAATTGTTTATTTGCTTTAAGAATTTTTCAAGTCTACTGATGAGTTGATTAGCACCAACGAAATGTCGTCGGCATATAGACAGCTGAAAAATACAACAAACATTTTTTGAAAAGGTTCATTTTTGGACCTGAATTAATACATTTCAATTGGCTCTTAAAGCAAATAAATAATTAAGTTCATATTTGATTTTAGTAATCGTATATAATTATATTTTGTTCACGTCATGTCTTAAGGTGATTTTGTTATAAATATTTTCCTGCTCTTGCACGTTCTGTTGAATATTTCTAGTGGGCAATACGACACTCGCCTACACAAAACTGCTCACATGCCAACGATGAAGATTTTATCATGACATGCACTATTTTTCATTTTATTTGAAGTGTGATAGTGTGAATACAAAATGCAATTTACGTTCGATTTTATGACAGGCGCAAGAAATGTATTCGGACTTTTGTCTCGCAAGGCGGAATGAAAGTATTGATACTTGTATAATACTCTGAATTTCGCTTAAGTGCAAACTCTTGATGGTGTACGAGTATAGATGTGTATGTATGTATAAATATTTGTATGCATTTTGTGATTTGAAAACATTCTAAGGGACCAGGACATTGGAGGCACTAACAATGTTATGGCTCCATTCAATTATCGTAATGCCATGCCAAACCATACTATTGTAATTTTCAACGATAATATTGTCACTTCCAACCCCATTAAAGGCATATACAATCACAATGTTGTCATATCCCACTGTACTATTAAATAATATGGTTGTATTTCACAATAACATGATTAGAAATGACTATAGTATGGTTGGTGGGTAATACGGTAACAATGTAGGAATAACATCGTTAGCGGCCACAATAACGTAAATCCTGAAAGTTGAATTAGTAAAAATGTTCATGTTTTGATTAACCATATTTTTCAGCAGTAGCATGTTTTTCTTCGCATATGGTTACCTCAACCATATTTTTTTTTCGAGTATAGTCGAACTTTATGATTTCCAATTGTTAATTAATGTGTTGGTCTTTAGTTCTATATCACTTCCTCTGAATTGAGAGACATTCTTATGCGATAAAATTATACTGATCATTGTTTTTAAAGAAAACAAGAAAAGTAAAGTTGTGAGTTGACTTATGACATAACATTTTTATGGCATAACATTTTTCTTTTTCTATGTGATTTTATGAACTAAATTTAAAACTAATAGTAAACTAATTAAATGAAAACACATATTTGCAAAAGTGAAAAGCAAATAAAAAATATCGGTATCAAACAAACTTAATTTCAACCAAGTTTTTGATTTTCGCTGTCATATTTTTTGTTCGCACATCGTGCAGATACGATTTCAAAAACCTTAGTTTTTCTTGCGCGTTTTATAAAATAAATCCTAAATTTGCAATTCGCACATTTTTTAAACAAAAATATAAATATACTATTTATTGACAATAAATATAAAACTTAACAGCGAAAATCGTTGCGAATTTGTTTGTTTAAATTCTCCTCAACACCACATGCCACATACCACACTGTCATCTCTTGTTGCCATAAATGTATGCGTAATTCATACAAACGCATATTTGCTACTTTTCATGAACTTGACACAGACTTTAACCCCATTTCCATTTATTTATTTATTTTCATGTTTGCTTTTCCTTGAAACAAAGTAATAAATGGCATTTCATTCATCTCTTGTTACTTGTTGTTTGACAAACTAGACAGAACCGCCAACCCGCCACTACCACGCACTTGACAAGCAAAAGTTGCAAACTTTACACTGAAACAGCGGCGACAAATTTAAATTTAAACAAAAACACAATATCAAAGTTTATAAATAAGTTAAAAACAAGAAGAATGTGTTTTTAAAGATTTCAACTAGAAGTGTTTTGTTTGTTTGTTTTTGTTCTTTTTAAGTTAAAAATAAATATTTGGAAATGAAAAACTTATAATTTGATAATAAGAGGGATAACATGAAATTGAATCAAAAGTTCTATTGGCTTAAGAGGAAAAGGAAAAAGCTTGTTGTAAATCACTATTTTTGACACCAAAGAAAGATGATGATGGGACTTAAATTCTGTAGTCTAAATTTAAGCAAACATTTTCATAATCCAAAACAGTTTCAATAACAGCTTTATAGCATGTTTCCACGACATGTGCTTCGCTCTCTATTTGTACTTAACACCCCAATCAGAAGCAAAACCACTAATAATATAAAATTTTGAGAGCGAATGAAGTTGCTTCATATTGAAGTTACATGCGAAGCACGTAAAATTCTTGTCTTCTCTAATTTATATCGCAAATTTATCTGCACCATCTGTCAAAATCATATATTTTAAACAAAAATAGATAAATAAATAAAAAACTAAGAAAACGTAATTCTCCCATAAAAATAAAAGTTAAGTTCTGTAGTGCTATTCAGTAACTTTTATCGATCCGACAATCGTTGTTCTCGTCGATACATTTTGTTGCTTGCAGTAACGATAGTTTCATTCTGTAGCTTATTTTTAACGATAGTATATATCGATAGTTTTCTATTCTCTCAAATTCATTTCATATCGCAACTCTGCCCACAAAATGTCAAAATAAGCGAAAACTATGAAGAGGAATAGAAAAAAAAAAACAATTTGTTTCGCGCCCTGCAATATATTTTAAATGCAACGGCTTATGGATGATTGGATGGAACTCAGCGATTGTCAACTCAAAAGGATTGTTCAAGTCCCGAAGAGTACGCCCATCAACTGTTGGAGGGTCAAAACCATGCTCATCTCTTGCAAAATCATACGACAAATATTCAAAACCCATTTCCAACACAAAACACCACAAAGTACAGATGTGGAGTGATTAACGTGAGTACCTGCCACTAGGGCCCCACCTCACGGTGGTCAAACCACGTGGTGTAATCAAGACGTTACACCACCGCCCCCGAGCAGCCGGAACAACTGCTCGGGTGGCAATTTATTTGTTACGTTACTTGGGCATAACAAAACCCCTTGCTCAGGAGTTGAGCTATCTAACCTCTGCTGCATTGCAATTCCCCAGACGGCTAAGGATACACGACTACCGTGGTAGCCCGAAGTTCCTAAGATCATCAGTCCTTGAACCAACGTTAATGCTCCCGCCAATCTGGTTCCTTACAAATCTGCGCCTGTTGCTTAGCAACAGCACTACGGGCCCCTTTGGGCGACCGAACATAGACCCGAGGGTCTATGATCGTTCCCTCCCATGCGAACTTGTGGTAGCAACCACAGCCAGTACGTTTCAGCCAAGGAAGGCTCCTCAACCTATGACCGGCGAGATGACTCCGAAGAGTCATCTCGGGGCTCCGGTCCACGTACTGCCGAATTGCCCGTCGGTGAGGGGTTTCAGCAAGTCCCTCAGGAGACGCCGCTCTCCCTCGGGAAATGCCTAAGATTTTTAGCCACCAAGCCAGCCGAGGTATCCTGCACCCCTTCTACCCCGTTGACACGACACCAAGCTGGTTACGATCAGCAAGATGCATTTTGTGCCCCCGGGGGGAACCACAAAGTACAACAAAACACAATAATGTGTCGTTAAAATAAACAACAAGAAATTTTTTGTCGGTTAAATATCGAAGATATTTTACAAAATGCAACAGCTGATTGTAGTCCACAGCGAATATCGTTAAAAAGTGCCACTGAATAGCAAATTCGATAAAATATCGCTATAATTATTTTAACGATACGATTATCGTAATAAAAGTTACTGACTAGCACTACTGGGCTGTATTTAATGCCCTGCAATGCCAACTCCGAAGACATTTCCATATGAATGTGGTTTTTTTGCAACCACACTTTCACTTACTTTTCTTGTTCATTTAGACAAATTTTCTTTACGAAAAACACTGGAAAATTTATGCTGGCTTATCAAAAACAAAAGTCAATTAAATTTTCAATTCAATTTATTTCATATTTAATTACGATATTCAAAGGGTCGTCCTAAAGTTAGAAGTCTTAAAATAATAGCACGAAAATATATGACTGCTGTGCGCAACCTGTCATAAAGTAGCGCGCTATATCAAACATGAATCAGCTGTTAAAGAAAAGGAAATCGTTGTACGCATATAAGGGTTTTTTTATGTAGTATAATATAAAATATTTTTTTAGAATATAAGCACCGGCTCGACGAATGCGTTTTAGCCGTTCGCCTCAGATGTATGCTGTTTGTTAACTTATGACGAATCACTAAACACAGTCGATGAAGTCCTATTAATTTATGACTATTTTTGTTTGCAGCACAACAACAATTTTTTTAAACCATCATAAAATGTTAGTACTTTCTGACATTATGACACAATATGAGACCGTTTGAATACCCTAAATATGTTACATCACAATTTTATATAATTAGTTGTAAAGAGTTTAGGATTAGTATCTTTTTCAGCTTAATTATAATATTCGATTACTTAATTTATACATACATAGTTATTGACAAAATTGTATTGGAGGTAAAACTTTAGCAAAAACCTATTTAAACCTTTATTTTTATAAAACACTTATTCTAAACCTTAACTACGTAAGATGAGCTAGCTCATTAATATGATTATAAGATGAGTTTCGGCACCTGGTATTAAAATTTTCATTTAGTCTTGAAAGTCTATCTTTAACTAATTCTATATCTGCAAGCGAATGTAGGCGAGCTGTTGAATAAAACCAAGAAAGGTTATATATTAGTTTTAATAGTTTATTCTGCGATATTTGTAGCTTGTGTAAGTGACAGCTAGCACTGGTCGACCAGACAGGAGCTGCGTAGCATATAACAGCGCGAAATATTGATTTTATTGCTGATGCTTAAAGCAGAATTTCTATTTATAAAAGGGTATAGCATGCGTGTGAGTAAATTTACTTTATTTATTATATAATGAATGTGGTCTTTGAATTTCATTTTGGAGTCTAGTATCACTCCAAGATATTTAACTTTCTCTTCCCATTGAATAGAGAAATTATTGAACATAATGTTACTTTGAGGTAAAAAACATGCTTTACGCTTTCTGGAAAAATATATTGCCTGTGTTTTGTCAGAATTTAACATTATTTTCCATTTGTTGAAGTAACATTGCAATTCGCTTAAAGCTCTCTGCAGATTGGTTAATACATCTATCGAGAGTATTTCGGAGCTCAACACCGCTGTGTCGTCTGCAAAGACCGACACTGTGCAGTAATCTAATTGGGGAAAGTCTGAAGTGTACAAGTTGTAAAGAACTGGGGACAAACAAGACCCTTGCGGACAATCTGCTGCCATAGGATACGAATTAGAAGATGAAAACCAAAAGTCAAATCGACGACGAGTCGTGTAAACAGTGTGATTCATAAATATGATTGAGAGAGCGAAGCGGGTGATTCAACTCGTAATGAAAACCTGCTATTAATCTCCTCCTGTGCTTACGTTTTTTCAACCGAAACACCATTAATATTTTCCATATTAAAAATGAGAATGTAATTTATTCTTCAGTTTACACAGACCAACAACGTATGCAAAAATGTCCTTCAAATGATGCCTCATTGCGTTGCAGTTGGTCCATACATTCAGGCAAGCAAATAAACGGCTGTCAACTGCACTGTTTTAGTTGTTGCCTTTTTGATAAGTCTCGTTACATCTGTCAGCTTATTTGAAACAATTCGTTATTATTTGTGCAGTTAAAGTAAAACCATTATTAGTTGAGAAAATCATTACTCTTAAGGTACGTTCCGACTAGCATGTATTAAACGTCAAATTGCAGGAGCACTTAACCCTTGTTGACCTGGCCAAGCACATGGCTACAAATAGCTAAAAATGCCTAGATATACATACATACGGAGACATCAACACACCCCAACGAAAAGAAGAAAAAAGTGCGGAAGAAAACGTTAAAATATTGAATTTCACAAGAGCATATTTTAAAGTTTTGTTTGGTCAAAGAACAGAAACAAGACGTACAGCGAACTCAAAGTTTTCTTGTTGTCCGTTGAGCAAACAAAACAATCAAATAGACTGGTTTTTCTCTTGTATTTTTATTTTTGTTTGTCAATTTCTTCTAGGCCCGTCTTTGCCTAAAACAACGGTAAACAAGAAAATTGTGATGCCGTTTTTGCCAGTTTTGTAGTTGTAGAAGTGTTAAAAAGTTGCAAAGTAGCAAAATACTTGCGGTTTTCGCGCTTTTGCAGATCTTGGAGATATTTTAAAGTTAATAAATCTTGACAAACTTAAAACTCGGCAACAACAAATCTCATAAATTTTTAATTTACTAAATTAAAACCTCTGCAATGCCAAAAACAGTAGTAGATTTACTAAATGTAGTAAGTGGATTTATTTACAAGTATGAAACAGCTGACAGATTTGGCGCCACATTGTTTTTTGCTTACATATAATAAAATGAAGTTTACAAACTTTTCTTAAATTTGCAATGGAAAAGACTTTTTTTGGCTGTAAATTATCTAAACTAAACAACAGCTGTTTCAACTGTTTTACAATACCAATCAAAAAGTCGCTCACACTTAGAAGTATTATATTTAAAAGTATTTTAAATACAAAACGAAGTGTGAAAACCGCTACTGTTGCCAAAGAATATCGTACAAACAATCATTTTGCCGCCCAAAGTCACTGTGCAAAATCGTAATTATCGTTAACACCACCGCTCACGACCTTAAGTATTTGCTAACAAATTCAAAACACACACTTTCATTTATTTCCAGACTTTCGACATGAGGTATCTTTGTAAAATTTTTTTAGGTTTTTTCTTATTTCCCATTTTATCTTCACAATTTCCTTTCTATTCACCCCTTGGATTGGCTCTAACGAATTCTATTCTATTTCGCCAAGCGAGTGGTTCCTGTTGAAATACTTTACACATTTATTCAAACCACCTCTAAATATCTACATATGTATGCTTATTTTTATTTGTCTACTCCCAGCAAACACGAAATAGTCTATTTCATAAAAAGGGCATGTTTCAAAAAGTAATTCTAACTGCTTTTTGAATAGCAAAAAAAAAATAGTGTCAAAAGTTTTTTGTATGGAAGCTCGGCTTTGGCACGCACTTCACGCAGACATTGTTTTTTGCATAAGAGCAATATATTCTGTTCACAACTGCCAGAATTTGGTCCCAAAAGCCAAATTTAAACACACAGCATTCGTGATTGCTTGTTGTGTGTGTTATTTATTTTGTGTATGCTCAGGGGTGTTGGGAAAATTTTTTCAGAAAACGTCAAATTTTTTAACGAAAATCGTCAAAAACAAATTCTTAAAACGTAGAAAAATGTCAGTTATAAAAATGTGCAAATAAACCTAAAATTAATAAACTTTATTTAATAATGTCTTTTATATTGTACAAAAACCAATTCAACATGTATTTTACTATAACGAAACAAGTACAATTGTACATATGTACGTATTATAAAAATGTTATGTTAATATTATTCATACAAAATGTATTGCTTTGTACCTGTTAATTAAACTTTTTGTAATGTTTACATTAAAACACTTTGAAGAGTTATATTTTAAATAGTCCTTACCAAACAAAATCCCTTCAATTGTTTTTATCCCCAAGGAATTCCTAATTTTAGTCTTGTTTAAATTTACTTGATTCTCAAAAATTCACTCAACATCAGCAGATGAATTTCGCAAAACCATTAAATCGTTAATAAAACCACATTATTTGATACCTTGATTGAGTTGATTTGTTTCCAAAAAATATTAAAATCGGTTGAACTTTTATCTAAATTTAAAATCCGCATTTCTCTTACTTCGTTTTCAACTTCCTGGTACCTCTCTTTAGATACCCAATTGGGAAAAAATTTTAACAAGGGTATTATAGAAGTATTTTCATTTAAAACTGAATTCCCAAAGTCAAATCCTTTCTTTATTTGACAGCATAACTCAACATAAAATTAAATACATTTATCTGCAAGTTGGTTATAAATGTCAACGTCAATTCTACACTGCAATATTTTTTCTTTTACGTGAACACCAAGACAAACTTCATCTTTTGGTAAAAAATGTTTCCTTTCACAAAACTTTCTGTCATCCCTGGTGTATGGATATAATTTATCATTATTTCTTAAACAAGGTAAACGCAGTATGTACTACAATTAATAAAGTTGTGTTATCTGTATTATGCTTGTTGTAAGTGATCGTAAGAATGCTGTCTATTAGTCTCTTTCTTTCCAGCTTCAAAGTGGAGCCGCTAAGCTAAAAAAAAAGTGTTAAATTTTTTTTCCTTATTAAGTATAATTTTTTCAACGTTCGCATAATAAAATTCTGTAGCTTTATGCTAGAAACAGAACTGGGACGAACCACGAATTTCGCCCAACACGACGAATACGCCGGCTAAAATTCGCTGTGTAAATTCGTCGTATGAAGCACAATAACGACGAAAAACAAAAACATCTGTTATATTTGATAAAGTTGTTCATTGTTTGTTCAAAGATAAAAAAAATTAAATGAATCAAAGAATTTAAAATTTTGTAAAAATAATTAAAATAATGATTATATATCCCAGATTATATAAACATTCATGAAGTTTAACATTTTCAATTATACTTTCACTTGTATCCATTTTCTCAGTTTATTAATTTTATCTTATTATATTTGAACAGCTGAAGGGGTGACCATCTTAAAAAAAAATTAGTTGCTAAAAAATTTCGCATTACCAAAAACCAAAAATTAAACACTACAAACATGTTTTATAATCTAATATGTTGGCTTTTTATTTTAAATGCAAAAGCTTAGCACTTAAAATAAAAACTATTAAAGCAAAAAAAAAAATGAAATGCGGTCGGGGAACCCCTGTTAGGAACGAAGTTCCTTACGTTTTTTTTCATCTTTGAATGTAATACAAGGTGAAATGTATGTTTTATTTTGTGTTGTTTTTGAAATTTTTAAATTTTATGATTCTTTAAATTTTTGGAACGTTTTCCAACTAATTAATATATAATTAATATATATTGACAGCAGCGGAGACACCGCCCATCATACACAATTGCTTGTAGACAGTACACCAATACATATAAACAGCTCACACGCTTTCGTGACGATTTCTACTAATTTCCACTACCAGCAAGCCGCGTTAAGGAACTTCGTTCCAATTAACTGTTTTTGCTAAAATACTTGAAAACTAAAATCAAAATGGCCACATGGTACTGATTTGTTCGTCGTTCGCCGGCGTAAGAAATAGAAATAAATCTATTTCAAGTTCGCCGCGTACAACGAATTTCGACAGATGCTGTGACTGTGGGCATTTTCATATACACCAATGTGTTTTATTTTTTGACGGCGAATATTCGCGGCGAAAAATTCGTCGTTCGTCCCAGCTGTGTTCCTAACTTTACTTAAAACATACGATTTTGAAAGTAAGATGTGTTTAAGAAATTGCGTGGGTACTGTGATTTTTAGACAATCGTAATTTTTTCACAGCTAAAGAAACAACACTCATTTCTGGCATAAATATTAAAGATTGTCGGGAAATCCAGTAGAGAATTTGTAATTCTTAGAATAAAAATCAATTCCTATTAGAAATGGTGTCATGAAGACACAACTATTTTATATTAAATGGAATGTTAGTAACAAAAATTTTATTTTCCTGTTGTGCTAAATAATTTTTGTAAGAAACACTTCTCTCCAACAATAACTCAACAGCTGATCAATAAAAGCTAATAAATGTGAAAGCGGTATTAGTGAAAGTGTTGTATAGCAGGTATACGATAAAAATCTCTCGATGCTAAAGAGTTTCAACATCAGGTACCAAGTACTTGCCCCGGGACAATGAGTATTTGCATAATTAGTATTGGAAAATAATCAAACATAATCTTGACAAAATAATAATTAGAAAGTGAAGTCGGAACTAGAGCAAGAAAAGCATAAAAATTTTTTGTCATTTGCTCTCAAAATGTGAGCTTATGATAAATATATATACATACATATAAGGTGGAATTTATGAATCAACTGATTTCTTGAACTGCTAGTAAAAACTGCATTCTTTTTGTGTTATTATATGTACATATATAAGGCACGATTTATTTGGGCAAAAACTTGTTGATCGCTTTTTCGATCGATTTTAAAGCATGAGGAAAAATAGTTTTACTGCGACATATCATTTTTGTTTATAAATAAATTAAGTCAAGTACGAGGCTGCCTCGTACTCTGAGGGTTCCGTACGTATGTATGTATGTGTTATGTATGTATGGAATGGCGTATGTGAATACACATGTATATTTTATAAATTTCATCTCTCCGTTTTTAAAGCTACTTTATGTTGTACGGGGACACCTAGTAATTTTCCACTTGTTGTTGTTTTTGTAATTTGTTGTTATAAGGCATCTGGGAATACATACACTGTGCGAATTTCGACTCTCTATCTCTTACGGTTCGAGAGTTATAGCTATTACTCTACGTTAAAAAGGGCCACCTGGTAATTTTACAGTTATTGTTGTTTTTAGCAAGTGTTGTTGTGGAGCATATGTGAATACACATATTGTGCAAATTTCATCCCTCTGTCGCTCACAGTTCGAGAGTAACGGCTAATTGTTACTTTACGTTGCATAGGGACACCTGGTAGTTTTCGACTTGTTGTTGTTTTTAGCATTTGTTATTGTAAGCCATATACGAGTAAATATATTGTGCACATTTCATCTCTTTAGCCCTTACAGTTTGAAAGTTACGGCTAATATTTTTTACGTTGCATAGGGACACCTGGTAGTTTTCGACATGTTGTTGTTTTTTAGCATTTGTTGTTGACAAGCATCTATAAATACATACACTATGCAAATTTCAGGTTTCTATCTTTTACAGTTCAAGAGTTATAGCTAATTGTAATTTTTGGTTGTATGGGGACACCTGGTAGTTTTCGGATTGTTGTTGCTTTTAGTATATGTTGTTGTGGAACATCTATAAATACATACACTATGCAAATCTCAGCTCTCTATCTTTTACAGTTCGAGAGTTATACCTAATTGTAACTTTTCGTTGTAAAGGGACACCTGGTAGTTTTCGACTTGTTGTTGGTTTTAGTATTTGTTGTTGTAGAATATCTATAAATACATACACTATGCAAATTTCAGCTCTCTATCTTTTACGGTTCGAGAGTTATGGCTAATTGTAACTTTTCGTTGTATGGGGACACCAGGTAGTTTTCGATTTGTTGTTGGCTTTAGTATTTGTTGTTGTAGCGGCAAGGTACAACAAGATTCTGTGAAAATTTCAGCTCTCTAGCTTTTACCGTTTCGGAGAATGGACGGACGGACGTACTTGTCTCCGTAATAGGGTTCCGTTTCACTCTGATGAGTACGGAACCCTAAAAAATTAACTTAATTAATTATTCGTTATAAGAGTCAATTGAAATGTATTATTTTATGTGTAAAAATATACCTTCATGTTTTCTGTCTTCTCAGCCGTCAGTCATATTTAGTAGTTAATATGCCACCGACATTTCGATGATGCTAATCAACTCATCGGCAGACTCCAAAAATCTAAAAAGAATGTTTGAAACCCAACTACTTATTAATTCAGATCCAAAAAAATACCTTACAACTGTAAAGAAAAGTAAAAGAGCTGCAAAACGCAAAAAAATGTATGTGCACTATGTTAAAGGTTTATTTGAACATTTTTGATTCTCATTTTGTTCATGAGAATTTTGGAATAAGTCAAATCTCTTTGCTTGTTGGGTTAGCAAGCAAAAAGACAAGTTGAACAATTGTGCCACTCTTAAAGTCATAACAAACCATTTGTTTCATTTGTTTATTTTTAGCTTAATTCTAAAAAAAAATTTCATGTTATAAAATGTTATGATTTTGGTAGGCCTTCTCTTTTATTATCAAATCGGTTTTTTCTCTTTATTATACGCAAGAGTATTTTTCTGCTTCCTATTATTTTCGTATCTTCATGCTTCATCAAAGAGGCAGAACCAGAATTGTCAAATGGCCGATTGGTATAATTTGCAGTTTGTTTACATCCAAAGCAACAAAAAAAATCCTTTGTTATTTTTAGTCATTTATTCTTATTTATTATGATTAAAATCTTTGGTAAAACTTTCTCAAACACGAGATGTGTTTCATAAAAAATACAATAATAATAAACAAACATGTTTTGCAAGGTCGAAAAGAACAAGCCTTCAATTTTACTAAATTTTATGTACAAGTACAACCACATAAACATGCAAAGATATCGATATTTCTGAAAACATCTTATAAATTTTAAAACAGAAAAAATAAACAATTTGTTATTGACTATCGTAGCAGTTCAATCCAAATGCTTTTATCCAAAATAATTGGCAAAATTGAATTTAAGCTGATTTCTACTCATTTTCAAGCGGCATAGACAAACAGTAATCATTTCATCATTTCCCAAAATGTAATAAATTTAATTAACATGCAACATATTTGGAATGGGAAATTTCAGCTTCACTTCCAGAACTGGGGGCAAATCACCGCATTCGAAATCGAGGGCTTTGTCATCGAAATGCTGTTAACGTGGATCACAGGACTCGTTATCGCAACGCATCTAATCGATGTTGTAATCGATTGTTACTACACTATCGAAAACAAATAAACTTTAAATTTCAGCAGCAAAACAAATAAAATAGCAAAGAAGCGACAACAAATTAAAGAGATAATTTAAAAAATATAAATACATTTATATTAAATTACTTTTTCAGGCTCAAGTTCAACCCTTGGGTTTTCACTACTTTTTAATCAATATCAATTAAGTAAAGAAAAGTAAAATTTATTTGCTAGGTGGACAACCGGCTGTTTCTGGGTAGCAAACACCCTTCATCAGCACCCTATGAACTTTGGACGTGTCAAATTTCACAATTTTGGCACAGCCGCTTTAACCACTCGGCAACCAAAGCTCACGCAATTCTACTTTCTGTTTGTATACTTAATTAACATTAACCAAAGCAATGATATTTTTGCAGTCTTGGACGATATTTGTCGTCTCAGAAGACTGTTGCTCTCTGTTTATATGAAAGCTTTTTAATACATGTTCTGTTATGCATCATTGAGATCTAGATGCTCTTTTTTTTATTGATACAATTTTTGAACATTTACGCCGTGCCAAGGGTTGAACTTGAGCCTGAAAAAGTAATTTAATATAAATGTATTACAACACAGAAGTTCAATAACAAAATTAAAAATTTACAGTAAAAAATAAAAAATAAAAAAAATATAAATTTTATTTGTTTTTGGGGAAAGTGAATACCAGTGAAGAAAAATATTTTCCACTAAGTAGTGTATTTCATTTGTTACATTTTTCACCGCTTTGCACAAAGTGCTTTGTGCCAACCCCACTAAAAAATAATTCCCGGCCGTGTGCTGAAAGCTGCCACTGGCCAAAAGGGATAATGTAGCAGCAAACTGCAATACGGGTGAGGTGGTACGCTCATCGACATGTGACCAGAGATATTTATTTCCGATAAAACGTATTCAAAAGCTTCCTTAGAGAGCCGAAAACGTCTTTTGAATCCATGTACAAACGATGAAACATTTAGCTCTAATCTTTTGCTTTAAACTCACAACTTACTCAGCTTCTGGCAATGAAAAAGGATTGCTTTTGTCACAAATGTTCCTACTTATAATGGCAATATTGGACTCATCCTCCGATTCCGAAGATGAGAAACATAAAAACACATTTGGATTCATTTATCTTGAAGTTTTTCAGCAATTTATTTATAATTTGTTTTCCTTTTTCGTTTTGTTTCTTTATTGTCAAATGCGTACTGCGATGTAAAAAATAGTAGTAGACAATATTAATTGCGATGGAATACTGTGATCCAAAAAATTGCAGCAGTCGAAATATTTGTACACACCAAAGAAGACTCGATTTCGAATGCGGTGATTTGCCCCCTGGTCAAATATTTCTTACTTGAAAAAATTAATAATCACCCCTATCATGAAACATTTTTACCCTAAAATTTTTTCCCTTTTCCCAAAAGTGCGATCATCAATAACTTTTCTCATAAAACGTGTTCCCATTCGAAATTTTCCCTTATCGTAAATGGATTTTTCAAAGATATTTTTACCATTTTTTGTATCAATTTGTTCATTTTATTTTCTTTGGGGAACTAGAAAAAAAAATGCAAGTAGTTGCTGCATTTTAATGGATATATGTATAAATAAGTTGAAATCTATTTTTAGGTCTAAATAAATAAATAATGTGCAACATGACATGATTCTCAATAGGGTGCAAAATAACTGAACCATTGCATGTGGTTTTGTGAAGGTTTCTAAAGATGTGGTGGCCGAATTTTGGTATTCGCTTACAGAAGAACTAAAAACACTTAAGAACTAAAACACTTTAGAGAGCAGTTTGCAAAAAGTGGATTGCGCCATTCCTACTTCGTAATCTCTTCCATCACTTTTTCGGTAAACACCCTGTGCAAAAAAACGTAAGCATGCGCTTAGTTTTACAAATCAAATGACAGAGAATCTGTCAAAATATTCAACAGGCATGAAAACTCCGATTTGTTAACCCTTTTTACCTTTTAAACTACAAATTTCTGTTTATTACTTATAAAACATAAATTTAATTACTTTTTACATCACTTACCCACAAATTTTCAATAAATTTCCTCTGTATTTATATTTTCTTCTTCCCAAACGTTCCCATAATATTCATGATAGCAAATTTTCCTACTTGGGAAATGAAAATTTTATGGGAATAAAAATTTCACATTTTACTCACGATAGGGGTGAATCATATTTTAAATCACAATTTCAATTTCACAAGCCTTACGAAATTTTTCGATTTAATTTCCTAAAAAGTGGATTACATTTTTTAAATTTTTTTTTATTTTATGCATTTATTGTAAAACGAAAAAACTCTTTTCAAATAACTTTTTCTTGAATAGTTTTAATTCATAGTTTTGGAATAAAATAGGTGTAAGATATGGTAAAAAGAAGTATATTTTCAATATTGAATTTATTACGTCTTGGGGCGAACTCGAGAGGTATCCTTCTTTCATCAGTTAAATTTTCGGCCATAATTTCTTGGGTGCTGTTTTACCTACCTGGTCCTTTTTAAAGTACCCAGGAAAATGTATCGTAACTTAACGTAAAAATTTTTTTCCAGTATAATTCATCAGAAAGACCTAATTTTTCAAAACTATTTTCATAATTACTTCTTTTATTTTTATCATTCGAATCGTGCAAGATCAATTCGAATTAAAAAAATTTTTTATTATTACGTTTTTACCCCTTATATGTTTGAACAAAGACGAAATTTATTTAAGCATTTTTTGGCCCAGTAATACTATATAGTTTTTACTTTCTTCCTGTGGCCGTTCCTCTTCTATGTAAATTAATTAGAAAAAAGTACCAAAACACAGTTTTTTTAAGCATTTTATCCCCTTAAAACTTAAAATTTCAGAAAAGTACCAGACACCTGTTCAATTATTTTTTGTAAACTTTTAGGCGTTTTTTAAATCTTTGTGCTACCTTTGCTCAGTCCGAAAAAATTCAGTTAAAGATTTTACCCATTTTTACCCCTTATAAAAAAATTACAAACATATTAAAGTATTTTTTTGGAGGAGTAATATTAAGTTTTTACTTTCTTCCTGTGCCTATTCCTCATCTATATAAATGCAATTGGAGAAAAGTACCAAATTGCAAATTTTACCCCTATAACCCCTCCAAAATTCAAAGCTTCAAAAAGGTACCAGATACCTTTTCAAGTATTCTAAGTCTACTTTCAGGTCCTTTCTAAAGTCCGGAGATATTGTTTTACCGATTTTATTCTTTTTTATACCTTTTTAAAACTTTGCGATTGGAATTTTTGACATTCATATAACCAATAGTTCCTTCCACACAAGCTGAGATATAATGTAGAAATTTCAAGCAAATCGGTTTAGCCGTTTAGCTGTCTATAAGGAACCAACCAACACACATTCACTTTCATATATGAAATATCATTGGTGGTGAAAGACGAAAATTAGATTCTGCCACGCACATTTGCCCACAGACCGAAAATCAGAAATCAGACTTCACAGCGTCACCCACCTGAATATTCTGAAGATTCCCTGAAAACTTCATCAAAACAACGGTCTAGCCGTTTTGGAATCCATACGCTACCTACACCAACACACATCCTGTTTTATATATATACATATATATACCCTGAAGAGGCTCCAAGTCGCTACATTTCCACCTATATTAGTGACTTTTTTATGAAATTGTCAACAGAGTGTCTCCAGTTTTTTGCTTTATGAACAGTGTTGTGGTTGCTGAAATTTGTAAGCCCACCAAAATCGTGAAATAAAAATCGTTTTTATTTGAAAAGAAAACATTCAGTTGACAATATTGTTAATGAAGAAATAAATTTTATTTCTTTGAGTTTTCAATTGATTTCCCCTACTGACATTTCTTTCAGGGTAGCGATAATGTCTATAGAAAATCAATAATACTATGGTCGTCATATAGTCAGTCGCACTAGAACTTCCTAGTCACTAGTTTCTTCGTCAGTAGTTAATTTGCAATGACAAGCATATGTTGAATGTCAACAGCAAAAATCATTGTATGGGCTATAATATGTCACTAGTACTGGTGACCATGCCAATAGTAAATCACTAAAGTTTTTCTACTGATATTTCCTTCATTTTCTTTCCTTGTTACAAATAAAACTGTATCAACTTTTGCATTCCTAAACTTTATGCAAAGCAAATTATAAGAGTAACAACACAAGTAACAACACAAGTATCCTCGTATACCCAGGGGTGTTAGATGTGACGATTTTACGTCATTTTGACGTGATTTTGATCACGTTTGAACGTTTGACGTTTTTTTTCACAGAAGCTCTTGCATTTTGATGTTTTTCTAGCTTTGCTCCTTTTTCAATTTATGGCAACTACGAGAAAGGAATTGAAAGAAAACTTAAAAAAATGTTTATACTTTGATTTACTCAAGAAAGAAAGAGACTGACTAATTGATAGCATTCTAACGATCGCTTACAATAAGCATATGTATGTTAATAAGAAGTAAATAGTATCACTATGAACTATGTAAATACATAATATGACTGTCAGACTCTATATAAAATTTTAATTTGTATGGCAGGCAGATAACATACAAATTTAATTGTAGTACTGCGTTTACCCTGTTTAAAAAATAATGATAAATTATATCCATTCACCAGAGATGAAAGAACGTTTTGTGAAAGGAAACATTTTTTACCAAGAGATGAAGTTTGTCTTGGTGTTCATGTAAAAGAAAAAATATTGCAGTGTAGAATTGACGTTGACATTTATAACCAACTTGCAGATAAATGTATTTAATTTTATGTTGAGTTATGCTGTCAAATAAAGAAAGGATTTGACTTTGGGAATTCAGTTTTAAATGAAAATACTTCTATAATACCCTTGTTAAAAATTGTTACCAATTGGGTATCTAAAGAGAGGTACCAGGAAGTTGAAAACGAAGTAAGAGAAATGCGGATTTTAAATTTAAACAAAAGTTCAACCGATTTTAATATTTTTTGGAAACAAATCAACTCAATTAAGGTATCAAATAATGTGGTTTTATTAACGATTTAATGGTTTTGCGAAATTCATCTGCTGACGTTGAACGAATTTTTAGAGTCAAGTAAATTTAAACAAAACTAAAAGTAGGAATTCCTTGGGGATAAAAACAATTGAAGGGATTTTGTTTGGTAAGGACTACTTAAAATATAACTGGTCAGAGTGTTTTAATGTAAACATTACAAAAAATTTAATTAACAGGTACAAAGCAATACATTTTATATGAATGATATTAACATAACATTTTTAGGGTTCCGTACTCATCAGAGTGAAACGGAACACTATTACGGAGACAAGTACGTCCGTCCGTCCGTCTGTCCGTCACAGCGTCCATTCTCCGAAACGGTAAGAGCTAGAGAGCTGAAATTTTCACAGGATGTTGTTGTACCCTTCCGCTACAACAACAAATACTAAAAACAACAAGTCGAAAACTACCAGGTGTCCCCATACAACGAAAAGTTGCAATTAGCTATAACTCTCGAACCGTAAAAGATAGAAAGCTGAAATTTGCACAGTGTATGTATTTATAGATGTTTTACAACAACAAATGCTAAAGACAACAACAAGTTGAAAATTACCAGTTGTCCCTATACAACTTAAAGTAACAACTAGCCGTTACTCTCGACCCGTGAGATCTGTCTCTCACGGGTCGAGATGAAATTTGCACAATATATGTATTCACATATGCTCCACAACAACACTTGCTAAAAACAACAACAAATGTAAAACTACCAGGTGTCCCTTTACAACGTAGAGTAATAGCTATAACTCTCGAACCGTAAGAGATAGAGAGTCGAAATTCGCACAGTGCATGTATTCCCAGATGCCTTACAACAACAACAACAACAAGTGGAAAATTACTAGGTGTCCACATACAACATAAAGTAGCTTTAAAAACAGAGAGATGAAATTTATAAAATATACATATGTATGTATTCACATACGCCATTCCATACATACATTACACATACATACGTACGGAACCCTAAGAGTGCGAGCCAGCCTCATACTTGACTTAATTTATTATAATACGTACATATGTTCAACATACTAAAGGCCATATTCATAATAATTATTATAAATTTATTAAGCTCTTATTTGACGTATTTCTATGGAATATTTGTCAAATAAACGTGTAATAAACTTTCAATAGTTTTTATGAATATGGGTGTAATATTTTTTGTAAAATTTTTAAATTGTACTTGTTTCGTTATAGTAAAATACATGTTGAATTGGTTTTTGTGCAATATAAAATATTTTATTAAATAAAATTAATTAGTTTTGGGTTTATTTGTACATTTTTATAAATGAAGTTCTCTTGACGTTTTTCTTTCCAAAATTTGACATTTTTTGAAGAAATTTTCCTAAAATAACTGCGTATACCCTTTAAAGTGATGGCCATAAAAAGCGTTTGTATTAAAAAGTACTCAATGCGTATAAATGATATGAAACACAGTAAATTAAGCAAAAATAATACTTATACGCTCTGCAACACCCAAAATAATAATTTTATTTATCATTTGAAGAACAAACACCCACCCATCCACGTAATCGCTTCATATTTTGATGTAGTTGCCATCACAACAGCCGCCAGGCATTTTAACACTAAAGCTCGCATACACACACACACACACACACACATGCACATGAAAAAACAAGTCAAAAGTGGACAAGACAAAATCTCTCAAATTCAATTTATCACTCAGACAAAAATACAAATTGCTGAAACTAAATGAACTACAAATTTCCACTTAATTAACGTCTAACAAATAAGAAAATGGCATCAGCCGCAAAGTACAACATGAAGATTACACATCATTTATTTTTATGTTAAACACGATTTTCTTACTTTAATATGTATACACATGTACACATATTAGTATCTATTTGCTTAATTCCTTACGGAAATTTATAGCATATTTAAGAATAAACATGTCACTAAATACTCTTTTAAGAATGCGTAGCATTGCTTGGCAAAACTCAAGACTCAAATCTGCTACATTCAAAAGCCGGCACGGAGATCTTACGGAAACTCATAGTAATTGTGTACGTTTGTGCAGAGATTTGCAATTTATTTGGCGACAAGAAACAACTATTGTATTGAACTATTTCCTTATTAGTAACAATATTTCTAATTAATAATTAAATATAGACTAGCATGTACATAGTTAGAGCAACTACACATCGTATGTAGTACATAAACTTTAAAAATTCCACCACCAGCCAAATGTAAGAACATTAATGTTTGCTTCAGTTGCAGTTGCAGTTGCACTACTTGCAGCATCCACTTCAACTATATGTAACTAATAGCATCTTTCCACGACATGTGCTTCGCTCTCTATTTGTGCTTAAAACCCTAATCAGCAGCGAGGCAACGTGCTTCGCCATACGAAAATTTGAGAGCAAGTTTATGTGCACTATCTGTTAAGATCATATATTGTAAATAAAAAATAAATATTTCTGTATATTTTAATTTTGTTATTGAACTTCTGTGTTGTAATACATTTACATATATTAAATTACTTTTTCAGGCTCAAGTTCAACCCTTGGGTTTTCACTACTTTTTAATCAATATCAATTAAGTAAAGAAAAGTAAAATTTATTTGCTAGGTGGACAACCGGCTGTTTCTGGGTAGCAAACACCCTTCATCAGCACCCTATGAACCTTGGACAATTTTGGCACAGCCGCTTTAACCACTCGGCAACCAAAGCTCACGCAATTTTAATTAGAATAAATATTTCTGTATTAAGATTATCAGGCTCAAGTTCTTTGATCCTTGCGATTGATATTAATCAAATTAGACAAAGAAGACATCAAAGACATTTAGCAGGGTGGACAACTAGTTATTTCGAAGCCGCCACACTCCCTCGTCAGCACCCGTCTTTGTCTAATTTAATTAATCTCAATCACAAGGATGATATAGAAAGAACTTGAGCATTAAGAATATTAATTCGAATTGAATTAGGTCATCCTGAATCATTAATTGGAAATGACCAAATTTATAAGGTAATTGTTACTGCTCTTAATACAGAAATAATTATATAAGAAAAAGCTCGAATAATAGTAATTAATTAATAAAAAATAAATAAATAAAAAACAAAAACAGCATAATTGTCCCATAGAAATAAAAGTTAAGTTAATGCCGTGCAATGCCAACACCAAAGACATTCCCATCTGAATGGGGCGTTTTTTGCGACAACTGGAAAATCGAAGCACATAGACGAGTCGTGTAAACATTGTAATTGCTTAATATAATTGAGAGAGTTGAATTACCCGCTTGATTCAACTTGTAATGGAAGCATACCTTAAATGCCGTTCATTTTCCATCATGAAATTTGTAAATAGATGTGCAATTGTACACATATTCATTCGTACATACAGTGCAATATATTTGTGAAACAAAAATCTAAAAGATTAATCAAAATTCGCTGTCACATAAGCTTACAAAAAATGAACTAGAGAAAAAGTAAAATTTGTCTATTAATTCCAAATTTTATTAGATTTTGTTATACTTTAGCATTCTTTTATGATAAACATTTTGTGAGTTGTTGTAAAAACAAAAATTTTTGTGTTTATGACATTTTGTATAAATACATATCTGTTACATTATGTCACATGTTGTGAAATTTACTGTTCATCCCCACCGCAAATGTTTTGGGAATAAATTATTTGCGAAGAAGCCCACACTGAGAAATAGAAGTTTCTATTTTGTGAGTTGTTTGGGAGTAAACAAGGCGAATCAACTACAGGTGGTCGCAATTCAATTCGCTCCAACATTTTCTCTCGAGACGTCACAAGTTTTGTTGTCGTTTTCTATCGGCTTTGACAACTCAGAAGATAAATTCGTGGAAAAATGTTGAAGCGAATTGGTATGCGGGCACCTGTAATGGATTCGCCTTGGGAGTAAACAAGCGTATTGTGAATGAAGTAGTATTTGTGGGTATTTTGCAGATAATCTAAAAAATAAATGTCAAATCGAATTGAAGGAAAAATAAATCTCCCAGCTGTAAGATGTTCATTTTTCTTTTCTTGTTGCCAGCGGTGGTCTTTCTCAGATTTGTTCCCTATGATGTATAAGCAAATCAATGTTGGTTTGGTGACTTTAAGACTTATAGCCCAATTATTAATAATAATATCACGAAATTTCTCACTCAGGAAAATCATTTTTCCGGAGAAGTAGTGAATCAAATTATAAATAAAGTGAACTTAATTATTTAGTTGCTTTAACAGCCACTTGAAATGTGTTAATTCAGGTCCAAAAATAGACCTTACAAATGTCAAAAACGCCTACATTTTGGGGGGGTTGGTGTTCAGAATAAAAACGCGTTCAGGAATCAAACAAAATAGAGCTACTTTATTACAAACTAATAATGAAAAAGATTTAAGTTTTTACAAAGTCGTGCCTACGCGAATTTCGCTGATGCAAAGCCGCATCCAAAAAAGCGCGTTCCAAAATGTAAGAAAAAATATTACATGTGTTTTTTTTTTGGTACCAAAAACAGCGTCGCAAAATTTAGGTATTTTGCACGTACGCAGTGTTGTCGAGTCACCACAAACTCATCAGTAGACTCGAAAAATTCTTAAAAGAATGTTTGAAACTTAACTACTTATTCCATAATTCCCTTGAACAAAATGAGAATCAGAAGTGTGCAAACAAACCTTTAACACAGCAAACATTTCTTTTCGTTTTGCAACTCTTTTACTTTTACTCATTTTGGCAGAAGTACACCAGCACATAAAGTCACTCTTTGTGAGTACATCGGTTTGTCAACAATGTGGCAACTCTGCTTGTCAAAGAATACACTGAGATGAAACTGGCTGACCCAAAAAATCACAAAGGGCACTAAATGTATTTTGATATGAACAACCATTTTCGAAAAAACCTTCAACAATCTTAATGCGCTGCTCAAACATTCAAACAGAGTGATGTCACATTTAGGTTGGAAAAGAACATGATATTAAATCGTGCATTACGATTAGACTAAAATTTACGGAAATTGTATTCGATTGAATGAAGATTTGTTGAACGAGTTTAGTGAAATATAAGAAAACTACTAATATATTATGAATCAACAAAAAACTATATAGCATACATACATATGTACATATATGTATATGTAAAGCTTATATAAAAGCATACTCTCAAAGTAAAATGTAAGTAAATTTAAAAACAAAACGATTGGATGCGTATTCTGTCGCTCATGTAATTAACAGTGACTCGTTAGATCCCCAACATGTCTCTCACGACCCGTCTTTTTTTTTTTGGCTGCACCCGTCGCTGAAGATGGTTTTAACACGTGGGCAATCGGGTAATATATTATCACTTCAGGACTTGAAAAAATCAAACTCTAATGATTTTATTGACTCTTTATTTCTTATTTTATGAGGTAAAAGTTTTCTTTTAAAGTCGATTTATACACAAAAGCAGAAAGAACTGTCTGGTCTTTTGATACAAACCCCCAATTTGCGTTTTTAGCCTAGATCAACTATAATGATTGAATTCTTAGTGCGTGTCTTATCTTATTTTGAGCAACTAACCGGCCAAATACTAAAAGTAAAACTGACGTGTGTCAGGGACAATATATAGTTTTATAGAGTTGTTATTTATAAACAAAATTTTGTGCACAGTAAATACCATAAATTTAAAATTTGTATGTTTCCTTGTTTTTCAATTGAGCGAAAAATTATTTCAAATTTATTAAACAAACTCACATGAAATCGCTAAAACAATGTCAAGTGCAACAAATTTCAATAAAATTGTTTAGAGAGTTTTTCTTTCCAATAAAAATAGCAAATATAATAATAAATGAACAAATTGTTTTTGTTTCTGTTATCATTCATTGCAATAAACATTAGAACACATTCATCTTTGCTTTTTACAGCATCATGTGCATAAATAACAGTGTTGTCAATTATTCACGATTTTTAATAGTTCGAATAAAGTTTCATATTTTTTTCTGATCTCACTGAATACTTTGAAACTTGAACGATTAACAAGAACTTTATTTGAATAACTTGGGAAAAAAAATCAATAAGAACTACATCTTAGTTTAATTTGTTTATAACACAAGAAAACGGAGTTGTAACAGAAACTTGAGATTATTATTAAATAACAAAGTAATCGATATTAAGCTATTGACTTTTCAAGGATTCAATTTATTTTTTTATTTCATTTTTGTATGGAGCCTCCCCTCCCCAGCCACTTAAGGGCAGTTCAGACTATTATACAAGTACTAATATTTTCATTGCGATGAGTTGATTAGTACCAACGAAATGTCGGCGGCATATAGACAGCTGAAAAAGACAAAAAGCATTTAATAGGTCTATTTTTGGACCTGAATTAATACATTTCAATAGGATTTTAAAGCAAATAAATAATTAAGTTCATATCTCTATATTATTACTAACATTCAAATTTTGAGCCATTGTATAAGGCAATACTATCACTAACGGCTCGCTATCGGTATTGAAGGTATTTTGTGTTGGAAATATTCCAGAAGTAGCAATTCGCTCACCCTGCATTTTAAATTATACATATTGATACGATTGTTTATTTTTATGTATACTAAAATTTTTATATCATAAACATTTTTTCATATTTGAATTTCATTGTTACATTGAGACTTCATAATAAAAGAACGTTATTTTGAATATAAAGCTGTTGGGTTTTTTACACATTCAATAGGTTATGGGCTTTTAATAAAGAAAACTGTGTGCGAGTTTTGAACAGGAAAAGCTGATTTTGTTGTGAAGAAGAAAAAAATTTTTTTGTCTGATTTTGGCTGAAGACCACTTATTCTTTGTCAAGAATCCGAACGCTTGAAAGTAGTGTCGCTTGTTGTTGCTGGTGGTATAAGTTTTTTTTCTTGCTGCTTAATTGGTGCTGTGCAATTTTTTACAAAATAGCTGATGCAAAACTCCTGATTACAAAACTCAACCGTGATAATTATGAATTGTGGAAATATCGTGTGAAGCTGTTGCTGAAAAAAGAAAAAGTATGGGACGTGATTGAGAATGAAATTCCTGCTGCCCCAGATTCAAAATGGCATGAACGTGATAACGAAGCATCAATTATAATTGGTCTAGCAGTTGAAGAATCCAAAGTTTTTCGTATTGCAAATGCAGAAACCGCTAAAGATGCTTGGAATATTCACATAGTAAAATAGTCTGAACTGCCCTTTCATTCATTGAAAATTGCTAGCTAAATCTGATAGAATTCTGTCCTACTTTAAAAAGTCGCATCAAAACGGCCACGCTATTATACTTTTGTAAACAACTTCGAAAAGGCAACTCTGATCGCATAGAAAAAGATGGTTTTTAAAAATGTTCAAAAGATTAACAAATCGGACAGTCTTGTCAAAAAGTCTTTCACACACATACACTTTTAGTCCACACTTTTTGGACACACATGTCATTTTTAACAGATCGTACGGCTCAATAGGATAGTGTATCACGGCCTTTAGTAGTCGTCCCCATGTCACGACTACTAATGTAGTCCGAATGTTGGAAAGAAAATTATTGGGAAGAAAATCTTATTTGGGTCGGTCACACATTTGCTTTCTCTATGAGACTAATGTCTGACAATAATTTTTTTCGAACACATTGACTCCGTACCAAAGCAAATACAAAAAAAAAAAAAAATTGAAAATCGTACACCTCGAAAGTTAGTTTTTTGATATTTCATAGTGACACTTCTTTTTCTCATGCCAAAAGCAATTGAAAAATCAATGGTACAAGAACGACAAATTTTTGACCATGCAACAAACGTAATGAATTATTTTAATTAAAATTCGAATTAAAAGAAACGCTTTTATTTTCTTAAATGTTTTGTAACATTGTTTTGAATTTGTTGCACAATTCTATTGACTTTGTTAATTAAATGGTTTTTGTTGCGCGCAAAAATAACAAGCAAGTAAATGGTACAAAACGTGGAGAAATCTGAGAGAAACATGCAGTTTTATTGGGATTTGAACAGCAATACAGCTTAATTTACAAGAACTAGAAAGACTTGCAACACGAGAGAAAAAAAATAAATAAATCAATATTACTAGTTCCTTAGTTTATAAAACAAAGCAAACAAAATGTTAATAAAATTCTGCATGGAAGCGTTTGCACTACATATGTACATACATATTTAACAAACAACATGATTTAACCGGTGACTTGTAGGAAAAACTCATTTAAATGGACAAAACGTTTACTTTAAAGTCAATTAATTGCATCACAGCGGCATTGATACAAAATAATTTCACAATTGTAATGGATATTATTTATTGAGATATTGTGCGTTCAAAGCTATAGAATAACAAAATACATATCAAGGGCTTCTGGGGCCAAATCATCGCATTCGATATCGAATGAACTATCGAGCAAAAGCAATGTAAAACAAAAACAAAATAAACAACAAACACAGAATTCGTTCGATATCTGTACGTACAAAATTTACTGGGCAGCAAAGAAGTCGAAATTTCTGTCCAACACAGAGAGTAGTTCAGTAGACCCCGTGTAATTAATTACCCATAATTCTTTTATTCATCTCTTATATTCAATCCCTGTTTTTTCACTTATTGTCATACAAAACTACACGATTAATTAACTTTCTTTTAACTACCCATTTTGGGTAATTACCCAAAATATTATATACCAAATCCAAAAATTCCCTTAAAATCCTTTCATTTATTTACCCAACACTGCCTACCAGTTCACTCAACTCTGTTGACAAATTTGTTTTTTGTTTTTCACTTGTCAATCATAAAGCGTATATTTTTGTGAAAACGGCGAGTATTTGAAATAAAAAAATTTAATTTGCATACATATGTACACATTTAGAATGGATTTGAATTCAGGCAATATGTTTTTTAACGTTCTGATAAGCTTTTATTATATATGTACATACATTCATGTTCTCCTGTTATTTTCTCTATATATGTACATATGTAATAATTTTTGTGGTACAAGGCTTTTGCTTGTTTTTATTGAAAACATTGGTGGCTACTCTGAAAAACGCGCCGAAGAGGTGCAACTTTCCTTGGCAAACAAAAACAAAATATGAAGAATTGTTTGTGTTTTCCCTACATCGCAAGAATAAAATTAACGAGGTAGTTGGCCACGCGTATCTCTTTCACCAGTAAACGGTAAATTTTGTACGAAACATAAAAACAATTTGTTTGTACTCTTGACATTTTGTTCTTGTTTTACATGTACTGATTCACTTCACCAGCACGTTTTCCCGAATAAGCATCATTATTTTATTTCGAAAACTTTTGGGCTTAAATTTTATTTTGACGTATGTAATGACTTTGATTCATAATAAGTCTGTTTGGATAAATGCCTATGTAGAGGTATTTAAGCGAATTCGCGTAATTATTTCTATGAGGTCTCTGCAGGTAATACCTTAAGGTGGGATCATACGATTGCCGCAATGCACCAATTTTTGTTACATTTTGTGTGCCAATCGTGTGATAGCACAATTTATTGACTCATGCGGCAACCAAAACGAATGTTGTTCCTATTTGTCTCAATCAAATACAACCCTGATGCGACAACCGTGTGAACGCTTGACATGCAACTATTCACCAATAAAAATTCTAAAAATGCACCAATATTTATTGTGTTCTCATGCGGCAACCAAAGAAGACAATGCCCGCCAATGATATATGTACATACATACATATGTATACATTTATTTAGTTTCAAAATTGTTTAAACGCGTCTTCCAAACATGATTTCTGCTTTTCAATCAGTAAAATTCAATTGTTGTTACTATTCATTTTTTGCTTTTTCAGCCCGCACAACATTATAATAATAGCCGAAGCAATTTTCTTTCTTTTTAATGAACAAACCATATTTTTAACATTTAATTAATTTTTTTTTTTTTTTTTTTTTTTTTGGGAAAACAAAGTTTGTCATCAGCTATAACAGCTGTTTCTCAGAGTTGCCGTATAATATAACAATCGTGTGACTATAATACGGCAATTATTGGTACTAAATTGTATTGCGGCAATTTGCGACAATAAAATTTCAGTAAAATGTGACAATCATGTGATTGCAGAGAATTTGATTGGGATAAATTTTTTATTATGCTCCAATTCAGCCCAATAAAAATTGTGTAAAATTGGCGCATTGCGACAATCGTGTGATCCCACCTTTACACGCTCAATTACCCAAAACACTACAGCAACTTGAGTGAGGTAATTAAGCGGTGTTTACTGTAGTTAGAATGTTAATAATATTATTTGTAAATGACATACATATATACATACATACATATGTGTGAATTTTATAATATTGTTAAGACTTAGTTATGATTTCATGACTTGGAGTAGTAAGCCTTCATTTTGAGTGGCGCTAAATAAACCCTCGTGTGTGCAGATGACACTTTTTTTAATATAATCCTCGATAATTCTCATCACCATATTCTTTATTACCAAAATAACGTTTAGCAGTTGCTGGATCCGATATTGGCTCTGTTTCTTTACTATTTGGGCAAAGTTCGGTAAAATGAGAGTGAACTATAATTTCTCTCAATAAGAGACAAAAATGCACAAAAGTACGGGAACGAAAAAAAAACGAAGGGGAAAGAATCGCTCCGTTTTCAGTTCTTGTTCAGACATGGCTGCTGCGTGTAACTATTTTTCTCAAAATTTTGGGATTTTCAAACAAAATTCGGTCCATCAGATGTTCTTTCTTTAAGATCTCATCTATAGTATGAAACATTTGCTGCAAAATATTTTCAAGTTCTCTTTCGAAACTGCACTAGTGTCCATATCCTGCAGAAATCGAGACTACTGCTTCCACGCGTGTAAAGAGTAATCCACTAGACCAAAAATGATCGAAATATATGGGAAAAAGAAGCTCCATTTTCCATTACAATGTCCTAGGAGAGGGCCATATAATCAAAAAAAAAAAAAAACATTACTTTAGAGTAATCCAAAAACTAGTTCAAGTACACTGGGTTAGTCTTGTAACTACTTTATGTCACTAGTCCATGGATTACCACATGGTAAACATATGTTGCGAGTATTGAAAAATAATTGTTTTTTATTCATCATGGTCCATGTTTGCATTACATCGGACCATGCTGTAACTACTCAGTTTTACTCAAAACGAATCATGTACTCCAATAATTTCTGCAGGGTACAATGAAAGTTTAGTGTCCGCAATTCTTCCCATGATACAACTAAAAAGGTAACCTACAATAAGAACAACTTCAACAAAAATAACATGAACTTTTGTTCTTATACAACAACTGAAAACTGTCAAAAAGATGGCACTTTTTCATTGACAGAAGAGAGGTGAACAAATCTTATGCTATCTCGTTTTGACCGCCTCTCAACTCTGTTACGGTCTAAAGCTTAGTTTAGACGATATGTTGAATCAGCATATAGTATATGCTAACAAATGTATGATTAAAAATAACATCAAATGCATATGTCATCACATATCATATGCTAGGTGTTTACACTATATGCTGAAACTACCAAATTTTTTAATTCAACATATTTCAGCAAATGGAATGTCAACATAAGAGTTAGCATACAATTTTTGTGTTTATACGATATGTTGATAATTACATGGTGATATGTATGCTGAATCGTATAAACATTTGCTTGTAAAATAAGTTTGATACTACTTTCTATTTATACAACGCGTTATTGCAGAAAATTCGTGTTTTTAATATAAAACAAAAAATGTCTTCGGAAGAAATATCGCTTGCTCTTGCTTGTGCAGTCCTTGTTTTTGATAGTGATGAAAGTGAAGTAAAAGGAAAAAGAAGCCGAGTTTGGAAAAGAAAATGGGTAGAACGGCGGGCAGATGAAGGTTTTTGTGCAAAATTATACAAAGAATTATAAGACGTTCGAAGATCTGTGGCAATTAATTTTCATCGTGGCAGCCGCTGAAAACAAAAGTGGGGCGGCGGTTGAAATTCGAATGTATGCATGTAATCAACGCCTTGCTGTTGATTGTTGATTATTCCAACTATTTCAAGCAGAATTCATACCAGTTGGACTTGAAACACAAGTGATTATTTTGGCTTCTAGCTGTTTGTTCACTTTGAAATATATGTAATGAAATACATGTGTTTTTTCATTTTGCAAATTCCCTTGCAACCACCTGGTATGAATTCGCCTTGAGCTATTTATTGTTTTTTAATTTGAGAGCAATTAATTCATTGAATTTCATTTCATTACGTTTGTGCTCGTTTGCAAATTTTGAAGAAGATATCTGTATATTTACATAAACGAAAATTGTCGGCGGCTCAACAAAGCCATTCGGCAAATATGCATACAAATTAGTTATATGCTGAAAAGCTTAAACAGCATTTTCAACAAATGGCATATCAGCTAGCATACGCAGGAAATTAGTCAAATACTAAAAACATACTGTTCACACGATATGCTAAAATTGCCAACATATATTTGTTGGTGTTGTTAACAAATTGTCTGCAAACGTTGTTAAACATACGTATACTGGTAAAGATTTTTCGTTTACACGATATGATGGCACTTAAACAAAATTTTCAACATAAATATGCTGATTCAACATATCGTCTAAACTAAGCTTTAAGCAGTCAGCTGATTAACGGTTCAGCTGATAAGGCTACCTTATTAGTTGTATCATGATTCTTTGTTCAAAAATTTTTTCATGTTTCAGAACGTGTTTCATTCATGTACATATGCAGATGAAGCAGTACAGTTGACGTAAAGACAGCCAGAGAATAAAAATAGCCTGAATTTGTTTTATTTTTTAGTTTAGAAAAGACACTATTTACACTTCAAAATCAACTTAGAAACATACATACAGCCATTTGTTAGACAGTTAAAACCAAACGAAAATATCGCTCATCTTGGTCATTAGACAGCCTCCTAAGTACTTAACACTTACATACATGTATGTACATTACCCTCGTTAAGCTTGAAGTGAAAGTAAAAATGCATAAATAAAATCAATACAAAAGTAAAAAAGTAAAAAAAAAACACACTGATCTTATTTATTTGTGCATGCACTGTTTTTTCAATCCCTTAAATCCTGCTTAACCCGGTTACGTAAGACGTAGATATGTACACACATACCATATTATTCCTGATGATGAGCAGTTTGTACTGTATTTATTCTTTTCTTCTTTTTTTTCTATTTGCTCCATTTCTTCAACGCTTTAGAAATACATTGTGAATACGGATAAAAGTGGTGAACTGACAGTAACAGTGCAGGTATGTTTAATTTTAATACGATTTTTCATGTGCATTTCTGTTCATTTACTTTTAGCAGCAAATCATTATTTACCAAAAAGCAAGAAAATAGATGAACATGAAATGTCTCTTTATGTAAAATGTAAAAAGTGAAACGTTTTTAATATGATATTTTTTGTGGTTGTTCTATGACAGGGAGATTTGACACAACAAGAAAAACGTGCTGTTTTTATAACTGTTCATGATCTGGGTTGCAATCGTAAGTACATATTTGGTTTTTCAATACATTCATTTAGTCTTATAAACTATTCATTGTAAACATACATATATATGTACATATGTAAGTATGTAAATTAAGGGGTAACTTTTTAAAAAAATTTTGCATATATTATAATGGCTCTAGCACAGCCATTTAGGCCATTTAGCATTATTTAAGAAAATGGTTTTACTTTTTCGCGGATGTCAAAAATCCACATATGAACTTAATTATTTATTTGCTTTAAGAGCCAATTGAAATGTATTAATTCAGGTCCAAAAATATACCTTTCTTTCAAATGTTTTCTGTCTTTTTCAGCCGTCTAAGGCCGCCTACATTTCGTTGATGCTAATCAACTCATCGGTAGACTCGAAAAATTATTAAAAGAATGTTTGAAACTTAACAATTTATTCCAAAATTCCCATGAACAAAATGGAAATCAGAAATGTTCAAACAAACATTTATATCCCTTTTACACCGACTGACATCCACGTGAAACGCGGATGGAAGATGTTGAAAATGTGAAACAGTAGTTTACATTGATAACATCTTTAATCTTTCATTTATTTAAGTAGATGTCAAAAAAAGAAGACGCAAAATTCTTGTGAAAAATAAAAAAAAAAAAGTTAAAATGGACTTGGAGGAGGACTTTTGGACTTTTTTCTTTCCATAGGTCAAGCAACATGCTCTCCATATTTATTGACCACAGGATGGGCTTTCTTTTGCACTGCAATTAAAATGAATTTATTTATAATTAATTAAAAATTACAACAAAATACATGTTCCGCTAATTTTTTTGTGTTAAATTTGTTTTCTGAAATGTCATTTTGCTAGTGATGGTACAAAAGCAATCGATTTTCTGCAACTTTTTTTTTAGTGATGGCATCTACTGATGTAGAATTTTCGCCCTGTATAATTCTTAAATGCAAATTGTTGAAAGATAAAAGATGTGCGTCAGTGTAAAAAGGCTATTAACACAGTAAACCATGATACAACTAACAAGGTAACCTTTTCACTACAATAAGAACAACTTCAATAAAAATAAGATGCATTTTGTTTTTGTACAACTTATGCAAACTGTCAAAAAGACGCCACTTCTACATTTACAGAAGAAAGATGCACTGAGCTTACGTGGATTAGCTATTTCGTTTTGGCCGCCTTTCATCTCTGCAATCGCTTGACAACCTAAAGTAGTCAGATGATTAACGGTTTAGCTGACGAGGCTACCTTGTTAATTGTATCATGCAGTAAACAGGAAAATATTTCAGCTTCCCTACTTGAAATGTTTGGATATTATTGATGCTATTTAAAGTATGCAAGGCCCGTAGCAACGGCTCACGCATTGCATAATTAGTACCACGACTAGAAACATAAAATAAATTACGGGATCTGAAAAACTTACATGGCACAACAAATTTTATTAACTTTAATAAGTATTCACAATCGATATGACCGTTTATCAAGTTATAAATTACAATAGTGGATTGCATGGTACGTCTTACAGAAAGTGGCTTCAAACCCAAAAGCAAACAACGAGCATTATAGCGCAGTTCATTATTTGGTGCAAATGTCTTGCGTAAGTGCGAATGCAAGAAATCGTTGCTTTTTGCTTGCAAGCCAACAACAAAATATACAAGGTTGCACTCGCAATATTTTTGCATTTACGCACCGCTAATTACGTGTTGCTTTTTTCGCATGATTACTGCGTTTGCAACACTGACACTCGAACAGCTGACATTTTAAAACAAAGCGAACAAAAAATGTTAGAGATGGAGCCAGCAGTAATTACCAAAAAAATACAACGTGAAAAATTAAAAATTGGGTACTAATTTATCAGCTGTTATTTGGAATACAATAAAATTTGCAAAGTTGTTAAAAATGGTGCTCAATATCAGTTGCAATATAATCGCAAACGCAAACAGTCGCAAACAAAAACGCAACAAACGCTGAGTCCCGCTTATATGAAATTGGCATTGACAAAGTTTGAAAATTACGAGGCGCATATTTAACAAATTTCTTTTGGGTTCCAAATAAACGAGCAATACTCTAATTTATACAAAATTCGTAAAGTAATGGGATCAGCAAAGTCTTGACAGTTTCTTCTTATAAAAGAACAGACGGAATAGGCTTTGGGTATCATGTAGTCAAGATGAGCATTAAAGTTAAGTTCACAGTCCAAAATGATACCCAGATCTAACATTTGATTGACCACTACTAAATTGCAATCAGATAACTTGTACTGGAAAGCATTCACAGAACGAATATTAGGTTTGTGAAAGGACATTTGACAACATTTATTTACATTTAAGGACATATTATCCATATTGCACCAGTGGGATATTTCATCGATGCAAGACTGAAGAACACATGCATCATTGTCTGATATTATTTCTTTAAAAATTTTGAGGTCATCAGCATACAACAAAAACTGTGAACCAGAACAATATTTTCCAATGTCATTAATAAAGATCAAGAAAAGTAGCGGCCCTAATATACTACAATGTGGTACCCCGGATGTTGCATGTTGCATGGCAGGGACACAAAATCTTCCAGAACAACTGTATATTTTCTATCAGAAAGATAAGACCTTAACCAATTGAGAAATTAGCCATGAAAGCCCATTCTCCTTAGCTTAAGACAGAGTATATTATGTGAAACCTTGTGAAACGCTTTGCATAGATCCATAAAAATGGCATCAACTCAATTATGTTTTTCAAAAACAGAAATACAGTAGTGGTTAAAAACCTCACAATTTGTAGCAGTAGAAGGGCCAGGAAAAAATCCATGCTGTTCATTGCAAATATAGCGTTTTATTGAAAAAAAAAACATCTCTTCCTTAATAATGTACTCAAAAAATTTTGATATATTAGATAACTTTGCAATGGGACGGTAATTATTAACACCAGTTTTATCACCTCCTTTAAAAATAGGAGCAATAGAAGCTTCTTTCCAACTATCAATAAAACGCGTTGGCGTTAAAAAATTAGTCCTGCTAGAAACAGGGTTTTTAATGTCAAAGCTATTTGGAACCAAAGCAATCTATTGCAAAGTTTCAGGCTTTTGAAGACAGTTGATTCTGACCCCTAACACTACGCCTTCACCAGCAGTTTATATTTTTGAACATAAGACATAATGCCGGCAGAGAGATGTCACAAAATTTGACAGTTTGTGTTCAGACATAATTGTTTTGTATTGCATTCGGGCAATGATTTTCAAACGTGTGTTCGAACACAAACACATGCGGGATACACAGGTATTTTTTATGTTAGCCAAACAATTTGACAACTGCAAACACAAAAATGTCCAAGCTTCTGTCCCGTGTAGCCAGCAAGCACTGCAATTTACTAAAACAAATGTTTCTCATATTATTGCCATGGGTTGCCTTTTCGGGAGTTTTTTTATAGGGTCCCTAGGTCCCCTAAGATGGGTCAAAGGTAAAAAGAAGAAGATTACTTCGCTAAAGTTTGCTACAGTTCGTATTAAAGAGTTTTCTTAACTTTAGGCTAGCGTTTAGTATAATTTCAATTTTCCAACACAACTGGCATGCAACATTCTAACAGACTCCTTTTTAACCGACTCCTTTCTAACAGACTCCTTTTCAGCCCGAACAGTTGATGTTTCCACATTTTTCTAAACGCAATTACCCGCAGGGTAATTACACATTTAACATTGGGTGGGTAGCAAAATCATCAAAAGAAGCAAATGTGAGCAACGAACCCAAATATTGCAGTTACACACTTACTAAAAACATATACAACTGTTGTTATGTATATTTTTCTTAATGTTTAACCAAGAGAATACCAATAAGTATGTACCGCTATTAATGTGGCCACAAGGATTTATTTTATGCTCATAGAAGTTGTGTCATACGTGACCTTAATAACAAATTGTTTACTATTTCTTTTTATTCTTTTTTTTTGAAATTGTTAAAGAAAACACACAAACTTTTCTTAGGTCCAGTGAAAACATGTTTGTCTTTCATTTTCTTATTTACTCTTGACTTTTTTTTTACTTTGGAAAGCAAATTTACAGCATGGATCTAGAGAAATGGACCGGACCACTTGCCACAGTATTCTTCCAATTTGCTCTGTGATTAATGGCGTTTTCTTTTCTCACAAAATGTTAACTTTATGATACACTTCTTTTTTTAAAAAATATTACAAACTTATGAAAGGGCATCACGTTCCTTTCTAAATATGTATGTCGCACGCGAAACTGGCTCCACCTCACTTGAGGTGGAGACACAGCCCCTTTTTTACATCCCTGTTTTACACGTATTTATACAAATGTTATATGTACATGCATGAAAACAACACACAATAACATCAAATGGAAAGTCGTAAACATATTTTTTTTGTTCTATTGTGTTTGCTGAAGGGCGGTTTGGTAAATTATGTCACATACGTGTATGCCTGAAGGGCAGCAAATACCAAAATTATAAAAATACTCATGTCTTTATACAAAAAATAGCAGTATAAAGCTGAAGTTGCATAGCACGCTTTGTACGCGTCCAAGCGAGCCATGCTTTGCATGCGTTTTACGCTTTTCTAACTTCAAGTTACAGTGCTTATACGCAACACTTGTGTTGGTAAACTAAAAATTATTCGTGAACATGATGGTGATGATACTCAGTAAGAAAAAGTAATTGATAACACGAGTGCAAACTTTGTTGATTAAAAAAATGTGGCAAATGGGTGGATTAAAATTTATTCTATTCGTGATAGTGCTTATAAACATTATCACAAAACTTTTCTCTGTTAGAAACGGTTGGCGTTTTCTCCAACATAACAGTATTTATCGACAACGTAGAGAGTACACTTTTACTCGACTCTCAAAACCAGCTGGTTTTTTTTTCATGACGTTTGTGATGCGTACAAAATTAGATGTACTTTACGCGTTGCACGCTTTACGCTGTGTAACTTGTTAAACACAATTGCACTGATTCCACTTTTTGGCTCATAGCACGCTCACAAAGCGTGCTATGAAGCTCCAGTATTGTAATGATATTCAACAAAATAATAGCAAACAGTAAAGACCCCATCAATTGAGACAAATCAACGCCACTAAGACGAAGGCTGTCGAGGGCCAAACAACAACAATCCTGGCCTCACTTTGGAAATAATTACGAGGGCTGTTATTCAGCCCAAACTATTTTACGACTGATGTGTATGTCTCACATTTATTCAAAGGTATAAGATTTTGGTAAAAGCCCTCCTCTCGGGGTGTCCACAAAGACGTTTCGATCTTCTACACTTGTGCCTGCTTTGTAGATTGATATTTGGAGCAGAATTAACATACTCGTACGTGCTTATTTTTTGACTTGCGAATAGCCCTTTACAATTGATATTCTATCAATGTCTGGCTAGTCCGAAAGCAATAATCAGCTGAGTATGTACATCAACAGCAGAGCTGAGTAATTAAGGAAGATGGCAAGAACTACCAAATTGCCAGATTATGTGCAAGCGACTCTAATCTCTATTGTCATCCACTCACTTCTATGCCAATAACAAAATTTTGTGGTATTTGATTCACCTCACAATTGTCAAAATATTACTTACGAAATTACTTGGCTAAAGTTTCGCACAAGTCGTTGCTATAATTACTTTCTTCTTCTTGATTTTTAAATATTTTCTAATAATTTCCTCATTCCGCATAATGATAACGTTAAATATCTTGGACTCCATATCGACCGAGGAGTTGCATGGCAATTTCATATAAAAGCTAAAATACAACAGCTCAAATTAAAAACCCAACGCCTTTATTGGCTAAATCCAATATTGAAAGTAAAGTATTTATTGGTAAAGCAATTTTAAAGCCAGTCTGAACATATTGTTACGAATTTAGTTGTGAACAGTCCAATTGTAATTGTTCTAAAACGTACTGTATCGTCGTTATTTTATATGTGCTTATGTTGTTTTGTTGTTTGTTGTAAAATATCAATCTACATACATAGATACTTGTTAACCAACATTTCCTTACCTTGATAGGAAAGGGATCATCCAACTTGCAACTTACGGCACTCCAGCCTTTTATCATAATAAAAGACGGGCTAATAATATTAAAGCCATTAACTGCAATTTAGAGCAATTAAATATAAACTACAGTAAAAGTATGTATATCACATAAAGATAAACGTTATGTTCAAAACACAAAATCCAAAAAATTTTGGTGGTTTTCGGGATAATGAATAACTATTGGATTTTGTGTTTTTATTTTCCCTTTTACCCCTTGGCACTACTTCTGCAACATTTCTTTTTTGTTCACATGGAGCAATGTTTTTTTTTAAATACTTTCATTGCAATCAGAAGTGTTATAAACATTATTATTGTAAATAAATAAAAATTGATTCACCTTTTGCTAAAAACAAACAAAAAATTTATATTAAAATTACTTGAGCGCTCGATCAGAGACATTGTATATATGTATATTAATATTTTTACTAGTGTTTATTATAGTGTAAATATGTATAGCAAATTTATAAACAATAAACAAATTAAAAAAAAAATGTTAACAAACAAAGCGGCAGCGCTGCGCATGTGCGAATATAGAGACATACATGTGTAGATAAATATGCGCGACGGTAAAATGACTAAAAAACCACCACCGAACAATATTCGTGTGTGAATGTATGTGGGCAGCCCTGCCAGCAAATTGGTAGTCGACTACAAATAAAATCGACTTATAGTCCCTGTCGGACATTGAGTAGTCGACTACTAAAATAATTAACTTTACGTTAACTTTTCTAGCTTGGGGCTATGAAAGTAGCCCCAAAAAGAAGAATTTCTGCATCATTCGTTTGGTCTTGGTACCGCAAACAATAATTTAAAAATTAATTTGAAGTTATTAAGTATCGTGTAGGGGAGTTTGTCACGTTTTAGGCTCTTTTGCTTGTCATAACTCTAGAACCACTAGTCCGAATAAGCTGAAATAAATTTTAATTTTAATTCCTTTAATCTGTTAATACAACGTTTCGCTACATATGTAAATAAAAGTTTCGCAGTTATAAATAAATGTATGATATAAAAAGAATATTATTTGCCTAAAAAATTTTACTTTTTTAATTTTATTTATTTAATTTAAAAATAGTGTCCTATTACTTTCACGTAAGGTCGCATAACCTATGTACAAAATGAGACATAAATCATAAAAATCGATGGACGCGTTTCGGTTTTATTCACAATTAAGTAAAAATTATCCAATTTTGAGCACTTGTTATTTTCCATATTGAAATATATTATGTGTTTTGTTGTTATTCACTTTTAAAAACCGGAGAAAAATTAGCTTTCGCGTTTGTCGACTCTTGCTAAATGACAAAAACCGATCAAAGAACACCTACAAATACTACAAATGTTGCAATATTTTACTGGCAGGTACTTATGAATGGGCGCATATTTCCAAACGTTCCAAAACATAAGCACTCATAAACGTGGGTGCAGTTTCTGTAAACAAATCAGGCAGGTAACTAATGGAAAACCCCAAATAACTAAAACAGTTCACTTTACTCTTTTCCTCTTAATTGTCCGCACACATTTATTAACGCTTATTACTTTGCTACTGCAATCATAAATATCAAATAATCTTTGATTTATTAAATTTTTTAATTCTGAGAATCATAAAAAAAAAGTCATCAATACTTTTTCCAACGAATTTTGTGCATATCTCGAGCAAGTTTTTGAAATTCATACCTTTACTTAATTGTGAATAAAAGCGAAACGCGTCCATCGATTTTTATGATTTATGTCTCATTTTGTTCATAGGTTATGCGACCTTACGTGAAAGTAATAGGACTTGACACTTTTTTACCATTTTGATTTTTTTGAATTAAAAATTAAAAAGTAGAATTTTTTAGGCAAAAAATATTTTTTTTTTTCTTCATACATTTATTTATAACTGCGAAACTTTTACTTACATATGTAGCGAAACGTTGTATAAACAGATTAAAGGAATTGCAGTTCTTAATTTCTTAAAATTTATTTCAGCTTTTTCGGACTAGTGGTTCTAGAGTTATGACAAGCAAAAGAGCCTAAAACGTGACAAACTCCCCTACACGATACTTAATAACTTCAAATTAATTTTTAAATTATTGTTTGCGGTACCAAGACCAAACGAATGATGCAGAAGTTCTTCTTTTTAGGGCTACTTTCATAAACAATTATCAGATTTGAGTCCCGAAATCATTACGGTATTCAAACGGTCTCATAATGTGTCATAATGTCAGAAAGTCCTAAAATTTTATGATATTTTAAAAAAAATTGTTGTTGTGCTGCAAACAAAAATAGTCATAAATTAATAGGACTTCATCGAGTGTGTTGAGTGATTCGTCATAAGTTAACAAACAGCATACATCTGAGGCGAACGGCTAAAACGCATTCGTCGAGCCGGTGATATTCTTTACCTGTCGCAAGTTATATTAAAAAAAAATATTTTATATATACATAAAAAACTCGTTATATGCGTATAACGCTTATATGTATGTATGTACCCAAACAAGAATGCATTTGTTTAATAGCTGAAGGCCTTGTTTTACTATCCTACTCAGTCGTACGATATGGTAAAAATGAAATGTGTGCTCACAAAGTGTGATAGTGTGAGCTAAACATATTTGTGTACGATACGAATGTACGCATGTGTGTGTTTCGCAGATATTTATATCAACATCCATATCCATGCATATCACCTAAAAATGAGATACTAATCTTAGAAGACTGGCAGCCCACAAACGCTTGTGTACTGGCCGCCGTCCAAACAATTAATCGACTCCGTTCAACCGGCGCCAGCTGTTTTTGTTTGAATAAATTTATCTATTCAATTTAATATCATTTAAGAAATAAATGCATTAAAATATATATGTACATATGTAAATGTTCGTAAATATGGACATATTTGATTTCAAATTTACTTGAATCAGCTATCAAAACATCTAATAGCTAGTTTTTTCACTTATTTTGGCATTATGAACAAAAATATTTAAATGGCTTTCTTTTTTTTAACAGCTGACTCATATTTTAAATAGCGCACTACTTTATGACAGCAGTCATATATTTTCGTGCTATTATTTTAAGACTTCTGACTTTAGGACGACCCTTTGAATACCGTACATGTGTTGTACAGTGTTATTAGAGTTATTGCGAGGTGGCGTGATCAGCTTCTGCAAACTTATTGACTTTTCGAGCAATGATCATTGAGAGGTATAAAAGCAGCTCAGCTTAACGCTGAGGCAGTTCAGTCGATTTTTAGCTGCGCTAACGTGTAAAGTGTCTTAAGTAATAAAAAGTGAATAAGTAAAAGTGTTCTTCTTTTAGTAAAGTGTTTGGGAGTGCAGTGTGTTAAGTAAATAAAGTGTTGAACTGTTGAGTACTGTCAACTGAAAAATAGAGTGTTTTAACTTCGTTGCAATTAAAGAATCTACGAAAACGTTTTTAAATGGTAAAAACGTAACAATATGATATACAACTGTGGGGAACAGCCAGCTATTCCAATCTTGAGATCTTTCAAAGATATCAATCAAAACCGCTGAGATATCTGTCTAATGTGCCCTGGCGTATAACAAACAAAGCCATTCATAAATACTTAGTTATACCTGTGGTTCAAAATGAAGTAAAGAGACTGAGTTCTTAATTACTTGGAAAGATTCTTGATGACACAAACGACGTTCGAAGGCTTTCTTTCGAAAGAAAACACATACTGGACTTACCATTTTCCTAAAAATCATCGTTCAAAACTAATTATTATTACACAACTAATGCTGTGACTCAAAAATGTTTAATTTTACAAGATTGTCTATTATCATTTGCTTTAGTTTTATAATAATGCATAATTATTCAATTTTGTATTTTTATATTCATGTTCTTAAAAGAACTTAAGCAATTGATGTTATTTTATATTAATTTATATAATTTGCTTATTGTCCAAATTGGATAGATTGTAAATAAAAGAAATAAAATACAAAACAAAAAATATATTGTTTTTAGTGCATGATATAAAAAATTTTATGTTTCTGTAACTCATGTTGTTGTTTTTCGGCGAGCCTTGCGTTTTATGCGTTGAACTGTGTAATGTGGACCTTTAATATTAATATTTATTTATAAAGTGAGTTCGGCTTGAGGTCCTTTCAGTAAATAATTTTACACCAAATTTAAATTGATATAATAGTGGCAAGCAGCCAATACAACGACAGCTGCTAAGAACTGCACAGGAAAGATGGTGGAACGAGCTCACCTGTCGAATATTGGGGCTCACATGGCCCAGGTATGAATATAGGAGAACTGTGGCCTTGTTGGACTTTCCGAGGCATAGGTTCCACACCTTTGTGGCTATTCAAATGGGACTTTGTCACATGGGAGGGAGTACATGCGAGAAGATTAAATCTTCCATTTAATGATTTCTGCAGAGACTGCAGAGATGAGGAAGAGGAGGAGAGTGTCGAGCACTTTCTCTGTCGATGCCCGGCACTCTGTGACAAGAGAGCAAATTACTTGGGCAGACCGACACTGAGTGGACTACCGGAAGTGTCGGAATGCGGATTGGATAGGGTGGACTCCTTCATCCGTTCAGCGGGCTGGTTCAGGTCGGAACCGGCGGGAGGTATGTATGTATATCTTCCTACAGCCTATTCGGGTAGCACAACGGAACCTTTCTAGGACCCAAGTGAGCCGGTCTCATGACCGGCAGCCCTCGTAACATAACATACCATACATTGATATAGGAATTATTTTATTATCTCCAATATTTCGGCCAACTTTATTGATTATCCTCAGGGAGTTCTTTAATTTATAAGGAAACATTAAATTACACTTTTAATATTGAAAATTTCTAATCTATTCATACATACATCTTTTTAATATTTATTTTACTATATTAGTAGTGTCGTCGTATTTGTAGATAAATATTAAAAAAAAAATTAAGTAATTTAAATTTGTTTGTTTCCAGATAACTCCTTCCAAGAATTTGTGAACAGTCCTTGTATGACAGAAATTAAAGAGCGATCGTGTTTTATACACATCGATGTGCCAGGTCATGCAGATAACGGCGAAGCTCTTCCTGAAAGGTAAATTTATCAAATCTAAAGCAATTCAAAATATTAAAACAGAGTATTGCATTAATAAGCTAATGAAAATTGCACATCAGCAACGAGGGTGACACAAAGTCAGCTACAACTAAATTGTATCGAGCCTTTGCTGCAATAGGGTCACAACTCTAAAGCAAAAATTGATTTGCAGAAAACGCATTTAGGGTTGTAAGATTACACACAACTTAATAGGAGAAGCAACTTAAGCCGTCTCTCAAGAGTGGAGTATATAAAATACTTGTATGGTTTTTTTTTACTTAATAAAAATAAATTGAGCCAAGTACGAGACTGACTCGCACACTCGGGTTTCGTACTACCGTACAAGTTCTAGACAAGGGGTAATATTGGTGTACCCTTTAGGTTTTATTGTTTTTAGTAATAGGTGTTGTAGAGGTCAGACAATGACATGCACCGTGTAAATTTCAAGACTCCATCTCACACGGTTTAAACGTTATAATTGATTTTCAAACTAAAGGATGTCCCCCTGTATGAACACTAATTAAATTTTAACTTTTTTCAGCTTTTGGTATTTGTTGTTGTAGAGGTCTGCGAAGTCTCTATCTTTTACGGCTCAAAAACGAAAGTCAGTTTTAAAATTAAAGAGTGCCCCCGTACAAAGGGCAAGATTTAACATTCACGTTTTGCTATCTTTGGTATTTGTTGTTGTGTAGGCCTGGTGACTGCATTTACTGTGCAAAATTCAAGTCTCTATCTCCTACGGTTCAAAAGTTACAGCTAATTTCAATTTCTTGTATGAGGGCACCCTTTAGTTCTTAACTTTTCTTGTTTTTAATATTTGTTGTTGTAGAGCCAAATACCCTGTTAAAATTTCAGCTCTCTAGCTCTAATGGCTCTAACTAATTTTCAACAACTAATTTTCACAGTTTCTTGTATGGGAGCACCCTTTAGCTCTAAATTGTTTTTTGTTTTGAATATTTGTTGTTGTAGAGCTTATGTGATTACATATACAGTAAAAATTTCAGTTTTCTAGCCATTATGGCTCAAATATTACACCTAATTTTCACAGTTTCTTGTATGGAGATCCCCTTTAGTCTCTAACTTCTTGTTGTTTTTAGTATTTGCTGTTTTAGCGGCCGTGTAGGCACATGCACTGTGAAAATATAACCTCTTACCGTTTGGCAGAATGGGGCCTGTAACGGACGGACGTAGAAGTCTCAGTAATAGGATTCCGTTTTTACTCTATGAGTACGGAACTCTAAAAATTATATAACGATTATCAACTTTAAAAATGTACAAACATGAACTTAGTTATTTATTTGCTTTGGGAGCCAATTGAATTGTATTAACTCGGGTCCAAAAATAGACCATGCAAATGTTTTCTGCTTTTTCAGCCGACTATATGCCGCCGCTATGATGAGTTGATGCTAATCAACTCATCAGCATACTCGAAAAATTCTTAAAAGAATATTTGTAAAAGTAAAAAAGTTGCAGGACGAAAAAATGTTTTCTGTATTAAAGGTTTGTTTGAACATTTCTGATTCTCATTTTGTTCATACAATAAATATGGAATAAATAGTTGAGTCTACTAATGAGTTGATTAGCATCAACGAAATATCGGCAGCATATAGACGGCTGAAATAGACAGAAAATATTAACGAGGTCTATTTTTAGACCTAAAAAATACATATAAAATTTTACTTTTCTTATCAGTATTAAAAAATAAATTCAGCCAAGTACGAGGCTGGCTCGCACAATTAGGGTTCCGTACGTATGTGTTACCTTACGTTGTATGGGGACACCTAGAAGTTTTCGGCTGTTGTTGTTGTTGTCATTTCTTGTTGTAAGGCATATGGTAATACCTACACTGTGCGAATTTCGCCTCTCTATCTCTTACGGTTCGAGAGTTATAGGTAACTTTTTTTTATAGATAACTTTTACGTTGTAAGGGGACACCTGGTAGTTTTAGAGTTGTTCTTGTTTCTAGCATTTGTTGTTGTGGAGCATATGTGAACACATATATTATGCAAATTTCATCCCTATGTCTCTCACGGTTCGAGAGTAACTTCTAATTGTTACTTTACGTCGTATAGGGACACCTGGTAGTTTTCGACTTCTTGTTGTTTTGAGCATTTGTTGTTGTAGGGCGTATGTAAATACATATATTGTGCGAATTTCATCCCTATGTCTCTCACGGCTCGAGAGTAACTTCTAATTGTTAATTTATGTCACATAGGGACACCTGGTAGTTTTCGACTTGTGTTTTTAGCATTTGTTGTTGTAGGGCATATATAAATACATTTATTGTGCGAATTTAAGCTCTCTGTCTTTTACAGTTTAAGAGCTACGGCTAATTGTTGTATAGGGACACCTGGTAGTTTTACAGTTGTTGTTGTTTTCAGCATTTGTTGGTGTAGAGCATCTATGGTTTCACTCTGATGAGTACGGAACAGGAAAAATAAGTAAAAACCCAAAAGTTGAACTTGAGCTTATTAACAATGTTGTCCGTTTTAGAGGCCAAATGCTCCTTAGCGTGGTGTTCTCAAAGAGAAATGTTTCGATAACTCCCCCAGCGTAAGCAGCACGTAGTGCAGTCTCTTTGAACTGTTGTAATGGCTCTTCGTGGGTGTTTCACGAATTTTTGGTGACCTAGAAATGAATATTTTGTATATTTATGTAACCGATGAAAGCTTGAGCATAGCTAACAGCTGATGTGCAGTCTAGACTTTGTGGGGTGACATCTTTAGGTGTTTCACCAAAATCCTGGCTCATCTTCGGCACCTTAAGCAATAGCGGTGATATTTTCAGCAGAACTACTGCTTCGCGGCATCTGGTTTGTCCTCCTGGTGTCGAACTGGGGCCAAAATACGGTATTCGTCATCGAATGAATTCGTGACCGGATGCTGTGTGTTTTTTGCTTATTTTGTTTTGGTGTTACATTATTTTTACTCGTAAGATCATTCGATTACGAATGCCGTAATTCGATCCCTGCAAGGTAATCTGCTATAAAGTGCACCCTACGACAACACAATTGACGAATTGTTGCGCAAAAAAATAGAAACAATTATTTCGAATTCTTGCGGACTAAGCTGATTCATGGCTTGTCGTTTTGTACTCGACCATTGCAAAAGTTATAACGCTCTCCAATAGAGAGAGAGAGGGAGAGAGAGAAAGAGAGAGAGAGCACACAATTAGTTACATGCCTACACAGAATCTTCGTGTTGTTTTTCCTTAATAAAATTGTATATTATTATTTTTGATTTAATTATTTTAATTTACCAAAACGTCATTGTCGTACAGTTTTCAGTTTCCTTCTCTGCAAATGCTGGGCGAGGATTTAGTGACTGTGTTGGATTTTCTTCATGTTAAATATGTGATTGGTTTGGGCGAAGGTGCTGGCGCAAATGTGTTGGCGCGCTTTGGTTTGGCACATCCTACACGTGTATTGGGTTTGATTTTGATTAATGCAACCGGAAGTGCTGCAACTGTATTACAATCATTCAAATCAAAGGTACGTACAAACAAAATAACTACATACATAGATACATACATATATAAATATGTACTAGAGATGCAATCGATACCAATATATCAGGTACACTTCAGGTTTGCCGATGTATCATTATAGGCGATATTTTATTGATAATATAACTATTAGTTTATAGTTGATAGTTTTTTTTTAATATTTGACAGATATATATATATTATGGTTATTATAAGGTAATACTACACCGTGAAACAAAGTCAAGTTAGCAAAAGTTACATTGATTCTGAGAGTGAGGGGTGAAAATAGGGGCTGAGTTAGAAGACGCGTATCGCGGCGTTTGTTTATGTCAGTTCGATTGTTTTTATCGATCTTCGAACTTTGCAATCAAATGCCGATTTCCAGCATATTGTTTATATGGTTTTTAGGCTATAACTCGTCGAATAATTGATATTTTTTAAATCTGTAAAAGCCAAATTAGTGATATTATTGCTGCACAGGTCTCTTTTGCAAATTTTAAAATATCAATTAGTAGACGAGTTGTAGCCAGGAAATCTTATAAACAATGTGCTGAAAATTCACATTTGACTGCGAAGTTCGATTAAAAGAAAATTCAAATTAACATAAACAAACGCCACGATACGGGTCTTCTCATTTAGTCTCTATTTTCACCCCTCACACTCAGAATCGACCTAACTTTTGCCAACTTGAATTTGTTCCACAGTGTAAAGTTACCTTATAATAACCATAAAACATTTATCTGTCAGATATTAAAAACTAAAACTATTAACTATTAAAACTAATAGTTTTGCTAACTTAAATTTGTTCCACAGTGTTATTGAAACCGTAACGACAGATTTGTATTAATGGTAACTTTCATAGTTCGCATAAGCCTTTGAAGCTGCCATAATCTCTGCTAAATAACTTGAATAAATTCAAATTAGATTCTTCAAACGTTTATTTATTTATTTACCCTTGACATTTAACCAAAGAAGAAATACCTTTGCTTTCAGTTGAAGACTTAAGCGAAAGTAAATGTTTGCCGCTGCATTTATTACCCATCAAAAGCAGTCGACATCCACTACAATTGTTCCCCCCCTTTTAAATATAATCTCATGAAATTTAACGTTTAGAACGTTTTATCTGCTGCTTAGTTTCATTGGTTTTTGTTGATGTATCCAGACCAGTGTTCCCAGGTCAATGTATTTCTTCCCCCCCCGGAAAAATGTTAAAACCCCCTAAAATTCAATGTTTTTCTACAAAAAATTGGTGAACATTCTGCTTTAGCTTGCGAATCACCAATATTAATGCATTGACAATGCGGAAAATTCATAAAATTGTTAAACTTTCCCCAATTAAAAAGAAGTAAAAATTAACTGATTATATATATATATATTTTTCAGTGCATATGTTATGATTACAGGCGTATGCATATTTATTATAATTTTTCGATTTATTTGTACTCACATATTTTGAGATCTAAGTACATATTAATAGGCAGCTAGAAATTGTTATCTGCGTATCTAGAAAAAATTAAGTTTCTCCAAAAATATTAAGAGTTTCTAATTCTTTTTCGCTCTTTACGTTCTTTTCACATTTTTATAAAAAGAATTTCAATTTTGTCAAAGATTCTTAGATATTTTAAGTTTCTCAATTCTTAGTGCCCGTATGACACTACATTTTTCTTGCATTGCTTAAGTTTTGGAGAACAGTGGAAATATAATGTAATAGTAGAATTCAGTATGTGCAAAGAGTTCACCAATATTAAGATAAATGTAAAACTATCAACATTTTCGTTGAAGTTATCGATAAAAAATCAGGTTATGTCAAAAAAAAATGTAAAATTGACATTTCAAACTAGAATGTTGCTGTGTCAGCGGTTTTGCGACTTAACGCTTCTTTTTGGAAAATTTTTATTTCCTAGCGCTTTCTTGAAATAAAAAGAATACAACACTTAAAAAAAAGATGTCTATACCAATTAAGGTGAAGTTACATGGCCCGCTTTAGACGCCTCCACGCTTTTCATGCTTTTTATACGTTTTACGCGTTCTATGCGTTTCATACTACAAGTTACATACAATGCTTCATACGCGCCATATTTGTTGTTTTGATCAGCTGTTGAGCAAATATTTTTAGCATTCAAAACAAATATTAACAAAATGGAAAGTGAAATTGAAATTCTAAAAGAATTAATGGACCTTATAGATTTCATAAACATTGTTATTTGTGCGATAAGAGCTTACGAAAAGCTCCAAAATTGTACATATGTATGTATATGCATACGTGGTAAATTAAGCTCCTTACTTATTGCACTCCATGAAGCTGCTCTTTTATTTTTGTTCCGATAGAGCAGCAAGGTTTTATTATATAAAAGCTCGTGGTTTTTAACTGCATATATTAGCTTCTCTTCCATATCGCTTGTTTTAATAAATTGAAAATATTTGTAAACATAACAGTGATGATACTCCTCAGTACGCAAACGCAATCGATAAATCGAATCCAAATTTCGTTAATGAAAAAAGTGTTGTAAAAACAATTACAATTTGTTTTATTCGTGCAAATGTTTATAAAATTTGTAACAAAACTTTTCTTTTTTATTAAAAACGTTTTTTTTTGCAAAAGATTTTATAAATTATTTTACGATATAAAAGGTATTTATCGATAACGTTGAGAGTAGGCACATTATTGGTTTTTAAAAACAGCTGACATTTTCTCATGACGCTTGTGATGCATATAAAAGTAGAAAGTAGGTCTACTTTATGCGTTCTACGCGTCTTCGCGTTCTAGGCTTTATGCTCTGTAACTTGTCACATACAAATGCACTAATCCTACTTTTTTGACAACCGCGTGAAAAGCGTCGACGCGTAGAAAGCGTACTGTGTAACTTCAGCTTTAATGAAAGAAAAATGAAGCATCACACGGGCTTAAGAAACGGAAAAAATTCAAAGAAATGACCCATAAGGAAAAAATTAATTCAACAAAAAAAAGTACTTAAAATTACCAGTTGCAAAATTCCGTATTTGAAGTTACCAGATTAACACAAAATATTTCATTTAAATTTTACTTTAAAAATCGTTAAAGTCTTCAAATTTATCAGTTGAAAAATCTTCTAACTCCTTCCATTTTACCGTTTAACCAAACACGGAAATAACCTAAAAATACCCCAAAAATAAATTGCTTCCCCCCAAATTCAACCCTAAAAGAAAAGAAAACCCTAAATCTAGGGGGAAACCCCCTAAACTGGACACACTGATCCAGACATATGTCCGAATAGGGGGGATCAATCGAACAATCGATATTATGCCATCTATTCTTTGATAGCATTTGGCATAAGAAAAAAAATGTTCGAATACGGCATATCAAAAAAATCACTTCCAATGGCTAATAAAATCATTTTCGAGGCATCCAACTTAAACAGTTTTTTTATTTGTATTAAATCAGGTCCAAAAATAGACCTTACAAGTTACGATGGTAACTCGTTGTATAGAAGGTTGCAAAAAAAAAGTAAAAGAGCTGCTTAATGAAAAAAATGTTTACTGCGTAAAAGATTTGTTTGAACATTTCTGATTCTAATTTTGTTCATGAGAATTATGGAATAAGTAGTTAAGTTTCAAACATTCTTTTAGGAATTTTTCGAGTCTACTAATGAGTTCGTTGATAAGCATCAACGAAATGTCGGCGGCACAGAAAACATTTGTAAGGTCTATTTTCGGACCTGATTTAATACATTTCAATTGACTCTTAAAGCAAATAAATAATTAAGTTCATAGATTTTTTATTTATTTGTGTGCTCGCAAAAGTTATTGGGGGTTGGACATAAATATGACTCCTGTACGGGCACTGACTAGTTCTAGGGAGGCCCGCATTTGAGCGCAACGAAAATTAAGTTTTCGCCCACCACACTAGCTTGCTCCAGGCTACCTGTAGAGAAGTCTAATTTGTGAGCAGCCCCCAATAATATTTTCTCTCTAATGTTTTTTTCGAATGCTCTCACTCTGTGACATGCCTCCTTAAAGGAGATCCCGTACGAAAATACGAAAATATTTAAAATGGCTGGTTTCGAAAATTAATTTTGTGATGTGTCGTTGTGACAGTTTTTGTGCTCATGCCAAAAGGTATTGAAAAATCGATGGCACAATATCGATAAATTTTTGTCAATGCAAATCGACCCAACCTACTGTATATATGTACATATATGAATTTTTGGTTGTTTGTAGAGGTATGCCGTAGTCGTGGATTAAATTTTAGAAAAATTAACATTGCCCATATTGATTTTTTCTAAGAAATTGTGCTACATGGCTTTCGCGAAACTATATTTTAAGACTTATGCTAGGAACACAACTGGGACGAACGACGAATTTTTCGCCGAGAATATTCGCCGTCAAAAATAAAACACATTGGTGTATAAGAAAATGCATTCGTTGTACGCGGCGAACTTGAAATAAATTTATTTCTACTTCTTACGTCAGCGAATGACGAACAAATCAGTACGATGTGGCCATATTGGTTTTAGTTTTCAAGTGTTTTAGTAAAAACAGTTAATTTTTACTTTAATAGTTTTTATTTTATGTGCTAAGCTTTGACTTTTTGCATTTAAAATAAAAAGTCAACATATTAGATTATAAAACATGTTTGTAGTGTTTCATTTTTTGTTTTTGGTAATGCTAAATTTTTTAGTAACCAATTTTTTTGATATGGTCACCCCACCAGCTGTTCAACTATAATAAGATAAAATTAAAAATCTGATAAAATTGATACAAGTGAAATTATGATTGAAAATGTTAAACTTCAAGGGCTTTTACCATAATGAACATGATGTTCATTATTTTAATTATTTTTACAAAATTTGAAATTCTTTGATTCATTTAATTTTTTTTATTTTTGAACAAACCATAAACAACTTTATCAATTATAACAGATGTTTTTGTTTTTCGTCCTTATTGTGATTCATACGACGAATTTACACAGCGAATTTCAACTGGCGTATTCGTCGTGTTGGGCGAAATTCGTCGTTCGTCCCACTCAAGGCGAATCAAGAATAGGTGGTCGCAATTCAATTCGCTTCAACATTTTCTCTCGAGATGTCACAAGTTTTGTTGTCGTTTTCTATCGGCTTTGACAACTCAGAAGATAAAATCGTGGAAAAATGCTGAAGCGAATTGGTATGCGGGCACCTGTAATGGATTCGCCTTGGGTGGTCGCAAATCAATTCGCTTCAACATTTTCTCTCGAGATGTCACAAGTTTTGTTGTCGTTTTCTATCGGCTTTGACAACTCAGAAGATAAAATCGTGGAAAAATGCTGAAGCGAATTGGTATGCGGGCACCTGTAATGGATTCGCCTTGGGTGGTCGCAAATCAATTCGCTTCAACATTTTCTCTCGAGATGTCACAAGTTTTGTTGTCGTTTTCTATCGGCTTTGACAACTCAGAAGATAAAATCGTGGAAAAATGCTGAAGCGAATTGGTATGTGGGCACCTGTAATGGATTCGCTTGGGTGGTCGCAAATCAATTCGCTTCAACATTTTCTCTCGAGATGTCACAAGTTTTGTTGTCGTTTTCTATCGGCTTTGACAACTCAAAAGATAAATTCGTGGAAAAATGCTGAAGCGAATTGGTATGCGGGCACCTGTAATGGATTCGCCTTGGTCCCACTTGTGTTCCTGGCATTAGGCTGCTGTATATGGTCACTCCGACCATATACATACATACATATGTACATATGTACACAAATAAAATAAAATAATTTTTTTACGTTTAAATTTTGTTTCAATACAAATGTGATTCATCGTGAGAATTTCTTTCATTTCTTGTTCGTGAAAATTCGTTATTGAAAAAACTTTACTAGTGATCGTGCGTGACGTGAGGCCTAAAAACAATTGTAGTGCATGAGGAAAATTATTTTGAACGTGAGCGTTCGTGACATGAGCCAAAAAAACTACTATTTCCCGATATGACCATGCGTTTCGCCATACGCCGTTGTTTAACTTTGAATGTCGGTATCGTATCAGCTAAAAGACGTATCATTGCATCCCAAATATCGCACCCTTGAAATGATTTAATTTTTACAACATACATATGTATAATAAAATTGTATTTTATATTTTAGTTTATACAGTGGAAAAACGATGAAGTGGCTCACTCCGCTGAAAATTTTTTGATGTACCATAAATTTGGCCATGTAAGTACAGAGAGGAAGAGAGTAAGATAGAGAGTGATGACAGTCTACTGCCATTACAAAAACACATTTTAATGTCTATTCAGTAAATAAATGTTGAAATGATTTTCTAGTCATTATTTTTCTTTTTTTTTACTGCAAATTTTAACCAATTAAACTTTGAGTATTTAATAAAGCAATTGATTTATAAACGTATGCTACATATGTATGTATATGTATGTGAACAAATAGAGCGTTTCGTTTTACGCTTAAGCTGCATCACATTCTCTTTTGCAGTTGTAATTCGTCCAACGCTTTTTTGGTTTCTTTCAGATATCCGCATACAGCGGGAATTATGACATTTTATTTTGTTTTTTGTTGTCTTTTCTTCAAATTGCCTTAAATTGAGCGAAACTAATAAATTGTTTTACAAATTCTGAAATGTTACGCAGGGAAGATCACTTCCGAAATGAAGCTATACAACAGTAAAATAAACAGAATAACAGTGAAAGTATGTTCATGTTGAAGGTTATGTTTTATTTGGAGGTGGAGAACACTGTGCGATGGACTTAAATTAAAAACATTCCCTGTGTGTTGTTGTATGAAAATCCAGTAAACTTTTCTTTTAAAAATTTCTTTTTTTGTTTTTGCTTTCAAAATTTATTTGATTTAATTACTTATTTCAATTCTTCCCATACAACCTCCTTCTTCAGAGAAATAAATTACAAACAAATTTCCTGAAAATAGATTTCAGCAATTGGTTTGCAATCCTTTTCAAATCAATATTTTTCGTTCCCCAAGAAAGCGTATGGTATCGGTAATAGAATTTGACAGTTGTGAACATAAATATTTCCCAATTTATTGCTCATGGAACCCTCTAGTAAAGGGTGGTTAAGTTTTAAGGGCCGATGTTGATTTTGAATAAAACACAAACACCGGTATTCATAAAAAATAAAATGTTGCTCAAATACATTTTAGAACAAATTTTATATGAAAAATTTTTTGTAAAATGTGTTTCAACAATGTTTTATTTTTTATGAATACCGGTGAAATTATTTGGAAAATCTTTTTATTATGATAATATTGGTATGGTTTAATTATGTATGGAACAAATTGCCTCACCTCTATCCCATAATCCAAAATTTCGATCACGCTTGGGCATGATTGAGGTACTATGTCGTTAATGTGCCGCATTATCTCATCCTTCAGCTCTTGCATTGTTGCTGGCTTATTCAGGTACAACTTTTCTTTTAAATAACTCCAAAGAAAGAAGTCCAACGGTATCAAATCATATGATCTTGTGGACCAATAGACATCGCCACCACGTGAGATAATACGGCCATTGAATTTGTTGCACAAAAGAGCCATTGTTTCGTCAGCTGTGTGGCAAGTGGCACCGTCCTGTTGAAACCACATATCGTCCACATCTATATCTTCCTACTCGGGCTATCATCTCACGATAGCGAACGCCGTTCACATCTGCTTCAAGCGCGATTTGCTCAAATTTTTGTACGATTTTTCCGATTGTACGCACATTTGGACGATTAAATTTGCTGAAAAAATCAAGAAGTGCACGATATACATTTTTAACTAAACGCCGATTTTCATAATAATTCTGACTAAAAATAATAATAATAATAATAATAAGATGCCAACAAATTGTTGACGAAATATTGAAAATAAATAAATAATTGTTTAATATTATTTTTATAAAAAAACCAAAGATCAATAGCTTGAATAATTAATATAACAATTCTGAATAACTTTAACGCGTTGCTCGATTGTGTTCCTTTCCATTGTTCAAATTGAATTGGACTGAAATTGAGAAACGTCAAATGAAACAAAATGGTTGACATTCAACATCGGCCCTTAAAATTTAACCACCAGTTAGTATAGTATGTTGTACGTTCTTATCTGATGCGATAAAACAAGTTATAGTATAAGCATTTTTTTTTTTTTTAACAAAATTCTTCATATCTTCGTATAATTATGTATCTATAAAAAATGAATGTTCGGTCACTTACAAATAAAGATTTTATGTATCGGATTTAGTTTTGTGTCAACGCTCTATTTGTTATTTAATTATAGCATACATACTTAATTTTCTGAATTTAATAGTGGTTTTTAATATACACTAGAGCCCCGACTTGCGTCGTTAATGGGGACCGGAGAAACGCGACGCAAATCGAAACGACGCAAATCGAATCACTTTTTTCTATATAAATGCACTGAAATTTAATTTGTTGGGGAAAATATTTAAAACAAAGCAAAAAATGTTTTATTTTTGATCAAAAATACTAGTATGAGTACGTTTTTATTTATTTAATTTACTTCAACAAATGTTTATACATATTATAAAGAAATAACAAAACCATAAATTAAGAAAATGACTCATGTTTTACGTCCTTAAGGCATATTCTGGTGAATCACACACAAAATTGTTACCATAACCAAACAGCTTAGCACCACTTATATAAAAAAGAAAAGGGCACGCCCCTAATGAATTCAAGATGCTAAATACATACTACACTACAAAGGCTAAAAATGGTAATCCACAATGATGCAGTAAAAAATGTAACCGTGTTTATCGACGCAAATCTAAATCAAAACGATGCAAATCGAATCGACGCAAATCGGGGTCAAAATGACGCAACTTGAAATCGCAACGGCGCAAATCGAATTTTTCCAGTTTTAAAAAGCGACGCAAATCGGAACGACGCAAGTCGGGGCTTTAGTGTAAATTCATTGAATGACCGAAATTCGGTTGGCCTTTCAATAGTTGTGCAAAGTAATTACTTTAAACTTATCGTAGGTTGTTGGTGAATGTTGTGGCAATCCAAGTTAAATTAATTACTTAAAAATCTATCAAACATTTTTACAACAAGAGGCAGTTTATTTGTGTGTGTGTGTGTGTGTGTGTGTGTGAGTGTGTGCTCAAAATTTTATATATTTTTCTACAATTCTATTATTTGAATATTGCTAACATAAATATTTAATTTATTTAACAATTTTTTTTCTTGGTTTTGTTTTTATTCTGATCATAAATTATAATTTACTTAACAAATAATACAACAAATACGATTTGTAATTTACCTACTCAGGTTATGGAGGTACTGTGACTTTTAATTTTCTTAAATAAAAAAAAAAAATAATAAAATTATAATCAATTTTCGCCATCTTCTTTTCCCTTTCCCTCATTCAATTCTATGCTTTAAGAACTTGTAATAGATTATTTTTTTGTTTCTGTATTTTTAAGTGAAAAGTTTTCACATGCAGCCCAATCATGAATATTCTCACAGCATTTCTTTCTCAAGCAAAAAAAACTTTATGACATGACAGAGGCCACTCTGTTTACTCTTTACTGCCTGTTCCGCAATGTCGAAGTCGTGCGATTGTTCGCTTTCTAAGCGAAAGAAATTTGTTTTGGATTCATCTATGACATTCTTTTATTCGAACGATGACTCGAGCGACAAGTCGAAAAGACGTAAGTGTTTTCATACAAAACACGGTTCCTCTATATCGATCATGTCATCAGCTTTGCAAACACAAATGTCAAAATCAAGCATTTGCTGTTTTGCTATCGAGTGGGAGTTTTTAGAGAAAGAATTTTATATTTATTTGTTAAAAACTGAAAAATAAAACTTCAAACCCAACATATTTTTCATTTTTGTTTTATTTAGTAAATATACTAAACAATTATCATGTGTATGTATGTAGTTTTCTTAAAGAGTTCACTTGTTAGCTGGATGGAAGAAAATCCGGAGATTGCTGAGGAATCGGATTTTGTATGAAAACACTTATGTACGTCTTTTCGACTTGTCGATCGAGTCATCGTTCGAGTTAAAGAACGTCATAGAGGAACCCAAAACAATTTTCTTTCGCTTAGAAAGAGAACAATCGTACGACTTCTACATTGAGGAACATGCAGTAAGAGGCTGGTTGTATGTTAGTGTTGTTCTTGTTGTAGTTATGCAATTACCCGATATTAAGCTGCTTTGTTACCTACTTATTTTCCTTCGTCAAGGAAATTTTTTTTTCCTTTTCTCACGGATTTTTTTCTTACCTCTGTCATTCATATTGGGCTGATAAAAAATTGAGAAACGAAATAAAAAGAAAGCTGTTGCTGTGTTTCGTTGTCAGAAGAAAAGAAATATTTTTTCCAATATTAATTAAATTTAACTTAAATTGAACGAAGCGATTTTACTTCCAAACTCTCAATCAGGCTCAAAATTATTTTTATAAATTATTACTTATGATTGGAAATTAATTAAACGAGAAAAGACATAAAATTCTAATTGGGGTACAGTGCGTTACAGCAATAATTTATGAAATAGAACTTGTCACTGGTTCAGAATTTAAAAATATCGTCTATAAAAGAATTAATAATAATTTGTATTTAGCAACGAAAAAACACAGAAACGCCTTTTAACACCACTTTGTGCGAAAACTACAGAAACGAAACCATTTTCGTCTATTAAAAAGAATTTTTAGCTTGCATTGCCTGCAATAATTTTATATAATGCCCTTCACATTTTTACATTCATTCTGTAGAATTTTTTTATTATCTGCATCAAATATGTACATGAAATTCCTTAAAACATTTTCAATACAAATTGGCTAAAAGAAAATAAAAAAACGAAAAATTAAAAATTTTGTTAAATTCATTTTATTACTTTTCCCGGCTTGTAATGAAATTTAGAATTTGCAATTTCGTTCATAGCATTTATTTTGTTATATGTTTTTCACAAATTCTGTACATATCTAAGTAGAATGAATCGTTCTTGTTATTTAGGACATGAGCGGCGAATCGATAGCAGAGTACTCTGCTTTCGGAAGCACAATTTGTTGCAAATTTCAACTCTCTATCCTTTACGGCTTTAGAGTCATAGCTAATTGTTACTTTTCTTTGCATGGGGACACCTGGTAGTTTTCGACTTGTTGTTGTAGCGGCAAGGTACAACAACATTCTGTGATCATTTCAGCGCTTACCGTTTCGGGGAATGGAGGCTGTGACGGACGGACGGACGTAGAAGTCACGGTAACAGGGTTCCGTTTCACTCTGATGAGTACGTGTTGTGGTTACTCCTGCAGCCTCTAATTGCTACAGGAAATAACTACAAGTGATAGTGCCTGGGGCTATCCCTGTAACCTCTAATTGCTACAGAAATAGCTTCTATCACTAAGTGATTTTTTTTTTGTCGAGGCACGAATGCCGCAGTGACGACCAGCTTGGAATGGCAAAGAGTGCTGCAGTTATACCAAGCTTGGAGTAAAATAAAATCAGTCATTCTTTTGGTTTTAGTAAATTATCTTTTCTCCCCTTTATTTGTATTTTGTTAAAGCTTATATACTAAAATTATTCCTAATACCGATCAGCGATTCCCACGAGTTTTCTGAAGCCTACTGCGGCATACCTGTTGACACAGCATACCTGTGTTGACACGGCATACCTGTCCCACAATATTCGCTGACGTCTATTTTTTTTACTATTGCAGTTTCCAGATTTTTGGTTCCCATCAAATTTTCATTTGGTTTTTTATTTCCACTTGTTGTGACACATTCCATAATTTTAATTCCCACCAGAATTTGTTTTTTAAGTTTTCTTGCAATCTCAACTTGCAATATTTTTTAAAACATGAAGTGCAACCGGAGACGATTTAGTTTACTGGTCTCCAGCGCTTTAAAGTAATGCATTCATTTTTGTGTAAATGAATGCATTCTTCTTTTGATATTTGTATACCTTAACATACGGAACTCTAAAAAAGAATTTAAAAGCCTGCTAAAAATTTAGAAATATAATTATTTTACGAAAAGAAAATAAAAATAATAAAAAAAAACAAATTTTAAGTAAAAAATAAAAAAACCGGTTTCTAAAAAAGTTTGGGATTTTAAACTATTGGAAATGGAGAACTCTATAAAAACTCCATCAAAATTTCTAAATTTACTACAAAATTTACTAAATATTATCAAACTAATTATATGATTGTATACATATACGTATTAGGCGTTGAAAAATAAAGGACATAAGCGAACCCGTCCACATAAAAAACACAAACATGATCGATCTAGTATGCTCACATTTTTTTTTTCGATCACAAACAAGTCATGCAAATGTCACTCAACGTGCACATAAATATTATTCATAAACAAGCCAAGCGTCTTGTTGTTTACAAATCAAATCAAGCAAATCAAACTAAACTGTCTTTGGCGATCTTTGCATGTAGCAGAATTTTTTTCTTCTTGCACACAACTCGAACGTGCACAAAAATGCTGTAGACTTGATTTGATCTTATCGAAGTTGTATCAAATGCCGAAAACGTTGCAAAATTAATTCCAAATTCAGATTTGGACAACATCTGCCGATGGGCCACTGTCAATGGCCTGTTGCTGAATCCGCTAAAGTCTACGTCCTTAACCATTTACAAGAGAAATACAAACCCCGTTCGCAATGTTGACATACACGAGTAAATGGAGAACGCGTTAAGGTGGGATCACACGATTGCCGCAATGCACCAATTTTACACAATTTTTATTGGGCTGCATTGGAGCATAATAAAAAATTTGTCCCAATCAAATTCTCTGCAATCACATGATTGTCACATTTTACTGAAATTTTATTGTCGCAAATTGCCGCAAAACAATTTAGTACCAATAATTGGCGCATTATAGTCACACGATTGTTATATTATACGGCAACTCTGAGAAACAGCTGTTGTAGCTGATGACAAGCTTTGTTTTCCCAAAAAAAAACAAAAATTGATTTAATGATAAAACTATGGTTTGTTCATTAAAAAGAGAGAAAATTGCTTCGGCTATTATTATAATGTTGTACGGGCTGAAAAAGCAACAAATGAATAGTAACAACAATTGAATTTTGCTGATTCAAAAGCAGAAATCATGCTTGGAAGACGCGTTTAAACAATTTTGAAACTAAATAAATGTATACATATGTATGTATGTATGTATGTAGATTATTGGCGGGCATTGTCTTCTTTGGTTGCCGCATGAGAACACAATAAATATTGGTGCATTTTTAGAATTTTTATTGGTAATTAGTTGTATGTCAAGTGTTCACACGGTTGTCGCATCAGGGTTGTATTTGATTGGGACAAATAGGAACAACATTCGTTTTAGTTGCCGCATCGTGCTATCACACGATTGGCATACAAAATGTAACAAAAATTGGTGCATTGCGGCAATCGTATGATCCCACCTTTATTAGAGTTGAAAGCACTGCAAAAAATCTCGATTTGATTTTCAATTCCAACCTTACTTTGGCCTACTCAGTTTTATACACCTTTGCACATAAGAGAACTCCTTGCCAAACAAAACCTTTTTGGTGCCTTGTGTGTTATATGGCTGCGAAATCTTTTCGAGTTGCGACTCTGCTAGTAAGCGTAAACTAAATGTTTTATACAATAATATTTTGAGGTATGCATGTGTATGGCCTACGAAAGCATTACCGTATTTCTAATTTTTGTTCACAACTTTACGGGGTATCCCTCGATAGTCTACTCAAGATTCGTGTACTCATATTTCTTCATAATATCATTTATCTGCAAGCTCCGTTGTGCCTATACGACAAAATTAAATTTGCCAGATCACTTAGAGGCAGAAAAAGCATTATTCCGCGTCATAGTTGTCCGGTTTAAGAGTGGCAGTTTTTTATAAATGCAGCGCGTCTTTGGAACCTTCTAAAAGGTTTTTGTTTAATAACTTCACTTCACTTAATTTATTTTATTGGCACGAAGTTCCTTAACGCGGCTTGCTGGTAGTGCAAATTAGTAGAAATCGTCACAAAAGCGTGTGAGCTGTTTGTATGTATTGGTGTATCTGTCGATAAACAATTGTGTAGGTGTCTCCGCTGCTGTCAGTGGAGACACCTACCAATAAAAATTAATTAGTTGTGAAAACGGACACTATCAGTTGATAAATATCGCTAAAGTAAAGTATGCTACAACAAAAAACAGTAATTTATTTATTTATTTATTTGATGGTTTTGATTTCCTATACAACAAGACTATGTCTTATAATTAAAGTACAGGAACGTAAGTTATTGGCATCAAAAAATTAATACATTGTCATAAATTTTGATAACAAAAAAAAAAAAAAAAAATAAAAATTTAGTAAATATTCTGTATACTCGTTCTTCGACCTTTTTATTTAAATTTGTTAGATTTTATAAATGAGCTTAAGGTCACTCAATTCTCAATAAATATATTTTTTATTTATTGATAAATTTTTTCAATATTTCGATACTCCTTTGTGTATCTTCTTCAGGAAAATGTGTTTTCTGAAGAAGATACACAAAGGAGTATCGAAATATCGAAAAAATGTATCAATAAATAAAAAATATATTTATTGAGAATTGAGTGACCTTAAGCTCATTTATAAAATCTAACAAATTTAGTAAATAAAATTTATAAAATAGTGTAAATTTTCAAAACAATTATTAATTTTGTATATTTAAAATTATGATACTGAGGGAAAACAATAACAATAATAATTTTGTAAAATATAAAAATTATGTAAAAAAATTAAATAAAAATTTTCTGAAACTATTAGCATTGCTGTTTTGCTGTTGATTTCGTGGAAGACAGTTCCAAAGACGAACGGCGTTCACATAAAACTGCCACTCGGATACGAGACTATGGTATAGAGGTATAAATATATTACGGTTACGCGGTGACTGGAAAAAATGAATTCCTTCGAACAAGTAGTTAGGTGTTTGTGTATTTATTATCTTGTGTAAAAATAGAAGGGTACGAATTTTTAACAAATTATCAAAAGAAACACCATAAAGATTATAAGAAACTGAGGAAATATGATCAAATCTTCTTAATCCATAGACATACCTTATAATGTTATTGTACAATACATTTAATTTTCTTTTACTAATTGAGTCACAGCTACAAAATAACTCACACCCGTATAATAAGGAAGGTATTAGATAAGTTTTGGCAAGTAATGCCCCTATTCTCAATGGAGTTAAATCCCGTGTGGTCAATAGAGCACGCAACTTTGTATACATTTGACCAGAAAGTGAATTTATGTGATCAATCCATATTAAAAATAATCCCGAGATTTTTTGCTGACTTTACTATTTTAATTCTCTCACCATTTAATGTGATGTCCTCCGAGATCATGGGAATTACATTTTTCTTAGATATTACTAAGCATTTAGATTTGCTGGGGTTCAGACAGAGTCCATTTGAATTAGCCCGAGCGAATATTCTGAACCGAGCTACTTAATGTTACTTGCACATCGTCTGCATATAAGTATATATTGCAATTAGAAATGTTGTGTTGGTAAATCATTTACATAAATAGAAAATAGAAGTGGTCCTAAAATAGAACCCTGGGGCACTCCCCTATTAAGAGGCAATTTAGCCGACCAAACACCGTTCACAAATACTGATTGCGAACGATGTGATAGATACGATAATATAAGTTTAGCCGATGTGTTGCTAAACTTAAAAAAATGTTTTAATTTCCTAATGAGCATAGAGTGGTCTACCGAATCAAAGGCCTTAGAATGGTCTAAAAGGACCAAAAAGTTGATATAATCATTTTCCAAACCTTGCCTTATGTTCTCACATACATCAACAAGAGCTGTGATGCAGCTGTGGCTTTGTCGAAATCCTGATTGCATATTTGAAAGCAAGTGATGAGTAGTGATAAACTCAATCATTTGCCTGTGTAAAAGTTTTTCTAAAATTTTCGATAGAAAACACAATACAGCAATTGGCCTATAATCACTATTCGATTTGATATTGAAAACATTTTTTCGTTTTGTAGCAGGTTGACAAAAAAATACTGCATGTATCAAAAGTAAATTTTAAGAAGCATATAAAATTTAAAAATTTCGAAAACAACACAAAATAAAACATACAGATTTCACCTTGTATTACATTCGAAGATGAAGAAAAACGTAAGGGGGTCCCCCGACCGCATTTCTTTTTTTTTTATTATATTGTATTTTTTTATTCATTTATTTATTTATTTTAACTTTTGTTTTAATTTATATAATAAAAATATTTTTCTCCAGTGGTGCCTAGGACCAGTTGTGCTCCTTTAACACATTTCTGTACTTTAAATATAAGTGAAATCTTGTTGTACAGGAAATTGAAATAAATTAATAAAAATAAAATTTAAAAAAATGCGATCATACTTGTTGCAGCTCACTGGTGCACACGTATGTGCATATACTCATATTTATTTAATGTTTATGTTTGATCGATTTATTTGATTGATGTTTTTGCTTCATGTATATTTTACGTCCTTGGAAGCTCATGCTAAATCTTATTGAAACCCTTCCGCCTCACCCACCACTGCCAAAAAAAAAAATTCCATAAATACACAAATTAATATACAAAAAAATATTCTTCTTTCATTCAAATTTATTTGGTTTAATGTACAAAATATTCCACAGCAATTGGTTGGCGATAATCCGGACAAGGAGAAGATTGTTCAGGAATACCAAAACCGCTTAAGAGGCTCTTTGAATAGTAAAAACGTTGGCCTTTACGTCAAAGCATTTATGCAGTAAGTAAAATATGTGAATTTGCCATTAATAAAGTCAGATTGTGGGTGCAAATGCGCTTACAAATGAAAGGGTGGAAAAGAGATGGACGTCAGCCAGCCTCTTAGTAAGACAATTTGCACTCAACCTTGAATTGCAATCCCTTAAAGCCAAGGCAGCTCGATGCCAGGTAGTCGTGTAACTATAACAAACACAACACCAACAAACAGTTCATGTATTTTGTTGGTAGAAATCTTGGAACTACTGTCACACATACATATGTTCTCGTATGTATGTTTGTGTTGTGTATTTTGACAGTTCTACAAGGTAAAAGCAGTAGTCAGCTGGGCTTGTAAGGCTACCTGGCATCGAGCTGCCTTGCTTAAAGCCAATTCTCCATCGCTTACAAATATCATAACGTTGTTTTAGCATTTTTGATGTTTTAAAACAATTTTTCATCTCGCATTAGCATTTTAGTGATTGGGATTTGCTTGCTTTTTCCGCGAAATCAATAATAATACGCCTGTTTATATTATTTTTCTTTTTCTCTTATATTTATTTTGTTTTTTGAAAACAAAAAAAAACCAGTCGCAAAGATTTGACCTTGAAGGGATGCAAGGTCGATGTCATTTTAATCACTGGCATGCTGAGTCCGTACGCCTCAATGGTAGAGAAGCTGTATCGCGATATTGAAAAAGAAAAGGTCACCATATTGAAGATTGATAGAGCTGGTGATGTCTTAGCTGATGCGGTTAGTAGCAAAAACAATTAGAAGTGCATATAACCGGTTTTTCAATAAGAGCGCTACAAAAGTTTTTTTTAAATAAAACAAAAACGGTTTTGTAAATCAAATTCTTTATTCCTGTAAAAGCCCCTTTGATGCCATTATGTATAGAACTCGATTTGTCACCACGGGCAACGCTTGCAGAAGTCCAGACGCTGAACCCAATTTTTGACAGTTTTCAAGCATAAATTGGCCAATACTGCTGCAATTTCACGTTCGATATTCGTACGAAATTCATCAGTCGTCGCTGGCTTATTGCCATAACCTCAAATAAGAAAGGAAATATTCTAACGGCGTCCAATTGCATGACCGAGGCGGCTAATCGACTAGACCATTTTGTGGGATAAGACGTTCTCCAAACTTGGTTTTCAATAAATTGATTGTGACATTCGCTGTGTGGCTTGTGCCGCCGTCCTGTTGGATCCACATTCCCTCCAAATCCATATCATCCAATTGGGGCCAAACATATTCGATTATCATTGAACGATAGCGATTCCCATTCACAGTAACGTGCCGGTCATGATCATCACGAAAGAAGTACAGCCCAATGACGCCGCCGGCCCATAAACCGCACCAAACCGTAAATTTTTCGAGATGCAACGATGACTCAGGGAGTACGTGTGGATTGCTGTCTGACCAATTACGCATATTATGTTTATTGACGAAGCCATTCAGGCAGAAATGAGCCTCATCGTAAATTGGACGCAGCGCTCTGACTCCGAATTTCGATAGTAAATTTTAATAATTTCGACTCGTTGTTGGCTCGTACATATGTATATCTTTCCCTCATGAAATGGCGAACCTTACTGAAGACAAACGTCAAAAAAGCAACAAGAAATATGGCGTAGTCTGCTGTCCCTGTTGCTGTACTTTTGTAGCGTCCCTGTTGAAAAACCATGTATTACGCATGTACACAGAGCGAAAACTTCCTAATAGATTCAATAAGATTTTCTCTTTGAAACGTTTTTAGGCTGAGGGGTATCCCAGCAGAGAGACAAGAAGATTTTTCTATGGGTATTTCTTATTATTTTCATGTTGCAAATCTTATTAATTGTCTCAACAAGAAAAACACATAAAACCAAGAAGAAAACTTGTTACTCACGTTTGTTTTTACTCAGTTTCCGATTTGCATGGAAGAAAAAAAAAATTCTATAGAGAAGAACTTATTGATTCTATTAGGTTTTCTTGTAAATTGTATACAATAAGGATTTCTTATTGATTTTATTAGGTTATCCTATTAATTTTTTCCTATTGGTTTTATTAGTTTCCTATATAAACACACGTAAATCATCTTTTTAATTTCATTAATTGTTGTTTTTTCAATCAGGTTTTCCCATTTAAAATAATACGGAATCCTTCTTGAAAAAAAAACCATAGAGATATCTTATTGATTTTGTTCTACTTTATTATGTGCTTTTTTCTCTGTGTACATATGTACATATTTATTTATAACTTTCTTAAAATCAAACTTGTTCCGTTTTTTTACAGCCGGTTAAGGTTGCTCAGTCCATATTGCTGTTCTGCAAGGGACAAGGACTTTTAACTTCTGTTGTAATGCCTGGAGTGGAACGTACTCGAGCATTCTCTACTGGCTCCGGCTCATTCGATGGCACCGACGGCACTCGTAAGCTGTCAAGAGGGATTTCCATGGAGGACTACGACAAACCAAATATTCGCCGTTTAAGCATATTAAACAATGAAGCTAAAAAATAAATGCAATTACTACACATTTTGAATTTCTCTGATGGCAAAGTGAGAGAACAAAACAACGCATATACATACATACATACATATGTATGTATGTATTTTTATTAATTAACAAATATAAAGAAACCAAAATATAGTAATGTAAACTATAAGATCAGGAATAGCCAGAAGTAGAAAGAATAATCTACCCACATATTTGTATGAATAATATGTATGCATGTGTACACACATACATACATACATACAACACATTTTAAGTATAATGCAAATGTTCTGTATTAGTTTAAATATACATCATAACATACATACATGCATACAGACATACATACATATGTACCTTTATTACTTTTATACCAAACTACTTTGACACACGAGTTTGTCTTGAAATTTCGCCCCTAAATTTATAATACTCCCACAAAACTGGGGTTAAATATAATTTTTACGATTTACAGCAATCGGCAGGCTTACAATTAAACAAAGAACCTCACAACAGTACGAACGGTACGCAAGTACATTTTGCAATCACTTGTAATGAAAAAAAAGTACCTCCGATTTTGAAAGAAAACCCAAAGTTCAAATACATAACGACACAAAACTGTTTAATCCCTTTTCTTCTCATACTATAGAATCGAAATTTGATGTAAATGTTACGTTTTTGTAAGAAAACTTCAAACAAAAACCACTTTTTGAGTATTTACAATTTTTTAAGGTTAAGAAACACGCCACGATTTGCACATGTTAATTGATTTCAACAAGATTTACACATACGAAACAAAAGAAAGTGAATTTTTTGCACGCAATTTAAATGTTAGCTATTAAATTAACGAAATGCGCCGCCACCAAAGTCGTAATCTTAGCATGTAAATGTTTATTAATTTACGTTTATAAATTAACTCAAAATAAAGATATTAGATGAAACAAAAAGTGTTTTATTTAACACTAGGTTCGTTCGTGAATGCCGGATATTTCCAAATGACATAACGTGACATTCAGACCTGCAGGTTCCCTGGGTGCCAGAAATATAGCAACCGATTATGGTTTACAACATTTGTTCATTTAATGTTGTATTTTTTGAAAAGTGATTATGGTTTACAACTATTGTATCAAGTGTTGTCAAAAACTTACAACACATACCTGATAAGATGTTGTCAAAATCTTACAACTACTAATTAAGTGTTGTCTTGATGTTACAAGTTAAATTGCGAAAAAAATTATAAAATTTGTAAGTGTGCATATGAAACATGTTGTGCAAAAATATAAAAATACAATTAATTATAAAAATTTATTAACAAAATATAAATAAAAATGCATCTGTACACATAATTATTACCCATTTTTTGATAACAAAAAAGTTTTATTTTGTAGTTGCAATGGATTTAAACTGCAATGTACAATTTTTTGGTCCTTTCATTATCATAACCAAATTAAACATCAACATTAACATAAATTTGTATGGCTTTGTTTGTACTTTTCTAGCAAAAACGTTTTTCATTCTTTTCATTTTTACCAATGCATTTCTACGCGGTAGTTGCGGTGTTACATGAAATGCAACACTCCATGTCTTTTTGTTGTAAAACTTGACAATGAAACGTCAAAATTTATTGTGTTTGTGTAATGAAAGCACCATACGCGTGCATCTTTCTGGAAGTGTGGCTTTGCTTGGTAGTTTTTTTGTATGCAGGCATGTATTTTTGCGGAGAGATGCTCTACACATGAAAAACAACTCTGTGACATACACAACACCTAAATGTTGTGAACCATAATCACAAAAACAGTTGTAAGTTGTGTTGTAAATCTTAGAACACAACATTTAGATATTGTGAACCATAATCGGGGGGATAGTCACGGCTGGGCTGGCGAGGTCTGGTGTCCGCTTACAGCAGAAGGACAAATTGACAAATTCTTTAAGGTTCCGCTTAATAGTTGTAAGCAGCCAACAGTTCAACGATAATAAGGGCGTCCGTTTCTACAAAATCGGTGATTTAAATAAACAGCAACAACATAAATATTAGGAACAACATAAATATTAGGATAAGAATTAATTTATTTTTTTTTTCAATCTAATAAAGTATAATAATACTAATAAATAAAAGCGCTCATGATACAACTAACAAGGTAACCTTTTCGCTACAATAAGAACAACTTCAATAAAAATAACATGCATTTTGTTTTTGAACAACTTCTGCAAACTGTCAAAAAGACGCCACTTCTGCATTTACAGAAGAGAGATGAACAAATCTTACGTAGATTCGCTATCTTGTTTTGGCTGCCTTTCATCTCTGCAATCTCTTGACTACCTAAAGTAGACTGATGATTAACGGTTTAGCTGATAAGGTCGCCTCCTTATTAGTTGTATCATGGACGCGCTAGCTTAGGTTGGATTGTAATACAACGAAAGCTAGTACTGTGGAAGACAGATGCTTATGTGTGATCTTTTGACAGATACATATGTATTAGGGCTTACGTAACCCAGTTTTAACAATAAAAAAAAAACTTAGCTTTGTGGGATATGCTTGTTGCGCTAGCTTAGGCTGGATTGAAATACAACTACGGCTATTATGTACTGCGAAAGACAGATGGTCAAGTAGGATCTCCTGTCAAATATTGGAGCTTCCGTAGTCCAGTTTTAACTACAAAAAAAAACTTAGCTTTATGGGATTTTCTCCGACAACGGTTGCGAACTCTAGTGGCTGCTTTGACATGTACACAATACATACAAGAGGACAAAATCTTCCGTATCATTACTTCTGCAAAAGCTGCAAAGATGAAGAGAAGAAGAAGGAGGAGGAGAGTGTCGAGCACTTCCTTTGCAGTTGTCCAGCTCTTTCCGATATGAGAGCAAAATATTTGGGCAGACCGACACAGCTTGGATTGGTAGATGTGTGGAAATATGAACTGAAGAGAATGGAATCTTCCATCTGTTCCATCAGAACCAGTAGCTGACGTGTAGGATGTTTCCCTGCCGTCTGCTTAGAGAGTACAACGGAAGCCCATGAAAGATAGCCCAGCCCCATAAAGAGAATCTGAGTTGAATTCTCTCATTCAGCTCAGAAATATTGATACATCTTTGTAAGTAGCACAAGTCAGTCATTCTACGCTTCAGATATTTCAGACTAGGCGACGTCTAGGCATATTTAGTGGTAACATCACTGAAACTCGTAAGCGGTCTGTTAGCTTACTTGTATACTTTTTTACTAAATTTATTAATAGCAGCGCCAGCTCGTAGGTTTAATGATCCATAAATTATATTTATGTATATTAAAAGCAACAACAATTTGTTTATTGTTTTTGTTGTTTCCAATAGAAATGTGCGAATGAGAGAAATGCGATCGCATTTAGAGGAACACGCAGATAAATTCAATTTCTAAATATACTCAGTTTAAGTTTAAATAAAAATTAAGAAAAGAAGAAGAAGCAAATTTAAAGAAACCAAGAAGCAAATGATAATGTTATTCTCTTCATACGTGCAACGTAACGGGTTATCCATTTTGCGGTTTCAAAAGTAAACGTAAATAAAGCACATATAAAATATTTTTTTTCATGATATTTCTTTTTTATTATAAAGTTTAAACGTTAACACTATGTGTAAAACAGTACATCAGTTAAATGACCACCACGCAAAGTATTGCAAGCATTGATTCTTTTCAGGTAATTCTCGACCACTTTTTGACATATGTATATTGGGCGGCATCTCAGCCATAACTTGACGAATGTTGGTTTTTAAGTGCACAGGAGTGCAAAAAAGTCTATTGGTGTCAAATCGTATGATTTGGTGGCCAGTTGATATTGCCACGACGAGAAATTACGCGGCCAGGAAATGGCTCTTGCAATAAAGCCATATTCGATCGAGTTATGTGGCACCGTCTTGCTGAAATCACATATTCTCCAAGTCGTATTCTTCAATAGCAGACAAAAACAAGTCGATTATCAGTCGTTCCATCGTCGTTTTCGAAGAAGTAAGATCCAATCACACCTTCGGACCAAAGAGTGCACCAACCAGCGACTTTTTCTCTTCAATTACTTGAGGATTCTTAAAATCCCAAAATACGACAATTTTGTTTATTAACATACCCACCGAGTGAGAAATGTGCTTCATCGCTGCAGAAAATTTTGTTCGAAAAATCTCCGTCCACTTCCTGTTGTTCAAGTACCCATTCCACGTATCTACGACGGCGTGAATGGTCGGTCAGCTGCCTTCAGTTGTTGTGTGAGCTGGACTTTTTATATGGACGCAGGTGTAGATCTAAATGCAAAATACTCCATAATGTGCCGAAAGGCAGTCCTAATTCCTGAGAGCTCCGACTTGTATAAAATAAAACACACAAAGCAAACTAAATGTATGTAGCTGTTATACCCAAGTGTCTTTAAAGTATTTAAAGTATTTAAAGCTTTAACTCCTAAAGCCTACTGGTTTAAATTAAAAATACATGTGGTTCTATTCTGTTGAACCACAAAATAAATAAAAAAATTTATACTTGACTACAACGAAAGAGAAAAAGTACCGTTATAATCCATTTTTATACTAGTGTTACGTTTTTACTCTTCAATAAAAACGGTTTTTGTGGATTCGTAGATTGCAAACGAAAATAAAAGGCACTCACTATTTTATTTACAGCACTTTCAATTCAGTTCAATCTTTATTAACTATTCAATTCTGTTAAGGCACATTTTACGCTGTTACGCCACTACTGAAGAAACTCAGACTCACTGCTGAATGTTAAGGGTAACACAGTTTACAACAGACTCTCCCAACGCACACATCGTACCACTATTTACATATAGTTGTCGACTTCCAGAAATTTCTAATTCGAGAACCTTCTACAATTATTATACTAATGAATTGAGCGCCACTGACGGACAAATTGATCTCAAAGATTCTAAGACAACAACCTTTGTACTAAAGCTTAATATGTGGCAGCAATTTTCGTGACACCTGTAAAACAAACGAAAGACGACCGTTCATTTAAATTGCATAATGGTGCTTTTTTTACGAAGTGTAGGTGACGCTAAAACCAGTGCTACCACACTAGTTATAATTTGTTACACTATTTTTACGGGCTAATTCATAAACACATTATAAGAGGGTTATAACCAACTTAAATTCAAAATTCGAGAAAAGTGTATTCATAAACGTTATAGCTTATTATGCTGCTTATAACCATCTTATAAATTGAATATTTTTATTGTGGCCTCTACCCAACTACATATAAGTGTTTAATAAAGTGAAAATTGTTGAATTGATGATTTTTTTTACTTTAACACTGTTTATCAATTTCTTGCTTCTTGAATGTGTCTATATGATTGCATTTCATTGTTTCTTACACCAAATTATCATTACACATTAAACTATGAAATTCGAAAATATGTTCAAATTCTACTGATGATATATATGGTGTAAGAATCAATAACATACAGTCATAAAGACGCATTTAACCTGCAATAAGCATCTCACTTTTCTATCATAACCTATACAATGCATAATATATTGGCCACAAAGACTTTCTTTCATTGCTATTGAATAAATGAATACGTGGAAAAATACTTGCATAGGAAATAGAATATCATTCTGTGGTAAGACTATTTAGGAAATGTGGTTTTCTTAATTTAACGGGCTTTAAAAAATTCACACTCAGAGGGCACTACTTCTTTGTAACAGCTCTGTGCTTGTGTGTTGTTGTATATAGATTGGGCATCACTTTAACAGAGTGTCAGTGTAAAGCAATATGGCTACACCACCACCACCAACAAAACCTCCTAGAGGTGTTAAATATGGAAAAGATGAGGTAAATATGCATTTAAAATTATACAAATTGTCTTAAAATGCTCCCAAGTAAATACTTTACGAGAAACAATCAAAGTTTTTTTCAATGCCAATGAACTGGCATTGGAAAAGTGCGTTGAAAATCCAGCGACTAGAGCTTTTCACATTGATGATGACATTTTGCTTGTTGGTGTTATCGTCCCCCTACAACAACTGTCAAACTTTCCCCTACATGTTTTATTTATAATAAAGGAGCAATATTTATACATTTTTATCTTTAATTTGTGTTAACGCGCTTATTTTATGGGCGTTGTTTTTAAGCAATAATATTTATGCTAAATTGCTTTCGTTCTGTTCTAGGCTGGTTGTGGTCTCATTGTGAATGTGATTAAATCGTTAGGCCTTAGCGAGACCAATGAAGAACGGCAAAAGGAAAAATTAAAAATAGAAAAAGAATTCAAGAAATCTGATCAGAGACTAAACGATTTAGTTTCTAAATATGACCAGCAACTATCACAAGTTATACCCTTGTTTACTAAAGTATCCACAGAGGTGAACAGTAGTCGGGAGAAGATTCATGCTGTTAAAGAAAATTTGAGTGCCTGCAAGCGTCTACTACAGTGTAGGAGGGAGGAGTTGAAGAAAATGTGGACAGATGTTGTGCAGCATAAACATGTTTTGGTAATGTTGGAACAAATGTAAGTAAAAATATGCCAGCATTTGTGTTATGATGGCACAATAATAAAGGATATCGTCTTATTCCAGTAACGGTTTACGTAAAGTGCCTCAAAGTGTGGTTAGCTATACGTCCAAACGCCAGTATTTACATGCTAGCAAAGTCCTTACCGACGCATTAAATTTAGTCAATGGTCCACTCAAGGAAGTAGAAGGATTAGCTGACATACGCTCCGATTTAATGGGTCGTCGTCAGCATTTGTACCAACGTTTGCACGAAGAACTAGTATCCCAAATCTATAATAACTCGGCTAATGGTATTTTAAACGAACTGCAACGTTCCAACTCCACTCGATTGAATGCCAGCTTTTCACGCAATATTACTGCACGTCGATCGACAGACCGCATTGAAGCCAATGCTCGTGTACGCAAAGCTCTGCAAGAACTGTCCCAAGGTGTTGATCCCACAAAAGTCGAAATAATTGAAGATGCAGATATTCTTGATCCCGAGCTCAGTATGATGTATTTTATTGCCATTATTGTGGAGTGTTTCGGTATGCTGCAAAAAATTCCTGATTCTATTGAAAAACTGCGGATCGGCATACAAACTGAATTGCTGGAGGTAGTACGTAATACCACACGTCGAATGATTGATAATTCATTGGCTTCAAACGAACGTTATCCACTTCTTACTTTATTGGATGTAATTTATAAACAATTTAAAGCAATAGCCCGTACACATACTACACTGTTGAAAAACTTTTTGGTTGTTGTGCAAAAATATCAAGTTGTGGGACCACAACACTATACCTTAACCGACTTTTGGTCGCAAGCGCAGTCAGTGGTAAGTGAAATCACACATGTTACTTGATGAAAACACTTTTCAATCAATGTTAGGTAACATTGAGGTCTGATAATATTATATTCTTATTTTAGCTGCAGTTGCTTTTAACTGATTATCTTGATATACAAAATGCTTCCGCTGACGACTCTTCCCAAGCTGCTTACAGTGAGCCGTCAAACAATATTAATACTTTTTTCTTAAGACGCAAAGTTCCAAGGTAAGTTTATTTAACAAATGTAAGTTTGTTTAACAAATGTATAAAATGTTCTGTAATTCGCAAGCTCCTTATATGTATGTTGGTAGAATTTATAGTTATTGAAAACTTTGTTCAAAATACACAATCTCATAAGGAATAATTTTAACAATTGTAAATAAAATTTACAAAAGTCAAAAATATACTCAAAATTTTTATAAAAGCTTTTAACAGTTTTGGTATAAGATTACGAAAGTTCGCGAAAAAAAATATCCCTCCAAAAGTCAAAAATTGCTAAAGTTGTGAAAACCTTTTATGTACCTTTTGCCAGGTACTCTTAAAGAATATTTCATACTCAAACTATGAAAAATATTGTGGACTCTTTTTATACCCTTCACATAAATGTGTAAGGGTATATATAAGTTTGTGATTCCGTTTGTAACGCATTGAAATATCCATCTAAGACCCCATAAAGTATATATATTCTGGATCAGCATCAATAGCGATTACGATTGAGCGATGTCCGTCTGTCCGTCTGTAGTCGTTGAAATACCGTTTCTGAGAAAACGGTTTGAGATAGAAACCTCATTCTTTCGCTAAAACGTGTGAAACCCCGGTAGTGGGTCTGCTATTGAAATTCAGTAAGATAGGTCCACGGATAGCCGAGATATATACAAAAAACCGGGTTTTGAGGGGTATTTTGTGCAATTTTTGTATTCAGATTTTTGAAAAAACATTTTTTCTTAAAAACTAAACCATATCATTTTTAGTGCCCATTAAATCCTAGAAATGAAGGAATTTTTGAAATCGGCCCATATACATATATCCGAGATATAGCGTCTCCCGATTTTTAAAGAAATCGGCTTTATAAGCCAAATAAGACAACTTTTGGCACCGAAGATCAATCAAAATGGTATATATAGGCTATTTAGAGGCAAAAGTGGAAAATCTTTCCACATCGGCCCATATACACTCGAGATATAGCGCCTCCCGTTTTCTCAAGAAGTCGGCTCTAAAAGCCAAATAAAACAACTTTTGGTATCAAAAATCGATTAGAATGGAACATATAAGGTGTATAAAAGCAAAATTGGAAAATTTTTGAAATCGGTCCATATATATCTGAGATATAGCGACTCCTGATTTTTCAAGAAATCCGCTCTTTAAGCCAAATAAAGCAATTTTTGGCACTAAAAATCAATCAGAATGGTACATATAGACCATTTAGAGGCAAACGTGGAAAATTTTGGACATCGGCCCATATACACTCGAGATATAGCGCCTCAAGTTTTCTCAAGAAGTCGGCTCTAAAAGCCAAATAAAACAACTTTTGGTACCAAAAATCGATCAGAATGGTACATATAAGGTGTTTAAAAGCAAAATTTGAAAATGTCTGCAATCGGTCTATATATACCTGAGATATAGCGTCTCCCGATTTTTCAAGAAATCGGCTCTATAAGCTAAATAAAACAACTTTTGGCACCAAAAATCAATCAGAATGATACATATAGGTTAGTCAGAAGCAAAACTGGAAATCTTTTTGTCATCGGCCCATATATGTTCGAGATATAGCGCCTCCCGATATCTCAAGAAGTCGGGCCTGGAAGCTAAACGAAACAGTTTTTTGCACTAAAAATTTGTCGGAATGGTACATACAGGCTGTTTAGGGACAAAATTAGAAAATTTTTGGACATCGGCCCATATTCACCCAACTTTTGGTACCAAAAATCGATCATAATGGTACATACATACATATGTATATAATGTTTAAAAGCAAAATTCGAAAATATTTGCGATCATGTATGAATGTATGTATGTATGTATGTATGGATGTATGTATGTATGTATGTATGTAGGTATGTATGTATCTACATATGTATGTATGCATGCAAGTATGTTAGCATAAACAATTTTTTTGCTTTGGTGTAAAAATGTGTATGTATGTATATACATACATATGTATGCACGAGCTTGAAAATGAAAGTGATATAAAGAATTGTTGAAAAAAGGGTACGCAATGAAATTCTTTTAAACAATTGCGTCTTCAAATTCATTCACACAAAAAATCATTTTGGGTTTCCCTACGTACTTACATATGTACATACACACACACATGTGTATGATGATACGCAACAGATCATCAACAACGTGCACAAGAAAAAAATAATTTTGTAAAAGCAAGCAATGTAAATATGTATGTATGTATATATGTATGTATATAATCATTGTTTTATGGAACACACTGAAAATATTCAATAATAAAGAATTTATTTTAGAGTTTTCTATTATAGATACATACATACGTATGCATGTACCCACATACGTAAGTAAATTGAAAAGAAAATCACACTTAATGGCAATGTTTAGCATTATAAGTCAAAAATAATGCAATTAAATGCAATTTTTTGTTAAATAAATTTTACTATAAAGTTAACTGATAAATAATTAAGAAATACATTTTGCTTTTCTTTATTTCATTGATATTAAAAAGAATTGGTGTCACCCAGTGGTTGAACTTGAGCATATTAAGAATTATTTAAATAAAAGTTTTGCAGCCTGTGTTAAATCCCGGTAGTGGATCTGATATTGAAATTAAAAAAAAATCGGCCCATATATACCCCAGATATAGCGTCTCCCGATATTTCAAGAAATCGGCTTTAAAAGCCAAATAAAACAACTTTTCGCACCAAAAATCAATCAGAATGTATGTACCATTGTGAAGGGTATTTAAGATTCGGCCCAGCCGAATATAGCACTCTTACTTGTTTTCTCTCATTTATGCACATTAAAAAAATATAAAAACTAACAATTCCTTGCCGAAACGTAAATTATCTGTTCTTGCTACGAGGGCAAACCTTGTCCTGTCAAAAAGTTCTTTACAATGCACAAACTCATTCCACACTTGTTTTATAAAACTACTTTTTGACTTATTACACTGCAGTTACACGACCAAGTTTTGCTATCAAGTTTTTTTTTCACATATTGCTTGTCAAAATTCAATAAAATTGGTAGCTGTGACGTAGGCTGCACGCAATTTCATTACAATTCGTTTTCAAGATGCCGTCAAGAAGAAAATTAAAAATAGCTGCTTCATTAAAAGTACTATCAGAAATAAAGAAAATAAAAGAAGAAGAAAAAAACCAGAGGGCAGAAAGGAAATACTTGGTGAAGCCCTTATTAGTAAGAAGGTTGGTAAATATTTAAAAATAATGAACGTAGATATGATCTATAAATCGCTGCACATCATTATATTTGTTGGTTTTGCGCGTCAACATTTTTATTTCTATTTTTAAACTTGAATCTGTTTAATTTTTATCACTTTTAATTGCAACTTTCAAACAAAACAAAAAAATATTTGCAGACAGAACGAAAAGAAATTGTTGTCAGCTGTTTTCTTGATTGTAACTTGATGCTCTCTATGGAAAGCAAAAATTGTCATCAAGTTTGCATCAATTTTCAAAATTGTGAGTGTATTAGTAAAAAAGTGTGAATGTATTAAAACTTTAAAGACAAAACTTGATCGTGTAACCCCCAAGTTAAAGAAATAAATATGATAATAAATACCAAGAAATTTTACATTGAAATATCAGAATTTGTGTGATGGTAATTTCACGCTTTTAGTACTGCCCATAAAGAGAGTGTATTGTATTTCTGGTTGCTTGTAGTATTTAGTAATTATTTAGTAACAACGGCAGCCCTAAATCAAACAGTCAGAGATAAAAAACATCGAATTTGTTTCAGTAGTTGATTAGATTTCAACAAAGCAGGAGTTTATAATTACTGAGATATAGACAAAAAAAAAAACGACACAATTGTTTGCCACATTATTGCTTTATAAAAAAACAAACAAAATGAACCAGACGGGCTAACAGCAGTTAGCATAAGCTACTAATTATGCCAACTGCTTTTCAAACTGAAAAAAGACGTTTTTTCTAAAAAATTTTATGCATATGAGAACATATGTGGTTTACATCTGTGTTTGACGTTTTTATTAAATCAGTTTTAATATTATCCCCACCAACACAACTTCAGCTATTGAATTTGAAATATTCTTTAAGAGAAATAATTCTTTTTAATACATTCATTTTGTAAGAGCCTCTTAAGTTTCGTATTGCTTAAGTTGATTTAAAATTGTTTTCTCGAGCTGAAGGTATTTTTATTGTATATATTTATTCGAATATATTTGTCGATATTCAGAACAATGAAGCGAAATATCGACAAAAATATTAAGATAAATAAAAAATATACATATATTGTATGTCATGTATGAAATAAAAAACTTTGTGTCTTCTTCAAAAGCAGTTAGCATACAGTATAAAATTATTTTAATTAAATTACCATAAAGTACAAAATAAATTTTTTTATGCAATTTTTATTATTTGATACGTATTCCGCCGAAAACTTCGCCTGACAAATGAGCTGCTTGGTGATCGGAAAACATAATAGCAAATACTTACATTTCTGATTACAGAAGGACATATTTAAATTTGTAATTAAAATAAACCCATAGTCTTGTGCTCAAAAAAGTAGTGGAAATCGTTACTCTCGAGGAATATAAAAATAAATATAGATAAAAATGTATAAGTATTTTTTTTATCATTTTTATGTAATTATCTTCTACCACATTTATTTTCATATTTAGTTTCTTTGAGTTTGTATTGCAAAGTTTTCCGTTTACCTCTGCTAGGATTTAAATCGCCATCGTAATAATTACAATAAAAGGTACAACAAGCACTTTGATATTGAATCAGGTTACTATTTTTGTACGAATTTAGCATGATTTTTAATCAAATTTTGCTCATACCAATTTTAGTTAAAGATAAACGCAAAAAAATATAAAAATAATTTGTGATTATATTACTTTTTCAGGCTTAAGTTCAACCCTTGGTCACTACTTTTAATTAATATCAATTAAGTAAAGAAAAGTAAAATTTAGTAGCTATGTGGACAACCGGCTGTTTCTGGGTAGCAAACACCCTTCATCAGCACCCTATGAACTTTGGACGTGTCAAATTTCACAATTTTGGCACAGCCGCTTTAACCACTCGGCTAAACTTCCAGAATGTTGCTTTCGTTACACAAACACAAGCGAAAAACAATAAATTTTGACATTTCATTATCAAGTTTTACAACCAAAAGACATGGACATTTTTTTTGGTGTTGTATTTCATATAACACCGCAACTACTGCGTAGAAATGCATTGGTAAAAATGAAAAGAATGAAAAACGTTTTTCTTAGAAAAATAAAAACAAAGCCATAAAAATTTATGTTAATGTTGATGTTTAATTTGGTTATGATAATGAAAGGACCAAAAAATTATAGATTGCAGTTTAAATCCATTGCATTTACAAAATACAAAATAAAACTGTTTTGTTATCAAAAAATGGGTAATAATTATGTGTACAGATGCATTTTTATTTACATTTTGTTAATAAATTTTAATAATTAATTGTTTTTGTATATTTTTGCAACATATTTCACATGCAGACTTACACAAATTTTATCATTTTTTCATAATTTAACTTGTAACATCAACAAGACAACACTCAATTAGGTGTTGTAAGTTTTTGACAACATCTTATTATGTGTTGTAAGATTTTGACAACACTTGTCACAATAGTTGTAAACCATAATCACTTTTCAAAAAATACAATATTAAATGAACAAATGTTGTGAACCATAATCGGGGCCTTAGTAAGCCATACAGGACACAAAAGGAGCTTGTGAATTTTATATGTATAATGTATATATGTATAAACAGGAAATTATTTATAAGATAAATAAATATTTTTCTTTTTTCCCATAAAAAGAAAGCGTTCTCCCTTTGAATTCAAATGGTATAAAATTAATTTTCTTATATGTAAAGCGCAGTAGAAATGCCTTGTCAATTACAAGCTAAATACTTACGATTACACGTTGAGCCACCTGTAGTACTTTAAATTCCTTGTTAACAGAATGTGTTGCAGTTTAAGAAGAAAAGCAAATTGAACAAACGGTCTTGTAAATTAAATAAACTTTCTGCTTTGAGACTACAAAGACCATTGGTGCTACACACAGAAAAAAAACTCAAGTTAAAAACACAAGATTGGTTTAACATCTTTCAAGCCTGAGTTTGCCTCATAGGACTTTAACTTTTTGCTATCAAAGCCGCAAAATGAGCAAATTTTATGTATTTGTTTTAAACTTACACTAAACTACCAAGCAAAAATAATTGTTACGACTGTTAGAAATCATGATGTTCTTATAACCTCTCAATTGACTTCAGCTCAATTACGAAATGCCTAAAAGTATGCTGCCCATATTCAGTAAAGAAGAATAATTTAAATACCTAGTGGTATTAAGTTGATTTATTGTAAACATAGCGTTACTAGTATTGACAAGTGCCGGGAGCAAGCATTGTAATGATCATAACTAATGGTAAAAATTTTACAATATTTTGTTTTCTTTTTCACTCTTATGGTATTGAGCAGGTTGCATATTCAAAAGCAAATTTATGTTATTACAATAATACGCAATAGTTTTAAGTTTTCATTAATTTAATGTTGGGTTATCCTGTATTATGAAAAGAAAGAAGTCTCAAATATATCAAAGTGGGGCTTTCAAAACGACCCCAACAAGGGCAATGGAAGCAATATTATACGTCGAGCTAATCGAAATTCGTATAAAATACGAAGAGGCTCTCACAGCGAAACGATTAAAGATGATGGGTGAGTGGATTGATCAGGGACACGAAGTACATCATCAATAAACTTTTACAGGCATAGGCTGGTCTATAACGGAAAATGTCAGATCAGATACTGGAGACTAGACTCTAATGGCGAAACATTGATTCCTGACTTACATTCCTGGTTGACCGACCCTTTGAAACAGAACCCCATAGGGCTTCGTTGTTACACGGATGCATCAAAGGTGCGGGGAAAAACAGGATTTGGTATTTATATAGAAAATACCACGGAACTGTTATTAAGTCTGCCGGACTTTTGCACAGTTTTTCAGGCGGAAATTTAAGCAATTACGGAGTGTATTAGGAAGCGCATGAAATGGGAAGGCCAGGACCTGTGAATATATTTATGGATAGTAAAATGGCCATTAGAGCAATCTCAGCTGAGCCGATTAAATCACAAACAGTTTGGGATTGCAAAAACGCTATTAACAGCTGCTCAACTCACGGTGAACTGCGCATCATATGGGGGCCAGGGCATGCGAGAATAACTAATCAACCTAAATATGTGGTGTTCTACATTGCAGGGTTTTTTCTGTGTATAGTATTTTTTACGTGATTTTTCCGTAAGACCTTTTACACAAAATATTCAATCGCTTTAGAAAGTTCTTCTTCCAATCGTACACATTTGCTGCATTATTTTAATAGGAATTTAGTGTTTGTAAGCGTTGCTTCCCACAACATACCCTTTAACCTGTTTAGCGCTTTTTATTCCAAAGAAATTTATAAAATATACATACTATATTCATATGATCTTAATATTTGCAGCACTAAAAAGTCCCTATTTAAATTCGATAAATCATCATCGACAAAGACTCAAATTTCCGATGGAACTAAGGAGCACCGGAGGAATATTTCTGATGTTTCCAATGATAATTTAAATGTTGTTCTAAATACCAGTGGTGGGAAAGCTGGTGGTGCTAGTTTTAATACAACACTTCCTTATGAAAAACAGCGCGAAAAATTATTAATATGCACCCCAGATCAAAATGTTATAACGAAAGTGTATCTGCCCCTAATGGGCTACATACAAGAAATCGAGGGTTTTATGAAATGCAAACCGGGGTATGTTAAGTGCAACACTATTTAAACCCGTTTTAAATGTAACATTTCTTTTCAGTCAACCTTGCAGTCTTCATGACTTCATTGACAACTATATTAAAGATACCTTCCTTTCCAAAGGGCACAACTCTCAGCTACAAATGACTATTGAAAGCTTTTCTAAAAACCAAGATGTTTGGCGTGCCATCATTATGCCAGAGGAGATGAAATCAATGAATCTTTTGAGACCCATTTTGCAGTCTACTGCAAGGGTTGATCGATGTTTGAAAGAAACAAAACAGCTCATACAAGATTTACCTTTTTATTCAGATGAACTTTTGAAAACCGTCTGTTCCGTGTTAAAAGACTACCGCGAGATATGTCAAGCTGCTTATCGTGGCATTACTCAACCCGACACAGAGGATAAAAGAATATATAGTGTTACATGGTTAAAGGATGAAGACATTAGCCGATTTTTAAAGTAAGTTTTTCAACACCAAATGCTTTAACGCTGCTATGCTAAACTTTTTCTTTTGCCGCTGCTAAGAACTTTGCCCAATTGGATGGATTTGAAAAATTCGGTACAAACCACTAATAAGCATAACAGAAAGCTACACCGCAACACTTTCGAAACATCAGAAGAAGAAAGTCCCATCGATGTGCAACAGCGCAATATTAGAGAAGCCGAAATGCTTATAAGTAATTTGGGCAAAGATGGCATATCGCAGCAAGAAATATTGGCTGACATAAGTGTGCTAAAAGAACTGGCCATATTACAAGAAAGTATGGAATGGTTTTCAGGTAGAATATCAGAATTTGCCAATGAACTAAGACGTCCGCTGGGGAATGGACTAATAACTAGTGTAACTGTCAACGATGGCACCATTAAGGTTTTGACTAATTTGGCTCTGGAATTCGATGAATTGGCCAACACTTGTTTACTTGTTTTACATTTGGAGGTAGTAAATGTATGAGAAACATAGAAAATTCGCTTTTTTAACTTTTCTCTCTAGGTGCGTGTTCAGTGTTTTCATTATCTGCGTTCAAAACGTCAAAAAACCCGAGTGGACAGCTTTATCGATTCGAAAGATGACATTTTAGAGCCGGATAGGCAAGTTCAAGTATTTACCAAACGTTTGTCGGAAATGGATGAAGCCTTTAGAACCACCCTACATCCGAGAAAGACAAAAGTAAGTTTAACAGCCTGTTTGTTTATAGGAGCTGACAAAACTCTTTCGCGACGAGTCAATTAATGGGCGACTACGTAACAAATTGTGTTTATAGGACGCGACTTTATCGTGTTGTGCAACCAAGGCGAATCCATTACAGGTGCCCGCATACCAATTCGCTTTATCATTTTTCCACGATTTTATCTTCTGAGTTGTCAAAGCTGATAGCAAACGACAACAAAATGTATGACGTCTCGAGAGAAGAAGATAAAATCGGGGAAAAATGCTGAAGCGAATTGGTATGCGGGCACCTGTAATGGATTCGCCTTGTGTGCAACTTACGTTAATTCGCGCACTTGTCAAATATTTATGATATTATATTGTTGCCAACATGTTAAATACTGCTCTTTGTTGCCATTTTTTATACAAGAACCTTGCTTTTAATTAAAAATGGCAACCCTTTGATTGAAACATCTAACATACATACATACGCACATATGTATGTATGTACATAAATAAGAAACCAAACAAGTTTTTCAAATTTTTTGAATTTGTTTTAAATATGCTCTAAACACTTAAAAGAAACAATCCAAGTAGTTTTTTTCGAATTCGTATGCATGTTTATTATTACCCTGCCGGCAAATCAGTTAACTAGTAATGAATTATAACCTAACTTTTTTACAACTGGTGGTGGTTGACACTTAGATTATTTTCAATGGAGATGACTGACTATTTTAACATTACGATGTCCTAGGAGGTAGTCAATTGTCCGACGCTGCATTACTTTTCAACTAACTTAAAGTTAGCTACTTTAAAGTCAGTAGCCACAGAAAAAATGTACAAATCAAGGCTGATTTTACATTTCTCTGTGGTAATATTATATTTTATTAAATTAAATTTCATCCTATTTTTTTTTTTTTTTTTGATAGCCTCTGGTGGGATTCGAACCACTAAGCCACAAGACTGGTGAGCAGCCAACTTAACCCATTCAGCCATCGCAACATTTAAAACGAATGCGACAATAGGCAATTTAATTCAAGAGTTATTTACCGTGTATGTGTGTATGTTAGTATTTGAATTTTGGGTGAACTCTGCACTACATTTCGATTGTATTGTAGCTAATTTGAAGCTAGTCCAGAAAAGTTAACGTAAAGTTAATTATTTTAGTAGTCGACTACCAATTTGCTGGCAGGGTATTCATACGTACATACTAGGGAATGGTAAGTCGATTTCGATTGTATTCGATAATCGATTTTCAGTCCTAAAAATCGATTATTTTCTGATCGATTATGCATTGCCAACTTTATGCTCAAATCGATTTTTGGCGTCGATTAATCGAAACATATGGAGCTGAACAAGAAACGTTCCCAGCTTTTAGATCAGCTGCAAATGCTTAACGTTCTTAAATTAGCAATAACTTCGGAACGATTAGCTTGGAAAATAGTAAGTTGTCTTATCTATAGGTACACATGTACATTAAAATGTACATATGTTGTTGTGAATAATTTATGAGACATAAATATTTTTGGAAATAATGAAAATGTTTTGTTTCTTTATTAAAAACAACTGTCAAATCGAAGCACATATGTAGGTAAGTCATGTAAACAGCATGCTTCGTAAATATTATAAAGATTGCGAAGCGGGTGATTCAACTCGTAATGGAAACATGCTTTTAAAATTCAAGTCGTATTGCATTTATTTTATGCAAAATATATTAATCGACTTCGATTTTGAGCTACGATTAAATCGATTAAATAATCGGAATGAAAAATGGATGGTCGAAAAATCGAAAATCGACTTTTACTTATAGCCTTTTTACACTGACGCACATCTTACATCCTTCATCAATTTGCAAAGATGTTTACATCTTCCCATAAGAATTATACAGGGCGAAAATTCTACATCTTTCTACATCAGTAGAAGATGATCCTTTCTCATTTTGTTCCATCTTACATCTTTCGATTTTTTTTAATGCCATCACTAAAATAATTGCAGAAAACCGATTGCTTTTGTACCATCACTAGCAAAATGACATTTCAGAAAACAAATTTAACATAAAAAAATAAGCGGAACATGTATTTTCTTATAATTTTTAATTAATTACATACATATAAATAAGTTCATTTTAATTGCAGTGCAAAAGAAAGCTCATCGTATGGTCAATCAATATGGAGAACATGTTGCTTGACCTATGGAAATAAAAATGTCCAAAATGGTCCATTTTAAATGGACTTGGACATTTAAAAATTTTTTTTATTTTTCACAAAAATTTTGCGTCTTCTTTTTTTGACATCTAAATAAAGGAAAGATGTTGTCAATGTAAACGACTGTTTCACATTTTCAACATCTTCCATGCGTTTCACGTGGATGTCAGTCGGTGTAAAAAGGCTATTACTGTGTGTACGCACACACATATGCTCACATGTAATTACATTCTATTTATTCTTTGGCGAGTACAAATTTTATTCACCCAACTTTGACACCTTTGGTGAGAAAAATCGTCTCTCAGAAACCAAAATAAATTGACAGCTATTAGGTCGTTCGAAAAAACTCGCGAATGGTCGTGTCCTATAAACTGAAAAAAAACAATGCAAAACTAGCACTTTTTGTCAGCTAGTCACTTCCTGTGAACTGGCCGTAAATCTACTGCAATTTTTAGGTCTTAATTTAAAGTTAATTTAATAATCTAAAAACATATAAAACACAGAACAGAAAAAGAAAAAAAGAAGAATTTACTGTTCGTTCTCATTTATATTGAGGTTTTGTTTCGCCTTTACAAGAATTGACTTTGAAAAAATCAAACAAGTGGCACATAGATACGAGGGTGGCCTTTTATGTGTCGGGATTTGGTGATTGTAGTGTTGCAATCTGGCAACTGACAGCTCTGTCGTAAAGTTTGACATTTTTAAGGTTATGCGTACTCGGAACGTTTTGACGTACGAGCGCTATTTATGTTGTTTACTGTAACTTAAAAGATTCATCTCGGCCAAAAATATAATTAAATCGTCATAATTTTCGTGCGATTATTTTTTACAACTTTCGACGTGGATTAACTCAGCAACAGTGCATGGATGACCTTAATACAATTTTTGGCGATGAAGCTCCATCAAGGACGAGTATTTATCAATGGTATGTTGAAATTAATCGTGGTCCTAGTTCACTCCAAGACGAATTTCGCGAAGGTCGTCCAAAATCAGTTGTTGTTCCGAAAACCATTGATCGTCATGTGACCTATCGTAAAATTGATACAACCATAGGCATTAGTCGGACCAGCATGCATTCAATATTGCATAAACATTTGACTGCCAAAACAATTTGTTCGCATTAGATCCCACACAATTTATCAATCGCTAAAACAAAAAGATTCGTGTCGATTGGTCGAAAGAAATGCTCAAACAATACGATCGCGGTGCTTCGAAACACGTCTATGACATCGTGACTGGTGATGAATCGTGGAATTACGCGTATGAGCGCGAAAGTAAGCAGCAGTCGACTCTATGGGTGTTTCAAGATGAGCAAAATCCAACAAAATTTGTTCGCGCACAATGCACTTCCGAGCAAATGGTCGCCTGTCACTAGAACAACGCAGAACAGTCTGTTCTGTCTTGGCACCGAATAACGTCCCTTTTTCCCGTCCGGTCCGCAAAAAACATACGTTTTTCGACACCTGAAGAAGCGATGGCTGCATTTAGAATGCGTATTTTGTAGATATCTCAATCAGATTGACAAAAGTGATTCGACAATTGATTGTAATGCATGCAAAAGTGTACAATAAACCTTCATGGGGAATATTTTGAAAAACAAGTGATTTTCGATTATTAATATTTGTTTTTGTTCTCTAATCCCGACATATAAAGGACAACCCTCATATCATACAATTTCCTTTAGTTTTCTAATTCATTCACTGAAAATTACTAGCCAAATCTGATAGCATTCTGTCTTACATTAAAGAGTCGCATAAAAACCGCCACACTGTTATACTTTTGTAAACAGCTTCGAAAAGGCAACTCTGATCGCATAGAAAAGGACAGTTTTTGAAAATTTGTTACATGTGACATAGTGAGCGGTTCTTCGATTTCAAAACCCCACAAAATGTGCAATAACTGCCGCATTTTTGATCCTAGAGAGTATAAAATGTAGGACTTGCATCATTATTTTATTTCCTACATTTTACCCCGCTAGCGCGTTACCCCGCCCTAGCGGGGTAACGCTTGTGTGACGCTTCCACACAAACGTGTTTTTTCTGCATATTTTACTTTCTCATCCTACTAGTCTCAGAATGTCTCTGGAGGAGTCAAATGTATGACCGACCCCCATTGGTTTTTCCTTCTCAACATTTTAGGGAAACATAATAACCCTCAATTTCATTTCATTAGAAGAGCTCCCATACAAATTTGCTCTATTAAATTTTGCCCAGGGCGCCTCTGGCCGACACCAATCGATTTTGTGTCTATAGAATTTTTTGCGAAAGCATCCAGCTTTTTCTAAATGATTTCTAACTATTACCAGAGTGTGTATGCTGTAGCTGAATTTATGTATGAACGACTGGAGTTTTTAAATTATCTGCTCTTGAACTTTGACCTCGACGAACTGTTAGTTGCCCTTATCCCAACATCCCAATTTTTTGACTCACTATATCATGTACCTTATACGATAATTTTATTTTTCCAGTACATTTTCGAGGGATTAGCTCATTTTGCGGCCCGTATCCTAATACAAGCATCAAACACAATTGAAAACATCGATCAAATCATCGTGCAGCGCATGTGTCGCAATGCGCTGGCATTGCAACAGACATTAAGTAATATCACTGCATGTAGGGAGGTAGCGCTTGATCAAGCTAAACATTTTTACGAATTGCTTTGCATGGAACCCGATGTAAGATAACAAGAAAAAGTATTACATAATTTTTATTAAAAAAAATTTTATATATATTTCATTCCAAAGGTTATACTCACCACGCTTATAGAGCAAGGCTTGCAATTTACAGAACTGCAATATTTAAATGCTTTGCAATTGTCGTGCAAAGCGCGTGGCATTACAGACTCTAATACTTTGGCCAATTATCAACAAAGACTTTCGGATATCTTGGGATCAGAGCCTTCAACTGGCGTTGTCGTTTAACTTTTACAAAACGACTTGATTAATTTAAACTTTAGGTAATGCTAATGTTGGTATAATCTTTCATATCCTTAAAGAAAAACCAGTTATACATACTACAACATACTTACATACATATAATAAAGTTTTAAGTTAATGCTTGTAAGCTGTGCCCTTCCAGTTGAATTGAGAAAATTGATCTGTTATTTGTAAAACACAATCTTCTCACTAATTATTTACATTTCCATAATCCAAAGTGATGTTGGGAAATCTTGTGAAAGCTTACGAGATGAATTTTCTCAAGAGGATTTTTACAGATAAGGAAGGCATTTTCCATATATCACATTGAATGATGGCATGAGAGCACTTTAACGCTTTAATTATTTATGTTGATGTTTATCTAATTAGGGCTTAAATTTCGTTTTTACTTTTGAATAGCATTAGGAGCAAGAGTTGCACACGTATGTATATTTATTTAACGCAATTTTAAGTTCAAATTCAATTTAAACAAGGATATTTATGCAAACAAGGATATAAACTACACACATAACTACTAACTAATATAAGCTAGACACACTTATAAAGGAGAAAAAGAAAAAACTCAATAAAAACAACGTTCAATTCACTTGGTGATGTTAAAAATAAAAATTGCTTATCTATGTAAGTTGTTCATTATTATATTATACATATACATACACATTATACAGAAAAAACATGTACCAATTAAAGAAAATACATTTAAAAAAGCGATAAGTTTTCTTTTTATTAGAGCAAAATTTATTGGAAAAATGACAGGTAAATATAAAATTAAACAGAAATATCACCTCAATGCTTACAGGAAAAATTTAATGTAATTACTCTAGACAACAAATAAGAAAATTCTTGCCACATATGATCAGCATGTTTTTTTTTACTGCAAAAATCATTATTTCAAATTCTATGGAAAATGGAGAATAATTTTTCTGTTTCGGAAATACCATAATTTTTCAATACATCTTACAATATGTCCAGGATTTTTAATTTATTCCTGCTTTTAACTATTCTAATATGTATCACTTAAGTACCACCAATATTTCTGGAATTGTTGAGAAAAAATTAAAAAATTGTTTTTTAATATGAAATTTTTGATTTCTAAGAATTCAGAAAATTCAGTTCCAAGTTTTAGCTACACGAAATAAGGCCCAGAAATAATAAAAAAGACCTAAACTAAATGAAATAAGGCACAAAATAGAGAACGAAATAAAGCCCAGATTTTTTAACCCTATTTCATTTTAAAGCTTTTTAATAAAACTTGAAATAACGTCCAAACTACTACACATGTATGTATGTATGTATATAACAAAGTGTTAATTTCTGTTTCAATAGCCCAAAATAATGGCGACATAAAGGAACCTCCTCCTCCATAAATGAGTGTTGGGAGCAAGGTACCTAGAAAACAGGTGCCGTATAACACCAACAAACAGTTCGCGTATTTTGTTGGTAGACATCTTTAAGTTCCGTCACCCATTTGTTTGTGTTGTGTATTTTGACAGTTCTTCAGACTAAAAGCAGTAGTCAGCTGGGCTTGTAAGGCTACCTGGTATCGAGGAAACTTGGAAGGGAGTAACAACAACTAGCTAGAAGCAATAGTCAGCTACCTTGGATGGTAGATATTCTTTATAAATTGACCCCCTTTTCTTCATGTTTGTGTGCTTTTGTTGTGTATTTATGAAGTTCGTAATCAAACCTCTGAAAGTTCTTGAAGTTTGAAGCAGTAGTCAGCTGTTCTTGTAAGGCTACCTCAAGGTACCTCGATACCAGGTAGCCTTACAAACACAGCTGACTACTGCTTTTAACCTGAAGAGCTGTCACAAACACAAACGCAAACAAATGGGTGACAGAATTTAAAGTATTTCTACCAACAAAATACATGAAATGTTTTTTGTGTTATGTTTGTTGTAGTCATGCGGCTACCTGGTATAAAGATATCTTGGGCAGTATAAACCGGACAAACAGCGGCGTCTGAAAAATGTGAACATCGGCGCCGTTCAGTCAATTTAGGGCGACCCTGTGTCTAAGTGTATCTGCAAGCAGTGCGGCGAACATATCACAATTGTTATTTACAAATAGTTATGTTAACAAACATAAATCTCTAAAATTAAAATGCCTGAAACATTAGAGAGCAAGGAAGTAGTTACATCAAGCGAGGATGTAAAAATTTCGTGTGGGGTCGAAGTTGATGTCACAAACAAAGAGTCTCCGAAACCGACACTTGAAACTGAGGTTAAATATGACCTAAAGAACTTTAGATTACAGCGAATTCTAAACAATAATACGCGCAATAAGAGCATATCATTATTAGGAGATTTTCCAAATCTGTCTGATTGCAACAAAGCTATAGTTTTGTTTGAGAAGCGAGCATTTCAAGAAAGTGATGTCGCCACCTTCCAAAATGAGGAAAATGAAAATAGGGAGCAATCAACTGATGCCGATCAAACTATAACTTCTTACTTTTGCAGTGATTTAAAAGTGCAAACTGAATTTATAAACAATATTTATGGCAGTTATCAATGTACACCACCAGCAAAATTAAATGGTAAACTTGTAAAACTGTGATACATATATTTTTTCATAGATACATATCCACATATGTATATACATGTATTTCTAAAACGTTTGATATTTACATTCATACTTATAGGTGTTAAAGCTACTGTTGTATATCCCGCAACTGATAAACACATTGAAAAGTACTCCATATGTCAAAAATTCTTGATAAATGAAACTCCAGAACTATATAGGGACATTACATTGCCATATATCACCTCCAGTCAGTTTTCTCTAGAGGTAAGTTAAATTAATTAATAAATGTCCAAGTGCTTTCTTGAATTCCAAGGTTGGAGTTGTTTAACCGAGACACACACACATGTGTATATAAATTGGGGAAACTTTAGAATAAGGATCCTACCTTTGAAAGAAATGAGTTGCAAAGGGGGTCGTAGCTTCCCAAAACAAGTCAAAGTCTGCTGGAGACAGGGAAACTTTAGAATAAGTAGCAGGCTAAGGAGATTTTGCACAGAACGTAAAATCGCGAATTCATAAACTTAAGCATCCAAACTTACATATATAGTTTTTCATTTCATTTAATAAATTTATTCATAGCAAGGCAAAATTTGCTCTTAACAACCGGACTTCGGCCGGGCTAAAGAATTTTATCCTCCATGATATAACCAACACCGGCTTCACGTACATATGTAAGAATCTGGCAGCACACTTTCATTTTACGGCAATTGGTACCATTGTACTAAAGCCGACCCAGATTTTTATATACCGCTCAATTGAGTTTCTAAAAATGCACGACTTTTGACGCAATTAAACGGGAATTCAATTGAGCAATACTCAGTTAATTGAATCACCGACGCAACTAAACGAAAATCGCTTAATTGAGCAATGAGTGCAATAAAACGAAACACCCATGCGTAGTTCAAAAATAAAACTCATTTCTTTAGTTACATATTAAGTTGAAAAATTGTTTAGGTTTATTAAAACAAAATAAAAATAAAAAGTACGTTCATCGTACAATGTTTATAAAAGAACAGAACCATGAGCATTTTGCCGCAAAATGCTCATTTTCTTACTTTTGTGGAGAAAAAAAAAATTAAGTAGACGGAATCAATAAAGCGAAATATTTGCTCTTGCTTTTCGCAATGCGGTCTTAATTTGCGAAACAATTAAGCGGGTGAAGCAATTAAACGGGTATTTTAACAGAGAGCTATACTGAATGATTTCGTTCCATGATTTTTATTGCAATAAAGCGTGTTTGTGTTTTTTGGTTCACGTGACGCACGCTCACGATCAGAGTATTTTTCCTCACGCACCACAAATTTTTTGGGCCTCACGTCACGCACGCTCTTGAGTAAAATTTTTTTGCATTGAAACAAGGACATTTTGGCTCTTATTGCGAATTGTATATGTCATTTATTAGGGATTATTTCAATCCTGTCTTCGTTAAAGACACTTCTGTTAGTAGAACGCTGTAGCATGTATAACCTTGCCATAAGTCGACTTGTGTTGTTATCGCTTGTGAAGGCAGCCATATCGTCCAGTTACGTAAAAACATAACCTCCTGCAATGTTTACAATTTCACCTGTTCATTGCTTGAAAATAAGATTATCACCCGCAGGTTGCTGGCATTTCAAAATGTTACAGCTGGCATTAGTTTTTAACAATTCATTAATTAATTATTTTAGTAGTCGACTACTCAATGTCCGACAGGGCTATTTCTTGCAGGGTTACATGGTACATACATGTATAGCATAGATGCCCTAGGTAGTAGTATTGGTGAGAGTGACGAAATAACACTGGAAGAAAACAATTTGCTATTTATTATATTTAGTCGTCAACGAGCACAGACTACACAGTTATCCCAAAAGTGACTTTTGAAAAGTGGCCATATCATTTGTTTGGGGGCCAGTCAGAAGTGAGCAGTACAGAAAATCGTAGCAACATGAGTGTATGAGACCAACTAGTGTACACAAAACAAACATAAACAAGAGGAAAAAATGTTGTTGTAAAGTGTTTTGAAAAATATTGGCTTTGTTGTAATTTTTACGAAAAAAGTAGAAAACGTGAATGAAAAGCTTTGAAAACTAGGTTTTAAACATATTCTATGTACAGCTAGTGATGTACTCAATGCAAATTAAATATTAAATACAAATAATTATTATTTGTGTGCTTGTAAAGCTGTCTTGCTTGCATTAGATTTGCACTGAATTTTTCTAACCAAAAATCAAATGTAAACAAATGCAGAGTCAAGGCAGCTTAATATCAGGTAGCCTTACAAGCCCAGCTGACTACTGCTTTTGGTCTGTATATCTGTCAAAATACACAACACTAACACACATACGCGAACAAACGGATGACAGTTATACAGTTTTTCTACCAACAAAATACATGCAGTGTTTGTTGTTGTTGTGATTGTTGTAGTTATGCGATTACCTGGTATCAAGCTGCCTTGTGCAGAGTCTACCAACAGAGATAGCTATACAAATATTTTCTAGTTTGCTGTCCTTCCTTCACTGGATGCTCGAGCACCGCTAGGCTGCCACTTTCATGAAATTTGACAGAAAATTGGTAATTTTTGTAGTGCGGCAGAGCTGGTGACCCTTCTGGTTGTATTCTGTGTCAACGAGATTGCGACGAAACCACATGTGTGGTGGGTGTTGTACATATTTTAGTAATACTCTTGATGAGTGTATTGATATACATGATACAATTAACAAGGTAGCCTCGTCAGCTAAACCCTTAATCAACTGACTACTTTAGGTTGTCAAGAGATTACAGAGAGAGGCAGCCAAAACGAGGTAGCAAATCCGCTTAAGCTCAGTGCATCTCTCTTCTGTAAATGTAGAAGTGGCGTCTTTTTGACAGTTTGCATAAGTAGTACAAAAACAAAATGCATGTTATTTTTATTGAAGTTGTTCTTATTGTAGCGAAAAGGTTACCTTGTTAGTTGTATCATGTTGATATATATTAAATTGTTTTTCTTTTTCTTCCCCCTGCAAATAATTCATGTCTTTGTGAACATCTTCAAAATGTTTTTTAAAATTATATTTCTTAGTTTTTTTAAATGTCTTATGACAAATAAGACATTGCATGTCATCAAAAGCATTTTGGCACATAAAATACTTTTCGGCGGACATCATTAATATGTCGCAATAATTTGAATTCATGTGTTCCCTGACAGCAGTCTCGATGACGATTAAAATGTAAAATAAGACACAGAATTTCTGCAAGTGTAGTTTGTCTCTCCCACTCAACATGGTGATTTCCTATTGGTTGATTGACGATCAAACAAAAGAGCGTAATAATACGTGTTAGTTTAAGTTGCTGATATCAGCCACTACTGAGCATCTGTGATGTATAGTAATAGGTGGGGTACCTGCAAATAAGTTTAAAAAAATATTTTTTAAATCTCCACAGCCAGATCTTTTATTTAGAGAAACGTTACCCAACTTTTCTTTTCCACCACAAGCTGCAATTATTAGATAATGCAGCTAAATGTGACTCACTCACCTTGCTAAATTAAATTTTCGGTGTTATATTATACAATTTTTGTTAATCAAACGCTCTCTTTCTTCCTTCCTATTTTCCTAGTTCTAGTACAATGCAGTGCATATGTAGGGTCATCATTCACAAATAGTACTAGTCCAAGTCTAAAGAAATATTTGCTTGTCTAATATTTTTAGGGGGAAAACGTAGTTTTTTCTCTTAAAAAACGCAGGTATACTTAAATTTAAAATTATTTGTTGATCAAGCCAGTTTTGAAAAAGTTTTTCAAAAGAACCTTATACATATGTACATAATATGTATGTCTATAATTGCAACTGAAAAAACAAGGAACTTTGTTAGAAATTTGCTTATACATACATAATTTCTTTTTTCAGTGGGTATACAACATTTTGGAACATAAACAAGAAACAGAACGTATTATATTCGAAGATCCAGATCCCGAGAACGGCTTTATTTTACTACCTGATTTAAAGTGGGACGGTCGTAATGTTGAAAATCTCTACGTCTTAGCAATAACACATAAGCGAGATATTAAGTCTCTTCGCGATCTTAATGGTTCACATCTTCCACTGTTGCGCAATATACGAACCCGTGCAGCTGCAGCCCTTGAATCGCGTTATAGCATTCTATCGACTCAACTTCGTATGTACTTTCACTATCAGCCATCGTTCTATCATCTGCATTTGCACATAAACCCAGTGCGTAACGATGCGCCTGGTATTTGGTGCGAAAAATCGCATATGCTGGACTCGGTCATAAACAATTTGGAACTTTTGCCCGATTACTATGAAAGGTCATCGCTGCCATTTGTTTTGTATGACGGCAATAAACTGTTGGATTTGTTCGAATCCAAAGTGAAAATAAGAAAAGCAATTAAACGTTCGGCGGATAATTTGGGAATCGATAATGACGAGCAAGAACCTAAAAGGCAAAAACTTTCTGAAACAACTATTGAGAAAGGTAACGACAAAGATAGTGTTGAAGCAATATAGTTAAATTGTATTCCCATATGTGTGTGTGTGCTGCTATTTTAAAATAAACTATTAATCACAGCAAAGAGTAAATTTCAAACAGTGCGGACGTGTCGTGCTCTTGCTCCGTAGAGAAATAAAAAAAAAACTATTTTTAATTAATAAAAACTGATTTAAAAAGTGCGAAAAGATGTTAAAAAATAAAAGAATCGAATGCAATTATACTAACATTAACAATCTCTTGTTAAAGTTGTTTTCTTAAAAAAAAAACTAAAAAGAGTAATACACGTAAGCAAAGTAATAAAAAAAATGCCAATTGATGGCTCTCCCCCCTCGAAGAAATGCAGCTCGCAAAAAAAGCATTGCTGTAAATGCAGCAAGGGCTGAAAGTGTCAACACCACTTCTACAACTGCATTAGATTACACTGTGCTTGAATTTGGAACTTTTTTTACCGACAAACGGGGCACCCAGTGACGAAACATAATTCGGGTACGCTGAATTCAGTGGTGCTATCCGTTTTTCTAGGTTAGCTCGCATTTTCGAGATTTACCGTTATTTTAAAAATGGAGGAGGTTGCACTACATGTATTGAACTAACTAAAAAAATTTTTCGTTTATTGAACTTTAGTAAAAAACCGAAACTCCGCAATAAAATAACCTTTAATTTGATATATAATTCATTAAAAAAATTTTTTTTTTTAATTTTTTTTGAAAAAAAAATTATTTTTTGCAAATTCTTGAAATTTTGTGATTTTTAAAACTGCATAAAAAATTGAAAAATTAAGCTATGCCAACAAAATTTCCCGTGTATATAAAAAATTATGTTTGAAACAAAACGAGCTGTGGGCAGCTTTTGATTTTATTCACAAAAGATGAAAAATTGTAGTTTCAACCTGTTACCAGACGAAGCCTCAAAAATTGAAAAAAAATTTTTTTTCTTGTTAATTAAAGTACATTTCTGCATGTTCATATAAAAAGTTTTTTGTAATTATCTAACATTAAGATGTGTTAAAAAAGTGTTATGAAACCTTTTTGAATAATTTGTACTTCGCTTGAAGAGCACCTTAAATTATTCCATCAAATCAAATGACGTAAAAAGTTCAGTTACTAAAGTTCAATAAACGAAAAATTTTTTTAGTTAGTTCAATACATGTAGTGCAACCTCCTCCATTTTTAAAATAACGGTAAATCTCGAAAACGCGAGCTAACCTAGAAAAACGGATAGCACCATTGAATTCAGCGTACCCGAATTATGTTTAGTCACTGGGTGCCCCGTTTGTCGGTTTTTTCAACTAGCACAGTGTTATTTATTAAATTATCTTGGCAAAGTTCTCACTTCACAAGCGCAGTTCACAATGTTTAACTCCAATAAGTGATACTCAATCAACATTCGCACTGACTATTGCAACAACCACAACATTCTACTCATCTCAATCAATGCTGGCGTCAGTAACAACAACAGTAACATCAACTCCACACACAAAACACACGTTAAAGATTGAACAAATAAAAACGAGTAACAAAATAAAAAAGACCTCGTTCCTCGCTTTTGCAGAATTCTGAAAACACAAAGTATTGTTAATAATAAAAGAGGCTATTCTGCTGTCAAAAATATAATACGAGCTTATTTATTTCAATTTCAAGTAGAATACAAACAAGAAGAGTAAATACCATGATACAACTAATAGTCGTATGGCGTATGCTACTCAAAACCATGATACAATTAACAAGGTAGCCTCGTCAGCTAAACCGTTAATCAACTGACTACTTTAGGTTGTCAAGGATTGCAGAGATTAAAGGCAGCCAAAACGAGATAGCTAATCCGCGTAAGCTCAGTGCATCTCTCTTCTGTAAATTTAGAAGCGGCGACTTTTTGACAGTTTGCATAAGTTGTACAAAAACAAAATGCATGTTATTTTTATTGAAGTTGTTCTTATTGTAGCGAAAAGGCTACCTTGTTAGTTGTATCTTGCTCAAAACCTTTAGATAATATACATATTTTTATTTTTCTTTCGAGCCACTTTTTTCCACCAAAAATGGTCTTAGTTTGCTTATAGGACATAAGCTCCAATATCGAGGTCTTTTTGTAGCCTAATAAACTTCTTTTGCTGTTAAAACTACTTGTTGCCACCATAAAATCTTGTAGTTCGCTTATAAGCCAAACTTGCTGAAAAACGCTGACTTAAAAATGCTGCATTAGCAGTACTCATACGTGTTCAAGTAAAGAAAAGTTGACGTAAATAAAATATACCAATTTTTTTAGTAAAACAAGTTAATAAAACATATTTATAGTTTTTTTTTTTGTATTCAGAAAAGAATATTTCCACCCATGAAATTTTTTCTTTGCTTTTTATATGGCAGTTAAAACATCCGTTTTAAAACCTGTAAAATTTGACTGAGTAAAATTTGCCCCAAGGCAGCTCGATACCAGGTACCCTTACAGTACAGTCCAGCTTTTAGCTTGAAGAACTGTCAAAATATACAGCACAAATAAACGCGTACAAACGGGTGACAGCAGTTCAAGATTTCTACCAACAAAATACATGAAGTGTTTGTTGTAGTTATGAGGCTGCCTGATTTGTCCAGCAAGATTTTGCAAGTTCTAAGTCATTGAAATGTCAATTTTCTGATTTTCTCTATATTTACATATGTATGTACATTTTCTTGCTGGAGAAAGTAGAGAAACAACTTTCAGCAACACTGGACAATTTGTTAGAAAATATCACGTAAAGCGACACAGCTACTTTTTACATCAATAAATGTCAAAAATGACACTTGTCACCAATGACGATATTTCTATGTATGTCTCCGTACTCAACATTGGAAGCCCGCGGTATCCTAATTTGCACGAAAACTGTTCCCGTGCTCAAAATTCGGTGAGAGAGAAATATTATAGCACAACTAGCCCGTACTTTTTCTTCGGGCTAGTTGCAAAGAGTAAGCAACAACAAATAAAAAAGGCATCTGAATCAACCAATATTACAATTTAGATGTTTTTCAATTAGTATTTCATAGGAAAGCACCTGCAAAAAGTATACAGAGGTGAAAAAAGTGACTTTTGAAAATCGCCCAAAGCAGCTGATAGACCGTTTGTTTAAAAAGATAGCAATAGTATGGTCTTTATACGAAAAATACCTGTAAACACAACAAAAAATAGCACGTTTTCATAAACCAGCACCAGAGAAACAGCACAAAGCCACAGACAAATTTCGGCACAATTGTACAATCAAAACACTATTCTATAAATAAATATTTGTTACTACACGTTTTATATTAAGGAAAAATACAATTTAAAACTTTTTACAGCATAAAATCACAAAGTAGAATAAAGAGGAACTGAAAAAAACTTTTGTTTTGTTTACTAATTCTAGAACGTTTCCAAAAACGAGACGAATACTGTTTTTTTTTTTTTGGTTTGCTATCTCGTTTTGGCCGCTTTTCACCTCTGTGTACTTTGTGGCACCTGCAACGCATCCCAAAATGTGAGTTTAAATTTTCATTACAGCATACCTATTGATGCTGTTACGTTTTTACCTTTAAATTAAAACGGTTTTTGCGGATTCTTTGCAAACGAAATAAAACACACTCAGCTGTTTTATATACAGTACTTTCACTTCCGATCACTCTTTATTAATTATTCAACTATGTTAAGGCACTCTGCTAAAACACTTTTTCACTGTTACACAACTACTGTATAAATTCGAACTGCTTCATGTTGTTGGTAGCACACTAAAAACCAGACTGTCCCAAAGCTCGCATCATGCCACTATTTATACGAAGTTGCCGAATTCGAGAACCATCGACCACGCTTATGCTAATGACTTGAGTGCCATCAACGGACAAATTGATCTCAGAAGTTCTAAGACAACAACCTTTATGCTAAACCTTAAGAAGTGGCATCACTTTTTGAAATCTTTTTCAAACAATCGATAGCCGGCCGTATATATTTAAATTGCATGGTGGTGTTTTTCCTATTCGTTCACAGATGTCGTTCATAACAGTGCTACTCAACCAAGGCGAATCCATAACAGGTGCCCGCATCCCAATTCGCTTGTACTTGATTCGCCTTGTACTCAACCACTTGTGTTGTGTTGTGTTAACCCATGACGCACGACTAGCTAAAATTTGTAACAATACCATGTGATATTTTGGGATAGAAATGTGGTTTTTGGTGATAATGATTGCTCTCACTTAATAATGACGCGGGCACTACTTGTGATATTATTAGTAAAACTGTTTGTCTGTATTAGTATCGGCTATGTATTTCTTGTAGGGAACTTTGTGTATGAAAATGTAACGGGTTATCCATTTTACGGTTTCAAAAGTAAACGTAAATAAAACATAAAATATTTATTTTTTTATTTCTTTTTTATTATAAAGTTTGAACGTTGACATTATGTGTGAAATACTACATCATATAAATGACCATCTTTTGAGGTTATTTTCGACTACATATTGGGTGGTATCTCAGCCATAACTTGACGAATGTTGGTTTTTAAGTACTCAAGAGTTAAAGGTTTATCTGCATAAACACGGTCTTTCGCGTAGCCCCACAGAAAAAGTCTAAAGATGTCAAATCGCATGATCTTGGTGGCCAGTTGATATCGCCACGACGAGTAATTACGCGACCAAAAAATGTCTCCTGCAATGAAGCCATATTCGATCGAGTTGTGTAGCTTGTGGCACCGTCTTGTTGAAACCACATTCTCCAAGTCGTATTCTTCAATAGCAGGCAAAAAAAAGTCGGTTATCATATGACCATAACGCTCCGAATTGACGGCGACAGTCGTTTTCGAAGAAGTAAGGTACAATCACACCTTCGGACTGAAGAGCGCACCAAACAGTGACTTTTCTGGATGTAATGGCCTGTCTTCAACTACTTGAGGATTCTCAGAACCCCACATACGACAATTTTGTTTATTAACATACCCACCGAGTGAGAAACTTTCGCTTACAGCAGTGATAATTTCAGCGGAATGAGCGAAACGATGATGCACAGGCCTTTTTTCTTTGCCAATTGCTTGCGTAGTTGGACGATTATGCAAAACATAATCTCCTCTTAAAGCAAGATATGTGGCTGTGGCAGAATCACATTTTTTAGCGTTCCGTACTCATCAGAGTGAAACGGAACCCTCCCTGCAAGAACAGTGTCGTTTGCTGTTTTTTAACCAGCGTTACCACCTCAGCAAAGCGATCATTCGAAATCTTTTTTTCAAAATGCCCACAAAATTACATGCAATGCTATTTGTTTCTTTATTACTAATTAAAAAAAGTTTTTTCGAAAAATTAAAAAAAAACTATACAAGGAGAGCAGAATAAATTATTTTAGACATATTGAGATAAAATTAAGAGAAATACAGTAGCCAGTAGCAGTTTTAACAATAGAAAACTGAATCATATGGAAAAAACATCCACAGCACTATGTTTTTTCAAAGAAAACAAACCAAATGAATCTATAAAAACATAAATGCATAAACGTAGTTCCAAATGAAATTACCAAACTAATACGGGAAAATCAAAATATTAAAAAAATCATTGTAATGGTAACGCTGAAAGCTATAAAATTGCTTTGCATGTGTTAGTAAATAAGGTGTTACTGTGTTAGTTTTCATCAGCCATTTCTTGCAGGGCTATTACTGAGACTTCTACGTCCGTCACAGCGTCCATTTTCCGAAAGGGTAAGAGCCATGATACAATTAACAAGGTAGCCTCGTCAGCTAAACCGTTAATCATCTGACTACTTTAGGTTGTCAAGAGATTGCAGAGATGAAAGGCAGCCAAAACGAGATAGCTAATCCGCGTAAGCTCAGTGCATCTCTCTTCTGTAAATGTAGAAGTGGCGTCTTTTTGACAGTTTGCATTAGTTGTACAAAAACAAAATGCATGTTATTTTTATTGAAGTTGTTCTTATTGTAGCGAAAAGGCTACCTTGTTAGTTGTATCATGGTAAGAGCTAGAGAGCTAAAATTTTCACAGGATGTTGCGGTACCTTGCCGCTACAACAACAAATACTAAAAACAACAACAAATTGAAAACTACCCGGTGTCCCCATACAACGAAAAGTAGCAATTAACTAGCTAGATAGATGGAGAGCTAAAATTAGCATTGTGTATGTATTTACAGATGTTCTACAACAACAAATGCTATGATGATGTTTACTGAGCGTTTCGGGGGCACTTTATGCTAAACAGAGCTGTCGGTGACTATTGAATCAGTTTGCCTTTGTTTTTAGTTAGTTGGAAAGAGCAAACCAAATTGCATTTATCGTTTTCATCTTCTCCCCAAGTCTAACCATATTTCTTTAGGTTAGAATAATTAAATAAATTTTTCTACATATTTATAAAATAAAAACATATAAATTCAGTTGATTTGTTTTTGAATTCATTATATGAAATTTTTTATTTTTTTATTTTCGAAATGTTTTTGTTATGCTTTTTTGTATCAATTTATTAAATAGTCGTTTTTGTTTTTTAATGTATGTATGTATGTAAGTATGTTGTATATGATGTCTGGTAGTATTACTAATAATGATTTTCTTGTTTGTAACACTTAATTACAAAAGATTGTGTATTAGCTTAGAGATTGATGACTTCTTTGTTTTATTTCATTCATCTTATAGAGTAATTAAAGAATTTACGTAATTGCTGTAGTTGTGGATATTGTTGTTTATTTTTTTTTTATATTCTATCATATGAATTACAATTAATACATTAAATAAGCTTTTAAGGAAAGGAAGTTGGTTTGATAATAAATAAAATAGTCCAGGGGCTGTAAAACGAAATATTTGAAATCATCTGATTTCCTTGTTGGACAAGGAGATGGCTTAAAGATTTATTATGTGTTGTTATTCAATTGTCTATTTTCATTAAGATATTTTCTTCTTTTTTTTTTTTTTGCAAAACTAAAGTTTTCAAACAATTATTTTACAGAACTGGAACTTTCATTGTGTGCTACAATTTCTTGTATGTTAAGTTTGTATCCAATTTGCTTTTTTCCTTCAACGAATTTTAACTTCTTATTTCTGGGGTTGCATGCTTTTAAATATTTAGCATCAATCAATCAATCAATCAAACAATCAATCAATCAATCAATCAATCAAACAATCAAACAATCAATCAATCATTTTTAATAATATTTGTTTTTTCTCTTTTGCTGTTGTCTTGTCTAAATATTTATTTATTTACTGATCCACAATCAATAATAATAATATAATAACTTTTAGTAATAATAAAGCGCACATTTTTGTTTTTTTATTAAATGGATTTTTTGTGTATGCTTAAAAAATGTATAATATGAGTAGTCACAGTCATTAAATAAAATCTTATTTTTCAAAACATTTTTTCTTTTTTGTTTAAATTATACTTAAAATAGTTTACACAGCGTAAATATTAAAACGAAAATATGACAATATATATTTTTTTTTTATTGGGATTTTCTGTTGTTATTGTTGTTTAACAAACAACTAGCTTACTGGAGAGATGTTTATTTAATGTGTCTTTATTTAATTTGATAATTTACTTTTGCATTTTTAGTCATCTACGTACATTTCAGTTATTTAAGTAGTTAATTTTTTGCGTTTGTATTTTGCTTTTTGGAAGCCTTGATTTAGTTTCTTAATTCATTCGTGTTTGTTTGCGTTTGGATTTAATTAATTAAATTAAAATAATTTTATCCTTTCTAATTTCTTAAAAAAAAAAAACGTTTTTTTTTAACATTGTTTTAAAAAACAGACATTAAATATCAAAATGTATTTTTGCTTTATTTTAAAATATTTTTAATCGGTTTTTTCTTCTTGTATACTTTTAATTGTAATCTCCTTATCAGCTAAATATGAAGGACAGACGCCACTCCTCTCTTACTCTCCCTCTATTTATATATATGTATATATATATATTTTTTTAACATAAAACATGAATAATGAGTAGAATACGTGACTGGACTCAATGTTTTTATTATTATAATAAAATTAAAAAAATAATAATAAAAGTTTATACTCTTTTAAAAGAGGGTTTCTTTAGAAAATTGAGTCATTTTGTAAAAAAAAAAAAAAAAAAAAAAAAACTTAAAGAAATATACAAAATTTTTGGTTGGAAAATTACAAAAAAAAAATCAATAACACAATTGAATTTTTAGGCTACCATTCGATTTTTAGCATATTGAACTAAAACAAAAACGAAAAAAAAAAATGGAATTGTTAAGAAATCTTTTCAAGTAAAATAATTGTTAAATATTTACAGTTTTGGCAACCTAAATAGCACAAGTGTTAAAAAAAAAAGAAAAAAAAAACACAAAATAATAATAATAAAGCAGTTTAACTGGAATTTTACAGCTAAGTGGGTAACCAATACTTAGTTTATGCATATGTAACATAAAGTTAACAATAGTAGAAATGTGAAAAGATTTCATTCTTACCTTTTACTTAACATATTTATTTATTTTAATTTATTACGGCTGTTGAAATCATTCGTTATTGCAGTCAGAGTGGGAGAATTTATATTATGTGTTATAAATGATTACAAACAATTCTTAGTATGTAGCATATGTTTGCTGATGGCTTAAAATTAGGAATCATTTAATTGTTCATAACATGGCATGGCAATATTCGGTTGGCTGCCTTAGACCAAAAATGTTTGTATGTGTATCCAGGACGTGTTTCAAGAAAGTGCTTTTTCACAGAACAAGAGAACCATAAAAGACTAGAGTTGTATTTTGCTTTTATCATCAATATCTTGATTAAATCCTTTGGACCTTTCCATTGTTTCAACAATTAATGTAATAGACTTTAACCACTTTTAGTTTTGATTTCAACTTGTTTCCTTTTTTACTATAAATAATACATAAAACAGAAAAAAGTTTGTTTTGCTTTAATTTTAAAAATACTATTAATTGATAGTTGTAGTTGAGGAGGTGGAAGTGGTGGTGTTGGTGGATATGGCTGAAGGCAAAGGGGGAGCGGAATAGTTGGATAGATGAGGGGAGTTAATAGAAGTGGCATTTACAGCTGGATTAATGTAATGTTGATGTTGTTGCTGATGCTGATGGTGATGGTGGCTAGTCGTGTTATCAACTACATCCATGGACGCCATAGTTGGATTTATGTGTTGATGTAATTGTTGCTGATGCGGGGGAGAATGTTGATGCTGTGGAATTTGTTGCAGTTGTTGCTGCTGTTGTATTTGCTCGTGAGGCACATACATTACATGGCCAGCCAACGGATCTACCATGGGTACTGTTACAGTACTTGCGAGACCCAAGGCTGTGGCGGCTGCTGCAGTGGGCGGCATTGCGGTTGTTAAAGCCGTTGAAGACAATTGCTGCTGTTGCTGTTGTTGTTGTTGCTGTTGCTGTGTCTGCATTTGTGCTTGTAGCATTAAAGATGCTGTTGCAGCAGCAGCATCCGAATCGGCTATGGACCAATTGCGTTCCATTTGATTTAAAGATGTCATACTAGGATTAGCTGGTAATGTCTTTGTGATTATCATTGCATTGCTGTTATTATTGTTAGTGTTGTTGTTATTGCTTGGCGCATTCATCGAATTGCTTGGTTCATTTATTGTAGCACTAAATGTACGCTCTTGGGCTCCAAATTCCCCAAATGCTGCTCCGCCTTCTGAAAATGTACTACGCAATGTTTCTTCCAGAAGCGCTTGTATTTTGTCCTGATCATCTATGTGCACAAACCCCAGCCTTACTAGCTCCTGGGTTAAATCTGATGCGGTGTCATTTTCTGTGACATCACAGGATAGCTGACGATTCATTTTATCATCCATACGCAAAAGTATGGTCATGAGAATATCACTGCTGCCTTCTTTCAATTTCTTTACACTGCACATCATATTGACAATACGTCGCGATTCAATATCCACTGGTTCCGGTGTTGCTGATTTAACCGAATCGGCTCGTTCCGGAGAAGAAGCTCTGGAACGAAAATGTGGTGGCTTTTTACCACTAAAGGCTGTTAACGGATAAACGCCAAATTTAACATCTTCTACAAATTTTTCCAATTTATCAGCTGATGGTACATCTGAAAGACGATATTCTTTGATCGCTAATTTGGGAACTTTTTGTTTCTGTTGCTGCTCCGCTTGTTCCTCGGGCGTTGAAACACCAGCTTCGGAATTTTGTGGCACCTCCTTTTCTATACTGCTGGCCCATTGAATATGAGCCATTACAACGTCGGGACGATTATATTTTTGCATCATGCCATCTATAACCGTTTCCGAAAACATTGTACGATTTTTAGGCGAAAAAATTAAACAGTGGGCTGCCAGTAGTTTTAATGAATGCACCTGTTACATAAGGGACGAGAGAGAAAAGAGATTTATTTTATTCTAACAAATGTGTACACAAATTTTTTTGTCATTAGCAAGGCGAATCCATTACAGATGCCCGCATCCCAATTCGCTTCAACATTTTTCCACGATTTTTTCTTCTGAGTTGTCGTCAAAGCTGATAGCAAACGACAGCAAAACGTATGACAACTCGAGAGAAAATGTTGAAGGGAATTGAATTGCGACCACCTGTACTTGATCCGCCTTGGATCCGGCTAAATGCACATATGCATTAGGGCAGGTCGCTTTAGCAACTGATATTGGGTCATCGATTTTTCGCTAGCTTTGGGCATGAGAAAAAAGGAGTTCTACTATGACATACATATCAAAAAATAATTTCCGAGGCGTCCGATTTTCAATTGGTTTTTCTTTTCTATATGGTGGCCCCCTTAAGGAGCCGTGGTACGGGAGAAAAAACTATTGGTCATATCTCCACACACATTTCTAAATACAGCAGTTATTTTTTTGTTGAAAGAAAAAAACTTATTCTTAATGAAAATAATTAATTTATAACCGCCAACGAAGAATTTACTACAAATAGCCGCTTAGTGACATCATTTACACTTTTAGAGTTCCCGTATTTTTGAGGAAGTTCTTTTAAGAGTTTTATACCTGTAAGCCATCTTTCGAAAATTACTAACCTGAAAGAGAACAACTCATGTAAATCGGTTCTGCCAATAAATGTAATATTCGAATTCAATAATTTACGTCGTTTCAGAGAAATTTAAGAATATTAGCGGTTCTCACTCTTGATAGTAAACTCGGTTGCACATTTGGTTAAAGTAGCAGATTTGATTAAAGTACTAGTGTTTACATCACTGCAAAAATTGCGTTACGTAATTTGTGAACAGCCCCTTATTAAAAAACTGGCTTCGCGTATAGTAAGGAGCATTTTTGAGCCCAAATCGTCTCAAAAATATTGCTCATTACTTGTACAATATTATCAGAATATCGTTTTACGCTCAATTACTCTCAATTATGAAAACTTTGCAACTTTTTTTGTTGAACATCTGTTAAGTAATGCTAACAGCAGAGAAAAAAGTTAATCGGTGATTAAGCTTGACGAGTTAAATAATTTTTGATGCAATTTGTTAACCATTAATTTTAAATATATGATTTACAATTGTTAGTAATTTTATCGAGCTTGAGTTCCATTTTGACTTCCTCAAAATTGAGAAAGATTTTTGGAACGAAGTTCCTTAACGCGGCTTGCTGGTAGTGTAAATTTATTTATTTATTTATTTATTATTCAATACCAATACAAGAAAGCCTTCGTGGTCAATAAAATTATGTATTGTATAGATTAATGCTATGACATAAAAAACGCTCTAATTCATATTATATACAATCTTATTTTAATTGAATATTAATTTTTGTTTTTATTTTATGATTTGATTGATTTATTAATTGATATTAATACTTTAATACAGGCTCCCCAGCCACACAAAATACCGCAGAGAAAAAAAAATGACTTAAGTTAATGATAGGAATTCTATAACCAACACGACGAATAAGCAAACAGATCAATATCTTTTTTTTTATTTTATTTTTTTTTTTTTTTTTTTTTAATTTACCTGAGTGACTTCACTGTTGAAGTAAATCAAGAGTTTACGCGCGTAACCAGAGTAGGAGTAGGAAAATAATTTAAGCTCATTTGGAAGTACACTCCATGCATGGTGGATTCTTTTTACAAAGGAACGATCAAAAATTGAGGTATTGCTTAAAGGAACATTAACTTGAACATTTCGAGTAGAATTCGTGAAAATAAAGGTATTAACTAACTGGAGGGGCTTGCCAGTTTTTATAACTTTATAAAAATGAAGTAAAACACGCAAGCTAAGATAGTCTTTAAAACTACACTTCAAAAAAGAAGGAACCAGCTGAGACGTACGACTATGCTCTTGTATTCTAACGTTAAATACATAACGAGTAACTTTACGAATGACGGCTTCTATACGATTTACATTACACAACCATGTAGCAGAATAAATTTCGAGGCAATAGTTAATACGAGACATTATAAGAGAACTTGCAAGACGATTTCTAATGTGCATCGGAGTGTATGATTTTAGTGAATTTAAATTAGTAGAAATCGTCACGAAAATGTGTGAGCTGTTTATATGTATTGGTGTATTGCAGCGCAGCAGCGGAGGCACCAACCAACAAATATCAATTAGTTGTGAAAACGGACACTATCAGTTGTTAGATGTCGCTAAAGTAAAGTATGTCACAACAGAAAACAGCATTATTAAAAACTTGACCAACAGTTGCTTTTCTTCGTTTTGTAGCAGATTGACAAAAAAAAAAATACTGCATGTGTCAAAAAAAAAAAAAAATAAAACGTTCCAAAAATTTAAAGAAGCATATAATTTAACATCCGCAAATAAAATACGGCAAACCAATGCTCAACACTTACAACAATTCCGGAAGAAACAGAAAATGATACAAGAAATGGAAACATTGGATTCGAAAGTAGCCAGTTATTAGAATCCGTAACGACTATATTTGTTTATTTGTATATTTGAATTTTTCTGATGTAATTCGTTCTTCTATATTATTTGCTTTCAAAAACAATACAAAATAAAACATACAGATTTCACCTTGTATTACATTCGAAGATGAAGAAAAAACGTAAGGAACTTCGTTCCTAACGGGCGTCCCCCGAACGCACAATCCTTTTTTTGTGATAAAATTGGAGTGATCAACATCTTTTATGTCATGATTTTTGACTTCTTAAAATAAAATAACGTTGATCGATGAATCAATTGATTGGCAATTATTTAATATTTATAACAAAAAAAAAAAAAAAACAAAACGACTTTCCGACATAATGTGAGCCGTTGCTACGGGCCTTGCATACTTTAAATAGCATCAATAATATCGTTAGCATTGATTTTTCGTTGCCGATTACTGATTTTAAATTGTTATTAGAATATAAGGATTTATTTAATATATTTACCGTCTAATTCATAAAAATTATAACTGGTTTATAAAGCTCTTATTTGACAGATTTCCCATACAAATATTTCAAATAACAGTCTTATAAGCCTGTTATAATTTTTATGAATTAGGGGGTTAGTAACTAAGTTATTATTAGCCTGTAAGGATATTGTATTCCATAGGCTTAGATGGATAAATAAACAAATAAATAAATAATGGCCTTCAAATTTCAAAACAAGCTTAATAGAAGTAGTCTGTTGCTGCACACTTTTGAATACAGGAAAATTTTAAGAATCGGTTCATTAGCTGCTGAGTTATTTGAAAATCAGTTCCTAAATCAGAGACCCAACCAGAAGCAACACTTTCAACTGGAAAAATAATTTGTAAAATCAGCTCACAAACTGCGGAGTAATATTGGAGCAAACGTAAATAAAATTTTAGCCAAGTACGAGACTGGCACGCACAGCAAAGGTTGCGTACTACCGTGCAACTTCTAGACAAAGGGTTGCCCTGGTGTACCATTTTGTTTTAAACTTTTTATTTTGTTAATATTTGTTGTTTAAGCGTTTCAGCTTATTTTCAAACTAAAGGTTGTCCCTGTGTATCAACACCAATTAAATTTTTACCTTTTTCAACTTTTGGGGTATTTGTTGTTGTAGATCGCGCGATTTTTTCAAAATACATGCATTTGATTGAATTATTTATAAAACACTAATCTGTCACATATTCTTCGAAATAATCGTCATAAGAAATATCCGTAAAGTATAAACAACTTGACATAATGGTGCTAAAATCAAATAGTCTTCCATATATAAAAAAAATCTCTCTGTTTACATATATGTACATACATATTGAAAAGTCACCAACACGTAATCAATAGTTTGTGTTGTTGATATTACTATAGGTTTCACTACTGCCAAGCAGTCTGTAGAAATGTACGTAAACACAACACCCTGATCCAATATACATACATATAAGAAGTTCCAAACCAGCATCAATAGCTTACCATAAAATAATGACACTACCGCTGCTTCCACCAACATTAATAAGGGAAGCTTTCATGGAAGTTAGATCTGGAATCTATCTCATGGACACTTTGAAAAGCAGTGGATAATAAACGTAAGATAAATAATTGTTTCCTTGTGCACCAAAATGATGATAATATTTACATATATTTTCAGATTGGATGTAACAATTTTACTATTTATAATCAAAACACCCGTACAACTTCTGCAGTAGAAGCGTACAATGGTGTTTTGGGTAAATGTATCCAAAGAAATGAAAATTTCTTTAAATTCACCAAAGCTATTAGAAACGAAGAGTTTCTAATAGCAATTTGTAGGCAATTTGAATCCCTTGTAGAAAATGGAGGCGCTTCTTCAAGAAAACGTAGGAAAACTTCCATTGACAAAGAGTCCAAAATAAAAGAAGCAACCGATTTATTGGATTTGGGGAAAATTAAGGCATCGGACTTTCTAAATCGGATGGTTAGTAAAAGTCATGGTATATGTGGCTCCATGCAATCTATTGAAAATATTTTCGAATTCAGAAAATTATAATTGCCCATTTTGTAGAGCTAATCTGGAAGATACAATTGAGGTTTTCCCCTAAGAAGTATTTACACAGAACTTTTTTTTATTGAAATTAATTTTTTTTTGGCTTTCGTTGCATTGGATAAATGAATAACAGCTAATAAATAACATTTCTTTTTTCACTTCGAATCATTATGGGGCAATTTTTCATTTACATATTTTTGGGGTAACGTTTCATAGCGAAAAATAACCCTAAAAAATGGGGCAATTTTTCATTTACTTTTTGGGATAGTTCTTCCATTTTTATGGGGCCAAATTTCATAAAAATTTTGGGGTCTAAATGCATAATGAATTATTACCCCAAATTTGGGGTAATTTTTCGTTTTCACCTTTGGGGCCATATTTCGCAGCGCCGAAAACGGTTGAAAAACGAAAGTCAATTTTCAAATTAAAAGGTGCCCCCGTACAAAGGGCGACATTTAAATTTTCACGTTTCGCTATCTTTGGTATTTGTTGTTCTACCATTAAAAGACATGGAGCTTTGTTTTGGTGTTAAATTTCTTGTAATAGAGTAGATACTGGCGTGGAACTGCATTCGTAAAAATAAAAAGAAGCATGAAAAATGTTTTTATAAGAATCTCTTCTCTCTATGTACATACATACATATACATACATATGTATATAAATGTTCTTTCTGAAAAAAAAAAAAACAAAGAAAAATGTTATTGGAACATTTTACACAATTTGTTAAAAAAATATCACGTAAAGAAACACACCTAACTAGTATCATGCCAAGATAGTGAAAGTGAAACAGGAAAAAAGAATAAACATGTTTCCGTATCAACATTTCTATATTTATATACATATGTATGTATGTATGTATATTAGAGCGGCTCGATTTAGCACTCGATATTGCGCCATCGAGTTTTCGCTAGCTTTTGGCATGGGAAAAAAAGTTCAACTACGGCATGTCAGAAAAGTCATTTTCGAGGCTTCCGAATTTCCATTTTTTTATGCGACCCCTCTAACCCCCCCATTTACACACGCAAGTACAAGTGCAAGTAACTGAATACATTGAAATTTTTTTTACTAATACCATCATATTTCTGCAAGCTGTGAGCTCACTTGCAAGAGATTTTGATTGCCAACAATTTTTTTTTTACTTGCATGTCGGTAAAATGACAAAAAGCAAAAACAGTGTTACCTTATAAAGTTCATATTTTAATTTTAATAGATTATTTACAAGAAATGATTTTTTTTTTTTTGTTCTTACATACTGAAAAATAAGATAAAATACAAAAAAAAAAAGTTGAAGTAAAATATGGCTTTAATGGATTTTTAATATAAATTTACTATTTATTTGAAGAAAAAAAAAAATGCTATTCGTATAATTTGCTTCCCCGTAACAGTTCGTATGACAACACTTTGGCAACCCAGCCATTAAAAGGTCCTGTAGACGCCAAAAATAGAATAAACAATACACAAAAAAGGCAAAAAATAGTGATTTTTAAATATAAAACAATGGAACAGTGATTTTGTAGTTTTTTTTCCGCATAATTGTTTTATTATTATTGTTTTCATTTAATTCTTTTATTTTTGTAAAGCACAGCACTTTTCTTTAAGACCATTTTTTATGACAACATTTTAAAAATGAACTTGTACTTGCCTGTGTAAGCAAGCAAGCAAGTAGCAACAGCTTTTATTGTTTCTGCCAGTGTATTGGTTGATAATATGTACACAGAACTTGCAACAAGTTACTTGCATGTGTAAATGGGGGGTAAGGAAGCATGGTACGCGGCCGGTAAGTTCGAAAAGAAACAAATTGAGAAGGAACAAAATTATTGGGGGTTGAACATATGTACATTTGACTTCTCTACGGACGCATGGTAGATCCGTTGTATGTCCGTAGAGGAATCAAATTTATGACCAACCCCCAATAATTTTTTCTCCCCAGTAATTTTTCGAGCACACTGAGTCCACACTACGCCTCCTTAAGTGTGCTCCCATACAAAAAAAAAATAAATTTAAATCAGAAGCCTCGAAAATGATTTTATTGAGATGTCATATTGCAACCTTTTTTCCTTATTCTAAAAGCTATGGAAGGCACTATATAGATGAGATTTTTTTCCATAATAATTGACCTGGCCTAATGTACATATGTATGTTATATGCATGTGAGAAATAAATCAAGAATTTCATTCATATGGAAATTCTTTTGAAGTTCTGCCCCTTTACAGCTGTTTGTGTAATATTTTAAATTGTTGCTGTTTTCTTTCTTTTGATAATTCAATTACTAATGAAGGTTGAATCAGTTTGTTGAATAATGTAGAATTATAACATAGTAGAGGTCATTTTATTAAACGAAAAGTTCAATGACAAAACTATTTGTTGCAAATACAGTAACTAACATTATACAATTAAAAATATCCACAAGTTGTCGTCTCATCACAACTAGAAAAGAAATGTATACGAGAATATGTAATATACACACATGCATACCTGTGTAGAATGTTTCTGCAGGGTAATTCTTTTACTTGAGATGTTACGGCATGCTTTTAAGAATCAATAAATAAATATGTATATAATTTCTTAACTATGTATTAGATAAAGATGAGCGAGTGAGTGTTTTTGGCTCACGTCATGCACGCTCACGAGCAAAAATTTTTCAATCACGCACGAACCCTTTCTTTTGTCGCGCAATTTCACCCACGTAAGGCGAAAAAACTGCTCACAATCAATCACATTTGTATTGAAACAAAATATGTATAAACGCAATCTCCAGGTAATAATCCACTTTTGAAGCGATGAGCAGGTATTAAAAGGGAAGCAAAAAATGCGTAAATTACTGCCGTTTGCGTAACTGAAAGATACATATGTGTGAGTTCACAAGCGATAACAACATATGTCGACTTAAGTTATACGCTTTGCAATATAAAGAATTCCATATTGATGTGAATTTCAAGTTTATGTTTCTGACGAAATTTGTGGAAATTATACAAACAAAACAGAGTTGAAGTAATCATTAATAAAAGTCCTATAAAACTCGTCCTATAAAAAGCGCCAAATGTCCTAGAGGATATACTTTATCAAATCATATATGAATTCTTTAATATTATATTCTTCGATTTATCAAAAGAATAAATTGCCCACTTTCATATTTTCAAATAAGTTGTTCTACATTGAAAACACTGCTTCCTCGAATCTATATTTTAATACTCAGGCTGTTATCGCTTGCGACAGCAGTTTATATTTATTTGGTTTCAATACGGACGTGATTGTTCATGAGAATTTGTTTCGTTTTTCGTGCGTGAAATTACGTGATTAGAAAAGTTTCGTGCGTGATTGAAAAGATTTTGCAAGTGAAAGTGCGTGAGGAAAATTATGTTGATCGTGAGGATGCGTGACGTGAATCAAAAAACACTGACGCGCACATCTCTAGTATTAATACGCTCATGTTTTTGTACATGGAGAACACATACATACATATGTATGTATGTCCAAACTATTCATAAATTTTGATTTGCGGAAGTGTTTACTTCGTTCATATTTTTGCTTTATTTCAGTATTGATTTTGTTTATTTCATTATTTTATTAAATATTTGTATTTTTAAATTTGTGGGTTTTTTTTAATTTTCAATTCCTTTTCATCTCTTTTTCTGCGTCGAGTATCGCGGGCCGAGCATCGCAAAACATGTTCATGGCTAATGGAGACCCCCAGTAAACAACCATTTTTCACATCTAGTGAAATTTCATTATCATACAAATTTTTATGTAAGGTGTTTGACAGAACAAACTGTCTCGCAAAGAGAATACACTTACACCCTAATTCATGAAATTTTCACAGGATGTTGTTGTACCTTGCAGCTACAGCAACAAATACTAAAAACAAGAACAAATTAAAAACTACCAGGTGTCCCCATACAACGAAAAGTAAAAATTAGCTATAACTCGCGAGCCGTAACAGATAGAGAGCTGAAATTCGCACAGTGTATGTATTTACATATGCTCTACAACAACAAATGCTAAAAACAACAACAAGTCGCAAACTACCGGGTGTCCCTATACAACGTAAAGTAATAATTAGCCGAAGCTCCCAAACTGTAGAAGGCAGAGAGCTGAAATTCGCACAATGTATGTATTTACATATGCCCTACAATAGCAAATGCTAAAAACAACAACAAGTCTAAAACTACCAGGTGTCCCTTTACAACGTAGAGCTATAACTCTCGAACCGTAAGAGATAGAGAGCCGAAATTCGCACAGTGTACTGGGAATACGTGCACTTACAACAACAAATGAAAATAACAACAACAATTCGAAAACTACTAAGTGTCCCCATACACCGTAAAGAAACAACTAAACGTAACTCTCAAGCTGTCAGAGACAGAGAGATGAAATTTATACAATATACATATGTATTCACATATGCCACATGACACCTACGTACGGAACCCTAAGTGTGCGAACCAGCCTCGTACTTGACTGAATTTATTAAAGGTTAGTTTGATTCGCATGTTTTGCATGATGATCAAACAACAAACAACACAAGATGCCAATGTATTAGTGCACAGGCTTTCAAAACCGCGACCAATGTGTGTTAGTTACATGGATGGTTGTTTTCTTTTTTCTTTTTTTTTTTGTAAGAATGGTTGGTGTGTATGCATGCGCGGTAATATAATTAAATTCTTTTCTGCATTGAAAATTGCTTACAATTCTATTTATAGCATTCTACGACAGTTGCTAACCGAACTCTTGCGAGTTCAGGTGTTTGCAAGTGTTGGAGCACGCCAATTTATATCCATTATTTCGGAAAAAAGTTTAGCTGTGATTTGGTATATAGTAACGGGTTATCCATTTCGTGGTTTCAAAAGTATAGGACTGGAATTCGACATCTGTAAAACTAAGTTGTTAAACCAATTTTTTTCTTCTCAGTTGAAAGTCTTACATTCACGAAAATGGATCGCTTAACTATCACACAACGCATAAAAAATGGTGATTCTGCCACAGCCACATATCATACTTTAAGAGGAGATTATGGTCTACATAATCATCCAACTACGCAAGCAATTGGCAAAATTGTGAAGAAATTTGAAGATACTGGAGCGGTTACCAAAATTGTAAGGACTGCGCATCATCGTTTCGCTCGTTGTGCTGAAAATATCGCTGCTGTAAGTGAAAGTGTTGCCGAAGACCCGAATGTATCGATTCTTCGTCATTCTCAGGAATTAGGACTGTCTTCCCGCACATTATGGCGTATTTTGCATTTAGATTTACACCTGCATCCACATAAAGTCCAGCTCACACAACAACTGAAACCAGCTGATCACGCACAACGTCGTAGATACGTGGAATGGGTGCTTGAACAACAGGCGGTGGACGGCGATTTTTCGAACAAAATTTTTTCAGCGATGAAGCACATTTCTTACTCGGTGGGTATGTTAATAAACAAAATTGTCGCATTTAGGGATCGGAGAGGCCATTACATCCAGAAAAAGTGCGCTCTTTGGTCCGAATGTGTGATTGGACCTTACTTCTTTGAAAACGACAATGGAACTACTGTCACCGTCAATTCGGAGCATTATGGTCATACGGTAACCGACTCTTTTTGGCCTGATATTGAAGAATACGACTTGGAGAATATGTGATTTCAACAAGACGATGCCACATGCCACTCAACTCGAGCGAATATGTCTTTATTGCAAGAGACATTTTCTGGCCGCGTAATTTCTCGTCGTGGCGATATCAACTGGTCACCAAGATCATGCGATTTGACACCATTAGACTTTTTTTGTGGGGCTACGCGAAAGACCGTGTTTATGCAGATAAACCTTTAACTCTTGAGCACTTAAAAACCGACATTCGTCAAGTTATGGCTGAGATGCCGCCCAATATATGTCAAAAAGTGGTCGAGAATTACCTCAAAAGAATCAACGCTTGCAATACTTTGCGTGGTGGTCATTTAAATGATGTAGTGTTTCACATATAATGTCAACGCTCAAACTTTATAATAAAAAAGAAATATCATGACAAAATATTTTGTGTTTTATTTACGTTTAGTTTTGAAACCCCAAAATGGATAACCCGTTATACAAAATTCGTCACGGCTGAATGTAGCACTCTTCGAACTTCTCTAACTCGAACTAATTTTCTTGGCAGTAGCGTTAAAAGAACAAATCAAATACAATTTTCCTTCCGTAACTCGAACTGCCATAAGTCGAAGTTCTCCATAACTCGAACAAAAAACATACACATGAACTCTATAACTCGAATAATTTTGCTTGTTAAATTGGTTTTTTGTTTTTGTTTTAGTTTTGGTTTGTTTGTTTTACTCTCTTTGGTTGCTTGAGCTGGTTTGTATACTTTACATGCTATTTTTCTTCAGTCACTTATTTCAGAATATTTTACTTAACTGTAAATTTTTAAATACATATGTATATGAGTACATATGCTTGTTCTTTTTTTATATTCTTAAGTATGTAGTTTTCCATTAGAGGCTATTTTAAATAAAAATACATGATACAAAAACCTTTTATTCTATTTTGACAAAAAATTCTGTAACTCGAAGTCTCCGTAAGTCGAAGTTTTTTTTTGGAATAATGGTGATTCGAGTTATGGAAGTTCGACTTCCTACCTTCTTCAATTTCGAGTTTGAGGTCCTTTGTTTATTATTTTATTTGCGATAGTTCGGTTTCCTCTGGAAAACTTCTTCAAGAAATAATGTTTTCTAAATGATTTTTTTTTTAAATTTTAATTACACATGTATTCATTAAAAATAAAACGTTGCTCAAATACATTTTAGAAATAATTTTATATGAAAAATTTGTTGTAAAATGTGTTTCAACAATGTTTTATTTTTTATAAATACCGGCGTTATAAATGATCTGGATACTCGTTCTTCGACCAAATAAAGTTAAATTTTAAATTTCAAAATATTGTCATAGAGGAAATTAAAACTAATAATTTTGGAGTTTGAAGAATAGTCACTAATACTTTTTAAATAAAAGAAGTACACAATCAAAACAGAACAATTTTTTTGAAAAAAGAAAATTAATAGACATGGTACTAAAATAAAGGACTGCTTAAAAAATAAAAAGGACGAACGGTCACCGTAGGTATGGTATGTCTTTTCTGCCAGTGTCATCACAACTGTTTCTGAGTACATTCATTTTTATAATATAACTCCATAAAGTATGCAATAAGAAGTTGTCATCTTAATTATAACAACAACCTCACACCATTGACTTTGATTAGTCAGCCACAATGTCCTACATACAATTTGTTGTTCTTGGTGTTGTTGGCACTCGTGCTGCTACTTTTATTGTCATTTGCTGTTTTAGTCATTTATTTTTCTTCAATATCACTTATGGATAAAGAAACTATGAAAAATAAACTGCAGAACATAAAAAACAAATAATAGCAGCTAGAACAAAAATGGTACGCAGACAGAAAGACATTGAGATGTTTTAGCAATTAATCACTCACCTCAAATAATAGCGGATGAAAAAGCAAATCACTGGCATTTGGCCTTTCTGATGGATTTCTCCGCAAGCACTTAAAAATTAAATCCCTTTGTAGATCATGCTCCAGGCTATTAATTGTCCTTAATATTGTCTCTTCATTAATAGTGGTGGATGTTTCACCAGCGCTATTTTGGATTTCTAGGGCGGCCATCTCAAGGGCACACATACCGAATGCGTAAATATCGACGGCAGCAGTAAGCTGTTCAGCAGCACCATATTCGGGAGCCATAAAGTGCTGAGCAGCTTGTTCGACGTCCTTGTGGTGCTGATGACGGACACTATAGTGGACCGCATCAGGAACAACGGTGCCGATTTTTACGAGACCATTATGCTGGATGAAAATGCTATCACAGGTTAGGTTGCCATGGATGATGGGCGGTGTGCAGGAATGCAAATAGCTAAGCGCAGATAAAATTTGAGTACACCAACGACGCCAGGCCTCCAAGGGTAGACGTTTAGCGTTACGCTTGGTACGCTTAAGGAACTGTTTTAAAGAACCAGACGACATAAATTCCGTTATAAAAATAACCCGCGGCCGATCAGGATGTTGAGTATCCGTCCAGTAGCGATGGAATTTGACTATGTTTTGGTGGTCCAGTTGTAGAAGATTGTCAAAGACTTGACGCATTTTGTCTTCCTGTGACTTAAGCTCTTGTAGGCTAGCATATTGCACCTCGTTCCAGACAACTTCCACACCCTCTTCGGTGTCCATAGCCAGATGGACACAATCTATACCAGGAACATCGCGTTGATCGACTTCCTCACGCCGTTTTAGCCACCTCCCACAAGGAGATTCTTCGAGAATTTCACTTTCATCTTCCGAATCATCACCCGACTCGCGAGGTGAAGAATCAGCTGCCATATTCAGGGCATCTGCTGATGAACTAGAACCAGCCACAGCCATAGTAGATGTTGTCGTACCAGCAGTAACACTAGCTATTATCTGTGGTGGTGTATGTTGCTGCTGTTGTTGTTGTTGTTGCTGTATATGATGTGAGGAGCTGCCACCACTACTACCAGCACCGCTTCCGCCACCACCACTTCCACCATTGCCGCCGGCACTGCCCCCACTGCCGCTGCCACCGCCAACACCGACATTGTTGCCGGCTTGAGCTTGATTACTAGACATTGACAGCTGAGTGGCTGCGTCAAACGCCTCCACTAGCGATGTGTGTTTTGCAAACTAAGCCGGTGTCTGCTCCCTCTGCTTGCTGTGTGTGTTTTGTTTGCCAATTGTATTATAAGTTCGTCGTCTAAATTTCAATTAATGTCGGCTAATTTTGTTTATTTTACTTTTTTCTTTTATTCACAGCGCTGGCCTTGATTCAATACTTTTTTGCTTTATTTGTGTATCTGCTGGTTTAGGTCTTTTAAGTTTTATTTTTTTATGCCTGCCTGCCCGCCTCTAAGTCTTTCGTATATCTCCAGAACAGCCTGTCTGGTTACAGTGCTTTATTGGATTTTCTCTTATTTTCTTTTCGTTTACTCGATCGCTTATGTTTTTTTTCGCGTTTTAATATTAGTTGTTGCTTTTGATACTGCTGTCTTTAAGGCGTATGAGTATTTTTTTCTTTTATTTTTTGCTGAATTTTTTCTTTTCTTCGTACTTTTCACTTGTCTTGCAATCGTTGTTATTCGTATATTCCTATATTGAAATAATTCGCTTTAATTTCTCGGCATCCTAACACTGTTTAATTCAAAATATAGAATTAACTTATTAGTTAACACGCACATTAATTAATAAATTTCCATTATGAATTTTTCCAAAAAAAATTTATAGAACGAAAATCAATTCATTATTGACCCCAGTGTCACCAAGTTTGTGCAAAAATTATTCATGAGAAACATTGACAGCAGAAACGTCAATTGTGAGTGTGTCAAATTACTCAAAGAGGGAGCCATACGCATTAAAAGTGGTGTCAAGTTTGTGAAACACTTGCAGCTGTCAAAGTAAATTGTGTTTTCTCTGCCGGCTTTGCTTTTTAAAATATTTAGTTAATTGTAAATTTTATTGGTGCAAAAATAAAAAGTTCATTAAAATATGGATCCCATATTAGGGAGGTCTCAATTTCTCAGTGAAACCGTTAATTTGTTCACCGATGAGAAGACGGCCAACGCTAGAGCTCGTGTAAGTTATTATTCAGGCAATTTATGATGTATGCACATCCTTGCTATTAGAATTTAATTCATTTTAAAGGTTGTCGAGTGGATTAACGAAATTAACACCTCAGAACCTCAAACAAAATGTGAGCTGTTAGTGAAAATCCAAGAAACAATAATGAGTTCATGTGTTGAACTGTTGGAGGAGTTCTTGGAACACATTCTGTCACTAGCTCATGACACGAATATGGAAGTTCGTAAGCAAGTGGTGGGGTTTATGGAGCAGATATGGTATGTTTTATTCATAACTGTTTTGCAATTGGTTAAATTTTATACTTTTTAAAAGCAAAGTCAAAGTGGAATACTTATTCCAAGTAGTCAACATCATATCCATGCTTTTAAGGGATCGATCCCCGCAAGTAATAAAACGTGTTATACAGGCATCTGGCAGCATTTATAAGAACGGGATACAGTGGATATGTAATCAGCAAGATCTTACTGAAAGCTGTGAACAAGCGTGGAACGTTTTGAGTTTGATTAAAGCTCAAATTTTGGATCTCATTGATAATGAGAATGATGGTATACGAACTAATGCTATCAAGTTCTTGGAAGGTGTCGTGATTCTACAAAGCTATCCAGATGAAGATAGTCAAAAGAAGGACAACGATTTTTCTTTGGAAAATGTTCCCGAGAATCTTAAGATAATAAGACGCCAAAAGCTTGAAGAAGAATCCTTTAATATTTTCGACATCCTTTTAAAATTTCATGCAGCCACTCATATATCTTCTGTTAACTTAATAGCCTGCACCGGAAGCCTCTGTACTATAGCCAAATTAAGGCCTAGTCTCATGGGGCCAGTAATCGACGCATTTAAGAGCTTAAATTCAAACCTTCCCCCAACTCTCACCGACTCACAAGTGAGTTCTGTAAGAAAAAGTTTGAAAATGCAGTTGATTGCCCTGCTAAAAAATAAGGGGTCATACGAATATCATGCAGTTATCAAACATTTGCTTATTGATTTGGGTGCAACTCAGGGTGAAGTTCAAAGAGCTATACCCAAAATGGATAAACAAGAGCAAATGAGACGACAAAAACGCATTCTAGAAAATGCCACATCTAATTTGAATAAGAAAATGCGCTTGGGCAAGCCTCTTAATAATGAGGAAGATTCTGAAATGGATAAGACCCAAGAGATGGTAGTCGATGAAGAGGAACTGGAGAAGCAAAAACTTAAATCTACAAAAGTTAATGAAAAATTTTTGGCAGAACATCTGCGTTCGATTAAAACGGTGGTTGATTTAGTTGTAGAGTTTTTCCCAAAACTGCCAGAAACTGTGCCAGAGACCTTTTTACAAGAATATAAACCAATACGTGATTTGTCCATACCCCAGCAAGTGTCAAAAATGTCTAATTTACTCGGGCAACAAATGACCGAAATGAAGGTAGGCCCTGGCGCAGCAGCCTTCACAAAAGAAGTACCCATGAAAGCTTTAAGAAAGGAAAAAACTATACCACTTGCACCGATGGATGTAGACTCTACAACTTTGGAAACTTCACCTTTGGACGACGAACAGTTACGTAAGGAAGAAGCTACAAAAAAGCTGAGGGAAAATATGGAACGAATGAAAGGTGAACAAGAACTTATTGAGCGTATGAAACAAAAGGCTAAAGCTTTGAAACTGCAAGAAATTACTAAACCTTTGGCTAGACCGATGAAAGAAAAATTTCTGATGGATGCTGTAAAACGTATACTCCATGCAGAACGACAATGTATTGTGGGCGGTGTATCTGCTAAGAGAAGGAAAATTCTAACTGTCATGGCAGCTACTTTCCCTGATAATGTGCGTTATTTTATATTTGAATTTATTATGATGGATATAAAGCAACGCATTGACTTAGCCTTCTCTTGGCTTTACGAAGAATACTGCCTGCTACAGGGCTTCACTCGACATTCTTATGTCAAATCCGAAAATCGTCCTGATCATGCCTACAATGAGCTTTTGGAACAAATCATTTCCAGCATAATAAACAAATGCGAATTAAGAGACAAAATTTTATTATTAAGAAGGGTATTTTTAGAGGCTCCTTTATTATCAGACGATTCCTTAAAACCCCTATTAAAGCTTATACTAACAGAGGAATACACAGTTTATGGCTTAGATTTGTTAAAAGATTTGTCCATTCTAAGGCCACCACGTAAAGCAAAGTTTTTGCGTCATCTTTTAAACTTCTCTGTTCACGAACGCTCCGATATAAAAGAAAAGGCTTTGGAAAATGTTGCTATTATATACAATAACCACAAACTATTACCAGCTAGAATAGATGAATTCGCTTTAGAGTGGGCATCTAAATTGGAAAAAGAAACTCCGCCAGCGAACATTTACGGTGAAGAATTTGGCAGGCCTAATGCTGATACAGCATGGAGGGAAGAAATAGCAAAAACCTGCCTCACTATGCTGCTAACCTTGGCTCCTTACAATCCAGCAGTATATTTGGAAAAGTTGGCACAAATATATGCCAATACCAGTGCGGACTTAAAACGTACCATTTTAAGATCAATAGATCCAACAGTCAAAAAGTTAGGCGCCCAAAATGAAGTGCTTTTAAAATTAATAGAAAGTTCACCAAAAGGCTGTGAGACTTTAATAATACGTATAATTTATATACTTACGGAAAGACAGACCACGTTACAACCCGAACTAGTTTTAAGAGTCAAAGAATTGTATGCCACAAAAATAAGGGATGTACGCGTTATTATACCTATTTTAAGTGGTTTAACACGCCAAGAAGTTTTTGCTGCATTGCCGAAGCTGATTAAGCTGAACCAGGTTGTAGTAAAGGAAGTATTTAATCGGCTGTTTAGCTTAGGAGCAGAATTCGCCAATCAAGCAATGGCTGTAACACCAGCAGATATATTAGTAGCCCTGCATACTATTGACATAAACGAATGCGATTTGAAGTGCATAGTTAAAGCAACTTCGCTTTGTTTGGCTGAAAAAGAAGTCTTTACACAAGACGTTCTTATTGGCGTTTTGCAGCAACTAGTGGAAGTTGTGCCCATACCCACACTCCTTATGCGCACCATAATACAAAGTTTGACTCTATACCCACGTTTGGCAAACTTCGTTTTAAATCTATTGCAAAGATTAATTTTAAAGCAAGTGTGGCGCCAAAAAGTAATTTGGGAAGGGTTTTTAAAGTGTATACAACGTTTAAAACCTTCTTCGTCGGCTGTAATGCTGCAATTGCCACCCCAGCAGCTGATTAATGCTTTAGAACAGTGTCCTGATTTGAGACAACCACTAATTGAATATGCTCAAAGCATAGAGGACGAGCCCATGTCGGGTATAACGCCACAAATTATGGACATTATCACAGGCAAAGCTGTGGATGTTTTTATAACTGTAAGTATTAAATATTTCCATAAACTGGAAATTAATATTTTTAACATATTTCTTTTAAAGGATGATACAGGTGGTTTTATCTCTGTCGAAAATATTAAAAAAGAAGTCGAGGAACCCATGGAGATTTCAACCATCTCTACTGTTACCACGGTACCTGTTCCGTTGCGTGTCCGTACTCCACCACCTCTGTCTCAGGGCGCGAATGTTGTTCATGACGCAAATCAACCGCTGCCTCCAGGAGAGGATTAAGCTCTACCTTCTTGATGTTCTTGTTCAAGGATAATATTTAAAAACAACTTATCAATTATTTGTGATTTTATTTTTTACTTTCGTTGCTTAAATACTATTGCAAAGACGTCGTAAAAATCAGTTGCATTATTTTTCTCATATTAAAAATTACGAGCAAAAGAAAAATAATTACAAAACTAAAATAGTTTTAAGCAAATTTTTTTATATAACATGAGATATGTGCATATGTATGTACTGCAGTGAGCAGCAGTATGTAAGCGTCTAGTTACAAAATCATGAGTTTAAAATCAAATTTAAAAAATATCTTAGAAACACGCTACTTACTGCACCTAAAGGTGCACAGCATACACGACGCTATTTATTCGATTGCTAATGCTGTGATTGTGCCCCTGCACTGCGGTGAAATTCATCAACAGATTTCATTTACCATTTAAGCGATTGAAAAAGGATACACATCTATGGCTCATCCATATTTACGAAATGAAATTCTGGAAAAATGGCTCGACATTGTAAAATACAACTAATTTCAAATTCCATCATATCGCCGCGTTTATTCTTAAACTACGTAAGCTCCCCTAAAACTAATTTTTCAGAAAACTAATAAAATGTATCACTTTATATGGCGCTTACGAGTTTTTATACCCTTCACAAAAATGTGTAAGGGTATATATGTATAAGTTTGTGACTCCATATATAAAAAAAACCGGGTTTTGAGGGGTATTTTTTTTTTTAATTTTTTTCCTAAAAAGTTAGCCATGTCGATTAGATCCCAAAAATTGGAAAATTTTTTGAAATCGGCCCGTATATACCCCAGATAACGCTCCTCCCGATTTCTCAAGAAGTTGGCTCTAAAAGCAAATAAAACAACTTCTGGCACCAAAAATCAATCAGAATGTTACATATACAGCCCAATCATGAATATTCTCAAGGAATTTTATTCCTACTGAAAATACGTTTCTCGAGAAAAAATTCCTCCAATCATAAATTACCTGAGAAACAAAAAAATAAAAGTTAATCAGCCCAATCATGAATATTCTCAAGGAATTTTATTCCTTAGGAAAATACGTTTCTCGAAAAAAAATTCCTTCAATCATAAATTACCTGAGAAACAAAAAAATAAAAGTTGGTAATATCGAAATTTTTTTATAGGAAAAAACAAAAAACATGTTTTCAAAATACCTATTTTTGCCTCCGCCGACTATTTTTCACCTTCCATGTGGCTACAACAGGGAAGGTTAAAAAAAAATTTCCTAAGGAATTTATCAACATAATAGGAGGAATGGGAAAAGAGAAAAACTCTCACGGAATTATCATTCATGATTGGGCTGAATATCGAAATTTTTTATAGGAAAAAACAAAAAACATGTTTTAAAATACCTATTTTTGCTTCCGCCGACTATTTTTCCCCCCTTCGATGTGGCTAAAACAGGGAAGGTTAAAAAAAAATTTCCTAAGGAATTTATCAACATGATAAGAGGAATGGGAAAAGAGAAAAATTGCACTAAAAATTTTTCAGAATGGTACATACACATGATACATGTTAGTTGTATCATGGTACATACATATGTATAGGCTGTTCAGAGGCAAAATTAGAACATTTTTGGACATCGGCCCATATGCACCCCAGATAACGCTCCTCCCGTTTTCTCAAGAAGTCGGCTCTATAAGCCAAATAAAACAACTTTTGGTACCAAAAATCGATCAGAATGGTACATATAGGGTGTTCAAAAGCAAAATTCGAAAATTTTTGAAATCGGTCCATATATACCCGAGATATAGCGTCTCCCGATTTTTCAAGAAATTGGCTTTATAAGCCAAATAAAACAACTTTTGGGACCAAAAAGCAATCAAAATGGTACATACTTATACCATTGTGAAGGGTATTTAAGATTCGGCCCAGCCGAATATAACACTCTTACTTGTTTGAAATGGTTTTATTACGTTAACATTTATTTCGTAGAAACTGGTAAAGATCAAAACGTAGTCAGGAGCAAAATATTATTTTATATCTTAAAAACCAAGAAACTCATTTACAAAAATGAGTGGTCATGTGGTTTAAGAATAAAGACATCTATATGCCGCCGACATTTCGTTGATGCTACTTAACTCGTCAGTAGACTCGAACAAAAAGAAAAATTTTTATTTACAGAATGCTTGGAATCTGACTTTTGTGAAGAAAAGTAAAAGTGATGCGGGACAATAAAAATTGTTTGTTCTGTACCTTTGTTCATGGGATTAATAGAATATGCAGTCAGGTTCTAAACATTCTTCTAAGTTTTTCTTCGAGGCTACTATGTAATAAGTTGAATAGAATCAACGAAATATAGACGGCTGAAGAAGATAGAAAAAAATCAATAAGATCTATGTATATTTAGATCTAAAATAAACTTAAATTTATGTAATATGCAATTTTTCATTTATTAAATTGCCACCTCCGCCAACATTTTCTCGCCTTTAAGTGCAGTTAAAATGTTAACAGCAGTTATTCGCGACATTTCCGTGCGGGTATTAATATCTGCACTGCCAATATGTGGCAAAATAACTATATTATCCAACGTTAGAAGAGGATCATCCAAAGGTAGTGGTTCCGGTGTTGTGACATCTAAACCAGCAGCTAGTATACGTTTCTCTTTAAGAGATTGATAGAGAGATTTTTGATCGACCAATCCACCACGGGATATATTAATAAAAATGCAATTTTTTTTCATTTTATCAAATGCAGATGAATTAAATATCTCCTTAGTTTCTGGAGTTAAGGCACAACAGGCAATTATGAAATCTGACTCTTTCAACATTTCATCAAATGTGACATAGGACGCTTGCACCTTATTTGCTTCTTCCGGCCGTTGAGTACGTGTAGTGTAGGTAATGAGTGACGGCTTAAATGGCACCAAACGGTGTGCAATCTCCTGGCCAATACGTCCGAAACCGAAAAGACCTATCCTTGAACCTTTTAGCCCTTGACCGCACATCCAATTAGGAGCCCAAGATCTCCAACCACCACTGTAAACTTCTTTATTAGCTTCAAATAAACGCCTATTCACAGATAGCAGTAAAGCTAATGTTAATTCCGCAGTTGCATCAGTAAGTACATCTGGCGTATAACCTACACGTATGCCATTCTTTTTACAAGCTTCCAAATCAATGTGTTCGTAACCAACACTGATTGTTGAAATACATTTTAATTGAGGTCCTGCTGCTTCAATAACTTCAGCGTCAATTTTATCAGTCAAAGCACAAAATAAAGCATGTTTTCCTTTTATATGTTTTAAAAGTTCCTCGCGTGGCACTGGGCTTACTTCACCCCAAGTGGTAACGTCACATCTTTATACATGCATACATATGCAAGAACATAAAAGCAATGTCTTTCAAATAATAATTAAATATCTTACTCCTTTCTTAGCAGCTCCAAGCCAACGGAAGGCATATCGGGTCTAGTAACATAAACACTTTTTTCATTTGTCATATTGGAATAAGATGTTTTACTAATATCGCTTTTTATAGGACTTATCAGCAGAGTTTCGTGGTTACTACTTATGAACAAATGACGAGTTTGTCTTTCAATTGTTAACAGTCTAGTTAAAAACCTTTTCATTGTCGTATGTGTGTGTGTCTGTATGTATGTAAAATCAGTCGCCACAAAAAGTTTATTAAAAAAAATCTGACAGCAAAACACATGTTTTATACCTTTCACAAGTGTTCAAAGCACAGATCTATGTCGGTTTACATCGACTATTGAAACACCGTTCCTAAAAATATATGACAGAAAAATTTGTTAGGTGTCAATATTCAGAAAATCGATTCACACATATCCCTGATATATCAAACCGGATTTTGAGGTACAAAAATTTGGCATTTTTGAATACAAAAAAAAATTTTGCGTCAAAGTTGGTAATATGTACATATGTATGTATTATTTGGCATAGTCATAAGAAGCCAAAAAATAATCATTGTCGATGTTGGTCCATATATACCGGTTATATAGTGAAAACCAGTTTTTGAGGAAATTTCAACGAACTAGCTCAATTTTTTTACAAATACTAGAAGGTAAATTTGGTGACTCGATATGTTTACTAGTACCTATACCCAAAAAGACGGCGGGGTTCTTAATGAAATTTGACCTAGAAGGGAATCTGATTATTAAAACAGCCTGTTTAGTTTGAAAAAAATATTTTCCCGATATCGGCCCATAAAGCCCGATTTTTGTGAAATATCACCTATAAGAGAACAAAATCAAATTTTTTGTCCAGGAAGTGGATCTGGGGATAAAAGAAGATTGTTAAGATTGGGTCTATATGGACCGACATGGGTAAAATCGGATTTTTGAAAGTTCGCCTATAAGCTAAAACCAATTTTTCATCAAAAAAGTGAATCTGGTGACAAAGAGTTGTGAAGAATCACGAAAATATTTTTTTAATCGGTCGGATCATTCTCGATATGAAGCGAAAATTGGGTTTTTATGAAAGGACTTAAACTTCACATATAATGGAATCGAACACAATTTCGGGGAAAAAAGTAGGAGCTTTTGAGGGTGCCCCACAAATGCATATTCGAAGTATAGTGCGAACAGATTTTTGCAGAAGCTTGCCCTATGAGCTAATTAAGCCAGTCTTTGGTAACTAAAAGCAGTTCTCTTGGGATATTAAAAGCAAAACACGAAAATTTCTGATATACGTGTCCTAATCCGGCAAAGGTGCGCATATAACGGTTGTGAACACACAAACATACCCATTAGCATGCCGCTTTTCTTTAACAATCCAGCTGACCAAATGATCACACTACACTAACGTGCCTAACACACTAACACCTATTATTCCCCGTACAAGTATTATTGTTTGAAATCTAGAAAAAATCTATGCTGTAATTTTCAAAGGGCAAATAAGAACCAGATAGGGTAACCAGGGTTGAATAATAAAAAGGTAGCTCAGGAAATATTTCATCTTACTATCTGGCAGCACAAAACGCAAACAGCTGGTCAAGCAATTTTACAACGTTTATTACTATTTTCAACGCGCAACATGCAATTTAATTTTTTTAATTGATAATTTCAAACTAAAATGGATATAAAATTAGCGGAACCAACTATTTGTAAAAAAACTTTAGATAATGGGCAGATACTTAAGAGGAAGCTGATTGAGGACCCTGAAAGAAAGTCTAATAAAAAAATAAAAATTGACGTTTCAAGAATTCCAGATGGAAATAACAGTAAAACAAAACAGACAGAAAAATGTAAAGAGGCCTCCTCTTCGGACAAAATTACAATTGATGAGGCAGCTAAGATTTCTGAGACCGTAACCAAAGTATCAAGTAGTCCCAAAAAACGTTTGGAACTTGTAAAACCTCCAGATATACAAAAAAATAAGGAAAAGTTTATTTATGGAAACTATAATCAATATTATGGATATCGTAACAATGGTCATCATGATATAAGGTTAGATGTCTTCATGGAACACAGGCATATTTTTGAAAATAAAGATATACTGGACATAGGTTGCAATAGTGGTTTCATTACTGTGGAAGTGGCTAAAATATTTGAAGTAAAATCTATTGTTGGTCTTGATATAGATAAATCTTTGATTAACCACGCCGTTAAAAATCTTTCAAAACTGAAAAAATCTTTGCCTTTACATAACGAATTAAATAGACTGCACAAATTCCCATTTAATGTTAAATTTGTCCATGGCAATTATGTATTGAAGGATGACGTCCTCTTAGAAATTGAAACGAATCAATTCGACTTGATATTATGTCTTTCAATTACCAAATGGATACACTTGAACTTTGGGGACGAAGGTCTTAAACAAGCTTTCAAACGTATGTTTTTACAATTGAAACCTAATGGAAAACTTATTTTGGAAGCTCAACCTTATGATAATTATGCCCGAAGAAAGAAAATGACTGTAAGTTTAAATAAAGAAGAGTTTATGTACGTATTGATCATCGCTTTATTAAATTTGTTCTTATACATTTTTACAGGATACAATTTTCAAAAATTTTAAAAGCATAAAATTCTTTCCCAAAGGCTTTGCAGAATATTTGCTATCTGCTGAAATAGGGTTTTCTAAAATGGAACTAATGGGTGTACCTGATCATTGTAAACAGGGTTTTAAGAGACCCATACAAATATTTTCTAAAAGCTAATGTATGTTATGTTATACTACTACTGTAGTTAGGTATAAAGTAAAATTAAATGTTACTTGTTTTTAAATACAAAAAAAAAAAAAAAACACCAATTGTTAATTATGATCTACTTTTATTTTCTTGAGTGGTGATACATTAGGTGACATTACCCTTTCCAGGACTACCGGCAAGTGCTTATCCAATAACTCGTCTGCTGTAAATGTAAAATCGCTTTCAGCCCATATTAGTTTTAGCTGATTTATTACAAATCCCATTTTATTGTTTGTGGGACATCCCCTCTCCTTCAATAATTTTCCATTAATTGGAAATTTGGGCAATGACCAAGACTTAAGTGCATTATATAGTTCTTTTTTGTTACAATATTTCAATAGCTCTTCAACAAATTCTCGTTTCGCGTAAGGTCCTAAGCACAAAATTTGATAATCGTTTAAAGTTTTATAATCAATATCAACCTACAAAGAAAGGTTTTAATGTTATCTTTGTGGGTATTTACAGCCTAATTTTTTCAGTTAAATACCTGTTTTCTATGTTGCACTATGAAAAATGCCAAGTCCCTCTCAAATGCCGACAATTTTAGTCTTTCGTGCAGCTTAATAGCATCATCCATATTGTGAAGAAGGGAAATCATTATTAAAATTGGATGATGAGGTTTGTGAAAATTTTTCAGAGCTAAACTCAATCGTTTAAATTCTTCCAAATTGACATTTTGCGGTAAGCCACAATACGGTGCTAAGCCACAATCTATCATTTGCAAAATTAGCTCTTCTGCAAAATTTCCCACCACAATTTTCTGCATTTCTGACCATATTCTTTCTCCACTTATCCGCGCTAAGCCAGTTGCATTATTTGTTATGGCTTTCAAAGTATGCTCATCGTGGTGTTTTCCATCACAAGCAATGCGTCCAAAAAAACGAAAATATCTTAAAATGCGTAAATAGTCCTCTTGAATGCGTGTAGAAGCATCACCCACAAATACTACTCTTCTGTTCTGTAAATCTTCATAACCATAAAAATAGTCATACAATGTGCCATCGAAACCCAAAAACATAGAATTTATCGTCAGATCTCTACGATTGGCATCCAACTGCCAGTCTGTTGTGAATTGTACCTCTGCATGGCGGCCATCTGTACGTACATCTATGCGTAATGTTGTAACTTCAAAATTCTCCTTATTATTTATGCGTGGGGTTATTGTACCATGCTTTTCTCCCTTGGCGTTAATCATTCGTACGTTCTCATTCGTAAACATCTCTTTCATTTGATCCGGAGTGGCGGTAGTGGCAAAGTCTATATCTTTCGGTTTCATATTCATCAAAATGTCACGCACAGCTCCTCCAGCTATTCGGAGTTCATAGTTATATTTCTGAAACAGACTCACCAAAGAATTTAGCTCTTCCGTAAAGATGCTTCGAAATTCTGGAGTGTTAATTTGTTTCACTGCAGGATTATCACGCATTTTATGTGGAACTCCTTTGACGACTGGCTTTAATTCTTTAATTTCTTGCTTACTTGACGCAGACAGCAAGCGTAAAGACGTTTTAATAATTTGTCTATTATTTAATACAAAACTCCAAGTTGACATAAGAATCATCACCCTTTTAGAATTATATTTTTGTTGACAATTGCTAGAATAACTGTAAAAATATTTACACACATACGCATTGACGTAATATCATGTGTAATGTGCTTGCCAGATGGCTTAAAGCATTGCCAAGTAAGACAGAACTCTTCCAAACAGCGTTGTCAGCTTTGGAATTTTAAAACGCACCAAAATGGTGACAAGGCTCGTATTTTGGAAAAAAAACAGTATTTTTAAAATATTTTTGTAAGGTTCATTTCATAATAAAAAACACAATATTTCTATATTAAAACAATAACAAAAACATTTTACATACTGAAGCATTTAAATCTTAAAAAGTAAAGTAAAGTTTGTTTGAGACTTTGAAACAAATATACATATAAAGCAAATCAATTTTAAATAACAAAATTACATCAAAAAACCTAAAACTATAAAGTTTTGTTTTAATAAGATTATATGGAATAACAATTAATGGATTTATCTTAAAAATAAAACATCTAAGCAATTTCGCATGTATTCAACTTTACAAGATGTTGCGTTCACTATGGGGAAATTTTCTACACAGTTTAGCAAAAATTCAATAGATATGTATGTATGTAGGTATTAGAAAAACGTTAACATAGATACATCTATTAAAAATGTTCTCATTTCACCAAGAAAACACATATCAAACTCAAATGTGAACTGCCCCATTACTCTTTGATTTTTAAAATAAATTAAAATTAAATTTAATGAAATTATTTTTTTACATTTTTTTCTGTGGACACTAATTCATAAAAATTATAATAGGTTTATAAGACTGTTATTTGACATATTTGTATGGAAAATCTGTCAAATAAGAGCTTTATAAACCTGTTATAATTTTTATGAATTAGATGGTAAGTAGCTAACTTTAAGTTGGTTGAAAAGTAAAGCAGCATCAGACAATTGAATACTGCCTAGGACGTAACCATGTTAAAATAGTCAGTTGTTTGCATTGAAAAGTAATCCACACGTCAGCCAGTACCTGTCGTGAAATAGTTAGCTTCAATGCAGTTCGATACTAGGTAGCCTTACAAGCCCAGCTGACTACTGCTTTTAGCTTGTAGAACTGTCAAAATACACAACACAAACACGCATACGCGAACAAACGGATGGCAGTAATACAGTTTTTCTACCAACAAAATACATGAAGTGTTTGTTGTTGTTGTGTTTGTTGTAGTTATGCAATTACCTGGTATCAAGCTGCCTTGGTTAGCTTTAAGTTAATTTAAAGGCTTTTTCATTGCAGTGTTTTGAGAAAAAATAAACATATTTATTTAGGGGTTTCGATTTGGGTTTATGAAATGAAACCACTAATCTTAAGTTCAAAGAAAATTTTATTTTATTTATTTCAAAAAAAGGCAAATTGCGTCAAGAAATTATTGAAGTTACGAAGATTTTATATGTCTCGCACACCACGGGATCAAAAGCAAAAAAGAAAGTAGAAAATGGTGGTTGATCCAATCAGTGTTGTTAGAACTGTTCTTCTATTAGTACTGGGTACTAACTGAGTACCGGGTAGCCAACAACAGTGATGCCACATTTATATTTCATAATTTTTAACAGGCTTTTAAGTTCGTTTTTATAAAATGCTGCTATTTTGGTTAATATTAAGCTAAAGACAAAAAAACTTAGCAGGGTGAACATCCAGATGTTTCTGAGCTGCCAGGCTCTTTATCAGCAGTCTTTGGTTAGTTCATTAGGGGGTTTACAAAGAGAGTGGCAGCTTAGAAACATCTGTATGTCCAACGTTCTCTTATATTTAGTTCAGTTTTAACAAAACTAGCAGCATTTTATAAAAACGAATTTAAAAGCCTGTTTAAAATTTAGAAATATAAATATTTTACAAAAAGTTTGAAAAAATAAAAATAATAAAAGCAAATTTTTAGTAAAAAATAAAAAGAACAATTCTAAAAAAGTACGGGACTTTAAACTATTGGAAAGCCAGTTTATGGTAACTGTCGAATAGATGACAACTCTACATAAACTTCATAAACAAATCTAAATTTAGTACAAAATTTGCTAAATAATATCAAAATACTTATATGATTGTATACATACATATGTATGTATTAGGAGTTGAAAAATAAAGGACATAAGCGCACCCGTACACGTAAAAAACACAAACATGATCGATCTAGTATGCGCACATTTTTTTCAATGACAAACAATCCATGCAAAAGTCACTCAATGTGCACATAAATATTATTCATAAACAAGACGCTTGCCTTGTAAACAAATCAAATCAAGCATACTGTCTTTTTGCATGTAACAGAATTTTTTCTTCTTGTACACAACTCGAACGTGCACAAAAATGCTGTAGGCTTGATTTGATCTTATCGAAGTTGTATCAAAAGCGAATAAGACGGCTCGCTTATACTTGTTGCAGCTCACTGATGCATATTGTTACGAATTTGAGTATATTGTGTAACGTCAGTTTTATAACTAAACGTTTTTTTACTTCATCCTTAAACTATGCTACAAAATCAAGTAGAAAATTATATTTTATTATCGGCTGTCATACAGCCGATAATAAAAAATTTAACAGACATCGAATGCTCTTTAACAATTTAAGCGTCCTCTAGCGGCCACAAGCAACATCAACAAGGAACATCGACGGTTCTCGTCTTGGAAATTCTCAAAGTTGCTATCATAAGTACATACTGCAATAGATGTGTTTGAGTGAACCGTATTCAATCAGTGATATACATATGTATGTAATTAACAGTGAATTTATACAACAGTCGCGCTTAAGCTGTGCAAACGTTAACAGAGACGGTATGAAATAGAAGTGTTCAAGAAAAGTCTTTATATACATATGTATATGAGTGCTGAGTAGTAAATAAAGCTTTTGGGTTGTTAAGTGTTACAAATAGCATGCCTTTTGTTGAACCGTTCTTGCAATATTTCGTGGCTTTTCTGCATTAATTGAATTGTAAGAAACCTCATAATTTTTAGGGTTCCGTACTCATCAGGGTGAAACGGAACCCTATTACCGAGACAAGTACGTCCGTCCGTCCGTCACCGCGTCCATTCTCCGAAACGGTAAGAGCTAGAGAGCTGAAATTTTCACAGGATGTTGTTGTACCTTGCCGCTACAACAGCAAATACTAAAAACAACAAGTCGAAAACTACCAGGTGTCCCCATACAACGAAAAGTTGCAATTAGCTATAACTCTCGAACCGTAAAAGATAGAAAGCTGAAATTTGCATAGTGTATGTATTTACATATGCGCTATAACAACAAATGATAAAAACAAAAACATGTCGAAAACTACCAGGTGTCCCTATACAACTTAAAGTAACAATTAGCCATAGCTGCTAAACTGTAAAATACAGAGAGCTGAACTTCGCACAATATATGTATTTACATATGCGCTATAACAACACTTGCTAAAAACAACGACAACTGTAAAACTACCAGGTGTCCCTTTACAACGTAGATTAATAGCTATAACTATCGAAATCGATAGAGAGCCGAAATTCGCACAGTGTATGTATTCCCAGATGCGTTACAACAGCAAATTACAACAACAACAACAAGTCGAAAATTATCAGGTGTCCACATACAACATAAAGTAGCTGTAAAAACAGAGAGATGAAATTTATAAAATATACATATGTATTCACATACGCCATTCCATACATACATTACACATACATACGTACGGAACCCTAAGTGTGCGAGCCAGCCTCGTACTTGACTAAATTTATTTGTTTCTCCATTATTATTTTAGTAATCACGTCTTTTTCTGAACATATGTTGTACTTAACAGTGTTATCAATTAGTTAAATTTTTACCATCTGGCTTCACTAAAAAATACAAATTTTCTGCATTTCGCATTGACGCATAAACAATAGCGGTACTCAGCGTTTGGTGCGTTTCGGTTGCGACTATTTGCGTTTGCGATTGTATTGCAACTGATATTGAGCAGCCTTTTTAACAACTTTGCAAATTTTATTGCACTCCAAATAACAGCTGATAAATTAATACACAATTTTTAATTTTTCACGTTTTATTTTTTTGTGGTAATTGCTGCAACCTTGTATATTTTGTTGTTGGGTTGCAAAGAAAAAGCAACGATTTCTTGCATTCGCACTTACGCAAGACATTTGCACCAAATAATGAACTGCGCTAGTGAGTTATTTATTTGTGAATAGGCTACGTATAAACGTAGTATGTGTATAGTGGCACGTTTTTTGCTGTTATACAGTCTGGCTTTAACGGTCTTACCGTCAACAATAAGCAGTGAGCCTGAAGTTTTACAGCTGTGGTGTAACAGTGTGAAAAGTGCTTTTAGCAAAATGCATTCAACAGAGTTGAACAATTAATATAGATTGGACTCAGGGCTGGGCAGTATTTGAAATACATGCAGTTGAAATACGTATTTAAAATACAAATACGTATTTTGTATTTGTATTTGAAATACGTCTCACGAATGTATTTGTATGTTGTATTTTAAATACTAAGCGCTTGAGTATTTTGTATTTCAAATACTTGTGATCTCAAAATACATTTTTCAAAATACATTTTTAATTTATTAATTCAGGTCCAAAAATGAACCTTTTCAAAAAATATTTGCTGTATCTTTCAGCTGTCTATATGCCGACGACATTTCGTTGGTGCTAATCAACTCATCAGTAGACTTGAAAAAATTCTTAAAAGTTTGTTTGAAACTTAACTACTTATTCCATAATTCCCATGAACAGAATGAGAATCAGAAATGTTCAAACAAACCTTTTTTTTTGACCTGAATCAATACATTTCAATTGGCTCTTAAAGCAAATAAATAATTAAGTTCATATTTTTAATTTATGTTAGAAAATATGGCCAAAAAATTATTCATTCATACATCAACTAAAATCGAAAATTTTCCTACTGTCTTATTTCCAAAAAATAGCAATACCACAATTTAATTACCAAAGTACCTGTGTAAAGAAAATGCAACTGAATGCACATACATACATTGAGAAAGTCGCCAAGCTGTCAGAAAGTTAAATACTGAAAAAATAAAATACAAAGAAAAATAGCGTTCGACATTTTAATGTAGAACAAGAGAAAAAATATCAATCAAATGTTGACTTGGATAGACTATATATGTATAGTTATATACACTCATAGAAAAATGTGTTTTCATACTGATGACAGCGTATCATAAAAATTTTAACATCAATATTATGCCAAAAGACATCAAAGATGTAAAACTTGATATTAACCTGATGACAAAAGTCAATAGAGAATTTCGGCATAAATTGAGTGTCATCAATGTGAAGACTGCAGTGACATCAATTCTATGGTGCAAAATGTTAATAAATTTTATAAGTTTTACCAAAAGGAAAGAAATAAAACTGTGTTAAGTTTTATTAATTATAATTATATTTAAAAAAAGTTATGGTTTAACGGTTAACGGTTTCAATAAATGGCGTATATTTGCCATCATTGCAGTAATTTTTCATAAACATTATATTGATGACACTGGACATGGCATTGATGTAACAATTGTTATATTTATCGCTAATAACAATTAGAACGCCTTATGTAAAATTTGACATCACCGTGATGAAAAGTGTCATGGGGTCAAAAACGATGTTTTTTGTCATCGTATTCATGTTAAAATACATCATAGCTATAATGATTTTTCTGTGAGTGTAGCATTTGGTGAAACGTTTTTTAATTGTCACTTTTTTATTAATTACGTTATATGTCTTTCAATAAAATATCATTTTCTAATAAGAAATCATTGAGATTTTGTCGTTAGCTAGGTTTCTTTATTCGCCATCAAGAGATTGTTTTTTTGAAAAACTGGTGTTTATGAAAGAAAATAAAAACTTTTTTGATTAAAAGTATTTTGTATTTAAAATACATATTTTTGCTACACTGTATTTTGTATTTCAAATACAGTCAAAGCCCGTTATAGCGAATACTCAGTTTAACGAATATCCGATATAACGAATGGCGAAATTTTTACATTAACTGCCTTATATAGCGAATGGCAAAAAAAAAGAATCTCGATTTAACGAATGACAAAGCAAAATACATTTGAAACTCGTTACAGAATCGTAAGACTGTGGGTGTTTTTGGCTTCCTTGCTTTGTATTGAAAGAACGCGAGTGATGCGTTGCTTTTTTCCTTAAAATTTCAGTAGTTTTGGTAGGTTCATTGTGAAAACGAGATGTCGATTTTTTAAGAAATTAATAATATGAATGAAATGTAATAATAAACCTACACATGTTAATAGCATCCAAATATAAGTAGATGCACCTATGTATATTTATGATTTTTAATGAATTTTCATATTAGAAATTAAACAAATCTTAAATACACATCAAAATATCAATTAAAGTTTTAAGTTATTAATACAATTAAATTTTGGTGTTTTTAAAACTGCGGACCACCGTCTTTTATAAAATTTCAAGATAAAAAATTATTGTTCGATATAACGAATATCTCGGTATAACGAAAGGTCTGAACATTATATCATTCGTTAAACCGGGATTTTACTGTACTTGCTTTTGGAATGCAGTATTTTGTATTTTAAATACATGGGAAAAAATTATTTGTATTTTGTATTTTAAGTACACAACTTTCATGTATTTTGTATTTTAAATACATTAGAGCATGTATTTTGCCCAACACTGATTGGACTGAATTGAAAGTGCTGCAATTAAAATAGCTGAGTGCAATAGGTACCAAATGCTATTACAATCATTATTAACAGCGACCGAAAATCTGTATTTATCCCTTACTGAGTTTATTCAACAACTTTACAAATCTGTTAAAATTAAAGTTTCCTAGATTTTTAAAAGTTTATTCGGTTAAAACTAACATCACTGATGACTTCTGGAACAAACAAGTCAGTTATTGCGCAAATATTCTGAGTGTATATATTATGGTACTTGTTTTGCATACAAGTACTATCTGTATCAATGGGAAAAATCGTTCTTCCATGGCATCGTGCTCAAATTGATAATTTAAACTGCAGGGATCAAATATATATTTAATGTGCAAAATACATATACATACATACGCATATTTCGTGAAGAGAAAACGGGTACAAAATTTAGCTCCTAATAGAAATTTGTAGCTCTTTTTAGCTGACCTACGGATGTCAGGTGTGGTCTACAAGTTGCGCAAAAACTCACCTGAAAAAGCTTCAGATCATCCAAAATAAAAATTTAAAGATTATATATAACCTACCCAGATGCTACCCTACAATCGACCTGCACACAAACTTTAAAGAAAATTTATTTGAAACTGTAATTTGTAAACTAACACAAAGATTATTTGAACATCGCAACAGATTTTCAAACTATGATTTGATACGAAATTTGCAGCATTGAAATCTTCACCAACTTCTGTCACAAAGATGGCTTAAGATCCAATCCAAAAAATTTCGCATAAAACATATGATATGCAGATACATATAAGGTTTTTAACTATCTTTTTTCTCCTTAAATCCTGATTATATTTTCAATGATTCTTATCTGTTTATAATAGTTTAATATTTGGTGCAATACTATTTAGTAATATCTCAAACTTAGTATTAATATTAATATATTTAAAATATTTATGTTGTATGATGATGGAAAATAAAATGAATGAATGAGCTCTTTTTAGCTCCTTTTCGAATGCGATTTAGCTGCATCTTATATTAAAATCTGGTCACACCGTTTTAAAAACCCCACCTAAAAGTAATTAAGAGAAAAGTTGAAGAGAATGAATGTTTCGTTAAAGAAAGAGCAATCACGTTCTTTTTTGAAGTTTGAAGAGTAATCAATTTCATGACATTTACTTTGCAACCCTTACAAGATTTATTCTACAAAAACAAAGTCGCAAATTTTTTGTGTAAATTTATGCTGGTAAGAACAAAAAAAAAAAAAAAAAAGAAACAAAATGAAGCCCGTAATAATTATGTAAAGAAAAACTGACTAAAGTTACAGTTTCGCAAAGAAAAGGAATTATAAAAATGTATTGCAAAATTGTATTGTAATACTGAAAAAAATAATGTCTGCGTGTAGAAATACAGAGTATACAATAAAAAAAAAAAAAAAATATTTGTGCATTTTAATTTATCAAACTGCACAGTCGTCGTCACACTAATATTATGCAAATGACCTGTTGTTTCGGCAACTCAACAAACAAGCAACCAACCCCCTTGAAAGCGGAAATGTACCAGATTAGTATTTCCAACGTGTTTTCGTTGTGTAACAAAATACTTGTGCGCACGCGTACCCATATTCAAATATGTAAATTTGCTCTTTTCAATCAATGCAAAAGTATCAATGAATTGATAAAGATTAACCAATAATTGTATTGATGAGTTTGTCAATGTTAAAATTTTTACCTTTCAAAATTTTCAGATGCATTAAAATTGAAAATAAAACAAAAAACATTGAAAATAGTTTAATACAGGAAATCAAAACCAGCTGCAAAAAGTGCGGGTACAGACTATTTTAATATAGCGTTGCTTTTTTAATTTTAAATAATTTTTTTCGACGTTATAATTATTTGCATAACAAAAGGTGAACATGTACTGGGTTTTTTATACATTGAGAAAGAAACGTAACAAGTTTTAACAAATTGTAGCGTAAGTCCGTAAAATGCACTGCAGAGGGGAACTATTATAACTGACCGTTTATAATTCCTTTGTAACAACCACCCTTTTAAAAAACGTTATACACTAATCGAGGGTCAGTTAAAAAATAAAGCATTAGAATATATGGGTCAGTTGAATGTTGGCAAATAGAAAAGAAGCTGCTGTAAAAACATTGAAAACATTATGGACACGTGCCACTAAACAAATTTTAATTACATTCCTTTGGTTTGATGTTTAAGTGTTTGACTTCTTGCCAAATTTCATAGATGGGGGCATTGCAATAGATATTGATCGCAATCGCAATAGCATTCAAGCGCTTTGCTGTTTATTCTTATAATTGCTTATTCAAACTATGACCCAAATTATTATTGCAATCGCGACAAAAATATTTATTCGTATTTCTAGTTTGTGCTTAAACAATCTTTCTTTTTTCTTCATTGTTTTAACCGAGCCCATATCACCATATATGATTAAAAATTATGTCTTACAAACTGATCAGCTTATAAATATCTATTATGAATCTTAACAAAATTCTTATAAAATTTGAATATGTATTTACTTGCATGCAGTTATTTACATGTTTTACACATAATTTTACAAACAATATTTAATATTCATATTTTGTTTTGACTGACTGACAGTGCTTCGAGACTAATTGTATTTGCATATAGCAAATACAATCAGAGATTGCAAGTTTTCTAATTACAATTGCTCAATTATTGGAAACCTGAGTGCTGTTGAGGGTACACATGCATATTATATGTAATTGCTTTGATTTTGTCAACTTAGTAAATGGTGATTCGTTGGTTTTTTTTAGTAGATTTCTCTGTTTATTTATTTATTTGTTGAATATTTGGTTTTATTCGACCCCTTTTTATTTAATATTACACAGTACAACATTTTTCAGGTGATTGATTCGGGACTCAATTCTGATAATTGTTTATGAAAGTAGTCCTAAAAAGAAGAACTTCTGCATCATTCGTTTGGTCTTGGTACCTCAAATAATAATTTAAAAATTAATTTGAAGTTAGTAAGTATCGTGTAGGGGAGTTTGTCACGTTTTAGGCTCTTTTGTTTGTCATAACTCGAGAACCACTACTCCGAATAAGCTGAAATAAATTAAAAAAAATTAAGAACCACAGTTCCTTTAATCTGTTCATACAACGTTCCACTACATAAGCAAAAAAAGTTTCCAAAACTGAGTGAAGCTAAAATTAGAAAAGGTACGTATTGTTGTCAGGATTTTAATATAGTCATATCTAAATTTGTTCACTTCGATGTATTCGCATACCAATAATTTTATGGTAATGAGGTATTCTCAATGGACCGGATATACGAAAATTAATGAAAAGCGAATATTTCACAAATATGCTTTCGAACCATTATAACCACCTATGTGCATAAGGGCGGCGCATTGAAACAAGTCATCGAAGGCGTTTTAGGAAAGAACTGTGTACAACGAGATGACATACAGACACGAGTGGACAACTTGCTGTATTATTTTGAGAATATCAATGTATGCATGACATTAAAATTACATTTTCTGCATTTCCACCTTGATACCTTTTTGGCAATTACCTCAGGAACCGGACAAACAAGGAGAGAGATTTCACCAGGTGACCATGCCAATAGAAAAGCGATTCAAAGGCAAATAGTTGGACGCTTTGCTTGCGGAGGTTTGCTGGTGGAGTTCTAAAATTATTCAGTTTCAAGATGAAAGCTCCCAAGATGAAGATGACACTAAAATTTGTGGACACACTGAACAAAACATGCCGTTGAATATTATGTCTATCTCGGATGATGACGATGCAGACTCAGAACATGAATGTGAACAACCTACGAAGAAAATAAGGTCATCAGAACCACAAGCGTCAATTTCAACGAGGATGGATAGTGACAATAATTGAAAAAGTTCTAAGTTTTGTTTCCATGCATAACATATAACATATACAAATCTCATATTTTCTGTGTAAAAATAGCTTTAATATGAATCGGAATGTTTATTTTCATGCAAAATAAAGCATTAATAAAAAAGTCTTCAATATTTTTCCCAAATTCATACCTTTACTTAATTGTGAATAACAGCGAAACGCCTCCATCGATTTTTATGATTTATGTCTCATTTTGTTCATAGGTTATGCGACTTTACGCGAAAGTAATAAGACTTGACACTTTTTTTTTTACCGTTTTGGATTATTTATTAATTAAAAATTTAAAAAAAAATCCAATTTTTTAGGCAAAAAATATTTTTTTCCTTCATACATTTATTTATAACTGCGAAACTTTTGCTTACATTTGTAGCGAAACGTTGTATAAACAGATTAAAGAAATTGTAGTTCTTAATTTTTTAAAATTTATTTCAGCTTATTCGGACTATCTCTTTTTATTATAACTACATATTTTTTTATATTTCTTCTTTTATTTTTGCCGGCAGCTGTTTCAGGACAAACTTGTCCTACAGAAGCTATTCGAAGCAGAGCGAAATATCGACATAAATTACCGAAGCAATATAAACAATAGGTGTATTAAGAAGGCCTTTAACTCAGAAAAATATTAATATTTATAGTTTTAAGCACTAATTTAACTGATTTTTTACAATTATTTTTTATTTGATTCTTTTCAATTTAAAGGTAAAGTAATTGACTACAATATGATTACTTTCTAAAATAAGTAATTAACTACAATTACAAACAATTAAGAAATTATCGTTTTTTTAAGAAAATGTACATATACATACATATTTATATAGGTATGTCAAAGGATCAGACAGAGTTAAACATAATCCTTGAAAGTATTGGCACAGTTTTTTGATTACTTTTGATTATTTTTGGCTCATTTTCAATACTCAAAAGTAGTCTCGACTATTTTTAGATTCTCTGCATTAGTAATCAATTAAATAATCTGAAATTTTCAGAAACAGGATATGCAATCACTACGATTCTTTTTGAAAAGATATATAAATGATTAGCAATCGTAATCAAAATTTAACAGCTATGAGTCGAACTATATAATTTATAATTGTCATTTGAAATTCAATCTGATGTTGGTGAGAGAATATAAATAAATTCCAATCAACAGAAAAACACTGGGATAAAATGGAAAGTTTGTCGATAATGTTAAATATAGACAGTCAGTAATCAAGAGCTCAGGTCGTAGCATAACTCTGCGCTGCTGTTTAAGAACAGTATACAATTAGTCATAACCTGGGTTCGAAGCCATTTGCATGCTGAAGAAAGTTGTTGTGGAATTAAAGTATGTACTTTAATTCCAGTAAGCCAGTAAGTTTTCAATTTAATTTAACAATTTTTTTGTCTTCTTTGAAAGTGTTGATCACTGCAATTTTGTCATAAAAAAATCTTTCTCAATTCTCAAGCAGTAAAATCGAACTCAAGGCCGACAAAATAATCATCGCTTTACTTACATATTTATTTTTGTCGTTCAAAGGGCCACAAGCACTTTTCCTCCTCTCATAATTATTTTTCCTAGCCCAGGTCAAAGACTGGTATTTTAATATGTAACGCCAGAAGTCTTATTTCTATTTAGGCTGTTATCCCAGTACAAGGTACATAGAAGATGTCTGTAAGCCCACACCGATAGTCCGAATCCCAACACGCCTACACAAAGAGCAAGAGTGTTGACACCGCACTGCACCCTTCTTTGGGCTTTGTAGAGAAGAATCTAGAGCAAGAAGAGTACACTTTAGTTGCCTTTCTAGATATAGAAGATGCTTTTAATAACATGGAATCGGAAGTTGTAATTATGGTTCTGAATAGATTACACATTGATCAATATCAGATTGTAAGCTTCATACAGAATTTGCTGACTAATAGGTTCATAACTTTCAGTATTGCGCAAGCCACCATCTGCAGAGTGGCAAGCAGAGGGAGAGGCTCTCTCCCCACTGCTGTGAAACATTGCCTTGAGCTCGCTATTAATTGAGTTGGACTCAAAAATGTTTAAGACTGTGTCATATGCTGATGATATTGCTGTAGCGGTTTCAGGTAGATATTCCAAAATTCTGTCACAACAGATACAAATAGCACAGATACAAATAGCACACAGTGGTCTAAGTGGAAGTCCAGACAAAACAACGTTTGTTCTTTTTACTCAGAAATATAAGGCTCCGCCGTTCAAACCACCAACTATAAAGGAGATTGAGCATAAATACAGAATTCGAAATATTTTGGTACTTACCTCGATTACAAGCTTACATGGCAATGGAATGTTGAGGCCAGAGCTGGTAAGGCAGCTGTTACCTTGTAACTATCCATTTCATGGTTTCAGAAGTATAGGACTGGAATTCGACATCTGTTAAACTAAGTTGTTAAACCAATTTTTTTCTTCTCGTTTGAAAGTCTGACATTGACGAAAATGGATCGCTTCAACTATCACGCAACGCATAAAAATTATAAAAATATACTACAAAAATAGTGATTCTCCCACATCCACATATCCCACATATCGAAATTTGAAGAGACTGGAGCGGTTACAAATATTGTAAGGCCTGTGCATCATCGTTTCGCTCGTTCTGCTGAAAACATCGCTGCTGTAAGTGAAAGTGTTGCCGAAGACCCGGAGAGAGGCCATTACATCTAGAAAAAGTCACTGTTTAGTGCGCTCTTTGGTCCGAAGGTGTGATTGGACTTTACTACTTCGAAAACGACGATGGAATGACTGTCACCTTCAACTCGAAGCGTTATGGCCATATGATAACCGCCTGCTATGGAAGAATACGACTTGGAGAATATGTGGTTTCAACAAGACGGTGCCACATGCCGTCACACAACTCGAGCGAATATGGCTTTATTGCAAGAGCCATTTCCTGGCCGCGTAATTTTTCGTCGTAGCGATATCAACTGGCCACCAAGATCATCCGATTTGACACCATTATACTTTTCTTGTGGGGCAACGCGAAAGACCGTGTTTATGCAGATAAACCTTTAATTCTTGAGCACATTCGTCAAGTTATGGCTGAGATACCGTCCAATATGTGTGAAAAAGTGGTCGAAAATAACCCCAAAAGAATCAATGCTTGCAACACTTCGCATGATGGTGATTTATATGATGTAGTATTTCACACATAATGTCCACGTTCAAACTTTATAATAAACAAGTAAGAGTGCTATATTCGGCTGGGCCAAATCTTAAATACCCTTCACAATGGTATATGTACCATTCTGATTGATTTTTGGTGCCAAAAGTTGTTTTATTTGGCTTATAGAGCCACTTTCTTGCAAAATCGGGAAACGCTATACTATCTCGGGTATACATATATGGACCGATTTCAAAAATTTTCGAATTCTGCCTTTAAACATCCTATATGTACCATTCTGATCGATTTTTGGTACCAAAAGTTGTTTTATTTGGCTTTTAATGCCGACTTATTGAGAAATCGGGAGAAGCGTTATCTCGGGTGCATATGGGCCGATGTATAAAAATGTTCTAATTTTGCCTCTGATCAGCCTACATGTACCATTCTAACAAATTTTTAGTGCAAAAAATTGTTTCGTTTGGCTTCCAGTACCGACTTCTTGAGATATCGGGAGGCGCTATATCTCGAGTGTATATCGGCCGATGTCAACAAATTGTCCAGTTTTGTCTCTAAATAGCCTATATGTACCATTCTGAATCGGCTTATAAAGCCGATTTCCTGAAAAATCGAGAGACGCTATATCTCTGGTATATATGGGCCGATTTAAAAAATTCTTTGATTTTTGGGATCTAATGGGCATTAAAAATGATATGTCTAACTTTTTAGGAAAAAATTTTTTTCTCGAAATTCTAACCAAAAAATAAATGGCCTAAAATAAATACCCCTCAAAACCTGGTTTTTTGGATATATATCGGCTATCCGCTCACCGATCTTACTGAATTTCAATAGTAGACCCACAACCGGGATTTAACACATTCTTGCGAAAGAATGAGGTTTCTATCTCAAACCGTTTTCTCAGAAACGGTATTTCAACGACTACTGACGGACATCGCTTAATCGTAATCTCTATTGATTCTGATCCAGAATATATGTACATATATACTTTATGGGGTCTTAGATGGTTATTTCAATGCGTTACACACGGAATCACAAAGATATACATATATACCCTTACACATTTTTGTGAAGGGTATAAAAAGAAATATCATGAAAAATATATTTTATATGTATTTTATTTACGATTAAAAGTTTCATTAATAAATTATTATTTTAAAATGTTTCAAAGACAAACTTGAACCGTCATCTTAAAATGTATTGAGACATGAACAAAGAATTTTGCTGGGCTAAATGTCACAAAAATTTGTTAAAGAAAACTTTATAAAGGTGTAGCGTCCAACTAGTGAAAGCCTGGGTACAAATCATTGCGTTCGATATCGAATGACCTGTAGAGTAAAAATAATGTAAAACAGAAACAAAGTAAACAACAAACACACAGCATTACCGACGGAATACGCTCGATCACGAATGCGACGATTTGACCCCCCCTGTGTTATTAGGTCAGCATGTGGATTGTGTACACAAACTTACATACATACATATGTATGTGTGTAAATACAGCCTGGAAAATACACATGTATTAAGAAAATCCAAGTTAGATATGTATGTATGTATGTACATGCATACTTGTATGCGAACATATGTATGTACCTACATATGTACCTACTGTGCTTTAGTGCTCGGAACGAACCCCCTTTGCTATTATTTCCTTTTTTATGAAAACATAATTTAGATGACCCTAAATTATAAGAATCACCACAAAGAGAAAGAAGCACGAAAACTGTTCAACCCTTTTAACTACCCATGCACCAACACATGTAAACACGATTGCGAAATGTTACTTCTAAGCCAGGGATTCCCACAAGCTTTTTCTCCGCGGCCCCCTTTTGGAAAGGGGGCGACGGCCCCCGTCTCTCCCCAATTTCAAAATATATATCAAAATTTGCCACCCAAGCTTTCTAATTTTAAAAGCAGTTTCTGCAGAAAGAAGGCTTTGCCTCAATTTTCCAGCTTTTTTTACTGTTGTGAGAATGAATTTTTTTTAGACATTTTTTTTCCAAAATTATGAGCTTTGAAGTTAGCAAGGTATGAATTATTTTCACTTTTGAGTTAAATCTTATAATTTAAAATGATTGATTACATATTAAGTTCGGCTTTTAATTCTGCAAAATTAAGAACGATTTTTTGTGGTGAAAAATTATAGTGATCAACATTTTTAAGCAGGCAAGAAAAGTAAATTTGAAGGCTGTTTCATATTCGCAACAATGCTCATCAGCACTTAATTAGCTTCGAACTTAGGTCATAAGTTGCACATCGTATACGTGTAACTATCCCACTACCTGAGCGTTCGATTACTGACTGTCTGTAGTTGGCCTATTGATAAACCCAGTGGATAAACCTAGTTCAGGTGCGCTGAATTCAGCGGTGCTAACAGTTTTTTTTTAGGTTAGCTCTTGTTTTTGAGATATACCGTTATTTTAAAAATGGAGGAGGTAGTAGAAAATATTTTTTTTTAATGTTTGAGGTTCCGTCTGGTGACCGGTTGAAACTGCATGTTTTTGTTTTTTATGAATAAATTCCAAAGATGTGCACCGATTTTATTAGTCATTTAGGACTTTTTTGTTTGAAACTTTATTTGTTATGAATGTATGAAAATTCATCAGTATAACTTTATTTTTAGATTTTTTATGCTGTTTTAAAAAACAAAAAATTTCGAACTTTTGCAAAAAATTAAATTTTTTTTATAAAAAAAAATATATATATTTTCTAAACTACTAACCCCCTAATTCATAAAAATTTTTACAGGCTTATAAGACTGTTATTTGACATATTTGTATGGCAAATCTGTCAAATAAGAGCTTTATAAACCTGTTATAATTTTTATGAATTCGACGGTAAGCCTATTAAAAAGATTATTGAAAGGCAATTTTTTTTCCCCAAATTTGGTTTTTGTTTTTTTTTTTTCAATATTTAAACCGTTTTTTAGTTAAGGGAATATATGTTGTACTACCTCCTCCATTTTTAAAACAACGGTATATCTCAAAAACAAGAGCTAACCTAAAAAAACGGTTAGAACTGAGTTCTATTCCGTTTCCAAATGGAAGTCAATTCGTATTTTGGTTCTTCAAAGATAATCGAAAAAATGTATTCTACTGCAAAATAGTTATTTCATTTTGAAAGATCCGAGCTCCTATTTCGAATGGAACTGAGCTGTGTAACAACATACCTTAAAAAAGTGAGCAAAAATTTGACTTACTGTGATTTTGTTTTTGTATGCTTGAAAACATAAAATAAAACTTGAACTTAGCAGCACTAAGGATAAACAATTAATAATAACGATTTATTACATATGAAGTTCGAAATACAAAAATCAGCACATATGCTCATATGTATACAACAGTCAACGCATACGAAGTTATGCTTGAATCCTCTATTTTATGGTGGAAGCACAATAAAAAAAATATTTTTAAAGTATGTGTGTACGCAGTCTGTAATACATTTTTATCCAGTTCTTCGCGAAACACCTTAATAATTCATGCTCGCCCAGGGGTTCGCGTGGCTCACATTTGGGAACCCTTGCTCTAAACGGTCGCAGAAAGAAATAAGAGAAATCTATTACATGCATGAGTAAATTTATGCAGGAAGCAGTGTTGCCACTCATAAAAAATTTAAACTGAAGTTTTAAGTGCATAACAAATATTTGTAATTAAATTAAAAGGCATTTAAAGTTGATCGCGAACAGCCAATAGTGTGTAGCTGAGCTTTCACGAATTTCCAATAGTATAAAAGTTAAATTTTTTTAATTTGTTATTTTATAGTACCAATTGAAAATATTTTTTGATTATGGAATATTCGAAAATAATATCTTTTTAACCGACTTCAATGCAGAAGGGGGTTATCAATTCGTACTCTTCACAAGTGCTTCCGTTTGTAATTCCAACCATTTTTAATTCCAACCCGATAAAATGTATATATGCTGGTCTTCAATTTGTAGAAGAAAAGCTGTTTCTGTGAAAATCGCTTGCTTTGTGAGCTTTTTCTTTCTTCAGGATCTATTCCAATATTGTATCGTTCGTTTGCTATTAAAATTCAGCAAAATCGGTTCATGAATAACTGGGATATATACTAGAAATTTTGTTTTTCTTAGTCGTCAAAATGTGACGTCAGATCGCATACCGGAGACCAGACTAGAAGCCAATTGCGAAACATTGATTCCTGACTTCCATTCCTGGTTGACCAACCTTTTGAACCATATCCACATGGGGCTTCATTGTTACACGGTTGGATCAAGGGCGAGGGGAAAAACAGGAATTGTTTTATATAGAAAATATAATGGAACTATTATTACGTCTGTCGGACTTTTTCACAGTTTTTCAGGCGGAAATTCGAAAGCCAGGACCTGTGAATGTATTCACCGGTAGTCAAATGGCTATTAGAGTGCTATCAACTGAGCGAATCAAATCACGAACAGTTTGAGATTCCAAAAACGCTATTTATAGCTATAACACAACGGGACCTTTTCTAGGACCCAAGTGAGTCGGTCTCAGGACCGGTGGCCCTCGTAACATAACATAACATATTTATAGCTACTCGACTCATAGTGAACTGCGCATCGTATGGGTGCCAATGCATGCGGGAATAACTGGAAATGAAAAAGCAAACATTAGAGCAAGAGTGTTAAGTAACATAAGCTTAGTATGCGCGAAACCTTTCGAGACTGCTAAGACTTAGCATGGCCGAATTCAGTAGATTAATGGGAGTTATGACAGGTCACTCTTAGCTACTGGCACATTTAACAGCATAGGAATAGCGGGAGAAGATGAATGTAGAGCATGTGGGGAGGAAAGCTAGACACTAGAGCACTATTTACGCCAGTGCAACGCCTGCTCACAAATACGATCCCGACATCTTGGGAGAGACATCTTACCAGACTTAATCCAATTACGGGGCATATGCTGGAGGAAATTAAGGAACTTTGTGAGTGAGACGGAGTTTCTATAGCCCTATGGATCAAATTGCTCATGGTTAAATACACAAAGCGCTTAGGTGCGTGTCGCCAGACATGGGAAAACAAACCCTTTCGATCAACCTAAGCTATAACCCTGGTCAACAATATTATTTGCCCTGATCTTTAAAAGGATATAAATAAAATTTTTCAACATGGGTCCGCGTATAGCTGATATATTGCTCGAGCCTTTTTTTTAGGAAAGTGTCGTATAAGCAAACTAATAATAGTTTCAAGAATCAGAATGTAGTTCCAGCAGCTATTTAAAGACAAAAAATCAAATCACGGATAAATGAGATATAGGGCAAAAACTGGATTTTTTGATCAGCTTCGAGAAAAGTTGTTTTACTCCAAAGTTGTTAGCATTGTTTTCCACGATCATTAAAAACTAAAAAACTTGTTAACCATTTTATCAGTCTTGAGTTCGATTTTACTTCCCCAAAATTGTAAAGCATATACATATGTAGTTCGACAATACAGATAAGTTTTGAAACCGTACTTATCAATAGCAACAAACTCAAAGACCAATTGGAAATCAATTGCATGTTAGTGATAGAGAAAAACACAATGATAAAATTGAATGCTGGTCTATAGGATTAAATATTAACAGCCAGTAACGAAGAGCTCAGGTGGCAGGATGGCTAAGCGCTGCTGCTTAAAATCAGCATACAATTAGCCATGATCTAAGTTTGAAGCAAATTTAGGTGCTGAAGAGCGTCGTGGTGAACATGAAACAGCCATGGTATGTACCCCAGCCAGTAAATCTTCAACTTTACTTTTCTTGTCTTCTTTAAAAATGTTGATCACTACAATTTTATCAGAAAACAAATCAAGCCTGACAAAATTATTAGCAACTGTATGTAAATCATAAAATTCGACTGTAAAGTTAAAATTAATGCTTAAAAATAATAACACCGGTAATCATAAAAAATAAAACATTGTTGGAACACATTTTACAACAAATTTTTCATATAAAATTTTTTCTAAAATGTATTTGAGCAACGTTTTATTTTTTATGAATACCAGAGTAAGTGTTTAAATTAGTTTAAAGATTTTTAAAATTAATAAAACTATTTTTTAAAGCTTTAGGTCTTTTATTTTTCTTTATTAATTTTTCGATATTTCGCTAACAATTTGTTAGCATCGTCAGGAATCTTTAATTGTTTTTATTTTCTTAACGAAATATCGAAAAATTAATAAAAAATAATAAGAGACCTAAAGCTTTAAAAAATAGTTTTATTAATTTTAACAATAAAGGTCAAAAATTATAGATAAAATAATATTTAAAGAATTTTATTATTTTTTTTTTCTCAAAAAGATGGTGTTTAAAAAAATATCCCAAATTTCAAATGATTCTGGCAACACTTCTACAGGGCACCACATGAATATTAAACAATCAAATGCAAGTGAATTAGAGTGCGTGTGTATGAAAGGATGTGTTTGCTTATGTGTTTTCAATCGCAGCTATAAAAGTGAATATTATCAGATACTTTGACCAAACAGTACCTTGAATCAGTATTAAATCTGGACCAATCTAAATAAAAATATGTATGTAGTTTATTTTGCATACAAATCAGTTTAGAAGAAATGTTTTTCATATAAATAAAAAAAAAATTACGGACTACAAACTGGTTTTGAATTTCCACCTTTTTCTTTCAGCAATAAATTCGTGTGTGCAGTTTGTTTAAGGACTTTAATAAAATACATACTGTGTCAGTCATATAACATGTTTAGATGGATGGACGAAAGGAGGCAAAGAAAGACCGATGGATAGACTGACGGAAGCAAATTCCTGCTTGTCGCAGCTTCCAATTATTAATTTACGTGTCAAAACGGGTTTTTATTTGTTGTTGTTGTTGTTGTTGTTAAATACTTAATTCCCTTAAAAATCTAGCCTTGGTCCATCGTTGCTCCTTTGTATGATGTTCTATTCTACCCCTTTTTTTTTTGCTTTAAACTTTTCAGTCGTTTTTTTTCACAAAATAATGCGAGTTTTTTTGAGTTTGCATAATTTTATCTTATTATTTTTCAGAAGGATGTGCGCTTCTCTTGTATTTAAAAGACATTTTCATTTGAAGTCCTAAAGAAAAATGGATATCATTTTTGGGACATTGTCTTGTTTTAAGTGTTCTTTTCTTTGAAACAAAAAATAAACAAGTTTTCTTGGGAAACTCAACACGGTTTTTTATATCAACAATACGTACAGTACAATTTTCTTCATAAAATCTTCCTCAAATAGATTATACATACATAATTTAGTTTTCGACTGTGACTGCAAATCCATATCTTGTATTAATACATTATAAAACCCAAAATATATAATTTTCGGGAATAGTTGAGAGCTACATATGTATATGTATCAGGAAACATTTTCGAATAATAAATTCCAATATAAAAAAGAAAAATTAAAACATTAAACTTTATTCAAGTTATTCATATGTTTAGGAAAGTTTAGATTAGATTTTTTGCTTATGCCGTTTTTGTTTCTACAGCAACTACAAGGGTTAACATTTGTAATTTTGTATGGGAACTAAAATTCGGAGGGGCTTTGTTTTATTGAATGATTTTTAATTATTTATAGTTATGGTGACATTCTCTTTTGATCTTAGTTTCACTAAAATCCCAAAAGCGGCATTTTAGGAAAAATGTGCAAAATAAAATTATCCAACGAATTCAGTCGAAAATATTGCGAATTATTGTCAACGCGGAAGGGAATATTAGAGATGAGGACATACAACGAGATCTAAATGTGAAAACAGAGAAAAAAGTCATCCGTAGCAACAGCCTTAAGCATACAACTCGTTTAACACAACTTTCCAACACGGAACTCAGACAGTTGCCTGCGAACGAAACTCTGGCACCCACAAGACTTAAGCGATATGCGCCATCAGAACTAGTTAACCGTTACTACAAGGCTCAAGCTGCTGTTTAAAAAGAAATAAATGATTTTTATCCCTGCAAGAAATACTTGATGGAAACACATTAACAACTTAATTACTAACACATGCAAAGCAATTTTATAACTTTCAGCGTTGCCATTACAATGATTTTTTTTAACATTTAGATTTTCCCGTATTAATTTGGTAATTTCATTTGGAACTACGTTTATGCGTTAATGTTTATATAGGTTCATTTGTCCTTTTTGCTTTGAAACAAATGGTGCTGCGAAAGTTTTATACCATATGATTCAGTTTTCTATTGTTAAAACTGCTACTGACTACTGTTTTTCATTTAATTTTATCTCAATGTATCTCTAAAACACTTTATTCTATTCTCTTTGAATTGTTTTTTGAATTTTTTTCGAAAAATTTCAAAAATTATAGTCACACGATTGTTATATTATACGGAGAAACAGCTGATGACAAACTTTGTTTTGCAAAAATAAATAAATTCAGTCAAGTATGAGGCTGGCTCGCACACTTAGGGTTCCGTACGTGTATGTACGTATGGAATGGCATATGTGAACACATAAATTGTTAAAATTTCATCTCTTTGTTTTTACAGCTTCAGAGTTACATTTAATTGCTACTTTATGTTGTATGGGGACACCTAGTAATTTTCGACTTGTAGTTGTTATTGTAATTTTCTGTTTTGAGCCATCTGGGAATACATACACTGTGCGATTTTCGGCTCTCTATCTCTTACGGTTCGAGAGTTATAGCTGGTACTTTACATTGTATAGGGAGACCTGGTAGTTTTACAGTTGTTGTTGTTTTTAGCAAGTGTTGTTGTGGAGCATATGTGAATACACATATTGTGAAAATTTCATCCCTCTGTCTCTCACGGTTCGAGAGTAACGGCTGGTTGTTACTTTTGTACGTTGTATAGGGACACCTGGTAGTTTTCGTCATGTTGTTGTCTTAAGAATTTGTTGTTGTAGCGCATATGTAAATACATATGTTGTGCGAATTTCAGCTCTCTGTATTTTACAGTTTAGCAGCTACGGCTAATTGTTACTTTAGGTTGTATAGGGACACCTGGTAGTTTTCAACTTGTTGTTGTCTTTATCAATTGCTGTTGTAGAGCATCTATAAATTCATACACTGTGCAAATTTCAGCTTTCTATCTTTTACGGATCGAGAGTTATAGTTAATTGTAATTTTTCGTTGTGTGGGGACACCTGGTAGTTTTCGACTTGTTGTTGGTTTTAGTATTTGTTGTTGTAGCTCTCTAGCTCTTACCGTTTCGGTGAATGGACGCTGTGACGGACGGACGTAGTTGTCTCGGTATTAGGGTTCCGTTTCACTCTGATGAGTACGGAACCCTAAAAAGGAGTTAAAAGTTAAAACTTTGTTTTTTCCTTAAAAAGAAAGTTTGTTTGTTCCTTAAAAAGAAAGAAAATTGCTTCGCCTATTATTATAATGTTGTGCTGCCTGGCCGTTTTCTGCCCCCTGACCAGACTTTATTTTTATTTTCTTTTTTAACCCCGACAAATATTTTTGATTGCTCGCTCAAATATTTTTGATTGTCCGGAGAAGAGTATTCCCAAACACATGGGTGCATCTCTACCGCTTTTTTTGTTTGTTATAAAGTGTCTGCTGTGGCTGAGCCAGGAGGCAGTATTCAATTTCACTACAAATGAAATCGTCCATAACAATGCACTTTTCGAAATCCATGTTGAAACTGCAAGAATTTCACAATTATTATTATAGTAACAAAAATTGAATTTTACTTACTTAAAAACAAAAATTATGTTTGGAAGAACATTTTTGAAACTAAATAAATGTATACATATGTATATTATTGGCGCGTATTGTCTTCTGCGGTTGCCTCACGAGAATACAATAAATATTGGTGCATTTTTCGAATTTTTATTGGTGAATAGTTGCATATAAAATGCTCACACGGCTGTCGCGTCAGGGTTGTATTTGATTGGGACAAATAGGAACAACATTCGCTTTAGTTGCCGCATAACACAATAAATTTGAAATATTATTTTAAATTGGCCATGGGGCCAAATGTATTACAATCAAACAAAATAAATAAATAAATTGTGCTATCACACGATTGGTATACAAAATATAGCAAAAATTGGTGCATTGCGACAATCGTGTGATCCCACCTTTAGTTTAATGCAAAAATTCATTATTTTCAACCAATGTTGAAGTTCATTGAATCAATGAATTCTGATTCAACAAATTTATATTAATGATCGTTGAATCTAATAAAGTATTTCATTGGTTTAATGACAAAAATCATTACCTAAATGAAAGAATTCATTAAATACAGGAATTTGTTCATTGATCCAATGAAAATAGAACATAGTTTTTATGACGTATATTATTAAGGTTACGGATAATTTTATTATTAACAGATATTCCAAAAACAAAACTGCCATTTTATGTGTGATGCCACTTTTTAGGTGTTACTTGCAGTAGACTTCAAAACCTCTGCGAAATATTACAATATGTTACCATATCTACAAATTTCTTTACGAATCAAATGAGAATTGAAACCTCAATGAGCGAACGTATACATTGATTTAATGAAATTGTTCATTGATTTGATGACATAAATCTTCAATGATATAACGAAATTATGAAAACTAATGAACAGTTTTTAATGAAATTTATTCGTTACATCTATGAAAATGCATTGCCGTAATGAACGCTTTCATTGGATTAGGTTAGGTTAGGTTGAATGGAGGGGTTCATTTGCCCATGTCTTACGACATACACCTAAGCCAATATAGGCTTGTTGTGCGCTCCGTGATTAGATTAATGAAATAAATTCATTAGAACTATGAACGAAAATTCTTTCAGTGTAGATGCATACATAATTTATGGGGTCGGAATCATGAATGCAGTGCTGGTGGTCAAACAGAAGTATCATTTGTGCATGAAATCGTATTTCTTCTCTCAAAAATAAAGACAATTTTTATTAGCGCAATCGAAATTTAAAAGATTTAAAGTGTTAACATGTATGTAAATTTATTTTTTTTAAAAAATGTTGAAAGTATTTACAAATACCACCCTTAAATGGTCCAAGCCAACATGCATTTAGAATGACCATTCCAAAACCGGACGTACACTAAACAGCAAACAAACAAACAAACAAACAAACAAGCACTTTGCGCACCATTGTTTGACAATAATTGTTTTAAGCAAAAACTCTGCTCATTCAAGCTGGTGGTCATCTTCCACTGCACACAATCAAAACAGGATTTTGGACGGAGATTTTTATTAATGATTTTTTCCGCTGGTCAGCCAGCCAACCAGTCGGTTTGAGCACTTACAAAGCGTGCCAGCCAGTTTTCATTGTCAGAAGAAAATCGCCGCCGATCATCAAGTAGACTTGTTTGTGTTTGTTGTTCATGCGTGGCACGTGGTACACTTTTAAAAAGGATAAAAATGGGTACTTTTTAACAACATTATTAACACCTCAAATATGTTGTGAAAAATGTATGTTTTATATTGTTTTTCGCTTTGTTTCTGCCGCGTAATTATTTATGTAAATTATTTGTTTTGGTCAATTTTGCCTGCGGAAAAAGGAAATTCTGAAAAAAGGGTTAAATCTAGATAAAGTCAAATCAAAAGCATGTACACATGTGTGTTTTGACTAGAGGTGGTCAGTTAAATGGGTGTTAAATATTTTTACAACGAAAAACATTTTCTTTTTTTTTTTTAAATTAGTTTTTCATTAGAGGGGAGAGAAGCAACAAGTTGTTTTTAGAGTTGCACTTCATTTACAAAGGAAAGAAGTTTCATGAAATTGTTGCAAAGGTATTATAAATAAAAATGTCAATACAATCTACGGCTTTCATAAAATTGCTTGGTCTCTTTCACAGAAAACTTAAAGTTAATTAAAAAAAAATTGCCCAAACTATGACGAACAGAGGCTTAAATGAAGAGATTTTAATTTCCCGGGAAAGCGGTAATTGTTCTATAATTTCCCGGGATCCCGCTCCATAGAAATAATATGAATTTAGTTCGTTAGACAATTACAAAAATTCTATTAGAAAGCTTAAAGCACTTACTAAAACAAACCTTTTGTTTTATTAATACAAAAATAAATTATTTAAATTGGGTATCGACACAAGGACTGTATTTTTTCAACTTTCAATTTTTAAATTCCTTAAAGGTATGAGATCAAAAAAATAAACTTACAAATAACATAAAGAACATGACAATTCAGTCTATAAAAACAAGCATAAAAAATAATACAAAGTTACTCGGGTTTCAAGCTCCAAAAGAAAAACAAAAATAATTTTATAAATCAATTCATATGTTTTGTTTAAGGGAATAATTCTTTAAAACGCTCAAAGCGTTTATAACGGGGCCGCCATCTAGCGTTTTTTTTTCAACTAGTGCTTATTTCGTGAATGGTAACACTTAGCTCATGTCTGATTTGAACGAATATGGTTGTGTATACGCTTCGCTAAGTGGGCCTGCGATCGACTTACAGAAGATGCCGATTTTGCCAAAAGAAAAATCATCTTTTCAGATGAAGCTCATGTTGATCTTGGCGGGTATGTAAACAAGCAAAATTGTCGCATTTGAGGCACAGAAAATCCGCACGCATACATTGAAAAGCCGACGAACGAAAAGTTGCAATTAGCTATAACTCTCGAACCGTAAAAGATAGAAAGCTGAAATTCGCACAGAGTATGTATTTATAGATGCTTTACAACAACAAAGTTTACAAACAACAAGTTGAAAACTACCAGGTGTCCCAGTACAACCTAAAGTAACAATTAGCCGTAGCTGCTAAACTATAAATTACAGAGAGCTGAAATTCGCAGAATATATGTGTTTACATATGCCCTACAATAACAAATGCTAAAAACAACAACAAGTCGAAAATTACCAGGTGTACCTATACAACGTAAAGTAACAACTAGCCGTTACTCTCGACCCGTGAGGGACAGAGGGATGAAATTTGCACAATATGTGTATTCACATATGCTCCACAACAACACTTGCTAAAAACAACAACAACTGTAAAACTACCAGGTGTCCCTTTACAACGTAGAGTAATAGCTGTAACTCTCGAACCGTAAGAGATAGAGAGCCGAAATTCGCACAGTGTATGTATTCCCAGATGCCTTACAACAGCAATTTACAACAACAACAACAACAACAAGTGGAAAATTACTAGGTGTCCACATACAACATAAAGTAGCTGTAAAAACAGAGAGATGAAATTTATAAAATATACATATGTATTCACATACGCCATTCCATACATACATTACACATACATACGTACGGAACCCTAAGAGTGCGAGCCAGACTCGTACTTGACTTAATTTTTTCTAATTTGATTAGCAAATTGTAGTACTTTCTACCGAACTATGAATGATGAATGGTTAGAGTGCATTAAACAAAAATTCAACATTTCAGGACTTTTAACCACTTTATGCCAAAAATTACAATTCGTTCTTTAGTGAAGATTTCAAAATGCTTTTGGAGTAAAATGGACTAAGAACATTAGTGTTATTAATAGCTTTATTTAAAATCTCTTCAAATGTTTTCTCTTTTTGGCGGCACCAACTGCCGCAACATTATCATTACTATCTTCAATATTATTGGGTGTGGTAAAAAGACGATGTAAAAGATTTTCAGTGTATTCCGTTACTGAGTATTTAGAAGCGTAGGGACACAAACAATTTTCGTGTTTATGGTTAAAGAAATTAGGCTCGCTTAAATATTTTATTAAAGTGTACAACCTTTTTGACCTCCTTTCATCAATACGTAGATGAAGAACATGAAATATTTTTTCCCAGAATATAAGGAGTCGATTGGGTTTCTTGGCACAAAGTGTTTACTGCTCAACCTTTCAGCAACTGTCTCTACTGGTCGTGGATTTCCCGATACGGGAATCGAGACTTTTCTTTGTTTTAATGTAAGACAAATTCAACCAAGTAGAGGTACACAATTGAGCAGCGCATTAAGCTTGTTGAAGAAGCCTGTTACGAAAATCGACGTTCAAATTAAAAATGAGTTTCATGAAAGTATTCTTCGACAACGAGGCACATTTTCACCTCAGTGGAAACTAGTGATTGTTGAAAAGCTGATGCATCCACAAATACTGACTATTTGGAGGAGCTTATGGATTGGCGGCGTCTTCGGGCAGAACTTTGCCGAAAATGAGGTCGGCCAAGCAGTTACCGTGAATGGCGCTTCCCTGCAAGAAATAGCTGATGGAAACTAACACATTAACAATTTAATTACTAACACATGCAAAGCAATTTTATAGGTTTCAGCGTTGCCATTACATGGATTGTTTTAGTATTTTGATTTTCCCTTATTAATTTGGTAATTTCATTTGGAACTACGTTTATGCATTAATGTTTTTATAGGTTCATTTGTCCATTTTTTTTTTAAATATAGTTTATTATATTCTCTTTAAATTGTTTTTTGAAAATTTTCGAAAAATTCTTTTTTTTATTTATCAACAAAGAAATTAATAGCATTGCATGTAAATTTGTTGGCATTTTGAAAAAAAGATTTCGAATGATCGCTTTGCTCAGGTGGTAACGCTGGTTAAAAAAATAGCTCATACGTACACGAATGTTTACATCAGTTTTTTCATTTTGCCCTTAAGAAAATGATAGAAACCCTGATGTATGAATCCATCAGCAGTGTCGGTCATATGATGGATCATATGACCGACACTGTTCTTGCAGGGTTGGTAGCGAGAAGTGATAACTGACTTCTTGTGGCCAGAAATTGGCAACCAAGGTGAGGAATCCAATATCCATGCTATCTCACGTCGTGGCAATATTAATTGCCCTCCCCGATCATGTGGTTTGACACCGTTGCACTTCTTTTTTTGGGGATATTTGAAATAAAAACCCTGCAAGAAATGGCTGATGGAAACTAACACAGTAACAGCTTATTTACTAACACATGCAAAGCAATTTTATAGCTTTCAGCGTTGCCATTGAAATTATTTTTTTAATATTTTAATTTTCCCGTATTAGTTTGGTAATTTCATTCATTCATTACGTTTATGCATTAATGTTTTTATAGGATCAGTTGGTTTGTTTTCTTTGAAAAAACATAGTGCTGTGGATGTTTTTTCCATATGATTAAGTTTTCTATTGTAAAAACTGCTACTGACTACTGTATTTTTCTTAATTTTATCTAAATATGTCTAAAATAATTTATTCTGCTCTCCTTGTACAGTTTCTTTTTAATTTTTCGAAAAAACTGTTTTTTAATTAGTAATAAAGAAACAAATAGCATTGCCTGTAATTTTGTGGGCATTATAAAAAAAAAGATTTCGAATGATCGCTTTGCTGAGGTGGTAACGCTGGTTAAAAAAAAATAACTCACACGTACACGAATGCTTACATCAGTTTTTTCATTTTGCCCTTAAGAAAATGATAGAAACCCTGATGTATGAATCCATCAGCAGTGTCGGTCATATGATGGATCATATGACCGTCACTGTTCTTGCAGGGAAGTTTATGTCAATAAGTCAATAGCTTTAGGATGATATAATTTGCACATTACATGCTGGCTACACGGGACAGAAATTTGATAATGTTCCCTGCAAGAAATAGCTGATGGAAACTAACACATTAACAAGTTAATTACTAACACATGTAAAGCAATTTTATAGGTTTCAGCGTTGCCATTACAATGATTGTTTTAGTATTTTGATTTTCCCTTATTAATTTGGTAATTTCATTTGGAACTACGTTTATGCATTAATGTTTTTATAGGTTCATTTGTCCATTTTTTTTTTAATAAAGTTTATTATATTCTCTTTGAATTGTTATTTTGAAAATTTTCGAAAAATTCTTTTTTTATTTATCAATACAGAAATTAATAGCATTACATGTAATTTTGTGGGCATTTTGCAAAAAAGATTTTGAATGATCACTTTGCTGAGGTGGTAACGCTGGTTCAAAAAAGAAATCACAGGTACACGAATGTTTACATCAGTTTTTTCATTTTGCCCTTAAGAAAATGATAGAAACGCTGATGTATGAACCCATCAGCAGTGTCGGTCATATGATGGATCATATGACCGACACTGTTCTTGCAGGGGTTTGTGTTTGCAATTGACAAATTCGTTCTCTAACATAAAAAATGACTGTGTAGCCGGCATGTGTCTGTGTTGCAACACATGTTTGAAAAAAATTGCCCGAACATAATACAAAGCTACTACGTCTGAACACAAACTGTCAACTTTTTCGATGTCTCTTCTCTCTGCCGACGTTATATCTCAGGCTCAGAAATATAAACTGCTGCTGAAGGCTGAATGGCTCAGAGTCATTGAAGACATGGACCACTGGACCACATGGCGAATATTTAGCCAATATTTTATTTTACTTCTATCACAACAAAAAATATTAAGATGATTCTCCAAAAAAAAAAAATTTCGTTTCGCTATAGATGTGTGTGAGTGCGTGTGATTATCTCCTTAAAAGGAAACTTAACTAAAACACAGTTTATTGACATCAAAAACTTATCAGCTGTCATATTAGCAAAATCAATACACAGCTGCAATAAATTTTCTTCAGAGCAAAAACATCAAAGAAAAAAAGAAAAAACTATTTTTGCTTTTTAATGGTTAATAACTTTTAAACTATTTTTACCCTTTTTTTGCACAGCTTCAAAACAAGAAAATAAAAATTTTATATTAAAATATCAAAAAAGAATACATATCAAGTTACTCTCCCTTTAAGGCAAAAGCATACGAATTTACAATTGGAAAAAAGGATTTATATAAATACATACATACATACATACACACATACCTACATAGTTATGTACTTAAAAACTCAAGAAAATAGACAAAAAGAAAAGAAATCATACAAAAAAGCGATTGATCATCAATATTATAGAAATTATTATTGTTGTTGGCAAGCAATTTCAGTTCAGTTCAGTTCCACTGACAAGGCGGAACCCTTTCGCACTGCGGCAGAAGAAACTTTAGCCTTCCATCGATCATACAACGTACAACAAACAACAATACTTCCGCAAACATTGAGCAAATGTAACAAAAGCATTCAAACTAAGCAGCACATTAGGTTTTTTCGTTCTTTTGAGAAAAGTTCCCACAGCCTAGTGAAAAGAAATAATTTCTAATAAAACGATATTGATCTTTGAAATATAGTAATAAAGGATAAATGTTGCTTTTGTATCGCCAAAACACTCGCACACACACACACACACACACACCAGAATGTCGAACAAAAAAATTTACGAGCGATCAAATATCTGTTTTTTTGCAAACACACACACACACACACATCTTCCTTTCGCTCATCAAAGGGTGCAAAAACACACAAAGTGAAACTTTAAAACACATTCCGCAACATCTTACAAAATACATAAATCGCAATGCATTTGATCCTCTCGCAAATGCAAAAATAATCTGAAATAAAAAGGATCACACAGTTCAATGTGTCACGTCTTATAATGTCATTTCTCTTACTTAAGGATACATTTTTCATCCCCATTTCGGGCTCCTCTTTCCCGAAAAGGGAAAGAAAGACACAAGATAAATGAACGATCGTCATCACGTTCACAGTAAATTACATTTAAAGGTGAAATGCAAACAATGTGTGCGTTGAAGAAAGGACAGAGAATTATTTTGTAGTTTTGCCGTAAAAAAAGGATTTTATTTCTTCTTAAAAAAAGAAAAACCAAATCTCATAACCCTTGCAGTCTGTTGTTTTTACAATGAACGAAAAAAAAAAACGAAAATCATAAAGTTTTGCTGTAAAATTATAAAATTTTTACCTCAAAAAGGCATGTGTGTTCTTCGCTATAATGACCCATTACTTAATGTTGTTGCTTGTTTGAAATCTAGGTATTTTGTTTTTGTGGAGATTTGTTTAAAATTAAATTATTCACCCGTAAAGACTTTTTGCCACAGAGTTTCTGGGGGAAAAAATAACATATTTTTTTAATAAAAAAAACCATAACGACCTTTTGCTGCTTTCGGTTTCATTTGGTAGATGCTGATTAATGCCATAAACTGCCGTGATGTTCGTTGGCCTTTCTTTGTTTTGCTTTCTTTCTAGCAATCGGCTGAGGTTAAACGGTCAACTGCAGTTTAGAGTTTAATCACCATATTAAAAAAGACGGACAAAAACAACTCAAATATTAAAAAAAAAACTTGGCACTACTGTTTTAAAAATAAATTCATACACATTTTTACCGCAAGCACATCGTGTGGGCGATCTATTTCCATCGAATGATTTAGATAAATAAATTTAGGTTACTTTCATCTCTCTCTCTAAAATCTGGGTAAAAATCTGAAACAGGTTGTGTTTTAGCCTTTTTACACTGACTAAAATCCACGTGAAACGCATGGCAGATGTTGAAAATGTGAAACAGTCGTTTACATTGATCACATCTTTCATCTGTCATTTATTTAGCTGTCAAATAAGAAGACGCAAAAGTTTTGTGAAAAATAAAAAAAATTTTCAAATGGACTTGGAGGAGGTATTAATCATTAGATTAGCTCTTAATTTACAAGAACAAACCCAAACTTATTTATATGAATATAAATTTGAAAATTTTATTGAAGGTGGATTTGATAGTAAAATTGAAAATTTGAAATATTGCAGGCCATCAATGAAGATGATGATGAAGAAGAATTTTTGGCAGACATAAGAATGACCCTTCCTCGCAAGGCTTGGATGTTTGTAAGTAAAAATATTATAAATTATGTTTATTTTCTTATATGTATAAGAAATAGTTAATTAATTTCTATTATTTGAACTTTTTCTTATAAAATTATTTCTGTATTAAGCTTGTCAGGCTCAAGTTCTTTCTATATTATCTTTGTGATTGATATTAATTAAATTAGACAGAGAAAACATCAAAGACATTTAGGTGGCTGAGTGGCATGGTTGTCGCTTTAGAAACATGAGCCCCTGAGTTCAAAGACGGGTGCTGACGAGAAAGTGTGGCGGCTTCGAAACAACTAGTTGTCCACCCTGCTAAAATATCTTTGATGTTTTCTTTGTCTAATTTAATTAATATCAATCACAAAGATAAAGGGTGTTTTTTTTAAGCCCGATAGAACTTGAAATTGTAAAAAATAACACAAAAAATTAAATTGTAATCAAAATTTTTTTTTTATTCGAAAGATCAATACGTGACATTAACATTTGAAAATGATTTCGGGCATATGGGCACCGCGGCTGTTCTTGACGAAGTGCATTCTGGACGTCCAATTTTGGGCCACTTTTTCAAGCACTGCTGGCCGTATGTCACGAATAACACGAACAATGCTGGCCTCCAAGGCGTCAATTGTTGCTGGTTTATCAGCATAAACCAGTGACTTCACGTAGCCCCACAGGAAATAATCGAGAGGTGTCAAATCGCACGACCTTGGAGGCCAATTGACAGGTCCATTTCTCGAAATCAACTTATCGCCAAATTTTGATTTCAATAAGTCGATGGTTGCGTTCGCCGTATGGCACGTAGCCCCATCCTGTTGAAACCACATCTCCTCCGGATCAATGTCATCCATATTTTCAAACAAAAAATCATTGATCATGGTGCGGTAACGATCTCCATTGACCGTAACGCGAGCTCTGGCCTCTTTTTTGAAGAAATAAGGTCCGATGATGCCACCAGCGTGAAAACCGCACCATACGGTGCATTTTTCTGGATGTAATGGAGTCTGTAGGGTCTGTTGTGGATTGGTCTCACTCCATATGCGGCAATTTTGCTTATTAACAAACCCGTTAAGCCAAAAATGCGCCTCATCGCTGAACACAATTTTGCGATAATAAGTTGTGCGAATCGACGACTGATTTTCAAAGTAAATTTGGATAATTTCGTAGCGTTGTTCAAGCGTGAGTCTATTCATGATGATTTGTCAGAGTATACTGAAACAAATAAAAAAAAAGTTTCATCAAATTTTAATTTTTTGTGTTACTTTTTACAATTTAAAGTTCTATCTAGCTTAAAAAAACACCCGATAGTATAGAAAGAACTTGAGCCTGATAAACTTAATACAGAAATAATTATATAAGAAATATAAAATATATTTTTAAAATCTATATTAAATTACTTTTTCAGGCTTAAGTTCACAAACCCTCGGTTTGTCACTATTTTAATTAATATCAATTAAGTAAAGATAAGTGAAATTTAATAGCTAAGTAGGTGGACAACCGGCTGTTTCTGTCCATGACTGCAAAAATATGATTGCTTTGGTTAATGTTAGTTAAGTATATAAACAGAAAGTAAAATTGCGTGAGCTTTGGTTGCCGAGTGGTTAAAGCGGCTGTGCCAAAATTGTGAAATCTGACACATCCAAAGTTCATAGGGTGCTGATGAAGGGTGTTTGCTACCCAGAAACAGCCGGTTGTCCACCTAGCTATTAAATTTTACTTTTCTTTACCTAATTGATATTATGTTCTTCATATCGATTGACCATACGATGCGAACACCAGATTTCTTTTGCACTGCAATTAAAATTGATTTATTTATAATTAATTAAAAATTATAACAAAATATATGTTCCGCTCAGTTTTTTGTGTTAAATTTGTTTTGTTTATTTTCTGAAATGTTATTTTGCTGGTGATGGTACAAAAGCAATCGATTTTCTGCAATTTTTTTTTAGTGATGGCACAAAAAAAATCGGAAGATGTAAGATGGAACAAAATGATGGAACAAAATGTAGAAAGATGTAGAATTTTCGCCATGAATAATTCTTATGGGAAGATGTAAACATCTTTGCAAATTGATGAAAGATGTACGTCAGTGTAAAAAGGCTATTAGGTTGATGGGAAGGGTTTGTTTGCCCATGTCTTGCGACATACACCTAGGCTTGTTGTGCGCTCCCTGGATTTAACCGTAAATAGCTATGTAGGTGTATAGGAACTCCGTATCAAACACAAAGTTCCTTGATTTGATAATTGGATTATGTCTGGTAAGGTGTCTCTCCCCAGATATTGCGACCTGGCATACATAGTGCTCTAGTGTCTTGTTTTCCTACCCATATGCCCTACATTCATCTCCTCTCGCTGTTCCTATGCGGCTAATATGTGCCAGTAGTTGAGAGTGACCTGTCTTAACTCCCATTATTCTACGTAGTTCGGGTATGCTAAGTCTTAGCAGTCCCCGCGTTTATTCCTCGTCTGGATCCGCCCATAGAATTCTTACATTGATTTCCACGGTTTGGTTATTCCAGAGAGTTAAATGGGCTCTACGTGCTCCATTGCTTTAGCTCAGATTTAACTGCATTGAAAGGTTTCGCTCATACCAAGCTTATGCTGCTTAACTCTCTTGCTATTGAAGCAAGTGAGTTTGCACCCTCATTTCCAGTTATTCCCGCATGTCATGGCGCCCATATGATGCGCAGTTCACCATGCCGAGTTGAGTAACTGTTAACAGCATTTTAGCAGTTCCAAACTGTTTATAATTTAATCCTTTCAGCTGAGATCGCTCTAATGGCCATTTGACTATCCGTGAATATATGCACAGGTCCTGGCCTTCCCATTTCATTGAGCTTGCTAATATTCTCCGTAATTGTTTCAATTTCCGCCTGTAAAACTGTGTAATAGTGCGGCAGTTGTAATAACAGAGCCGTCGTATTTTCTATATATTAAAACCAAATCCTGTTTTTCCTCTCGCCCTTGATCCATCCGTGCAACAAAGAAGCCCCTTTTGGATCTGGTTCAAAGAGTCGGTCAACCAGGAATGGATTTTCAGCATATTTTTTATATGGTTTTCTGGTTATAACTCGTCGACTAATTAATATTTCTGCAAGAGCCAAATTATGAGTTTAATAGTTGCGCAGGTCTCTAGCAAAAACTTGGCTTTTACAGACTTAAAAAATATCAATCAGTCGACGACTTATAGCCAGAAAACCATGTAAACAATTTGCTGACTGCAAAGTCAAATGTATAACTAATAAGGTAGTCTCATCAGCTGAACCGTTAATCATCTGACTACATGAAACTGTCAAGAGAATACAGAGATGAAAGGCAGTCAAAACGAGAAAGCAAACCGGAGTAAACTCTGTTCATCTCTCTTTTATAAATGTAGAAGCGCCGTCTTTTTGGCAGTTTAGAGCCGTTCGCTTAAGGTGGGATCATACGATTGCCGCAATGCACCAATTTTTGTTACATTTTGTGTGGTGCCAATCGTGTGAAAGCACAATTTATTGGCTCATGCGGCAACCAAAACGAATGTTGTTCCTATTTGTCCCAATCAAATACAACCCTGATGCGACAACCATGTGAACACTTGACATACAACTAATCACCAATAAAAATTCTAAAAATGCACCAATATTTATTGTGTTCCCATGCGGCAACCAAAGAAGACAATACGCGCCAATAATATGCATATGTATACATGTATTTAGTTTCAAAACTGTTTAAACGCGTTTTCCAAACATGATTTCTGCTTTTCAATCAGTAAAATTCAATTGTTGTTACTATTCATATCTTGCTTTTTTCAGCCCGCACAACATTATAATAATAACCGAAGCAATTTTCTTTCTTTTTAATGAACAAACCATATTTTTAACATTTAATTAATTTTTTTTTTTTTTTTTTGAAAACAAAGTTTGTCATCAGCTACAACAGCTGTTTCTCACAGTTGCCGTATAATATAACAATCGTGTGACTATAATGCGGCAGTTATTGGTACTAAATTGTTTTTCGGCAATTTGCGACAATAAAATTTCAGTAAAATGTCACAATCATGTGATTGCAGAGAATTTGATTGGGACAAATTTTTTATTATGCTCCAATTCAGCCCAATAAAAATTGTGCAAAATTGGTGCATTGCGGCAATCGTGTGATCCCACCTTTACACTGCAGTTACACGACCAAGTTTTGCTAATAAGCTTTTTTAGCTGTGACGTAGACTGCACGCAATTTCATAAGAATTCGTTTTAAGATGCCGTCAAGAAGAAAATTAAAAACAGCTGCTGCATTAAAAGTACTATCAGAAATAAAGAAAATAAAAGAAGAAGAAGAAGAAGAAAACCAGAGGGCAGAGAGGAAATACTGGGTGAAACCCTTATTAGTTCATATTCCACAGAACTTCGTGGCTTCTGTAGAGCTCTGTAAATCGCAGCAGGCCATTATCTTTGTAGGTTTTGCACGTAAATATTTTTATTTCTTTAAGTATTTTTAAATTTCTTCTTTAGCTGCTGAGGCCTAAATTCTTTTTATGTCAATAAATATACATTTGATTTTTATGTATTACATATTTTGTCCCGACGTTTCGTGAATTTTATGTTCACTTCTTCTTATTTCTATTTTTATGCTTGTATCTGTTTAATTTTTATCACTTTTAAATGCAACTTTCAAACAAAACAAAAAAATATTTGCAGACAGAACGAAAAAAAATTGTTTTGTTGATTGTGACTTGATGCTCTAAAAATTGTCATCAAGTTTGCATCAATTTTCAAAATTGTGAGTGTATTATTAAAAAAGTGGGAATGTATTAAAACTTGAAAGGCAAAACTTGATCGTGTAACCCCCAAGTTAGCCGCATAAAGCTTGCGACTTGACGCTTTTAGACTATTTATTCGTGGATTACGTCTAACGACAAGTCCGCAACGGTTGGCGTAGTGGAAGCCAACTATTCATGAGATACCAGCCAATATGTTCGAGAGATTGGACTTGGTTTAGTCGTCGTCAACATTTGCTTGATATCATAGACTCAAATAAGATTTTCATACATTTCCCAGAGTTTCTGGTATTTCGTTCAATCAAACCCGGAATTTTGAAAATTCCGGGTTTGATGAAAAGAGTCAAAAATAAAACTTGAACGTAGTTAAACTACTTTTTGACTACTTTCGTGGTGATTTGTTGCTCACTCCAAAAGCTATCTAAACATTTATTGCACAATGTCGATTGCCAAATCGATCCCACACTAATACATATGTATATAAAAAAATTATTATTTAAGAACAGATTTTATATTTTATTAATTTTTTGTAGCTTGAATTATAACTCCCAAATCGTTTCACCAGCTGCTTCAATGAATTCTAGCTGAAATTACATTAAAAACATGTGAAACTAACTGAAAACATGAAATTACTATTGCGCACCGGCCGGAGATATGCTGACAGTTGTCCTAAATTTTTTTTTACGATAAACAATAAAAGAACCCCATGAGCAGCAATCAGCTCTAAGAAAATACGCCAATCCTTTCGCATTCCCTACTCTTTGAACAATACAACTAAAAGCAAATGTTTATTGAGAATAAGGAAAAAAAAATTATTAGAAAACAAAACTAACGTGCCTTTACAAAAAGGATTATGTAAGCAGGAGCAGCAGCAGCAGCGGAATACACCAACATCAGCAAAAAAATTTAATTGTGTGGAATACAAAGAACTTTTAGTGTTCTATGAGCGAAAGAACGAACGAACTCTTGTAAAGGAGATTCTCATAAAGATCTGGTTAAATTTACAAAAAGCGCACACAAATATTTTGTTAAAATAAAAAAAAAAAATAGCAAAAAACGTGTGTTTTTCACAAATAAAACGTAATAAATCCACCCTCAAGATTTTCTATAAAAATCAATAGAAATTTTTTCTTAGAAAAACAAAGAAAAATAAAATTTTTTTTATTGTTTAATCATGCGCACAACGCCAACATACTTAGTTAAGGAAAAAAGGAGTAAAGATGGCATCTATGATGGCAGGATCATGATCACGGTTAAAAAATGCTCTTGACAAAACGTGTAACACATGCAGGAGTTTCTAATAAAATGTTTAGACACATTCAATGTTGTTTTCTTCAACAATTTTTTTGCTGGTAGTCATTATCTTTTTTTAGATTTTTGTTGAAACACTTTTGAGTATTTTTTCAAGCCTGATTAGATTTTTGTCAAAATTGCCACAAAAAGATTGTCGTTTAATGCATCTGTACTTTTTGGAACATGCACTTTTTCTTTCTCCCTTTAATTTCTTCAATTGGGTCTCTCTCTCTCTCTCTCTTTCTCTTTCTACGTGTTTCTTTACCAAGTGTTATATATTTTGTAATTTTTTAATTGTAAACTCTGACACGCATTATCTCGTTGATTATACATACACACATATGTATTATTGTTTGTGATCATTCATCCAGCCGTCCGTCCATTCGTTCGTTATTCTGTCTCTGCTTTTTAAGTGGACGCGCAAAAATATTTTGCTATCAAAAACGCCTCAACCCTTTTTTGTCAAACATTTGTGTCACTCTGGCTGTCTGTGTGTGTGTGTGTGTGTGTGCGTGTTTATGTGTACATAAAATATGACAATGACTACAAAAATTTTAAATTTATTTGTTACTGTTTTCATTGTCCTTAACAAAACAGGATTAATGCAGGGAAGCTGCATGCTGACTATTAAAAAACGGAATCGGCAAAAAAAAAAATCGCTGCAGAAGGATGACCATGAATTGCTGGTTTTAAATCTCTCTTTATTCAACTTTCTCTTTAATTAAAGAAAAATACTCTTGTTTGTTGCAATACATACATACATATGAACATACATTGTATGTACGCTCTTGCATGTTTGACGCTTAAAAACATTTAACTAAGTAAAACTGCAGTGTTATTCAGAAATTTAATAACTGTTATGTATTTGCTATTAAAACCAATTGAAGCTTATTAATTCAGATTAGGGCTCCTCGATACCAGGTAGCCGCATAACTACAACAAACGCAACAACAACAACAAACACTTCATGTATTTTGTTGTTAGAAATCTTGAATTACTGTCACCCATCCGTTCGCGTTTGTATTGTATATTTTGACAGTTCTTTAATCTAAAAGCAGTAGTCAGCTGGGCTTGTAAGGCTACCTGGTATCGAGGTACCTGGGTTCAGATCTAATAGGCCCTCTTTAATTATTTTTATTGAGCTACGATGTTATTCATATTTAATTTATATTATTCTTAATAGACTGAAGTTCAAACCTTGCATGACTACCTATTGGATTAAAAGTTAATTAGGCAAAGAAAAGTAAAATTTTATAGCTAAGTGGACAACCGACTGCTCCGAGAACAATATCACTCCGCATCTCTCTTCAGCAATATCACAATTTTTCATAAAAGAAGTATTTAATAAATGCTTAATTACAACAAGACCCTTGTTTACGTATGTATGTATGTATATAAACAAATGGTTACATTATTATTACTATCATTTGGGGCCAAAAATATCTTTTGTGCAGCCCTTTTTGCCTATAGACCGAGACTTAGACTATTAGTAAATCTCCTTACGGCCGTAGGTTTGATGGTACCGCGATTCTTCGTACCCAACAATATATACATACATGCATACATTTGAAACAACATTTTCTAACTCAAAAAAATCTCCATAAATTTGAAACCTAGAAGCGTCTGCTGTATATTAAATGAAAGTCAAATCTCTTCTCCACTTTTACATATCAAGTTTTATTTCACAAAACTGAAATAAAAAATTTATAATTCAAAACAAAAAAGTATAATCCTAAATACGCATTTTCTCAGTTTCTTGTCTAAATTTAACGCAGTCCATTTTTTGTAAAACGCCTGAAATTTGGAAGAAAAAAACATGAAAAATTTATTCTTATATAATAGAAGCGCATACGTACCTCTCAAAACATGGATGCAGTTTGGCAAGCTTTCGTAGCGCCTGCTTTTTTCACCTCCCTTCCCAATTGCACTCGTTCAGCAGGTCGTCTGTAAATGGATCACGGTTGACACTGCTGGCATTGTGGAAGTAGCCAAAATATAACAAATTATTACTTGTTGAATCTGATTTATTTCCGTTGCCTGGGGCAAAATCGTCGGTCTTCAGGTTTTCTCTATCTCCTCCACAGAAGATACTGACCGTAGGGAGAGCTTGGCTGCCACTGTGTCTAACTCTGACCTCTCAACCCTCTTGATGGACACCCTACTCATGTAATTATATAAAATAAATACATTTTATAAGCAGATCTTGTAAAAAATTTGATTATTGTTATTTTTAATACTTATCTTTTTTAATTTTCACTTACATTTTTTATTAAAATTTATTTTGCGTACAATAAGGTCCACTTCTGATGAAAGCCGCGTTATTTTGAAAAATAGTTGGAATATTTTTTTATATACATATATTTACATTAGATGCCTCATTCTTTTATCCTTCTGCTGAACGAAGTGGGCCCGCGATCGACTTACAGAAAATGCTCATTTTGCCAAAAAAAAAAATCATCTTTTCAGATGAAGCTCATGTTGATCTTGGCGGGTATGTAAACAAGCAAAATTGTCGCATTTAAGACACGGAAAACCCGCACGCATACATTGAGAAGCCGATGCACCCAAAACGAGTCACTGTTTGGTGTGGATTTTGGTCCATGTTGTATGAATTTTTGTTCACAAAAATTGAAGAGGAATTGATATTGGCAACACTTTGTTTAAACAGGACGGCTCTACGTGCCACACAGCCGAAGCTACACTCGATGTTTTGCGCCGTTTAAAAAAACTTATTTGGTGGACCCTTTAGTTTCGGCCATTCATTTCTTGCAGGTGTGCAAGGTACCTCGATACCAGGTGGTCGCATAACTACAGCAAACACAACACCAACAAACACTTCATGTATTTTGTTGGTAGAAATCTTGAACTACTGTCACCTATTCGTTCACGTATGTGTTTTTGTGTTGTGTATTTCGACAGTTCTTTAAGCTAAAAGCAGTATTCAGCTGGGCTTATAAGGCCATCTGGTGTCGAGCTGCCTTGCATGGGTGTTTTACAAGCGAATATGTCTGCTACAAACAGAGCGGTCAAGTGACTTACTTGTTACGGCATATACGGTAGAAATATTCTGATTATAATAGACAGCCAATCAGCTGCCAAATTCCTTTACTACAGTCTACTTCACGTTCAGTTTTGCCCAAGAATGTCGCATATCTTTGAATAAAATGGCGAATTATTCAAACATGACCCTTAAATGGGTCCGTGAACATGGATTCAATCATGGCAGCAACATCGCCCACTGGTGGACTGAAATAGGGGCGGGCATCTCTTTAGAATAAGGACATTGATCCTTCTATGGACTACCTCTTCCAAACATATTGGAAGTAAGAACAGCAAAGATGGTTTTTAGAATACATATGTTTCATTTCGACCTGAGTAGAATAAGAAAATGCTTGAACAATAGGACCATTATATCAGTCGTTCCTCACTGGACACTGTACCTTCGGAAACCAAGCTAAACGGCGAAGATGTCCAAATGAGGAATAGGAGAAGACTGCCTTGCACCCCTAGGAATCTGTCCAACACTGCCAGACCTTCGTCGAAAGGCGAACCTCAGTCGCCTCGCAGAAATGCCAAGACACATTCATGCTATTTCTGCCCTTTGCTAGGAGCTGTGAATGGCTGGTCCATCATATGTGGCGTAAGTTTGCACTATACTCCAACCTCCCTCTCACTCTTCTTTCCCTATTACTACTTACTATTCTAAGCTTGTTCCCTGAAATGTTTCCCTTCTTCTCTTCTGTTCTCTTCTCTCGCTATTCTTGTTGATATCTTATTTAGGTTATCACAAAGGGGTCATCGAGTGATGGACCTACGTGGGCTGGTCATGGTTATATGTATTTCGATTTCGTCATACATATGTATGTATGTATTTCATTAGCCAGCACTTGAAACACAGTTTTTTCCAACAACTTCCATAACGTTAAAAATAATTCGCTTGACAGACACTTCTCACATGTCAAAGATACAAAAACACTTGTCTGAAAAACTCCATTTTTTTTATTTCAATTAACACAAATTTTTTTTTATAAATTCCATTGTTTTATGTGAGAAATTTCTTGATGTCAGTGTTACAGAAACGAGCACATGCCCCATCAATTGTTTTAAAAACGAATTTGCTCTTCATTATTATTATTATTATTATTATTATTATTATTATTATTATTATTATTATTATTATTATTATTATTATTATTATTATTATTATTTTTTTTTTTGATTTAAATAGTAGAACACAACTTGCACTTTATTTATGTAAACACTTACATATTTATGTTTAAGGGATGATAATTATTCTTTTACATAATGACCAACAATAAACTCACCTCTGGCCTCAAAGGAATGCCGTCTATTGATTTGAATTCAATGACTTGTATCATTTGGGAACATAAAAACAAACTTCAAGAACAATAATCCATATAAGAGACTGATCTCTTTACAAACTCACAAACGCACACTCGAGTATACACACTGGTATGCTCGTACGTGTGAGACGATAATGAGACAACAATTGAAATGAAGAGCAGAGATAAAGGAAATATCACCTCCCCCTGTGTTGCATTGTTATTAAAGAATGCTTATGCAAATTTTTTCACTCACATCTTATTTTTATTGATTTCGAAGGAAAAGTTTGCTTTTAATGAAATGCAAACGCTAAACAATACTGCTTTAAATGCTGCCACAAGTAGTGGTGCTGACAATAGAGATTAATGACGTCAAGAGTTTTCTGCCTGCGGAAAAGAGATACATAATTAAATTACATGGTATTAAAAGAGCATTAGGCACTTATTTAAATGTCAAATTTTCTGGCACCAGGCCAAGATTTACATAAATAAAGAAAGTGTCAAACTTTTTTTTGGTCTTCTTTTAGGAAAAGTTATTAAGCAAGTCAAAAATTATAACAATGAACCAATTAGACCATGTTTCGCGGGCTGGCCCGATCATGAGATCGCCTCACTTGGGTCCTAGAAAGATCCGATTGTGCTAAACCAATTAGGCTAGTTAGTAAATTAAATATATGTGCTTAGAAGTAAGGACAATATTTTCATGACAAAAACTTTAAGTGGCGCTACACTTTTTAGAGTTGTTCCCATAAAAGAGTTAGAACGATAAATTTTATATATTTTTTTTTCTTAATATATAGTTATATAATGTAAACTTAATTATTTATTTGCTTTAAGAGCCAATTGAAATGTATTAATTCAGGTCCAAAAATGAACCTTTTCAAAAAATATTTGCTGTATTTTTCAGCTGTCTGTATGCCGACGACATTTCGTTGGTGCTAATCAACTCATCAGTAGACTTGAAAAATTCTTAAAAGTTCGTTTGAAACTTAACTACTTATTCCATAATTCTTTTTGATACTTTCAAAAATACAAATCGTAGTAACCAATGGTGATTCGTTGTATAGAAGGTTGCAAAGAAAAGTAGAAGTGTTGCAAAACGAAAAAAGAAATGTTTGCTGTGTTAAAGGTTTGTTTGAACATTTCTGATTCTCATTCTGTTCATGGGAATTATAGAATAAGTAGTTAAGTTTCAAACAAACTTTTAAGAATTTTTCAAGTCTACTGATGAGTTGATTAGCACCAACGAAATGTCGTCGGCATATAGACAGCTGAAAAATACAGCAAATATTTTTTGAAAAGGTTCATTTTTGGACCTGAATTAATATATAATGTAAAATTTGAAATTGCCAACTCGCCCCAAATCATGTCTTAAAGGCGCTGGGGCTATACTTTAATGTAATAACCATAATAAATACGTTCATGAATTATAAAAAAAAATAAAATAAAATACGTTGATTCATATTTCAAAACTAAAAATTTTTATATAAAAAAGAAAAACAATTTCTATTTAAAATCGTTTATAGTTGCCATATTTTTTTTCAATAATTCTTTACTTTTCCCTCAATATTTATCCAGCAGCTTTGTGATAAGGAAAAATATCAAATTTACTCTCGATTACTCTCAATAATGAAAACTTGCAAACAAGTACGCGAACAGCATTTTGCAAGTATTTGCAAATTTTTTTTTGTGTAGAGCAGCTGTTAAGTAATGCCAACAGCAAAGACAAAAGTTAACCGCTGCTTAAGATTGACGAGTTAAGTAATTTGTTAACTATTTTTTAACGTTTCATATGAGTAACTATTTATTCCGGACTAATTTCCAAAACAAGCTTAATAGAACTAGATTTAAAAAATCAGCTCACAAGCTGCCGAGTTAATCAAAACTTGGGTCATTTTGGTGACAAAACATTTCAAAAGGTAAAAAGAGTTTTCTAAGTGATTTGCCAAAACAGTTCTGAGACCCAACTAGTAGCAACACTTTTCAAACGGAAAAAGAGTTTTTAAGATCGATTAGCAAACAGTGGAATAATATTGGAACAAAACGCAAAAATTAACCCAAAAAGATAACCTTCATCCTATTGTCAAGTCGTAGAAAAACAAGTGAGAGTGATGTATTCGGCTGGGGCGTGGCAGTATGAATAGTGTCTTCACAATAGTCACGTCTGTCTACATATGGTTATAAGTACACTCATAGAAAAACCATTATAGCTATGACGTATTTTAACATGAATACGAAGACAAAAAACATCGTTTTTGATAACACTTTTCATCACGGTGCTGTCAAATTTTACATAAGGTGTTCTAATTGTTATTAGCGATAAATATAACAATTGTTACATCAATGCCATGTCATTCTGACACCGAAGCCATGATTACTCGTACGTCAATATGGTGAAACTTTAGCTTCAGAGACATGACCAACTGAAATAAATGCAATGACAAAGTATTATCAATACACTGACAAACACTGACAAAATCAGCTAAACGACAACTTCGAATGAATTTGATGTTAAAAACTCATCTATCCGATGAAATACTAAAGACTTTTGTCTTTGCTGTTGGCATTACTTAACAGCTGATCTACACAAAAAAAATTTGCAAATACTTGCAAAATGCTGTTCGCGTACTTGTTTGCAAGTTTTCATTATTGAGAGTAATCGAGAGTAAATTTGATATTTTTCCTTATCACAAAGCTGCTGGATAAATATTGAAAGGGAAAAGTAAAGAATTATTTAAAACAATATGGCAACTATAAACGATTTTTAATAGAAATTGTTTTTTTTTTATATAAACAGAAATTACTTGAACTAAAAGATTATTCGAATGGAAAAAGTACAACTACTGAAATTATTTTAAAGAAAAATTTTATTAAGTTACGTAGAATTACCAGTGACATCAATATGATGTTTATGAAAATTACTACAGTGATGGCAAATAAACGTCAATATGCTGCCATATATCGCAACCGTTTTATTGCACAAAAATAATAAATTAAACCATTAGTTTTTTTAAATATAATTATAATTAATGAAACTATAATTATAATTAATAAAACACAGTTTTATTTCTTTCCTTTTGGTAAAACTTATAAAAGTTATTAACATTTTGCACCATAGAATTGATGTCACATCAGTCTTCACATTTATGACACTCAATTTATGCCGAAATTCTCTATTGACTTTTGTCATCAGGTTAATATCAGGTTTTACATCTTCGATATCGTTTGGCATAATATTGATGTTAAAATTTTTATGATACGCTGTCATCAGCATGAAAATACAGTTTTCTATGAGTGTATGTATTCGCGCTACTTTACTCGGTGATAATTTCAACTTTTACTTGGAATTGAGATACCTTGAATTGGATGTGGGCGAGAGAATATAAAATGTATTCCAAGCAACAGAAAATCACAGTGATAAAATTGAAATTCGATCAAGTTCAGGTAGAAGGATGGCAAATAGGATTAAAGTTAATAAATAGGTTTAACATAAACATTCATCAATCAACGGCTCAGGTGAAAAGTGGTTTCAAAAGCTTAGGACTGATGTCGAACATCTGCCAAACTAAGTTGTTACAGCAAGTTTTTTCTTCTCGCTTATCTATCACACACACAACGCCTAAGAATTATCAAAACATACTACAAAAATGGTGATTCTGCCAGGTGGTAACGCTGGTTAAAAAAATAACTCACATGTACACGAATGTTTACATCAGTTTTTTTCATTTTGCCCTTAAGAAAATGAGAAACCCTAATGTATGAATCCATCAGCAGTGTCGGTCATATGATGGATCATATGACCGACACTGTTCTTGCAGGGAGGGTTCCGTTTCACTCTGATGAGTACGGAACGCTAAAAAATGTGATTCTGCCACAGCCACATATCGTGCGTTGAGAGAAGATTATGGTTTACATAATCGTCCAACTACGCAAACAATTGTTAAAATTGTGAAGAAATTTGAAGAGGCGGGAGCGGTTACAAATAATTGTAAGGCCTGTGCATCATCGTTTCGCTCGTTTCGCTGCTGTAAGTGAAAGTGTTTCCGAAGTACCGAATGTGTCGATTCCACGTCGTTCTTAGGAATTGGGACTGTCTTACGGCATATTATGGCGTAATTTGCATTTAGATCTACACCTACATCCATATAAAGTCCAGCTCACTCAACAACTGAAGCCAGCTGACCGACCATTCACAACGTCGTAGATACAATGGGTGCTTGAACAACAGGCGGTGGGCGGCGATTTTTTGAACAAAATTTTCTTCAGCGATGAAGCAGATTTCTCACTCGGTGGGTATGTTAATAAACAAAATTGTCATATTTGGGGTGAGAATTCTCAAATAATTGAATTACATTCAGAAAAAGTCACTGTTTGGTGCGCTCTTTGGTCCGAAGTTGTGATTGGACGACGATGGAACGGCTGTCACCGTCAATTCGGAGAGTTATAGTCATATGATAACTGACTTTTTTTGCCTGCTATTGAAGAATACGACTTGGCGAATAATTGGTTTCAACAAGACGGTGCCACATGCCACACAACTCGAGCGAATATGGCTATATTACAAGAGACATTTCGTGGCCGCGAAATTTCTCGTCGTGGCGATATTAACTGGCCAACAAGATCATACGATTTGACACCATTATACTTTTTTTGTGGGGCTACGCGAAAGACCGTATTTTTGCAGATACACCTTTAACTCTTGAGCACTTAAAACCCCACATTCGTCAAGTTATGGCTGAGATACCGTCCAATATGTGTCGAAAAGTGGTCGAAAATCACCTCAAAAGAATCACTGCTTGCAACACTCTGCGTGGTGGCCATTTAAATGATGTAGTGTTTCACACATAATGTCAACGTTCAAACTTTATAATAAAAAAGAGATATGAAAAAAAAATATTTTATATGTGTTTTATTTACGATTACTTTTGAAACCGCAAAATGGATAACCCGTTACAAGGCTACCTAAAAGCAATTTGGTAGCTGATGATCGTTGTGGCGGTCTTGAAACAGTCCGCCAGTGAAATATTCCCCTACTAATAAGTCTTCAACTTTAATTTTCTTCTTTAAAAATGTTGATCTCTCTAATTTTACCACAAAGCAGTTTCCTTAAAGTGGGGAAAGTAAAAGTCAACCTAAAAGTTCAACAAACATTTTCCCCCATAAAAATTTTCTTTTGAGCACTTCCTTTCACAAAAAATAATTACGTGGGAAAACTAAAAAAAAAGGAAAGAAATTGCAAGAGTACATTCCAAACTGAAAAAAAATAATACAAATTATTTCTTTTTCTTTAAAAAAAAACAAAATTGGAAAACAAAATTTCTTGGTTAATATTTATTTAGACACTAAATCAACATTCAAGCAAAATTTAAAAGAAATAATTTGCAAAGAAGAAAAAAAAAAATACCACCCTTAATATCAAACCCTGATTATCTAGTTTCCTTTAAAATAAAGTTGGGAAGAGAAAATAAAAAACTGCAAAGTAAACATTTTAAAAATAAATGATCTTCAATATTTAATTGAAGAAGAATTCACCCGTGAAGACAATTTTGCCACAGATTAAAAAGCAGCCAGCAGCCGCCCTTAAAAAGGAAAATAAAATGCCAGGACACACGAAAGCAAAAAAAGTGCATTGAGGGTCAGGGTCCATTAGGTTAAATGATGACGCTGATGATGATCTTCTGCTAAAAATAAAGCGATTTATTTAAACATTTTCTCATAAAATATTACCTGGTTGCAAGGAATATGAGTTGAGAGTTTCTTTTTTAATTTCTATTTTTTTTTTTTTTTTTTTTTTTTTGATAAAATCAACTTCAGAGGGGGTGAAATATTTACGAAACGATTGGAAATTCATTTCATCCCAAAATAAAATCATTGATCTTCAATGTATCTCTTATTTATATACTACATATGTACAGCCATGTGTATATTTTTGGTGCGGAAATTTCAAGAATAGAAAATTTTCTCACATTTAAGTCTCAATTTCTTTTGTTTATTTTCATATCTTTTATTTCATGCTTTTTACTCTGTATTGATCTTTTTTATTGATTTGTTAAACGACAATTAAATCTTATCATTAGAGAAAGGAAGAAGAATGCGACAATTAAATTGACAATTTTTGCATAAAAGAATATTTATTCTCAACATCCTTAAAATATTCCTTAAGCTGTGAATTTGTTGACAGTTTTTTTTTCATTTCTTTTTTTATAAATAAACGATGTCGTTGAGTGAACTGACCTTTTTCTTCCATCAGGAATTGGGTATTGTCATAAATTAGCCAGTTTTGGCTGAAAATTATTAGAATCGTATTCAGGACCACCAAGAGCGATAAACATTATTTGATAATTTTGAAAATTATGCGAATTTATAAGCAAAATATTTGCCAATGAAATTGCCTTTTGTTTTGGTTGTTCGTATTAAGTTTGCCAGAAATTAATTACTTTCTATTATTAATAGTGGAAAGCACCCTTAGTTTTTAGAAATTTTTCATTCTTTTGTTCTTTATTGAATACATTTTTGATACATGATTTTATAACCATCTTCTTTATATTAGAGATAAAAGCTTTCATTTTGTGTCCTTCGAAGACCGCAAATTCCCATTCAAAGCGATACCAGCAGAAATATTGGTTAGAAAATTTTCAGGTTCATAAAATATTAGTTGGCTTGACTATATTTCAATTCAGGCCATCAATTTTCTGTGAGTCTGTAAAACAACTCAGGCTCGCTACCACAAGTTCAAAATTGTAATCAAAATATGATTCTGAGAGTTCTCCGAATAGTTGGAGCAACCGATTGTCTACTTTTTTTTCAAGACTAATTAATGAATGTGATGAGCATAACCATCAATAAAATATTATGAATTCGATTTTAGAACCAATTATTGGTAATGGTAACTATAAAATCTGCCTTTCAAAATACAGGGTGGCGCAAAAATAACTTTCCGATGTTTTTTTTTTTACTGTAATTAAAAAAAAAATGAAAAACTTTGATTCTTCTAGTGGATTATTTTTATTTGGTCTCTTAATTTTTTTAGATCAAGTCGAGAATATGATGTCATATAAATGGCCGCCGCCACAGTTGATTGTCATTTGAGCCCTTTTTATAGCATTTTCCATCACATTGGCCAAAACTTCCGGCGATAGGTCCTCACATTCTTGACGGATATTGTCTTTAAGAGCTGCAAGAGTCTGAGGTTTGTTGACATAAACCCGCGACTTCAAAAAGCCCCACAAACGGAACTCTGCAGCGGTCAAATCAGGCGATCTTGCTGGCCAGTGCAAATCGCCAAAACGGCAGATTAGGCGCCCGGGAAATGCATCCTTCAGCATATCGGTTGTGGCACGTGCAGTGTGTGCCGTAGCACCGTCCTGTTGGAACCACATGTTTTCCAATCCCAATTCATCAAGTTGCGGCGAAAAGATGAGCGTTGATCATTGCTCTGTAGCGCTCGCCATTCACAGTAACCGTTTGGCCCCAGATGCGTAAATTTTGCTTATTTACGTACCCGCTAAGATGGAAATGGGCCTCATCCCTCATCCAAAGTCACCGACCGATTATTGGTCAAATAAATAGTCACCAATATTCCGCGTTCTGGAGCAGTGTAGCGTAACATTGTTTATTAACGTGTATTTCGCATGTGTTTACTACACAAATGTCAAATTATTTAGGATTACTTTTGCGCCACCTTGTACAAGTTACCAATAATCCTTTAACTCACTAAGTAGTTGATTTGATTATCATATTGTAATTGTGATTATTGTAAGCTAAATCATTTTAGTCATGCTAACCATTTATTTGGTAAACATTAATCAATCTAAAACTAGCTCCCTATTTATTAATTATTGTATTATTGCCTTGAATAAGCTATACGAAGGAGAGCGAAATAATATCGGCCAATAAACAAACATTTAGAAGTATCTAAAAAAACAAAATAATAGCTCTGTTTCTTTACTTTTTGGGCAAAGTTCGGTAAAATGAGAGTAAACTATAATTTCTCTCAATAAGAGACAAAAATGCACAAAAGTACGGGAACGAAAACAAAAACAAATATTTTACCACAAAAGAAAACGTCAGGGTTCTGACATCTCAATTTATAAAAGAAAAATATTTATGTACTTTATTTAATTTGTGTAAGAAACAACATTTGTGAAAAAAAAAACAACAGAACTCATAAATTCATATATGTATGTACATAAATAAATTCGTAAATATAAATATAAAACAATCTGGTCTGTTCTAGAATCCGAATTCACTCTAAAGTGGATTACTTTAGAATTTTTGGTGTTCTGCAATCCGAATCCCCATGTTTTTATTCGTTTTCAATTAGAGTATTATAGGGTGAGTGAAAGTAAAACGTCATCGGCTAGTAAAACGTGAATCGGCTTTTATTCATGCAAGTGATAATTTTTTTAATAAAAATTAAACTTTATCTTTTGATTTGAAGTGTTTTTTATTAAATATAATAAAGAAAATTTTAATTTGCATACAATTATTGGCAAAAAAACCTTTTCTTTAATTTCTTTAATTGTCACATGGCACTTGCGCAAAACCAAAATATGTACAAAAATTTTGCTTATGTTCGAAAACACGAAATTGCTCCATATATTACAGTGTGATATGTCAATGTTTTTTTGGGATAATGCTTAATGCAATCAGAATTTAATAAAAAAGAAAAATTGACATTTTAAAGGAAATTATAATAAATTTCCTATATTTAGTGTAATTTTAGCAATATTTATATTAATATGATTGTATTTAGTGGTCAAATTCCATTGTAATAGTCCGGCAATACGTTCTTTTTACAACATATGGTTGTCATAGATCGTAGTTCATGTGCTCATAGCCGGTAAACTGACGCGCCGGTAATTTCACAACGGTCAAGAGCGAATGATTTCTGCTTCCGGTAGAGCTGCTTTCTCAGAATAATCTATTAATGTTTTAGTTTTTGTCATATTTTAACTTAATTTTTAAATTTTTCTGCGTGATTGTAAAAACATTGTTCAGACGGTCGTCAACCGTCGGTTTTTGGTTTGCCACCGGCGACTATTTGTATGTTAAGCTATCTTTTATCATCGGCTTCGTCCTCTGATAGTTCTTTTCAAAACATAAAAACCTGTTTTTTATGTATTTGACATTTAGAATTTTTTTTCGAACAGAAACTTCGAATATCTAAAAACATTCTGAATTGAGAACACCAATTTATGAATTATTCGGATTAAAAACATTTTTCTAAATCAATCCGAATCGGATTCTAGAACAGACCCGAATAAACAATTTTTTAGAGAATGCTTTAAAATATATTTTCACACTAATTTCGAATTTAATTTTTAGTTTCCGCAAAACACATATTTCTTCTTTGTTATTGTTTAATCTTTGAAACAGCTGAACTACTTGCCCAAACTAGCCCGAAGAAAAAGTACGGGCTGTTTCGTGCAAGAAGAAGAAGAAGAAGAAGAAGAAGAAGAGGCATAATGTTCTCTCACAAATACTCTCATTTGCCCAATTTTGAAGTACGGGAATGCTTTTCGTGCAAATTGGGATCCCACGGGATTTCAACTCTCTATCTTTTACGGTTCGAAAGTTATAGCTAATTGTTACTTTTCGTTGTATGGGGACACCTGGTAATTTTCGACTTTTGTTGTTGCAGCGGCAAGTTACAACAACATCCTATGAAAAGTTCAGCTATTTAGCTCTTACGGTTTCGGAGAATGGACGCTGTGACGGACGTACGGACGTAGAAGTCTTGGTAATAGGGTTCCGTTACACTCTGATGAGGACGGAACCCTAAAAAGTAGAAAAACAGAAAGTAATAAGCTTTTGACTAAAATGAGTGCTGATGAGAAACGTAGTGGTTTTGAAACGGATTGTTATTAATTACCCAGCGAAAGTCATAAATTTACTTTCTAATATATACACATTTTTATTCAAATATGAACTTACTACTACTGATGAGTTGATTAGCACCAACAAAATGTCGTCGGCATATAGACAGCTGAAAACGACAGCAAATATTTTTTAAAAAGGTTAATTTTTGGCCCTAAACTAATATATATTTTTATTTTTATGAATTATTAATAGTGCCAATTATAGTAATCATCTGAACTAGTTAGTGGCCCGTCCGCAAATACAGTAAAATTTTTTAATATGCTAGTTCATTAAGGAGGAGATGAATGTAGAGCATGTGGGGAGGAGAGCGAGACACTAGAGCACTATTTATGCCAGTGCCCCACCTTCTCACAAATACGATCCCGACATCTTGGGAGAGACACCTTACCAGACTTAACCCAATTACGGGGAATATGCTGGAGGAAATTAAGGAACTTTGTGAATGACACGGAGTTCCTATAGACCTATGGGTCAAACTGTATCACGGTTAAATCCACGGAGCGCACAACAAGCCTATACTGGCTTTGGTGTATGTCGCAAGACATGGGCAAGCAAACTCCTCCAATCAACCTAACCTAACCTAACCTAGTTCATTAAAACAAAATCAATATTAATAATTAAATAAATTTTTGAATATTTCGAAGATAATTTTCTTTAGCAGTATGTGCTCCTACAAACATTTCTTTCAGCAGTGCTGTAGCAGACATTTTCGAGTTTTAATGTCACTTTAGCTCGCAATGAACATGTAGATCCACTTGCGCCTCTCTCTCTCTCTCTCTCTCTCGTTTCTTTCCTGCTGTATCCTAAAACTTAGGGAGTCGAATATTGATCAAAAGTTATGTTTTGCTGATTCGATCAAAATGTCGTTTTATACATTTCTGTAGCTATGAGCGATATCTTCTTGTCTTTGTCTTTAACTTTTGAAATTGAACCAGTTTTAAGTCGATTTAAATTTTCTATGAAAGCAAGCTGAAACCCTTTTTTTCATATTCTCTGCTGCATTTTCAAAGATTTTCAATAGGGAATCAATATTGAAATTTAACTCAATTATTTATGGTTGGAAGTGTGTAGTGAACTGCAGAAACAACTTCTATAAATATGCAAATGGCTCAACAAAAATGATTTGTGTTAAAAGGATCAATGGAAAACATCGATTTCAATATTTGCATAACATTGGCGCAAGTCGTTTACACACACACACACACACACACACACATGCGAACGTGACACAGGCGCACACGTGAGCACAAGATGTCGAATAAAATTGTTAAAAAAAATGTGCAAATTGAATTTATGCAAATTCGGCAAAACGACTTTTTACTAAAAAATGAAAACGCAATTAAAGAAAATATCGTAAACTCAATCAATGATTTATGTAGTATATATGTACGTACATATGTATGAATATGTCTGTGTGTATGTATGTAAAAAATTTATTGATAATAAAATAGAAAACCCTTAAATTTAACAAATTCATTAATAAAAACATATTTTGCCAAAAACAAAAAAAAAAAATAAAATATAATTCTACAGCTGCTTGGATTGATTTCTTAACGTATTTTCTTTATTTGTGTTGGTTTGTAAAAATTTTGAGAGATGATTTTTTTTCTGTTTCCGTCACAGTTCAAAAGTTGTTCATCATTAGTTAAATTTTGCAGTCTATCTATTAATTTTATTTAGGAAAACATTTTTTCCACTTAAAATTGTGTTGAGTTTCTTAAAATCAAATACTTTTTAAAGTTGTTTTTTCAAGAATTCTAATTCTACTCATTTTTTTTTTTAATTTTATTGACAGCTGTAATAAATGATTAATGTTTATTTTGGGGAGTTTTGGGTTGACAGCTTTAGTTGTGGCACATTTTCCTTTAACAACTCACAACTTCTCCTCACTCTCTCTCTCTCAACACTTCAAAATAATTGATGATGGTAAATTTTCAGAATTTGAGTTGCGTAAGATTGTGAATTCCTTTTAGTAGTTTTAAGAAAAATAAATTGTAATTTCATAATCGAATGTCCGTGCATTAATGAGAAGAAAAAAAAATCAGAAAATTTTCAAGAAAGCCATGAAATTCAATAACTCTTTAATGGCAGTTAAATTAAATCCTAAATTTCGAAATTTAATAACGAAATGTACTTATTAATGTATACATATGCATATGAATTTTTCTTTAAAGACATGGTTAAGTCAATTGAAAGCAGCTATGACGGCTATCTCCATATATGGTAGAGAGGGACTGAAGGAGGGTAACCTTATTGGTCATCTTACGATCCTGACCAATCTCTTGCATATGTCTCGGTCGAGTGATCACATGGATCCCATACACTGCTTTGGTAGAAAGTATGAGGTCTTCTTTCCTCCTTGAGGAGGGAGGGGGGTGCTCAAATCCAAGGTGGCACGAGAGTGGTACACTGATGGATCCAAGTCGATCCAGGGAGTGGGAGCGGTAATAGTGGGGCTTAGGTCATGCAGGGCAGTAGCACTTGGCAAGGACTTTACAATTTTCCAGGCGGACCTATATGCCATACTGGAAGCTGTAGGGATCCTATCCGAAAGGGGATATAGGGAAGTCAGAATCAAGATACTCTTCGAAAGTCAGTCGGTACTCAAAACCCTGAGCAGCCATACGTTCACATCCAGGACAATAGTGAAAGGTCACGGCAGGCTAATTGACCTGGCCTATCACAAGGCAGATTACTCTGATATGGGTACCAGGACATGAGGGGCACAAGGGTAACGAGTTGGCTGACACTTACGCAAAAAGGGGAGCCAATGGGGCTTTCATTGAACCCACTCCATCCTTTGGCTTTAGTAAACTCCTCCTCAAGGGGGAGATGGGGAAATGGACAACATCCATCACAGAAAAACAGTGGAACGACTCTAGGCGTCTGGAACACTCAAAGAAATTTCTTAGCCTTGATGCTAAGAGGGCTGATCTCGCTCTAAAACTGAAAAGAAAGAACCTAAAGACTCTGTGGGGCCACTACACCTGCAAGAAGCACCTATAAAGAATGGGCCTATCCAATACGGCAATCTGCAGCTTTTTCGGAGAAGAAGAGAAGTCAATGGAACACCTGATTATCGAATGTGTGGCAATAGGCCTATACATTGGGTTCACAGGACTTGCAAAGGCTTCCACAGAAGGAGCTAATACTGTTTCTTGATGTAATAAACTCGTGAGGGACAAAGGGTTACACAATAGATTATCTATGGTAGCAGTGCAATGGGCCATCCTGGACCAACCTAGTCATAATACAATACAATACAATACAATACAATACAATACAATACAATACAATACAATACAATACAATACAATAAGTCAATTGAATCGGTGTTTGATATTTGGGCTCTTGGATTTTTGTGCTTATGCGGGAATCTTAAATATTGGTAAAAATGTTAAATAAATATTGGTAAAATGTGTTTAAAAATTAAGTGAAAGTGTCTTGTCAAATCTAAAAACACTCGTTAAATTTGTTTTTTTTTTTTGCAAAATAATCTTTATTTTTTCAGCAAAGACTCACGTTGCTTCACTTTTGTTTAATAGATTTTATAAACTCTCAACAATTTGCAATATTTTTTGATAACTTTGTAATTTTATATTGATAATGTGAGTGATCGAATTTCAGTTTCATTACAATTTCATTTTTCGAGAATTCGAGATGAAAACACATTATTGATTGATTTGGCTGAATGGGAAAAAACGAGGAAATACAAGGAATTTCTTCCTTAAAGAAAAAAAAAAGATTCAAAAGAAAGGGGTTGCATTAAAGGTGACTATCAAGTTACCGAAAATAATTCTCGATGTTTTTTGCACCAAAATGACAATTTTGTACAAAAAATAAAAATAATGATTAATTAAAATACTTACACATGTACATGTGTATGTATGTGTGGAAAAGGAGAAAAATAAATAAATATGAAACTTCATTAATCAGGAAGTAAAAGAATACTTTTATGCCCAAAACAGAAGTTTGAGAATCGATGAGAAAATTGTAAGAAACGAAATACACATCCACTCGCAATGCAATAATTCTATGACGTGTCAGGAAGAAGATTTTAATCCTTTTTTTCGCAATACATACTTATAGAAACAACAATGAACAGTTCTTGTATATATTTCTTCTCTTTTAAGTTGGGCAATGAAGCGACGTTTTGTGAAAGGACTTGCTGCTTGAAAGCAATTCAAGAGAAAAATAAAAACTTCTGAAGATTTTTCTTTTATCTCTGTATGTGTGTGTGATTAACCAAAATTGAATAGAGGTTTTGCAATTTCCTTAAACGAAAGGGTTTCGAATGCAAAACTGCATTCTTCTCGAGTTCATGCATCAAATGCAAAAATTCCAAAATTAACCCTTTTTGCATTTTACATAATTTAGATTTATTACACATTTTAGGCAACCTTTTCACGAGCATCGCCTGGTCGCAGCAACTTTTATTCGCGTAAAATCATTAGCTACAAAATTAATCCTTTTCCTTGACAGTTTTGTAACATTTGCTTGCCTCAGCAGAACCGCTGTCGAGGAAATTCGATATGTGCAAATTATGCCACCGCCAAAATAAACGTGAGAAAATTTTTCATTTTCTTTGCAAGAAAATGAATTGGTGACCGATCAGATCAACCAACCCCTTTTGTAATGTCTTGCCAAGAAATTGCATACATTTGCAATTGTTGAGTTGAGTTTGAGGGAAAAACAACATGTTGTGAAAATTAGTGGATTCAAGAAATTGAAAATTTTGCATTATTTACATTTTGTAATTGAAATTTGCATATTTAAGTTTGTTTTCGTATGATTGTATATCACAACAATAATGAATATTTAATTAAGGTTTTAATTAAATTTTCAGAAATATGACTTGTTAATGCGCCATATTCTGTCACACCAAATTACATGGACATTTGCATAAACTTTCCTTTCTTAGCAAATGATCTGTTTGTGTTGCAAACTTTTAACGCGGGAAAAAGTTTCGTATGAAGTGGAAACGTCTTTTCTTGCAAAATTAAAAAAATTGAAATTTTTTAAAGCAAACATTTTCTGAGAATATATAAATAAGAAATATATTTAAATTAATGTTGGCGTAGATTGTTTAATGAACTATTGCCGCCTAAGATGCTATTGCACAGCAAAACAATTATAAACAATACAACGGGTTATCCATTTGGCGGTTTCAAAAGTAAACGTAAATAAGACACATATAAAATATTCTTTATTCTCATCAGAGTGAAACGGAACCTTCTACCGAGACTTCTATGTCCGTCCGTCCGTCCGTCCGTCCGTCCGTCACAGCGTCCATTCTACAAAATGGTAAGAGCTAGAGAGCTGAACTTTTCACAGGATGTTGTTGTACCTTGCCGCTACAACAACAAGTGGAAAACTACCTGGTGTCCCCATACAACAAAAAGTAACAATTCGCTATAACTCTTGAGTCGTACAAGTTAGAAAGTGTATGTATTTACAGATGATCTACAACAACAAGTGCTAAAAGCAACAACAAGTCGAAAACTACCAAGTGTCCCCATGCAACGTAAAATAAAAATTAGCCATAACTCCCAAACTGTAAGAGACAGAGAAATGAAATGAGAACAATATACGCACTCACATATGCCCTACATTAACAAATACTAAAAACAACAGCAAGTCGAAAACTACCAGGTGTCCCCGTACAACGTAAAGTAACAATTAGCCATTACTCTCGAACCGTGAGAGACAGAGGGATGAAATTTGCATAATAAATATATTCACATGTGCTCCACAACAACAAAGGCTAAAAAAAACACAACAAAAACGCTAAAACTACCAGGTGTCCCCTTACAACGTAAAGTTACAGTTAGCTATAACTCTCGAACCGTAAGAGATAGAGAGCCGAAATTCGCACAGAGTACATATTCCCAGATGCCTTACAACAACAAATAACAACAACAACAACAAGTCGAAAACTACTTGGTCTCCCCATACAACGCACAGTGGCTGAAAATCGTTTTTCGTTGGGCAAAGGACAAATTTTTTTTGTCACCGATGACTATTGATAATTGTGGGCCTGGCAGGCTGTCAAACTCTTTGCTTTTTAATAATTTCAGAAAAAGATATTTTTTGTGTTTTTTGTCAAAAATAAATGGTTACTACTCGCAAGCTATCATCAATAATGGCCTGCGGTATTTTTTATAACGTTGGTAGGATTATAGTCTTTAGTTATGGTAAGCAATTACTGCTTTAGCGTTTAATATTAGGTGCCCTATGAAATATCTATGAAACTAATATATTTTGCTAAAATTTTAACTTTAGTGGAATAGAACTTCTAGGGAACAAGAAAGATAAAATTGTCCTCTTTAACCCTATATGTGTATACTTTTGCACCCGCCACGATCCGCCTGTAGAACACTTTTTTCATTTCAATGAAATTACTCTAAAAATTCCATATTATTTTTCACAGCAGAAATCGCGCACTTTACAACGAAAATAATTTTTTATAAAAACGAAACAAAAAGAAACACAAATTGTAACGGGATTTCTTAATGTTTCTTACATCCATTACAAAATATCTCTCTAATTGTTACCTTACGTTGCAATGTAAAGTAACAATTAAACGTAACTTTCAAGTTGTAATGAAATTTATACATTAAAAATTATTTAAAAATTTATTAAAAAAGCCCTAAGTGTGCGAGCCAGCCTCGTATATGACTGAATTTATTATTTTAATAGCATGATTGGAAATAACAAAAGTATGGATGTCTGGCCATACTATTGTGATAATACTATGATTAAATACCTGTCAAACGAATTGACCAGTATTGCCATTTCAATTTATTTCATTTTTTATATGTTAAGCACTGTCAAAAAAAACTGTTGGCAACCCACGTTTCTACAATTATTTGTCGCTGTTTGTTCCGTCAAAAATATTGCGAGAACAAACAAAATATCGAGCCAAATATTTGTTGCGACGTGCTGACAAAGTGTTTACACTATCCAAAGCTTTCTTCACAAACAAACATTTTTGTTAGCCAACAAATTGTCGAAACATATTTGGAGGCTAACAAATTCGAGTGTTTACACTAGGACAAACAAAATTTTTATGATTTTGCACAAATATTAGCATAGTCTAAAGCCACCTTAAGGAACTGGAACGTTTTTTATTTATTTATTTATTTCGATTTCCTGCACAACAAGATTTCACTTCTGTACATTTAAAGTACAGAAATACGTTAAAGGGGCACAATTTGTGCACACTAGTACCGCGCGGGCTCCCAAAGTAGAGGTACTGAAACAAGCCTCATATTTGGCTCGAGAAAATTTCAAAATGTTGCTTCAGATGCATTTTTTCAACTGCTTAACGTCTTTTTAAACAATTCCAATTGTTTATACGTCAGCTGCATTTTCGGAAGTGTGCTTTAAATTTGCTTTTATATCCTGCATATTTGTCTGAAATTTCCGCATCTTCTACTGTTAAAAGCTTTAATTAACTATTTGGAGCAAATTTTTGTTTTCGGTAGAAAAGCAAAGTTTGAAAACCCGGCCGGGTACTCTAATATACACACAGGTGAACATGGCTATTGTGAAGGGTGTTTAACATACGGCCCAGCCGATTTCCATTACTTGATTAATTTATATTTAAGAAAGAACAAAGTTTTTCGAAGAACAAACTAGAACTCGAACTGTCCAATTTTTATTGCAAACTTTTTCTTAAACAAACGTGTGTTGCGATTTCTTCGTTTTTACAAGAAAACAAATCATCCCCTGTTTACAAAACAGAGTCCTTTAGAGTTATTGCTTTTTTAATTAATGATTTGTGTTTTGAAAATTTTATTCAATATCATTAAATTAAAAGGATGTTGTAAAGAGAATATTTTATTACCTGTGTTGGATAAACAAACAAAAGGATGAAAACTGCCAAAAGTGAAAGGACAAACGGTGCAGGCAAGAAAAAAGCGTGGAAGCGTAACAAAATAATGATGATCATGCAGTTTTGTCTTTAAAAATACATGGATATTTACAAAAAGTTGACACAAACTTTTTAATGATGATATTTTAGATAAAAAGAAATATTCGCTTCAAAAAATGATGAAAAAATTAAGGAAAATTATGTATGTACTTTATTCTCATGAGGAAAGGACACAAAAAAGGGGTGAAATTTATAAAATTTTATTGTTTGGTTTAGAAATAGGATCTTTTTTTGTGTTGAGAAAAAAAAACTCGAATCTTTAAGAGTTTCAAGATCTCCTGGGCACAAAAAAATTGGTTAAAAAGTTTTAATGATGATTCTTTCATTTCGGTTTGTTCTCTTCATGATTCGCCTTTTATACATATATAAAATATAGAATAATAAATCAAATAAATCATTAGTAAAATACAGTAGTAGAGAATTTTCCTGCAAAAATTATTGGATTCGTTTTATAATAGTGTGGCCGTATTGATGCGACTTTTCAAAGTAAATTTGGCTAACAATTTTCAGTGAATGAATCGTACACAGAGAAAAAAGCACCTAATAAAGTAGAACAAAATCAATAAGATATCTCTATGGTTTTTTTTCAAGAAGAATGGATTCCTTATTATTTTAAATGGGAAAACCTTATTGAAAAAACAACAATTAATGAAATTAAAAAGATGATTTTCGTGTGTTTATATAGGAAACTAATAAAACCAATAGGGAAAAATTAATAGGATAACCTAATAAAATCAATAAGAAATCCTTATTGTATACAATTTACAAGAAAACCTAATAGAATCAATAAGTTCTTCTCTATAGAATTTTTTTTTTTTTTTGGTTCCATGCAAATCGGAAACTGAGTAAAAACAAACGTGAGTAAAAAGTTTTCTTCTTGGTTTTATGTGTTTTTCTTGTTGAGACAATTAATAAGATTTGCAACATGGAAATAATAAGAAATACTCATAGAAAAATCCTCTTTTCTCTCTGCTGGGATACCCCTCAGCCTAAAAACGTTTCAAAGAGAAAATCTTATTGAATCTATTAGGAAGTTTTCGCTCTGTGTACGATTGAGGAGGATAGTACAAAGCAGATTGATACCAGGTAGCCTTACAAGCCCAGCTGACTACTGCTTTTAGCTTGTATAACTGTCAAAATACACAACACAAACACACATACGCGAACAGACGGATGACACTAATACAGTTTTTCTACCAACAAAATACATGAAGTGTTTGTTGTAGTTATGCGATTACCTGGGGCCAAATTCTGGCACTCGTGATTGAACGATTTCGTTATAGAAACTGTGTGTTTGTTGCTCATTTTGTTTTTGCTCTACATTGTTTTTATTATCGAGTATATTCGATCACGAATGCCAGAATCCGGCCCCTGATACCAAGCTACCTTGGGATAGTGTAGCACGGCCTTACCCCCCATTTACACATGCAAGTAACTTGTTGCAAGTTGTGTGTACATATTAGCAACCAATACACTGACAGAGCCAATAAAAGCTATTGCTACTTGCTTGATTGTTTACACAGGCAAGTGCAAGCTCATTTTTAAAATGTTGTCAAAGAAAATGGCCTTTAAGAAAATTGCTTTACTTCACATAATAAAAGAATTAAGTGAACGCAATAATAATAACACAATTATGCGGAAAAAACTAAAAAATCATTGTTCCATTTTTTTATATATAAAAACCACTATTTTTTGCCTTTTTTTTTGTATATTGTTTATTCTGTTTTTGACCGTCTAACACTGCAGTTACACGACCAAGTTTTGGTATCAAGTTGTTTTTTGCACATACTGCTTGTCAAAATTCAATAAAATTGATAGCTGTGACGTAGGCTGCACGCAATTTCAAAACAATTCGTTTTCAAGATGCCGTCAAGAAGAAAATTTAAAATAGCTTCTTGCATATTCTGCTAAAAAAATTAAAGCAAAACCTCCTCCTCGATATTCTACATTAAACCCAGAAACTAATTCGGGTTCTAAATAAATATATATATTTTTTTTAAACTATTTAAATATAATCATAATATACAAATATCTCTTTTTAAAATTAATAAATTTAATATACATAAATCAATGTAAAAATAAAAATAAAAGTAAAAAATTGTTTGGTTTTGCACGTAAACATTTTGATTTCTATTTTTATACCTTGTTCATACATGCATTTCTAATTGAGATAATATTCAGTTTATTGACATAATATTTTTTGCGTTCATACATACAATAATTGCGCCAACTCAATTAGTATTCGAGAGCCGGAAAAAAGTTGTTGTTTTTGTTTTGGTAGTGAGAAAGAGAAAGTGAAAAATATTTTCAAATAAGAAAAATGGAAGAAAAACTGCCTTTGATTAAAAATATTTTAGTGTTGTACAATAAAAATATGGAACTTGTACAAGTAGTGCGGTCATGTTATGACTCCAAAGCGGCAATAATAGAAAGAAAGAGAAATACAAATTTGGAAATGCTGCAATGTTTTTATTTTTATTGTATTTATTTTTATTTTTTATTATTTTGTTTTGTTTGCTTTTGTTGACATTTATCTCGTCATTCATCTCGCATTGTATACTTTTGCTTATTAAACACATCTTTTACAGTGTTGTGTTCTATCTTTTTCTCAATATTCAAAGCAAGTTTGAGTTTATTAAGCAATAACTTTATTGACTTTTTGTATGGAATATTGAATATTGAATCTGTTTAATTTTTATCATTTTTAATTGCAACTTTCAAACAAAAAAAAAAACTATTTGCAGACAGAACGAAAAAAAATTGTTGTCAGCTGTTTTCTTGATTGTAACTTGATGCTCTCTATGGAAAGCAAAAATTGTCATCAAGTTTGCATCAATTTTCAAAATTGTGAGTGTATTAGTAAAAAAGTGTGAATGTATTAAAACTTGAAAGGCAAAACTTGGTCGTGTAACCCCCAAGTAAATGACTTTTTAATGGCTGGGTTGCCAAAGTATTGTCATACGAAATGTTATGGGGAAGCCAATTATACGAATAGCTTTTTTTTTATCAAATAAATATTAAATTTATATTAGAATCCATAAAAGCCATATTTTACTTCAACTTTTTTTTATATTTTATCTTATTTTTCATCATGTAAGATCAAAACAAAACATTCCTTTTAAGTGATCTATTAAAATTAAAATATGAACTTTATAAGGTAACACATGCAAGTAAAAAAAATTACTGGCAATCAAAATCTCTTGCAAGTGAGCTCACAGCTGGCAGAAGTATGATGGTATTAGTAAACAAATTTCAATGTATTGAGTTACTTGCACTTGGACTTGCGTGTGTAAATGGGGGGTTAAGTATTATAGTGGCAAACAATGGCCAGGGCATTTAAGTCAAAAAAAGAAAGTAATTCATGTCGCTTGCAATTGTTTACATATTTTGCATAAATATAATTTCAAAATTCAGTTTCAGTTGTTAAGGTAAGTAAACAAAATATTATTGTCCAAAGTAGTTTCGACATGCGTATTAATAAATTTCTGCAGAGAGTTTTTTAGGCGTTAACAAATTCTCTATACGAAGAAATTGTGTACCAAAATATTCGATAACGTTTGTAAGGAATAAAGTTTTCTTTCAAAAATACATATATATTTCCTATCCAAAACATTTTGGATGTCCTTCGCGATATGTTTCGAATAGAAGATCTTTGTGTACAGATACATTTTTATAGAAATATTTTTGGATATCATCAAATTCTGCGCAGAAAATTTCTTGTGATTTTTTCTGTAGTTAATTCTATAGAAAGTTTTTCATTTATCGATATATTTTCTGTAAGAAATATCCTACATTTCATATTCAAAATTATTGTGATATGAACTTAATGATTTATTTGCTTTAACAGCCAATTGAAATGTATTAATTTAGGTCCAAAAATGAACCTTTTCAAAAAAATTACTGTCCTTTTCTGCTGTCTATATGCCGACGACATTTCGTTGCAAAACGAAAAGAAATGTTTACTGTGTTTTAACACAGTTTTTTTGAACATTTCTGACCCCCAATTTTTGACTTGGATTTTAAATGCCATATCAATTTAAATTTGATTTAAATACAAAATTGAGTCAAACAGTTGCTTTTTAAATAAAACTTAAACGACCTGTCGTGCCTATTTAAAATCGATTTAAGTTTTTCCTACTGCCATATGTTTTTGTCAGTTTGGTTTTATTCTATAAATTAAGAAAATTGCATATTTTTGTTTGTTTCATAATTTGATTTTTTATTATTGGGAGTCCTTTTATCACTTTTGCTACTCATTTTAATAATTTTTACAAAACAATTTATTATTTTCTAAACTTTTCATAAGTTCACTTGCTTCCAAATTTGTTTTAACAGCTGTTTTTTATTGAGTTATCGATAATTTTTTGACACTTACATTGTGCTGCCATACTTTTATTACAATTAATTACTAAAAACAATTTTAGACTGTACAACCGAAAACAATTTTAAATCCAACTTAACTTTCAAGGAAAATTTACTAATTTTGTATTTAAATCCCATGACAAAAATCGGGGGTGATTCTCATTTTGTTCATGGGAATTATAGAATAAGTAGTTAAGTTTCAAACAAGCTTTTAAGAATTTTTCAAGTCGTCGACATATAGACAGCTGAAAAAGACCGACATTTTTTGAAAAGGTTCATTTTTATACCCTTCACATAAATGTGTAAGGGTATATATAAGTTTGTGATTCCGTTTGTAACGCATTGAAATATCCATCTAAGACCCCATAAAGTATATATATTCTGGATCAGCATCAATAGCGATTACGATTGAGCGATGTCCGTCTGTCCGTCTGTCCGTCTGTCCGTCGGTCCGTCTGTCCGTCTGTCCGTCTGTCCGTCTGTCCGTCTGTCCGTCTGTAGTCGTTGAAATACCGTTTCTGAGAAAACGGTTTGAGATAGAAACCTCATTCTTTCGCTAAAACGTGTGAAACCCCGGTAGTGGGTCTGCTATTGAAATTCAGTAAGATAGGTCCACGTATAGCCGAGATATATTCAAAAAACCGGGTTTTGAGGGATATTTTGTGTAATTTTTGTATTCAGATTTTTGAAAAAAATTTTTTCTTAAAAACTAAACCATATCATTTTTTGTGCTCATTAAATCCTAGAAATGAAGGAATTTTTGAAATCGGCCCATATATATCCGAGATATAGCGTCTCCCGATTTTTAAAGAAATCGGCTTTATTAGCCAAATAAGACAACTTTTGGCACCGAAGATCAATCAAGATGGTATATATAGGCTATTTAGAGGCAAAAGTGGAAAATTTTTCCACATCGGCCCATATACACTCGAGATATAGCGCCTCCCGTTTTCTCAAGAAGTTGGCTCTAAAAGCCAAATAAAACAACTTTTGGTATCAAAAATCGATTAGAATGGAACATATAAGGTGTTTAAAAACAAAATTGGAAAATTTTTGAAATCGGTCCATATATATCTGAGATATAGCGACTCCAGATTTTTCAAGAAATCCGCTCTTTAAGCCAAATAAAGCAATTTTTGGCACTAAAAATCAATCAGAATGGTACATATAGACTATTTAGAGGCAAACGTGGAAAATTTTGGACATCGGCCCATATACACTCGAGATATAGCGCCTCAAGTTTTCTCAAGAAGTCGGCTCTAAAAGCCAAATAAAACAACTTTTGGTACCAAAAATCGATCAGAATGGTACATATAAGGTGTTTAAAAGCAAAATTTGAAAATGTCTGCAATCGGTCTATATATACCTGAGATATAGCGTCTCCCGATTTTTCAAGAAATCGGCTCTATAAGCTAAATAAAACAACTTTTGGCACCAAAAATCAATCAGAATGATACATATAGGTTAGTCAGAAGCAAAACTGGAAATCTTTTTGTCATCGGCCCATATATGTTCGAGAAATAGCGCCTACCGATATCTCAAGAAGTCGGGCCTGGAAGCTAAACGAAACAGTTTTTTGCACTAAAAATTTGTCGGAATGGTACATACAGGCTGTTTAGGGGCAAAATTAGAAAATTTTTGGACATCGGCCCATATGCACCCAACTCTTGGTACCAAAAATCAATCATAATGGTACATACATATGTATATAATATTTGCGATCATGTATGAATGTATGTATGTATGTATGTATGTATGTATGTATGTATGTATGTATGTATGTATGTATGTATGTATGTATGTATGTATGTATGTATGTATGTATGTATGTATGTATGTATGTATGTATGTATGTATGTATGTATGTATGTATGTATGTATGTATGTATGTATGTATGTATGTATGAATATATGAATGTATGTATGTATGTATGTATGTATGTATGTATGTATGTATGTATGTATGTATGTATGTATGTATGTATGTATGTATGTATGTATGTATGTATGTATGTAGATACGTTTGTATGTATGTAGGTATGTATGTATCTACATATGTATGTATGCATGCAAGTATGTTAGCATAAACAATTTTTTTGCTTTGGTGTAAAAATGTGTATGTATGTACATACATATGTATACACGAGCTTGAAAATGAAAGTGATATAAAGAATTGTTGAAAAAAGGGTACGCAATGAAATTCTTTTGAACAATTGCGTCTTCAAATTCATTCACACAAAAAATCATTTTGGGTTTCCCTACGTACTTACATATGTACATACACACACACATGTGTATGATGATACGCAATAGATCATCAACAACGTGCACAAGAAAAAAATAATTTTGTAAAAGCAAGCAATGTAAATATGTATGTATGTATATATGTATGTATATAATCATTGTTTTATGGAACACACTGAAAATATTCAATAACAAAAAATTTATTTTAGAGTTTTCTATTATAGGTATGTACATACATACATACGTATGCATGTACCCACATACGTAAGTAAATTGAAAAGCAAATCACACTTAATGGCAATGTTTAACATTATAATTCAAAAATAATGCAATTATATGCAATTTTTTGTTAAATAAATTTTACTATAAAGTTAACTGATAAATAATTAAGAAATACATTTTGCTTTTCTTTATTTCATTGATATTAAAAAGAATTGGTGTCACCTAGTGGTTGAACTTGAGCATATTAAGAATTATTTTAATAAAAGTTTTGCAGCCTGTGTTAAATCCCGGTAGTGGATCTGATATTGAAATTCAGAAAAAATCGGTCCATTTAAAAGCCAAATAAAACAACTTATCGCACCAAAAACCAATCAGAATGTATGTACCATTGTGAAGGGTATTTAAGATTCGGCCCAGCCGAATATAGCACTCTTACTTGTTGGATCTAATTTAATACAAAATTATTGTGTGTATAGACCAAGTTTCCCTAAGAAATTCGTTATCGAAAAAATCGAATCAAGAGTGAACAGTTTTGTATGAAACTCGTTTTTGCATGGATAAATTTTCTATACAAAATTTTTCAGGTATCAAAATTGCTCACTACAGATATTGGGTGCATGAAGTTTTGCTTTTATAAAAACATTGTCGTTTATCGAAACACAAGGAGTTTTCTAGTGAAAATTTGTCTATATAGGAAAAATTGTGTATACACTTTGTGAATAACAAATGAAGAGCTTGCTGTAGAAAAATCTATCAATACCGGATAAATATATTTGTGTATCGATAAAGTACCCACAGAAAATTGTTTGTGCTCCAAGAGGTTCAGTGTAAAAATGTTTGATTTATCGATAAACTTTTTGGAACGAAGTTCCTTAACGCGGCTTGCTGGTAGTGGAAATCGTCATGAAAGCGTGTGAGCTGTTTATATGTATTGGTGTAGCTGTCAACAAACAATTGTGTAGGTGTCTCCGCTACTGTGAGCGGAGACACATACCAATAAGTATTAATTAGTTGTGAAAACGGACACTATCAGTTGATAGATGTCGCTAAAGTAAAGTATGTTACAACAAAAAACAGCAATATTGAAAAATTTTCTTCGTTTTGTAGCAGATTGACAAAAAAAAAAAAATACTGCATGTGTCAAAAGTAAAAAAATAAAACCTTCTAAAACTACGTATTAAGAAGCATATAAAATTTAAAAATTTCAAAAACATACAGATTTCATCTTGTATTACATTCGAAGATGAAGAAAAAACGTTAGGAACTTCGTTCCTAACGGGGGTCTCCCGACCGCATTTCTTTTATAGAAAGTTTTTCGCTTATCAAAGTTTTTTGCAAGCAAAAATATTCTTGTATCGATGAGTTTTTTATTAAGAAAAAAAAAAAAACAGACTTGTATGTTGACAAACCGAAAGACCAGAATATTTTGTGTTGAAAATGCGTCATATCTTCAAAACATCAATATTTGAGCAGTTACGTTTTTCTCCACCGGCAGCTCTATTTTGCGTTTGATCTGCACTAATAAATTCATGAGAATTTCAACCTTAAAAGTATCTAAAATATTTGAAATCTTGCCCTTGTTCGGGACAACCGATGGCTGCAAGGCGGTGAATGGAGATGCTAATTTATGCAAATGATGTGATGCAACGACAACGACAACAACAAAAACTTTGATTTGTTACAACTGTTCGATTTCAATTTCAATTGATTTATAATTTACTTGATGGTTAAATGGTTCGTTAAAATGAAAACTGTGACAAAATACTTTTTCCATCTCCCTTCCACTTGAGTGCGGGATTGAAGGATTTTCACAAGGTTAAATCCTGTTTTGTTGTTTCAGATATTGATTTCACAAAAGGAGGAGGTTTGTCGTCGTCGTCGTCGTCGTTTTTTTTTTCTTTTTTCACTTTTTGTGTAACAAACTTACAGAAATGGCAATAAAGGCAGAGAAATATGAAAATTGGAAAAAATCTGCATAAAAATGAAACAAGTCACATATTCTCAGGCACACACACACACACACACATACAAAAGAGTACAAAACGGAAGTACGAGTATGAACATGAGAAGCCTTTTTGTCGTTTCCCTTCCGTTCGTGGCAAAAGAACTGAACTGCAGGAATGAGAACGCCTTTGTTGCAACTAAAATGAAGTTGTAAAATTTAGTATTAAAAATTTTGATTTCACTTTGAATTAGAATTACAATGAGAATAACAAAAGCAGCAAGAATTGTGTATGTGTGAATTTGCATATTTTGCCAATGATTTGGAAATGAATATTCAACTTATTGTTGTTTGATTTGATTTTTTGCCATTGTTCGATTGATTTGATTGCATTGTTATTGTGGAGCAGAGAAAATTTTGGAAACGATATCGTTCTTGCTAATGTTACAAGCGCAAGTCAGTCACTTAGGCGGTCGTTCAGTCAGTCAGTTGAGCAGTTGAGCAGTAGATCGCAGAGCTTAAACTATTTCCTTAAGTTCTTTGTAAGTTGTTTACATGATTGACAAGCCTCCTTTAACTTTTCTGATCGGTGTCACATAAAGTATATTTACAATCAAGACTACAACTCACTTTACATTGTCATTATAATTTTAGCTGCTCTTAATAAATTACAATTTTGAAAGTTTGAACGCATTTTAAAAACGAAACGCTTGTTAAGTTGTTAAATGTGATTTTGTATAAAAATAAAAGAAAATTTGCATGAAAATACTACTTTTCTTTTGTGTTTGACAGGATGTTTTCTGGCTGATGTTTTCAAGTTGACGGAATGTCCTTGTTCAACTAATTTGGCTGTGAATTGTTCCTTTGGATTTCGGTTGAGAATTTATTGAATTTTAATTGGTTTCACCAACAACAAAGAAGAAGACATGATTCTTGGACAATAATATTCTGTGAGAAAGAAGAACAAAATCCAGCAGTCCCATTGAAATTTTCGTTCTACAAAAGGATTTGCATTAGATTGACAACATATTTTGGTAGTTTTGAGGTCGAGAAAAAAGAATTTCTGCATTTAACAAAAATATTTCATATAAAGTTTATAAAAATGGGTTAATTACGTATTGCTCCGCTGTTAAACAAAACTATATGCACCTTATACTATTTATTTCAATTTAGGGAAGAAATATTTGCCATAATTTTTCGCTAAAAAATTTGTGCAAAATGGTGGCTTAATTCTAGTTTGAAATAGTTTTGTAACTCTATTGCAAACGCTTAAGCCGGTATGATACTTAATTTTTCTTTCATTAATTGGTATAGAATTGATAGAAAGAATCAGCAATTGTTAGAAAGAAACAAATATACAAAACGTAAACAAAACTGGCATCTTTTTTGTAAGTGTTGTATTCTTTTTATTTCAAGAAAGCGCTAGGAAATAAAAATTTTCCAAAAAGAAGCGTTAAATCGCAAAAATTGTCCGCTGACGTAGCAACATTCAAGTTTGAAATGTCAATTTTAAGTTGAAAAATTTTACATATTTTTTTTTTGACATAATCTCATTTTTTATCGATAACTTCAACAAAAATGTTGACAGTTTTGAATTTATCTTAATATAGCTGAACGCGTTGCACATACTAAATTCTACTATTACATTATATTTGCACTGTTCTCCAAAATTTGAACAATGCAAGAAAAATGTAGTGTCATACGGGCTTTACACTTTGTGCAACAAAATATCAACTTATAAATGAGAAATATCCTCTTTGGTGCGAAGGAAATGCGTGGGATTTTGTTTTTAAATTTGTAGCTTTAAACAAATATCCTTCGTATAGTAGAACTTTATTTACTGCGATGGCATCTTCTTCTTGTTTAATTCATTGACAGTCGTTGCTATTCACAACAAGTGTTAATGTCCAAAAAACCAGCTGGAGTTAAAACTCTAGTTTAACAAAACGTTTCTGCAATTTAATTGCAGCTTAAACAGGGTACACCATTTATTAGTTGTGATCCCGTACTCAACATTGGGAGCGCACGGAGTCACACTTTGCACGAAAATCTTTCCCGTACTTAAAGTTCCTGCTAGTGAGAAAGCTTTACTGACTGTTCCTCAACGTCGAAGTCGTGCGACGAATCTCATTCTAAGCTAAAGCAAATTGTTTTGGTTTCTCCTATGACGTTCTGTTATTCGAACGATGACTCGATCGACATCTCGAAAAGACGTATGTGTAAGTAGTAACTTATGTTACACAGACATGAAGGAACCAGCTTCTAATACGTATACAGTGAAAACTCTCATAACAGGACACTCATCGTCGCGCCATTTTTGTCCGGTTATAAGAGGTGTCCCCTTAAAAGAGGTTTAACTTTTTTGTTAATACATCTTTTTGTTTTATAATGCTAAGCTTTCTACTGCGGTCGAAAAAATTGATTCAAGTTTCACTGCTTTAATTTAGACCGGCTCAATTTGAGTTGTTGAGTTTCAAAATGACTTTCAATATTTTTTATCTGTCGGAACGCGACAAAGTCGTCTTTTGCAAAATGCTTTAAACGAACAATTTGTGTTAATGCTTCATCATAAGAGTTTATGGGATCAGGTATTTCTACATGCACCTCGTCTTCAGAATCTGCAGACTCGTTTATCTCCATAACAGCGCTTGGATATACATATGTAATGTTTCTATACAGTCATCTTCAGTGAATACGATTTCATCTAGTTTTAAGAACTCGTCAAATCCATTTTATTGAGGGAACAGTTCTACTAAACGAATGACTTCTTTATTTTTAATGATTTTGAATCTTAAAACATAAAAGAAATGCAACAAAATGTTTTGCAGAAAAACTCAAAAAACTTTACCTCCTTGCGATTTCACGCACCGAAATCTTTTCCCTGTCAAACTCATTTATAATTTCCATTTTTTCTTTAATTGATAACATATTTTTTTTTATTTGCCATTTCTTTTTTTGTGTTCTAAAGCAATCAAAACAAGTTAATCAAACAATTTGTTCAAATAAATAGAAGTTTATTTGTCATTGGTGTTAAAAGGGGAATCACAAAATTGAATGGCATTGACACAAATATGAAACAGAGTTGGAAAAAAAGTAACTTAACAAGAGTTGTATTTATTTGGTATATTTTTTGGCGTTTTTTTTCTGATAAATTCGTCTTGATTTTAACGCTTTTGTCCGCTTATGAGGGATTTTTAGATCATTATTTTAAAATTTTGGTGTCCGCGTCCGGTTATGGGAAAACATTTTGTATGAAAAAACAGTTGAAAATCACGGTTCTGCAAAGTTTGTCCGGTTATAGGAGGTGTCCGTTAGGAGAGGTTTCACTTTATATATATTTATAATTTGCCTGCTACATACATACTCTTTACTTGAATTGATTGTTGTTGAATTTGTTCTGACTGTTGCGATGGCAGCTGCTTTCAAGCCGAGATGCTGCATGTTCGAATCTCAGCAGAGGCTTTGCAGTACAAAAATTAAATTAGCGAATTGAAAAACGGAGATAATACAGATAGAAAAGTATAATTAAATAAAATGACCACCTAAGAAAAAATAAAAAAAACTTTTGCAAGTTGATTACGCATGAATTATTTGACAGTTACGAATAAAGGAAGAACCATTATTTTTAGCGATTGGGTTCCGTAGATTTTTTAACGTTTAAATTCAAATGAAGTACTAAAAAAATTTAAATGAAAAATAAGTAGGACGGTTTTTAAAAGAAGTTTCATTTATTTTAAAGAATGTTTTCAGTGAATTTTACTGACACAGTTTTCCGAGTGTATAGAAAACATTTTATATTTATTTGTTAAAAAACTGGGAAATAATACTAGAAACTCCACATATTTGAAATTTTTATTTTATTTAGCAAATAACGGGTTATCCAGTTCGTGGTCTCAAAAGTATAGGACTGGAATTCGACATCCATTCGACCAAACTAAGTTGTTAAACCAATTTTTTTCTTCTCAATCAAAAGTCCGACATTGACGAAAATATAGCTGGTATAAATGAAAGTGTTGCCGAAGAGCCGAATGTGTCGATTCCTCGTCGTTCTTAGGAATTGGGACTGTCTTACGTCACACTATGGCGTAATTTGCATTTAGATCTACACCTACATCCATATAAAGTCCAGCTCAAAAGTTACTGTTTGGTGCGCTCCTTGGTCCGAAGGTGTGATGATGACCTTACTTCTTCGAAAACGACGATGGAACGACTGTCACCGTCAATTCGAAGCGTTACGATCATATGATAACAGACCTTTTTTATCCTGCTATTGAAGAATACGATTTGGAGAATATGTGGTTTCAACAGGACGGTGCCACATGCCACACAACTCGAGGGAATATGGCTTTATTACAAGAGACATTTCCTGGCCGCATAATTTCTCCTCGTGGCGATATCAGCTGGCCACCAAGATCATACGATTTGACACCATTAGACTTTTTTGCACTCCTGTGCACTTAAAAACCAACATTCGTCAAGTTATGGCTGAGATACTGCACAATATCTATCAAAAAGTGGTCGAAAATTACCTCAATAGAATCAATGCTGGCAACACTTCGTGACCACTACGTCACATAATTTCAACGTTCAAACTTTATAATAAAAAAGAAATATCATGAAAAAAATATTTTATGTGTGTTTTATTTACGTTTACTTTTGAAACCGCAAAATGGATAACCCGTTATATTAAAAAATTATCATATGTATGCATGTAGTTGTCATAAGCAGAAAATCCTGAGTTTGCCAGAGGAATACCAGTGTTCAGTGCGTCAAAGTACTTTTTAAATGTCTATAAAAAAATATTTTTAAAATTTTTGCTTTTTTATTTGGTATCTACTTATTTATGTATGTATTATGTATTTGCTTTGGCTTGTAAGATGCAGTTCAACAGTTTTGAGAAGGGTTGTATTTATACAAGAACACTTTAGTAGTTTCTGTCAATAATTCACTAAAATATCAACCAAAACTTTAATTTACCGATCTGGCATCTCTGTAAAGTAAATGAAAAAAATTCCATGACGTATTCCCATGCGAATGCAAGTTATCGACATAGAGGAATCCAAATTAATTCAAAATCGAGCAACTACATTTCGATAGCTTATATTTTCCTGCAACATTGAGGTACAGGCAGTTAGAGTGAGAAATATTCTTGCTCTTCTTGCATGAAAAATGTTGTGTTCTTGATGAATACCAAATGATTATTACAAATGTTAAAATATATTTATTATTCTAATTATGTCAGAAAATTAAAAAAACAATATATGAAATGTGTTGAAGTGAATCGAACGAAAAATAAAGGATATATTGTTATATATATTTCAATGCATACTATTGAAGAAACAAGTGATGGTGTTGTTGCCATCTCGACGTTTTGGAAAAGGGTTTCTTGTCGACCTGCTATTGCGAATATAACGAAACAGCTGGTACTTTTTCTTCGTGCCAGTTTGAGCAAACAGTTAGACAATCAGCTGTTGCAAAAAGCGGCCAACAACAAACAAAAAAATTCAACTGAATCAACTACTTTAACGACAATTTTGTTGTTTTTCAATTAGTATTTCATATAAAAATACCAGCAAAGCACTTTAAAATCTAAGTGAATGCAGAAAAACATTTCATTTCACACGAAATTTTAAAATAACGGTGATTTTCTGATCAGACCTCGTATATTGTCTTTCCATTACTTTTGATTCCCTTTGAAAAATGTAAAAAATTTATTCTCAGTATTTTTGCATGTTTTTGAGTGAAAAATCGAGAGCAATCGTATTTTAATTAAATATCTTTAAAACAAAGCAAATAAATGTTTGCAATAATTATGAATACTAATTAATACTTAAGAGCTGTGGAATACAGTTATTTATTGAGTTTACTTATTAAGTATATTCGTTTTTGTTTATTAAGCTGAATTGAAACAAAGTTTCGCACTTTTCTTCATTGAGTACATCATTTAAAAGGTGCATTTACAATTTCTTGGCAGCGGACTGGGAGCAGTAACCGTTAATTTGAAAACATAAAAGTTCATGACTTTTTTCCTCTTTCGTAGAGAAATGGCCGCTGACCTCTAGTTTTACACTTTCAAAATCCTTTTTTTTGTTTTTTTAATGAAAAGCAATAATAATTAAGGGATACAAACTCAGGCATAATTTGCCATCCTTGAATACTGACTAATATACATACATATTTGTGCAAGTTGATGCTTATGTACACACATACATACATATGTACATATGTGTGTATGACCAGCATTAACATCCGATGAACCCTTTCAGTTTCCCCTTTTTGTCAGGCTCATCACAAACAAACAACTACAACAAACAAACTGGTCCAGTAATAAATTTTAAAATTTTTATGAGCGCATGAAAGAATGCAAATCACACTTTTGCTATCAATGACCAGAAGAGTATCTTATTTCTTCTGGCCATGGACCGTTTTACTCTTTGTTGCCGTTCTTTTTTTCAAAAAAAAAAAAAAAAAAAAAAACAATCCTTTTACTTTTCAGCCATATGTTGGGTTTAATACGTGCACGCATGTTTTGGCAAGGCAAAAGAAGGACACACTTTGAGAGGGGTTTCCTCTTGCTAAGCTTTTCTAATATTAATGTTTGTTGTCCAAACCGGTTTCTTACTGGTCCTTTTTGTTTTTTTTTTTCCAGCTTTTCATTGTTTTCTCTTGACAGATCGCGGTTGAAAAAGATGAAAAGGATTTTTCACAAAGATTCCATACACGAGCAAACGAGCGAATAAAAGTAAAGGGTTCTGGTACAGTCCGGTTGAGAAGTTTCATCCCTTTTGCTGATTAGCACTAAACAAAATCATGTTTTCTTACTTGCAATTCCGTCCATCTGAGAAGTGTATAAAGAAAATTTAAACAACAAAAATCGCCTGATCTCAGAACATTATGAGAAAATAAATAAGTAAAAACCGTTAGAATTTTCGTTTCATTTTTTCTTTTTTGATGGCAAAAAATTCAAAACAAGTTTTGTGAGAAAATCGTTTCGAAAAATATTATAATTTATTATTAATATATGTATGTAGTTTAAAAATAATTCCAAGGAATTTGTTGGCATTTACATATAAATAAAAAGTAAAACGCGTGCCACAATTTAACCCCCTTAAAAGAGATGCTACTGACCACTGAGTGACCGCGACTAAAAACAAAATTATTATCTTCCCTTAAGAGGCTTTTGTAAAACAGGTTTTATTTCTACACTTTTATAGTTTTAGCTTGACCAGCGGTCAGTCATTTGGCTCGTGCCGCCACACGTTCGCAATTATGATGAACTGATAAGTTTGAAGTGAGGTCAGTTTTAAGTTGTAACAAAAATTGTTGTTTTCTTATTTGCTTCATAATGAAGAAGATTTTCTTACCCCAATTTTTGACTTGGATTTTAAATGCCATTTCAATTTAAATTTGATTTAAATACAAAATTGAGTCAAACAGTTGCTATTTAAATCAAACTTAAATGGCCTGCCGTGCCCATTTAAAATCGATTTAAGTTTTTCGTACTGCCATGTGATTTTGACAGTTTGGTTTTGTTCTGCAAATGAAGAAAATTGCACATGTTTTTTTTTTTGTTTGTTTCATAATTTGATTTTTTATTATTTCCAGAAGGTAATCAACTTCTGTGGCAGTGAAATTGGGAGTCCTTTTATCACTTTCGGCACTCATTTTAATAATTTTTACAAATTATTATTTTCTAAACTTTTCACAATTTCACTTGCTTCTAAATTTGTTTAAACAGCTGTTTTTTATTGAGTTATCGATAATTTTTTGACACTTACATTGTGCTGCCGTACTTTTATTACAATTAATTACCAAAAATAATTTTAGACTGTAAAACAGAAAGCTATTTTAAATCCAACTTAAATTTTAAGGAAAATTTATTAATTTTGTATTTAAATCCCAAGTTAAAAATCGGTGGTTAATTATGGAAATAAATTATGAAGGGTCAAGCGGACTCTCGTATTAAGTGGAAACAACAGATTATGTAAAGCATATTTTGGATGCATATAAAGGATCCGCCAAATAACTTTATTTTTTGAAAACGGCGCAAAACATCGAGTGTAGCTTTGGCTGTGTGGCATGTAGCGCCGTCCTGTTGAAACTAAAGGTGAAGTTACATAGCCCGCTTTGGACGCGTTGACGCTTTTCATGCTTTTTATGTGTTTTACACGTACGATGCGTTTCACTCTATAAGTTACATACAACGCTTCGTATGCGCCATATTTTTTTGTTTTGATCAGCTGTTGTGCAAATATTTTTAACATACAAAACAAATTTTAACAAAATGGAACGTGAAATTTTAAAAGAATTAATGGAATTCATAAACATTGTTATTTGTGCGATAACGGCTTACGAAAAGCTCCAAAATAAAACTAAGCAGTTTTGGGTGCGTGCTAGTATATACATACATACCTGGTAAATTAAGCTCCTTGCTTATTACTCTCCAATCAGCTGCTCTTTTATTTTTGTTCCGATAGAGCAGCAAGCTCTTGACTTTTAATTGCATTTATTAGTCTCTCTTCCATATCACTTGTTGTAATAAATTGAAAATATTTGTAAATATAACAGTGATGACACTCAGTACTCAAACCCAATCGATAAATTGAATCTGAATTTTGTTAATGAAAAATGTGTTGTAAAAACAATTACAATTTGTTTTATTCGTGATAATGTTTATAAAATCTGTAACAAAACTTTTTTTTTTTATTAAAAAGGTTTTGTTTTTGCAAAAGATTTTATAAATTATTTTACTATACAAAAGGTATTTATCGATAACGTTGAGAGTAGGCACATCATTGGTTATTAAAAACAGCTGACATTTTCTCATGATGCTTATGACGCCTAAAGTAGATCTACTTTCTACGCTTTGTGCTCTGTAACTTGTCACATACAAATGCACTGATCCTACTTTTTTGACAACCGCGTGAAACGCGTCGACGCATAGAAAGCGTGCTGTGTAAATTCAGCTTAAATGTTGCCAATATCCTCCTCTTCAATTTTTGTGAACGAAAATTCGTTTTACATGGCTCGATAGCAATCGCTATCATTGACAACGACCCCTCCTTGCTCATTTTCGAAGAAAAATGGTCCAATTATGCGTCTGGATCAAAATCCGCATCAAACAGTGACTCGTTTTGGTTGCGTCAGCTTTTCAATGTATGCGTGCGGGTTTTCAGTGCCTCAAATGCGACAATCGGCATCTTCTGTAAGTCGATTGCAGGCCCACTTAGCGAAGCGTATGCACAACCATATTCGTTCAGCGGAAGGATAAAACTAATTATCTGTCAAATCAGACATCAGCTAAGTGTTACCATTGATGAAATTAGCCTTAGTCGAAACAAAACGTTAGATGGCGTGCCCAGTATATTTCCAATGTACACAATTCTGTGCATTTGAGCTCTAAAATTCTTGCAATCGCAAACAGTATTATTGGATTATGGAACTTATTCCCAAATTTATTTGGGAATCGAAATATGATATATTTCGACGGGGATAAAAATTTTGTTTTGTGGGCTGGGGTGATTTTGAAGCCTTGGAGATATCAGTCAATTTTTGCGGATTTTCATTTAATATTATACAGGTTTGTTTTAATCCCAATATACCACAAATAACATGCAACTTAAATATGTTTTGAACAGAAATTTATTCATATTAAGTTAACACTGAACCTTTTAGATGCCACTCCGAGCTACTATCAACAAGCAGGTCATTCTACGAGTATTTCAGCAATAGCCAGTGTATTAATACACTGTTGCTACTTGCTTGATTGTTTACACAGGCAAGTGCAAGCTCATTTTTAAAATGTCGTCAGAGGAAATGGTCTTAAAGAAAATTGCTTTACTTTACAAAATAAAAGAATTAAATGAGAACAATAATAATAAAATAATTATGTTGAAAGAAACTACAAAATCACTGTTCCATTTTGTTATACATATTTAAAAATCACTATTTTTTGCTTTTTTTGTGAATTGTTTGTTCTGTTTTTGTCCGTCTCCATGACCTTTTAGTGTCTGGGTTGCCAAAGTATTGTGAAATGAACTACTATGTGGAAGCAAATTATTCGAATAGCTTTTTAAAAATATAAATAGTAAATTTATATTACAAATCGATAATGGCCACATTTTAATTAATTTTTTTTTATATTTTATTTTATTTTTCGGTATGTAAGATCAAAAAGTAATCTATTAAAATTAAAGTATAATCTTTATACGGTAACACTGTTTTTGCTTTTTGTCATTTTACCGACATGCAATTAAAAAAAATTACTGGCAATCAAAATATCTTGCAAGTGAGCTCGCAACTTGCAGAAGTATGATTGTATTAGTAAAAAAATATCAATGTACACTTACATTTGCACTTGCGTGTGTAAATGGGGGGTTAAATACTTTAAATCGTCCAAGAACTTTTAATGACAGTTGGTCACTTTGTCAAATTTGAATACAATTCAGTTGCTTTAAATTTTTTAATATAAATTATTTCACTAGTGGAACTCATCCATTTGGGGTGCCAAAATTTGCTAACTAAAATTAAATTGTACAGTATTTTTCGGTTAATTGCACATCAATATTTGCACAATTTTTTGTTCAATTAACCGGGTAACCAATTAGCCGATACCCGTTTAATTGAACAATTCGTTCAATTACAAGAACCCTATTTAATTGAACAGTTTGTTCAATTACAGAAATCACGCATAATATGAACTATGTACTAATGAATTAAAAGAAATCGCATATGTGCACTTTAAGTTTTTCAAAATAATTTTTTTTTACCTTACCCGAAAAAAAAAAATGCAAGTAACAGCAAAAAATGTACATATATGTGTATAGTAGAGATGCCACCCAGTGTTTTTCACAAATGATGTCAAATATGTATGTGCAAAAATGCCAGATTATTTTTCAATGCAATTAACCGGGTAAAAGTAAGAGGAAATTTATTTTTGATGACATGAATTTTGAACGAATTAAGCGGGAAAATCAATTAACTGGGTTCAATTATCCGAGGAAATTCACATGGTGTTCGTATGCAATATTTTTTTTGCCCGATCATGTGGTTCAATTAAGCGTGGAAACCAATTAACCGTAGGGTCAACCGAAAAATACTGTATATGTTTTTCTTGCTCATGCTAATATGTTACAAACAATAAGATTGTGACACTCCCAACTTACCAGCTGGTCCTCAATGCCGCAAGAAAATATAAGCGATCGAAATGTAGTTGCTCGATTTGGAATCAATTTGGCTTCCTCTAAGTCGACAGCTTGGGATCGCATGGGCTTACGTCATGAAATTTTTTTCATTTACTTTACAGACATACCACAATGGCAAATTGTTGTTATTATTGACAGAAACTCCCAAATTATTCTTGTGTAAATACAACCCTTCTCAAAACTGGTCAGCTGTATCTGAAAAGCCAAAGCAAATACAGATGTACATAAATAAGTACAAAATAAAAAAGCAAACATTTTGAAAGTGCGGAAATATTTTTTGTGGTGTTTTAAAATTTAAAAATATTTTTTTTGCATAGATATTTAAGAAGTACTTTGACCAGTGTTGCCAGTTTAGGGCAACACTGGTCCTAAGTCTAGGGGGAAACGACTTAGGAGTTTTTTTTCTTTTAGGGGTGAATTTGGGGTGTTAAATTCTTTCGGGGAAAATTTAGGGGTATACAATTTATTTTTGGGGGTAACTTTAGGGGATTTCTGTCTTTGGTCAAAAGGTAAAATGGCAGGAGTTAGAAGTTTTTTCAATTGATAAATTTGAAGACTTTAACGATTTTTAAAGTAAAGTTAAATGAAATATTTTATGTTCATCTGGCAGTTTCAAGTACAGAATTTTGAAACTGGTAATTTCAAGTAATTTTTTTTGTTGAGTTGAATGAATTTTATCCTTATGGGTCATTTCTTTGAATTTTTTCCGTTTCTTAAGAATCGGGAAAATTAATTAATATATCTAAGAACCTTTGATAAAATTAAAACTCTTTTTATGAAAATGTTAAAAGAATGTAATCGCTCTTTACGTTCGCTCTTTACGACTTAGAAACTCTTAATATTTTTTGGAGAAACTTAATTTTTTCTAGATACGCAGATAACAATTTCCAGCTGCTTTTAAATATGTACTTAGATCTCAAAATATGTGAATACAAATAAATCGAAAATTTATAATAAATATACTTACGCCTATGATCATAACATATACAACGAAAAATATATAATATCATCAGTTAATTTTTTTTTACTTCTTTTTAATTGGGGAAAGTTTAACAATTCTATAAATTTTCCGCATTGTCAATGCATTAATATTGGTGATTCGCAAGCTAAAGCAGAATGTTTATTAAAATTTTTTAGGGGAATTTTGTAGAAAAACATTGAATTTTAGGGGGTTTTACAATTTTTCTGGGTGGAAGAAATACATTGACCTGGGAGCACTGACTTTGACAAGTGAACTGTTTAGGAAAACTACCTGCATACATATGATAATTGTTTAATAGATTTAATAAAATTTAATATTAATGAGAAATGTGTAGAGTTTCTAGTTTTATTTTCCACTTTTTTAACAAGTAAATATAAAATTTTTTCAGTTAATTAATTTCTATTATTTGAACTTTTTCTTATATAATTATTATACCCTTCACATAAATGTGTAAGGGTATATATAAGTTTGTGATTCCGTTTGTAACGCATTGAAATATCCATCTAAGACCCCATAAAGTATATATATTCTGGATCAGCATCAATAGCGATTACGATTGAGCGATGTCCGTCTGTCCGTCTGTCCGTCTGTCCGTCGGTCCGTCTGTCCGTCTGTCCGTCTGTCCGTCTGTCCGTCTGTCCGTCTGTCCGTCTGTAGTCGTTGAAATACCGTTTCTGAGAAAACGGTTTGAGATAGAAACCTCATTCTTTCGCTAAAACGTGTGAAACCCCGGTAGTGGGTCTGCTATTGAAATTCAGTAAGATAGGTCCACGTATAGCCGAGATATATTCAAAAAACCGGGTTTTGAGGGATATTTTGTGTAATTTTTGTATTCAGATTTTTGAAAAAAATTTTTTCTTAAAAACTAAACCATATCATTTTTTGTGCTCATTAAATCCTAGAAATGAAGGAATTTTTGAAATCGGCCCATATATATCCGAGATATAGCGTCTCCCGATTTTTAAAGAAATCGGCTTTATTAGCCAAATAAGACAACTTTTGGCACCGAAGATCAATCAAGATGGTATATATAGGCTATTTAGAGGCAAAAGTGGAAAATTTTTCCACATCGGCCCATATACACTCGAGATATAGCGCCTCCCGTTTTCTCAAGAAGTTGGCTCTAAAAGCCAAATAAAACAACTTTTGGTATCAAAAATCGATTAGAATGGAACATATAAGGTGTTTAAAAACAAAATTGGAAAATTTTTGAAATCGGTCCATATATATCTGAGATATAGCGACTCCAGATTTTTCAAGAAATCCGCTCTTTAAGCCAAATAAAGCAATTTTTGGCACTAAAAATCAATCAGAATGGTACATATAGACTATTTAGAGGCAAACGTGGAAAATTTTGGACATCGGCCCATATACACTCGAGATATAGCGCCTCAAGTTTTCTCAAGAAGTCGGCTCTAAAAGCCAAATAAAACAACTTTTGGTACCAAAAATCGATCAGAATGGTACATATAAGGTGTTTAAAAGCAAAATTTGAAAATGTCTGCAATCGGTCTATATATACCTGAGATATAGCGTCTCCCGATTTTTCAAGAAATCGGCTCTATAAGCTAAATAAAACAACTTTTGGCACCAAAAATCAATCAGAATGATACATATAGGTTAGTCAGAAGCAAAACTGGAAATCTTTTTGTCATCGGCCCATATATGTTCGAGAAATAGCGCCTACCGATATCTCAAGAAGTCGGGCCTGGAAGCTAAACGAAACAGTTTTTTGCACTAAAAATTTGTCGGAATGGTACATACAGGCTGTTTAGGGGCAAAATTAGAAAATTTTTGGACATCGGCCCATATGCACCCAACTCTTGGTACCAAAAATCAATCATAATGGTACATACATATGTATATAATATTTGCGATCATGTATGAATGTATGTATGTATGTATGTATGTATGTATGTATGTATGTATGTATGTATGTATGTATGTATGTATGTATGTATGTATGTATGTATGTATGTATGTATGTATGTATGTATGTATGTATGTATGTATGTATGTATGTATGTATGTATGTATGTATGTATGTATGTATGTATGTATGTATGTATGTATGTATGTATGTATGTATGTATGTATGTATGTATGTATGTATGAATATATGAATGTATGTATGTATGTATGTATGTATGTATGTATGTATGTATGTATGTATGTATGTATGTATGTATGTATGTATGTATGTATGTATGTATGTATGTATGTATGTATGTATGTAGATACGTTTGTATGTATGTAGGTATGTATGTATCTACATATGTATGTATGCATGCAAGTATGTTAGCATAAACAATTTTTTTGCTTTGGTGTAAAAATGTGTATGTATGTACATACATATGTATACACGAGCTTGAAAATGAAAGTGATATAAAGAATTGTTGAAAAAAGGGTACGCAATGAAATTCTTTTGAACAATTGCGTCTTCAAATTCATTCACACAAAAAATCATTTTGGGTTTCCCTACGTACTTACATATGTACATACACACACACATGTGTATGATGATACGCAATAGATCATCAACAACGTGCACAAGAAAAAAATAATTTTGTAAAAGCAAGCAATGTAAATATGTATGTATGTATATATGTATGTATATAATCATTGTTTTATGGAACACACTGAAAATATTCAATAACAAAAAATTTATTTTAGAGTTTTCTATTATAGGTATGTACATACATACATACGTATGCATGTACCCACATACGTAAGTAAATTGAAAAGCAAATCACACTTAATGGCAATGTTTAACATTATAATTCAAAAATAATGCAATTATATGCAATTTTTTGTTAAATAAATTTTACTATAAAGTTAACTGATAAATAATTAAGAAATACATTTTGCTTTTCTTTATTTCATTGATATTAAAAAGAATTGGTGTCACCTAGTGGTTGAACTTGAGCATATTAAGAATTATTTTAATAAAAGTTTTGCAGCCTGTGTTAAATCCCGGTAGTGGATCTGATATTGAAATTCAGAAAAAATCGGTCCATTTAAAAGCCAAATAAAACAACTTATCGCACCAAAAACCAATCAGAATGTATGTACCATTGTGAAGGGTATTTAAGATTCGGCCCAGCCGAATATAGCACTCTTACTTGTTATACCCTTCACATAAATGTGTAAGGGTATATATAAGTTTGTGATTCCGTTTGTAACGCATTGAAATATCCATCTAAGACCCCATAAAGTATATATATTCTGGATCAGCATCAATAGCGATTACGATTGAGCGATGTCCGTCTGTCCGTCTGTCCGTCTGTCCGTCTGTCCGTCTGTCCGTCGGTCCGTCTGTCCGTCTGTCCGTCTGTCCGTCTGTCCGTCTGTCCGTCTGTAGTCGTTGAAATACCGTTTCTGAGAAAACGGTTTGAGATAGAAACCTCATTCTTTCGCTAAAACGTATGAAACCCCGGTAGTGGGTCTGCTATTGAAATTCAGTAAGATAGGTCCGCGGATAGCCGAGATATATTCAAAAAACCGGGTTTTGAGGGATATTTTGTGTAATTTTTGTATTCAGATTTTTGAAACAAATTTTTTTCTTAAAAACTAAACCATATCATTTTTAGTGCTCATTAAATCCTAAAAATGAAGGAATTTTTGAAATCGGCCCATATATATCCGAGATATAGCGTCTCCCGATTTTTAAAGAAATCGGCTTTATAAGCCAAATAAGACAACTTTTGGCACCGAAGATCAATCAAAATGGTATATATAGGCTAGTTAGAGGCAAAAGTGGAAAATTTTTCCACATCGGCCCATATACACTCGAGATATAGCGCCTCCCGTTTTCTCAAGAAGTCGGCTCTAAAAGCCAAATAAAACAACTTTTGGTATCAAAAATCGATTAGAATGGAACATATAAGGTGTTTAAAAGCAAAATTGGAAAATTTTTGAAATCGGTCCATATATATCTGAGATATAGCGACTCCTGATTTTTCAAGAAATCCGCTCTTTAAGCCAAACGAAGCAATTTTTGGCACTAAAAATCAATCAGAATGGTACATATGGACTATTTAGAGGCAAACGTGGAAAATTTTGGACATCGGCCCATATACACTCGAGATATAGCGCCTCAAGTTTTCTCAAGAAGTCGGCTCTAAAAGCCAAATAAAACAACTTTTGGTACCAAAAATCGATCAGAATGGTACATATAAGGTGTTTAAAAGCAAAATTTGAAAATGTCTGCAATCGGTCTATATATACCTGAGATATAGCGTCTCCCGATTTTTTAAGAAATCGGCTCTATAAGCTAAATAAAACAACTTTTGGCACCAAAAATCAATCAGAATGATACATATAGGTTAGTCAGAAGCAAAACTGGAAATCTTTTTGTCATCGGCCCATATATGTTCGAGATATAGCGCCTCCCGATATCTCAAGAAGTCGGGCCTGGAAGCTAACCGAAACAGTTTTTTGCACTAAAAATTTGCCGGAATGGTACATACAGGCTGTTTAGGGGCAAAATTAGAAAATTTTTGGACATCGGCCCATATGCACCCAACTTTTGGTACCAAAAATCGATCATAATGGTACATACATATGTATATAATATTATATACATATGTATATAATATTTGCGATCATGTATGAATGTATGTATGTATGTATGTATGTATGCATGTATGTATGTATGTATGTATGTATGTATGCATGTATGTATGTATGTATGTATGTATGTATGTATGTATGTATGTATGTATGTATGTATGTATGTATGTATGTATGTATGTATGTATGTATGTATGTATGTATGTATGTATGTATGTATGTATGTATGTATGTATGTATGTATGTATGTATGTATGTATGTAGATACGTTTGTATGTATGTAGGTATGTATGTATCTACATATGTATGTATGCATGCAAGTATGTTAGCATAAACAATTTTTTTGCTTTGGTGTAAAAATGTGTATGTATGTACATACATATGTATACACGAGCTTGAAAATGAAAGTGATATAAAGAATTGTTGAAAAAAGGGTACGCAATGAAATTCTTTTAAACAATTGCGTCTTCAAATTCATTCACACAAAAAATCATTTTGGGTTTCCCTACGTACTTACATATGTACATACACACACACACATGTGTATGATGATACGCAATAGATCATCAACAACGTGCACAAGAAAAAAATAATTTTGTAAAAGCAAGCAATGTAAATATGTATGTATGTATATATGTATGTATATAATCATTGTTTTATGGAACACACTGAAAATATTCAATAATAAAGAATTTATTTTAGCGTTTTCTATTATAGATACATACATACGTATGCATGTACCCACATACGTATGTAAGTAAATTGAAAAGAAAATCACACTTAATGTCAATGTTTAGCATTATAATTCAAAAATAATGCAATTATATGCAATTTTTTGTTAAATAAATTTTACTATAAAGTTAACTGATAAATAATTAAGAAATACATTTTGCTTTTCTTTATTTCATTGATATTAAAAAGAATTGGTGTCACCCAGTGGTTGAACTTGAGCATATTAGGAATTATTTAAATAAAAGTTTTGCAGCCTGTGTTAAATCCCGGTAGTGGATCTGATATTGAAATTCAGAAAAAATCGGCCCATATATACCCCAGATATAGCGTCTCCCGATATTTCAAGAAATCGGCTTTAAAAGCCAAATAAAACAACTTTTCGCACCAAAAATCAATCAGAATGTATGTACCATTGTGAAGGGTATTTAAGATTCGGCCCAGCCGAATATAGCACTCTTACTTGTTTTTATATTAAGTTTATCAGGCTCAAGTTCTTTCGACGAGAAAGTGTGGCGGCTTCGAAACAACTAGTTGTCCACCCTGCTAAATGTCTTTGATGTTTTCTTTGTCTAATTTAATTAATATCAATCACAAAGATAATATAGAAAGAACTTGAGCCTGATAAACTTAATATAGAAATAATTGTAAAATTTTTTCTATGGAAAAAATCACTCGATTTTGACGTTTGTGTTGGCAGTGCTGACGACAGACATGATGGAAATAGAGGCATCGAATTTTGTGTAAAAACACGTCTTTTCGACTCGTCCATCGAGTCATCATTCAAATAAAAGAACATCATAGGGGAACCCAAAACAATTTTCTTTAGCTTAGAATGCAAACAGTCGCACATTGAGGAACAGGCAGTTGGTTGGTTTTTTACGAATCTCGAACTCTCGTACTCATCTGCATTCGCCAACTGACACAGCAATTAAACAGCACCAAAACCCAAATTATAACATTTTGTTGTGTTGTTGTAATTTTTTTCTTAAATTTGTTTTATTTTGTAAAATCAATTTTTAAGTAGGGAATCGAAACAAATCGATTGAAAATTGAATGTACACATGAGATCAAGCATTTGCATAAATTAACATGTAAAAAGCCTGCGTGCAGCGCTAAAAATCATTTTGGGTAAATGTGAAATGTTTGTCGTGTGCGCAGGCTCGACAGGTCATTTGCATAACACTGGAAAAGGAATTGAATCGAATGGTAGCGTTTATGATCGATACAGATGATGCCAGCGGCTGGTGTTTTTCTTGGCACCGTCGTCACCTTTTCACATTTAAGGGAGAGTGTAAAACATAAAACGGCGCATTTTCAGATTGTGTGTATGAGCATGTGTGGGGTGCGTGTGGCTGTGTGAGTGTTTGCATTGCAACGTGCCAAATTTATGCAAATGTATTTAAATGTGCGACTTACTTCAGTGTTTTCCATTCAGGTTTTTGTTTTCTAGTTTCTTCAGTTTCGCATGGCCGGAAATTACATGTCGTTTCCCTTTTTCTAGGGTTTCGTGTTGTTAAATTTTAAAATAAATCCTTTTTTAATAATTGCAAAATATGCAAATATAAATTTGTTGCCTTGGCTTTGAATGCGGTTCCACAGTTGGAAAATTCAAATAATTTGCAGTTTTCTTATTCATTACATTGAAAATTCAAGCGCAAACAGATTTTACATTTTGCTTGTAATTGTAATGTAGATTTTTGGCATTTTAGAGGTCTTATGCAAATTTTAGTTTTATTTCAAAATTTTGCATGAAAAAGGAAAATTTCATGTTTTGATTTAAGAACAGGAAAAATGTTTGGCTTTTTTTTTGCAGCTGCTGTGGAAAACTCTGAGAGAAACTGATGCCTATTTGCAAACACTGAAATTAAAATTATATTCAATAAAGAGTCCAGAGCAGCAAAACTATGCATGGTACACAGAGATAAAACTACCCAATCGGATCAACAAAAATGTTCTATTTGAAACGTTTGTAGACTGAGCGGTATCCCAGCAGAAAGAGACAAAGATTTTTTTATGACGATTCTTTATTTTATCAAAAAAGAATACGCATACAAAAAATCAAGGAGAAAATGTGTTATTCACATTTTTTGCACTCCGTTTCCGTAGAGAAAAACTTATTGATTCTATTAGATTTTCTTGTGAATTGTCCACAATAATGATTTCTTATTGATTTCCTTATTAATCATATCAAAAAATATTCCTTATTGTGATCATTAGGTTCATAATGATCATGTGTGAGTTATGTACTGTATTCACTCCAACTTCTTTGAGCGCCTTGGTGGCTGAATAGGTTGACTGGCCGACTGACAATAGCAAGGCTGTTTTAAGAAAGACCTTTATTAAATAAATTAAGTCAAGTACGAGGCTGGCTCGCACTCTTAGGGTTCCGTACGTATGTATGTATGTGTAATGTATGTATGGAATGGCGTATGTGAATACATATGTATATTTTATAAATTTCATCTCTCTGTTTTTAAAGCTACTTTATGTTGTACGGGGACACCTAGTAATTTTCCACTTGTTGTTGTTGTTGTTGTAATTTGTTGTTATAAGGCATCTGGGAATACATACACTGTGCGAATTTCGACACTCTATCTCTTACGGTTCGAGAGTTATAGCTATTACTCTACGTTGTATAGGGACACCTGGTAGTTTTACAGTTGTTGTTGTTTTTAGCAAGCGTTGCTGTGGAGCATATGTGAATACATATATTGTGCAAATTTCATTCCCCTGTCTCTCACGGATCGAGAGTAACGGCTAGTTGTTACTTTACGTTGTACAGGGACACCTGGTAATTTTCGACTTGTTGTTGTTTTTAGCATTTGTTATTGTAGGGCATATGTAAACACATATATTCTGCGAATTTCAGCTCTTTGTCTTTTACAGCTTAGCAGCTACGGCTAATTGTTACTTTAGGTTGTATTGGGACACCTGGTAGCTTCCAACTTGTTGTTGTCTTTAGCATTTGTTGTTGTAAAGCATCTATAAATACATACACTATGCGAATTTCAGCTTTCTATCTTTTACGGTTCGAGAGTTATAGATAATTGCAACTTTTCGTTGTATGGGGGCACCTGGTAGTTTTCGACTTGTTGTTGTTTTTAGTATTAGTTGTTGTAGCGGCAAGGTGCAACAACATCCTGTGAAAATTTCAGCTCTCTAGCTCTCACCGTTTCGGAGAATGGACGCTGTGACGGACGGACGGACGTACTTGTCTCCGTAATAGGGTTCCGTTTCACTCTGATGAGTACGGAACCCTAAAAAGGACTTGAAAACACACTAGAAATAATTGGATAGATATCTGGTACTTTTTTAAAGTTTTACATTTTAACTGCATTTCGGTACATTTTTCCAATTGTATTTATGTATTAGAAAGATGGGAACAGGAAAAAATAGTTAGTCTAAGCGGCTGCATCGTTGATATACATAAATACATATATCATTACATGAGAGATTTGCGAAATTGAATAAGAAGTGGGTGTGACATAATCAAAGTTCTGGGTTGGCGAAGCACACCGGGTTTTCGTTAGTAAAATAATAAAAACAAACCCATAGCGATATATTATAAACTTTGTTCTAATTTACTAGAAGTTTATTAGGCATTGTTTTCTCTGTTTAATATCGATAGTTTTATTTTTAATATACTGTAGATATTTACGGTATTCAAAGGGTCGTCCTAAAGCCAGAAGTCTTAAAATAATAGAACGAAAATTATGACTGCTGTGAGCAACCTGTCATAAATCAGGAAAGCAATTTAAATATTTTTGCAAAAAGGCACAAAAATAAGTGAAAAAACTAAAATAATAGCCAGTTTGTGCGATAATTATCTATTAGATGTTTTGCTAGCTGATTCAAGTAAATTTTAAATGAAATATACTCATATTTACGAACAAATATACATTTTAATGCATTTATTTCTTGGGTGACGCTGTGATACTGTTAACTTATGACGAATCACTAAACACAGTCGATGAAGTCCTATTAATTTATGACAATTTTTGTTTGCAGCACAACAACAATTTTTTTTAAACTATCATAAAATGTTAGGACTTTCTGACATTATGACACAATATGGGAACTATGAACTGGAAAAGTTTATTAAATAAATAAACGGAAATCAGAGAAATGATTCTGATGGCGAATTTGAAATCAAAAGGCGATATTCGTCGATAAATTATTATAAACAACTACTATGTACATAGATACATATACATATGTATACATATGTATTTATATACCCAGCAAAAACAATGTCGGTCATTTGATCCATCATATGATATGACTGATACAGCTGATGGGTGCATACATCAGGGTTTCTATCATTTTTTAAGAGGAAAATGAAAAAGCTGATGTAAACATTCGTGCACGTGTGATTTCTTTTTGAAACCAGCGTTACCACCTCAGCAAAGTGATCATTCGAAATTGTTTTTTCAAAATACTCACAAAATTACATTTACTGCCTGTTCCTCAATGTCGCAAGAAAATCTAAGCGATCGAAATGTAGTCGAGTCAATTTGGATTCCTCTATGTCGCCAGCTTGCGTTCGCATAGTCTTATGTCATGAAATTTTTGGCATTTACTTTACAGAGATGCTAGATCGGTAAACTAAGTTTCAGTTGATTTTTTATTGCAGTATTGAAAAAAACTACTAAATTCTTCTGGTGTAAATACAACCCTTCATAAAACTGGTCAGCTGCATTTGACAAGCCAAAGCAAATACATACATACATACATAAATAACACAGAGTACCACAGAGTATTCTGTGCAGAGTAGTCTGTGATAAAAAAAAAGCAAACATTTTGAAAGTGCGGAAATAGTTTTTGTGGTGTTTTAAAAGTATTTTTTTGCATCGACATTTAATAAGTATTTTGACGCGATGAGCACTGGCATTCCTCTGGCAAACTCAGGATTTTCTTCCATCCAGCATACAAGTGGACTGTTTAGGAAAACTACATGCATGCATGTAATAATTGTTTAATATATTTACTAAATTAAATAAAAATTAAAAATATGTGGGGTTTGCAGTTTTATTTTCCAGTTTTTTAACAAAAAAACAAAAATTGTTTCTATAAAAACTCCCACTCGATAGCAAAACAGCAAATGCTTGATTTTGACATTTGTGTTTGCAGTGCTGACGACATGATCGATATTGAGGAATCGGATTTTGTATGAAAACACTTACGTTTTTTCGACTTGTCGATCGAGTCATCGTTCGAATAAAAGAACTTCATAGAGGAACCCAAAACAATTTTCTTTCGCTTAGAAAGCAAACAATCGCACGACTGCGACATTGAGGAACAGGCAGTTAATGTTATTTATTTCTTTATTGTTAAATAAAAAAAGAGTTTTTGGAAAATTTTCAGAAAACAATTTAAAGAGTAGAATAAAAATTTTTAGAAAAACGTATAGATAAAATTAAACGAAAAATAATCTTCTCCTCTAAATATTTCCGTTTTCAAATTTTGTGAGGAAGAAGGATTTTAGAAAATGCAGTAGAAACAAGTTGTGCATCCGGGAGAGGGCGGGTTTTCTATGCAGTTTCTCGGTATGGTATATCTGTCAAATTACAACTTATACGGGAAAGTGCCGACAAATCTGCATATGCAGGTCGTTTCGTAATCTTCTTCTCTAAATATTTCCGTTTTCAAATTTTGTGAGAAAGAAGGATTTTAGAAAATACAGTAGAAACAAGTTGTGCATCCGGGAGAGGGCGGGTTTTCTATGCAGTTTCTCGGTATGGTATATCTGTCAAATTAAATCACAATACTAAAAAAATCATTGTAATGGCAACGCTGAAAGCTATAAAATTGCTTTGCATGGGTTAGTAACTGGGGATGCCAATCGGCACTGATTTTTCCTAATGCCGGGATTCGGGATTTAAAAAAAGCGAATCCCGGAATCCCGGGATTTTTCGGGATTCCAAAAATTCCCGAAACATTTTTTAAGTTTCAATGTTTCTTGAAAGTTATAAGATATATGTATGTTTGTTATACATATGTAAATATTTATTACAAAAAACTTAAAGAGGTTAAAAAAAGTTGTACATTTCATTTTATATTATATAGTTAAATAAAATTAAAGCATGTATTTTATACACAAATTAATTATCCAATTTGCAAGCTTATATTAAATATGTATAGTAAAAAGAAAACAAAAATATAACATGGACAAACAATTCAGCCTTCCAATTACATAAATAATAAACAAATAAAGTACACCTCTACCAACAGCAGATATGTATGTATGTATATTTGTAAATTTAAGTACATTATAAAAGTGACATATGCATAAAAAAACATTTTTTATGGCTGTTAGTCTACAAATTAAAAGATTTTTAGTTTTAAAAATTTGTTTCAAAATACTATGTTATTTCTTTTAACTGATATTTGAAAAACCTGTATAAATGAAAATTAAAGAAGTGTAAACAAATTTTAATGTGTCCGCGGTAGTCATAAGAGGTAAAACTAAAAAATTTTCGGGATTTGCTGAATCCCGAAAATCTTGGGATTAAAAATATTCAAATCCCGGGATTCGGGATTGGTTGAATCCCGAAAATCCCGGGATTTTCGGGATTGGCATCCCTATTAGTAACTAAGTTGTTAATGTGTTAGTTTCCATCAAATCGGACAAAGTTGACAAAGTCGTACGTATTGTAAACGATAGTGAATCACGGCCTTAAGATCTTTTTTAATTGTTCTTTCTGAAATCAAAATGCCGTAAGAGCTATAATTTTCTTTTAAAGAAAACTATATTTTTACTTTTTTTAAAGTTTGAAGTAAAAGGAATAGTTACAACATGGCCCGATGTAACGCAAACATGGACAAAAAATATTTGGCAACACTCGCAACATATGATTATTATATGGTAATCCATGGCGTAGTGACATGAAGTAATTTCAAGATTAACCGTGTGTTAATATAAATGCTCTAATGTGTCTACATTACGTTACGGCTCACCAGCAGCATGGTGTGGCTGACGAGGCCTTTAATACAACGACTTCAACATTGCCGAGTTTCGACAACACATAGAAAAGACAGAGATGTAGCATTTTCCACGTCTCTGTGCTCCACTTACTCCTCCATTTACAAAAACCACGTCCGCCTTCATCAAACGTTCACAAATCGCTTAATTACAAGTGAAGCAATAACAAAATTTGTTGTTTGCAGTATTTCAAGCGAACGATGTTGATCGATATCTTGGAGGACCATTAAACGCAACAACTGTTATGGTCTTCTCAAAACGAAATTCGTGGGACTATACGTAACATTGTGGGCATAACAACGACACTATCTTATCTCGTATCGCTTTGACATTCCACCACCAGAGTTCGCTGAGAGAATCCTGTTATTTTTATAGCCTTTGCTAAAAGGGTATGTATAGATTTGTCATAAAATACCTATTTTCGAGCACCGATTGTGAAGACACCAGACAAGTGATTGATCTAAATCTCACTTTAATCCTTTTATAAATGTCCCCTCTGCTTAGGGATTGAAATTAAGCAAAATCGGATTTATAATTACTGAGATATAGACAAAAAAAATATTTTAAATTTTTTACCACATTTATTGTAGTATAATAAAAAGAAAAACAAAAAACAAAACAAAAATAACAACAAGGGCTCGAACCAGCAGCATGCAGGTTGATAAGCCGCTAACACCACCACTGAGCCATTTATATATATAGTACATAGGTTTGATTTTTCATAAAACAAAGACAAGTTCTATGTTCTAACACATACGCATATGAGACTCATCGTCTCAGGTGGGTATGTCGATATTTCGCTCTCATTCGGATATAGCTTCTTCAGGACAATGAAGCAAAACATCGACAAAAATATTTAGATAGATAATGTAAGGCAGTTTGTTTCTCAGCTGAGGTATGCTCAGCCTGCCAGGGTCAAGCAAAGGTATGCTTCCTTTGCACAATAACCCACCACACTAGCTGCTTAAATAAAGTAATGAGTCGTATGACTCGAACGTTTCTATCCGTTTGTTTGGCACGAGTTTTTGCCCTTTCGAGCCGCACTACCTCAAGGGTATTTATTAACCGACCTATTAACGAGTTTGGCTCCGGCCAAACGTCGGATTTGTAAAATAAAATAAAGTAAAGCGCGATGAGATAAATATTACCAGGCTCAGTCGGCTAACTGCGGTAATCGGTAAAATCAAATTACAATCCGGCGAGATAAACGCTTCGGATCTCGGTCGGCTAACTACGGCAATCGGTAAATTCAAATTACAATCCGGCGAGATAAATTCTTCGGATCTCGGTCGGCTAAATACGGCAATCGGTAAATTCAAATTACAATCCGACGAGATAAATTCTTCGGATCTCGGTCGGCTAACTGCGGTAATCGGTAAATTCAAATTACAATCCGGCGAGATAAACGCTTCGGATCTCGGTCGGCTAAATACGGCAATCGGTAAATTCAAATTACAATCCGACGAGATAAATTCTTCGGATCTCGGTCGGCTAAATACGGCAATCAGTAAATTCAAATTACAATCCGACGAGATAAATTCTTCGAATCTCGGTCGGCTAAATACGGCAATCGGTAAATTCAAATTACGATCCGACGAGATGAATTCTTCGGATCTCGGTCGGCTAATTACTACTACTACGGTTAACTAGGTGAAGAACAGCTACCATGCACAATTTGTACTCCTCGAGTGTGTATCAAACTTGACACTTTATACTATTACCAGTATCGACTAAATGAGAATTATAAACCAATATTCGAGGTAAGTAACAGTATTGGAAAAAATATTGTAAGCAACAGTATTGGAAAAAATTTTATGGGCAACAGTATTGGAAAAATATAATAGGGGCAAGAAAAGTATTGGTTGTATTAGTTGTGGAGTAAAATTATGTATGCTCCATAGGTAATTTGTAACGGTCACGTTACAATAAGTAATGCATTACACCTTTTAAATGAGCAATTATGTTTATGCTTACAAAAGTGGTCGAAATCTTTACTCCCGAGGAACATAAAAATAATTCGAAAAAAAAAAATTTTTTTAAGTAATTGTTTTTTATTGATTTTTTTTTTTATCTTCTACCTTATTTTCTTTTGTGTTGCAAAGTTTTCCATTTACCTTTGGTAGGTTTTAAATCGTCATCGCAATAAAAGCGTACAACAAGCAATTTAAATAGATGTTGTGTTATTGAATCAAGTTTAATAACTGTACGAATTTAGCATGATATTTAATTAAATTTTGCTCATGCCAATTTTAGTTACCAAACATTAGTAAAACGAAGAAAAAAAATTCCATGTTAGGCCCATCTGGAATTCGAACTCGGCCCTCTTCGCTTAATAAATTTCGCTGGTATACTACAAACATTAGTTACTAAAAATAGATTGTTATTTAAAGTAATTAATAGGGTTATTAAAGTACGTATACGACCTGATATTATACATTTATATAGAAAAGCTTCTAATTACACTTTGATAAATGCCATATAAGATTCGGCACTGTCGAATATAGCACTCTTACTTGTTTCAGTATAAATTCGAAAGAAATGTAGGGTGCAAATTGGTAAATGGTTAAAAGTTGCACTTCTAAACTAAAGAATTACTAGCTGTATTTAAAGTGCATCATTTCTAATTTAAAAACAATAAAGAACCACTATTGATTACTCACAAAATGTATTTATTAACTAACACCATCACTCACACTTATTTTCCTCAGATTCCATTTGCATTCATTACTTTGTTTTACACTTCAAATCTGTTGCTGACATCAGAGACAATCGCCTCAAGCGGCCACTTTCCCTTTTCAAATCAGCCACTCATTCATTCAGATTTGCTAACGATAATTTAAGAAAATAAAACACCTTTTGTTTAACAACTGCAGCGAAAATGATTCATTTAATGTGACTCAAGTAGATCTCAGTTGACTTTGTAAATTTTCCAACTTTCCATGAGGGTCAAGAAATGATTGTCCTTTTTTGCAAACAATTTCATTGAAAATATCTGAGAGCAGATTGATGATTTAAATATTGTCCTAAAAATATTGCAAACAATAGAAACACATAAATAAATCCGATCATTTGCCTAAAAGTGCCAACAAAATAATTATCCTGCCATTAATCCTGCCAGTGGCCTGCGTGTTAAGGGTGGCTTTTTCCTTAAAGATCATTCACTTTCTTTCCTTTAGCTCTACTACTTTGTACACAACTTATTATTATTTTTTCTTCGAGGGCAATTAATCCTGTGGCATTGCTAATGAAAATAAGAATGAAAAATTCCTTAACAATTTGGCATTATTTTTCGTGAAAAAGGGAAATAATACATAAAAATATAGTTGAAATATGCCGAATAGAGCTGAAATCAACCGCGGAATATTTGAATTCGTAGTTTTTGATTTTTCAAGCTCATAAATATTTTACATGACAGTTTTAGTCTTTGAGAAATTTTGTGAGGAAAAAGGCACCGCGTATTGTATGTAAATCTTAATTAGAGATAATGGAATATTAATATTTTACCCAAACAAACTGTAAATACTTTCTTTTAAGTCTGAAGGGTATTAAAAAAAGTACTGGATTTATAAAAAAATATATATGTATGTATGTAAAATATAATAACGAGTGGTTAAATTTTAAGGGCCGATGTTGCATGTAAATCACATGCAAATGTCAAATCTTTTTCGCATTTCATTTGTCTTTTCTCAATTTCAGACCAAGTCAATTTGAACCATGGAAAGAGAGACAATCGAGCAACGCGTTAAACTTATGCAGTCTTATTATGAAAATGGGCCTTCAAATCAAAATGCTTATCGTGAATTTTCGGTCAATTTAGGCATCCAATTATGCGTACAATCGGAAAAATCGTGCAATAATTTGAGCAAACCGGGTCTTAAGGACCCTGCTCGAACTGCAGAAACTATTGCTGCTGTCTGCGAATATTGTTTCAATTAAAAAGGCATATGTGAACAGAGTATTATGCATTTTCCGCATTGTCAATGCATTAATATTGGTGATTCGCAAACTAACACAGAATGTTCACCAACATTTTTTAGGGGGATTTTGTAGAAAAACATTGAATTTTAGGGGGTTTTAAAATTTTTCTGGGTGGAAGAAATACATTGACCTGGGAACACTGTATCAGGCAAACAACCTCTTCATGGCGAATTAATAAAATCAGCTAACGAAAAAATCTCAATGATTTTTATACCCTTCACATAAATGTGTAAGGGTATATATAAGTTTGTGATTCCGTTTGTAACGCATTGAAATATCCATCTAAGACCCCATAAAGTATATATATTCTGGATCAGCATCAATAGCGATTACGATTGAGCGATGTCCGTCTGTCCGTCTGTCCGTCTGTCCGTCGGTCCGTCTGTCCGTCTGTCCGTCTGTCCGTCTGTCCGTCTGTCCGTCTGTCCGTCTGTAGTCGTTGAAATACCGTTTCTGAGAAAACGGTTTGAGATAGAAACCTCATTCTTTCGCTAAAACGTGTGAAACCCCGGTAGTGGGTCTGCTATTGAAATTCAGTAAGATAGGTCCACGTATAGCCGAGATATATTCAAAAAACCGGGTTTTGAGGGATATTTTGTGTAATTTTTGTATTCAGATTTTTGAAAAAAATTTTTTCTTAAAAACTAAACCATATCATTTTTTGTGCTCATTAAATCCTAGAAATGAAGGAATTTTTGAAATCGGCCCATATATATCCGAGATATAGCGTCTCCCGATTTTTAAAGAAATCGGCTTTATTAGCCAAATAAGACAACTTTTGGCACCGAAGATCAATCAAGATGGTATATATAGGCTATTTAGAGGCAAAAGTGGAAAATTTTTCCACATCGGCCCATATACACTCGAGATATAGCGCCTCCCGTTTTCTCAAGAAGTTGGCTCTAAAAGCCAAATAAAACAACTTTTGGTATCAAAAATCGATTAGAATGGAACATATAAGGTGTTTAAAAACAAAATTGGAAAATTTTTGAAATCGGTCCATATATATCTGAGATATAGCGACTCCAGATTTTTCAAGAAATCCGCTCTTTAAGCCAAATAAAGCAATTTTTGGCACTAAAAATCAATCAGAATGGTACATATAGACTATTTAGAGGCAAACGTGGAAAATTTTGGACATCGGCCCATATACACTCGAGATATAGCGCCTCAAGTTTTCTCAAGAAGTCGGCTCTAAAAGCCAAATAAAACAACTTTTGGTACCAAAAATCGATCAGAATGGTACATATAAGGTGTTTAAAAGCAAAATTTGAAAATGTCTGCAATCGGTCTATATATACCTGAGATATAGCGTCTCCCGATTTTTCAAGAAATCGGCTCTATAAGCTAAATAAAACAACTTTTGGCACCAAAAATCAATCAGAATGATACATATAGGTTAGTCAGAAGCAAAACTGGAAATCTTTTTGTCATCGGCCCATATATGTTCGAGAAATAGCGCCTACCGATATCTCAAGAAGTCGGGCCTGGAAGCTAAACGAAACAGTTTTTTGCACTAAAAATTTGTCGGAATGGTACATACAGGCTGTTTAGGGGCAAAATTAGAAAATTTTTGGACATCGGCCCATATGCACCCAACTCTTGGTACCAAAAATCAATCATAATGGTACATACATATGTATATAATATTTGCGATCATGTATGAATGTATGTATGTATGTATGTATGTATGTATGTATGTATGTATGTATGTATGTATGTATGTATGTATGTATGTATGTATGTATGTATGTATGTATGTATGTATGTATGTATGTATGTATGTATGTATGTATGTATGTATGTATGTATGTATGTATGTATGTATGTATGTATGTATGTATGTATGTATGTATGTATGTATGTATGTATGTATGTATGAATATATGAATGTATGTATGTATGTATGTATGTATGTATGTATGTATGTATGTATGTATGTATGTATGTATGTATGTATGTATGTATGTATGTATGTATGTATGTATGTATGTATGTATGTAGATACGTTTGTATGTATGTAGGTATGTATGTATCTACATATGTATGTATGCATGCAAGTATGTTAGCATAAACAATTTTTTTGCTTTGGTGTAAAAATGTGTATGTATGTACATACATATGTATACACGAGCTTGAAAATGAAAGTGATATAAAGAATTGTTGAAAAAAGGGTACGCAATGAAATTCTTTTGAACAATTGCGTCTTCAAATTCATTCACACAAAAAATCATTTTGGGTTTCCCTACGTACTTACATATGTACATACACACACACATGTGTATGATGATACGCAATAGATCATCAACAACGTGCACAAGAAAAAAATAATTTTGTAAAAGCAAGCAATGTAAATATGTATGTATGTATATATGTATGTATATAATCATTGTTTTATGGAACACACTGAAAATATTCAATAACAAAAAATTTATTTTAGAGTTTTCTATTATAGGTATGTACATACATACATACGTATGCATGTACCCACATACGTAAGTAAATTGAAAAGCAAATCACACTTAATGGCAATGTTTAACATTATAATTCAAAAATAATGCAATTATATGCAATTTTTTGTTAAATAAATTTTACTATAAAGTTAACTGATAAATAATTAAGAAATACATTTTGCTTTTCTTTATTTCATTGATATTAAAAAGAATTGGTGTCACCTAGTGGTTGAACTTGAGCATATTAAGAATTATTTTAATAAAAGTTTTGCAGCCTGTGTTAAATCCCGGTAGTGGATCTGATATTGAAATTCAGAAAAAATCGGTCCATTTAAAAGCCAAATAAAACAACTTATCGCACCAAAAACCAATCAGAATGTATGTACCATTGTGAAGGGTATTTAAGATTCGGCCCAGCCGAATATAGCACTCTTACTTGTTTTTATTAAAAAACGATATTTTATTGAAAGAGGAGCAATGGAATTAAGAAATAGGTGACAATTAAAATAAGTTTGACCAGAGACTATACTATACATACATACATATATGTATAAAGTCTATCTAACTCAATATCTGATTGATATTTTTTTCTCTTCTTGTTTTAGATTAAAATGTCAAGTGCTGTTTTTTGCTTGTATTTTATTTTTCCATTGTTTAACTCTCTGACAGCTTGGCGACTTCCCCAATGTGTATGCATTCAGTTCCTTTTACTTTACGCAGGTACTTTGCATTTGGTAATTAAATTCTAATATTGTAATTTTTTGGAAATAAAAAAGTAGTAAAATTTTACGTATGAATGAAATGTATGAATGAAATAATCTTTACCACATATTTTCTAACATAAATTAAAAATGTATTTGGAAAAATGTATTTTGAGAGCACAAGTATTTGAAATACGAAATACTCAAGCGCTTAGTATTTAAAATACAAAATACTAAATACATTCATGGGACGTATTTAAAATACAATTACAAAATACGTATTTGTATTTGAAATACGTATTTAAAATACTGCCCAGCCCTGCATATGACCGACATTGCGGACGGGTTCATACATCAGGGTTTCTATCATTTTCTTTAGGACAAAATGAAGAAACTGATGTAAACATTCGTGTACGTGCGATTTCTTCTTTAAACCAGTGCTGCCACCTCGGCAAAGTGATCATTCAAAATCTTATTTTTTTTTTTCAAAATGCCCACAAAAGGATGAGTCCACGGAGGATGAGTCCAATATTGCCATTATAAGTAGGAACATACGTGACAAAAGCAATCCTTTTTCATTGCCAGAAGCTGAGTAAGTTGTGAGTTTAAAGCAAAAGATTAGAACTAAATATTTCATCGTTTGTACATAGATTCAAAAGACGTTTACGGCTCTCTATGGAAGCTTTTGAATACGTTTTATCGGAAATAAATATCTCTGGTCACATGTCGATGAGCGTACCACCCCACCCGTATTGCAGTTTGCCGCTACATTGTCCCTTTTGGCCAGTGGCAGCTTTCAGTACACGGCCGGGAATTATTTTTTTGTGGGGTTGGCACAAAGCACTATGTGCAAAGCGGTGAAAAATGTAACAAATGAAATACACTACTTAGTGGAAAATCTTTTTCTTGCTATTCACTTTCACCCTAAAAACAATAAAATTTATATTTTTTAAATTATTTCTTTAATTTTTTGTCGATTCTTTGCTATTTTATTTGTTTTGCTGCTAAAAGCTAGAGTTTATTTGTTTTCGATAGTGTAGTAACAATCGAGTATAACATCGATTAGATGCGTTTCGATAACGAGTCCTGTGATCCACATTAACAGCATTACGATGACAAAGTACTCGATTTCGAATGCGGTGATTTTCCCCCTGGTCACTGTTTTTGCTGAATTATGTGTATTAGATTAATGAATATTGCCGAAAACCGTAACCTGTATTTATGAGTTTCTTTATTACAGTAAATAGTTTTAGTTGAAAATTTTTATAGAACATTTTACACAAAATTCGAAGCCTGTTATACAATTCATTTTACATAAAGTTATTTGCATAACAATTAATAAAATAAGTTTATGAAATAATTAGTGAATGTTTATACTCTAACAAGGTGCACATGCACATTGTCCTTTTCACAAAAAATATCAACACCGGTATTCCTAATAAATAAAATATTGTTGAAATACAACATTTTAGAACAAATTTTATATAACATTCTATTTTTTGTGAATACCGGAGTAATTGTTTAACAAAAAATTTGACTGCTGTTCGCCAAAATACCATTTTCGATAGCGTTTTGGCAACTGTAATTAAAGTTCGGCGGCTATACATAATCGGGTCATGTAAAGAAAGTTTTGCAACGTGCAGAAACTTGTAATTTCACTTACAAAAATTAAAAAACCAAAAAAAACTTTTTTTTTTTTTTGCTTTATTCCTCTTTTTTTGAGACCTTAAACATTCCCTTACATTTTTCTATTGCAACATTTCGAACACAAATTCTTCCCTCGAGAAAAAAGAAAACACATTTTTTGCAGAAAAAAGGGGAAATTCCTTAACAATCGTTGGCTGAATAAAACTCAGAGCATTTTTTAGCCAAAAATTTACTTTTTTTTTCAAAATATTAGCATTTTCTGACACATCATTGGCCTGAAAGGAAACAAGTAACAACAACAAAAAGAAAAAGTGGTCATAAAAAAATTTTCCGGCACAAAAAATGTTTACCTTTTTTTTTTAAGCGAATGAAGTAGGGGATGTTTTGCAAAAAGAAATTCATAAAAGAATTGCATAAAAAAATATTACAAAACATTTTGTAACCTTTAGCAACAGCAACGAAAAATGTTAGATAGAAAATAATTTGAGAAAAAACAACTACCCCTTTTGGAAATCGCTTAAAAAATAGATTTCTAAGAGAGGAGATGCAAAAAAGATCCTGCTCTTCATAACTTTTTTAAACATTTTTAAGAGAAGTGGATCACTGCTGAATTGAGAAGAAGAAAAGAGCATGGCCTGTATTGTAATTGCTCAAATGATAAGGAGAGGGTTCACTTGGTTGCACGTTTTTTAGATCTTGTAAAAAGTTTGTGCTTTATAATGGGTTCTTTGATGAAGAGTTAAATTAGTTTGAGCCTGACCGTCAAGCTTAAATTATCTTCTTTCACAGGAAAGCAAATTTTCTCAAAACAGATGTGAAATTTTTGTATTTTTTTTTTCCAAAAAGAAAAAAATGATAATTTTACGTGAAGTTTAAAGAAAGCAAAAATTTAAAGCAATAAGAAAAAAAAAATATTAGCATTGAATAAATTAATGATTTTGTATAAAGCTTAATTCATAAAAAGAAGTGTGGAAAAAAATTTCAATAATATAATTAAACAATTTACTAAAAAAATCATGATGTCCTCCCAACTGGAATTCATTATGCAACTGTATATGATGAACTTGTTGCAGCAGCAGCAACAACAACAACAACAGCAGCAGCAACAACAGCATCAGCAAACACAAAACTTCTTGTCCAGTCCTGTCAAAAACAAGGATCTAAATAATCAAAGCCACAGCATGAATTTAAGCCACCAAACTCGTTTGAATTCTCAAAACATTCAAAACACCATGTGTAGTAGTAGCCGTAGTAGTAGTCCCAATAGTAATTTGAGTCCCTTACCGAATACAATTAACTGTGCAGCCACCCACTTTCCTCCCACACCCCAAACCCTTCATCCCTTAGCCCAGTTGACGGCAGCGCAGGCACAGCCCATGACGCAAATGTTGCTAAATAATCTCTCCCCTTTGACACAATTCATGTTGTTGCAACAACAGCAGCAGCAACAACAACAACAGATAACTTCCTCTAATTTATTACTAACACCCACCACCCCCAATAGCAGTCCGACTGTGGCTGTTGCTGATAGCTGTGGTGGCAATGCAATGCAAACTCTTTTAAACGGGATCGGTTATTTGGCCAACAACAATAATGCATCAATTAATGTTGCTGCCCCGCTTTCTGCAACTGCTTCTTCTTCGTCTTCTCTTTTCTTTCCTTCTGTTTTTGCAGCTCAGTATCCTTTTGTAGCCGCCTCATCACAATCACATTTTCTTCAATCATCTACAGTTACCTCAACACCCTGCAGTGACTCCAATCCGGCCTTAACGAACGAAAAGTCATCGATGGCCCCCAGGTTGATGTCTGACGTTTCGGCTGCAGTCGCTGAGAGCAGTTTGGCAGCTGATCCCAGCCAAACAGTTGAGGCAAATGATGTTGCAGAGAGTGTGAACTTGGATGAAGATGCTCAGGTCTTTTCAAGCCTACATTCGTCTTCGGCCAATTCCAGCTCTACAACGGGGAATTCAAAATTGATGTGTTCGGGCATTATGGCTTTGGAAACCACCTCAGATTCCATAGAAGACTCAACAAAAACGGTGAGTGTATTTTTCGATCGGTTGTTATAAATTGAAAAGTTTCGTGAAATTGAATGGGAACAAATAGAGGCCTTGCTAACGCTAAACATTGTGGGATAATAATAAAAAGTAAATTCAGCAGCGACAGACGAAGAACTGTTGCTCCTCTTGGAATCTTTTTTATTCGCAAACATCGTTGAAGTCAGTTCAATCGTTAAGAATTTCTAGTATCAGCAAAAATGGTGATATCTCTTTGGAATTTTACTTTTTGGTTTCTAGTGCTTTTTTTCATACAAAATTTCATTTAACATTCTAAAAGAACGAATTACATACATACATACATACATACATAAGCAGCGGAACTTTGCTCTGAGAGCAAACGCTCTCAGAGAAGAGTTCACCACATAACAGTTACACCGTGCAGCACAATGTGGAGTATTGACAAAAAGTCTTATTAGAATTTATAGTTTTTTTTTAACAGGATTAAAGCTGAAATTTTCGGTATAAAAAAAATTAAAAATTAAAGCAGGGGCCAAATCGTCGCATTCCATATCGAACGAATTCCGTCACTTATGCTGTGTGTTTGTTGCTTATTTTGTTTTTGTTTTATATTATTTTTGCTCGATAGTTCATTCGATATCGAATGCTACGATTTGGCCCCAGAGCAAATTTTACACAAAATGTTGCTGAAAGTTGTATATATGTAAATATGTTTGACGCCATACTAATTAAGTCTGAGTCAGCTGTTTTTCTAAAGATTTCATTCTTAAAATATTGTCAAAGAAATTAAATTTATTCAAAATTAAGTGGTACTAAAATTTGTAGCGCAGAAGAGCCACTGTTTACACTAACTGGACCCAGTTTGCTAAAATTTTTGCACGATTTTTTTCGATTGTACGCACATTTGGACGATTAAATCAATCGACAAAATCAGCAATTACACGATATGCACTTTGGTTTGAACGCCCATTTTCATAATAACCCTGAATAACTTTAACGCTTTGCTCGCTTGTGTACCTTTTCATGGTTCAAATTGAATTACTCTGAAATTGAAAAATTATTAGAAATGAAATGCAGAAAAAACTTGAGGTTTAGGTGTGGTTCACATGTCTTGGCGTTCGCGAAAACGGCTCCAATGATTTTGACTCGGTATTTGGGGGTTTCAGATACAAAAGGTTGATCTAACAGTTGGTCTCGGAACCGTGGATAAAACGGAAAGGAGTAAAAAGAGGGTAAAACCGGCAATTCAATGCTTCCGGACTTTAACAAGATATTACAAAAATTAAAAAAGCTTATGAAAGTATGACAAAAATAACACTGTGGAACAAATTCAAGTTGGCAAAAGTTAGGTCGATTCTGAGAGTGAGGGGTGAAAATAGAGGCTAAATTAGAAGAAGTTTGCTCATGTCAATACGATTTTTTTTAATAGACCTTCGAACTGTGCAGTCAAATGCCGGTTTTTCAGCATATTTTTATATGGTTATGATATTTTTTTAGATCTATAAAAGCCAAGTTATTGCTAGAGACCAATAGCAATAGCTAGCAATAATTTGGCTTTTATAGATCTAAAAAAATATCAGTTAGTCGACGAGTTATAGCCAGAAAAGCATATAAGCAATATGCTGAAAATCAGCATTTGACTGCAAAGTTTGAAGGCCGATAAAAAAAAAATTCGAATTGACATAAACAAACGCCGTCATAAGGCTCTTCAAACTTAGCCTCTATTTTCACCCCTCACTCTTAGAAATTACTTAACTTTTGCCAACTTTTGTTCCACAGTGTAATTGCACACATGTCTGGTACTTTTTTGAATTTTAGTATATTAACGCAATAAGTTTTGGTACTTTTATTAATTTTATTTATTGGTTTATTGTTATATTATTTGATCTTTAGATTGTTAAATTAATTATTCAAGCTTTTGATCTTTTGTTTTTTATAAAAAATAATTTTAAATAATTACTTATTTATATTCAATATTTCGCCAACAATTCGTTGGCATCTTTAGGAAAATAATTTTTTTGAGTTTTATAATTATTTTCCTGAAGATGCCAGCAAATTGTTGGGGAAGTATTGAAAATAAATAAATAATTGTTTAAAATTATTTTTTATAAAAAACCAAAGATCAAAAGCTTAAATAATTAATTTAACAAAATTAATTATTTAAAATGAATTATTTAAATTAATTAATTTAACAAAAAAAAATTTCATCGGGAATTCCCGGGAATTCTTGAACGTTTATTTTAATTTTCCATTTTTCCAACGACATTTCTATCGCATTGAGAGCATTTTGCGCTATGAGTGAAGCTGGGCTTCACTGTGGCAGACCTGAGCGAATTTCGAAGGTCATTATTTTTGACATATGTTCTATTTTCTAAAAAGGCTTTTCTAAAGAAGTAGAATTTGGCTGGCAGAACAGCTTTAATTTTTGACAGTAGTTTTTACAAATCTGAAGAAACGCCGTTTTCTCAATGCTTTTTTTTTAGAAAATCTTATTTTGCACAAAGTTTTATTAAACTCTTATTTGAAAAATTTTCCATACAAATATGTCAAATAAGAGTCTTATAAGTCTGAAATAATTGTTATGAATTATATTTATTTAGAAAACATTATAAATAGATAACAGATGTATATAAATGTTATATTTATTTAAGAAGATACTCGTGCTACTTATGGCCAATTTTTCAGTCGGCTTTTAAATATGAAATCAGTTAATTTTCATTTCAATTCAAGTTGTTTTTAAATGCAGTGTCAGTTGTTCAGTCGCAAACAAGTGTTCGCATTTAATTACCTCAAAAGTATGGTAGCACTTTTCACTTCCAAATTTTATGGAAATCTTTTCAGCTGTTTTTTATTGGAGTAAAAAATAAATAATTAATTTATTACCGGCGATAAGAAGCTTTTTTAAATAAACCCTTTTAATAATTATATTATTGGTATTTCATGTCATTCTATTGTTTTTCACAATAGAGTATTTCTCGGTTAATTGGTTTCCACGCTTAATTGAACCACATGATCGGGCAAAAAAAATATTGCATACGAACACCATGTGAATTTCCTCGGATAATTGAACCCGGTTAATTGATTTTCCCGCTTAATTCGTTCAAAATGCATGTCATCAAAAATAAATTTCCTCTTACTTTTACCCGGTTAATTGCATTGAAAAATAATCTGGCATTTTTGATACATATTTGACATTTTCATTTTTGACATTTTCGTTTAAGGTAAAAAAAACATTATTTTGAAAAACTTAAAGTTCACATATGCAATTTCTTTTAATTCATTAGTACATATGTAGTTCCAATTATGCGTGATTTCTGTAATTGAACAAACTGTTCAATTAAATAGGGTTCTTGTAATTGAACGAATTGTTCAATTAAACGGGTATCGGATAATTGGTTCCCCGGTTAATTGAACAAAAAATTCTGCAAATTTTGATGTGCAATTAACCGAAAAATACTGTATTAGCAGTTTATTTTGGAGGTGCTGCTTGAGGCAAAATCTCATACATGCGTCTGTGTGTGTGCTTTGTTTACTTTTAAAGCGAATCAACAACACGAACCATATGATTAATCTATTAAACCTAAATGAGCTTTAAATGGCCAGAGTTGTTCAATTAAGTTGCGATCTAAAAGTGCTGAAAAAATAAATTTTGTGCTTAAATGATAATTAAAGCTAAATGGAATTTGATTATCAACTAAAAAATTGGTCATAAATCAAAAAAAAAAAAACTTTAAACCCCTTCTTTGCTTCTCAAAAAATTTACAAACTCAGATAAATCTGTCAATATGACAGCACTGCTCACAATGGATGCCTTCGTGTTCACCCCCATTTCAGCAGGAATCGTGTGAAACCTAAATAAGCCTTGAGGAAATTTTAAGGCGCTGCACTTTTTTGTTGTTTACAAATCGACTGTCTTTTAGGGATCGTTTTCACATCGTGTGCACGTTAAAGAAATTTATAATTAATGTTTTTTAGACGTGTCATGGTTACAATAAATTCATAATCGATAATTTGGAGTTAACGGTACTAAAAGAAATTTTCTTTATAATCGGAGACGCCACACTTTTGACCCTAACACAATTGACTCGATCATTTGTGTTGATTTGTTGTGAAAACTTTTTCGGAGGAAAAAATACAGAAACGAGGTATTGGGCTGTGAAATTCTCAAAAACCGGTTTTTAAAAATGTTGACCACCCCACTATACACATGTACAGCTGTTTTCATTTAAAAATGATTTTAGCAAGTAACTTGTTGCAAGTAGTGTGTACATATTAACAACCAATACATTGACAGAGACAATAAAAGCTGTTGCTACTTGCTTGCTTGCTTACACAGGCAAGTGCAAGCTCATTTTCAAAATGTCGTCAAAGAAAATAGAAAATGATCTTAAAGAAAATTGCTTTACTTTACCCTAAAATGTTTTCCCATTCCCCAAAAATGCGATCATGAATAACTTTTCCCATAAAACGTGTTCCCATTCGAAATTTCTCCTTATCGTGAATGGATTTTTCAAAGACATTTTTCCCATTTTTCCCATTTTTTGTATCAATTTGTTCATTGCTTTTTCTTTGGCGAACTAGAAAGAAATGCAAGCAGTTGCTACACTTTAATGGATATATAAATTAGCTGAAAACTATTTTTAGGTCTAAATCAATAAGTAATGTGCAACATGACATGCTTCTCAATAGGGTGCAAAATAACCGACCCATTGCATGTGGTTTTGTGAAGGTTTCTAAAGATGTGGTGGCCGAATTTTGGTATTCGCTTACAGAAGAACTAAAAAGTGCTGGCCCTCCTATTAAAAAAGATCATGAATGGAATTTTATCCATTCTGCGACTTTTCTAAAGCATCCAACACTTCGCAAAAAGTGGCTTGTGCCATTCCTACTTCGTAATCTCTCCCAACACTTTTTTGGTATCCACCCTCTGCAAAAAAACGTAAGCATGCGTTTAGTTTTACGATGGTCGGAATACCAAATTTACAATAAATTTCCTTTGTATTTATATTTTCTTCTTCCCAAACGTTCCCATAATATTCATGATAGCAAATTTCCCTACTTGGGAAATTTTATGGGAATAAAATTTTCACATTTTACTCACGATAGGGGTGAATAATTATAAAACAATTACGCGGAAAAAAAAAACTACAAAATCACTGTTCCATCTTACATCTCAAAGTGAATGTGTGTTTGTTTGTTCCTTATAGACAGCTAAACGGCTAAGCCGATTTGCTCGAAATTTCTACGCTATATCTCTGCATGTCTGGAAGGAACTATAGGCTACACAGAGCGAAAACTTCCTAATAGATTCAATAAGATTTTCTCTTTGAAACGTTTTTAGGCTGAGGGGTATACCAGCAGAGAGAAAAGAAGATTTTTCTACGGGTATTTCTTATTATTTCCATGTTGCAAATCTTATTAATTGTCTCAACAAGAAAAACACATAAAACCAAGAAGAAAACTTGTTACTCACGTTTGTTTTTATTCAGTTTCCGATTTGCATGGTACCAAAAAAAAATTCTATAGAGAAGAACTTATTGATTCTATTAGGTTTTCTTGTAAATTGTATACAATAAGGATTTCTTATTGATTTTATTAGGTTATCCTATTAATTTTTCCCTATTGGTTTTATTAGTTTTCTATTTAAACACACGTAAATCATCTTTTTAATTTCATTAATTGTTGTTTTTTCAATAAGGTTTTCCCATTTAAAATAATAAGGAATCCTTCTTGAAAAAAAAAACCATAGAGATATCTTATTGATTTTGTTCTACTTTATTAGGTGCTTTTTTCTCTGTGTATATGAATTTAAATAATTCGAATCGCGAAGGGCTAAATTCGGTATCTCAATGCCTCCGGACTTAGCAAAGAGGTAGCACAAAAATTTAAAAGAGATCTGAAGGCACACTTAATATAATTCGATAGGTGTCTGGTACTTTTTTGAAGTTTTGAATTTTAGAAGGATAAAAGGGGTAAAATCTGCAATTTGGAAATTTTTTTCAATTGCATTTATGTAGAGGAGGCATGGAAACAGGAAAACATTAAAAACTAAATATTACTCCCCCCCCAAAATTACTTACATACACTTTGAATTTTTTTGAAATTTAGACATATAGGGGGTAAAAACGGATAAAATCGGTAACTCAATTTCTCCGGAAAGGTCTAAAATTTTACAAAAAAAAAAAAAAAAAAAATTGTTGGACAGGTGTCCGGTATTTTTTTTAAGTTTTAAATTTGAAGGGGACAAAACGGGTAAAAACTGTGTGTTGGTATTTTTTTATTGTTTTTACGTGGAAGAGGAAAAAAGTAAAAACTAAATGGTACTACGCCCCAAAAAAAAATACTTATACAAATTTCATCTTTGTTTTAAATTTGAATATATAAAGGGTAAGAAGGGATAAAATCAGTAACTTAATTTCTCTGGTCTTAGCAAAGATAGTGCTGACCTGAAATCACACTTAAAATATTTGGATAGGTGTCTGGTACTTTTTTGAAATTTTGAATTTTAAATGGATAAAAGAGGTAAAATCTGCGTTTTAGTACTTTTTTTCAATTGTATTTTTCTAGAAGAGGAATGAGAACAGGAAAAAAATAAAAACTAAATGTTACTTCCCCCCAAAAATATGCTGTAATAAATTTGGCCGTTTTTAAAATTTGCACATATAAGGGATAAAAAGGGCAAAATCGGTAATTTTGTATCTCCGGACTTAATACAAGATAGGCTTCAAAGAGAGCATGTATGTCTGCCAAAAATAATTGGACAGGTGTCTGGCACTTTTTTAAAATTTTGAATTTTAAGGGAATATAACTGATAAAAACTACCTTTTGGTACTTTTTCATTTGCATTTATGTGTGCAGAAGGGATGGGAGCAGAAAAAAGTAATTATTACTCCCTGAAAAACTCTTAACCTAATTTCCCTTTTTTTTTTAATTTGGATATACTATTTATAAAGAGTAAAAACGGAAAAACTCGGTAGTTCTGCATCTCCAGACTTGATGAAAGCAGCACAAAAATGCAAAAAGCAAATTATACAAACATCCATATTTTACTTTAACTTTTTCATTTATTTTTATTTATTTATTGAAAGTATTTTATAAAAATAAATTTATAAAATACGACACTTTAACTTTTTCATATTTTATCTTATTTTTCGGTATGTAGGATCAGATAATAATGTACTAAAAATCATTTCTTGTGAGTTATCTATTAAAATTAAAATATAATCTTGATAAGGTAGCGCCCTTTTTGCTTCTTATCATTTTACCGGCAGTCAAGTAAAAAACAAATTACTGGCAATCAAAATCTCTTGCCAGTGGGCTCACAACTTGCAGAAGTATAATGGTATTAGTAAAAAAAAAAATGTCAATGCCTTGAGTTACTTGCACTTGCGTGTGTGAATGGGGGGCACAGCAAATGAAAACTGTAGCAGTTTTTGGCATTAATCTTTTCATCAGAATTATGATAAGTAACATTTTTTTAGTCGATGATTTTTATTAAAATTAAAAGAAAAAGTGCTGTTAAATAATTTGAAATGTACTGTTTACATTTTTATCAAAGATTCACAAGAAAACACAAATTCAATGGAAATTTAAACGACAAAAAACCTCAAAAGCTTCATTGCAGAAATAATTCTTGAACACTTGTGATTATTTTCCTAAAAACTAAAACAAAAAATCATTCTCAAACAAAGTAACAAGTGCAACAAACAAATTGTTGCAGGAAAAATAATAATAAAAAGACTTTTAACACGAAATCATCTCAAAATGTGTGGGGGCAAAAAAAAAAAACAAAAACATTGAAATTTGAGCAACTTAAAAATAAAGGCGAGAAGAAAATGATTGCATATAAACTCAAGCTTTAAGCTAGAGATGTGTGCGTGACTGTTTTTGGCTCACGGGCACACACTAATTGCCTGTTCCTCAATGTCGCAAGAAAATAACGGGTTATCCATTTTGCGGTTTCAAAAGTAACCCTAAATAAAACACAAATAAAATATTTTTTTTTTCATGATATTTCTTTTTTATTATAAAGTTTGAACGTTGACATTATGTGTGAAAAACTACATAATTTAAATGAGCACCACGCGAAATGTGTTTTCGACCACTTTTTGACAGCCATAGCTTGACTAATGTTAGTTTTTAAATGCTCAAGAGTTAAAGGTTTATCTGCATAAACTACGGTCTTTCGCGTAGCCCCACAAAAAAAGGTGTAGTGGCGTGATCTTGGTGGCCAGCCGATATCGCCACGACGAGAAATTACGCGTCGAGGAAATGTCTCTTGCAATAAAGCCATTTTCGCTCGAGTTGTGTGGCACGTGGCACCGTCCTGTTGAAACCAAATATTCTCCAAGTCGTATTCTTCAATAGCAGGCAAAAAAAAAAACGGTTAAGGCCGTGTCAGATAAAACTTTTGCTTCGCGTTGCGTTACATACACGCTTTGACATTTAAGATAAATGTACATGTTTATATGGCACTTGTCACATAAATTTTATTTGACGCAAAGCAAAGCAAAAAGTTGGCCATCTTTCATCTTTTTGCACGCTTTGACAATTAGCTGCTTTCATTTTCTTTTATTTTCTCTTGGCGTCAACAGAAATCAAAAAAAAAAAAATTCCAAATAAATAAATAAATTTTATAAATTTAATGAATAAATTCATTTGAAATATATAATAAACAAAACTACAAATAAGTACATACATATATAAAATATTTTATATATTCAATATCTTATTGATAAACAAACAATGTGCGGGTCTTGTCAACGTTTTTATTGTGACATACACTTTTTGTTTTACGCTTTTCTTTCAAAGTTATAAACGTCACGCAAAGCAACATAGTTTTATCTGACACGGCCTTTATCATATGACCATAACGCTCCGAATTGACGGTGACAGTCGTTCCATCGTCGTTTTCGAAGAAGGTGTGAAGAAGGTCCAATCACACCTTCGGACCAAAGAGCGCACCAAACAGTGAGTTTTTCTGGATGTAATGCCCTCTCTTCAATTACTTGAGGATTCTCAGAACCCCAAATACGACAATTTTGTTTATTAACATGCATCGCTGAAGAAAATTGTGTTCGAAAAATTGGTTTAAGAACTGAGTTTGACAGTTTGTCGAATTCCTGTCCTATACTTTTGAAACCACGAAATGGATAACCCGTTATGAGGGATCAAAACGTGGTCGCTCGATTTCGAATCAAGTTGGATTCTTTGATTACGACAGCTGGCGTTCGCATGGTTTTACCTCATTAAATATTTACTCTCTACTTCAGATATACATACATACGTATACCAGATCGGCCATTTACAAGTTTTAGTTGGTTTCCCATCAAAATATTAAGAAAAACTATCAAATTGTTTTCTCATGCAAATTCAATCCAGCGTGAGGCTGATCATCTTTATTTGATAAATTAAAACAAATAAATAAGTGCAACATAAAAGTAAGCAAACATTTTTTTTAAGTGTACTAAAAATCTTTTATTGTATCGGCTTAAAAAGTTAAATTGGTCAAAAATAACCAATCGCATGATTAATTTAAAAAAAAAATACATATTAGGCTAATAGTATGGTCATAAATTATTAATTGAGGTCCAAAAGTGAACCTTTTCAAAAAATTATTCTCAAGATGTAAATAAAACAATTTTATTTCATCGTGGGTTTCTCTCAACGTTTCGTCGATAATGTTTGTCGACTTCTTCAGGAGATGTTCGTTATTTTAATATGTGATATGTTTAGATTTGTATTGCTATTGTGAAGAATATCAATTGTTTTTCATTTATTATTATAGCGGTTCTCACTCTTGATAGTAAACTCGGTTGCACATTTGGTTAAAGTAGCAGATTTGATTAAATTACATACTAGTTTTTACATCAGTGCAACAACAAAATGTACCGAACTTTTATTTTCTACGCTGTGATTAAAAAATCAAACAAAAAGCTTTAGTAAACATTGTAAAAAAAATTACTGGGAATCACAGATATTCTGTGCTGTGAATCGTTTTGCCGGCAAAACTTAATTTTGGGTTGAGAAAATAAAAAATATGGAAAAAACAAATAAAAATATACTGGTGAAGAGAAAACGTGACAAAATTCACAACGAAAGGTGGACAGATAAAGAAATTCAGCAAGTTTTAGAATATTTGCAAGAACATGCGCAGACTTTGAGGTAAGAAAGTCACTCGAGCTTTGTGGTAAAAATCGTAGTGAATATAGCAGAGTTGTAAAATTATTATCAAGAGTGAGAACCGCTTATGTTAAAAATTGACAAATGTAACTTAAACTATTAAAATAAAAAGTCGACAAACATTATCTACGAAACGTTGAGAGAACCCCACTATGAAATAATATGCAACACTATTGCAGGATACTAAATACGTTGGGTAATTCTTTAATAGGCCTACATTTGTAATTTATTTATTTTGCATTGTTAACATCAGGTGTTTTTTTTTATTTTACTTTATTTCTCAACAAATAAATATGAAATATTTATACATTAAAAACTCCCATTCGACAGCCAAACAACAAGTGGTTGACTTTGACATTTTTGTTCGTAATGCTGACAACATGATCGAAATAGAGGAATCGGATTTTGTATGAAAACTCTTTCATTTTTTCGACTTGTCGATCCAATCAGTCGAGTTCGAATAAGAGAACAAATTTGGATGAACCCAATTCTATTTCATTTCGCTGTACATACAGGCAATAAATTTGAATTTTGAGTCACGAACTCAAGCCTGATCTTTTTGAAATTTAGCCATAATCACAGCTGCACATCTTCACTATTTACTTACAAATCCTTTGAAACTTCTCTTTTCAGCCCTGCACACCGGAAAAATCCAACAACCAAATTAATGCTTGCACTTCGCAGCTTTTGGCCTACAAAGATTCTCTGGTCACTGGCGATGACAAATCCAATGTTACACCGGTGTCTCTGAAGAATGCCATACTCACGCCACCATCAAGTGAGCAGCTTTCTTCAAATCAAGGTCAAGCATTTGAAACATCGATTTTTGGCCAAAACAATAGTGCCACCATTGGCGTTGATTCCTTCCTAACCGAAGAAAACTTGAAGTATTTACGCAAAAACTCTTCATACTTGGAATGCGAGAATACTTTGTGCCGCCAAGAGAATTTACGTGAACATTTCCACTGCTATGAGGAACCGTGTGAGGGTAAAATTTTAAGCAAAAAGGATGACATTATACGTCATTTGAAGTGGCATAAAAAGCGCAAAGAAAGTTTGTTGCTGGGCTTTGCACGTTTCTCTTCATCGGATGATTGTGCTCCTGAGTATGGCGCTGGCTGCAACTACAACTGGAAGCAGACGCATTACCATTGTGTTTATGAAGACTGTCCCAAGGTTTATGTCAGCACCAGCGACGTGCAGATGCATGCGAATTTTCATAGGAAAAACTCTGAGATTGTTCAGGAAGGCTTTCGACGTTTTCGAGCTCATGAAAATTGCAAAATTGAGGATTGTCCGTTCTATGGCAAGAAGACATCTCATTACCATTGCTGCCGGGAGGGCTGTAATCACACGTTCAAGAACAAGGCTGACATGGGTACGTACAAGAGGAGAAAATGTTTTCTTTCTTGTTTTTTTTTTTAAATTGCATATTTTGAAGAAGTTGATCGTCGCTGCTCTGAAAAGCAGTGCCTCATATCGCACCCACTTTTTAAAACGCAAAACGTATTTAACACTGTTCTGAAATCGCCATGATTTTGCAGAACTTTAGTAATTTCCAAATCTGTGTATGTTTGTTGCTTATTTCATTTTCTTCTTTACATTCTTATACCCTTCACAAAAATGTGTAAGGGTATATGTATATAAGTTTGTGATTCCGTGTGTAACGCATTGAAATAACCATCTAAGAGCCCATAAAGTATATATATTCTGGATCAGAATCAATAGAGATTACGATCAAGCGATGTCCGTCTGTAGTCGTTGAAATAACGTTTCTGAGAAAACGGTTTGAGATAGGTACCTCATTCTTTCGCTAAAATGTGTTAAATCTTGGTAGTGGGTCTGCTATTGAAATTCAGTAAGATCGGTCCACGGATAGCCGAGATATATCCAAAACACTGGGGTTTGAGGGGTATTTTTGACCATTTTTAGGTCAGATTTTTAAAAAAAAAAATTCCTAAAAAGATCCCAAAAATCGCAGAACTTTTGAAATCGGCCCATATGTACGTGAGATATAGCGTCTCCCGATTTTTCAAGAAATCGGCTTTATAAGCCAAATAAAACAACTTTTGGCACCAAAAATCCATCAGACTATGTGTACCAGGCTATCTGGAGGCAAAACTGGAATATTGTTTGACATCGGCCCGTATACATTCGAGATATAGCGCCTCCCGTTATCTCAAGAAGTCGGTCCTGGAAGCCAAACGAAACAATTCTTTGCACTAAAAATGTGTCAGAATGGTAATATGGGCTGTTCAGAGGCAAAATTAAAACAGTTTTTGAGATCAGGCCGTACGCACCCCAGGTAACGCTGCTTCCGATTTCTCAAGAAGTCGGCATTAAAAGCCAAATAAAACAACTTTTTGTACCAAACATCAATCAGAATGATACATATATCATTCGGCCCAGCCGAATATGGCACTCTACTGGTTTTTTTTGCTTTTTGTCAAAAGTTCTCATGTCAATACGGGAGAATTTTTTTTAAAAACAAGCTCCATATTTTTAAAAACAATGGTCCATCGAAAAAGTATGCTTTAAGCAATTTTAAGTCATTGCTAAATAAAAGTATGCTTTTTGTCTACTACAGACGAGAAAAAGCCGGCTTTACGCGCAAAAGTTTGCTCTAAACTTAAAACCCAGCAGAAGTTGTCTTTAACTTATTTAGCAACAGCTTTGCTCAAACAAATGTCACTTTTATATGTAAAAGCTTTTTAATGTAATTTCTTTTTTAAATTAAATAATTAAATTAAAGATTTTTTAATAATCAGAATTTTCTTTAAAATTTTACTTTTATTCAATTTGCTTTGATGTTTTTTAAAAAAAATTTCTTTACTCACTAATACAATCTTACATTTATGTAGGTGTGTGTGTGTGTTTATATGCATACAAAATTTTTGAGAGTCATCTTATTAGAGATGGGATTTTACATACATACATACATAAATTTGTAAGAGGTTGTATGATAAATAACTTGGCATTTTCGATATATAATGTGGCACCCATTTAAAGCTGATTCAGCTCAATGTCAACTTTAATTTTGACTATAGCAAGAAACAAGTTAGCAACATGCAGCGCACAAACCTAAATACATACATATAATTTAAGTTTGAAAAATTTAGCCCGATTTGTGCGTTTTGTGGACGTTTTATTTAGTGTTTTCAATTAAAATATATTTATATATTATAAAGGGTTATCCATTTTGTGGTTTCAAATGTAAACGTAAATAAAACACATATCAAATATTTTTTTTTCTCATGATATTTCTTTTTTATTATAAAGTTTGAACGTTGACATTATGTGTGAAACACTACATCATTTAAATGAGCACCACGCGAAGTGTTGCAAGCAGTGATTCTTTTGAGGTAATTTTCGACCACTCTTTGACAGCCATAACTTGGCGAATGTTGGTTTTTAAGTGCTCAAGAGTTAAAAGTTTATCTGCATAAACACGGTCTTTCGCGTAGCCCCACAAAAAAAGGTGTAATGGTGTCAAATCGCATGATCTTGTGGGCCAGTTGATATCGCCCCGACTAGAAATTATGCGGCCAGGAAATGTCTGCTGCAATAAAGCCTTATTGGCTCGAGTTGTGTGGCATGTGGCAGCGTCTTGTTGAAACCACATATTCACCAAATCGTATCCTTCAATATCATATGACCATAGCGCTCCGAATTGACGGTGACAGTCGTTCCATCATCGTTTTCGAAGAAGTAAGGTCCAACCACACCTTCGCACCAAAGAGCGCACCAAAAAGTGAATTTTTCTAGATGTAAAGGCCCCTCTTAAAATACTTGAGAATTCTCAGAACCCCAAATACGACAATTTTGTTTATTAACATACCCACCGAGTGAGAACGTGCTTCATCGTTGAAGTTTAAGCACCCATTCCATGTATCTACGACGTTGTGAATGGTCGGTCAGCTGGCTTCAGTTGTTGTGTGAGCTGGACTTTATATGGATGTAGATCTAAATGCAAAATACGCCATAATGTGCCGTAAGACAGTCCTAATTCTTGAGAACGACGAGGGATCGACACATTCGGGTCTTCGGCAACACTTTCACTTACAGCGGCGATATTTTCAGCTGATCGAGCGAAACGATGATGCACAGGCCTTACAATATTTGTAACTGCTCCAGTCTCTTGAAATTTCGCCAATTGCTTGCGTAATGGGACGATTATGTAAACCATAGCCTCCTCTTAAAGCACGATATGTGGCTGTGGCAGAATCCACGTTTTTGTAGCATATTTTTATAATTTTTATGCGTTGCGTGATAGTTAAGCGACCCATTTTCGTCAAAGTCGGACTTTCAACTGAGAAGAAAAAAATTGGTTTAAGAACTGAGTTTGACAGATGTCGAATTCCTGTTCTATAATTTTGAAACCACGAAATGGATAACCCGTTATATCGAGATATAGCTAAATAAATGCGTTTTCATATTCTGCATAAATTTGAGTCATTTTCCAAAAAAAAGTAAGCGATTTCATGGGAAAACCCTAAAAAGTTTGCCTTTTGTATTAAATACGTGCAGGGACGTATTTAATTTTGGGTTCTAACGCACAAAAATTATGAAAACGTACCACAAAAACGATCTTTATTCAAAGCGTGGGGACTCACTTTAGGTTAAGACCGCGATTTACATATAGTACTACATTATCAATTAATAATAACAAAGTTGAGCTTTAACTTTGTTCTTATTTGTAGTACACTTATGTCTGGTCAAATACATCGAAAATGTCAAATCTCTGTCTCTTGCGGTTCGAAAGTTAAAGCTATTTGGCCAACTCAAGGATGCCCCCTTCCTTTGAGCACCATTTCAGTTGTAAGAGTTTGTTATTTTTAGGACTTGTTGTTGTAGAAGCCAGGCAACTACATAAGTATATCGTGCAAAATTCAAGTCTCTATCTTTTACGGTGCAAAAGTTACAGCTAATTTTCAATTTATTGTATGGGGGCACCCTTTAATTTTTAGGTTTTCGTTCTTTTGGCCATTGGGTTGATTATAGAACCCATGTGAGCACTTATCCTGTGAAAATTTCAAATCTCTTATGGTTTCAGAGTTTCAGCTAAATTTTGCAGGTTCTAGTATGGGGACACACTTTAGCTTTCAACTTTTTGTTGTCTTTAGTACTTGTTGTTGTAGCAGCCGGATAACTATACACCCTGTAAAAATTTTAAATCTGTAGCTTTTATCGTCTCGGAGAACGCGCACTGTGACAAATTCAAGGAGGGACAATTAACTCTCCGCAAGAGAGTTCCGCTTTCACTCTATTAGTAGGAAATCTTAGCAACGTAATATTTGCTTTTCCAGTCTTGCATTTATTTATTTTTTCTATATTTTTTCAGATAAACATAAAACCTACCACATGAAAGATCATCAGTTGATCCAGGATGGCTTTAAGAAAATCCTTAAAACCGAGCAGTGTCCCTTTGAAGAGTGCAAGTTTTCCACTGTGTCCAATCATATACATTGTGTGCGGGAGGGTTGCAATTTTATATTGCATTCCAGTACACAAATGATAAGCCACAAGCGAAAACATGATCGAACGGAGGGAGAGCAAAATTACCAACAATTTAAGGTCGAAAAAGATTCCAGCCAAGAGTCCCCCCAACCGCAGGTGAAGAGAAGAATTGAAACACGTGCTACCACCACCACCAGCAGCAGCAGTAGCAGCGGCACTTCAACGCCGTTGTCTTCTTTATCCGCTGAACATTTTTTAGCACGCAAGCGTGGTCGTCCGCCCAAGAAAATTGTAAGTCTTTTTTTTGCCCACTCAAAACACAACCTTGCCTTGTATAAAGCTGCCTTTAATCTCATTTAAGCAATTGCCTGCCGAAACACCAGATTCGAAACGTTTAAAGTTGGAAGTCCAGCCTGAAGTCAACAATGTCTCAGGTGCCACAAACAATCCGGTAACGCTTTCCACGCTGAATCCCTTTTTGGCCTCTAATGCTGCCCTGGATGCGAATGCTCCCAATTTACAATTGACGCACTTAATGGCTCTGTTTCAACTGCAAAATCCCTTGTTCTATCAAAATCTGTACCCCGGCGGAATGTCTGCCGCAAACATGGTAAATCTCTTGGGTACTATGCCCAGTATCGCCAACAACAATTCTAATTCTGTTAAAAATGAACTCAATGAGAAAACCGATTTTAAGGAATGATACAAAAGTAGAAATATTTTGTGGCTCCAAAAGCTTTAAAAAGAGACTTAAAACTTCAATGACGGAGGAAATTTCTCCCCATTAACAGGAAGTTCAGAGAAACATTCTCCGAGCTCAAGATCTTGTGGCAAAGGAATCATATCCAGTCGCAAAAGGTCTTTAAACGTTATTCCAATCCCAGCAATTAAGCCGGAGCGTAAGTCCTACACCAAGTGAAAAAGACACCTTCCGCATGTTTAGACCTTATAAAGACTGCAAGCACTTATTACCTCCAAAAGGCTTTTAGTAATAATGAGCAATCATATGCAATCATCTACATTTTCATCAGAAATTTGAGTTTTAGCGGCTCATTTCAATAAATAGCAGCAGACTTTTTTAATAATCGTTACCAATGGCTTTTTTCGCAGTGTATGATATACAAATATGCAAACCATTCTCTTTATTCGTTTTACAGGCTTTTTACACTTACTCACATCTTACACCTTTCATCATTTTGGCAAGATGTTAACATCTTCCTACACAAATTCCATATGAAAAAAACTCAACATCTTTACAACAAGATGTTCATTTCTCATTTTTCTGTATTCAACATCTTTCGATTATTTTAATGTCATCACTAAAAAGAAGTTAAAAAAAAATGATAAAAATTCATACCATCACTAGAAAATATACAAGTGTCAAACATGTTTACAATGAATATCCTTTTCCCGAAAATTGCCTTTGCGATTCTAAGGTGTAATTTTTTATTAGTTTAAATCTTAATAAATTATTAAAAATTCTTAGAAATGTCCACAGGCGTCTTGGACTCGAAACATGTTGCGCATAAAGCAAGACTAATAAATCCGCAAATTGAATTTGTAATTGGTTTTGGTCTCTAAGGGTATGAATTAATCCGAGAATTGCACAATTTTTAAATTCCAGTTTGTTTAATGTTCTTTAGTTTGCTCAAACACGTGAAATAATATTTGACAGATGAAAGATGTTGAAAATGTAATGTAAACAGGTTTTTTCAATTTTCAACATCTTCAACACACATCTCAAAGATGTGAGTAAATGTAAATCCGCTATTAGGCTGCGCTTTTGAGATCCCAGTTAAACTAGGCTTAGTTAAACTGGACAAAATAATTGCCACGTTTACCAATTTTACAACAAATCATTTGACGGGCCAACTTAGTTTAGCTCAAGGCGGATAAAGTACAGGTGCTCGCAGTTCAATTCGCTGCAACATTTTCTCTCGAATTGTCATACGTTTTGTTGTCGTTTGCTATCAGCTTTGACAACTCAGAAGAAAAGATCGTGGAAAAATGTTGAAGCGAATTGGAATGCGGGCACCTGTAATCAATTAGCCTTGCTTTAGCTCTAAATGTTCTTCTTCCATGAAAAAATCAAGGCGAATCCATTACAGATACCAATTCGCTTCAACATTTTTCCAGGATTTTATCTTCTGAGTTGTCAAAGTTGATAGCAAACGAAAACAAAACGTATGACAGACAACTCGTGAGAAAATGTTGAAGCGAATTGAATTGCGACCACCTGTAGTTGATTCGCCTTGAAAACAATCATAAATAATATGATTTCGCCGTAACGGCGGCACGTATTTCTTTACAATTAAAATAAATCTGCGGTCCTATTCTGTAACTAGCTAAAATTACAGACATCGCTAAAGATCTCTAAACTGAACGATGATTTCACTTGTATAAACTGTTGTGAGAGAAAATTGAATTTTAGCGCCGTTGCTAAAATCTTAATTTTTTGTTCAAAAAAGTAAAATTTTTAGCTTCAAAAAATATTCGTTTAACTGAGATCTCAAAAAATCAACAGGTTTTATAAAATAGGCTCTTTTTGTAACAGTCCTACTTAAAATAGCGCTCCAGGAGGGATTTTGCTATCTAAATCACCCATTTTGTTTGGAAGTGGTTGGCTTAAATAGCAAAAATTACGCTTGATGCTACGAACACAACTGGGACGAAGGACGAATTTTTCGCCGCGAATATTCGCCGTCAAAAATAAAACACATTGGTGTATATGAAAATGCACACAGTCACAGCGTCGCTCAAAATTCGTTGTACGCGGCGAACTTGAAATAGATTCATTTTTATTTCTTACGCCGGCGAACGACAAACAAATCAGTACCATGTGGCCATTTTGGTTTTAGTTTTCAAGTGTTTTATTAAAAACAGTTAATTTTTACTTTAATAGTTTTTATTTTAAGTGCTAAGCTTTAACTTTTTCTGCACATAAAATAAAAAGCCAACATATTAGATTATAAAACATGTTTGTAGTGTTTAATTTTTTGTTTTTGGTAATGCGAAATTTTTTAGCAACCAATTTTCTTAATATGGTCACCCCATCAGCTAATCAACTATAATAAGATAAAATTAAAAAACTGATAAAGTGGATACAAGTTAAATTATAATTGAAAATGTTAAACTTCATGAATGTTTATATAATCTGGGATCATGTTCATTATTTTAATTATTTTTACAAAATTTGAAATTCTTTGATTCAATTATTTCTGTATTAAGTTTATTAGGCTCAAGTTCTTTCTATATTGTCTTTGTGATTGACATTAATTAAAGACGGGTGCTGACGAGAAAGTGTGGCGGCTTCGAAACAACTAGTTGTCCACCCTGCTAAATGTCTTTGATGTTTTCTTTGTCTAATTTAATTAATATGTCTAATCACAAAGACAATATAGAAAGAACTTGAGCCTAATAAACTTAATACAGAAATAATTATATAAGAAAAAGTTCGAATAATAGAAATTAAATACAATTCTTTGATTCATTTAATTTTTTTTTTTATCTTTGAACAAACATTAAACAACTTTATCAATTATAACAGATGTTTTTGTTTTTCGTCGTTGTTGTGCTTCATACGACGAATTTTATCCGGCGTATTCGCCGTGTTGGGCGAAATTCGTCGTTCGTCCCAGTTGTGTTCCTGGCATGACGCTGGTATTTAAGTTGGACTGTAAATGTACTTTTTGTGAAGGTACTTTCCTCAAAAGAAATTTCTTTGCAAGGTACTTTTTTAAAGGTAGTTTTTCGCAGGTGTTTTTTCTAAAGGGAATATTTTTAAAAGTACTTTTTTAAGGCCTACTTTTCTAAAAGACACTACAAAATCGCTAAAATATATGTACTTCCTATCAAAGATGTCCTTCCAAAAGATACTGTTCTACAGACACTGTCTTAAAGGAACTTACTTGCAGGCACTAGTTTGAAATATTATTTTTTCAAAGGTACTTTTTGAAAACACACTTTTCTTAAATATCCTCCTTGAAAAGTGTTTTTCCCAAGAGATACATTTCTAACAGATGGCTGATGAAAAAGCCGTTACGTTCTTTTTGGGGACACCAATCACTTTTATTTGCAGAAAAATTTCTTCTACAGAGTTTGAGTCCGCTTAAGATCTGTACAACGAATTTTTCCGCTGAAAATTTATATTGATATTCTTTTAAGGCCAATTTTACGAAATGCATCGAGTTTGCAAATGTTTATTTGAAGTACTAGTGGTTGGTCAATTGGGAAATAATTGTAAAATTTCAGCTTTTATGCAATTTTCTATTAAAAAAAAAAACTATTCATGTATGTCAAATCTTGAAAAAAAAAAACAAAGAGCTGTGATTATTTCAATCGAGTACTTTTAGACTTAATAAATATTATAATGAACAAGTTTATGCTTAAGTAGACACATTTTTAGAATATATAAGAATTTGGAAAAGTTTTTAATTGTTTTGTAATTTTAAATCAATAATGTAAATTTAAAAAAAAAAAATACAATAGAAATAAAAGTTTTGAACCAGTTAATTAATACAAATAGGAAATTTTTCGTTCTCAATTTTTAAATAAAGAGAAAAAAAATAAATAAATTTTTAATGCCTTGCTTCAATAGTCGATATAAATATTTAAATAAAAATACTACTGGTACCACTGAACTTAATTTTGTAGTGAATGAAAATATCAAAATTTCCTTTCAGTCTTCAAATTAAAACTTGTGTATTTTTTAGAAATAATTTTTTAGTACAAAATTTGCAAATAAAACATGTATTGTGATAAATTCATATGTTAAATGCTGTGTTCTTCCAATTTATTGAACAAAATTTTATTTCAATTAAAAGTAAAATTAATAAAACTGTCTGTTTCTTCCCTTCTTTTTGTAAGTAATATTGGCCGAAATAAATGAACAATGAAACATGGTTAGAAAATTATGAAAAAGTTTTTGATTTCTGGAGGCTTATTCTGTATTGCGATGCGAAAATCAATGCGATGCGAAAATGCATCAATGCGAACAATTGGTATTCGGTATTGCGATAATCGCATAGTTGATTTTTATTCGCATTTCAAATGCGAAAAGGTGGCAATTCGGTATTCTGCATTGCGAAAACGAATGTCAAACAAACGCCATTTTCGCAATATTTATTCGATAGCAAAATAGCTATCGCAAAGCACAAAAATGTAAGTAAACAATAATATTTTATTTATTTATTCATCATATATTTATTATTTAATTCAGGGAAAGCAGCATTAATTAAGACCACCAAAGCGCGTCAATTTCAAATAATGGTAGATTTTATGAATTTATTTAAGACGTATACAAATGCTTCTTTATTTAATCTAAAATTTCTTATAAATGGTATTTAATTTCTATTATTCGAACTTCTTCTTATATAATTATTTCTTATATAAAAAATTATAAAATAATTTTTTATAAAGCTGAAAAAAGAAATGTTCTGCATACATACATATGTACATAAGTAAACATTTATTTTTCGAAAGCATAGTGCATAGAAAGTAAATTACCTTTTTTTTCATTCAAGCTCAGAATATCGGATTTGCTTCTAAGCAATCTTCTCTGTATCCTTTCATTTTGCTCATGCTCTTCTTCGTCGTCGAACCATAGTGCCACAGAATCCATTTTTATTTTTTTTTACAGAATTTCCAAAATAAATTTTTTAAACAATTTTCACACCCAAACAATTTATTGTTTTTTAAATTGACATTTGTTGACACTGACGTTTATTGTGCAGCGTTGCCACGTTTTGAAATAAATTGCGAATGCGATTGCGAAAGTCTAACAGAATACCAATTTTCTTTCGCATCGCATTTCATTTGCGCATCGCATTGATTTTCGCATCGCAATACAGAATAAGCCTCCTGATGATAAAAATGTTGGAATTGTAAAGACTGGACTTTTGAGTCCTTACGATACTTCCTTACCCGGCATTTAAACGGGAAAGTGGTTTCATTAAATTTTTGTATACGTATTATGAATATAAAATTTCAATGAAATCTGTCACTTTCATGAAAATTTCTTGCTCAATTTCAAAGGAACGTGAAAGTTCATTGGAAAAATTTCGTCAAAGCGGAGAGTTGCAAGTATTATAGTTTTGTTTACTGTTTGCTGTAAAAATGTTTTAAATATTTTCTAATGTACAAAATTATTTAAAATTCACAATTAATATTCTACTGCAATCCTGAAAATTTCTATGTGCCGTGGAGTGGGCAACCGTGTTTACTACCCTGTCACTTTACTTTCAGTAAATGTCAAAAAAATACTTTCAGGAAAATTTTGCTGTAAGCTGAGTTGAAAGTTAGAATACTGTGGGTGTGTTAGTAAAAAAGTGTGAGTGTATTGCAATTTACAGGCATTTACTTTCCCGTCTAAATGACAGGTTAAAGTCGTATTCACATATGCATTTAATTGTGTAAATCTCGAAAGTAGAAAAATGTTGTATCGAAAAAAGTTGCATTCCTACTCCCATTAGCAAAAGGATATTTGATTTATATAGATTTGTCCTAAAACACCTGTTTTGAAGCCACCAGACACTTTACTGATCTAAATCTTACTTTAATCGTCTTATAAATGTCCCCTCTGCTTGGGGATTGAAAATAACTAAAATCGTGTTTATAATTACGGAGATATAGATACAAAAAAAAAAAAAAACACATAGCACAATTGTTTACCACATTTACTGGCTGTTCCACAATGCCGCAAGAAAATATAAGCGATCGAAATGTAGTCGCTCGATTTCGAATCAATTTGGATTCTTCTAAGACGACAGCTTGCGTTCGCATGGGCTTACGTCATGAAATTTTTTTCATTTACTTTACAGATCCACCAGATGATCAAATTAAAGTTTTGGTTGATCTTTTATTGAATTTTTGACAGAAACTACTAAATTGTTCTTGTGTCCATACAACCCTTCTCAAAACTGGTCAGATGTATCCAAGGAGAATCAAGTATAGGTGGTCGCAGTTCAATTCACTTCAACATTTTCTCTCGAGACGTCACAAGTTTTGTTGTCGTTTTCTATCGGCTTTGACAACTCAGAAGATAAAATCGGGGAAAAATGCTGAAGCGAATTGGTATGCGGGCACCTGTAATGGATTCGCCTTGGTTTTGTTGTCGTTTGCTATCAGCCAAGGCGAATCCATTGCAGGTGCCCGCATCTCAATTCGCTTTAACATTTTTCCACGATTTTATCTTCTGAGTTGTCCAAGCTGATAGCAAGCGACAACAAAATGTATGACAACTCGAGAGGAACTGTTGAAGCAAATCGAATTGCGACCACCTGTAGTTGTCTACAGGTGGTCTTGCTATCAGCTTTAACAACTCAGAGGATAAAAACCGTGGAAAAATGTTGAAGCGAATTGGCAGGCGGGCACCTGTAATGGCTTCGCCTTGACTATTTTAAACTTAATTTATTATTCTTTTATTTTTATTAATATAATGATTCGTCGAAATGTTTAAATAATATAATAAAAAACAACTCAATCTCAAGCTTGCACTTTGCCCAACCCAATTATTTATGAAAAACAGAAATCGAAGAAAACAGGATCAAGAGCAGTTAAAAATAAAAAGGAAATCATTTTATTTAAAACACATTTGGCTGGTTTTATTTTACAATTTTAATAAAATGACTAAAAATGTTATACATTATTTAATTAATATTTTTGTTTTGTTTCTTTTGGTTTCCTTTCAGTTTCCATATACTTAAAGTATTTATTTATTTATTTTGAAAGTTCTTAATTAAAATAGTATGTATATTGTTTTATACGCGACGAATCTATAGCAGGTAGACTGTTGCCAGTACAGCAACTCGGAGAACATTCCAAACATGCATTGGTTTCGTATTAAGCTCTCATGTGACTACGCCACTGTCAATTTCACCTGATACGAATTCGCTTTGTTATTATTGCGGATATTATTAGATGTTATTTGTTTATATGTGGTTATAGGTAGACTAAATTTAATACATATTGTAATTATAACATAAAAATATTAGTAACAAATATAATTAAAGTTCAACTATGGGGATTTTTCTGCGTTTCAACACATTCTTATACATATAAGATAATATTAAAGAATACAGAGACTTAAGCTTAATAACTAAAGATAAGTTTAGTTTTATAATTATTTATACAGTTTGTAAAATAGGTACGTTTTTTATCAAATTAAAAAATAAAACAAAATTTTATCATGCCAATTAATTAATTAAAGATATAACTTTGTCTTTAGTTTACAGTGTTTCTAAATTTAGTGGGATTTTGTTTGTATTGGAGAATTTATTATATTGATTAAAGCGTAGCGAATACGTTTAACAAGGCGAAGGTACTAAAGGCGAATCTAATGGAATTAACTTAAGGAAAGAAAATTTTAAATTGATTTCGACAATATGTCCATGCTTTCAATTTTATTTTAATACTGGCCAGCTCAAGACATTCTGAAGTGAAAGCATAATATAAATTTCATCTTTATAACCATAAAGTTACAGAGCAGAAAATTGTGCCTTGTTGAAGCTAGAGCCAGGTGGATGCACAGGAATTCGCCGCACAACATACAAAACTCATATGCATTTTGTTAATAGAAAAACACTATCAATTGCAAGGCGGATCAACTACAGGTGGTCGCAATTCAATTCGCTTCAACATTTTCTCTCGAGTTGTAACACACTTTGTTGTCATCAAGGCGAATCCATTACAGGTGCCCGCATCCCAATTCGCTTCAACATTTTTTCACGATTTTATCTTCTGAGTAGTCCAAGCTGATTCGCCTTGGTTGATAGCAAACGACAACCAAGGCAGATCAACTACGGGTGGTCGCAATTCAATTCGCTTCAACATTTTCTCTCGAGTTGTCATAAGTTTTGTTGTCGTTTGCCATTAGCTTTGATAACTCAGAAGATCAAATCGTGGAAAAATGTTGAAGCGAATTGGGATGTGGGCACCTGTAATGGATTCGCTTTGCTATCAACTTTGACAACTCAGAAGTTAAAACTCGAGGAAAAATGTTGAAGCGAATTAGGATGCGGCCACTTGTAATGGATTCGCCTTGGTTTACACTAACAAAATGTATGCAGTTTTCGCTTGAAATCGCCTAGTTTAATTCGCCTTGTTAAAACATGATATTTTAGCATCATGTCATATCACGTTTACAAACAATAAGTGCGATTTTAAATTTTGGCAATTGAATTCATTTTTGGGAAACTAGTACGCAGACAACCACACAGACACACACAGCTAACAGCATTAAAATGTCGATGGCATGAGAAAAATTATGTGAAGTAACAACATGAAAATTACAACAGCAAACAAAAAGTGTGCAAAAATTTCTCGAACTGAAGGCCGTGTCAGATAAAACTTTTGCTTGGCGTTGCGTTACATACACGCTTTGACATTTAAGATAAATGTACATGTTTATATGGCACTTGTCACATAAATTTTATTTGACGCAAAGCAAAGCAAAAAGTTGGGCATCTTTCATCTTTTTGCGCGCTTTGACAATTAGCTGCTTTCATTTTCTTTTATCTTCTCTTGGCGTCAACAGAAATCAAAAAAAAAAAAAAATTCCAAATAAATAAATAAATTTTATAAATTTATTGAATAAATTCATTTGAAATATATAATAAACAAAACTACAAATAAGTACATACATATATAAAATATTTTATATATTCAATATTTTATTGATAAACAAACAATGTGCGGGTCTTGTCAACGTTTTTATTGTGACATACACTTTTTGTTTTACGCTTTTCTTTCAAAGTTATAAACGTCACGCAAAGCAACAAAGTTTTATCTGACACGGCCTTGAGAGTCGTGTACCACGCACTGTACCGCACCGTTTGGTCACCGCCAAACTTCGTCTGCCTGTGATTCAATTGTCAAGGCTTGAAAACCCACTACACCAAGGCAAATATATACAATTTAGGCGAATCCATTACAGGTGCCCGCAACCCAATTCGCTTCTACATTTTACCACGATTTTATCTTCTGAGTTGTCAAAGCTGATCGACAACAAAACTTATGACGTCTCGAGAGAAAATGTTGAAGCGAATTGAATTGCAACCACCTATACTTGATTCGCCTTGTATACAATCAAGCGCATTCCAATTCGCTTCAACGTTTTCCCACGATTTTTACTCTTGGGTTATTAAAGCTCGTAGCAAACGATAACAAAACTTGTCACAACTCACGGGCAAATGTTGAAGCGAATCAGTCTGCTACGAGTTTGGACAACAAAAACTAATGCATGCATTCTGTTAGTGTAAATGGCTACTTTAAGGCGAATTAATTGTAAAAAATAAAAATGCTTTCAACCAAGGCGCATCCTTTACAGGTGACCGCATTCCAATTTGCTTCATTATTTTCCACGATTTTTAGCTCCTGAGTTCTCAAAGTTGATAGCAAACGACAACAAAACGTATGACAACTCGAGCGATAAAGATGAAACGAATTGAAGTGCGACCACCTGTAGTTGGTCCGCCTTGCTTCCAATAAGAAATATTTTAAAATTCATTTAAAATAAAATGAAAATTTTGGAATTTTTATTGCATTTATGCGAACGCTCCGACAGGTTCAATATCGATGTGCTGGCAGTCAATTTAATTTAAATTTTTAAAAACCAATTAAATTTAATCACATTTTCATGTTTTCGCCTAATTCGCTTTAAAAATCTATACAACAAGCGAAAATTGGCTGTTGTTGCTTGAAAGAGCAACTGAAGCCGCCCGCTGTAAACTCTTTGGCAACTGGCATGACAAACAAACTTTGGTTGCCATCTGTATCGGGGCCATTAATTAGTTTTTACTCTTTCGAGAGCATAGTGCGTTTCCTATTTAAAATGTTTATCGAATGTGTAGTTTTATAGCCGCAGCAATATTATTAACGAATAATAAGAGGAATATTTTTCAATCTCATTTGTATTTTATTTTTCTTTAATCAACAAAAGTGACATTGTGCCCATGGACTTCAATAACTTCTAGTTGTGTCATAATGTCCCCGTAAATTACGTTACGCCAACATACATACATATGTATACATAAAGGACGTAGGAGTTGCACAATCTATTCAGTTAAATGTAAGCGCGACGGACGAAATATCCGTGCGATGGACAGTAATTAGGCAAACGTACAGTTTCCACTCTAGTATAATTTTAACTTAAAGTAGGTTTCAAAAATTAGATAAAAATTCGCGATCTCCAAAAAGCCATCATTGTTTTTTTTTCGGCAACAAATCGTTAAGTTGCTTAAAAAATATACATATGTAATTACATTAATTTCGCCAGCAGTACCTTAAATTTCCACAGTGTGGCTGGCACAGTGTTGTCACAAAATGAAAAGACAGCCAATCCATGCCGATAAACAGTTTCATTGATTCCAACCTCCTTAGAAGAAACTTCACCTTATTTTAATGATTAGATTTAGGTTTCTTTTCTGCAAAAAAAAAAAAAAAGAAAAAAATAGAAAAAAATAAAATTACCTTAAATGCAAAAACAAAAATATTAAAGGCATTCACTTCAATCCGTTTTCTTTGTTGGAAAAGTGGAAGAGAGAAAAATTAATTTTTTGCACAACATACACATAAAAATAATTTGTTCATGTGTTTGTTGTCACAAAAATATTCTGCTCTTCACCTTTCCAATGCGGAATAAAGCTGGAACGAATATCCAAGCCAAGACAGCTTAATATCAGGTAACCGCATAACTGCAACAGGTACAACACCAACAAACCACAATGTATTTTAAGAAAAATTGTGTTTTTAATATACATATGTACATATATTGGCAAATTCCTTATTTTACGTGTTTTGTTCCATTTCTGGTTTAGCTTAGAAGGCCTAATATATATTTTATAATTAAAACAAAGTTTCACCTGACGTTTCGTCGACTTTTTTCAGGGTTTTTATCTACTCAGTAAAACCTACCCAAGGCAGATTTAATAGGTACCAGCACTAGCAGAACATAAAAAACTACACGGGAGTTGTTGGTAGAAAAATAACTGCATACTGTCAAATTCTTTTCTCATTTGTTTTGCTAAACTGGTTTGTGAGTGTATACAAAAATCGAAATTACATAAATTTCATAAAATAAATTTATTCAAACCACTTAAAAATTATTATTTTACTTTTTTATGGAATAAAAGAAGCAAAATCACTGGCTTATTTTACTTTTTCTTCAATAGTAGCTACAAAATCACTTGCACATTTCTTAGAAATCAGAGCACGTTAAACGGCTTGTAAACAAACTTTTGACAGTGAGCAGTTAATAAACAACGAGCAGCTGTTTTAGTGATTTTACCTGTTTTTATCTGCCTGGAACCTACCTAAACGATAAACCAATACATTGAAAGATTTTAGAATTTCAACATACGCACACTTATATTCCATAAGCGCTTTAAGTTAGAAAGAAACAGCCTTTTTGATTAAAGAGTCGTGCTATACTTTACTCTTTTCATCATTTTAGATGGCAGCACTAACAAATATGTATGAACGGCAAAGAACTGTCATAAAAATAAATAAATTGAAGAAAAAAGTCTTAAGGAAAATATGAATTTAAACGAGCTTTTCTTAATAGAGTAGCAATAAACAATTTTTAGGAATACAATAACTGGTAGTATTCAGTAGCACTAACCAATCTTAGTAATGGTTAACTAACAAGTGATTTATAATATAATACTACCGGTTATCGTTACCCAACCGGTTGTATACACGTTTGCACTGATGTGTGCGAGCGAGAGCACTATAATGTTCTCTGTTCTAAACAATAATGTAAAAGAAAGAGATATGCAGAAGAGAATAGGTTAGTTTTTTTCCCAAAGGCCTGTACAAAATAACTGAAAGTTTTAGAATTTCTAACCTATACTTTGGTTATGAGTACTTGTTATTTAACGCCTATTTGACCGGTACTGTTCTTACTGGGTATTTATTGAAACATTATATTAGTGATTTTAAGTTTTTTGGATTAAAATCGAATTGCTTACATTTTATGGCAGAATAAATTATTTAAAACATTACAACATTGAAAAATTAAAATACTGAAAATACAATAAATATTTAATGCAAAACTTGTACACCTCTAACTAATATCACAGTTTTAATTGATAGCAACAACGTGGCTAGCATTTATGTTGTCAGTATCCTTGTTTTGAAGTTCATAGTGTTGTTTCTCTTTTTCTGTATGTGTAGACTTTCTTTGGTATATCTTTTCTTTTCTATATTTTCTTTGTCTAAAATTTTGATCTTATTAAAATCAACTAGGTGGCCTCTTTTTAATATGTGTTGTGCTAAAGCAGTCGACTCTTTCTTTTTACTGATATCCATCATTTGATCATTTTTTTAGGGTGCCGTACACATCAGAGTGAAACGGAGCCCTATTACCGAGACAACTACGTCCGTCCGTCCGCCCGTCACAGCGTCCATTCTTCGAAACGGTAAGAGCTAGAGAGCTGAAATTTTCACAGGATGTTGTTGTACCGTGCCGCTACAATAACAAATACTAAAAACAACAACAAATCAAAAACTACCAGGTGTCCCCATACTACGAAAAGTAACAATTAGCTATAACTTTTGAACCGTAATAGATAGAGAGCTGAAATTCGCACAGTGTGTATATTTATAGATGTTCTACAACAACAAATGCCAAAGACAACAACAAATCGAAAACTACCAGGTGTCCGTACACAACCTAAAGTAACAATTAGTCGTAGCTGCTAAACTGTAAAAGGCAGAGGGCTGAAATTCGAACAATATCTGTATTTACATATGCCCTACAACAACAAATGCTAAAAGCAACAACATGTCGAAAACTACCAGGTGTCCCTATACAACGTTGAGTAAAAATTAGCCGTAACTCCCAAAATGTAAGAGAGATAGAGATGAAATGTGCACAATATATGTACTCACATATGGTCTCCAATAACAAATACTAAAAGCCACAACAAGTTGAAAACTACCTGGTGTCCCTATACAATGTAAAGTAACAAATAGCCGTTACTCTCGAACCGCGAGAGACAGAAGGATGAAATTTGCATAATATATGTATTTACATATGCTCCACAGCAACGAATGCTAAAAACAACAACAACTGTAAGACTACCAGGTGTCCCTTTACAACGTAGAGTAACAGCTATAACTCTCGCACCGTAAGAGATAGAGATCCGAAATTCGCACAGTGTCTGTATTCCCAGCTGCTTTACAACAACAAATGACAACAACAAGTCAAAAACAACTAGGTGTCGCCATACAACATAAAGTAGCAACTAAACGTAACTCTCAAGCTGTAAGAGACAGAGAGATAAAATTTATACAATATATGTATTCACATATGCCATTCCATGCGTACATTACACATATGTAGGTACGTACGGAACCCTAAGTGTGCGAGCCAGTCTCGTACTTGACTGAATTTATCTTGATAATGAGATAATGATTGTTCGAATACAAACAAGATTGCAATTTTGTAGTTCATTGCCCTCGCATTTTATTTCTTCCACCACATTGTTTTGTTGTTGTTTTTCTATTTGCGTTTTATTGTTTGTAAATAACGATTTCAGCGTTTTATGGGGCATAAAACCAAATTCAATGTTGTTGTTGTTGTTGTCGATAGTGTTTTCTAAATTTCTGTTATCAGTCAAACCAGGAATATATTTAACACTGAAAAAGCTCTTTGTTTGGTTCTTGCTGTCCTTCGAATTTTGTTGATCGTCTCTCTTACTGTTCTGTTGCTTGTATTTAAGTTACTGTTGTATTGTGTACAATATTTTTAGCAAAGCTGTTGGTTGCTAAAATGTCTGGTATTTTTTTGTATATTTTTTATATGAAAACATTCGTCTCTTATTGTTAACACTCTTTCAATAAAGTTTTTCGCTGTGTTCAAAATTTGGCTTTTTGGTTGTGTAGAGTTGAAATTCATTATTCTATTTTATTATTTTGTTTGTAGAAAAGACTTAATACGTTTGCTCCCGTACTTTTTCGCCACAGTTCGGTAAAGAGAGAGCAATCATGATTTTTGCACGCAAAAAAGCACACCAACAACCACATTTTTATCCCAAAAAATATAAAAAATAATAACATATGGTGTATTTTGATGCTGTAATAAGCATTGAAGCGTTTTTCTGTACGCATTTCGATTTAAAAGTGCTTTGCAGGTACTTTCTTACGATCCTGGTGCAAACTGTGTCCCTTTTTTTAACACAACAACAAAATGTATGTAATTGCACTTTGCTTCATTTACACTAAAAAAAAACTTGAGCAAATAGAATTGCACACTTGCTCAGATGAAAATAAATGATGTAAACAGGCGAAGCCGACTAACAATTTTCCGCGGAGTAGACAAAAAATTTTAATACAATAAAAATTAAAAATAATATTTTTTTCAACATACATATGCAAGCATAAGCTTTAATTTACTAATATCAAAAGAATACATCGCGTTTTAATGTTAATTTATGTGGGTGTCTTTCCGAAAACAAAACAAGATCGATAGCGGCTTGTAACACAAAAATAAAGTCGGCGGCGGCTGCGTGCCAACGGCCAACGCCGATGGACTTTGCCCTCTGTGACATTTCGTGCCTTATTATTTACATATTACCGTAACGGTATTTAAAATTTTGAAATACATAAAAGAATTCAACCAAAACAGCAACAATTTTGCTTTTCAAAATAAAATAAAACTAAAGCAATTTTTGAAAAAAATATCCAATCAAAACTTTTTTCATTATTATTGTCTCGAAGAAGCTATCCGAAGCAGAGCGAAATATCGACAAAAATAATTAAATATTTTTAATAAAAAGATTTTTAGCTCAAGAAAATAAATACATCTATAAAATAGGGGTCGAAAAAAAAAACAAAATACTAAATCTAATGCAATGAACTTTCAAACCTTCAATGAAGAATATAGCAGATTTGCACAAAAAAACGGTGTGCTCACGATCAACCATAACATCACTGCAAATTTGCACAAATCATATTTGCACAGCTACGATCGTGAAACCCCTTAATATTAACCAAGTGTATGTAAATAATAATTAAGAGAGCAAAAGGAAAGACAAATTGCATGCGCTCTGGTAGCCGACTGATTTAAATGGCAGTGCTAAACTGTGAAATTTGGCACGTCTTAAATTGAGCTGGTTGTCCACATTGCTACAAAATTTTACTTTTCTTTGTTCCGCCAAAAGGGTCCGCCAAATAACTTTTTGTTTCTGAAAATGCTATAAAAAAAAACTACTGAATATTTTTTCAAATTTCTTTTTTTTATTTTATTTATGCAAAATTCGTCACAATGATGTCTCTCTCAATTGTTGCGAACGACGGTGAATTGATGTTGATGGCGCTTCACGCACACTTTCTGCCACAGCAGCAACATTCTCGGGTGTACGCACTGTTTTTGGCTTTTCATGCTTTGGTTTATCGATGAGGATGCCAGTTTCTTTTACTTTTTTCACAAGATGACGGGCCTACGAAGCTGACGGTGCTTCTCTTCTTTCAAAATCCGTACACAATTTTCGCACGCATTCTGCAACACAACCATGATTTTCAAAGTAATGTCGTAATATTTCCCAGCGTTGCTCAAGCGTATACACAACCATATTCGTTCAGCGGAAGGATAAAACTAATTATCTGTCAAATCAGACATGAGCTAAATGTTACCACTCACGAAATAAGCACTAGTTGAAAAAAAAAACGTTAGATGGCAGACCCTGTATTAAAAAAAAATGAGTAATCGTCTAGGAACCTCATTGAGAATTTAAGGCAATCAATAAAGCTATAAAATTATGTTAACAATAATTATGTTCACTTACTTCTTGCGGGGAGAGGACAAGCTGTTGCAAAACTTTTTGCTAAATCATTTCTAATAATCCTGATCAATAATTAAAATTAAAACTTTGTGTAATCGTTTGGTTCTTTCCACTATCAGCATTCTACCAAAATCTTATCGAATTCGCATTTGTATTATTATTAATGTTGTTGTTGGGTGGTAAAGCGGCCACCGCTATACCACCCTGTGTAGGAGTTTGAAAAAAATCTGAATCCGTTTCATTGATGGAATTAGCCTCCGCTCCCGGTATGGGCTGAGGCAAACCAGCTGATTTTATTGCTGATGCTGCTACAGACGTTGACAGAGCATTGCTAACAGTTGTACCAGCAGCTGTTGCAGTTTGTGTTGTTATTGGTTCGTATATGCATTGAAGCGGTGCATCATCCTCTTCATCATCTTTGAATGAACCACTTAAATTCGGATTTAAAACATTATTCGAAGAATGTGATGCTCTCGGAGCGGCAGTTACCACATGTTCGGTAGCAGCAACCGCCAAAGATGATTGCTCTGCTAGAACATCTTGCAAAAAGTTATCCTCTAAGTAAGGAGGGGCAGCTACGCTAATAACTGTGGGGCGACTGAACCATCTGAAATAGAGAAGGTCAAAATCATAATTTTTTCTATTTTATATTTACAAACAAGTAAATAAATTTACCTCAAAACAGGCCAAGACCAAAAAGATCTAATACGCGTTTCGTTATTCAGCTGTGCCGCCAAATGTGGTGGCAAATTGGGAGAGCGATCAAAGGGATTCACACGGCGGGCAGGTGAAAGCACTGAAATGAATTTATGAAAGTGTATCTTATATTTCTTTGCCATTTTCTCCCTTAATTTGATGAAGAAATGCTTAACACGAACTAAAAAACTACAAGTACAGTCAGTTGTCGATTAAACGGCAATGTTCATTATACGGAAAAGAAAAATATATACTAGCGAACATATGTATATATACATATACATATATAATCATTCAAGCCATCCTTTCTCATAGAGATGTGTAGTTCAACCGAACTACAGGAGCCGCTCCATTATGAGCGTGCTCTTTAGTTTCTTCTCGTTCTCTTTTTCCAAAGTCTACTAAAACACATTGTATTTTTTGTTCGCATTTCAATTTTACGGATCCAGAGATAGTTATGTTGTGTATTAATTAAAAAAAAAATAAATGTGAGACGACTACTTAACTACATATGTATGTAATTACTTTTAGTGAAAATATGTTTAATAAGTTTTTAATCAGAACAGAGCTCAATCCACTAATCACTCTGTGTTCAATTTATCCTTTGCGTTTGCGAACAACGTTTTAGATATCAAACTCGTTTTTACAAATTCATCTCAAACTAACGAACAAAACGAGCCCCCTAGTTCAATGAAAAGAGCCGAACTAAAAATAGTCATAACCTAAAAGTACTCTACTCTCTGAATCGCTCATACCGAACAGCATTGTCGTTCGGCCATCCCAAAGAAGAATACAGAACTGTCGTATTATTATATTATATCTGTTCGCGCTAATCTCCGAAATCACTGGATATATTTAAATGAAATTTCCTACAGACATGCAACTAAGCCCAACTTAAATTACAAGTTTTAATTCATTTCTATTTTTTCGAAATCTAAAAGTTATTTGCTATTTAAAAAATGTCGTCAGCAAAACAGGCATAAACATTTTTGCTTTTAAATCGAAAATATGCTTTTTCAATCACTCAATCAATTACAAACCAGTTTTTAAAACTACATATTTTTTAAAAAAGATTGTTGTTAAAATGTGCACATAAAATTTTGTTAAAATCGAACACCTGTAAATCGATTTTCAGAATTATTTTTGCTTTCTAGAGTGTTTCTCATTTAAATGAGCACATACGCTTTTTTCGAAATTGAATTTGAAATGGGAATTTTTTCGAAATCGAATATAAGACCGCTTTCGTATAGCTGGGTCATTTATGAACGGATTTTCAAAATTATTTTTTCTTTCTGAAAGCGTTTGTCGGTGAAACGACAAGGAACTTTCCTTCGGGTGTACCACATAATCCCCAAAATCCCCAAACACAAAATCGACATTTTCTGTGTAAAATATGAGGATTTTGTGTTTGGCATTATTTCTGAAATTAAAAATCAAAACAAATTGTATGATAAATTCACAAATATTTAATAGGTATGTCATGAATAGTACTAAACTAAATTATTTGTGTTTGGGGATTTTCTGGCACTACTTCCAAAAAATGTGGGGATTTTGAATTTGGGGATTTTGATTTTGGGGATTATGTGACACTCCCCTTTCCTTCGTTCTTTATTTACTGAAATTTTACATTTTAACTTGATGATGAGGGTGGCCCAAAATTTACGAAGGGGTTTGAATTGCTTATAACTTTTCTGTTATAATTTTTTTTTTCTTCTTTTCTTTTCAGTAGCTTGTAAGGAAGACTTGGGGAATTTAAAATGGAGCAGTACTCAATTGAATAACGTGCCCAAATTGTTGAGCTTTATTTTTCAAATCAACGATCCATTGTTTTGACTCAGCGTGCATATTGTCGTTGTTTTAATGTGCGGGTTGGACCATCAAAGTCAACAATAAACTGTCTGGTTGCAAATTTTCGACAAGGGGCAGTAAGGAATCTTCCTGGTGCACACTGAAGGCAATATTGAACTGGTACAGAGGAGTATTCGGGAAAATGGAGAAACATCAACCAGGAGATGTTCGCCATGACTTGTGGCTGCAGAGAATTTTGCATACAACAGGAATGTTTCCACACAAGATTCAGCTTGTCCAAGAATTGAAACCAACAGATTATCAGCAACGACTTGATTATGCAGTTTTGTTTCTCCCGGCAAAAAGCAGAAGAAGAAAATCATAATTTTATTCATAATTTTATTATGGGCGACGAGGCTCATTTCCAATTAAGTGGGTTTGTTAATAAGCAAAACTGCAGGATATGGGCTATGGAAAATCCGAGAGTAGTTCAACAGCGAGAATTACACCCACCCACCTAAGTGTACGGTTTGGTGCGGTGTTTCATCGGAAAGGATAATTGGTCCTCGCCGTTGCCGTCAATGGTGTCAGATATCGGATAATGTTGGAAAACTTTTTTATGGCCAACCGTTGAAAACCATCTGCAAGTATGGTTCTAACAAGATGGAGCCACAGCACACACTGCAAGAGATACAATGGCTCTTTTACGGGACATCTTTGGTGAACGAATTATTTCACGTACAATTTTTAATTGACCTCCGCGTTCACCGGATTAAACTACTGCAGACTGTTTTCCTTGAGGAAAAGTCAAAAATATATGAAAATATTTTGTAGTTTTCAACACGAATACGCAAAATAAAATTCATGTACGTTTTAGAAAAATCTACAGAAAATCTTTGAAAACGGTTTTAGTATTTGAAGCTGAGACTTTCTTGTTTTTACTGTAGTGACATGTAAGTGATCATCGTCTAAAATATTTCATATCTATACTTCCAAGTGTTCTGTTTAAAGCTTTAAGCACATGACCATATTTAGAAGAACTGATAAAAACTGCTCTTCGGCTAAATAGAAAATCGATCATCCAGAACACTTGCAGTCGTGAACATCACCGACAATCCGACAGTCCGACAGTCCGACTGCACTTTCAAAAAATAAAATTTGCGAAAGAATCTTTTGAAAAATGCTTTTTCAACAGATTTTTTCACAAAAATAATATCCAAAGCGGATATTTTTAGAACCGGCACGCTTGAAATGGCAAATTGTGCACGTATTTTTACAAGTTATAAACTTTTACGAACTATTTTCATCATCTGATGTAACGTCTCCACCAGGACTAGCTTCGATATTGTGACCACCACTGCGACGAAATGTACCATGACTTGTGATTGATGGTAATGTAGAATTGTGTGTCATAACTGAAGAATTTATCGAACTATTTGTTGATGGCTGCTGTTGATGTTGCAGCAGCGGTGTCGTGTCATCATCTGTGTCTGTTACACTATCCAATGAAGACTGTCGATTCCGCTGGGATTGTGTTTCGCCTTTCGAAAAAACCCTCCGCTTACAGATTGGGCATTCCCGCTTTGTTTCTGTCAGCCAAACGTCAATACAAACACTGTGATATGCTAAAGAAGAAATCTTATAAGTACATATCATTGTAACAAATTTTCTCAATAACATTATTATTAAGTAATTGAAATATATAGGCTGGATTCCCAATCGGTTATCGATGTATTTGGAGAGACAATGTCAAACATAAAACTTCAAAACAAACATAATTTGTATTCAAGATACCTTCATACCAGGTAGCCTTACAAGCCCAGCTGACTGCTGCCGCTAGCTTGACGACGAACTGTCAAACTACACAACACTTTTTGCCGCGATTTACCTTTCACCTTTCCTTTTTGTATTTCCGTACCACTTTTATTTTTAATTTGTAAACTTATAATTAAACACATTTAATTCTATACATAAAAGTCGGTTTTTTCTTTTTATATACTAATATAGCATTTTCAGTTTAAATTAAACCTTTTTCAAAATAAATGAAACCTTTATTAAAATGAACGAAACCTTTTTCAGATTAAGCGAAACTCTTTTTAAATTAAACGAAACCTTTTGCATGATAAATGAAACTCTTTTCAAAATAAATTAAACTTTATTCCAATTTAATTAAACATTTTTCAAATTAAATTAAACCAGTTTTAGAATTTAATAGAAAACAAACAAAAAAAACATATTAAACATATTAATTTTTATATAATACTTGTCAAATTAATGAAGAATTGTTCCACTGACGGCATAGGAATTATCATGATCATATCCATAACATAGTTCGCACAATCATTTTGAATAATTTGTGCGACACTTTGCTCAATTACACTTATTACTATGTTATGCTCTGTGGTAATGTCACTAAATAATGATCGGGCGTGGAAATTTATCTTAGAAAATGTTTTCTCTATCAGGTTCAACATAGGAGAATAAGGTGGTATAAATTTATGTGTACAATCACTATTATCCACCATATTTTGAATTTCCTGGGTTTTATGGATTCTGGCATTACCCATAATTAAAGATGAATTTTGTAACTCTGGGGTGCTTTCAATTTTATCCAGGAGCTCCCTAAGAAATATTTGGAAACGTGGCGAATTTACAGTGGAAAGGGAAAAAAAACTTTATGGTAAATAACACCAGCATTATTAAAAAAAAATCTATTGAATTCTGAAACTGGTTTAATTTAATTTGAAAAATGTTTAATTGAATTTGAATAAAGTTTAATTTATTCTGAAAAGAGTTTCATTTATCTTGAAAAAGGTTTCGTTTAATTTAAAAAGAGTTTCGTTTAATCTGAAAAGGGTTTCGTTCATTTTAAAAAGGTTTCATTTATTTTGAAAAAGGTTTAATTTAAACTGAAAATGCTAGAGATAAAAGTGAGAAATCCCTTATTGAAATTTTAATTATTGTAAAGTAAGAATGATCAGTCCACATATGCATATTGATCACACTTTCTGAAAAAGGGAGGTGTAGTGTGATTAACTACTTACCGTCTAATTCATAAAAATTATAACATGTTTATAAAGCTCTTATTTGACAGATTTTCCATACAAATATGTCAAATAACAGTCTTATAAGCCTGTAATCATTTTTATGAATTAGGGGGTTATTATTTATTTCATTTACTTTTGTCCACATTATATGTGTTTGACTGTAAATTTCAATGTTTATTATGCCTTCAGCATGACATTTGATACGCACACTTTGTTGCAATTAAAATCCCACACATCGTGCAGCTGGTTGGCATGTATTTATGCCAACTAAGCATTTTCTCACGCTACCAACGTACGTAGCGATAAGAATGTAGAAATTATGTAGAATAAGACTTAGAAATAATTTAAAAATACAATTCAACAATAAGCCTCAAACTGATCGAAAATTAAATTAAAATACAAATCAATAAAATAAAGAACATTTTATATTCAAAAAAAATAAAAGGACTTGTATTCTTATTTCATTTATATGGTTAATAGGATTACGAGTTGAATCACCCGCTTCGCTCTCTCAATTGTATTTATGAATCACACCGTTTACACGACTCGTCTATGTGCTTCGATTTGACTTTTGTTTTCAATAACACTGCAGTTACACGGCACGAAGTTTTACTAACAAGTTTTTTTCACATACTGCTTGTCAAAATTCAAGAAAATTGATAGCTGTGACGTAGGCTGCACGCAATTTCATAACAATTCGTTTTCAAGATGCCGTCAAGAAGAAAATTAAAAACAGCTGCTGCATTAAAAGTACTATCAGAAATAAAGAAAATAAAAGAAGAAGAAGAAGAAGAAGAAAACCAGAGGGCAGAAAGGAAATACTGGGTGAAGCCCTAATTAGTTCATATTCCACAGAACTTCGTGGCTTCTGTAGAGCTCTGTAAGTCGCAGCAGATCTTTGTTGGTTTTGCACGTAAATATTTTTATTTCTTTAAGTATTTTTAAGTTTCTTCTTTAGCTGGTGAGGCCTAAATTCTTTTTATGTCAATAAAAATGCATTTGATTTTTATGTATTACATATTTTGTCCCGACGTTTCGTGAATTTTATATTCACTTCTTCTTATTTCTATTTTTATGCTTGTACCTGTTTAATTTTTATCACTTTTAATTGCAACTTTTAAACAAAACAAAAAAATATTTGCAGACAGAACGAAAAAGAATTGTTGTCAGCTGTTTTGTTGATTGTGACTTTATGCTCTCTATGGAAAGCAAAAATTGTCATCAAGTTTGCATCAATTTTCAAAATTGTGAGTGTATTAGTAAAACAGTGGGAATGTATTAAAACTTGAAAGGCAAAACTTGATCGTGTAACCGCCAAGTAAGCAAGCTTACATCTTTCAATAAATCAGATGCAGCTGCTCCAAAAACTGGGAATGCTTCTTGTTTTATTCCATACGCAAGTTGAAGCATGCTTTTGAACATTCCATAAATTTTAATTTGGAATATATTCTTTAAACTTTTTCAAAAATATTTTTCCATTGTTTTTAATGTTTTATTATTTTATTTTAATTTCTAAAATTAACTTTTATTTTTATGTATTATTATGTTTTCTTTGTTTACAACACATGATTCTGACAGATAGTGCAGATAAACTTGCAATATATGTACATAAATTAGAGAAGACAGGAATTTTTTGTGCTTCAATATGAAGCTACTTCATTCGCTCTCAAAATTTTGTATGGCGAAGCACGTTGCTTCGCTCCTGATTTGGGTGTTAAGCATGAATAGAGAGCGAAGCGCATATCGTGGAAATATGCTATAACTATTTTCCAAGCAATCTATCAGCTGTTGCACATGTACATATGTGTATATGAAGGGGTTTTTTTTGACACGTAAAATCAGCAGTCAATTTGTGTTACTTTTCTTGTGTCACATCATGACATAATTTTATAACTACTTAGAAATAGTTTTTATTAAATTTAAAAACTTATTTTTACTTTTTTCTCATTTTCAACAACTTTTCATATTCTCCCGACTGTAAGAAGAGTTCGCATACAAATGCCAACAAATGGGTGACATAATTAAAAACATTTCTACCAAAAAAAAAAAAAAAATATGAAATGTTTGTTGGTGTTGTATTTGCTGTAGTTATGTAGCTACCTGGTATTAAGTTACCTTGACAATATTCATACAAATTCTCTCTCCAAATACATCGATAAACGACCTGATAGGGCTTGTGAATTTAGCAATAGTTTCTTCTTCTTTACAGAATTCAAAACTGCATTCAATATCAAAGATATACTTACGATGTTTACATGGCAAAACGCGCAGTTTATCACCTTCCGCAAATTCGTCCAAACATATAACGCAGGTGTCATAAGCGAGATCGCTGTTTTTCGTAAATTTTATTATGGGCAGTTTTTTTAACATTCTCTTCGGTAGACGATGTCGTCTTATACGTCTTTCTTCTCGTATACATTTATAAATCATGTAAAAGATCTTTAGCAAGCAAAAAAAGAAAACAACAAGTCTTTAATGGCTCATGCCTCAATTTAACCTCAATTAGAAAACTTCATACCATAATCAAAAAGCATAGGCCTATTAAGATGGAAAATGGTAAAATTAATTGTGTGTTTATATTAAAGGGCAGCTCGTCATTAATAACTAAAACAATATCGAGTGTAACGAAACTCTTTAAATTCATTCCAGTTGTGTGACCCACAAAAACGGCAGGTATTAAAATGCCGCTTGAATTTTGCGCCGACATGTGCTCTATACGGAGGAGAAAAAAGTATTATAGTATTAATAATAAATAAGAGTGCTATATTCGGCTGGGCCGAATCCTTCACAAACATCACGTTCATATGTGTATGTACAGCTGCTTTGCCGGTTCGGAACACCTGTAGCAAAAATTTTCATCTACTGCCTCTTAATATCTACTTTTAGCCACGACAGACCATATCTCGGATAAGCACATATGGACCAATCTCAAAAGCTCGTAGTTTTTATCACTGAAATTTGTTTTGATTAAATATGTGAAATTTAACTCCTCTTAATAAAAATATCGTTTACGATATACAGTGAACGCGCGGTAATGTGAACTTCCACAATAGTGAACTATCCACTAAAGGCCGTGTCACACTATCCTACTCAATCGTACGATTGATTCACTGAAAATTGCTAGCTAAATCTGATAGAATTCTGTCCTACTTTAAAAAGTCGCATCAAAACGGTCACACTATTATACTTTTGTAAGCAACTTCGAAAAGCCAACTCTGATCGCATAGAAAAAGATACACAGAGAAAAAAGCACCTAATAAAGTAGAACAAAATCAATAAGATATCTCTATGGTTTTTTTTCAAGAAGGACTCCTTATTATTTTAAATGGGAAAACCTTATTGAAAAAACAACAATTAATGAAATTAAAAAGATGATTTACGTGTGTTTAAATAGAAAACTAATAAAACCAATAGGGAAAAATTAATAGGATTACCTAATAAATCAATAAGAAATCCTTATTGTATATAATTTACAAGAAAACCTAATAGAATCAATAAGTTCTTCTCTATAGATTTTTTTTTTTTTTTGGTACCATGCAAATCGGAAACTGAATAAAAACAAACGTGAGTAACAAGTTTTCTTCTTGGTTTTATGTGTTTTTCTTGTTGAGACAATTAATAAGATTTGCAACATGGAAATAATAAGAAATACCCATAGAAAAATCTTCTTTTCTCTCTGCTGGGATAACCCTCAGCCTAAAAACGTTTCAAAGAGAAAATCTTATTGAATCTATTAGGAAGTTTTCGCTCTGTGTAGTTTTTGAAAATTTTCAAAAGATTAAGGGCGATTCTATTCTGACGAGTGCAACATTTAGACGCTTTAAACGTCTTTTACTAGCAGAAAGGAACAGACATTTTTAATTGACTTATTTCTAGACTGGGTAACATTTTTTTATATACTTTTGTTATCTATTTACAAGAATTTATATAAAACGATCAAATAGCCACAAGAGAGCCTTAAAGTACATGACGGGTGCAACCAAATTGGCCAACTTTCAGAAGATCATACATACATTTAATCTTTTGTTGTATTATTGTATTTTATTGTGAAAGATGAGATATCAGACGGTGATTATCGAATCAGACATCGTAGAGAAATGTGATCTACTAATTAGAAATTTGCTCTTTATGCCATGACGGGTGCAACGCGTCTAAACTAGGTTATGAAAATAACAATTTTTTTCTTCATTTTGAGATAATTATTCAAAATATTGTTATTTATTATCCAACGCACAATGGGATTTGAGTCTAGGACAATATCCCAAATATTCGATTCTTTGCACCACAGAATACTACCAGAAGGGTCACCAGCTCTACCAGACTACAAAAATGACCAATTTACTGCCAAATATATTGAAAGTGGCATCCTTACGGTACGTGTAGATCTAGTGAAGGACAGCAAACATGAAAATTTTTATATAGCTGTCTCTGTTGGTTGACTCCGCATTTGTTTACATTTGATTTTTGGTTAGAAAAATTCAGTGCAAATCTGATGCAAACAAAACAGCTTTGCAAGCAAACAAATAATAATTATTTGTATTTAATATTTTATTTGCATTGAGTATATCACTAGCAATATATGGAATATGTTTAAAACGTAGTTTTCAAAGCTTTTCATTTATGTTTTCTACTTTTTTCGTAAAAATTACAACAAAACCAATATTTTTCCAAACACTTTACAACAACATTTTTTCATTGTTTATGTTTGTTTTTGTATACACTAGTTGTTCTCACACGCTCATGTTGCCACGATTTCCTGCACTGCTCATCGCTGGCCCGTCCCCAAACAAATGATATGGCCATTTAACAAAAGTCATTTTTGGGATATCTGGTTATGTCTGTGCTTTGCACTCTTCATAATTGTTTGACAGCAATCTTCGTAATTAGTGTTGCACGATATTTTTTTAAGAAACTCTCTATGCGATTGTGGAAAATCAGAATTCTTTGAAATAACATCAAGAAGCGCAATAAAGTTTGAGTGTGTTATACATACACAAACATTATGAGGAGTATGGCTTACAGGCAAAATATACGCAAGCCTCTCTTTATAAAAAAGACTCATACAAAATTTAAATAAAAATTTCATAGGCTTCACTGATGCTCATAATCATCGTTCTCTTCTGTATTTTCTCCTTTGTTCCCACATTTGACACATTTGAGGATTTTACATCCTTCATTCCAGGCATTTGTCTACTAATATCATCCCGGTTATAGAAAGAGTTTTAACTCTGTCGTGAGTTTCCAAGGCTTTACGTTAACCGAAACAATTTCAGAAGGTACAGCAATTTGGAACTCAGCTGCTATTTTTTTCACAACAGCTTTAGCTTTAGTAGGGCTACAAGGCATGTTACGTTTCATTTGGCCACTGCCTTGCCCAGTGCTCGCGCTTTCATTCTTTCTTTAGACTTTTTTCTTTCTGATTTCTTGAAATCTTCATCCAACTCCATTTCCATTTTCATGGCTGCTCTCCGTTTAAAGTCACGAGCTCTTTCCCTTTTTAAATGGGCTGCATATTTTTCAGGATTTTGTTTACGCTTCCGCCTACACTTTTGTTGAGCAGTCTCCATATTTGTCTATTCGATCAATTGCAAAATGATAATGAATGTATGGAATATGACCAAATATACAATTACGGTATTCAAACGGTCTCATATTGTGTCATAATGTCAGAAAGTACTAACATTTTATGATAGTTTAAAAAAATTGTTGTTGTGCTGCACACAAAAATAGTCATAAATTAATAAGACTTCATCGACTGTGTTTAGTGATTCGTCATAAGTTAACAGCATACATCTGAGGCGAACGGCTAAGACGCATTCGTCGAGCCGGTGATATTCTTTACCTGTGGCAAATTATATTCTAAAAAAATATTTTATATATACATAAAAAACTCGTTATATGCGTATAACGCTTATATGAATGTATGTACCCAAACAAGAATGCATTTGTTTAATAGCTGAAGGCCTTGTTTTACTATCCTACTCAGTCGTACGATATGGTAGAAATGAAATGTGTGCTCACAAAGTGTGATAGTGTGGACTAAATATGTTTGTGTGCGATACGAATGTACGCATGTGTGTGTTTCGCAGATATTTATATCAACATCCATGTCCATGCATTTCACCTAAAAATGAGATACTAATCTTAGAAGACTGGCAGCCCACAAACGCTTGTGTACTGGCCGCCGTCCAAAACATGAATCGACTCCGTTCAACCGGCGCCAGCTGTTTTTGTTTGAATAAATTTATCTATTCACTTTAATATCATTTAAGAAATAAATGCATTAAAATATACATATATACATATATACATACATATGTATATGTTCGTAAATATGGACATACATATTTGATTTCAAATTTACTTGAATCAGCTTTCAAAACATCTAATAGCTAGTTTTTTCACTTATTTTGGCATTATGAACAAAAATATTTCAATGGCTTTCTTTTTTTAACAGCTGACTCATATTTTAAATAGCGCACTACTTTATGACAGGTTGCTCACAGCAGACATATATTTTCGTGCTATTATTTTAAGACTTCTGACTTTAGGACGACCCTTTGAATACCGTAAATAATGCTAAAAGACATTTCTGTTGCACCCGCCATGCAAACATTATGATGACGGGTGGAACCATTTTGAACTACCATTAAATTCAACACTTACCAGATTAAATTCACTTTAACAGATTTCTATTTGCATTTGATTTTTTCTTATTTTCACAAAATTTCAAAACATTCGCATTTAAATTCTATGAAAAAAATAGATTTATATACATACGTTTTGCATAACGGGTGCAACATTTTATCAATAGATTTTTAAAAACAATAATTCTGCTCAACTAAAAACAATTACTTAATTTTTTTCTAATCGCTGATTGCGAAATATTTGTAGTTGAATATACAAAATAGAAATATAATCAGAATCTGCCAATAACAACTGTTTTGAACAAGTGCTACTACGTACGAATTTTTTGTTTAGGGCAAATCTATGAATCTTAATACATCGAAGAGCACAACAAATTTATATTTAAGCGTACGGCTAAAAAAAAATATATTATTATAAAATATGGATATTTTACTTTATTTGAAAATTGATGATAAAAGTTGTATAGAATAGAATCGCCCTTAACAAATCGGACAGACTTGTCAAAAAGTCTTTCACACACATACACTTTTAGTCCAAACTATCACACTTTTTGGACACACATGTCATTTTTAACAGATCGTACGTCTCAATAGGATATTACATCACGGCCTTAATGTGAACATTCATTTTCTTATATGAACTCTCTAAATTGTGAACAAAATTTTATGGTTCACTGTTTAGAACAACAGTTTTCTTTTTTTTTTGGCAGAAAAACAACTCCCAACAATAAAATAAGCTCATGTTATATATGGCGTTCATTTAAAACCGAACATTTGTGTTGCTATGTGTTAAGCTTAGTTTAGACGATATGTTGAATCAGCATATTTATGCTGAAAATTTTGTTTAAGTGCCATCATATCGTGTAAACGCAAAATCTTTACCAGCATACGTATGTTTAACAACGTTTGCAAACAATTTGTTAACAACACCAACAAATATATGTTGGCAATTTTAGCATATCGTGTGAACAGTATGTTTTTTGTATTTGACTAATTTCCTGCGTATGCTAGCTGATATGCCATTTGTTGAAAATGCTGTTTAAGCTTTTCAGCATACATATATCTAATTTGTATGCATATTTGCCGAATGGCTTTGTTGAGCCGCCGACAATTTTCGTTTATGTAAATATACAGATATCTTCTTCAAAATTTGCAAACGAGCACAAACGTAATGAAATGAAATTCAATGAATTAATTGCTCTCAAATTAAAAAACAAAAAATAGCTTAAGGCGAATTCATACCGGGTGGTTGCAAGGGAATTTGCAAAATGAAAAAAATACATGTATTTCATTACATACATATATTTCAAAGTGAACAAACTGCTAGAAGGCAAAATAATCACCTGTGTTGCAAGTACAATTGGTATGAATTCTGCTTGAAATAGTTGGAATAATCAACAATCAACGGCAAGGCGTTGATTACATGCATACCTCCGGATTTCAACCGCCGCCCCACTTTTGTTTTCAGCGGCTGCCACGATGAAAATTAATTGGCACAGATCTTCGAACGTCTTATAATTCTTTGTATAATTTTGCACAAACACCTTCATCTGCCCGCCGTTCTACCCATTTTCTTTTCCAAACTCGGCTTCTTTTTCCTTTTACTTCACTTTCATCACTATCAAAAGCAAGGACTGCACAAGCAATAGCAAGCGATATTTCTTCCGAAGACATTTTTTGTTTTATATTAAAAACACGAATTTTCTGCAATAACGCGTTGTATAAATAGAAAGTAGTATCAAACTTATTATGTTCATACGATTCAGCATACATATCACCATGTAATTATCAACATATCGTATAAACACAAAAATTGTATGCTAACTCTTATGTTGACATTCCATTTGCTGAAATATGTTGATTTAAAAAATTTGGTAGTTTCAGCATATAGTGTAAATACCTAGCATATGATATGTGATGTTATTTTTATTTAATCATACAGTTGTTAGCATATATGTATATGCTGATTCAACATATCGTCTAAACTAAGCTTTACTCTCAAATGTTTTATAAACTCTTTACGTTATTTTTTCATAGTTTTTTATGATCTCTCGTTGTTATTTCATATTTTTTCACACTTGCAATGGCACTCATGCGTATTTATGTACATACATACATATTTTTTTTTTTTTTATATACACATATGTACATAAATTTAATTTAATTCAATACAATATGTATGCATAATTTTTTGAGAGTAGAGCAAACATACATACATATGTATTTAAATGTTTTAAATATTATTCCATTTCAGGTGATAAGTTTCAAATTAATAACACACGCAAAAGCAGTCTACTTTTGGCATGCTAGCATTTCTTTGCTAACTTTTCAGAGGTGGGCATTCATTTCAAGATTCGGCTGAAAAGTTTCACTTAAATTTTATTGTTTGAACGTGTTTTGATACAAAGATGCGTTATTTGACCAACGCCTGGTCTTTCTTTCTTTTTTTGTGGGTTATTCTAACAAACAAATAAGCTAGTAAAGAGGTAAAAACTATTGCAATCGAAAGTGTGAACAAATTCAATAATGTGAAAAGCCTTGGTTTTTATAAGTTCACATTACCGCGAGCTCACTGTACATCAAGAATACACAGACCGCTATCGGAGAATATTTCGTTGACACTTAATAACCTTCTTCTATCACCAGATTCAGTTTTTGGAATAAAAACAGATTTTAGTAAGCGAGCTAAATTTGGTGAAATTTATTAAAAACCCGTATTCCCTATATCCGGTATTCCCTATATTGTTGGCCATTAATAATCTTCTTTCACCGCCAGATCCACTTACAATAGTATAAAAAGTTGTTTTAGCTCTCTTATAGGCGAATTTTCATAAAAATCAGGCTTTTGCCATATATCGGACATACATATATGAACCGATATCAGGAAAAGATTCTTTCACTCCAAACAGTGTTTTCTTATTATCAGATACACTTTTCGCTACAACCAAAAACGATTTGTTTAGTTCGCTTATAGAAGAAATTTCACAAACAAATAGATTTTGCTATACATTGGATAAAGTATACGGACCGAAAAATTTGTTTACCCTAATCAGACCTTTTTAATCACCGGGTTTAGTTTTTGATATAAAACTTTGGTTTTGCTTTCTGATATATAGTAGTTGAAATTTCATAAAAACCAAGTTTTTGATATCTGTACATGCATATAATGATTGTATATGGACCGATATCGGCAATAATTTTTTTCACCCTAAACAAGCTATTTTAATCGCCATATTTATTTTTAAAATTGCACTATTTACAAGCGTTGTTCAGGCGTAAGTCTATTCATGATGAATTGCCAAACCAAACTGAGAATAAATCACTTGACAGCTATTAAAGCCCGTATGACACTTCATTTTTCTTTCATTAATTGGTATAGAATTGATAGAAAGAAACAGCAATTGCTAGAAAGAACCAAATATACAAAACGTAAACAAAACTGGCATCTTTTTTCTGAGTGTTGTATTCTTTTTATTTCTAGAAAGCGCTACGAAATAAAAATGTTCCAAAAAAGAAGCGTTAAATCGCAAAAATTGTCCATAAACCGCTGACACAGCAACATTCAAGTTTGAAATGTCAATTTTAAGTTGAAAAATTTTACATTTTTTTTTTGACATAATCTCATTTTTTATCGATAACTTCAACAAAAATGTTGACAGTTTTCCATTTATCTTAATTATAGCTGAACGCGTTGCACATACTAAATTCTACTATTACATTATATTTGCACTGTTCTCCAAAATTTGAACAATGCAAGAAAAATGTAGTGTCATACGGGCTTAAGTCGGTTGCCCTCTTGAACAGTAATGCCAACTTAAAGTTATATACATCGAAAAAACACCCTTTATAAGAAATTGATTTAGCTCGCTTACATATGAAATTTCGCGAAAGGTCGAATACACATATGGATATAGACGGATACAGAAATTTGTTGGCCAAGCAATATTACCAATTTTAGTGTAAACATTTTTTTTTATAACTTTCTTCAACAAATGCCCATTTTTCGCTTTTAAACCCGTTTTTTATAAATCTCGGATATTCGTGAGCCGATTTTACTGAATTTTTCAATAGCAGGCACATGAGACGAAACATGAATAGCATGACAACAACAAAAAGTTGTCTAAATCGTTTTTTTTTTCTATCGATACTAATCCAGAATATATACTTTATGAAGTCAGCAATTAAAATTGTGGAAATTACAGGGGAAATCATATCATTATATACATACATACATATGTGCGTATGCTTGTTGTGAAAGGTATAATAAAAAGCAGAATATATGTATTTCTCCACATTTCAAACACCATCGTCGTCAATAAACCAGTTTGACTCATACACACACTTACATGCATACATAATGATTTCATTCGATTTAAGAGAAATCAAACTTAATTACTGTCGACGACGAGTACGACTCTTGAAATAAAGACAATTAACTCACCCAAATCATCGCTTTCATTATTGTAAACAATAACCGCATTAAAACCAGCCGCTTGAGCACTGCGCACCTTCAGTTCGAATGTGCAATTGGGACCGCCTCTGTAAATATGATTTAAAAAGGATTAAGAGCTGCGTATTAAAAAATATGGATAGTATTAAATAGCATATAGTAAGATAATTGTGGTACATAATAAAAATGCCAATACGAACTCAAATCGCTAATGAATGATAAAAAAAAACCCAGTAAAATACTGAAACCCATTAACAATTTAGACACCCGATTTCTTTACGCGAGCACCGCATAGTTGAGGGGGAATGGCAATTGATTGAGGAGCGACGTGGTGGTCGTGAAACAGCCATGGTATGTGCCCCAGCCAGTAAATCTTCAACTTTACTCTTCTTTGAAAATATTAATCACTCCAATTTTATCACAAAAAAATCTTTCTCAATTTTGAGGCAGCAAAAATCGAACTCAAGCACGATAAAATTATTAACAGTTGTTAACTGTAGTTGATATTAAGCAGCAACTGTGCTTTTCTGCACTTTAATTGTAAGAGTAAACAGAAAATGGAGATATAACTAAAAAATAAAATTCACATGTACGAGGTCTGATCAAAAAATATTTTAATTTGTATTTATTTTAAAATTTCGTGAGTTACGTACATACATATGTTCGATTTTCGCATTTTGTTCTGTTATGTTGGTACACATGTCTGTTATACAGTGGAACTTCCTTATAGTGAACTTCTATACAATGAAGTGCTCCTCATTATGAACTAAAATCAAGTACACAGCTTTTTCGTTCCACTTTCAATGTATTTTTATCTCCGTAATGAATTTCCATACAGTGAATTTTTCTGTACAATGAACAAACTTTTGGAAACAAAAATAAATTTTAAGTGTGTTTTTGGCTCCATATAGTGAACTGTTTTTAGCCGCTTTATTTTACACTTGTTAGCAACACTATTTATAAAGAAAATAAGTTATATTTATGGGATTCCCAAAGTAATGAAAATGAAAACAAAAAAGTTTATGATTTGACTTTTAACATCAGTTGTCCGAGTTCAGTGAACGAAACTGATGCACCAAAGTCGTATTTCTCATGAAAAAAAAAAATGCGGTCGGGGGACCCCCGTTAGGAACGAAGTTCCTTACGTTTTTTTTCATCTTTGAATGTAATACAAGGTGAAATTTGTATGTTTTATTTTGTGTTGTTTTTGAAATTTTATGATTCTTTAAATTTTTGGAACGTTTTCCAACTAATTAATATTTATTGGTATGTGTCTCCGCTGCTGTCAGTGGAGACACCGCCCATCATATACAATTGCTTGTCGACAGTACACCAATACATATACACAGCTCACACGCTTTCGTGACGATTTCTACTAATTTCCACTACCAGGAAGCCGCATTAAGGAACTTCGTTCCAAAAGTTATTAGTAATTAATAGAGTTGAAGAAGAGACATCAAAGAAAAAAGATATGCCTAAAGAGTTTGGAATTCTTCGCAGTACTTTATCAAACATTTTAAAAAACAAGTCAGTGCTTCAGTTAAGCATTAAGGTGGGATCATACGATTGCCGCAATGCACCAATTTTTGTTACATTTTGTGTGCCAATCGTGTGATAGCACAATTTATTGGCTCATGTGGCAACCAAAACGAATGTTGTTCCTATTTGTCCCAATCAAATACAACCCTGATGCGACAACCGTGTGAACACTTGACATACAACTAATCACCAATAAAAATTCTAAAAATGCACCAATATTTATTGTGTTCTCATGCGGCAACCAAAGCAGACAATGCCCGCCAATAATCTACATACATACATACGTATACATTTATTTAGTTTCAAAATTGTTTAAACGCGTCTTCCAAACATGATTTCTTCTTTTCCATCAGTAAAATTCAATTGTTGTTACTATTCATTTTTTACTTATTCAGCCCGCACAACATTATAATAATAGCCGAAGCAATTTTCTTTCTTTTTCTTTTTGGGAAAACAAAGTTTGTCATCAGCTACAACAGCTGTTTCTCAGATTTGCCGTATAATATAACAATCGTGTGACTATAATGCGGCAATTATTGGTACTAAATTGTTTTGAGGCAATTTGCGACAATAGAATTTCAGTAAAATGTGACAATCATGTGATTGCAGAGAATTTGATTGGGACAAATTTTATATTGTGCTCTAATTCAGCCCAATAAAAATTTTGTAAAATTGGTGCATTGCGGCAATCGTGTGATCCCACCTTTAAGCGTAAGAAACTTCGAACTTGTCTTTTCGAAGACATTGACGAAGCAATGCTCAAATGGGTTACGGCCGCTCGTTCTAAGAATCCTTCCGTCTCTGGAGTATTATTGATATTGAAAAATGGAAAATGTGGTTCAAACAAAAGCACTTGATTATTTTAAATAAATAAAAAAGTAAAACTAATTATTTCTGTATATGTAATGAAGTTTCCATATAGAGAAATAATTTTCTGTCCCCGTGAGGATTCACTATAGGGAAGTTCGACTGTATATGTTGGCAATATCAGCCATTTTGGATTGACAGTTTGTTTTTGACAGACAAAAAGGCCAATCGTGTTTTGGTGTGCTTTTCTTCTTTTTTACTATTCAAAAAAATGACTCAAAGAAACTGTATTAAGTTTTGTGTAAAACTGAAATTAAATGCGCAAGGACATTTGAAATGTTGACTGTGGCGTTTGGCGAGTCTACTATGAGCAAAACACAAGTTCAATTGTGGTATAATCGCTTTAAGGGAGGCCGACAAGATGTCAATGACGATGCTTGTCCTGTTCGCCCGAGCACTTCAACAACCGGTGAAAACATTGAAGCAGTGAAGAAAATTATTTTGGATAATTGTCGAATCACTATCAGAGAGGTTGCTGATGATGTTGGCACATCGTTCGGCTCAGCCAAACAATTTTTACGGATGTTTTAGGCATGCAATGTGTGGCAGCGAAGATTGTTCAAGAATTGCAAAAACAACATCGCATGGACATCGCTCATCCAGATTTTCTCAAAAAGGTCATAACTGAATCATGGGCGTTTGACTATGACATTGAAACCAAAGCCCAATCATTTCAATGGCAGCGTCCAGAAGAGCCAAGACCGAAAAAAGCACATCAAGTTCGGTCAAATATGAAGGTTTTGCTTACTGTTTTCTTCAACTGCAATGGCGTGATGCTGCATGAATTCTTGCCACAGGGTCATACGGTCAATAAGGAATACTGCCTTGAAGTTGTGCGCCGTTTGCTTGAAGAAATTCATCAGAAACGCACAGAATTGTGGAAAAAACAATCATGGATTTTGCACCAGCTCACATATCAAAGCTTGTGCGTGAGTATTTGGCCAAAAACAAAACCGTTATCATGCCTCAGCCACCGTATTCACCGGACTTGGCCCCCGCTGATTGTTTCCTCGCGCGTTTCAGAAGAGTATCGATGATTGGAAAAAAACGCTGGCCTAAGTACATTATATCTGAGGGGGATTACTTTGAAGGGGACAAGGTAGTTATTGATGGATAAATAAAAAATACTTTTTGAAAAAATTTAAAATAACGGTTAGTTTTTGTCAGACCTCTTGAAAAAATATTCAAATCAAAATGCAATTTAATTAAAAAAAGTGTATGGGATATTTTTTGGGGGGCATTTTAAAGAACGTGGCAGGACAATATTTGCTTTTGTAGCAGCTCTGGTTGTGAAATTAACATTAAGAGAGTAATACCCCGAACAACGTCGTAACCCACCAATGATTTAATGATTTTATTGCACACCCATTTTAGTGTGCATGTCAAATAGACAGACGGCAGAGTTAATTTGCATTAAGAGCTCACTAATTTGAATTAAAATTTTACGGTGACAGATTCTGCATTTAGTAAGCAGCTGCATTTAAAAAACAGCTGTTGTTTGCTATTGATTTTTAGGGTTCCGTACTCATCAGAGTGAAACGGAACCCTATTACGGAGACAAGTACGTCCGTCCGTCCGTCACAGCGTCCATTCTCCGAAACGGTAAGAGCTAGAGAGCTGAAATTTTCATAGGATGTTGTTGTACCTTGCCGCTACAACAACAAATACTAAAAACAACAACAAGTCGAAAACTACCAGGTGTCCCCATACAACGAAAAATTGCAATTAGCTATAACTGTCGAACCGTAAAAGATAGAAAGCTGAAATTTGCTTAGTGTATGTATTTATAGATGATGTACAACAACAAATGCTAAAGACAACAACAAGTTAAAAACTACCAGGTGTCCCAATACAACCTAAAGTAACAATTAGCCGTAGCTGCTAAACTGTAAAAGACAAAGAGCTGAAATTTGCAGAATATATGTATTTACATATGCGCTACAACAACAAATGATAAAAACAACAACACGTCAAAAACTACCAGGTGTCCCTATACAACGTAAAGTAACAATTAACCGTAACTTTCAAACTATAAGAGACAAAGAGATGAAATGTGCACAATATATTTACTCGCATATGGTCTACAATAACAAATGCTAAAAACAACAAAAGTCGAAAACTACCAGGTGTCCCTATACAACGTAAAGTAACAACTAGCCGTTACTCTCGAACCGTGAGACACAGAGGGATGAAATTTGCACAATATGTGTATTCACATATTCTCCACAACAGCACTTGCTAAAAACAACAACAACTGTAAAACTACCAGGTGTCCCTTTGCAACGTAAAGTAATAACTATAACTCTCAAACCGTAAGAGATAGATAGTCGAAATTCGCACAGTGTATGTATTCCCAGATGCCTTACAACAACAAATTACAACAACAATAATAAGTTGAAAATTACTAGGTGTCCCCATACAACATAAAGTAGCTTTAAAAACACACGAGATGAAATTTATATAATATACATACATATGTATTCACATACGCCATTCCACACATACATTACACATACATACGTACGGAACCCTAAGAGTGCGAGCCAGCCTCGTACTTGACTTAATTTATTTGTTTTGGCATTTAAAATATTTACTTAGAGTTTACTTTTACACACAAAATGGATCAAAAAACAGAGTGTAAAATTTGCAGGTATGCTGTTGAAAGGAAATGAAAATGTATTTTCAAGAAAGTTAAAATTTCTTTTCATGAAACTGCTCCATAATACAAAATTTGTGCGTGCACTAGCAATCACAAATTTAAATTTGTTGTAACAGTTAAAACAGCTTGCCTTTTTTGTCTGTGATTCCATTTTATCTCTTCACAATAGTAAACAAAATATCAACAGCTGACGGATTTCGACGGTGCTGCCATATTATGTAACTGAATTTAATATAAAGGCAGTTTGATTTTGTGCATTTGTGACAGAGCTAAATTCACATTCGACTAAATGCACAAAATGGCCACTAATGCGCATTAACGCTGTCGTCTGTCTAGGGTAGTCATTATTCCTGATGCACATTTGCACGCATACAAATACATATGTATGCAAGGCATTATTCTATAATTACATTCTTGCATCGACTGAAAAGGTGCAAAGCCCTCATTGTTATAAATTAGTTTGCTATTAACATAAATGAAAATTGGTTTTTATCTCAATGATTTATATTATAATTAAAATAAAAGCGTTGTTGTAATAAAATCATGCATATGTATATCAAAAATGTAGTAACAAATGAAGTATGTAATTTTATTTTTAAACATGTTGTTTAACCAAAAAAAAAAAATATATATACAAGAGAAATTCAAAAAAATACCTTTGATTACTACAAAAAAATCAGCATTTAGGTTTGTTAAACATAATTTTTTGTATTTAGTATAGATTTTGTACAAAAGGAGAGAACAGGAAAGTTGTTTTTTTTGTTTGTTTTAGAAATAAGAACCAAAAATCATTAAAAAAATCGTACCTTCTTATGATGGCAGCAAATTTAGCATATTTAGGATATAAAGAGCTGGGTGGCGAACTAATATTTCCACAAGCCTCTTCGTTGGGTACAACTGGCATGGCAAAGACTTTAATACCATTTGTGGGTAAGCTTGGTCCAAACTGGGCAGGCATATCATTGTATTCTTCGATCAACTGTCGTACAACCATGAAAAGAAAAAAATAGGACAGTCAAAAGACATTCAAGCGTATGGCTTGGTCATATAAATTTACAATAACCTGATTGGTCAGACGTCGATAAACCAAAATGTGACCTTCCACTCCAAGGGATAGATTTAACATGTAGAAGCCAAAAATAAACGATACAATCATATATGATTTAGCCATTATAGTTCTAATGAGCGAAATCTGCAAAGAAAAATTAATAAAAGAAACATTATTGATTTCTACAGAGTGATCAGTTGTACTGCAATGTTTGTTTCGTTTTAATTATTAACATGTGGTGTAGCCAGGGCTGGGCAGTATTTGAAATACATGTATTTGAAATAAGTATTTAAAATACAAATACGTGTTTTGTATTTTAAATACGTCTCACGAATGTATTTTAAATACTAAGCACTTGAGTATTTTGCATTTCAAATACTTGTGCTCTCAAAATAATTTTTCAAAATACATTTTTAATTTACGTTAGAAAATATGCGCTAAAAATGATCCCATTCATACATCAACTAAAAGCGCAAAACTTTGTTAATGTTTTATTTCCAAAAAAAATGGCAATAGTACAATTTAATTACCAAACGCTAAGCTTTCAGAAAGTTAAACAGCTGGTGTTTATGAATGGAAATAAAAACTTTTTTGATTAAAAGTATTTTGTATTTTAAATATATATTTTTTTTACACTGTATTTTATATTTCAAATACTTGCTTTAGAATGCAGTATTTTGTATTTTAAATACGTGGAGAGAAAGTATTTGTATTTTGTATTTTAAATACACCAAAACACGTATTTTGCCCAGCACTGGGTGTAGCGTTTTTTTTCGCAATTTCTTATTTTGACTTTGAATTGTGGTCCTGCTTAACTTTAACGTACACTGTCGGCTTTAGTATACTGGTGCCAATTGCCGCAAAATTAAAAAGTGTGCTGCCAGATGCTTACAGATTTTGTACTCGAAGCCGGTATTGTTTATACCATGGTTGTCAAGAACAAATTTTGCATAGCTATGAAAAAATTTATTAAATGAAATGTAATGGATGCTTAAAACCGTTTTTGATTTCGCGATTTTACGTTCTTTGCAAAAACTTTACTCTGGCAGCACTATTTCACCAACATTTTCATATTTTTCTTGGCAAATTCCGCAACTCAACACCGAATTATTAATAAACTAAAAGCCTCCAGCAGACTTTGACTTCAGTTTTTGGAGATGCACGAGCCCCTCTACAATCCTACAAAACTCATTTCTTTCAAAGCCTGGCTCCTTATTCTAAAGCTTCCCCATTATATCTTTTATTATACCCTTCACATAAATGTGTAAGGGTATATATGTATAAGTTTGTGATTCCGTTTGTAACGCATTGAAATATCCATCTAAGACCCCATAAAGTATATATATTCTGGATCAGCATCAATAGCGATTACGATTGAGCGATGTCCGTCTGTCCGTCTGTCCGTCGGTCCGTCTGTCCGTCTGTAGTCGTTGAAATACCGTTTCTGAGAAAACGGTTTGAGATAGAAACCTCATTCTTTCGCTAAAACGTGTGAAACCCCGGTAGTGGGTCTGCTATTGAAATTCAGTAAGATAGGTCCGCGGATAGCCGAGATATATTCAAAAAACCGGGTTTTGAGGGATATTTTGTGTAATTTTTGTATTCAGATTTTTGAAAAAAATTTTTTCTTAAAAACTAAACCATATCATTTTTAGTGCTCATTAAATCCTAGAAATGAAGGAATTTTTGAAATCGGCCCATATATATCCGAAATATAGCGTCTCCCGATTTTTAAAGAAATCGGCTTTATTAGCCAAATAAGACAACTTTTGGCACCGAAGATCAATCAAGATGGTATATATAGGCTATTTAGAGGCAAAAGTGGAAAATTTTTCCACATCGGCCCATATACACTCGAGATATAGCGCCTCCCGTTTTCTCAAGAAGTCGGCTCTAAAAGCCAAATAAAACAACTTTTGGTATCAAAAATCGATTAGAATGGAACATATAAGATGTTTAAAAGCAAAATTTTAAAATTTTTGAAATCGGTCCATATATATCTGAGATATAGCGACTCCTGATTTTTCAAGAAATCCGCTCTTTAAGCCAAATAAAGCAATTTTTGGCACTAAAAATCAATCAGAATGGTATATATAGACTATTTAGAGGCAAACGTGGAAAATTCTGGACATCGGCCCATATACACTCGAGATATAGCGCCTCAAGTTTTCTCAAGAAGTCGGCTCTAAAAGCCAAATAAAATAACTTTTGGTACCAAAAATCGATCAGAATGGTACATATAAGGTGTTTAAAAGCAAAATTTGAAAATGTCTGCAATCGGTCTATATATACGTGAGATATAGCGTCTCCCGATTTTTCAAGAAATCGGCTCTATAAGCTATATAAAACAACTTTTGGCACCAAAAATCAATCAGAATGATACATATAGGTTAGTCAGAAGCAAAACTGGAAATCTTTTTGTCATCGGCCCATATATGTTCGAGATATAGCGCCTCCCGATATCTCAAGAAGTCGGGCCTGGAAGCTAAACGAAACAGTTTTTTGCACTAAATATTTGTCGGAATGGTACATACAGGCTGTTTAGGGGCAAAATTAGAAAATTTTTGGACATCGGCCCATATGCACCCAACTTTTGGTACCAAAAATCAATCATAATGGTACATACATATGTATATAATATTATATACATATGTATATAATATTTGCGATCATGTATGAATGTATGTATGTATGTATGTATGTATGTATGTATGTATCTACATACATATGTATGTATGCATGCAAGTATGTTAGCATAAACAATTTTTTTGCTTTGGTGTAAAAATGTGTATGTACATATGTACATACATATGTATACACGAGCTTGAAAATGAAAGTGATATAAAGAATTGTTGAAAAAAGGGTACGCAATGAAATTCTTTTAAACAATTGCGTCTTCAAATTCATTCACACAAAAAATCATTTTGGGTTTCCCTACGTACTTACATATGTACATACACACACACATGTGTATGATGATACGCAATAGATCATCAACAACGTGCACAAGAAAAAAATAATTTTGTAAAAGCAAGCAATGTAAATATGTATGTATGTATATATGTATGTATATAATCATTGTTTTATGGAACACACTGAAAATATTCAATAATAAAGAATTTATTTTAGAGCTTTCTATTATAGATACATACATACGTATGCATGTACCCACATACGTAAGTAAATTGAAAAGCAAATCACACTTAATGGCAATGTTTAGCATTATAATTCAAAAATAATGCAATTATATGCAATTTTTTGTTAAATAAATTTTACTATAAAGTTAACTGATAAATAATTAAGAAATACATTTTGCTTTTCTTTATTTCATTGATATTAAAAAGAATTGGTGTCACCCAGTGGTTGAACTTGAGCATATTAGGAATTATTTAAATAAAAGTTTTGCAGCCTGTGTTAAATCCCGGTAGTGGATCTGATATTGAAATTCAGAAAAAATCGGCCCATTTAAAAGCCAAATAAAACAACTTTTCGCACCAAAAATCAATCGGAATGTATGTACCATGGTATTTAAGATTCGGCCCAGCCGAATATAGCACTCTTACTTGTTTTAAGCTTTAAATTTTGTTATAGGAAAATCCAAAATAAATTTTGCATATCTTTTTTTTAACGACATAAAATTCTATGATTTTTCCTTAGAGTTACGACATTTCGATAGAGTTACGACATTACGATTAGAGATGTGCAGAATAAACACGCGTCAGTGCGTGAGCGTGTTTATAAAAATAGAATTTCCTGCGTGATTACGTAATTTTAAGGCAGTTTCAAGAAATTTCACGAAAAAGTTAAAACACTACTGCCGTTTTCGTCTCTACAGCAAAGGGCAACATTTTTAATTTTGTATGGCAACCACTCTGAACTCTGAAGGGTATTGTTTTAATAATTTTTTAAAATTATTTATGGTTACGGCGGCATTTTCTTTTGATCTTAGTTTCACTTATATCTCAAAAGTGGTATTATAGGAAAAAAGTGCAAAATAAATGCATAATTTTGTGTAGCAAAGAAAATGGTTTAACTTTTCTGGTTTAGAAGAAAACTTTCACACATTTTTACATGAATTATTTTTCAATACGAATTATTTTAGCTCAATTTGTACTACACATTTAAAGTACATTAACCCGGGTCGATTTGTAGGGAAGGAAAAAAATCGTTGGAAATAATTTCAACATTTTTCCACGATTTTTATCTTCTCTGAGTTGTCAAAAAGCTGATAGCAAACGACAACAAAACGTATGACAACTCGAGAGAAAATGTTGCAGCGAATTGAATTGCGACCACATGTACTGAATCCGCCTTGAGATATGTATACGCAATATAAAACCAAAAATTAAATCATTGGTTAAACCTACGATTATTGTTTTTTGAAAGGACCTGAAGGCACACTAAAAATAACTGGATAGGTGTTTGGTACTTTTTTGAAGTTTTGAATTTTAAGGGGATAAAAGGGGTAAAATCTGCATTTTGGTACTATTTTCCAATTGCAGAGAGGAATGGTAACGGGAAAAACGTAAACACTAAATACTACTCCCCCCAAAAAATACTTAAATAGATTTTGTAATGTTTTTTTTTTAAATTTGGGCATATAAAGGGTAAAAAGGGGTAAAATCGGTAACTCAATTTCTCCGGACTTAGCAAAGGCAGCACAAAGATTAACCCTCCGATGAGTGAGAGTTCTGGACTTCACGGCCGTGTGAAAAGGTCCCACGGACCTTTTTTTGTAAACCATGTTTTTTTCATATAAAAATTTTTTTGTTTTTATTGTTTATAACTAAATTCTATATACAAAAATAATTTTTTCAATTTTCTTTTTTTTGTTTCAACACATAATTTACTTGTTCTGAACACAAAGACCTAAACTCAAATGCTTGTATGCTAAAAAATTTAACAACAGCATATTAAAAATTTTGTATGGAAATTTCCATACAAAATTTTTAATATGCTTCCTGCAAGAACAGTGTCGGCCATATGATCCATCATATGACCGACACTGCTGATGGGTCATACATCAGCGTTTCTATCATTTTCTTAAGGGCAAAATGAAAAAACTGATGTAAACATTCGTGTAGGTGTGATTTCGTTTTTGAAGCAGCGTTGCCACCTCAGAAAAATTATCATCCAAAATCTTTTTTGCAAAATGCCCACAACATTACATGTAATGCTATTAATTTCTTTATTGACAAATAAAAAAAGAATTTTCCGAAAATTTTCAAAAAACAATTCAAAGAGGATATAATAAACTATATTTAAAAAAAAATGGACAAATGAACCTAAAAAAACATTAATGAAATTACCAAATTATTAAGGGAAAATCAAAATACTAAAACAATCATTGTAATGGCAACGCTGAAACCTATAAAATTGCTTTGCATGTGTTAGTAATTAAGTTGTTAATGTGTTAGTTTCCATCAGCTATTTCTTGCAGGGCTGTTATTAAATTTTTTAGCATACAAGCAAAAGACATTAGGGACGATGATAAAAACAAAAAATTCTAAGAACTGGTTTATTGCTAGTAGTATAAAATTAGAATTTGAATTATGTGTTGAAATAATAAAAGAAATTATAATGATGCCCAAAAACATGCATTTATTAGTGAAATTCAGTACAAGGTACATACGACCCTATTTACACGTCCACGTACTATTCTCACTAAAACCTCAATAACTCCTAAAGTAATGATCCGATCGGCTTGATTTTTCTTCCAAAAGATGCGCAACAAAATACTCTTGGAATACAGAGCAAATTTTTGGGGGGGTTGTAGTGGCCGAAGTAGCAGTAATTTCAGTTTCAAAAGGCAAAAAGGTCCCTAGGGACCTTCTCACTCATCGGAGGGGTAAAAACAAATCCTAACCGTCTAATTCATAAAAATTATAACAGATTTATAAAGCTCTTATTTGACAGATTTTCCATACAAATATGTCAAATAACAGTCTTATACGCATGTAATAATTTTTATGAATTAGGGGGTAAGAGTTTACAAAACATAATTGGACAAGTCTCCGGTATTTTTTTTTTTTTAATTTTAAGGGGACAAAACGGGTAAAAACTGCATTTTGGTACTTTTTTCAATTGCATCTACTTAGAAGAGGAATGGGCACAGGGAAAAAGTAAAAACTCAATAGTATTACTCCCCAAAAAAATGCTAAAATAAATTTAGTGTTTTGTTTTAAATTTAAGCACATAAGAGGTAAAAAAAGGTAACATCAGTAACTCAATTTCTCTGGACTTAGCAAAGGTAGTACAAAAATTTAAAAAGGACCTGAAAGCACTCTAAGCAAGCATAATTGGACAGGTGTCTGGTACTTTTTTGAAGTTTTGAATTTTAAGTGGATAAAAGAGGTAAAATCTGCGTTTTAGTACTTTTGTTCAATGGGAACAGGGAAAAAAGTAAAAACTAAATATTACTTCCACCCAAAACATGCTTTAATAAATTTCGTCAAATCGGTAATTTTGTATCTCCGGACTTAATACAAGTAGCATAAAAATACAAAAAGAGCATGTACGTCAACTAAATATAATTGGACAGGTGTTTGGTGATTTTCTTAAATTTTTAATTTTAAGGAAATATACAGGCCTGTTCTGAAATCACGGTGATTTAAAATCACGAACGGTTTCAAAATCACGGAGGTGATTTCTTGGTGTTCTGAAAATCACGAGATTTAAGAGTTTTCGGCGTGCTTTTCTATTTTCGAAATCACGGATAAACAGCTGGTTTTGTTTTGTTTACATACACAATTATAAAATTATAAAGAGGAAAGACGCGGAAAGTTAAACAAAAGAAAATAAATACAAAAACAAGAGTGTTGCCACTGTTCTAAACTAGGTATATTACAACATATATTTTTTGCTTTTATATCATTGAACAATTAATATTCGAAGTTATTCATAAAATTAAAACATTAATTATAAATTTAATTAAATTTTGTTTAAAATAATTTGTTTAATTGAATAAATTATCAATAATTCATTTGGATCATACAATCAGGTAACCACAATATATTTTCGAACAAAACAAAACAGCTGACTGCTAAAAAGTAAAAAGTAAATCACGAAGATTATGAACAGAAGTATTTTTTTCTTGAAAAGCAAGCAATGTCTTCAGTAATTTGTGATTTTATCACTTTATTTTGTATAAAAGATATAATATTAGTGCATGAATAAGTAAACAACACATTATATAAAGTACTCAATAAGTTTTTTTATTTGGTTTCTAAAAAAATAATTGTAAAACATGTGCAAGTGATTTAAAATCCGTAGTCGTTTACCTGACCGGTTTCAAATCACGAAATTACTAATGGTGTTCTGTGCACAGAACACCATTTCAGTGATTTCAAATCACTTTCGTGAAAAGTGATTTTCAGCACATACCTGATAACTGATAAGAACTACATTTTGGTACTTTTTCAATTGCATTTATGTATGAGAAGGATGGGTAGCGAAAAAAGTAGTTAGTTGTTGACAGAAATATATCACTACTTGAAAGTTTTGCGAAATCGGATAACATCAAAGATAATCAAAGTACTGGGGTAGCGAAGCACACCGGTTGTTCGCCAGTTGTAAATAATAATTTTTTTCATTTTAATTTTTGAGTTTTTCAATGATGTTTTCCATTATTCGAACAAGACTTCATTCTTCAAGAAACAAACCATATAGAAGATATCTTATTAACTTTTAACTTTAATTTATTAGATGTTCAATAGGCACTGTTTTCTCTGTGCAGTTAATTGGCCGCCTCCGATAGACTTCGTTTTTGAGAATATTTAAAGAAACAGTGTACTAATAATCAAGAACTAAAGAATAAAATAATCCCGTACATTAACGATGTTGAATTTCAATTATCTCTTCGAGTCATTGAACATATGAACCATCGAATAGCGATATGCCAAGGAAGGCATGGCGAATATTTGACCGATATTTTGATTCACACATAGTTAGTTGTCTTAGATTCTTCGATCACAATAAAAAAAATACTATATTTCTTCTGAAACCCCTTTGCTTTATTCACAATCATCCTCGTACGTTTTGATCAAACCACCCTCTAAAATAATAATCCTGTTTAAAATAAAATAAAGTAACTACAGTAAACATTTCTTGTTTAAGTCTTATTCAGCAAAAACTTTGTTGGAGAATTCCAAATTCTTTGTCTGAGAAAAAAAGCCACATCATCTTTTTCTGGATAATTCAAATATTCTTCTTTAAGTGAAAGGAGCTTCAAAGCCTGCCTGCCACCCCACTCAACCGATCCCCTCACCGGCTCAAAATGAATGAAATAATAATAAAAAATTGTCTACTTACATGTATTTATAATTTTAGTATGTGATTGCAGATGGCTTTAAAATTCAGTTTAGCTTTTTTTCTTTTTCTCTGAAACGCAACTGCTTCTTTATTCTTATTATTTCAATTTTAATTTATTTTTATTTTTATTGCTGTTGCTGTTGCGGACGTTTGCTGAGACTGCGTTTTTAGTCGTCGATTCAAATGACGGCTGGATGATCTGCTTGACTCAAACACAAAGAAATCTTTAAAGTGGATCAAATATTTGTTGTTTTTTGAATTGTTGCTCTATATTTTGTTCCTGTAGCTGCTGTTGTTCTTGTTTATGCTGATGCTGCTGCTGCTGTTGTTGTTGTTGTTGATGATGATGTTTTATTATGGAAAAACTATCTACATGTTGCATTTGTATGCCCATTAATTTTGTTTTTTGGTGCTACGACAACAATATTTATAACTGCAATTAAATAAGAAACAAATAGAAGATAAATAAATTATTTAAGTAAAATAATAAAAAACAAGTACGACTGTGCCGAATCTTATACATATAGGTACCCTTTACCAAAGTGTAATTAGAAGCTTTTCTATATACATATGTATGTAAATGTGTATCTAATATCAGGTCATATATGGACTTTGATGTCCCTAAGTTTATTTGAAAAACAGACACACGTACATATATTAAAATAATGAATTCTGACCAAGCATTAGCAAAACTCGGACACTATAAGTGCACTTTTTAGATAAAATAAATTATAATATGTTTATAAATTACAAAGATTAACTTAGATCATTCGTTGCTTATGACTCGTATTCAATCTTGCCTTGTAATCTATAGTGTCTTGTAATCTATAGTGACTGCACGTCATCGAACTTGAACAGACTGAAATTGTTTTTTAATCGCATTATAAGATTCGTTTTCAAACTTAGCATTTACTAACATGTATCAAACTATACAAAATCGTTTTGGAAATGTTCCTTTTATGATTTTCTTAAGATAAGAATCTTATCTTATGATAAAATCTAAATCTTGCTTAAAACTACTATTCCGGTTCTCAAATTCAACACGAAACCCCCCAATTAATTTTATCTAGAATCAATAACTCTACAATTCATATTAATCGAATAATCCATCGTTGTTTTACTGCAACTTAAAGTTCTATACATCGAAAAAAACACCCTTTATAAGTATGTATGTATATTGATTTCTTTAATTGCTGATTTTTTTTAGAAGGCTACCTCTACGCAAAACTGCCCTCCAGCTACCGATTACGGATGTGTCTAGACCAAGGCGAATTAAGTATAGGTGGCCGCAATTCAATTCGCTTCAACATTTTCTCTCGAGACGTCACAAGTTTTGTTGTCGTTTTCTATCTGCTTTGACAACTCGAAAGATAAAATCGTGGAAAAATGTTGAAGCGAATTGGTATGCGGGCACCTGTAATGGATTCGCCTTGGTCTAGATGTACGATATTTTTAATTTTGTTTGAGGCGCGATGGCGTGCATGCAAAGTTTAATTTACGTCACTTTACTGGGGCACATAAACGCAAGAAGTCTTACAAGATTCTATTTTCACAAAACAAATCGGAAGCTCAAACTTTTGTTCTAACACTTTTCTTCCAACCCACCCACCGTTTTGAGTATAAATTTACCCACAAAACATGATCAGTTTAATTCATTATCGTTAGATCGCTGTATGGAATTACACATACATATGCACAGGGCTGGGCAGTATTTAAAATACATGTATTTGAAATACGTCTCACGAATGTATTTGTATTTTGTATTTTAAATACTAAGCGCTTGAGTATTTTGTACTTTGTATTTCAAATACTTGTGCTCTCAAAATACGTTTTTCAAAATAAATTTTTTTTTTTTTATTAAAATATTTATTTTATTTTGTTTGGTTGTAATACATTTGGCCCCATGGCCAATTTAAAATAATATTACAAGGATAAAATACACTATGATAAAGCAAATATGTATTAATAACAATAATTCATAAATATATTTACTTGTTTATTAAATTTCCATTGTAGAAGAAAGAAAAAATTATGTGTTTTTCCCTATTGTTCACATCTGCCATATTACATTTCACATACATGTATACTACAAGTTCTCCCAAACCTTAGTTATAGATTATAGAATTCGATTAATTTACGCTTGAACGTAGTAAGTGAAAAAGTAAAAGAACGCAAATTTCTAGGCAGTGAATTCCAAAATCTAGCAGACTGAACCAAAACCGAGAGCTCAAATAACGAGTTACGTATGCGAGGTATGATGAGTTGCTGATTTCTAATAGAGGTAGTAAATGAGAACATCTGCACTACGTTCGGAGGATTTTGGAACTTAATGAGTCTGTAAAGATAAATTAGCAAACGGAATTTCAAGTAGTTTTCAAACGAAAGATTTAAGAAACTTTTAAAGAAATTAGACACATGAGTTCTAAGTCTTAAGTTGAAAACAAACCTGCTAATCCTATTAATGATTGATCTTATCTTATTTCTATTACCGGCATTACAACAAGAATATACTTAAAAACAGTAATTAACTTGAGACATTAATAATGCATGACCAACTATCTTACGAACATAAAAGGGAAGAGACAGTTTCAGATGATATAATCGTCGCAGCGTCGCACTCACTTTGCAGCTTATATTATCGATATGATAATCACCCCTAGACACTTCATAGAGTTAACAATTGCCAATTTGGAGTCGCAAAATCTGAGATCTAAATCAGAACAATCAGCTCTATTTGGTTTAAAAATAAGCACATTGGTCTTTTCAGGATTAACCTTAAGGTAATTTAATTTATGTTAGAAAATATGCACTAAAAATGATTCCATTCATACATCAACTAAAAGCGCAAAACTTTGTTAATGTTTTATTTCCAAAAAAAAAAATGGCAATAGTACAATTTAATTACCAAACGCAAAGTACCTGTACAAAGTAAACGCAACTGAATGCATACACATTGAGAAAGTCGCTAAACTTTCAGAAAGTTAAACAATGAACAAATAAAATATAAGAAAATAAATTGAGTCAAGTACGAGGCTGGCTCGCACTCTTAGGGTTCCGTACGTATGTATGTGTAATGTATGTATGGAATGGCGTATGTGAATACATATGTATATTTTATAAATTTCATCTCTTTGTTTTTAAAGCTATGTTGTATGGGGACACCTAGTAATTTTCAACTTGTTGTTTTTGTAATTTATTGTTGTAAGGCATCTGGGAATACATACACTGTGCGAATTTCGACTCTCTATCTCTTACGGTTCGAGAGTTATAGCTATTACTCTACGTTGTAAAGGGACACCTGGTAGTTTTATAGTTGTTATTGTTTTTAGCAACTGTTGTTGTGGAGCATATGTGAATACACATATTGTGAATACACAAATTCCATCCCTCTGTCGCTCACAGTTCGAGAGTAACGGCTAATTGTTACTTTACGTTGCATAGGGACACCTGGTAGTTTTTGACATGTTGTTGTTTTTAGCACTTGTTGTTGACAAGCATCTATAAATACATACACTATGCAAATTTCAGCTTTCTATCTTTTACGGTTTAAGAGTTATAGCTAATTGTAACTTTTGGTTGTATGGGGACACCTGGTAGTTTTCGGATTGTTGTTGCTTTTAGTATATGTTGCTGTGGAACATCTATAAATACATACACTATGCAAATTTCATCTTTCTATCTTTTACGGTTTAAGAGTTATAGCTAATTGTAACTTTTGGTTGTATGGGGACACCTGGTAGTTTTCTACTTGTTGTTGGTTTTAGTGTTTGTTGTTGTAGAACATCTATAAATACATACACTATGCGAATTTCAGCTCTCTATCTTTTACGGTTTGAGAGTTTCAACTTGTTGTTGTCTTTAGCATTTGCTGTTGTAAAGCATCTATAAATACATACACTATGCCAATTTCAGCTTTCTATCTTTTACGGTTCGAGAGTTATAGCTAATTGCAACTTTTCGTTGTATGGGGACACCTGGTAGTTTTCGACTTGTTGTTGGTTTTAGTATTTGTTGCTGTAGCGGCAAGGTACAACAACATTCTGTGAAAAATTCAGCTCTCTAGCTCTTACCGTTTCGGAGAATGGACGCTGTGACGGACGGACGGACGGACGTACTTGTCTCCGTAATAGGGTTCCGTTTCACTCTGATGAGTACGGAACCCTAAAAACAGCTTTTGACATTTTGATCTAAAACAAGAAGAGAAAAAAATGTCAATCAGATGTTGACTTGGATAGACTTTATATAGTCTTTGGTCAAACGTTTTTTCATTGTCACTTCATTCTTAATTCCGTTATTTCTCTTTCAATAAAATATCACTTTTTCATAATAAATAATTAGGTTTTTTCGATAGCAGGTTTTATTCATTCGCCATCAAGAGGTTGTTTGTCTTACACCACATTTAAAAAGCTGGTGCCTGTGAATGGAAACAAAAACTTTTTTGATTAAAAGTATTTTGGATTTAAATACATATTTTTGTTACACTGTATTTTGTATTTCAAATACTTGCTTTTAGAATGCAGTATTTTGTATTTTAAATACGTGGAGAAAAAGTATTTGTATTTTGTATTTTAAATACACCAAAGCATGTATTTGGCCCAGCACTGCATATGCATATGTCTGTATGTGCATATACATACATATATACATATTATACTGCTTGATAATTTTCTTTAAGTTCATTAACATTGTTGCCTCCCAAATTAATGAAACGAATTTAAAACAAAAGCGAAATAAAAGCAATAACGAAATAAGCACAGAAATAAAGAATTGTTTTAAAGCAAAGTTTAAATGACAAATAACGATCAACATTTCCGGACGTACAGGCATGAATAAAAAAAAAAACTCGATTAAAATCCGGAAGGAATGAATCTTGATAGCAATATTTCGAATGTTCAAAGAAATATTAAATTAATATTCGTATTAGTCGATGATCGCAAAAAATCTGTGTAAAAAATGTACATACGAATTTTTGTGCTTTACCAAGTAGACTTGCGCAAAGTATGCAAATCTGTACAATATGTATGTGCGTGCGTGTAACTAGGGCTGTAATGCCGAAGATGGTCTTAACAGCATATCTGTAACTTCCTGTGACTGACTCTTAAAGATAGAAATTCGCTATGATACGCGTTAATTCGCCTACGAATTTCGTGCGTTTACAAACTTTGGCACGTGAAAAAAGGCAAGTTATTTAACACTTTTTTTAACACGACTTTTACTGGCATCTGTTGTTTTGTCTGTTTACTTGTTTACATATTAAAAAATTTAGTTTTTGTCGTCGTGGCTTCCCTTTTCTACAATTTTTAGCTTGATCCATAATTCAAAAATTTGTTTAATGTTTTTTTATTTTATTGCCAAAAATGAAGAAGATGCGTTAAAAAGTTTTATATGTAACTTTTTTTTTATGAAGAAATACTAACTGAACTTTTTTAACAAAAGTCCGCACACGCTCTAATGCGTGTCATGTACCTCGCTCCCCCTTAACACGCTGGCTACACGGCACAGAAGTTTGGAAATTTTTGTGTTTGCAATGGACAAATTCTTTCTCTAACAGGCATGTGCCTGTGTTGCGACACATGTTTGAAAATCATTGCCCGAACACAATACAACGCAATTATGTCTGAACCGCAACTATCAAATTTGTTGACGTCTCTCTGCGGTCTTTGATGTTCAAAAATATAAATTGTTGGTGAAAGCATAGTGTACGCGACCTTTGCTTTTTTTTCAAACCCCTTGTCATTCCAGAAAAAAATGATTTTTATTAAAAAATATTTGCCGAAATTTCAAACCATTTCTGTTTTGTTGCATTTTGAAATTTAAACATTTAAGTCGTCTACCCGTTATAAGCGTGACATTTTTGGTGAAGAGTATTTAAGATTCGACCCAACCGAATATATCACTCTTAAGGTGGAATCACACGATTGCCGTAATGCACCAATTGTACAAAATTTTTATTGGGCTGAATTGGAGCACAATAAAAAATTTGTCCCAATCAAATTCTCTGCAATCACAGACTTGTCACATTTCACTGAAATTTATAGTCACACAATTGTTATATAATGCGGCAACTCTGAGAACCAGCTGTTGTAGCTGATGGCAAACTTTGTTTTGCAAAAATAAAAAAAGGAGTTACAAGTTAAAAATATGGTTTGTTCCTCAAAAAGAAAGAAAATTGCTTTGGCTATTATTATGATATTGTGCGGGTTGGCCGTTTTCTGCCTCCTGACCAGACTTTGTTTTTATTTTCTTTTTTACATTTGGAAATGCAGTTTTAATATTGGTCCATTTGGCTTTACAGTCTTCCACCAGATGAGCCGGACAAATTTTTTTGGATTCCTCGTCATGCGCTTTCCCGTTTATACAGGTCCTTGTAGTCCGGGGAAGAGTATTCCCAAACACATGGCTGCATCTCTACAGCTTGTATTATTTTATTTATTTCAGTAAAGTAATATATGATAATATATTAGTTCATGAATTTCACTGTAGGTCCAGGATGAAATTACACTTAGCTTCTTTCTTTTTAGGGTTCCGTACACATCAGAGTGAAACGGAGCCCTATTACCGAGACAACTACGTCCGTCCGTCACAGCGCCCTTTCTCCGAAACGGTAAGAGCTAAAGAGCTGAAATTTTCGCAGGATGTTGTTGTACCTTGGCGCTACAACAACAAATACTAAAAATAACAACAAAGCGAAAACTACCAGGTGTCCCTATACAACGTAAAGTAAAAAGTAGCCGTAACTCCCAAACTGTGTGAGACAGAGAGATGAAATGTGCACAATATATGTACTCACATATGGCCTACAATAACAAATGCTAAAAATAACAACAAGTCGAAAACTACCAGGTGTCCTAATACAACGTAAAGTAACAATTAGCCAAATATAAACTTAATTATTTATTTGCTTTAAGAGCAAATTAAAATGTATTAATTTAGGTCGAAACTCCGTTACATCCAGAAAAACTGACGGTTTGGGTTGGTGGAATCATTGGTCCGTACTTCTTCTAAAACGATGATGGCCAGAACGTTACAGTCAATGGTGATCGGTATAGAGCCATGATTACTAATTTTTTCATTTTCATGAATTGAATAACCATGATGTCCAGGAGATGCGGTTTCAACAAGACGGTGCAACATGTCACACAGCTCGTGCCACAATCGATTTATTGAAAAACACGTTTGGTGACCGCCTAATTTCACATTTTGAACCTGTGAATTGGCCTCCAAGATCTTGTGATTTAACACCGCTAGACTACTTTCTGCGGGGCTATGTAAAGTCATTGGTCTATGCGGATAAACCACAAACGCTTGACCATTTGGAAGACAACATTCGCCGTGTTATTGCCGATATACGGCCACAAATGTTGAAAAAAAGTCATCGAAAATTGGACGTCCAGATTGGACTACATCCGCGTCAGCCGTGGCGGTCATATGCCAGAAATCATATTTAATATGTAATGCCACAAGATTATCTTTCGGATAAATAAAATTCATGTCAATCGAATAATCCATCGTTGTATTATTGCAACTTAAAGTTCTATACATCGAAAAAAAAACACCCTTTATAACAAAAATTGGTGCATTATGGCAATCGTGTGATCCCACCTTCACTTGTTTTTATGTAGTATGGTTAGACATGGCAATATTGTTAGGACTGTTTTTATAATCACTCAATTAACTTTAATTCAATTATGAAATGCCTAAAAGTATGCCTCACATACTCAGTAAGTCAATAGAACTGCCATATCATAAGGTAACAGGCAATCCGGATTTAGAAAAAATCAGAATTGTGAATCGCTTCTAAATCTAGTTATATCAAAATGGAAAATAGAAATGGAGAAAAAAAGTGCATAGTGGCAGTCTTTTTGGACTTAAAAAGAGCATTCGAGGTTGTTAATAGAAACATTCTGTTAAACAAATTGGAAAAATATGGAGTTAGAGGAAAAGAGCTATTATGGTTTAGAAGTTATTTGTGCGACAGATTCCAAAGAACAAAATGTGGTGAATATACTTCAACAGTAAAGCTAGTCAGCAGGGGTGTACCGCAGGGAGCAATCCTTGGAACACTTCTGTTTCTAATTTACATAAATGACATGCAGAAACATGTAAAAAACTCAACAATATGCATGTTCGCAGACGATACACTAGTTTATATATATGGAGAAAATCCAGATGAATGCATTAGAGACCTAAATGAAGACCTAGAAAATATCGAGAAATATTTAACAATGAATCAAATAAAACTAAACAGAGACAAAACAAAGGCAATGATTTTAAAGGGAGAGACAGTTGAAAATATATATATTGAAAATGAACCAATAGAAAAAGTTGATGAAATTAAGTACCTAGGAATAATGTTGGATAAAAACTTAAACTTCAAATCTCATTACGAATACGTCTGCAAAAAGATATCCAAAAAATTAGCTTTTTGAGAAGAATAAGATATAAAATTTCCACTGTTACCACCGTAAATATATTCAACACAACTATTAAGCCACACTTTGACTACTGCTCAACTTTATTATTTATGGCAAATCAACAGATGAAAGAGAGGCTCCAGAAACTTCAAAATAAGGGAATCAGATGCATTCTACGGTGCCACAGGCTAACACATACAACCGACATGCTATCAACACTACAATGGCTCTCTGTAAATCAACGTCTTGTAATGAACATTTTAATTTTTATATTTAAAGTAAAGAATGGGATGATGCCATATTATTTAAATAGATATCTAGTAAATGTTGCAAATGTACAGCCTTATAATTTAAGAAATTCAAATGACTTCAGACTTATTTTTTCCTCAACAAACTTTGGCCAAAATTTTTTATTTTATAAGGGCCTGAAAATTTTTAATGAAATACCTCAGGATCTCAAAAGAGAAACAAATTTGTTTGAATTTAAACGTAAAATAATCACATATGTAAAACAAAAATATTGATGTAAAAACAATTAATTTAGAGAAAGAAAAAAGAAAATTTTAACCCTTTAATCTTATATTTAGGCAAAATTTTTAAATTTTGTATAAATAGCAATAAATATGCTAAATAAAGAAATAATAATAAAAAAAAAAACAGTAATGGACCAAAACAAAATTTACTGTAATGCAAGAGTCGATGACACTGGCATCAGACGTAGATGGTTCTCGAATTGGAAATCTCTGGAAGCTAAGCTGGAATATAAATAGTGGCACGCATTCAGTTTTTTTTTTTTTAATTCATTTTAAAAATCAATCCTACAAGGCCAAATATGATTCATATTCTACTGCAATAACGTAAAGTATACAATAGTTATCAACAATAAATTTATAAATTAAATTGGAGGTAGAGAGATCAGTATTGTCTTAACCTATAATCAACAAAAAGTTATAAGTCAGTCTGTTTCATTTTTACAGACATGGTTCAAGTAAAATGATTTTAATATCACTATAAAGTTCTGTATATGAAATATCTGAATGTGTTTTATTTTCATTTGCAATTATAGATCCACAAAATCGGTAAAAACATAACAACATTATAATTGAATATAGCAATAATATTGTTACTGGAAACAATAAAATGATCCCTGAAAGTGCACAAGTACGGTTTAAGAAACAGTACTAGACTTTGTGTACGTGTAAACGCAGTACAAATAACTTTTTTAGTCTTCTAAAAAAGGACCAAATAACATTATTACTTAGAGTATGTAATTGTTAATTATATTATTGGCTTGAGTTAGACTTTACTTTCTCAGAATTGAGAAAGATTTCTTTGTGCTATAATTGCATTAATTAACATTTTTTAAGAAGAGGATAAAAGTAATGTGGAAGACGATGCTCATGAACAGACGACGCTCATCAGCACCCAAATTGCTTTGAGCCCAGGTCATGGCTAATTGTATACTATCTTTAAGCAACAGCTCTTAGCCATCCTGCTAACTAAGCTATTCCTACTACCTGAGCTCTTCATCATTGTGTTTTTCTGATGATTGAAATACATATACATATATTATTTTCTCTCACGAACATCCAATTGATTGTTGTGTTTGTTGCTATTGTATCATTGAATATAATATAAAATGTATTCCAATCAACAGAAAAACATACAGCCCAATCATGAATGATAATTCCGTGAGAGTTTTTTCTCTTTTCCCATTCCTCTTATCATGTTGATAAATTCCTTAGGAAATTTTTTTTTAACCTTCCCTGTTTTAGCCACATCGAAGGGGGGAAAATAATCGGCGGAGGCAAAAATAGGTATTTTAAAAACATGTTTTTTGTTGTTGCCTATAAAAAATTTCGATATTACCAACTTTTATTTCTTTGTTTCTCAGGTAATTTATGATTGGAGGAATTTTTTTTCGAGAAACGTATTTTCATTAGCAATAAAATTCCTTGAGAATATTCATGATTGGGCTGATTGATAGTGACAAAATTGAAAGTTAATAAATAAGATTAAATATATGTATACAGTCTGTAATGAAGAACTAACTCAGTTGTTAGAGTTGTTAAGTGCTGCTGCTTAAAAACAGTATGCAACTGGTCACGATCTGGGTTCGTAGCAATTTGTATGCTGAGGAGCGTCGTGGTGGACGTGAAACAGCCATGGCATATACCCACCCCTTCTTCAAAAATGTTAATCAATATAATTTTATCACAAAAAAAATTTGTCTCAAATCTGAGGAACTAAAATCGAACTCAAGCCCGATATAATAATAATTATATATTTCGCTCGAGTTAGGATTTCTCAGGTAAGGTCGCTTGTTTACGTAAAGAATTAATGATTAACAATTAACAATTGTAAATCATATACATACATAGTTCGACTATAGAGTTAAATTAATATTTCAATTTTATTGTAAGTTAAGCCCGGTCGTGATTGAATTACTTCTACAGCCGATGACTAATTCTTTTTTTTTAATTTAATTTTCCACAAGTAAACTCTTCTGTTGCAGTGCACATGGTTTTACAGTTTTGTTTTGTAATCGTAGTTTACTTGCTTAAACTCGCTCAATTTTTATCTAACTAAATTAAGGTTAAGTATATTCTCATAAAATTGAGGACACACTAAATAATTATTAAATACTTTATTTTATTATTTTTGTTTTGGATTACTTTCTAACATGCATTATACTACACACCAAGTGCATTAGCAACTAACTATTCAAGCGCTAAATTAATTTAATACTACCTATTTGTTTAGAAAAACAAATACAGGGTCCATCATCGAAAGTTTTTTTTTCAACAAGTGCTTATTTCGTGAATGGTAGCACTTAGCTCATGTCTGGTTTGACAGATAATTAGTTTTATCTTTCCGCTGAACGAATATGGTTGTGTATACGCTGCGCTAAGTGGGCCTGCAATCGACTTACAGAAGATGCCGATTTTGCCTAAAAAAATCTTTTCAGATGAAGTTCATTTTGATCTTGACAAGCAAAATTGTCGCATTTGGGGCACTGAAAACCCGCACGCATACATTGAAAAGCCGACGCACCCAAAACGAGTCACTGTTTGGTGCGCATTTTGGTTCACAGGCATAATTGGGCCACTTTTCTTCGAAAATGAGCAAGGAGTGGCCGTTACAGTCAATGGCGTTCGTTATCGGGCCATATTGAACGAATTTTTGTTCACAACAATTGAAGAGGAGGATATTGGCAACATTTGGTTTCAATAGGACGGCGCACTGTGTTGCGGCTAGTGGAAAAGTAAATTTTTTCCGATTTTTTTTTTTTCAGTGTTTTTAATGATGCAATTTTGTCACAGATATTCCAAGTAAACAAAAAACACATAAAGCTTATTTTTATGTTGGCCCGTTCGTTGATTTTTAATTGATTTTAGAAGTCAAATATACAAAATTTTCACGAAAAGAGGGGATTTCAGGGCTGTATTCAAACAGAACTTATTTGATTTTGGTGACAGATATTTTGATTCGGAAAAAAAATCTGCCTTCGGACAAGTATCTTCTGTAGAAAAAAGGAATGTTGTTTGAAACATTTTCATATGCACCTTTTTTAGAGCGAAACCCCGACTAAATGTCCATTTTTCCTTAAAATTTGGGCTAGATAAGCAATATCTAAAAAGTCCCAGAGAGTCCCAGTTCCAAACCACTACAGAAATGTTACATAATTTGTTTTCAACGAACTGTGAAAAAATCAGCTGCCCATACCTGCCCTCCTGGGAGTTATAGCGATTTTAGTATATCACTCTCAGTATTGCATGTGTTATAAAATAGTATCTTCAAAGTTTTTTTTTTATTCTACATCTATTCTAGCACTCCACAAAAATGAGCATAACTCTCTTAAAACTGAATCTATTGACTTCAAGCCTGTATCAAATTAAAGCTTTTACTGCCACCTCTCAAATAAGATGTGAAATAGATTTTGGTTTTATATAAAATTTCAGAGTTATTCAACAAATATTGAAAAATCATGAAAATTTGACGTTTATAATTCTTGTTCGGACCACCCTATAATTTATTTTAAAAACTAAATATAGGGTATTTATCAGAAATAAAAGAAGAATTAAAATAATTTTTTTTTTAATTTTTCGAAAAATTTTTTTTTTTTTTGACTTCTGTTGAAAATTTGACCCAACAATTTTTTTCGGTCTAAATTTTTTTTCACTCATTCTATTTGGGATTTCATTCTGACCAATCTGTAGAAGTTTCTCATCGATACAATTAAAATTACAGTTTAGGCAATATGATTTCCAAAAAATTCCGGTTTCGCAACACTGTGCGGCGTTACGTGCCACACAGCCGAATCTACACACGATGTTTTACGTTTTTTACCCTGCAGTTGGAGCTGGCTTTTAGTTTATTCTCGTAAAGTATTACTTAATCACTTATAAGACAAAGATTTTTTTTTAAATTCTCAAATACAATTGAGAAACGGCACTTATACCAATAAATAGACCACATTCTTGGCTTCCTTTTCCATGTGGTCCACTTGAGTTACACTCAAGAAATGTGCTCATATCTGTCCAAATGCTTTCCAAGATCATTGATTTTTGCACTTAGTCAAAATTTCAAAAAAATTTAAAAAAATGCTCAAGTATAATTGAGAAACGGCACTTATACCACTAAATAGACCACATGCTTGGCTTCCTTTTCCATGTGGTCCAGTTGAGTTACACTCAAGAAATGTGCTCATATACATATGTCCAAATTCTTTCAGAGACAATCGATTTTTTACGGCGCCGCTGCTAAAAAATTTTTTTAGTTTTCTCAATTTGAAAATTCTGATGGTTTTTATTAATATTTTTAAATATTCTTTTATTTTATAACAAGTTACTTACATATACATATATGTATGTACATATTTACGGACATTTTTACTTTCACAGATAAACATGTTGGTACAATGTTCGCTTACGAAAAACATATTTAACTTCACACTTAAATATGTCGTTACGTTATTTCGTTACGTGAAACATATTCAATGTTTATAAACGGAAGTTCAGACAATTGTAACCGCATCGAAAATGTAAATATAGAAAAAGTAAAAGAAATAAAATATTTGGGTATTATAATGGACGACAAGTTAAACCTCATGTCACATTATGAATATTTGTGCAAAAAAGTTTCGAAAAAGATTGCGTTTTTAAGAAGAATTCGATACAAAATTTCAACATTTACCGCCATTAACTTATACAACACAATTATTAAACCGCACTTCGAATACTGTTCAACCGTACTTTTTCTTGGAAATCAGCAAATGAAAGATAGGTTACAAAAGTTACAAAACAAAGGCATGCGCTGCATTGTTAAATGCAATAGGCTGACAGATATAAGGGATATGCTATCTTCACTGCAATGGCTTTCAGTCAACCAGCGCCTGGTGATGAATCTTATTTTATTCATTTTTTAAATTAAAACAGGAAACCTGCCTTCCTACATGCGAAGATTCTTAGTCAACGTATTTGAGGTCCAACCCTACAACTTCAGAAATGCTACCGATTACCGATTGTCCTTCGCATCAACGAGTTTTTGTCAAAATGCATATTCAATAATATGCCGCAAGAATTGAAGAACGAAACAAATTTTTATTTATTTAAACGTAAAATTATTCATTATATTAAAATAAATTTTGAAATTTACACGCATATTCATAAAAACTATTGAAGGTTTATTACACGTTTATTTGACAAATATTCCGTAGAAATACGTCAAACAAGAGCTTAATAAACTTACAATAATTATTACGAATATGGCCTTTAAATTATAATTTTATGTAAAAATTAAATGTTGATTCGAATTTCATATAAACCAACAAGTCTGTTACTCTAAATCAATAATATTTATTATTACAGAACATTATAGTTTTAACTTTTCGTTGTACTCTAGTATTTTCTTCATTGTTATGAATTTTTGGTTTAGTCTCAAATAAACTGAACTTAACTTTTATGTAAAAATGATAATATTTTACAATCATTATTAATTGTTTATATATAATAGCAAAAGAAATGCTAAATAAATACATCAATCAATATTTAATTCGGCATATTTATCTTCACACACATTTTTATTGGCCAAATAGGGCTTCATATACTACTTTATTGAAATAATTAAATAAATAAATAAAAGAAAGATTATTTCATGCATCATAAGAGCGAAAGACTCTTCACTCTTGAATTAGTAAAGCACCCATGAATAAGTGATCCAAAGCCGCAAAAGTTGGTGTTAGAAAATCTGCATAAATATCGCAATCCAGAGACAATTAGAAATATTCTACAACGACATTGTTCTCACTGTAGAGTGGCTCATTTCACCACAAAGGCGTGTGTTATTTACGTTTTATAAGGAAAACAAAGATATTAGACACTGTTCCAATTTTATTTGCTAGTCTGATCAATATGAAAATGCCAATGGACAAAGCAGCTTGACTTAACAATTTTACAATAAATGAAATCAAGATTAAGTAACCTTCAGTAATTACAACAACTACAATACACAAGGTTAAATAGCGTCAGGCAGTAGGCCCGACCAGTTGCAAAAACACAGAAGTACCTATTTCAGGAAGTACACAAAAATCCATTCCTAATAAAAAAAAAAAAAAATGGTGGCACTAGACGAAGAAGAAATTTTTAAAACATTAATTTTAAAAACAAAGTGAGTGAGCACAGGGTAGCAACAAATTGTAGATTGTAACAGGAAAAATGTGTCTAGGTGCGAAATTAATTATAAAAAAAAAAGCTGGGAGAACCAAACACCAAAACTAGGTACATGTGTATGTAATTTTTAAAAACAAAGATGGGTGTTGAAATTTTATTGATATTTTGTTTTGTTTTTGCAAACTTTCTCAATGTGTATCGTTACAAAAGGAAACATAAACACATTTAAATTTTTACTTACTTTGCAAAGAAAGCTTTTAGTGTTTTTCCCAATTTTTTTTTTTTCATTAAAGGCCGTGTCAGATAAAACTTTTGCTTCGCGTTGCGTTACATACGCGCTTTGACATTTAAGATAAATGTACGTGTTTATATGGCACTTGTCACATAAATTTTATTTGACGCAAAGCAAAGCAAAAAGTTGGGCATCTTTCATCTTTTTGCACGCTTTGACAATTAGCTGCTTTCATTTTCTTTTATTTTTTCTTGGCGTCAACAGAAGTCAAAAAAAAATTCCAAATAAATAAATAAATTTTATAAATTTAATGAACAAATTCATTTGAAAAATATAATAAACAAAACTACAAATAAGTACATATGTATATAAAATATTTTATATATTCAATATTTTATTGATAAACAAACAATGCGCGGGTCTTGTCAAAGTTTTTATTGTGACATACACTTTTTGTTTTACGCTTTTCTTTCAAAGTTATAAACGTCACGCAAAGCAACAAAGTTTTATCTGACACGGCCTTGACTTCTAATTCGTATAATTTTCACAAACTATTCGTCAAACCACTTTTATTAAGGGGCTCATTCGGTTGCAATTTTCACTATTTTTCACTAGTACATATGTATTTGTTTTGTATGATATTTTCTTTTGTACGATTTTTTTTTTTTGCGTTTTTGCTGTTTCTTTTGTCTTTCTCTTATACCTGGTAGGTATTGCGTTTGATTGTAATTAGGAAGTTTTAGTTGTTTTATTTTGATTTCCTTAGCAATTAACTATTAAATTTAGCTCGCAAAGCCAAGTGAAGCTAATTTCTGTGCAGAAAAACTCATTATTTAATTTTTAACAAATTATATTTGAATTATTAATCAAAATTTTCACATCAATATAACAATAAAAGGGAAAAGAAGACTGATGATTCTAATTTAATTTACTGACACAGAAGCAAAAAATAGTAGTCAGTACACAGTATACAGAACAGTAAACAGAATGAAGCTGATTAAGGCGAATCCATTACAGGTGCCCGCATACCAATTCGCTTCAACATTTTCCCACGATTTTATCTTCTGAGTTGTCAAAACTGATAGCAAACGACAGCAAAACTTATGAAGTCTCGAGTGAAAATGTTAAAGCGAATTGAATTGCTACCACCTGTACTTGATTCGCCTTGAAGTTGTTGTCGTTCCATGATACAAGGCGAATCAAGTATAGGTGGTCGCAATTCAATTCGCCTCAACATTTTCTCTCGAGTTGTCATTCGTTATGTTGTCGGTTGCCATTAGCTTTGACAACTCATTGATGTTTACATACATCAAAGCCGATAGAAAACCAAGGCGAATCAAGTACAGGTGGTCGCAATTCAATTCGCTTCAACATTTTCTCTCGAGACGTCACAAGTTTTGTTGTCGTTTTCTATCGGCTTTGACAAGTCAGAAGATAAATTCGTGGAAAAATGCTGAAGCGAATTGGTATGCGGGCACCTGTAATGGATTCGCCTTGTAGAAAACGACAACAAAACTTGTGACGTCTCGAGAGAAAATGTTGAAGCGAATTGAATTGCGACCACCTGTACTTGATTCGCCTTGGATCTAGCGCATATCAGGACAAGAAATATAATTTTGCGGCGAATTCTAATGCGTCTACCTGTTCTGAATCTGCCTTCGATGTTGTGTTTGTTGTATTTCAAGGTATGATTCAGACCATGATACAATTAACAAGGTAGCCTCGTCAGCTAAACCGTTAATCAACTGACTACTTTAGGTTGTCAAGAGATTGCAGAGATGAAAGGCAGCCAAAACGAGATAGCTAATCCACGTAAGCTCAGCGCATCTCTCTTCTGCAAATGTAGAAGTGGCGTCTTTTTGAGAGTTTGTAGAAGTTGTACAAAAACAAAATGCATGTTATTTTTATTGAAGTTGTTCTTATTGTAGCGAAAAGGCTACCTTGTTAGTTGTATCATGATTCAGACCAGGTAGATGCATTAGAATTCGCTAGATCAGACAAGTCAATTTTGTTGGGCGATAATGTCGACACCTAGTAAGATTTTGGGTGATAGACCATGATACAACCAGTAAGATATTATTTTCCCTACAATAGGAACAACTTTAAGAAAAATAACACGCATTTTGTTTTTGTACAACTTCTGGAAGCTGTCAAGAAGACACCTGCACTATAAACTTTAAATCTTCTACAGAAAAAATATAAATAGAGTTCACACTTATTTGGTATCTCGTTTTTGCTGTCTTTCATATCTGTATTCTCAAGACAGTTTTTCGAAATCAGGTGATTAATGGTTCAGCTAATGAGGCTTATAAATTGTATTATGATATGTCCGCCATCTGATGCTCCCAATGAATATAGGCATGATATGTCATTTTCTGACAGTTCATTGACAGTTTAGCTGTCATTTAAAATACCACATAAGAGAAATAGAAATGGATTGAAAAATAATAAAATTATTTATAGATTTAAAAATTCAAAGAGTGGCTGTGTACATAAAATACTGGAATAAAGCAAAAATATTAACGAAGTAAACGCTTCGACAAATCAAAAATTATGAACAGTTTGAACACTCGTGTTCCCCATGTACAAACAATGAGCGAATTAATACCGTTGTTCTATCGTTCTCATGTTCATGTCATGCTCAAGTTGATAGCCAGTGAAGACGCGAATTATTGCTTATGTTCAGAATTAAGTATTGTTCGCGGAGACCCTGATTTGATACTAAAACATCAATGCTGCTTGACATCACATTTACACTAAGAAGAAGCATTTGTTTTTATTGTGATTGCGTTCAATGAAAAGAAACCAAAAAGACCTGACTTAACTAAACTCCAACAAAAATGAGTTCTCAAACAGTACGTACACCTGTTTCACAAATAATCCATAGCAAAGATGAAGTGAAGGAAGAAGAACCTAAGAAAAAGTCGCGTGAAGACTGGCGTAAAGCCAAAGAGCTAGAAGAAGCACGTAAGGCTGGTACCGCCCCAGCAGCCGTAGATGAAGAAGGTCGTGATATTAATCCTCACATACCACAGTACATCTCGAATGCTCCGTGGTACTATGGAGCGCAGGGACCTACATTAAAACATCAAAGGCCACAGCGGGATGAAGACAGAGGTCAATTGGAGCATATGGCACCCAAAGGTGTGGACACCACACGTTTGGTTACAAAGTTCCGCAAAGGAGCTTGTGAAAATTGTGGAGCCATGACCCACAAAAGAAAAGATTGCCTGGAAAGACCAAGAAAAGTTATAGCAAAATACGCTGAATCTATAGTTGTCCACGATGAGCATATCGTTCAAGACAACTCAGTGAATTATGATGAGAAAAGGGATCGCTGGAGCTCATATGATCCGGCAAACCACAAAGAAATCGTTGAAGAGTTTGAAAAAGTTGAAGAGGCCAAAAGACAATTGAAGGCTGAAAAACTAAAGAATGGTGAGTTATTTACGGTAAAATTTAATGCCAGGAAACATATTCACATTTCTTATAATTTAGATCCTGATGCTGAAATATCAGATGATGATAACAATGAAGATAAATATGTGGATGAAGTTGATATGCCTGGTACTAAAGTAGATTCTAAACAGCGTATAACAGTTCGAAATTTGCGAATAAGAGAAGATACAGCTAAATATCTACGAAATCTCGATCCAAATTCTGCATATTATGACCCCAAAACCAGATCTATGCGTGATAATCCAAATCCTAATACACCAGCTGAGGAGTAGGTATTCGCTCATTTAGTTAAACAGTTTTTAATTTTGATATTTATAGAGCTGAATTCGCTGGAGAGAATTTTGTACGCTTCAGTGGAGACACCACGAAACATTCTCAAGCTCAATTATTTGCTTGGGAGGCTCATGGCAAAGGTGTTGATGTTCACTTACTAGCGGAACCTACAAAACTGGAGCTACTGCAAAAGGAGTATGACAAGAAGAAGGACCAATTTAAATCAAGTGTAAGTTTCCACAAAACTTAAGCAGCACATTTTTTATTTCATTCATTTATTTTAGACCAAAGAACATATTGTGGAAAAATATGGAGGAGTGGAACACCTGGAAGCACCACCGAAATCTTTGTTGCTGGCACAAACCGAAGAGTATATCGAGTACTCACGTAGCGGCAAGGTAATTAAAGGTATGGAAAAGCCCAAGGCTCGTAGCATATACGAAGAAGATGTTTATATAAATAATCATACCACTGTATGGGGTAGCTATTGGAGTGGAGGCCGTTGGGGTTATAAGTGTTGTAAATCATTTATTAAAAATTCCTACTGTGTTGGCATGAAAGATCCCGAAGCATTGATCGAATTTAAGACGCCTCACCCAGTTTCAAATACAACTAATGACGAGGAGGAATCTACAAAGACTTGTAGCAGCGGAAAACTATTAACTGAAGAAGTTAGTTGCTTGGCGAACAAAGAAACCAGTTCTTCTTCAAGCTCTTCGTCTTGTTCATCGTCTTCAGAAGACGAGGCTGAGCTACAAAAAGTTGCCTTGGAAAATAAGAAACTTAAAAAGAAAATGAAGCGACGAGAAAAGAAAAAATCCAAAAAACTAAAGAAAAAAGAAAAGAAATTGGTTAAAGAAAAAAGAGGATTGGAGAGAAAAGAAAATAGTAAAAGTAAACAAGTCGTTTCCGAACTGCTGGATGACAGAAAACGTCCCTACAATAGTATGTATGATATTAAAGCACCTACAGAAGACGAGATAGAAGAATGGCAACGGAAACGTACTCGAGAAGAGGATCCTATGTTGCAATTTATTGATAAATAGAGATACTTGCAAATATATAACTATTGAGCGCATTTCTATCCGTTAGAAATGGTATTGGATATATTTTAGCCTTATTCCAGAGTTAACACAAAGTTATTCATCACATACAGCATTATTAGAAGAAAAAACAATCTTAAAAACTTTCACAATTGTATTTAAAACACACAATTAAACAAGAATATCTTTTTTAAGTCGAGCTGATGTGAGAACGATGTCAACTTATGTAGCAATGGGAATATATCTTGAATCAGTTTTCATCACCATTAAAACAAATTAATAAATAAAGAAATTAATGTTTAATTTGATGATTATTTATTAGGCTTTACCGTTCGGTTTTCCTTTCTCCAACAAATTGAGAAACATCATTGCGGTAAACATGCAGTGATCAGCATTATCAAAGTTACGAAAAGTAAAGTTGAAGACTTGTTAGCTGAGGAATATACCATGGCTGTTTCAGCACCCAAATTGCTACGAACCCAGGTCATAACTAAATTGCATGCATTTATAACCATCTTTCGACCTGCCTACGTTCTATATTTAACTTATTGATCAACTTTCAATTTTATCCATATCGGTTGACGGAAATCAGTTTTATGTTCTCTCAACAACATCCAATTGATTTTTATGTTTTTTGCCATGTGTATCAACGGTCCACTTGGGACCTAAAAGGTTTCAAGTAGACGAATCTCATAACCGGCAGCCCGCGAATCATAGCATAAATATTGTATTATAGTAAAATTATATAACTTCGACTGCAAAATTTATTTTATTGAGCACAAAGATCATATTTTGCAACACCCAGTTTGTAATAAATTAAACTTTCCAAATTTGATTATTAACAGTTTCTGTTTTTAAACAATAGCATACTGTTCATATAATAACTCTCGTATTTTGTAATATTCATCAGATAAATATCCTTCCATAGTCACTTTGCCTGTATCTATACGTCTTAACGCTAAGGAACCATTGCAACACCACAAAACTCCACCGGAAAATTCGGAATTAATATTATTTCGCATTAGTATCTGTTTGAAGTCGGAAAGTTTAAGTTCGTTGATCAGAACTGAGTTGTGAACTGGTATTTCGTCATTTTCTAACGACTCTAGAGTTAGTGTTTTTTCATCGCTATTTTCCGCTTCAGTGACATCATTGTCGCCAACATTCATTTGTAACGGATTTGCCGCTTCTATGGCTTGAGTTCTTTCGCCAATACGTGCATCAATCCAAGCAACTTCGGCATCCTTACCCTTTTGGAATTGCAGTTGAGCTACCAAGCTTTCAGTCAGACGAACTTGATAGATATGTGTTTCGGTTGTAACATCAATGGTCTAAAATTAACAGCTAAAATTAGTAAAACGAAATTTGGCGAAATGAAACTAACCTCTCCCTTGCGTGGTGTAAAAACTCTGGCACCTATGTTCTGCTCGCAGTGTTTCGCTACCGCCTGAGTAGCTTCCTCTGTACCATGCACGATTATAACACGACGTGGTCTTAGCTGGGACAGAATTTTTAGCATAGACTCGCCATCGGAACGGCCTTCGAAATCTATGCGCTGAATTTGTGCATTTATTTCTATTATTTTACGTTGACTTATGCATTTGGTAGGTTTTTCTAACAACAACTGCACATCTAAAAATGTAAATTTTGTTATTTATTTTTATTTTTTGTTAAGAAGAAAAAAAAACGTTCTCTAATGCAACTGTCGTGATCGTCGTCATAAAAAATTTACGCTGCTGATAAAATATTATTATTGTGTATACTAATAAATAAAATTGAAGCATCTGTCTGTGTTTTCTGTACGGTTTATAGTTATTTACATGACAATAATCTCCTTTTAAATGTTTGCCTGTCTTTCTGTTTGTCCCGACTAATCTCTGAAACGGTTTAATCGATTTTGAGAAGAATTTCCATCGAAACAGATAATTTACCGAGCAACATAGACTACTTTTTATCGAGCATTTGTTAGGGATTTACGATTTATATATAAAATCGTAAATTTTTATCAGTTTTTGTATGTGCCCAAATGATTACACAAGTCATAAAATTTTCGCGACGACTACATCTGACAGCCATTGCGATATATTATTAAGTCTACTCACGTACCATCTTCTGATTTCGTCTTTTCGTTTTTTATATCTTCTTTCTTCAAATTTTCTTTATTATCATCCATGGGATAGTCATAAGCCACATCGGCAATACGATATTCTTCCAAATTAATAATTTCGCCGTATTCGTCACATTTAATTTTTTCTTCATGAAAGGGAAACATTACATGATGCCTCTTGTTCGATTTAAAAAAGCCAGTATGTTGCCTTCCCTCTGGTCTAATTACTATATCATGTTTGCCTGTTATAATACTCATTTCAATATCATCATCGGAGTCTGAGCTGCTTTCTTCATCGACGTCTTGTTTCACAATAAGGCGATTTACTTTTTCACCTTGAATGCGCAAATATTCTTCTAGTTCAGCACCTTCTAACTCAATGCGGCGTCTTATATCTATTTCAATTTTTCGACCAACAACATGATTTTCCACTAAATCCATAGCTAGGGTGCCCTGTGAAGTTCTTAATTTCGCCATTAATGCTAATAAAGTAACAATTGTATACCTATATATATATTTTAACATACCTTGAAGTAAAAATTATACTATTATTGGGATTTCCAGCCCATTGCACAAATAAATCTCTCGCAAATCCACTTTCCATATCGGGCTCACTTGCTAGTACCACTTTAGGACCTGGAAGTTGTGCCAGTTCAGCTAGATTGTGACACAGCTGCATGTGTTTAAACTGAAAAGGATTGTTACGTGCGCCCTCGAAACTTTTCATTAGTTTGTCGCTCATCCATTCAATTTGAGACTTGGCAAACTCGATGACATTGTATGAGAAGTTATTAAGCAATGCTAGAGAGTATGCCATCAAGCCCGATTCTTTATTTTTCCATAGTTGGTCTAACATATGAGCTAGCTCCAACACACGTCCAGCAGTATCTACAGCAATAAGCACATTTCCATTGCCGCGTAATGTTTGTAATATGTTCGTCATAAGCTTTTCATCGCGTGCTCTACGTCTTGCCTGTTGATAAAGTGCATTAAAAGCATCTGTTATAAGCAAAGAAGGTCTTTGCAGTCGCTCCAATTCGCAACCATTTAGATGACGTTCCTTTTTGTGATTGAAATCTGTGGCATAAACAATATCTTCTTCGCCAACTTTTAAGATTTTCCAAATAGTGCCACCAATCATATGACCAGCAGGTAAGGGTGTAATTGCAATACCATAACCCTTTCCTTTTAATGAAACTGTCTGATTGTACTTCAACTGTATGATTTTATCGAAAGCTGCATCCACATCATCCAAAGAGAACAAATCGAAATCGTTCATATTAAAATGTGACATATACAAATCATACATAAACATTTGGCCCATTTTATGTACAGGTATAGTGGAATATATTGGACAATTTAAGCCCAATTTGCCAACTAAATAAGGCAGTGCCCCCAAATGGTAAACGTCTGGGTGGGATAACAAAACGGCATCAATGGAATGAACATGTCTGAAAATAGCATAGTCTTTATATGTTTAAAATAAGTAGTTGGGGAATTTCATACCTTTTTACTTCTTTAATAAAGTTTGCATCAAATTTCTCATCCCAGCCACAATCCAGCATAATTTTAACTTCGTCAATTTGAAGTATGTAACAGGGAGGCGTTTCGTCCATTGCTCCCGAAACTGTGTGCAATTTAATAATTGATGTCATCGTTTGGTATGATTTCTATTTAAAATACACGATTTTTGAATTATGTTGAGATGTGTAAACAAAAATATGCACAATTTTTAATGCGGCGTTTTAATTCTTCTTCTATTTACGCCACACATTCACCGGTTGCCATTAACATTAAACTGCCGACAGGGATGATAAGTTAGGAAAATAGTTTAACTAAACGCTTCCATCATGATACAACTAATAAGGTAATCTCTTCACTACAATAAGAACAACTTCAATAAAACTAACATGCATTTTGTTTTTGTACAACTTCTGCAAACTATCAAAAATACACTATTCTATATTTACAGGAGATAGATGAACAGAGCTTACGTTGATTAGCTATCTCGTTTTTGCTGCCTTTCATCTCTGTATTCTCTTGACAGTTTGAAGTAGTCAGATGATTAACGGTTCAGATGACGAGGCCACCTTATTAGTTGTATTATGGGTTCCATTACAATGAAAAGTAATGAAGTAACTATTTTTAACTTCGAATTTTTGAAATTAGTGCGACGTATGTAAGTAAGTATGTATGATCTATATCATATATTTATTGTTGTTTGAGGGACATGCGCAAAACCATTAATGCAAAATGTCTGAATTGATTAGTTTTGTATTTCTGAATACAAGGAAAATGGAAGGGAATATAAAGTATTGTTCCCGCTCTATTTTAGGTTTTTTTTCTATTTTTTGCACCAAATTAAATATCATTGTACTAACTTTATCATCCTTGCAAAGAGAATGAGCCGCCGAAGGTCTGCATGCATCGCCGCTGAAATCATTCTCCTAGTCTCTCTGCTAGAAAGCGCCAAATAATTTGATTTTGGTAATTTGCGGACATTTGTTTATTTAAGTACATCAGAAACAAATCGACTGAAATGTGGAATAATTTTGAACAATCTCCTTTAGAAGATGAGACCATATCAAATGCTTTTTCTTCTAGAGGAATTTTCCGTATAACAAGCGAAGATGAAGTATGTGCCATATAAATACATATTGAAATTTAAGTGATTATTTTCATTTTATTTACTTACATAGATAACACAATATCCCCGAGTTCAAGCTTCGGTACAAAAACATAAAATGGTTATATCCATTGACAAAACATTATTTTTATTGGAAGATGAATTGATTGCAAAATGCAGTTTATTATCGTTTGATGCGAATATTGATGTTTTGGCTATTTCTCAAACGGGAAATGTAATTATTTTTGGACTCAACAATGGAGAAGTTCATGGTGCTTCTATTAAAGGCATTCTTCTATTTAGTAAAAATATTAAGCCAGCCGATGTAAGTCTTTATGGTGGAAAAACCTTTGCAGGCATTCAGCAAGTTGGAAATAATTTCTGTTTGACTTGTTCAAATGGAAGCGTCTATAGGTAAGTGCATATTGTTTTGGTTTTTCTTGTAATGGCTATGTCATAAGTTCAAAGACTTGATCAAGGCCTATTTATAATTGGACCATAGACTTGATGTACATAGAAATTTAAGTAGCTACATACACTATCCGATATTTGAAGACATAGCTGAGTAATATACAAATGTATTAAGAAAAAGAAGTTGTTTAAACATTCTTTTTTTGTTGGATCGTAAATAGCACTATAGGCACATATAACGGGTTATCCATTTCGTGGTTTCAAAAGTATAGGACTAGGATTCGACATCTGTCAAACTAATTTGTTAAACTAATTTTTTTCTTCTCAGTTAAAAGTCTCACTATCGCACAACGCATCAAAACATACTACAAAAATGGCGATTCTGCCACAGCCACATATCGTGCTTTAAGAGGAGATTATGGTCTACATAATCGCCCAACTACGCAAGCAATTGGCAAAATTGTGAAGAAATAGCCCCAATAGCAATTTGATCAATGAATGTCTATTTTTGTGCCATACCTCCTTTTCATTTGTCCAGTCTACTAAAAAGGAAGAGGAATTCATCAGTAGTATCATGGTCTTCAGAGTTTTGTTTGTATAGTCAAATTCTGATTTACATTTTAGATAGATCCAAAAATATACCTTACATATGTTTTCTGTCTTTTTCAGCCGTCTAGATGCGGCCGACATTTCGTTGATGCTAATCAATTCACCAGTAGACTGTAAAAATTCTTAAGTCTACTTATGAGTTGATTAGCCCCAACGAAATGTCGGTGGCATCTAGACGGCTGAAAAAGACAGAAAACATTTGTAAGGCCTATTTTTGGATCTGTCTAAAATGTAAATCAGAATCTGACCATAGCGAATAAATAATTAAGTTCATTTTTGAGCAATAATAGTTTTTCTTAAATTTTATGTGATCAAGGCTTTATTCATAAAATCAAGAGTAAGAGTACGTTTGTAAGCACATATTTATAGATTATTTAGTATTAAAGATAAGCGAATGGAACAATACTGGGAGAAGAGTAAATACAATAGACAGTTCCCAGGACAGAACCATATGCAATCTCAATTATGTAAAAATAGAATAGTCGTTAAAGAGTAGTACAATATTTTTCTTTTAAAAAGTCTTTCAGAAATTGATGAATCCTGTTTGGACGACTATTTGAGCGCCCCATTAAATGAAAACGAAAACTTTTCTGAAAGTCTTCGCATTGACGTGTCTTTAGTCTATCTTTTCGGTATAAAGGATCTAAGTGGCGTTTCCGCTGCTTTGTTGTTAAAACCATGTTTTGATTTCTGCGATTCGCAGCAACAAAACCAAGATCCCTTGCTTGTGGCTGGAACGCAACGAGCATTACACGTAAGGTCATCGCAACAGGATATTGTGCGCATTAATATCCCGGAGAGATTTGAAGGTGTAAAAGATATTTTCAATCTGGATAACTTCATGTAAGAAAGAATTAAATATGAATGGATGACATAAACATAAAAATTCATACTTTTAGCGTTGTCTTAACACATTCGGGCCATTTGCTTGAACTGTGCCTGCTTACCAAAGTTTTGTTATACCCTACGGTCCAAAACGTCATAATTGATGATATAGTAATAATGGAATGTAACGATGAAAATATCGAGCTATTAGCCCTTACCAAATGTACCGAATCTCAAGAAAGATTAATTAAGATTATACGTTATCCAGGTAATTTTCTATTCAAATAACTAATTACATTAACCAATTGCCATAAAATTTTCCAGACTTAAATTGTATGAATGAACTGGATGTGGCGAAACATTCGTGGTTGGTACAACAACCAAAATGCTCCGTAAATTTATTTTATATTAGCAACTTGCAATGTAATGATAATAATCTACCGTCGGTTTTGGAAATGTTGTCTGTTTCGGAAACACATCCAAGTGAACGTTTCAAAAAATTAATATCCAAGGGACATTTAGAGGAGGCAGAAGTATGTTATTGTTTCTTCATTAAATCGGTTTGTTAAAAAAAAAAACATACTTACCTTTTAGGTTTTCGGTACTCAGTTTGAGCTTTGCTTGCAACCTATCTACGAAGCTAAAGCAAAAAGGCTTTTAATTGAAATGGACAGCTTACGAGAGGTAAGATTGCTTTGAATATTGCTTAAAATATGTATGTATGTACTAGCTGACTCGGCAAACGTTGTTCTGCATTCAAATTTAATTTTTTGTTTTCGCACACATTAAATTTCTTATGTGCACCCTCCACACAGACCCCAATCACTTGTGAAAATTTCATTTAAATCGGGCAAGACGTCTAGGAGGAGTATGCGAACAGGAAGTTTTGCCACTTAATTTTATATATATGTATATAGAAGATATGTATTTTTTGAGCCGCCTGCAATATACATACGTATATACTTAACACTTGTGAAAGGTATAGAAATAAGCGGGTTGATGCCAAGCATTTATCAGAAGTAAAAAATTTATTAATTTTACAATCTTATTATTTGGGTATGCTCTGCAAAACTTTACGACTTGAAATCGGCAGACTTCTGAAGTGAGAAACGTTCCCGTAATCCACGAAAATAAATAAATTAGACGTGTCGTAGCCATATCAAGTAGCATAACTGCTTGTATGCTGTTCGGAAATTAAAAACCTAACGAGAAAGAGCAAATGGTAACATAGACCAGCTTTAAGCGATTGCAGCAAATTTGTAAATGCAGTATATTATTGCAACAAAGTTGAATTTAGTGCCTGCATCTGCTGCATTTACGACCGTAGAAATATGACATTTTCAAGTCGTATTGATTGTTTCACAGAACATGCCCGATTATTTCACATAAAAAATATGAATAAAATAAATTAACATCCAATGGCTAATGTTAAAAATAAAAAGCTGTAGGTAACAAATATCAATGGCCATTATTTTGTTAATTCTTCTTAAAAAACAAACGAAATTGACAAATTATGTTGGGTCGAGGGCTACATATGTATGTAAGTCAACAAGCTTAATCCTACAGTGATTCAAATATTTACTGTTAATACCAACTTAACTAGAGGCAATCAGTAGATCAGACGACTGAATGCAGTTTCTTTATAGTGTCGTTGCCGAAATCGAATAGGTATAATTTAGATTATAGAAACACATACACGATTGTCGGTAAAAATAATAGCAGTTTTAATTATGGGTACTTTCGTAAATACACTAATGCCGTTTTCGTTTCTACACAAATTACGCATTTATTTTGTTCTTTTTTCCCCTTAAAATGCCACTTTTAGGATTTTAGTTAAACTAGGATCAAAATTAAATTTCACCATAACCATAAATAATTAAAAATATTTAATAAAACAATGTTCTTCAGAATTTTGATTGCCATAAAAAATTAAAAATGTTAGCCTTGCGAGTTCGGGGAGCAATTGCATATTGTGCATTCCGTTAATGCAATTATTTAGAAAACTTGGCAGCACTACAGCAAACGTTTGTTTTTTGTGCAGTATTGTTAAAACGTGTGCCAATATTTCTCAACTAGCGTAACTTTTGCTTAATACTGCAATAAGTTTCGTGAAAATAGAAAAACAGTGGAATAAATTCAAAACAGCTTTATAGCAGGTAGCCGCACTACTACAACAAATACAACATCAAGAAACACTTTTTGAAAATTTTCGAAAGATTAGCACATCGGACATACTTGTCGAATAATCTTTCGCACATACATGCATAGTAGGGCCTTTATCGTGATAATTTGAGTAAAATCACAATCACATATTGGAAGATACGACAAGTCGATTAGCTAAAATTTTTCATTTGGTGCTATTATTTTTACCGCAGTTGTGTGTATAATATAATTATTGATCGGTTGCTTTTGTAGAAGCCTTTGACTTCCAAAGTAACTTAAGACGATAAACACATTCACGATTTCCAGAATTCCAAAGCTTGGTTGTTAGATATCCAACAGTTGCGTCTTCTTCAGCGTTTCTCACCCAGTCTAACAGCAGCTGGTAAATAATTTCTTGCACTCCGTACACATTATGGTCAATAGTTTTAGCTGATATTTGTCCTTCGGAAAAACCCAAATCACGCATAAAATTTTTGTATTCGGCTCCCAAATGTGTGGCTATTTCATTTAAAAATTCTCTATCCGGCTCTTCCTCTGATTTCATCATTGAATCTATGGTAACTGTTTTTGGGTATTTCGATTTGGTTTTATTTTTAACTTTGCCGTAATTTGTCTGATCATCGACATTATTATTGCTATTTATATTATATGTGGAACCGATTTGTAATCCATTTATATGAGAAAATTGTACAACTACTTGTTGATTGACGTTGTTTATTTTCGATGAACGATCTACTGAAGATGAGACATCATTAACTTCAAATGACGTATTATTTGCTTCTTGAATCTCTTGTGATGTGTTCCTTACATCTCTAACTACAGGAAGAGCATCTGATTCGATACAACTTGTGGCATTATTGTTTATATTATTTTTTGAAGAGTTGAAAATTTTCTTGAAAAACATTACAAATAACTTGTTGAGATCGGAGCCGGCAATTTATATATTTGCCGGCGTGTGAAAAACAGCGCTACGACGACAAAAAATTTTATTGTAAAATATGAAGACGGGGAAAAAGGTGTAAACCAGAGACTGGCTACGGGTATAAAATTATCGATCATACACAATCTTTTTTTGCACAGATTTTTTGTGATTAAAATTTTTAGTTCATGAACGATACTGTCTCATTTTAGCAAAACTTCATAGGTTCTGTTCACAAATTACGTAACACAATTTTTGCAGATTTTTATTGTGAACATTTTCTGCCAAAATCCCGCATATAGGTAAAATATGACATAATTAATAGAAAAAAGTTGAAACCGATGAGATTTACTCTTAGAATCCCGGAATTCCCAGAAAAAAATCAAAAATTCCAGAAACACGATTTTTTAGTTCAGCGCTTTTTTCGTATTCTACAAAATTTTTATTTGTTATTATTTTCTGCTAAAAATTGTCATTTACGTTGAAAATAACGTACTTAATAGCTGGTAAGATTTAATTCATGAAACCCCTTAATTCCCAGAAAGAAATCCCAAAAATAGGATTTTTTAATATTTTTGCTGTATTTCTTGCATTTTTTGCAAGGTGCAGCTGGAAGTATGGTGAATTTTTTAAAACATGCTAGGCTTTAGGATCGTATACACAATTATTTGTTTCTAGCTTTGGGATTGGAGAAAAAAAGCCATAAACCGAGAACTTGCTATAAAAATTCCTCTATTTGGCAACACTCTGCTTTCTTAAAAAAGAAAAATGTTTGAATTTTGTTTTTTGTCATAATATACCACATAGTACATTCTTTAAAAAAAATATAAATATAGCGTAGATGTTGCCGCAAAGTTTTTTTTTTTTTATAATTACGAAATAATAAACGTACTTTTATCCACAAAAAACGGGGAAAAATCGAGATTTTTAAGAATTTGAAATTAAACTGCGTATAATTTTTGACCAAACAAGTTTTTCAAACTAATTCTTTTTTTGCAAGATTGAAAATTTTATTTTGTAAATCTGACTAGCTTTTGCTATTAGCGAAACAGTGGGCCAGAACAGGGAAAAAATTAAAAATTTCAATAGTATTCGTCGTATATCTCCTAACCTGCAACTGAAAATCCATCAATGTTGCACATTTTTTTAAAGCTCTACCTACAAAATTTCGTTTTATTTGGATCAAAACCATAACTTTGACATGCTTTCGAATTTTATTCATACCCGTGGAGGCTCACTTTAGGGGCGTAGGGCTCCGCCCCCTTTGGGTGTATAAAGTTTAAACTACAAACTTAAGCTCAACAATACTTCCTTAAGATGTGTGTGAATTTTTATTACAATCGGTTTACCCGTTTGGAAATTGCAGAATTATTTCCACTTTTTTTTTTCAAAATCCCCCACCTTGTGTCGGAAGAATACCAAAAGTAGTTAAAAATAAGAACAAACTGAAAATAAGTTTTTAAATTGAATAAAAACTATTTTTAAGTAGTTATAAAATTATATTTCTTTGATAATTAATTGGTATATTTTAGAATAATTATTTGTTTTGTCATGATTCGAAACAAAAAGGTACAACAAACTAACTGCTGTTTTTAAGTGTTGACACAATAGCTTCATATACATACATATACACCATTTGCAACAGCTGGCAGATTGCTTGGAAAATAATTAACAATGTAAACAAACAAAATAGAAAAAACTGGCTTTCCTGTATAGAAATAAATGTGTGTACGAAACAGTGGTACGAAAAAGCCATTGCAGCATCCACATCTTTTCCAACACCATGCAGATTCAATTAGAAATCGAATTGTGCAGATTTGTTCAGCCGGAAGTTTTTAATAAATCTGAAAAATATGTAAATATTTTCAAAGTTGGCGATTTGTTTTAACAACTTACGTCTTGTAAGCCAAATCAAGGGAATTCTAACCACCCCTCAAGACTTTGCTCTCTGCTCGCCAACAGCATTGTATTTAATTTTGTGGGCATTTAGAAAAAACGATTTTGCATCATCACAACGGGACCTTTCTAGGACCCAAGTGGACTGGTTTCACTGCCGGCGGCCCGCATAACATCACTTTGCAGAGGTGGAAACGCTGGTTTAAAAAGGAAATCACACGTACATGAATGTTTACATCAGGTTTTTATTTTGTCCTTAAGAAAATGATAGAAACCCTGATGTATGAAGTCATCAGCAATGTCGGTCAGATGATGCATCAAATGACCGACACTGTTCTTGCTGGAAAGCTTCTTAATATGCTGTTTTCAAAAGTGCGAAATAAATAAGTACATGGTGTCCCGTAATTTAACGTCCCAACGCAAACTGGTGATAGGTCAAGTGGTGACTTCCCCGAAAAATTATTAAAGAAAAAATCTATGTCGCTGAGTTTAAAAGGTGTTGCCACATTGAAACATATTCACACCTGTTAAATTAAATAGAAATTTTTTCTCTAAAAATATCAGTCATAATAAAGTCAGTTATCCTTCTTTTATTTACATTTAAGAGTTCGGACTGAATCACCTAAAAAAATCTCAAATTTTGCGGATTTTTTGTGCTCAAAATTAAAACAACACCCAACTTTAACTAACCGTATTGAATATAAATTGCACTACGTACCTTCGGCAGGTTCCGCCAAAAGTTAGCGCAATTTATCCCAGATTCAAAAATGTCTAACATTTGATGCATTTTGTTCTTCAAACTGCGAAAAACAGATTTTTTTAATTTGTTTGTTTGTTTCAAAACTACAACTGTATGAGTTACAAATCTATTAATAGATTTGTAAAAAAAAACAAAAAAATTTTTTGTTTTTTTTTTCCAATATGGCAATACCTTCTAAACTACGTAACATATATTTTTTTTAAAGCTTTTTCTGGGAGCAATCTCCACTTGATCTATCACCAGTTTTCATTTGCACGTTAAAGGACGGGACACCCTGTATAAATGTTCCAAAAACTTCAAAGCAGCAGCAGAAAGCCTTTTGCTCTGCGGCTCATGCAGTTTTATTAAACAAAAAACTTTTCCATACGTACATATGTATTAAATACGTAAATCTTATTTTCAGAGTAATCCAGATGTAAGTGAACGCTTCGCAAAGTTAATGGAACTCTTAAAAATTATTGAAAATAAAGAATTTTTTCGGCAACATCGTTCGGCTAATTTGCCGACTCGTAAACTATTGGAAACTTATTTGAAAGAAGTCTTAACACATCTGGCTATAGAGGTAAGAATAAAAAAGACACCCAACAAACATATTTATGTTTTTAACTCTCACAAAGGACGACGAAGAAGATTATCTGGAAATTATGGAACAATTGGATCGTCTCAAAACCTTAACCATCATCGATCCTTACGAAATAAATGGGGAATGGCAACAATTCGTCTATCATTCCAATTTAATTAAATACATAACATCATTATTCAAAACGGATATGACACTGGCTTGCTTAATCTGGAAAAGGCATTCTAGTGCTTTGATACCCAAACTCACAGAAAATAATTTACGAGATTTATTGGATATACTACCAAACGATGCGAAACCATTCAATATCCTGCAATGGCTCAGACAGTTCATACCCATTGTCAGTAATAGTCATCCAAATATAATACCCTACATAACCGAGTGGAGTATACAGAAGATAAGATCTCTGCAATACGCGGAGTATTGGCCTGAAATTGGCTTAGAGTTTTCCACTAAAATTACCGAAATATTCGAAGATATGAGTTTTTTGTTCTCAGATATTAGACGTCAACACGAACGTAGCACAACCAAACTGAAAGACATCGCCAGAGCTTTGGAACACCTATTTATTTTAAAGAAAAATTTCAATCTAGTACTTACATTGGACCATTATATGCAAGTAAGTATGTAATTATGAATTAGTCAAGTAAAAATTTATGGCTGACTTCCAAAATAAAATAACTCTGTCTGCCGTTCTTTACCGCGGTAGCCCCTGAGGTCGCAATTCTACAGTGTATAATCTACAGTGTATAATTATGTGTATAATTTTGTATAAAGTGATTAAGTGAGAATCTTCGTGAGGGAGCAAAATGGTTTTCTCATTTTACCGGAATATACTCGTACTTTTGTTTTCGTGCATAATGGTAAAAATTAAATTGCGAAATATTTTGCATAAACAGTTTCATATTTATATGTATGTATGTCATATTTGAAATTCTAAAAAAAAATTTTATTATTTAAATTACTACATAACCAAAAATGAACTTTATTATTTATTTGCTTCATATCCTTTTTACACTGACTAATAATAGCCTTTTCACACTTATCAACATCTAACATCAATTTGCGATGATGTTGAAATTTCCCCATAAGAAATATACAGGGCTAAAAACCAACATCTTTCAACATCTTTATAAAATGTTCCTAACTCATTTTGTTCCACTCAACATCTTTCGATTATTTTAGTGCCATCACTGAAAAATGACGAAAAATTGTAGTGGCATCACTGTAAATTTTGAATTTAATGACATTCAAAATTATTAAAAAGAAACAATTACAGTCGAACTCCCTTATAGTGAACTTTCTATACAATGAAATTCTCCTTATTATGAACTAAAATCAAGTACACAGCTTTTTCGTTCCACTTTCAATGTATTTTGATCTCCGTATAATGAATTTCCACACAAAGAATTTTTCTTTACAATGAACAAAATTTTGGGAACAAAACTACACTTTAAGTATGTTTTTGTCACCATATTTGTTAGCAACACTATTTATAAACAAAATATGTTATATTTTTGGGATTCCCAAAGTAATGAAAATGAAAACAAAAAAGTTTATGATTTGGCTTTTAACATCAGTTGCCCGAGTTCAGTGAACGAAAATGATGCACCGAAGTAGTATTTCTCTTGAAAAAATTTATTAGTAATTAATAGAGTTGAAGAAGGGACATCAAAGAAAAAAGATATGGCTAAAGAGTTTGGAATTCTTCCCAGTACTTTATCAAACATTTTAAATAACAAGTCAGTTATTCAAAAGAATGCAGAATTTAAACATTAAGCATAAGAGACTTCGAACTTGTCTTTACGAAGCCATTGACGAAGCAGTGCTCTTCACTTGATGTACCAGGAGATGGTGAGCAACATTTCAACAAATGTATTTAAATGTCTTAATGTAATTGAAGCTTTCAAAACACGAATCTTCTTTGTCAAACCGCTCATCGTCTCCCAATGGGAGTCGAGACAGGGCATCGGCATTACCGTGGTCGGCTGTTTTCCGGTATTTGATTTTAAATTGATAGGCCATTAGAATTATCGCCTAACGTTGTAGACGGTGTGCTGTCATTGTCGGCAAATGCTTATTGGGATTGAAAATACTCACGAGGGGTTTGTGATCAGTGATAAGTGTGAACTTGTGTCCGTAAAGATACTGGTGGAACCGTTTTACGCCGAAAACGATGGCGAGACCCTCTTTCTCGATTTGGCTGTAACGCACTTGGTGTTTGTTTAAAGTTTTCGAGGCGAACGCAATAGGCCTTTCGGTTCCGTCAGGGCAAATGTGAGAAATCACGGCAGCTATACCATGTGGTGATGCGTCGGTTGCAAGTGTAATTCGAAGTTCATCTTGAAAATGACAAAGTTGTGTTGCATTTACTATATACGATTTTAGCTTTTCAAAAGCTTGCTGCTGCTTTTTTCCCCAACTAAAGGGTGTATTTTTACGACGTAACATGTTAATTGGAGCAGCGATGCTAGAAAAATTTGGCACAAAATTATGGTAGTAGTTAACTTTACCCATAAATGCTTCCAGCTCTTTTATGTTCTTTGGGTGTTTTAAATTTTTAATGACAGTGACTCCCGATTCGTCAGGGAGTATACCATTTCCACTGATTTTGCGGCCAAGATACGTAATACTTTCCTGTAAAAATTTCTCTACTTATTCCATTCGTCTGCAAAATTTTGAGTACAGTCGTTAAACGTTCTATGTGTTGTTGTATTGTTGGTGCGGAAACAATAATATCATCTAGGTAGTTGCCGACACCCCCAATACCTAGAAGCAATTGCTCAATATATTTTTGTACTGGAATAATCCCAGTGGTGTGTTGATGACCATCAGTTCTTTTGATGTGTCGTCCAGTTCCATTTGTAGATATGCATCCTTCATGTCGATTTTCGAAAAATATTTTCCATGCCGTATGACATGAAACAGGTGTTCGCGGGTGGGCAGTGGATACTGTTCTATATCTATCTGCGCGTTAACTGCTAGCTTGAAATCGCCACATACACGAATTGAATTATCCGGTTTCTTTGCTAAAACTATTGGTGAAGCCCAGTTGCTGAATTTCACAGGTTTAATTATTTTTTGTTCGACTAGACGACTTATTTCCTTTCTAAACTCCGGCATTTGAGCAAAAGGAATGGCGCTACTATTTTATTCTTTTTTTGACCGTCTACATGACTTTTTAATGGCTGGGTTGCGAAAGTGTTGCCATACGAACTGTTATGGAGACACAAATTATACGAATAGCTTTTTTATCAAATAAATAGTAAATTTATATTACAAATCGATAAAAGCTATATTTTACTTCACTTTTTTTTATATTTTATATTATTTTTCGGTATGTAAGATAAAAAAAATCATTCCTTGTAAGTTATATATTAAAATTAAAATATGAACTTTATAAGGTAACACTGTGTTTGCTATTTGTCATTTTACCGGCATGCAAGTAAAAAAAAATTACAAAAAAATGTCTAATATATTAGTTACTTGCACTTGTACTGGCGTGTGTAAATGGGGGGTCAAGCTTTAGCACAAAGGTTGTTGTCTTGGAACTTTCGAGATCATTTTGTCCGTTGATGGCGCTCAAATCATTATCATAAGCATGGTAGATGGTTTTCGAATTAGAAAGTTCTCGAATTCGGCAACTGCGTATAAATAGTCGCATGTTGTGTGAGTTGGGATAGTTTGGTTTTAAGTGTGCCACCATCAACATTAAGCAGTGAGAATTTCGACTTACATAAGTGTTTTAGCAGAGTGCCTTACCATAGATGAATAATTAATAAAGATTGAACGGAAGTGAGAGTGCTGTAAATAATATAGCTGAGTGTGTTTTATTTCGTTTGCAATCAAAGAATCCGCAAAAAAGCGTTTTTATTAAAGGGTAGAAACTTAACAATATCATAAACGAGTCTGTTTACGTAACGAAATTAAATATTTTATCATCACTGTGTGATCCATTCCAGTCTCCTTTGCTATTATTTACTCTTTGTAGTTTTAAAAACCTTTACAATCATGAGACAATACAATAATAAATTAAGTCAAGTACGAGGCTGGCTCGCACTCTTAGGGTTCCGTACGTATGTATGTGTAATGTATGTATGGAATGGCGTATGTGAATACATATGTATATTTTATAAACTTCATCTCTCTGTTTTTAAAGGTACTTTATGTTGTACGGGGACACCTAGTAATTTTCCACTTGTTGTTGTTGTAATTTGTTGTTATAAGGCATCTGGGAATACATACACTGTGTGAATTTCGACTCTCTATCTCTTTCGGTTCGAGAGTTATAGCTATTACTATACGTTGTATAGGGACACCTGGTAGTTTTACAGTTGTTGTTGTTGTTGTTTTTAGCAAGTGTTGTTGTGGAGCATATGTGAATACATATATTGTGCAAATTTCATCCCTCTGTCTCTCATGGGTCGAGAGTAACGGCTAGTTGTTACTTTACGTTGTATAGGGACACCTGGTAATTTTCGACTTGTTGTTTTTAGCATTTGTTATTGTAGGCCACATGCGAGTACATATATTGTTCACATTTCATCTCTCTGTCTCTTACAGTTTGGGAGTTACGGCTAATTTTTACTCTACGTTGCATAGGGACACCTGGTAGTTTTTGACATGTTGTTGTTTTTAGCATTTGTTGTTGTAGCGCATATGTAAATACATATATTGTGCGAATTTCAGCTCTTTGTCTTTTACAGTTTAGCAGCTACGGCTAATTGTTACTTTAGGTTGTATTGGGACACCTGGTAGTTTTCAACTCGTTGTTGTCTTTAGCATTTGTTGTTGTAAAGCATCTATAAATACATACACTATGCCAATATCAGCTTTCTATCTTTTACGGTTCGAGAGTTATAGCTAATTGCAACTTTTCGTTGTATGGGGACACCTGGTAGTTTTCGACTTGTTGTTGTTTTTAGTATTTGTTGTTGTAGCGGCAAGGTACAACAACATCCTGTGAAAATTTCAGCTCTCTAGCTCTTACCGTTTCGGAGAATGGAAGCTGTGACGGACGGACGGACGTATGTACTCGTAATAGGGTTCCGTTTCACTCTGATGAGTACGGAACCCTAAAAATGAGCGACAGAATGTATCAAGCACTACAAGTGTTAAGCTCAAGTTCATTTTTTGGTTTGTCATTTTTTAATCAATATCAATATTATGTTTGCGATTTTACACCAACCAGAGTCTATGATTGATCTCGTGCTGCGTTATGAAACACGATGCATACTTTCTATAAAACCCGGTTAACGTTTTGGAAATCAGTCTCTAGCATAAGTTATATATGTACATACATACATATGTATGTATGTATGTGGTTAAGACCGAGAACATTTTAATATTTTATCGTTTGAATTATCATCATTACCTACCTACAACTCAAGGACGACATGGATGAAACGGCAAAATGCGTTTTACTACGTGTTCATTTGGATAATATTAAAAGTTTAGTCAATGATTTCCTTTATCCCATTTACAAAGAAAAGGGTTCTACGCCGGTGGCAGCTATAAAACGCTATATAGCCTTGTTGGTGGCCAGCCGAAATTCTTTTTCGACGTGGCTTGAAAGATCTATTACATGTATAGAACTTTTACACAATGAAGATGATCGCTTAGAATCGGCCCTAATAGTTTTACAGGTAATAAATACATGTGAAATTTTGTTTTTAAAATGCAATTCTATTCATCTATATCTCTTTCTTAGAATTCGCCAGTGCCGTGGCCCGAAACTGTGGCACCACTGATTAAGTTACGTCACTCTACACATCCTCTGGCTTTAAAAATCAATTTGGAGTATGAAATTCAAGTTATAAAGATAATGAAAGCTAAATATGGCTGGCCGACGAACACGTCGTCCGATAGCAATTTGACTTTATTTATGTTTCGTATTATTAAAATGAACTTGCCCGATATGCTGGATGACATTAAGGCTCTTACAAAGGCCGCACCAGAAATTGCCAGTGTTGCGAATACCAACTGCTGCTATCAAATGGTCAAACGGGGCGATTTAGAAGCTGCTTATGATTTTTTTAAAACTCTTCGGGCTGACAAAAGTTCCAATCATGCCCCAGAAGTAGTGGAATTCTTCTCTGTAAGTAAACTGTTCAGTTCAGAATTCGGAATCAATAACTTTTATTGAGTTAATGTTAAGAGTTGTGATTTAGTCTGGTTCTCTTTTAAAATATCTTAGATCCTTTCTCTCGTAACTTTTTAGGGAATTCTAGAGAATGTTTACAGCATTTCAACAGAACCAGTGGAAGAGCAAAATAACATTATCGAATTTTTCCAACTCATCACTCCACTTCATTGTCCAAATGCTCAAAAACGTTTAAAAATGATAAAAAACTCCTTCGTATTGAGACAAAAGTATGATTTGCATATAGACCATATTTACGATCTGGTGTTAAAGGCAAATCGTTTGAAACTATTAGACACTGGCATAGAAAACATTCTTAAACGCAGTCAAGGTGTTGACAAAATTTGCAAGTATTTTATGACTGAGATTAGTGAATTGTCGTTGGCTTTAAGCTTTTCAAAAATGTTCGGCGCTAAACGCCTGTGCCAAAGAATGAAATGTTTAATGCTTTCCTGTACATTGGCCTACAACTTTATGGAAACTGTTGATTGCAATGAGGAAACTCATGGCGACTATATTGAAATGGCACTGGAATTATTGGCCCAGCAGTTACATATTACACATAACTCTCAGACCAGTACGTTGACAGCTTTGCTTAATGACAATGATCCTTTGGCGTATCCGCTGGCTTATGAACTTTTGTCGAGAGCTTCTCTGTTTGAGAATGTACAAAAAATTAATCTTATCGAGTTGATTCAATATGTGCGTATTGCTAGTACTACTTATGCATCAGGTGCCATCGAAACATTTTATGTGGGGAGACAGCAACAAATAGACAAACATATTTGCGATGCTATTGATGCTTCAGAAATATCGGTGGGCGAAAATACATTAAATTTCTCATCAGTGACTAATAATTCTTTTGCTGTAAAATCCGACGAAAAATCAGATAGGAACCGCTATTCGGTTTCCATTTTTGATGATGTTTTACCAACGCAACAGCAACAAACACAAAATAAGGTAAGTTATATTGATGTCTAAATAGCGAATGACAAGCGTGCTACAGGTGGGTGTCTCTGATAACTTTGCACTATTGTTGCGTTATTTCTTTCTATTTTAAAAGTAATTTCACTAACTACACTATTTATTTGGCAGCAGCTTATTGAAAAGCAATTATGAAAACTTTTAAAAAAGTATGATATTTTGCAAATTTTTTTATTGACATGCTTATTATGAATTTCGTCGCTCGAGGCTCCGACGGTATTCCATCATGAATTCCGACGTAGCTGCGATATTCTTCCGAAAATTTCGAACTTCAGGAGATCGGTATTATAAATTCCGAATGAAACGTACTTTTAAGGTTTTTTTTGTACGAACTCTTCTTATTGTCGGTAGATACGAAAAGTAGTTAAAAATAAGAACAAACTGAAAATAAGTTTTTAAATTGAATAAAAACTATTTTTAAGTAGTTATAAAATTATATTTCTTAAATAATTAATTGGTATATTTTAAAATAATTATCGGTTTTGCCATGATTTGAAACAAACAAAAAAGTAACACAAACTAATTGCTAATTTTACGCGTTGAAAAAAACGCTTCATATACACCATTTGCAACAGCTGATAGATTGCTTGGAATATACATAATTAACCATGTAATTGTTAAATTAATTATTCAAGCTTTTGATCTTTGGTTTTTTTATAAAAATAATTTTAAACAATTATTTATTTATTTTCAATATTTCGCCAACAATTTGTTGGCATCTTCAGGAAGATAATTATAATATTCAAAAAAACAAATTATTGAAAAAATTTTATTAACAAACATTAAAAAAATATGTTTGTCTATTTTTCATTATATTTCTTTTTTATTATAAAGTTTGAACGTTGACATTATGTGTGAAACACTACATCATTTAAATGACCAGCACGGAAGTGTTGCAAGCATTGATTCTATTGAGGTAATTTACGACCACTTTTTGACACATATTGGGCGGTATCTCAGCCATAACTTGACGAATGTTGGTTTTTAAGTGCTTAAGAGTTAAAGGTTTATCGGCATAAACACTGTCTTTCGAGTAGCCCTACAAACAAAAAAGGCTAATGGTGTCAAGTCGCATGATCTTATTGGCCAGTTGATATCGCCACGACAAGAAATTACGCGGCCAGGAAATGTCTCTTGCAATAAAGCCCTATTCGCTGAAGTTGTATGGCATGTGGCACCGTCTTGTTGAAACCACATAGTCTCCAAGTCGTATTTTTTAATAGCAGGCAAAAAAAAGTCGGTTATCATATGATCATAACGCTTCGAATTGACGATGACAGTCGTTCCATCATCGTTTTCGAAGAAGTAAGGCCCAATCACACCTTCGGACCAGAGAGCGCACCAAACAGTGACTTTTTTTTGGATGTAATGGCCTCTCTTCAATTACTTGCGGATTCTCAGAACGCCAAATACGATTATTTTGTTTATTAACATACCCACCGAGTGAGAAATGTGCTTAATCGCTGAAGAAAATTTTGTTCGACGTTGTGAATGGTCAGCTGGCTTCAGTTGTTCCGTGAGCTGGTCTTTATATGGATGTAAGTGTAGATCTAAATGCAAAATACGCCACAATGTGCCGTAAGACAGTCCTAATTCCTGAGAACGACGAGGAATCGACACATTCGGGTATTTTTTTTATTTATTTTAATTTTAATTTTAATTGTTTTGCTATAAGCACACATATTATTTTTTTTTTTAACACAAAACTGCGAAGCTTCTTGCTTGTCTGCAGAAACACCCAGAGCCTTCGGCAGGAATCGAACCTGCGACCTCGGGGACGACTCTTAGTAGGCCACTCTACCAATTCATCCATCGAGGCGCTCAAATATTTGTAACCGCTCCAGTCTCTTCAAATTTCTTCACAATTTTGCCAATGGCTTGCGCAGTTGGACGATTATGTAAACCATAATCTCCTTTTAAAGCACGATATGTGGCTGTGGCAGAATCACAATTTTTGTAGTAAGTTTTGATAATTTTCTACGTTATGTGATAATTAAGCGATCCATTTTCGTCAATGTCAGACTTTCAACTGAGAACAAAAAAACATTTTTCTTAGCAACTTAGTTTGGAAGAATTCTAGTCATATACTTTTGAAACCACGAAATGGATAACCCGTTATTATTAAATTACCACAATGGGCTTAAAAAGTAAAAAAGCTAAACATAAATAAAGGGCTTTTTTTTCGATGTATAGAACTTTAAGTTGCAATAAAACAACGATGGATTTTCGACATGAATTTTCTTTATCCGAAAGATAATCTTGTGGCATTACATATTAAATATGATTTCTGGCATATGACCGCCACGGCTGGCACGGATGTAGTCCAGTCTGGACGTCCAATTTTCGATAACTTTTTCCAACATTTTTGGCCGTATATCGGCAATAACACGGCGAATGTTGTCTTCCAAATGGTTTTCCAAAGCGTTTGTGGCTTATCCTCATAGACCAATGACTTTACATAGCCCCACAGAAAGTAGTCTAGCGGTGTTAAATCACAAGATCTTGGAGGCTAATTCACAGATCCAAAACGTGAAATTAGGCGGTCACCAAACGTGTCTCTCAATAAATCGATTGTGGCACGAGCTGTGTGACATGTTGCGCGGTCTTGTTGAAACCACATCTCCTGGACATCATGGTTATTCAATTCAGGAATGAAAAAGTTATTAATCATGGCTCTATACCGATTACCATTACATAGAAGTACGGACCAATGATTCCACCAGCCCATCAAACTGTCAGTTTTTCTGGATGTAACGGTGTTTCGACATACACTTGAGGATTAGCTGCACTCCAAATGCGGCAGTTTTGTTTGTTGACGTAGCCATTCAACCAGAAGTGCGCTTCATCGCTAAACAAAATTCGCTTATGAAAATCGGGAACAACGGCAATTTCGCTTTGGGCCCATTCGACGAATCGTTTCAGGCGTGAGTCTATTCATGATGAATTGCCAAACCAAACTGAGAATAAATCAGTTGACAGCTTGAACAGTAATGCCAACTTAAAGTTCTATACGTCGGAAAAAAAATACCCTTTAGTTATACAGGGTGTCCCGTAACTTAACGTTCAAACGAAAACTGGTGATAGGCCAATTGGAATTGCCGAATAACGGTTACTTTAGCTGTTGAATATTTGTAGTGGGCGGCGCGACTTCCGCCTACATAAAACTGCTCATATGCCATCGATGAAGATTTTACCATGACGTGCACTATTTTTCATTTTATTTTAAGCGTGATAGTTTGAATGCAAAATATACGTAAGATTTTTTGACAGTTGCAGGAAATGTATTTAGATTTTTGTCTAGTAAAGTGCAATGAAAGTATTAACACTTGTATAATAGTGTGAACTGCCTTTAAATAAAAATACAAAAAATAAGTTTGTACTAACTTGCACAGAAATAATGCAACATTGGGAAGAGGTCAATTAGTGCAAACAAAAAGTGCCAGTCATTTGACAGACATCGCTATTTACGATATTTCAGTTGTCTTTTAGTAGACAAGTTCGATTCGTGAAAAAGATTTATCGCATATATAATCACTTTCATTGTACAAACAGGTAACTTATAGTGAGCAATTGCATATTGTGAAATTTGTATCACGCTCTTTGCTGGCCCTCATCATCACCACACCGACCTTAAGCAATGAATTCTTCATCAAGCTCAAAGAAATGCTTCTAAACCAAGGCAATGTAACAATTGAAATTGATAAAGAAGTTGTTATGAATAACTTCTTTTTGTCTCTGCAACATTTGATTAAGAATAAAACACATAACGTCTGGTACATAATGGCTAAATATATATTGGACTATCAAAAAGAGCACAACTGTAAACTAATAAGCTGCGATTTCGTATCCATGCAAATGCCAAGAGTTTTTCGGAATATTATGTCGCACAAAGATGTCAATTTTTTGGGTAATCGAAATTATAATATGTAATTGTAAAGTGCTAATGTTTTATAAAATTCTCTTAGACTTATACGCTATGCTAACGGCTGATTCCTACGCTAATGTTTTATGTGAAAAGTTAGAAAATGAGTTGAAGACGGAACAGCAAAAAATAAATTTGTTAATCTTATCCGAAATGTATTCCAAGGAAATTAAAAATATAGAATCCATAAGGAATAGGTATGATTTTTTATTTTCTGTTTTCTTTTTTCTTTCTTTTTTGTTAATTTTCCTCCTAAAATCTTACCAGACGCATTAAATACTATTACTATTTGGAGTTTTGCAAACAAGATCCGTCTATAAAGGGTAAGTTTAATCCGGAACTAGATGGCATAGAGAAGCTGCTCAAGGAGTTCCATAACAAGCAGTTAGATGTTCATTTGTTGGAGCGCATGAGTAGAGATTTTCAATTGGACTATCAGAAAATGTTGGTATCACAGGTGTGTATATTTATTGCCTACAAGCCTCAGCTGTTTACTTTGCCTGTGATCATTTACTTTAGTAGCAAAAACTAAAAAAAAATAAATCTCGAAAACGCGAGCTAACCTAGAAAAACGGATAGCACCACTGAATTCAGCGTACCCGAATTATGTTTAGTCACTGGGTGCCCCGTTTATCGGTTTTTTCAACTAGCACAGTGTTATTATTCATTTTTTTTATTTCAAAACAGTTTTATTTTGTATTCGGTAGTTACAATGGATTTAAACTGTAATTCACAATTTTTTTGGTCCTTTCATTATCATAAACAAATTAAACATCGACGTTAACATACATACATTTTTATGGCTTTATTTGTATACATATTTCTTAAGCAAACATTTTTCATTCTTTTTATTTTTACCAATTCAATTCTACGCGCTAACTATGACAAGAAATACAACACCAAAAAAATTTCCATGTCTTTTGACAGTAGAACTTGACAAAGAAATGTCAAAACTTGTAGTTTTTCGCTTGTGTTTGTGTAACGAATACAACGTATGCATGCATCTTACTGGTAGAGTTGATTTACTTGGCAGTTTTCCGCATGCAAGCATGTATTTTTGCACAAATAGGCTCTACAAATAAAAAAAACAACTCTGGGATATACATACTTACAACATCTAGATGTTGTAAACCATAATCGCAAAAATAGTTGTATGTTGTGTTGTAGATGAAACAACACAACACTTCGATGTTGTAAACCATAATCGGGGCAAAAGTAAACCAAAAAATTTTATAAGAATTTTTTATACTCTCTTTTGACACTCTCTACTTGCAAATATGTATTTAAGTAAATGAACGCAGATCTTTTATTTGTGTTTTTGTATTTTATTTTAAAATATATAAAATTTTTTATGTCAACAGGTTGTGAGCATTTTGCAGGCACAAGAAATGCGATATGAAATAAAAACTGACAGTTTTGGTGATGAGGAACTTGTTATGATTACTTCTGTGCAGAGTATAAGAAACTTGTGCCAACCCTACATAAATGAAATCGAAAATATCGATTTATTAACTTCAAAACTTAAACAATTCATAGACGAGGTAAGTAAATAGTGGATGAATTCATTCGCAAAAACTATTGTATTTGAAGTCATTGCAAGTAGGTAACAAGTTTTTACACAATTAAAAAATTAAATAAAACTTCAGGTTGCAAAAGTGAGTACGAGCGCCTTCAATTTCGCTTCTATTTATAGAGCAGAGCTTCGAAAGAATCTCTGGCCTATTCTTGTGTTGAGTTAATTCCTAATCGAACTGCAATGGAGCGAAACAATTTACGTTTTTGTGAGCACACAAAGTAGTTGCTATTTTTACATTACAAACGAGAGTAGAGATGTTTAGTTCGCGAACTAACTAAAGGGTGTTTTTTTTTGAGGTATAGAACTTCAAGTTGGCATTACTGTTAACAGCTGTCAAGTGATTTATTCTAAGTTTGGTTTGGCAATTCATCATGAATAGACTCACGCCTGAAAAGATTCGTCGAATGGGCCCAAAGCGAAACGGCCGTTGTTCCCGATTTTCATAAGCGAATTTTGTTTAGCGATGAAGCGCACTTCTGGTTGAATGGCTGCATCAACAAACAAAACTGCCGCATTTGAAGTGAAGCTAATCCTCAAGTGTATGTCGAAACACCGTTACATCCAGAAAAACTGAATGTTTGGTGCGCTTTATGGGCTGGTGGAATTATTGGTCCGTACTTCTTCAAAAATGATAATGGCCAGAATGTTACAGTCAATGGTGATCTGTATAGAGCCATGATTACGAAATTTTTCATTCCTGAATTGAATAACCATGATGTCCAGGAGATGTGGTTGATATTTCATATCAAGACGGCGCAACATGTCACACAGCTCGTGCCACAATCGATTTATTGAAAGACACGTTTGTTGACCGCCTAATTTCACGTTTTGTACCTGTGAATTGGCCTCCAAGATCTTGTGATTTAACGCCCACTTTCTGTGGGGCTATGTGAAGTCATTGGTTTATGTGGATAAGCCACAAACGCTTTGGAAAACTATTTGGAAGACAACATTCGCCGTGTTATTGCGGATATAGGGCCAAAAATTTTGGAAAAAGTCATCGAAAATTGGACGTCCAGATTGGACTACATCCGCGCCAGCCGTGGCGGTCATATGCCAGAAATCATATTTAAAATGTAATGCCACAAGATTATCTTTCGGATAAATAAAATGCATGTCAATCGAATAATCCATCGTTGTTTTATTGCAACTTAAAGTTTTATACCTCGAAAAAAACACCCTTTACTTTAAGCATTGAAAAAAAAAAATTTTAAAAGAAGAGTGGAAATGTATAAAAATATAAATAGATTTGCAATTGTTGGTAGGGTGGAAAGTGCTGAAAAAGTTGTCTGTCCGCTAGTGAAAATTCACAAAATATTGAAGAAATGCGGAATGTTACCCAAAATATAATGTGTCCCAAAATACTGTGACAGACTTGTTGCAAACTTTGAAGGGAATGAGAGTTCCTAACTGGCCCCTTTGCGCTAAAAGTCTTCTTGGTACCCAAAAGCGAAAAATTCCGATTCAATCTATTCCATGTGAAGAGTTTTTATAATTATTTATTTTTATTTAATATACATAAGTATGTATTTTCTTAGGATATTTTTTTTAAAATAAAATGAATTAAAAACATTAAAACGAGCTTTTCTTAATACAATAGTAGCAATAACCAATTTTTAGGAATACAAAACTGGTAGTATTCAGTAGCACTAACCAATCTTAGTAATGGTTAACTAACAAGTGATTTATAGCATAATACTACCGGTTATCGCTACCGTTAACTAACCGGTTGTATACACGTTAGCACTGATGTGTGCGAGCGAGAGCACTATAATGTGCTCTGTTCTAAACAATAATGTAAAAGAAAGAGATATCAGCTCACACGTACAGAAGAGAATAGGTTTTTGGTAAATAAATAGACACATCCCCTGAAGAAGTGAACATAAAATTCACGAAACGTCGGGATAAAATATGTAATAAAAATCAAATGCATTTTTATTGACATAGAAAGAAGTTAGGCCTCACTAGCTAAAGAAGAAACTTAAAAACACTTAGAGAATAGGTTAGTTTTTTCCCAAAGGCCTGTACAAAATAACTGAAACTTTTCGAATTTCTAACCTGTATGATTTGGTTATGAGTACTTGTTATTTAGCGCGTTATTTGACCGCTACCGTTCTTACTGGGATGCATAAGAATTCGAAAAATCCAAGTAGATTGTTTCTTTCAAGTGTTTAGAGCATATTTAAAACAAATTCAAAAATTTTAAGAACTTGGTTTTTTAGTTATGTATGTACATACGTATGTTTGTTAGCTGTTTCTTCCACAAAAAGTGGTAACAAATAGTTGCCAATATGTTGGCAGCAATATAATATCATATACATACATATATTTGGTATGTGCGCGAATTAACGTAAGTTGCACGACACGACAAAGTCGCGTCCTATAAACACAATTTATTACGTAGTCGCTCATTAATTGGCTTGTCGCGAGTGAGTTTTGTCGGCTCTTATAAACAGGCTGTTTATTAATTTGCCGGCTTGCGCTGTGTGTGTGTTTGTTTTTTTTTTAAATCATCAAAACCGTTTTTGCAGCCAGAGATGAAAATTTGACATTTATACGGAATACTGCTAAAACAGTTTTTGCAACCTGAAGCTAATTCAGTTACGCATTTTCGTATCTGTTTTCTTTCCTCTCTTCCTATATATCACATAACTATATGTATTAGATAAATTGTTCTTGAAAACGTCGCCTCCTTTCAGATTCACATCTATTTCTATGAATTATATTTGTGCGTCATTGAAATTCTTTTACACTTCAACGCCGCGCCCAAAGAAATGCAAGTATGGACCAGTATTTTATATTTTCTTCAGCACAAAATGACAACGAAGCGACGTAATCGGCCGGGTCAATTAGAAACCGATATGTGGTTTGAGTCGCAACGGGAACTCGGTGTTGTGCCCAAAATATCACGTTATCGTTTACCCTTCAAACCCATTGTTGAGCAACCATTGAAAGACATTTTGGATAATGAATTGAATGTTGGCAATTGTGAAAGCTGGTTCCCACTCATACAGATGCACATGAAATTAAAGGGTTCCACCGATATTGCACACAACTGCGATTATTTTTGTATGTCTGCAGTGAAGAATTCTATCGCAGATTATAAAAATAGTGATGACTCTGAGACCTGGCATTTACAGCCTACCAATAATGCATTCCTAAAATCGGTAAGTTTATCTTATATTAGTTATTATTATTATCACGAATTAAATAAATTATTCAAGCTTAAGATCTTTAAAAAAAAATAATTGGAAACAATCATATTTATTTATTTTCAATATTCCGTCAACAAGTTATTAGCATCTTCAGGAAAATAATTATAAAATTTAAAAACAAATTATTGAAAAAATTGTATTAACAAACATTAAAAGAACTGTTTTCCCTCTTTAACATGAATTAACAACATTCATGAACAACATAAATATATGTAAAAAAAAAACAAGTAAGAGTGCTATATTCGGCTGGGCCGAATCTGAAATACCCTTCACAATGATATACATTAGGGAATGTTAAGTCGATTTCGATTGTATTCGATAATCGATTTTCAGTCCTAAAAATCGATTATTTTCTGATCGATTATGCATTGCCAACTTTATGCTGAAGTAGATTTACGGCGTCGATTAATCGAAACGATAAGGCACAAGCGTAACAAAATTACCTGTTGTAGAAGTTCGACAACAAAAACGTCGTATTTCATTACATACTGCAAGCAAAGGAAGTTTTTGTTATTGCCATAGAAAGCTAAAGTTATTGAAGAGAAAACAAAGCAAGTGTTTGGTTGTGAAAATTTGATCAAATAAAACGTGCAATTTATAATACAAAATAAGTGAATATTAAAAAAAGTAGCCACGTTTGGCACCATGTAAAAATTTAAGTCGTAGGTAGTGCGTTGATTTTATGCAAAATATATTAATCGACTACAAAAGAAAGATCGATTTTGAGCTACGATTAATCGATTAAGTAATCGGAATGAAAATGGTTGGTCGAAAAATCGAAAATCGACTTTTATTTTCTGATGTCATTCCCTAATATACATATGTACCATTCTGATTGATTTTTGGTACAAAAAATTGTTTTATTTGGCTTATAGAGCCGATTTCTTGCAAAATCGGTAAACGCTATATCTCGGGTGTATATGGGCCGATTTCAAAAATTCTTAGATTTTTGGATTTTAATGGGCATTAAAAATGATATGGCAAACTTATTAAGAAAAAAATTTTTTTTTCAAAAATCTGACCAAAAAAATGCCCAAAAATACACCTCAAAGCCCGGTTTTTTTTATAGATTTCAGCTATCCGTTAACCGATCTTACTGAATTTTGAATAGCAGACCCACTACCGGGATTTAACACATTTTAGCGAAAGAATGGGGTTTCTATCTCAAACCGTTTTCTCAGAAACGGTATTTCAACGACTACAGACGGACATCGCTTAATCGTAATCTCTATTGATTCTGATCCGGAATAAATATACTTTATGGGGTCTTAGATGGTTACTTCAATGCGTTACACACGGAATCATAAAATTGTACCTTGAAATTTATTCTGTGTTGCTGGTGTATTAATAATCTCTTAACATTTTTAACATGTATTCAAGCTATTGATCTTTGGTTTTTTATAAAAAATAATATTAAACAATTATTTATTTATTTTCAATATTTCGCCAACAATTTGTTGGCATCTTCAGGAAAAACCAAACAACAAACTGTTGGCGAAATATTGAAAATAAATAAATAATTGTTTAATATTTTTAACATGTAACGATTTTTATAATTATTTTCTGTTCTTAATACTGAGACAATGCCTATACTTTTGGTCTGATTTATGCCCTGCAATTCTTTATATAAACTTTATCGCAATTCTCTTGATCATTTCCCTGTCAAGGAATTTTTTCACACCAAATTCGACATATCCCATTTATCAATCCTATCCTTGGTCTTACTAAAAATTCTATCCGATGTGTTATAACTTCTATTAGCAATCCTATATTTTTCTTTGTTATATATGTATATATATTAGATCTTGCCAATCATTCTGATAATCCTGGTATACACTTACGTGAGAGTCTTGATAATCTTTGGGTCTCTTGCACTAATCATATTTTGAGTTCTCCTATTTCTAAATTGTTTCATAAGCTTACTAGTCAAATAACTAGAAAAATTATTATCTTTCAGTAAATTTCTAATTTTAATAATATTTTTATCATGAAATTCTTCATCACTAGAACCCTGCCACGAAATTTTTAGTTGTGTTAACTATTCACCCTTATTCTGCGTTACGATCCGAATCGAAAATTTCCCCGTCTGGCAACATTGGTATTCTGCGTTCCGTTCCCCGCGTCATTTCGATGTTACTTATTCTGCATTACAATCGTTTTTGCAAGTTGTTTATTTTCGATTTTTGTTTTTTTAGTATAAATAAAATGTGGTCAAACCACGTGATGCAATCAGGCCGCTCCCGAGAAGTTGTTCCGGCTGCTCGGGGGCGGTGGCAATTTATTTGCTACGTTTCTTGGCCATAACAAAACCCCTTGCTCAGGAGTTGAGCTATCTAACCTCTGCTGCAGTGCAATTCCCTAGACGGCAATAGGATACACGACTACCGTGGTAGCTCGAAGTCCCGAAGAGCATCAGTCCTTGAACCAATGCTATTATTTCCGCCAATTCAGTTCCTTACAAAGTAGCGTCTGTTGCTTAGCAACAGCACTACGGGCCCATTTGGGCGACCGAACACAGAGCCAAGGGTCTATGATCAGTATGGCTACTAACGTTCCCTTCCATGCGAACCACAGCCAGTACGTTTCAGCCAAGGAGGCTCCTCAACCTATGACCGGCGAGATGACTCCGTAGAGTCCGATTCCCGTACTGCCGAATCGGTGAGGGGTTTCAGCAAGTCCCCCAGGACACGCCGCTTTCCCTCGGGACCTGCCTAAGATTTCTGGCCAACAAGTCAGCCGAGGTATGCTGCACCCCTTCTACCCCGTTGGCACGACATCAAGCTGGTTACGATCATCAAAATGCATATTGTGACCCCGGGGGGATGTATCTGCGCACAGAAAAATAATTTTGTCAATAAACAGAATATTGGCTGAATTAAAAATGTTTATCTGACCAGGGTGTTGAGAGTTCATTTCCTACCAGCCGTAATCAAATAATTAGACCATTTATTTTCTTATCATGACTAATAGCTTAATGCCGGCGTTGGTTGGTTCTGTCAGAATTACATTCGATTTACTGAATTTGTGTCTCTTTTTGTTTTGAAAACCACAGAAAATAAATAGTTTTGACGTAATAAATTGTTTTTTCTTTTTGTAATTCTCTTAAAAGATTATACGCTTGGTCCAGCACGTACATAACCATTCAAAGGCGTTTATGATATTGTACTTTGTCTCTAACTATGCTCCGGATGGTGCTGATCAAGTGGAAGCTTTGCACGAGTGCTATAAATACGCTATCAAATACAAAGATGTTATAACTGATCCCAAGTGCCAGGAACAATTAGTGAAAATTAAACGCAAATACCCGATTCTTAAAACCCAACATTTGCTTTATGTGTATGGTTTGACTGATGAAAATTTAATGCGTGTAATAGAGAATCCAACAGAACTAATTTATCATTTGTATCACTTGGATATTATACTTAAGAACACTAAAATTAATATTAATGCTATTGTAAAAGAAATCGCTGAATTGTATGATCTGAAATTGGATGTTTTACAATTGAAATTGCTGCAAAAATGGCTGTCGTTCACAGCAGATACACCAGATGGCACTCTCTTAGACGATACCCTCTTTGAAGATCAGACTGCTTTGGCAACTGTTAATGAAAATTTCAGCAAACCAGCCGAAGATGTTATAAGGTACACATTTACATATATCTGTCTTAAAGGAGAAATGTAGGAATTTTAATAAATGTTATGTTTTTTTGTTTTTTAGAGCAAGTTATATCATAAATAGCTGGCCCTTTGACTGTGCTGTACAATTTTTGTTCGCTTATATATTTTCTTCGAAGGGCGAGTAAGTTGTTTACTAAATTGTTTGTTTATCATCGTTTTTTATACAACTCTCTTTTAGGACCTCCGCCAATACGATCAAGCAATTGAAAATATATGAATGTTACTTCAAACTCTACGACGGCACTTATACCTCTGTGGACAGCATGTTTGTCCAAGAGCAGTACATTGCGATTAAATGTGTGCATGAACTCAAGAAACTGGGATTCAATTTAAGTTTGAAGAAATTTACGAAAAGCAACAAAATCGAAATTTTGAAAACTATATGGTCTCGCAAATCGCACAATCCAAATACGTTGCAGATATTGGCCAATATTTGTTTGGGTTTTGACATTTATATACCGAAAATTTGGAATGGTATATTGAAACGTATGGTTATGCTGAATATGGTGGCAGAATTGAATGCTTTAGTCGATACATTATCTTGTAAAGCTCGACTATTGCACATTGAAGGTTTGGTGATGGCTTGGGACCGTGTGCTAATGGAACCAATCACACATGCTAATCCAGCCAGATCTGTTGAGCAGGAAGACAAGTTGCATAAAACGTTGCTTCGGTTTCAGGTAAATATTCATATATGTATGTATATTTTTTTAACTGCGAATCAGTCTTAAGTTTCATTTTCTAAACTATTGCTTATAATTGGCAATAATTAAAGAAGAAAAGGTAAACTTTAAGCTGGGACACAACTAGAGCGGCTTCGTAGCCGCCACGCTACGCACATGCACTCATTTTTACTTTGGACGTGCTAAATTTCAATATTTTAACTCTTAAACTCGCTACATCCTCCAGCAAATATCTATCGTTCTCCAAGGTTCTAGCAATCCTATGCAGACCTTTAGGAATCAGATTCGCTTGTACTCCCACGTGTGACCTGAAGTTCCTCGCCATCATCACATATTCCCCTTCGAATAATGTGTCCCCGGTCTTCTGCGCTTAGCGAAATTATATTCATGTGGATCCTATTGCTTCTTGCAAGCTTCCCTCCACATCATGGTCGGTCTATCCCTTGCTAAATGCCGTTGTGTACACATTCCCGTAGAAAATCCGCAGCGAAGGCTCTCGAACTCAAGCTAAACAACATGCTCGGGGGTCGAACAATTGTTCAACCTCCATTAGCTTCGCCAACATTGGGCCAATACTCCTATTGACACTCTCATCAACTTGGGGGCCTGCGGTGAACCAATTACATATTTTATACCATATTCGTTCCAAAAATATAGAACATGCCCAGGGGTAAACACTGTTCCTCGAATCATATATAGTCCTCTTACTTCGGGCAGCTGTAAGCCCAAAAACAGTCCTTTAAAATTTAGAGATGTATACTTTTCGTGTAATATCAATTTGTAATATTCAACAATGAACTTAATTATTTATTCGCTATAAGAGCCAATTGAAATTTATTACTTTAGGTCTGAAAAATAGATCTTAATGCTTTCTGTCTTTTTTCAGCCGTCTATATGCCGCCGACATTTCGTTGCTGCTAAACAACTCATCAGTAGACTCGAAAAATCTAAAAAGTATGTTTGAAGCGCAACTACTTATTCCAAAATTCTCATGAACAAAATGAGAATCAGAAATGCTCAAACAAACTTTTTATACAGAAAGCATTTTACGTTTTGCAACACCTTTACTTTTTATAGCACTTCCTTACAACGGGTGACCTTTGGTTTCCAACAGCTTGTATTCTTGAAAGTATCAAAAAGTAAAAGTTTTTGAATATTCAACAATGAACTTAATTATTTATTCGTTATAAGAGCGAATTGAAATTTATTACTTTAGGTCTAAATAAATTAAGTCAAGTACGAGGCTGGCTCGCACTCTTAGGGTTCCGTACGTATGTATGTGTAATTTATGTATGTGAATGCATATGTATATTTTATAAATTTCATCTCTCTGTTTTTAAAGCTACTTTATGTTGTATGGGGACACCTAGTAATTTTCCACTTGTTGTTGTAATTTGTTGTTGTAAGGCATCTGGGAATACATACACTGTGCTAATTTCGACTCTATATCTCTTACGGTTCGAGAGTTATAGCTATTACTCTACGCTGTAAAGGGACACCTGGTACTTTTACAGTTGTTGTTGTTTTTAGCAAGTGTTGTTGTGGAGCATATGTGAATACACATATTGTGCAAATTTCATCCCTCTGTCGCTCACGGTTCGAGAGTAACGGCTAGTTGTTACTTTACGTTGTATAGGGACACCTGGTAATTTTCGACTTGTTGTTTTTAGCATTTGTTATTGTAGGCCACATGCGAGTACATATATTGTTCACATTTCATCTCTGTCTCTTACAGTTTGGGAGTTACGGCTAATTTTTACTCTACGTTCTATAGGCACACCTGGTAGTTTTTGACATGTTGTTTTTAGCATTTGTTATTGTAGGGCATACGTAAACACATATATTGTGCGAATTTCAGCACTTTGTCTTTTACAGTTTAGCAGCTACGGCTAATTGTTACTTTAGGTTGTACTGGGACACCTGGTAGTTTTCAACTTGTTGTTGTCTTTAGAAATTTTTGTTGTAAAGCATCCATAAATACGTATACTATGGAAATTTCAGCTTTCTATCTTTTACGGTTCGAGAGTTATAGCTAATTGCAACTTTTCGTTATATGGGGACACCTGGTAGTTTTCGACTTGTTGTTGTTTTTAGTATTTGTTGTTGTAGCGGCAAGGTACAACAACATCCTGTGAAAATTTCAGCTCTCTAGCTCTTACCGTTACGGAGAATGGACGCTGTGACGAACGGACGGACGGACGGACGTACTTGTCTCCGTAATAGGGTTCCGTTTCACTCTGATGAGTACGGAACCCTAAAAATAGACCTAAATACTTTCTTTTCTTTGTAATTATTTCTGTATTAAGTTTATCAGGCTCAAGTTCTTTCTATAGCGGTTCTCACTCTTGATACTAATTTTGCCACTCTGTTATATTCACTACGATTTTTACCAGGTGAGAAACTCTCACCCGGTAAATTTAATTAATATCAATCACAAGGATAATATAGAAAGAACTTGAGCCTGATAAACTTAATACAGAAATAATTATATAAGCAAAAGTTCAAATAATAAGAAATTAATTAACTTTACAGTCGCTGGGCACAGCAGAACATTTGAAAAATCTAAGAAATGAAATTTGAAATAACAATATAAGAATAATATGAAATAAAAAATACACACATATTCATCTAGCTTTTGTATATGCAATATCTACAAAGTTAGGCCGAAAAGGCCCGAAAGTAAAATTATTTAATAATTTCACAACGAGTGGTTTGAGAAAAAGGTGGCAACACTGCCACGTTTTCATAGAGTAAAAACGGAACCCTATTACTGAGACTTCTCCCAAACGGTAAGAGCTAGAGAGCTGAAATTTTCACAATACATGTGGTTACCCGGACGCCACAACAACAAAAAAGTTAAAAACTAAAGGGGGTCGCCACACAAGAAACTGTGAAAATTTGCTAAAATTAGCTGTAACTTTTGTACCATGGCAGCTAGAAAACTGAAATTTTTATAGGACATGTAATATACAACAACAAATATCCAAAATAACAAAAAAAAATTTTAGAACTAAAGGGTGCTTCCACACAAGAATCGGAAATCAGCTGTAACTTTTGAACCTTAAGGTTAAATTAGTCCCGACTTAACCATAACCATATAAAACAGCTGATCGAACCAACTTTATGGGCAGCACTGTAAATGAACAGTGCTGACTTAACATAATGCCGTAGCCATAACCATAACCATAGATACCAATTGAATTTTGCTTTTCTGCCATAACCATAAGCAGCTGATTGCAAAATATATACATACATTTGTTGTGTTACTACTACTGCACTATTGAAATTATAAAACTAAAACATAAACAGCTGTTTACGGCTATGGCGGCACTAATTGTTGCCATACAAAAAATTATGGTTATGGCTATGGTTATGGTATGGCCTTATGGCAAAGTCAGGAGTAATTTAACCTTTAAGGGATAGAGACTTGGAATTCTCACAGTGTACATATGTATGTAGTATAGATTAGACCTCTGCACAAATGGACTTGTCGCTAAAAGTACACATAAACTAGCTACGCATGAACACTTACTCGAAGTGTACTAAAATAATTGGTACACATTTTTGAGTACAACAAAGTCATCGAATACGTATTGGTTATTATTTGACTGTGTGTGTGTTAGGTAAGTACATGCTTGTTTTTTGCTCTCATTCGTATGTTGTATGAAGCGAACATGTCGAGTATGGCAAAACATCCAAACTTCACTTGGTACTTGGTGTATCAGGTGAAGTTTGGCAAATACAACAAACTGTTGTTTTTTTGAGCATAAAGTGCTTTATGACTTGAATTCAATATAATTTCAACAGTGAGGCGTAATACAAGAAATGGAAGGGAATAAGGCAAGTTTATAATTTATTTAGATACCTATTTGATTTTCTTTCACATCACATAGATATTGTCGTAATATTTTCAAGTTATTATTACTTATTAAACTTACATATATAGAATATCATCCTTTTAAAAATAAAAATTTATTATTTTTTAACGCTTCAAATTGTTTATAATAACTGAAGATCCCGTACACTATACATATATGAATGTAAATGCAGTCAATAATATTAATGCACTACTTTAAGCTTCGTTATACATAGAAATCATAGTTTTGATTTATTAACAAAAAACAAAATTTTTTTAAAGAAATATTTCATTGTCTTTATACACAAAAAATTACTTGCAGTACCGCAAGAAGTGAACATAGTTTTTACGGTACTTCTTTTCGGTTGTTTGCATTTTTATGTGTTCATTTTTTCGGTACATAATAAACTTCGGCTGCTTGCATGTTAGTATTTGTCAAACAAACATTCTGTACTCTTCACTGCTTGTGCTGTGAGAGAGAGAACAAATATCTACTACACTCGCTATCGAGTTTCACACATGCAAAAAAAAGTTACTTGCTGCAGATGTTTAGTAGAGATGTGCCCGTGAGAGTGTCATTTTTTTTTTTGGCTCGCTCACGAATAGAACTGTGGTCGGAAGCGATAACAGCCTTAAAAGTCTTAAAACATAGTTTTGAGGAAGCAGTGTTTTCAATGTAGAACAGTTTCTTTGCAAATATGAAAATGGACAATTTAGTTTTTTAATCCAAACAAAGATTGTAATACTAAAGAGTTCATAATATCATTTGATAGAAACATATGTATGTATGTATCTTTTAGGATATTTTGGCGCTTATTGCGATGTTTATAAGACTTTTATTAAGAACTAGCTGACCCTGTCCGCGTTGCTGGCCACCCTTTAATTTAAAATTTTTTTTTGTTGTTTTAGGTATTTGTTATTGTAGAGCATGTGTAAAAACATATCCTGTGCAAATTTCAGCTCTCTAACTCTTATTGTTCAAAAGTTAAAGCTAAGTTTTACTTTTCAATGTACAGGGTGTTTTCCTTAGCGTCGGGTTTTTGTTGCTTTTAGTGTTTGTTGTTGTAAGGCATGTGTAAAGAAATATCCTATGCAAATTTTAGCTCTCTAGCTCTTATCGTTCAAAAGTTACAGCCGTTTTGGAGTCTATACGTTACATACATACATACACAGAAATAATTTTATATACTCTAGAGCCCCGACTTGCGTCGTTAATGGGGACCGGGGAAACGCGACGCAAATCTAATCACTTTTTTCTATATAAATGCACTGAAATTTAATTTGTTGGCGAAAATATTTAAAACAAAGCAAAAAATGCTGTATTTTTGATAAAAAATACTAGTATGAGTACGTTTTTATTTATTTAATTTACCTCAACAAATGTTTATATATGTATATTATAAAGAAATAACAAAACCAATCAATTAAGAAAAAAAAAACATAAAAATGATTCACGTTTTACGTCCTTAAGGCATATTCTGGTGAATCACACACTAAATTGTTACCGTAACCAGACAGCTGCTCTTAGCACAGAATACAACCAGAAGGGTCACCAGCTCTGCCGGACTACAAAAATTACCAATTTTCTGTCAAATTTCATGCAAGTGGCAGCCTAGCGGTGCTCGAGCATCCAGTGAAGGACAGCAAACATGCAAATATTTATATAGCTTTCTCTGTTGGTAGACTCTGCATTTGTTTACATTTGATTTTTGGTTAGAAAAATTCAGTGCAAATCTAATGCAAACAAAACAGCTTTTCAAGCACAAAAATAATAATTATTTGTATTTAATATTTAATTTGCATTGAGTATATCACTAGCTGTACATGGAATATGTTTAAAACTTAGTTTTCAAAGCTTTTCATTCACGTTTTCTACTTTTTTCGTAAAAATTACAACAAAACCAATCCTTTTCAAAACACTTTAGAACAACATTTTTTCATTGTTTATGTTTGTTTTGTGTACACTAGTTGGTCTCATACACTCATGTTGCTACGATTTTCTGTACTGCTCACTTCTGACTGGCCGCCACACAAATGATATGGCCACTTTTCAAACGTCACTTTTGGGATATCTGTGTAGTCTGTGGCTCTTAGCACCACTTATATAAAAAAGAAAAGGGGATTCCCCTTTTTTCACGGAATCTGAAAATTTCTTAACGTACAGGTGACGATCGTTGTTGCCAGAAGTTGTAAAAACTAATGAATTCAAGATGCTAAATACATACTACACTACAAATGCTAAAAATGGTAATACACAATGATGCAGTAAAAAATGTAACCGTGCTTAGCGACGCAAATCGGGGTCAAAACGACGCAACTCAAACCGACGCAACTTGAAATTGCAACGACGCAAATCGAATTTTTCCAGTTTTAAAAAGCGACGCAAATCGGAACGACGCAAGTCGGGGCTTTAGTGTATATAGAAGATTTCTATATAAAATAGAATTGTTTGTATAATTTCAACAGATTTCATCAGGGACATCAACTTGAAATTCACATTAATATGGAATTCTGTTAATAGAATATAGTAGCGCATATAACTCCTCTTAAGTCGTCATATGTTGTTATCGACATACATACATATGTATGTCAGTTACGCAGTATAGCAATTACGCAGCTTTGCTTTCCTTCTAATACCTGCTCATTGCTTCAAAAGTGGATTGCCAGCATTTCAAAATGTTATAGCTGATACAAATTTGTATTTTCTTCCTGACACTATTGTAAGCAAAAGCATTGGCAGGCCACCCACCTAACAGTTACTTGTTAGTTAACTGTCAATCGTCTGAACACTTTGGCATCATCATTTTGTCAGGCATTGGCATATTGTAAGATGCATAAATTCTGAACACCTTACAATGGCGTCATTGTCAGACTAGTGACAAAGAATATTAAAGAAAAATGTGTGTGTAGGAAAGGGAGAGAAAAACAGTAGAATAGTAAAAATGTGAGTACGAGAGGTAAAAAGTTACAGAAAAGAGAATAAAAAAATTAAAAACATGGTTAGATATTGAGCGAGAAAAAAAAGAATGAATAATGGCATGTGTGTGTGTGTATTTTGATAATGACAATTGGCTGACAATTTTTGAATTGTCGTAGAAAGTCTTGCATCCCTGCAAGCTGACAATTTTCGTTGGTAGCTAAATTTATTGTCAGGCAATGGAATTGTAAGATTTTCTTGCAATTGTCTGAACTGATAATTTTCTTGATGCTGACAATTTTGTATTTCTAGTAGATTGCCAGCACGTTGTTAGGTCTTATTATATTGTAAGATCTGACAGCCGTCTATACGAAGCTTAAGTGGATTTATTTACAAGTATGAAACAGCTGACAGATTTGTCGCCACATTGTTTTTTGATTGCATACTTATAATAAAGTGAAATGTAAACATTTCTTAAATTTGCCATGGAAAAAACCAAAAAAGGTGAAAATATTAATAATAATTAAAACAAGAGAATGGAATTGAATTCTGCTCACTCGTAGTATTTGTAAAAATCTGTTGTCATCTAGTCCAGTTAAAATATCTAAGGACCACTTCATTGAGTTCGGAACTGAACTAAACATTCCGCGACGATACGATGCCGATAAAATAACGTTATCGATAACCTTGTCCAAGATATGCTCAACAGTATCGTTTCTACTGAGAGATTGGTTATGCATACATTTACTTTTTGTTAATAAATAAATATATGTATGTATGTACCTTTGCACTTCATCATTTCATTAACTTCCATTTGATCAATGGCATTTTGCACAAAATAGTTAATAATTTTTTCTTTCATTGTTTCCTTAGGCATTTTTTTAGATTTTATTTCTTTTAATATTTAACGAAACGCCAATTGAAAAATTCTTTTGTGTACTTTTGGCGGTAAAATATCTAAACAAAAGTCAGCTGTTTCAACTTTTTTACAATACCAAACAAAAAGTCGCTCACACTTAGAAGTTTAAAATAGTATTATATTGAAAAGTATTTTAAATATAATACGAAGTGTGAAAACCGCTAATGTAATTTCATACCGGTGTTGCCAGTTTAGGGGGTTTCCCCCTAGATTTAGGGGCTTTGTTTTCTTTTAGGGGTAAATTTGGGGTGTTAAATTCTTTCGGAGAAAATTTTGGGGGAAGCAATTTATTTTTGGGGTATTTTTAGGGGATTTCTGTGTTTGGTTAAACGGTAAAATAGCAGGAGTTAGATGATTTTTCAACTGGTAAATTTGAAGACTTTAACGATTTTAAAGTAAAGTTAAATACAATATGTTATGTTCATCTGGTAGTTTCAAGTACAGAATTTTGCAACTGGTAATTTTAAGTACTTTTTTTTGAGTAAATGATTTTTTGCTTATGGGTCATTTTTTTGAATTTTTTCCGTTTCCTAAGAATTGATAAAATTAAAATATCTAAGAATCTTTGATAAAATTGAAACTCTTTTTATGAAAATATCAAAAGAACACAAAGAGCAAAGAATACTTAGAAACTCTCAATATTTTTGGAGACACTTAATTTTTTCTAGATACGCAAATAACAATTTCCAGCTGCCTATGAATATGTACTTAGATCTCAAAATATGTGAATACAAACATGTCGAAAATTTATAATAAATATATGTACTTACATACGCCTGTAATCATAACATATGGACTGAAAAATACATATAGTGATTCGCAAACTAAAGCAGAATGTTCACTAAAATTGTTTAGGGGGATTTTGTGGAACAACATTAAGTTTTAGGGGGTTTTACAATTTTTCTGGGGAGAAGAAATACATTGACCTGGGAACACTGTTCGCAAACTGAAGAAGAATGTTCTCAAAAATTTTTTAGGGGGATTTTGTAGAAAAACATTGAATTTTAGGGGGTTTTAAAATTTTTTCTGGGGGGAAGAAATACATTGACCTGGGTACACTGTTTCATACATAGTGGACATCTTTCGGGTTGCTAAAAGCATTTCCAATTATAAGCAATCGATGCGGCAGTTATTAGAAGACACGCCTGGGGAATTAAACTCCATTTACAAATAGAGCTGAGCCCTATAGTACAGTTAATTGCTCTATTTTAGTAAATTTGTGTGCAAACAAACGCGTTTAATTTTAGCTATTTTCGTTTTTTCAGAGCTGCCCAGTAGTGCATTCCTTGGATCTAACTAGATTTGCTGAAGCTTGCATGCGCTTGGAACGGCATCATTTGGCTGCAGTATTTTTAGCCTTTTGCACAGCCGAAAAACAAAAACGAGAAATTCAAAAGGTTTGATTTGTGTGATTTCTTTTATACACCACCATTCGTACACACATAATGTTCTTCTCTTTTTTAGCTCATAACTTTGCGTAGCGACAGCATACGCCGAGAGATTTTGGAATTGGAAGATGTGGGCATTTTACCTTGTATTTTAAATGTTGCCCTTAAAGAGCTACACTTATAAATATATTCATTGACTTACACGCAATTTTATGTGTATGTGAAAAATATAAACTTCATTTTTCTTAACCGGAATTCGTGTACCTTACGTGTTCGAATTTCTTCTGTGCTGTATTCCTAGACATTTTTTGGGAGCTCTTCGAATTTAAAAAATCACTAGTATTAATGTTAATTATTTTACGAAATTTATAAAACTTGTATGGTAAATGAATTTATTTTATTATGAATTACATACATTAATTTATTGTAAGTAAAGAAAATTTATATACGAGTACATATTTAACATTAATGATTTAACTCTAATTAAAGGAAGAGTAAATGTTAGCAAGGTCGCCAACTAGCTAATTTGAATTTGCCACGCTTCTCACCAGTACGCATTTGAACTTGATCGTGTTAGGTTAGGTTGATTGGAGGGATTTGTTTGGCCATGTCTTGCGACATACACATAAGCCGGCACAGGGTTGTTGTGCGCTCCGTGGATTTAATCATGAATAGTTTGACTCATACGTCTATGGGAACTCCGTGTCATCATCACAAAGTTCTTAAATTTCCTCTAACACATGCCCCATAATTGGGTTATGTCTGGCCGGGTGTCTTTCCCAGAATAGCGAGACCGTATTTGTGAGAAGGCGGAGCACTGGCATGTAATAGTGTTCCAATGTCTCGTTCTTCTCCCCGCAGGCTCTACATTAATCTCCTCCCGCTATTCCTATGCGGCTAAGATGTGCCAGTAGTTGAGAGCGGCCTGTCATAACTCCCATCAATCTACTTAATTCGGGCTTGCTAAATCTTAGCAGTGCCCCCGTTTTTTCCTCGTCTGGATCCCCCCATAGAATTCTTCCGTTGATGCCTACGGCTTCGTTATTCCGTAAAATGAGCTCTATGTGCTCTATTGCTTTTGTTTACATGCCATTGCGTCATGAGAAAATGTCAGCTGTTTTTAATAACCAATGATGTGCCTACTCTCAACGTTATCGATAAATACCTTTTATATCGTAAAATAATTTATAAAATCTTTTGCAAAAAAAAAAGTTTTTAATAAAAACGAAAAGTTTTGTTAAAAATTGTATAAACATTATCAAAACAAAAAAATATGGCGCGTACGAAGCGTTGTATGTAAGCCCAGCTGACTACTGCTTTTAGCCTGAAGAACTGTCAAAATACACAACACTAAAGGTGAAGATACATAGCCCGCTTTGGACGCGTCGACGTTTTTCATGCGTTTCACACTATAAGTTCCATACAACGCTTCGTACGCGCCATATTTTTTTGTTTTGATCAGCTGTTGTGCAAATATTTTTAACATACAATTTGTTTTATTCGTGATAATGTTTATAAATTTTGTAACAAAACTTTTCGTTATTATTAAAAACTTTTTTTTTGTAAAATCAGTAGTCAGCTGGGCTTGCAAGTCTACCTGGTATCGAGGTACCTTGGTTTAACCAAACACCGAAAACGCAGAGCTAGCTATCAGCTCTTAACGATTCGTTGAACATGGCTCGATAACGATCGCCATTGACTGTAACGGCCACTCCTTGCTCATTTTCGAAGAAAATTGGCCCAATTATGCCTACGGATCAAAATCCGCACCAAACAGTGACTCGTTTTGGGTGCGTCGGCTTTTCAATGTATGCGTGCGGGTTTTTTTGTTTTGCTTGTTTACATACCCGCCAAGATGAAAATGAGCTTCATCTGAAAAGATGATTTTTTTTTTTTTTTTTACAAAATCGGCATCTTCTGTAAGTCGATCGCAGGCCCACTTAGCGAAGCGTATACACAACCATATTCGTTCAGCGGAAGGATAAAACTAATTATCTGTCAAATCAGACATGAGCGAAATATGTAAGCACTAGTTGAAAAAAAAAACATTAGATGGCGGACCCGTTATATAAAAAAAGGAGCACACACGGAAAATAAAAAAAATACATTTTGGCCAGTAACACTGGATTATTGACCAATGTGCTGTGAGCCGAAATTTGGAAAAAAGAGTTTATGAATCTCAAATTCTGTAAATTTAAATTTCACACACAGTTCTTGTGGTTCAACCCTGGGGGCTAATTCTGGCAGTCGTGATCGAAATTGTATTCGATTAAAAGATAATTTCGAACGTACTTTATTTTCTAATTCTTTTATCCGATACTGAACGAATCGATTTTGTTTTATAGTGTTGGACCAAAATCGCGTATAAATTCGTTTTACAACATTAAAAATGCAAATAAAAAAGGTAAACAAACAATATTGTGCAAAAGAAATTTGTTGAAAATTAATATGAATCCGGAATTCTTGTTTTATTCATCTTCTTCCGAATCCGACGAGAATGAAAACGTTAACGTCATTCGAAGAAGAATACCCCAATATCTCTTTTTGGGCATAATTTATTTTTATTACTGTTGACCTAAAATAAAAATTTATTGATATAATTATGTTTATACATACGTATTTGTTTTTTTTTTTTTAATTCGGTACTTACATTTCCTATTTTATTATTAAGGGATTAAAACATACAACTGAAATTATCTTTTTGTTTGTTTCTTTCTACAACACAAGTATAAATAAACAAATGAAATTATATTTCTGTATGTATACTTTTATTTTTTTTTTTTTTTGTTTTCATTGCAAAAAAACGATAGCTCGAACGCTTCTTGAGTTCGAGTAAAAACTCTCATGGTTGCTTTCGAACGTTCGCTTGTAATCGACTGCCATCATTACAAATTTCGATACCTTTTGCTGGATAACGAGTGACAGAATCCCAAAAGTAAAAAAATCGCACGTTCGACTAAAAACTCGCTCGTATGCGATTGCCAGAATTAACCCCCTGTACTGCCATTAAATGTGTATTTACATAAAATATGTTCGTGATTTTGAAAATGTTTTTTTTTATTTTGTGTAGGATCATTATCTATTTATAGTGTTTGCATTTCGTAACGTCTGCTTAACTCCAATTCATCCATTTCTTGCAGAGGTGTCATATTTCGCCGTTTGTATTTCAACTTTTTGTATATCGACTTTGTTCGCTTGACGGAACTTAAAACCTTGAGTCCATAAAGTACAGCAATGACTAAAGAGGCTGCAGCTAAAACCATTAATATACCAAATGCTAAATGTTCTTTTCTTGCCGGTAAACGTATGTACGTCAACAGTTTATATTCCTTTGCTTTAGAAGGCAGTTCACCCCCAGAAACACAATAGTGTTCTTGCAGTGGAAACGAAGAGGCATTGAGCTTTTCATACTCCCCCCAGCTTGGGTTCAAATGAAAGTTTTCTAAACACACACATTTAAGAGCATCTTTATCACTGTTGCTGATCTGAGTGCACAGAGAATTACTGGGGCAATTAAAGAGATTATCACGAGAACAATGTTTCACTGTAAAAGAGAATCAAACGTTGACAATCTTTTGAGTTTAATTTTTCTTCTTTACACGCTTACATACATGTTGCTTGAGCTTCTGCAACAGCCAATAACAAGAAACATTTTAGCAAACAGACCACAAAATTTATACTTTTCATTTTTATTTTCCTTAAATTTGCGTATTTAAAAGTTTTAGCACATCCATATTAATGTGCTATTGTATTGAAACTAAAATGTAATTACAAAACTAAATATCAAAGCTGTTTGTTATACATAGAATAGTAACAGAAATTTGTGGCGTTGAGCAGAGTATAATACAATTGCAACAATCTATTTAGTTTGTTTGTTCAATTTATTATCGTACCTTTTATCTAATCGGTGAACAAAAAGATGTTACACATACAGGGCTGGGCAGTATTTCAAATAATACTCTTTATTTGGAATTTTACCACTTATGGCAGCAAACGTCAAATTCATGGAAGCTGCGATAACTGTCAACGAGTTTTCGTTAAGGAACAGCCAGTACGTTATAAAAGTACAAAAAAACAGACCCACGTTTTGCCCCAAGTCGTGCACTTTGTTATGGGCCCTCAAAGATTTGGTGGCTCGGCGTCATAGTTGCAAAAAACTCATTGTTTTCTCAGGCTCATATCTACGAAACCCTTCGGAATTTTGATTTACTCTCTGAGGTAAAGTTGTAGCTCTTGTTATAAAGAACAAAAATTCAAAAAACAAAAAAAAAGGTTCAAAAATTTTTGAATCTTTTTTCCCCTGTTTGGGTCCATAGGGAGCAAACCGTTGAAAATTCAGGGAAGCAACCCACTACAAAAATGTACCCGAGATCTCAATAAATAACTTTCTTGGACATATAAACTTCATAGGATTGATTCTTAGCTCTGTTTTTTTACTTTTTGGTCAAAATTCGGTAAACTGAGAGTAAACTATAATTTCTCTCCATAAGAGACAAAAATTCACAAAAGCACGGGAACGAATAAAAACAAATATTTTACCACAAAAGAAAACGTCAGACAGCTTAATTTATAAAAAAAAAAATTTATGTATTAGTTCAGGTCCAAAAATGAACCCTTTTTCCAAAATGTATTCTGTTTTTTTTCAGCTGTCTATATGCCGACGACATTTCATTGCTGCTAATCAACTCATCAGTAGACTTGAAAAATTCTTAAAATTATAACAGGTTTATAAAGCTCTTATTTGACAGATTTTTCATAAAAATATGTCAAATAACAGTCTTATAAGCCTGTAATAATGTTTATGAATTAAGGGGTAATTCTATAACTCCCATGAACAAAATGAGAATCAGAAATGTTCCAACAAACCTTTAACACAGCAAACATTTCTTTTCGTTTTGCAACTCTTCTTTTCTTTTCTTTGCAACTTTCTATACAACGAGTTACTATCGGTTACTACGATTTGTATTTTTGAAAGTATCAAAAAGTAGGTTAGGTTGAATGGAGGGGTTCTTTCGCCCATGTCTTACGACATACACCTAAGCCAATATAGGCTTGTTGTGCGCTTCAAAAAGTAAAAAGACAAAACATTTTGGAAAAAGGGTTAGTTTTTGGACCTGAATTAATACATTTCAATAGGCTTTTAAGGCAAATAAATAATTAAGTTAATATTTGAATAATTTCTGTATTAAGTTTTATCAGGCTCAAGTTCTTTCTATATTATCCTTGTGATTGATATTAAGTAAATTAGACAAAGAAGACATCAAAACAAGTATGTAGTTGTCCACCCTGCTAAAATGTCTTTGATGTCTTCTTTGTCTAATTTAATTAATATCAATCCCAAGGATAATATAGAAAGAACTTGAGCCTGATAAAACTTAATACAGCAATAATTATAAGAAAAAGTTCGAATAATAGAAATTAATTAATATTTGAATATTTATGTATTTTATTTAATTTGTGTAAAAAAAAAACACCAACTGCATAAAACTTTTTACGAACACAACAGAACTCATAAATTCATATACATACATAAACGAATTCGTAAATATGTGTAAATATATGTATAAATACATTTTTAATTTAGGTCCAAAAATTAACCTTTTTTAAAACAGGAGCTAAATTAATACATTTCAATTGGCTCTTAAAGCAAATAAATAATTAAGTTCATATTTGAATAATCAGCATTTTTTTTAGAGAATAAACAATTTTTTAGAGTGCTATAAAATATTTTTTCACAGTAATTTCCAATTTTTCTTTTAGTTTTCGCAAAATATTTATTTCTTCTTTGTTATCGTTTATTCTCTGAAACAGCTGAAGAAAAAGTACGGGCTGTTTCTTTCGAGAAGAAGAAGCATAATGTTGTCTCACAAATACTCTCATTTCACCAATTTTAAAGTACCCAAAGTAGAGTAAAGAAACAGAGTTATTCTAATACAGTAATCAATTTTGATAGTTGCCGCGGCAATAGTTGTCAATTTTATTTCGGCTGCTCTTCCTATGGAACACTACGTCTAGAAGGATAATATATATGTATGTTTACCATTTGTTGCAGCACATGTCAAACTCATGTAAGCTGCAATAATTATTAACGAAAGTTTGTTGACATTTATTGTAGCTTACATGAGTTAGACGTTTGCTGTAATAAATGCTAATGCCTATATATTACTGGTGTAGACCATGATACAACTAATAAGGTAGCCTCATCAGCTAAACCGTTAATCATCTGACTTCTTTAGGTTGTCAAGAGAATACAAAGATGAAAGGCAGCCAAAACGAAACAGCAAATCAATGTAAGCTCCGTTCAGCTCTCTTCTATAAATGTAGAAGCGGCGTCTTTTTGACTGTTTACAGAAGTTGTACAAAAACAAAATGCATGTTATTTTTATTGAAGTTGTTCTTATTGTACGGAAAAGGTTACCTTAATAGTTGTATCATGGTGTAGACGAAGTCAAAGCAACCAGTATATTATAACTCCATGTTCGTGCCATTAAGCGATTAAGCTATCGCGCTCACACCATATAATATACCAACAAGCTGGTACAGTATTCATTTGTTTAGACAAAATTCAGCAATCATCGTAATTAATTGTGCGTAAGAAAACTTGTTTTATTACTTTATTTCCACTGGAATCTATTTTTATAGGTTTTTAATAATTTTAGTCTGTTTGGCATTACTATAGGCAACTACACAATCATACAAATTGGCCATACGTGAACAAAAAGCTGGCACAATCATTTAAAGGCTCGTGCTATCTGCTGTCGTGTATAAGCCCCGTTAAAGAAAAATTGTTAGTCGCCAAATTAATAAACTTGAAAAAGTCGTCTAAATAGATACCGTCAAGTCTGGCAACTTTGATTCCAGGTCTTCATTGTTTTGTTTTTTTCTTTTGCTGTGTCCTTTAAAAGTTACATTTAACACGAACAAATTTGTACATTTAAGTATATAATCTATTTAAAAAAAATGCATAATTAAGTATGTACATGTTAAGCCTAAATTTAATAAATCCATAGCAGCAGCAGTGAGTAATTTTACTGCTCAAATCAGGTATAGAAAATAGAGAAAATGAACTTGAAGATACTCCAAAGAAAATATCATCCTGCTGAACTAATTGCCAAGTTAACCTGCACAATATTACTTATCTATGCTGTGTTACCGCATCGATTTGCCTCGCACTATGAGTACCTGGATGAGGACGAGATTCCGGATGCTTTGGTGTCGCAAGTGACCACAAACATTTCACAGCAACACTTGGAGGAATGCCAGTATGAGGAAAAATTGGAAAAAAACACTTATATGTTTACTCCGCACTATCGCGAAGAGTTGCTAAATGCGGAAGAGATTCTGGCCGGAGGCGAATACTTTCCTGAACATTGCAGAGCCAAGTATAGTACAGCCATAATAGTGCCTTACCGGCAGCGTGAAGAACAGTTGCATAAGTTTTTGATTTACATGCATAACTACTTGAGACATCAAGACATACACTACAGAATATTTCTAATAGAGCAATACGACCAAAAGCCTTTTAATAGAGCAAAACTATTTAATATTGGTTCTATAATTGCAGCGGAACACGAATTTCCTTGCTTGGTATTGCATGATGTTGATTTGTTGCCTTTAAATTTGGGCAGTTTGTATGCCTGTACCGATTTACCTCGTCATATGTGCGCTGCCTTGGATATGTGGCGCTTTCATCTACCCTATCGTGGCCTCTTTGGCGGTGTTGTGTCGATTAGAACCCAACAATTTCGCACAATCAATGGCATGTCAAATATGTATGAAGGTTGGGGTGGCGAAGATGATGATCTATTTGAACGTTTAAAGTCACGCCATATAAACATTTGCCGCTTTGCACCACACTTAAATGAATACACCATGCTACACCATAAACCTGAGAAAAAAAATGCAAATCGTGTGGAACTTTTGCGTTCGGGAGCTTTGCGCTTTCATAACGATGGCTTGAATTCTTTAGTTTATACCGAAAAAGAACGACGTATACATAGTTTATTTACGCATATTTTAGTGCAAACATAATCAAGTGCTACATACATTCTCTTCCTCTTGCTTTAGGACGGGTAAGGAAAATTTGAAGCCTAGAGATACTATTAAAGATAATTTACAAAGTATTATATTTTAATTGTTATTTAGATAGAAAATTACACAAAAGAAAGCCTGGCTTGCGGTTTTAGAAAATTTAAGAAATATATTTGTCGCAAAAACAGAACTAACCGTTTTAAAATCTGCTAAACTAGTGTTCAAAAGTACGTTCCACGAACAAACACCGCACTGAATAAATAAATTGCTGTAATGCCATTAAATAATAGAGGTAAAGTAGCTTTCTTTTGATGGAAAATGTTTTAAAATCGATTTTCGCCTGAAATTATGAACACACGACTAAATTTCATATTTATAAAATTAGTTACAAAAAGGATTACTTTAACATAAACACTTGTTTCGAACGCAATCAATTGCGATGACTTGATAATCAATCAGTTAATTTAAGTTGTAACAACAATTTAATATGCAAAAAGTTCCGCAAGCTGTAATGTCGCCATAAATAAGCGATTTATAAATATGTTCTGCGATCTTGTAAGACAAGTTGAGAACATCCTGTTTTTAAATAAATGTTGTAAAACAGCATACATACCAAAGACTTGAAGCTTTGGCATTTAATTTATTTGTGCTTAGCAAACTCAGCTTTTCACTTCATTTTTTGGCCAATGAGATCAGATACATTACAGAGCAGACTCAGTCGCCAGAAAAAATATACTATATATATTTTGATATCAAAGTAAATAATAATAAATGCGTATTTGCCAAATTGTTCCCATTCAATAATGCCGAAATATGTATAATTGATATTATGAATCATTCTTTTCCGCCGAAAGCTTAATTTTATGTTCGACCTCAATTTAGAAAAAAAAAATCTATTTCTGGGGCTTTTAATTTTGTCAGCTTGAAAAAATTTCACCTGCACAAATTACAGATGAGAGCATTGGTAAAGTGTACTCTACTTCATGTACATGCAGTTTCGTTCTCATGCTCAAAAAATTAAATAATGAGCAATTCTCTCAAAAGAGAATTTAACAAGTTTTTGCAACAAATGTTTCATAGTATAAACAGCAATAAACGAGACGGGTAAAGGATATTTTAAAAATTATGAAACGACCAGTAGATTTCACAAGGCAAATTATTAAGGAACACCTTAATTAGGAGACATAAATTTTGCTCGAATTTAATAAATAGAAAAAAATGAAAGTAGGACATTTTTTACGCCAATGATATTTTCGGTTTCTCCACTATCTGTATTTCAAGCCAGAAATAAAAAAAAAAAAAAAAATAGAAATACCTCTTAGTAATTGAAATAATTCAAAAAGAAATAACATTTTATAGGCTTGAAAAATTCCTCACACCAACAAATACTCCACAAATGCTATGCCTTTTGTAAATAACTGGAAAGAAATCTAACATTTTACTCTGTCAGATTAATACGCATAGTGTTTTAAGTTAGCAACTACTATTTCGTCACCCTGAACGCCAACAGACGTATTTACCTCTTGTTGCGGAATAAAAAAAAAAATAAGTTTCAACAAACTTCTGATTTTTTTTTTATTTTTATTAAATTCACCGGTAAAGTTGGCTGGGATGTATTCTTTTGGTTGTATCTGCAAATGTGGTAGTATGCACATATGTGTAAAACTAAACAAATAAAAAGAAAAGAAAAAAGGGAAGTAAATTGAAAATAATAATGCACAGCTTAACATATGTAGATGGTACTTACCTTGATAAATAGCACTTTCAAGCGTTGGAACAGTCCTCTTAAATATTTCTTTTTGTATCCAACCTGTAATAAATACTTTTAAATTAATTTGCTCTGCAAAATTTGCCGCTGCAATCTGCAGGTCACTATAGCACAGCTGTATGTAGTTTTGTCCTGCTCTGTTTTTACTCATGATACTGTTGCCAGCACTTGGAAATAAATACGCCCATAAGAATAGTAAAAATGGCAACAGGGTAATCCGAATAAATTAGAACAGGGAGGTCTTGTAGTCTTTGAACAGGGGAAATGAAACTGTTGTTTTTGAAATAAGATTTTCAAAATTATGAATGAAAATTCAACCTACAATAATTTATGATGACCTGGTGTATGAAAAATTGAAGGAGGGCGAAAATAAGAAAATAAAATAAGGAAAACAAGAAAGAAGATTTCAGGCATAGAAATGAAAAAAAAAAAAAAAAAAACTCTAGGAAAAACAAGAACATTTATTTATAAGAACTTAAAAGCCCAAAATTTTAATTTAAGGCGCAAAATATTTAAATTAAATAAAACGCAATTACCTTCAATGGATCAAAGGTCGAAAATAGAGGAAAATACCGGTCAAAATTTGGAAACAAGTGGAAAACTGACCGTTTTGATTTGGAAAATTGGAAAATGTAGAGTTTGAGAAACGACATAAAAGGTAGAAATTTCAACAGTTTCAAATGATAGTCAAGCAAGCCAAGTGTTCAAAGTGCGGATAGAAAAAAATAAAAAAAGTGTAGAGTGAGAAATTGTGGTAAAAAAATAGTGAAAAAAAGAAAAAAAAAACCTCAGGTAAAACTTTAGTGCGTAAAGAAGAATTAATGTGAAATTGAAATGCCGAACAAAATATTATAAGAAATTTTCAATAAAATAGAAAAAAACAGTGCATTTCAAAACAACATTAAGTTTTCTTAAAGCACAAAAAGTAAAATAGAAAGAGAACTCGCTAGAATTGTCGTAATTCTAAAGTCAAAAATATAAAAATAATTTTTAGGTCAAAAAGAAATTTTCTTTTCTTACCAAGTTTGGCGGGAAAAAGGCAGAGAAGCAAGCGTAGCGGTTAAGTTTTAAGTTCGCGACAAAAGAAGTAAGTAAAAGATCTATTTTATTGTTGGGGTATAGCTGTGCAATAATAATTACAAAAATCTAGGAACTTCAAAAACGGTGATAGATACGGGGAAAAAGTAGACGGCAGAAAAAGGTCACGATTTTCACCGCCAAGAAGAACAAATGTCCCGATAAGTATCCAAAAGCCAGGTAACCGCTACGTGATAAAGATAAAAATATATTAATGCCAATATGAAAAGAGACATTTATACCTGAAATAATTTATATATCCGTGCCAAGAAATCTAAAGAAAATTGTCCAGCACTAAAATAAAAAGAAGTAATCAAAAAAATCAAATTAGCGTCGGTGTAGAGTATAAGTGTAGTTGAGTCAAAATTGTGTATTTAATTTTTTTTGTGTCTATGAAATATTGTGTTAAATTTTTGCCAAGAAAATAAAACCCACGGCGAAAGCGTTAGAACTAATATAATTTAAATAAACGCCCGAGGGTATGCCAACTTAAATTTCGAATTAGCATACGAAATAGATGTGTGGGCATAACTAAAAAGCAAACGTAGCAGGAAACAAAAACCTTTTTGCTACCAAACAACAGCTATAGGAAATTTTGGTAACATTTTTGCGGGTAATCTTGGTTCAAAAATTGAAGAATCTTTAGCTAGCCTCAGAGAGCTCTTTTAGGTTAGATATTTGCGACCCCCCCCTATAGCACGTTAGGAGAAAAAAAGGTTTTAGCTGTGAAATAATAGAGTAAAAAAATAAATTTCTATTGGTGATAATAAAGATCCAAAGTCACCCTCTTCGTATAGCCGTGTGTGAAGTTTTTTAGGTACAAAAAAATAAAATACTTATTTGTTAGTGATTATATTTTTGTAGATATATTTTATTCAGTGTTAGGGAATTTCTATTACATGTAATTTTTTTTTTGTATTTTATGTATATATAGTTTTTATTATATCCTAGGCTATACAATAGAGTAAGGAAAAATAATGTTAGTGTTAAGATTAGAAAAAAGAAAATAAATTGCGTTAAAAATTCAATTATGAAAATGGAGTAAAAAAACAAATTGGTTAGAGGCATGAGGATAAGGTAAGGAAGGAGAAGACGGTGGGATTTTGGGGTTGCAAAAAAAAAAAAGAAAAAAATCAAAGTGGACCAAGTTTTGCAACACGGTCGGGAGGGCAAAATGAGGAACCCAACACCAGTTCCTCCACATTAAGGAAGCGAGCGGTCATCGCTGGGGTGGCACAACAAAACCCTTCGTAGTAGTTTGTTCTTGTTTTTGTTGTCTATTTCTTTTTAGTTTCAATTTTATGTCGGCGCACCCAGAGGGAAGGGTTGGAACCTCCCCGCAAAAAAAAAAAAATAAATAAATAAATAAAAATAGTCTCATGCGTTCCACAATGAACCACATACAATAAATAGCCGGCTCCCTCTGGTCACTGCGGCCGTAACATAAATGGCGCCCAATTTGATTTTGTAATTTTAACGTGGAGCTCACGGGAACATCCAAGTGAGCACAAAAAAAATGGCGCCCAATTTGTAAAATTAACGTGCAGGCTTGCGGTAAAATCTAGGCGAGCAAAAATATTAGCAGCGCCATAAATGGCGCCCAATCTGTAAATTTAAATTTAGTTCGCGGAAAAACCTAGGCGAGCTGAAATAGTTTCTAGTCTAAAAAAAAAAAATAGCCCAAAGAAGTCATGTGTGATGAGTAGAAATGGAGTACTGATTAACTCTTAGCCCTTATGGAGTGAAACTGCAACAAGGTTGTAAGAGAGGAGAGGGAACCCATTACTGCAAACCACATATACTCCTACCAGTTCAGTAGAGGAGAATCCACAATAGCTCGGACAGTTATCATATGTACGCATAGTCCGATTGTATTGCTGATTTTCGTCGTTTTTTTTATGTATAAAGTTTAGCTTCAGCTTGTTGTTTAGGGTATGTCATCAGTGATAGCCGCCGGTGAAACGGAAATTGCCGTGTCAGTTGTATCATGATGCATGCTCGTACCACTTAGCTTCATAGCTCCGATAATCTAAAATGTAAATCGAGATTGTATGAAGTACTACCCTTTTATAAAGTTGATTTGTTTTGTTGTGCCACCAGCGTTACCTTTCGTTTGTTTCCTTTTGTGTTTAATGTTTGCATTAACCCACTTCGACGACCGCCACCTGTCTTCATGCCTAACCAGCATTCACGATATAGTTTACAAAAATAATAGAGAAAGAATAAAAAAAAAAAAAAAAAAATATATATATATATATAGATAAAAATATAAATAGTAGTACGATTAAAATAATCCAAAATTGGAATTTGAAAAAATTGAATAGCGATTTAGTGAATATTAGGTATAGAATTTCAAATGAATTTATGTATGTAGATAGTTTTGGGTTTACTTTATATTTTATATAATTTTATAGTTTGAAGATAATAGTGTTATGTTAAAAAGCCCACAAATTCCCAAAAGTAGAAAACGGGAAAGGCAAATAAATTTCGACCTTAACAGATCCACTCCGTTTACAAAAGAAAAATATTTAAAATCCAACACCCCTAGCAGGCTACCCGTCAAGTATCGTAGTAACATGGATGAAGCTGCAGGAAATATCCCACAAATAATGGACATGTCAGAGACAATTCTGAACACAGGTCCATATGCTAGCGCTGAAGCCCAGCCAAGATTAGGAGCGATTCCGAAATCGGTTAGGACTGAAAACACAACTAACGTTAGGGAATCTAGTGTAGTAGGAATGGCGTCGGAAATTGCCGTCATTAAACGACAAATGGCCGAGCTGACTGCCGCGCTGGGAAGAATGTCATGCATAATGCAAGAAACACAAAATGAAAATGTAAGACTTCGTGAAGAAGTATTGCCAAACATTATTAGGAGGAATAGTAATGGAGTTTCGCAAGTGGATGCATCGTCCCGGTCCTCGGAACAGTCAGCTCGATCATATCAGCCACAGCCAGCCACACCGAACTTCCATAGTCGAAACCACATGAGAATTGACAAATGGGGCTTAGAGTTCGATGGTAATACGAACAGACTGGCCGTTGAAGATTTTGTTTTTAGGGTTGAACGGTTGCAGTTCCAGCAGTCAGTGCCTTGGTCTGAGGTGCTGGACAATTTTCATCTCTTTGTGAAAGGAGCAGCTGAGAAGTGGTACTGGTTGTTCATAAAAACGAACTACGTATCCGAATGGGCCACTTTAAAAGAAGCGCTGCTGAAACAGTACCGAACAACACGCTCGAACTTTGAGTTGATGAGTGACATCGTAGAGCGAAAACAACAAGGCCGCGAAAGCATAGATGAATTTTTCTTCGCGATGATTCAGATGCGATCTCGTCTTGAAATATCGATCCCTGAAAGAGAAATGGTGAAAATTATAAAAAAGAATTTGAGAGACGATATACGAGGCAGAGTTTACCCGATGTCAGTAAATTCAGTTGAGGAGCTGAGGCAAGAATGCATTGATGCTGAAAAAGTATTTGGCCGTAAGGACACCAGACCACTTCCAATGCATGTAAATAGATATCCCAGGCAAGTCAACGAAATTTTTGAGAGCCCTGTCGATGAGGTGATGGACATGCCAGAGCAACAGGAAGAAATAGCCGCGCTTGGAGAGAGAATTGTCCAGGGCTCAGGTCCACGGAATCCGCTGATCTGCTGGAATTGCAAACAGCAGGGACATGTTTTCATGGATTGTCCCTCAACAGAATTTTCAATTTTTTGTTTCCGATGTGGCAAGCCGGATGTAAAATCGCCAAATTGTCAAGCTTGTAGGGAGAAAAATTTAGCCAAAATCGACGGTGTAGCGGGGAATCGTCGTGTCCTAGAGAACCCGCGTTAAATTTGCCTGAAGGGAAAAACAAAATAAACTTAGTTAATACAGTTGCGGAGTTTAATAGATTCATTCCCCAAAAGAAGCATGAATATACTTTTGAGGAACGTGAATCGAATTATAATAAGGTCAGAAATAGGATATTTTGTGAGGAAATAGGTTTAAGGAATAATATTTCAAATAAAATTAGAAAATTAAGAAATAAATTTAAGATTAAAAAGAAAAATAGAAAACTAATCTTAGCGGCGATAAAAACTGTAGACTCAAAAACTGATCCACGAGCGTTTGCAAATTTTAGTGTAGGCAATATAAAAATAAATGGTTTGCTAGATACCGGTGCTTCTGTCAGCTTACTTGGTGCAGGATGTAGAGAGCTAGTGGAAACATTAGGTTGCGAAATAAAACCCATATTTTCGCTTGTATCAACAGCGGCTGGAAAAAAGCATAGATTACTAGGCAAGGTGTCAGTGCAAGTGAAATATAAAAATAAAAGTGAGTCAATAACTTTTTATTTATGTCCTGATTTGGAAAGGCAAGCGTATTTAGGCGTTGATTTTTGGAAAGCCTTTGATCTAGCGCCTGAAATATTTTCGGTAGAAGCACTAAGTGCTGAAATGGTGGAGGAAGAATTGCATGTGAACGATCATTGTTGCGATCCACACGTTTTAAGTGAGGAACAAAAATCAAAATTAAATAAAGTAGTAGAAATGTTTCCAGCTTTTGAGAAAGAAGGTTTGGGGTGCACTGCGCTTGAAAAGCACAGAATCAAATTAGTAGAGGGCTCGGTTCCGTTTAAAGATAGGCATTACCCTCTATCTCCTGCGGTTCAGCAGATTGTGTATGACGAAATAGACAAAATGTTGGAGCTGAAGGTGATAGAGGTGTCAGAAAGCCCTTGGTCTAACAGGACGACAGTTGTCCGAAAGCCAGGGAAAAATCGATTCTGCCTAGATGCCAGAAAGCTAAACAACATCACCATTAAAGACGCTTACCCACTTCAAAATATTGATGGGATTTTAAGTCGTATCGACGAAACGTATTTCATTAGTAGTGTCGATTTGAAGTTTGCTTTCTGGCAGATAGAGTTAGAAGAAGAGTGCAGGCCTTTTACAGCTTTTACAGTAGCAGGTCGGCCACTCTACCAGTTTCGCGTGATGCCGTTCGGTCTTTGCAATGCTGCTCAACGTTTGTGTCGCCTCATGGACAAAGTAGTGCCAAAAAAATTAAAGGATAACGTCTTTATTTATCTAGACGATCTTCTAGTTATATCGGATAGCTTTGAAAAACACATAAATATTTTAGAAGAAGTCGCATTATGCTTGAGAAATGCTAACCTAACCATCGGCTTAAGCAAATCAAAGTTTTGTTTCAGACAATTAAAGTATTTAGGTTTCATTGTTGGAGACGGCTGTTTAAAAACTGATCCGGAGAAAATTAAAGCCATTCGTGAGATTAAAACGCCAAAGTCACCGCGAGAGGTTCGAAGTTTTTTAGGGACTGCAGGATGGTACAGGCGGTTTATAAAAGACTTCGCAACACTGGCTGCTCCACTAACTGATAGATTAAAAAAATGTAAAAAGTTTGAAATGACACCAGAGGCCATAGAAGCATTTAACAGCTTGAAAAAGGCTCTGACATCAGCACCAGTTTTGAAACATGCCAATTTTCAAAAACGTTTTTATATACAATGCGATGCTTGCGATTACGGTATAGGCGCAGTTTTGTACCAGTTGGATGAACAAAATGAGGAGCATCCCATCGCTTTCTACAGCCAAAAGTTGAATTCGTGTCAACGTAACTACAGTGTTACGGAAAAAGAGTGTTTGGCCGCTGTGATGGCCGTGAAAAAGTTTCGCCCTTATGTCGAGCTTATGCCGTTCACTATAGTTACAGACCATGCCAGCCTAAAGTGGTTAATGTCTCTGAAAGATTTGACTGGTAGATTAGCGAGATGGTCTCTCCAGCTGCAGAGCTTCGATTTTGATATTGAGCACCGAAAAGGTTCGGAGAATATTGTAGCGGATATGTTGTCAAGGTTACATGTAAATGAAAACGCTGACGAGTTGGATGTGGAAGAACTTTTGGGATTTGAAACGATAGAGTTTCAAAGTCCAGAATATATTGATCTGATTAAACACATTGAAAGCAACAGGGAAAGTTTACCAGATTTAAAAATCGATGCAGGACTAGTATTTAAAAGGACGATTTTCAACCGGGGAGAAGGAGAAGAAAGTCCATGGAAATTGTGGATACCCCCAAATATAACAGGCGAGATAATAGCAAAATCGCATGCGAACACGACTTCAGGGCATGGTGGATTTGCAAAAACTTTAGAAAAAATTAGGAGATTTTTCTACTGGCCGAAAATGGTAACTCAGGTAAAAGAGTTCATAAAAAATTGCCAAACATGCAAAGAGGTCAAGCCTACAAACCAAAATTTGCGTCCGGAAATAGGAAATCAGGTCATAACAGATCGACCATTTCAAAAATTATACCTTGATTTCTTAGGTAAATATCCCAGATCAAAGAATGGTAATTGTTATGTGTTCATTGTATTAGATCATTTCACAAAATACACTTTTATTAAGGCCATGAAAGAAGCCACTGCCAACAATGTCGTTGAATTTTTGACACACGAGGTATTTCATAAATTTGGAGTGCCGGAAACGATCCATACAGATAATGGAGTACAATTCACCTCGAAGAGTTTTCAAAATTTGATCAAAAGCTACAAAATCCACCACATAAGAACCCCAGTTTATCAGCCTAGCAGCAATGCGTCGGAGCGAGTGAACCAGAGCGTACTGGCAGCGATTCGAACTTATTTGAATGATGATCACCGTGATTGGGATCTATATTTATCCGAAATCGATTGCGCATTACGCAATTCATTTCATAGCGCTATAGGTTTTACACCATTTTTTGCACTCTTCGGATATCACATGTATTCCAGCGGATCAGAATACAAATTGGCAAGAAAACTTCAGTCACTGTCTGACCACCAAATTATAATGAAACCAAACGACAATTTAGAACTAATAAGAGAGAAAATTCAGGAAAATATGAACAAAGCATATCAAAAAAGCGCCGAGAGGTATAATAAAAGAGCACGTATCGTAAAGTTTATCCCAGGTCAAGAGGTCTACCGTAGAAATGTGGTGCAAAGCAACTTTGCCAAAAACCTGAACGCGAAATTTTGCCGAAAATTTCTCAAGTGTAGGGTGGTTCGACCTGTAGGTAATAATATGTATGAGTTGGAAACACTAGAAGGTAGAACTATAGGCATTTATCACACTAAAGACATCAAAGTTTGAAATGCGAATAAGATATTTTTTGTGAAAAGTGTGTTTGAGAAAACACATTTGGCAAAAATCATGGACGTATGACAACTAAATTATTTATTTATTTGATTATATTTTCATTTATACACTGTAATTATTCTTATAATTTCTTTGTCGTGTTGTCCAGTTTTTTTTTATTAGCATTTTAAGCAAGAGTCTGTGATAGATAAATTTTGGTACCTGATGGTGTAGGCAAAACTAAGTCTTTCTAGTCAACAATAACAAAATACCATATGAACTCACTGTGATATATAAGCGTTGCTATGTTATCCCATTGGCAAAATATGCCTAATCAAAAAAAAAAAAAAAATTTTTTTTTGACACCAATCAGATATGATGCCTACCTCCACGGGTATCGAAATCTGAAAATATAAAAAGGGTACACAAAGTAAATGCTTATGTGTGAGAAAAGATATCGTTTACTTCCCGTGACAATGCGGATAATCAGTAGCAGGTATTATCATTCCTGAACAGCCAAAGAAATGATTAGATATGTCCCTCGATTGGTGGAAATCCTAGGAGAGAAAACTAATCAGTGATATACATATTTATATAAAAAAAAAAAAAACAAATCTGTAACGAAAGCGGTGATATTAAACGTGATTAAATACTGTGATATAACATCTGTGATAATAGTTATTAGTGTCGTCTATATAAGTTTAAATATAGCAATAAGAATCGGATAAGTGCAATTTAGATTAGTCTTGTTGTACTGATTCTAAAAGTTCGGCACAAAAATGTCACAAACTGCTTCATTGAACAAAGTAAATAGACTCTGAATACTTTTGTAAACTGAAAAGAATTCAGAGAAATATCGGCCAAAGTAAAGTAGGGAAGAGTTTAGAGGTGTAGCCCATTTTTTAATAATTTTAATTTAAGTTTTTTTTTTTATTTTGATTTTTTTGAGCCTGAAAAGGCAATCGATTTTAATAGAAATGTACTTGCAGTACACTACCATTCGAATATGGTAACACGAAATTTGTTTGTTTGCTGGGTTGCCTCGAAAATTTTTTCCGCGGAAAAAGTTCGTCAGAGAGCTTCTGTACGAAGGGGCCATAATAATGTTCATGTTGCAGAATGCTAAGACAAATGTCACAGTATACTCACCGTGTATTGCCCGGCTAATCTCCAAGGTAGTTTTCTGAGACTCTTCTCAGGGTGTGGGAGTTCCCCACGTTGGGCTTTTCACACAGGTAAGAAAAGTTCCGCACTCCATCCTCTGCTGCGAAGAACTTCTTGAAGAGTCCGGAGTTTTGTTGCGGAATAAAAAAAAAAAAATAAGTTTCAACAAACTTCTGATTTTTTTTTTATTTTTATTAAATTCACCGGTAAAGTTGGCTGGGATGTATTCTTTTGGTTGTATCTGCAAATGTGGTAGTATGCACATATGTGTAAAACTAAACAAATAAAAAGAAAAGAAAAAAGGGAAGTAAATTGAAAATAATAATGCACAGCTTAACATATGTAGATGGTACTCACCTTGATAAATAGCACTTTCAAGCGTTGGAACAGTCCTCTTAAATATTTCTTTTTGTATCCAACCTGTAATAAATACTTTTAAATTAATTTGCTCTGCAAAATTTGCCGCTGCAATCTGCAGGTCACTATAGCACAGCTGTATGTAGTTTTGTCCTGCTCTGTTTTTACTCATGATACTGTTGCCAGCACTTGGAAATAAATACGCCCATAAGAATAGTAAAAATGGCAACAGGGTAATCCGAATAAATTAGAACAGGGAGGTCTTGTAGTCTTTGAACAGGGGAAATGAAACTGTTGTTTTTGAAATAAGATTTTCAAAATTATGAATGAAAATTCAACCTACAATAATTTATGATGACCTGGTGTATGAAAAATTGAAGGAGGGCGAAAATAAGAAAATAAAATAAGGAAAACAAGAAGATTTCAGGCATAGAAATGAAAAAAAAAAAAAAAAAAAAACTCTAGGAAAAACAAGAACATTTATTTATAAGAACTTAAAAGCCCAAAATTTTAATTTAAGGCGCAAAATATTTAAATTAAATAAAACGCAATTACCTTCAATGGATCAAAGGTCGAAAATAGAGGAAAATACAGGTCAAAATTTGGAAACAAGTGGAAAACTGACCGTTTTGATTTGGAAAATTGGAAAATGTAGAGTTTGAGAAACGACATAAAAGGTAGAAATTTCAACAGTTTCAAATGATAGTCAAGCAAGCCAAGTGTTCAAAGTGCGGATAGAAAAAAATAAAAAAAGTGTAGAGTGAGAAATTGTGGTAAAAAAATAGTGAAAAAAAGAAAAAAAAAAACCTCAGGTAAAACTTTAGTGCGTAAAGAAGAATTAATGTGAAATTGAAATGCCGAACAAAATATTATAAGAAATTTTCAATAAAATAGAAAAAAACAGTGCATTTCAAAACAACATTAAGTTTTCTTAAAGCACAAAAAGTAAAATAGAAAGAGAACTCGCTAGAATTGTCGTAATTCTAAAGTCAAAAATATAAAAATAATTTTTAGGTCAAAAAGAAATTTTCTTTTCTTACCAAGTTTGGCGGGAAAAAGGCAGAGAAGCAAGCGTAGCGGTTAAGTTTTAAGTTCGCGACAAAAGAAGTAAGTAAAAGATCTATTTTATTGTTGGGGTATAGCTGTGCAATAATAATTACAAAAATCTAGGAACTTCAAAAACGGTGATAGATACGGGGAAAAAGTAGACGGCAGAAAAAGGTCACGATTTTCACCGCCAAGAAGAACAAATGTCCCGATAAGTATCCAAAAGCCAGGTAACCGCTACGTGATAAAGATAAAAATATATTAATGCCAATATGAAAAGAGACATTTATACCTGAAATAATTTATATATCCGTGCCAAGAAATCTAAAGAAAATTGTCCAGCACTAAAATAAAAAGAAGTAATCAAAAAAATCAAATTAGCGTCGGTGTAGAGTATAAGTGTAGTTGAGTCAAAATTGTGTATTTAATTTTTTTTGTGTCTATGAAATATTGTGTTAAATTTTTGCCAAGAAAATAAAACCCACGGCGAAAGCGTTAGAACTAATATAATTTAAATAAACGCCCGAGGGTATGCCAACTTAAATTTCGAATTAGCATACGAAATAGATGTGTGGGCATAACTAAAAAGCAAACGTAGCAGGAAACAAAAACCTTTTTGCTACCAAACAACAGCTATAGAAAATTTTGGTAACATTTTTGCGGGTAATCTTGGTTCAAAAATTGAAGAATCTTTAGCTAGCCTCAGAGAGCTCTTTTAGGTTAGATATTTGCGACCCCCCCCTATAGCACGTTAGGAGAAAAAAAGGTTTTAGCTGTGAAATAATAGAGTAAAAAAATAAATTTCTATTGGTGATAATAAAGATCCAAAGTCACCCTCTTCGTATAGCCGTGTGTGAAGTTTTTTAGGTACAAAAAAATAAAATACTTATTTGTTAGTGATTATATTTTTGTAGATATATTTTATTCAGTGTTAGGGAATTTCTATTACATGTAATTTTTTTTTTTTATTTTATGTATATATAGTTTTTATTATATCCTAGGCTATACAATAGAGTAAGGAAAAATAATGTTAGTGTTAAGATTAGAAAAAAGAAAATAAATTGCGTTAAAAATTCAATTATGAAAATGGAGTAAAAAAACAAATTGGTTAGAGGCATGAGGATAAGGTAAGGAAGGAGAAGACGGTGGGATTTTGGGGTTGCAAAAAAAAAAAAAAGAAAAAAATCAAAGTGGACCAAGTTTTGCAACACGGTCGGGAGGGCAAAATGAGGAACCCAACACCAGTTCCTCCACATTAAGGAAGCGAGCGGTCATCGCTGGGGTGGCACAACAAAACCCTTCGTAGTAGTTTGTTCTTGTTTTTGTTGTCTATTTCTTTTTAGTTTCAATTTTATGTCGGCGCACCCAGAGGGAAGGGTTGGAACCTCCCCGCAAAAAAAAAAAAAAAAATAAATAAATAAAAATAGTCTCATGCGTTCCACAATGAACCACATACAATAAATAGCCGGCTCCCTCTGGTCACTGCGGCCGTAACACTCTTTATTTTGTTTACAGAAGAAATAAATAAATAAATAATTTAGGTCTGTTCTGAAAACCGCTACCTTTGAAAGCACATGTTTTCTAAAAACAAATTGCTTAAAAATGTTACTCCCGACTTTACTGATAATATAAAATTGTATCTTACTGAAGTAATGCTTATTTTGGCGCTTCGATATCACATGATTTGAAAGCACGGGATTTTCAGAACAGGTCCGACCATACTTTGATCGTATAAAAACTACATTTCATTTAACATTCTTGTAGGTCGTACGTTTGCGTTTGGGATAACGATTTATGTTTGGTTAAAAAAAAAACTGTTAATTTCAAGGATATTTAAATGAAATTCTTTATAAAAAATTTAAGCCAAACTATAATTTGCTAAAGTGTTAAAATAATTTAGGACTTTTTAATTTTAGTAGTTTTAAAATAATTTAGCTTTAAGAATGCACTCAAGAAATATAAAAGAAAAACTAGACAAAGAACAGCAAAAAGTTATAAAAATACAAAAATATGCCTTTTTAAATTGTTTTAAATTTAAAAAGTATTGCAAGTCAAACTTGCATCTGGTTTTATAGTCAAAATTTTTTATTATCAGTGATTGGTTTGGAAGCTCTTTTAATTAAGAAAATATAAAACTAAGAAATGAAAAATATTAAAAAAAATAATACTTAATGCAAAAGAAGGCAATAAATAAACGAAACAACAAATTAAGATCGAGTGTGTTTTTTTTGCTGTTTAAGTTCTAAATTTAATGAAAATAGTAAGGACATTTTCTATGAAAAGTTTATCAGCAAAAGATTTGATAAAAATGGGTTTCCGTAAAAGGTATGAAAAACTTGAAATTTTTAAAAATTTGTTCGGGTTGAATTTCGAGTATAACAGAGGTATTCATTTCAGCTTGTTTCTTTGTAATTCGGGGTTTAACGATATCGTAAGCCAACATTACAAGTGTCCATTCCTAGCTGCTACGTAATAATATATCGGGTCTTTGCTGCAGCAGCATTATAACACAAAAAATGTGGATTTCGAGTTCATAATACAGAACTAATCGTTATATAATTTTTAGGGTTCCGTAGTCATCAGAGTGAAAAAGAAGCCCATTACCGAGACTTCTACGTCCGTCCGCCCGTCCGTCACAACGTCCATTCTCCGAAACGGTAAGAGCTAGAGCGCTGAAATTTTCACAGGATGTTGCTGCACTTTGTTGCTACAACAACAAATACTAAAAACAACAACATGTCGAAAACTACCAGGTGTCCCCATACAACGAAAAGTAACAATTAGCTATAACTCTCGAACCGTAAAAGACAGAGAGCTGAAATGTGCACAATATATGTACTCACATACGCCCTATAATAACAAATGCTAAAAACAACAACAAGTCGAAAACTATCAGGTGTCCCTTTACAACGTAAAGTAACAGTTAGCTATAACTCTCGAACCGTAAAATATAGAGAGCCGAAATTCGCACAGTGTACGTATTCTCGGATGCCTTAGAACAACAAACGACAACAACAACAAGTCGAAAACTACTAGGTGTCCCCATACAACGTAAAGGGAAGAAGTTTTTGTAAAAAGATGCCACTTCTACATTTACAGAAGAGAGATGAACAAAGCTTACGCGCATTAGCTATCTTGTTTTGTCTGCATTTCATTTCTGCATTCTCTTGACAACCTAAAGTAAACAGTTGTAAACCATAATCACTCTTCAAAAAAAAAAAAAAAAATACAACATTAAATGAACAACTGTTGTAAACCATAATCGGGGCCTTATTAATTTTTAGTTTTGTACTACGTATAGCTTGTTGGGTTAAAATTAGTCATGGAATTATTTCCCTCAACGATTTTTTTCTTTCCCTACAAATCGACCCTGGCTAATGTACTTTACATGTGTAGTAGAAATTGAGCTCAAAAATAGTCTGCATTGGGAAATAATTCATGAAAACATGTGTGAACGTTTTTTTGTTTTTTTTTTTTTTTAACCAGAAAAGTTGGTTTTGTAACTTTTTCGTGAACTGCCTCAAAATGGTGATCACGCACATCTCTAGTCACTAGTTGCTCAAATAACTTGGGGATAGCACTTAATTTAGCAATACCCAGGTGCTCCAGTACTGCGATTTTGAAACTTTTAACGATCCGATAATCGTTATATTCTTCTACATAATTCATCGCTTGCAGTAGCGATTGTGTGATTCTGTAATATAATAATTTTAGCGACAGTAAACAGCAGTGTAGTTTAAAATATTTTTAAGTTATTTAAATATTAGTTAATTTTTCTTAAGGTTAGTTCAGTAAGCTGTGCTTTTACTATTGCTTTGATTTATGTGCTTTTATTTGAAACAAAATATACACATTAGCGGCTAATGGTCAGTGAAAATGGCAGCTGAGTTTGGTCGACAGCGAACAACGTTAAAAATGTTATTGAATAGCAAATTCGATGAAATATCATTAAAATTATTTTAACGATACGATTATCGTTATAAAGGTATAATGAAAGAAGTTTTCCGGAAATTAGGAAACTTTCCATTTTGTCTAGACGTGTTGAAGATTAAAGACAATGATGGCTCCGTTAGAGCTTCAGCACAGTCCTTTCTTTTTACAATAGAATTTTATTAGACGAAAAATAACTTCCGCGACAGAGACCGAGTTTCGAGAAGAAAAAAAACTTTAAATACAATTAGAAACATTTAGTTACTCACCCGTTTCATGATTAAGTGATTAAGATATTTTGTTTGATGGAAGTGCATAAAATGATGTTGATTGAAGAAAAATCTAGGTTTGCTGATTGGTGAGTGGGTGTTGAAGTTGAATGGGTTGTGAATAAGTTGAATGATGTTTAAGCGGTTTTCGCATTTGCAGCTTTTTAATGTGTTTTGATTAAAATGTATAATTTATTAATATTTATTTAACTATTACTACAAAATAAGGTTTGATTAAAATATTTCGTCAGTTTTATCATAGTACAATGATATAGATTAATACAATAATTTTCGATATATGTAGTTGCAAAGTTTATTTGTCTTTTTTTTTTGGCTTCTGTTACTATTTAATGTTGTAATAGCAAAAATAGGTTTGTTGCCAAATAAACCTTCAATATGTTGAGTTTGAGTTGCTTTTTAAGAATGAAATATAAAAAAATGTTAGACAATAAATATTTTATATACGAACTTTAGATAAAACTTGTCAACGACTATAGATAATTTAAAATCATACATAATAATAATAATAATGATAGAAATAAATAAAAACATCACTTAATATATAGTACCAACATTCTACATAAGATATTCGCTAGGGAATGGTTTTGCTTTGACACAATTAGTTTTGTTTCTGCAGGTTCCTTTTTTATAATAGAATAAATCACAAAGAGTTTTACTTTTAACCAACCATTAACGCTGCATATACATAAGTAATTCCTTCCATTTAGTTTAAAAAATTTAAAATATCTTGTTGACTTAAGGTATTCAGATTTTTATAATCACAAGATTGTTGAGCATTCGTTGATGATGTCTGCGGCATTAAGGGCGTCATATTTGAATTAGACTTGATAAGGGAGTTCATGGCCATAGAATTATTGCCCATCAATGGACTGTTGGCATTCGATTTTGTTTGCTGATAGCCAATTGGATAAATGTAATCTACAGTGGGTTTTTGTAGAGTAAATGTGTTGGCCTGAGCGTTTGTGTTGCCGATGAGTTGTGGCTGTTTCTGTTTCGAGTTACCAAAAGGATCAAGGTCATCCAGAGAAGAGGAATTGTTGTTGTGGGTCGTAGAGCTGTTAGTTATTGTCGTCGTTATTGACGGAGGTGGTAATTGATGGTTCATTACTAATGGATTGGCACTATGCCAGCTGTTTGTTGTGTGGGGCCAATTATTGGTGCTGGAGACGTTGTCATTTGAGTTGCTGTATGGATTTTGGATGCTGTTGGCTGGCTTGGATACATTTGACATGTTCGAAATATTAGATGTCATTAGTGAAGATAAAATGTCTGGTCTCGCCGTAGCATTATGAGACATTCTATAGTAGAGAAATTCATAAAAACGATTTTTTTTAATACATAATTTTTTAATTTAAAGCGTATTTTAAAGTAGTTATTGTGTACATATTTCAAGGAGGCAGACTAATTTTAATTGATTAAATTGACTGTAGTTTGTTATTAAATTGCAGAGCTTATCCTGGGGCACGACGCACAGTGGACCATTCCATAACTTTTGATGGGATTGGAATTTTCACACGCGTTTTTTTTTTTTTTTTCAGCAGGTGAGACTTTTAGCTTAAATTTTTGATATAGAACGTAAAAATCGGTCGGCAATAAAAAAAAGTTATGGAGGGATTAAAACATGTTTTAATTTTTTGCCGAATTTTAGTATAAAAATAAGTGCTAAACATGATCAAATTTTTTTATTTTACAGTATCTCACATTTTCATGCAGTATGTAACTATAGCAATTTTTAAACATTGCCAGGTAATTCCAACCTTTGGCCCCCTATAATTTTTAGCCCTAACAGTCACATGTGCCAAAGGTTGGCTGGAAAGGACAAAAATAAAATTATCTGATTCGTGCTCAAATTTAGCTGAGATAGAAAGGTTTTCATAAAAAAGTACGCTTTTATTTTAGCCATTGTCGCTACCCTGATAGAAATGTCAGTAGAGAAACTCAATTGAAAAATCGTCATATAGTCGCATTAGAACCACCTAGTCACTAGTTCCTTCGTCAGTAGTTGAATTGCAATGACGAGCACATGTTGAATGTCAACAGAAAATCTCATTGTATGAGGTATAATATGTCACTAGTACTGGCGATCATGGCAAAAGTAAATCATTAGAGATTTTCTACTGACATTTCCTTCAGGGTAATAACAAGCCTCGTTTTGTATATATGTATTTATACAGTTACACACACACACACATGCGTACGTACATAATAAACCTTGTGCGAAAAATAAGCAGGTAGAAAATCTAGCACCGCATACACATTGTACGGTGTATACAGTTTTTTGATATTGAATTAGTTTATATTTCTTTACCTAAATGATCACAAAATGTGATGCTTAATAACCAAACACATGGTGTAATAAACACTATTCCAAGCCTTAAAAATGATGTCCTAATTAACATACATATTTACGCGCTTTATTTAGGTCTTCCTTTTTCAATTGTTTCATTGATATGGGTTAATAAATTAATACGTTTTTATTGTCTTTTTGCAGTTTTTTTTTGCATGTTTTAATTGTTTAAGAAGGGGCCGGCTTAGTTGGTGTAATCAAACAACTTGTTCGAATAACAAGATATAAACCAGTGGCGTCAGTAAGCAACTCCTCTCGAATGGGGGTAAGCAACTCATCTATGAATACGAACTTCATTTTGAATTTCAAAAAAAAAAAAATAAACTTGCAAAAAAAATTTGGTTAAAATATTGCTCTGATGCACACGGGCGGAACCTGGCGAATATACAATGGGGCATAGCCGCCATAGTAGGAAAAGGTTTGGACTACAATATGGCAGAAGATATTTTTTACACGCTCTGACTGGGAGGAGTTATGCTCTATTAAGTATTAAGTGGAGAATTTTGGTTGATATGGAGCTTTATAATTTTTTTTTTTAATTTTTAAGAAATATATAGAAACATTTTTTTTCATTGCGCTTATAGCTAGTATTGTACGTAGGAATACAAAATACAAGTTATAGTCATTTAAGGATTAATATTTTCTGAGAATTTTGCCCGTTCGCTATGATGTAGTTAAAATAGACATGAACTTTTTTGGCTCCTGAGGTTCACTGGTATTTACTTTCAAATGAATGAGATATCTTTGAAATCGGTAACAACAATAAAATGACTTTTGGCCACCAAATTTTAAAATGGTCCACTGTGCGACGGCTTAACAGTATATCCGTTCATAATTCATAAAAATTATAACAGGTTTATAAAGCTCTTATTTGACAGATTTTCCATACAAATATGTCAAATAACAGTCTTAGAAGACTGTAATAATTTTTATAAATTACCCCCTAATTTATACATATATGTATAATGTTCTTTAATCAATCCTTTGTGATTATTCTATTTTGATTTCTTTTACACTATAGCACGATTCGAAAGATAATCTGGAGACAACTTAATAATTATAGCCTGCAGAAAGCAACGTTTTCTATAGAGATGGCATCGATTGATTTAGTTTTTGGTTTTACACTGTGGCATAACGGGACCTCTTAGGACCCAAGTGCGATGGTTTTACAACTGATAGCACGTGAAACATAACGTAGCATATGTATATTTATTGGGTTATAATTGCTCATGGAAGGAATTATTTACTTCAACAACTTTTTGCATTTTTTTTCCTTCTGTACATTACATGTATAGTAGACATTGTGCTAAATTAAATTGCGCCGAAAAATAATTTAAGGATAAATGTGTGAGTGATTTTGCCAACCAAAAAAGGTAGTGTCTCAACGTGTTTCATTCAGATTCAAAATTATTTCAATTGGCTCTAAAGCACATAAATAATTAAGTTAGTGTCTTAACTTGTTCGTGTAATTTCGTAAACTGTCCTAAATGGGAATCACGCACTATTATAAATGAAATTTTAATTTCAAATTACGCTCACGCATGATTTTTCTAAAATTTAATTAACAGAAAAAATGTAATAATAATTAAATTCTTCAATTTCAACTTACTTTAATTGATCTTTAGGTTTATTCAGCTGTAAGCTATTGGAAGTCGATGAAGTTGAAGTGCATTTTGATATGGAGAAACCGGAAAACATATCATCGTTGTGGCTATTTGTACGACTTGACTTCTCCAATTCTGCGGCCAAAATTTCGGAAGCATCCTTGGGTCTGAAATAATGCCAAATATTATAATAATTGGTTTATTTTTTGACAAAATACAATTTCGCACTTGTTATCTCTATTAACAGTAGACAACTGTTCCAATTTCTCTCGTTGTTCCTTTTCCACGCGTGAAAACATTTCTTTTATCAAAGCAACAATAGTATTAAATTGGGCAATTGTTAAGCCGTTCTCCACACTAAGAGGTATCAAAAATGGTATGCACTTATGGGCCATAACGTCTTTTGTAATGCCTAGTTTGGTATTTGTCATGGCAATTTTGTAAATACCTTTCAATAAGAGAGGAAGAAATTGTTATTTGATATGCGAATGAAAGCGAAAACTTACCAATTATAGCCATTACAATGGCTGGTTCACGGCTTTGTATCTGTTGTAAGAATGGCAATATCTCATCCAATACCAACCATTTGTCGAGATTTTCTAAAAGTTTACCAATCGATATAAGGCAATTAACTTTCACCGATACATTTGAGCTCGTCAAACATAATTTTTTTATTCTTGGTATCACAGCGTTTTTCATAGCATTGTAATCGATTAACGTAGAAAATGTGGGTAAAACATTTAGACATAATTCTTGTATTTGGGGCATATCACATTCTAGCGAACGATACAGCAACGGAAGTACATGCAATTTCACTTCTTCAGCCGGTGTTAATTTTAATAACAGATCCATTTTCTGCATAAAAATTAAGAGAATTTGTATAGGATCGGTGAGTTTAAAGATTGGCTTAAGGTGGGGTAGGATATGGTCACAATATTCTTTTTGGCTACTCATTTCAGCGATAAGTAATACATTGGGCAATACAAAGGGTATCATGGGTGAGTTGACGAACTCCTTCACCAGATACGGTAAGATAGAGTGTAGATTGACACGATGCGGCAGAGTTGGTATGATTTGTGGTAAGCCCTTGTAAAATTTAGATTTTTGCAAATTATCCCATTGATACAGAGAATCCAAGTAACTGAGAGTCTTGACTCCAACGTCATGGAAATACGGAACCTTTATTAGAGATTAATTTTAGTTAACAAATATTCATTTCCAAATAAACTCTATTTACCTCTTTCAATTCGTGCAATTTCGTTCTTAGATGAGGACTAGGGTGTAATAGCGCCCTTACACTCTCGGTCAATTCGCTGGGTACGGCGTTCATGGGCGGATATTTGCGTTGATTTAATTCGTTGGCATAACGTCTAAAGGCACTATAATCATTCCCAAATGTTTTTAGCGGCTTACCCGCATAAATGGTAAAAATTAAAACGCCCAAAGCAAACAAATCACTATCAGTCGAATTGATATTATTTAAAGCGATTTCCGGAGCGCAATATTCCAAGGCAGGCTGTGCCATCATATGTATTGAAGTTGAATATTCCTTGCAAGGCCAATAGGGTTTGCCATCCGGTTGTGGCTGATTTGCTACACAAAAATCAAAACCAAATAATTTCCAAGAACGATTTTTATTGATAACAATCGTTTCAGCACATATGTTGCGATGAACGATTTTTGCATCATTGTGCAAGAACTGCAAGCCATCGAAAAGTTGCAACAAACCATGACGTATTTCAACATCGTAAAGCTTTTTCTCTGGCCTAACTTGATCGCCCACCACATTGGACAGAGAAGCAAAAACAGGTTCAGTGGCAAACGCCAGTGAGTCTCGGCTTTCTTCTAGTGGATGTTGAACAGTTAAAACATGAGGATGGCGTATTTTTGTCAGTTGTTGTACACCTCTACGCGTAGATTCTAAAATGGCCTCCCGGTCATCCTTGGTCCAACGATCCAAGTGCTTCTTTTCGAACACAAATACTGAAACTTCCTGTTTGGTGGATTTTTTAAAGCCATTATACACTTTCCATAGCAAGCCCGAACCAGCGGTACAGGTTTGCTCTAATACTTCATACTCTCGAGTTACATTGTTGCCTGGCAAAACTCCGGACAGCTGGGAGACAGTTGTATGCACCGTAGAATAAAATTTATTAATGACATCCATATTTAAGTAAAATGTTTGGGATTAAAGGTTGTAGGGATTTATTTATATTGCACTTTAGTTCTTATCTAAATAGTATTACAATATTTGATGAGTTATACCACGAATATTTTTAATTTTTTTGTAATATTTTCCCTTTCTCTGTTGTTTTTTTTCACTCTATAACAAAAATCAATAATTGTTTGAAAGGTGTATGTTCAGTGTAAGTAGTGCCATTAGAGCGTTTGCGTTTTATCAAAATGTGTAGCAAAGCGATTTTAATACAATTTTTTTACAAGAGCAGCTTAGACAGTAATATTATACGAACGAAATGCTATTTTTCTGTAGAAGACAACGCATGGGATCGTCTAGACTCAGTTACATACTGAAATGCAACAGGAAGGGCTAAGAAAAGCAAAGGTAAAAATGTTTTCTATATAAAAAGTTTGCTTGAACATTTCTAATTTTCATTTTGTTCATGAGAATTTTGGAATAGTAGTTGGGCTTCAAACATTCCTTTTAGATTTTTCGAGTCTGCTGGTGAGATGATTAGCATCAACGAAATGTCGGCGGAATATAGATAAACCATTTGGCTACAAAAATGTTAAACTATATATAACGGGTGGTTAAATTTCAAGGGCCGATGTTGATTTTAAATATAACACAAACTACAGTATTTTTCGGTTAATTGCACATCAAAATTTGCACAATTTTTTGTCCAATTAACCGGGGAACCAATTAGCCGATACCCGTTTAATTGAACAAATCGTTCAATTACAAAACCCCTATTTAATTTAACAGTTTGTTCAATTACAGAAATCACGCATAATATAAACTATGTACTAATGAATTAAAAGAAATCGCATATGTGCACTTTAAGTTTTTCAAAATAATTTTTTTTTACCTTAAACGGAAAAAAATGCAAGTAACAGCAAAAAATTTACATATATGTGCATAGTAGAGGTGCCACCCAGTGTTTTTCACAAATGATGTCAAATATGTATGTGCAAAAATGCCAGATTATTTTTCAATGCAATTAACCGGGTAAAAGTAAGAGGACATTTATTTTTGATGACATGAATTTTGAACCAATTAAGCGGGAAAATTAATTAACCGGGTTCAATTATCCGAGGAACTTCACATGGTGGTTCAATTAAGCGTGGAAACCAATTAACCGTAGGGTCAATTAACCGAAAAATACTGTATTTAGGAAATTATTGTAATTTTATTTTATTATGATATATTGGTATTACTCAATTATGTATGGAATAAAATATCAGCCAAATGGGCGCCGAGACCACGGCGGCACACCTCCATCCGATGGTCCAAATTTTCGATGACCCTGAGGCATAATGGAGGTTCTATGCCGTTAATGTGCCGAATTATCTCATCCTTTAGCTCTTGAATTGTTGCTGGCTTATCGACGTACACCTTTTCTTTCAAATAACCCCAAAGAAAAAAGTCCAACGGTGTCAAATCACATGACCTTGGCGGCCAATTGGCATCGCCATTACATGAGATAACACGGCCATTGAATTTGTTGCGCAAAAGAGCCATTGTTTCGTTAGCGTGTGGCAAGTGGCACCGTCCTGCTGAAACCACATATCGTCCACATCCATATCTTCCAATTCGGGCCATAAAAAGTTCGTTATCATCTCACGATAGCGAACACCATTCACAGTAACTGCCTGACCGGCCTCATTTTGGAAGAAATACGGCCCGATGATGCCACCAGCCCATAAACCGCACCAAATATTCACTCTTTGTGGGTGCATTGGTTTTTCGACAATCACTTTTGGATTCTCATTCGCCCAAATGCGGCAATTCTGTTTATTGACGAATCCACTGAGGTGAAAATGTGCCTCATCAAATTGACCATTTTCATAATAAGTCTGGATAACTTTAATACGTTGTTGGATTGTGTATCTCTCCATGGTTCAAATTGAATAAGTCTGAAATAGAGAAATGTCAAATAAAATTCGGAAAAAAAACTTGGCGTTTAGGTGTGGCCTAACAATTTAACCACCCTTTATTAGGCCACACGCTCCCTAATGTGAGGTATTTTTGTTAAGAAATTAAAAAATTTTTTTTTGTGTGACAAAAGTGGGGTCACCTTTTTACATTTTACGCTATATCTTTGACAAATTCAGACGGATCTCAAAGTAGGTTAGGATAGGTTAGGTTGAGGTTTATTTGACCATGTCCTAAGCCAGTATAGGCTTGTTCTGTGCTCCGTTGATTTAACCATGAAGAGTTTGACTCATAAGTAGGTCTATAGAAGCTCCGTCGCATTCACAAAGTTCCTTAATTTCCTCCACCATATGCCCCGTAATTGGGTTATGTCTGGTAAGGTGTCTCCCTCAAGATGTCGGGATCATATTTGCGAGAAGGCGGGACCCTGGAATAAATAGTGCCTTAGTGTCTCGCTTTCTTCTCCATATGCTTTACATTCATCTCTTCCCGCTTTTCCTATGCGGTTAAGATGTGCCAGTTATTCTACTTCATTCCGGCTTGCTAAGTCTTATCAGTCCCCCCGTTTTTTCCTCGTCCGGATCCCCCATAGAATTCTTACATTGATTCCCACCGTTTCGTTATTCCAGAGAGTTGAATGGGCTCTATGTGACCAGTTCTTTAGCTCAGATTTAACTGCTAAGTTTATGGTACTTAACTGTCTTGCTCTTGAAGTAAGTGAGTTTGCTCTTCCATTTCTAGTTATTCCATCATGCCCTGGCACCCATATGATGCGCAGTTCACCATGAGTCGAGTAACTGTTAATAGCGTTTTTACATTCCCAAACTGTTTGTGATTTAATCCATTCAGCTGAGATCGCTCTAATGGACATTTCACTATCCATGAATACATGCACAGGTCCTGGCCTTCCCATTTCATTGAGCTCCTTAATACACTCCGTAATCGCCCGAATTTCCGCCTGAAAAACTGAGCAAAATTCCGGCAGACGTAATAACAGTTCCGTGGTACTTTCTATATAAATACTAAGTCCTGCTTTTCCCCTCTTCCTTGATCCATCCGTGTAACAATGAAGACTCATGGGGATCTGGTTCAAAGGGTCGGTCAACCAGGAATGTAAGTCAGGAATCAATGTTTCGCAATTGGCGATCTCCGGTATGCGATCTGGCGTCACATTTTCCCGCACAGACTCGCCTATGGCTGTAAAGATTTGTTCTTATTGTCAAATTTTATCAAAACATTTTTGTGAAATTTGAAATTTTTCTAATGAAAAGTTAAAAAACTTATAAAAAAAATTCGTATATTTGTATTAATTGAAAGAATAATTTATTAAACAAGCATTTTTATGGATCATTAACAAAATTTGGGTTTTTTTTCTCTTGTGACAAAACACAAATCTTCACAAAACTTAAGCTTTCGAGTCACGCATGCGCCGAAGAATGCAAATTGCAAATTAAGTTTTCGGACAAAAATCAGTAATGATAATTTTAGCAAACGCATCATCTTCTCTGCATGTTACTGAATCTTGTTTTGTAAAGGTTTTATTTGCAAAAAAAAAAAAAGAAACAATGACCGAAAATATTTCACATTTTTTCAACTTTAAACTCTTTTCACTATGTAATATGATTGTTTTCTTGAGCTGAAGGTCTTTTTTTATTAGAAGAGTATAGATGTAGGAGGAGGAGGAGAGTGAAATATCGACAAAAATATTCGAAACACATTTAGACTCTTACCCCCTAATTCATAAAAATTATTACAGGCTTATAAGACTGTTATTTGACATATTTGTATGGAAAATCTGTCAAATAAGAGCTTTATAAACATGTTATAATTTTTATGAATTAGACGGTTAGAATAAAAAAGACCCTCAGCTCAAAAAAATAATTATATTAAATATAATTATTCAACATGTTGTGTTTATTTACTGAAAACAAAAAAAAAAAAAACAAGTAAGGGCGCTACAGTCGTCTGAGCCGAATCTTACATACCCTTTACAATCAATATTTCTGACACTCGATACCAAAACTTTTTTAATTTTGTCTTTTGTAGGGTTATTTTATTATTGCAACAACTGTATGGCACTAACCTGCAATTTTTGACTTGGATTTTAAATGCCATTTCAATTTAAATTTGATTTTAATACAAAATTGAGTCAAACAGTTTCTATTTAAATCAAACTTAATCGGCCTGCCGTGCCCATTTAAAATCGATTTAAGTTTTTCGTACTACCATATGATTTTGACAGTTTGGGTTTGTTCTGCAAATTAAGAAAGTTGCACATGTTTTTCGTTTTGCTCCATAATTTGATTTTTTATTATTTCCAGATGGTAATTAACTTCTGTGAAATTGGGAATCCTTTTATCACTTTTGCTACTCATTTTAATAATTTTTACAAAACAATTTATTATTTTCTAAACTTTTCACAATTTCACTTGCTTCCAAATTTGTTTAAACAACTGTTTTTTATTGAGTATCGATAATTTGTTGACACTTACATTGTGCTGCCGTACTTTTATTACAATTAATTACCAAAAATAATTTTAGACTGTAAAACAGAAAGCTATTTTAAATCCAACTTAAATTTTAAGGAAAATTTACTAATTTTGTATTTAAATCCCAAGTCAACAAAAATCGGGGGGAAAAATTATAATAAAATATTAATAGCTGCGTTTTGCCACCAAAACTTGTTTAGGTTTACGTACAGTCCCAACTTCTTAAGAATTCAGGTTTTCACAATATCTTTGCTAACGGAATATTCCGATGTCGACAGTTTTTATTGCTTGGCCTTGAGTTGCCATATTTTTCATGACATCCACTTTTTGGTACTAAAACTGGTTTAAGTCGCGTAAAGGCGTAACTTCTTGAGAAATCGGTTTTGAGTATATGTCGGCTATCTATATATGTATATACCCAGGTTGAAAGTTTAAATTTTCCATCTGTAAGATAAAAATCAACTTTTTGGCAGTGTTGCAGCTCGCGTACAGGCCCAACTTCTTCAGAAACTGTATTTTGCTATATTTCGAATATATAACGGGTTATCCATTTTGCACTTTCAAAAGTATACGTAAATAAAACACATATAAAATATTTTGTTTCATGATACTTCTTTTTTTATTATAAAGTTTGAACGTTGACATTAGATGTGAAATACTACATTATTTATATATGACCACCACATGGAGTGTTGCAAGCTTTGATTATTTTAAGGTAATTTTCGACCACATATTGGGCGGTATCTCAATCATAATTGACGAATGTTGGCTTTTAAGTGCTCAAGAGTTAAAGGTTTATCTGCATAAACACGGTCTATCGCGTAGCCCCACAAAAAAAGTCTAATACTCTGTTCACATATGCCTTTTTAATTGAAACAATATTCAGTTAATTGAAAATATCTTTTTGGTGTTCAGACATACATACTTAATATTGCTACGACAATTAGCATTTGACAGGTAAATAAATTATTGTTTAAATTTTTTCTGTAAAAATTTGGTTTTTGGAACGAAGTTCCTTAACGCAGTACAAATTAGTAGAAATCGTCACAAAAATGTATTGGTGTATCTGTTGACAAACAATTGTGTAGGTGTCTCCGCTGCTGTCAGCGGAGACACCTACCAATAAATATTAATTAGTTGTGAAAACGGACACTATCAGTTGATAGATGTCGCTAAAGTAAAATATGTCACAACAAAAAACAGCAATATTGAAAAATTGACCAGCAGTTGCTTTTCTGCGTTTTGTAACAGATTGATAAAAAAAAAACTGCATGTGCCAAAAGTAAAAAAATAAAACGTTCTAAAAATTTAAAGAAGCATATAAAATTTCAAAATTTTAAAAACCACACAAAATAAAACATACAGATTACACCTTGTATTACATTCGAAGATGAAGAAAAAACGTAAGGAACTTCGTTCCTAACGGCGGTCCCCCGACCGCATTTTTTTGTTGTTGTTTAATTTTGTTGATGTTTAATTACACTGCAGTTACACGACCAAGTTTTGCTATCAAGTTTTTTTCACATACTGCTTGTCAAAATTCAATAAAATTGATAGCTGTGGTGTAGGCTGCACGCAATTTCATAACAATTCGTTTTCAAGATGCCGTCAAGAAGAAAATTAAAAAATAGCTGCTTCATTAAAAAAAGTACTTTTAATGAAGCAGCTATTTTTAATTTTCTTCTTGACGGCATCTTGAAAACGAATTGTTATGAAATTGCGTGCAGCCTACGTCACATCTATCAATTTTATTGAATTTTAACTAGCAGTATGTGAAAAAAACTTGATAGCAAAACTTGGTCGTGTAACTGCAGTGTTACTACGCTCAAAACTAATTATTTCACGCGAAGCCGTGCAGTAATAAAGAATATACATATGTACAATGCATGGTTATACCCATTTCTTTTTAGCAAACGCTTTACCAGCTGATTTGGGCGATTTTCCAGAGGCACCTTTTTAACTTCTGCAGCTTGCCGTGAACAACCAATTGTTTTCTTTTAAAAGAAATTATACATACATACATAATTTCCGAAATTAATTTGTAGATGCACAATTTGTAGTTCACACACTTGAATTTTCCACAAATTCAGAGCATTTTAAAACTGTTTCTAAAACTTCCCATCTGCTCACAGGTGAATGATTTCTTTTCGTCAGAATCTGAGTTAAATTATATTTATTTATGTATATGTATGTACATGTTATTCCCCGTAATCTAGGAATCATCTCATAATGAATAGAGTTAGTCATGATTTGTTTCTTGTTGCAGACAAATACATACATACATATGTACATATGTATGTATGTACATGAAACAACTTGTTGCGGTTATTTGCTACTCAAGAGGAATATTAATTTTGTGATAAAACTAAGGAGTTAAGAAATTTTTTTTTTAATAGCGCTACCAAACTAAAAACGTTACGCCGAAACACAACAATTAAGTTGCACATTTTAAGATGTTTAACACATGGGGGAGGCTTTCAAGATTTTCAACAGTGCTCTACGCGTATTAGAAATACTATAAGATATATTTGTGTGTATGGACCGATAACTTTCAATGGTTTTTACGGACAGATCAAGTTATCGATAATTTTCATAAACAATTTTAAATCACTGCTAAATAAAAGTAAGCTTTTTGTCTACTATAGACGAGAAAAAGTCGACTTTACGCGCAAAAGTTTGCTTCAAACTTAAAACCAGCAGAAGTTGTATTTAATTTATTTAGCAACAATTTCTTTGCTCACACAAATGTCACGCTTTTTAATGTAAATATTTTTTAAATTAAATAATTATATTAAAGATTTTTTAATAACTATTATTAACCAGAATTTTCTTTAAAATTTTACTTTTATTCAATTCGGTTTGATGTTTTTTGTTTACTTACTAACACAATCTTACATTTATGTAGGTGTGTGTGTTTACATGCATACATAATTTTTGAGAGTCATCTCATTAGAGATGGGATCTTACTTAAATTTGTAAGAGGTTGTATGACAAATAACTTGGCAATTTCGATAAATTATGTGGCACCCATTTAAGGCAGATTCATCTTAAAGTCAACTTTACTTTTGACTATAGTTAGAAAAATGTTAGCAACACTTTTTATTACAATTTAAATTGTTTCTAAAAAGAACCTACTTTAGTGTTTGACTATAGTTAAGGTATAATATATATATAATAAGATTTCTACAGATTATCATCACTACTTTGATAAGTAAAAAGATAAGTTTATCCATAACTTTATGTATGACCATTTTAGGCTTTTTACACTTACTCATATCTTATATCTTTCATCATTTTGGCAAGATGTTAACATCTTCCTATACAAATTCTATATGAAAAAACTCAACATCTCTCAACATCTTTACAAGATGTTCATTTCTCATTTCGCCGTATTCAACATCTTTCGATTATTTTAATGTCATCACTAAAAAGAAGTTAAAAAAATGATAAAAGTTCATATCATCACTAGAAAATATACAAGTGTCCAAGGCGAATCCATTACAGGTGCCCGCATACCAGTTCGCTTCAACATTTTTCCACGATTTTATCTTCTGAGTTGTCAAAGCCGATAGAAAACGACAACAAAACTTGTGACGTCTCGAGAGAAAATGTTGAAGCGAATTGAATTGCGACCACCTGTACTTGATTCGCCTTGCAAGTGTCAAACATTTTTACAATGAGCGTGAACAAACAATGTAATTAAATTTTAATTAAATTAAACATAATATAAAATTAGCAATGCAATACTTTTATTTTTATTAAAAAAGACTAAGATAATGTTTTTTAGTTTGTGTGTGTAATGTTTTTTAGTTTGCTCAAACACGTGAAATAATATTTGACAGATGAAAGATGTTGAAAATGTAATGTAAACAGCTTTTTTTCAATTTTCAACATCTTCAACACACATCTCAAAGATGTGAGTAAATGTAAATCCGCTATAAAATAAACTGACTTTTCGATAACAGAGGGAAATTGTGTTGGCAAGATCAAGCTCTTCATCATCGTTCTGTTAATTTTAAATGCTTTCGACGTAAATTCATTTTAATCGCAATTGTCAATTTTTTGTCAAGTCATAAATTGTTTGAATTAAAATTTTTTTGTTTATGATTTTTTTGTTTTTAATTCAAAAATGAACATTTATGTGTTTGTTATTGTTTCAATTTTATCATGTTGTTTCCATCCATCACGTAGTGCATTTAATAACATGTCTGCTCTGCTCATTAAATCTGTCTGACTTCAACAGTTTTTTGTTTGTTTTTGAACAGTTTTTATGTTTCTTAAAGAAATTTGTCATTTGGTATAAAAGTGTTGCACGTATTTACATTTCTACATATTATGTACATACACATGCATATACATACATATGCATGAGTGTTCATTAGGGCGGCCTGCTCTAGTTACAAAATCGTGTAGTGCATGACAAACCAAACTAATAGAAACAACTTCTCTTTCATCTTTTCATACAAAAAAAGTTGAACTAGTTTCATTATTTGAATTTATAATAAATAAAATTCTTTTTGATTTTTTAGTTCCAATTCAAGTTCAAATCAAAATTTATCATTGTCGTCACATCTGTTTCGAAGCAGGAATGCTTCTCATCGGCAACCATATGTTTTTGAAAAAGTTGCAGAGGTTTTGAAAAAAAAAATTATTCATAGGTAAAACTAATGGGTTAATTTTTGGTTTTGCACTACATGCATCTTATTGGGTTAAAATTACTCCTTCCATAAAATTCGTCCCAGGCCAATATATATTACATATAGTGGAAATAATAAATTTAATTTTAAGGCTTAAGATCTTTTTATAAAAATGTTTGTAACAACACAAATATATTTATTTATTCAATATTTCGCCCACAATTTGTTGGCTTCTTCAGGAATATTTTTTATATAAATATATTTGTTTTGTTACAAACATTTTTATAAAAAGATCCTAAGCCTTAAAATTAAATTTATTATTAAAATAAAAGATCAAATAAACTATACGTTAAAATATAGTGGAAATAGTTATAAGCAAAATAAACTACATTGAAAAAAAACTCAAGGAAAAATGTGACGAAATTTTGTTTTACAAACTAAAACAAGTTAGTGTCTTAACTTTTTCGTGAAATTTCGTGAAGTAAAACGGTACTCACGCACTATCACGCACGAAATTCACGCTCACGCACTTTAAAATGTCATCACGCGTGACAAGAAATTTTCACGAGAACCGCACATCTCTAATACTTGTACATATGTATACTTTATGGGGTCGGAAATGAATATATATCCATATCTATATCTATATATATATATATATATATATATATATATATATATATATATATATATATATATATATATATATATATATATATATATATATATATATATATATATATATATATATATATATATATATATATGTATTGTTACAAATTTGGTCGTGAACGGACCGATTGTGATTGTTCTAGAACGTACTAAATCATCGTTAGTTTATATGTGCGTATATTGTCTTGTTATTATTTGTAAATGAACACAGGAGGTATATACACACATGCATACATAGAAGCTTGTTGATAAACAAAACGGCAGCACAGCGAGTGTGCACATACTGACACACATGTGTGGATAAATAAGCACAACAGCGAAATAAAAGAAACCACCACCGCACGATACAATATTCGTGTGTGCATGTATGTGCGCGACTCAGATGCTTGAGTTTTACTGCCGCGTGTATGTATGTCGGTGTGTGTGTATATCTTTTGTTCATGATGAGTCATCGCACATCGCATGTATGTCGGTGTGTGTGTATATCTTTTGTTCATGATGAGTCATCGCACATCGCACTATAGATGTGGCGTGATTAGCTTTTGTAAACGTCTAGAATGTTCTAGTAATGATCATTGGAGGTATAAAAGCAGCGAAGCTCAACGCTGAACAGTCAGTCGATTTTTAGCTGCGCTAACGTGTAAAGTGTCTTAAGTAATAAAAAGTGATTAAGTGAAAGTGTTGTTCTACTAGTAAAGTGTTTACAAGTATAGTGTGTTAAAATTAATAAAGTGTTGAACTGTTGATAATTGTAAACTGAAGACGTGAGTGTTTTAACTTCATTACAATTAAAGAATCTACGGAAAACGTTTTGAAAAGGTTAAAACGTAACAATATATATATATATATATATATATATATATATATATATATATATATATATATATATATATATATATATATATATATATATATATGGGTGTTTCCATGGTTACGCACGTGACATTTGTACACGTTTAATTGTTTTGAATATTATAAAAATATAAATTGGTTGGAATTTTTGAATGGAATTTTGCCATTGTTACATTTACTGTGATGAGTTCCTTCCAAAAGGTATATATGTATATTGGAAAATTAAGCACTGGGTACCCAAGTTCCATGCGATCAAAGTTGACTTACGTACGTGACAAAAAACGGAAGTGCCTTTTAAAGCAGCATGAAATATTGCAAAAGTAGGCGAATTGTAGAAGATTTTTATTTCGGAAAAAATGTTTTTATAAAGGTTATTAATGGACCTTTATAATCATGGTTTGTTCAAAAACAAGTGTGCATGGGTTGGCTAAGAAAAAAAAAATGTTTTGATTACGCACGTTACATTGCGCACGTGACACTTTTTACCTTCATACAGATTTTTGTAATTTAACATATATATTCAGAAGTTTTTACCATCATTTAAAATTATTATAAGTTAAATTTTTTTTTTTTATATAATAAAATGTCAATAGTTTTTTTTAATTTTCTGTGCTTAAAAAAATTGTGCGAACGTTTTGATTTTTTAACTAACGGTGGACCATTTCATGGAAATACCCATATATATATACAGTCAAAGCCCGGTATAACGAATGGCGAAACTTTTACATTAACTGCCTTATATAGCGAATGGCAAAAAAAAAGAGTCTCGATTTAACGAATGACAAAGCAAAATACATCAAAAAATCTTTATAGAATCGTATGATTGTGAGTGTTTTTGGCTTCTTTGCTTTGTATTGAAAGAACGCGTGTGATGCGTTGCTTTTTTCCTGAAAATTTCAGTAGTGTTGTTTAGTTCATTGTGAAAACGTGATGTCGATTTCTTAAGAATATGAATGAAATGTTACAATAAACCTACACATGTTAATACCATCCAAATATAAGGAAATATGTATATGCACCTTTGTATATTTATGATTTTTAATGAATTTACATATTAGAAATAAAAACAATTTTTAAATAAACGTTAAAATATCAATTAAAGTTTTATTTCTCCACAAAGTTATCAATACAATTAAATTTAGATGTTTTTGAAACTGCGGACCACCGTCTTTTATAAAATTTTAAGATAAAAAATTACTGTGCGATATAACGAATATCTCGGTATAACGAAAGGTCTGAACATTATATCATTCGTTAAACCAGGGTTTGAATGTACATATACATATATACCCTGCCGGCAACTCAGTTAACTAGTAATGAATTATAAGCTAACTTTTTTACAACTGGTGGTGGTTGACACTTAGATTATTTTCAATGGAGATGACTGACTATTTTAACATTACGATGTCCTAGTAGGAGGTAGTCAATTGTCCGACTGTGCATTACTTTTCAACTAACTTAAAGTTAGCTACTTAAAAGTCAGTAGCCACAGAAAAAAATGTACAAATCAAGGCTGATTTTACATTTTTCGGTGGTAATATTACATTATATTTTATTAAATTAAATTTCATCCTTCCTTTTTTTTGTTAGCCTCTGGTGGGAATCGAACCACTAAGCCTCAAGACTGGTGAGCAGCCAACATACTCACTCAGCCAACGCAACATTTAAAACGAATGCGACAATAGGCAATTTAATTCAAGCGTTATTTACCGTGTATGTGTGTATGTTATTACATATTTGAATTTTGGGTTAACACTGCACTACGTTTCAGCTAGCTTATAGCCAGTACACAAAAAGTGAATTATAAATCGATTGTATTGTAGCTAATTTGAAGCTAGTCCATAAAAGTTAACGTAAAGTTAATTATTTTAGTAGTCGACTACTCAATGTCCGACAGGGATGATTTGTAGTCGACTACCCATTTTGCTGGCAGGGATATTATGAAGCTGATAATACACACAGAGCTTCTTAAATGTAAAAAGTTCCCCCCTAATGTTAATCTAAAATCAATCTGTGCAGGGGCCAGCATTTTTGTTGAAATTGAAACTTCAAGCTAAAATTTACGAGACATTCTTTTTTAAACCTTTTCTCTCTCTGTTTTAAACCGCCGTTTAGAAGACATGAGCTGCATAATTTATCATAACTAAATATTCTTTTTAATTTATATTTTACAATTAAAAAACGTTTACTCCTTTCTAACAGGATGAGCCAAGAAATAATTTAAACTCGTCAAAAAAGACACTTGAAAATGACTAAAGCCAATATTTGGTATATCCTAAAGCAATGGCAGAGTAAATTTTGAAAAATATACAGAAATGTGTCTTCAAATTGTTTATTATCTTGCACCTAAATTTTCAATGTATTAGAAAATAAAGGATTGATTTGTAAAGACGAATCGTTGATGAAAATGTGTGGCAACAAATTAGCGGCGAAAAAAAAAATGGAAACTACTCGAGCTTGAATTGTTCTCAATTTTCAATAAATATGGTCCAACCAAAACGCAGGAGGTTAATTGTAAATAAATCAAAGATCTTTTTAGAGAATTATCCTAATATTTATTCAGATGACTGGAGAAGTTGTGTGTGAGACAAAATATCGCTCACGGCGGAATTGGTGACATATGTACCTCTCTCCGATGGTCCATTTTCTGCATGACTAACGCTTAATTGAAGTGCAATGCCGTTTTATTACGTTCTTTAGCTCTTGAATTGTTCTTGGCTTATTGACGTACCCTTTTCACCTTTAAATATCTTCAAAGAAAGAATTCCAACGGCGTGAAGCCATATGATCGTGGCAACCAATTGACAACGACACTTAAGGTGGGATCACACGATTGCCGCAAAGCATCAATTTTACACAATTTTTATTGGGCTGAATTGGAGCACAAGTAAAAATTTGTCCCAATCAAATTCTCTGCAGTCATATGATTGTCACATTTAACTGAATTTTTACTGTCGCAAATTGGCGCAAAATAATTTAATACCAACTGTAATCGCTACTCTTGCTGGACACCAAGAAATGCAGCTCTGGCTGTTATCGAAAAGCTTGATTTATTATACACATATAAATGAATTTTATTATACAGAAAAAAAGAGAAAAGTCATGTCAGAATCCACGTGTGAGTGTCGAGGAGATGACATGTAAAAACATTATTTTGAAGATAAAAAAACTGATGGTCCTAAAACCAAAAAGAATTAAAACACTAGGTCATTTGAATTAATAAAAAATTGAATTTGACTAAACCTGTGTTGTTATTCAAAGGGCCATCGCGGACTACTACCGTCAACACTAACAATTGCCGTATTATAGTCACACGATTGTTATATTATACGGCAACTCTCTGAAACAGCTGTTGTAGCTGATGACAAACTTTGTTTTGCAAAAATAAAAAAAGGAGTTAAGAGTTAAAAATATGGGGTTTCCTTAAAAAGAAAGAAAATTGCTTCGTCTATTACTATATGGAGCTGTTCACAAATTACGTAACGCAATTTTTGCAGATTTGAAGCTAAATATATGTATACATACATATGTATGTATATTATTGGCGCGTATTTTCTTCTTTGGTTGCCGATTGAGAACATAATAAATATTGGTGCATTTTTAGAATTTTTATTGGTGAATAGTACATAAAGTATTCACATGGTTGTCGCATCAGGGTTGTATTTGATTGGGACGAATAGGAACAACATTCGTTTTGGTTGCCGCATGAGCCAATAAATTGTGCTATCACATGATCGGCATACAAAATAAAACAAAAATTGGTGCATTGCGGCAATCGTGTGATCCCACCTTTAATAAAAATGTGCCAGTTGAAAAAACAGTGGCAAACGTGGCATCGAGTGGGTAAACCTAATTCGGGTGCGCTGAATTCAGTGGTGTTAACGGTTTTTTTAGGTTAGCTTTTGTTTTTGAGATACATATATCGTTATTTTAAAAATGGAGGAGGTAGGACAACATATATTCCCTTAACTCAAAAACAGTTTAAAATATTGAAAAAAAAAAAAAAAAATACTTTGTTTTAATTTTTTAGGCTTCGTCTGGTGACCGGTTGAAACTGTAATTTTTGATTTTTTGTGAATAAATTCCAAAGCTGTGCACCGATTTTAGTCATTTATGCCTTTTTTTGTTTGAAACTTTATTTATTATAAATATATAAAAATTCATTAGCATAACTTTATTTTTAGATTTTTTATGCTGTTTTAAAGAACAAAAAATTTCGAACTTTTGCAAAAAATTTAATTATTTTCATCGAAAAAATTTTTTTTTCTAAACTACTAAGCGCACTAAAAAGATTTTTACAGTTACTGAAAGGTCATTTTGTTTACTTTTAGTTAATAAATTTTAGTTTATGTTCTTCTTCAACATTTTCAGCCGTTTTTGAGTTAAGGGAATATATGTTGTCCTACCTCCTCTATTTTTATAAAAAAATTTAAATAAAAATTAACTATAAAATTAAATTAATATTTAAGGAATTCATACAGTTTAATAAATTTTGCGTGTCTTCTTTGAATCAAATCGGAAAGTTCTTAAGATATCTCTCGTTATATCCCCAGCTCGCCACAGAAAACCTCGAATATGTACTGTACATTGACATATGTATATTTTTCATTCGTTTTAGTTTAATTTTTTAAAAGGATATTGCACAAATAATTAATTTTTTTATACGTTTTCCATTATGCACTTGAAAACTTTTTCTACATACAGGGTGGCCCAAAATTAACGAAAGGGTTTGAATTGCTTATAACTTTTGTATTATAATTTTTTTTCTTCTTTTCTTTTCACTATTTCGTAAAGAAGACTTGGGGAATTTAAAATGGAGCAGTATTCAATTGAACAACTTGCCCAAATTGTTGAACTTTTTTTTTTCAAATCAACTATAAATTGTTCTGACACGTCGTGCTTATCGTCGTTATTTTCAGAGTCAACAATAAACCGTCTGGTTGCACCAAGGGGCAGTAAGGAATCTACCTAGTGTTGGCAGACGATGAACGTTGTACACGAATGACAATATTGAACTGGTAAAGAGGAGTATTCGGGAAGATGGAGAAACATCGACCAGGAGACGTTCGATACATTCCACGAGCGTCGCTGCAGAATTTTTGAGAATTTTGTCGCGGAGTTGGCAGACGATGAACGTTGTACACGAATGACAATATTGAACTGGTGAAGAGGAGTATTCGGGAAGATGGAGAAACATCGACCAGGAGACGTTGGATACCTCTCACGAGCTGCAGAGAATTTTGTCGCTACAGAGAATTTTGTATGCAAGATTCAGAATTGAAACTGACAGATTACCAGCAATGACTTAATTATGCAGTTTTTTCCCCTGGCAAAAAGCAGAAGAAAATTATAATCTTATTCATAATTTAATTATGAGCGACGAAGCCCATTTCCAATTAAGTGGGTTCGTTAATAAGCAAAACTGCAGGATATGGGCTATGGAAAATTCGAGAGTACTCCAACAGCGAGAATTACACCCACCTAAGTGTACAGTTTGGTACGGTGTTTCATCGGAAAGGATAATTGGTACTTATTTTTTTTGAAAATGAATACGGCGTCGCCGTTTCCGTCAATGGTGTCAAGTATGGTTCCAATTAGATGGAGTCACAGCTCACACTGCAAGGGACACAATAGCGCTTTTACGGGACATCTATGTTGAACGAATTATTTCGCATACAAGTGATTTCAATTGGCCTCCACGTTCACCGGATTTAACCACTGCACAGTGTTTTCTATTTGAAAGGAAAAGTCTAGAAAGAAAGCCAAGAACCATCCAGCAATTAAAAAGCAACATACGTGACGAAATAAACAACGTAACACTTGTAGTTTTGCGAAAGGTTATGGAAAATGTTTTGGAGAGAGCACGAATATGCGAGATATTATTTTTCATAACTAAACTAAAAATATTCCCCATTTATAAATTGAAAAAAAAAATTAATAATTATGTCTAAAATATTTAATATTTAGTTATTTGACCCTTTTTTTTTTTTTTTTTTTTTTTTTTTTTAAAAAAACCAATCAAAACATTTTTCATTATTATTGTCCTGAAGAAGCTATCCGAAGGAGAGCGAAATATTGACAAAAATAAATACTAAAATTTCAAAAAGACCTTAAGCTCAAATAAATATATAAAATATGTCTAAAATAAAAAATTTATAATCAATTAATTTTGGGCCACCCTGTGTATGCATTTACTATATACATACATATGTATATGTATATTTTTTACTGTCATTCTGAAAAGAAAAACGCATTAGTTTTCTGTCGATTTTATTCGTCGTTGCATTGAAGTGCGTTAATTGATTTTTACTACTTTAAAGCTTTAAAGTAAACAAATACTTAAACAACACATATGTACATACATATTTATAAAACCTTTTTGGGTAGACAAAAGTATATTGGCAATCAAATATTGCAATGACCTGATCGCTTAAGCAAATTTATTGTAGTTTCGCAAAATTCTTGTTCCCTTCTCAGATTAAAAAATAGTGTTTTCGTAATCATTTTTAAGGCAAAAATAAAAGTGTTGGAATAGAGGTTGTTTAAAAGTGTGTTATTCTTAAGTGGCCTTGTCCAAAAAATCTGATACAAATTCGCAGTAAAAAGCAGGTCACGTGACTGGTTTTGCTGTTTCAATTCTTCTTCTTTATTTTTGAAAGTTTGATCAATTTTTTATTTTAATTGTATTGCACTTGACTGCAGCACATCCAGTTGTCTGAAATAGTAGTGCTCATCCTTTCAGGGTCTGTTGAAAAATGCAACTGCCAAACAAGTTTGAATTTAAATAAGTCGTCAGTATTTGGCTAAAGAATATCATTGAAAAATGGTTTAAGTGATGTGAATAAACTTAAGCCAAAGGTGAGAGAACCGGAAATGATTAGTTTTAATGCAATATTAAATAATGAAACCCAGCTTCGGACAGAGGAACAGTTCTTGCTTCATCGTAAGTGGTGTTAAAGGGCATGTGCACATTTGACGAGAGCGGACGTGTTTCTTGTGATCCTTTCTATGAGTTGTTAAGCCCTGATAAGTAAACGAAACAAAAAAAAAATCATTTGGTATTCCGCCGCAATCCACTTTTTGCGAATTGCTCTCTAAAGTGTTGGATGCTTTAGAAAAGTCTTTGTGCAGAATGGATAAAATATCCATGGATAAAATTCCATTCATGAACTTTTTTAATAGGAAGGCCAGCACTTTTTAGTTCTTCTGTAAGCGAATATCAAAATTCGGCTACCACATCTTTCTTCACAAAACCACATGCTTATAGGGTTATTTTTCACCCTATTGAGAAGCGTGACATGTTACACATTATTTATTGATTTAGACCTAAAAATAGTTTTCAGCTAATTTATATATCAATTAAAATGTAGCAACTACTTGCATTTATTTTTCTAGTTCCCCAAAGCGAATAAAATGAACAAATTGATACAAAAAATGGGAAAAATGTCTTTGAAAAATCCATTCACGATAAGGGGAAATTTCCAATGGTAGTACTTTTGGGAAATGGGAAAAAATTTTAGGGGAAAAATTATTCATAATAGGGGGGTGATTTTTGTTTTATTTGCAATTAACATTGTGCATTTTGGTGAGATCACTCTTCATATGGAATAAGCCTTAACGTACGTATGTATGTAATTAATTTCGTATTAAGTTTAATTATCTGCAAAGAAAATCTGCTAAAATTTAAAAAGGCGTAATAAACATTTTCATAAAAAAAAAAAAAAAGCTTTTCTTAAATAAACAGCGTCTTTTGTTTGAACTTATGAATAGAATATTATATGTATTTATTTGAAAGTTGCAATATTCAGCAAATATTTGCTTTTCTCGTAACGCCAGTAATTTGGGGGCTTATTTTTCCTTTTTTTTTTTGTTTTTAATTTTGTAAGTAAAATTGCCTTAGAGATAAATTTGTATCTTTTTGTAAAAAGTTTTCTGTTTATGGACAAGTGTTTGCGAAGTAAATATGCATGTGTGTAAATAAATACATACATACGAACATGCAAATATTAATGTTTATTTAAAAAAGCAATTGATTGTTTAGATAAATACTACATATCAGCAATAAAATTTTATGTGCCTTCGTGTGTGTGTGTGTGTGAGTGTGTGTTAGGTAAATAAACTTTAAAAAAATTTAAGATAAATTAAATTTTGTAAAAGCATATGTTACTTTTTTTTTCCCAGTGTTTGTTACCTTAAACATTTGAGCTGCTGATGCAGATGTTGGCTTATTTTTCTTTGCTTTGCTTTTTTCAACTTTGATTATTTTTTCACGTCTCCAAAGTAAAATGTATCTGAAAGATACTTAAAAGCAAATAGTTAGTATTTGTGTATTTATACGTTGCTCAAACAATTCTGTGTCAAACAAGTGCTTCTAGTCAAGTTGAATTTTGTGTTTATTTTTTCTTTATATCATTTTTTTTCTTCAAGTTAGTTAAACTGGCAAATGTTAACATTTTTGCTGGTTTTGAGTGTTTTTTTTTTTTTTTTTATTTGGAAAAAGCCAGTTATTGAAGAGATTTTTTCTGCTGATTACATGTGTCAGAGGCAACTAACTTCAAGTAGATTGCACAAAAAAAGGAAAATAAAATGGAGGAAAAAATATGCAAAAAGATAAATTGTTTACTAATGAGTTATAATTTGGCAAATATTGGTTTTGAGCTTTTTCGCTTACAGCAACTATAAGGATAAGCTTTGTAACTCCATTTAAATTCCTTTTCTTTAACTTGACTGGTTTTTTGTGTGGAAACGGTGATATCTATTAGTCTTTTAAGTTTCGCGCATACGAATATTCAAAATGAAATTGAGCGCCACTCGACACTCCATACATATTTGATTGGAAAAAATGGGAAAACTAATACTAAACTGAAAAAACAATTCAATCCATTTGTACTTAAATCAATCCCAAGCGGTGTCAGAAGTTCGGTAAGTACAGGTTTTCTTAAATCAAGTACGTTGTGCTTAATTTGAGTACGGAGTATTCAAGTACAAAATGCTTAATTTTAGCCATATTCAATCGCAGTTTCGGATTGATTTTAGCCATATTTCATTATGATTTTGGATTGAATATCGCTCAGATCCGTGCTTAAAAACAAGAACGCCGTTCTTAACTTAAGAACATTGGTACGTATCATACTTTTGATACCGTTTGGGATTGATTTTAGTACGATATGATTGATTTTGTTTTGAGTGTGATGATGGACTTGATTCGATGTTTCTGAAGCCCATTTAATCCCAAGTTTGTATCTGCAATACTCCACTCTATTTCCTTAATTTAATAATTGTTTATAAATTATTTTGTCTCTTTGCCGATTTGAACCTGGAACCCAATTAGTGCCAGTCAGTCCAACGAAAAAATTGAAACAAAATTCAATACTTAATTATTTATTTGCTTTAAGAGCCAATTGATGAGTTGATTAGCACCAACGAAATGTCGTCGGCATATAGACAGCTGAAGAATACAGCAAATATTTTTTGAAAAGGTTCATTTTTGGACCTGAATTAATAAAATTCAATACTTATAAAAGCACTTACTAGTGCTGGTTACAAATACACTCAAGAATTTCGTACTCATTTTAAATCTCAAAAGGATTGATTCTCTTTAATAATCACTATTCGGCTTGTTTTAAGTACACTTGTGTGTTATCCGTACTTAAATTTTCAAGTGCCCTTCGTACTAAAATCAAGCAGAAAAAACTTAAATTTAGAATGAGCTTTTTCTTTCTGTGTAGATTTTTAAGCCAATTTTAAATTCTATAAAGTACAGTGAGCTCAACTTAGAGAAGTTGCTTGACCAAATACATTTGCTTGGTAAATGTAGCGTTTCACATTCCACATATCCCATGCAGATTTCAAGCCTCTATTTCTTATGATTTGAAAAAGCAGCAGCTTTTCAATTGCTAATTTTCACAGTTTCTTGTATGGGGACACCCTTTAGTTTCTAAGTTTTTGTTCTTTTTAGTATTTGCTGTTATAGCGGCCGGGTAACCACATATACTGTAAAAATTTCAGCTCTCTAGCTCTTACCGTTTGGGAGAATGGACGGAATGACGAACAGACGGTTGTAGAACCCTGCAAGAACAGTGTCGGTCATATGATCCATCATATGACCGACACTGCTGATGCTGATACATCAGCGTTTCTATAATTTTCTTAAGGGCAAAATGAAAAAACTGATGTAAACATTCATGTACGTGTGATTTCCTTTTTGAACCAGCATTACCACCTCAGCAAAGTGATCATTCAAAATCTTTTTTGCAAAATACCCACAAAATTACATGTAATGCTATTAATTTCTGTATTGATAAATAAAAAAAGAATTTTTCGAAAATTTTCAAAAAACAATTCAAAGAGAATATAATAAAACTATATTTAAAAAAAAAAATGGACAAATGAACCTATAAAAACATTAATGCATAAACGTAGTTCCAAATGAAATTACCAAATTAATAAGGGAAAATCAAAATACTAAAACAATCCATGTAATGGCAACGCTGAAACCTATAAAATTGCTTTGCATGTGTTAGTAATTAAATTGTTAATGTGTTAGTTTCCATCAGCTATTTCTTGCAGGGAAGTCTCAGTAATAGGGTTCCGTTTTCACTCTATGGTTACAAGACCCTAAAAATTTGTGCTTGATGCAAGCGCAATTTGGTATGAGCTAGCGTTTGTGTGTGTGCTGTTAAGTGATTTATTCTCATACTTATAGACGTTTTCCTACCCAGTTGGCCATGTCGTAAGCGAATCATAGATGGTTTACACACGGCAGTGGTTATTTCTGTACGTCAAACAGATGTTGCGAAAATCGTAACGATACAAAGAAAGACAATATCTTTTGTAAAGCACAAAATTATCTACTCTCTCGTTGACTAACGAGGGTAGGAAGATGTTGCCTAATTTGTTTTTAATGACCATTTTCGATCATATTGCCTTTGAAAACAGAATGGTTTCAACTCTGCGTTCAATGATTGTGTACACGGTGATGTCGTCAATAAAACAAGTAAGAGTGAGGCATTCGGCTGGGCCGACTCTTACATGTCCTTCAAAATCAACACTAACTAAATATACTACGTTTATACATACTGCTTATTGGCGAATAAAATTATTGTGAATAGAAAAATTTGGCGTATACTTTTTCACTACAAAAGTTGTGCTTAACAGTGTTACCAATTAGTTACATTTTTACCATCTGGCTTCACTAAAAAATAAAAATTTTCTACATTCGCATTGACTCATAAACAGTGAGTTATTTATTTGCGAATAGTTTTTATTTGTGAATACGCTACGTATAAACGTAGTAAAGGCCGTGTCAGATAAAACTTTTGCTTCGCGTTGCGTTACATACCCGCTTTGACATTTAAAATAAATGTACATGTTTATATGGCACTTGTCACATAAATTTTATTTGATGCAAGGCAAAGCAAAAAGTTGGGCATCTTTCATCTTTTGAGACGCTTTGACAATTAGCTGCTTTCATTTTCTTTTATTTTTTCTTGTCGTCAACAGAAATCAAAAAAAAAAAAAAAAATTCCAAATAAATAAATAAATTTTATAAATTTAATGAATAAATTCATTTGAAAAATATAATAAACAAAACTACAAATAAGTACATATACATATAAAATATTTTATGTATTCAATATTTTATTGATAAACAAACAATGCGCGGGTCTTGTCAAAGTTTTTATTGTGACATACACTTTTTGTTTTACGCTTTTCTTTCAAAGTTATAAACGTCACGCAAAGCAACAAAGTTTTATCTGACACGGCCTTAAGAGTACACTAGGCGATGTTGATAAATTTAACGTCTACCAAGGAACGATGATTTCGTCGATTGCAGCTTTGTCAATAGGGCATTGACAATACGTATTAGGGAATGGCATGAGAAAGTAAAAGTCGATTTTCGATTTTTCGACCAACCATTTTTCATTCCGATTTTTTAGTCGATTAATCGTAGCACCAAATCTATTTTTTTTGAAGTCGATTAATATATTTTGCATAAAATAAACACACTACGACTTGAATTTTTACATAGTTCCAAACGTGGCTGGGTTTTTTTATTATTAATATTCACTTATTTTGTATTATAAATTGCACGTTATGTTACGCAGGCTGCCGGTCATGAGACCGGCCCACTTGGATCCCACAAAGGTCCCGTTGTGCACGTTTTATTTGAGCAAATTTTCACAACCAAACACTTGCTTTGTTTTCTCTTCAAAAACTTTAGTGGTGGTAGTTTTCTATAGCAATAGCAATAACAAAAACTTCTTTTGCTTGCAGTATGTAATGAAATAGACGTTTTTGTTGTCGAACTTCTTCAACAGGAAATTGTTGTGTGGCTACCGTTTCGATTAATCAACGCCAAAAATCGATTTCAGCATAAAGTTGGCAAGGCATAATCGATCAGAAAATAATCGATTTTTGGGACTGAAAATCGACTTACCATTGCCTAGTACGTATATATACATAGTAGATGTACAGGATGTAATAATAATTGTCATCAACTAATAGCGGATTTACATGTTTGTGATGTGTGTTGAAGATGTTGAAAATTTAAAAAAAGCTGTTTACATTACATTTTCAACATCTTTCATCTGTCAAATATTATTTCACGTGTTTGAGAAAACTAAAAAACATTACACAACACGAAGTATTTTATTCTTTTTAGGGTTCCGTACTCATCAGAGTGAAACGGAACCCTATTACGGAGACAAGTACGTCCGTCCGTCCGTCACAGCGTCCATTCTCCGAAACGGTAAGAGCTAGTGGACTGAAATTTTCACAGAATGTTACTGTACCTTGCCGCTACATTAACAAATACTAAAACCAACAACAAGTCGAAAACTACCAGGTGTCCCCATACAACGAAAAGTTACAATTAGTTATAACTCTCGAACCGTAAAAGATAGAAAACTGAAATTTGCATAGTGTATGTATTTATAGACGTTTAACAACAACATATACTAAAAGAGACAACAATCCGAAAACTACCAGGTGTCCCCATACAACTAAAAGTTACAATTAGCTATAACTCTTGAGCCGTAAAAGATAGAAAGCTGAAATTTGCATAGTGTATGTATTTATAAATGCTTGTCAACAGCAAATGCTAAAAACAACATGTCGAAAACTACCAGGTGTCCCTATACAACGTAAAGTAACAATTAGCCGTTACTCTCGAACTGTGAGCGACAGAGGGATGAAATTTGCACAATATGTGTATTCACATATGCTCCACAACAACACTTGCTAAAAACAACAACAACTGTAAAACTACCAGGTGTCCCTTTACAAAGTAGAGTAATAGCTATATGTAACTCTCGAACCGTAAGAGATAGAGAGCCGAAATTCGCACAGTGTATGTATTCCCAGATGCCTTACAGCAGCAAATTACAACAACAACAACAAGTGGAAAATTACTAGGTGTCCACATACAACATAAAGTAGCTGTAAAAACAGAGAGATGAAATTGATAAAATATACATACATATGTATTTACATACGCCATTCCATACATACACTACACAGACATACTACATACGGAACCCTAAGTGTGCGAGCCAGCCTCGTACTTGACTTAATTTATTTACTATAAATAAAAGTATTGTATTACTAGTTTTATATTATGTTTAATTTAATTAAAATTTACTTACATTGTTCGTTCCCGCTGATTGTAAAAATTTTTGGCACTTGTATATATTCTAGTGATGGTTTGAATTTGTATCATTTTTTTCAACTTCTTTTTAGTGATGACATTAAAATAATCGAATGATGTTGAATACAGCAAAATGTGAAATGAACATCTTGTAAAGATGTTGAGAGATGTTGAGTTTTTTTCTTATAGAATTTGTTTAGGAAGATGTTAATATCTTGCCAAAATGATGAAAGATGTAAGATGTGAGAAAGTGTAAAAAGCCTATAATAAGTCTTTGGCATTTTTCATATTTTCCTAAGGCTTTTTGTTGCTTTGTAATCGGGAAAAAGTCTAAAATGAGAGTAAAGTTGGTTGCATTACTTGTCAAAAATAAATAAAACAATCAAATACATATTACAATATGTTTATGAATAATACACAAGATGAGGAAGAAGCAGAAGCAAACAAAAAATTATAGGCCAACAACAATAACAACTTGTTCCAAAATCAGAGAAAGAAGAAAACAAGAAAAAAAGACAACAGAATACAATTCAATTCATAAATTCGATTTGATGTTTTTCTGAAGTTTTTTTACTGACTGCTTTTTTGCTTCAACTGACTGACACTTTTTTTTTATTTTGCCACTCAGTTTGAAAACGTAAGAAATAATCATTATCATGATTATAATGATGGCTTTGTTGTTGTTGTTGTTGCTGTTGGTATTTTGCTGTACGCTGTAATGATCATTAATTGCAGGCAATTGCTGTAGTAGAGTTATTGAACAGAAAAAATAAAAAAACTACAGTACATTAAATACGAGAAGTATGTAAAGATTTCGGGTAAATGTTGGTTGGTAATCGCATGAAGACTCGTAAGTGCGATGTGTTGTTGTTGCTGTTTTTTGTTTTTTTTTTTTGTAGGCTTGAGCCAGTAATAAGTCAAAGCTATTTTAAACGGTAAGTCAGTTGATTACTTACAATTTTTTTTCAGTTTCAGTTTCAGCTTAAGCTTTTTTTGAAAAACGCGCTTTGCAAGTGTCTTTCGTTGCTTTTTGCGCGATCAGTATGAGTTGAGTCTGTTTTCGACAGTCCAGCTGAAAGGTTCTGATCGTGTTCTGTTTCTCTCTAATCATTTTTATTTTTTGTGTCTGAAAGTTATCTGAGTGTTTTTCTAATGTATTAACGATATTCTAATCAGCAAAGACGTTAATTGAAAAGTAAAACATTTTTCGAAAACTCATAGTAAACAAATTTCGAAACAAATAGAATATTTTGCATTCGAAACGTTGTGCCTGACCAGTAGATATCTCTATACATATATCTAAATATTAGTTTATATGCATGTTTGTCTATTTGTTAAATAAATAAAATTGAAGTATACAAAATTTGAAAAGAAATTTGTAAAATAAATATTAATTTACAATCAACGATTTTGTTGTAGTGTTTTCAAAACAAAAAATCAAGGAAAATGTTTCATAAATTGCCAACAAAAATATGAAAACTCTTCAAACAAATTAAATTAATTATTAAATAAAAAAAAAATTGTATAATAACTAAATATTTACAATAGTATTTATTGCAATTTTATAAATTAATATTGTAATAATTTAATGTTAATTTCTTGAAACTCTGTTTAGCTTGAACAACGAAAGGAAATATTCGCGAGAAAAGAAAAGTTAATCAAGGAGAAAATACTAACGATTTTTATTGAAAGGTAAGCGAATAATTATTTGAATATTTTTTGATAAATTTTGATAAATGTAATAAGTGATCAATTTTTGCAACTTGTGTAGAAAAATAAAGTTTGTGTTGTAGATTTGTTTTTCGCAGAAAAATTTTAACATCCAAAAGTGTCCAGTAACAATCTGTCAAATCCATAGAATATAATCGCTATCGTTAAAATTAGATTAAATATTCTTTCTTTAACAGACAGATTTTTCAAAAATTCTATAGAACATTATAGAACATTTTTAGTATCCGTATTCATAGAGCAAAAACGGAACCCTATAACTAAAACTTCTACGTCCATCCGTCCGTCATAGGCATCATTCTCCGAAAACGGTAAGAGCTAGAGAGCACAGTATATGTAATTACCTGGTCGCTACAACATTAAATACTAAAAACAAGAGAAAGTTAGAAACTAAAAGGGGTCCCCATACAAGAAACTGCAAAAATGATCAAATAAAGCTGTAACTTTTGAACCATAAGAGCTAGAAAGCTGAAATTTTAACAGAATATGTGGTTACATAAGTTCTACAAAAAAAAAAAAAAAAAAAAAAAAAAAAACAACAAAAATTTAAGAACTAACGGGTGCTCCCATGCATGAAACTGAAATTAGCTGTAACTTTAGAGCCGTATTAGATAGACTGGAAATTAGCACAGTGTATACAGTTTCCAGGAGTACACCACAACAAATACCAGAAAGTAAAAAATTAATTTAATTTAATTTAAATGTTACACGAGGACACCCTTTAATTTGAAAATTTCGTTTTTGAGCCGTAAAAGATAGAGACTTAAAATTATCACAGCAAATGTAGTTCGTCGGCTTCTAAAACAATAAATACCAATAGAAGCAAAAAGTTAAAATTTAATTGGGGTTTCATAACCGGGGACACCCTTTAGGTTGAAAATCAGCTATAACTTTTGAACCGTGAGAGATAGTGGCTTGAAATTTCTCTACAACAGCAAATTTTAAAAAGAGTAAAAAGATAAAAACTAAAGTGTACCTTATACCAGGAGTAGCCTTTGTCTACCACTGGACGGTGGGTAGTACGGAACGTTTGATGTGCCAGTCAGTCTCATACTTGGCTCAATTTATTTTTTTTAATTGTATATTTTTGTTTGGTTTTTCCATTTAGAAAAATATACTGTTGTTAAACATTCTATTGTAAACATTCTATAGCTGAGGTCATTTTTGTATTTTCTGTAGAAGAATTTTTCTATTGCAAAAAAATTTCTACAGAAAGCTTTTGTTTTCTAAGGAAAATTATTCATTAGTCTTTTTATATAAGTTATTTATTTTATATAAGTTATTTTTACATATGTAAGTTATTTAGCTTTTCCACACAGTGTTATCTAAGATGTTTTATTAAATTTTTCCTTTTACAATCCAATTTTAATCATTAAGATTAATAATATTCAAATATGAACTTAATTATTTATTTGCTTTGAGAGCCAATTGAAATGTATTAATTTAGGTCCAAAAATGAACCTTTTTAAAAAAAATATTTGCTGTTCTTTTCAGCTGTCTATATGCAAAAGAGTTGCAAAACGAAAAGAAATGTTTGCTGCGTTAAAGGTTTGTTTGAACATTTCTGATTCTCATTTTGTTCATGGGAATTATGGAATAAGTACTTAAGTTTCAAACGATTTTTCAAGTCTACTGCTGAGTTTATTAGCACCAACGAAATGTCGTCGGCATATAGACAGCTGAAAAAGACAGAAAATATTTTTTAAAAAGGTCCATTTTTGGACCTAAATTAATTAATAATATTTATTAAACAGTATTTCCGTATTTTTTAAGTTAAATTTAGTTTTTTGTTTTCTATTTACTATGTAGAATTTTTATTCGAACTTAAATCATTTTCAACTCATATTTAAAGTTTCTTCCACTGTGCAGAATTTTATTTTTATGAGTTAAATTTTTTTCCTTTTAATTTATAGAGTTCTGTCCATGTTTTTTAAATTAGAATATTGAATAAAATTGTTAACGCTATCTTAAATTTAGTTTATAATATTACAGTTCTTATTAATTCAACTTGTAATAGTTTCAACAATTTTAGATTTTTAATGTTTTATTTATCTTTCTACTATGTAGAATTTAGTTAATTTTTAGGTTAAATGTTTTTTTTACAAAATTTAATGTTTTCACATATTTCTTTCTAACAGGTATTATTTTCAATTTCAAAAATTGTTTAATTAAACATAATTCGAAAATTTATGTATTGAAACATTTTCTGTAGAAAGCCTTTTTTTCGTAGTATATTATCCGTAAAACTTTTTTGCCATTTCATAAATTTTATTTACAAAATATTATAGCTAACGAAGAATTTGGTTATTAGTGCAATTTCTTTGTTGCCATCGAAAAACTACTTTCAGTGCCAACCTTCCCACAGAAAAGTGTATTTTCTACAAAACGTTTTTGCTATCGATAAGATTTCTGAAGGAAATTTTTGTTTCCGATAAATATTCTGTAGGATATTTTCTTGCTTTAAATTCTACGAAAAAAAAAATTTAGCATCGATAAATATTCTTTGGAAAATGATTGTTTTTTTTTATAAATGTTATCGCTAACAATAAACCTTTGCTGGATTAATTTATTATTTTAAATTTTGTTTTGCAAAATTTCTTGCTATCAGCAGAAACGATTTCAGCTAACGATGCAATTTCTGTATAAAGTTTTGCTGTCGGAAAACTTTCTACCGAAATCTGTTTTTTTTTATCGGTGGTTATATTTTTCAAAAAAACTTTTTTTCAACGGTAGTGTTTTCACAGAAAATTATTGCTATCGATAAATAGTTTTTTTTTTTTACAAAATGTTTTCTTTATCGATTAATTTTCTCAAAATCTATTTTGCTGTTTATTATACTCTGCAGGATATTTTGCTATTGTTAGATCTTCTACGAAATAGTTTTTCTTTTGATACCTTTTAGGGAGAAAAGTGTTGCCAGTAATACATTTTTTGTAGAAAAGTATTCAATTTTATTATTGCTGACAATAAACTTTCACTGTAAAGTTTGTCATTGATATAATATTTTTCGTCGTTTTTATAAAGTAAGAATGCTATATTCAGTTGTGTCGAATTTTACATACCCTTTATCAAGGTATGTAGAAAAAGCGAAATTATTGGGACACCTGTTATTTTAACTCCTGTCTTATAACTGGGTAATCTTGTTTCCCAATAAAAACTAGATCATGATAACATAGGCATATATTTATTTGCATTTAGTTACTAATACATGCAAAGCAATGTTATAGCTTTCAGCGTTGCCATTACAATGATTTTAGTATTTTGATTTTCCCGTATTAATTTGGTAATTTCATTTGGAACTACATTTACGTATTAATGTTTTTATAGGTTCATTTGTAACTTTTTTTTTTTTTTTGAAAAAAATTGAGCTGCCGAAGATTTTTCCGTATGATTCAGTTTTCTATTGTTAAAACAGCTAGTGGCTACTGCTTTTCATTTAATTTTATTTAAAACTGTCTCTTAAATAGTTTATACTGTTCTCTTTGAATTGTGTTTTTTTCGAAAAACTCTTTTTTTGTATTTAATAATAAAGAAATTAGTAGCATTGTATGTTATTTTGTGGACATTTTGAAAAAAATATTTCGTACACGAATGTTTACATCAGTTTTTTTTTCATTTTGCCCTTAAGAAAATGATAGAAACCCTGATGTATGAACCCATCAGCAATGTCGGTGATATGATGCATCAAATGTTCGACACCGTTCTTGCTGGGTATATTATCTTGGAAACGTTGGAATATTTTCAGTGCAATTTGTTGTTAAAATATTAAAAATTATTTCTATTTCAAAATTTTAGAGCCACAAAATGAACCAAAAACGCTGGCAACGCTGACTACAATGTATAAAACTTCTCCAACAGTTGTATTTTATTTTCTCGTAATCAAATTATACTGCTGAAAATTAATAAAACGTAGCTAATTTGTTTAATATTTTTACTAAAAATATTCTTGTAGAACAGTTCTGGTGCTAAATAGATTGTTGACTTCTAAACTGTATTAAATTAAATTTGACCAACTTTTAGCAACGTACATATATTATAGGAATAGTAAGTAACAGCATTAATCAAAATAAAAATACACACAAACGCAGAGCCACCAACGTCCACATTTCGTAGGCATCTATGTATGTACTTATCGACACAATCAAGCATATGAGTACATAAACAAAAATAAAAATAAAAATTTATCGTTTTTATTCGTTCGCACAAAATTGTTTTCATTGGCAGATTTAAAAATAAGTTTTTCCTTCTTTGCTTCTGAATTGTGCTGAGTTCAATTGTACTGACTTTTACACACCTGAACATGCAAAACCAAAAAAACAACATTCAATAATCGACCATTTTCAATATCGTGGAAGGAGAGATAGTTGATAATCGAGTAATCCAAAGATTGCTAATATTTATAAATTGTTTAATGGCTTCAAAGCCGGCATTTTTAAGCAAATCCAAATTCATCCTTTTTTATAAAAGGTATAAAAAATGTCGAAGATTTTGCTTGTTTCAGTGCAGGATGCTTATATAAATATGTGAAAAACTCCACCGCGAAAAAAAGCGAGCACAAGACCAACGATACTAAGAATTAGGATGTTTGGGAGGTGACTGGAGGCCTTAAAATACTAAAGCATAAAATTAATGAAAAATAATAAAAATGGGTGACAGCAAAGATCGGGGTTCTTGCGGTTTATTCAGAAAAAATAAAACGGAAATTATCTACAAGTCGAAATCATTCCACTTCAGCAAACATTTTATCGAGCAATGTCAGATCAATTTACTCCTTCTTTTCAAATGCCGCCAACTGAGTCTGAAACTGAAAAAAAAATGTTTTTCAAAATTTTATGCAGTCAAAAAAGTTATCAGCAATAACATAAAATTTTTCTGCCCTGGACAAACTTGCTTCCACCACACAATTTTGGCTACTACATCTTATAAATAGAAATCTTAACCAATACACGACTTTTCTCTCGCTGTTTTCGACAGATTTCGTATACATATGTACATATAATACACATATATTTTTCATAACATAAATTAAGAACCTGCTTGGCTTGAATTATTAAACCATTAATTAAATTGATGACTCTTTCAACGTGTGATAACTTATTAAAATTCCAAACCGTAACTTCAAAATTCTTTTATACCTGCAAATCTCTTCGATTATTTCAGAAAAGTAAATCTTTTTTGATAGCAAAAAAAAAAACAGAAATATATTTATCACCATAAATTAAATTATTAAAAAAAAAATTCAGCAAAACCGTATATGACTTTTATTTATTAATCCTTAGTCCTGAAACCTTCGAACGTAAACACAAATTTGGCAGGCGCATAAATCTTGAATACTCACATACACAAGCACACAGCTTTTAAATGACAAATTATGGATTTGTACAAAGAATTTTGTATTTAAAACTCAGTCACAAAAAAGAGTTTTATAAGAAATGTATTGAAATAATCGTTTAAGTGCTTTTCATTAGTTGGTATCATGAAATTTGTGCCCAACTGTTTCCTTCACTAAACGTATAATAGGAAAAAATAATAATAAAAATAATAACGTAATAAATTAGTAATTTATTAAAGACACGTTTGTCGGCCGCATAGTTTTTTGCTGACACAACAGATTGTAGCAAATCGTAACCATTGGCCAACAAACACGCATAATCATGTGTTGAGGGTGGAAAGAGGAGCAATTTTAGGAAAACTTAATTCCAGATGCAAAAAGACCATTAGCAAACACTTGAGCGGAATGGAAAGAAATGTGTGAAAGTGCATCAAACAGATATTTGTTGTAAAAAACCTAACCACTACTTCCTTGGAGGCATGAGTGGTCGCGCAGGTACTCAACAGCTAAAAATGCACATTAGCATATGTCAATTTAGCAATCGTTATTGTGCCATAAATTTTACCATTATTTTTGGCACGAGGAAAAAGAAGTTCCACTACGATATATCGAAAAAGAATTGTTTTCAAGGCGTCCGATTTTATTTTTTTTGTATTATTGCATGGGAGTCCACCTAAGGAGACGTCGTGTATGAGGTGGAGTATGGGGTCAATGTACTGGAAAAAATATTGGGCAGAAAAACCATTGACGTTGGTCATACGTTTGATAGCTCCACGGATACTTTGGAGCAACTTATTGTGATGCGGAAAACTGAATTTTTGAGCAACCCTTAACACGGTCCCCTGGGATTAATCAGGTGGTTCAAATTTCTGTCAAATGTAACCAACCTCCAATAAATTTTTAAAACTCATCAAACTCCGTACCACGACGCCTCCTTCTCCCGGGGTAATCTCGAACAAAAATTAAAAACTCAAAGTTTCCCAGAGCTGGGCAAAGTACACATGCTCTGATATACATATGTATTTAAAATATGAAATATATGAAAGTTGTGTATTTAAAATACAAAATAAAAATACTTTTTGTTCTATCTATTTAAAATACAAAATACTGCATTCTAAAAGCAAGCATTTGAAATACAAAATACATTATAACAAACGTATGTATTTAAAATACAAAATACTTTTAATAAAAGTTCCCATTTCCTTTCATGCTTATGAAAGGAAATGACTTTTCAAATGTGATATCACACGAACATCGTCTTGATGGCAAATTAATAAAACCAGCCAGCAACAAAATCTCAATTGCAGATATCACGCTTCGTATTAAAGTATCATTGTAGATCTTGGAGATATTTTCAATTTAATAAATCTCGATTAAAAACAAATCTCATGCATTTTTAATTTTTAATAATTTACTAAATTAAAATCTCTGCAATGCCAAAAACAGTAGTAGATTTACTAAATGTAGTAATCGGCTTTATTTACAAGTATGAAACAGCTGACAGATTTGGCGTCACATTGTTTTTTGCTTACATATAACAAAGTGAATTGTAAACATTTCTTAAATTTGCAATAGAAGAGACTTTTGGCTGTAAAATACCTAAACAAAACTGTTTTACAATACCAATCAAAAAGTCGCTCACACTTAGAAGTATTATATTTAAAAGTATTTCAAATATAATACGAAGTGTGAAAACCGGATATAATTTCCTATTAGAAAACGATATTTTATGGAAAGAGAAACAATGGAGGTAAGAAATATGTGACATTAAAAAAAATATATATGTAAAGTATATGTAAAGTATATGTAAAGCATATCCAAGTCTACAACTGATTAATATTTTTTCTCTTCTTGGTTTAGATCAAAATGTCAAAAACTGCTTTCTTTTTCTTGTGTTTTATTTTTTCATTGTTTAATTTTCTGACAGCTTGGCGACTTTCTCAATGTGTCTCCATTCAGTTGCGTTTACTTTTCACAGGTACTTTCCGTTTGGGAAATTAAATTGTAGTGCTGTCATTTTTTGGAAATGAAAACAGTTTAATAAAAGCCTCTTCAGTTGATGTATGAATGGAATAATTTTTAGTGCATATTTTCTAACATAAATTGAAAATGTATTTTGAGAGCACAAGTATTTGAAATACAAAATATTAAATACATTCATGAGACGTATTTAAAATACAAATACCAAATACGTATTTGAATTTTAAATGCGTATTTCAAATACATGTATTTCAAATACTGCCCAGCCCTGATACGAATAAATTTTTTATTTGAAAAAATTTAAATTAGCGCAGTTCACTATTTGGTGCAAATGTCTTGCGTAAGTGCGAATGCAAGAAATCGTTGCGTTTTCTTTGCAACCCAACAACAAAATATACAAGGTTGCACTCGCAATATTTTTGCATTTACGCACCGCTAATTACGTGTTGCTTTTTTCGCATGAGTATTGCGTTTGCAACACTGACACTCGAACAGCTGACATTTTAAAACAAAGCAAACAAAACATAGTAGAGATGAAGCCAGTAGCAATTACCAAAAAAAATAAAACGTGAAAAATTAAAAATTATGTATTAATTATTCAGCTGTTATTTGGAGTGCAATAAAATTTGCAAAGTTGCTAAAAAGGGTGCTCAATATCAGTTGCAATATAATCGCAAACGCAAATAGTCGCAACCAAAAACGCACCAAACGCTGAGTACCGCTATTGTACTTATTGAACGGAATTGCTACCAATAAAGTAATTTAAAAAGGTCACTAATCAAACTTTTTTTATTGATTGAATAAAAAATTTTAATTATGCAACAAAAAATTTTAATTAATTAATTTTAAAAAACTCGATGGCGCAGCATAGACAAATTTTTGTATTCGATATTGGTGAGAGAATGTAAAATACATATATTCTAACCAACAAAAACACAATGATGAAATTAAAATTTTATCAATAAAGTTAGTTATGAAGAGTTCAGGTGGTGGAATGGCTATGGGCTGCTGACTAAAAACAGCATACAACTAGTCATGGTCTGGGTTCGAAGCAAATTTGGGTACTGATGAGCGACGTGGTGGTAGTGAAACAGCCTTGGCATGTACCCCAGCCCGTAAGTCTTCAACTTTACTCTTCTTGTCTCCAGTTTCATCACAAAAAAAAAAAAACTTTCGCAATTCGAAGAAGTAAAAATCTTAAAACTCAAGCCTGTTAAAATTATAAGCAATTGTAAATCATACAGTGCGACTATAAAGTTAAAATTAATGTTGCCAACACTATTTTTTAAAGCTTTAAGTCTTTATATTTTTCTTTCTTTATTATTCGATATTTCGCTAACAATTTGTTAGCATCGTCAGGAGTCTTTAATTGTTTTTATTTTCTATTATTAACAATTAAAGACTCCTGATGATGCTAACAAATTGTTAGCGAAATATCGAATAATAAAGAAAGAAAATTATAAAGACCTAAAGCTTTAAAAAATAGTGTTGTCAATTTTAACAATAAAGGTCAAAAATTATAGATAAAATAATGTTAAAATTAATGCTTAAAAAATTTTACACTGACACAAAAAGTTACAGTTGGGCCCGCGACTCTCTCACAGACCTAAGCACGCTAAATATACCAAAAAGTATGTCTCGTATAGACTCTATTATGTACTAAAATCAAACAATGAAAGAGGGCTCAGATTTTGACAGTTTACGGAATACTAATTGTATTTGAAGAATTATTTCATTCATTCATTTTATTTTCCATCATCATACAACATAAATATTTTAGATATATTAATATTAATACTAAGTTTGAGATATTACTAAATAGTATTGCACCAAATATTAAACTATTATAAACAGATAAGAATCATTGAAAATATAATCAGGATTTAAGGAGAAAAAAGATAGTTAAAAACCTTATATGTATCTGCATATCATATGTTTTATGCGAAATTTTTTGGATTGGATCTTAAGCCATCTTCGTGACAGAAGTTGGTGAAGATTTCAATGCTGCAAATTTCGTATCAAATCATAGTTTGAAAATCTGTTGCGATGTTCAAATCTTTGTGTTAGTTTACAAATTACAGTTTCAAATAAATTTTCTTTAAAGTTTGTGTGCAGGTCGATTGTAGGGTAGCATCTGGGTAGGTTATATATGATCTCTAAATTTTCATTTTGGATGATCTGAAGCTTTTTCAGGTGAGTTTTTGCGCAACTTGTAGACCACACCTGACATCCGTAGGTCATAATCGGTCGAATACACATTCGATAAAGTAACAACTTATTTTTCTGGTTAAGGGATGAATTTCTATTTAATAGAGGAAAAAGGGCTTTCCCACACCTTACAGCTTTTGCACATGTTTGAAATTCAATTTTTTTTTTATCCACTGTTATTCCTAAATATTTAACTGTATCCTGTATTTCTATGCCTTGAATAGAAAACCCTATACCGGGTACACGTTTTGGCGATTTATTAAAGGGGAATATAATTGCTTGTGTTTTTAACTCGTTCATTTTAATCTTTCATTTTTCGAAATACTTTTTAGTTTTTAAGAGCGATTTGCCAAGCTTTTTAACAATTGCGTTCGAGACTTTGCCAGATGCTATTAGTGCTGTGTCATCAGCATATAGTGCTGTGGTTTGGTCTCTTAATGTTTTAAAATCCGATATATATATTGAATATAGAATAGGAGATAGGACTGAACCTTGGGGTACACCAGCAGGAATGGATGTACTCATTATCTATATTTACTACAAAAGTTCTTTCAGATAAAAAGCTGTTTATAATCTTTTGCATATAGATGGGATATCCAAAAGCTTCTAGTTTAAAAAGAATTATTTCACCAGTCCAACAGACCAAGGAGGGTACACATTTTAAGTACTCTGGAACTCTGAATGACAGGTTCGTAGTATTTTTCATTTCGAAAATTTTCATACATATCGATAAATTATTTTCTTATGTACGCAACCTCTTTTCTTTTTCTATTCGAAATATTTTTAATCTTCATCATCAACAAAAAAATAGAAAAACAGCCATGAAATTGTATCGTAATTTATTTTTATGTCAACCAAGTATTTACTGGAAAATATTAAATCTAACATTTTTGAGACATTGAGACGTTTAATAGCAATGAAAAAAAAAAGTACAAACACAAAACGATAAATTTGATAAGTTGGCATTTTGCTTAATAGAAATATGAATTTACTTCTTTTCAGGCTTTGGATTTTCTGTGTTTTATATTATGAAATTGTTAATAAAATTGGGGCATTGTTTTTTTCTTGAGTAGATTGTGTTAGAATAAATATCATTACATTAATCGTGGCCAATATAATTTTTCACATACACGCACGCATACATATTTTTGAATACGCACACAAAACCTATACACACATACAACTGTACAAATATGAATCAATGGTTACTTATAATCTGCTTTTTGGGGGGAACTTTTCCAATGCTGATATTGTTTACATAGTACATATATTGATGACTATTATAAGTATTATTGAATGCGAAATTAAATTTAATACGCTTCATTTAGCCTTAAGCCGAAAACATACTACTTATGTGCATACTTGTGCGTAAAAAAACATGCATTAGCATGCATAAATAAGCCCAACAGTTTTAGTGGCATAGTACATATATCTACACATATAAAAACATACATACATACATGCGTGCGTGTGTGTGCAATAAGCTCAAATCAAAACAAATTTATAGGCTGCCTAATAAATGTGTAAATTAAAAAAAAATACATGCTCTTGTAATTTAAAAACCAAAGATAAGACGTTCGGCATGCAGCCAATAGAACTGTGTGGTACTAAAGACCGCCTTCCGAAGAGATCATATACATACATATTAAAATATTTCATAATCGTTAAAAGCAAATAAAATTCAAGAAAAAAAGGAGCAAAATATGTATACATATGTATGTACGTATGAAAAAAATATATGTACACTCAGAAAACTTTGTCAGTAAAATTAACTGTAAACACTTTTGAAAATAAATGAAACTTCATTTAAAAACCGTCCTACTTATTTTTCATTTAAATTTATTTATTCAGGGTTGTTGCAGAATCCAAGTCAGAATTGTGAATTATCAGAATTGAAAATCAATTCTGATTTGAATTGGTGTCATGAAATCGTCTTGGTTTTGCGCTGATTCGAACATAAGTAAAACTCATATTCGAATCAGCTGTTTTGTTTTGTTTGTGCTGTTGTTTACATTTTACAGTAGATTTTCACATATATTTTGATAAATATTTTCTTATATATTAAAAAACTTAAAAAAAATGGTAGAGGCAATAGCTTTATATACATACATATATTGATTGAGGAAAACAATAGTGAAAAAGTGAAACGCGAAGATTTTAAGGGACTACACCAACCTATTGGAGCTGCCGGAAACAGCGTAAATATATATATATATATATATATATATATATATATATATATATATATATATATATATATATATATGCTGTTGAACTTTGTCAAAGTTCATTTGCCTCCTTCAAACATTTCCAGTATTGTTCAGCTAGCTGCGACATTGCGTTTTTTTTGCTGAAGGATCATATCAAAAATCAATAGGAAATGATAGTTCCGTTTGTCTCGCCAGAAGTACGGTGTCAATTGTCTTAAGCAACGTACTAAAAGTTTTGTAAAGCCATTTGTGCCCTCAGTGGGTGAAGCTAACAATAGATGATAATGAAAAAGGAAGATGTAGGAAGCATTTCTTCACCAAATATAGAATTCCTTCCATAAACTTTTAAAATATCTCATTTTGTGTTTGATTCCTATGTTTTCCCCTATTGGTGATAAAATAATAATGAAAATTTTGCTTATTTAGTTTAATAAATAACAAAAATTAATTTACTTTCATTGTGAGCTAAATTGTATTTACCAGCCTAAAACAAACATACAAATCTGCCACCTGTCCGCTGATCAGATTGTTTCTGATAAAAAAACGATAAAAACAGATTCTGTAACACGTAGTTCTGACACAATTCTGATTCGAACACAAAAATGAGAAATATCTGTTTCTGTGACACCAAAATTAATTCTGTATCGATTTCAATTCTGATTCTGATAGCACTCAGATTCTACAACAACCCTGATTATTTCATTTGAATTTAAATGTTAAAAAATCTACGGAACCCAATCGGTAAAAATAATGATTTTTCCTTTATTCTAACTGTCAAATAAATCATGCGTAATCAATTTATAAAAAAAAAATTTTTTTTTCTTAGGTAGTCATTTTATTTAATTATAGTTTTCTATCTGTATTATCTCCCTTTTCAATTCGCTAATTTAATTTTTGTACTGCAAAGCCTCTGCTGAGATTCGAATATGTAGTATCTCGACTTGAAAGCAGCTGCCATACCCATTCAGCCATCGCAACAATCAGAACAAATGCAACAACAATGAATTTAAGTAAAGATTATGTATGCTACATATGTATGTAGGCACCCAATTGTAATATGTATATACATATAAATATATTAAAAGATTCATGTATGTGTAACATAACTTACTAATGTCATTATTAACTGTCAGCGAAAATCCGTATTTATCTGTAGTAAGGTTTTTAAGCAACTGCACAAATCAGTTAAAACTAAAATTTCATTGCTTTTTTAAACGGTTTGTCATTTAAAAATAACTGCACTGATTACTTCTGGATAAACTACGGTCAGTTACTGCAAAAATATTTTGAGTGTATGTAGTCGTACATACATACATACATATAAGAAGAAAGTTTGACCGCTAAAAAAGGAAGAAACGATTTCATAGATTTAAAATTTTATTAAATGTTGTTAGTAATACTGGTACATATCTTGCATATAATATGAGCTCACAACTAAGTTTGGTAGAAATTTTTTATTTTTCTTGGCTTGATTAAGTAGACAGGTTGCTGGGTAGTGAAATATGAAGATGTCTAGTACTTTTCTAGTTAGCCTTACAAGCCCAGCTGACTACTGCTTTTAGTTTGTAGAACTGTCAAAATACACAAAACAAACACACATACGCAAGCAAACGGATGACGGTAATACAGTTTTTCTACCAACAAAATACATGAAGTGTTTGTTGTAGTTATGTGATTACCTGGTATCGAGCTGCCTTGAATTAAGTCATATGGTACAAAAAAGCACTGATTTAAAGCAAAAGTTGATTGATGATTCGGCTGAATTTTATCCGCCGGTCAGCCGATCACTTCAGTGACGGCGTGGCTTCGTTGAAAACACCGGCAACGCGGCTAGCCGGCGGCTAAGCCAATACGGCTTGCTTCTCTGATAGCCCCGTTTCTACAAACCAAAATATCAATTGCCAAAAGATGTCGATCGAATATTATTAAGTTGCTTACGGAATCGGTTTTTCAATGCAAAATATAAAGATGAGTGCTGAAAAAAATTCTCTATGAAACCTAGGGTACCCTCATAGCAGTGTCTACGGTCCAATGCTTTACCTTCTGTCTACAACTGTTACTCCAAGTCGTATATCAAACAGCAATATTGTAGCTACATTTGCTGATGACACTGTTTCATCATTATCTCACGAAAACAATAGTGGAACTCACGGCTCATTGCAAATCACCCTTGCAGATATTGCAATCGTAGCATATGTGCCGTAGTCGGCAAGACTACAAGAACAAAATGTATGAAACCGAGATTTGCATCACTTAAGCAAATATGCATAACCAAAAACCATTGCAGATCCGTAGTTGCAAATGTTGCTAAATGCTAAAACAGCCGTTTGTTCTTTACAATCCAATATGCAAACCTGCGCTCAAAAAACTATACGACGGCAAGGCCGCCACAAAACATACCTGTGCTGGAGTTAAATTAATGCTAACGTTGTTCAAAGAAGTACTTACAAAATAGTAAAAAGTGAAGTTATGCATCATTTTTATTAAAATAAAAAAAAAAATATTAAACAAAAAATCGGGCGGTTGCTTCACGTGCAAATTTTATCGACGGCGTTGCTTTTCAAATATTGGCTACGGCTTAGCTTATTTCATGCGGCAACTCACTTTATTAAATTTTGTAAACAAATAAATAATAAACAGGCAAGAAAATAAACACGGAAGAAATTAGAAATAAAATTATGGTAATTAAACAAAAAGTCAACAATAGAAGATGGACACATGCAGAAATAAAAAAGCTTCCTTCTCAATTTACAAAACGAAAATATTTATATTTTCCGTTACTCTAAAATCAGCTGTTATAATTATTTTGCTAAACACTTGACACTCACGCTTTGTAACAAAAAATCATGAGTGGTATGTGGTAAAATTGCGAATCTGCAACCAAGAGCGATTTCCGCTAATAAATATTCTATGCAAAAACAACTGCTCAATAACACGTTGGATTGGTACCGTAACTGGGGAATACAAGCAAAGAGTGATAAGACTGTAATCTAGTAATCTACACAAATAGAAAGATACAACATGTTCAATATCTTCAAATAAATAGCTAAACCATTTTGATGGCCACAAAGCCACAAATAGCTTGACATGATAAATGACTCAAAACTTGTTCCGAAGTTAAATAATAGATTCAGACAACTAATTAGGTAGAGAGTCTAAACTGTCAACTCAAAACGAAATGCTCATATACAGCACAATGAAAGCGCCAATTTGGAAGTGAGACGTAGAAATCTGGAGTACTGCTGGCACAACTAATTTAAAAATTATGAAACGAAATCAGTTCAGCAGTCATTTGTGACTTAAACATACATAAACATAAACAAACATTTCTTTTAGAAAATTTTTTAAAAATAAGTTCCTATTGGGGCCACTTTTTTTTTTACAAATTTAAGCCGGTTATTATGGATGTAAACAACGAAATTCAAATGTCTATTTATTGCGTATGTACACGTGTAGTAGGTGTGAGGCTTGTAATCAATTCGTACATTATCTTTGGCTGGTGGCTCCTGTTTGCACACCCAACCCCACCCACTGTGCGAACGAATGACTGCTATGGTTTGTGCGTGTGTGTCTGTCTGCCCATAAGTATGAATTACTCATACGCCCTGGTGATTTTAATAATATTTTCATTTGTTTGTGTTTCCACATGCACACACGCCCTCATTCATATTCACAAGAATAATTCTTTGCAAGCATATACATATGTATGTACATACATACATGCAGATATGTATGTACAAGCAGAAATTTGTAACTTTTTTTTGCATATCTGTAAGTGGTTTAAATATATATGTATGTATGTATGTATATAAATTTTTATTTTATTTTTTGCTTTGTACAGTACACATTGAGTTTGTCGGTGTGTTTTGTTTTTGTTGTTACAGTTTTTGTTGTTGGTTCTGTGCTCAAGCGTAAGAAAAATATTAAAAACAATAAAGAGATTTAATAGTAAATTGAATAAAACTATATATTGTATTGTATTTATACATACATATGTGCAAGCACCATTGCTTTAATATAACATTGTCATACGTCAAAAAGTTCAATTTGTGCCTTAAAGAGTCCACACACGACAGCAGCAGGCGCATTTCAGTGATGGTGCCAGCATTTTTAGGGTTCCGTACTCATCAGAGTGAAACGGAATCCTATTACCGAGACTACTACGTCCGTCCGTCCGTCCGACCGTCCGTCACAGCGTCCATTCTCCCAAACGGTAAGAGGTAAAGAGCTGAAATTTTCACAGGATGTTGTTGTACCGTGCCGCTGAAATAACAAATATTAAAAACAACAACAAGGCGAAAAATACCAGGTGTCCCCATACAACGAAAAGTTACAATTAGCTATAACTCTCGAAGCGTTAGAGATAGAGAGCTGAAATTCGCACATTTTATGTATTTATAGATGTTCCGCAACAACAAATGCTAAAGACAACAACAAGTCGAAAACTACAAGGTGTCCCTATACAACCTTAAGTAACAATTAGCCGCAGCTTCTAAACTGTAAAAGACAGAGATCTGAAATTCGCACAATGTATGTATTTTCATATGCCCTACAACAAGAAATGTTAAAAGCAACAACATGTCGAAAACTACCAGGTGTCCCTATACAAAGTTAAGCGAAAATGAGCCGTAACTCCCAAGCTGAGACATAGAGAGATGAAATGTGCAGAATATATGTACTCACATATGGCCTACAATAACAAATGCTAAAAACCACAACAAGTCGAAAACTACCAGGTGTCCCTATACAACGTAAAGTAACAATTAGCCGTTACTCTCGAACCGTGAGAGACAGAGGGATGAAATTTGCATAATATATGTGTTCACATGTGCTCCACAACAAATGCTAAAAACAACAACAACTGTAAAACTACCAGGTGTCCCTTTACAACGTAAAGTAACAGCTATAACTCTCGAACCGTAAGAGATAGAGAGCCGAAATTCGCACAGTGTATGTATTCCCAGATGCCTTACAACAGTAAATGACAACAACAACAACAACAACAACAACAAGTCGAAAACTACTAGGTGTCCTCATACAACATAAAGTAGCAACTAAACGTAACTCTCAAGCTGTAAGAGATAGAGAGATGAAATTTATACAATATATGTATTCAGATATGCCATTCCATACGTACATTACACTTACGTACGGAACCGTAAGTGTGCAAGCCAGCTTCGTACTTGACTGAATTTATTTATTTGTTTGATATTTTGCCAATGATACCAGCATGCTGGTAGTATGTGCGTTGGAATTAACTCAGTTGAGAAATGTTGTCAGGTATAAACATCTCATATTTAACGGTTAGACGTAGTATTTGTATAAAATAAAAAGTTCTGAGTATTTACCACAAAAGCTAAAAAGTAAATGTAGTGAAAAAATTAAGGGAAATAGTTCACAATGGAGAGAAAGTATTAAAAAATATTTTTTCCCGCGATTCATTACGATTTTTTAAGGCTATAAATAATGTAGCAGCTTGCTGGCCTGCTGTGTAGGGTGAGCAAGGCAGTTTAATAGTTTCCAATTTTCTTATATGGGCTGCCAGCCTATAAGTTAGCGCTTATAAGCTGGCAGTTAAACAACCAGTTGTCAGTTGGTTCTTTGTATTGTTGGTATACAGTTCACCACCCACATACATGCCCACACTTGTTCGGGCTCTACCCAACCAGGTGCTTGGAAGAAAAAACTTCAGTTGGTATTGCGATGTGCCTGCCAACCCATACAGTAGCGGTCTGATTAGAGACATCACTTCGTCATAGCAACGACTGCTGCAAAAGTTATGATACTGAAGATTTAATCAGCACACATGCACCCCAATACAAGAGTGCCCCTTTGAAACATTTACCGAAGTAGGCCGACTAGTGCGAGGAGGTCGCCTATAGGCCATAGCTGTCCCTCTACAGCTATATTGTGGAACATGTGCTCCGAAATATTGCAGACGGCTTCACTTGGTCGTGTGCTTTGACCTTGTGCAGCTTACAAATTGGATACATATTTATTTAAACAACCCTTTGCTGGAAGCAGAACTAGTCACCGATTCTAGGTTTCTGATTCAAATCTTGTTAAAAATCGGGTATTTATCAACCAATCTAGTTGTCGTGCAGACAGCTCCAGCTCCCTTATCGCAACTTTGCTGTCCATACAAATATACTCCATATATTGTAGTACCTCATCCAGTGTTGCCACAATTTGGAAGTGAATAGTGTTGCACTCACGGCGTAGCTTAAACCTGATCCCCCGTTGATAATGCCGGGATATAAGTGCCACCACTTCAGGTTCCTAATTGGTTCTATCTCAGGAGATAGGAGGGAGATCTCGACCATGTTCTTGCGATGGTGTACACCATATCCTCTTAAGACTGTTTGTACGATGTGAATGTTTCTCCCTTTCTCCTGTTTTTCTACACTCCCATATTCTTCTGCACCAGTATTTTAAAAATGTTGAAAACTCTTATTTTTTGATTCTGCATAAACAGCCTTAAACGTAATATTTTATTAAAGTTTTTTGTTTTTTTTGTTTTAAGATAAACTTGGTATTGTTGTACTTTGTATATTGATAAGTGAAAGATTTTGTATTAAAATTTTTTTGCTTTTTTGCCATTCTATGCAAAACATTAGATTGTAGTCATAGATTTACAAAATCATATTCAAAGATAAAGAAATGGTTGAATGAATTTTAAAAGTTTTAATAAACTGATCAGTGAATGGGGGAAAAAGCAGCAACTAGATAACAACATTTTGGGCATAAATTAAATTAAGGATATGCGAAATTTGTTTTATTTCAACCATGGCTGATTTAATATACATTATTTTAATTCGTAAGACACATATTTTGGGTAAATTTATCAACAATTTGTTAACCAAATCCATATGATGGGGAGTATTTTAAACATTTCCAATCAAACATTATAAGCATCGCTTATTCAGATGCTCTAGAAATTACAGAAATTACGTGCTTTTCAGCATAGAGCATAATTCTTTTCATTAGGTTCTTGCGATTAAATAGAAAATAATACATATTTAATTGTTTGCAAACCATTAGTGTAAATATAATAGCGCAGTTCATTATTTGGTGCAAATGTCTTGCGTAAGTGCGAATGCAAGAAATCGTTGCTTTTTCTTTGCAACCCAACAACAAAATATACAAGATTGCACTCGCAATATTTTTGCATTTACGCACCGCTAATTACGTGTTGCTTTTTTCGCATGAGTATTGCGTTTGCAACACTGACACTCGAACAGCTGACATTTTAAAACAAAGCAAACAAAAAATTGTAGAGATGGAGCCAGCAGCAATTACCAAAAAAAAAAAAATAAAACGTGAAAAATTAAAAATTGTGTATTAATTTATCAGCTGTTATTTGGAATGCAATAAAATTTGCAAAGTTGTTAAACAGGGTGCTCAATATCAGTTGCAATATAATCGCAAATGCAAATAGTCGCAACCAAAAACGCACCAAACGCTGAGTACCGCTAATGAAAAACAAAGTAGCGACGATTTTCATGGCATCTTTTGTTTTCGTTTTCTTAATTTTTCAATATACGCCAGAGAGGCAAGCCGCGCCGCCGCTGAAGTGCTGGGCTGATCGGCGGCTAGAAAGTGATACGCTTGCGTTAAATGTGTTTAGAATAACACTGTGAAACAAACAGCACAAATGTCGTCCTACACTAGGTAAACGGGTTATATGTGCAGTAACTTTCTTCAGCATTGGGCTAGTGTAGTGTATACATGAAGTAGTTCTTACTAGTAAATTTTATGTCAGCAATAGTTATAGTTTTTTAAGATCTTTTTTTTTATACCAAGATTTAACATTTTAAACTAATCAATATTTTTAGACACTATCGATAGTGACAATAACACTGTGGAACAAATTCAAGTTGGCAAATGTTAGGTTGTTTCTGATAGTGAGGGGTGAAAATCGAGGTTAGAAACTAGAAGGCCCGTATTGCGGCAATTGCGCTTATGTTAGTTCGTATTTTTTATTAATCGGCTTTCGAACTTTGCAGTCATATGCCGATTTTCAGCAAATTGTTTATATAGTTTTCTGGCTATAACTCGTCGACTAATTGATTTTTTTTAAATTTGTAAAATCCAAATTATTGCTAGAGACCTGTGCAACGCTTTAAATTAAAAAAAAAATATTAAGAACATTTTGTGGTGCTTCTGAAGCAAAATGTTGGAAAATTTCTTTTTTTTCATGCTTTTTAAATAATTTAAAAATATGTTCAATACCCTTTTTTTTTGTAAGAACCCTCAAAATTTCGAAAACCCTTTCGTATATATTTTTGACAATAAATGATCAAATAATTATAATTTATGAACATGCTTATTATGAATTCCGTCGGAGGTTTCTCTTTCGTCAATGAAACAGCTACAGCAATCGATTTGGTTTTTTTTTTGAAAAAATATTTTTAGCAATCCTTGGAATGTAATCAAAACACATCTGTTTTTTATTTAAAAAGTTGGTTGTACTAATTCGAACTTCGGTCACAGACTACACAGATATCCCAATAGTGACGGTTGAAAAGTGACCATATCATTTGTTTGGGGGCCAGTCAGAAGTGAGCAGTACAGGAAATCGTAGCAATATGAGTGTGTGAGACTAACTAGTGTACACAAAAACAAACATAAACAATGAAAAAATGTTGTTGTAAAAAATATTGGTTTTGTTGTAATTTTTCCGAAAAAAGTAGAAAACATGAATGAAAAGCTTTGAAAACTAAGTTTTAAATATATTCAATGTACTGCTAGTGATGTACTCAATGTAAATAAAATATTAAATACAAATAATTATTATTTGTTTGCTTGCAAAGCTGTTTTGTTTGCATCAGAAGATTTGCACTGAATTTTTCTAACCAAAAATCAAATGTAAACAAATGCGGAGTCAAACAACAGAGACAGCTATATACAAATTTTCATGTTTGCTGTCCTTCACTGGATGCTCCAGCATCGCAAGGCTGCCACTTTCATGAAATTTGACAGAAAATTGGTAATTTTTGTAGTCCGGCAGAGCTGGTGACCCTTTTGGTTGTTTTGTGCTTAGGTCAAGAGGATGGCAACACTAACTTCGAATCCATCGGAATTCATAATATCTTTTTGTATAAAAACGTGACGGAGATTTTCCAGTACGAGTGATGTTCACTCGGAATTCATAATAAGGCTGGAAAACATAATCAATATATTTTAACAAAACTTCAATAAAGAGTTTCAATAGTAAACGTAAATAAATGAAATATAAAATAGTATTCACAAGCTGGTCGTATCGTTGTTAAGTTGTATCGTGAAAGAAAATTTCAAACACAATTCTTAAAGAGAAACATAAATTGTTTGAAAATTTATTTATTTATTTCATCTACAGAATTGATTCTTACAGATTACTTAAATAATTTGTACTTAGTTTATTTGAATTTAAAAAATTGTATTTGAAATTGCCTCTCCAAATACGACTTAATAACAATACGGCCAGCTTGTGAATTGGGCAATTGTTTATTGTTTCACTACTCGGAATACGTTCGAAAACTTCTTCACGAAATAAATAAATGACATATTTTTATATTAGAAGTAGAGACTTCAAGTTTAGGATTATCATGAAAAGGAATCTGAGAAGCTGTTTAAATGAAATCGTTGTGTGTTTATGTGAAACTCACTAAAACGTGAGTTTGATATCGTCTCTAGCTTCATTAAATTGGTTAATTGTGCAACATCTCAAGTGTAATTTAGAAATCTGCTGGTGGTAACAATGTAACATTTTTAAGGTTTTATACTCATGCACTCTCGAATAAACAATTTAATTTGAGCTTATTATTTTTTTTTTTTTGTTGAAGTTACATTTAACTTTGTCCTCCATTGATGCCGTTCAAAAGCATACAACATGTTGTTGCGGTGGCTTCAGTCAAGGTGTGTTTTTTGCTACGCCACTCTTCTGGGTTCTGATACAAAAACTGGTATTAGTAAATACTCAACAAAGAAAAAGAAGCGAACATGAACTTTTGCAACAGATTCTACAGCTCCAAACCTTCTGTAATTGAATATTGAAACCGCTTGTTTGACCTTAATATGATCGTTTTCAGTATAATACGTGTATGACTTTCAACAGCTTGAATTTTTAAACATCAAAATGCCTTTTTGAAAGTGACAGTCAATTAATTACACTTAAATGATGCGAATATTTGGGAATCATGTCAATTCGAATTGACAAGGAAGCGAAAACATAAATAAAGAGGGTTTCTTTTAAAATATTTCAAATTCTTGAGTAGTATATTTTACATCAAGTGTTTAATTTATAAAATTTTTTAAGAAGCCCCAAATGTTGGCATGTAAAATGTTCCAGCTTGTGAAATAAATTGCTGCATGACTTGAAAACAATTTCATGAAAAGTGGAACGAAAATTCAAAATTTTTTTTTCAAAAACTGATAAGAAGAAATGCTTCAAATTTTGTTATTGTTAGTGTCTTTCAGGTTTATTATGAATCACATCTGGAAAATATTATTATGAACGCATCGAAGTTCATCACGAAATTTTCGGAATTCGGGATTGGTTCCAGGTGAAACAGTTTTTAGAAATAAATACGAAAATTAGTTGAATAACCGTAAGAGATAAGAATAATAAATTCAGACAAGTACGAGGCTGGCTCGCACACTTAGGGTTTCGCACATATGTGTAATGTACGTATGGAATGGCATATGTGAATACATATATTGTATAAATTTCATCTCTCTGTCTCATACAGCTTGAGAGTTACTTTAGTTAATTGCTACTTTATGTTGTATGGGGACACCTAGTAGTTTTCGATTTGTTGTTGCTGTTGTCATTTGCTATATGGTATGCATAAGTACCAATTTCGAAATGGGTATTTCAAGAAGCAATATTTTTCGATTTCGAAAAAATTTCGATTTCGGATTTATGTATATAAAATACATTTTATATGCTCATTTCACCCACAAAGACTTGTAAACAAAGCAAAAAAAAAGTAATGGAAATCGATTCGTAAATGACCGATTTCTTTTTAATTTCGAATGTAATTTCGAAAAATGGAAACTAATGTGGTCTATATTTGAAGTTGGACATATGATCTTAACATACATATACATACGTGCAAATTTCATTAAAATTGATTCATTCGTTTCGGCGATTAGCGAAAACAACCATTGCGACCCGAGAATTTTATATATGTATGTATACATACACATCTAAGTAGATTGAAATATTTGAGGTAGTGTTGGCTTTGGTGAGGCTTTTTGTATTAATGACCCTCGAAATACATTTGTTTTCTTTATAAAATATAATAAACCTGATGTAGGCATAGTAAAGGGTGTCTTTTTTCGATTTATATAATATTAAGTTGCAGTAAAACAACGTTGGATTATACGATTGACATGAATTTTATTTATCAGAAAGATAATCTTGTGGCATTACATTTTAAATATGATTTCTGGCATATGACCGCCACGGCTGGCTCGGATGTAGTCCAATCTGGACGTCCAATTTTCGATGACATTTGTGGCCGTATATCGACAATAACAAGGCAAATGTTGTCTTCCAAATGGTCAAGCGTTTGCGGCTTATCCGCATATACCAATGACTTTACATAGCCATACAGAAAGTATTCTAGCGGTGTTAAATCACAAGATCTTGGTGGCCAATTCACAGGTCCAAAACTTGTCTTTCAATAAATCGATTGTGGCACGAGCTGTGTGACATGTTGCGCCGTCTTGTTGAAACCATATCTCCTGGACATCATGGTTATTCAATTCAGGAATGAAAAAGTTAGTAATCATGGCTCTATACCGATCATTATTGACTGTAACGTTCTGGCCATCATTGTTTTTGAAGAAGTACGGACCACTGATTCCACCAGCCCACAAAGCGCACCAAACAGTCAGTTTTTCTGGATGTAACGGTGTTTCCACATACACTTGAGGATTAGCTTCACTCCAAATGCGGTAGTTTTGTTTGTTGACGCAGCCATTCAACCAGAAGTGCGCTTCATCGCTAAACAAAATTCGCTTATGAAAATCAGGAACAACGGCAATTTCGCTTTGGGCCGAATTGCACTGTTTGCAAGCGTTGTTCAGGCGTGAGTCTCTTCATGATGAATTGCAAAACCAAAGTGAGAATAAACCACTTGACAGATGTTAAATCGGTCGCCATCTTGAACAGTAATGCCAACTTAAAGTTCAATACATCAAAAAAAAAAAAAAAAAAATGCGGTCGGGGGACCCCCGTTAGGAACAAAGTTCCTTACGTTTTTTTTTCATCTTTGAATGTAATACAAGGTGAAATCTGTATCTTTTATTTTGTGTTGTTTTTTAAATTTTTAAATTTTATGATTCTTTAAATTTTTGGAACGTTTTATTTTGTACTTTTGACACATGCACTATTTTTTTGTCAATCTGCTACAAACCGAAGAAAGTTTTTCAATATTGCTGTTTTTGTTGTGACATACTTTACTTTAGCTACATCTAGCAGCTGATAGTGTCCGTTTTCACAGCTAGTTAAGGCCATATTCATAATAATTATTGTAAGTTTATTAAGCTCTTATTTGATGTATTTCTACGGAATATTTGGCAAATAAACGTGTAATAAACCTTCAATAGTTTTTATGAATATAGTTTTTATGAATATTTACTGGTAGGTGTCTCCGCTGCTGTCAGCGGAGACACCGCCCATCATACACAATTGTTTGTCGACAGATACACCAATACATATAAACAGCTCACACGCTTTCGTGACGATTTCTACTAATTTCCACTACCAGCAAACCGCGTTAAGGAACTTCGTTCCAAAAAAAAAAACACCCTTTACAATATCCCATCGTAAACTGTCAAGCGTAGACACTGGCAAAATTTTTTTTTTTAATCTTGAAGTCAGATATATTTTAGGAGTAATTTTTATATTTTTTAAAAATTGATAATCCTAAAACTACGGAAAATGGCTCCAAAATTCGTGTTGTTGTTTTCGATATAAAATATTGGCGCCATTTTCTGTGACACCAGTTTTCATGGAGCCCTTAAAAATAAGTGTAGGACGTAAACTGTTTGTTGTTATTTATGTTTCAAGATGAAATTTGTTGCAAATTAAAAAAATTAAAAAAAAAACAGTGAATGGCGACTGATTTAAAATACACTGCGCTGTAATTAAACTTAGACTTGCAACTTTTCTAGCAAAGCTAACTGGCTGCTCAGTAAGCAAAATCACGGCTGTTGGTATTTTTGTTCTCTTGAAAGAAAAAAAAAAAAATGCGCAAAACTTCAATACATGCATTGGCCCCCTTCAACAAATTATACGAAAAGGGGGGTAAAATTGTTTAATTTTAAAATAATTACAAGGAAAACTACTGCAGAATTCAATTTGTTTTCAAACCAACTTAAAATACGTTTGCTCACTCGCACTCGCGCACACTCTTGGAAGACAAGGTCAATGTATGACTGATTTTGTATAACATATTTTTTACAGCTTTAGGATTTTAATGCTAAAGTTTGAAAGAACTTTTTTTTTGCATTTGCAGATTTTTAAGATTTTGCTAGAGTTGAAAAAAAAAAAAATTGTATTTATTTATTTCTTGATTATGTATCTACGTATGTATGTATTTCTAATTGGCCATAAAACAAAACGTGTTTTAATAAGCATTGTTTTTGTTTTCGTTAAGCATTCAGCAGCTTGAGCAGTTTTAGTTTGTAACTTAATTTCAATTTTGTAGTCAAACAAAACTTGGCATTCGAAATTTTATTAGACGTTTTCGCAATCCAGCTAATGCATGATGGCAAGAAAACCTTGATTACAAATTGGCTGGTGGCTTTTTTGTCATAAGTTTGTGTTCACTTTATAAAAAATTTCAATCAAAACAGTAAACAACAAAATGAAATATTTTTTGTAATAAATATGTTGAAGGAGGCTTGCTATGAACATTAAAAAGTTTATTTTGCCAAGAAAAAAGATTCGAAATCAAAATCGAATGCAAGTAAATTTAAGCTCATGTAAATCGTAAAGTCCAATACTCTGTTCGGAGTTTCGGGTGGAATGCTGTCAAAATGAATGCCAAAGAAATTCACATGAATTTATCATGAAAAACTGTAGTTGCAACATTTTATTTTTGCTGCGCATTTAAAGTTGAGTGAGTTAAATTTACAATAACAGGGTTTGGTTAAACAATGTGGTACACCTTTATTGAAAAAAAAAAGAAATGCGGTCGGGGGACCCCCGTTAGGAACGAAGTTTCTTACGTTCTTTCTTCATCTTCGAATGTAATACAAGGTGAAATCTGTATGTTTTATTTTGTGTTGTTTTTGAAATTTTATATTCTTCTTAAAATTTTTGGAACGTTTTATTTTTCTACTTTTGACACATGCAGTATTTTTTTTTTGTCAATCTGTTACAAGACGAAGAAAATTTTTCAATATTGCTGTTTTTTGTTGTGACATACTTTACTTTAGCGACATCTATCAACTGAGAGTGTCCGTTTTCGCAGCTAATTACTATTTATTGGTAGGTATCTCCGCTGACAGAAGCGGAGACACCTACACAATTGTTTGTCGACAGATACACCAATACATATAAACAGCTCACACGCTTTCCTGACAATTTCTACTAATTTACACTACCAACAAGCCGCGTTAAGGAACTTCGTTCCAAAAGAAAATATCATGAAAAAAATATACTTTATATTTGTTTTATTTACGTTTACTTTTGAAACCGCGAAATGGATAACCCCTTATTTTTTGTAGCTTCTGTTTCCAAAATATTTAAGCAGGTGGCTAGAGGCGACATTTGTAGTAGTGTGTTCAGGTGGTCTGCTGTGGTGAATGTGTTTCTAGCATAAATGTATACACTAGCATTGTGTTCTATAAAACTCCCTCGCCATACCGTAAGTCACGTTATTTCCTTCCGCAATTTAATACTATTATAAACTCTTTAACCTATTTCCATTTGAGGTCATTTTATTGACAATAAACTCTATTATTTCATTAGCCTACTTAAAAATTCCATATTGTATTAAATCACCTTTGGGCTTATCAATACATTAATACATATGTATTTATGAACCTAATTTGTGTTGTAGTGGAATATTTTTAACTATATTAAAAAAAAATGTGTTTTTCCTTTTAATTTAATTTGCATATTTACAACAAATAACATTATTCTTTCAATAATCTTATTAAACTCTCTTCTTACGTCAGTCAGTCTTTACTACTACAAAGTATCAACTAAAAGCTGTTACGAACTGATAATTAAATTAGAAACAAGGAAATAGTTCAACCAATTACTTGGAATCAGACAATAATTACATTGCATGAATACAAACTAAAACACATTCTTACATGTCTCAATAAGAGGATTGTGGCTTTCAAACTATTACAGCTTTGTTTGCGTAAATAAGAACAACAAGTTCGATGATTTCCCCAAAGAATCGATACATAATCTTTTTAATGCATCTGGTTAATGGTGACGATTTTGCTAAAACGCAAGAGGGTGTTTAGGAACAGGGTTTATGTTTTTCGGAAGTTTTTTTGTTTAGCTTTTTAAGCATTAAGATTTTTAAATTTTTATGAGATTCACTTTGAGTGCATGAATTGGAGTTTCAAAATAAAATACAAGGTCTAATAATTGAGCAGCTGACAATTGGCGAAATTGAGGACTTTAGGACAAGTTGATGCCACTCATGATGGTCTGTAGGTCTGTTATTTTTTATTACGTGGATGTTTCTAACTTTAACTAGATATCTCCATTAGCCATGAACTGGGTACAAACATGATGTCGAACATCGCTCATGGCTAATGAAGACTAGACTTTTGTAGCAAACTCGTTGCTACAATGATCAAACCCAGACACCGCCCATCATACACAATTGTTTGTCGACAGATACACTAATACATATAAACAGCTCACACGCTTTCGTGACGATTTCTACGAATTTCCACTACCAGCAAGCCGCGTTAAGGAACTTCGTTCCAATAAATGCTGATATAAATCCATTATATACATACATATATAAAACATGACGTGTCTATGTATGTGACGTATGGATTTCAAAATGGCTGGGCCGATTTTGATGAAATTTTCAGGAAATCTTTAAATTATTCAGGTGGGTGACACTGATTTTTGATTTTTGGTCTGCGGGCGAAGGGGCGTGGCGAAATCCAATTTTCATATTGCACCACTAATGACATCTTTTATATATAAAAGTGAATATGTGTTTGTTTGTTTCTTATAGATAGCTAAATGGCTAAACCAATTTGCTCGAAATTTCGACAGCATATCTCTGCATGTCGGGTAGGAACTGGTAGGCTAGATGAGTTTTAAAAATTCCAATTGCTAAGGGGTAAAAACTGATAAAATCGGTAACTCAATACCTCCGGACTTAGCACAAGGTAGCACAAAGATTTCAAAAAGGCCTAAAACTTTACAAAAAATAATAAAGTCTGGTTTTTCTTTTTTTTTTTTAATTTTAAGGGACAAGACGGGTAAAAACTGCAGTTTGGCACTTTTTTCCAACTGCATTTACGTGGAAGAGGAATGGACACAAGAAAGAAAGTCAACACTAAATCGGGTACAAAAAGGGCAAAATCGGTAGCTCAATTTTTCTGGGCTTAGCGCATATGTACCACAATAATTGATAATTAGATAGGCGTCTGGTACTTTTTTTTAGGTTTTGAATTTTAAGGGGATAAAAGTGGTAGAATTTGGGTTATTGTACTTTTTTTCAGTTTTCAAAAAGAAATGCAAAAATTAATTTTGTCTTTGTTTTAAATTTAAGCACATAAGGGTTAAAACCGGTTAAACAAATGGGCAAAATCGTTAACTCAATTTCTCTGAACTTAGCGCATATGTAGCACAAAAATTGAAAAAGGACCTGATATCACACTAAAAATAATTGGATGGGCGTCTAGTACTTTTTTTTAGGTTTTGAATTTTAAGGGGATAAAAGTGGTAGAATTTGGGTTATTGTACTTTTTTTCAGTTTTCAAAAAGAAATGCAAAAATTAATTTTGTCTTTGTTTTAAATTTAAGCACATAAGGGCTAAAACCGGTTAAACAAATGGGCAAAATCGTTAACTCAATTTCTCTGAACTTAGCACATGTGTAGCACAAAAATTGAAAAAGGACCTGATATCACACTAAAAATAATTGGATGGGCGTCTAGTACTTTTTTTAAGTTTTGAATTTTAAGGGGATAAAAGTGGTAGAATTTGGGTTTTTGTACTTTTTTTCAGTTGCATATATCGAATTGAATTTAAGCCCGGTAAAACTATTACAATTTTCGACTATCAATTTAAAATTAATGCCTATGAACAAACAGTTTAAAGCCCATTTTTGGTATCTCAAAGCACTGATAAAACCAGATCGATCTGGCTACACTGTTGTGTTAGCTAATTAGATGAAAGTTTAGTTCTATACTTTTTTAACGATTAGAAATGCTTCTTCTTTTAGTCCCATCTTCAAGAAAAGTTTCTTCAAATACATTCACAGCTCTTGACTAATATTGCTGGATTGATTTTGTTTATCCTCCTTAATACATATTTTGAAAACACAGTTTTGACTTCTTCCGAAATAACAGCTCAAATTCAGTTTATATTTATTCAATATTCTCATACGAAGTCATAATTATGTACATCGATATGAGTAACAAACAACTATTAATCTCAGTTGCTGGAAATAATTTGTGCATATTTCTGTAGGTATATTTGAAAATATATATAAGTGTAATATTTGTGTTGTAATATCAAGAACAGAATTTAGGCTCCCAGCTAAACAATTATGAAATGATTTTAAAAATAATTAAAATAACATTGGAAAACAAAATGAAATTTTCCTCAAAATAAAAATGTTCTGCCAACAGATGCACTTGTAGCGGAATTTTAATAGTTTACATCTGAAACTCTTCTTACGGCCTATTTGAATTTGCATTTTTGTGTAGTAAAAATAACGCAAAAAATAGTAGCATATTTAGATATCTGATTGATAATAATGTCCTCGAAATATTTATTTTAGAACATTTTAGGCAAATTCTGGAAATTAGTTTTTTTTTTTTTTTTTTTTTTAAGTATCTATATTTAAATGTACCTTGTAACTAAGGTTCTACAAAAATTTCCAAAGATTTCGAAGCCCATATAAGTAAAAAATTCAACCGCAATACCAGATATAAGCAAAATCCTAAAGGCGATTCAAGGGTTAATTTTATATGTATACCCAGGACTGGGCAATATTTAAGATACATACATATATTTGAAATACATATTTACAGCCTTATTCATAAAAATTATAAAAGGTTTATAATGCTGCTATTTGACAAATTTGTATGGAACACTTGTCAAATAAGAGTTTTATAAACCAAAAATATTTATTATGAATAAGGCCCTTAAAATGAAAATACGTATTTTATATTTGTATTTTAAATACTAAGCCCTTGAGTATTTTGTATTTCAAATACTTGTGCTCTCAAAATACATTTTTCCAAATACATTTTTAATTTCTTCCGTTATTTTCTTAATTCCTTTATTTCTCTTTCCATAAAATATCGTTTTTTAATAGGTACCCATTGAAATTTTGTCGTTAGCTGGTTTTATTCAATCGCCAGCAAGAGGTTGTTTGTCTGATATCACATTTGAAAAGCTGGTGTTTATGAAAAGAAGTAAAAACCTTTTTGATTAAAAGTATTTTGTATTTTAAATACATGGAATAAAAAGTATTTGTATTTTAAATACATCAGAGCATGTATTTTGCCCAGCACTGTGTATACCAATATGCGTACCACCATCTCGTTGCCGTATATTATTAGTGAAACACAACATATTCTCATAGTAGGAGTCATTACATTCTATCGATATTTCCAAGCTGATGCCAAGATCTTCTGCATCTCTAAATGTGTCTTATTCTTATCTAGGTTAGGTTAGGTTAGGTTGATTGGAGGGGTTTGCCTGCCCATGTCTTGCGACATACACCTAAGGCTTGTTGTGCGCTCCGTGGATTTAACAGTGATACACTTTGACCCATAGGTCTATAGGAACTCCGTGTCATTCACAAATTTCCTTAATTTCCTCCAGCATATGCCCCGTAATTGGGTTATGTCTGGTAAGGTGTCTCTCCCAAGATGTCGGGATAGTATTTGTGAGAAGGCGGGGCACTGGCATAAATAGTTATTCTTATCTAAATACTGCACAAAATTTGCTGTACCAAAATTGTCTTTACATTGATTGCTCTGATTGAAATGAGCTTCTGTATATGGTTCATTGCGCAGATCACGTAAAGTAACGTCGATATTTCAATTTAAAAATGCTAATTCTCTTATGCGACATCAACAAAACCAAAACTAAGAAAAGTAAACCAACCACATGAATTATAAATATTCGGGGGCCATATCGTCGCATTTGCGATCGAGAAAATTCTGTGGCTTATGCTGTGTGTTTGTTGTTTATTTTGTTTTTGTTTTGCATTATTTTTACTCAATAATTCATACAATATCGCAGACGACTATCTCATTCCTTGCAGAGCACACACGTTTTTACCCTTTCTAATTCTAGAGTATATTTCATTGGATGTTTTATTCCAAAACGTTGCTGTCCAAATCATTGAAATAGCTTAATGCTTTAGTTTAAGTGTGTACTTCTGCTCAAGGGCAACGAAAGTCAAAGCAGTTTAATATTTCCATGTGATCCAGGCGCGGATCCAGCTAAAGCTTTTGGTGGGGGGCATAAAATAAAGTCTTATTATTGGTAAATCGCTTATTAGCGAAATAAATATATTTATCATTTTGGGGTGGGGGGAATATCCCTTCCCCCTCTCCCCTCCCCCCTGGATCCACGCCTGCCATGTGATGAGCATGCTTACACCACCAGCTACGTTTGCCAAAAATTGACGTACTAAAATTAAATACCAATAGGCGAACAAAATGCGATGATTATCGTAAAAATTTTTATCAAACATGTGCGCCTTTGGAAGAGCGCTATAAAGTGTAGAGCAAACATTCTCTTTTAGATGATAATCACATGTAAATATATATGTATGTATATATCTGCGAAAACAAACAATATTATTCCTTCAAAACATTTTTGTATTATATTATTCCGAGTTTAAATATACATACCTTTATTTATTCAGTAATTTTCTGTCTTTTTTTCTCAAGTCATCAGTAGACTCGAAAAAACTTAAAGGAATGTTTGAAACTTTATTTTTTTATTCTGTTATTCCCACAAACATAACAAGAGACACTAATGTTCAAGCAAACCTTTGACACCGAAAATAATTGAATGTTTTTGCAACCGTTTTGTTCCTAATGATCGTAGGTCGTTGCTTTATGCTGCTGGTTACCACGATTTGTGTTTTTAAAAGTCTCAAGAAGTTTGATTTTTTAATATTTCAGTTTTTAAATATTTAATATGATTTAATTATTATAGACCGACCATGTTATAGCTATTTGTATTTTTATAGTTCTACTGTTTTCATAAATATAATGTGAAAGTACTGAAGCTTCCAATATTCTATTAAGTTTTTTCGGGTTTAGGGGCTGTTCACAAATTACGTAACACTTAAGGGGGTGGGGGGCCATCATTTCTCTGGAAGAATGTACATACACATGTACATAAAATGAATTACATTATTATTTTTTAAATAATATTTTTCATTATTTAGTGGTTGTTATGTTATGTATGGTGGGAGGGGGGGAATCAGCAACAATTGCGTAACGTAATTTGTGAACAGCCCCTTACTGACGAGTTGTGTTGCATCAACGAAACATCCGCGACAAATAGATGGCTGCAAAAGACAGAAGACAATTACAGTATTTTTCGGTTAATTGCACATCAAAATTTGCACAATTTTTTGTTCAATTAACCGGGGAACGAATTAGCCGATACCCGTTTAATTGAACAATTCGTTCAATTACAAGAACCCTATTTAATTGAACAGTTTGTTCAATTACAGAAATCACGCATAATTGGAACTATGTACTAATGAATTAAAAGAAATCGCATATGTGCACTTTAAGTTTTTCAAAATAATTTTTTTTTTACCTTAAACGAAAAAAAAATGCAAGTAACAGCAAAAAATGTACATATATGTATGTGTATAGTAGAGATGCCACCCAGTGTTTTTCACAAATGATGTCAAATATGTATGTGCAAAAATGCCAGATTATTTTTCAATGCAATTAACCGGGTAAAAGTAAGAGGAAATTAATTTTTGATGACATGAATTTTGAACGAATTAAGCGGGAAAATCAATTAACCGGGTTCAATTATCCGAGGAAATTCACATGGTGTTCGTATGCAATATTTTTTTTGCCCGATCATGTGGTTCAATTAAGCGTGGAAACCAATTAACCGTAGGGTCAATTAACCGAAAAATACTGTAATATAGACCTACATTAATCTTATAGCAAATAATAATCAGGCTAGGTTGATTGCAGGGGCTTGTTTGCCCCTCCGTCAATTATTTTATCGGGCTTGAGTTCAATTTTTATTTCTGCCAGGATAGATTTTCTTGTAATGAAATTGTAGAGATCTGAATAAAAGAAAGTCGAACTCAAGCCTGATAGAATAATTGCGAATTGTTAAGCATATAGCTCGACTATAAGCTAAAATTAATGTTTACAAACTGCTGGGCTTCTTGGTAAAAAGTCAGAAATCGTTGTTATCAGTGATACAATAACAAGAAACAGAAAAATCAATTGAATGTAAGTGAGATAATATAAAATATATTCAAATCACCAGAAAAACATATACATAAAATGGAAAGCTTATTAATAAGATTATATATAGTCTGCGGTGAAGAGCTGAGGTACTAGCATGGCTAAGCGCTGCTGCTTAAAACCAGTATTTAATTAGTCTTGACCAGGATTTGAAGCCAGTTGATTGCTGTGAAACAGCCTTGGTTTGTATCCCAGCCAAGAAGTCTGCAACGCTACTTCTCTTGTCTTCTTTAAAACTGTTAATCACTACAATTTCATCAGAATTAAAATCTTTCTCAACTTTGAGGACGCAAAATCGGTCTCTAACCCAATAAAATAAGTAATAAATTTGAAATCATATAGTTCGACTATAAATTTAAATTAAGCAAATTATAATTAAACCGCATTAACCCGTTTATGTTTTTATTTATATTTTCCCAGAAAATTTTAACTACATACATCCCCATTAAAGACCGTGATACACTATCCTACTGAATCGTACGATCTGTTAAAAATGGCATGTGTGTCCAAAAAGTGTGATAGTCTGGACTAAAAGTGTATGTGTGTGAAAGGCTTTTTGACCAGTCTGTCCGATTTGCAAATCTTTTGAACATTTTCAAAAACTTATCTTATTCTATGCGATCAGGGTTGCCTTTTTGAAGTTGTTTACAAAAGTATAATAGTGTGGCCATTTTGATGCGACCTTTTAAAGTAGGACAGAATTCAATCAGATTTAGCTAGCAATTTTCAGTGAATGAGTCGTACGATTGAGCAGGATAGTGTATCACGGCAGATGAAATTTTTTTGCTTTCAAAACTGCAATAACGACACATCCTTCAAAGAGTTAGGGGGTTAATATATGCAGACAAAGTGTTACCTGTAACGTGGTGAATAACTCTTCTGAACGCCTTTAATATCATGCACAGTTTTCTACCTGGTTTTACCACACAAGGGAGCAAATTAAATTAGGCCGTAAAATTAGTGCCACATGTAAAATTTGGAGCAGTTATATGTATAACTGAGTGATAGAAATTGTACATATCTCTATATTAGGTTGAATCAGCCTCAAGCAATATCTAAATCTTTGTAAAATTTAAATCCATTATTTATTTATTGGAAGCTTGATCTCCACCCTGGACGGATTCCAACGTATTGCATTACAAATTTGATACGCTAACAGGCAAATATAAATTAGCGCATCAAGCGTATTTCTGCTGTCTAAACGACCTTTTTTTATTTTACATAAAATTTGACCCATCGAAATGCTATCTCTTTTCCAATAATTTCGTTTCGCTGAAAATTTAAAGACTAAAAGGCGATTTAAAATGTATGTATAAAAGAAATAGTTTTTATTGTTTTGCAAATTGAGTATTTATTGACAAAACTGAAAGCAATACTATTTATATATTGCAAACAAATATTTATGCACAAAAGTGTTGGTGAGCAAACCAACAAACTTGTATCTCTATCTATACAGACATTTATGCACGTGTATGTGTGTTTGTGTATTTGTACAATTGCACTGTAAGTTATAACTGAAATAAGAAAGAAAATCTACGTCAAATGCATACAAATTAATTACTGCATTAATTGAATACATTAGATAGTTACACTTACCCACCACAACATTTAATTGTACAAACATTCAGGCACAAACAAACACCCAAACACATCTACATACATATGTACATATTTACTTATTGCTACCAGCGATGGAAAAGTTGATGCACACTTGATACTCTCCTAACGCTTTTGATACAAACCTGTTTCAAAACGTTGCTGCTTTTTTGTTGATAAATGTGGATTGAGTTTGTTCTTCTTCTATTGAGATACGAGTATCAATAGCAACGTAACACGTTTATACCTTGTTCACACATGTATTTCTAATTGAGATAATATTCAGTTTATTGACATAATATTTTTTGCGTTCATACATACAAATATTGCGCTAACTCAATTAGTATTTGACAGCTGGAAAAAAGTTGTTGTTTTTGTTTTGGTAGTGAGAAAGAAAAAGTGAAAAATATTTTCAAATAAGAAAAATGGAAGAAAAACTGCCTTTTATTAAAAAGATTATAGTGTTGTACAGTAAGAATATGGAACTTGTACAAGTAGTGCGTTCATGTTATGACTCCAAAGCGACAATAATAAAAAGAAAGAGAAATAAAAATTTAGAAATGCTGCAATGTTTAAAAATTTTTATGTTTCTATTTTTATTTTTTTTATTTTGTTTTGTTTGCTTTTGTTGACATTTATCTCGTCATTCCTGTCGCATTGTATACTTTTGCTTATTAAACACATCTTTTACAGTGTTGTGTTTCATCTTTTTCTCAATATTCAAAGCAAATTTTGAGTTTATTAAGCAATAACTTTATTGACTTTTTGTATGGAATATTGAGCTCAATAATGGACTTTATTGCGATTATCTTAATAAAGGCGCATTTATGAACATGGTATTACTCAAAATTTGTCCAAGTGAAAAGGCAAATGGTTAAAGTATTAACACTTAATATAGCGTATTGCTTGATATGAAAATTGAAGAGGAAAATGCTTACAGTATTAGCATCTAATATAGAGTATTGCCTGATGTGAATAACCACAGCTTTTGAGACCAAGTTTCTGGCGTGCGATGAGCAAGGCTAAAATGCATGAATATGTGCAGGTTTCGCAATATTTCAAAATTCAAAAAAATTGAAAATACGTGGCAGCTTTGTCGAAAATGGCGAAAACTACAAAAAAAAAAATGCAACAAAAATTGTCTAATCATTCTATTATGCGCTAAGTAAGTAAACTGAAGTAATATTTATCAATTATAGTACACCCATGTTTAATAAAGAGTGCTGAAATTCTGATCTTCGCATAAATCGTAAGCTAAATATTCTAAAGTTGTTTCAATAAAAATCTTAAAGTTAAAATAAGCACCATAAATGAAATTGGCTCTAAGTCAACACCAATCAGCCGGCCTTTAAAAACAGCTGATTTGAAACCGCTTCGAATGTCTTTATAAAATGTTACTGACTACCAAAAGCACTAGGACTCAAGTTCTTACATCATATTATTCTTCAGGTCAAGGTTTTATTGAAAACTATAAGCGTTTGTAGTCTATAGTGATATCGTAGTAACCAATGGTGACTCTATACAACATAGAAGGTTGCAAATAAAAGTAAAAGAGTTGCAAAAACGAGAAGAAATGTTTACTGTGTTAAAGGTTTGTTTGAACATTGCTGATTCTCATTTCGTTCATGGGAATTATGAAATAAGTAGTTAAGTTTTAAACAAACTTTTAAGAATTTTTCAAGTCTACTGATGAGTTGATTATATTTTTTAAAAAGGTTAATTTTTGGACCTTAATTAATATATTTATTTTCTATTTAGGTAAGGAAATAAACTCTATTAATTGTTTTCTATCTTTTTCAGTCAAATGTCAAATGCCGCTAGCATTTTGTTGATGCTACTCAACTCGTCAGTAGACTCGAAAAAACTTTACTACATATTCCCAATATTCCCATAACAAGTTGAGTAGTAAGAAAGAAAACAATTAATAAGTTCTATTTTCGGACCCCAAGTAATACATTTCAGCTATCAATGCATATGTATTTATTATTTATTTCATCGTAACTTTGATGTTTTTGAAAAGTTGAGCACCACATTTCACTACTGCGTATTTAAAATATCACAAAAATTTCATTTCAGTCTAAATAAGGGTTGGATAACTAAGAGAGTACAATATAAACGCACTTTCCTTTTTGGGAACTTATTTATCATGGGAATGTTAAGTTTTGTTCAAAGTTAATGAAATAAATTAAAACCATTTAGACTTGGCTTATGATAGCGCTAGCTAGGTCTCACTCTTGAGGTGGGTGAATTTATAAAAACCTCAAAATTTAAAGCTGCTATATTTGTTTATGGCTATTCGCTGTTTCTTAAAATAGGATACAGCTAGTTTTGAGCTGCGTTTGAAGTAATTTGGGTGCTGATGAGCGTCGTGGTGGACATGAAACAGCCATGGTGTGTGCCCCTGCCAATAAATCTTTCTCAATTCCGTTTACTCTATTTTTGACAGAACGATTTAATGATATATTAAATAGAATAGAAAAATATTATCACAAAAACTGGCTTTACAATGTCAATCTATTTTTCACTAAAAAAATTTAATTAACAAGCTGTCAGTTTATGAAGAAACCTCCTTAAAATTTCTAAAAAAAAAAGTTCAGTTTTTCAATTTCATTTATGCTTAAAATTGAAACGGAGAGCAGCAAAAAAATGGACTTGCAATCTTGCGTTTTAAATCATAGTGAGCATTTTTACTAAGATAAAGAAAGTTCTTGGTTTGATTTCTGCATTTTTTTTTTTTTTTTTGATTGGCCTGTAATAGGAAAAATGTTTAGTCTTGAAGTCAAAAAAAAAAAAAAACTTTGAAATATTTGTTTTGATAGCGGAATTAAAATCACATTTCCCATCACTGATACCTTTTAACATTCGCTCGTTGTTCTTGTTTGTTGTGTTCATGTATACAAATATGTATATAGATAGAATATAGACCGACAGATATCTGTATTTTCTAAACGTACATACATATGTACATATTTATAAAACTTTCATATACAACTATTTCAAATTTATTTATTAATACACATAAGATCAGTGGGACTAGATTTCGAAATCGAGCTGGAAATTGGAAGTAGAACAATTTCGAGAAATGTGGAATAGGTAAACAAAATGCTACTTTCTTACATATATAATCACTACATTATTATAGAGAGATAGAAATACATAGAGAGGGAGAAACATAAGGGTTTCATGGCTCAAAGCGTTCCCACCAACGAAACGTCAACATATACCCCACCACAAAATGTACAAAAACAGTGTTAAATTTTTCTTTCGTATTAATTTGTTGACTACTAAAGCGAACAATAAACTCATTTGTTAAATCTACTTTTTAGAAATTAATTTTTTTTTTTTTTTAGCTTAAGTTTGTCTGTCGCTTGGAATCAGTCTTCTATACTTAATATTACAGTCAATTGCATACGCTTTGTAAGCTTTTAAATTACTCAAATATGAACTTAATTATTTATTTGCTTTAAGAGCCAATTGAAATGTTTTAATTCAGGTCCAAAAATTAACCTTTTCAAAAAGTTTACGGCCTTTTTAGCTGTCTATATGCCGACGACATTTTGTTGGTGCTAATCAGCTCATCAGTAGACTTGAAAAATTCTTAATAATAAGTAGTTAATTTTATATATTTATCTTTATATTATTTGATCTTTATATTGCTAAATTAATTATTCAAGCTCTTGATCTTTGGTTTTTTATAAAAATAATATTAAACAATTATTAATTTATTTTCAATATTTCGCCAACAATTTGTTGGCATCTTCAGGAAAATAGTTATAAAATTCAAAAACAAAAACAAAATTTGAAAAAATTTGATTAATAAACATTCAAAAAAATTCAAAAATATTTTTCCCGCCTTAAAATGTGTTAGCAACATTCATGAACAACATAAATATAAATAAATTAAGTCAAGTACGAGGCTGGCTCGCACTCTTAGGGTTCCGTACGTATATATGTGTAATGTATGTATGGAATGGCGTATGTGAATACATATGTATATTTTATAAATTTCATCTCTCTGTTTTTAAAGCTACTTTATGTTGTATGGGGACACCTGATAATTTTCCACTTGTTGTTGTTGTAAGGCATCTAGGAATACATACACTGTGCGACTCTCTATCTCTTACGGTTCGAGAGTTATAGCTATTACTCTACGTTGTAAAGGGACACCTGGTAGTTTTACAGTTGTTGTTGTTTTTAGCAAGAGTTGTTGTGGAGCATCTGTGAATACACATATTGTGCAAATTTCATCCCTCTGTCTCTCACGGTTCGAGAGTAATGGCTAGTTGTTACTTTACGTTGTATAGGGACACCTGGTAATTTTCGACTTGTTGTTGTGTTTAGCATTTGTTATTGTAAGCCATATGCGAGTAAATATATTGTGCACATTTCATCTCTTTATCTCTTTCAGTTTGAAAGTTACGGCTAATGTTTTTTACGTTGTATAGGGGCACCTGGTAGTTTTCGACATATTGTTGTTTTTAGCATTTGTTGTTGACAAGAATCCATAAATACATATACTATGCAAATTTCAGCTTTCTATCTTTTACGGTTCGAGAGTTATAGCTAATTGTAACTTTTCGTTGTATGGGGACACCTGGTAGTTTTCGACTTGTTGTTGATTTTAGTATTTGTTGTAGTAGAACATCTATAAATACATACATTTTGCAAATTTCAGCTTTCTATCTTTTTTGGTTCGAGAGTTATAGCTAATTGCAACTTTTCGTTGTATGGGGACAGCTGGTAGTTTTCGACTTGTTGTTGGTTTTAGTATTTGTTGTTGTAGCGGCAAGGTACGACAACATTCTGTGAAAATTTCAGCTCCCTAGCTCTTACCGTTTCGGAGAATGGACGCTGTGACGGACGGACGGACGGACGTACTTGTCTCCGTAATAGGGTTCCGTTTCACTCTGATGAGTACGGAACCCTAAAAACAAAATACAAATTAACATACAAGTTCTACGACCAACATTTTCCATGTTAACGTATACAACATGTTTAATACTAAAAAATAATTAGTTAAAATTTCAAATGAACCCTTGGTTTGTCACTTTTTATTATTTTATTTTTATTATTTATTAATATTGAAAATAAATTTATTTATTAGAAACTACACTTGTCAGGAGCTGGCTGCTGTGGCCTTCGTCCTTTTTATAAATATAAATATTTCGTTTTTACAATTTATTTTTAGAATATAATTTGGAATATGTTTTTTAATTAGATTGAAATCCAGTATTTGAACAGAATTTAGGAGGTTGGTTGTAACTGATGGGTTATTGTAACATGTAACATGAGGTATATGAAGGATTGTAAGTTTTTCGGAGCATTTAGAGCAGGGGTGCCCAAAATCTTCTTGTGGAAGCGCAAACACCAATACGTATACACTTTATTGACGCACACAAAGAAAAACAGAAATAAACTCATAACAAAAAAATGATTTCTTCAAGTGTTTCATACTCACGAAATCATTAAAAAAAACAACAAAATCATGAAAACAAAAAAACAAAATCCAATGTGTACCAACAAAGCCTGCGTTCTTATTGCTGTGCATATGAAAGTGTTGTTGCTTTGAACTTGGGATATGTGTGTATGTGTGTATTTCATACAAAGAGTTGTGTATACATATTAGAATGATCAGCCAATGCTTCGCGCTTACAAAAACAAAAGCGTACCAAGCGTATAGGCCGTGGGCATCCCTGATTTAGTGCATGTTGGAGCATTTTATTTGTTTGTATAATGTTGGTGGGTAAGTTTATTGTGTCCAAGCCTAAGCCTGGTTATGATTCTTTGTTGGTATTTTGATATTTTAGCTGAATATGATATAGCTTTTTAATTAATATCAATTAAGTTATTAAATTATTGAAGAACTTACTGAGTAGCATCGGCAACTAGGAGACTTAAGATACGGTCATACTTAAGCTTTGGAATAAAGTTTGGAACAAATTTGTGTTTGCTGTTGCACAGTTTTTGTAATTGTGCGTCGTAAAAATTGTTGCTGTTCTTTGAAGCAAACAAAGCCTTAAAATATACTCCTGTAAAATTCGATATTTTTGCTATTTTTTCTTTGCATTTTTGTTTTCGTTGTTGTTTGGTGATATGTCTATATGTATGAAGATGCCTTTTTAGTGGCTTGTAGCCAATGCCGGGCAACATAAATGCTCTGATGTATTTAAAATACAAAATACATGAAAGTTGTGCATTTGAAATACAAAATACAAATACTTTTAATTCCATGTATTTAAAATACAAAATACAGTGTAACAAAAATATGTATTTAAATTACAAAATACGTTTAATCAAAAAAGTTTTTATTTCCATTCATAAACACCAGCTTTTCAAATGTGGCATCAGACAAGCAACAACCTCTTGATGGCGAATGAATAAAACCAGGTAACGACGAAATCTCATCATCTTTTTGTTTTTTTTTTTTTTATTAGAAAACGATATTTAAGAAATAAGTGACAATAAAAACGTTTGACCATCGTCAATATCTGATCAATATATTTTTCTCTTCTAGTTTTAGATTAAAATGTCAAACGCTGTTTTTTCCTTGTATTTTATTTTTTCATTATTTAACTTTCTAACAGCTTGGCGACTTTCTCAGTGTGTCTGCATTCAGGTGCGTTGTGTTGGCTTTACACAGGTACTTTGCGTTTGGTAATTAAATTGTAGTATTGCCATTTTTTGGAAATAAAATAGTAGCATGTAATTGATGTATGAATTTAATAATTTTTGGCGCATATTTTCCAGCACAAAATTAAAAATGTATTTGGAAAAATGTATTTTGAGAGCACAAGTGCTTGAATTACAAAATACTCAAGCGCTTAGTATTTAAATACAAATACTAAATACATTCATGAGATGGAATTCAAATACAAATACAAAATACGTATTTGTATTTTAAATACGTATTTCACAAACTGTCCAGCCCTGCTTGTATCCATGTGCCGGGCCAAAATGAGAGAACAGTAGTGTCATTATTTGACGGCTAGTATTTGACAGAAAATAAAATTAGGCTCTATTATATCGCTTAAACTCATTTTTTGTTTGGTTTAAATACAAAATTTCTTGCAATTAATATCGTATGGCCCACGACACACTACGGCCCTGATTCTAATAGTCATGTCACTCATTTGTGACTGTCTCCGATTTGTGTAAGTGAATATTGCAGCGAAAAATATTGGTTATAAATCCTACTGGTATGCCTGTCACTACTGTCACTCTGATTCTGATAGTTACAATTCTTACGGTGCGATGAGTTTATGAGCAGCAGCCCCTTATGTGTTTCCTTCCCACTGTGCTGGAGCACAACGTTTGCCCAACAGCGTATGCGTGAGTTTGTGTGTTTAGTAGTGCATACATTAAAAACTTTTACTGTGCATACATATGAATGAATATTGAAATTGAATAAAAATTATTATTTAACTTATAAAATATTCCAATTGATATTATTTATTCGTTGTCATTTAGAGCCTTCTTTGTTTCACTTTTTTTTTGCTGATAATTTTGTTGTTATTGCAGTTTGCATAAAATTATTTATTTTAATTTAGTTGTAATTTGCAATTATTTCATTTCTATTTTCATTAATTTTCAAAACAGATCTCCTTTTTTTTCGTTTGGAAAATCTATTTAATATTCCTTTGGTAGGAAGTGTATTAATTTAAAATAAATAATAGAAAATAAAATATGTAAACAAGATGAGTTATACTTACATGAGAAATTTCATAAATATTTATATATTTCCTTAATTTAATTCATAAAGAATTTATGTATGTATGTATATTGTAAAACCTTAATTTTTAAATGAGTAAGTACATGTAAAGCGGTTCCTGTACAAAAGCTGTGGTATCCTTGGGTTACTAATATGTAATGGGTGCTGCCAGGGGGGACAAACAAATGCCTTTTGCTTTCTTACACTGCAAGAACAGTGTCGGTCATATGATCCATCATATGACCGACACTGCTGATGGATTCATACATCAGGGTTTCTATCATTTTCTTAAGGGCAAAATGAAAAAACTGATGTAAACATTTGTGTACGTGTGATTTATTTTTTTAACCAGCGTTACCACCTCAGCAAAGCGATCATTCGAAATCTTTTTTTCAAAATGCCCACAAATTTACATGCAATGCTATTAATTTCTTTGTTGATAAATAAAAAAAGAATTTTTCGAAAATTTTCAAAAAACAATTCAAAGAGAATATAATAAACTATATTTAAAAAAAAAATGGACAAATGAACCTATAAAAACATTAATGCATAAACGTAGTTCCAAATGAAATTACCAAATTAATAAGGGAAAATCAAAATACTAAAACAATCCATGTAATGGCAACGCTGAAACCTATAAAATTGCTTTGCATGTGTTAGTAATTAAATTGTTAATATGTTAGTTTCCATCAGCTATTTCTTGCAGGGTTAGTTGCCTTAAATGATCGTTTGTCGAATAGAGTCTGTTCGAACAGAGTCTGTTTGGCCACGGAATGTGATCAGGCCGAACACATTTTTGGATCATAAATTTTTATTTGTTTGGAGGCGTTTTATTCAGGATATAATTTTCTAGAATATAAATATGATTTTCCTGGATTTTTTTTTGTTAATCGTTTGTTTTTGTTTTTATTGAAGATTTTAAGCATCAGATTTTTTTGGGTAATTTATTTGCTATATATAAATTACATACTGGTGCTATTCGAATTGCGATAAATTTTTCTAAGCAGCGGTGTGCGTTACTTTTTTCTCGTACAAAATAGATTTATTATGCAATAGATTTATTAAAATCGATTTTCTAGTTTTCTTTCTGTTCCGCTGTATGCTTTTGAATTTATTTAAATATTTTCTTTTGTGTTGCCTCCCCTTGATACTTTGAATAAAACTTTATTTCTTTTTTGTATAGATCTATATATTTCGAACCAGTTTTAGTTCATCTTCAGGACTTGCATGTCAAAAATTATTTAGTAGAAGTTTTCAAAAAATACAATTTTTACTCATACCTGTTTTGTATGAATATATGTATAAACATCAAACAACAAACATGTTTCGTCTAAAAAGCATGAGTTTGATTTCGAACATGCAACAATACTTTAAGCTGAACAAAATAAATTGAAGTTACAAATACATGAAGTCAATCAAATAGCAAGATATGAACAATTTGCATGTAATTATAAAACTGATAAGAAAGATTATATTAATTCATACTGTAATTTTATATTATATAAATTCGTATGTAATTTCATAAAAAAGTATGCTTGTAATTTTTTAATTTTCCAAATATCTTGAAAACTTTTCATTCATAAAAAATATATTCAAGGAGAGGCAACACAAAAGAAAATATTTAAATAAAATAGATTTATTAAAATAGATTTATTATAAAGGCTACAATGGTTTGTGAAAATCAGGCAACGGACAAGCTTAGCTATCTTATATTGCAGTAGTGTAAGTCGGTAAGTATTTTATGTCCAACAGAGTTGATGACGTAGTAATCATTACGGTACCGAATACAGAATATTTGTACATTTTTGGATCCTCAATACCGAAAAGAGTTTACTCAATACCTTTAGAGTGGCAATTTTTAACTCCATTGAGTGCAAAAATTCAAAATCAAAAACAATTCTATGCGAAAATCAACTCTGATCAATGTTGCAACAATGCAAAGAAAAAAATAATAATAATTCGATCTACGTATTCTAGTGTAATGAGCACATATAAGAAATAAATTCAGTCAAGTACGAGGCTGGCTCGGACACTTAGGGTTCCGTACGTACCAGTGTTGCCAGTTTTTTTTTAATAAACAAACACAAAACTGCGAAGCCTTTTGCTTGTCTGCAGAAACACCCAGAGCCTTCGGCAGGAATCGAACCTGCGACCTCGGAGACTCTTGGCAGAGCACTCTACCAATTCATCCATCGAGTTTAGGGGGTTTCCCCCTAGATTTAGGGTTTTTGTTTTTCTTTTAGGGATGACTTTGGGGTGTTAAATTCTTTCGGGGGAAATTTAGGGGGAAACAATTTATTTTTGTGGTATTTTTAGGGGATTTCTGTGTTTGGTTAAACGGAAAATGGCAGGAGTTAGAAGATTTTTCAACTGATAAATTTGAACACTTTAACGATTTGTAAAGTAAAATTAAATGAAATATTTTATAATCATCTGGTGGCTTCAAGTACAGAATATTGCAACTGATAATTTTAAGTACTTGTTTTGTTAAGCTGAATGTTTTCCTTATGGGTAATTTCTTTGAATTTTTCCCGCTTCTTAAGAATTGGGAAAATTAAAATATGAGCTCAAATAATTATATAAAATATAAGAAAGAAAGGGGTCAAAATAACTAAATATTAAATATGTAAGAACCTTAGATAAAATTTAAACTCTTTTTACGAAAATGTCAAAAGAACGTAAAGAGCGAAGAAGACTTAGAAACTCTTAATATTTTTGGAGAAACTTAAATTTTTCTAGATACGCAGATAACAATTTCCAGCTGCCCATAAATATGTACTTAGATCTCAAAATATGTGAATACAAATAGATCAAAAATATATAATAAATATATATATTGTGATTTTATTGATATAAAATTAGTTTACATTTTAAAAATACAAAAGAAAAGGAAACTGTGCTTTATAAGCGCATCTGGTTTTACTCTCGTCTTCAGCTCAACCGACTTCTTTTTGTTGGGAGAGAAAAGAGTGTCACCAGCTCTGGCAAAAGCAATCCTACAAATATACATACGCCTGTAATCATAACATATGCACTGAAAAATACATCTTCTTAATTAGGGAACGTTTAAACATCTTTTGCATTTTCCGCATTGTCAATGCATTAACATTGGCGATTCGCAAACTAAAGCAGAATGTTCACCAAAATTTCTTAGGGGGATTTTGTAGAAAAACATTGAATTTTAGGGGGTTTTAAAACTTTTCTGGGGGGAAGAAATACATTGACCTGGGAACATTGGTACTTACGTACATATGTGTGATGTAGGTACGTATGGAATGGCACATGTGAATACATATGTATATTGTATAAATTTCATCTCTCTGTCTCTCACAGCTTGAGAGTTACGTTTAATTGCTACTTTACGTTGTATGGGGACACCTAGTGGTTTTCGAGTTGTTGTTGTTGTCATTTGTTATTGTAAAGCATCTGTAAGTACATAGGCTGTGCAAATTTCAGCTCTCTTTTTTTTACGGTTCGAGATTTATAGCTAATTGTTACTTTTCGTTGTATGGGGACACCTGGTAGCTTTCGACTTGTTGTTGTTTTTAGTATTTGTTGTTGTGGCGGCAAGATACGACAACTCTCTAGCTTTTGCCGTTTCGGAGAATGGACGCTGTGACGGACGGACGGGCGGTAATAGGGTTCCGTTTCACTCTGATGAGTACGGAACCCTAAAAACTACCTATTAACTAAATACTTAAAGAGCCGTTAAAATTATTGAGTAGTAGTGAGTATCATTGAGCAATGAAAAGTAGCAGAATTCACCAGCACGAATGCTCAATACTGATTTTTATAAAAATCAGACAACCGAAATGTCTGCCACTCATAACGGCTTAAAACTTTTTTTTTTGGCAACATGTTCGTTCCTTCATGTGACATGTTCCTGTTAAACGTGTTTAGTTGGCGCTTGAAGATTATTGAGTTTTATTATCAAAATTCATTTTGACAGCGTTTTGCTATTCGTGCTATAGGTGACTAGATCTCTCACAAAATTTTGTAATTAAAATACCAGAAAGTAGACGTAGATTTCTCATAGAGCGAAGCAACGAAGCTGCATCTGGCAAACTTGTTGATGCCCATGATTTATGGAGTATGTTGAAATACAACTGGTGCAAGAAGCTAATGTAGCCAAAAAATTATAGCAAGTATATTTTTATATATATTAATTCAGGTCCAAAAATGAACCTTTTCAAAAAATATTTCAGCAAATATTTTTTGAAAAGGTTCTTTTTTGGACCTGAATTAATACATTTCAATTGGCTCTTAAAGCAAATAAATAATTAAGTTCATATTTGAATATTTTTATATGTATATATAGCAAATATATTTTCAGCAAAAAACGAATTTTGATGAAAATAAAAATTAATAGTAAATGTTCTCTATCTATTGAAAAAAGAAAATTCCAAAAAGTCTTGATCAGTTGAAAAGTTCAAGAGTTTTGCTCGCTCTAAAACGATTGTGCCAGATATAAAATGACAACCTTAACCATCTGAACGCATGAAAAACCGTATGCTTTCATTCGCTATAAGGCTTGAAATACTCTTGAATGTCGACAAATATTAATGAGAAATTTGTATTTGAATGCCTGCATCGTAATAATATTAATTATTTTTGTTTTGTGGGTTTTGCGAAAAGTTTCAACTTTTGAAGGCTTCCAGCTGCCGTATGAGAATTTTTATAGATATTTTTTTCCAAGGTTAATTAAAGCTTATTTTTGCAAACTTAATTAAATAATTTTAGCAATAAATTCAAAATGTGATTAAAACATTATCTGAACACTAAAAATTCAGCTTGTTTATTTTATTAACCATTTAATGTTTGTTAAACTATCTAAACCTTTTTCATGTTAACAAACACTCGATATGATTTAATTATTAAAATTACTTCCTACTTATTTAACACAAAAGGAAAAAACAATCTGCATTTACGGTTTCTTGGTTAAATAAAAACTATTTAAATTAAGAAATTAAACCAAATTGCAGTTTGCTTTTGCTAAGGAAGTGTTAAGTTATTGATTCAAAAAAAAAAAAAAGAACAATTTTAACAAATATGTAGAGAATTTTATGGCTTGATTTATGCATTTAAATTAATCAAGAGACTTTAGATAATTATTGTGGAATTTTTTACGATTATTATTGTAGTGAAATGAATATGTAAGTTTAATTAAAATAATTTTAGACAATTTGTTAAATGAGTAGTCACTTTAAAAAGTGATTTTGATTTTCTGCTTTAATGGATGCTCTATTAATTTTCAATTAAAATTTCAATGTAAATAAATTTATATTTGAAATGTGGTTTCGAGAAATTTAATTAATGAATTAAGATTTTTAGCAGTAGACAATATTTGAAGTAAAAATCTATTTAAGACAATAGCGTGCTTTGCGGTTAAATGTTCGCTTTCGCTTTTGGACCCAGAAAGACATGCCTTGCTTGCATGGACTGTACCACTAACAAAATAAGAAATAAAATTACGGGGTTGGCTACTTTATTGAGCACAGAAAGTCGTTGTACGTATTCTGGGCCTACGTGAATACAATACTAAGCAAGAAAAAACCTCAACCATAAGGTAGAATACATACCTATACAAACATACATATAAATAATAACATGGAAGGAAAGTTTCTTTGTTGTTTTTGCATCAACAAATCTTTTTATACAGGTATGTTCTGAAAATCACTTTTCACGAAAGTGATTTGAAATCACTGAAATGGTGTTCTGTGCACAAATTTTTTAGTAATTTCGTAATTTGAAACTGGTCAGCTAAACGACTACCGATTTTAAATCACTTGTACATGTAGTACAATTATTTTGTTAGAAGCCAAATAAAAAACTTATTGAGTACTTTATATAATGTGTTTTTTACTTATTCATGCAATAATATTATATCTTTTATACAAAATAAATTGAAAAAATCACAAATTACTGAAGATACTGCTTGCTTTTAAAGAAAAAAATACTTCTGCTCATAATCTTAGTGATTTACTTTTTACCTTTTAGCAGTCAGCTGTTTTGTTCGAAAATATATTGTGGTTACCTGATTGTATGAGCCAAATGAATTATTGATAATTTATTCATTTAAACAAAATTTAATTAAGTTTATAATTAATGTTTTAATTTTTTGAAGAATTTCGATTTCTAATTGGTAAATTCAATGATATAAAAAGCAAAAAATATATGTATATTACAAGTTTTAACTAGTTTAGAACAGTGGCAACACTCTTGTTTTTGTATTTATTTTCCGCGTCTTTCCTCTTTATAATTTTATAATTATGTATGTAAACAAAACAAACCAGCTGTTTATCCGTGATTTCGAAAATAGAAAAGCACGCCGAAAACTCTTACATCTCGTAATTTTCAGAACACCAAGAAATCACCTCCGTGATTTTGAAACCGTTCGTGATTTTAAATCACCGTGATTTCAGAACAGGCCTGATACCCTTCACAAAAATGTGTAAGGGTATATATAAGTTTGTGATTCCGTGTGTAACGCATTGAAATAACCATCTAAGACTCCGTGAAGTATATATATTCTGGATCAGAATCAATAGAGATTACGATTAAGCGATGTCCGTCTGTCCGTCTGTAGTCGTTGAAATACCGTTTCTGAGAAAACGGTTTTAGATAGAAACCTCATTCTTTCGCTAAAATGTGTTAAATCCCGGTAGTGGATCTGCTATTGAAAGTCAGTAAGATCGGTCTACGGATAGCCGAGATATATGCAAAAAACCGGGTTTTGAGGGATATCTTGGCCATTTTTTTGGTCAGATTTTTAAAAAAAATTTATTTCCTAAAAAGTTAGCCATATCATTTTTAATGCCCATTAGATCCCAAAAATCGAAGAATGTTTGAAATCGGCCCATATATGTATATCTGAGATATAGCGTCTGCTGATTTTTCAAGAAATCGGCTTTATAAGCCAAATAAAACAACTTTTGGCACCAAAAATCAATCAGAATGGTACATATAGGCTATTTAGAGGCAAATCTGGGCAATTTTTTGACATCGGTTCATATACACTCGATATATAGCGCTTCCCGATATCTCAAGGAGTCGGTCCTGGAAGCCAAACGAAACAATGTTTTGCACTAAAAATTTGTCAGAATGGTACATATGTATATTTTGTTCAGAGGCAAACTTAGAACCTTTTTATACATCGGCCCATATGCACTCGAGATAACGCTCCTCTCGATTTCTCCAGAAGTCGGCATTAAAACCCAAATAAAATAACTTTTGGTACCAAAAATCGATCAGAATGGTACATATGGGATGTTTAAAGGCAAAATTCGAAATTTTTGAAATCGGTCCATGTATACCCGAGACATAGCGTTTCCCGATTTTATAAGAAATCGGCTCTATAAGCCAAATAAAACAACTTTTGGGACCAAAAATCGATCAGAATGATACATATATCATTGTGTAGGGCATTTAAGATTCGGCCCAGCCGAATATATCACTCTAACTGGTTTTTTTTTTTAAATTTGTTTTGCAAAGTATTCTGTTTACCTCTGGTAGGGTTTTAATCGTCATCATAATAATTAGAATAAAAGATGCAACAAACAATTGCAATATATGTTGTGTTGTACTTTGATATTGAATCAGGTTATTATTTTTGTACGATTTTAGCATGATTTTTAATAAAATTTTTGCTCATGCATTAAATTTTAACTACCAAACATCCGTTACACGTAAAAAGATATACAAAAAAATGTTTGTGTTCCTCTCATCTGGGACTCGAACTTGGACCTCTTGGCTTAATAGTTGGCGCTGTATAATTATGAGTTTTGTAAAAAAAAAAATGTGTTATAAAATACATACAAAGTAATGCAAAAAATGGCAGATACATATATAAATATAGTTAGAAGATAAGGCAGGCAATAAGTGAGTGCAGTATAAGTTGTAAGTAATGTTTTCGGTAGTATACTACCAACATTAGTTACTAAAAATAGATTATTCTTTTAAGTAATTTATAAATAGGTATTCTGTTTAATCTAAAAAATGCTTTTATAATTTTCGATTTTTGCGAAAGCTTGGTCAAAATTCTTTATCATACCATATTAATATACAAGTGCCTTTTTTTCAAATAATCTAGGATGTATCAAAGTCCATATATAGCGTGATATTTCGCATTTATATAGAAAAGCTTCTGTAAATTCCTCGCAACCGAATGTAGTACTCTTTTTTTTTTTTGTTTATATTTGATCTTATTTTTCGCTATGTAAAATCAGATAATAATGTGCTAAAAATCATTCCTTGTAAGTTAACTTGTAAAATTAAAATGTAATCTTTATAAAGTAACACTGTTTTTGCTTTTACTCATTTTACCGACCTGCAAGTAAAAAAAAATTACTGGCAATCAAAGTGTCTTGCAACTGAGCTCACAGCTTGCAGAAGTATGGTGGTATTAGTAAAAAATTTAAATGTATTGAGTTACTTGCACTTGCGTGTGTAAATGGGGAGAAGTTAATATTGCAGTGTTGACATTGCCATTGCGCCTTAATTATAGTCAAACACTATAGTAGGTTCTTTTTAGAAATAATTTAAATTTTAAAAAGTGTTGCCAACTTTTTTTCTAACTATAGTTAAAATTAAAGTTGACTTTAAGCTGAACCAGCTTGAAATGGGTGCCACATAATTTATCGAAATTGCCAAGTAATTTGTCATACAACCTCTTACAAATTTAAGTAAAATCCCATCTCTAATGAGATGACTCTCACAAATTATGTATGCATGTAAACACACACACACACACCTACATAAATGTAATATTGTATTGATAAGTAAACAAAAAACATCAAAACGAATTGAATAAAAGTAAAATTTTAAAGAAAATTCTTATTAAGAATAGTTATTAAAAAATCTTTTTTTTTTTTTTTTTACAACTTTAGATAATACATTAATGTATGTTCTAAAAGGAAATGTAGCTATAGCAAAGAAGCCTTAAGCTAACTTATAATTAAACTAATTTTATAGTGTGATTATAATTAAATGTCATTATACAAATTAGTAGCTCTTAAATATTGTGTTATGGTCTTAATTGAGGAGAAGGACGGAGAGATCAACAAGGACATAGGATTGGTTTCTGCAAAAATTTGTTTTCTCTGGTTCACATATTTAGTGCACTCTACAAGCAGGTGATGAATATTTATCTCAGTACTATTATCACATTCGCATATTGGAGGATTTTCATTTGCTGTAATATGACTATGCGTAATTTTTGTATGTCCCAATCTTAGCCTCAGAAACTTAATCAAGTCTCTACGGCTTATTTTATAAGCATCATTGTTCCATGAAAAAATTCTGGTTCTGTTTAAATTCATTGTTTTATACCAGTTGCTTGCCTTATCCCAATTATTTAAATTATTATCATAGTTTTCTATATTAATTGCCTTTCTTATGTCTGAGAAATTTAAATTATTTGTCATAACTAAGGGGGATTTGTCTGCGATCCTAGCTGAGGAATCCGCATATTCATTCCCTTCTATAAGAGAGTGTCCTGGTATCCAAATTAAAATAATGTTAGGAAAATTAACTAATAATGTTTCCCTGATACTTGATGCATATTAGTTATTGTTAGAAATATTTTTAATGGCATAAATTAAAAAATCTTTAATTTAATTATTTAATGTAAACAAAAAATTTACATTCGGGTCTGTTCTAGAATCCGAATTCACTCTTAAGTGGATTACTTTAGAATTTTTGGTGTTCTGCAATCCGAATCCCCATGTTTTTATTCGTTTTCAATTAGAGTATTATAGGGTGAGTGAAAGTAAATAGAATCGGCTTTTATTCATGCAAGTGATAACTTTTTTAATAAAAACTAAACTTTATCTTTTGATTTGAAGTGTTTTTTTATTAAATATAATAAAGAAAATTTGAATTTACACACAATTATTAGTAAAAAGAAACCTTTTCTTTAATTTCTTCCAAAAATTTTGTATGTTTTGTCAAATGGCACTTGCGCAAAACCAAAATATGTACAAAAATTTTGCTTATGTTCGAAAACACGAAATTGCCCCACATATTACAGTGTGGTAATGCTTAATGCAATCAGAATTTATTGAAAAAGAAAAATTGATATTTTAAAGGAAATTATAATAAATTTCCTATATTTAGTGTAATTAGACCAATATTTATATTAATATGATTGTATTTAGTGGTTAAATTCCATTGTAATAGTCCGGCAATACGTTCTTTTTACAACATATGGTTGTCATAGATCGTAGTTCATGTGCTCATAGCCGGTGAACTGCCGCGCCGGTAATTTCACAATCTTACTTACACCCGTCGCGGTCAAGAGCGAATGATTTCTGCTTCCGGTAGAGCTGCTTTCTCAGAATAATCTATTAATGTTTTAGTTTTTGTCATATTTTAACTTAATTTTTAAAATTTTCTGCGTGATTGTAAAAACATTGTTTAGAGGGTCGTCAACCGTCGGTTTTTGGTTTGCCACCGGCGACTATTTGTATGCTAAGCTATCTTTTATCATCGGCTTCGTCCTCTGATAGTTCTTTTCAAAACATTGACATTTAGAATTTTTTTTCGAACAGAAACTTCGAATATCTAAAAACATTCTGAATTGAGAACACCAATTTATGAATTATTCGGATTAAAAAAATTTTTCTAAATCAATCCGAATCGGATTCTAGAACAGACCCGATTATAAAGCTTTTACATATAAAAGTGACATTTGTTTGAGCAAAGCTGTTGCTAAATAAATTAAAGACAATTTTTGCTGGTTTTAAGTTTAGAGCAAACTTTTGCACATAAAGTCGACTTTTTCTCGTCTTTAGTAGAAGCAAAAAGCGTACTTTTATTTAGCAGTGACCTAAAATTGCTTAAAGCCTACTTTTTCTGCGATGTCTATAGTTATGGGCCATATTATGTATGACGCAGAAAGTATTGACATGTCTGCTGAGCTGGCACCCAGCTGACTTCTACGAAACGATTAACTGTCTATTTTTGGATAAGTGTTCGTTTTTGAATTTATGTATATTGTAAACCACAATAAAGTGTAACAATTTGTTTTTGTTTCTAATGTAAATACATATGTACAAGAGTGAACATGTCTGTATATTTGCATATTTCGATGCCTAAACTTTTAGTCATTGGCTTATCAATCTGTTTGTGTATAAAATAATTGTTAAATATTATAAAAAATAATTGCTGTTTGAGCTTGTACGTGAAAGCCAAAGAAATGTTGGTTACTTAAAAACACAAGCGATGCCATAATAGCGACAGACGGACAGACACACACTGGCTGTCAGATAGACGTAAAATATCATACTTTTAAATAAAAATATGATGTGTGCGTTGTGAATTTTTACGTGCAGGTTTTTATGAGGTGATGATGATGATCGTTGAGAAAAAAAAAAAAAAAAACAAAGAAAACAACAACCACGCACACATATTTCACACATCATGCGATAAAATCCCGTCTCAAAGCGATAATGATGAAAAGATAATACGTGAACGTAAACAGAAAAAAATTACATAAAAATTAATTTTTTCATATTCTTCTGCTTGGCTGTAGCAAGTTGTAGAAATCGTTAGACTTGTTCGCAATTGTTTAAAGAAAAAAAAAAAAATTACCAAATAATTTGTAAATTTTACGAGACCAAAACGGTGTATCTCTTTTGTGAGATTTTATTTTGTCATGTTTTTGCGCTTTATTATTATTATTATTATATTTTGTGTTTCATTGATGATTTGTTTTCATTTGAGTTTAGTAGTGTAGTTTGACAACATGTCACACATAAAAAATCTATTTATTTTATATGTACATTCGTATGTTTGGCATAAAAACAAAAAAGTACTTCTCACATACACTCGTATATTGTCTTCAAACTGTTGTTTTTTCAACAATTACAGATCAAAAATATCTCATAAAATTTCAATGAACACTTAAATTCATCTGTATATTTTTATTAAACGTTTTAATATTTTAATTAGCATATGTACTTGAAAAACATAAGTAAACAAGTTAAAAATAATAAACCTACCATTTTATGATGTATGTGGGTATAATTTGCTGTTAAATCATTGAACAATTAGTTGGAGCATTTAAATTACAACATTGTTTGAGTTCAAAAGTTTAGTTGTATTTGTATAGAAAATTTCAAACACTTATGCAAACTATTTAATTGTTATTGTTTTTAGCTGCTGCAGTGAAATCCCGCTTAGGTACAGTGCAAAGTAGCAGAAACTATCTATACTATGCTATACTTCCATTTGAAAAAAATGCTTTTACTTTACATTTCAGACCCCATGTATTTTAAGTCTGTGGTGTACCATATAGCGTTGGTGAAATATTGAGTATTTGGATGCCGAGTACTGAGAATTCGTACTTCTTTGGTTACTCAATGCTAAAAATAACGAACTCAATACTTTCAGAGTTGCACTTTAAAACCATATTTAAGGAAAAACTTTATATGAAAAAAACGACTGTGATCAACGTTGCAACACCATTTAAAACGCATCAGTGTCAAACTAAAATTAATGATAAAAGAAAAGAATGATATGTTTATAAAGGGTGTTTTTTTTCGATGTATTGAATTTTGAGTTGCAATAAAAAAACGATTGATTATTCGATTGACATGAATTTTATTTATCCGAAAGATAATCTTGTGGCGTTACATTTTAAATGATAGGAACACAACTGGGATGAACGACGAATTTTTTGCCGCGAATATTCGCCGTCAAAACTAAAACACATTGGTGTATATGAAAATGCACACAGTCACAGCGTCGGTCGAAATTCGTTGTACGCGGCGAACTTGAAATAGATTTATTTCTATTTCTTATGCCTGCGAACGACGAATAAATCAGTAGCACGCGGTCATTTTGGTTTTAGTTTTCCAGTGTTTTAGTAAAAACAGTTAGTTTTTACTTTAATAGTTTTTATTTTAAGTGCTAAACTTTGACTTTTGGCATTTAAAATAAAAAGCCAACATATTAGATTATAAAACATATTTGTAGTGTTTAATTTTTTGTTTCTGGTAATGCTGAATTTCTTAGCAACCAATTTTTTGCTATGGTCACCCCATCATCAGCTGTTCAACTATAATAAGATAAAATTAAAAAACTGATAAAATGGATATAAGTGAAATTATAATGTTTACGTACAAGCAAAAAGGCTTTTAGCATAATGAACATGATGTTCATTATTTTAATTATTTTTACAATATTTGAAATTCTTTGATTTGATTTGGCGCGGATGTACTCCAATCTGGACCTCCAATTTTCGATGACTTTTTACAACATTTGTGGCCGTGTATCGGCAATAACATGGCGAATGTTGTCTTCCAAATGGTCAAGCGTTTGCGGCTTATCCGCATAGACCAATGACTTTACATAGCCCCACAGAAAGTAGTCTAGCGGTGTTAAGTCACAAGATCTTATAGGCCAATTCACAGGTCCAAGGCGTGAAATTAGGCGGTCACCAAACGTGTCTTTCAATAAATCGATTGTGGCACGAGCTGTAAGACATGCTATTACGGAAAGTAATATGAAAGTTTACCTGTTGAAAGCTCACCTAAATGTGCTGGGTATATGTTGTCCACCAAGAGAACGCTTTCGCATTACTGTCAGGTGTATCGCGCTTGGCACATGTGTATTCCATATGTAAATACTAATTTTACTACATATAATGCAAAAGTAAATGTACATATGAATCAAAATATCACGTATGAGAAATATGCCACACAAACACTTTTCTGCTTATATCCAGGTACTCTTGATATATTGAGAGCAAAGTAGCAAGTATTTACCATCGATTTTAAGGAATGAAGGCGCTTATTTTATTGTAATGCATTTTATTGTTTTGTGAGCCTTTAAACTAAAAATTTTCAATGTATGTTGGAAGCAACAATTTACTTAAAATTTTATTTTTAATAACTCCAAAAATATTCAGCCCAATCATGAATATTCTCAAGGAATTTTATTCCTAGAGAATATACTGGAAAAAATTCCTCCAATCATAAATTACCTGAGAAACAAAAAAATAAAAGTTGGAAATTTTTTATAGGAAAAAAACAAATGTATGTTTTTAAAATACCTATTTTTTCCTCCGCCCACTATTTTTACCCTTCGATGTGGCTAAAACAGGGAAAGTTAAAAAAAAAATTTCCGAAGGAATTTATCAACATAATAAGAGGAATGGGAAAAGAGAAAAAACTCTCACGGAATTATCATTCATGATTGGGCTGATTATCCACTTTGTGGTTTCAAAAGTATAAGACTGGAATTCGAAATCTGTCAAACGAAGTTGTTAAACCAATTTTTTTCTTCTCAGTTGAAAGTATGACATCGACAAAAATGGAACGCTTAACTGATCACATAATGCATACAAATTATCAAAACATACTACAAAAATGGTGATTCTGCCACAGCCACATATCGTGCTTTAAGAGGAGGCTATGGTTTACATAATCGTCCCATTATGAAAGCAATTGGCGAAATTGTGAAGAAATTGGAAGAGACTGGAGCGGATACAAATATTGTAAGGCCTGTGCATCATCGTTTCGCTCGTTCCGCTGAAAATATCGTTGCTGTAAGTGAAAGTGTTGCCGAAGACCCGAATGTGTCGATTCCTCGTCGTTCTCAGGAATTAGGACTGTCTTACGGCACATTAGGGCTTTTTTTGCATTTAGATCTACACCTTCATCTATACAAAGTCCAGCACACACAACAACTAAAGCCAGCTGTGACCATTTACGTGGAATGGTTGCTTGAACAACAGGCGATGAAGCACATTGTTCACTCGGTGAATATGTTAATAAACAAAATTGTGGTATTTGGGATTCTGAGAATCCTCAAGGAATTGAAGAGAGGCCATTACATGCAAAAAACTCACTGTTTGGTACGTTTTTTGGTCTGAAGGTGTGATTGAACTTCTTCGAAAACGACAATGGAATCCGGAGAGTTATGGTGATATGATAACCGACTGTTTTTGCCTGCTACTGAAGAATACAACATGTGGTTTCAACAAAACCACATGTGCCACATGTCACACAACTCGAGCGAATATGGCTTTATTGCAAGAGACGTTTCTTGGCCGAGTAATTTCTCGTCGTGGCGATATCAACTGGCCAACAAAATCATGCGATTTGCCACCATTAGACTTTTTTTGTGGGGCTGCGCGAAAAACCGTGCTTATGCCGATAAGCCTTTATCTATTGAGCATTTAAAATACCAACATTCGTCAAGTTATGGCTGAGATACTGCCCAATATGTGTCAAAAAGTGGTCGAAAATTACCTCAAAAGAATCAATGCTTGCCACCCTACGCGCGGTGGTCATTTAAATGATGTAGTGTTTTACACATAATGTCAACGTTCAAACTTTATATTGAAAAGCAAATGTAATGAAAAAATATTTTATAGGTGTTCTATTTACGTTTACTTTTGAAACCGCAATATGGATAATCTCGTTGTCAAAAATAATGATGATTTTTATGCCAAGAACACATGAAATATATGGAGGTGTCAACGGCAAGATGCTTTAGACCATGATTGACTATGCTGTACAACTGTGCGACACATGCACTCGAAATTGCTAAATAGATCTAATAGATTTCTGTGCTAATTTAGAAAGTAGCACCAAAAAGGCCACACTATTGTACTTTAATCAGCAACTTTGGAAAAGCAGCTGTGATCACATACAAAAAGAAAGGTTTTTGAAAAAAAAAAAAAAAAAAAAATTGAAAATAAAAGCAGTTCGTCAAATTATTTAAAATCTGTCACATACATACACTTTTTGAGCACACATGTCACTCGTACGATTGTGTAAGACGGTTTCCTTTTGGTAACAAAAAGTTTTTCTTTCAGTGTATAAAGTTAATTTCCTTGGGAAGAAGTTCTTTTATTTGTTGGCCCTTATTTCATTTTTGTTCAATGTATTGATGTTCGGAGTAAACTATTTAATTTCTTTGACAGGTACTTCATTACGAAATGATTTTTTTTTCATTTGAGAATTATTTAATTTTTTTTCTTGTGATTTATTTCATATAATTTGGAACTTATTTGATTGGAAGTTGTACTGAGGTAAGAAAAGACGAACAACTGATATGTTCTTAATATACTATCTTCACGAATCTGTTCGTTTTAAATTAATTTAATTGTACATTTTACTTTATGTACCTCAAAGCAAATTCATGGCTCTTCAACTTTTAGAAAATTTCCAAAAAGTCCCTGGGATGCCAAACAAGTTTTATAAAGGCCCCACCTGACAACCCTGATTATACATTGCAATAAAACATTTCCTGTGCCATATTTTTTTTTAAGTTTAATAACCTTTTAGATATTCTAAATAAAACATTTGCTGCCTTTAAAGTTAAAACCAGTAGTAACGTATTAAAATATTCATAAAATCCGCTATCCATTCATTACAGGAAAAATATGGAGCAGAGTAGTTCGTCTAATTGGCTGTGTGTGCCGTCAGCAACGGCACAATTAAAGATGTTTTTATTTTGCTTTTAAACACTTTAAACTGTACACTTCCAATTGAATTGCAATTATTTTAATACCGTAATTTGTATGAGGACCAGCAGTGGTAAATAAAAACTTGTTTTTTTTTAGTTAAAGGCAAGGCATTAACTGATTTTTGGTTTACGCATGCGCTCGCAAGTCTTAAACCAACTTTTGACTTCGACCAGACAGACACGCACAGCACAGCAGAATACACTTTCTGACCGGCTGCTGCTGGCCGAAAATGAAGAAATAACCATTAAAATCATTTTAATGTTTTCTTGAGTGTGGCCAGTAGGATTTCTGACTAAAATTACCTTGAAAATATTATTCGCATGCCAAAACAGCTTTCAAAACAACATACGAGGCGTATACAGGAAGGTAAATATTATTTAGCTGCAAACTAACTAAACTGCGTTCTTGCATAGAAGATTGTTGTTATATTTCAAAACTAAAATCGAAAACGAATTTACTTATTTCGAAAGAAGTATTGCTGATATCGATATGCATATTAAATTCTAGCTTAATTTCAAGTTAACAAAACACGAGAAGAATAATTTTCTTTTTATAAAGAATTACAGTGCAAGAAATTATTGATCATTAAATTAACTTTGTAGTCGAATCATATGATTTGCAATTGTTAGTTACGATTTTATCGGGCTTGAGTTTCATTTTAGTTCAGCAGAATTTTCCAGTGTTCCTCAAACATCTTAATCACTACAATTTTATTATAAAACAAGTAAGAGTGCTATATTCGGCTGGGCCGAATCTTAAATACCCTTCACAATGGTACATACATTCTGATTGATTTTTGGTGCGAAAAGTTGTTTTATTTGGCTTTTAAAGCCGATTTCTTGAAATATCGGGAGACGCTATATCTGGGGTATATATGGGCCGATTTTTTTTGAATTTCAATATCAGATCCACTACCGGGATTTAACACAGGCTGCAAAACTTTTATTTAAATAATTCCTAATATGCTCAAGTTCAACCACTGGGTGACACCAATTCTTTTTAATATCAATGAAATAAAGAAAAGCAAAATGTATTTCTTAATTATTTATCAGTTAACTTTATAGTAAAATTTATTTAACAAAAAATTGCATATAATTGCATTATTTTTGAATTATAATGCTAAACATTGCCATTAAGTGTGATTTTCTTTTCAATTTACTTACGTATGTGGGTACATGCATACGTATGTATGTATCTATAATAGAAAACGCTAAAATAAATTCTTTATTATTGAATATTTTCAGTGTGTTCCATAAAACAATGATTATATACATACATATATACATACATACATATTTACATTGCTTGCTTTTACAAAATTATTTTTTTCTTGTGCACGTTGCTGATGATCTATTGCGTATCATCATACACATGTATGTGTGTATGTACATATGTAAGTACGTAGGGAAACCCAAAATGATTTTTTGTGTGAATGAATTTGAAGACGCAATTGTTTAAAAGAATTTCATTGCGTACCCTTTTTTCAACAATTCTTTATATCACTTTCATTTTCAAGCTCGTGTATACATATGTACATACATACACATTTTTACACCAAAGCAAAAAAATTGTTTATGCTAACATACTTGCATGCATACATACATATGTAGATACATACATACATACCTACATACATACAAACGTATCTACATACATACATACATACATACATACATACATACATACATACATACATACATACATACATACATACATACATACATACATACATACATACATACATACATACATTCATACATGATCGCAAATATTATATACATATGTATATAATATTATATACATATGTATGTACCATTATGATCGATTTTTAGTATCAAAAGTTGGGTGCATATGGGCCGATGTCCAAAAATTTTCTAATTTTGCCCCTAAACAGCCTGTATGTACCATTCCGACAAATTTTTAGTGCAAAAAACTGTTTCGTTTAGCTTCCAGGCCCGACTTCTTGAGATATCGGGAGGCGCTATATCTCGAACATATATGGGCCGATGACAAAAAGATTTCCAGTTTTGCTTCTGACTAACCTATATGTATCATTCTGATTGATTTTTGGTGCCAAAAGTTGTTTTATTTAGCTTATAGAGCCGATTTCTTGAAAAATCGGGAGACGCTATATCTCAGGTATATATAGACCGATTGCAGACATTTTTAAATTTTGCTTTTAAACACCTTATATGCACCATTCTGATCGATTTTTGGTACCAAAAGTTGTTTTATTTGGCTTTTAGAGCCGACTTCTTGAGAAAACTTGAGGCGCTATATCTCGAGTGTATATGGGCCGATGTCCAAAAATTTTCCACGTTTGCCTCTAAATAGTCTATATGTACCATTCTGATTGATTTTTAGTGCCAAAAATTGCTTTATTTGGCTTAAAGAGCGGATTTCTTGAAAAATCAGGAGTCGCTATATCTCAGATATATATGGACCGATTTCAAAAATTTTCCAATTTTGCTTTTAAACACCTTATATGTTCCATTCTAATCGATTTTTGATACCAAAAGTTGTTTTATTTGGCTTTTAGAGCCGACTTCTTGAGAAAACGGGAGGCGCTATATCTCGAGTGTATATGGGCCGATGTGGAAAAATTTTCCACTTTTGCCTCTAAATAGCCTATATATACCATTCTGATTGATCTTCGGTGCCAAAAGTTGTCTTATTTGGCTTATAAAGCCGATTTCTTTAAAAATCGGGAGACGCTATATCTCGGATATATATGGGCCGATTTCAAAAATTCCTTCATTTCTAGGATTCAATGGGCACTAAAAATGATATGGTTTAGTTTTTGAGAAAAAATTTTTTTTCAAAAACCTGAATACAAAAATTGCACAAAATATCCCTCAAAACCCAGTTTTTTGAATATATCTCGGCTATCCGTGGACCTATCTTACTGAATTTCAATAGCAGACCCACTACCGGGGTTTCACACGTTTTAGCGAAAGAATGAGGTTTCTATCTCAAACCGTTTTCTCAGAAACGGTATTTCAACGACTACAGACGGACAGACGGACAGACGGACCGACGGACAGACGGACAGACGGACAGACGGACATCGCTCAATCGTAATCGCTATTGATGCTGATCCAGAATATATATACTTTATGGGGTCTTAGATGGATATTTCAATGCGTTACAAACGGAATCACAAACTTATATATACCCTTACACATTTATGTGAAGGGTATAAAAACTCAATTTTGGGGAAGTAAATTCGAACTCAAGTCTGATAAAATTGGAAATTATTAAAGCTAAAAATTGATATTCATGAGGTTTAAAAAATTTACTTAAATTCATTTTAAAATCATTGAATAGTTTTTTTTTGCTCTGATGCAGTTTCAGAGCAATGACCCTGCAGAAATCGCTACTGCTCCACAAGGGACCAGTACTAAACCAAGGGTAATCCAAATATATGGGAAAAACATGCTCCATATTACATTACTATGTCCTAAGGGCAGGACCATGTAATCCAAAAAAAAAAAAAAAAAAAAATATTATGTCAGAGCAATCCAAAAACTAGTCCAAGTAACTACTCCGCAAACTATTAACACAGGGTTGGTCTTGGAATTACTTCATTTCACCACCACAAAGTACACAGAGCTGGAACGCGACCAGAACAAGATAGCAAGCCAGCGCACAGTGGTGTAAACAAGAAAAAAAGTGGTAAAAAGTCCGGAACTTCTAAGCCACGTAATGGATCTCGCTAAAAATTGCCGTGGTCAGAGTTAAAGAGCAATATTTTTTGTTTCAAGTCTTTTTAGGCCTATAGTTAAAACGGGAGCGGGTCTATGGGGGCTGAAAGTTACCTACCTCGAGTATAAAAAATTTTGTGCAGCTTATAACTTTCTATTATCTTTTAAAGATTCTTACCTTTTTGAATTTTGCTTAGCAAGACAAAGAAAAAATTTTATGAAACATGTTTTCATATCTCTTACAGTTTAAGAGATATTCGCCTTAGAATATTATTTTTTTATTATTTTCGCCGCAACTTCTTTTGGTATTTTGCTTATATCTTTTTTGCTAGAATCTTAATTTTAATTTGTGGCCCACCATTATATTCCTTTTAAAATTTTAAGTGAGATAAGGTACCGTTTTATTAAAATATCTTGGTCCGATAAGTCATAAAATAGGTCTTAATTCAAAAGTTTGAGATTTCACCGAAAAATTTTAATTTTTCACAAAAAAGGTGGCTTCATTATTTTTGAATTCGTAAAAAAGTTTGTTCTAGCTTTTATACTTATGTTTACACGTAGTGAAAGATAATCTCTCAAGAGTGTGTAAAAATTTTATTTTGTTTAATTTAAACTGAGTACCCTACTCTAGGCAGTGGTCGAAAATCATCAATTTTTAAAACAATTTTCGGATATGTGGGCGTCTGAAAAGTTTTGCCAAAAGTGAAATGAAATTCCGTGAACGATGTTTTATTACAAAATCAGCTGGTATTATTGCCGCAGAAGCTCGAGACATCCTAAATATAATTAGCGTTGCCAGACTGAGATTATTAAAAAAGTCAATTTTTGGAAGGGAAAATTTTGAATTGCTAAAAAAATGGATTTATGATTTATATTTCTTTCTGAAATTTATGCTTTTTTTTGAAAATTTAGTATTTTAATATGCTTTGAAAAATTATGCATATATCTTTTACTGTCTTCCAGATATTCAAGTTTTACTTGGATTTTTATGTGCGAAAAACTATCCTTTTATTATTTTTTCATTGTTTTCATGAATGTGATTTAAAAATATACATAACGTATAAATTTTTGCACATATTTGAAAAGTAGACAGAAATTCCTGTCCAACGATATATAACATGTATACCTTTTTTAAATATTTGCACATTCGGGAACCACTAGAATACTACGTAACCAATACAAAGTAAACAAGTTTGGCGTTTTGAAAGACAGCCAGACATACGAATTAAATGCACTTAGTTCGGTTATAATCAAAAGGCTAAAAAATACCTGATAATGCATTTAAATACCTGAAATTCTACTTTCAAAAAGAAAACGATGACATAATAAAAGGTTCCAAAATCGAAAGGAGAAGTGGTCATAAAAATAACAGATTTAACAAAAAACATTTTTTTCAGTTCCTTTTTCTTATGCTTTGTATATGCGGTAAAAAAAAGTGATGGTTTTTTTTTTTTATTATAAATTTATGAAATGTTAATTAATTTCTATTATTTGAACTTTTTCTTATATAATTATTTCTGTATTAAGTTTATCAGGCTCAAGTTCTAAATGTCTTTGGTGTTTTCTTTGTCTAATCTAATTAATATCAATCACAAAGATAATATAGAAATAACTTGAGCCTGATAAACTTAATACAGAAATAATTAATTTATGAAATGTTTAAAAAGTATATTAAATTATTTTTTATAATATAAAATTTTATTAAAATTCGAACTTAATTATTTACATATTTGCTTTAAGAGCCAATTGAAATGTGTTAATTCAGGTCTAAAAATGAACCCTTTTTACAAACTATTTTCTGTCTTTTTCTGAAGAAGACAGAAAACATTTTGTAAAAAGGTTTAATTTTTGGACCTGATTTAATATAAAATTGTTTATAATGTGCTAAACAATATTTATTTATGGTTTAGTTTTGTGATTTTAAGGACAGTGTTTTAATGGTACTTTGTAGTGGTGGTTTTGTGATGAAAAAAAAAATACATGCTCTTGGTAATCAATTTCCAAACTCTCAAATATTGTCAAACCCTAAGTCAAAGAGGATTTTTAGTTGACCACTTTTTACCCATATTTTTTTTACATTTACTTTTAATTTAATTTAAATTATTAAATTTGTGCTGTTTCGGTGGTGGTTGTTTATGAACAACGTGTTATTTTTTGTTTTTCGTATTAAATGTACACTATAGCTATCTCTTTAAACAATTTGTGTAGCAGCTGATTTGGGCGATTCTCAACTGTCACTTTTTTCACTTCTGTATACTCTGTGTCACTACTCCTTGGACTACCACAGAAAACTAGTCTGGAAACCATTCATTTATTACAAAACTATGATAAACAAAAACAAGTAATATCACATAAATTAAACGGATATGAATATTTTATTACGCTAAAACTAATCATCTGTCAAATCAGACATGAGCTAAGTGTTACCGGAATTCACGAAATAAGCACTAGTTGAAAAAAAAACGTTAGATGGTGGACCCTGTATTATGAATAATTTTTTGTGTTGTGCAAATTTATATTGAATTTTCTCGTTTGTGTTAAAGTTAAATATATCTGAATTTGTAATGGAACATTTATTAAGCATTCTAGTAAAAAAACTTGTTCAATACAATTTAAATTTAAGTGTAATTTTTTTTTTTTTTTTTTTTCATTTTCAATCTCTGTTGGGCTTTTATAAATGCATACATACGTTTTTGTGTCGAAGAATCATTGCATTGTTTTTGACTATTTCCGACTCTTTTTCAATAATCAAAAGTAATTAAGATTATTTTCAGATTCTTTGTCTCAATACTCAACTACTAATGAGAAATTTCGAAAAAGAATGTAATTGATAGTCTTAATCAAAATTTAACAGCTCTGAGAAAAATTTATTTTTCAGTATTACTCACTTTCCATACTCACACAATGTGCATAAATATGTATTAAATTAATTAATTTTTATTATTCGAACTTTTTCCTCTATATAATCATTTGGTATTACGGTAGTCGAGCTTAACTAGTTGTCGCCTATCTAAAGGGTTTTTCATGTTTCCTTTGTCTTGTTTAGTATAAGATGGTCTTAAGCCCGATTAACGTACTACCGAATTAAATTTGCATTATTATTATACATTTTGATATGTTATGTACATATAGAATTATTTTTTTCATTTCTTTTGTCTGATTTTGCAATTAATAATTCAAAGTCGGCAGTATAATCACTTTGCAAATATTAACTTGACAAGCTGTCAGTTCATTATTATTTACTTTGCAAAGTTCAAAAAACTTCCACACGCTTTCAGTTGATTTCTTTACATAAATTATTGTCAATAATTTATCAAAACATTCCACCGACACGAACAAGTAAATAAATTAATTTTAAGCGCTCTTTCCAATTCATAAAACAAAGTTCTTTCAATATCAATTCTTCCGGCTTTAATAAATTCGCCGCCTTTTACAAAAAAAAAAAAGAAAAAGAAAAAAACAAACAAAAAAATGCTCACTTTGATTTACTGCACTCTCAAGTTCGGGTCAGCACAGTGTTTATCCGTGCCATAATGATTTTAATTGTCATTTTGGGATTTTTCCTGTTTGTTTGAATGGAAAGATTTTCTTTAAAGCTGTTTATCGTCACAATCGCAAGCAACGTCATTCCGTTAAACGTATTCATTTCAATTCCACTGCTTTTATATGTCTTGCACTAAATTCGTCAGAATGTTTTTGTTTCATATGAAATTCATCTTCTGAAGGTGTGTGCGTGACTTCTTGACTTGTTTATGGCATTGTCGCTGTATGTGTGCAAGCTTATTGCAACATGCACTTGCATGCGGTCTTAATGAGGTTGATTTTTAGTTTTTTTTCTCTTCTGCCAACTGATGCTAAAGTTCTATAATAATAGTCATCATTATTATAGAGAACAGAATGGATCGTTTTAATTTTAGTTGTTGACCTTTAGTGGTTGGAGTCTTTTTGTTTTTGCAATTCGCTTTTTTATAGCAACTCAATACCTGTGAGTAAGATGACATGTAATTCTGTGGAAACATTTATTTATTTATTTTTTGCATTTGCTAAAGATGGTCTGAACAGTTTATAGCATACATGTATGTATGTTACTAGGCCGGGTTGATTTGTACGAACAGAAACTAGATGATATTGTGTTTTTTTCGATTTTTCGATAGCTTTTGGCATGAGGAAAAAAAGCTCTGCTACGAGTACGTTATATAAAAAAAAAACATTAATAATTTTCGAACCTTTTTGAAGCCACCCTCACCATGAAGAGGCGGAGGCCAGGCCACCTTCCATTCGAAAATATTAAACAAAACTTGAAAATAAAAGAAAACTTGAAGTCTTGAAAATCATTATTTCATGCCAAGGCGTAGTGAAAACTCGAAGGCTCAATATCGATGGCTAAGTCGACCTTCCCTAATGTGTGCACACATTTGTATTTGGGTTTTAAAATGGAACTAAACAAGGCAAAAAATAGTTTGTGTCTGAAAGTAAAAGGGAATGGAGCTAATTAAAACTTTTTTGTTTGTGTGAATTTTTTTTTTTAATTTTAAGCAGTTTTTTTGTCTGAGGTAAATATTTTATTATATGTACATATAAAGCAAAACGCACGATGTTAATTGTGAAGAAAATAAATAGCATTCAGAGAGTTATCTTAATTATTTTTTCTTTATGACACAAAGATCTATGCCAAATACATACATGTAAAACAACATATCGGCCAAATACTTACCACGACCTGGGGGGTATATTTCTCTTTAATGCTTCATATTTTCAACTACATACTTTGAGACATAATTAAGGTTTAACTTTAACTTTTGAATGGGAACACTTTTCTTTTAAACGGCCACCAAAGAGACAAGTCCAGAGGTGTCAAATCACATGAGAAGAAGCGGCCAATCAACATCGCCGCGACACACAGTGCTTTGGTCCAGAGGCAAAAATCGAAAAAAATTTTCTTAGTATCTGTACTAAGATATTCAAGATTGATTTGACTCTTCTTGATGTCATTTCTAATATGATAGCACTTGATATCAATATGCTTGCTGCGGTTGCGAAATATGTATATCAGTTTAACTCAATTTTATAGCACCCTGGTTGTCAGTGTAGAATTTAACCGGAACATCTTTAACAGCATCAAGTTCAAGTAATAGCCTCTTCAAATAGATTGCTGCCCTTGCCGAGTTTGACATTGATATATACTCTGCTTCTGCTTTATTAAATGCAACTACACTTTGTTTCTTAGATTCCCATGCAATTAAAGACTTTCCGTAGTAAAACGTGTAACCTGTATATGATTTCCTGTCAAGGGCATTTCCTCCCCAATTCGCATCAGCATATCCCAATAGCTCTGGTTCACCTTTTTTATATTGAAGTTTTAAGTCAATAGTGCCACCCAAATATCTTAAAATATTTCTCGCGGCTTGCAAATGCTCAATATGTGGATCTGCGTTTTTCTGTGGCAATTTTTGCTACCGAATGCAGTGTATCAGGTCGTGTTGTTATTGCTAAATACATTAGTTCATCCATAAAAGTTTGATAATATGTCACGTTTGCTCTTGTGCAATCCTGGCTACAAGTCCTTGAAATCCAGGATCAGGTGGTATTGATTTTTTCTTGCCCTGTTCCAAGCCATACTTTTTCTGATCTATGGTGTATTACTTATATTTAAGTCACCACTCACTCTAATTTTGCTTATTTCCATTCCCAAAAAATGTTGCACTTGATCTTTATCACTGACGCTATGCTCTGTTGACATCTTTAATTTCATATGTACATTGTATGGAATAGCATATTTGAATACATATGTATATTGTACAAATTTCATCTCTCTGTCTCTTACAGCTTGAGAGTTACGTTTAATTGCTACTTTATGTTGTATGGGGACAGCTAGTAGTTTTCGACTTGTTGTTGTCATTTGCTGTTGTAAGGCATCTGGGAACACATACACTGGGCGGATTTCGGCTCTCTATCTCTTACGGTTCGAGTGTTATAGCAGTTACTCTACGTTGTAAAGGGACACCTAGTAGTATTACAATTGTTGTTGTTTTTAGCATACATGAATACATATATTATGCAAATTTCATCCCTCTGTCTCTCACGGTTCGAGAGCAATGGTTAATTTTTACTTTACGTTGTATAGGGACACCTGGTGGCTTTCGACATCTTGTTGTTTTTGGCATTTGCTATTGTAGGGCATATGTAAATACATATATTGTGCGAATATCAGCGCTCGGTCTTTTACAGTTTAGCAGCTACGGCTAATTGTTACTTTAGGCTGTACAGGGACACCTGGTAGTTTTCGATTTGTTGTTGTATAACATCTATAAATACATACACTGTGCGAATTGCAGCTTTCTATCTTTTACAGTTCGAGAGTTATAGCTAATTGTAACTTTTCGTTGCAAGGGGACACCTGGTAGTTTTCGCTTTGTTGTTGTTTTTAGTATTTGTTGTTGTAGCGGCAAGGTACAACAATATCCTGTGCAAATTTCAGCTCTTTAGCTCTTACCGTTTTGGAGAATGGACGCTGTGACGGACGTACTTGTCTCGGTAATAGGGTTCTGTTTCACTCTGATGAGTACGGAATCCTAAAAAAGGAAAAAGAAATAAAGTAAAATTTAGCACATACATATTTCACATAAGAGTAAATTTATTTTATACAAATAAAATTCCTCGAGAATTATGGAAATTTGAAAATTTCACAGTTTTTGCTATGCCAAGAAATGTTGCAATGAATAACAATAACAATAGCGGAACTCACGGTTCATTGCAAATTACCCTTGCAGATATTGCAACCGTAGCATTTGTGCCATAGTCGGCAAGACTACAAGAATAAAATCTATGAAACCGAAATTTGCATCACTTAAGCAAATATGCATAACCAAAAACGATTGGAGATCCGTATTTGCAAATGTTGCTAAATGCTAAAACAGCCGTTTGTTTTTTACAATCCAATATGCAAACCTGCGCTCAAAAAACTAAACGACGGCAAGGCCGGCACAAAACATGCCTGAGCTGGAATTAAATTAATGCTAACGTTGCTCAAAGAAGTATTTACAAAATACTAAAAAGTGAATATTATACCTATTATTATGCATAATTTTTATTAAATTTTATAGAATAAACAAAAAATCGGGCGGTTGCTTAACGTGCAAATTTTATCGACGGCGTTGCTTTTCAAATATTGGTTGCGGCTCAGCTTATTTCATGCGGCAAACTCACTTTATTAAATTTTGTAAACAAATAAATAACATGTATTAATTCAGGTCCAAAAATGAACCTTTTCAAACCTGAATTAATACATTTCAATTGGCTCTTAAAGCAAATAAACAATTTAGTTCATATTCAAATAAATAACAAACAGGCAAGAAAATGAACACGGAAGAAATTAGAAATAAAATTATGGTAATTAAACAAAAAGTCAACAGTAAAAGATGGACAGATGCAGAAACAAAAAAAAAAAAAAAAAGAATTGTGCTGTCGGGGGACCCCCGTTAGGAACGAAGTTCCTTACGCTTTTTTCTTCAACTTCGAATGTTCAATTCAAGGTGAAACCTGTTAAATTTTTATTTTGTGTTGTTTTTGAAAGCAAATAATATAGAAGTACGAATTAGGCCAGACAAATTCAAATGTTTCAGCAGTAATATTTATTCATAAAAATGCCGTTGTAGATGTGGCGATATTTTTTAGGTGCTACCCACCCATTGGAAGACTTCAAAGCCTTTGCCAAATGTCAAAATATTTTACCATATATTAAATTTTCTTTTACAAACCATATGAGAATTTAAAAGTCATTGAAATTCTTATTGACTTTTCACTTAATGAAATTTTTTACTGAAATTATGAAAACTAATGAACTGTTTTTAATGAAATTAATTCATTGATCTATGAAAATTCATTGCGTCAATAAAAAATTTTCATTGGATTAATGAAGAAATATTAATGGATAGAATTCATTGGATTTATGAACAAATGTACAGTGTACAATAAATATTAATAAAACGCATGTAAGTTTAAGAGTTCTAAAAGGAATTAATTCAGGTCCAAAAATGAACCTTTTCAAAAATATTTGTTGTATTTTTCAGCTGTCTAGATGCCGACATTTCGTTGGTGCTAATCAACTCATCAGTAGACTTGAGTTGATTAGCACCAACGAAATGTCGGCATCTAGACAGCTGAAAAATACAACAAATATTTTTGAAAAGGTTCATTTTTGGACCTGAATTAATACATTTCAATTGGCTCTTAAAGCAAATAAACAATTTAGTTCATGTTCTAAAAGGAATTTAATTAAACGAGTACGCATAATTACAGTTTTTATATTTCGTTACTTAAAATATTAAAATGTGGGCCAACACCGGATGCCTGGCAGATGCGAGACAACATTACAAAAGGAACCAATTATAGTGTAACTAATCGGTTTTTTACCCGATTTGAAGCAGCTTTTTATCTGGTGCGGACTCAGTTTTTTTAACATATATAATTACATATACTACATGTATATGAATGAATAACAATTCAAATAATTTTCTAAAGAAAATATACATATGTTTCATATCAAAAACAAATATACATATGTACATAGTTGTTACGGATTCTATAGCCTGGCTACTTTCGCATCCAATGTTTCCATTTCGTGTTAAATTTTTGTTTCTTCCGGAATTGTTGTAAGCGTTGAGCATTGGGTTGCCGTTTTTTATTTGCGGATGTTAATTTACTCATTTTTAAATTTTATATGCTTCCTTAAATTTTTGCAACGTTTTGGAACGAAAGTAAAAAACTTTTGACACATGCAATATTTTTTGTCAGTCTGCTACAAAACGAAGAAAAGCAGCTGTTGGTCAATTTTACAATATTTGCTGTTTTTTTTCTTGTGACATACATATTTTACTTTAACGACATCTAACAACTGATAGTGTCCGTTTTCACAACTAATTGATATTTATTGGTAGGTGTCTCTGCTGCTGCCAAATAGTTTCACTACTTACCGCCCATCATACACAATTGTTTGCTGATAGACACCCAATACATATGTATAAACAGCTCACACACTTTCATGACGATTTCTACTAATTTGCACTACCAGCAAGCCGCGTTAAGGAACTTCGTTCCAAAAATATTGAATAACGAAATTTCTGCAATTTGTTTTCTAAGCTTCCTTCTCAATTTACAAAACAAAAATATTTATATTTTCCGTTACTCTAAAATCAGCTGTTATAATTATTTTGCTAAACACTTGAAAAAGACACTCACTCTTTGTAGCAAAAAATCATGAGTGGTATGTGGTATGTAAAATTGCAGATGTGCAATCAAGGTTGATTTCCGCTGTTATGTATTAAACATATTTTTATTCTTAGTATGAAGCCACTGCACTAGAAATCGATATATTATAACCGATACTGTATCGACACCCTTGCGGTGCTGTTTCACTCCTAAAACTATAATCCACATTCAAGTTGACTCTATAACTCAAACACTGTTGGTCGAATGCCATTCGTTTAGATAAACATTTTGTAGCAAATTTAATGCTTTAGCTAGAAATTTGTTCAAACAGAATTTTGCAAACTCCGAAAAATTTAATAGAATCTGAAAATTCTTTACCTTTTTATTTAGTACATAGGAAATCGAGTTTTTGAAAATGTCACGCTTTTAATGTAATTTAAACTTTTCTTTTATATTAAATTACTTTTTCAGGCTTAAGTTCAACCCTTGGTTTGTCACTACTTTTAATTGATATCAATTAAGTAAAGATAAATAAAAATTTAATAGCCAGGTGGACAACCGGCTGTTTCTGGGTAGCAAACACCCTTCATCAGCACCCTATGAACTTTGGACGTGTCAAATTTCACAATTTTGGCACAGCCGCTTAAACCACTTGGCTGATATTAATTAAAAGTAGTGACAAGCCAAGGGTTGAACTTAAGCCTGAAAAAGTAATTTAATATAAATGTATTTTAATACAGAAGTTCAATAAAATTAAAATTTACAGTAAACTTTTCTAATTTTTTTTTAAGAAAAATTTCAGGCCGACCAGTTTTTGGTCAAAACTAATTATGACATAATAATTTTAAAATGCACTAACCCACTCTTTATAAACTCGAGTGTTTAAAAGCAAATTGCATAATTTCTGTTTAACCAAAAAAAAAAAAAAAAGATATACATATAAAATCGCTGTCACATTAACTGACATTTTGCTACTTGAAAGCAAAAAAAAAAAAAACAAATGTATAAAAAACAAATAATAAAAGTGACACATATTATGCGCTTGTCATATATGTATATAACTTTATTAAAACCAATAGCGATCAAACGACAGCCCCCTGGTTGTTCGTCGCCCTGTTTTATTTTTTCCAGCATGAATTAATAATTGGCCTAAAAGAAAGAAAACAAACACATGGAAAAACAAACTTTTAGTCGGTTGGCGGTGGCGGTGGCGGTCTTTGGCTGCCAAATGTTTAACAAAAATGGTAAAGTTTTATTGCAAATAAAATTTATGTTATAAATTTTTATATTCATACTATTATATTGTTTTATTTGTTGCAAAACATTTACGAAAAACCAAAAAAAAAAAGCGGAAAAGCAAGATGGCAAATACGCACATTAAAATGGTGTAATTAACCTAATTTTCACAGCTTGTTAAAAATTTCCCACTGTGTTTCAATTGTGTTGTCTGTCTCTCTTTGTGACTGAATGTGTGTGCACGTGTGTGCGAGTGTGGATTCTGTTGTTTTTGTAACATCTTTTCATTTCTATAGAATTGCAGTTATTGCAATTGGTGGTGCTGCTGTTGTTGTTGTTGTTGTTGTTGATGATGTTGTTGCTGCACTCGAAATTGTGCGGTATGTAGTTAATTTAATTTATTTTAAATTCACAGTTTATGGGCGGTTTAATCGAACGACAACAACAAGTCTATAAATAAAATTATACCAGCAGCAACAATAACAACTTGAACTACAACTGAAATTAAATAAAATTTTAAATGAAATAAATTATTTTACTCAACAATTTTGCCCTGTACCTTAATTTGTGTATAAATGAAACGCAATTGAAAATAAAATGTCAAAAAATAAATAAAAAAAAAGGGATGAAATGAAAACTGGCAGAGCAAAAGTAAATATTTTATTCCAACGAAAATAATCAATAATATTTATTGCGCATTAAATTAATTATTTATTTAAATATTTAAATACAAAGTTTGTAATTACGCAGAAAACATTATGCCTCTTTTTTTAAAGCCATTTACCATTTACATATGTATGTATATGCATTGTCGAAAATCGATCAGTAAGAAAAGTTTGTTAATGTCGAATTCCATATTGTTTTAAATCGTAAAAGTTTTATTAAAGGGGGGAAAAATGAACAAACATGTTGCCCTATACTGTAATAGCCATTTACTAAAACAAGGCAAACATTTACTGAAATATATCTTCGTTAAAAGTTTTTCGATCTTTATTTCTATTGAAATGTTGCATTGATATCTTGAAGTCATTTTTATACATAATTATTTTTTAAACAGGCACAAAACTCGAACGCTCGTTTGCTTGTCTGCAGAAACACCCAGAATCTTTGGCAGGTATCGAACCTGCGTTAAGCGTTCATTCTGAACCATTGTCCGATGTGCTTAGGATGGCTGAAAGGGGGCAAAATGTAAAATAAGGGGGTTTTGAATAAGAATTTTTAGTAACCATTTATTAAGCGAAAATTTCAAATTTACTAATATGCAGATGATACCAATATTAAATATTTTTTCTGAATAACACTGTAAAAAAATACTGAAAACACACTGTGTTGCGGAGGTTTCTTCGGCATCACTTTGGCTGCTCGTGCTGAGAGGACATTTTCTGGATACAACGTAGTGCGTGTTGGTTGGTTGGTACCATGCAAGATAGCACTACCGCGGTGCAAGTGCTTCTTAATAATATAATCTGCCTTGTAAAAGAGAACTAAGCTTACGAGAGTAATCGGAGCTGGTTAAAGGATTGATGTTAGAGAGATCGTTCTTCTTCCCTTGACACAGTAGCATATAAATTAAGTGATGAATAAACCTAAAACAGTTACGGTATTCAAAGGGTCGTCCTAAAGTCAGAAGTCTTAAAATAATAGCACGAAAATATATGACTGCTGTGAGCAACCTCTCATAAAGAAGTGCGCTATTTAAAATATGAGTCAGCTGTTAAAAAAAAGAAAGCCATTAAATATTTTTGTTCATAATGCCAAAATAAATGAAAAAAACTAGCTATTAGATGTTTTGATAGCTGATTCAAGTAAATTTGAAATCAAATATGTCCATATTTACGAACATATACATATGTATATAGTATTTTAATGCATTTATTTCTTAAATGATATTAAATTGAATAGATAAATTTATTCAAACAAAAACAGCTGGCGCCGGTTGAACGGAGTCGATTCATTTTTTGGACGGCGGCCAGTACACAAGCGTTTGTGGGCTGCCAGTCTTCTAAGATTAGTATCTCATTTTTAGGTGAAATGCATGGACATGGATGTTGATATAAATATTTGCGAAACACACACATGCGTACATTCGTATCGTACACAAACATGTTTAGTCCACACTATCACACTTTGTGAGCACACATGTCATTTTTATCATATCGTACGACTGAGTAGGATAGTAAAACAAGGCCTTCAGCTATTAAACAAATGTTTGGGTACATACATACATATAAGCGTTATACGCATATAAGGAGTTTTTTATGTATATATAAAATATGAACTTAATTATTTATTTGCTTTAAGAGCCAATTGAAATGTATTAATTCAGGTCCGTTCTTCGACCTTTTTTTTTTATTTAACTTTATTAGGTTTTATAAATGAGCGTAAGTTCACTTAATTCTCAATAAATATATTTTCTATTTATGGATAATTTTTCGATATTTCGATACGCCTTTGTGTATCTTCTTCAGGAAAATGTGTTTTCTAATATTTTAGAATAAGTTCATTTTTGGACGTGAATTAATATATATAAAATATTTTTTTAGAATATAATTTGCGACAGGTAAAGAATATCACCGGCTCGACGAATGCGTTTGAGCCGTTCGCCTCAGATGTTTGCTGTTAACTTATGACGAATCACTAAACACAGTCGATGAAGTCTTATTAATTTATGACTATTTTTGTTTGCAGCACAACAACAATTTTTTTAAACTATCATAAAATGTTAGTACTTTCTGACATTATGACACAATATGAGACCGTTTGAATACCGTAAGTATTTTAAGTTGTCCAAAATTGAACTGGCCAGCAAGTCTAGCAGGCTTTGAATAGTTTGCCAATCCGAAAATTCGCCTCTTTTATACATACGTTTTATATATTTATTTTTTATTAACGTCTGCTAAACTAATAAGATGGTTGTATCTTAAACTTTTGTGGTTGTATGTCCTTTTATCTTTAAATTAGTATAAAAATCATATATTTCAATATTTCATACTTATTAATTGTGTTGTTTATTTCGTTTCAGGCAACACAAGTTACCGTCTTAACCGATCATCATTTGAATACTATTTTTCAAGTAAGTAAAAAGCATATGGAGCAATTGTGTGATTTTCATATCAAAATAGCACGCAATTTGACGCTGCCGCGGTGATCTTATATTGATCTTTATCAGCAAAATAGTCAAGGCAATCAAAGCTTTATGTCCGTAGAATTGTAGAATTAAGTTGTCTTTATAAAATGAACTACTATGTAATCACGTATCAAATTTACTTGTTTGTAAAACAAACAACCTGAAGCGCATAAAACGTTTGGGATTGCGGTTTGTGTATATACGTACGTACATATGTATGTTTGAAAGTGTTATAATCTGGAGAGTTCTACGTGCTACAGTAGAGTATTTGGTTTTAAGTCATAGTAAACGATATTACTTTTGCAAATGGTGCCAAATGTCCATTCGGTTCTGGCATAAGTAAGCAAGCGCAGAGTAGAAATCGCTATGTATCATGATATAACTGCCTACACTTTGAAAAAAAAGTTTTTATTTAATGCAATTAAATCTATTAAATTAAATTTATTGTAAAAATATGTTTAATTTGATATTATTGTAAAGTTAATTATTGATATATTTAAATAAACAGCACTCCGGTTTATGTTTTAAATGAATTCAATTGCCTGTTTTTAAGCAAACATTTTTACTGTAAACAGCGGCTGGAAACAAAACATTCATTGCAAAATAACAGAGAGCCTTTGAGAAATATCTGAAGACTTTCAAGGGTTATTAAATGAAGTATAACGAAAAATAAAGAATAAAATTATTAAAACAATACCAACAAAGAAAAAAAAAACACAACTTTACACTTCTGCTTGACCGTTGCACTATGGGTTTGCAAAATGTGTGCAGAAATGTGTATGTGTGCTACAAACATACATATTTACCAGCCTCAACTCTACGAGGCTAAATTGAGACGATAGAGCTGAAGGAAGCTCTTCTCTTCATGAAAATGCTACAGGGATTAAAATATTGTTACAAATTTGGTCGTGAACGGACCGATTGTGATTGTTCTAGAACGTACTAAATCATCGTTATTTTATATGTGCGTATATTGTCTTGTTATTATTTGTAAATGAACACAGGAGGTATATACACACATGCATACATAGAAGCTTGTTGATAAACAAAACGGCAGCACAGCGAGTGTGCACATACTGACACACATGTGTGGATAAATAAGCACAACAGCGAAATAAAAGAAACCACCACCGCACGATACAATATTCGTGTGTGCATGTATGTGCGCGACTCAGATGCTTGAGTTTTACTGCCGCGTGTATGTATGTCGGTGTGTGTGTATATCTTTTGTTCATGATGAGTCATCGCACATCGCACTATAGATGTGGCGTGATTAGCTTCTGTAAACGTCTAGAATGTTCTAGTAATGATCATTGGAAGTATAAAAGCAGCGAAGCTCAACGCTGAACAGTCAGTCGATTTTTAGCTGCGCTAACGTGTAAAGTGTCTTAAGTAATAAAAAGTGATTAAGTGAAAGTGTTGTTCTTTTAGTAAAGTGTTCCTAGTAAAGTGTTTACAAGTATAGTGTGTTCAAATAAATAAAGTGTTGAACTGTTGGTTATTGTAAACTGAAGACTTGAGTGTTCTAACTTCATTACAATTAAAGAATCTACGGAAAACGTTTTGAAAAGGTTAAAACGTAACAATTGGTGTCAGAAGTGAAATTGTAAAATGAAGTTCGACGAGCTTAAAGTGGAACAACTGAAAAAGGAGTTGTGCAAGTTGGATCTGCCCACAACTGGTAATAAAGTGGAGCTGCAGAAGAGGCTAATGGAGGAGTTTGATCGGTTGGGTCTGGACATCAATACTCATGACTTCGAAGAAAAAGAAGAACTGGAGATGAGTACACGATCAGCTACAAGCAATATGGACTTCAACGCTATGTTTGCAATGATGATGCAGAAAATGGAGGAAAACTCCAAATCCATCATGCTGGAAAACTCCAAGTCCATCAAAGAGGCGTCCAAAGCAACAAATGTAATGATGAAATCGAATAATGAAATGCTTCTAGCAGAAATAAACGCAAAGCATACGACAACGAATGAAAATTTGATGAAACTGTCTTCGGCTATAGACCAGAGAGTGAATGCCATGGAGGAAAAATTGTGTGGCTTAGAACGAAATGTTCACGAAGTGGGTGAAAAATTTACTGCCCTAGAAAATGATGTCGATCAAAAGCTTCATAGCCTGGAAGCTAGAATGAATGGCCTTCAACTGCAGGAAATGCCAGTCCGAGCTATTCCTGAATCTGTGAGCAGAGTGAAAGCGCCCACCTTTGATGGCAGCACACCTTTTAACATTTTCCAGTTTCAGTTTGAAACTGTAGCCAATAAGAATGCATGGAGCGAAGATGAGAAATGCATTGAGTTAATTTTGGCGTTGAAGGGTGTCGCTGCACAGGTCCTGGAAACTGTGCCCGCTTCATCTAGAGACAATTATGAAATCATCATGGCAGCTCTGCAACGCAAGTATGGTGGAGAGCACAAGAAGGAAATCCACAGAATGGAGCTGAGAGGCAGAGTGCAGAGAAGCAATGAGACTCTTCAGGATTACGCAATGGAGATTGAGCGTCTGGTGCAGCTTAGCTATCCTGGAGAGAGCTACTCGTTTTTGGACCATTTCAAGACGGAGGCATTTGTGAATGGAATTCGAGATCCCGACATTAAGCTTGCAGTATGCGCAACACAAAAGCCGTCATTCGCCGAAACCGTCTCATTTGCGTTGGCCCAGGAGACAGCCAGACTAATTTCAAGGCCACAGGTCCACAAAATACGAGAGCTAGAGGTAGTTCATGAGCCAGGAGATGGCTTGGCCAGTACGATTAAAGAGGCACTGTTGCAAGCATTGGCCGAAAGCTCGAACAAAGGCCGAGCTAAGTGTTTCAACTGCGGAAAGGCAGGCCACTTTCAGCGCAACTGTAAAGCTCCCAGGAAGCGTACGAGATCCGTATCTCCACAGAGGCCGAGCAAAAGGGCTAGCCATCAACAGCCCCAGGAGTCACCGTTAAACTAAAACGAGTCAGCTTTAAGGGGCAAAAGCTGGCTCCCACAAACGAGGGCCCCACAATCTCCATATCAGTGATGCAGCAGAAAAACAGCAACTTAACTGTTAGTGGATACATCAATGGGAAAAAGAAAACTTTAACCATAGATACAGGAGCGTCGCAGTCTATAATAAGGCCTGATTTGGTACCAGGAAGGGTTGAACCGCTACGTAACGTGAGGCTGCGTACAGCTACTGGGGAGGCCGCTAGCGTATATGGTAAGTCTGAGGCAAAGGTGCGTATAGCTAACATCACCGTCAGCCACATGTTTATTGTCGCCGATATTGTTGACGAGGTGATTATTGGTGCAGATTTTATGATAGCACATGGCATAAATCTGCACATGGGTCAACAAATTATGACGTGGCGTGATGTGGAAATACAGTTAGATGTTGGCTACGAGAATAAGCCCCATGTGCTGAAACTGGTTGCTGAAGATACTCAACGGATTCCACCACGATCTGAGGCACTGATATGGGCTCGAACGAATGGAGATTGTGCGGACAGTCGATTGTGGGTAGTAGAATCAGAAAATATAACGGGCGATTTATTAACAGCGAAAGCTCTCGTGAAAATGCGTGCCGATAGGAAAGTCCCAGTTAGAGTGCTCAATTTATCAGCCAGTGAGAAGGTCGTAAGTCCAAAATCGCATTTAGGAAGCTGTACTCCAGCAGAGGCAATTGTAAATTGTGAGGCCAAACCAAAATCTGCTAGCTTGTCACCTAAAGAACGAGAAACATTTGAACAGCATGTCGAGAAATGGGTCACAGGGCTGCCAGCATCTGATAAAAACAAAGCCAATCAGCTGCTCAGGAAATACGCCTCCGCTTTCGCCATGAACGGTAAGAGCCAAGGGAGAACGGCTATTGTGAGGCATGAAATCGATACTGGCGAAGCGAGGCCCATAAAGCAGGCGCCCAGAAGTGTACCCCTGGCCAAGCGTAACGAGGTTAAAGAGTTAGTCAATGAAATGGAGAAGAGTGGGGTAATTGAACCATCTACTAGCCCGTGGAGCTCACCGGTAGTTTTGGTGAAGAAAAAGAATGGTAGCACGAGGTTTTGTGTGGACTACCGGAAGCTAAACGACGTCACGAAAAAGGACAGTTATCCACTACCCAGGATTGACGATACCCTAGATACGCTGTCCGGAACAAAATGGTTCTCAACATTGGACTTGCAAAGTGGTTATTGGCAGGTAGAAATTGCCCACAAGGACAAGGAGAAGACTGCTTTTAGTGCTGGAGATGGTTTATGGCAGTTTAGAGTAATGCCATTCGGACTCTGTAATGCTCCAGCCACATTTGAGCGACTGATGGAACAGGTATTAAAGGGGCTTCACTGGAGGACGTGTTTAGTCTACCTTGACGACATAATCGTAATGGGAAAAACGTTTGACGAGCACCTGAAAAATTTGGCGGAAGTTTTTAAACGAATATCGTCGGCAGGACTCACTCTTAGCGCGAAGAAGTGTGCATTGTTCCAGAAAGAGGTGAAATATTTGGGACATCGTGTAACTGCAGATGGCATTTCGACGGACGAAGATAAAATAAAAGCCGTAAGGGACTGGCCACAGCCACGTAATCTTCACGAATTGCGCAGTTTTCTGGGACTTTGCACATATTATAGACGATTTGTGCCAAATTTTGCCAGCGTAGCCGCCAGTCTGCACGAGCTGACCAAGAAGTCACGGTCATACCAGTGGGGAAACGAACAGGAACGAGCATTCCAGAGGCTGAAGGAGTTATTGTGCACGGCACCAGTTCTGGCATACCCGGTTGCTGGAGGAAGGTTTGTGCTAGATACCGATGCAAGTGGCTTCGGTATAGGAGGTGTACTCTCTCAGGTGGTAGATGGAGTCGAGAAAGTAGTAGGCTATTATAGTCGAATACTTTCAAAGCCAGAGAGAAATTATTGCGTGACACGGCGTGAGCTTCTGGCAGTATTGGAATGCATTAAGCATTACCATAAATACTTGTATGGCCAGAATTTCACGTTGCGAACTGATCACTCTGCGCTTAGATGGCTCTTGCAGTTCAAAAACCCCGAAGGGCAGTTGGCGCGTTGGATTGAACGGCTGCAGAGCTATGACTTTAGCATCGAGCATAGAAGAGGGACAAAACACAATAATGCGGATGCCCTCTCGAGACGACCATGCAGTCTAGAATGCCGCCATTGCATCAAGGCCGAACAGAAAGAGTGCGTCATTGATGTTCGGCTAACGCAGATAGACTCTTACGAAGACTGGCCAACGGCGCAGAAAAATGATCCGGTGCTCAGCAAAATAATAGCTGCTAAACAGAGTGATAGCAGGCCTGCACGCAATGAAATTGCGGCTGAGAGCCCCCTCGCTAAAGCTTATTGGGCACAATGGAGCAGCTTGCAGCTGGTAGATGGATGCTTATACCGTATATGGGAAAGTGCGGATGGCAAAACAACTTCTAACTTAATAGTTGTACCATCATCTAAGATACCGGAAGTTCTGCGAGAGTTCCACAATGGTCCCAGTGGTGGTCACCTTGGAGTTAATAAAACACTGGAAAAGGTAAAACAGCGTTTTTACTGGGTTGGAGCGCAACAATCAGTAGCCGACTGGATAGCGAACTGCAAGGAATGTATAGCGGCGAAGGGTCCAGCACGGAGAACTCGAGCACACCTGCAGCAGTACAATTCAGGTGCGCCCTTTGAGCGAATAGCTATGGATGTAGCAGGTCCTTTTCCAGTCAGTACTGCCGGTAACCGTTATGTCCTTGTGGTGATGGACTATTTCAGCAAATGGCCAGAAGTATACCCCATACCAAACCAGGAGGCTCAAACTGTGGTAAACGCTTTCATCAATAATTGGGTGTGCAGATATGGTGTTCCAATGGAGTTGCATTCCGATCAAGGCAGAAACTTTGAGTCTGCAATTTTTAAGGAAATGTGCGAGCTCTATGGAATAAGAAAAACCAGGACAACACCACTTCATCCGCAATCTGACGGTATGGTTGAAAGATTTAACCGCACGCTGGAGGAATACCTGAGGAAAGTTGTGAGCGACCATCAGAGAGACTGGGATGAGCACATTCAAAAATTTTTGTTGGCATACAGGTCCGCTGTGCATGACTCAACGTCTAAAACACCAGCAAAAATTGTCTTTGGAACAGAACTCAGATTGCCTGGCGATTTGGAATTTGGCACAAAACCTGTACCGAAAAATGAGGATACGGAGAATTCTTCGCAGGAGAAAAGTGAATTGCACGACCTTCACGAATTTGTGCGCAACAGAATTCGAGTAGTCAGCGATAAAATGAAAGCCAGATACGATCGAGCTGCAAATTCCGACGGATTCCGCGAGGGACAACTGGTTCTACTATATAACCCACAAAGGAAGAAAGGACTGTCTCCCAAATTACAAACGCATTGGGATGGACCGTATAAGGTGATTAAGAGGTTGAACGACGTTGTATACAGGATACAGAAGCATAACAGCCATCGATCCAAAATGAAGGTTGTACACTTAGAACGACTCGCAAGGTACGGAAGTAGTGGTTCTGGGCCTGTTCGGGACGAACAGGCTTGAGCGGGCGGCAGTGTTACAAATTTGGTCGTGAACGGACCGATTGTGATTGTTCTAGAACGTACTAAATCATCGTTATTTTATATGTGCGTATATTGTCTTGTTATTATTTGTAAATGAACACAGGAGGTATATACACACATGCATACATAGAAGCTTGTTGATAAACAAAACGGCAGCACAGCGAGTGTGCACATACTGACACACATGTGTGGATAAATAAGCACAACAGCGAAATAAAAGAAACCACCACCGCACGATACAATATTCGTGTGTGCATGTATGTGCGCGACTCAGATGCTTGAGTTTTACTGCCGCGTGTATGTATGTCGGTGTGTGTGTATATCTTTTGTTCATGATGAGTCATCGCACATCGCACTATAGATGTGGCGTGATTAGCTTCTGTAAACGTCTAGAATGTTCTAGTAATGATCATTGGAAGTATAAAAGCAGCGAAGCTCAACGCTGAACAGTCAGTCGATTTTTAGCTGCGCTAACGTGTAAAGTGTCTTAAGTAATAAAAAGTGATTAAGTGAAAGTGTTGTTCTTTTAGTAAAGTGTTCCTAGTAAAGTGTTTACAAGTATAGTGTGTTCAAATAAATAAAGTGCTGAACTGTTGGTTATTGTAAACTGAAGACTTGAGTGTTCTAACTTCATTACAATTAAAGAATCTACGGAAAACGTTTTGAAAAGGTTAAAACGTAACAATATTTTACTGATGAAAAAGGCCTGTTTTTTGCACAACTTTTTTATAACCTTCACAAAAATGTGGAAGGGTATATAAAAGTTTGTGATTCCGCATTGAAATAACCATCTAAGACCCCATAAAGTATATATATTCTAGATCAGAATCAATAGAGATTACGATTAAGCGATGTCCGTCTGTCCGTCTGTAGTCGTTGAAATATCGTTTCTGCGAAAACGGTTTGAGATAGAAACCTCATTCTTTTGCTAAAATATTGTTACAAATTTGGTCGTGAACGGACCGATTGTGATTGTTCTAGAACGTACTAAATCATCGTTATTTTATATGTGCGTATATTGTCTTGTTATTATTTGTAAATGAACACAGGAGGTATATACACACATGCATACATAGAAGCTTGTTGATAAACAAAACGGCAGCACAGCGAGTGTGCACATACTGACACACATGTGTGGATAAATAAGCACAACAGCGAAATAAAAGAAACCACCACCGCACGATACAATATTCGTGTGTGCATGTATGTGCGCGACTCAGATGCTTGAGTTTTGCTGCCGCGTGTAAGTATGTCGGTATGTGTGTATATCTCTTGTTCATGATGAGTCATCGCACATCGCATGTATGTCGGTGTGTGTGTATATCTTTTGTTCATGATGAGTCATCGCACATCGCACTATAGATGTGGCGTGATTAGCTTCTGTAAACGTCTAGAATGTTCTAGTAATGATCATTGGAAGTATAAAAGCAGCGAAGCTCAACGCTGAACAGTCAGTCGATTTTTAGCTGCGCTAACGTGTAAAGTGTCTTAAGTAATAAAAAGTGATTAAGTGAAAGTGTTGTTCTTTTAGTAAAGTGTTCCTAGTAAAGTGTTTACAAGTATAGTGTGTTCAAATAAATAAAGTGTTGAACTGTTGGTTATTGTAAACTGAAGACGTGAGTGTTGTAACTTCATTACAATTAAAGAATCTACGGAAAACGTTTTGAAAAGGTTAAAACGTAACAATATGTTAAATTTTGATAGTGGGTCTGTTATTGAAATTCAGTTAGATCGGTCCCCGGATAGCCGAGATATAACAAAACAATCGGAGTTTTGAGGGGTATTTTTAGCCATTTTTTGGTCAGATTTTTGAAAAGAATTTTTTTTCCTAAAAAGTTTGCCATATCATTTTCAATGCCCAGTAGATCCCAAAAATTTAAGAATTTTTGAAATTGGCCCATATATACCCGAAATATAGCGTCTCCCGATTTTTCAAAAAATAAATAAAACAACTTTTGGCACCAAAAATCATTCAGAATGGTACATATAGGCTATTTAGGAGCAAAACTGGAACATTTTTCAACATCAGCCCATATACACTCGAGATATAGCGCCTCCCGGTATCTCAAGAAGTCAGCCTTGGAAGTCAAACGCAACAATTTTTTGCACTAAAAATTTGTCAGAATGGTACATATATGTAGGTTGTTCAGAGGGCAAAATTAGAACATTTTTATTCATGGGCCCATATGCACCCGAGATAACGCTTCTCCCGATTTCTCAAGAAGTCGGCATTAAAAGCCCAATAAAACAACTTTTGGTACCAAAAATCGATCAGAATAATACATATGTATATCATTTTGAAGGGTATTTAAGATTCGGCCCATCTGAATATAGCACTCTTACTTGTTATACCCTTCACATAAATGTGTAAGGGTATATATAAGTTTGTGATTCCGTTTGTAACGCATTGAAATATCCATCTAAGACCCCATAAAGTATATATATTCTGGATCAGCATCAATAGCGATTACGATTGAGCGATGTCCGTCTGTCCGTCTGTCCGTCTGTCCGTCTGTCCGTCTGTAGTCGTTGAAATACCGTTTCTGAGAAAACGGTTTGAGATAGAAACCTCATTCTTTCGCTAAAACGTGTGAAACCCCGGTAGTGGGTCTGCTATTGAAATTCAGTAAGATAGGTCCACAGATAGCCGAGATATATTCAAAAAACCGGGTTTTGAGGGGTATTTTGTGCAATTTTTGTATTCAGATTTTTGAAAAAAAATTTTGTCTTAAAAACTAAACCATATCATTTTTAGTGCCCATTAAATCCTAGAAAAAAAGGAATTTTTGAAATCGGTCCATATATATCTGAGATATAGCGACTCCTGATTTTTCAAGAAATCCGCTCTTTAAGCCAAATAAAGCAATTTTTGGCACTAAAAATCAATCAGAATGGTACATATAGACTATTTAGAGGCAAACGTGGAAAATTTTGGACATCGGCCCATATACACTCGAGATATAGCGCCTCAAGTTTTCTCAAGAAGTCGGCTCTAAAAGCCAAATAAAACAACTTTTGGTACCAAAAATCGATCAGAATGGTACATATAAGGTGTTTAAAAGCAAAATTTGAAAATGTCTGCAATCGGTCTATATATACCTGAGATATAGCGTCTCCCGATTTTTCAAGAAATCGGCTCTATAAGCTAAATAAAACAACTTTTGGCACCAAAAATCAATCACAATGATACATATTGGTTAGTCAGAAGCAAAACTGGAAATCTTTTTGTCATCGGCCCATATATGTTCGAGATATAGCGCCTCCCGATATCTCAAGAAGTCGGGCCTGGAAGCTAAACGAAACAGTTTTTTGCACTAAAAATTTGTCGGAATGGTACATACAGGCTGTTTAGGGGCAAAATTAGAACATTTTTGGACATCGGCCCATATGCACCCAACTTTTGGTACCAAAAATCGATCATAATGGTACATACATACATACATATGTATGTATATAATGTTTAAAAGCAAAATTCGAAAATATTTGCGATCATGTATGAATGTATGTATGTATGTATGTATGTATGTATGCATGTATGCATGTATGTATGTATGTAGATACGTTTGTATGTATGTATGTATGTATGCTTGCAAGTATGTTAGCATAAACAATTTTTTTGCTTTGGTGTAAAAATGTGTATGTATGTACATACATATGTATACACGAGCTTGAAAATGAAAGTGATATAAAGAATTGTTGAAAAAAGGGTACGCAATGAAATTCTTTTAAACAATTGCGTCTTCAAATTCATTCACTCAAAAAATCATTTTGTGTTTCCCTACGTACTTACATATGTACATACACACACACATGCGTATGATGATACGCAACAGATCATCAAAAACGTGCACAAGAAAAAAATCATTTTGTGAAAAAAGCAAGCAATGTAAATATGTATGTATGTATATATGTATGTACATATATAATCATTGTTTTATGGAACACACTGAAAATATTCAATAATAAAGAATTTATTTTAGCGTTTTCTATTATAGGTACATACATACATACGTATGCATGTACCCACATACGTAAGTAAATTGAAAAGAAAATCACACTTAATGTCAATGTTTAGCATTATAATTCAAAAATAATGCAATTATATGCAATTTTTTGTTAAATAAATTTTACTATAAAGTTAACTGATAAATAATTAAGAAATACATTTTGCTTTTCTTTATTTCATTGATATTAAAAAAAATTGGTGTCACCCAGTGGTTGAACTTGAGCATATTAAGAATTATTTAAATAAAAGTTTTGCAGCCTGTGTTAAATCCCGGTAGTGGATCTGATATTGAAATTCAGAAAAAATCGGCCCATATATACCCCAGATATAGCGTCTCCCGATATTTCAAGAAATCGGCTTTAAAATCCAAATAAAACAACTTTTCGCACCAAAAATCAATCAGAATGTATGTACCATTGTGAAGGGTATTTAAGATTCGGCCCAGCCGAATATAGCACTCTTACTTGTTTTTCTTTCACTTCGTTCAATTATCAGGGAATAGGGCTTCTACCCAAGGCTGCAACTGGGGCATTTTGCTTATAAGTGGGAGGACTAAAATGTTGGTGTTGTTTTAAAATTAAGTAATAGTACTTTTAGTGAGGGGAAATGGCAATTTTTCCCGCAATACGTAGGACGGTTCAATGCCAAATTGTCTACATACGATAGAAAGCTTGAAGAAAGAGCTGTTTCACCACTTGACAGTTAAGTTACCCCAAATCAGATATTAAAGCACCAACTTAGATGGGTAATAGCTCTATAAGTAATAAGCAAGGCAGTTAGAATAAAGTACGTATAGCTCAGTTTGAAAAACAGATTAGGTAGAAATACATGGAAAATCAATTGGAAATATAATACAATGATAACTCCTTATCACAACATAAGCTGACATGTCTATTGTAGAAATACTTATATTTTATACGCTTCTGTAGTCATGAGTGAAACGGAACCCTATTAATAAGACTTCATTGGCCGTCCGTCAATCGGCTACAACATTCATTCTGCAAAACGGCAGGAACTAGTGATCTAAAATTTTGATAGGATAGATAGTTACCCTGTTAACATGAGAGCTAGAGGACTGAAACTTGAGCAAAAAACCTCTAAAGTAAAGGGTGCTCTCATATAATAAATTAAAATTTAGCTGTCATTTCTGAGCCATAAGAGATAGAGACCCTAAATTTCGGCAGAAACTAAAACTTATGTACTGCCCAATACACGGATCGCCCCTTGGTTTGAAAATTACTACTCAGTTTTGTGTTGTAAGAGAGTTGCTACAACAAAAACTAGCAAAAAAGCTAAATTTTAAATAGTGCATAACACATTTAAGCTTACTTTAATTGAAAATTAACTTTTAAAACTTAAGAGATAGAAACCTCAAATTTTCACAATAAAATGTCAAAATTTAAAGGCAGATTTGACGGAGAGAAATGGCTGCAACTTCAAAACAATCGTGCAATAAATGTAGGGGTAGTTTGCATTCCCATATATACATTAAATATATGCTTGTTTCTTTTAGTTTTTCTCTCCCCACTGTGCCATTAGATCACACCACACTGACAGAAAAACCTTTGCCTCTACAACAATTTTTTACTTTAGCGTAAATTGTTCATGGGTTAACGTAAAGCTTTAGTCGAGCAATCGAAATCGTTACGTTTAAGGAAAAACAAAATAGTACGTAAATAGTACGAAAGTTGATCGTTAATGCTATGGTACATTTTTATTGCTAAAATAGAGAAATTAATTTTTGCATGCAAAATATATAATATTTTGTGCAATAAAATTAATTCATCAAAATAATGATATATTTTTAGAAACTTGCGGATCACGTGAAAGCTGTCTAGCAATGAAAAATTCAAGGCATCCATATATAATTGAAATCGATATGGCAAGCCACATTAGCATTGACAATATCTAAGTAATGCTAGAGGATATTTGCTCATGGGACGTATGAGTGATATAATCATTCCATAGCAGGCATTTTTTATACGGCTGAGTGTTTGTTGGCTCACGTCAGGCACTCTCTCAATATTTCTTTTGGGCTCATCACGCTTTTTTACGCACAAATGCTTTTTAGTCACATAATTTTATCCACTTCTGCGTTGAAATAAAATATAAACGTAAACATATATCATTTATTAGTTTTTCTTCTCTGTTCTGTCGAATTAAATGCATGTACTTAATATACTTTCCTTTGGAAAGTATATGGTTGCCACTTGGTATATTAAAAATATTATGATTGTCACAAATAAAGCATGTTAACATGTTCATTATAAAAAATGGGGGGAGGTTTTTTTTAATCCTTGCAACCTTATCTCAATTTACATGGAACAAAATGATTAAAAGATTTGTTTATGGTAACCAAAACTATGTTTATGGCATTTGATATTTCAAGTATCTTGATTGCCACAGCGTTATCCATGATTATAGAGAACACAATATTGGTATCGCAAAGATATTTGAAAACGATTTTCTTTGCTTGCACACAGGCAATTGCACATTTTGTTCAGTTGCACAAACAAAGAAGTACACTATTCTTTTAGTATCCTCCCTGATGTCGAAAAATAACTTTGATTGCTACAGTGCTATAAAAATCGCACTGCCGATATTTCAAAATGTTCAGATCAGACCCAGTTTTACTTTTATGTATAATACAATTTTATTTTCAATGCGATCGTTTTACCCTATATATATTTTCTTTTTCACTGTGTTACTCATCAACAAAGTCATTAAACATTTGAAAAACACACTGTCGCGGGGTAAATCTTATTGCGGGTTGGTCATATATTTGAATCTTATACGGGCAGTCTGGGACTGATTCGACTTTAATTTGCTGTTAGGTATAAGCCACGATAATCAACCTATAATTAATTACTAATATATTGAAAAACAATTTTTTTATTAGATTATACTTAGAAAGCCAAATATTTGAGTTGCTAGCAGCAATCCAGTTTATACTTTTCTCTAGTTATAGTGATCACATTCATGAATTAGTCATGAAAAAACTAAGCATTCAGTAGCAGTAGTAAGCAATTTAAGAATTACCATCTACATCATCTAACACGGACTGTTTTTAGGGTTTCGTACTCATTAGAGTGAAACGGAACGATATTACCGAAATTTCTACGTCCGTCCTTCCGTCACAGCATCTATTCTCCGAAAATGTAAGAGCTAGAGAGCTGAAATTTTTACAGAATATTGCTGTACCTTGCCGCTAAAACAACAAATACTAAAAGCAATAACAAGTTGAAAACTACTAGGTGTCCCTATATAACGTAAATTAAATATCGGCCATAACTCCTAAATTGTAACAGACAGAGCAATGAAATGGGCACAACATATGTACTCGCATATGCCCAAAAATAATAAATGCTAAAAATAACAACAAGTCAAAAACTACCAGGTGTCCCTATCCAATGTAAAGTAACAATTAGCCATTACTCTCGAACCGTGAGAGACAGAGGGATGAAATTTGCATAATATATGTATTCACATATGCTCTACAACAACAAATGCTAAAAACAACAACAGCTGTAAAACTACTAGGTGTCCCTTTACAACGTAAAGCAACAGTTAGATATAACTCTCGAACCGTAAGAGATAAAGAGCCGAAATTCGCACAGTGTATGTATTCCCAGATGCCTTACAATAGCAAATGACAACAACAACAACAAGTTGAAAACTACTAAGTGTCCCCATACAACGTAAAGTAACACATACCTACGAAACCCTTGACTGAATTTATTAAATATATGATATAGTGAACTCGATTAATATTTTGTTGACCTACAAGTGAGCTGGTCTCAGGACCGGCGGCCCGCGTAACATACAATTTTCCAAGCATACTTCTTTCTGGGTGTATAGATAGAGCAAAACCAAAAACGTTGTAATTATTTATTAGGAATATTCAGCCCAATCATGAATGATAATTCCGTGAGAGTTTTTTCTCTTTTCCCATTTCTCTTATTATGTTGATAAATTCCTTAGGAAATTTGTTTTTAACCTTCCCTGTTTTAGCCACATCGAAGGGGAAAAATAGTCGGCGGAGGAAAAAATAGGTATTTTAAAAATATGTTTTTTGTTTTTTCCTATAAAAAATTTCGACATTACCAACTTTTATTTTTTTTGTTTCTCAGGTAATCTATGATTGGATTAATTTTTTCTCGAGAAACGTATTTTCCTTAGGAATAAAATTCCTTGAGAATATTCATGATTGGGCTGATTGTGTTTTCAATGTCTATGTAACTTTTTTGTTTATGTACAAAAATGAAAGGATAAGAATCATGAACTCATATATTGCAAGGAGTATGAGCGTCATTCAGGCTGAAGTTGCGGCGATAAGAAGGGCGGTAAACTGGATGCGGTACTATAGGGGAGCATATCATTATCTGTACTGACTGACAGCAAGGCCGCCATTAACACGCTTGCGGTTGTTTATTCAACATCTCGGTTGGTTCAGGAATGCCGGGTATCTCTAAATAAGATAGCGAGACATTCTGACTTGGAGCTTAGCTGGGCACAACGGTGTGTCCGGAATTGAAATAGCGGATGAACTGGCAAGATCTGGTACCCGCCTTCAACAAGAGAATATAGACGAATTCGTCGGTGTTCCACTTAATAGTTGCAGGCAGCTAAAACAACGACAGCTGCTAAGAACTGCGCAGAAAATGCGATCACCTGTCGAATATCGGGGCTCACATGGCCCAGGTATGAGTATAGGAGAACTGTGGCCTTGTTGGATTTTCCGAGGCATAGGCTCCATACCCTTGTGGCTGTTCTAACGGGACATTGTCACATGGTAGTACATGCGAGAAGACTTAATCCTGTATATAATGATTTCTTCAGAGGCTGCAGAGATGAGGAAGAGGAGGAGAGTGTCGAACACTTTCTCTGTCGATGACCGGCTCTCTCTGACAAGAGAGCAAATTACTTGGGCAGACCGACACTAAATGGATTACAGGAAGTATCGGAATGCGGATTGTATAGGATGGACTTCTTCATCCGTTCAGCGGCTTGGTTCAGATCGGAACCGACGGGAGGTATGTACGGATATCTCGCTACAGCCTATTCGGGTAGCACAATGGGACCTTTTCTAGGACACAAGTGAGCGGGTCTCATGACCCGCAGCCCGCGTAACATAACATAACATAAAGAGTATTAGAGAAATATTAGAAAAGCAAGCTGTCATATATGAGGAGATTTCTTGTTCTACATGATCAGACGTTTAATGCCTTTTTGGACAAGTATCACACTGAGAAGAGAGAAATAAATAATTTGAAAAACGATCGATATGTTTACGACAACTGCTCATCTTTGGCTCGCATCATAAAAACAAATAAAAGAAAAGCAACAACGTAATTATTTTCAGTTCACACATGCAACATTTACACTTTAACAAGGTCGGTTTTCTTAAACGAACATTTTATTTTGTGAATTGTTTTTAAATGTATGCATGTGTGTGTGTGTGTGTGTGCATGCACACTGTTAAGCACTTAAATAATTTTGTTTTTCTTTTCATTTTGCTTATTTTCGTTACATATACTCTTGGCCATTCATCTTTAATAGACCATAAGTGTCAGTTTTTTGTTCTCGGTTAGTTTAAGTAGCTGTTATTGTGGTTGTTGTTGTATTGTTTTTCTTAATTTTCTGAGAGCATGTGGTGCATGTGAAAGTTTGTGTGAGAAGCAATTGGCTTAAGCATGTGGAAAAAAGGAAAATGAAAGCAAGTTTGCATGTGTGTACGTACTCGTATATAAAAGATTGTTGCTGTTGCTGTTTTTGTTCATTTGTATTGTTTATTATATTGTTTTTCATTTGTGTTGTTGCTGTTAAATGAGACTTGTTGGGCGTTTCATACAATTTTGCTACTTAAGAAGGAGGTGTGTGTAAGAGCTTTTTTCTTTTGTTGTTGATTGTTATTATAACAGTTATTCTTATTATTATTTGGCTTATAAGTGTATGATTTTTATAGCACTCATTTTAGGAAATTATTTTTTTTTTCAATGTTCCGTAAGCAATTTTTTACGCCTTAAAAGATTTTTCCACACACGCTATACTCTGCTACAGTTTACTAGTAGGTCTATATTTTTGTAGAAAAATGAGAATCAAAAGAGCTATAGACGGGCGGGAAGTACAAAAAGAAATACATAGGTCCTGTAAAAGTTATGTATGCATGACGGTTTGACAAGTCAATACAAATTAGTGCATGCATAAACATTTTGCAAAATCGGTAATCATTTTATCAGGCTTGAGTTCGATTTTATGTCCTCAAAATAGGGAATTTTTTTTATTTATTTTAGGTCTAAAAATATACCTCATTAATGTTTTCTGTCTTTTCCAACCGGCGGCATATAGCGCCGACAGTTCGTTGATGCTAATCAACTCATCAGTAGACTTGAAAAATTTTAAACGAATGTTTTAAACTCAACGATTTATTCCAAAGTTCCCATGAACAAAATGAGAATCAGAAATGTTCAAACAAACTTTTAATACAGAAACCATTTTTTCGTCTTGCAAACTTACAACGATTATAATTTCCACTACGCCTGGCCTTTGTGATGACCATAAATAGAACGCAAGGCCAATCGTTGTAAGTTTGCGGCATCAACTTGGTGTTTTATTATTTTGCGCGTCGTGTGTCCGCGTGGCGGGAAAGCATCATCCTTGTTCATTTAAGCTCTTAACACTTAGACGACAGCAGACAGCAAGCAGCAATATGTCAAAAATAGAATGCATGTGTTTAAATGAAAACGATTATTTTGACGGCAGCAGGGCAGCACGACTGCACAACAGCATTTGCTGCTGCTGCCAACTTAGGCTATTTTCTATTTTGACGGGCAGCAAATAAGCAAATATAGTGTTGCCATTATATATATAAATTGGACAAATTAGAACAAAAACTTTTTTTTTAATATTAAACACGAAAGAACATTGCAAAAATACAATAAATAAATAAATGTATATGTTTTTATAGTTTTTTCGTGATATTATTGCATTCTTCATCAATATTTTCAATTTTATTCATTATGAAATAAGAAATACGGCATCCCTGAAATTAGCATTGCTAAAGCTGTTCATTTTCAAAATATCAAAACAATTTTTTTCGTTTGAGCTAATTTTTTGTGATATTTTATTTAATTTTCATCCTGGTTGCTTTGAAAAAGTGTTCTTCATCTTTTTCCTTGAGCTGTTGTACACATGTTTTGTAAATTCCCTCCTCATCACGGGTTATATTTACTGGGCGAACCCACCATCTTCGGTTTCTTGTACTATTCGTCTTATGGGCTTTATACACTTCAGCTGTAGTCTGAGCTATTTTAACAATTGTTGTGATAAAATTCGCTAAATTTTCTTCGCTCATTTTTTATATTTTTACACTTTGAATTTGTAAAATTTATAAAAATTCGAAATTAATTTACACACCAGCTGATTATGTTGTTGCTGTCTTCAAAATAATTATGAAGCCGACTTCAGAGCAGCATTTGAAGTTGGCTGCACTTGAAGTTGGCAGCATTTGCAGTCTGCTGTCGTCTATGTGTTTAGAGCTTTATGCACCACAAAATAAGTCAAAAGATATAAGGCCATATTCATAATAATTATTGTAAGTTTATTAAGCTCTTATTTGACGTATATTTACGGAATATTTGTCAAATAAACGTGTAATAAACCTTCAATGGTTTTTATGAATATGTGTGATAGTTTATCGGGAAGCTTTAAATTGATTAACAGACTGCATCTGAATTATAAGTGTATCTGTCAATATCAAATTGAAACTACATAAATAACCAGTAGTTCAATAAAACGCTATTTTATGAGTAATCAACATCTAAGATAATGAAATTTTTCTCATACCGACCATTTTTTTAAATTCCTTTTAACATAAAAATGACTGTAAGTTTATTTTATGTTTATTTCATACCAAACTTTAGATATTTACTTATTGAATGAAGCAGCACAAAATCTGCCGGCCCAGCTAGAGCGTAATAAATATTTTTTTATTTAAATAATGCTAGGAACACAAATGGGACGAACGACGAATTTTTCGCCGCGAATATTCGCCGTCAAAAATAAAACACATTGGTGTATATGAAAATGCACACAGTCACAGCATCGGTGGAAATTCGTTGTACGCGGCAAACTTGAAATATATTTATTTCTATTTCTTACGCTGGCGAACTACCGACGAACACATCAGTACCATGTGGCCATCTTGGTTTTCGTTTTCCAGTGTTTTAGTAGAAACAGTTAATTTTTACTTTAATAGTTTTTATTTTAAGTGCTAAGCTTTGACTTTTTGCATTTAAAGAAAAATGTTTCAGAACAAAAAAATGCTTGAAAAAATTTCGTGCAATATACAGCAAACACCGAATGCAGAATTTATCGCTAAATTGATCTTGAATTGGGAGTTTTGTAAGAAAAATATTACATGATAACTCGAAGGCGAAGTCCGAATGATAAATTCTTTTGTTTTAATCAAGCCGCCCTAGAGAATATTTTGATCCCGATTCTGTATTTATTTGACGCCGGGGTGCAGTAATTTTAATAAGTAATTAACGTTCTCCGTCTATCACAGCACTCCATTTCGATCGATTATTTCAATTTCGAAAAAATCTTCTTCAGAAAAACTCGCTCAATTTTATGGTTGATACGGCAAAAACCAATTTAAATAAATCAATCACTCTGTGCTGCAAACCACCCTTGAAACCCCTACAGGCCTTGCAATTCTAGCCTTCAGAATACATAACGTATTCTGCATGAATAAAACAGCAAGGTGCTGATATTTGCATTGCAATTGACATAACAAAAAATTTAAAATAAAGGGTCCACCAAATAACTTTTTCTTTTTTTAAATAGCGCAAAACGTCGAGTATAGCTTCGGCTATGTGGCACATAGCGCCATCCTGTTGAAACCAAATGTTGCCAATATCCTCCTTCTCTTTAATTTTTGTGACCCAAAATTCGTTCAACATGGCCCGATAACGATCGCCATTGACTGTAACGACCACTCCTCAACATGGCCCAATTATGGCTCTGGACCAAAATCCGCACCAAACAGTGACTCGTTCTATTTGCGTCGGCTTTTTAGTGCCCCAAATGCGACCATTTTGCTTGTTTATATACCCGCCAAGATCAAAATGAGCTTCATCTGAAAAGATTTTTTTTTTTTTTTTTTTTTTTGCAAAATTGGCATCTTCTATAAGTCGATTGCACACAGAGCAAAAACTTACTAATAGATTCAATAAGATTTTCTCTTTGAAACGTTTTTAGGCTGAGGGGTATCCCAGCAAAGAGAAAAGAAGATTTTTCTATGGGTATTTCTTATTATTTCCATGTTGCAAATCTTATTAATTGTCTCAACAAGAAAAACACATAAAACAAAGAAGAAAACTTGTTACTCACGTTTGTTTTTGCTCAGTTTCCGATTTGCATGGTACCAAAACAAAATTCTATAGAGAAGAACTTATTGATTCTATTAGGTTTTCTTGTAAATTGTATACAATAAGGATTTCTTATTGATTTTATTAGGTTATCCTATTAATTTTTCCCTATTGGTTTTATTAGTTTCCTATATAAACACACGTAAATCATCTTTTTAATTTCATTAATTGTTGTTTTTTCAATAAGGTTTTCCCATTTAAAATAATAAGGAATCCTTCTTGAAAAAAAACCATAGAGATATCTTATTGATTTTATTCTACTTTATTCGGTGCTTTTTTCTCTGTGCAGGCCCACTTAGCGAAGCGTATACACAACCATATTCGTTCAGCGGAAGTACAAAACTAGTTATCTGTCAAACCAAACATGAGCTAAGTGTTCACGAAATAGGCACTAGTTGGAAAGAAAACCTTAGATGGTGGACCCTGTATTAATTTTAAATTTCACATTAACAATTATAAAAAAATCGATTTTATTATAACAAAAAAATGATGCAAAATTATTTGTGAGTCAAATTTCGTTTTTCTTCAACTTAATTTGACTTTACTTTGTATCACTGTTTGACACATTCTCAATATTGATTCAACAGGTACACCGTTAAGAGCGCCCATTTTCTTTTGGACAAAAATGGGCGCTCAAATCAAAATGAATTTCATGCACTTTCGTAAGTTTTTGGTCAGCATAATCGAACAAATGTGTAACAGACCAACCTAAATTAACGCGTCAAGCGTATTATTGCCGTCTAAGCCACCCATTTTGTATGAAAATGGGTGGTTTACACAGAAAAATACGCTTGACGCGCTAATTTAGGTTGGCCTGTTAAGCAGCTGGCAGACTTGTGTACAAATTTTACCAAACTGGATCGCTAGTAGAAAATCGAAAGGACCTGTGCATACTCACCCACTTCTTACTCTGTCCAACATTGTTCTTACTCGCGTTAATGCTACTTGACTCCTAGATACCAATCTTCAACAAGGTTTTGAATTTAGATGCTCGTAAGGCTCAATTCTAACAGATCCAACAGTGTCGTCAAAATGCCAAACAGTTAGCTGAACAAACTGAGGTGACTTTTGACTTTACAAAGGAAATCATGTTCACGACGGGGCACACTCTTCCCTCCGTGTACTCGTTAGCAAACCGAATTGCAACATTTGAGAAAATGAGAATCTAATATTTAATTATTTTGACCCCTTTTTTTCTTATATTTTATATATTTATTTGAGCTTAAGGTCTTTTAGAATTTGATTATTTGAGTATTTTTGTCAATATTTCGCTCTCCTTCGGATATCTTCTTCAGGACAATAATAATGAAAAAAATGAGAATCCGTAAATGATTGTGGAAAATCTGGGGTGCATCCACAAAGAATGACAGTTTGGTGCTGGCTGTGGGAGGGTGGTGTCATCGGGCTGTAATGCTTCGAAAATGAGGTTAGAGTTCGATATCGTGGGATGACAATAGACTTCTTGTAGCCAGAAGGTGAGGTTATTGAATTAAACGATATGTGATTCCAACATAATGCTCTCACTTGCCACACAGTCATCGATACATTGGCGCTTTGTATGAGAAACTAAATGGTAGTTTTATCTCGCACGGCGGCGATACTAATTAGCCACCACGATCATGTGAGTCGACACAGTTGAATTTCTTTCGTACAGTTTAACCCCAATTAGTGCGTTGAGCGTATTTGTGCCATCTAAGCCACCCACTTCGCATGGAAGTGAGTTGCTTAGACAAAAAAGAAATGCAGTCGGGGGACCCCCATTAGGAACGAAGTTCCTTACGTTTTTTCTTCATCTTCGAATGTAATACAAGGTGAAATCTGTATGTTTTATTTTGTGTTGTTCTTGAAATTTTGAAATTTTATATGCTTCTTAAAATTTTTGGAACGTTTTATTTTTTTACTTTTGACACATGCAGTATTTTTTTTGTCAATCTGCCACAAAACGAAGAAATTTTTTCAATATTGCTGTTTTTTGTTGTGACATACTTTACTTTAGCGACATCTATCAACTGATAGTGTCCGTTTTCACAACTAATTAATATTTATTGGTAGGTGTCTCCGCTGACAGCAGCAGCGTCCTCGGATTCTTTGAAAATATAGACTATCGAGCAGAGGTGTGCCAACGCAGCCGTAAGAAGTATTTGGCCAATATTTTGTTTAATCCACAGTTGTCATGAATGGTTTTATTATAATAAAATTTGCTAAGATAATCCTCTTTTGTCTTGCTCTATTTAAAACTTATTTTATTTTAAAACAGGTTTAAAAGTTTATGCATAAGAGCTGTACACATTTCAGGTTGCCACTCAGGCGGCTTAAGCAATCTACAAAAATATATCATTGGCCGCCTCTATATTTTAGCATTTAAATTTTTTTTGTATAACAATTCTATTTTAAGTTCCCAAAATGTCGGCTTACTTAGCCTAAAAATAAATACGTTTGGTCGCCTGGCTTACATGTGTTGTAGGCAGGGCTGGGCAGTATTTGAAATACATGTATTTGAAATACGTATTTAAAATACAAATATGTATTTTATATTTGTATTTTAAATACGTTCCATGAATGTATTTTGTATTTTAAATACCAAGCGATTGAGTATTTTGTATTTCAAATAGTCGTGCTCTCAAAATACATGGTTCAAAATACATTGTTGGGTGAAGCCTCCCAAGCCCTCTGAATCCAATCGAAATTTTGAACAAAGCCCAAGAATTTTATTACGAGACAAATTAATTTATTCTTGAACATAAGTTAAAACTCCTACAAATCACATTAATACATTAATAAAGGTTAGATACATAAAATATTAAAAATACGAACTTATCGTTTGGAGACTAAGAGCGAACTTCCATTGGTCAATCACGCGACTTAAAACTTTTTATGCGGTAAAGTCTTTTTATATAGGATTTTGATACAATTTCAAACCGCGTGGAAATATAATATACTTTTACAGAGAATATCCATCACAAACAGCTAAACGATAACGCACATAAGAAAAGGTAATCGATAAACAATGGACTAAACAAAGGCATCTAGACAGTGGCGTAACATACATTTTAAATTTATGTTGAAAATCCGAAAATTTTGCTACTGTTTTATTTTCAACAAATTGCAATAGCACAATTTATATAATTACCAAAGCACCTGTGTAAAGTAAACGCAACTGAATGTCAGAAAATATGAAAAAATAAAATACAAGGAAAAACAGCGTTCGACATTTTAATCTGAAATAAGAGAAAAAATATCAATCAAATGTTGACTTGGATAGACTATATATAGTTATATAGCATTTGGTGAAACGGTCTTTAATTGTCACTTATTTCTTAATTCCGTTATATGTCTTTCAATAAAATATCATTTTCTAATAAGAAATTATTGAGATTTTGTCGTTAGCTGGGCTTCTTTATTCGCCTTCAAGAGATTGTTTGTTTGATATCACTTTTGAAAAACTGGCGTTTATGAAAGAAAATAAAAATTTTTTTTATTAAAAGTATTCAGTATTTTAAATACATATTTTTGTGGCACTGTATTTTGTATTTCAAATACTTGCTTTTGGAATGCAGTAGTTTGTATTTTAAGTACATGGAAAAAAAAGTATTTGTATTTAGTATTTTAAATACACAACTTTCATGTATTTTGTATTTTAAATACATTAGAGCAGGGGTGCCCAAAATCTTCTTATGGAAGCGCAAACACTAATACGTATACACTTTATTGAAGCACACAAAGAAAAACAGAAATAAATTCATAACAAAAAATGATTTCTTCAAGTTTTTCATACTCACGAAATCATTAAAAAAAACAACAAAATTTACGCTTGGCACCAATGTGTGCCAACAAAGCCTGCGTTCGTATTGCTGTGCATATGAAAGTGTTGTTGCTCTGAACTGGGGATATGTGTGTATGTGTGTATTTCATACAAAGAGTTGTGTATACATATTAGAATGCTCAGCCAATGCTCCGCGCTTTTACAAAAACAAAAGCGTACCAAGCGTATAGGCCGTGGGCACCTCTGCATTAGAGCATGTATTTTGCCCAACTCTGGTTGTAGGCCGATCTATTTAAATGAAAGTAAATGTGGGTATAATATGTATGTGTGTGTGTGCGCCGTTTCGCATTATGCACACATACAAATTCTTTATGGAAAACCTATTTATTTTGATTTTTATTATTGTTTGAAGTACTTTTTGATATACATAAATTTCTATACTTCGTTTCGCATTTAGTAAATTTTTTCTTCTTTTGTAAATACTTCTTACACAAAGAGAACATTCAGTGAATTCACTTATAAGTATGTACATATGTGTGCATGTAGATGTATGTGCTATTTTATGTTCGTTGTATTAAAATATTTGCCTTAATGTTGTTGTTATATTTGGTAAGATTTTGATTTGTAAAGCGAAAAGGTAATAAAACGTAATGACACATATAAATCAAGATATTTACGGTATTTGTTGTTTTTCCGCTTTTCTGAGAGGTTAAATTTTATAACCTCCCACTTGCCTTCACACACCCGATTTTATTTCACATGACAACACAAGTACGCACACATTAAAAGGTCTATGTATGTATGAGTTTGCTGTTATTTATTATAATACTGACCATTAATGTTTATTAAGGATTCTATTAAACAACAAAGAATAATAAAAACGTAAAATTTTTTAATACATGTTATCGGTTTTGTTCTTTAATAAATTCAAGGAGGGGGAGAAACGGTGTTGCGTTGATTTTTTTTTAATTTTTCAGTGCTTGGGGCAACAGGGGAGGTATTTTTGAATTGTCGTTGTTTTTCTGTTTCTGTTTTTCTTTGTATTGTAGGTTGTTAAAACTCAATTATTTTCTGTTTAATAGAATGATTGTATTTTAGTGTTGGGAAACCTTTGTTATATTAATTTCTCTTGTCAAGGGTTCTCAAAGGAAATTTCCCCAAAATAGAAAAAATCTGAAAATTATAAAAAAGAATAATGTAGGAAAGAGTGCGTAAGATTTCATTAAAGAACCCAAAGAAGTTCAAAATCTCAATAACACAAAAATGAGCCCTTCCTTTTTAAAGAGAGACAATTCCATTTGTTATTATTCCCTAGTTTATATACGCTTTAATCTTAATGAAATCAAAAGTATTGATAACTTAGCTTTATCAAAATCAAAGTACTGACAACTAGACTTTATAAAAAAAAGGTACACTTGTTATTTGCTTGAGGCCCGTTTTCACAACGTATCAAATGCTAAGGTTCGAATTTAATTGGTAATTTACACCATCTTTCGTTATTGCATTAAAAAGAGCAATAAGTTATAGGCAAAATAGCCAATACCGCAACTTAACGGTAGACTTAAAACTTAACTTTATTGTGCGTAGTTTTCTGTCCAAATTGAACGAAAAGAGTGTTAAATTCTCAAGCATTTTAAAATTGCCTTTTGTAGGAGGATGAACTCAAATCCATTGTTAGATTTTTACCCTTTAATAAAACAGGTTTGCGGATTCTTTCATTGTAAACGGAAATATAACATACTCAGCTATTTCATGTACAGTACTTTTGGTTCAGTACAACCTTTATTAATTGTTCAACTCTGTTCAACACAGTTTGCTAGAACACATTTAATACCGTTACACCTCTACTGTAAGAATCAGATTCACTTTTTAAGCTTTTTGTTGGCTGCAGCACAGGAAAGACAATGCTGTTCCCAAACTCGAATGCGTACCACTTAACTTCCAGAAATTTCCAAATCGTGAACCATCTTCAATGCCTAAAGGTTAAATTAGTCCCGACATAACCATAACCATATAAAACAGCTGATCGAACCAACTTTATGGGCAGCACTGTAAATGAACAGTGCTGACTTAACATAATGCCATAGCCATAACCATAACCATAGATATCAATTGAATTTTGGTTTTCTGCCATAACCATAAACAGCTGATTGCAAAATATATACACACATTTGTTGTGTTACTACTACTGCACTAGTGAAATAATAAAAATAAAACATAAACAGCTGCTTACGGCTATGGTGACACTAATTGTTGCCAGACAAAAAAATTATGGTTATGGCTATGGTTATGTTATGGCCTTATGACAAAGTCAGGAATAATTTAACCATAATGCTCGTACTAGTGACTTGTGTGACTTTTAAAGCAAAAACATTTGTGCTAAAGCTTAAGATCTGACAGAATTTTCCAGAGTCCTTTTAGACCAATCGATAGACGACCGTTATTTAAATTGCATGAGCCAGTATAGTGTATTCCTTCTCTTAACAGATGTCGCTTGCGGCCATATTAATCAATCACTTGCTATTGGATTATACACCACTAGCTAAAATTTGTAACAATCAGGCATGTTCCACTTTGAAGTAAAAGTAGATTGAAGTCACTTCAATTTGATGCTTGGGTGTTCTGAATTTTACTTTTTACTTTTCAGTTCTGTGTTGTTTTCGAACATCAATTCGTAGTGAATTGCATTGTTCTAGAAACTACTTGTAGGCAAAAAGAAGTGATTTGAAAATACTTTTAAATTTTATTGTTAAAATTACATCCAGTCCCAGTATGTCACTCACTAACGTCCGCAAAAGAAAGTCAGTCACTCACTTTCATGCGTCTGAGCGCCCCACTAATATGTGACTCGACGTGCGCATGAATTTACGTGTTTTACGTAAACCATTTTCAGGTTGTCAAATACTTGTTGTTGCCATATACATAGATATTTATTTGTTCTAAAAAAAATTTGGGGAAACTATAGAATAAGGAGCCAGGCTTTGAAAGAAGTGAGTTTTATAGGTTTGTAGAGGGGGTCGTGGACCTACCAAATCAGAAGTCAAAGACTGCCGGAGGCTTTTAATTTATTAATAATTCTATGTTGAAGTTGCGGAATTTACTAAGAAAAGTATAAAAATGTTGGTAAAACAGTGCTGCCAGAGGAAAGTGTTTGAGCAGAACACAAGATCGCGAATTCGTAAACGGTTTCAAGCATCCAAAATCGTATTTTTTTACATTTAATTCAATAAATTTTTTCATAGGTATGCAACAAAGAAAAGGATTTTCTCCTCCATGGTATAACCAACATCGGCTTCGCGTACAAAATCTGTAAGCATCTGGCAGCACACTTTTTTATTTTAGGGCAATTGGTACCATTATACTAAATCCGACCCAAAAACTTAAATCTGTGTGTTTGAGAGGCATGAAATTTGTAAATAAATAAAAAGAAAATAAATAATGTAGAAATAAACAAATTTTTATTTGAAAAAAAAATGAAGTTTTTTCCAAATAAAAGACAGGCAAAAGGAATACAGGTAACTCGCGGTAATGTGAACTTCGACAATAGTGAACTATCCACTAATGTGAACATTCATTTTCTTGTATGAACTCTCTAAATTGTGAACATAATTTTATGACTCTAAATAGTGAACAACAGTTTTTTGCAGAAAAACAATTCGCTGCAATAAAATAAGCTCATGTTATATATGACTTTCATTTAAAATCGAACATACATATGTGTTGCTCTCAAATATTTTATAAACTCTTCACGTTATTTTCTCATAGTTTTTTATGATCTCTCGTTGTTATTTCACATTTTAGCACTTACAATATATGTATGTATAATTGCTTTCTTGAGAGTAAAGCAAACATACATACATAAATATTTAAATGTTCTAAATGTTATTTAAAATTAAGAACAAACGCAAAAGTAGTCTACTTTTGCCACGCAAGCGAGGCGCTTTAGTACTTCTTTGCTAACTTTTCAGAAGTGGGAATTCATTTGAAGATTCGAATGGTCTGAACATTATATCATTCGTTAAAGCGGGCTTTGACTGTATTTTTTGAAATGTATTATTTTGTCGACGGCAAAAATGTAAGTGCCTGATATGGACATTTGGTTGCACACAGATGACAACCAAAATTATTATTGGGATACAAATTCGTACTGAAATACTTACGTTGTCACTTATTTGCGACTTGTCGTGCTGGAAATTTTAAGAGAGACGCAAATCAGCTGTTTTGCGACTAAAATGCTTGCGAACGTTAGCGAGTGTTATCCTGGGACTGGCTGTTAGACAAACTTCATTCATCAACTGTCATTTTCAATCCATTTAGGACAAATATATTTTTCCAGAACAACAAGCACTCGGCTTAAAATTTTGCAGGTGGTGCTCCGTGCTAAGGCCACATTAGTGTCTTTTCCGACCCCTAGTTGAAATCCTCCTTCTGCTAAAATTTTTAGTGTGTCTGCAAGCTGTAGTTCGGCAGGAATGGATGACTTGGGCAGTCTCAGTTTTATGCAATGCAAAATGTTACGAAGTGCATCTTTGTTAATGGGATGACTTTGTAACAACCTAATAGAGTTTTTATTAAAAGTATATTGAATGTACTTAAGTATATACATTTGTGTACTTACGTAGTGTCGCCCATATCCAAAGGCTTTGAGTGATCCCGCAAAATCCGCCATCGTAATTTGGCATTTGCGTATTCATTGGTTTGGTATATAGTGGAACGTATTAATTATTTACTTTTTCTTTATTTATATATTTCGATTTCACACAGATTTATGCAAAAAAAAAAAAACCACAAATAGCAGTTTTAATATCAAAATTTTGTTTTCAAGTCAATATCAGCTGTTTAGAATTTCTGTTTTCGAACTTAATTTCATACGAAAAAATGAGACACCAAACCGCTTTCATCCAGAATGAAATGTTTACTTTTCAAATCGTATTTTACTTTAAATCTACTACTTTTTTGGAACATACCTGAAAAATTTTGTAGTTTTTGTCAGTAGTTAATATTAATAAATTAAGTCAAGTACGAGGCTGGCTCGCACTCTTAGGCTTCCGTACGTATGTATGTGTAATTTATGTATGGAATGGCGTATATGAATACATATGTATATTTTATAAATTTCATCTCTCTGTTTTTAAAGCTACTTTATGTTGTATGGGGACACCTAGTAATTTTCCACTTGTTGTTGTTGTTGTAATTTGTTGTTGTAAGGCATCTGGGTATACATACACTGTGCGAATTTCGACTCTCTATCTCTTACGGTTCGAGAGTTATAGCTATTACTCTACGTTGTATAGGGACACGTGGTAGTTTTACAGTTGTTGTTGTTTTTCGCAAGTGTTGTTGTGGAGCATATGTGAATACACATATTGTGCAAATTTCATCCTTCTGTCTCTCACGGTTCGAGAGTAACGGCTAATTGTTACTTTACGTTGTATAGGGACACCTGGTAATTTTCGACTTGTTGTTTTTTTTTGGGATTTGTTATTGTAGGCCACATGCGAGTACATATATTGTTCACATTTCATCTCTCTGTCTCTTACAGTTTGGGAGTTGCGGCTAATTTTTACTCTACGTTGTATAGGGACACCTGGTAGTTTTTGACATGTTGTTGTTTTTAGCATTTGTTGTTGTAGGGCATATGTAAACACATATGTTCTGCGAATTTCAGCTCTTTGTCTTTTACAGTTTAGCAGCTACGGCTAATTGTTACTTTAGGTTGTATTGGGACACCTGGTAGTTTTCAACTTGTTGTTGTCTTTAGCATTTGTTGTTGTAAAGCATCTATAAATACATACACTATGCAAATTTAAGCTTTCTATCTTTTTTGGTTCGAGAGTTATAGCGAATTGCAAATTTTCGTTGTATGGGGACACCTGGTAGTTTTCGACTTGTTGTTGGTTTTAGTATTTGTTGTTGTAGCGGCAAGGTACAACAACATCCTGTGAAAATTTCAGCTCTATAGCTCTTACCGTTTCGGAGAATGGACGCTGTGACGGACGGACAGACGTACTTGTCTCCGTAATAGGTTTCCGTTCCTTCTGATGAGTACGGAACCTTAAAAAGCAGCAAAAGCACCAGCAGTGTATTTTCCAAATTCTAACAATTTTCACTCTGTACACATACATGTGTATATGTGCATTGGAATGGGCAGATTTGTGAGGATAAAAATGTGTCCATATTGTTTAATCGATTTTTGAATAGTTTTTGATGTGAGAAATAAAAAGCTCATCCACGACACATCATTTTTATGGCGGCGGAAAAAATCATTGGAAGTGGGTCAAACATTTGACTCTATTACGAGAAACCTCAATCTTGGTTTTCCATCTATCACACTAATAATATCACACACGGCCACGGTGTATTAGTTTAAGTCTAAAAGTAGACCTTATTAATGTTTTCTGTTTTTTCAGCCGTCTCTATGGCGCTGACATTTTGTTCAGAAAAATCTTAAAGGAATGTTTGAAACCCAAAATTCCTATGAACAAAATAAAAATTAGAAATGTTCAAACGAGCCTTTAATACAGAAAACATAAACAAGCCATGTAAGTGTTTGTATTTGCCATAATACTACTGCTACGAAAAACGCCTACTGGGAATATTTTACCACCTTAAACGAAATTGTTTTGCTCAGCTCAAAATCAGTTAAAACTGCGAAATATTGGACTTTTTCTAAGTTATAAGAATTTGAGTTCGAATCCCATTAAAATTCCAAAAACTTTTAAAAACTGTCATAAGTGCATTTGAGTGCCATGTCGGCAGCATGGCCAATTGGGTATGGTTGCTTATTTCGTGTGCCTGTGAAGAAACAACTACGGTTTTCTGTATGCATCAATCTCTTTCTGTAATTCTCCGCCAAGTTGAAAGATTCTTACAACTTGATAACATTGTTTTAGAAAACGAAAATTATTCATCGCAACTTAATTATTCGAAAAAAGAAAAACGAAAATGTTGAAAACACAATTACTGAAATAGTGACATTAAACAAAAAAAAACTAAAAGTCACAGTGAATAAAAAATGTTTATGAAAATCATTACAACTATTTTTGTACGAAAAAAATATAATGAAATAAAGCAAAACTTGAGAAGAAAAAATAGATGCAAAAATTACTAAAAGTATGTAAGCCTGTATATAATTAAAGGAATTATAGTTAAGCAAATTTAACAGCCAGCCAGTAGTCCGCTTATCATTGTTAGACGTCAGCAGCAGTCGTTCCACCAGCCAGCATCCCATCTTAATCTATGATTGTCATTACCAGCATCGTTTTAATTAACAACGTCATTAACACTCAATTAATTTTATACATCAATGAAGTCATGAAAATGAAACTGATGCCAAAAAATAAGAAAGCAATTCAATTAGAAAGATATTGAGGGGAGAACGAAAGAAGGGGAAGCAAAACTTTCGATACAAATTCTATGAATGACTGCATGACTTGATTTGCAACTAGTGAATGAATTGATTAAAGATTTTGCTTTCAATTTAAGATTGAGTTACAATTATAATTGTCATGAAGGTTTTCTGTGAGCAAAGTATACCTTTAATTTAGGTTTACAAATTAAAATTTTTGGAAGTTAAGCACTTACGCTGCAATTTTGAGATTCCAGTTGTTCTGGATTTACTTAAACTGAAAATAAATATTTCCTAGCGCTTTCTTGAAAATAAAAAGAATACACAACACTTTATAATAGATGTCAGCTTTGTTTACGTTTTGTATATTTCGTTCTTTCTAGCAATTGCTGTTTCCTTCTATCAATCCCATACCAATTAATGAAAAAAAAATTGAAGTATCATACGGGCTTTACACATAAATGACTCAAAATAGATAATTCACTAGCCAACTTTTCTACCAACAATTTCGTTTAATAAAATGCTATGAACATTTTTGTAAACAAAAAGAGGGGGAACAATTACACAGAACAGTAGCGTTGAAAAGCATGGAGCAAAAAATAATCAGCTGTGCTGCCAGGTTCACCTGTAGTGCGATTCACTATGCTTTTTAAACCACAATTATTTCGTTTAAATATGTTAACCACAAAATTAACCATTTTGCTGTTCAATAACACATTAAACCACATCTTCTGTCTTTTAAAGCCAGCTGTTTTAGTCAGCTATTATTTTTAAATGAACAAATTATGGTTTATTAACGGCAGCATTTTTGGTGTGATTAAATCCGTTTACATTTCTGTTTATTTTATTTGTTGAGGTAACTACTTATATATATATATAATTGTTCAAGAAATGGCTTTTGAGTACTTAGCCTTCAATTTATTGGAAAATGAGTCAGTTGATAGTGCTCGTTCAGTACACCGGCTTGAACTTCGTGATTTGGATAATCCCTTTGAGTTGGACCTTTTGATAGTATTAGTAGCCATTTTGTTAAAATATCTACAAGAGCTTACTAAATTAATAATATAATAAAAATTAGTAATGTTATACTTACCTTGCGTAAAAAAACTTAAAATATACAAAAGAAAAAGTTTGCTTTTAGGGTTCCGTACTCATCAGAGTGAAACGGAACCCTATTACGGAGACAAGTACGTCCGTCCGTCCGTCCGTCACAGCGTCCATTCTCCGACACGGTAAGAGCTAGAGAGCTGGATGTTCACAGGATGTTGTTCTACCTTGCCGCTACAACAACAAATACTAAAACTAACAACAAGTCGAAAACTACCAGGTGTCCCCATACAACGAAAAGTTACAATTAGCCATAACTCTCGAACCGTAAAATATAGAGAGCTGAAATTTGCATAGTGTATGTATTTATAGATGTTGTACAACAACAAACACTGAACCCAACAACAAGTTGAAAACTACCAGGTGTCCCCATACAACGAAAAGTTACAATTAGGTATAACTCTCGAACTGTGAAAGGTAGAGAGCTGAAATTTGCATAGTGTATGTATTTATTGATGCTTGTCAACAACAAATGCTAAAAACAACAACATGTCGAAAACTACCAGGTGTCCCTATGCAACGTAAAAAACATTAGCCGTAACTTTCAAACTGTAAGAGATAAAGAGATGAAATGTGCACAATATATTTACTCGCATATGGCTTACAATAACAAATGCTAAAAACAACAACAAGTCGAAAACTACCAGGTGTCCCTATACAACGTAAAGTAACAATTAGCCGATACTCTCGAACTGTGAGCGACAGAGGGATGAAATTTGCACAATATGTGTATTCACATATGCTCCACAATAACACTTGCTAAAAACAACAACAACTGTAAAACTACCAGGTGTCCCTTTACAACGTAGAGTAATAGCTATAACTCTCGAACCGTAAGAGATAGAGAGTCGAAATTCGCACAGTGTATGTATTCCTAGATGCCTTACAACAATAAATTACAAAAACAACAACAAGTGGAAAATTACTAGGTGTCCCCATACAACATAAAGTATCTTTAAAAACAGAGAGATGAAATTTATAAAATATACATATGTATTCACATACGCCATTCCATACATACATTACACATACATACGTATGGAACCCTAAGAGTGCGAGCCAGCCTCGTACTTGACTCAATTTATTTTCTTATTCTTCTTTGTGCTTTTCTTTTATTTTGATATGCAGAGTTGCTACGCTACGTATAATCAATTTGAATATGAAGTAATATACAACTTTTTATTGTGGTTAAAAATAAGTTAGTGAATCACATGCTGGTTAGTGCAAACATGAAAATGTTTGGTTAAAGATAACATTAATTACAATTGTTAAAAGTTAGTGAATCGCACTACTGGCAAAGAATTCGCCTTGGAAACGTGTCACTTAGTTAAACTATTGTTTTGATTCTTTCTTAGTCTAATTATAAGACACATTTTGCTCAAATAAACGATGAAACAAAAACAAAGTAATTATGTATAATTGCTTGAGAGCGTCTAAGGCATTCACTATAGTTCAGGGACTTTATTGCCTAAATACGTAGAATTACTTGTATTAAAATTGCTAACAATTTGAGTTAATGCACAGGAAACCGTATAGTTAAAGTATGTAATTGTTTTTAATTTAAGCGGAGTTAATTCCGTTTAAACAATCACGATCTTCAAAATGTTATTTAAACAGAGAGCCGTTGAAAATAATGCTCTGAACATCATTTGATGATTTTTAATGATGTTACTTAAGTCGTGCTGAAAACATTTTATAATAAATTTTTTAATGAAGCAAAAGTAAACGAAGATTCGTGGTACGCGAAGACAGCTGAAGACACAAGTATGAGTTTTTGTGAGCAAAACTTTACACCTTTCATCCATTTTATAATTGTTAGAGTCATTTTTTAGGGGTGCTAGAGTTCGAGGAAGCAAAATATTGTATTTTATTAAACTGGTAAATAATAAGGAGCAGTGCACTCAAACAAAAGAAAAACGCTCAATATTAATATGCGTTGATATAATTTTATTTAGGACTCACTAAATACAGCATGATATACATAAGGAGCAGTCTATGGGTTGAAATTGAACCAAATTAAGAATTATATTCAAATATATAATTATTTTAGACGGAAAATATGCAACAACTTGGGTGGCTGACTGGCATGAGTGTCGCTTTAGAAACATGAGCCCTTGAGTTCAAGGACGGGTGCTGACGAGAAAGTATGGCGGCTTCGAAACAACTAGTTGTCCAGCCTGCTAAATATCTTTGATGTTTTCTATGTCTTATTTAACTAATGCCAATCACAACAATAATATATAAATTGAGCCTGATAAACTTAATACAAAAGTAATTATATAAGAAAAAGTTCGAATAATAAAAAATTAATTAATTAATTAATTAATTGAAAAAATCCAATATATAGTATGTATACAGCATACTTAAACCTGATTAATACAAAGAAATGGTTAACAAACACTACAAGATACCGCGAATAACAGTGCACCCTAAATTAGAGCGTAAGACGCAACGTAATTTAGCCTTGCTTTTACGCTTTATTAAGTAACACTGCAGTTACACGAACAAGTTTTGCTATCAGGTTTTTTTTTCACATACTGCTTGTCAAAATGCAATAAAATTGATAGCTGTACGTCACAGGATGCACGCAATTTCATAAAAATTCGTTTTCAAGATGCCGTCAAGAAGAAAATTAAAAATAGCTTCTTGCATATTCTACTGAATAAATTAAAGTAAAACCTTCTCTTCTATATTCTACATTAAACCCAGAAACTAATTCAGGTTCTAAATCAATATTTTTTTAAACTATTTAAATATAATCATAATATACAAATATTTCTTTTTAAACTTAATAAATTTAATGGAAATCAATGTAAAAATAAAAGTAAAAAATTTATTGGTTTTGCACGTAAACATTTTTATTTCTATTTTTAAGCTTGAATCTGTTTAATTTTTATCACTTTTAATTGCAACTTTCAAACAAAACAAAAAAATATTTGTCCACGACGAAAAAAAATTGTTGTCAGCTGTTTTGTTGATTGTGACTTGATGCGCTCTATGGAAAGCAAAAATTGTCATCAAGTTTGCATCAATTTTCAAAATTGTGAGTGTATTAGTAAAAAAGTAGGAATGTATTAAAACCTGAAAGGCAAAACTTGATCGTGTAACCCCCAAGTTATCAAACGTCAACAAAATAAATAAACAAACTCTTGGAGGATCTTTGGAGGATAGTGTGGAAGTCCAGAAAAATCCTTACAGTTGAGGATAAATAAAAGACGTGTCGAACAATTCAAGAATATATTTATTTCAATATAAAGGAACTGACAAGCGTGACTTGTTAAAGCGGAATGATCAGTTATAATTTTCTTGGATACATAAAAAGCTTTCCGCCGTAATTTGGCAATAAAAACATAGAATACATTTGGGTTGAATTAAGCGTTGCATTAATTTCACAACATAAACAAAAAAAACAAAAACAAAAAAATGGAGAAGCAAATTGAGGGTGAGTTTTTTATTTTTATAAAATTTATATTTTATATTTATGGTAAATAACTTATTTTTTGCATCAACAGTTGTGAGAGAGAAGAAGCATCTTCAGGAAAATAATTATGAAGTTCAAAAAAAGAAAAACAAATTATTGAAAAAATTTTATTAACAAACTTTAAAAAAAAACATATTTCCCGCCTTAAAATGTATTAACAACATTCATGAATAACAGAAATATAATAAACAAAATACAAATTCATATTTGTTTGTAAATTTATTTCAAATAATAAATAGACGCTGTACGTTAAGTGAAATCGGCTAGAAATATATAAATTGAGGAATAACTCCATAAATACTTCTAATATTGAGAAAAGCAAGAGCTGTTGCTTCCTCAAACTCTGCAGGATTTCCAAATTTTTCTTCTTTCTTTTTTTTTATAATATTCAATTTGGATTCAAAACTAGCACTCACTTTTTGGAATAGTTCTATCTTTCTATTTTTTTTAAAACCAAAATTTTTTTTTCCATTTTTCATGATACAAAATAACCAAATTTTTAGCGGAAAAGTTTAAACAATAATTTTTTCACCTGTCAAATTCTAATTGTCGTAACAATATTAAGTGTGTATGAACACTAAGGGTCTTATTCATAATAAATATTTTAGGTTTATTAAACTCTTATTTGACAAATTTTCCTTAGAAATATGTCAAAAAAGAGGCTTATAAGCCTGAAATATTTTTTGTGAAGAAGGGTGTAAAAATATATGGTCAATTAGCTGAATATTGTTTCAATTAAAAAGGCATAAGTGAACAGAGTATTAAAGTCCCACACATTATAGGAATATACTAACTGGGACACACGACGAATTTCGCTCAACACAACAAATTTTAAATTACCTTTTATTGTGTTCTCTCAAAATGGTGATTACTATAATTTATCGTAAAAAATCTTTTTCAATTTTTCGAAAATAAAATCGGATTGAGTCCCCTTCAAGGCGTAATTAGCAATAAAAAGAATTCATAAAGCAATTTAGAGGTTACAACTAGAGATGAGTGGTTGTAGTGATAATGTCGAGTCACGCGTGATTCGCAAGTGAATCATGTGTGTGTGAGCATAACTTAAAATTAAAATTTTGTGCATGATTATTACATTAAGGCACTGTTCGCATAACATCGCTGTTTGGTGCTGCAAAACTTTTATACCCACCTCATTCTTCAGTTGAACTATGGCCTCCCTCTTCTGAAGGCGAACGAGGGTCTTGCCAAATACAAGGTATTTATAATTTTCAAACAATAATTTAACTTTATAGTCGAACTTTGTAACTTACAATTGTTAATTACTTTATTGAGCTTTAGCTCGTTTGCATTGCGAAAGCACCTGCTGTATAAAAAAATAAAAGTTTTAATCAAACAAACATATGTATATAAAATTAAAAAAAAAAAATATTCATATATTGTTTTCGCAAACTTTTTTAAAGTCTGTTTTCCAGGAAATGTTGGCAAATTCTTGCAAGAAAAAAAATTTAAATCTCTCTGACAGTTGCGCTGCTCATTACTGTGACATTTTAAATAAGCTTTCAAACATATTTTTCAACAATATTAACGCGTTTTTAGCTTTTATGAAATAAAAACTACTTTAAAGTATACATATCTTTTTAAATAACACAAAAAAAAAAGAGGGCTTTTTGCTTAGTAGTTCCTTTGATTTGTTGATGTGAATGCAATATATAAATACTGTTTCCATTTAAAATGTTTTGCTCAAAGAAAAAAAAAAAAAAAAAGAATCGTGGCAAAAAGTTGAAACATATTTTTTGTTTGAAATGATTGAAAATGGAAAGATGGGTAAAGTTCATATTAAATGAAATTTCATGAATGCACTTTATGATGAAATAAAGCCGACACTGCTACTCACATAAATTCACGCAAGCACGCACGCACACACACACACACACACGCGCGTACACCAACACCACTTTAATACATCACACTTGAAAACATACACCATTGTGGCAATCAGAGGAAACCAAATGAGAGGAAATGGCACCAGAGAATTAAAAAAAAAGAAAGAAACACGATAACAACAACCAAACCGAACAACGAAAAGTAACAGTTGTTATGGTTTTCGCTCGCCATCTTTTTTCGGAGTTCTTGTTGTTGATGCAACTCTTTCTGTGTGTGTGTGTGTGTGAGCGTGTTAAAATGCAAAAATTTATATTCAGTCTGTATAATTTTTTTTGTTGCGATTTTCGTGTTTTTATTTTTCAGCTTTTTTTTTTTTTGGTATCATAATTCAGGCATCATGTGATTTGTTTTTTTTTTCTTCTTACTGGAAATTGAAACTTTAATTACAGCAAATACGTGCATTATGAGTGAATGTATGTAGGTATGTATTTGCGTATTTATGTGCAGCGCATAATTTTACATGCAGCTGTTCGTTTAAGAAGTGCCGGAAAGAAATAAAGTTATAAATCGCGAACTTTTTCCCAAACGAGGATGAAGTGCAACAGCGAAAAAATTGAAATGAAAAAGTGTTACTGCCATCATTGTCAACACTTGAAACAATTAAAAAATGGCAGAATGAATGAAATTTGCACATGCGAAATTAAAATGTTGAAAAAAATGTTGTCCTAAAAAATATATACATTTCCTTTGACAGAAATGTGATTTATGCTAACAAAAAAGTGGAAAACCTTTTCAAATAGCGAATTTTCGAAGGAAATATTTCATTATTCAAATTGATTTTTTTCTAACGCTGAAAGGCCACCTCCCGGTTCAAATTTTTAACAATAAAAGGGAGCTGTTTTATGGCGTTGTCAGTTCAGACACATGTACTTTTCAAGCATTTCTATTTGATGTTTGATATTTATTTTTGTCACTGTAATAAGACTAGTTAAAAATTAGTTTTAAGTATGCAAATTTATTATTACAGCTACTGGGCGATTCCGCTTAGATGATTCCGATACAAATGCTTAACTCATTGACATTTTTTTATTTTTTTGTGATCGTAATACAAAGAATATGATCCTTGTATTACGCCATATGTATTCGCCTTGGGAAACGTAATACGTAAGGGTATCTGCTGGACCTTTTGGAGTGGTTCAAGTTAACAGAAGATTATATGATGAATATTTCGTTGCTGTTTCTGACGAAAAAGCAATGCCTCGTATATTAGGGTGGGTCAATTTAAAAATCGCACAGACTTCAAGGAAAATCGTATTCTAGGTAACAAAATAAGAAACTTTGCCGAAGAAACCATACCTCTACCTCTGTGTTTTGATGTTCCGACTTTTGACCCGAAAGGTCAAATTTTGAAAAATCTCACTTTGACCCATTTAGAGTGCCTCAATCGAGTAAAAATGTATGATCGACCACCACTAACTTTGGAGGACTGAGCCACCCCCTCGAATCCCCCCTCTCCTGGGGTGTTCCTCATACAAAAATTTAAAAAAAAAAAAAAAAATTTTTTTTTGCCACTTTAAAAGAAAAAATTCGCTGATTTTTTGGCTATGTTTTATTTTTATCTTTGGAGTTTATTTTTCTCGTTAGAAATTTATTTAGTCAGGATATATGTAAATGAAATAAGTTAAAAAGTTATATATACAACCCTTGTTTACCTGATGATGAGATAAAAGTAAACAAATATCTATGATATTTACATACAATTATGTTAAATTACTTTTTCAGGCTCGAATTCTGAGATGACAAAAAATCATCCATAAAACAGACTGCAAAAAGATCACTGCTTTGGTTAAGGTTGTATTGTATTATATTATAACTAGGTTGGTCCAGGATGGCCCTGTGCACTGCGACCATAGATGATCTATTGTACAACCCTTTGTCCCTCACGAGTTTAATATTTTAAACTCGTGACAAAAATCGCAATTTTCATACAGTTATTAAATAAATAGAACAGCACACACACACAAACACACATATGAAAATTGCGATTTTTGTCAATTTAGTTATCTCAGTAAATCGTTTGATTCAAAAATATATTAAGCTAAATGATTTAAGACCAACATTGTGACTTTAGTTGCATTATTTTTTTTAATGCATTTTTAAATAAGAATTTTTTTTTTTATATAAAATTGTTTTTTTTTTTCAAAACTATAACGATATCTCTGAAACTACTCGTTCAAATTAAAAATAATATGGGCACGGATTAAAGATAATTTTGTTGATGAATTTCAGTTTTTTTCTTAAACTGAATATGGTGAACCGTTTCCAAGTTATTTAAATATTTGTACTGAAAGCGCCTTAATTTTAGACATAACGGTATATCTCAAAATGTCGAGCTGATGGGGAAAAATGGAGTTTAGATTTAAAATCAGCGACCTGAAATTAGTAAAAAATTGCTATAGAATTCCAAACAACACTCAAAAAGTAAAATTTTGTTCACTTGTGTAATTAAATTGCGTAGTTGAACGAAATGTTTATGAACACATGTGTATTTTATTGCTTATAATGAATGGTTGGCTTAGACGGTAATACTTTACGTACAACGTCAAGATATCTCGATATCAGGTGGCCTTGCAAACCCAGCTGACTGCTGCTTTTAGCCTGAAGAACTGTCAAAATGCACAACGCAAACGCGAACAAATGGGTGACAGAACTCAAAGATTTCTATTAACAAAATACATGAAGTATTTGTTGGTGTTGTGCTTGTTGTAGTTATACGCCTACCTGGTACCGAGCTACCTTGTACGCTGTATTACATTTTTTTTGTAGAAGAGAACGAGTGGAATCGTCTAAGCTCAGCAAGTAATAAAACAAAGAGAAATTTGGACAGGAAACCGGATGAAAACTTAGCAGTCGTATAGTTCTTATTGTTTTTTTGAAAACTTTCAAAAACCCATAATCGCACATTCATTATCCTTTGCTTGTTTTTTTTAGGAATCATGTGAAATATATTGTATGCTTATTACTGGCATGTTTTGAAATATGGATGAAATTTCATAATAGTTTCTTTGTGATTTTATGTACATACGTTAAGTATTATCGTTGACACCACCTACAAACCATATTTCTTACACTGAAAAAATGTGTAGTAATACTTTATGCCACTGCGCACCAATTTAAGATTTTTCGATTTAACAATTTTAAAATAACTGAAACCAGATCTTGACTTTTGTGAAGGGTATTTAAGATTCGCCCTAGCCGAATCTAGCACTCTTAGTGCTCTCTCATTTGTTTTTGTCCAGGTTTAGTTACCGTAGACTTTTTATTTAATTTTGTCCCCCAGTGGATTTCGTTGTACGAGTATTTAAATTGGATAACGAATGGACATCCTTTATTGTGTCTGTCAATCTTGCTACTTTTCAGCCTTAATTTGTCGGCCAGGAAAATATATTTAAGAACCCAATTTTCCATACATTCAACTTTGTGTAACCATGTTTCTAAAAGAAGATTTCATGCAAAAAGATTGAAAAAGCAAAAGTAGCACTTTTTCTGTTCGCTTTTGTTAAAGGAAAAACTTGTTTTTAAAAGCCAAATTTTCGTTGATTTATTCATTCATTTAGTCACTCTTCTTTCATTGATTCCTTTCGATCGCTTGTTCATTTATTCATTCCGGAGCTTAATGTGTAAGTGTGTGTACGTGTATGTGTATGTGTGTATCACTTGTTCTTGACCAAGTCAAACATATTGCTTCCTTTTACAGGCCATATAAAAATTTGGTTCTTGTTGTGTGTTTTTTTGTGTAAAATTTTCGCTTTAAAAAGTGTCATTTTTATGTGAATATTGTACAACATGTGTTTTTGTAGTTTGTTATGCTCGTACCCACACATGAGTTCATATGTATGTGTGTAGTTGTTGCAACTGGTGTTGTGTCATACATTGCATGTGTACATAAGTATATAAGTAGGTCTATATTGTATTGAATCAATTAAGTTACAATATTGGGTTGTTTGGTTTTGGTTTCATTTGTTGGTTGCTCTTTTCTTGAACGCCCTTCTCGGCCGCCCCCTAAATTTAACGCTGACACTGGTCATCATTGTCTGATGCACTTGTTGCTGTTTATTGTTGTCAAATTTATGTAGGTCTGTTGGTCGTTTAATGGTGATTTTTGTGACATTTAAGCCAAAAACGAAAAACAATATGATGTTTTAATTTTTCTTTTTTTTGGTCTGTTTTTGCCAAAATGCTTGCCAACTTTTTACGCTTTTTATTTTGCAAGTGGGTGTGTAAATGTGCCGCTTTAACATACAAAATAATTTTAAAAAACAAGGTTTTTTTTCTCTTTAAAATTTACGTTGCTGTTTTTGTCTGTTGCCACTCTGCTGCACTTGCTTGTAGTATCTGTCTGTATGCAATTGCTCGTGTAAAATGTTTGTTTTTTGTAGTAATTTTTTTTTCTAATTTTTTTTCTTTTGCTCATGCTGATGCACTCTTGTTATAATATTGTTGCTATTTTGCTATTTTTTCTTTTGTCTTTGTTTTATAAACTCATTGTGCACTTTAGTAATTTTGATGGTTCTTGCTGTTGCAGCAGTGGCTTTCATAAAAAAGGAAGAAAAAGTGTTTATAAAAATAAAGGAACTCTGTTGTTGGCTGGTTGTTATTGTCAATTGTTTTTCACAATTTCGAGTGTCATCAACATTTTAACAATATGACACATAACAGTCAACCAGACAGACACACACACACACACACACACATGCAAGTGTATACCAACAGTAGCCTCCAAAAATGTGTTCACTTAAACACTCACTCAGTCACAATAAAAACATAAATATTAACGAAATGACTGACGCAGTATTACTATACCCCAAAAAGCTGTACAGTGGGATATGAAATGGGATATGAAATTCTGAAATATTCTGAAAATAAGACTCAACTGTAAGTTTCTGATTAGACATAATGATTCCTTTGAAAATCTCACTTGATTCGGATGACTAAATTATTTAATAAGTTCACGTTGTTTGTGGATGGCTAAATTAAATACCGACACCCATTGAAAAAAGATAAAAAATATGCAAAATGATTTAAACGTGTTTGTTATACACAGCATGACCACTTTAGCTCCTTGGGAGACAGATTTAGCTTCTTGTTTTGGTTTTTAGCTCTCAAAATCAGATTTAGCTCCTTGCTCTTTTTCTGGCTTCTCATAAGAATTTATTTAGCTTTGGTATCCTGTTGTAAAAGGGCTACGAAAACTTCACAAAATGCAATTTTAGCTGGCCAATTCTATTTGGAACTTGTTTTCGTGTCTACACAGGACAATTTTTCAGCAAATTTTGTGTTTCCTTTGGCTTTTATTTTTTTTACAAATTGAAGCTTGTTTTTTTTTTATACAAGCACGTACAAGTGCTAGTTGTAATCACATACAAAAATTTCATACCCATTTTAAGCTATAATAGGATTGATACTCTTTAATAATCCCTACATGGCTTGTGTGTTATGCGTGCTTGAATTTTCAAGTATGTTTCGTACTATTACTATTTATTAATGTTATTATTATTACTAGGTCGGTCCAGGATGGCCCTTTGCACTGCGACCAAGAATGATCTATTGTGCAAATGTTTGGCACTAAAATCAAATAAAAACGTGTCCAACTTAGAACAAGCTTTTTCTCTCTGTGTACTCACTTATTTTTACTTAAAATAACAAAGATTTATATTTAATGTGAAATGTACATACATATACGTTTATTCTGAGAATCTTAAATAAGATAAAAAATTTGGTTCTCGCTTTTAGCTCCAAATCAAAATTTTGAGCTCTATTTAGCTATTTTTCAGACGCGTGTTAGCACGTTCTCATTTTAAATGTAGTCAGGCTGGTTAATCTCGTATGATACTTAATTTTTCTTTCATTATTTGCTATTGGATTGATAGAAAGAAACAGCAATTGCTAGAAAGAACCAAATATACGTTTTCTCACTTTTTGTTTATGTTTTTTTAAGTGTTGTATTCTTTTTATTTTCAAGAAAGCGCTAGGAAATAAATATGTTCAAAACAAGAAGCGTTAAAATACAAAAATTGTCCATAAACCGCTGACACAGCAGCATTCAAGTTTAAAATGTCAATTTTAAGTTGAAAATTTTTAATTTTTTGGAACGAAGTTCCTTAACGCGGCTTGCTGGTAGTGGAAATTAGTAGAAATCGTCACGAAAGCGTGTGAGCTGTTTATATGTATTGGTGTACTGTCGACAAGCAATTGTATATGATGGGCGGTGTCTCCACTGACAGCAGCGGAGACACCTACCAATAAATATTAATTAGTTGGAAAATATTCCAAAAATTTAAAGAATCATAAAATTTCAAAATTTCAAAACCAACACAAAATAATAAAACATACAGATTTCACCTTGTATTACATTCAAAGATAAAAAAAAAACGTAAGGAACTTCGTTTCTAACGGGGGTCCCCCGACCGCATTTCTTTTTTTTTTTACAATAACCTGATTTTTTATCGATAACTTCAACAAAAATGTTGACAGTTTTGCATTTATTTTAATATAATAATAATATATTTGCACTGTTCTACAAAACTTAAAGAATGCAAGCAAGAAAAATGTAGTATCATACGGGCTTTATACACAGTTTGGTACTATCAATTAAAATCATAATGAAGTAGCGTTCTTAGACTGAAGTAGCAGAAAAAAAAACGAAGAAATTTTTGCAGAAACTCCTTACTATTTTCAAGTGGTTGTAGAAGTGGTAGTAGTAGCAGTAAAGAGCAAGTTTATATGCTGTCAGATTGTCGGCTTTGCTGGCGTAACTGTGGTTGCTCCGGCTGTGGCTCGTCGGACCGGCTGGATTATTACCGACCGGTCTGGCTAAATAATATCTACTGCACCAAAAAAAAGAAAGAAAACAAATGCACAGCAGCCTTTTAACAAAACCCAGAAAAAATTTAAGTAAACAGTGAGGCCGGAAAATGAAATTTTAAAAAGATAATGGAATAAAAAAAAACTCTCACCGGCTGGTGTGATGCGGGCTGTGACTTGCCTCCCTCTGAAATACGTTAGGGCTTCTGCATCGCAAAACTTCTTAGGAACTCTTCCTTTACCGCTGAAATTACCCCTTAGATTTACTCACCGTCCCATATTTAACTTAAAATTATTCCATTGTGGAAAAGAAAAATAATTTAATTCCAATTTTTTTTGAAATGTTGTTAATTGATATTGATCACTTACACAGTTGTGTAAGCCCGCCCTGTTATGTCATGATACCTGCACATGCTATGATAAATCTTATTAATTTTATCAATAAGGAAAACACATATATTCAATGAGAAAACTTGCTATTCACAATTTTTTTTTTAGCCGGTTTCAGCTTCTAGTAGCAAAAAATCTATGGAAGTTTTATTCGGTTTCCTTACAAATCGTATGCAATAAGGAATTCTCATTGACTTCATCATGTAACCTAATAAATGTTTTCAAACAGATATTCGTTACTTTGCTCTTGTGTTTCGACACTGCAAGCAGTATAAAATCGAAAGGAATAAAAATATATCAAAAAATTCCCACTGTGCTATTGGATTGTCAGAAATACGCGCACAAGAAAGCCCAGCAGTTCTTAATATAGCTGCGAGTGCATGTTACATAAGAGTATAGCAAACTTTTCCTGAAATTTGATCATTTATATCGCCCTGGCCTCGATAAAAGGAATCAAGTGAAATTAAAAAAAATTTTCACATAAAAATTAATTCAACTTTTGTTTGCTACAAGAGCTCAATGAAATCTATTATTTCTAGATCTTAATATATATATTGCTAATTCTTTTCTCTCTTTTCCAGCCATCTATATGCATCTGTCATGTCGTTGAAGCTGCTAAGCTCATCAGTAGACTTGAAAAAATTTAAACAAATTAAGCTTAATAAGAATTTACTATAATAAATTTAATTAATATTTTTTGTATTAAAAATATTGGTTTAATACGTGTAGCTTTCATGTTCCGGTTCGAAGGACCAAAATGTGGGCTCGTATTTGTGCCCAAGTGGGGATTCTCCTCTTACTTCTCAAATAAAAGGCAGAGTGTGAATTCAAAAGAAATATGTGTGAATTTAATAATAGAAACAAGCAGCTTCTTGCTGATTGATGGTTTCTTATGAACTGACTTAACAGGACAAAAATGCAGTTATAAAAAATTAATATTGGAATAGGAGGGAGAGAGAAAAAAAATGGAAAACAGAGAGAACATAGTAATAAAAAAAATATAGTGATCAAAAACGGTTGCAGTGGCTTCAACATTCTCCCGGCCATTCTTCTTTTCTTCATATAGAGGTGAGCCTTTTGTTTCCTTTATAGGTCAGGTAGACGCTAACAAGTGTTGTACGGGATAAGGCCGGCTTTGTTGTGAATAGTGCGTCAGGCGGAGGGTTGTTCACGATCTATTTTTTTCGAACCCAACGAACCGGTACGCCGCCTTGCACTTGCACACAAAAACACCAAAAGACCAAAAAATAGAAACTCGAACGCTTCGAAAATGATTTATGTATGTCATAGTCGAATTTTTATTCCTCATGAGAAGACCTATGGAAAAATCGATTTCAGAATATCGAAAAATTTTTGTCCTCACAAATCGTCCCATGCAATACATATGCAGTATTTACAATCAAGCCGAATTTGTCATTGAAAGAAATTTTGTCTCCGCAAATTTTGAATGAAAAATTTTTTTTTTCGAAACCGATTTTTGGATAACTTTGAAAAAACGCAAGAGATGAAAAACTTCTTGCAATAACACTAAAACATAACGTAATGCATCTTTTGGTATATCATTTATTCAAATGGGAGAATCGACTAACGAGTTATGGCGAAATATATTGGCTTAGCTCACTAACTTAGGGTGCCACGCCAATTAAAAAAGAATCTCTACATGGTAGAGTTAACTTGAAAGCAGATTGGAGCTTATGGTGACGACAAACGCACTTCATTTTGTTCAAGGGATATTTTTTTTTTTGGCTTTGTGCATTATTGTAGTATTTTTGGTAACAAGAGAAATTCATTTCAAAGCAGATGTTTATTGATTCAATGATTAAAGAAATACCCCCCTGTGAAAGCACAGGAAACATTGTTTGATATTTAAATGGCGTTCTGGTAACAAAAGCTTTTATTTAAAGGTCCAATATATTCGAACACCATTTTCTGAAGAAACTGTTCTAATCTCAATGATAATAAATCTATTACATCCAAAACAGCTCAAATCAACATTAGAGCTATGAAGGGTATTTGAGATTCGATCCAGCTGACATCTATATGACATCTATATAACATTCTATAGCTCAGCTTTCTGACTTAAGTTACTCTGCGTTCGATTAGTTAATTGATTGGGAAGAAGATATTCCGCAGTGCTTGAAGAATATAAAAACTAAAACTTTCTTGACTAAACTAAATGGTTTCTGGAATTTAAAATAATGATATCTTTTCCGAGCGGGCAAAGAAAGAAATTGCAAAGTGGGCAAAGAAAGAAAATATTCGTAGGAAAGTGATGAAATTAAAAACCCGACCCCAAGACTTTCTGCTTAAAGAATCTTTTTCTTACTAAATAATTTGACTGGTGATTCAAAACAGTGCTACGCAAAAAGGTCAGGTCAAAATATAGTGAATGGCATTTTTCAGATCCACTGGGTAGCCATTATAACTGTTTTTTTTTTTTCATTTTACCATTAGTATTGCTGGAATTTCAACCGTTATATTTTTTCGGTTTATTGGATGGACACCGTTATGGGTGAAGGCCTTTAAAATGCGTTTCATTGAGTGCGCTGTTGTGTGCTTGTATGTATTTATGGGTCCACTAAGGTGTAAATGATGATGATTTTTGTGCGATTACTCGTCATCAACATCAAGTTGTTAAAAACATATATTTTTCATACATTTATCACTTCAATTGTCATTTCGTGTTTATTTTAGTTCCTCTTTTTAATGGAACCAGCAAGGGTTTTAAATCAACAATAGATTGACTGGAACAAAAGCAACATTTTCATTAAAATTTTTTAAGTCTATCAAAAAGAAAATTTTTGAATAAAAATATTTCATTTTAAAGCAAATAGTTGACAATTATTTTAACTTACGAATAAATTCGAAAATTGCTCTGGTACAACAATTCTTATATTGTTGCAAATTTTCAAATTACATAGAAATGTGAGAATTTCCATTCTTATTTTGTTAAAGAGTTATATAATATATGTATATAATATATCTCAGGACCGGCGGCCCGCGTAACATAACATATGTATATAATATAATAATTCTTCTTTTGTATTGCCATCAATTTTAGTTTATTATCATCAAAAAGAGGCAATACAAAAACAAAAGATAATATATAATACATTTCAAATTAATTTGCATAACGAAATTTTCTTGCCTTTAATTCTTAATCTAGCTCAGGTTTAAATATTCTTCTAGTAAATTATTGCTTATGATTTAGCATTAATTAAAGAAGGATGAATAAGCAACTAGATTTTTCGAAACATTTACGCTTCTCATCAACAACCATTTGAAATTGTTCGTGCTAAATTTAATAATATTAGCACCACTTGACTGCTCAGCCGTACAAAAATCGCCTTTGACAGAAAGTTTTTATTAACGTAGTGAATATTTTTCAAATAATTCTTTATTTTCGATATAAATTTTAAGTCATCAATGATTGAGTGGGACAAAAGTTCAAGAAAAAGAAGTATTGAAGATTTTTCTTAAAAGAAAACTAAATAGTTAATTAATTTGTATTGTTTGAACTTTTTCTTATATAATTATTTCTGTATTAAATTTGTCAGGCTCAAGTTCTTTCTATATTATCTTTATGATTGATATTAATTAAATTAGACAAAGAAAACACCGTGCTGACGAGAAAGTGTGGCGGCTTCGAAGCAACTAGTTGTCCACCCTGCTAAATGTCTTTGATGTTTTCTTTGTCTAATATAAATAATATCAATCATTAAGATAATATAGAAAGAACTTGAGCCTGATAAACTTAATACAGAAATAATTATATAAGAAAAAGTTCAAATAATACAATCTTGTACAATCTTAAATAAGCAATACTTATTTATTTAATTACTTTATTGACTCAAAGCAAACTATTTAGGCAAAAAAATTTATTTATACAGCTTTTCATTTCAAATTATTTTGATAATGAAAATTTTCTTTGAATTGAAATTTGTGTTTATCGATGAGCACTTTTTCAAATAACTATTCACTGCAAATGATTAAATGTTTTGTGTAAAATTTTCAGCAAAGCCTTAACGTGGGATCACACGGTTTATATTGAGCTGAATTAGAGCGCTATAAAAAATTTGTCCCAATAAATTATCTGCAATCACTTGTCACATTTGATTTAAGTTTTATTGTCGCAAATTGGCACAAATTTAGTGCCAATAATTGCCGAATTATAGTCACCCGATTGTTATATAATGCGGCAACTCTGAGAAACAGCTGTTGTAGCTAATGACAAGCTTTGTTTTTGCAAAAATTAAAAAAAGGAGTTAAAAGTTAAAAATATGGTTTGTTCCTTAAAAAGAAAGAACACTGCTTCGGCTATTATTATGATATTGTGCGTTCAGGCCATTTTCTGGCCCCCGACTAGATTTTGTTTTTATTTTCTTTTTTACATTTTGAAATGCAGTTTTGACATTGGCCCATTGGGCTTTACAGTATTCCAACGTATGCCTCGGGAAAATTTTTTGGATTCCTCGCCATGAGCTTTGCCGTTTATACTGGTCCTTGTAGTCCGTGGAAGAGTATTCCCAAACACATGGGTGCATCTCTACAGCTTGTATTAGTTCATGAATTTCACTTTAGGTCCAGGATGAAGTTACTTTTTTTATTCTAAGGTGTCTGCTGTGGCTGAGCCCGGAGGCAGCATTCAATTTCACTACAAATGGCGTCGTCCATAACAATGAACTCTTCTAAATCCGTGTTGAAACTGCAAGAATTTTACAATTGTTATAATAGTAACAACAATTGAATTGTACTTACTTACGTTTAAACAATTTTGAAACTAAATAAATGTATACATGCATATGCATATTATTGGCGCGTATTATCTTCTTTGGTTGCTGCATGAGAACACAATGGCCCATAACTATAGACATCGAAGAAGTACGCTTTAAGCAATTTCAAGTCACTGCTAAATAAAAGTAAGCTTTTTGTCTACTATAGACGAGAAAAAGCCGACTTTACGCGCAAAAGTTTTCTCTAAACTTAAAACCAGCAGAAGTTGTCTTTAACTTATTTAGCAACAGCTTTGCTCAAACAAATGTCACTCTTATATGTAAAAGCTTTTTAATGTAAATTTTTTTTTTTTTAATTAAATAATTAAATTAAAGATTTTTTAATAACTATTCATAATTAGAATTTTCTTTAAAATGTGGCTTTTATTTAATTCGGTTTGATGTTTTTTGTTTACGTACTAATACAATCTTACATTTATGTAGGTGTGTGTTCACATGTATAGTATACATGTGTACACATTGAATGTGTATACATTGTATACATAATTTTTGAGAGTCCTCTTCTTAGAGATGGGATTTTACTTAATATTGTAAGAAGCTGTCTGATAAACAACTTGGCAATTTCGATAAATAATGTGGCAACCATTTAAAGCTGATTCAGCTTAAAGTCATCTTTAATTTTGACTATAGTTAGAAAAAAGTTAGCAACATGTTTTAAAATTTAAGTTCTTTCTATAAAGAACCGACTTTAGTGTTTGACTATATATTTTTAGAATTTTTATCGGAGAGTAGTTGTATGTATATAAAGTATTCACACGGTTGCCGCATCAGAGTTGTATTTGATTAGGACAAAAAGGAACAACATTCGTTTCGGTTTGCCGCATGAGCCAATAAATTGTGCCATCACACGATTGGCATACAAAATATAACAAAAATTGGTGCATTGCGGAAACGTGTGATCCCAGCTTTAGAAAAAGTATGTCTTTAATAAAATTTATATTTTAGTGCGAACTTAAATTGGGATTAAACAAACATCACTAAAAGAGCATACACTATTCTTACAGTTCAAACTAAGTTAGCGAGTATTTCTGTTATCTAAATCACTAAGTTCCATTACACCACTAATACGATTGATGCACTAATTCAATTCAGACTCTTAAACCGACATTTTTATTTATTCGAATGCACAAGATGTATGAGGCTGCCTGCCCTCAAGCAAGGGTAACCCATGTCTACCACTTGCTTTGTACTACGGAAACCTTGCTCTGCTAGTCAGTCCCGTACTTGGCTCAATTTATTTAACGCTCTTAAACGCAAAACTTCCTACAGACATTAAAAAATTGATCTTGATGTTTATGTCTACAGAAATCGTTTAAGCACTTCTGCTTAATTTGTTTTTTATTTTTGTTTTCGTAGCACATTGTTAAATAGCATTTTATGGCGTCATTACTTGTCGTCGTTTTCAAATTAAAATGCCGTTGCTATAGTTAAACCATTTCGAGCCTATCAACTTGTAATTTTGTCGTATTGTTTAGAGGATCAAAAGAAATTATTTGTCCTAAGTCCAGAAATAAAATACAGAAATTGTTTTTCTTAAACATTATGTGCGAGAAAGTTTTTTGATCACCGTCAACTAGTTCACCAAATGTCATATCAGAGTATTGAAAGGATATTTATTTATGAATTCAGGTCCAAAAATATAGACCTTTTTTAAAAATGTTTTCGGTCTTTTTCAGCTGTCTATTTGCCGCCGAGATTTCGTTGGTGGCATAGATGGGCATTTTTCAGTACCAGTACATTTTCAGTATTTTCTTTTTTTTTTTACTGATTACTGGAAAAAAATAAATCAGTATTCAGTGAACTTTACTGGTTACTGAAGAAAAAACAGTATTCAGTAAATTTTACTGATTATTGAAAAAAAAAAATCAGTATTCAGTAAACTTTACTGGTTACTGAAGAAAAAAACAAAAAAAACTGCTTGCTGAAAAAGAAATCAGTATTCAATAAAAAAGTGCTGATTGCTGAAAATAAGATCAGGATTCAGTAAATTTTTCATAATAAATAATTAAGTTCATATTTGAATATTCGAAAAGCTTTTACTTTTTGATACTTTCAAAAATACAAATCGTAGTAACCGATGGTAACTCGTTGTAAAGAAGGTTGCAAAGGAAAATAAAAGAGTTGCCAGACGAAAAGAAATGTTTACTGTGTTAAAGGTTTGTTTGAACATTTCTGATTCTCATTTTGTTCATGGAAATTAGGGAATAAGTAGTTAAGTTTCAAACATTATTTTAAGAATTTTTCAAGTTTAGCATCAACAAAATGTCGTCGGCACATAGACAGCTGAAAAAGACAGCAAACATTTTTAAAAAGGTCTATATTTTTGGACCTGAATTAATACATTTTAATTGGCTCTTAAGGCAAATAAATAATTAAGTTCATATTTGGAGATTTATTTATTGCATTTTGAGTATATATATTTACTACGCTGTTTTACAACGAAAAACCTCATGGCAAATTTACACATACATATTTGCAGTATTTTATAACTCTATCTTCCCAGACCTCAGAGGTTTAATCGGCCAGCTGTAAGTGCCATTGTTTAATGAATTGGACATACCAACAAATAAAACAAGTGGCAATAATAAACAGAATTTTTTTCTTGGCGTTATTATAAAATAATTAAGAGCCGTTCGTTGTTTGTAAAATAACACACAAAGTAAAAGGACAAGTTGAAGTAAAATACAAAAAAAAAAAATTGTTGTGTAAAAAACAAATGATTTTAATGGAAAATTGAAATTTTCATGTCATTGATACCGATCCAAAATAAGAAATAAAAGACTAAAATGTGGAAAATGAATTTGGCCAAGTGCAACAGCATGACAATGCCAACAATTTCTTTCAAGCGAAACTGTGTTAGAAAATGAATTAGTTTTGTGAAGGAAAGTCCCTCAAAGCATATGTATGTATATGTACGTGTATATACATGACGGCTTTTTACAAGATATGAAATTGAAACACATACTCACAAATTCATATGAAGGTATTTGGTTTTTTTTAATTTGAATTTTGAATTTATGCACAGAGAAAAAAGCACCTAATAAAGTAGAATAAAATCAATAAGATATCTCTATGTTTTTTTTTTCAAGAAGGATTCCTTATTATTTTAAATGGGAAAACCTTATTGAAAACACAACAATTAATGAAATTAAAAAGATGATTTACGTGTGTTTATATAGGAAACTAATAAAACCAATAGGAAAAAATTAATAGGATAACCTAATAAAATCAATAAGAAATCCTTATTGTATACAATTTACAAGAAAACCTAATAGAATCAATAAGTTCTTCTCTATAGAATTTTTTTTTGGTACCATGCAAATCGGAAACTGAGTAAAAACAAACGTGAGTAACAAGTTTTCTTCTTGGTTTTATGTGTTTTTCTTGTTGAGACAATTAATAAGATTTGCAACATGGAAATAATAAGAAATACCCATAGAAAAATCTTCTTTTCTCTCTGCTGGGATACCCCTCAGCCTAAAAACGTTTCAAAGAGAAAATCTTATTGAATCTATTAGGAAGTTTTTGCTCTGTGTGAGCATTGAAATTGAGCTGTAAAGTGAGAAATTTAATACTCCAAAGCGATATTCCTGCATTTTTGATAATCCTTAATCTGAAAGGAGAAAGTAAAATGAAAATCGTCTGGGGATTTCAAATTCTCATTATCCTCAGGAAAATACTGTAATAAGTAGTAAAGCTTAAAATAGTCTTTCAATTTCTTCCACGACTGCTAATGAGTTGACTAGCATCAAGGACACGTCGGCAGTATATATGGCTGAAAAAAAATATTTCTAGATCAAAAATAATAAATCTCAATTGATTCCAACAGAAAATATTAAATTCATATTTAAAATTAATTGCTTTTGGCAATATTCCACGAGTCAGACAAAATGTTACTTTAAAAAATTTTCCCAAAAAAAAAATTCGTTTCGTGATCATAACAAACCAATCATTTTAATGCATCTTCATTTAAATGTTACTTTAAAAGGTTTTAAATGTTACTTTAAAAAATTTTCAAAAAAAAAAAAAATAATACGTTTTCGTGATCATAAATAACCAATCATTTTAAAGCATCTTCATTTAAAATGTATACTGAATAAAAACTTCCCTCATTCATATCTCTTGATGTCTTCGCTTCTAAAATATTATACATTTATTTTTCGCATCTTTACAAAAAAGCGAGTTTTAATATTTAAGTGAGATTAAAATTAAACAAAAATTTTGAAATAACCCCAAATGCTCTAATGAACGTTTTTTTTTGTTTTTTACAAAGAAATGAAAACGACTTGAATTTGGTATTCTTTAAATATGGTGGAAAATTGATAAATTGTTACTAATAAATATTTTTCAAAAGGCTTATTCTAGTGGCAATAGCTGAAGCAGTATATTCAATACAAACACAAATCAGCAATAATTCAAGGAAGTTCTTACCGCTAACGCAAAGGTAAAGTTTTAGCTCTTAATAATATACTGCGTGAGCTTAAGTTCAGTTTTAATTTATCAAAATTGAAAATTATTTCTTCGTCGTAAATTGAAGTGACCAAAAATTTGAAAACAGGCAAGAAAGTGTATTGACGGATTTATTGGTGATTCTACGTTCAATACCACAACCATCAGCATCCAAATGCTGAGAACTCATGTGATAACCAAAGAGGATACTGTTTTCTTTTAGGGCACGATACACCACCGTATTCAGATAGTCAACCGAATTGCGATTATCATAATTGAGCTCAAAACTTTGTACAGAAAGTCAATAAGTTATAGCTCAATTAGTACAAAATCGTTTCAAATATTGACAAAAAATTAAAATGCAACACTGTTGAAGATGAGCTTTTATATCTCTTTGCACACTTTAGAGGTTAAAAATCATACATGGGCATACTGCATTACTTTCTTACTGCATTACGTGTTTCAGTAATCAGTAAAAAGTACTGATTACTGGAAAAAAAATCAGTATTCAGTAAATTTTACTGATTATTGAAAAAAAAATCAATATTCAGTAAACTTTACTGGTTACTGAAGAAAAAAGCAGTATTCAGTAAATTTTACTGATTATTGAAAAAAAAACAGTATTCAGTAAATTTTACTGATTATTGAAAAAAAGTCAGTATTCAGTAAAAAGTACTGATTGCTGAAAACAAGATCAGAATTCAGTAAATTTTACTGATTTGTGTAAAAAATGTAGTAATCTGTAAATTATTGATAGTAGATATTGCTCACTTACATGAATAGTGGCATAACTGAAAAAACGAAATGCTATATTTAGTCTTATTGGTTAATTTTCCATTTTATCTTTCCATTTTATCTTTGCGTTTTTCTGTTGATTGGAACAACATTCTCTCGCCAACATCCAATTGATTAGCAATTGGATTTTTGTGTTTGCTGCTATTGTGCATTATCTTCTTTAAAAAATTTTGATCACTTCAGTTTTATCACAAGTAAGAAATGTTAATGCTCGCTTAACACGCCCGATAAAGTTATTAAAGGTTGTAAGTTAAATATTGACAATAAAGTTTTATGTGATTGATAGGCCATATTGAATTGAAAAAGAAAACTTTATGATTGGGAGAAAAAATATACATAAGTGAAACTTTTTCAGTCGAAAAATGACTTTCAGGAGAATGGTTCACAATAGATATTGAATACAGTCCACAAAGGATATCTGCAGATTTATTTGGTTTAATAATTGAGCTCAAGGTCAGTTTATTTTCAATAAATAGAATGTATATTTATTGAAAATAAAGTGATCTTGAGCTCAATTATTAAACCAAATAAAGTTAAATAAAAAAGGTCGAAGAACGAGTATCCAGATATCTGTAGATATTAGTTTCTTTCTATTAAATATTTTTTGAAGTTGAACTTTTTTACCAAATCAAATCAGCAACTGTGTTAAGTAGTTTTTCTCATGTTCCTTGATTAACTTTTAATGGAAACAACCTGTTTGAAATATTTTTAGGTGAAAAACATTTTGTACTTGCAATTTTTTTTTTTCACAAACACAAAAACAAAAATAATCAACAGATTTATTTTAATTTGTAATTTTTCATAACATTTGCTCGTGGTCTGAAATCCAGTTGTTCAACAACTGTTTGACCCATTTTCAGATCAAAATTTATTCAACTGCAACATAAGCGTTTTAATCTTGTTAAAAAAAAAAATCAGGCGTGACGTTGATTAAAAGCTTTATTAATATATTTTTTGATTTATTTCACCACTTTTTGTGCAATAATTTAAATGTTCTTAATTACTTATTTTAAATTTAATTCATTAATACCATATCACTTAAATATTTAATAATAAAAACATTAATTAGTTTATTAATAAAAAATTGCTCACATTAAGTAATTAATAGTATAACAAACAAAAACGCTGCAACCAGAAACCATATAAAAATAAAATATTTTGTTGATTCAAGTAAACGAGAAGAGCTAAAAAATAATAATAATAAAAAAAATTAATAACCAGAAAATAATAAAAAACCACCCGCCAACTCATTCGCATAAAATAATTATTATTGCCAGCTACTGTTTACTGCCACTACGCCAATAAAAAACCCACACACACACGCACACGCACAAAAAGCAAGAATGCACCAGTAGCGTTGTTATTATCCTTGTTGTTGTTGTTATTGTTATTGCAATGGCCATAAAACATAATGATGCTGTTAAAGAAACAAAAACCCAAAATGAAAAATGGAAAACACCACAACAACAGAAAGTAACAAAAAAAACTACATACATACTAACTGAATTCCACTACCAGTGGCAAAAATGATAATAATCATATGATAATGATACCAACAATTTTAATATCCACTCATACACACACTTATGTACATAACTCCATACACGAAGTATTAAACATTATCAACAAAAACAAGTTAAAAATGCCTTAAACACTTTCTCAGTTACGAGCCTGTGTACGTATTATACTGGTGTACGTGCACTCCGCAAACAACAATTGAAAACTATTGATGTGGTTAAACATTTAATGAAATCGTATACAATTTAAACACTGCGCACACCGTATACACAAAAGTGTATAAGTCAATAAAACACTGTGTGTGTTTGCAGTAGCAGGCCATAGTGCAACTCATATTTGCATAATGAACTGAACTTGACAATACCAGCAGTAACAATAAAACAATAGCAGCAAAAAATTAAAAAAAAAAATTAAGCAGGAAACATTGAAAACGTAGGTATTTTTAAGGGTTATGTAAATTGAAGGGTGAACAGGGACTTTGGATTTGATGTGTGCGCTTCTGGGATCCGAACCCGACTTAAATACTGTAAAACCAATCACTGTCACTGACAGATGGCACGGTAATCATTCTCTGACACTGTAAAGAGTGGGCAGCTAAAACTCTTGCAGAAAATAATGTTACCTTGTGGTGGCAATTATGATGATTCCATAATACCATGTTCATACATGCGCCTTTAATAAGATAATCGCAATAAAGTCCATTATTGAGCTCAATATTCCATACAAAAAGTCAATAAAGCTATTGCTTAATAAACTCAAAATTGCTTTGAATATTGAGAAAAAGATGAAACACAACACTGTAAAAGATGTGTTTAATAAGCAAAAGTATACAATGCGAGATGAATGACGAGATAAATGTCAACAAAAGCAAACAAAACAAAATAATAAAAAAATAAAAAAAATGGAGAGTCAAGTGAAGGAAGGTAAGATTTTTATATTAGTATTATATCTTTTTGTTCTATTTTGTACATATTTACGTATGTATGTACATAAAACTATTTGGGTGTTGATACTTTGGAAATATTTTTCACTTTTTCTTTCTCACTACCAAAACAAAAACAACAACTTTCCAGCTGTCAAATACTAATTGAGTTAGCGCAATATTTGTATGTATGAACGCAAAAAATATTATGTCAATAAACTGAATATCACCTCAATTAGAAATGCATGTATGAACAAGGTATAAGACAGAGGCGAAAAGTTAAATGAACGCCTGAAGACTCGGTTACAATTGAACAAGTGCTCACTACTTTCTTGGTGATCTTTATTTGTTATTATTTGTATACCCTTCACATAAATGTGTAAGAGTATATATAAGTTTGTGATTCCGTGTATAACGTATTGAAATAACCATCTAAGACCCCATAAAGTATATTTCTTCTGCATCAGAATCAATAGACATTACGATTAAGCGATGTCCGTCTGTCCGTCTGTAGTCGTTGAAATACCGTTTCTGAGAAAACGGTTTGAGATAGAAACCTCATTCTTTCACTTAAATGTGTTAAATCCCGCTATTAAAATTCAATAAGATCTGTCTACGGATAGCCGAGATATATCCAAAAAACCGGGTTTTGCGGGGTATTTTTGGCCATTTTTTTGGGTGAGATTTTTGAAAAAAATTTTTTTCCTAAAAAGTTAACCATATCATTTTTAAGGCCCATTAGATTCCGAAAATCGAAGCATTTTTGAAATCGGCCCATATTTACTCGAGATATAGCCTGTCCCGATTTTTTAAGAAATCGGCTTTATAAGCCAAATAAAACAACTTTTGGCACCAAAAATCAATCAGACTGGTACACATAGGCTATCTCGAGGCAAAACTGGAAAATTTTTTGACATCGGCCCATATACACTCGAGGTATAGCACTTTCCGATATCTCAATAAGTCGGTCCTGGAAGCCAAACGAAACAATTTTTGCACTAAAAATTTGTCAGAATGGTGTACATATAGGCTGTTCAGAGGCAAAATTAGAACATTTTTTGACATCGGCCCATATGCACCCCCGACAACGCTCCTCCCGATTTCCCAAGAAGTCGGCTCTAAAAGCCAAATAAAACAACTTTACCAATAATCGATCAGAATGGTCATATATGATGTTTAAAGGCGAAATTTGAAAATTTTTGAAATCAGTCCATTTGTACTCGAATGGTATGTTTCCCGATTTTGCAAGAAATCGGCTCTATAAGCCAAATAAAACAACTTTTGGCACCAAAAATCAATCCGAATGGTACATATATCATTGTGAAGGGTATTTAAGCTTCGGCCCAGCCGAATATAGCACTCTTACTTGTTTCCATTACCTTTGAAAGCACATATTTTCAGGGTTAAATGATTTAAGGTTTAAGGGAGTTTCTTCAATACATGGTCTTACAAAAAAAAAAGCGCTTTGCTGCATACAATTTATTTTACTTTCTACTATGAGCAAAAATATTCCAAACTTGAGAATATTATTATAATTAAGAGTTTTATGCTTAAATGTATTAAGCTTGAAGTATGTTTATTGAAATTTAAATGAGAAAAAGAATTAAATCACCGCTGATTTGTTTTGACCAGCTATTTTTACTCTATTTAAAATCGAGTAAAACTATGCGACTTTAATTTACAGAAGACCAAAACCAAAAATCAGTTTTTGAAATGAGCAACTTACTTGTATTCGTTTTATAGATCAGACATGATTAAATTGCCTAATATCATTTTTTAAGGTTATGTATTTCCAACGAGCAGATTTTTATCCTCGAAACTTTGTAAAATCAAATAATGCTGATTTAAAAATTTGTTCGCTTCATAATCATAATGGGCGTTAACTATAGTCAAACACTAAAGTCATTTCTTTTTTCTTTTTTCTAAATACAGTCAAAATTAAAGTTGACTTTAAAATGAACCAACTTTAAATGGGTGCCACATTATTTATCGAAAATGCCAAGTTATTTGTCATACAACCTTTTACAAATTTAAGTAAAATCCCATCTCTAATGAGATGACTCTCAAAAATTATGTATGCATGTAAACACACACACCTACATAAATTTAAGATTGTGTTAGTAAGTAAACAAAAAACATCAAACCGAATCAAATAAAAGTCAAATTTTAAAGAAAATTCTGATTAATAATAGTTATTAAAAAATCTTTAATTTAATTATTTCATTTAAAAAAATTTTCATTAAAAAGCTTTTACATATAAAAGTGACATTTGTTTGAGCAAAGCTGTTGCTGAATAAGTTAAAGACAACTTCTGCTGATTTTAATTTTAGAGCAAACTTTTGCGCGTAAAGTCGGCTTTTTTCGTCTATAGCTTACTTTTATTTAGCAGTGACTTAAAATTGCTTAAAGCATATTTTTTCGATGTCTATAGTTATGGACCATTCATACATTCTTGTGAAGTTTAATGTTGTTAACTTGTTTATCCCTCTTTTCCGTGGGTGTTTATTGATGTATGTATGTATGTATGTATGTATGTATGTATGTATGTATGTATGTATATGAACAGTTGAATTTGGAGAAAACAGGAAATCGGTTTCGCTTATGAACATTTTTTTTTTCTTTAAAAATAAAAACCTGATAACAGAAAATAGATTCTTATATCAGTTTTAATAAACAAGTTTATTTGAAAACCGAAGGTAACGCATTACAATATACAATATATTACGGCTCCGAAAAATCGACATCTTTCCCCTGTTTCATTTTAAACAAATTTTTCATCAAACAGATCTGCACTGAAACGGGGATCCTTTTAAGCGAAGGAAAATATAAAAAGAAAATATTGCGAACATTTTTAAAAGAATTGTTTACTTTCTTTTAAGTGAATTTTTCTTTCAAAAGGAGTGCGTTTTAGTAGTTTGTATGCAAGTTTTTGAGCAAAACGCAGGTCAAAAAGAGATCAGTGATCACTTTGCTGTGTGACTATAGCTATAGCATTGTTTCTTTATAATATCTGTCATGACCAAATGTCTCAACCTTCCATTTAGTGGATTGAGGTCTATTAACTATTAACATCTTATTAAAATGATCTTACTATTATGATATTATATTATTGCATTAATGTGGCCACGACATTTATTCTTGGAATAGAGGTGGTGTTTTTAAAAATTTTCCATTCAATCAATATACTTCAATTTAAAAATGAAGTTTTTAAAAATAACCTTAAGCGACCCTTTCAAAATTGCTTCTCTCTCTCTCTCTCTCTCTCTCTCTCTCTCTAAGGAAGATTTCTTTATTCTTAATTTTTTGCTTTTTCATTAAAATTTACTTAATCTCACAGCAACTTACCTTTGTCTTCCCTGTTTAAGATTAATGAATGAATAACTGTGTCAGCTTAAGCGCTTTGCAATCCCTGGTGTTATTGAAATCATTAATTACAAAGTTTTTCATCTCTTAAATTCTATGAAATATTTTATTTGTGTAGGTATGTCTTTCGAGCGTTTCTGGATATTTTTAAAATTGTGCACAATTATAACATAGATACATATTTCTCATTTGTACAGAGTCTTAATAAAATTTCTGAAAGCAAACAAATAATAATCCTATTCTCCTCTTTAGACATTATTTCGTATTTTAATGAATTTCTTTGTTATGATTGTTATTAGTAAAATTTATGATTTTTCTCTCTCTCTCTTGTTTTGATTACAGATTATCAATAATATACGCAACCTTGGCATCCTGAGAAAAGGTTAATTATAACAATTGTAATAACTAAGATAATTTAACAGCTTCAAACAAACGGTAACAACATTTCTAGCAGGCGAGCAACGGTAGACAACAACATGATTAATGAAATGGCAACAATACAAACAGACCTCAAATTAGAGAATCACATAAAGGATTTTGCGACAACGTTCAAACACAATAACAACAACAACAACAACAATCATACACACACAATAACAACGCCAACAGCTATAAAAACAACAGCATCATATTTAACAACAACAGCAGCAGCAACAACAAATTCATTAGCAAAAGTTGATACTAAAAATATTATGGGCACCATAAGGGGTAAGTTGAGATTCAGGTGCGAACATTTCATGCACATGTTGAATACAAAAAGAGTTTATAGAAAGAGTGACTTTTCTAAAAAAAAAACTGCATGTTTCTCATACGTTAAAAACATAACATTTTCCAAAATTATGCATAGATATTTGCCAAATGAGATCTTAATAAACTTGATAAATTTTTTGTTGTTAAATAAGTACGCCATTCGTGTACATTCGTAATAGGTTTTATCGTAGCTATTGTGTAGTCTTTTCGAAGAGGTTTCGTCAAATGTTGTTAACTGGATGGTGTCGAAGGTGTATACACTGGACAATAAACAGACAAATCAGCAACAGTTAAGGTGGGATCACATGATTGCCGCAATGCACCAATTTTACACAATTTTTATTGGGCTGAATTGGAGCATAATAAAAAATTTGTCCCAATCAAATTCTCTGCAATCACATGATTGTGACATTTTACTGAAATTTTATTGTAGCAAATTGCCGCATTATAGTCACACGATTGTTATATTATACGGCAACTGTGAGAAACAGCTGTTGTAGCTGATGACAAACTTTGTTTTCCAAAAAAAAAAAAAAAATTAATTAAATGTTAAAAATATGGTTTGTTCATTAAAAAGAAAGAAAATTGCTTCGGCTATTATTATAATGTTGTGCGGGCTGAAAAAAGCAAAAAATTAATAGTAACAACAATTGAATTTTACTGATTGAAAAGCAGAAATCATGTTTGGAAGACGCGTTTAAACAGTTTTGAAACTAAATACATGTATACATATGCATATTATTGGCGCGTATTGTCTTCTTTGGTTGCCGCATGAGAACACAATAAATATTGGTGCATTTTTAGAATTTTTATTGGTGATTAGTTGTATGTCAAGTGTTCACATGGTTGTCGCATCAGGGTTGTATTTGATTGGGACAAATAGGAACAACATTCGTTTTGGTTGCCGCATGAGCCAATAAATTGTGCTATCACACGATTGGCACACAAAATGTAACAAAAATTGGTGCATTGCGGCAATCGTATGATCCCACCTTTAAGCCTGGCTTACTCAGCTTTGCAAAAACAAATGCTCTGTTTTTATGTTACAATTTTTTTTTCCACAAATATTCCCCATTTTAGTTTTTTCATCCACCAATCCCTCTTCCCAATTTTCCTAGTTCCAGTACAATGCAATGTATACGGGGCTCATCCCCTGAGTAGTGATCTCAGTCTAAAAAAAAAGTAGTATTTGCACATCGAATTTAATGAATGGAGGCTCATTTTACTTTTGCTAAATGCAGCTTTGTGCATAAATAACAAAAACTGAGAGGTATTTAAAGTCTTCTATTTATTGGATGTTTTAAAATATCAAAAATTTTAAAATGTTTTAAGAAAAAGCTTATTTTGCACTAACTCAAGAAATATTGGGTGGCTGAAAAATTATACTAGAATAGCCTGAAGCTATGTACAGTTATTTCCGCTTAATTGAGTCTCTAAAAATGTACGACTTTTGACGCAATTAAGCGGGAATCAATTAAGCAATAATTGGCTAATTGAATCACCGACGCAATAAAACGAAAATCGCTTAATTGAGCAATGTGTGCAATAAAGCGAAACACCCATGGGTAGATGGAAAACAAAACTCATTTCTTTTGTTACATATTAATTGTTTAGCTTTATTAAAACAAAATAAGAAGCAGGTAGGTTCATCGTACAAAGTTTTTAAAAAAGAAACAGAACCATGACCATTTTGCAGCAAAATAATTTTTTTTTACGTTTGTGGACCAAAAACAAAATTAGGTAGATGGAATCAATTAAGCGAAACATTTGTTCTTGTTTTTCGCAATGCGGTCTTAATTTCCGAACAAATTAAGCGGGTGACGCAATTAAACGTAACTCAATTAAACGGGTATTTTAATATAGACAGGTATACTGAATGATTTCGTTCCATGATTTTTAGTGCAATAAAGCGGGAAACTCAATTAAGCGGGGCTCAATTAAGCGGAAATAATTGTATTGCAAAATGTATTGTGTAATTAAATGGTATACGTCCGCCCTCATAAATTCCCACAGATTCTTTTCTTTCAAATATTTCTATTACTCATAGTGCATTTTTGCTTTATGTGGAATAAAACAAGTATTTATCAATCGATTGTAGGAAGTGAGCCCTCAATTTACTTTCATTTTACAGTTAAGGCGAGGAGAAAAACAGGACTGGGTAGAAAAAACAAGTAAGAGTGCTGTATTCGGCTGGAGCGAATCTTAAATACCCTTCACAATGATATGTGTACCAGTCTGATTGATTTTTGGTGCCAAAAGTTGTTTTATTTATCGGGAAATCGGGAAACGCTATATCTCGGGTATATATGGAACGATGTAAAAAATTTTGAAATTTTGTCTTTAGACATCCTATATGTTCCTATTCTGATTGGTTTTTGGTGCCAAAAGTTGTTTTATTTGGCTTTTAGAGCCGACTTCTTGAGAAATCGGGAGGAGCGTTATCTGGGGTGCATATGGGCTGATGTCCAAAAGTGTTCTAATTTTGCATCTAAACAGCCTATATGTACCATTCTGACAATTTTTTAGTGCAAAAAAATTGTTTGGTTTGGCTTCCAGGACCGACTTCTTGAGATATCCGCGGCCGCTATATCTCGAGTGTATGTGGACCGATATCAAAAAGTTTTCCAGTTTTGCCTTTCAACAGCCGTTTTGGTGCTAAATGTTGTTTTATTTGGCTTATAAAGCGGATTTGTTGAAAAACCGGGAGACGCTATATCTCGGGCATGTATGGGCCAATTTCAAAAATTGTTTGATTTTTGAGATCTACAGAACAGAAAGTGTATTTTGTAATTTATATAGTAAAGCTTTAGGCCTAACGTTATCAGAACCCTGCCGCATATCCCAGAATACTGCAGAGCAATAATTCTTTCCGTCAGAGCTGTCAGTGATAACTTTGACAATATTCTTCTCTAGTATTCCAGCCTAATTCTGAAGCCAAACTGGCGATCGGGAATAGTGTTTCGAGCTTCCAAATGAAGTGTTAAATGCTTTAGAAATAACTTTTCTTAAGCTTGGGAGAAAATGATTAGCAGACTAATGGGCTCATGAGATGATGGCAAATTTTCGGGGTTGCCAGATTTTTGTAATATTATAATTTGCACATGCACCGACTGCAATGTAGAGTATAGAATTTGCCAAATAGAATTGAATTATAACGTGAGGAGTACTATTGCTTTAAATGTCAGTGATTTTATATTTTTGTTAAATATTTGCCTTCTAACACAAAACATTTGTCATTAAAAGCAATAGGAAATAAGTTTTTTTAAAACGTTTTTGTTTATTAATGTATGTATGTATATGTCAGTTCACACATTTCAATTTAGTTGCATCACTTTAATATTCTCTGAAAATGTTTCCCAGAAAAAAAAATCACAACTCATGAAGGGCGAAAACTGTTATCATCTTTTAATTACTGTTTTTTTTTTCTTATAAAATATTTACACTAATTAAATCATTGTTAAAGTCAACAGTAATTTAGACACTTTAAGCATGTGTAAAAGTGTGTGTAGAACTTCTATTGCAAACATCTCTCAATTGCCTGAACAAGTGTTAAGTTAATAACGACGTTTCTGCATAAGTGCAAACCAAGTAAGATTTTCTGGAAATCTTGTAAAACTGTGCAGTTTTTTGTGTCGTTAGGTAATTAACATAAAGTCAACACAGCCGCAAATGCAATAAACGGAAAATCTCAAGTTCTCAGTTTAATTTTGTATGCATTTTTTTTCTTTTACATATTCGGATGATTTTCTGCTGTATGATGGTGTGATTTTTATGTGAATAAGAATTTATGGCATTTTGAGAGGAAATGAAGTGGAGTTTTATCGAACGCAATTAAGCGATAATACCATTTACAATTGCTTTTATTCGAATTAGTTTTTCACTTTTTTCCTGACAATGCTGCAGTAGAATTACCGAAAAAAAAAAAAAAAAAAAAAACAGTTTTATGGTTACAGTGTTATTTGGAAAAAGAGAATATTTTTAAAATTTTGTTTCTAAAAAGGGCTTTTATGAAAAGTAGTATGATAAGAAGGACGTTTTTAATATCAAGTGTAAAAAATAAATTTTTGACATTTGTACGCATGTACCTTTTTTTAATAGAAAGTGCAATCTAAAAATTTTTGCATTTGGTACTAAATATGTACGGTTCGAAAAAGTACGTTTCTAAAAAGAAAAGTCTGAAGTAACTTTATTGACATAAAGGGATATATTCGACAAAAAGTATCGGTTTTTTGCTAAAAACGAGTTGGTTAAAAATATATATTTTTTTATAAAAACCACCTATTTGATATACAGTTCCTTTTTGATAAAAAGTACGTATTTGATATAAAGTATCGTTTTGATACTAATTTAATAGAAAATAATGTTTTTTTATAAGTACCTGTGAATAAAAAACTTTCTTTCTCAGACACATTACTTTTCTGATAAACCCGGTTTCGATTTTTTCTATAATAAAAGAAGTATATTTTTTTATATAAAGTACCATTTTTGATGAAAAATCACCTGCCCATCTGGCAAGTTTATTTTTTTTTTTAATCCATTTTCAAATACATAATCCAAAGCATCCGTCAATTTTTGTGAACCGCCTTATGAGTACCTAGAGAATTTTATTTTAAACCATTGATAGCGCATTTCGTTTTTAATTTATTGAAATATAAGTGGATTTTTTGAGCGCCCAAGTGCTTTTTAAACATTGATAAAGTTTTAAAAGGGATGTCGGTATTGCTCAAGCTGAGTAGTAGTACACTTGCATGATTGGCCATTAAAAAATATTCATTCACACGTTAAATACTCGACGTAACGAGATAAGAGGATGAACGCAACTGAAATCGGAATATTTGCAAATTGTTTAAGCAGAAAAACGTTCCCAATCGACTGATAAATCTGATGAATTTTCTACTTGATATGAAATTCATTTGTTCGTTTGATAGAAATTAAAGTCATGGAGCAGATTGGTGTTGCTATCAAAGCGGCAGGAAGGAGAAGAAAAACAAACAAACAAACATTGTGGTGGTGGCATGTGATATATCATTGAGGGTGTGTTAAAACATAATCAAGAATGTAATAAAGATATTGAATTCTCACACACTTTTGCGATACCTTTAGTAATACTGTAACAAATACACGCATTCTGACAAACGCGAGTAGAAATGTGAGCGCATCAATATATGTACAGAAAACTCATTTAAAAGCCTACTTAAGCAAAATCATCCATTACTTTGACAAAAATGTTAGTGTCATCGTTCAGATTTTTTTTCTATTGCAATATGTGTGTATATCTATGTAAATTAAATTAAATTAAATTTATGGTAGAAACTTAATACCCTGCTCAAATGACATTCTTAATCGAGTCAATGTCATCCCATTTATTGACTAAATTATTTTTCTGTTCACCCAAAAAAAAAAAAAAAAAAAATTTAATTGAAGCAGTAAGCATTTGCCATCTGTGAAAAACCTCAGCCTTCAATCTAGTTATCAAAACTTCGCCGAGTTTTTGTATCAATCAAGCAAGAGTGCTATACTCGGCTTAACCGAATCTTAAATATACTTGATAAACCAGACTTCTAACCATAGTTTTTTGTTTTGCACAGTTATTCTATTATCGCAGTAACTTACTGGCACCATAAATCATTTAAAACTAGTAAGAGTGCTATATTCGGCTTGGCCGAATCTTAAATACCCTCCACAATGATATGTGTACCATTCTGATTGATTTTTGGTGCCAAAAGTTCTTTCGGCTTATAAAGCCGATTTCTTGCAAAATCGGGAAACGCTATATATAAACGTATATATAGACCGATTTCAAAAACTTTCCAATTTTGCCTTTAAACATCCTATATGTACCATTCTGATCGATGTTTGTTACCAAAAGTTGTTTTATTCGGCTTTTAATGCCGACTTCTTGAGAAATCGGGAGTAGCATTATCTCGGGTGCACATGGGCCGAAGTCCAAAAATGTTCTAATTTTGCCTCTGAACAAACTATGTATATGTACCATTCTGACATATTTTTAGTGCAAAAAAATTGTTTCGTTTGGCTTCCAGGGCCGACTTCTTGAGATATCGGGAGGCGCAATATCTCGAGTGTATATGGGCCGCTGTCAAAAGAATTTTCCAGTTTTGCCTTTAAATAGCCTATATGTATCATTTTGATTGATTTTGGGTGCCAAAAGTTGTTTTATTTGGCTTATAAAGCCGATCTCTTGAAAAATCGGGAGACGCTATATCTCGGGTATATATGGGCCGATTTCAAAAGTTCTCCAATTTTTGCGATGCAATGGCCATTAGAAATGATATGGCTGCCTTTTTAGGAAAAAAATTTTTTTAAAAAAATCTGACCAAAAAAAAAATTGCCAAAAATACCCCTCAAAACCCGGTTTTTTGGATATATCTCGGCTATCCGTGGACCGAACTTACTGAATTTCAATAGCAGACCCACTACCGGGATTAAGCAAATTCTAGCTAAAGAATGAGGTTTCTACCTCAAACCGTTTTCTAAGAAACGGTATTTTAACGACTACAGACGCACAGACGGACATCGCTTAATCGTAATCTCTATTGAGATTACGTCTGTTGCTCAAGCAGCCATTCCACGTATCTACGACGTTGTGTATGGTCAGCTGGCTTCAGTCGTTGTGTGAGCTGGACTTTATACGGATGTAGGTGTAGATCTGAATGCAAAATACGCCATAATGTGCAGTAAGACATACCTAATTCCTGAGAACGAGGAGGAATCGACACATTCGGGTCTTCGGCAACACTTTCTCTGACAGCAGCGATATTTTCAGCGGGACAAGTGCAACGATGATGCACAGGCCTTACAATATTTGTAACCGCTCTAGTCTCTTCAAATTTCTTCACAATTGTGCCAATTGCTTGCGTAGTTTATGTAAACCATAATCTTCTCTTAAAGCACGATATGTGGCTGTGGCAGAATCACCAATTTTGTAGTATGTTATTACACATTTATATAGAAAATCTTCTAATTACACTTTGAAAAGGGTATATGAGATTCCGCACAGTCGAATATAACACTCTTACTTGTTGTGGTATGTTTTGATAATTTTTGGGCGTTGAGTGGTAGTTGAGTGATCCATTTTCGCCTGTGTCAAACTTTTAACTTAGAAGAAAAAAATTGGTTTAACCACTAATTTTGAGAGATGTCGAAGTCCAGTCCTATACTTTTGAAACCAGGAAATAGATAATCCGTTATATAATTTTTTTGTTATATTTTGTTTAATCAAACGTCCACAGACGGTATCTATTTTTCTAGTCCCGGTACAATGCAATACATATGTAGGGGTCATTCGCCGAGTACTGATTTAAAATAAAAATATAAATATAAAAACTCCGTGGAGCTTTAAAAAATATTTATACAATACAACATTTATAATATTTATATAATTTATAAAATACAATAATTTATAAAATACAACATAAATTTTGTAAGAACAGTTTCAAAGAGAAAGAAACAATTTCTTAAACGCATTTGCAGGTGAGAGAGACATTTTGGCAGGGTTTATAAAACAAATTTCGTATAAAAAACTTTCGCAAAATTACTTTTTCGATTTGCCATGATTTATGTCATGTTTAGTAAATAAAATATTGTTTGGTGTATGAATAGAGTGTTGATTATGATGGAATAAGTTATCAAAGGTAAAGGCAAGAAGGTGAAGTAAAGTTGGAGAAGTCGGGTGGGTTTTGGGGTCACAAATAAAAATATGCATTGGACAAATTCTTTGTGACATGGTTGGGCGGGCAACAAACAGGGCCACCATCTACCCCTGTCCTTGAGGTGTGGTACAAACAGAAAATATAATTGTGGTAAAATTTAGCGTTTTTTTTTGTTCATTGTTGTGACTGTGTTTGTGTTTGAAACTAGGTAGATTTTTTTTTATGTGCAGCGTACCCAGAGGGAGGGTTGGAACCCGCTGAGGTTTGTTCTCCGCGTTTATTTGTCATGAGCTGAGCTGGAATCCCCTCTGGTCCCTGCGGCTGTTACACAAATCGATAAAGTGCCGAGTCGTGGATTAGTTTAATAATATGTTAGCAAACTTACATATACATATGTGCACATTTGAAAGCACTGTTCCACAGTTGTTAGTAGAAATATGCACTGCATTCTTAATTGGCATAAATATTTTTCTGGTAATCGTATTGGCTTTGTTTATGTTTTGTAACCAAACGACATGTGTTGAAGTTGAAAACAGGTACATCTGTTTGTTTGGCTTGTAGGCTTTTGCTTTCTATAGTGAATAAATACATTTGACAAGCTGTAAATGCATATAAAAGTTGTAAGTAGAATTGTTCTCTGAGTATGAATTTGTTTGGGGTGCTACTGATTTTAAATTTGCACTTGTCAAGTTGCAATGTGGCAAAAATCCTCTAACAGCAAAAACTATACCACCATATTAAAATATTATAAAAAAAGAGAGATGAATAAAAAAGAGGCAGCCAAAGAGAAAATACACTTTGAGAAGTAATTTTTTTCGTTACTTTTTCACTTTTTGCTCTTCAGTGACGACAACTTTTTTAAACTTCTGCAAGGAAACTGCCAAGACTTTTCCAGCTCCAAACACTTCTAGTTGATTTTTTTTTTCGGTTTGCGGAGCAGCAGAAAGGTAATAAAAATAAATATGAATGACTTGAGCAGCATGCAAAAATGCCGGTGTGCTAAAAGAATCGTTTTATTTTACATATTTTAACACGTTCTCTTCACTTTATTCCTGGAATATTGACTTTTCAGCGATATAAATCTTATTTTAATGGTATTTTTTCAACTTTCGTTTCGATTATTCTCCACACTTATTTTGTGAAACAAATTTTTATATGCTTTGCTTTTTTCTTCTGCTTTTTCTAGAATCCCCCATGCAAATGTTTTACAAGGATAAAGGAATATTCCTTACTGGTGGTACAGGATTTTTTGGCAAAAGTAAGTGTTGAAATTTTAACTACACATTTATTAAGATTAAATAAAAATCAAATAATGAAGAGAAATAAGCCTGCCGCCTAATTTTTTTATAGCAGGAGTAAACACGAAACTATTTACTCATATTGACAAAACAAATCTTTTCGAAGACCACATATTTGAGGTGCAAAATTATATTATTTATGAAATCTTTATTTTTAATGTTCTAAGAAAAACTTTAATTTGTACATCTTGCAGAAAAGTTATTCTATGGCGTAGAGGTCCATTTTTCAGAAAATAACTTTTTAACACAAAGTACTTTTTTAGTGGATACAAACTAACTTTTTCAAAAGAATGTCTTTGCTTATAAAATAGTACCTCGTGAATTATAATTATTTTTTCTATATCATGAAAGTAATTCCTATAAAAAATACAATTTTAGCAATACGTGCGTTGTTGAGAAACGGTGTCATTTGCCAATTATTGCTTTTTGACGAAAAGTAGATTTTTTTTTTTTTTTACAAAAAAAGTACCAATTTAATGAAGTTACATTTTAAATGTAACTCTTCAGATTGTCTTCATGTGAACCTTCCACAAAAGTTTAATTAAAAGGCACAAAGCACTAAATTTGTATGAATAATACATACCAATATTTTTCGTAAAATTTTTAAATTGTACCTGTTTTGTTATAGTAAAATGCATGTTGAATTGTTTATTAAATAAAATTAATTAATTTTGGTTTTATTTGTACGTTTTCATATACATATGACGTTTTTGACGTTTTCTGAAAAAATTTTCCTAACACCCCTGCCGGTACTAGCGAATGTCTAATAACATATCTTAATAACTGGACACTTTTCTATAGACTTAGTTAGGAAAAAGGGGGGAGTGATTTGTAAAATTAAAATAGATGTCTAGCTTACATAACAACTGAGGCCAGCTGACCATTCACAAGGTCATAGATACGTGGAATGGGTGCTTGAACAGCAGGCGTAGGACGGCGATTTTTCTTCAGCGATGAAGCACATTGCTCACTCGGTGAATATGTTAATAAGCAAAATTGTCGTGTTTGGGGATCTGAGAATCCTCAAGTAATTGAAGAGAGGCCATTAAATCCAGAAAAAGCCACTGTTTGTTGCGCTCTTTGGCCCGAAGTTGTGATTGAACCTTATTTCTTCGAAAACGACGATGGAACGACTGTCACAGTCAATTCAGAGTGTTATGGCCATATGATAAACGCCTTTATTTTGCCTGCTGTTGAAGAATACGACTTGGAAAATATGATGTTTCAACAAGACGGTGCCACTTGTCACAAAACTCGAGCGAATATGGCTCTATTGCAAGAGACATTTCCTGGACGCGTAATTACTAGTTGTGGCAATATCAACTGCCTGCCAAGATCATGCGATTTGACACCATTAGTTTCTTTTGTGGGGCTTCGCTAAAAACCTTGTATACACAGATAAACCTTTAACTCTTAAGCACTTAAAAACCAACATTCGTCAAGTTGTGGCTGAGATACCGCCCAATATTTGTCAAAAAGTGGTCGAAAATTAACTCAAAAGAATCAATGCTTGCAACACTTCGAGCGGTGGTCTTTTAAATGATGTAGTGTTTCACACATAATGTCAACGTTCAAACTTTATAATAAAAAACGAAATATATTTAAAAAAATATTTTTTATGTGTTTTATATACGTTTACTTTTGAATACGTAAAATGGATAAAAAGTTACCGCTTGAATAAAAAGCAGTTTTTTAATTCACACACTTTGTCTATCTCTAGTATTTTTATACCCTTCACATAAATGTGTAAGGGTATATATAAGTTTGTGATTCCGTTTGTAACGCATTGAAATATCCATCTAAGACCCCATAAAGTATATATATTCTGGATCAGCATCAATAGCGATTACGATTGAGCGATGTCCGTCTGTCCGTCTGTCCGTCTGTCCGTCTGTCCGTCTGTAGTCGTTGAAATACCGTTTCTGAGAAAACGGTTTGAGATAGAAACCTCATTCTTTCGCTAAAACGTGTGAAACCTCGGTAGTGGGTCTGCTATTGAAATTCAGCAAGATAGGTCCACGGATAGCCGAGATATATTCAAAAAACCGGGTTTTGAGGGATATTTTGTACAATTTTTGTATTCAGGTTTTTGAAAAAAAATTTTTTCTCAAAATCTAAACCATATCATTTTTAGTGCCCATTAAATCCTAGAAAAAAAGGAATTTTTGAAATCGGCCCATATATATCCGAGATATAGCGTCTCCCGATTTTTCAAGAAATCGGCTTTATAAGCCAAATAAGACAACTTTTGGCACCGAAGATCAATCAAAATGGTATATATAGGCTATTTAGAGGCAAAAGTGGAAAATTTTTCCACATCGGCCCATATACACTCGAGATATAGCGCCTCCCGTTTTCTCAAGAAGTCGGCTCTAAAAGCCAAATAAAACAACTTTTGGTATCAAAAATCGATTAGAATGGAACATATAAGGTGTATAAAAGCAAAATTGGAAAATTTTTGAAATCGGTCCATATATATCTGAGATATAGCGACTCCTGATTTTTCAAGAAATCCGCTCTTTAAGCCAAATAAAGCAATTTTTGGCACTAAAAATCAATCAGAATGGTACATATAGACCATTTAGAGGCAAACGTGGAAAATTTTGGACATCGGCCCATATACACTCGAGATATAGCGCCTCAAGTTTTCTCAAGAAGTCGGCTCTAAAAGCCAAATAAAACAACTTTTGGTACCAAAAATCGATCAGAATGGTACATATAAGGTGTTTAAAAGCAAAATTTGAAAATGTCTGCAATCGGTCTATATATACGTGAGATATAGCGTCTCCCGATTTTTCAAGAAATCGGCTCTATAAGCTAAATAAAACAACTTTTGGCACCAAAAATCAATCAGAATGATACATATAGGTTAGTCAGAAGCAAAACTGGAAATCTTTTTGTCATCGGCCCATATATGTTCGAGATATAGCGCCTCCCGATATCTCAAGAAGTCGGGCCTGGAAGCTAAACGAAACAGTTTTTTGCACTAAAAATTTGTCGGAATGGTACATACAGGCTGTTTAGGGTCAAAATTAGAAAATTTTTGGACATCGGCCCATATGCTCCCAACTTTTGGTACCAAAAATCGATCATAATGGTACATACATGCATATGTATATAATGTTTAAAAGCAAAATTCGAAAATATTTGCGATCATGTATGAATGTATGTATGTATGTATGTATGTATGTATGTATGTATGTATGTATGTATGTATGTATGTATGTATGTATGTATGTATGTATGTATGTATGTATGTATGTATGTATGTATGTATGTATGTATGTATGTATGTATGTATGTATGTATGTATGTATGTATGTATGTATGTATGTATGTATGTATGTATGTATGTATGTATGTATGTATGTATGTATGTATGTATGTATGTATGTATGTATGTATGTATGTATGTATGTATGTATGTATGTATGTATGTATGTATGTATGTATGTATGTATGTATGTATGTATGTATGTATGTATGTATGTATGTATGTATGTATGTATGTATGTATGTATGTATGTATGTATGTATGTATGTATGTATGTATGTATGTATGTATGTATGTATGTATGCATGTATGTATGTATGTATGTATGTTGGTATGTATGTATGTATGTATGTAGGTATGTATGTATCTACATATGTATGTATGCATGCAAGTATGTTAGCATAAACAATTTTTTTGCTTTGTTGTAAAAATGTGTATGTATGTACATATGTATACACGAGCTTGAAAATGAAAGTGATATAAAGAATTGTTGAAAAAAGGGTACGCAATGAAATTCTTTTAAACAATTGCGTCTTCAAATTCATTCACACAAAAAATCATTTTGGGTTTCCCTACGTACTTACATATGTACATACACACATACATGTGTATGATGATACGCAATAGATCATCAAAAACGTGCACAAGAAAAAAAATAATTTTGTAAAAGCAAGCAATGTAAATATGTATGTATGTATATATGTATGTATATAATCATTGTTTTATGGAACACACTGAAAATATTCAATAATAAAGAATTTATTTTAGAGTTTTCTATTATAGATACATACATACATACGTATGCATGTACCCACATACGTAAGTAAATTGAAAAGAAAATCACACTTAATGGCAATGTTTAGCATTATAATTTAAAAATAATGCAATTATATGCAATTTTTTGTTAAATAAATTTTACTATAAAGTTAACTGATAAATAATTAAGAAATACATTTTGCTTTTCTTTATTTCATTGATATTAAAAAGAATTGGTGTCACCCAGTGGTTGAACTTGAGCATATTAGGAATTATTTAAATAAAAGTTTTGCAGCCTGTGTTAAATCCCAGTAGTGGATCTGATATTGAAATTCAGAAAAAATCGGCCCATTTAAAAGCCAAATAAAACAACTTTTCGCACCAAAAATCAATCGGAATGTATGTACCATTGTGAAGGGTATTTAAGATTCGGCCCAGCCGAATATAGCACTCTTACTTGTTTTGTTTAAACTGCTTACTTGTGTTATTTAAATAATTATTTTGATGAAAATTGCTTTGTGGATAGCCCTTTTAATCCAAACCACTTTTGGTCTATAAGTACCTTTCTGTTAAAAGCATAATTTTGATAGAAAAAAGTCACGTTTCTTTATTGGATTATTTTTTTGAATATTGTTTTCTTCCTGACATTTCATCCTTCTTATGTCTCCTCTAATTTTGATATACCTTTTTTATGCGTATTCTTTTAAGATGTATAAGGCTTACTTGAAAAATGTTATCTAGCTTAGGGCCATTATTACGACTTGTCAGTAAGATAAGCGTTAGTTAAAAGTACCTTTAATACGCTGTAAAAACACTTCAATCCATTTGTACTCAAATCAACCTCAAGTGGTGTGTCAGACGTACGGTAAGTACGTATTTCCTCAAATCAAGTACGTATTGCTTGTTTTAAGTATAGACTTTTAAAATGCTAAATACTTAATTTTAGCCATATCTGATGCTGGTCTCGGATTAAATATAGCTAAAGTCCGTACGTAAGCAAGAACGCCGGTCTTGATTTAAAAACATTTGTACTTACCATACTTCTGACACCGTTTGTAACATTTTATTTTTTCGAATTTCGTACTCATTTTAAGCCTCAACAGGGTTGTATTTTATGATCCCTTTTCGGCTTGTTTTAAGTACATTTGTGTGTTATTCTCGCTTAAGCTTTAGAATGCTTTGTACTAAAATCAAGTCGAAAATTTTTAAATTTTCTTTCTCTGTGAAAGTGAACGATAAAGTGGCCGGTAAGAAATTTTCAATATTACAACTTACCGATAAGGAAAATTTGTTTTTTGTTAATTCGTGGCAATACTTTTGAAAGGTTCGAGTCTGAAGGAAGAATAAGCAGTATGAAAAATGAATTTTTGCTATGAAAATTTCCAATACATTAACGATTTCAGTGTGATTTAGCAAAGACACAACCAAATGTGGTGAATGCAAAAGCTAAACCTCCCAATAAGTTACCTGTTGGATTTTCGTTCTGACAATTTAAAATTCCTTTTTGTTAAAGAGAAATTGTAATAATGAAAAATAGTTTATTTGCTCGATAAAATCCTGCATTTAACTAGCGGCAGATTGTAATAATGGCTCTTACTAGTTTTAGCTAATTTACATACATATTTAAAAATACGTTTAAGAAACAAGCAACATGTGACGAAAACGGTAGCGTTTCCAAAAGAAAATTCTTTATTTTTGTATTTTCATATGTTACTGTCAATGTTGCCAGATTTCAAATATAAATAAATCCCTGATGAAGTTGGAAAAATACCAACGAAACGTCGGATAATAAATGAAATAAAATAAATCTTTTATTTAATTAATTAGAATAACGGAGCTTGGAAGCCCGAATAGACATAATTGCTATTAAAAACGGAGAAAACGATTTATTTTAAATAATTTCTGTTGTTGCTTCAGTGTTTTAAGTGAAAATTTTTATAAATACAATGATTATTTTTTCAAATTGCTCTTTTCCAAAATTTACTAATTTATCTTTTTCGAAAGAAATGTGTGGGAGCATTCCCATGTGCAGGCGTTTATCAAAATATAGAATGTTTTCTTTTTTGAAATATTACTTTTTTAAACCATATTTTATTTGCAGTTATAATTGAGAAACTTTTAAGGGTTACCGATGTGGGACAAATTTACCTGCTTATACGAACCAAAAAAGGCAAAGACGTGCAGTCACGCTTAGACGAACTTTTCAATGATCCGGTAAGTTTAGGGACAACTTAGTGATAAGTTGATTTTAATTTGTTTCTTTTTCAAAAGGTGTTTGAACGCTTAAAGAAAAGTGATCCGCAGTATCGGCTGAGAATCACTCTTATATCCGGTGACGTTTCCCAGCCCGGATTGGGCATATCACCTGCAGATCGTGAACTCATAAGGGATAATGTGAATGTAGTGATACATGGGGCTGCCACAGTACGCTTCGATGAAAAACTTAAAATGGCCATTGCCATAAATGTAAACGGTACCAAAGAAATTCTCAAATTGGCCAAGGAAATTGTACACCTTAAAGCGGTGGTACATGTTTCAACGGCATTTGCTCACTGCAATCGCCGTTACATTCAAGAAAAATTCTACAATTCAGCGCTGTCGGGAGACAATGCCTGCAAGTTGGGTGAGTGTCTGGATGAGCAGACATTGAGTCTATTGACTCCCACCATAATCAAGGACTATCCAAACACCTACACATTTACAAAAGTATTGGCCGAGGACATTGTACAAAATTATGCAGGCAATTTGCCGGTGACAATATTTCGTCCGGGAATAGGTGGGTAATAGAATTGTTTTGTTTGTTCATTGATGACTTTTCTATGTAAATATTTAATTTTTTAGTCATCACCACCTACCGGGAACCCATTACCGGCTGGATAGACAACATGTACGGGCCCTGTGGCATTATTGTAGGTGTGGGCTCGGGAGTGTTACGCGTCTTTAGCGGCAATGTAGACAATAAAGCCCATTTGGTGCCAGTGGATTTGTGCGTCAATGCTTTGCTGACAAGTGCCTGGGATATAGCAAGAAATACGTATGTATGCTGCTTGTTTGTGGCATGCCACCAACAATAAATACATTTATTTACAATTGATAAATTCACATTTATTAAATGCAAATGTTATCCTCTACCATTTTGCAGCTATGACAATCCTCCCATTTATAATTATGTACCGGATGCCAACAATATGTCAACATGGCGTGAATACATTACCTTCGGCACAGAATATGGAAAAAACTTGCCTTTACGCAAATCGATTTGGTATCCACGTTTTACGATTGTACCCACAAAATTTCAATTTTATATATTGGCATTTTTCTATCATACATTACCCGCCCTCTTTATGGACATGTTAATGCTGGTGATTGGCAAAAAGCCCAGGTAAAGTAGCAGTAAAGTCATCTCTACTAAGCCCCATACACATTGTGAAAGCAAAACACAATGTGACACGTACACAATACAGTTGCAGGAAACAAGCACGCACACTTTGAAATGCATACACTTACACTGGCACAAACACGCGATTGTTTACACTAGAGATATACAATGCGTGTCTGTGTGCGTATGCGTGTGTGTGTGTATGTGTGTAGGAAAGGAAATTTCGTTAAAGGGAATCAATCAATCAGTGTAGAACACAAAGAAAGTGATTGGAGACGAAATGACAAACAGACAAATTATGGTTATGAAAGCAAGCAGAAAAATAAAAAACAAATCGTATGAAATCGTATTGAAAACCTTAAATTAAAAAATCAAAAAGAAACGGAACAACCACTGCTTTAAGGAAAAACAGATATTCATGGGGAAAGTCGTAGAGTTTAAGTTTTTAACTTTAATTCATGAGTGACAAAAAGAACATTAAATATGATTTTAAAATTGGTCTGGTACTGTAGGAAAATACATAAGAAATTTGTTGAAACATCCCAAATTATCACAAAGTTAGATAATTAACGGCCTTGTTATAAATTTTGGGTTAATACCACTCGTTTTCGAAATTCTTGGTCATGAATACGAACAAAATACCATTCTGAATTCTGACGGAATCAGGGTTAGTGCTGCCACCTAACTCGCCCAAATTCGAACTTGTATAACCGAGCTTTTAAATAAAACGAAGATCTTGTTTGCTTACAATATTAAATATCGTTTGGCCAAGCGATATTTTTGAATGCTTGAAAAAACAAGTTTACGCTGTCAGTTTCTTTTATTAATTTGTATATAATGGTGTACATTTGTGCATGTATTGAATGACATTAAAAAAGCTGTTGGCAATGATATGTTTCAAGCGGGTTGCTTCGCCTCATAAGACAAAGGGTTGCAATGTACTGCTATTATTCAGACAGATAATGGCATAAACCATAATTTTTATTACAATATGATATCATTTAAAACTATTTTTATTCACCTCAGCAGTACTTTCAAACGCATATTCTTATTATTAATTAATTTTCGTCTCCTGCCCACGACTAAAATACTTCATACAAAATTCTCACGAAAAACCAGCAAATAGAAGTGGGCAAAAATATCCAGTTGAAAATAAGTAAACACGAATGGATGGCGCTAGCATATGGCGAAGCCGACCGACAATTTTCCGCGGAGTAGCAAAAAATAGCGGCGGTGACGAAAAATTTAAAAAAAAGTAAAAATCACGGTCATCTAAATTAAAAATAAGATTTTTTTTAAACAAACGCAAGCAAAAACTTTAATATACACTAAAGCCCCGACTTGCGTCGTTCCGATTTGCGTCGCTTTTTAAAACTGGAAAAATTCGATTTGCGTCGATGCGATTTTAAGTTGCGTCGATTTGAGTTTCGTCGTTTTGAGCCCGATTTGCGTCGATTCGATTTGCATCGTTTTGATTTCGATTTGCGTCGCTAAACACGGTTACATTTTTCACTGCATCATTGTGGATTACCATTTTTAGCATTTTTAGTGTAGTATGTATTTAGCATATTAAATTCGTTAGTTTTTACAACTTCTGGCAATAACGATCGTCACCTGTACGTTAAGAAATTTTCAGATTGCGTGAATAAAGGGGAATCCCCTTTTCTTTTTTATGTAAGTGGTGCTAAGAGCAGATGTGTGGTTATGGAAAAACTTAGTGTGTGATTCACCAGAACATGCCAGAATATGGACGTAAAACATGATTCATTTTTATGTTTTTTTCTTTCTTAATTTATGGTTTTGTTATTTCTTTATAATATATATATATATATATATATATAAACATTTGTTGAAGTAAACTAAATAAATAAAAATGTACTCATCCTAGTATTTTTTATCAAAAACACAAAATTTTTTGCTTTGTTTTAAATATTTTCCCCAACAAATTAAATTTCAGTGCATTTATATAGAAAAAAGTGATTCGATTTGCGTCGTTTCGATTTGCGTCGCGTTTCTCCGGTCCCCATTAACGACGCAAGTCGGGGCTCTAGTGTAATAATAACAAAAGAATACACGGCGTTTTAATTTTAATATAATGGTTTTAATATAATGATGGGTGTCTTTCCAAAAACAAAATAAGATAGGCAGCGGCTGCGTGACAATTTGACGCCAATGGGCTTCGTCCTGTGTGATATTTCGTTGTTTATTGTTTACAGATTACAGTAGCATTATTTAGAATTTTGAAATACATAAAAGGATTTAAATAGAAAAGCAATAATTGTGTTCTTAAAAATAAAAGCATTTGTTAAAGCTTTCGCTAATATAGCAGATTTGCACAAAAAAAAACGGTGCGATCACGATCAATCATAAAATGCACCGCAAATTTGCACGAAGCACATTTCCACAGCTACCATTGTGAAAACCCTTATTATGTTTACTGCAGGAAATTTAACGAAAGAAAAATCAGCTTCGTTTGAAGATATTATCTTATATTTTTCTACGTAAGTCGTAATCACTATAATTTCTTTGCAACCGATAAAACATACATATATCACTATTTTGCTCGATATTTTGGATTGACCTACTTTTTGTTCAATATAGAATCCTCTGAGGGACATACTATCACGAATTTATTGATCAGTTACATTTATTTTTATGAAATGTATTTTATTTTATTGCTTCGCCAAAGCTCTTCACGGTGACATGTCATATAGACAGATGACAAATTGTTCAAAGCAAACTTCTCGTTTCATAAAAAGTTCAGATACAGTGTAGTAAAAGGTTAAGAAATATGCCCAGTTGGCATTGACTGCCTGTTCCTCAATGTCGCAAGAAAATATAAGCGATTGAAAATATAAATCGATCGCTCGATTACGAATCAATTTGGATTCCTTGACTTCGACAGCTTGCGTTCGCATGGGCTTACGTCATGAAATTCTATAATTTACTTTACAGACTTATCAGATTGGCAAATTAAAATTTTTGTTGATTTTTTTATTAAAGTATTGACAAAAACTACTAAATTATTCTTGTGTAAATGCAACCCTTCATAAAACTGGTCAGCTGTAACTGACAAACCAAAGCAAATACATACATAAATAAGTAGAAAATAAAACAACAAACATTTTGAAATTAAGCAAATAGTTTTTGTGGTGTTTTAAATTTTTAAAAGTATTTTTTTATAGACATTTAATAAATACTTTGACGCACGGGTAATTCCTCTGGGAAACTCAGGATTTTGTTTCATCTAAAGAACAAGTGAACTGTTTAGGAAAACTACACACATACATGCATGTGATAATTGTTTAATAGATTTACTAAACAAAATAAAAATTAAAAATATGTGGAGTTTCCTTCCAGTTTTATTTTCCAGTTTTTTAACAAATAAATATAATTTTTTTTTTTCTATAAAAACACCCACTCGATAGCAAAGCAGCAAGTGATTGATTTTGACGTTTGTTTTCGCAGCAATAGACGAATCGGATTTTGTATGAAAACGCCTACGTCTTTTCGACATAGAGGAACCCAAAACAATTTTCTTTCGCTTAGAATGCGAACATTCGCATGACTTCGACACATTGAGGAATAGACAGTAAATATTGCATTTTGTATGTATGTGCTGTGTATGAAGTAAAAATAAATTATTTGATCGACCATTTCAAGAACATTAAATGAAATTTGTCCCTTGCACACATACATCTGATTCGTTAAGCAAAGTGCTATTAAATCCGAACTCTGCTTAATCAAATGAATCATAACGAAAATTTACTTAACTACATTAGTTATGGCTGTGCACATTAGAATATGTGTAGTTGCACACATTCACAACTTCGATAGCGCATAGTAATGATCATTATTTTGGTTAATGTTGTTTGAGTACATAAGCCAGGTAGGTAGCCGAGTCAGTTTGGTAGCCGAGTAGCTTAGGCGGCAGTGTTAAATTTGTGAAGTTTAGCACATCCAAAATTCTACAAGTGCTGATGAAGGGCGTTGATACCTAGACTTACAGTCGATTGTCCAGCTAGCTATAACATTTTACTTTTCTCTATGGAATAGTAATATTACTAACAACAGAGATCACCCTGGGGTTCAAATTGAGCCCATTAGGAATTACAAAAATAAAATCTGTGATATTAGTTCAATACAATCAAAATATAAATAAATGTTAAGATTTGCTTCAACCCAACACTAAAATGTACAGGGTTTCGTTTCATTAGGGAAACTTTCGCGCTTGCGTGCATGATGTTTGCAGTACTGTTTCTCGACCAGCTCATGCAAGCTATAAAAACTAGTTAGCGCACGATTTCTTCTTTTAGTTATTATTTTAGAAAATAAACACCGTTTTTTTTTAATTCTTCAAAAGTAAGGTAAAACTTATCTGGGAGTGTTCATTGTCAATTGCAGTATTTTTTTACACAGTTTACTAAAATGCATTTGTATGGCAGTAAGAGATATGCAAAAACCTTTCCTCATATATGATCCGCTTATGAGGTTCTGCCTTTTCTGCACTTTCTATATACCTGTACAGATTTCAGGCACTCTGCATACTCGTGCGCTATCAATTTCTCAATAGCTTTTGGCATGGGATAGAAGGTTCCACCGAACACAGCTTTCGAGGTATCTGATTTTCATTTTTATTATTACTTTTTTTTATTTTGAAATCATTATTGCGGATTGGTCACACTTTTGACTCTGGGGCAAAAACACTGAAATGGAAGAAATTTTTCAAAAATAAAAAATTTTAAATCTCACGCCTCGAAAAGGATTTGTGCCGCAGCGGGAACTTTTTTCGCATGCCGAAAGCTATCACCCTTGTATACATATGATGTAAAATAATTAAAAAATTAAATTTTGTTTTGTATTATTTAAAAAATTGAATCTTTATTTCAGCAATCAAGCAACAAGTGCTCTGTCAATTGCTTTTGAATTAAGATTGATTTTAACTTAAAATTAGTTCAGCTTATATACTACTTATGAGAATATCCTAGACTATTTTTATAAACGTGAATGCATTGGCGCTGTGGAAGTGTTGTTGGAAATTCTTGATGAAATTTGATTTTCCTTAAAAATATTTATTTGTTCCCACAGTGGTGAATGTTTTAGTTTGCTCCAAATGTGCATAGCATTGCAAGTGCCGTTATTACGGCAAATTATTAAATGCATAACTGCATTAAATAAGGGCAGTGACTATTTCTAATTTTGTGGGAATAAACAAAACTGTTATTTAATCTATGTATAAATTTTCTCACGACAGGCTTAAGTGTGACACACACACACACGAGTCATAAACATTTCATGGTCACTTCAAGAGGTGCAAAGGCGGCATTGTTTTTAAATAATTCACATGTGCTTGCCGGCCTTTGTTGATAAGATTTTTAGTGATACATGATATTGTTTTGCCTGATTAATAAATGCATTTGAAATAATTAAATCTTTCATTTGTTATGGTTTAAAAGAATTAAATCATATTATGCTACACCTCCACTTTTCGCAAGAATGTTCATATAACGATAGTTTTATGGACATTCTTTTACAAAGATTGTTTTATTTTAAAATGTAAGAAAATTAAAATTAATTTATTATTTTATTTTCTTCTATTTGTATTTATTTATTAACAATTGTAGGGAAAGTTTTTTATTAAAAAAAAAATAATTATTAAATTGATATACATATATGTATATATATTCTTATTTTACAATCGCGATTACTTAGTAAAGGGCCTTTTACTATGTTTTACTTGTTATGATATAACTTAAGTCTATTCTTATGTACTATTTGTTCTTTATTGGTTTTCTTATCAACTATAGTTACATTATTTCTTATGTCTATGTTCTTAATTTCAAATGGTCCTTTGTAGTTTGGTTCTACTTTGTGACCTGCTTCATATTTAAGTAAAACTAAATCCCCTATTTTTAAATTGTAGTCTAAAACATTTCTATCGTAATTTTGTTTTTGCTTAATTTTATTCCTATCTAATAATTGTTGAGCTCTCTTATATGCTACTTCTAATCTAAATTTTGCCTCTTTGGCATAACTATCTATATTATACAAAGGGTTGATTTTATCAATTTTATTAAATTGTTCAGACTGGTTAGGAAGTTTTGAAAAGACTAGCTCATATGGACAGTAATTGTGAACTGTTGATGGAGTTGTATTAAAACAATATGTAAAATATTTTAACCATTCGTCCCAATCTGTCTTGTCATTGTTAATATAAGAACGTACGTACTCGTTAAAAGTTCTGTGGCTTCTTTCTATTGTTCCTAACGTTTGGTGGTGATATGCAGTGGAAGTTATTTTTTCAATTTTTAAAAATTTACAAATTTCTTGTAATGTTTCATTTGTATATTCAGTGCCCATGTCCGAAATGAACGTCTTCATTGGACCATAGGTAAGTATAAAGTTTTCAAAAATTGCTTTAGCGACTGTTTTAGCGCTTTTGTCTTGTATTGGTATTGTAACTAAATATTTAGTTAAGTCACATATTAGTGTGATAGCATATTCATTTCCGTAAATTGATTTTGGAAATGGACCTATTGTATCTACATACACCGTGTTAAATGGTTTATCTGGTGTTTCTGTAAGTGTCATTGGACTTTTCAAATGTGTTGTTGTTTTTGATGTTTGACACTTATGACATGATTTTACATAATTTGATATGTCTTTGGACATATTCTTCCAGTAATAATATCTTTTTATTTTTTGTATTGTTCTATAAATTCCGCAATGTCCTCCTTCTATGGGATCATCGTGATATTTCAGCATTATTTCGAGAATTGCCTTGGCATTCTTACTATCAATTTGGGTCACCTCATTTAGTAGCGCTACTTTAATATTCTTTAATATTTTATTGCCCATATTTTTAAATTCATTAATTGAGATAAATTCGAAAATTTTCTCACTAGGTGCCACTTGTAATTTATTTATATTATGTTTACCGGCCACATATTCGAGCCTAGGGAGAAATTGTCCTAAGTCAAAGTTCCCTTTAGTAAACAAATCATTAATTTGTATATATGTTACTATAGATTTTCCTCGTTTGATGTAACATCTTCCGGGGGAAATCTTAAGTTTATAATATTTTCTGACGTCAGTGTTGTTTAGTGGTACATATATACTGGGCTCATTATTTTTCTTAATATTATTATGCTGATTATTTATATTATTATTTATTTTTGTTTTTTCATCGGTCATCGATCTAGTCGTGACTCTAAGTATAGAACAAATTTTGGTATTCATGTCTTTTAGGTCATTTATGCTTATTCTTGAAAGTGCATCGGCAACATAGTTTTCTTTTCCCCTAAGATACTCAACTGTAAAATTGTATTCTTCCAGATCAAGTCTCATTCTTGTTAATTTTGAGCTTGGGTTTTTCATTGAAAATAGGTAAGATAGTGGTCTGTGGTCAGTGCGGACAAGGAAATGCTTTCCATATATGTATGGTCTGAAATGTGTTATGGCCCAATGTATGGCAGTTAGTTCCTGTTCAATTGTTGACTTGTTGCTTTCGCCTTTAGTGAATGTTTTTGAGGCGTATGCAATGGGTAAATGTTTGCCATCATATTCTTGTGATAATACTGCTCCACAAGCGAATTTACTTGCGTCCGTTGTTATGCAAAATTCTTTTGTGAAATCTGTCTTCTAGTTCTGAAATCTGTACCAATGTCAAGTCCGCTATTAAAGTGTTAATCCGTTCCTTGAAATTGAGTACGTTTCCCTTTTGTTTAGTGTTTCTTAGGTCAAAATGTATGTTGCTTGCCGTTCTTGTGGATTTGAAATGTTTTGTTAGAACTGTTTTAAGTTCTTCGAGTGTTTCAGGCGTGTTTCCTATAATCAGTATGTCCCTGACTCTGTCTACTAATTTTATCGCCAGTACGTATTTTATTAGGTTTTTTTTTCCTTGCTCATTCAGTTCAGAATGAACCATTTCTATCATTGAAAGGAAAATGTGTTTTGGTGTTCCGTCGAAAACTGGAATTACATCCGAAGCCTTTTTACTGTCAAAGTTCGACATGATTTTTGGAATTTCTTCTTGCTGCTCTTTTTGTAAATCTTCTCCTTTATGTAGTGTTAATATCTGTATTGCTGTTTCTTTAAAATTTCTAAACTGAATTATATTTTCATCTCTTAATGGATTTGCCAGATGTTCTACTACTTTAACAAATTTTTCACTTAATTGTTCTATTGCATTTAATTTTTCTTGTACTGTTTCTTTTGTGTATTTTTTGTTATGGATTTTTTTAGCGTTTTATATTATTTTCTCTAGTTCTTCAAATAATTGTTCCATGAATATTATTTATTTATACAATATATGTATTTATAATTTTTTTTTTTTTTTTTTTTTTTTTTTTTTTCATTTTTATTCTTATTTATACATATGTATTTGAAATGTTTGTTATATATTTTGGACATTATTTCGTACAACCTGTTTTTTTTATATAGTGTTGCAAAAATTTAAATAAAATTATTATTACAAAAATAATTAATAAAACTATTACAATTTCCTGACTAATTTCTATTTTATTATTATTGACGGCGTATGCGTTCGACTGTCCTTCGACCTTTGCGTCGGCTATACCCATGTCTAATATGTTTTCTATATTAAAATCTATCATTTAAAATAATGTAATTTGTATATTCTATACTCTATTCTATTTTCTTCTGGTTCTTCGTTTATTGGTGTCCTTTTGATTTTTCTCGGCTTCGGTCCTACGGAAAGGATGGATGGTTTAGTTGCTTTGTCTGCACCTTCTTCTAAAATTGCCTTCCATCTGGCTTCTGCCTCTTCAAGGTTTTTCAGAATTTCCTCCAAGCTTTCTTCCATGAATGATTTTTTTTTATTAGGAGGGGTTCTATTTATTTTAGTAATGAAAAAGTTATAAATAGAGATCCAACTAAGCTTGAGCTCTATCTGTTGGATCCTATTGTCCTTTTTTTTCAATATAAGGATAAGCAGAGTATGCTTTATCTTCCTTATAAAGAATCTGGCAGGATCGCCATGATGTAAAATAATTAAAAAATTAAATTTTGTTTTGTATTATTTAAAAAATTGAATCTTTATTTCAGCAATCAAGCAACAAGTGCTCTGTCAATTGCTTTTGAATTAAGATTGATTTTAACTTAAAATTAGTTCAGCTTATATACTACTTATGAGAATATCCTAGACTATTTTTATAAACGTGAATGCATTGGCGCTGTGGAAGTGTTGTTGGAAATTCTTGATGAAATTTGATTTTCCTTAAAAATATTTATTTGTTCCCACAGTGGTGAATGTTTTAGTTTGCTCCAAATGTGCATAGCATTGCAAGTGCCGTTATTACGGCAAATTATTAAATGCATAACTGCATTAAATAAGGGCAGTGACTATTTCTAATTTTGTGGGAATAAACAAAACTGTTATTTAATCTATGTATAAATTTTCTCACGACAGGCTTAAGTGTGACACACACACACACGAGTCATAAACATTTCATGGTCACTTCAAGAGGTGCAAAGGCGGCATTGTTTTTAAATAATTCACATGTGCTTGCCGGCCTTTGTTGATAAGATTTTTAGTGATACATGATATTGTTTTGCCTGATTAATAAATGCATTTGAAATAATTAAATCTTTCATTTGTTATGGTTTAAAAGAATTAAATCATATTATGCTACACATAGTGCAATTTCCTTACCGAAATCCAGTTTTGATAGCACGTTGGAAAGCGAAGCTAGGTGATATAACTTGTATTTTCTGCCGTTTTATTAATAAATTCAGTAAAGTACGAGGCTGGCTTGCACACTTTGCACACTTACGTACCGAACGTATGTGTAATGTATGAATGGACAACTTACGTTGTATTGGAACACCTGGTAGTTTTCGACTTGTTCTTTTGAGCATTTGTTATTGTAGGGCACATGTGAGTACATATATTGTGCGAATATCAGCTCTCTGTCTTTTACAGTTTGGGAGTTATGGCTAATTTTTTTACTTTACGTTGTCTAGGGACACCTGGTAGTTTTCGACTTGTTGTTGTTTTTAGCATTTAATGCTGTAGAGCATATGTAAATAAATACACTGTGCGAATTTCAGCTCTCTATTTTTTCGGTTCGAAAGTTATAGCTAATTGTTACTTTTTGTTGTATAGGGACACCTGGTAGTTTTTGACCTTTTGTTGTTTTAAGCATTTGTTGCTGTAGATCATGTGTAAACATAAACACTGTGCGAATTTCAGCTCTCTATCTTTTACGGTTCGAAACTTATAGATAATTGTTACTTTTCGTTGTATCGAGACACCTGGTAGTTTTCGACCTGTTGTTTTTAGTATCTGTTTTTGTAGCGGCAAGATACAGAAACATCCTGCGAAAATTTCAGCTCTCTAGCGTTTACCATTTCGGAGAATGGACGCTGTGACGGTCGGGCGGACGTAGAAGTCTCGGTAATAGGGTTCTGTTTCACTCTGATAATTACGGAACCCTAAAAAGTAATAACGCTGCGGTATTATGCTCCTAGTAGGAATTAAGGGAAAATATAACTAATAAATAATACCGTTTTTTGTAATTTTACTTTACAACTAGCGACACGGGGCCCATTTGATTTTTTATTTAGAGACCTCCATTGGACAGTCAAATTAGCAATTTTGATTTTGGCACTTTTATTCAGGTATACCAGTTGAGAGATAATTCGGGCCGCTAATCAACGCTCCAGTCAGATAATTTTCGAGCGTTGAAGAGGTACAAAAATTAGCCATAAATTGACTAGTTAGACGTATCAATACACTAATTTTACTACACAGTAGATAAGAAAACAGTGCTTTAAAATAATGATTTTTTTCTTATTTCATAAAGTGTTGACAATCACCAAATCTGTTCAAGTCGTCATGTACATATATATGTATATTATTAGCTTCCTAGCTTCCTTCAACCCACACTGCTTTTACACATTCAAACCTAATGATAGAAGTTTGAGTATGTAACCCTTTTCCAAAAAAGCAAAATAAATGTTACGAGTGTGTGCACGTGTGTTTGTTTAGTTGAGATATAACTGTGATTGTATTTGTGCACAAACATTCATGTGCGTGTCTTTTATAAATTTCATCATAGAGATACATTTTTATTAACCCACTTTTATGTTATTTTTTGTTATGCCTCCATAAAAAACCATCCAAAAGAAAAATGCTTTAAAAGCAATATGAAATAGCGCATTTGGATAATCCTATTAATATACATACGTGTATGTACATATGTAAATAATTGTTGTTTTGAGCAACTTTAATCAAATTGAATGAAAACAAAATTTAAGCATTTATAAGAGCTGCATTTAAAACTTAAAAGATCACAGAAAATGTTGTAGTCCACCAAATTTAATTTGATTTTAAGTTTTCATAAAATTTAAAAGTACTAGAAAGTTCTGCCATGTGAGTGGCCATACAATACGCAAAAAAAATACTACTTTAGGCAAAATTTTTTAACACTTGGATCATAAATGTAGTTTTCAGACTTTTTTTCATAAGACACTCACCATGAAGCTCTCTTGCTGGTGTTGGGTTTTTTATAGTTACTTGAAAAATAATAAATCCTTAATTTTCGGTGAACACGATGTAACTGGTGGTAGTACCCTGATTAGCGGGATTGAGTGGACTGTATGGGTGGTTTATACCAGAGAACTACCTTTTCTGTTATTCGTGCTGCGTGGGTGTTTATAAATCCTCGATGGTACGAGAATTTATAAATAGGGGGTTAATGAAATGAGATGATGAATTTGAAAGGATTAGTATACAAATTTATTATATGTATATTATACGATGTTCACCATCGACCAGTTGAATTGATAGTGTCTTTTTCGCCTTTTTAGAAAATCTTATTACATGACATATTCTTCCATTTTGGAGATTTTAAGTGACTACATATTCCAATTGTCAACGAAAAAGCATAATTCACAATAATTTAATTACAGAATGGTAAATATTATTTTTAGTTTAAATTGACTGTTAACTTGTACCTTTTTTAAGATACATAAATAAATTCAAATATGTGGAGTGTATCTTCAAGATGTATAAATGAAAAAAAGTACTTAAGGTTACAGGTTGTAAATTCATGGATTGTTAGAAATATTTTGTATTTTGAACATTCGGCATTACCGTTTTATACCCTGTTGCCTGATTATTTTTTGTATTTGGCAACTAAGGTGTAAAATGGTTGCCATCAATACAATAGAGATTTTTTTATATTTAATTTACGTCAAGAACTCCTATAATGTCTTAACCCAAGGTGAACTTGCCACATAGTGAATATCAGCAGTCACACTATTGTACCATTGTAGTTGATCAGACTGATCAAATAAAAATATTTATATCGCTTATCTCCGTTCTGCAATAGTCGCTTGCTTAGAAGGTAAAGCTATCTGAACCCAACTGCAGTGTAATTTCTAAGGTTGCCATAGTGGTATACTGAATTACCTGAAGAGCATCAGGCCTTTAATAAGCACAAAGATGCCAAAGCAGGTTGTGTTGCGAGGCCATACCACCCCGAGATATATTTTTGTTTTCTCAAATACGGGCCATAAGAATCAATAATCAAGAATAGCCAATGTTCTCTTCTGTTGCGACTTATGATATCCATCACAGTCGCCGCGTTCTACTAAGGTGAGCACCTCAACAACCAACAACCAGTAATCTCGAAGAATTATCCTGGAATTTTTTTGTCAGAGGATGACCGAGGTTCTCCCACATCTTTTCTTGAAGCATATTTAAAAAAAAAAAAAAAGATATATATACACATATATACAATATGTTCTGGATACTCGTTCTTCGACCTTTTTATTTAGCTTTGTTAGATTTTATAAATGAGCTTAAGGTCACTCAATTCTCAATAAATATATTTTCTATTTATTGATAAATTTTTTTTTGATATTTCGATACGCCTTTGTGTATCTTCTTCAGGAAAACACATTTTCCTGAAGAAGATACACAAAGGCGTATCGAAATATCGAAAAAATTTATCAATAAATAGAAAATATATTTATTGAGAATTGAGTGACCTTAAGCTCATTTATAAAATCTAACAAAAATATATATACAATATATATCTCAAGCTTTTTTGTTTGTCGATTTGAACCTGAAACCTAACTACTGCCAGTCCAGCCACTCTACCAATACAGCCATAGTAGCAATTAAAAATTGAAAAAAAAAAAATTCAATATGCTGGGAACACAACTGGGACGAACGACGAATTTTTCGCCGCGAATATTCGCCATCAAAACTAAAACACATTGGTGTATATGAAAATGCACAGTCACAGAGTCGGTCGAAATTCGTTGTACGCGGCGCACTTGAAATAGCTTTATTTCTATTTCTTACGCCGGGGAACGACGAACAAATCAGTACCATGTGGCCATTTTGGTTTTAGTTTTCAAGTGTTTTAGTAAAAACAGTTAATTTTTACTTTAATAGTTTCTATTTTAAATGCTAAGCTTTGACTTTTTACATTTAAAATAAAAAGCCAACATATTAGATTATAAAACTTGTTTGTAGTGTTTAATTTTTTGTTTTTGGTACTGCAAAATTTTTTAGCAACCAATTTTTTTAATATGGTCACCCCATCAGCTGTTCAACTAGGATAAGATAAAATTAAAAAAACTGAGAAAATGGATACAAGTGAAATTATAATTGAAAACGTTAAACTTCAAGGCTTTTACCATAATGAACATGATGTTCATTATTTTAATTATTTTTACAAAATTTTAAATTCTTTGATTCATTTAATTTTTTTTATTTTTGAACAAACAATAAACAACGTTATCAATTATAACAGATGTTTTTCGTCGTTATTGTGCTTCATACCACAAATTTACACAGCGAATTTCAACCGGCGTATTCGTCATGTTGGGCGAAATTCGTCGTTCGTCCCAGTTGTGTTCCTAGCAATACTTATACAAGCACACACAAGTGCTGGTTAAAACTACACCCAAGAATTTTGTACTCTTTTTAAGCCTAAACAGATCCCTATTTGGCTTGTTTTAAGAACACTTGTGTGTTACACTTACTAAAATTTTCAAGTACGTTTCGTACTAAAATTAAGTAGAAAAAAACTTAAATTTAGAACGAGTTTTTTCTTTCTGTGTATGGATGTTAATGAAAGGATCTTAGAAGTTATGGTATTGATTTAATACCTAACCCTTGAAAGCCATTTCTCCAATTCCAGGAAGTAAGAGAATATTCGTGTTAATATTGCCATTCAAAACTCTGGTAGCTGGATTAAAGATATAGAACTATACTTGAGCTGACAACTACTGAAAATGATAATAAGTGATAAGTAACAAAGCAGTACGCCTGCCGCAGCTGTAGGTGTTCCTTCGTAACCTTTCTAGCAACCAGAAATGCCTCTGCAGCTGATGGTATGTTAACATAACTGAAAATTTGTTGACTTTTATAACAGAGTGATAGCATTTATGGGTTTGAGTATAAAAATTGGGAATTTTTATTTTTTTTTCCATGAAAATTTTCTTATTAAGTATTATAGTATATACGAAGTCTGGCCAAACTTTTTAGATATTTCTTATGCAAGGCATCTCTTGAAATGCCTCAGCTGTTTTTCAGTCATACGGTTACATGCCTGGCTAAAGCGTTTTCATTTTATTTTGAATTACTTTAGAATTTGTATTTTATGCACTTTTAGTTTTGGGCGGTTTCTTATGGAGACCCATGCCTTCTGGCGTTGCTGTTATTATTAAAGCTCTCTCTTCCATTTTATGCTGCTGTTATATTTTGTATATATGTTGTTATGTTTTTTTCTTTTGTGCTTTTTAGAATGTTAAAAATTTATCGCAAAATCCACAAATTCTGCTCACTGATGGAATATTTTTCAGCAAATGATTTCAAATTTGACAATGACAATGTGCGAGCGCTCTCCGCTAAATTGGAATCAACGGATAAACAATTGTTTGCATTCGATATGCGCAATCTAAACTGGACTGAATTGTTTCAATTGAGTTTGGTGGGTGTACGTCAGTATGTGGTTAAGGATGATCCCAGCACAATACCAGAATCAGTGAAACGACATGAACGGTATGTTTTTGGTAAAACCATATTGATGGCAGGCAGGCATTCAGATACCTGCTGCTTTTTTCGCACTGCGTTTTTTTTATTTTTTTTAAATATATTTCTCTGTGTTTGCTTTTTTTGCAGCTTAAAGATTTTGCACTACACTACACTGTTTGTGGTCTACACACTGGCATTTGTGCTGCTGTATCAAGTATTAAAAGTTTTATTTTGGTAAAAGTGATTTGGAGAGTATTAAAAACGGGGAACGAAAATACCAGAACACACATTTCGCTGCATGCCTGGGAAAGTGTTGAATTGATGATTGTGCGAATAATTCTGATTTATTATTATTTCGTTTTTATAGAGTTAAAAAATAAATTTGTCTGTACTTATTTACCAAAAGTTATTTTTAGTTTTATACAATTTTAGCATGAAAACAAATTGTTTCCTTCCGAATGAACGAATGGGTTGCTCACTGCTCATCATAAATAATACATTTTTTCTTCATTTCTGAACAATGTGCTGTTTCCAAATTAATTGTCATGTTCTAGTTATTTTGTTTTATATTAATATAAGTGCATGTGTGTTTTTTTTTTCTGTTTAAATTGTTTAAGAAAATGTTTTCAAATGGTTAAAGTCAAATAAATAGTAAATAAATAATTGATATGCATACAAATATTGAACTGTGATTTTTTTATTTTTTTGTACAAAAAAACTTAAGTTTGTACTTTATAGACGAGCTTCTATAATTTACTATTGTTAATAAGTTGGACGTTAATCCGATTCGTTTTTTCATGTTTAATTAAAATTTTTATAGAAAACAAGCAAAAAAGTACAGTTGAAAAGTTATTAGCTGGGGAACCAGCACCCATTTTGCTTCGAAGTCAGGTGATAACTAAATTGTATACTGCTTTTAAACAGCAGCGTATAGCGATTCCACCAGCTGAGCTCTGCATTACTGACTGTCCATACTTAATCTTTCGACTAACTTCCAGTTTTCTGTTGCTTGCAATACATCTTGTATTCCTCCCAAAATATTCAATTGATTTCTAAATTTGTTGTTATTGTATCACATTTATGTATACAGTCGTCATCATGTTTACATAAAGTTTGCAACCGTTCTTAGTTCAGATGGAACTTAAGCCTAATAAAGTAACTATCAATTATAATAATAAAATTGTACAACTTGAGTGAGTTTTTAATTTTGCTGGTGTTGATAAATGAAATACAACGAAATGAGGTGGCAGGTCTGCAAAATTGACTGTTTACATAAAGTTTACAGACGTTCTTAGATCAGATGGAACTTAAGCCTAATAAAGTAACTATCAATTATAATAATAATAAAATTGTAGAATTTGAGTGAGTTTTTAATTTAGTTTGAGTGGTTTTTTAATATCAATATAAATAAATGAAAAATTACAAAATGAAATGGCAGGTCTGAAAAATTTAGTAAAAAGTAAATTTTTGATTTTGAATATTCGCCGTCAAAAATAAAACTCATTGGTGTATATGAAAAAGCACACAGTCACAGCGTCGGTCGAAATTCGTTGTACGCGGCGAACTTGAAATATATTTATTTCTATTTCTTACGCTGGCGAACTACCGACGAACACATTAGTACTACGGGCCTATTTGGTTTTAGTTTTCCAGTGTTTTATTAAAAACAATTAATTTTTACTTTAATAGTTTTTATTTTAAGTGCTAAGCTTTGACTTTTGGCATTTAAAATAAAAAGCCAACATATTAGATTATAAAACATGTTTGTAGTGTTTAGTTTTTTGTTTTTGGTAATGCTTAAGGTTTTAGCAAACCAGTTTTTTAATATGGTCACCCCATCAGCTAATCAACTATAATAAGGGGCTGTTCACAAATTACGTAACGCAATTTTTGCAGATTTTTCATCAGTCCATGACCTTTAACAGCTTCAATCGGAGCTATAACTACTGTTTCTGGATTAGTAAAATGATTTCATCAATATGATATTTCTTTATTTTTTTTAGATAATATTATCACTATTATTACTATTTTTCAATGGTGGCGAGATGTTTCACGAGAAGGAACCTATCAAGGATTACATACTAATTTAGTAACTACAGGATTACGATGAGGAATAATTTTATTTATTTTATCAGAAATTTTATTTTTTTTTTAATTTTTTTGACCTTTTTTTCACAGAAGTCTTTCTCCTTCAATCGAATTAGGAACAACTTGACCTCCTATAGGAATTATACCTTTTAATCCATTTCAAATTCCTTTATTAAATACAATCATTTTACTTACTTCTGGAATTACTGTAACTTGAGCTCATCATAGTTTAATAGAAGGAAATCATTCTCAAACTACACAAGGATTATTCTTTACAGTTATTTTAGGAATTTATTTCACTATTTTACAAGCTTATGAATATATATGTAGAAGCTCCATTTACAATTGCAGACTCTGCTTATGGATCTACATTTTTTATAGCAACAGGATTTCATGGAATTCATGTATTAATTGGAACTACATTTTTATTTATTTGTTTAATTCGACATTTAAATAACCATTTTTCAAAAACCCATCACTTTGGATTTGAAGCTGATGCATGATATTGACATTTTGTAGATATTGTATGATTATTTCTTTATGTATCAATTTATTGATGAGGAGGTTAATTAATTATCTATATAGTATAAAAAGTATATTTGACTTCCAATCATATGGTCTATATAAATATAGTATTGATAATTTTATCAATTTTAGAAATTAGTTTAATTATTTTAATTATTTCAATTTTAGTTATATTTATTGCTTCAATTTTATCTAATATGGTCACCCCATCAGCTATTCAACTGTAATAAGGGGCTGTTCACAAATTACGTAACGCAATTTTTGCATATTTTTCTGCAATAGTATAGTCCCTCAAGGGAGTATACTTGGTACAATTCTGTATTTACTCTTCACTGCAGACATGCCAACAAATAATCAAACACACACATCCACATTTGCTGATGATACTACTTTCCTCAGTACTCATAAGGATCCTAAGACTGCCTCGATTCGGTTGCAACAACACATAACCCAAGTGGAAAAATGGGCCAACCAATGGGGTGTACAAATAAATGAGCAGAAATGTACACACGTAACTTTTACCGTACTTGTGTCTTTTGCCTCAGAAGACACAAGTGAAATACCTTGGTACTCATTTGAACCGTCGTCTTACATGGAAGCCGCATATAGACGCCAAGTTGACTCAAATGAAATTGAAAGTTGCCCAACTCCATTGGCTTATCTGAAGGAAATCGGTCCTTCGGCTTGACTGTAAGCTTCTTCTTTACAACTCAATATTGAAGCCAATATGGTGTTATGTTATTCAGTTGTGGGGCACTGCCTGCGCTTCCAATATTGCGAAAATCCAGGGCCGTCAGAATAAAACACTACGAATGATAACTGGTGCTCCTTGGTATGTCAAAAATAGCAACTCCCACAAAGATCTACAAGTTCAAGCTAATACCTCCGAAATCTCAAAAATGTGGTAAAATATTTAAACAAGCTGCAAGTACATCCAAACCCTCTCGCTAGAAACATCTTACAACAATGCGGGCACACTCGATTGAGAAGGAGAGATACTGTTGCTCTTAGATGACTCACTCCGAAATTGGTGTACTGCTTTATCAGATTTGAAAAACTGATTTTTTAGTCTGGCACTGGCTGGTCTAATATTTTAACTTTTAGACATAAGATTTGAACACTTATAGTTAGTTCACAAAAAGAAGATACAATAAATAAATAAATAAAAAAAAGAAAATTATGTGGAAATACTTAAAACCAAATGTATAATTTTTTGTGACAATTCGTTAGAGTAAGTTTGAAAAGATAAAATTATTAATTGGGGGAGGGACTTTAAAGCTATTTGGAAAAGTAAAACCAAATTTATTTAGTTGTTCATAGTGGGAATTAAGTGCGGTTCAGGTAACCTCGGTAATATGAATTACTTTGTGCTAAAATCCAGGGTTCAGCTCCAGGTCGTACCATAACTTTCTATACTTTTGCTCACTACTACATTTTGGCGTTAGTAAAAAATAGAATTTTATCATACGGATAAGTCAATTATCATTATTACAGCCTTGTGTACTACGCAAAGGTCTAGGATTTCTATCTAATATTACAAAGCTGCTTGCAAAATCGATTTTTCTATATCAAATATAATGATGAGTGCTCTTCTTGATGAGTGCTGGGGTACCTCAGGAAAGTATTTCCCGTCCAATGCTTACCTCTTATTTATATCTGGTATTTCAACTCGCACATCAAACAGCAATATGAAAAGTATACTCGACACACAAAAATCAAAATGTTGATGAGAGAATATTAAATACTAGCATATTACCCGCTACTTTGTTAGCGGATGTTATTTAATGAAATAATCCATACATATGTATATACAAAATAATCGTAGCTTAAAAAATAGAAGAGAAAATGATATATGTTAATTCTACATGTTAATTATGCACTAAAAGTAAGAAAGTTAGACGAATATAACTTAATAATATGTTTCTAAAAAATTTTAACATATGAACCATCTTGCCAAGTTTTCATCTTGTATACCTTTATGATATCTGAAACTCGGTTAACAGAAGTAGGAGTATTTCAAATGTGAAAATATTCTATATTTAAAATTCAATTCATACATACACTCAGAAAAGAAAACTTTGTCAGTAAAATTAACTGAAAACACTCTTTATATGAAACTTCATTTAAAATAAATGAAACCTCATTTTTCATTTAAATTTACTGATCACTTCATTTGAATTTAAATGTTAAAAAATCTATGGAACCCAATCGGTAAAAATAATGATTTTTACTTTATTCTAACTGTCAAATAATTAATGCGTAATCAACTTGTTAAAAAAATTTTTTTTTTCTTATATGGTCATTATATTAAGTTAAATTAAGTTCATCTTTAAACGTTTTTTCATTTAAAAATAACTGCACTGATTACTTCTGAAATAAACTACGGTCAGTTACTGCAAAAATATTCTGAGTGTATACTTATTTGACTATGTACTATTTATGATTATTTAAAAAAAATTGTTATTTACATATATGTGATGTTAGTCCAACGATCTTAGAATTTCAATGGCGCTGACATATATGTAGCTGGAAATATACGAAATTTTTTAATAAAGCCACTTAGTTCGAGAGATGAAAGTATGCTAACTAAGACTTGAGGACAGCGCACATTCGTCTTGTTGCTGAACCATACTCTTACACCCGCTGACTGTCCGGGGCTGCTTATTCGTTGCGACACTTATTCGCAGCTAACCTTTATATTTAAAGGCCGTTCACTATCCGCAACCTGTGACCCGTCCGGTAACCTTCAGCTTGACCCATGTTGAAACAATTTCGAGGTTCTACTGCCGGAATCAAAACGCTACTCGAGCTTAAACTATGTGGATTGACGATCTGTCTGATATTACCTAACTTGTTTCTATTAATTATTTGTGGGATCTAATTTCATTGCTTTTGCTCTTTTCGTTCGGTTTAATGTCTCTACATAGCTGTTTCTTATTTATATATGTTACTGTAGTTAAGACTAAAATTTGCAGCCATGGCACACGACCTTCTCAGCGGCTAACTAATGACTGTGAATCTAAGCCTAAGTTTCTCTGTATTATGCTTGATCTATTTAAATCCAGTCCTTTGGTGTAGTTCGTTATATCTATCGCTACACGAAGAAATAGCTTAGCGCAATGGTGATTTTGAAATTGAAGTTTACTGATAGTTCACGGTCTATGCAAAAATTACTTCAGATAATATGTTAATTTTTTGTGGGTTTGATGAGAGCTTGAGAGAAGACTTGAGATTTCCCTCCGTATTTGGAGATTACATAAAAAGGACAATAGAAGAAAAGAGAATGAATACTACATATCTCATCGAAGGACCTCTTTATACACAACATTATTTGTTTTTACGCCTGGTGAAAGTAAGTAAAGATTGTTTGGTGAACTAACTCTTGAGCAAGCTACGTAAAGTTGACCGTGAGAGAAACACTCTTCACATAAGTCAACACCGGCAACTTTTAAAGACTGTCCTTGCGATTTATTAATAGTGATTGCAAATGACACTTTTAACGGAAACTGCAACCTCTTTAACTCAAAAGTAAAATCATTAGATATTAGAGGTATACGCGGAATGAAAACACATTCACCCTGTCCACAACATGTCAAAATTATAACTTCTACTACATTCTTATACAATTTTTTCACGCGAAGTCTGGTACCATTGCATAGCTTTGGTGGTTTAAAATTACGGAGAAGCATAACCGGTGTTCCCACTTTTAAAGTAAGGCTATGTGGCGGAAATCCGGGTGGATTAAGTGAATTAAGAAATTCTATCGGATAATGTACAGCATCCTCTATTTCTATAACTGAGTCTATTGATGTGTATTGCATTTCAAATGATACAAAAGATTTTAATATAATATCATTTATTATAGTCGCTCTTTCATTTTTCGGTGTTAAAATTGCTCGTTTTATATATATAGAAAATATGTTTCTAAAAAATTTTAACATATGAACCATCTTGCCAAGTTTTTATCTTGTCATGCATAATTTGTTACGAACGGATCCAACTGTACTTAAGTCTAGTATGTGCTACTTGTATTAGGTCCTGAATTATGAAATTACAGATTTGGTCCTTTTATACCAGTTTTTACCCCCTGACCAAAGTGAAAACTCAAAATTTCATAAAAGTACCAGACACCTCTCCAATTAGTTTTATTAACCTTTTAGGCCCTTTTTGAATTTTTTTTCTTACTTGTATTAGGCTAGGAGATATATATATATATATATTACCAATTTATCCCTTTTTGTTCTAAGAAGTCTAATTATTGTTTTACTTCTTTCCTGCTCCCATCCGTTTTTACAGTTCAAAAAAGTACCAAAATTCTGTTTTTACCCCTTTTATCCCCCCAAAATTCAGGACACCGAAAATGTACCTTACACTTGTTTGATTATTTCTAGTAGCCTTTTAGGACCTTTTTGAATTTTTCCAGTACTTGTATTAGGCGCGGAGATATAGAATTACATACTAATCCCTTTTTTACCCTTTTTATCCCCTAAAAGTCAAAACTTAAAAAAAGTGACGAAGTCGTACCGAGAATTTTTCAATGGATATTAAATTCAGTTCTTAGTTTTTTCCAGTTTCTGTCCTATACATAGATACATACAATTAAAAAAAGTACCAAACACCTATCCGTTTATTTTTACTATACTTTTGGGTGCTTTTTGAATTTTTGTGCTATCTGTTCAACATCCGGAGATATTGAATTACCGATTTTACCCTTTTTTACCCGTTTTTACCCCTTTCCCGTGCGAATTTCCAAAAATCCCGCCTTAGTGGATCCATACGTCAGAAGAGCTGCCCACATACGAAATTTTATTACTCTAGCTTTAGCCGTTTGGGCTGGGCGATGATGACCCAGTCAGTCAGTCAGTCATTCACGTTACAATTTTATATATATATATATATATATATATATATATATATATATATATATATATATATATATATATATATATATATATATATATATATATATATATATATATATAGATTGTCCCGTCAACAGAAAAACACAATGATTAAATGAAAAGTTAATCAATAAGATTAAATATAGACAGTCAGTAGTGAAGACGTCAGGTAGTAGGATGGATATGACCTGCTGCTTAAAAGAACCGTATACAACTAATCATTGCCTGGATTCAAAGCAAAAAAGTAAGTCTTTAACTTTACTTTTCTAGTCTACTATAAAAATGTTGATCAATCCAATTTTATCAAAGAAAAAATCTTTCTCAATGTTAAGGGTGTAAAAATCGAACTCAAGCCGGATAAAATTATTAACAATTTTAAATCATATAGTTTCAATGTCATGTAAGTGATACCTAAATTTCAATAGAATATTTGCTCTGCACTTTCATTAATATGTTTGTTAACTGATTTATTTGGTAGTAAAATGAAATCAAATAATTAATATCACTTAAACAATTAAGCACCACTTTCTTAAAACTTGCCTTTATTTCACATTTGTGGCGGGCGGGCTGTCAAATTTATTTTTATATTAATATTGCACAAGTTTTCTCACAAACTTTCAATTGATTTTCAATCTCTATTTGGAACTTGATTTCTTCCTTCTTTTTTATAATTAATTATTTAAAGTTTTACAATTCATTTTAACTTTACCAAAAACAAAAAAAAAACAAAATAAGATAATAAAAATACTTAATGAATTTTATAAACTGCTTGGAAAAAGCCGAGATAAAAAAAATCAAAAAACATCCTCATAAAATTTTCCTCCTTTACCACTACTAATACAGAAATGCACACAAAAACGCACATGCGAAAACCACTATTCAAGTAAATAAATTTTCAAAATAGAATAAATGAAAAAATGCATTTAAAAGAAGGTGGTCTTAAAAGTTTTTTCAATGCAATGATTTTTCAGGCTAAAAACAAATTTAATGCAAAATACAGAAGAAAAAACTTTGAAGAAAACATGTGCCCTTTTCAATGCTTCCTTTTTAGGGTTCCGTACTCATCAGAGTGAAACGGAACCCCCCCATTACTGAGAATTCTACGTCCATCCGTCCGTTCGTAACTCGGTCACAGCATCCATTCTCAGAAACAGTAAGAGCTAGAGAGCTGAAATTTTCACAGAATGTTGCTGTAACTTGCCGCTAACAGCATATACTGAGAACAACAACAAATCGAAAACTACCAGGTGTACCCATACAATAAAAAGTAAGATTTAGCTATAACTCTCGAACCGTAAAGGATAGAAAGCTGAAATTCGCACAGTGTGTGTATTTACAGATGCTCTACAACTCTACAAATGATAAAAACAACAACATGTCAAAAACTACCAGGTGTCCCCATACAACGAAAAGCATAAATTAGCCGTAACTCCCAAGCTGTAAGAGACAGAGAGACGATATATGCACAATATATGTACTTACATATGCCCTACAATAACAAACGTTAAAAACAACAACAAGTCAAAGACTACCAGGTGTCCCTATACAAAGTAAAGTAACAATTAGCCCTTACTCTCGAACCGTTAAAGACAGACGGATGAAATTCGCATAATATATACATACGCTCCACAGCAATTAATGCTAAAAACAACAACAACTCTAAAACTACCAGATGTCCCTTTACAACGTAAAGTAACAGCTTGCTATAATTCTCGAACCGTAAGAGGTAGAGAGCCGAAATTCGCACAGTGTATGTATTCCCAGATGCCTTACAACAACAAACGACAACTGCAACAACAAATCGAAAACTACTAAGTGTCCCTGTACAACGTAAAGTAACTGTTAAACGTAACACTCAAGCTGTAAGAGACAGAGAGATGAAATTTTTACAAAATATGTATTCACATATGCAATTCCACATGTACATTACACATACGTACGTACGGAACCCTAAGTGTGCGAGCCAGCCTCGTAGTTGACTGAATTTATTTAATACACGTAAAGGAACCAAAATGCAAAGCATTAATTTCTTTAAATTATTGTTGAGGATCGAATTTGCAAAGTGTGTTGGTTGCAATTATTGTAATTGATCAGCTACTGTCAGAAAATAAAAACGAAGAAGAAGAGGTGAAAACGAAGAAGGGAGGAATGTGGTTCAAAATTAGTTTTTAATAAAAAGAGACAAGTTTTCAAATGAAGAACTAGAAGAAGGAATTGAAAGCGAATGATCCAAACGTTATTATAAATTATATTTTCTTTACCATCTGCCCCGTACAAACATATGTAAAACACATACATAAACAGTGTTTTGTTTTTAGTATTGCTATGGCTTCATAGCTATTAATATACATACATACATATGTGTACTGTAAGGATTTTTCATTGTGAAATGTTGGCTTGTGAAAATGTTTTTATATTATTTGCGTTTCAAAACAACTTTCTATGCGGTTTTAATAAAATAATTAATTAAAACTGCTTATATTAAAATAAATTTTCGACAACAAACAGATAATTTGCACTAACAAGAAGCAAGCAACTTTTTTGTGGTGTGCAACGAATTGACTTGTACCCATTTGGCAATGAAGTCATCCTTAATATTCAGTACTCACAAAATAAATTCTCTCTGTCTGCTTTCCAGCAAACTCTAGCTTGTGTTCAGAAGAAATGTTTTCCATAGTTTTTAATTCACTATTTTTTTCGCGGGAAAATTTCTCCGAGAAACTTAAAACGGTTGTTTTCATTCAATTATGATAAAGTTAAAAAAAAACTGTCACTAAGTTTCTCAAAAAATTCGCAAATGCATTTACCACAATGGAAATTTCGGCATTGGTCCCTGCACAGACAAGATATAAGGATCAACGATTTATCAAGGAGTTTGGAATGTACAAGAACTTAAACCAGTTTTTGTTATAAAAAGTAGACAAAGAGTTGATGCTAGAATAAACTATACTTATACAAAGGCAAATATTATAATTTATAGCTGAAGTATGACAAAACCCGATAACACAAGAAGTCGAGACTGTACGCGAATCAGAGCAAGTTTAGCTAGCAAATACAATATAGTTACTCAAAGACGAATAGTAGAAGCGTATCACACGTTTAATATATAATCAAAATATAGCGAAAACCGATTTCGCAAGATATGGGAGCTGAATGTGAACCTAAACAAGTTTTACTGCGAAAAAGCAGACATTAATTATTATTTCATTACCGTTTGTGCCAGGAAGTTGCAACAATAATAAAATAACTGAACAAAACACAAAAACTTTAGATAAGATTGATATACACCGGATCTAAGGGTTAGACGTGTTGGTTGTGAAGGGCATGTCAGATTTGGGCCAGCCGCATTCAGCACTCTTGCTTGTTTCAGCAACCATAACGGCCACAACCAGTGATGTCACATTGTAAGACAGTTTTGCTTATTTGCTGCGTGCGATACAAGAAAGGACTCTATGTTTTCTGTTTTTAAAATAAGTTTAATTAGTCCACATAAATTTAGCTACGACTTCTTTAAGGCTCATTTCAATTCAATATTAAAGCTTTTGAACAAACTTTAGTACTTCGAAGTAATTGTATAAATTTTCTAAATAAATAGTCTATTAACATTTTTGTGAGAATTATAGTTTTAGTAATTTAATATAAATGTATAAATAGTTTATGATTTTATGATCTATACAAACTTACTTTTAATAAAAAAAAATGTTTATTCAGAAATCAAAAGATTAAAAAAAAATTAACCTGACAACCCTACTCTGTCCCACATTTGGATATATGTATATTGTAAATGTAATACCGTTCTTCTAAGGTAAACAGGTTCTAATCTCGTCTCGATCAATCAAAATGTTGCAAAAACCCGAGATTGACAGAACTCGAGTGAGGGTCTTTCGACACAAGACCAGCGATATGTATAAAAGTATTCTCTATCAAAAAAACATCAGCCTTATTATGAATTCCGAGTGAACATCACTGGTAATGGAAAATTTCCGTCACAAATTCGTACAAAAAGGAATTATGAATTCCGACGGATTCGAAGTTAGTGTTGCCATCCTCTTGACCTAAGTTCGAATTAGTACAAACAAATTTTTAAATGAAAAACAAATGTGTTTTCTTTACATTCTAAGGATTGTTAAAAATATTTTTCAAAACATAAAAAGGAAATACAATGAATTTGATTGCTGCAGCCATTTCAGTGACGGAAGAGGAACAGCAGCTGTTAGCGAATAGAGCACAAAGTCTTGGGGAATGGTCAGAATTCTCTTGATTTGGAGTACAAGGCGTAAGTTGTTAAAATAAATCACAAATTATGAAAATATGTACATATGTATGTGTTTTCCAATTTTTCGTTTAGTTTTATTAAAAACTTCCGGCTGAACAAATCTGCACAATTCGATTTCTAATTGTATCTGCCTGGTGTTGGAAAAGATGTGGATGCTGCTTTTGGCTTTTTCGTACCACTTTTTGTGCACACATTTAATTCTATTCATAAAAGGCGGTTTTGTTTGTTTGGTTTTTTATTTTTTTATTTATATGGTTAATTAGTTTTCAAGCAATCTATCAGATGTTGCAATGATGTATATGTAGCGAATTTTTCAACACATAAAATCAGCAGTTAGTTTTTGTTACTTTTTTGTTTCAAATCAGGGCAAAACCAATAAGTATTTTACAACATACCAATTAATTATTAAAGAAATATAATTTTATAACTACTTGAAATTTGTTTTTATTAAATTTAAGAACTTCTTTTCAGTTTGTTCTTATTTTTAACTATTTTTGTGTTCTCCCGACAGTAAGAAGAGTTCGTACAAATTTCTGATAAAAAAAAAAACGCTAAAAGTACTTTTCATTCGGAATTCATAATACCAATCTCCCGAATTTCGAAAGCTTTGGGAGAATTTCGTAGCTACGTCGGAGTTCATGATAGCATTTTTACGACGGAATCCCGTCGGAGCCTCTGACGGAACTCATAATAAGCATACTAATCTATATTAATAGATATAGGAAAGTTTTGTAACTCTCACGAGCAACTACTAGTGAAATGTCAACTACTCATTGAAATGTTTACATGTACAAAAGTAGTTTTTGTTCTTAACACGATTTTACTGCAGCACCTCATCTTTGATCTACCGCTGGCGCCGGAATTAAGCGCCTTTGTAGCAAAAATCGTATTAGTTAAACTAAAAAAGATTTTGATCACGGCAAAATAGTTCACAAAGCGTTTCGAAAGGTAAAATGTAACACTATTATAGCAACATACTTTACATTCGCAAGAAAGCTACCAATCACAGGAATACAATACTAAACAAATGGGCAATTGAACAGTGCGTATGGCACTAATTCGAGCATGTGAATATTTTTTCTTATTACACTTGGCTATAAAATATATTTCTAAAAGTAGAATACTTTATTTGCAGCAGATACATATTACTATAATTTACCTTTACGTAATACAAAAAAAAAATGAACTTACACCTACAAGTTCCAATTATGCGTCTACAAATTTTAAAGCTATTATGTAAAAATGAAAAAAAACAGACCTTTTACAATCAAACTGCCCTCTTATGTATTAAAGTGGCTTAAGCAACAACAGCAGCAACAAAAAAAAAACTCACTTGAAGTTTGATCATAGAAAAAAGTTAAATATAGAAAGTACTTCAAAATATTTTTAGTACCATCAACTCATACCCACTTACAGCTGCACAGAGAGATGTATGACTTCCTACTTTTTCAGTCATAATGTTGGCAAACAATCATAGAATTTCCAAAAAAAAAATTTTTTGCTTTTTTAGGGTTTTTCTTTTTGTTGTACAATTTCAAATCCCAAGTTTAACATTTTTCCGTTGGCCGCAATAGTAAAAATAAAAGCATACTCTTGAACACACGCGTACATTAAAACACACACACACACACACACACACACATACTCAGTCTCTAACAAATAACCGGCAGCAAAAAAAAAAAAAAAAAAACCAGGACCTCAAAACAAAAGAAAACAGGCAGCTAAATGAAATCGAAAGTAAAAAACGGAACAACAATAAAAACAAACAAATAACTTCATGCATTTCATGAAGGTAAATGAGGAATTTATTGCTGAGAAACAATACGTTTTTACAGATTTACTAACACATGCACACACACGCACACAACTTAAATATTATTTTGTAACCAAAATTCTTATTATTTATTCATAAAAGTAGGGAAAACATGCATAACGAATACAACCACACACATGCACACACACCCATCCATATTCATGTAATATATAAACGGTAAGTAAATTTGTAATTAGGCCTTTTCAAGCATCCAATTTGGCATATAGAAGGTCTTCTTACTCCATCCCACACTCGTTCTACGTCCTGCTTTTCACACTATCTTACGCAATCTATCTTTTAGGAAATTTTCTTCAGCAGGCCTAATTTTTAGTTTTAGAAGATCCCCTGCGGAAGGGTGTGTGAAAGGCCTTGGCTAACTTTCTGTTATGATCTCAGAGCACAGAACACATTTTAATTCAGTGTGGCGTTATACCTTGTTCATACATGTATTTCTAATTGAGGTAATATTCAGTTTATTGACATAATATTTTTTGCGTTCATACATACAAATATTGCGCTAACTCAATTAGTATCTGACAGCTGAAAAAAAGTTGTTGTTTTTGTTTTGGTAGTGAGAAAAAAAAGTGAAAAATATTTTCAAATAAGAAAAATGGATGAAAAACTGCCTTTTATTAAAAAGATTTTAGTGTTGTACAATAAAAATATGGAAGTTGTACAAGTAGTGCGTTCATGTTATGACTCCAAAGCGGCAATAATAAAAAGAAAGAGAAATAAAAATTTGGAAATCCTGCAATGTTTTTATTTTTATTGTATTTATTTTTATTATTTTGTTTTGTTTGCTTTTCTTTACATTTATCACGTCATTCATTTCGCATTGTATACTTTTGCTTATTAAACACATCTTTTACAGTGTTGTGTTCCATCTTTTTCTCAATATTCAAAGCAACATAGAGTTTATTGAGCAATAACTTTATTGACTTTTTGTATGGAATATTGAGCTCAATAATGGACTTTATTGCGATTACCTCAATAAAAGCGCATGTATGAACATGGTATTACTTGAAATTCAAATGCGATACTGACATGTCAATCACAGTAATGCGAATTTGGAAGGGAGTTCGAAGTCTTTTCTGGGAAAACAATAATTATATAAAAGGTCTTGTTTCGGAAGGCCCATGCAAATTTTGGCATGGTCATTTTCATATTTTAACTCTCAGCATGAAAAGAAAACAAAAGTCTCAATACACCTAACGGCACAAATGAATGTAAACCTCATAACAATAGACCAAAATTAAGAAAAAATTCACACCGAAGAGAGTAAAACAAATCTGTAATACTCTACATGTTGCACTAAAAAAAAGAGCGAGAAATAAATGGAAAAAATGTCTGTCAATCACTGAACACTGTTGATTGAAGTAATTCAAGCGTCCCGACTGAGCTTCACTCAGAAATTACAAAATCAAATTTCTCTCCAAGTGTTTGCGCATAAAGTGAGCGCAAAATGTCTATGCAATAATCAAACAAGAAGAAAAGGAAATGCAAAAAAAAATAATAATGTACAAACTCAAGCTACACAAGCAACTCTATTAAAATTAAAACCCCCTTAACAAAATTTTTTGTCTGTGTAAAAATTACTAGGAATTTTCAATACATCACTGTACTGCGTTTATAAGCTCAGGTGTTTTGCTAATAGATTCCGGTAGATTAGACAACAACAAAATAGTGTGATTGCATTTTGGGCGGTTGCAATAAAATCTCGTTTTAAGCTGTCTTAATTCCTTTCTTTTTCCTGTTGCTGATTTGAAACTATATATTCCACTTATCTGAAGTCAAGCAACTTTATGTTTTGATCTCCTTTACTACACCGAAAAAAAATTTTCAATTAATCACTTTCGTTATTCCAACCAAAATTTTCATCATGATAAGGAAATTTAATTGAAAATCAATCCGTAGCTTTCACAATTTCGTTAAAACAAGTAATTAGACTAATGAGCATACATTATCTCAATGAATGATTTTATTAAATCAATGAAAGATTACATAAGTGCACTTAACTTTTTAACTCTTATTTTTTAAAAATGTCAATATTAAAAAATTTAAAATATTTTAAAATTTTACAAAGGTTTTCTTTGCTATAAGTCCTACAAGAGAGTGCAGTGCGGTGTTAATGGTCCTCACCTTTGTGTACTCATGCTGAGAGTTGGACCATCGGTGTTGGATTATAGAGATCCTAAGACGCAGGTCTACGATCCGCTCTAGGGGTTTTAAGAGAAAAGATAAAAGACTTATAGGTCCGAAATCTTTCGGAGTGGTGTGCGTGGTCCTTCCTCCTTTCTGAATGAAGACCAGTTAAATACCTTCGCCACGATGTCGGTACGTAGGACCATCTGAGACAGGTTCTGTATATCCTTATCAACCATGGCATTACAATTTCTGTATTTCTTTACAAATCAGCAATTATAACACCATCTGGATTCGGCGCCCTGAATTTATCAAAACTATTCATCGCCCAGAGGATCTTGTCTCTGTCAAGATGTAAGAGATCGTCCCCATGGCCATTTGGTTCTGTTTCTTCACGAATCTTGCAATTTTCTTCGTAGTTTATAGGATTTTGCGAAGCCTGCTGGTTTCAGAGACCCCTTACACTTCACTGCAGAAAGCTATCCAAGACTTTCTCTTCGCAATATTGATCAGATTCTTAAATGTTTTCACTGAAGCTTTGTACTGAGACCAGTTTTCCCATACTTTTCTTTCATGAAATAGACTTTGCGACTCTGTACGAGCTCTCGCTACGTCTGCATTCCATCAAGGTGAGTTACTTCAACTTCGTCAGTAATTGTGTCTGTAAAATTTAGTCATATCTTCTTCGAGAAATCCAGTTAAGAAATCAAACACCGATTCAATATCAGTGTAGTTTTGTGTTTCCGAAGGTTCGGGGAGAAGATCTGATAGAAGTCTGCCATGCATCTCCCAGTCCAGTTTCATCCCGTTTCTTCTAGATGCTATGCTTACCATTTGAATTCCAATTTTAAATTCAATATACCTGTGATCAGAGTGTGAACAGGCACTAGAGGTCTTTCATTCCCTCACTATACCTGAGAGCCTAGCACTAGCTAGCGTAATACAAAGAATCTCACTCCTATTTGCAGCAATAAAAGTAGGCTCAAACCCAACGTTCATAACGCCTAAATCTCTACAAAGAATAAAGCCGAAGATCAACACAGCCCTTGTGTTTGTATTTGAGATACCCTCATGATGAGCAATTGCGTCTGCTCCAGTAACCACTGGCAGAGTGTCACGTCTGGCCATGACCATTATAGCTCGTACCATAGATGGTGGTGGTTCCCACTCATGTGCCATGAGACAGACCTATCGGCTTCGCTAGCACAGAGTCTGCCCATTCCACACGGAATTTCTCCTCAGTCGTTAAGGTATCTGCTGGTTGCCCTGTCAGCTTCTTTAAAATTCTATCGGTGGCTCGCCGCCTCAAGAAGGCTTGTCTCGCGGGAGTGATGTGCCTTCGAGACTTCGCCAATGCAGGTGCTGTTTTGGAACCTGAAGTCAAGTGCACAATTCCCTCACAGCAACCTGTATTAACGTTTTTAACCTGGGAATCAAAAAACTGGTTCACAGCTCTTTTGCTTATGCCATTACCGACCGCTTGGGAACATGAAAGCTTGTTCGCAGCTCCCTTATTGGTGGTGGGTGGTGGAGCTTGGTGACTCGAGAATTTGCTCGAAGTTACCATGTCCACAGTAGGCACTTGGTTAACCACTGTGCTATATGTAGTACCTGTATTTACCGAAGCAGGGGTTTTGCCGTGGACACACAGGCATTTGCAGCTTTTGTGATGCTTTTACGACATTCACGTTGGGGGAGGCCATCGTGCAGTTTTAGCCTTTGGGTTTCCCCGCGATCCTCGCTGCAGGTATCGTCTCAGTCCTCTAATCTATTTCCGCGGTCTTATCTATTCCTCTAATCTTAGCATTGCCCTTTTCCGTTCTCGTCATCAGTCTGTCCATCTTTTGTTTGAATGTTTTTTCACGGTTCATTTTTGTTTCCACCAGTGTGGGAGAAAGGGAGTACCATCACGTCATAGCCCTCGGTAACGTGAAGAGGTCGTAGTCTACTTGCTGAGGTGCCCAGCTCTCAGCAAGGGTCCATAGTAATACAGTCTCATGACCGCTGACTATAAAGAGAACACATAAGCAAGGGTCGCATAATACGTCTGTTTGGGGGGTAAATAAACCTTCTTATACAGGATTTAATAACGCCTGCCCTCTCCTCAGGAATCAAGCATGAGAAACAGGAAAGCTCCCCTGGTTTTGTACCTCAGTAGAGGGTAAGTATCTCAGCTTGTAAGTATCTCTTGCTTCCACGGTACGGGACAGCAAAGGCATCTACAGAAAAAATGTGTTTCAAAAGGAGTATTTTAAAATAACAAAAACTTATTATCTGTGAACGGAGCACTTTAGGCGCTGATGAACGTCGTGGTGGACGTGAAATAGCCATGGTATGTTTGTCAGTTATTAAGTCCTCAACTCTCTCTTTATAAAGAGTGAAATGAGGCAAAAAAAATGGTTTGTAATATCATGTATCGTTTTTAGCAATAAATATTTTCCAAATTTCGAAAAAAAAAAAAAAATTTGGGATCTAGTGAATATTTAATTAATTATGGAATTTTTTCCCCACGTTGCCAAGCTTATATATAATTTTTATTTGTTATATTTATTGAATAGTTTATAGTAAAACTGAAATAACAACCACATGTAGACATGTATTTATCAAATTATTTATTCACCAGACGGGAAAATTAAAATATATTCGCACCAAAGGTAGTATTATATCTTTAAGTTTTTGGCACTTTACTTGATTAAGTTATTTCTCATCCTTGATATCAAATCACCAGGCTTGTTTTACAAGTTTTACACCGTAAAACCCATGGAATGCCGTCACATGGAAAATTCGTGCTTAGTTCTACGCTTTCAACATATTCATGCATTCCGTTCCGTTTAGTTTAGAAAAAATAAAAAAAATAACCAAAATAAAGTCAAGCCACAAGGAAAACTATAGAAATTTTGATACATGAACACTGACAGGGTCGTAAAATTCGCATGCAAACAAAAATAATAAACTCGCACATTTGCACTAAAGACTCACACAAACTCACAGACTGGCATTGCTACGAAACACATACAGTCACGCACACACGCACGTATGAACACCCACCAACAATCCCCTAACAGTACAGAGCAGAGCAGCAAACACACATACATACATACTTGCAATTTAACATAAAATGAGTATCAGTGTAATAAAAATGCGAACAACTAAAAGAATGGGAAGAAAAAGCAATTTACATGAAACACAAACGGCGTAAATGGGAAAAATCTCTCAAATTAGATTTTCTAGCATAAAATGCACCTTTGGGAAAAATGCATATTAGTCGAGAATGTAAACACTAGCACACACGCATACAAACACAAACACACACACACACAGGAGTATAATTTATACTCCTACCTCCACATTGATATGAATGTCATACAACAAACAGCAATATGTAACAATATTTCCACTTACTTCCCAGTTAGTATTTTGAAACGCATTCGAACAAAAATCAAAAAATCTGTGTTATCAGTTGAGTAGTTACACAGAAAATTAGGATTTCTGTTCACGAAATTATTTTACTTTATTATTTTTTAAATTGATTTTTTTTATTTATTTATTAATATTTGGGGCCCATTGTGCACCTCGACCTTATTCCCTATAGACCGATACCTAGACTACAAGCAAACCTCGTTACGACCCTAGTTTTAATGCTACCAAGGTTTTTTTGATCCAACAACCCAGCGGCCATGTATGTATGTATGTGTGTTCTACCGTTGCCCTCTCCTCATCCCAGAGTCCAAGCAAGAACCACTGCTAACCAATTTCAGTTTTCCTATTTATTATTATTTTATTTATTGATTTAGGTTCTACAAGGGAATTTGTAAATGTAAAATAAAAATATTTATAGTAAAATGTTGTTGTTTTTACATTAAAACCTTATATTATTAAAATAAAATGGTAATTGAATATGTAAAGAAAATTAACTGAGATTTACGGCTATTAATATTAAAAGTATCTATATTATTGTGTCAAGGCATACGAAAATTATTGCATTTATATACTTTAGAATCAATTTCTTTTTATACCAATAGTTTTGAATATGAAAAAACCCTATTGAGCAGAGATTCAGATGGTCTTTACCTGAAACAACAGCTTCCCTTACCAGAAATACCTTAACATAATACTCGAATCTTGGAGACTCACTTTTTAGTAGACGCTATGATTTTTTTTTTTTTTTGTGTGTTTATTAATTCAAAATTTGTATTATAATATATATAACTATAATAAACGATAGTTGACAATATACATATTGTTACGTTTTAACCTTTTCAAAACGTTTTCCGTAGATTCTTTAATTGTAATGAAGTTAAAACACGCACGTCTTCAGTTTACAATAACCAACAGTTCAACACTTTATTTATTTGAACACACTATACTTGTAAACACTTTACTAAAAGAACAACACTTTCACTTAATCAGTTTTTATTACTTAAGACACTTTACACGTTAGCGCAGCTAAAAATCGACAGACTTTTCAGCGTTGAGCTTCGCTGCTTTTATACCTCCAATGATCATTACTAGAACATTCTAGACGTTTACAGAAGCTAATCACGCCACATCTATAGTGCGATGTGCGATGACTCATCATGAACAAAAGATATACACACACACACCGACATACATACACGCGGCAGTAAAACTCAAGCATCTGAGTCGCGCACATACATGCACACACGAATATTGTATCGTGCGGTGGTGGTTTCTTTTATTTCGCTGTTGTGCTTATTTATCCACACATGTGTGTCAGTATGTGCACACTCGCTGTGCTGCCGTTTTGTTTATCAACAAGCTTCCATGTATGAATGTGTGTATATACCTCCTGTGTTCATTTACAAATAATAACAAGACAATATACGCACATATAAAATAACGATGATTTAGTACGTTCTAGAACAATCACAATCGGTCCGTTCACGACCAAATTTGTAACACTGCCGCCCGCTCAAGCCTGTTCGTCCCGAACAGGCCCAGAACCACTACTTCCGTACCTTGCGAGTCGTTCTAAGTGTACAACCTTCATTTTGGATCGATGGCTGTTATGCTTCTGTATCCTGTATACAACATCGTTCAACCTCTTAATCACCTTATACGGTCCATCCCAATGCGTTTGTAATTTGGGAGACAGTCCTTTCTTCCTTTGTGGGTTATATAGTAGAACCAGTTGTCCCTCGTGGAATCCGTCGGAATTTGCAGCTCGATCGTATCTGGCTTTCATTTTATCGCTGACTACTCGAATTCTGTTGCGTACAAATTCGTGCAGCTCGTGCAAGTCACTTTTCTCCTGCGAAGAATTCTCCGTATCCTCATTCTTCGGTACAGGTTTTGTGCCAAATTCCAAATCGCCAGGCAATCTGAGTTCTGTTCCAAAAACAATTTTTGCTGGTGTTCTAGACGTTGAGTCATGCACAGCGGACCTGTATGCCAACAAAAATTTTTGAATGTGCTCATCCCAGTCTCTCTGATGGTCGCTCACTACTTTCCTCAGGTATTCCTCCAGTGTGCGGTTAAATCTTTCAACCATACCGTCAGATTGCGGATGAAGTGGTGTTGTCCTGGTTTTTCTTATTCCATAGAGCTCGCACATTTCCTTAAAAATTGCAGACTCAAAGTTTCTGCCTTGATCGGAATGCAACTCCATTGGAACACCATATCTGCACACCCAATTATTGATGAAAGCATTTACCACAGTTTGAGCCTCCTGGTTTGGTATGGGGTATACTTCTGGCCATTTGCTGAAATAGTCCATCACCACAAGGACATAACGGTTACCGGCAGTACTGACTGGAAAAGGACCTGCTACATCCATAGCTATTCGCTCAAAGGGCGCACCCGAATTGTACTGCTGCAGGTGTGCTCGAGTTCTCCGTGCTGGACCCTTCGCCGCTATACATTCCTTACAGTTCGCAATCCAGTCGGCTACTGATTGTTGTGCTCCAACCCAGTAAAAACGCTGCTTTACCTTTTCCAGTGTTTTATTAACTCCAAGGTGACCTCCACTGGGACCATTGTGGAACTCTCGCAAAACTTCCGGTATCTTCGATGATGGTACAACTATTAAGTTAGAAGTAGTTTTGCCATCCGCACTTTCCCATATACGGTATAAGCATCCGTCTACCAGCTGCAAGCTGCTCCATTGTGCCCAATAAGCTTTAGCGAGGGGACTCTCAGCCGCAATATCATTGCGTGCTGGCCTGCGATCACTCTGTTTAGCAGCTATTATTCTGCTGAGCACCGGGTCATTTTCCTGCGCAGTTGGCCAGTCTTCGTGGGAATCTATCTGCGTTAGCCGAACATCAATGACGCACTCTTTCTGCTCGTTTCCCCATTGGTATGATCGTGACTTCTTGGTCAGCTGTTGTTGGCCTGCCCTTTTGCTCGGCCTCTGTCGAGATACGGATCTAGTACGCCTCCTGGGAGCTTTACAGTTGCGCTGAAAGTGGCCTGTCTTTCCGCAGTTAAAACACTTAGCTCGGCCTTTGTTCGAGATTTCGGCCAACGTTTGCAACACTGCCTCTTTAATCATACCGGCCAAACCATCTCCTGGCTCATGAACTACCTCTAGCTCCCTTATTTTGTGGACCTGTGGCCTTGAAATTAGTCTGGCTGTCTCCTGGGCCAACGCAAATGAGACGGTTTCGGCGAATGACGGCTTTTGTGTTGCACATACAGCAAGTTTAATGTCGGGATCTCGAATTCCGTTCACAAATGCCTCCGTCTTGAAATGGTCCAAAAACGAGTAGCTCTCTCCAGGATAGCTAAGCTGCACCAGACGCTCAATCTCCATTGCGTAATCCTGAAGAGTCTCATTGCCTCTCTGCACTCTGCCTCTTAGCTCCATTCTGTGGATTTCTTTCTTGTGCTCTCCACCATACTTTCGTTTCATAGCTGCCATGATGACTTCATAATTGTCTCTAGATGAAGAGGGCACAGTTTCCAGGACCTGCGCAGCGACACCCTTCAATGCCAAAATTAACTCAATGCACTTCTCTTCCTCCGTCCATGCATTTTTATTGGCCACAGTTTCAAACTGAAACTTAAAAATGTTAAAAGGTGTGCTGCCGTCAAAGGTGGGCGCTTTCACTCTGCTCACAGATTCAGGAATAGCTCGGACTGGCACTTCCTGCAGTTGAAGGCCATTCATTCTAGCTTCCAGGCTATGAACCTTTTGATCGACATCATTTTCTAGGGCAGTAAATTTTTCCCCCACTTCGTGAACATTTCGTTCCAAGCCACACAATTTTTCCTCCATGGCATTTACTCTCAGATTCATGGCCTCAGAAATTTCCATTAACTTCTCGCTGTTGGCTTTCAGTATTGCATTTGTTGCAACTGACGCCTCTTTGATAGACTTGGAGTTTTCCTGCATGATGGATTTGGAGTTTTCCTCCATTTTCTGCATCATCATTGCAAACATAGCGTTGAAGTCCATATTGCTTGTAGCTGATCGTGTACTCATTTCCAGTTCTTCTTTTTCTTCGAAGTCATGAGTATTGATGTCCAGACCCAACCGATCAAACTCCTCCATTAGCCTCTTCTGCAGCTCTACTTTGTTACCAGTTGTGGGCAGATCCAATTTGCACAACTCCTTTTTCAGTTGTTCCACTTTAAGCTCGTTGAACTTCATTTTACAATTTCACTTCTGACACCAATTGTTACGTTTTAACCTTTTCAAAACGTTTTCCGTAGATTCTTTAATTGTAATGAAGTTAAAACACGCACGTCTTCAGTTTACAATAACCAACAGTTCAACACTTTATTTATTTGAACACACTATACTTGTAAACACTTTACTAAAAGAACAACACTTTCACTTAATCAGTTTTTATTACTTAAGACACTTTACACGTTAGCGCAGCTAAAAATCGACTGACTTTTCAGCGTTGAGCTTCGCTGCTTTTATACCTCCAATGATCATTACTAGAACATTCTAGACGTTTACAGAAGCTAATCACGCCACATCTATAGTGCGATGTGCGATGACTCATCATGAACAAAAGATATACACACACACCGACATACATACACGCGGCAGTAAAACTCAAGCATCTGAGTCGCGCACATACATGCACACACGAATATTGTATCGTGCGGTGGTGGTTTCTTTTATTTCGCTGTTGTGCTTATTTATCCACACATGTGTGTCAGTATGTGCACACTCGCTGTGCTGCCGTTTTGTTTATCAACAAGCTTCCATGTATGAATGTGTGTATATACCTCCTGTGTTCATTTACAAATAATAACAAGACAATATACGCACATACATATAAAATAACGATGATTTAGTACGTTCTAGAACAATCACAATCGGTCCGTTCACGACCAAATTTGTAACAATATATCTTATAAATACAATTTGGCCCCGGTACGAGCACTCTAGTATAATGGTTAAAGCTTGTTTTTAACAAATACGGTAGGATACATATATAGTATATTCTTCACAAATGAACAGATATAATTCAGAATGCAATGAAAACTAGTTGGAAAAAACATTGCTTAACTATTGTAAGGTAAAGGGATGGGTCAAGAGGTAAAAAAAAAAGAAAAAGTAACTGATGTACTCATATTAGATATTCGTAAGCCACCAACACTTACAGTTTTGATTTGTTTTTTTGTTCAACCGTAAATCTTTTTGTGATATGTGTGTATCGTATTTAATATTTAGATTGTCTAAATTGCAATCAATAGCTTTTGTAGAAGCTCGTCTGTGGTTATGGTAAAAAATGGGTACGCTATATGCAGGTACTATGATTTGTACAGCAGGTTGCACACAAATTTGCCAATGAAAATTTGAAAAAAAAATAAAAAATGTTGACTGGGGATAGCGAGATAGAAGTGAAAAAAAGCAACGAATATGGTATTGTTGCTGTTGTTGCAAAATCTCTTAACAGGCAATAGTAAACAGCAACAACAGCACAATTATAGTCGCCGTTAACAGGAAGCTGGCACAAATAAAAGCTGCAGTTTTAACAAAATTAATCAAATGCATAAACCTTTTGTTTTCGTACAATATCAGCAATTTTGGCACAATATTATAGCCTTGTAGATCCTGGTACTTTGTATGTTTGCAAACCTTGTATGTTTCGTCCCTATGTTTTTTGGCATAGAAAAAAGCCATTACACAATTTTCAACTTACATTCATTGGTTTTTTCCTCAAACATTCATATTTAAATTTGATTAGCCTGAGTTTTAAAACCAAAAACTCAGATTTAAAACTTTTACGATTGAAGGGTTGCCAAGTTAGAAAGCACGCGATAAGTTGAACTAACAACCTTGAACATTGACGTAATTTTATTACGTTAAAAATAAAGAACTTAAAGAACTTCATTCCAAAATAAGTCTTGTAGCCCTAAAGCTGTGTGCTCAACAAGCAGCTATTAATATTAAACATGCTATTTTTCAACTTTATGGCAGTGAACTAATCATTTTATATATATAGTTGTGATCGATCAATCAACCAAGTAATACGATTAAGTTTGAAAATACTCATTTTATACTCTTGACAATAAGAGTTAAGGATATACCGTCTAATTCATAAAAATTATAACAGTTTTATAAAGCTCTTATTTGACAGATTTTCCATACAAATATGTCAAATAACAGTCTTATAGGCCTATTATAACTTTTATGAATTAGGGGGATAGTATATAAATTTGTCATGCTATTTTAATTTCCGACCCCATAGTGTGCATATATTCTGGATCAGTATCGATAAAATACTTTGTGACGTCCAAAGTCATCCTTCGTTTTGGACCACAAATATCTTATTTACCTACTTATTCATACATAGATGAATCACCTTATTCTTTTATATTGAATTATATTGAAAAGGAATATCATTTATTATTTTAATAAAGGATATTCCTGAGCAAGCAAACCAAAGGACTGAATGTTGGCTACATATTCAGAACTTTGGTAATTTATCCTAGAAGGACTTTTCTTAGAAGTTGGTATCACTCTCCAAGTAAAAGTTTATCAAGATTGTATTTACTCTGGCAGGATGGGATACCTCTGCCAAAGAAAATTCATGTCTTCTCCTTTGATGACCAATGCTTGTCACACTAACGCCACTATTTTGCTTTTTCTAAATTAAAAATAAATTTTTTTTTTTTTTAATTAGTTTCTATTATTTGAACTTTTTCTTATATAATTATTTCTTTATTAAGTTTATCAGGCTCAAGTTCGCTCCATACCATCCTTTTAATTGATATTAATTAAATAAGACATAGAAAACATCAAAGATATTTAGCTGGCTTGACAACTAAGTTGTTTCGAAGCTGCCACACTTTCTCGTCAGCATCCGTCTTTGAGCTCAGGGGCTCATGTTTCTAAATGAATGGTGTGTTTGATATAATTAAAAACTTAAACAGAAAATATACACTCAGGTGGCGGAGTAGCATGGTTGTCGCTTTAGAAACATGAGCCCCTGAGTTCAAAGACGGGTGCTGACGAGAAAGTGTGGCACCTTCGAAACAACTAGTTGTCCACCCTGCTAAATGTCTTTGATGTTTTCTTTGTCTAATTTAATTAATATCAATTACAAGGATGGTATGGAGGGAACTTGAGCCTGATAAACTTAATACAGAAATAATTATATTTTTTTTGTTCAAAAATAAATAAAACCGCACGTTTTATAACGTACTCTAAAAAAAAAGAACACCTCTTGATCTTATTTAATGTACGACTCTGGACTCGGTTGAGCTACCCCAGCAACCAGCGGAAAGGTGTCGTTACAACTTGATGAACTCATGTTGTCTTGTCCGTCTGCAAGCTGTTGAAAAAACTAACCATCCAAAAAATTTTTTCGATGCCAAACTGTATGCACCTGTCATGCCGTTACTATTGAAGCTCAGAAAAATTTACTAACGAAAAATCGAGAATTATTGCTCAAAAACCGGAAACAGGTAAAATAATTTCGGTTTTCGTATGAAGTTTCTGAAAAAAAAATTTTGTTTGTCTATATTATCGAGCATTTTCAGTAATGCACAAAAAAAACATTTTAGAGATCAGATCTTATATAATGATATGGTGGGGGGTTGGGGCTGAACGCGAGCTGAAACAGTTAATGGTGTGAAAGACTTCAAGTTACAACAAAACAACTTTACTTGAATGAAAAAAGTAAACATTTTCGACCTTGGTTCATGCATGGCCAACATATACGCCCATGTTCTGAAAAACGCTGCGTTTTTAAATCGCAAAACGCATCTAAACATGTTCTGATAACGAAGCGATTTGCTGGCGTTTTGCCTGTTTCGAAATTGTGTTCGAACAAATAAAAAACAAAACATGTGTCTCCATAAATTGTAGAATTATTTTACACTTCTCTACTGATTTTTGCGATGCCCTTCATGGAAAACAACACTTATTATTAAGTTTAAAAAAACATTTCTTTATGTACTTACAGTAAGAATGTGTTGCAAATTTTAATATTTATTGTCAAACGGTAACACGCAGCTTTTTTTGTTTTTTTTATTGGTAAAATATCAGCACAATAACCACAAATGTTTCTTCTTTTTATTTAGAGATGTTACATATAAACACTTGCGAATAATTATTGGTAGGTTTCATCACGAGTGGCCAATTTCAAATAGGATCTTGCATAATTTTTTAGCTCTCATAAATGCTTTTATGTGCTGCAACAGGTTTTAAATTATTTTTGAACTTTTATAAAAGCATTGTTTACTACTTTTCAATAAAAATATGTGAACATAAATTTCAAATAATATTATCAGAAGTTTGAAATAAAAAAATAACCGAATAGGTAATTTCAAAGTTACCAATCGCTAGCACTAAATTTTTTCGAAGATCAATTTGACCAGCTGTTTGCATAAATCGCCAGGTGAAAAGTAAAGAAATTATACCGACAATTGACAAACACAAAGCAAATTTTTAAATTGCATATTTAATATTTAGTTATTTTGACCCTTTTTTCTTATATTTTATATATTTATTTGAGCTTAAGGTCTTTTTATTAGAGAATTTGAGTACTTGATTATTTTTGTCAATATTTCGCTCTGTTTCGGAAGAAGAAGAAGCTATCCGAGCTCAAATAAATATATAAAATAAATGGCATATTTTTAGTTAAAATAGTAAAAAAAAGTTTAAAAGTTTTTCTTGAAATAAAAACAAAACATATTCACTGGTATTCATAAAAAATAAAACGTTGCTCAAATACATTTTAGAGAAAATTTTATATGAAAAATTTGTCGTAAAATGTGTTTCAACAATGTTTTATTTCTTATGAATACCGGTGATTAAGTTTAAATTTTATATAATTTTATTTTCTCTTTGAAGTTTAGTTTAAATAAAAATGACCAGATCGTTTCAGCATACACTAGCGGTTTGAAAACGCCAGCTTTCTAGCGTTTTTATTTCCAAGATCACCTGTTTGGCGTTTTCAAATTGAAAACGCAAACTTGCAGCGATAAGCATTCTTGAGAAAACCTATTTGGCATTTTCAAATCGAAAACGCAAATTTTAAGCGTAATGAGTTTTTCAGAACATGGGCGATAGTGAAAACAAGTTTCTCAGAAAATCGGACTTTTAAGCGAACTTAGAATGGATTTGATACTGAAAAACATATGTTTTGATAAAATGGCATCATTAAAAGGCAAAAATAAAATTAAACTTCCTGACACCAGCAATATATAGCCGATTTATAAAGCTGTATCAATTCTTGACGCAAAAAGATTGTTGTAATAGTAAAATAAGCTTACTAAAAGGCCCAACATTCAAAATGTACGATCTTAGCCAAAATATGGTGAAATCCAATTTCTCAAGAAGATGGGCTTAAATAAACCTTGGAACCAAAAAAACAGATGATATTATTTATTAAAATGTTTGGCGCTGTAATAAAACAGCTCCGCTAAGGGCAATACACAGAAATTTTTCATACCGAAGTGTTGATTGCGAAGAGCATTTAAGACTTATCTCAACCGAATAAAGCACTCTTTCATTATTTAATTTAATAATTTGGAAATGCTAACTATAAGGTATGTTCTATTAATTGTAATGCAATTCTTCCTTACCTCAGTTTTACTTTCGTATTTCTTGTGAGTCTGATTCAGTGCACACTCTCTTATGTTATTTTAAAACATATTGCGAAATTTCTGAGAGATCTTGAGTTTCTTCGTTATTGTTATATAGAGGATTGAATCATTCTTCAGCGAAGTATTCTTATCTACGAGCAAACACCAATGTCAAGCAAATGGTACGTGCCTGACAAGTATGTCAGTGAACCTCAATGGCACAATACGGCATTTTTCTTCGGTTATATTAAAGCAATGTGAAAAACAGCTTAACAAATTGTATTCAGTCATCGACTAAGCCCCGATATCTTTTGTTAATGGTCAAGTGAAAATAATATTGAAAATCATTGTAACCTTTTTAAGAAACTAATATATTTAAATTTAAGTCAATAAATTTCTAATACATATAAAGATTTCAATATTTCGTGTAACATGTGTTGACTGCAAATCTTAACCTCAAGTCCTAATGAAAGGAACACATTCTAAAATTATTTAAAATATCTTGATTCATCTTCAAGCGTGCAATAAAAATAGCTCTGATATGCGTTATATAAAAGCCAAAAGGATGAACGAATCCTTTTAGACGTTGTATAAATTAAGCAGGCAATAAACGATCACATTCAACCCGTTTAACGGTTTTTATTTAACGGACAAGAAAATCTCTGGTTGTGTAGTCAGTGTTGCCAATTTTTGTGTCGTTAAATAAATGTAAAAATCTGTTTTTGAGTCATTAAATATAGTTTTTTTACTTTAGTTTTTTTCACGTATTATTGTATGTATTGTAGATTATGCCAAGACAGTATAAAAATGATCAAACTGTGGAATTTCATCAATAAATCTTTTTTTAAGAATAACATAATCGTTCATGTTTTCACAGTAGTTGCCATACTTGTCCAATGAAAAAATGAAAAGGAATGTTAAAACATTTTTATATAAAAACGAGTATTAAGGGTCTTATTCATAATAAATATTTTAGGTTTATTAAACTCTTATTTGACAAATTTTCCATACAGATATGTCAAATAAGAGCCTTACAAGCCTGAAATATTTTTTGTGAATAAGGGTGTAAAACTGCCGTGCGCTTGCGATTCTTGATTTGCGAAACAGTACAATCATTTGTAAATCATTTATAATATCTACGAAAAGTGTTTTTTTTCACAAATAATATCGTGCTTAACTCAAATTTCTCACTTAAGTTTTCGATCGCTTATCATTATCTTTTAGTCATAATCTATGCTTTATGTGTAACAGATCTCGCATAAAATATTATATGACAATTAACCGATGGAGTAATATCTTAATTATTGTAATGAATTGCATTTCATTTTTAAATTTATCCGAAAGTGTGGAAATTGTTTTTAGTTTGCTTATTAAGACTGAGATAAAATTAAATTTTCTACAATTTAATTTCAAGCTTCACCTCTAATTTTTATAGAGAAAGTCAAAACTTGATGCGTTCGTTTCGCCGAAACAGTTTTCGCTTATCTGGAATCCTGTTAAAAGAGAATCTTCCATGAGCAAAACAAATTTCTTGCAATATTTCATTTTCGTTCGACTTTAAGCTCTAAACACATAGACGACAGCAGACAGCAAGCAGCAATATGTCAAAAATAAAATGCATGTGTTTAAATGAAAACGATTATTTTGACGGCAGCAGGGCAGCACGACTGCACAACAGCATTTGCTGCTGCTGCCAACTTAGGCTATTTTCTATTTTGACGGGCAGCAAATATAGTGTTGCCATTATATATATAAATTGGACAAATTAGAACAAAAACTTTTTTTTAATATTGAACACAAAAGAACATTGCAAAAATACAATAAATAAATAAATGTATATGTTTTTATAGTTTTTTCGTGATATTATTACATTTTTCATCAATATTTTCAATTTTATTCATTATGAAATAAGAAATACGGCATCCCTGAAATTAGCATTGCTAAAATACACAGCTGTTCATTTTCAATATCAAAACAATTTTTTTCGTTTGAGCTAATTTTTTGTGATATTTTATTTCATTTTCATCCTGGTTGCTTTGAAAAAGTGTTCTTCATCTTTTTCCTTGAGCTGTTGTACACATGTTTTGTACATGCCCTCCTCATCACGGGTTATATTTACTGGGCGAACCCACCATCTTCGGTTTCTTGTACTATTCGTCTTATGGACTTTATACACTTCAGCTGTAGTCTGAGCTATTTTAACAATTGTTGTGATAAAATTCGCTAAATTTTCTTCGCTCATTTTTTATATTTTTCAACTTTGAATTTGTAATATTTATAAAAATTCGAAATTGATTTACACACCAGCTGATTATGTTGTTGCTGTCTTCAAAATAATTATGAAGCCGACTTCAGAGCAGCATTTGAAGTTGGCTGCACTTGAAGTTGGCAGCATTTGCAGTCTGCTGTCGTCTATGTGTTTAGAGCTTTACACGGAAAATGTGCTTTTCAAAGTTTCATTTTGTTCGCACATTGTTCATCGGTGTGTATACGTAACACTAATTGTACACAGTTTGCTACAAATAACACTCATACGCCACCATAATGAGCAAAATTGTGTACGGCATTTTAGATGTGTAAATGCAGTTTTATATCAGAATTTTACCCTTTTTCATTTAGGTTTGATTTTTCATAAAACATAGAGCTGGCCTTTGGCAAGATACAAACGATGAGTCCCATGTGTGTATGTGTTGTAAACAGTGATGCCAGTTAACTTCGCTCAAAAATATTATTTTTGGGAAAAAATCTGCAAATCAAAAAATTAGAAGATTAAAATATGTATTAATGTGAAAAAAAAAAATTAAAAAGAACAGTTTATTATTAGAAACTAATATTTGTGATATACATATCAAATAATAAAAACTTTATATGACAGGGTTATTTCTTTTAATAACATTTCGTAGCTTATGCTAACTGCTTTCAAAACTGAAAAAAGACGTTTTTTCTAAATTTTTTATGTAAATGAACTTTTGTGTTTCATATCTGTGTTAAATGTTTTTATTAAATCTGTTTTAATATCCATTCATTTCTTCATTTTGTTACGAGCATCTATGTTTCGTGTTGATTAAATTGATTTAATATTATTATTTTCTTGAGCTGAAGGTCCTTTTATTGTTAATATTTTGTGTATTTATTCGAATATTTTTGTCGATATTTCGCTCTCCTTGGGATAGCTTATTCAGTACAATTAAGCGAAACATCGACAAACATATTTAGATAAATACAAAAAAATATTGTATATGTCAATCATCTATGTATGAAATAAGAAACATTGTGTCAACTTTTAAAGCAGTAAGCATAAAATACAAAATTTAATTAAATAAGGTGCAATTTTTATTACTTGATACGTATTCCACCAAAAACTTCGGCTACCATATGACGTACTTACTATGTAATCAGAAAACGTAAAAGCAGATGCTTACATTTATATTAAGAGAAGTACATATTTTTGTTCGCGATGTCCCAAAACTAATACATTACACTTGTTAAATTTCTAATTAAAATTAAAACCCATAGTTTTATGCTAACAAAAAAGTAAATAAGAATATATAAAAAAAAATAAAAAGTAATTTTTTTACTGAAAATTTTTTAACTTCTTTGAACTAAGGCTTAGTTCAATGAAAGTTACTAAGGTATTACTTTTTCGGGCTCAAGTTCAGTAATTTTTTTTTTACCGTTTTTGTGTAATTATCTTGTACCTAGTTTTTTAAAGTAATTGTTTTTTTAAATTAATTTTTTATCTTCTACCTTATTTTCTTTTGTATTGCAAAGTTTTCCGTTTACCTCTAGTAGGAGGTACGTTTTTATTGCCATCGCAAACTAGGAGATAAGCTAGCAGATATTAAAGGCTATATATAACCTAATATCATTTATGTAGAAAAGATTTGGCAAAGGGTATATAATATTCGGCATAGTCAAATAAGGCACTCTTACTTGATTTCTCAGAGCTTGGCTTCGTATGCACGGGTGTGTCAAAGTTGATAAAACTGAACTTAACACATTTTGGAAGTAGAGAAAGAACAAATTTTGTTAACGAATACAATGTTAAAGCTCACTGTTTTCTTATATCTAAAGAAGAAACATGTAATCCTATAATATGATTTGCTTAAAGGTCAGGTATGTATGTATGTACTTGACACAATTAAAAGACAAATATACAGTAACATCCCAACAATTTCATTATCACTACAACTATTCTACAGTTATGCATTTAATTTAAATATTGAACTAAATTGAGTGTTAGTTAGGTTTTATATAGATATACGGTCCAATTCATAAAAATTATAACAGGTTTATAAAACTCTTATTTGACAGATTTTCCATACAAATATGTCAAATAACAGTCTTATAAGCCTGTTATAATTTTTATGAATTAGGGAGATCGACTTGAAATTTGCATGAAATATATGGTTACATACTTTCTGCAACAGCGTACACCAAAAACCACAAAAAGCTAAAAACGAAAGCGTGTTTCCTTCTATATAAGAATTTGAAAGTAGCTGTAACTTTTGAATCGTAATAGATTTGCACAGCCTATGCAGTTGCCAGGCCCTATGCAGTTGCCAGCAACATATACCAATAATAGCAAAAAGTGAAAATATAAATGTTGATCTCTGGAAGGAGACCAAACGCTTTAGTTTGAACATTGACTTTAGTTTTTGAGCCGCAAAGGATATAGACTTAAAATTGTCAGAGTATAAGTAGTTTGCAGGCCTCTATAATAGCGAGTATCAAAAAATTTTCATTTAATTGGTGTGTATACACAGGGCCCCCTTTAGGCTTAAAATCAGCTATAACTTTTGAGCCGCAAGAGATAGAGGCTTAAAACTTACACGGTGCACGGTAGTTGTCTGGCCTCTACAACAGCAAATACTAGCACGAACAAAAAGTTATTAACTAAAGGTTACGTTAAATTTGTCTACCAATTTGATGGTAGACGGGAAGCTTTGCTGTACGCGCCAGTCTCGTGCTTGTCTCAATTTATTTAAATTACTGTAAGTTTTATATTGTTTTTAATCAAAGTCTAAAGATTTTAAAAATCGCCAATTACATCCCAAAGTTATGAATGATTCGCTTGAAAAAGTCAATGAAATCTAAACAAAAAACCAGCAAGTTGAATGAAACAAACACTAATCTGAAAATTATTTTCCAAGCCAATTCTGACAGCAAGCATATACCACATATGTATGTATTCACACGTGAATGTGATCAGATAAAATTTCGGTAAGAGTTTGTTTTTCCTCCTTTTTTGTAGCTCTTGCATACATATGGAGGAAATAGTAAAATTGCGGCGGCATATTCAATACTTTCTATTATTATTAACTTACGTACATATATGTGTATATATATATATATATATATATATATATATATATATATATATATATATATATATATATATATATATATACACGATACACATGAATCTTAAATTCAAAAGCAGCATAGGATGCGTGTACATGTATGTATATTCATATGTACACTTAAACGAAAACCAACAACAAAACTGCAATTTTTCATTCTATTTTATATGGCTACCATGAGAATTCTAAAGAGAATTTTTGTTATTTATTTAAGAGTTGTTGCTTTTGCTACATATACATGCACATAAATATAGAAGTATGCATGTGAACACATACATTTGTTTAATAGATTTTGTTTTTGTGTGCATGCTTGAGCATGCATGTGCCTGCAAGGATGCCAGAGAGTGTAGACACGAACGAGCGTGCCAGTGAATTTGTGCCATTATATGTGTGGCTGTATCTGTGTCCGTGTTCGAATGAGTGAGTGAGTTATAACGTTTGTTTGTTGTTATTGGGACCATGAAAGAGAATTGTTACGTTAATTTAATTTGTGCATTCATTTAAATTGTATCATTGCACTTGGTAGAGTCGTTATATTTAATTATATTTGTCAGATTGCGAGAAACATGATTCTGTTACTCGACTGATGAATAACAATTTTTCTTCCTCTTCCATTCACTTTTCTTTTTTTTCATATTTTGCTCAAGCATTTATTTTGTGTGGTGTTTAGTGTTTTGTGTTGTTTCTGTTTCTGTTTCTATTTGTTTTTTTAAAGATAGAGTATCTATGATGATGGGGAAAAGTTTATTTCAGTCAAGAACATGATGTTGCGAGAAATGAAAAATTTAAGTTTTTATACTTTGGATTAAAACATGCATGTACATTGTACATATGTATGTATGTTTTATTGACTTAATAATTTTGTAAGTTAATTTTAAATAGTTTTTGTCTGTAATAAAATGAATACAAGTGTAGATATTTCACAAGGAATGTCAGTCTAAAATTAAGTCTAAATTAATACGTACATGGGTACATACGTAAGCTTACATATATATCTAAATATAGTTACATATGTGTATGTATTTCTGGGCGCAATAGTTTGCTAACAGCTTTTAGAGTTATGCATTTAATTTGTTATGTATGTATGCACATATTTTGAAAATTATTTTTTATAATTGCATGTATAGTATTCCATTTAATTGGCAAAAATAATGTAAAATTGTGTTTGCATGTAAATTTAAAAATATCAGGATTTCGAATGCTTGAATAAAATTAAATTTTTTTTAGGATACTAAAAAAATAAAATGAGTTTATGTTCCCAGCAACAGCCAAATGATTTATTTTGGGGAACAACCATCTAGATTTTCATAAATTTTTCTAATAACAGTTTTTGTATTAGCCAATTTTTTTCTAAAAAAATTCGTCTTAAAAATGTTTGTTCTTTGAAAAGCTCGTACCAAACTACTTCCACAATTCTAGTTTTAATTCTTAATTGCTACTATTGTAGCATTTTTTCTAAAAAAAAATTAATTATAATAATATAATTCACTTCAACAATTTTGTAAACAGTCGATTTTTTTACATCTGAGTTTAAATAAAAAAAAAAAAATCATATTGAAGAGCACCAGTGGCCATGGCGTAATCTGTAAAAAAATGGAATGTAAAAATAAATTTTCGGGTAAAATAAGATCAGCCTTATATTAATTTAGTATTCCAGCAGAAAATAAAAAGATTTAGAGGCACTCAGAGCTAAGCAGTATGTGAAATACATGTATTTGAAATACGTATTTAAAATACAAATTTTTTTTTGTATTTGTAATTTAAATACGTCTCACGAATTTATTTGTATTTTAAATACTAAGCGCTTGAGTATTTTGTATTTTTGTATTTCAAATAATTGTGCTCTCAAAATATATTTTTAATTTCTGTTAAAAAATATGCGCTAAAAATTATTTCATTCATACATCAACTAAAATCGAAAATTTTCCTACTGTCTTATTTCCAAAAATAGCAATACCACAATTTAATTACCAAAGAAAACGCAACTGAATGCACATACATTGAGAAAGTCGCCAAGCTGTCAAAAAGTTAAATGATGAAAAAATAAAATACAAAGAAAAACAGCGTTCGGTGAAAAAAATATAATGTTTCGCAAAAGTTCGAATTTCTTTGTTCTTTAAAACAGCACAAAAATCTAAAAGTTAGAAAAAATCTAAAAGACTTTTCACCTGTTCGTAAAAAATTTTAAACAACATAAGCCTTAAATGACTAAAATCGGTGCACAACCTTGGAAGTTTGTCACAAAAAATCAAAAATTGCAGTTTCAATCGATCACCAGACGAAGCCTCAAAAATTAAAAAATTTTTTTTCTTATTAAATGAAAGTAGTATGGAAGAAACAATTTATTTGCTTATCAAAATAAATCAATTTCAACTGATGGAAGTAAAAAACAACTTGCATATCGATACCCAAGAGGCAAAAGTCCATAACTAACAAATTATTCAACATTGACTTTTCTATAGTTTCTATATGAAAATAGTATACAAAAAACGTTTCAATGTGGGCTATAATTAAGCTTAAAAGGTAAGCAAACAAAAAAAAAAAAAAAATGTGCACAGTTATCGCTTTCCTAAACCGAATGTAGCCATTTTTCCCTAACTACGACTCATACTTTTAGTTTTAATAACAAACATTAAGGAGCCGCAACTGGAATATGCATTCGCTTAAGAGATATGTGAATTAATCCCCATGAATATTTTGACTGATTATTATAAGTATAAATGCGATTATAATCGTTTGAAAAAATAGTTGACCCTTGCACGCACTAAGAATTCAAAATAATATACATTTTAAAATATTATACATTTTAATCTTCTACAGAGTATATTTTTGTTTTTTTGAAAAGCTTGATAATATTATATTTTTATATTAAAAAAAAAAGAGTGTACAAATTTTTTTCAGCAAAAGTGCGCAGCTGCTTTTTTAGGGTTCCGTACTCACCAGAGTGAAACGGAACCCTATTACCGAGACAAGTACGTCCGTCCGTCAGTCACAGCGTCCATTCTCCGAAACGGTAAGAGCTAGAGAGCTGACATTTTCACAGGATGTTGTTGTACCTTGCCGTTAAAACAACAAATACTAAAAACAACAACAAGTCGAAAACTACCAGGTGTCCCCATACAACGAAAAGTAACAATTAGCTATAACTCTCGAACTGTAAAAGATAGAGAGCTGAAATTCGCACAGTGCATGTATTTGCAGATGTTCTACAACAAATGCTAAAAACAACAAGTCGAAAACTACCAGGTAATAACTAGCCGTTACTCTCGAACCGTGAGAGACAGAGGGATGAAATTTGCATAATATATGTTTTCGCATATGCTCCACAACAACAAATGCTAAAAACGACAACAACTCCTTTACAACGTAAAGTAACAGTTCGCTATAACTCTCGAACCGTAAGAGATAGAGAGCCGAAACTCTCACAGTTTATGCATTTCCAGATGTCTTACAACAACAAATGACAACAACAACAACAACTCGAAAACTACTAGTTGTCCCCATACAACATAAAGTAGCAATTAAACGTAACTCTCAAGCTGTAAGAGATGGAGAGATGAAATTTATACAATATATGTATTCACATATGCCATTCCATACGTACATTACACATACGTACGGAACCCTAAGTGTGCCAGCCAGCCTCGTACTTGACTGAATTTTTTATTATCAAATAGTTACCATATTGGTCAGAAGAGGCCAAGGATGGAAAAGTAATATAATAATTCGACCTGAGGACTAAAAACAATTACAGAGAGAAATTTGCAAGCTAAAGAGTTCCAAGGAACGATTGGCAATAATTAGTGATAAGGCCACAATCACAAAAATTGCAAAACTTTTAATATAATGAAAATTCACAGTGCAATTCACGAACAAATGTTTTAACATAACTTTAATATTTTGAAGTTTAACTCAAAACTTTAAATTTATAACAAGCAATATACATAGTAGTTGTGTAAAGCATTAAAATTTTCTTAACAACTTTCTTTTTACAGAAATAATAATTTACGACTTTATCGGGCACCAGTCTAGATCTCTGCACAATTACCTTACAATCGCTTTTTCAGTCTTTATTTCAAATATTCACAATCGAATATTTCAAATATTCCTAAACAAGATATCCATTGTGATATCGAAATATCGAATTTAATAAACATTTGTAAAAAAAACAAGTGACCTTCAGGCTGGAACAATTAAAATACTAAACAATAAAGGTCGAAAAATTATCATCAAGAATAATATTCCACTCTAGAACATTCAATCGTTTATAGTCGATTGGCCAGTGAACCGCACAACGCATTACAGAGAGAATTCGTTTTTCAGCCTCATGGTTCGTCTGTGGAACAAATTGCCGGCATACAATTCCCAGCCAGCTACAATATAAAGAAGTTCAAATCAAATTTGCACAGACACTACTCCCCCTCTTTGCTCCTCCCCAAAACCTATTTTCCTAGTTCCGGTACGATGCGCGTGCATAAATAGGGCTCGTCCCCTGAGTACTGGTCCGAACTAAAAAAAAAAATACTCGAGCCTTCTATTTATTATATTTCCCATAATTTTTTGGCAAGGATATCAATCGAGGAGTACGGAAAATTGCCTTATTTAATTAGCAAAAACATTTGCTAAACGAATTTTGTATCCAGCTTAAGGTATCTTTCATTCATCTCTTTGTAACTGAGCTGAAAAGCAAGCACTTTGCGTAACAATATCATTTTCATTTTAAACTAAAAAAAGCATAAAGCTTTCAAAATTCCATCATAAATCATTTCTATTGAACTTGATTTTGCATTTTTTTTTTTTGCCACACTTTTTGGGCTTTTGTTACTTTCACACCCATAAGCATTTACATGCCAAATACGCATGTAAATATCACCTTTGATTTGATTTATCTTCAGTGTGCATATTTTTTGCTCTTCTTTTTGCAGTTCTTGTTTTACAAAAGCAAATTTGTGTTCCATCATGTTGAAAAAGTGAAAAACTTCAAATCAATTTGTGTTCAAATAATCTAATAACAAATTTCGTCACTTCCTGATTGCATTTTTTGGTTTTTCTCTTCTTTTCTGGGTACAACAACAATGCTATTGGTAACACGCACACACACACTCGCACGCAGTCTTATACATACTCATACCATTTCAACTTTCACACATGGATGGCTGATTACTGCTCTTAAAAAGCAATGCCTAGTACTCTTTAAAATATTTTGTAATTCAATTACAAGCTCTTAAAAAATAAAATGTCAAACCCTGTCTGCTGTGCTGTGCTGTGCTGCTGCTCAGAGATGCTGAGCCCCAACCGCACAAACCTTTTTGCCGAATGCAAGTGAATATTTTTCTCTGGCGTTTAATTTATAGTTTCTAAAGCAATAATACTTGGCTTTCATTTTTGCTGTTAAATTTTCTGTTTCGGTTGCTTAAGTCTGAAATAAGAGTTTTATTATGGTTCTCTTATGGTCGTCATTGAATGATGAGTGAGTGCATTTTGTGCAAATGCTCGTTCGCTCTTCTCCTGCCAACATCTTCGAAGAAAAAAATGTGCATATTTCTATATGTATGTATGTATGTATGCATATAAATAGAAGGGAAAAATTCAACATACGAATGCAATCCAGCAGAAGTAAATGAAAACAAGAACATATGTATATATCGAGGTATGCTCATCTACGTATGTATGCACATGCATGTATGTATGTGAATATGTACCTCAATTCGATATTCTATTTTTTCACAGATGCTTCTTTTTTTCGCTTTATGGCCTTTAGTTGTTTGCGTTTAAGCCATGAGTTTAGACGTTATTTGAATGCTAATAAAAATTAGGCAAAAAAAAATTCGTTTTGTTTACGAAAAGAAGTCAAGTTAGCGGGTGAAAAAGTTCAAAAATCAATTGAGTTTATTACACGAACACAAACAAGTAAAAATACGTGTCTATTTTTTCTTTTTTCTTGCTGCTTTCGTGCGTGCATTTATTTGTGTTTGGGGTGAGTTAAACGTTCATTGAGACGGTTGCTTAAAACGTATTTATTTGGTTCTCACGTCTGCTTCGCGGTACATGATGGCGTGAGTGTGTGCAGGCGTTTGTTTGTGCATTTTGTTTTTCTTCCTTTCTGCAAACGTGTTCATTACTTTTGCCATTAACTCTACCAGCTACATAAAAGCATTAGCATACTTTTAGGAGGTGGTTAAACATACTTCAATAAAAATTAAGTTTGGTAAGAAATTTTTAAGTCATGTTTCTATTAATTTGAGTGTGTATGTGTGTGAACATTATTGGGAGGAAAACTTTTCTACTTAAAAATGCAGCTAAATGCTGCGAATTTGCTTTTGTTTATTTTTTTGTTAAAAGAAAAAATTAGTTTTGCCAAAACAATTATGAAGATCGAATGAAATGAACTTTTTTATGACATGTTGAATTGACGATGCTTTGAAACTGGCATTGTGCGGATTTTGATTATATTAGAACAGCTCACAATGATGCTTTCTATGGAACTTAACCAATAAAAAGTTCTGCAGAAGCAAAAGAACACCTAAACGATATATTTAGATTTGTATTATATTTTCTTTATTTATAAGAGCGACAAATATGCTTTTCTTATTGGCGAGAAACACTCATAGCTTACTTGTAAAAGTCTAAAGAAAACTGTTTAAAATGCTAAGAACTTAATTTGGTAGTTGGTGATTATTTTAAAAAAGTATCTATAACCAACTGAATGCTGGGTATCTCTTAACAACACAGATGTGGAATGATTTACGTCAGTGCCTGACCGATGGGCCTTAACCTAACGGTGGTCAACCAGGTGGTGTAATCAGAACGTTATACCACCGCCCCCGAGCAGCCGGAACAACTGCTCGGGTGGTAATTTATTTGCTACGTTTCTGGGCCATAACAAACCCCCTTGCTCAGGAGTTGAGCTATCTAACCTCTGCTGCAGTGCAATTCCCTAGACGGCAATAGGATACACGACTACCGTGGTAGCCCGAAGTCCCGATCAGTCCTTGAACCAACGCTAATGTTTCCGCCAATCCAGTTCCTTACAAAGCAAGAAATGCGCCCTCTTTGGTTCGACTGAACACAGACCCGAAGGTCTATGATCAGTATGACTACCAACGTTCCCTCCCATGCGAACTTATGATAGCAACCACAGCCAGTACGTTTAAGCCAAGGAGGCTCCTCAACCTATGACCGACAAGATGACTCCGTAGAATCATCTCGGGGCTCCGGTCTCCGTACTGCCGAATTGCCCAAGGTGAGGAGTTTCAGCAAGACCCTCAGGACACGCCGCTATCCTTTGGGACCTGCCTAAGATTTCTGGCCACCAAGTTAGCCGAGGTATCCTGCATCCCTTCTACCCCGCTGACACGACATCAAGCTGGTTACTATCAGCAAGACGCATATTGTGCCCTCGGGGGCAACTTAGCAACACAGAGAGACCTCTAGCCTATAGCTTCTGTGGATAACAGGTAGTGTCGGGGAGGATGAACAGGCAAGATCTGGTATCCTGATTATTACCTGTTAAATGTTAATACAATGTCATCTGATAAGAGCTGCACTGTAAAAATGGTCAAATGAGGCCACCTGTCCAATAACTGAGATGCCTTGATCGAAAACTAAGAACATCTTCATTCTGTGGAATATTTCCCGACGAAGTTTGCGTACCATAAAAGCTACACTAACGGGACTTAGCCACATTATTTAAGCTCTTGAATGGATTTTTGTAAAATTTAAAATAATAATAGATAAGAAGTAAGATATTTAGTTTCACGCTTTCATATGTCTGAACTTCAAAGAGAGTCGGGTCGCTGGGGGTTGAAAATTGCCTTCTTACTGTAACGAAAACATGATGCGTCTTATGTTGTGAAGATTTTGAGCTTTTCATATTGAGATTATCAAGACAAGAAAAAATGTTCTCGAAATGGGTTTTGATATTTCTTACAACGCAAGAGATATTTTTTAATATTCCTTTCTCGTGTTTCTTTTGGTCTTTGCTCATAATTTTTTGTTCTTTACTGGCAGGTACCTATGAAAAGGCGCATATGTCGAAAGGTTCCAAATCATAAGCACGCAATTTCTGTAAACAAATCATGCAGGTAACTAACGGAATAACCCAAATAACTAAAACACTTCACTTTCCCCTTTTCCTCTCAATTGTCCACTCACATTTATTCATGTTTATTACTTTGTTACTGTAATCATGAGAATCAAATAACCTTTGGTTTATTATTTATTTTAATACTGAGAATCATTAAAAAAGTCATCAATGTTTTTTCCAACGAGCTTTGTGCATATCTCGAGCAAATTTTTGAAATTCATACCTTTACTTAATTGTGAATAAAAGCGAAACGCATGCATCGATTTTTATGATTTATGTCTCAATTTGTTTATAGGTTATGCGACTTTACGTGAAAGTAGTAGAACTTGACACTTTTTTTACCGTTTTCGATTTTTTTATCAAGTAAAAGTTTAAAAAATTTAATTTTTTAGGCAAAAAATTTTTTTTCTTCATACATTTATTTATGACTACGAAACTTTTGCTTATATAACGAAACGTTGTATACACAGATTAAAGGAATTGTAGTTCTTAATTTTTTTTAGCTTATTCGAACTAGTGGTTCTTGTGTTACGACAAACAAAAGAGCCTAAAACGTGACACACTCCCCTACACGATACTTACTAACAACAAATTAATTTTTAAATTATTATTTGAGGTACCAAGACCAAACGAATGAAGCAGAAGTTCTTCTTTTTGGGGCTACTTTCATAAACAATTATCAGAATTGAGTCCCGAATCAATCACCTGAAAAATGTTGTACTGTGTAATTCTTTCAATGTGATGTGTAAATTTACTACAGAGAGGTTTTAGAATATTATCCTTCCCAATAACGTGGATTGAGAGAAAGACAGCTGTGTGAATCACTGGAATGCCACTGATAGATTTGACGCAAGAAAATGGCTGGAACTTCAAAACAATCGTGTACTAATTGTATGGTAGTCTGCATTCACTACATTAAATATATGCTTGTTTCTTTTAATTTAGTTCTCCACATTGTGTGATTAGATCACACCACACTGACAGAAGACCCTTCGTCTATACAACAACTTTTTGCATTAGTGTTACGACTTTGTAATTCCTAATGGTTTAACGTAAAGCTTCATTCAAGCAATGGGCATCGTTTCGTTGTATGAAATTGTTTTCATTGTAAAAACAGAAAAATAAATATATGCATGCAAAAGATAGTGTGTACAATAAAACCAATTCGTCAAAATAATCATATATTGTTGAAACTTGCGGATCATGTGAAAATTGTCTAGCAATGAAAAATTCAAGGCATCCATATATAATTGAAATCGATATGGCAAGCCACAATTAGCATTGACAATGTCAAAGTAATGCTAGAGGATATTTGCTCATGGGACGTATGAGTGATATAATCATTCCATAGCAGGCATTTTTTATACGGCTGAGTGCCTTTTGGCCAAAATCAGGGCCAAATTTATGTTTTTCTTTATTTGAGTTTTACTTAAAACAGTGTTGTTCTAAATAAAACTCAAAACCTACGGACACAGGTGGCATTACGAATTTTTATTCCAATCACTCACAGCACGTGAATTTTAATACCGCTGTCAATTTCGCAAAAAGGGTTTCTCAAACAATTAATGAAAAATTCGATAGTTTTCCTGTCCATACATCGAAAGATATGAAAAAAAAAACGCCAAACTGAATTTTAAAACCCCATATGTGGTACGATCAGATGAGAAAACTTTGTTTAATTAAAATCGTATTGTGCCCTGCTAAATGTCTTCTTTGTCTTATTTATTTAATATCAATCACAAAAATAATATAGAAAGAACGGGAGCCTGATAAATTTAATATAAAAATAGTTATATAAAAAAAAAAAGTTCGAATAATAAAAATTAGTTAACGTAACATAATAATCTTATATACTATGTCTGCTATATTATATACAAGGCAATCTTAGTGAACATAAAAAGCAAATACATATGCTTGATATGATATAACTCGTAAGCTTAGAGGCTCCCACTTACACTCACACTACTGACAATTTTTCATATGAACAATAAATTTGGCTACTTGTTAATACTTTAAGTATATTCTCTTTGCCGTAAATACAACATGTTTGAGCGTTAAAGAGAGATAGTCTTAAATGCAATCATATTGCACTTGTCATGATGGTGACAACAAAGAGATCAACATTTAACAAAACTATGTCGATGGTGATAAAAAGTTTGTTGAAACATTTTGGATAAATATATTTTGTTTGCCGCAATCTTTTGTATCGTTATTGTTATGTAACAAATGAGAAAATTAGATAAAAAAGCTTTAATTCAATTGAAAATTAGACTGAGGTTTAACTGAATTTAAAAAGATGCAAAAGCTGTCGTGCCTCTTTTCATTACTTGTGTCTTGTAATATAAATGCGAGTTTGATGTTCTTCTACGACATACAAAATAAGTGGCAAGCCCATGATGTCACTCAGCAACGTTCGCTTGAACAAAAAGACTGAATGCCGTTTTGTATGTAACTAAGCGATCGATAACATGATGTCACTCAACATCGTTCACTTGAGCAAAGACACTGAATTTTAAAACTTTTTGCTGTTTTGTTGCAACTAAGGATCGATCGATCCCGATCGACATTCTGGGCCTAGCCGTAAATTTTTATAAATTTATTAGAGTAATGATTTCTTACAACAGGACATTTAAGCAAGTAGTATTTATTTTGTTATAAAATTTTTAGGCTTCCATGATACTGATAACCAATGGATATCGAAATCTTGAAAATGACAAATAAGAAATAAAACAAACAACAAAAAACCTTCTAGAGTTTCAATTAAATTAAATTTTGTATTTGGCTACTGAATAAAATCTGAACAAAATCTTTCAAGAATGCGTATTATAATGCCTGTTTCGATTTGGCTTGCATTCTAAAATAATGATTCGAAAAACGAAAACTTTTTAGTTGACTAAAAGGCAAATATTTCGTGTGAAAAATGTACACAGTAATTTTTTGTGTTCACTTAAAATCAAATTTAAAATTAGCGCAATAACTTTTATTTTAACAGTATTCACAAATGCTGTTTCTTCTTAGTCTGATTATACTTTGCACACAATTTACAAACCAGGCCGTGCAACTTTTCTTTTCATTAAGCCTTCCAACTTGTTCACAAAATGCTCACAAGTTAATTATTTACATGATTGTGATAAGACTTATCACTGTTGTTGTTAAATAGTTTCATTGCAAAAGCTAATAGACAACAAATAAAATTATTTACACAGCCACAAGCTGAAACAACTAAACACACACACATACACATATATGCATTAACAAATATAGGCTTGAATAAGCTGGCAAGTAGGAGGGACGTCTTATAATTCATCGAATATTGCTCTATTATCGTTTGTTATATGTTATAGTAACATTTTAGTTTGAATTATTCACACAAGTTGCAATTTTATTAACTACCCTCGTAAATAAATAATCAAGGAAACAAGCCATTCACAAAAGCACAACCATGAAAAGGGTCAAAACATTAAAAGACTTTAATTATAAAAGAAATGAGCGAAAAAAGCAAGTATACATACAAATAAACACACACAAAATGAGACACCCAACGGACACACACAGTCATACACAAATAAACGCGCACACACGCACCAGCAGATATTTTTCACATCTTATGCTCTCTGGCTTCGTGTGTGTGTGTGTGCTTAATTTTAGATTGGGACTCTTGGCCATTTCAAGTTTCCTCACTAAATTCTTCTCATTTGCTTTACTTGTCCACTTTTTTTTTCGTACAAATTAATTACAACAAATGGCGGAAATGTAGAAAATTGCATTATATTTCCATGTTTATTATTTTATTATTTGGTTTACTTTTTATACAAACAAAATATAAATAAAGATAAAATTATTTTTATTTGTGCATTAGTGTGTGCGCTTGTGTGTGTTTCATTCAAGTTTATATGTTGTGTAAATGATGAGTGCATCTGCTTCTTTTTAATTTTTTTTTCCTTCGTATGCACTACTCTTTGTTAATATTTTAAATTCTTTGTTTATTGCAAGAGAGCCCTTCACATAACATTAATGCTTAAAACACTCAAACACAAACACACATACGCACACAGACACACACTTAGTCACATACACAGAAGAAACATATAAGTGTGCATAAATAAAAAAATATTGAAAAAAAAAGAAAATTACTTGTACTAAAATACATATGTGTGTACATACATGCATACATTGTTGTCAGTTTATTTATGCGTGTGTTAAAACGTATGCTATTGTTGTTGTTATCCGTATTAAAACAAAAAAGCTTTTGTTAAAAGTGCATAAAAGTACATTAGTATGTGCCACTCATCGTTACATGTTTTATTCAACAAATAACATGAGCAGCGAAAAATTGCCACAGTGGTGGAAAATAGTGAAGATGTGTACATACATACGTCTGCATTTGCGATACTATTGGAATCTTGATCAGATGTGGAATGATTTACGTCGGTACCTGGCTCGAAGCCCTAGTCCGACAGTGGTTCAAACAACGCGAGATGTTGTTCTGACATTACACCACTGTCCTCGAGCATCCGGCCATATTGCTCGGGTGACAATTCATTTCCTACTGTTCTGGGCCCGTAACATAATCCCTTGCTAAGGAATTTAATCTAGCTATACCCTGCTGCAGTGCAATTCCCTAGAGGGATCATGGAAATCACGACTACATTCCTAGGAGCACCAGCTGATAATAATACCGCCGTCCCAAGGCTTCACAAAACAGCCACTGTTGCACAGCTACAGCACTGCGGAACCATTTGGTCCAATCAAATATATATGATCAGGTCATATAATCAGTCTGGTTACCAACGTTCAACCACAGCCTGTGCGTTTCAGCCAGGGAAAGCTCCTCAACCCATAATCGGGCGGAACGACTCCGTAGAGTAATCGCGGGGCACCCATCCCCAAACTGTTCTTGGACGAAGGGTTTCATTAGCACCCTCAAGATACGTCGCCCCCCCTCAGGACCTGCCTAGGATTTTTGGTCGCCGAGATAACCAAGGTATAGTGCACCCCTTCCAACTAGGTTATATAGCAGCAAACTAAATAGGATCAGCACGATGCATTATGTGCTCCACGGGGGGAAGGAACTTGATCAGAAAAAAACTCTACTAAAACTATCGATTCTTTATAAGAACCACCTAAAACAACATTCCTTTAATAAAGATATATTTATTGATTTACCCGAATCATTAATTTTAAAATGATTAAATTTAAAATTTTAATTATTTGAGCCTTTAGGTCACTTGTGTTTTGATAAATGTTTATTAAATTTGATATTTCGATATTCGATCAGAATGGATATCTTCTTCAGGAATATTTTGATGTTTTTTCAAAAAATAAAAAAAAATTTTTTTGGTTTTTTGAAAAAACATCAAAACATTCCTGAAGAAGATATCCATTGTGATATCGAAATATCGAATTTAATAAACATTTATCAAAAAACAAGTGACCTAAAGGCTCGAACAATTAAAATTTTAAATTTAATACTTTTAAAATTAATGCGTCGGGTAAATCAATAATTATATGTTTATTAAAGGAATGTTGTTTTAGGAGGTTCTTATAAAGAATCGATAGTTTTAGTTGGAAAATTAGCATCAAGAATTAAATTTAAAATATTAGAATTCAAGTCAATTTAGTCTTCCAAATATTGAATATTTTTCCCCACATTACTTGTTTCTAATAAAAAACAAATGCTGGGAATTCCTAGATAATTTATAAAATTCTCACGGAAATGACCCGGGGAAATGAAAAAATCAGGGCATTCCCTACTCGCAATCACAACTTTCTACCTTAAAAAATGTTTTTTTTTTTAAATTTTCATTACATGTACAAATGCGCCACACATGCATCCATAAAGCAAAAAATTTAATTAACTTTGTGTTTATCTTTTAATCACTGTGCTTTAGCTTCTATTCTTGATACATATTGATGCTGTTGTTACTGTGAGCATTGCACATTCGCAAACAAACTTTGCTCTAGAAGAAATTGCGTCTGCATGCGTGTGTGTCGGTTTATGTTGGCATATGTTTTTGTTGTTCTAGTTAGTTACGTTAACGCTTTTGATGTTGTACATACCCACTCTATTTTTATTGTTAAATGTTGTAGGTTTTTCTTTTTGCTCTGTTTTTCTGTTAAGCTTTTAACTTAATTTTTCTATGAGTGCAGGAATTTTTCTGAGTGTCACTATTCATGTGAATGAAAACGAATGCAAGTTTGCCTTTTTTCGTTGTTGTTGTTGTTGTAGTTGTTGTTTTCATTTGTTTTCATCTGCGTGTTCGTATGTGTTACTTTTTATTTCATTTAATGCTCTCGTTTTTTCTTTCTTTTTGGTTATTAGTTGCACACATTTTGCTGCACTTTCACAGAAACACTGGCACTATTTTTTGAGATGCTGTTGTGTATAATAAAAAAGTTATGTTTATAAATGCACGTTTGTTTTGTACAAGAAAATTGATAATATTATAATTTTTAATTAAATTACTTCATTACGCTTTGTTGTTCAAGTATAATTGAGGCTTTTGTTTGCTTGCAGTTTTTCTGTTTGGAATTTACGTTAAAGTTATTTGAAAATTTTAAATTTAATTTTACTAAAGAAAATTAATTTTTGATGCTAAAAGCGAATTAATTGAATTTGTGCTACGCATTTATTTAACTATTATCCAAGAAATTTGTAATTTTGTATTATGTAAGAATTTTGTTAAATGAATTTCGGGGGTTTTCGGCGCTATAGGGAAAATTGAAAAAAAAAATCTTTTATCGCAAATTATGCTTTTCCTTATCTTGCACCACAACTTCTTGAAAGAAAGCTCAACCATTCTTAATAGGGAAGTATTTAAATGAGAAAAAAAAACTAAAATCCTGAAAAAATTACATTGAAATTTATTGTTTTAGTTAAACCTAACCCCTCTTTAGTTGCCTTTTGTCTAGCTTCTTAGCCGACATTAAGTTAAGGCAACTCAACTCATGGAAGACAGAAAACCTGAAAAACTGCTTTAGACTTCACCTCATGTTCTATTCAAAAATGATATGAAGTTTAAAAAAAGTATGATTAAATTGTTTTCTACACAATAGACTTGTTTCAACATTTTTTGAATTCTCATTATTACACCCTTCACAAAAATGTGTAAGGGTATATATCAGTTTGTGATTCCGTGTGTAACGCATTGAAATAACCATCTAAGACCTCATAAAGTATATACATATATTCTGGATCAGAAACAATACAGATTACGCGTAAGCGATGTCCTTCTGTAGTCGTTGAAATACCGTTTCTGAGAAAACGGTTTGAGATAGAAACCTCATTCTTTTATGTGTTAAATAACGATAGTGGGTCTGCAATTGAAATTCAGTAAGATCGGTCCACGGATAGCCGAGATATATCCAAAAACCATAGTTTTGAGGGGTATTTTTTGGATCGGCTTTTTAAAAAAAATTGTTTTCCAAAAAAGTTAGCCATATCATTTTTAATGAACATAGGATCCCAAAAATCGAAGAGTTTTTGAAATCGGCCTATGTATACCCGAGATATAGCGTCTCCTGATTTTTCAAGAAATCGGCTTTATTAACCAAATAAGACAACTTCTGGCACCAAAATCAATCAGAATTGTACATATATTCTATTAAGAGCCAAAACGATACCAAACAATTTTTTTGATATCGGCTCATATACACTCGAGATATAGCGGCTCCCGATATCTCAAGAAGTCGGTCCTGGAAGCCAAACGAAACAATTTTTTGCACTAAAAATTTATCGGAATGGTACATATAGACTGTTCAATGGCAAAATTAGAGCATTTTTGGACATCAGCCCATATGCACCCCAGATAACGCTCCTCCCGATTTCTCAAGAAGTCGGCATTAAAAGCCAAATAAAATAACTTTTGGTGCCAAAAATCGATCAGAATGGTACATATAGGACGTTTACAGGCAAAATTCGAAAATTTTTGAAATCGGTCCATATATACCCGAGATATAGCGTTTCCCAATTTCGCAAGAAATCGGCCCTATAAGCCAAATAAAACAACTTTTGGTACCAAAAACCAATCAGAATGGTACATATATCATTGTAAACTGTATTTGAGATTCGGCCCAGCTGAATATAGCACTCTTTCTTGTTTTTCTTAAAATACTAGGATATAAAGTGAAGATGTAAGCAGTTCTTTAGGACTTTTCTCGTCTATTGACGAGTTGATTTGTTCAACCAAATATCGGTGGCATGTAGACGGTTGAAAAGCTAGACATAATTCAAGAAAAAAATCACTAAACAGCGTTTAACAAAATCTTATAACCAATAATAAATTTTATTGCAAAAAAATCTTTCTCAATCTTGAGGAAGTAAGATCAAATTCAAAACCGATAAAATTATTATTCAGCTATTTTTAACATTTTTAATTATTGTTCACTTGCCTCTTATGGCAAAGAAAAATAAATAAAGAAATTCATTTCTGAATATTCAAAAAACTTTTAAGGGAAAGAAGTTAGAATTTTAAGTTTGTGCAAACATTTTACACTATATATGGGGCGTTTGTTAGTTTGCAGAAATATTTAAAGCACGTTCGAACTTGTCGGAAGGAATTTCAATAAAAGTTCTGCACGAGTTTGACTTGGAAGAAGAAGCACGCAAAATGTAATGCGTATACAAAATTATATTGAGCCATATTTATAGATATCGAAAAAGTATGCTTTAAGCAATTTTAAGTCACTGCTAAATAAAAGTAAGCTTTTAGTCTACTATAGAGGAGAAAAAGCCGACTTTAACTGCTAAAGTCTGCTCTGAGCTCAAAACCAGAAAAAGTTGCTTTTAACCTTTAATCAACAGCTTTGATCAATCAAATATCACTTTTGAACGAACAAGGTTCTTGATGTAAATTTTTTTTACACTAAATAATTAAACTGAAGATTTTTCAATAACTATTATTAATCAGAAGTTTCTTTATAACTTTACTCTTATTGAATTCGTTTTGATGTTTTTTATATACCTACTAATATAACCTTACAGTTATATAGGTGTGAGTGTTTACACGTAAATATAAGTTCCGAGAGGCCCATGTGATTTAAGCAGACCATGTGATTTGACAGCATTGGACTTCTTTCTTTAGGGGTATATAAAAGAGGTTTACGTTGATAAGTCAGCCAGAACTCAAGAGCTAAGTGATGATATAAATCGGCAATTCTAGGCAGTTAGAACCTCAATTATGCCACAGCGTTATCGAAAATTTGGACCTTCGGATGATGGAGGTCGATGTTTTGTTTCATACAGAATTGAACCATACCAATATTATCATAATAAACAGAAATAGCAAACTTTGAGAAATCATTGTGTTTTACAGAAAATCAACATTGGCTCCTAAAATTTAACCACCTTTTAAAAGTGTGGCAAAACCATTAAGTTGTTTTTTGTATTAAAGGTTTTCTTTAGACATTTGTGATTATCATTGTGTTCGTGGGAATAAAGGATAATGGTAAATTTGTAAGTTGATAATCAAATGAAATTTAGCTTTAAGCCGCATTCAGGCACACAATTTATTTTTTTTTTCCGCTTACTCGATTGCAACTTAAATGAACGACTATTGCTATTTAAAGTTCGTTTGTGTCTTATTAATTAAATATATGGTTTTTAGGGGTTGTTGTTGTTGCTGCTTTTAAAAAGTAAACAAAACGTTTTTGCCTTCAGCAGCTTTTATAAACATAAGCTGTTAATATTGTACAAAATAATAGTTTGACATAGAATGTTAATACTATTTGCATTAAACGGCTTCATTCAAGCAATACCGTCTTCAAATAGAACACTTTATGGCGATTATCGCATTAAATGTCGTTACTCAACTAAATATTCCATACAAAAATCTATAAGTTATTCCTCAATTAGCACAAAATTGTTTCAAATATTGAGTAAAACTAAAAGGCAACACTGCACAAAGCGAGCTAGCGAGATACTTTAGAATACTACAAATTTACTACGATAGTAGCTGAAGCTCTGATGATGCTCAAGTTCTTTTTATGTTTGAAATTTTCGAAACAAAAGTGCAGGCAGGTTTTTTTCTTCTTAAGTCGCCAATTCTTTTTGCTTAAATTAAATTAAATTAAATTAATTTTATCAAGAAACAGAACATTGAATCATTACAGACTGTAAATTAAATATTTTCATCAAAAATCATTTTGTTGTTCTAATAAAAAAAAAACACTTGTTGTATGAAAAGCTCTTCATAAAATTTGAAAATTAAAAGATGGTACGTATCATAATTTTGATAGATTTAATTGTAAACACATATTTACGACTGAACAACTTACACTACATTTAAATACGGCTTAAGTTTAAATGAAAATTTACCGATTTCACATTTCAGTATGAAGTCAAAAATTGCCCATAAGTGTGAAACATTCAAACATTCTCTTCATTTTTTTTTTTACATATTAACGAATAGAGCAGCATTAAAAAAATGCCAAGGAAAAAGTGATAAAAGCTTCTGCAGCTTCTAAGCTATGAAATGGATCTTTATGAAATTGAGAAATATCCGTAGATAAGGATTTATATTTTTACTATTATGTTGCTTTGGCTATAGGCTAAGTTGAGGCGGGGGTGTGGCGACTGAAAGCTGCCATCTCGAGCATGCAAAACATTGAGAAGCCAACAACTTTTCTATTTGTTGACGGATTTTTAAAGAGGTTTGGATATCTCCAACAGCTTGAGAGATATTTCTATATAAGAACTTTATTACGTCCTTAAGCAACCACATAACAAGCAATCAAACATTTACTTTAAATAATAATAGCACACATAACATACTTTTGTTCCAAATACAGGGTGGCGCAAAAATAACCTTCCGATGTTTTTTGACTGCAATTAAAAAAAAAATGAAAAACTTTGATTCTTCTTGTGGATTATTTTTATTTGGTCTTTTATTACATCAAATCGAGAATATGATGTCATATAAATGGCCGCCGCCACAGTTGATTGTCATTTGAGCTCTTTCCATCACATTGGCCAAAACTTCCGGCGATAAGTCCTCACATTCTTGACGGATATTGTCTTTAAGGGCTGCAAGAGTCTGAGGCTTGTTGACATAAGTCCGCGATTTCAAAAAGCCCCACAAAAAGAAGTCTGCAGCGGTCAAATCAGGTGATCTTGCTGGCCAGTGCAAATCGCCAAAACGGGAGATTAGGCGCCCGGGAAATGCATCCTTCAGCATATCTGTTGTGGCACGTGCAGTGTGTGCCGTAGCACCGTCCTGTTGGAACCACATGTTTTCCAATCCCAATTCATCAAGTTGCGGCAAAAATAACTCGTTGATCATTGCTCTGTAGTGCTCACCATTCACAGTAACCGTTTGGCCCGCGACGTCTTCAAAGAAATAAGGTCCGATGACTACTCCAGCGAAAACAGCACACCATACAGTGACTTTGAGCGGGTGTAATGGCTCTTTGTGGGTTACTTGCAAATTTTCAGTACCCCAGAAGTGTAAATTTTGCTTATTTACGTACCCACTAAGATGGAAATGGGCCTCATCACTCATTTTTTTTTTTTTAATGAAAATTCATCTTCCTCTTGGGGGTGATCAAGGATGGCTTGAGCGTATGTTAGACGCGATTGGCGGTGAGCAGCTAACAGCTGATGCACCGTCTGGACTTTGTACGGAAACATCTTCAAATCTTGTACGAAAATTCGCTGTAAAGACCGTCGACTGATACCCATTTGCGTGGCACGTCGTCTATTCGATGTCGACGGCGCTTCCATGACATCCTCGGCTACAGCAACAATATTCTCTGCAGAATGGCTACTCCGGGGTCTGCCACGCCTGGCAGCATCTCGTGTTGTGCCAGTCTCTTCGAGGCGAGGGGCTAAACGTCGCAGTGTTTCACTAGTAGGCGTTGGACGGCCAGGAAATCTGCGACGAAATTCAAATTGTGCCAAAGTCACCGATCAATTATTGGTCAAATAAATAGTCACCAATATTCCGCGTTCTGGAGCAGTGTAGCGTAATATTGTTTATTAACGTGTATTTAGTATGTGTTTACTACACAAATGTCAAAACAGAACTGACATTAGGGGCCACTCGCAAAATTTATAGCATTTTCTGATAGGAGGATTACTTTTGCGCCACCTTGTATAAGCACTTTTTTATTTGACATTCCTTGAAATATTGACATCATTAACCAAGAAAAGAAGTAATAAATCTGAGGTGATGACAGCTACATGGCCGGACACTTGCCCATGTTGCCGTGCTGTCGACAAAATAGTTGTTGTCATAAGAATGGGTGCATTCTATGTATTCTTGACAGCTGGTAGTCGACAGCATACAGTTGCCAACGTGTTTAATACAGCCAGTGGATGCTGTTATTTGAGTAGTGTTTGCTAAGGAACTGCTTTTTGTTCGCTTTTATTTCTTATTATGATTTTGTTGACCATATTGGTGAATCTTAATTTAAAACACTTATGGTTGCAGGTGCTATAAATAATTTGTTTGTTGATTACTTTGTGGGTAGTATTAACTAGGTCTTATTATCAGTTTCCTCGTGAGCAATACTCCATAAACTTAATTTCAGCCCATCAGAAACAACTGTGTTAACGCTTGGAAACTTTAATTTTTCTGACATTACAGTTGAATTTAGTAATATTTGGGTGCTATTTGTTAATGTTATGAAATGTCTAGGCATGTAATTTGTCAGTTGAAAATCATATTTCGTCTGCTTCTTCAAAATTCAATTATACGTTAAGAAACCTATATTGTGTGGACTTACACTAACCAAATCGATTGAAGATTAAGAAGACCACCCGTTGCTAATAGCACATATTCTACTCCAAAATATGTATTTAGATTTTAAAGATCAACACATAATCCACAATTAATATTACTCAAAATTAATAGCTACTTTTTTGAGAAATCCTTTCTGATTCGTGTATGCAGATATTATAATAATCTTCTGAATAATCTCAGAAATTTTGAATCAAATTAAATATTGCGAATTACCAATGCGTGTTAATGTGATTTAACAATAATATGTATGTATTGTATACAATTATGAGATATATTATTTTTATCCAGCTGTTGATCAAATATGGCTCTATGGGCTCGATTGAATTAAATACCATAAAAAAAAAATATAGGATAAACCATAGAACCAAATAAGGCACCAAGAAATGCTTGGTTCACTGGGCATTGTTAATTAGCTGAACAAGTTGGATGCTGACGAGTATCGTGATGGACATGAGACAGCTAACTGTTCCCCAGCTAATAAATCTTAAATATTTCATATAGAAGAATATCAATCAGCGTAATCGTTAAAAATTTCTTTTCTAATATAAGCTTAACTCATAAATATCTTTTTACGAGATTTCCTTTCATGTTTCGGGATATGGCAACCCTAGTGTTGCAATCTGGAAACTGACAGTTCTAGCGTATAAAAAAACCAAAGATCAAAAGCTTGAAGAATTAATTTATTAATATAAAGATCAAATAATATAAAAGTAAAGTTAGATATTTTTGAAGTTATACGTACTAGGGGTTAGCACAATACAACAACAGAAGCAAATTTAAAGCAAACAAGAGACAAATGAAAATGCTATTCTCTGTATATGTCCAAAGTATTTGTATTTTCTTTGACTTGCATAAAATAACAAAAAACAAAGCAAAAAAAATGTAGCTGTTACTCCCAAGTGTCTTAAATATATAAAGTACTTGATTTTGAATCAATGTTTCAACATGTGCACGTACAAATTAATAGTGGTATTCACACGGAACTTGTTAATTTGTTACTCGGTAGTTTGTTAATTTGTTAAAGTTAGCAACTGTGAACTTTGTTAGTCCGGTAACTTTCGTACACAAGATTTGTCGAAGTTTAATAGTTTAATTACAAATAATTTATTAATGCAGCAATTTCCCACAATGATGAAGATGAAACCGAAAATGTACTGGATGAGCTGTACGAAGATTTACATATTGACTTTCGCCACTCTTCAGCTTTATTAAATGTAGCTTGTTGCGCCAATTTTGGTCTGGTCCAAAAATTTTTAATAGTAGATTGTACTAGTCGGTTTCTGAAAATACATAGGCATAATCTTATAAACATATAGAGAATAGTCAATGTCCACATTTTCCAACACAAAATCCAACAGTAATTTATGCTCCACTTCCACTCCACTTTCTTACATTTTTGTTCGAATGTACTTTTTCTAAGAAGAACAGTTGTATGATTTATTAAAATAAAATAAAAACTCATTTAATTAACATACTTACTCTCAATATACACGAAAATTGCCAAAACACAAATATTTTTTTTTAGAAATGTATCACAAATGACTTTTATTATCTAGAAACTGCAACAGCTGATTGTGAGTTACCAACTAACAACTATTTTAGCAGGGATGCCGTGTCGTTAATTTGTTAAATGTTAATCCGGTAGTGCGATAAATATACAAAAACAAAATATGTTTAAAAAAGTAACTATTAACGAACTAACAAGCACGGTGTGAAAATCGCTAATGATTTATTATTTCTTTTTGGTTACAACTTGTGATTATTTACTACTAAAATTGAAAAAAAAAAAAAAATTCTTCTTTCCACTTCATACTACAGTCGAACGTCCTTATAATGAACTTCTTCTATACAATCAAATTCTCCTTATTATGAACTAAAATCAAGTGCACAGATTTTGCGTTCCACTTTCAATATATTTTGATCTCCGTATAATGAATTTCCATACAATGAATTATTCTTTACAATGAACAAAATTTTGAAAACAAAATGTATTTTTCTCCACAGTGCAGCTTTTTTTACGCTTGTTAGCAACACTAGTTACATATAAAGAAAATATGTTATATTTGTGGGATTTCCAAAGTAATGAAAATGAAAACAAACAAGTTTATGATTTGACTTTTAACATCAGCTGACCGAGTTCAGTGAACGAAACTGGTGCACCGGAGTAGTATTTCTCTTCAAAAAATTAATTAATAATTAATAGAGTTGAAGAAGGGACATCAAAGACAAAATATATAGCTAAAGAGTTAGGAATACTTCCCAGTATTTTATCAAACATTTTAAAAAACAAGTTATTCAACAAATAAGTTATTCAAAACAATGTAGAAGACGAGCATTTAAACATTAAGCGTAAGATCACTTGATGTACTACGAACTTTCTTGGAGATGGAGAGCAACATTCCAACAAATGTATTTAAATGTCTTAATGTAATTGAAGCTTTTATTGATAAAGAAAAAGAGAAAAATGTAGTCCAAACAAAAATACCTGATTATAAATAAATAAAAAATAAATATTTCTGTATAGTGAAATAATTTTCTGTCCTCGTGGAGATTCAGTTTAAAAAGTTGAGCATCCAAAACATCGTTTTGATGAGTCATCTGCCGTATAGCTCTGTCTTGGCACCGAGTGACTTGTTTTCATTGCCGAACGGAAAAAACAAAATTAATGGGCAATGTTTGTCGACAACTGAAGAAGCGGTTGCGGAATTAAAAATTCATGTTTTGCACATACTGCAATCAGAGTGGCAAAAGTGCTTGGATAATTGGTTCAAACGCATGTAAAAGTGCATGTTAGCGCCACTGTCGAGCAGATACTGCAGTTTAAATTTATCGATTATCTGGTTTGAATATTTTAATAACTAGTAACCGCTGTAGAGGTTATATCTCTAATATTAAAAAGAGCAAATGGAATTTCCTTTTACGAAGTTAAAATGCAGTGACTCTGGATTTTGGAATCTATAAAACTAAATAATTTTTGTTTAAATATTGTGAATATTAATTGAAGTAAATTAACTTTTAAAATATAAATATATTGTTTATTTTCTGCATTCAGTTTACACGCTAAAAAATCTGTATGTATTAACATGGAAGTATCTATTGTCTATTTTAATAATAAATATCTTATGAACAGGAATTTTAACATTTTAAATAAATATACAATTGGATTTTATATTTCTGATTCTGATTTGGGTGTTCAAAATCTGGTGGAAATTGGGTGCTCAAGCGAATTGCCGCAACAGTGCATAAACATTTTTTGGGGGAATATTTTGAAAACAATAAACTGATTTTCAATGATTAATAAATATTTGTGTTTGTGCTCTTATCACGTAATATAATATTTAATAAACATATCTAGTCTGATATTCCCCTAAAAAGTGTGAAATTTACAAAAAACTGTAAAACATTTTTTGTAGAATGTTGTAAATATTCACTTTAGTATAAATACTCACCCTTTTTAAAATACTAGAATCACCTCAAAGTAATATTGATCAAATTCGAAACAAACACTGCATAGTTCATTAAAGCATTGTCTATTGTTTAAGTCTTTTTCAAACTACAAAATTAACTTATTTGTTTTTGTGGCAGTTCTTATAATATTCAATACCCTGTTGTTTTATTATCACTCCACTGTTTTTTGGTTTTGCTAAAGCAACTGTTTTAAGTATCGTACGGTTCTATTCAAAAAGTTCTATCTAAAAAACCACAATATTCTTTGTCGAAAGCAATAATTAACTTTCGATAAATAATCTTATTTCAATGATTTCTAAAGTGATTTTTTTTATTGGTTTTTAAAACATGGGCTCACTTAGTAAATAACACTTTTTTCAAAAAAAGTTTAGAGCTGTGTTCAAAACTGCGAAAAATTTTAAACAACACCGATTTCTTCATGCGAAAATTTGATATGAATATAACGATATCTTAGGTTGATAGGAATGATTTGGTTGCCCATGTCTTGCGGCATACATCTAAGCCAGTGCAACTAATCCAGGCTTGTTGTGCGCCTTGTGGATTTAACCGTGAGTAGTTTGATTCATAGATCTATAGAAACTCCGTCGCATTCACAAAGTTCCTTTATTTACTCCAGCACATGCCTTGTCTCGGGTTATGATGTCTGGTAAGGTGTCTTTCTCAAAATATCGGGACCGTATTTGTGAGAAGGCGGGGCACTGGCATATATCCAATTTATGCAATTTCACTATATGCATATATATGTATGCATGTACATATCAGACCTCAGCACTGATACGTTCAAAGGCGTTTAAATACAATCTGGTGCTGTCAAAAAATGTATATTCCTATTTACAATGATTTGATTACAATGTGTTTCTTTCGTGTTACTAAAACCCAACGACTGAACGAAAAGAGGGGAAAATACTACTTTATTTGCTCAAAATGAATACAAAAATATATAAATGAAATAATTGCAATTAAAATCGATTTCGAATACATAAGTTTGCTGATATTTATTCGTTATTTAAATGGATATTAATTTGTATTACTCATATCACACAGACACACACACACACAAGTCTAATATTCGTTAGACTCGGGCTAAAAAGGCAGTTCAATCGTTTTTGTGTCTTCATTGATTCAATTACGTTGAGCTCTGTTTGAGTACTGGATACTTGAATAAATTATTCAGTGGATACAAACAAATGATTTGAAGCAGTTCCTTAGTACAAAAAAAAAGTTGTTAGACAAATTTTGCGGTTGAATAAAACTTACTCCAGAAATCTTTCTCATTTTTTCACAAAAATCGAGATCACTCTTTACATGCGTGTAACGAGTACTCCATAAGTGTCGATTGGCCGAAAGAAATAAACAAAAAAGACGGTCGCTATGTTTCGAAACACGTCTATGACACCCTCACAGATGATAAATCGTCGATTTACGCATATAAGCCAGAATGTAAACAGCAGTTCTGAGCGGGGAACCCAATCGCCAAAGATGGAGTGCTCTTCGGCACGACAATGTGAGCTGTCACACATCAGCTCAAACATTTGAATTTTTGAGCATCCAAAACATTGTTTTGATGAGTCATCTGTTGCAGCACTAGTCCAAAATTAATCCATGGGAAAAACATGCTCCATTTTTTATTACAATGTTCTACATGCAGAGAAAAAACAATTTAAAGTCTGGTTGCAATAAAAATATAATATTCAATGTGTAAATTATTTTCATTTAAAATGCAGTAAACATGCTTTTGGTTACTACAAACACATTTTTTGTTAGACTTTGGTTTTGTAACTGTTCGCAAAATGGAAATATGGTTAATTAATTTTGAAAAAAAAAAAAATACAGCCAACGCATGTTTGAACGTAATATATTTAAGACAAGGACAATATTTTTAACTTATTAAATAGCTGTCAAAGTTTGTTGCTTAAATAAACAAATTAAAATTGAATTCAACAAAGTTTTTGTTTTTGCCGTTGACATCTAATTTGTGTTGCGTTTTAAAACTAGTGTGTGCTGGTCATATAAAAATTATTCTTACCCAAAAAATTAAATAAATGGAGAAACTATTAATGCGATGGAACTGCGTAATATATATGGAACAAATGAAAATCTGCTAATATCGCAAGAAAATTTATTGTCATACAGATATGCACATACATATGTAAACATGTGTTGGAAGCTATAATTTTTTTTCTATATAGGTTGTCACCTTCTGTGGCATGAACACCGGCAAACACACTCCCTTCTTTTGTCTCTGGTCGGCATTACTTCAGACCGATTTCCAGTGTAGCTGTGGGCATGACTCAATTTGAAAATAGTGGAAATGGAGCCGACAAAAGTATGGTTGAACAGAACAAAACAATAATATGGTTCCCGTTTATATTATATGTAACAATTAATATTGTTAGACTGTAAACACACATTTCAATAATAATGTGTTTCTCTTCGCATATGGTTACCTCAGCCTAATTTTAACTATGTAATGCAAAAAAATATTACTCAGACCAGTCCAAGTAACTACTCCGCACTCTATTAACACAGGATTAGTCTTGAAATTACTTCATGTCACTACTCCATGGATTACCACATGGCAATCCTGTGTTGCGAGTACTGCCAAATAGTTTTTTTTTATTCATAATGGGTCAAATTTGCATTACATCGCACCATGTTGTCACTACTCCTTTTTACTTAAAACAGATCATATACTCCAATAATTTCTGCAAGGCAACAGAGCTCTACTACCGACACATTATTTCACATTTATTTCGTAAGAATTTTTTATGTAGACTGTTGATAGCGTTTCATAAAAATCGTTGTACAAACGATCACACAAAAATCACCTTCACAAACAACGATCTATTGCAGTATTTATTAAATAAACAGCTTAAAAACATTGTTTTCTTAGCGCTACTTTATCTTTCTAAAACTACTTTCTGTGTCACTATTTGAGACTTTCCACATGTAGCCCTAGGGGTGTGCCTTTTTGAGTGGCTTTTTAGAGCGTTTACTGCAAACAACTGTTACCCAGACCTGTGCGGACAGTTCGATCTCCTAAGCAGAGCATTTTACTACTTACCAAAATAACGAGTCTAGCCGAATAGGTATTTAATAAACATTTGAGACTGATGGTGTGAAGTCCTTCTTTACCACCGTCAGAGAAGACCATTGTAATGCCCCATATGACACTACATTTTTCTTGCATTGTTTAAGTTTTGGAGAACAGTGCAAATATAATGTAATAGTAGAATTTAGTATGTGCAAAGAGTTTAACTATATTAAGATAAATGCAAAACTGTCAACATGTTCGCTGAAGCTATCGATAAAAATTCAGATTATGTCAGAAAAAATGTAAAATTTTTCAACTTAATATTGACATTTCAAACTTGAATGTTGCTGTATCAGCGGTTTATGGACAATTTTTGCGATTTAACGCTTCTTTTTTGGAACATTTTTATTTCCTAGCGCTTTCTTGAAATAAAAAGAATACAACACTCAGAAAAAAGATGTCAGTTTTGTTTACGTTTTGTATATTTGGTTGTTTCTAGCAATTGATGTTTCTTTCTATCAATTCTATACCAATTAATGAAAGAAAAATGAAGTATCATATGGGCTTAACAGATAGTGAGGTAAAACACTTCACAACTCTCGCAATTCATAACGCATGCATTCTATTTTTCAAGCCGCACAAATAAGAGGGTTGTATTATTTCAAAATCGAAAATTCTTTCATTATGTCATGTCTTATACACGTAATATTTTGCACAAATATCTTTTAATATTAGTATAAAGAAATCATTTCTTTCCCAATAGCCCAATGACTTATTTGTAACCAAACAGCTTAAAAAATGTTTATTTACAAATTTTAACTGACAATTTAATCAATGAACCCGATAGCAAGGTATCTTAAAGCCAGGTATCCATATAACTACCACAAACGAAACACTAACAAACACCTTATGTAATGTTAAGCAATAATCAGCTGCTATTTTAAGTCTACCTGGTATAAAGATAGCTGTCGGTTAGTAAAAAAAAATTCTTCTGATAAAATTGTAGTTAGCAGGTTTTGAATATATGTATGTATGAAAGTGTTCGATGTAGGAAGGTATCTCTACATATACAAACACAATTTCATTATAAATACAATAAATATATTTTTAGATTTCTCTGACATAAATGCATGTCAAAATGTCAATTGTTTTCATTTGTTCAACTCGTGCATTTTTATTTGTTGCATTTTTTTATTCATATCATAAAAAGAGACAATCAATTTTTCGCGACAAACACTGACAAACAGGAATATTTTAAGTAAATTCTAGATGTATCGTTTACGTAAATTTTTATAAAATGACAATTTAGATGTCAAATTATGTTTGAAAAGTGTAAATAAAGATATACTGACTCTTGGCATAGACTTGACTATGATTAATGATTTATGGTCTGTAATGGGTAACGCACTGCAAATGTCAGCGTATGAAAGATACCAGTGTCATATTTATATTATTTTTAAACGATTTTGGAATCTAAAGACAATGAAAAAAGTATGTTTTTTACACCACAACATCTTGTGGCCGTTGCATTGTGTTTCCAGTCCCCATGAATGAGGTGCATGTTCACATATTATTGTGAAGCGTAGCCGAGTAGGAATGGTAGATAACGTTAATGCCAACACAAAAGTCCAATTCCGAAAGAGAGAAGCCAAAGTTGCCGGTACTTAATCAATAAGTCCAATACACATAAATCTAAGTCCAACAAGAGAAGCTAAAGTTGTCAGATTAAATTAACACAAGCGAATACGGAGAGGTGCGAGCGAAACGTTGGTGTCAGGCTGATAGCGTAGCCATTTGTTTGGTATGGCGACTGCATCTCTTTTATTTGCACACTTTTAAACCACTACATCTCATTACGTGGTATCACTATCTGTCTCGCACGCTCATGGCAAGCATGTCCACTATATATTTTTGAGAGCCATAATAATTAGTCAAAGAGTGCTCATAGAGTAGTCAAATGTATGAACAGCCGCCAATAATTTTTTCTCCCCAAAGTCATTGTCTTGATATGCTGTAGTAAAACTTTTTTTCTTTCGTCATGATGAAAGCTATCGAAAAATCGTTGTTCCAACAATCGATTGCCTAATTGACCCACCCAACTGCACTCATAGAAAACCCGCCACAGCTGTGATGTCAATACGACACTTGGCAAGGACACCACAGGCGGAACTATATGCTATACTGGAAGCTGTAGGGATCCTATCCGAAAGATGATACACGGTAGTCATGATCAAGATACTCTGCGACAGTCAGTCGGTACCCCAATCCCTGAGCAGCTATACGTTCACATCCAGGAAAATATTGGAATGTCACGACAAGCTAAATGAACTGGCCACTCACAATCAGATTACTCTGATATGGGCGCCAGGTCATGAGGGGCACAAGGATAACAAGTTGGCTGACACTTACGCAAAAAGGGGCGCCAATGGGGCTTTCATTGGACCCATTCCATCCTTTGGCTTAAGCAAACTCCTCCTCAAGGGGGAGATAAGAAAATGGACAACATCCATCACAGACGACATTAGAGGTCTGGAACACTCAAAGAAATTTCTTAGCTTTGATGCTAAGAGGGCGGACCTCGCTGTAAAACTAAATATAGTATTTTTCGGTTAATTGACCCTACGGTTAATTGGTTTCCACGCTTAATTGAACCACATGATCGGGCAAAAAAAATATTGCATACGAACACCATGTGAATTTCCTCGGATAATTGGACCCGGTTAATTGATTTTCCCGTTTAATTCGTTCAAAATTCATGTCATCAAAAATAAATTTCCTCTTACTTTTACCCGGTTAATTGCATTGAAAAATAATCTGGCATTTTTGCACATACATATTTGACATCATTTGTGAAAAACACTGAGTGGCATCTCTACTATACACATATATGTATATTTTTTGCTGTTACTTGTATTTTTTTTTCGTTTAAGGTAAAAAAAAAATTATTTTGAAAAACTTAAAGTGCACATATGCGATTTCTTTTAATTCATTATTACATAGTTCCAATTATGCGTGATTTCTGTAATTGAACAAACTGTTCAATTAAATAGGGTTCCCCGGTTAATTGAACAAAAAATTGTGCAAATTTTGATGTGCAAAAATACTGTAGAAAGAATCTAAGGACACTGTGTGGGGCGCTAACAGGCCACTATACCTGCAAGAAGCATCTATACAGAATGAGACTATCCAGTACGGCAAACAATTAGCGGAGAACGAGAGACGATGGAACACTTGATTATCGAATGTATGGCACTAGGCTACAGAAGACACAGGCTGCTGCAGGTCTATACATTGGGTTCACAGGACTTGCAAGGGCTTCCACAGAAGGAGCTTATACTGTTTCTTAATGTATTAAACTAGTGAGGGACAAAGGGTTGCAGAATAGGTCATCTATGGTCGCAGTGCAAAGGGCCATCATGGACCAACCTAGTAATAATATAATACAATACAACATAAATACGACAACATCAGTTTTGCCATGGCTTTCTTCACAGGAATGTCAATATTTACATTGGATTATTAAACTAAATATAATGACAAAATATAATCAACACAATAACAAACTAACATCAGATGGACAATAACTTAGTTTGGATTTGAAGTCAAAATATCATCAATGTGATGGTCAATTTCAATTTGGATTCAATTGGATGTTAAGAACTGGTGCATCCCATGATATATTAATATCACAGAAATTGTTTTATTTTATTTTATTTTATCAATAGAGCAATTATTATTAGAACAGTTCCTGGAAAAACCAGCAGCACACAAAATACTTGTGTTTTATCTTTAAATTCAAGTAATTTTCATCATTAGATTATTTCATAAATAGTTTGCTACTTCCAAAATTAGTGCAAACACTTTAACACAGAGTACAGAAATAAATTTGGTAATGCATATACCTAAAAATTTTTAATATTATGTACCATTGAATTGAAGCCCCTCCATCTTACCATTGACGACACATAGTTTAGGCAAAAATTCTCTACTCCCGTTTGTCATTCGATTAATAATAATTTTTAGAACGTTGATGTCGTCTCACATAATGTTGAGGTCAAAATTTGGGGGTCTTCGGTATGAAGTAACATTTTTTATGATTGTGTGTATTGTTATCGCACCACACAACACACTTATTTTCTTTGCAATTTTAGAAAGAAAAGAAATGCGTTTCCATTTCATTATCTCTTTTCTTTATTGTTAAACAAATAAGTTAGAAATTGTTACAATAACCGATTTTTATTTTAAAAATTGTAAACAATTTTACAACAAGTTTGTGCTATGCTTTTTAACAAACTGCAAAAACTGTCTTTTTTCAGCCGTCTATATGCCCCAGACATTTTGTTGCTGCTAAACAACTCATCATTAGACTTGAAAAATCTAAAAAGAATGTTTGAGGCCCAACTACTTATTCCAAAATTCTCATGAACAAAACGAGAATCAGAAATGCTCAAACAAACTTTTTATACAGAAGGCATTTTACGTCTTGCAACACCTTTACTTTTTATAGCACGTCCTTACAACGGGTGACCATTGGTTACCAACAATTTGTATTCTTGGAAGTAGCATTAAGGTCTATTTTTGAGACCTAAAGTAATAAATTTCAACTGGCTCTTATAGCGAATAAATAATTAAGTTCATTGTTGAACTGCTAAAACTGTAAACACAGAGATGGAAAACATTAACGATTAACTAAAAATTTCAACAACTGAACACTCGCAAAATCGTATGCGTCCTTAAAGCTTTGGAAGATAAGGTTCGATTGATTGACTGGTTCTTCTTATTAATTTAACAAAAGAACTGGAAATATTTTAAAAAACATTGTTCGTGTACTTTTTTGCATACTCTGTTAGTTCATAGGAAACATGTTTGATAATAGGCGGCCTAGACGGTAAAACTTTGCATACGTAATATCACAGAGAACATCATATGAGATTCCCTCCGTATTTCAAAATATTACACTAACAGTCATACGACACAGAAATAAACACACTTAAGAAATGTATAATAAATTGAGCCCAGTACATGACTGACTCTCACAGAAATAGTTCCGTACTACCGTGCAAGTAGTAGACAAAGGCCGGCTCAGGTGTGAAGTGCCCTTTAGTTTTTTACTTCTTATTGGTATTTGTAGTTTTTGTTGTAGGGGCCAGGCAACTTCATATATTGCGGAAATTTCAAGTATCTCTCTCTCTCTCTTACGGTTCAAAAGTTGCAGATGATTTTCAAACTAAAGGGTGTCCCCGTCTCATAACAAAAATTTTTGGTATTTGTTGTTGTACAGGCCTGCACACTACATATACTGTGAAGGTTTAAAAAATTTGGTTCAATTCTCCAATTAAAGGTTGTTCCTGTATGTAGGACAACACTCCAACTTTAACTTGTTGTTATTTATGAAATACGCTGTTGTAAAGGGCTGGCAACTGTATATCCTGCTCAAATTTCAAGTCTATATCTCTTACCGTTAAAGTATTACATTTGTTGTATGAGAGCACCATTATGTGCTTAATTTTTTTGATTTTAGTATTTGCTGTTGTAGAGGACCATATAACCATATATTCTGCGCAAATTTCTATAAGCTGTCTGTTATAATTCAAACAAAAGTTTGAAGTAAATATCACAGTATCTGATTTGAAGCCAGTGGATTTAGTGAGAATGGTGTTATGCGTGGTTCTTTAAGTGGATCATTATGTAGGAATGCAGGATTACACAAGGAACTGAATAAATAAGGTGGGTGAATTTTTTATTTTATTTCACCTGAAGGAACCCGTAAGTAACCGGGGGTTAATTAATTTAAAGGGTCCGCCAAATAACTTTTTTTTTTTGAAAATGGCTCACAACATAGAGTGTAGTGTAGCTTCGGCTGTGTGGCACGTAGCGCCGTCCTGTTGAAACCAAATGTTGCAAATATCCTCCTCTTCAATATTTGTCAACAAAAATTTGTTCAACATGGCCCGATAACGATCGCCATTGACTGTAACGGCCACTTCTTGCTCATTTTCAAAGAAAAATGGCCCAATTATGCCTCTGAACCAAAATCCGCACCAAACAGTGACTCGTTTTGGATACGTCGGCCTTCCAATGTATGCGTGTGGGATTTCTGTGCCCCAAATGTTACGATTTTGCTTGTTTACCTACCCGCTAAGATCAAAATGAGCTTCATTTGAATATATGATTTTTTGGCAAAATCGGCATCTCCTGTGAGTCGATCACAGGCCCACTTAGCGTAGCGTATACACAACCATATTCATTCAGCGGAAGAATAAAGCTAACTATCTGCCAAATCAGACATGAGCTAGGTGTTACCATTCACGAAATAAGCACTAGTTGAAAAAAAGTTAGATGGCGGACCCTCTATTAGTTAGTTAGTTCATTGCTTCTTCCTCACGGCCCCTAATGCTAAGAATGCATGACTGCTTATACTAATTCTTAATTGTCTAAACATGCTGAGTGTGAGTGTTTAGACAGGCAGAAACATTGTCGATTGTGGGAAGCGAATGCAGTCAACGTTTTTCCTGAATTCGTGAGAAATGTTACTCGACCTGTTCGGCAAATCTTACCGTCTAAGCACCCCACAAGTATTATTGAAGAAATAAACAAACAGTATTAGGTCTGTTCAATTGTCTAAGGAGTTACTATATTGAAATGGCTGAATTCAGTTTAACTACGTGTATATAAAGCAACATTTTATTCACTTTGAGATGCTCATAATTCACAAGATAATTTGAGTGGCAATGCAAACTGATATTGCCGTCTGCCAAGTCTTTAAGAAAACTTTACCATCTTCAATCGGTACATTTTTATCGCTTTAAAATAACATATTTTAAAATAAATTCAGTATTTAAGTGTAAACAATTTCAGTACTTTTGTTAAATTAAAAAAAATTTTTTTTGTACATACATACTTACTTACACTTCATATATTTTGTGCTTTCGCTTATTATTAATATAATTACTTTTTGCTTTTATTGAAAACGTGCTTTTGAAAGTTTTGTTTTGCTTTCTTACCTTACTTTAAGTATTTTACGGTACTTCTAGCTGTTTTCTTTTTGTTTAGTTTGTAATTTCTTAAATTTCAGTTACCCTTAATTTTGATTTGCCTGTGGGCCTTGTTAATACCACCACGTTGCTCACTTTGCTGGCAAAAAAAATGTTCTGCTTATTTTTTTTTTTTTGGTTTCTGAAAACCTCACTTTATTTTTCTTTGACTGTGTGCAACCTAAAGTCTGTCAGAAGGAAAAAAAGAACAGTAATAACCCACGGCTAACTGACACTAAGAGGCCTATTGGTTGCCACACAATGCCAACAAAAGTTGTAACAGCACACACACACACACACCTATGCACATGCACACAAACGAGCAACGTCAAAAGAATGAATTTGTTTTTAAAAAATAAAAGTAAAACTTTGTGTAACAACAGACAAGAGAAATGGTCAAGGACAGTTTAGAGAGTTCAAACAAAAATATGCAGACGTTTTTAAGGCAGGAAATTGGTATTTGACAAAGAATTTTCTGTATTTAAATTTCTTCAAGCTGTATTAAAGTACAAACGGAAGGAGACTTGAACATTTTATTGCACTTAATGGAGTTACAGAATATACTTCTCTTCTATTTATGTTTTGAGTTTATTAAATTGATTATCGTTGTTGCTGTAAGATTTAGTTCATTTTATTTATTCGTTTTTTTTTTTTGCCCATTTCTAAGACTCATAAGAAAAATATACAGCATACGAAAGAAATTAAATTCCATTTTATACGTAATCTCAATCTTTTATAAAATTACATACAGTGTACAATATTGTACAAACTGCAGAAAAAACAAATATTTGCTCTAGACACATGAACAATAACAATTTAATTTCAAGTAAAATAAATAAGCATACGTTCTGGTGTACAATTGTTTTCACTGATGAAATGCTAACAAAGAATTTCCAACAATACAAAACAATTGTTTTTGAGACGTACAATGAAAATACGAAAATCTTAAACTTTGGAATGTCCCAAAGCTCGCAAAATCGCATTTGTGTGAAATTTTTTTTCAATTTCCAAGAATGAATTGCTTATATTTTTCCCTCCACTACCTTTTATTGCAAATATCACTTATTTTTTATTGACAATAAATTATTTATACAAAATAACTCTTTGCTTAATCACTTTGAAATATTTTACAACAATTTAATCGATTAATATTTAAAGCTGAAATTTATGTCGTGAAACACGAAATTTTTTTACGCATTAAATATTCAGTAACAACCCTGCCGCCAACTCAGTTAACTAGTAATGAATTATAAGCTAACTTTTCTACAACTGGTGGTGGTTGACACTTAGATTATTTTCAATGGAGATGACTGACTATTTTAACATTACGATGTCCTAGGAGGTAGTCAATTGTCCGACGCTGCATTACTTTTCAACTAACTTAAAGTTAGCTACTTTAAAGTCAGTAGCCACAGAAAAAAATTTACAAATCAAGGCTGATTTTACATTTCTCGGTGGTAATATTATATTTTATTAAATTAAATTTCATCCTATTTTTTTTTTTTTTTTGTCAGCCATCACAACATTTAAAACGAATGCGACAATAGGCAATTTAATTCAAGAGTTATTTACCGTGTATGTGTGTATGTTATTATTTGAATTTTGGGTGAACTCTGCACTACGTTTCGATTGTATTGTAGCTAATTTGAAGCTAGTCCATAAAAGTTAACGTAAAGTTAATTATTTTAGTAGTCGACTACCAATTTGCTGGCAGGGAACCAAAAGTAAATGGCTTAAAATTAAATCACTAAATTGTGACACACTTTCGTGGCAACAAATAAAATTTTATAAAATTTATTTTCCTTTGAAATCAACTGCATGAAAAACACTTCCACACAACAGTCTTTTTTTCCCCCATACGACGAAAGCAATGATTATTAAAATCTTTTTTATCAGCAACGTCATATTTTATACATGTATTAGAGAGTACGTGAGTGAGAGTTTGGCAGTGCCATGTATTTGGGCATGTGTGTGGTGTGGTTGTATGCGATTGCTTAGCCACAGCAACATCAACAGAATGAAGCTGATATGAATAAACCACTATAAATTTAAAAAAAAAAAAAAACAAAATCTTATTTTTTTTAAACGTACACAAACACATGCTTTGGAACCAGCACATAAAGTTGTACACAAACTCACGCACACATACACATGTCCGTAAAAAATCAAGCGAAAAAGGAGCAACAAAAAAAAACCAGAAATGTGCATAAAACAACATACAAGTAAAACAAAATCTTAATAAAAAATATGAAAAAGAAGTCATAAAATAAAACAGAAATTTACTTTTAACAAAATAGATTTCTTTATTAAAAAGAAAATCAAACAAAAAAAAAAAAAAAACATAAATATGGTCATGGTCAAGAAGCGCTATTATACATGGGGAACATCTCAGCCTTCCAGGAGAATACCTCGCACTTCTTAGAACAACTTTTTTTTGGCAGCTTTTTTGAACATAATTAAAAGCAAAATGACGATTTCCTGAGTTGTATCAAGGTGCAATTATTTTTGGTTTAACTTTAACCATAGAACAGAACTGTTTCAATGCACCTTATGGGCAACACACGAAACAAACTTCGTAGTCACAAAGGAGCCTATTTAGCTTTGGTTTCGCTCAACTTTGCTTTTCCAACTCTAAATACATAAATAAACCGAAATGAGTTTTTCATGATATCGCACGTATCTAAAAAATAATTTGATAACACTAACCAACAAATCAAAAACTTTTCTTAGCAAAAACCCATCATGCACAGAGTGGAGATTACTCTAATAAATTATCCGAATAAGCACCCTACTTACAGGGTTTGCAAACGGCGATGAAAAGCGGCACTGTCTAAGCCATAAAAAGGCAAAGAGTAGTTTGCCTGGATAGCAGCTTAATGCTAGGAACACAACTGGGACGAACGATGAATTTCGCCCAACACGACGAAAATTCTCTGTGTTAAAATTCGCTGTGTAAATTCGTCACATGAAGCACAATAACGACGAAAAACAAAAACATCTGTTATAATTGATAAAGTTGTTTATTGTTTGTACAAAGTTAAAAAAAAAAAATTAAATGAATCACAGAATTTCAAATTTTGTAAAAATAATTAAAATAATGAACATAATCCCAGATTCATTCAACATTCATGAAGTTTATATTTATAATCTTGTATCCATTTTCTCAGTTTTTTTATTTTTATCTTATTATAGTTGAACAGCTGATGGGGTGACCATAAGAAAAAAATTGGCTACTAAAAATTTTAGAATTACCAAAAAGAAAAAATTAAACACTATAAACATGTTTTATAATCTAATATGTTGGCTTTTTATTTTAAATGCAGAAAGTAAAAGCTTAGCACTTAAAATAAAAACTATTCAAGTAAAAATTAACTGTTTTTACTAAAACACTTGAAAACTAAAACCAAAATGGCCACATGGTACTGATTTGTTCGTCGTCGTTCGCCGGCGTAAAAAATAGAAATAAATCTATTTTAAGTTCGCTGTACGCGACGAATTTCCACCGATGCTGTGACTGTGTGCATTTTCATATACACCAATGTGTTTTATTTTTGATGGCGAATATTCGCTGCGAAAAATTCGTCGTTCGTCCCAGTTATGTTTCTATCATAATATTAATACTTTACTGATATTTTTTACTGCTAGTTATTAGAAGTTCCAGGCTACTATTATTTTAATTATTTGTCTAGAAATTTTTCTTTCTATATTATAACATGTTTCCACGATATAACCTTCACTCTCTATTTGTGCTTATCACCCTAATCAGTTTTGAAAGCGAATGAAGTAGCTTCATATTGAAACTACATGCGAGGCAAGAAAAGTTTCTGTCTTCTCTAATTTATATCGCCAGTTTATCTGCAGTATCTGTCAAAATCATATATATTGTAAACAAAACGAAATAAGAAACAAACAAAAAGTAATTGTCCCTGAAAAATAAAAGTTAAGTTCTGGGTTGTATTTAATGCACTGCAATGCCAAAGGCAGTTCCATATGAATGTGGTTTTTTTGGGACATCACTTTAACTTACTTTTTTTGTCATGCAGAAAATTTGCTTCACGAAATTAATAGAGGATTGCTGTTTACTTATTAAAAATGTGTAAGTAAACTTTGAAAAAATGTTTAATTATTCCTTCTGGTGAAATAAACAACGATCAAAATACAGAATATTAGCTGGATTATTGAAATTCATCATTTTTATTTAGGTACTGGCAGAGCAAAAAATATGTACATGTCGTAGCTATTGTTTGGGTCATAGCTTTACTGTGGAATGGCTCAGTTAAGATTCTTGAAGTCACAATCCTCCCAAATACAGATTATCTTATCTGTTTATCAATATAAGGTAACATTGGGCTGATTCCAGGGGTATGTTTGCCCTGTCGTGAGAGATACACTTAAGCCAGTAAAGACTTGTTGTGCGCTGAATAGATTTAGCCATTAAAAGTTTGACTAAGAGGTCTACAGAAACTCCGTGTTGTTCATACAGTTCCTTAATTTCCTCCAGCATATGCCCCGTAACCGAGCTATGTTTCTCTCTCTCTCTCTCTCTAATCTCTCACTCTCCTCGCCACATTCATCTCTCCCCGCTATTCCTACGCGGTTAAGATGTGCCAGTAGTTGGGAGCAGTGTTCCCAGGTCAATGTATTTCTTCCCCCCAGAACAATTTTCAAACCCCCTAAAATTCAATGTTTTTCTACAAAATCCCCTTAAAAAATTTTGCTGAACATTCTACTTTAGTTTGCGAATCATCCATATTCCGCATTGAAAATGCGGAAAATGCATAAAATTGTTAAACTTTCTCCAATTAAAAAGAAGTAAAAATTAACTGATTATACGGATTTTTTCAGTGCATATGTTATGACTACAGGCGTATGTATATTTATTATAAATTTTCAATGTATTTGTATTCATACATTTTGAGATGTAAGTACATATTTATAGGCAGCTCGAACTTGTTATCTGCGCATCTAGAACAAATTAAGTGTCCTCAAAAATATTAAGAGTTTCTAAGTGTTCTTCGCTCTTTACGTTCTTTTGACTTTTTCATAAAAAAAAGTTTAAATTTTATCAAAGGTTCTTAGATATTTTAATTTTCCCAATTCTTAAGAAACGGAAAAAATTCAAAGAAATGACCCATAAGGAAAAAATTCATTTAACTCAACAAAAAAAAAAGTACTTAAAATTACCAGTTGAAAAATTCTGTATTTGAAGCTACCAGGTGAACATAAAATAGTTCATTTAATTCTACTTTAAAAATCGTTAGTCTTCAAATTTATCAGTTGAAAAATCGTCTAACCCAACACAGGAACCGTTCTATCTAACACATTGTTATGGTCTATATTCCTACAGCCTCTTATTGCTGCAGGAATACCCCTTTAAGATTAATTGAATTAATTATCTTTAGCTAATATCCTGGAGAGCTCCGTGGAGATCGCAGGATAGTGGTCGAGGCAACTAGTGCCACAGTAACGACCGTACTAGGAAAAGGCAAAAATGCCGCAGTGATTTCCTAAGGGAGAATTGTCAGAAATAAAAGACTACCTTGTAACTTTAATTCTACGCTCATTTTCTACCTTTATTTACAGTTATACTAGCTTATATACTAAAATTAAATTACAATAACATTATGTCTAAATTGCAATAACATTAACCTAATATCAAAACCAATAATTAATTTCTTGTAGCCTGTTTCTTTTAACTTCCGCACCGTCAGCTTTTGTTGTCGCTATTATTTTGAAGCACTTGTGACCCAATTCTTATTTTACTTCTGGGTTTTGCACAATTGCCTATTTTGTAGCGTTAAGCAATTGTGCAGTTGGCCCAATTAATCGTTTATTTTAGTCTCTAAATATTGTACGATTGCTGCATTTTCAGTGTTAAGCAATTATGATTTTGTTGTGACAATATCAGTTCGTTCACCGATCGAATTTTACAGATGCTGTTGTTCCAGGTTGATATTGTTGTAAGCAACTCACAACAACATAAATCCTCTAAAAATACCCCCAAAATAAATTGTTTCCCCCTAAATATTCCCCGAAAGAATTTAACACCCCAAATTCAGCCCTAAAAAAATCCTAAATCCTAAATCCAGGGGGAAACGCCCTAAACTGGTAACACTGGTTGGGAGTGACCTGTTATAAGTCCTATTATTTTACTTAACTCGGGGTTGATAAATGTTTTTCCTATTCTTCCTCTCCTCATAGAATTCTTGTATAGATTTCCACGATTAAGTTTTTCCAGAGAGTTAAATAGACTCTATGTGCGCAATTGTTTGGCTCAGATTTAACTGCATCGAAAGGCTTCTCCCGTACCAAGCTTATGTTATTTATCTTGCTCATGAAGTAAAAGCATGTTTCCATTACGAGTTGAATCACCCGCTTCGCTCTCTTTATAAGATTTACGAAGCATGCTGTTTACATGACTTACCTACATATGTGCTTCGATTTGACAGTTGTTTTTAATAAAGAAACACAACATTTTCATTATATCCAAAAATATTTATGTATGTCTCATAAATTGTTCACAACAACGTATGTACATATTAATGTACATACATATGTACCTATAGATAACACAACTTACTATTTTCCACGCTAATCGTTCCGAAGTTATTGATAATTTAAGAACGTTAAGCATTAGCAGCTGCTCTAAAAGCTGGGAACGATTCTTGTTCAGCTCCATATGTAGGTTGGAGCATGCTCTTGAATACTCCATAAAATGTAGCTTGGAAGAAATTCTTTGGGCCATAATGGCATTTTTCACAAAATTTTGCTTATTGTTCATTGTTATTTTCACTTTTTTCTTATTTTATTGCTATTAAAAAACTAACTTTCACTTTTCGCGGGATATTTTTGTTTTTTTTTTTGTTTTTCTTTCTTTTGTTTACAATAGATGATTTTGACAATTAGTACAGATAAATTTGCGATTAAAATTAGAGAAGACAGACATCTTGCATGCTTCGCAAGTAGCTTCAACATGAAGCAACTTCATTCGCTCTCAAAATTTTGTATGGCGAAGCACGTTGCTTCGCTACTGATTAAGCACAAATAGAGAGCGAAGCATATGTCGTGGAAACATGCTTTAGGACAACAGTTCGCTATGTAAAATTAATACTATTGAGTAGTACTGTGTAAAATTAAAGCGACTTGAGAAATGAATGAAATATAAAACACGCATTCCGTAATCATAAGAGATTTCTAACGTTTTCTTAGGCAGAAAAAATTGCTGCACAAGGGCAGCGATTTGGTGTACTAAAAAAATGGGAAACTTTTCGTATAGAACGACATTTTTTTAAAACGCAAAATTTATTCTATAGCAACAAATATGCAACGCATTGAAAGTGAAGTGTATGTATGTATGTCAGGAAAAGGTAAGAACATTTGTTTTTCTATGATTTAACTGAATTATTATGATCACTACCCCTCTGACCCGTGGTGAAAACCACAAAAATATTAAAACTATTATGAATAAGAAAACAAGTTTTAGTTGCTATTTACTGCTGTGTTCCCTTTCGAAATTTTGTTCACAAACGTCATGGTTTATTGTGCAGAAACACAAACTGAATTGAAGAGAAAGAAAAAAACTGAATCCTTAGCGGAAATAAAAAATTGTGAGTGAAAGGAAAGTAGAATGTGTATGTATGTTTTTTTCTTCTTGGGCCAAAAATAAAATCATAGAAAATAAATGTATGAAGTAAAAAAGTCAAAATATATTTCGTTTAAAATTAAAAAATATTGAAAAAAAGACTCCGTGGAGAATGAAATACACTCGTAGAAATACAAGCATAAAGTAGTTAAATGGATGGTTGCTAGAATGGCTCACATTTAGCACAAGTAACAGTAAAATGGAATAAACAGAAAAACGGGAAAAGCAAAACGAGGAAAAATTCACGACAGAAGTTGATTGCAGACACCAGGTGCATGCTATCGATTTATTAATCTTTTGATGTTGGTTTATTGACAGGGTAAAAGTATTGTTTTTCTACAACTTTTCTATTTTATTACATTTTTTGTCGTCGTGTTATTTGTTCACTCTGTTTTTTTATTTTCATTTTATTTTTTCAAATTCCCAACGCTTCGAGATTTCATTTCAATTTTCCAATATACAATAATATTTTTTATTTTATTTCACTTTTTGCTGCATATTTTTATTTGTGACGCAAAGGGCAAACAATTGAAAAAAAACTCACAGTACATCATTTACATTGAACCTTGTGACTTTTTTCGTTTTTTTTTTCTTCTTTTCTGAGAAATGTGTATGACATTTATTGTTTTAATTTGGAAATTTTGTAAAAAGTTACTTTCAAATCTGATTCATTAGAGTTGGGGCAGGCAGCAGCTTTAAATTATGATAAATCGGTTTTTGAAACATTTTCTTTTCCTTGTGAACCACATGTTTTTTGTTCGTTTTTTATTTTAAACTTCGTAAATATTTATGCGTCCAAAATATAAAGTGTAAGAGGAAATCTTTAAGCAAATTATTTTTGGTTGGCACCATAAACTTTTCTCAAAATTAACATATTTTTTGGGTAAATCTGAAATTTGCTGCATGACAATTTTCACCGCAATTTACATCATATTAAAAAGAAATTTATTTCCTTAAAGATCTTTGCATTTAGTTCATGATTTAGCACAAACCACTTTATGGAAAACACTTTCAGTTTCATAAACATCCTGAAATATATTTGCCAAATCAGGGTTGTTTATAAATATCTGGTATGAGAAAACCATACAGACAGATGTCTGTATATATGTATGTATGTATGAATGTATGTATCCCGACGGAAATGTCAGTAGAAAAACTCTAGTGATTTACTATTGACATGGTCAGCCGTACTAGTAACATATTACACCTCGTACAATGATTCTTTCCTCTGACATTCAACATGTGCTTGTCATTGCAAAATTAAGTACTGACGAAGGAACTAGTGACTAGTAGATTCTAATGCGACTATATGACGGCCATAGTACTATTGATTCTCTATAGACATTGCTGCCACTCTGAAAGAAATGTCAGTAGAGAAACTCAATTGAAAAGTCAAAAAATACAATTTGTCAACCCATTAACATGAAGGGTTGAAACCAAAACACAGTTCTATTGAATCTGCCTACGAAGTTCTAAGAGAACCAACTTCACAAATTTACATACATAATTCCAGTTGCTTGAGGAAGCCAACATCAATGAAACTATGTTTTGTTTGATTACTGTACGTCCTGTATGTTCTTCTAAGTTTGCTCTATGCTGAGCAAATCGTGGGCATACGAAAAACACATGCACTAACAACGCAGTATGGACAGTATGGGGAATGGTCCAAACCGAAACGGTGTAAATATGATCTAAAACACCCATGACCGCTTAAAAATTGAGTGATATAAAAATCTAGGGAACCATGTTTCCTATTACACCAAGCTCTAATATCAGGTATGAGCGTATACGTCCATCTTCCCTTTGTCGCTGTGGACCACCGGGTCTGCCACTCTGTAATACTTGCTCCCATATTCTCATCAGCAACACCACTCTCTGAGAAACTGCAAAAGGTCAACTTGGCCTTCCTCGCCAATATGTCTATGGGCATCATTGCTGCAATAACGAAAATTGCCTCATCAGATACCGTCCTGTATGCACAACAGACACGAAGTGCACTAAGTCTGTAAACTGAACCGACCCTTCCGCAGTACGTCTTAAGTGTTGTTGACTCTGCCCATATCGGAGCTGCATAGAGAATGATGTTCTTAACAATTCCTGAGAGCACTTTTTTTCTCAAATATTTTGCATCCCTTGTGTTCGGCATTATTTTGCATAATGCTGTACAAGTGTTTCCAGCTTTTTCTTTAATATAATCTAGATGTTTTTTAAAGGACAGACGATTATCTATCATGACACCTAGATATTTTATGCATTTTCTTGTTCTGATTTCGCAGTTTCCAATAGTTAGGCTCATATGCTCTACAGCCTGGCGACTCGATACTTATACGGCTTCAGTCTTATGTTCTGCCAATGAGAGATCCATTAAGCTGAGCCATGATCTGACCACCTCAATACTAGCCTCTGCCACTATCTTGGCCTATTCAATATTTTTTGCTACAATCGTCAGTGCTATATCATCGGCAAAACCTACAATTTTTAATCTATCCGGAAGTTGCAGTCTTAGAACACCATCATACATAATATTCCACAACAGTGGACCTAATACGGATCCCTTCGGAACTCCTCCTGTTACATTGTAATCTTTGGTTCCTACGTCGGTCTCATAGGTAAGAATTCTGTTTCGAAAATAGTCCTTGATTATTTCGATGAGATATTCCGGAGAATTGAGTCGTATAAGTGCTGTTACAATATTTTCCCACTTTGCTGTGCTAAACGCGTTTTTATGTCTAGAGTTACAAACACACAATACTCCTTTCTGCCGTTCTTCCAAGATTTACCTTCGATTGCCTATTCTGCCGTTTCTACCACCACCTTAATGACATCTATTGTGGACTTGCACTTCTTAAAACAGTATTGCCTATTAGAGAGACCGTCATAGGCCTCAATGTGCTCATTTAGTCTACCGTAAATGATACCCTACAGTAGTTTCCCACATGTATCTATCATGCATAATGGCCTATACGATGATGGATCGTCTAAGTGTCTTTTGTCCTTTGGTAGTAGAACAAGTTTTTGCTTTTTCCATATTGACGGGAAGACTCCCTTTTAAAGACAAGAGTTTAGTAAAATTAAATAAGCTGTACAACATTTCACAATCTCTTTAAGAATGTTATTCGGAATACCATCAGGTCCATGCGCTTTTTTATCCTCAAATCTCGAGACAATCGACTGTATTTCCGACGAAGTAACTGGTGGGAAAATAAAGTTTCCGACAGAGTTACGTGTAGCCCATGTTGTTTCAACTTGTTGGGGAAAGAGACTTGCAGCGTGTGTAGGTATGGGAGCTCTTTTGAGTTTCTTCGTCACTAACTTGTACGCCAACCCAAAGGGCCTTCTGGCCCGGACACACTCTATCCGTAGTTCAGCTATCTCACTATTTCACCAATACACAGGAGGCTTATTCACACTGTGCCTTCTTTTCCTCATAGAAATATTGCATGCTTCTGTTGCACAATCAAAAATGGCTGCTTCGCCATATTTTCGGGGGAGCCGCTTAACTGAACGTTTTCCGTAACTACATGGAAAATTTGACTGTCAAACGTATTTTTTTCCATCCAACTAGTTTCCGTCGGGCAGCTGTTGAAGCTGTTGGTGTAGCCTTAGCTTTGTTCATAAATATAGCGGTGTGATCACTATGGGTCTATTTATCCGAGATATTCCATGTAATCCTATTGAAGATTGATGAACTTGCAAAAGCAATATCAATTATCGAACCTCTTCAATTTCTATAGAAAGTCTGCTCGTTTGAAATTTTGAATGGAAAAGTAATTAGATCTATAATTTTTTGTAGAAAATCTTTTCATATTACTAAATTTTCAGAAATTTTATAGAAAATTTTTTCAGATTGGCCAGTTTTATAAGGAAACTTATTCGCATCGGTAAGTTTTTTTTGTACAAAACCTTTTCTCAACGATAAGTTGCTCCCCGAACATTTTTTGTACCGCACACTTTCATTAGAAGAGTTTTGATAACGAAACAAATTTTACATCGATGAAACTACAACAAAAAAGTTTTATGGGAGAAATTTTAAATCAAAACTTTTCTTCCTATTAAATTTTTGACATAGAAAAATAACTATGCACAATTTCTCTTATATAAATATCTAGTACATATATACATTTGTTACAAAAAAAGTTTGTCTTCGGTAAATACAGATTTCTAGTTTCTAATTTATTTTAGTTTTTAAACATTAACACCACCTAAGTTGTTCCCCGTTTATTTTATCCTTATATGTGTTAACACAATATTAATTACTTTGCTTAGTTTCTTATTTAAACTGACAAGTTTTCCATTGTTCCAATCACTCAAAAGCGTTAAAGAAAGGTCTTACAAACTAAATGCGGATAAACCTCTTAATAAATCAAGAGAAAATCCCTTTAAGTATCTGATCAATCAATTTGCAATTATTCAGTGTGTGTTTTTGCAAATCAAATCGTCGTTCATTTCTTTGTATTGCAGGGCAGTCGATATGAAGAAAGTCACAGTATGTATTGGCAAACACGCAGCTTCAAGCAATTATTTTGTAAAAATGAGATGGAAAAAATCCCACACATTAATAAACAATCACTGCCAAGCACTTTCAAACTCAAATAAACTATAGCATATATTTAGGTGTGACACACACGCATACACACCCTACACACCCATTCTTTTATGGGCAGCAACATGCAAGAATAACACATGCAAATATTCTATTAATACGCTCACACATTGGAACAAATCAAAAGGACGACTTTAAATCAAGTAGAAATTTTGCACGAGGCAAGTCAAACAGTTTGAAGGCAGCAGCTGTAACCTCAATACTTTATTTATCCTGCAGCCGTATTTGCTGTTGAAACAATAACAACAACAACAACAACGACCCTAATGTTATTGTAGTTGTTTATAGCCAGCAACAAACAAAACCACTGACTCATGTTCACCAAACAACCAAACTACCAACCAACGAACCAATCAGCCAACCAACCTGCCAACCAAAACCCAACATTATGAATTACAATCGCAACAACAAAAGCACAACAAATCATCTCTATCAATACAATTCTCCCTGCAACAACTTCATACATACATATATATGTATGTACATTCTTGCCTGGAAACATTTGCAAGTACGAACGAGCATACACGTTTATTGCAAGAAGAAGACATCGTGAAGAACTTGCAAGAAAAGATTATGTATTTTCCTTTTAAAGGAGTCGAGCCTTGAAGGAATACGTGCTGGTGTGTGTGTGTGTGTGTGTGTGTTTAAGATGTTGTTATGCATGTATTACATTGTTGCAGAGCAATACGACCGTAATAGCAATTGTTGTTGCCACTATTAGTTGTAGCCATAGCAAGTAATAGTTTTTGTTCTCACACTACTGCGCCTCTTAAGAACTGCTAGTGCTCCTCACTCCCCGTTTCAAGTTTTTGGTAAGGAATGAGGTAAAAAAAAATTATGAAAAATCTGCTTGTATTACCATTACAGCTGGCCTTAGGCAACATCATGCAGAAGTTGAAAAAAACTAAAGAAATGGCAAAAGTTGCTATTAAAATAAAATAAAAGAAAATTGTGGAGTACAAAAATGTGTAGAAAATAGATAAAATAAAATAAAACAAAAACAAAAAAACGAATATAGAATATGCAGCAACAATTTATAACTATTCCAAAAAATTTACTAGTTTTTTTTTCTTTGCTCAGAAATATGGTATTCTCTTTCTTATTTTGCATATGTATACTCGAATCACATTATTTGCTTTCGTGTTTTTTATATCACTGAATCTGGTGATAAGAAAGGCTTTATACAGTGAAACAGAATGTTTCAATATCTGTCCATATACAACCAATTGGAACATATTGAAACCCGGGATTTTTTAGGGTTCCGTACTCATAGAGTGAGACTTCTACGTCCGTCCGACCGTCACATAACCCTTGGGATATTGGATTAAATAGCTATAGACCTGAAATTTTCACAACACATGTGGTTACCAGGTTTCTATAACAGTAAACAATAAAACCAACATAAATTTAAAAACTAAACAGGGCTCCCTTAAAAGAAACAATGAAAATTAGTAAATGTAGCTGTAACTTTTGAATTGTATTAGATAGAGATTTGGAACTCGCAAAGGATATGCGCTGACATAGGTTTTCCAGCAGCAAATACTAAAACAGAAAAGTTAAAAATTAAAGGGTGCTACCATACAAGAAATTGAGTGTAGCAGTAACTTTTGAGCAGTAAAAGATAGAAACTTGAAATTTGTACGGGATATGCAGTTGCCAGGCCTTCAAATAAAAAAATAGCAAAAACTATATATTTAAATGTTGCCCCTCTTTCGGAGACAGCCTTTAATTAGAAAATTGACTTTAGTTTATGAACTATAAAAGATGGAGAATTGAAATTTCCAGAGTAAATGTAATTCACAGTCCTCTACAACAGCAAATAGCAAAGATAGCAAAAAGTTAAAATTTAATTGGTCTTCATACATGGGGACACTCTTTGGTTTCAATATCAGCTATAACTTTTGAGCCGTAAGAGATGAAGTCTTAAAACTTACATGGTGTATGTACTTGTCTAGACCCTTTAGCCACAATTGCTAAAGGCAATAAAAACTTAAGAATTAATTGTTACCCCATATTAGGAAACTACCGCTTTCACGGTAGTACAGAGCCCATACTGCGCGAGTCAGTCTTGCATTTGGCCTAATTTGATTTTATTTCACCTACAAAAAAACCTGAAACAACTGTTTATACTAAAAGTGAAGCCGCCTATTCAGAGTCAATGCATTTATTTCCAGTATCGGTTCCTATAGACCGAACATGTAGAGAAAACCGGGTTCGAAATATTTCCTTTTTCAGCGAGCCAAAAAAAGTTTTTCATAACAAAAAGTGAATCTGATGTTAAAAGAGGGTTATTTAGAGTGAAATAAATTTTTCTGATATCGGTCACTCTATACTTGGCTTTGAGAAAAAACATTCTTTAAGAAATTTCTCCTAAAAAATATTTTATACCAACTAGTGAGTGTAGTGATAAGATACATCTTTTGATTTCGGCCCATATACGGCACATAAGAAGTGGGCCGAAAGAAGTAATCCTTCAGATCATCAGTTGTGGCTGACGCAGTGAGTGTCATTGTTCCGTCCTGTTGGATCCCCATGTCCTCCAGAGCTAATTTGTTCAATTGCGGCAGAAAAAAGCTCTATTAACAATGGCCCTATAGCATGTAGTAACGTGACCAGCAGCGTCCTCAAAAAAAAAAAAAAAAAAAAATGGCCCGATGACTACTCCAGTGTAAACAGAGCACCATGCAGCCACTTTGAATGGGTATAATGGCTCCTAGTGCATCACTCGTGGATTTTTGGCATTAGTTTTGCTTGTTCATGTACCCGCAGTGGTGGAACTGGGCCTCAACCCTCATTATGAGTTTGATCGTCCACTTTGTCATAGGCACCGGAAGTGTATCGCTCCCTGGCTTGTTAACTTGTATTATACAAGTATCTAGTTCACAAATGTAAAAACAGATTTGAGATTGACTGCCATTTGCAGACCAACTTCCAATAGGATGATTTCTTTTGGCCCACCTAGTATTTAGCAAAAAGGAGAACTTGGAGCTAAAAAGGTTGTTAATAGTAAAAACAAAAAATCCCGCTTCAGATACATATATCCGATATAGATAGAGCGAAAGCCGGGATTGTAAGAAATTTATATGTAGCCCGTTAAAGTAATTTTTCTAAAGTGAAAACAGCCGTTAAAGCAGGTTATTTTGAATCCAAAAATGTTTTATTTTCGATATTTTTTCATGCATATGGAAGTACTCGAGGTATAGCGCAAACCGGTTTTCTAAGTAATTTACCAAATACAAAAATATAATTTGGGACTGAAAGAATAGTTTAAGACATCGGTAAGCGACCTCTACGTTCACCCTGGGTTTGACTAGCGTGAAAGGTGCTAACTCATATTTTGTTAAATCTTACTTACTCCCCTCCCTCCCTCCCTTCGCACTAATCAGTCACAGTGGCGCCGTGGAGGAGCCAGGTGTATGACCAAACCCGTGCCGACAGTGCTTGACGAAAATCCAGTTGATATTATAAAGCCTTTTCGGTATCGCAATATAAATAATTTTCACTAATACCATTACAATTGTTGCCTGCTATTGTCTGTTCGTGCTTATCTTCCTTAATACGCAAATAAAATTTTGAATACCGCTTGACGCAAATTACCTGTTCCATTTTTTTTTCAAATGAAATTGCACTTCTGAATCAAACAAATAGAATTTGATGTTGTCATAACTTCGTGATAAGTCGTTTAGAAAAAGATTGGCTTTACACGTTTGAAGGAAATGGTGGCCAGATACGATATTCGCTAATTTTTGCACTAATTCTTTTTAGCCGTATGGTTTTTAGCGATCCCAACAATTTGCCAAGTTATTTTCTCGATTAAAAATTTTTCAAATCAAATACATTTCGCAAGGGATTTATCGGAAAAAAATCTATTTTGCTCCAAGAATTTTCTGCAAAGTCTTCTTATGGAAATTTGCAGCTGACGAAGAAAGTTTTTGTCTGAAAACACTCGTTAGAAAAAGGTTCAATTAAAAGCTCGTTAGTATACTGTACGAAACCTCCCGACAATTTTTCGATATAGCACTAGTTGCTAATTGGAAATGTCTTGCCTGATGGCACCTTTTTGCAAACACCTTTGTGACTCAAAAATTTAAAATTTGGCTACTCATTTTTCTCGTTTGAAGTTTTCTTAATCTTACCCGTCAGCAGTTACTAAAATTTCAACAGTTACTAAAATTAAAATACTTTGATTTGTTTAAAACAAATTCGTTGGATTTTAATATTTGCTGTTCTTCTATTGCTGTTGTCTCCATAAAGGTCACTAGTAGACACTTAAAAACTGTTATTTTTGTCATAAATTTTTGCTTTTGTCCTTTTTTATTTCTTATTTCGCAGAGTTTGACTGTTTTCAATTTTGTGCGATTCCGTCTTAAATCTACATGCATACAGGAGGTAGTTATATTTATTTCTTCTGTATTATTTTTTTTTGTTTCTTATTACAAACACTTTTAAAAATATTTTCTTAACGTAAACAATTTTGAACAGTTCGCCAGCAGACGAAAAAAATGTTTGAACTGAAAATATGTCTCATTATGGAAGATGAAGGGCAGAGGGAGTTTAAAAAAAAATTTTTAAAAAATGACTCATTCTTATATGAATAACTTGATTCAATTTAAGTTAAGAAATAGTTAAATAGCTAAAGTTCTAAGTGATTGAGTCGAAACAATATTCCTATTTTTCAATGGCCTGAAAAAACGTTTCGTTTTTAAATTCTTTTCAATGAGGCTTAAGAGAAAAAAGTCACAAGCATAAGTTATCATGAAATTCTACTAAAGAGCGTCAAAATTCTATTTTTCAACAACCATAATCCAGTATTTGATGAATTATGCTCCCAGAGTTTTAGCCAGATCAACAACATAAGTTTTATAGATTTTGATTTGACAAAAATATACTCTGAAGCACAGTAAAACTGCCCTCTTTTTAAAAAATTATCATTTTTATGGCTGCACTCCTAAATCATGAATAAACCAAAATAAAAGAGATATTTTTAGCGCTGGTCACACTTCGATCTATATGACCATTTTCATACATTACAGTTCTATTTAAGCCAATATAAGCCAAAGCATTTTCCCAACATTATTAGGGAAAAAATTAAATTCACACTCAACATTAGTGCCATATACAAATGGTGATAGAAATGAATGGCAAGTTTTATGTAAACTTTTTTATTTCATTATTTTGTTGCTCTGCTTTGTTTACGAGTGCTTGATCCTCCCCACTATACACTTCTTTTTACAATACAATAGAATTTTTTTTTTTTTTTTTTTTGCCTTAAGGAATATCATGTACGACGAGGATTTGTTGCCTTGAGTTGTCAATTTAAAAATATTTGGAGATTTTAGCATAAAAAACGCATTTAAATTTGTAACACTCACGTTTTAATTCAAATTGAAATGTTCGTACGTTTTTTATTTTCTTCAATTTATATAAAATGCTTTTTTTGACGTCCTGCAGGATATCGAAATTGGTGTACAGACTGTTTAATTTATTTTACTTGCGTCATTGAATTTTTAAGACATTTGTTGACCTTTAACTTTTGATTAAAAAAAAACCTTTGATGCTGAGCTTAAGTGGAAAAGAATCAAACTACAGACAAAACGAGCAGTGTGGGGTCAGGATAATTTTATTAGAAACATCTGTTTTTTTTTTTTTAATGTGCCAAATCATTGGGTGTAACGTTCCACAATTTTGTAGAGTTAAGATTAGTTTTGGGGAATCAACACTTTCGAAGAAGACTAGAAAATTATATATAAACACTTTTTTACCAGTGGACATGTTATGGCTGTTCCATGTTCTCCACAACGAGCATCGCCACCCCATCTGTTCGAAATCCGACCAAAGATATATGGCGCATTATTTTTATGCTACAGTTTATAGCATTATAGACTGTTCATAATCAGGGCTGGGCAGTATTTGAAATACATGTGTTTGAAATACGTATTTAAAATACAAATACGTATTTTGTATTTGTATTTTAAACACTTCTCACGAATGTATTTGTCTTTTGTATTTTAAATACTTAGCGATTGAGTATTTTGTATTTCAAATACTCGTGCTCTCAAAATACATTTCTCAAAATACATTTTTAATTTATATTAGAAAATATGCGCTAAAAATTATTCCATGCATACATCAACTAAAATGGAAAATTTTCCTACAGTGTTATTTCCAAAAAATAGCAAGACCACAATTTAATTACCAAAGTACCTGTGTAAAGAAAACGCAACTGAATGCACATACAATGAGAAAGTCGCCAAGCTGTCAGAAAGTTAAATGATGAAAAAATAAAATACAGAGAAAAACAGCATTCGACATTTTAATCTAAAACAAGAGAGAAAATATCAATCAAATGTTGACTTGGATAGACTATATATAGTTATATAGCATTTGGTGAAACGTTTTTTTAATCGTCACTTTTTTCTTAATTCCGTTATATGTCTTTCAATAAGATATCATTTTCTGATTAGAAATCATTGAGATTTTGTTGTTAGCTGGGCTTCTTTATTCACCATCAAGAGATTGTTTGTCTGATATCACTTGTGAAAAACTGGTGGTTATGAAAGAAAATAAAAACCTTTTTGATTAAAAGTATTCAGTATTTTAAATACATATTTTTGTTACACTGTATTTTGTATTTTAAATACATGGGAAAAAAGTATTTGTATTTTAAATACACAACTTTAATGTATTTTGTATTTTAAATACATCAGAGTATGTATTTTGCCCAACACTGTTCATAATCAACTTATTCAGGAGCTTTCTATTCTATCACCGCTGGTTTTGCTTTTTTTAACTTAGACAAGTGCTCAGCGGACTACCTCTATATACATACGTTGTAGACCATACCGGATCTAGGAAAATAGGTTACATGGAGCAAGAAGGTGGGAGTACTCGTTGTGTGCGTGTGACTTGAATATTTTTTCATTGTTACTGGCGGGGAATATGTCTACAGGTCATTTAGTCCACAGGCAATTTATTGCTTGCAGTTATCTTAAAATCAATTACGTTATTTTACGCATGAAATTTCTTAAGCACGCACGACCAACCAGAAAAAAGTCTTACGATCAATCACATTCGCCTTGAAATAAGCTTGAGAATTAATGTAGCCATGGTTTGAAGGTTGTAAATTTTTTTCGATCTACTGATAGAGAAACCCATTGAAGGGTGGTGAGTATTTATGCAAAATCAGTATTTTGTTAATATTTTCATCTATTAAATTAGCTTCGCTTTTCTTTTAATATTTGTCCTGCTGTCGAAAGTCAATTTCGCCTGTTATAGTGTTACAGAACTTGCCGCAATGTTTATTATTTCACCTACTAACTGCTTCAGCAGTGTATTTTCTTCTACAGGCTGTCGAATTTCCAAAATCTTACATCTTACACAAACTTTTACTTTTGTGTATCAGGTACCTGCAATTCTAATACGATCGTTTTTCGAACTATTTTCTTTTTCAATGTGATATTCAAAAATATTCAAAACGTCATTAATTTCTTGAAGGTATTTTAGAAATTCAAAAAAGTAAGGAAAGAAAAAAATGTCTGCATTTACTCAGGTATATCACCTAAGTCTTAATAAATATAAAGTGCTGCAAAAATCAGAGTCAAATTTTAAAAAATATTTTGGGTGCAAATTTTATATTTTTAATTTCATTTAATATTCTTATTGGCTTCAAGGATTTATATTACCAAAACATTTTTAATGTTAATGACTTAGCTATAAGTATTTCTTGTAGTATTTCATATAAAATAGTATTTGTGGACTTTTAATAATACTATTATGTTTTCATTAAATTAAATTTTTACTGGTTATTTTTTTTTACAAAGTATTCATCTATATTAGGAGCAATATCTAATGAACTTGGCATTTCTGAGCTGAAATTATTTTTTTTAGCAAATCCTTTCATGATCTATCGTGATGAAGAGGATGTGATTAAGAAAACAATATGTTGAAGAGACTTTAATTTTCTCTCATGCGTGAAATCTTGCAAGTGTTCGTGTCTCAATATTGTTACGTTTTTACTTTTTAAAAACGTTTTCGTAGATTCTTTAATTGTAACGAAGTTAAGACATTAAATTCTTCAGTTGACAGTACTCAACAACAGTTCAATACTTTATTTACTTAACACACTGTACTAAAAGGAGAACACCTTTACTTATTCACTGTTTATTACTTAAGACACTTTACACGTTAGCGCAGTTAAAAATCGACTGACTTCTCAGCGTTAAGCTCAGCTGCTTTTATACCTCTCAATGATCGTTGCTCGAACAGTCGAGAAGTTTACAGAAGCTGATCATGCCACCTCGCAATAAAACTAATAATGAACGAAAGATATACACACGCACCGCTGTAGTGACGTAATGTAATATACTTTATAAAGAAACTTGTTTTGTAAAAATATAAAAACTTTAAATATATATGTATGTATATACATAGATTTAGATATCAATTGTGTTGGCTTTCAAAAAACTGTTTTGTTATAAAAATAATTAGATAATAAAAAAAGCTTAAACTGGAAACATTAACTTTTGCTAATACTTTCCACACCGCCATACATACACGCGGCAATGAAACTTAAGCATATGAGCGGCGCACATACATACACACACGAATTTTGTATCGTGCGGTGGTGGTTTCTTTTATTTCGCTGTCGTGCCTATTTAACTACACATGTGTGTCAGTATATGCACATACAATTGGTAAGCACTGAAGAAAATCAGTTAAATTTTTTCCATGAGTCAAAATTTTTTGTACCATGTGGGTAAGTTTTTTTTTGTCATAAAAGTTGGAAAGTTTTTGATGCATATTCTTCAAATTTTGATCCATTGACCTTCTCTTTACCGTTTAATACATTCATACAAAGGGCAAACCTTTTTATAATATTCATTTAAACACCAGTAATTTTAGCAGTAATTTCAATTATTAAAAAGTGATCTCGCCATATTGCCATCATTTGTTTTTCCATATCCATTCTTTGGATAGTCCAGTTTAGGCCAAACTTTTAAAAAATTCTTCCTGTATGAATATTTTTCTTATCACTTGTTTTTCCTTTGGTGGTGCATTCTCTCTAAAAAATTTCTCCCAACCGTGGAATTGTATAAAATTAATTGCATGCACCTAATTCTAGCATGCAATGGGGAAATTCCATATTCGTAGTTGTTCTTAGACTTAGTTGTTTAAAGTTTTTCCATGCTGTTTTACATATAGGACATTTTAAGTTTGACGAGGTGTTTTTAATTTCTTTCAAGACTTTACCATCAATCATTATAAGAAGAAGCGTTTGATTTCAACACCGAGGGGTTCAGTTTATCAATTTGATCTCTAATATTGCTTAGTGTAGACTTTATTACTTTTGAGGACTCCTTTGAATATTGGGACAGGATTTTTCCAGTACTTCTCAGCCATAAACATATTTGCATCTGTAGTTGTCATGACATTTATATTTATTAATTGTTTGTAGGCGCTTTGAACAGATGATCCATCAAAATTCCATTTGATGAGTAGTGTGAGTTTATCCGGAAATAGTTCTGCTTCTCCTTCAGGTAAACTTTGAACTAGACGTCTTGCAGTATGAACCACTGAAGATTTAACTTTTACCTCTGCTGATATTTCAGTTCTCTGTAAGCCAATCGCAATTGCTTCTTTTTTTGCAATAGTATCTTGACTACATGAAGGGGGAACATTAACACTATGACACTTCAAAGACTTTCGTAATATTGAATTCTTTTTCTTTGATTATCTCAAGTCCAAAAAAAAATTCTAAAGCTTCTTCTAAAGTATACTTTGTAGGGCAAGTGTATTTGGTGGCACAGGTATGCTCCCTTTCATCCTATATAGATGTTGTGGACTTGCGATCGAGATCAGCTTTGTGATGTCTGATTTTGCCACCATTTGCACAATAGTACGGAGCTCTTGGTCTGCAAGTCAGTCTTATACATGGTTCAATTTTTTATTTTTATTTGCAGATATGTTCTTTCCTTTTTAAATTTTGCTTAATTTTTGTATCGCAGTGCTTCGTTTTTTCATGGAATTTCGTGAACTGCCTTCATTATCATTAACCACTCCCGACATTTGAAATCACTCTCACCCTTGATTTTGCCCAAAATTTGGTCAAGATCACGCTTGAATCCAGGATGACACGATATTTTCGTGTACGTACATATATTCTTTACCATCTCAACTTGCCACATGGCAGCCTAAAACATGACCAGTTTTGTATATATCTGCAGGAGTATTATAAATGAGCAACTAATACGACTCTTGTCCGAAATTAAACAGAGTTTTTGCTTTCATTAGAAATCTATGTATATCTGTTGTTATTAAACATTTTCCGTCTTTTATCGTAACTTAAATGGCGATTTTGTGAAGTCATAAAATCTTTGTAATTGTGTTGAAGTTGACTTGAATCTAGGAAATTCTGTGTCAGTGGCTTTGAACGTTCTTTCCCCAAAGTAAATGGAAAAGTAACTGGTGCACATGCATATACAAATAATTCTTTTTTGCTTTTGATGAAACAGCCCAAGGAACCGTAAGAAAAACATTCCGTTTCCTTAGAATCAATCGAGTGACTATTTCAGCATTCTTTGAGGTGTGAAATTTAAGCGCTAATTTGTTTGCTGCATAAATTACCAGTTTATTTGCATGGCTTTTTTCTTTGAAGCGTTATTATTTTATTTGATTAGTGTTTTATGTACTTGCCTTCTTTTCCCCTTCATAGTTAAGTTTTTCAAGTTTTCCCCAATATGTTTTTCTCATGCTTTTCTTTCTGCCATGTATTTCTGTATGTATGTATGTATATTTATTTTTTCTTATAATTTATGCCTTCGAGAGCTGCTGCTGTTTTGGACTTCTTGATATTGTACGTAATTTAATTGAAAATAAAAATAAAAATTCGCATAAAAATGAAAATACAAACAAGTGAAAATAAAAATAATAAAATAAAAAAGTAGTGAAAAGCAATTTTTCTCTAAAAAAAAAAAAACGCTCTCGAACATACACAAAACATACCCGCATCCTTCAAACTGACCTTTTTCTCTTCATTTTTATTGTTATTTCTTTAAGTTGTTGTTGTTGTCACTGTTGTTTTTGGCTCATAATGGAGAATCTGAATTCCAAAAAAAAAAAAAAAAACACATATTGTTTTTATTGTTGCTGTTGCCAGTGCTTTTGCTGCCGTTTTAATATTCCTTTAAGGCTTAAAAAGCCCCAGGAATTTATGTCTTCTCCACACTGCCCTGAAAGCGTTTCTTTTGAGGCCAAATGGCTGGCTAAATGGCTAAATGAATGTTGGTCATTGCTCAGATTAATAAATGTTGATCCTTTTTTATTTCTGTGAATTATTCAAAAAAAAGGGGTTCGCAGTCGTGCAGCACCGGCAATAACAAACAATTTACTCTTCCTTTAGCCGTTACATGCCTGCTGGTATGTGTGCAGGAGTCGCCTCAAAGATTCTGTTTTTCACTTCGTTTTGGTTACTTATTCCTGCAGAATTACTCATTTGTATGGCTGTAATTGTTAAAGTGTTGCTAAAACAGTAATAAAATCATTGAAAGAGGCGTTCGTGTATAATGTTTTGTTCAATGCCTTTGTTTTATTTAAATGGCAAGCAGCACATAATTTAGCTTGATGTCCTTTAAAGCTGTTATTTGTTTGTTTGCTGATGCAAAATTTGTTGAAAGAGGGGATTTTATTAAACGGCCACCATTTTGTTCGATCATTAAACGCAAGAAAGTATACATGTGGCTATTTATTTTGAATTTCTAAATTTGGCCCTTAAATTCGAACAACCCCCAGACCTAAGCATTAAACATTCAACACTAGCAATAAATCTTAAAGAAACTGACCAACGAAGACAGCACCTTCACAGTGGTCAAAAGCACTTTATTGAATCAATAGCATTAACATTTTGCTAAAGTTACAAGTTATAAAAGACTTTTTAGAAGAAATTTTCTTATTTACAAGCAAAAAAGAAGTTATGAAGAAAAATCATTTGCTTTGGTTAAAATTGTTTTGAAAAAAACTTTACAAGTACGGTCATCGCTAAAACTCGCTTAGTTGAGTTTGGAGATTTTTTTGGCGATGTCTTTAATTTTAGCTAGTTACAGAATAGGACCGCCGGTCTCACAACTCCTAGTTTTAAAATTGTTCCTTTATTTTTTTTTTTTTTTTTTGGTTTTACATGTCTCACCTTTGACGTAGTGGTGTACATACATATATGTCCCAGGTATATTACACCTGTTTCGAGACATGGAAAATTGCGCTTAGGAAGCTTTAATATGTAGCTGCTTTTCACGAAAATAGCATGTTGACTTCAAGGTAGCTGATAATAATCAGGAAGAAAATATTTACTCCAATGATTGAGCTTCATTTTGAGGCAGCTCTTTCCTCTTTCGTATAAAAAAAAAATCATAAAAATGGCTTTACCTTTTGTGTACCATTTGTATCTACATATTTAGTTATTACTTTAATTGCTGAATTCAATTACGAACATATTTAAACTTAACCAATTCACTGTGCCGATTCACGTGAGAATGTGCTGGCTTCGGTGTTTATTTGTATGAAAGTGTTTGCGAGCCAGAGTGAGAATGTTTGTTTGTACTCATAAACCGTTAGTACATTTGACATAAGCAAAATTATTATTATTGCCATTTATTGTGGCTTAAGCGACAAGTATGTGAATGTGTAGCAGTTTATGTTTAAATATGCACACACACACACACACACCCATATATACATACACACATACATACTGGCGCATATGTGTGGCATAAGTATGCGTTTAATGTTAAATGAGTTAAAGTGTCGCCATCATGTTTATAAACACACTTATGGTTGCTCCACACACACACACACCCCCCACACACACACGCACATTATATGGAATGTGTTCCATATGGTTTGATCTCTAACTGGCATGAGAAGTAACTGGCTGTGCTTAAAATGTTGATGCTGCTGATGCTGGCTGATGTAGTAAAGTACGACTGGCAGTAGCAGTCATTGATAAAAGTTGTTCCAGCCTCTCGTGCTGTTTTTGCTGTTTTAACTGGGGAACAAACAACCAGCTCGTTTGTTAGAGTGTTGATGTTCATGATTTTTATGAGTGTGTAAATTTGGTCGGGCGTTTATATATTAATGGACTTTTTATATTCAATGTGATCTCGTTCAATTTTTAGTGATTTTGTATGTGTTATTCACGACGCTCTCCTCAACACATTATACCAACAGATAATATTAGACTGTTATTAAAATCCTTTCAAACTTAAAATAAATAAAATACATAAAATTAACTGAAGCCTGAGTGCGACGGCAGTTTCAGTTGCTAGGGGAATTCGCTACCACACATTTTTTGAGAAGCAGCTAATCAAAAAAAAAAAAAACAAAAAGTATTCTTCTGACGTTTGAGCATTAGGGTACAAAATAAAGAAACCATTTACTCAGCTTCTGTGAAAGTGAGAACATAACAAAATTTTTTAAATAAATCTTTAAGAAAGAACAAAAACCACTGTAAAAAAATTACTTACTAAAGCAGGTGAAAGTGAAAACCACTTCAGATAGAAAAAATTTGAGGCTAATACAAAAACATTCTGTTTTCGACAGGGACCGAAAATAACTGTTTTGAATTTTTGATTAAAAAAAGCAACCTCAAGGAAATGTCGGAGAATGAAACCAAGTATACCATTTTGAAAGTCTTGGAACAAATTGTCAGAAAATGCAATGCTTTTCAAAAATCTGATTTTTATTTTTCAGGCAAAAATAACAAGTATTTTTTGATTTTAATTTTTTTGAGCAAAAATAACACTTATTTTTTAACTTTTATTTTTTTGAGCAAAACTAAAAGTTATTTTTTAACTCTTATTTTTTCTAGCAAAAATAACAGTTATTTTTGGCTTTTATTCTTTCGAGCATGAATAAAAGTTATTTTTTGACTTTAATTTTTTCGAGCAGAAATAAAAGTTATTTTTGACTTTTATTTTTTTGATGAGAAATAAAAGTTATTTTTGTGCTTTTAAGCCCTTTGACAAAGAAATTATTATTTAATATTCTAAATATTCTTTTCTAAATAAGTAAATTTAACGATTCACTGAAAAATTATCTTTGTTTGAAAAAGTTTTTTAATATATATAATTAATTTATCTTAAAATAATTTTTATTTCTGCTCCAAAAAATTAAAGTCAACAAATAACTTTCAATTTCGCTTGAAAAAATAAAAGTCAAAAAATAACTTTTATTTTCTGACTTTTACGATAAAAGTTGTAACAGTTACGGTCCCTGGTTTGGGATAACAAAAAAAAAACTAAACAAAACTGAACATTTCTGATTCTCATTTTGTTCTAGGAATTAATGCCGTAAATAGTCAAATATCAAACATTCTATGGCGTTAATAGATTTCACTCTAATCCCAGGGAGTGTTTGGTTTAACTTTATTTAGCGCACAGCTCTTTTACTTGCTAGTTCCATTTTACCATTTATGAAGCCTTCTTCATTTGTATTACTATAAAATAAGAACATATAATATTTTCAATTTATCATAAATTTCAGCCTATTGTGCGCTTTGTGGTTTGATATATGTACATAATTATATACGTATTTATGTTTTATTTATCAGAAAATTTAATTATTTTTCCTCATCTTTGAAATCACCTTTTTATTGCTTTCAAGTACCAGTCAAGCATAATTAATTTATCTGACTCACATTTCAATATTCATTAAATTGCACTAAAATCAATTTATTAAAAGTTCATTAAAGATTTGAAGGCTCATAAATACTGTACGACTCTTTTGAAAACGTTTTTATCGGCCATATTGTGATAATCACACTTTATGAATATCTTTAGCATCATTAATTTATATGTATATCTGTGTAGGCACTTTAAGGTAAACTGTTGGAGAAACAGATAATATGACAAATAAAAAAAATTTTTTAATTGAATTTTAAAAGTATTTAATTTGATAAGTGAGAGGTTTTATTACTTATTTATTGTTGTTTCACTTTTCAATAAAACCATGAGTCGTCAATTGTGCTCGATTACTAGTCAAAAAAAAAAAAAAGGAAAATATATATAACACTAACTCATGCAAACATGTATATGCGTATATATGTATGTATATATGAATTAAATTTCTGCATAGCTTCCCAACAAACAATCATATTTTTATTTTGATTCCGTACTTACTCAAGTTCGGTGAAGTGAGAGCTATCATGGATTTATGTCAATAATAGACATAAAAGCACTAAATTATGGGAACCACATTTCTATCCCAAAAAAATGGCACATGGTATGTTTGGATGCTGGCATGAAAATTGAAGCACACAATTTGGAAAAATTAGAGTGCATTGCAGGTACTTTTATGTAAAATACTGATTGAAAAACATCAAAATTTTGTGCTATGTTGGTTGATTCAGATGAACATTTTTGTTTGTTTTTGCTTTGCTTTTTGCAACAGCTGTTTATTTGACTACTTGATGAAACTGGCACCAAAAGAAAGTGCAGGCTGTTTGGTTCAAGAAGAACGACAACATTTCTCTCTCAAAAGATCTCTCACTGGCACCACTTTGAGTATGGGAACAATTTTTGTATAAATTGAGTTCCCTCGGTCTCCCAGCGTTGAGTACTTGATTAAACTTTTTAAGTGGCCATAAAACTGAGTATTCTGCTCAAAACTACTAGACTGAAATATATTCACAAATGTTTTCTTAGTTTGGTAAAAAGTTAATAAAAGTAACGAATCGAAAAAAAACCTTTTTAGTTATGTCAAATGCCTTGCAATTATTCTCTTGTGTCTTTTTGGAAAAACTGGGGCCAAATCATCGCATTCGATATCGAACGAATTCCGTCACTTAATCTGTGTGTTTGTTGTTTATTTTGTTTTTGTTTTACATTATTTTTGCTCGATAGTTCATTCGATATCGAATGCGATGTTTTGGCCCCTGGTCGAAAAAGCACACACGCATACTTAAAAAAAACAATATATATTGTTTATATTATTTAGCAATTGGATAAAGTGTTGCCAGCAAAGTATTGCTTTAAACAACATTGCGACATGTTTCATTATATGAGTACAACAATGTTACGATATTTAATACTTATTTAGCACGGATTTGCTACAGAGGCTATTGACAGCGCTAAATTACTTCAAAAATATTTTCGATTTTGAAATGAGGTATCAATATCAATGTCTGCTATAGATGCAGCGTTGGGATTTGAGCAGAGTTTTATTGCCGCACTACTACCATTTGTATTGCCTGAGACATGGTTTGGTTGGACTATGAACTCATATATGAGAAATTGCTACTAAACATAACTAAAAATTTTACAAAAATATGGGAGATAAAAATGTATTACATTGCAACCTAATCGCAAATTTTGCGGAATGTGTGTGTGTGTGCACAACCTATTAAAAAAGCAGTTTATTTAATCCGGCAGAAAAAACCTCTTCCTGATATCGATGACCGTTTTGGAGGATTTTTTTGGAACGAAGTTCCTTAACGCGGCTTGCTGGTAGTGGAAATTAGTAGAATCGTCACGAAAGCGTGTGAGCTGTTTATATGTATTGGTGTACTGTCGACAAGTAATTGTGGATGATGGGCGGTGTTTGCGCTGACAGCAGCGGAGACACCTACCAATAAATATTAATTAGTTGAAAAACGTTCCTAAAATTTAAAGATTTAAATTTAAAATTTTAAAATTTCAAAAACATACAGATTTCAGCTTGTATTACATTTAAAGATGAACAAAAACGTAAGGAACTTCGTTCCTAACGGGGGTCCCCCGACCGCATTTCTTGTTTTTTTTCTAAATTATTTATTTGTCTTTAGTAGCATGCCACGTCTTATGCTGCGAGTATTAGGACCAAAAATTTTGGTAACCATATCTTTATTATTTTTTTTTTCTGATGGTGTAAAGCATTTAAGACTCTATGCCAAGAAAGGTCATGGTTTTCGGCCGCTGCAATTTTATTCTAAGCCATCATGTGGCGCTTAGAACTGCACAAACAGTCACAGACCGACAAAAGGAAGTAAAATTGCGCCTCTAGTCCACGGGAGATATGACATGCTAGCTTAGGATTTATGTTTGCTTATACCCAGTTGTGTTAGATGTGACGACTTTACGTCATTTTGACGTAATTTTAATAATAAAAAAAAAACACTAAAATAACGTTTGACCTTTTTCTTCACAGAAGCTCTTGTATTTTGACGTTTTACTAGCTTCGTTCCTTTTTAAATTTAAGGCAATTTAAGACGAGAAAGTAACTGAAAGAAAACTTTAAAAAATTTTGATGCTTTAATTTACTGAAGAAAGGAAGAGACTCGTATTCTTTACTTACAACATGCATATGCATGTTAATAAGAAATAGTGGCAGTGTAGAATTGACGTTGTAATTTATAACCAACTTGTAGACAATTGTATTGAATTCTATGGTGAGTTATGCTGTCAAATAAAGAAAAGATTTGACTTTGGAAATTCAGTTTTAGATAATTTATATTTAATTAATCCATCCGTTATTTTAAATAAAAATACCTCTATAATACTCGTGTTGAAATTTTTTCCTAATTTGGTATCTAAAGATAAGTAACAGGAAGTTGAAATGCGGTTTTTAAATTTAAATAAAAGTTCAACCGATTTTAATATTTTCTGGAAACAACTCATTCAAGTTATCAAATAATGAACCGGCTTTTCCTACCTTATGTAGTTTTATTAACGATTTAATCGTTTCGCAAAATTCATCTGCTAACGCTGAACGAATTTTTAGTCAAGTAAATTTAAACAAAACTAAAATTAGAAATTCCAAAAACAATTGCAGAGATTTTGTTTGTTAAAAACTATTTAAAATACATCTCTTCAGAGTGTCTTAATGCAAACATTACAGAAAGTTTAATTAAAAGGCACAAAGCAATAAATTTTTATGAATAATATTAACATACAATTTTTATAATACGTGCACATGTACATATACATATGTATATAGATACTAATATTTTTCGTCAAATTTTTAAATTGTACTTGTTTTGCTTACAGTAAAATACACGTTGAATTGTTTTTTGTACAATATAAATGATGTTATTAAATAAAATTAATTAATTTTTGGTTAATTTGTACATTTTTATAATTGACGTTTTACGAATTTGTTTTTAACGTTTTTTCCCCCCAAAATTTGGCGTTTTCTGAAAAAACCTTCCTAACACCCCTGCTTATACCCTAAATGAAATGTATGTAGTAAAACTCAAGTGCTTGGCTAGTGACCTAGTCATATTTACAACTAATGCAACACTTTTTTGTATTGATTCTTAACCTGTGCTTGTCATTTAGCACCAACTTTTGACATGGGGACTAGTGACTAGATGGCTCGAATGGGGCCGCAAAATAAATATCTTACATTTATTCTGTTAATATAAGTACACATAAAGCACAACAATAAAAAATGGAGCCGCTATTTCAGACATTTTTAATATTTATAACAAACATTTTTAATATGACAAAATCAAGCTGTGGGTGTTCAAATTTATATATATTGTCTTAATTATTTATTAAATACATATTTGTATAAAATCATTGCTTTAGATTTTTTAGTTTGAATATTATTTGTTGTTCAATGGCGTTCATGTTTATAGTGACCACCAACTGACGTTTCATTTTCATTATGCAATAACAATGTTAACTAGCAAGAAAAATGATGAAAATGTTGACAGGTCTGAAAGGGATATTTCTTAAATAAAAATAATAAAATAAAAATAATAAAATAAAAATAAAAATAACTACTTTCGGTCAAACTTTGGAACTTACTACCGCTGTTCCTAAACCTTCCGTTGTCAAATTTATACAATGTTAAAACCAACTATGAAACACTTTAAATAATTTTGTTCTGATATTTGGGAAACTTACTGCAATTGCTCGTCATTATGTTTGTTGGGTATATAAATTTGTATGAATACATACATATATATGTAATATTGAATGCAGAGAAAAATACCGTTAAACTTTGTCTTCAGTTTGCGTTTAACACACGTGCTTTGGACGTGTATTTAATAGAAACGGAAGTATTAGCGTTTGAGTGTGCATGCGTGTATGTATGCGTAAGTATTTGTACCTAAAGTTGTGTTCGTAAGTAACTGAGGGTGAAACGTCAATTTGTTCATTTGAACAAGTAATTTGTTGGTGGTAAAGCTAATTGTTGTACTTGATTGCTTAAATGCAACATTTGATTAAGCAGGATTAAAGATTTCATGAAAAAGCCGTAAAATTATAAATGAGGGTTCGTCCGTCTTTAATCACAGATATCATATAAATTTTATATACAATTCTTTCAATATATATTAAGCGAATTCTTTCAATATACATATTCTTTCAATATACATATTAAGCGAAATAAGTTAGCCATTTGTGGCGTTTAAAGTTTTCCTTTTAAATGAATAAAAAAATTGTTCAAATTTAATGTTGTGAAAAGGCTGCCGGGTGAAAAAGATTTTTGATAAAAAGTCTATAATTTTGATACTAAACAAATGCATGTTAATTAAAAAAAAACATATAGGACTCCGTATTTTTGAATCGCGTGATTTCGTAAATCAAAATGAACCACATAAAATTCTACAAATGAAGAATTAAGTAGCATTTCAAGTGTCTTAATATTGGGAACATCATAAAAGAGCATCATTATAAGAGCAGTTTTCTGTTGGAAGTTGTTTTTGGGACTCACGTGACTTTTAATTAGATGTGCGATTTTCGTGAACGTGTTGGCTCACGCTTAATTTACACGTGCAAAAAATTTTGAAAACATTCCGTGAATTCTAAATCACGTGTTTCAAAATTAAATTTAAAAATTTTTAGGCAGCACTCGAAGTTTTAGGAAATTTCACAAAAAAGTAGATTAGATTGGGTTAGGTTGACTGGAGGGGTTTGTTTGCCTATGTCTTGCGGCAAACCGTGAACGGTTTGCCTCACAGGTCTATAGAAACTCAGTTGCATTTACAAAATTCCTTAATTTCCGCCAGCATATGCCCCGCAATTGGGTTGTGTCTGGTAGGGTGTCTCTAGCAAGATGTCGGGATCGTATTTGTGAGGAGGCGGGGCACCCGTAGTGCCCAGTTTCCCCGCATAGAGTTGTTGCATTAATTTCTACTGTTTCGTTATTTCAGAGAGGTAAATGGGCCCTATGTGCCCAGTTCTTCAGCTCAGATTTATTGCTATAGTATCACCTACTATTTCCCCTTAATGGTAGTGTCTCCCTTTATTCCCTTAATAAGAATCGTTCCACATTTTATTATTTCAAACAAATTTCCAAAGAATAAATATTCGTTAATACTTTATTAATTTTTAATTCCAAAGAATTGTTTACTAAAATATTGATATTAACTTTAATATGCAAATGTTACAATTGATAAGAATTGTTCTACATTTTATTGCAGACAAATTTCCAGAGAATTGTTTACTTAAATATTAATATTAGCTTTAAACTGTGTTTTCTTTTCAGCTGCATTTCCAACAATGAAAATGCAGCAATAAACAAAATTTTAGTAAATAAGCTTAGTGAAAAATAAACAAAGAGAGTTAAAATTCCAAACAACACCAAACGACTTTTTTTTAGTCAAAGCTTTTTCCGCAAGTAAAAGTATTTATCTGCATCGAAGGGTTTCGAGCATACCAAGTTATGTTACTTAACTGTCATGCTCTTGAAGCGAGTGAGTTTGCTCTTTCGGCTCTCTATCTCATAAGGTTCCAGAGTTATAGCTAATTGTTACATTTCGTTGTATGGAGATACCTGGTAGTTTGCGATTTGATGTTGTTTTTAGCATATGTTGTTGTAGAGCATCCCTAAGTACATGCATTGTGCAAATTTCAGCTCGCTATCTTTTACAGTAGATAGAGATCTTTTACAGTTCGAGAGTTATAGCTAATTGTTAGTTTTCGTTGTATGAGGACACCTAGTCGTTTTCGACCAGTTGTTGTTTTAAGTATTTATAACGGCAAGTTAAGACAATATCCTGTGAAAATTTCAGCTTTCTAGCTCTTACCGTTTCGGAGAATGGAAGCTGTGACGGACGGACGGACCCACGGATGGACGTAGAAGTCTCGGTAATAGGGTTCCGTTTCACTCTGATGAATACGGAACCCTAAAAATTTTTAAAATACTTTTAAAGAATTACATTGTGGCAATGATGTGCGCTTGCAAGCTGCACGATGGTAAAATCAACCAGTAGTTCACATAGCAATAGAATTAGCTTAATAAGTTCCCGCAACAACAAAGAAGGTAGTGCTTACCTAGAAGTTGAACCCCACATGTTTTATGAGATATTACCTCTTCTTTATAAGTACAAACATACCTAATAAAAAATGTGTCAATAGAAAACTTTCCTTCAATTCAAAAAGTTTTGTAATTGATACAATTTGCCAAAACTGTTTGCATTTAATATAACAACTACAAGCACTTTGAGATATCTACTACATATTGTCAATGCAACAGAGCACTGTGCCATATTCCGCTTAATAACGAATCTTAAAAGTCAATTACCGCAAACGCATAAAATTTGAATGCGGATATAAAACATTCATACGAACACACACGCCTTTACTGATACCGATAATTTTCTCAAAACAACAGCAAAATAACGTTCAGTTACAATAGTCATCATCAATATCCTCGTTATCAGTCGCACATTCGCCTTGGCACCAGTGTGACCATGGTAGGAAAAATACAATACTAAAAAATTATAAAAATAAAATTAAAATGCCAAAAGTTTCCCACTATTTTTTTATACAGTCAAATAGATAGAATGGGACTTAACTATAGTCAAACACTAAAGTCGTTTCTTTTTAGAAGCAACTTAAATTTTATTAAAAAAGTGTTGCTAACTTTTTTTCTAACTATGGCCAGAATTAAAGTTGACTTTAAGCTGAATCAGCTTTAAATGGGTGCCACATTATTTATCGAAAATGGCAAGTTATTTATCGTATAAGCTCTTACAAATTTAAGTAAAATCCCATCTTTAATGAGATGACTCTCCAAAATTATGTATACATGTAAAGACACACACCTACACAAATGTAAGATTGTATTAGTAAGTAAACAAAAAACATCAAAGCGATTGAATAAAGGTCAAATTTTAAAGAAAATTTTAATTAATAATAGTTATTAAAAAATCTTTAATTTAATTATTTAAATATGAACTGAATTATTTATTTGCTTTAAGAGCCAATTGAAATGTATTAATTGAACATTTCTGATTCTAATTTTTTCATGGGAGTTATGGAATAAGTAGTTAAGTTTCAAACAAAACTTTTAAGAATTTTTCAAGTCTACTGGTGAGTTGATTAGCACGAACGAAATGTCGTCGGCACATAGACAGCGGAAAAATACAGCAAACTTTTTGAAAAGGTTCATTTTTGGACCTGAATTAATACATTTTAATTATTTAATTTAAAAAAAATTTACATTAAAAAGCTTTTACATACAAAAGTGAGATTTGTTTGAGCAAAGCTGTTGCTAAATAAGTTAAAGACAACTTCTGCTGGTTTTAAGTTTAGAGCAAACTTTTGCGCGCAAAGTCAGCTTTTTCTCGTCTATAGTAGACAAGAAGTTTACATTTATTTAGCAGTGACTTAAAATTGCTGAAAGCATACTTTTTCGATGTCTATAGTTATGGGCCAATGTGTTTATTTTGTATACTTTTCATATTCCTCTCAAATACATAGTATTACATACATGCATAAATAAATCAGAGCTGATTCAGGAATAGCTCAATTTGTACAAAACTGTTGGGGAACGTGAAAAAAAATCACTAGTACATTTATTAGGTAGTGAATTACGCAAAACTTAACGCGATTTCAGCAGGTAAGTATTTGAATGCTCTCAAAAGTGCTCGTGAGTTGGTATAATCACGTTTGGAATAAAGTTTGTGAAGTTGTTTTTGTTTTTAATAGAATTATGTGAGTGAATCAAAATCTCATGGAAATCGCCATTAATAAAAGTGTATTTCCCTACTTCATAGAATTAAGACTGAGCTTAATTTGGCAAGTTTCTTGGGAGCAACTTTATAATATTTCATTTTAATTAGGCTATTATTTCAATACAATGTATGTACATATTTATTTTAGATTTTCTATATACACATGTTTTGATTCAGCTAGGCTATTGTTTAATCGTTTACACAAATTCTGTTTCTTATAAAAGTTCGATTTCAACCCAAAGATGGGAGATAGATAGAGAATTGTATTAACAAGTCTTATAGCCCTTTTACACCGACTGACATCCACGCATGAAGCGCATGAAAGATGTTGAAAATGTGAAACAGTCGTTTATATTGACAACATTTTTCATCTTTCATTCATTTAGATGTCAAAATATGAGGACGAAAATTTTTGTTAAAAATAAAAAAGGAGGATTTTGGACTTTTTTCTTTCTATAGGTCAAGCAACATGTTCTATGTTCTCCATATTGATTGAGCATATGATGGGATTTCTTTTGCACTGCAGTTGAAATGCATTTATTTATAATTAATTAAAAATTATAACAAAATACATGTGCCGCTCATTTTTTTTTTCATGTTAAATTTGTTTTCTGAAATGTCATTTTGTAAGTGATGGTACAAAAGCAATCGATTTTCTGCAATTTTTTTAGTGATGGCTCTAAAAAAAATCAAAAAATGCAAGATAGAACAAAATGAGAAAGGATCATCTTCTGCTGATGTAGAAAGATGTAGAATTTCCGCCCTGTATAATTCTTATGGGAATATGTAAACATCTTTGCAAATTGATAAAAGATGTAAGATATGCGTTTACACCGGTATTAAAAAAAAACATTGTTGAAACACGTTTTACAAAAAATTTTTCATATAAAATTTGTTCTGAAATGTATTTGAGCAACGTTTTATTATTTATGAATACCGGTGTTAAGCTTTAAAGGCGATTTCAGTTTATTTCTAAAATGTTTTATGTTGTTAAAATGACCTTTACTTTAATTACTTATTTGCTATAAGAGCCAATTAAAATGCATTATCTCTGGTTTAAAAAAAATATACCTTCAATAGGCCGCCGACTTTTCGTTGATGCTAATGAACTCGTCAGTAGAATCGAAAAAAAACGTAAAAGAATTCGTACTTATCAATGGCAACTCATTGAAGAGAAGTTTTGAGGAGTTAAAGTTGCATTACTAAAATTATCTTTTGTATTTAACACATGTTTGAACATTTCTGCATCTCATTTGCATCATTAGAATTTTGAAATATGTAGCTAAATTTCAAACATTGTTTTAAGAATTTTTCGTGTCTACTGACTAGTTGTTGAGAATCAACGAAATGTTGGCGACATATAAACGGCTGAAACATTAATAAAGTATATTTTTTAGACCTGATATAATGTTTTATAATACTTAAAAAAAATGTTATTTTGCCGTGTACCGTAAGTTATTAAAATTTATAGACTTAGGGCCTTATTCATAATAAATATTTTTGGCTTATAGAACTCTTATTTGACAAGTGTTCCATACAAATTTGTCAAATAACAGCATTATAAACCTGTTATAATTTTTATGAATAAGGGTGTTAATTTGCTGTAGTCTTTTACATACCAAGGAAAATACTGTAAACTGCTTATAACATAAATATAATAGATTCACACGGTGAGTGCGACGAAGAGAAGGTATATATAAAGTATTACGAAATATATGCACGGATTTTTAAAGATCGTGACTCGTTGCAAAAAAAACACAAAAGTTATTATAAATGTATATACATAAGCACATACACATGAAATTTATAAAACTAAACAAATGCTAAAAAAAAAACTATCGAACAATGCAAGACAAAATTAGCGGCAAAATCAAAATAAATAAAATGCTAAATTTAGTAGTGAATATGCTAAAACGGTCACGCTCCTTGGCACGCGCACACAATATAACGCACACAATATAACAAATTTAAGAAATTTTCATAAAATCAATCATGGCGTATGAGTGATATTAATATCGCAGCGTTTATAAAATTTTAATGAACCCGCTTTTACTTAATTCTTCTTTATATTTAATACTCTTCATTCCACTTCTTTTTTGTTTCTTTTGTCATTTCGCTTTATTTCATTAAGAAAATTATTTAAGTTGTTGCTGTAGTTAGTGTGTGTGTGTGTGTGTGTGCGTGTATGCGTTAACAGTAGCTTAAACGTTTCGTATGTTGGTTCAATTCATTATGTCCCTTTTACGCGTAATTTCGCAAAAAAAAACTATTAACGACTGCAATGAATATGAAGCAGATTTTAAGATGTTATTGGAAAACGGAGCAATAAGGAATATTTTAAGTGCTGTATTTTAAGTATTTATTAAGGATTTACAAAAGAAGAGAAATAAATTAAAAAAGCAGAAAGAAGAACAAAAAAGTTGCATATGTATGCCAACTAGTTCTGTACTTCAAATGAAAACAAACGTAGAAAATAATAATATTGTTGACGTACTATTGTTGAATGTTAGTTGTTACTACTTTCATATGTAGAAAAACAACTATACCATTTTATATAAACACCTTTTTTCAACACTATTTTAGAGCTGAAGAGCAATAGTATTATTAACTGATTATACAAGTTTTGGCTGGACGTAACAACAGTGAAATTGATTACAAGAATATTTCTATGGTTGACCATGCAGTACTATTATTTATTTTATTTATTGAAAGTATTTTACAAAAATAAATTTATAAAGTACTATTATTTTCAAATGAATTCTATTTCTTTTAGTAATTGGCAAAACAATTTAGAGACTACCGCTATTTTTTCTACATCTAAAATATCATACCATAAATTACTATGTAATCGAAATTTTGAATTGTGAATTCAAAATAAAACTCTTCAAATTCATCTTCATTTTACGTTAGAGAAAATATACCTCCAAAATTATTCCATTCAGAACAACATAATTTACCACTTTCTTAAGAAATGGCAATTTAAAGATTAAAGGCCATATTCATAATAATTATTGTAAGTTTATTAAGCTCTTATTTGACGTATTTCTATGGACTAATGGCCAAATCAACTTGTAATAAACCTTTAATATTTAGTTATTTTGACCCCTTTTTTTCTTATATTTTATATATTTATTTTAGCACAAGGTATTTTGGAATTTGAATAATTATTTTCATTATTATTGTCCTGAAGAAGCTATCCGAAGGAGAGCGAAATATTGACAAAAATAATTACTCAAATTCCAAAAGACCTTGAGCTCAAACAAATATATAAAATACTTATAATAAACCTTCAATAGTTTTTATGAATATGGTTATAAATATAAAGGTTGTATATTAAATAATGTTTTGTTTGGTTTTTCTATTTTTTCATACAGAATTTGACGTATTCCTAAAAAAATTTACCAGTAAGCATTTTCGTTATAGTGTAAAATCAAATAAAAACTCAATCATACTATTATAAACCATAATATTTTCAAGAAAGATTTTGCAGTAACCATGCTTTTATGAAAGATACTTTAGATTAGGTTTGCTCTATCCAAATAAACTTTTGAAAAAATATTTACGGTAACCATGATATTTTCAAGTTTAGTGATAATACCATCGCATAGTGGACCATTTTACGAAAAGGCGGTCAAAAATCCATAACTTTTGACTGGATTGGAATTTTAATGCATGTTTTTGGCTTAATTCTAAAATATAAAACTCTAAAATTAACCCGTCAGAAAAATGGTTTTGATTAGTTTAAAATACATTTTTGGCTTAAAAGTAAAGTGTTAAAATTTTGTTCAAAACGTTTGTTTTATATAAAGTTTTACGTTACTTAAATTTAGTTTGATAGTGCCGAAGCTTGGTCCCAGTAAAATTTTTTTTGTATCAAGGCCCAATTGTCGGTTTCTTTTTAAACAGTTTGAGCTAAAAATTAGTTTATTAAGTAGAAAACATACAAAATACAAACATTGGCTTAAATTTACATTAGATAAGGAACTGTATTAATTCAGGTTCAAATATAGACCTTACACACCTTTTATGTCTTTTTAAGCCTTCTACTAAGGTCTGTTTTCGGACCTGAATTAATACATATCAATTAGCTCTTAAAGGAAATAAATAATTAAGTTGAATTTTAGAACTTTTCATTAAATCAGTGAATTGACTAATAATAAACCGATGAAATACCGATACCTCTGGTGTTTTGATAATTTAATTTTAATTAAATTTTAGTAAATATTTCGTCTAAATAGCCTTAATTTGCATCTTAGATTCTACGTCTAATTCAATTGAGGTAGTTTTCCAGTTTTGTCGGTTATTGGTCATACAGTGATCTGATGTGAATATTAAAATACCAATCAGATTTTCTTTAATACAGCAACCCAGAAATGTTTCTTATGTTGTGTTCGCGAAAGAATCTGCATTCTTTGTTTATTTTTTCTTACGCTACTTCGGATGGATTGCTTATTGGTGCCACATTGTGTTGAATATGAAATATGGGGAATTATTGTTCCCCATGGTACAAAATTTTATGAATAGTTGTTTTTTTTTGCGTACTCTCAAAATTGATTTACACTTACTTTTCTGCTGCATACTTGAATTCGAAATATAGTATTAAATCAACTTAATAGTTCCAAATCTACACCCCTGATAGATTCTGGAGTTGCTAGAACTGAAAAAAATCCCCTTGCAGTATTACCATCATATGTGTTTCCATCCACTTACTTTGACAGATAGAGCGTTAGGCTTATTTGTAGATATTTTTTGCGAATTTCTTTTATTTTTGCTTTCTTTTCTTCTTTTCTTTTTTTGCCTGATGGACCAAATTCAAAATCGTAACTTAATGTAAGAATATGCTCAATAAAAGGTATTCTAGTATGAAGAGGGGACAATCCAAATCCAAAGTATGCTGCCTTTAAACTATCATCTTTTGGAATGCATTTGCTTAATTGTCTTGATGTCTTTTTGCACATGATGCAGCTTAACGATGTTTTTGTATCAGTTAAAGTTTGTGCGACTTTACAACATTATAAGATTTATTTCGATTTCTTGCTTAGCAATTGTAAATATTACATGTTAAGGGACTTTATTTGCATCCTTTATTTTGCTGTATTCTTCAGTTATTACACCTTTTCTTTATTTTTTTAATGTAAATTTTATTAGTCTGCAATACCTTGTTGCTGAGAGTATTTCATTTTTCATATATGAATTTTTATTGATCTACTAGTTGACAGCTCTAAGCCGGTATAACTTCCTGTTAAGCCCAATGAAACGAAAGATACCATAAATAAGTCAGCTTCAACTTGTATTGTCTCTGACTGGAAGTCACATCACATCCCCAAGTAGAAATGAAAATAATACTGATATTTCCAAGCTTCTTTCAACAATTAGATTAAAGTGTACTTAACAACTGTGTGGCAGTGTGCTCATGAAGATCTTGCAAATTTATAACCGCAAAACTAGAATTGACAGTTATAGCAATTTTGTAAATACATTCTGTTTTGACAGCGATTAAGGCTCTTATTCATAATAAATATTTTAGGTTTATTAAACTTTTATTTGACAGATTTTCCATACAAATATGTCAAATAAGAGTCTTATAAGCCTGAAATAAATTTTATGAAGTAAGGGGGTAAGTATATATATAAGAGTATAGAACTCTGCAAAACTCCCAGTTTTGCGGATTTCCATTTGTTTGCTTCTGCAATTCCTTGTACTGATTTTTAGTTAACTTTAAATCCAAAATTAGTACTAACGCTCTTGCTGTAGCAAATTTCTTGTCTTCGTTTAATGTAGGAATAAATGTATATGACATCCGACTTGGACTTGCTTCTGTTATTGCTTCAATTATCTTAATGTTGGTCTTTCTCTATTTTGTGTTGGCTTAATTTGGTGCAAAAATTAATCTTTAATGATTATTGGAGAAATGTCTTCATTAATATGCTGAAGTTTACGTCTTCGAGTTCTTCCACTACATTCGTCAACATTCCACATTTATTGGAACTTGTAGATAATGTTTCGAAAACAAGTTCCTTTGACAACCAACCATCGCAACGTTCGCACAGTCTATTCTTGCTATATAATAAGCATGCAATGTACTTTCCAAAACTTATAATTTTTTGCTTGTGTAGTTCAACTTCTTCTGTATTGCATCCAAGCTTTGATTTCTTAGAAAATATCAGCGAAATCTTTAGAAGCGTGCTTAGCGGTTGGTCAAATTCTGTTGTATAATAATTACGAAGGCGCTACTTTAAATAATCTTACTTACAAATAAACAACAACAAAATGCAGGTAGACAGGCCAATTCACAACCAAGAAACGAATACATGCACATAGGCACAAGAGAACTTTTTTTCTATGCATAAAACACACCCTCTCAGATGACATTACATATAATGAAAATAAACAACAGCAGTTTGTTATACGTATGTATATTATGCCAAAACAAAACAACTTAACAATTCCCAGAAAACAAATTATTTTATAAACAGGGTACATCAATTTGAAAAGCAATGGCAATATTCTTTTAAAAAATACGCATATTCGTCTAAAAACCGTTTCCCATAAGAGCGATTTGGTAAAAAAAAAACAAATTAAAATGCTTCAAAGAACAGCAAAACAGAGAAATATAGTTTTAATTCCAATACTAAAATTTTGAAGAAAATATGTGAGCTTGTGTCAGAGAGCTTTTGCTGGTGCTCACGGTTGCATTGTGCCGTGTATACAATGGTGTATGAAGGAGTAGAGGACAGTCTGGGCTGCAAAAGGGTACTTTTTCGATCCTTTCGATCCTTTTGCGATCCTTTACGAACTTTATGCTTCTAAAGTTCTATTGAGGAAAATTTGGACCTCTGAAAAATATTAATTTCAAAAGTCATTAGGACATTATTCTAGTACTATACTATATTAACAAAGCAGTTATAACAAAGTTTATTACGTTTAAAAATCTTGTTAAACAAACAAGTAATATGTGTTTAAAAATCAGAAGCTTACAGAAGAAATTTCTCATTTTGCAAAATACTGAAAATGTCCATTTTGTAACATCCTATTCCTTAACTTGTTCCCAAGGTACACTAATATCTACTTTCGTTTTAAATTTACATTTTACAAGCGCAGACCATACAAAAAAAAAAACAGTTTTGGCCACCTTCTCCACTGTGCGTCGTATCGAACCATAATATTTTAAAACGGGACTTGCAGTAATCAATCATATGATCATGAAATTCCAGCATACTTTAGTTTTGTTGTATTTTGAAAGCATACCATTTTCATATTACTAAATGCAAAGTAGTATTTATACACGCTTACAAATTTATATGCCGCTAAATTTCTTGCTTACGCTAAAAATAATAACAGATCTTTATATGTTCTTTGCTAGTACTACACAATTATCTAATATCAGTTTTCATAATTTGCTTTTTTTTCATTCTTTTCAATATAAAAATAATTTTTTAATAATACAAACACTAATAACCTTTCAATCACAGCACAAAAATGGGAGAAACATTACCTGTCAATGACAGCAACAAAACTGTTTTGAAAACAATCATCTTTCAATCTTTATTATATTAACAAACTCTATGTGATCATATTCAAATGTTGTAGATCATACTTATTTTAAATCAGAAACATACATATGTATGTATGGTTATGTATCGTTATGTCGGTATAGAAAAGGTAATGTTGTTACCACTACCATATTTTAAGATGTTATTTCTTGGCGGGCATAAGAACGTTTATTAATTTTGCAATACTTCCTTCAAATTCAAAAGAAACTATAATGAATGTTTCTATAGTTTTTCAAAGTCTTTCAAATCTACTGACGAGTTGGTTGTGTTGGGTTAGGTTAGGTTGATTAGAGGGCTTTGTTTGCCCATATCTGTTGAGCCAGTATAGGATTGTTATGCGCTCCGTAGATTTAAACACAAACAAATTGACGCATAGATCTATAAGAACTCCAGATCATTCACAAAGCTCCTTAATTTGCTCCAGCACATGCCAAGTAGTTGAGTTATATCTGGTAAGGTGTCTCTCCCAACATATCAGGATCGTATTTATGAAGGCAAAGCACTGGCATAATTAGTGCTCTTATGTCTCGCTCTCCCTCCTCCCTACATGGTATACATTCATCTTCTGCTGATATTCCCCCTGCGGTAAAGATGGATCAGTAGGTGGGAGTAACCTGTCATTACTCTCATTAATCGACATAATTCAGCTTGCTAAGTACCCCCGTTTTTTCTCCTTCTGGACTGCCCCACAGAATTCTTGCATTTCGCTATTCCAGAGAGTTGTATGGGCTCTGTGTGCGCAATTCTTTAGCTCAGGGGGCAAATCACCGCATTCGAAATCGACTGATTTGTCATCGAAATGCTGTTAACGTGGATCACAGAACTCGTTATCGAAACGCATCTAATCGATATTGTACTCGATTGTTACTACACTATCGAAAACAAATAAACTGTAGCTTTTAGCAAAAAAAACAAAACAAATAAAATAGAAAAGAAGCGAAAAAAAATTAAAGAAATAATTAAAAATGTAAGTACTTTTCTGATATTTTCGCAAAATTAGTTTAAGAAATGTGAATTTTATGGTTTTTAGGGAAATTGAATACAAGATTGCCCACTAAGTAGTGCAAAAAATAGTGGAAAGATACCTTCCAGAACAAATTCAAATAAGTTAAATGGTAAATACTCCGTAATTGCCCGAGCTTCCGCCTGAAAAGCTGTACAATAGTCCGGCAGATGGAACAACAGTTTCCTGGTATTCGCTATATAAATACCGCGTGCTGTTTTTCCTCTCTGCTGTGTGGAAACCAAATGGTTCCAATATCCTCCTCTTAAATTTTTGTGAACAAAAATTCGTTCAACATGGCCCGATAACGATCGCCATTGACCGTAACGGCCACTCCTTGCTCATATTCGAAGAAAAATGGCCCAATTATGCCTCTGGACCAAATTCCTTACCAAATAGGACTCGTTTTGGGTGCGTTGGCCTTTCAATGTATGCGTGCGAGATTTATGTGCCCCAAATGCTACAAGTTTGCTTGTTTACCTACCCCCCAAAGATCAAAATGAGCTTCAGCTGAAAAGATGATTTTTTTTTATTGTCAAAATCGGCATCTTCTGTAAGTCGATCGCAGGGCCACTTAGCGAAGCGTATACACAACCATATTCGTTCAGCGGAAGAATAAAACTAATTATCTGTCAAATCAGACATGTTAGCATACAAGAAATAAGCACTAGTTGAAAAAAAATTTAGATGGCGGACCCTGTATGTTCTTTGCTCATTTATTTATTACTAAGTTCATATGTAAGTTTATAATGGCGCATCAAATGTTCAAAATTGTTCGTTTATTAAATATATACCCATGGCTGTATTAAGTAGTCAACAGCTAACGCTTGCACATTCCATTATGAACCACAAATTTCCTTACTCTGCCTTTTAACAGATAGAATTCCTTTTAAAACCATCATTACTTTTTAAGCTTTAACTGAAAACTCAATTGTGGCAACTGCAACTAAACTTAAGAAACCACAAGATTAAACAAATATTTTATTAAGAATTCAACAGAAACAAAAACCAAATTAACGGTCAGCATAAAGTTTTCATTCTTCGTAAAATATCTAGATGAACATTCCAACAAAATGAATAAAATATTTTTTAGTTGGGAAAAAGTTTAGACTCAAAAATTTTACTGGAATTTGTTATCAGGTGGAAATTTACATTCAGCTCTGGCAAATTAATGTCATTGTCATAACATCTTTTTCAAGAGTTAAAAGGAGTTAAACTCATAAAAGGTGTTATTTACTTTCAAAGTTAGTTTGTTGTTCAAGTAAGAGCAAAAAATAAAAAACGGGGGAAAATAATTGAGGGTGTTGTAGTGTAAAATTGTTTTGACTTGCAAAGCATCTTAAGGTCATAAATAAAGTGCTTCAGTGGTGTGGGAGTTTTTTTTTTTTTACCAATCCATATTATTAAATTTCTAACAAATAAGTTTTATGTAAAATTGAATAGTGTTTTTATTTTTAAATATGCTAGAAATATTATTGTAATCATTTAAAGGGTGTCCCAAGAAGACTTCCTAAGCTGGGCAGTTAATAAGCGCCATATTGTCAGTGCAATACAACGTTTTTATTCTCGCGTTTTTTTGCTCGCTTTATTCTAAATATGTGGACAGTTTTAAAGCTTTGTTTTAAAGCTAAATCACAGTCAGGGCTGGGTAGTTTTTGAAATACAGGTGTTGGAAATGCGTATTTAAAATGCGAATACGTATTTTGTAGTTGTATTTAAAATACGCCTCTTGAATGAATTTAATATTTTGTACTCTAACTACAAAGCGCTGTAGAATGTTGTATTTCAAACACTTCACACTTGTGTTCTCCAAATATATTTTTAATTTAGGCGTCAAAAGTTATTCCATTCATACATCAACTAAAACGCAAAATTGTAGCACTGTTTTATTTAAAAAAAAATTTCAAAACTACAATTTAATTACCAAACGCAAAGTCAAATCGACTGAATACATCTTCTAAATATCACTCATTTTTTAATTCCATTATTTCTCTTTCAATAAAATATCGTTTTCTAATTAGAAACCATTGAGATTTTGTATTTAGCTGATTTTATTCATTCGCCATTGAGAAGTTGTTTGTCTGATTACACATTTGAAAACCTGGTGTTTATGAAAGGAAATAAGAAGTGGTCTGATTGAAATTTTTTTATATTTTAAATACATATATTTCTTACACTGTATTTTGTATTTTAAATATATGGAATAAAATGTGTATGTATTTTGTACTTTAAATACATCAGAGGATGTCTTTTTCCCAGCACTGACCACAATATATACTAAGTTTTTTTTTTTATTCATATGAAGGTGCTGACATAGTTGCAAATTTTCCATTCACTAGGAAGTCATTGGGAAGTAATTTTCAGTAAAAATACCACTTTACAGCGCAATTGCGTAATTTGGTTGATATAGGTCCGCACTTTTCATCCAAATATATTCCTCATCAGATTTATATCTGTGTAATATATCTACATGAAAAATTGCTGAGTTTGTAGAAATGACAAGCCGCATGATATCCTTCAATGCCCAAGCACGAAAAATTCACTTTTTGGGTGTGGTATATAACTTTTACCATCTTTTATGCGAAGGATCGTTAGGTTAGGTTAGCAGTTAGGTTATAGGTTCAAATCTGCTAGGAGACAATAATAATTTATAAAGTATTGTTGAACTAATAAATTAAGTCAAGTACGAGGCTGGCTCGCACTCTTACACCGGTATTCATAAAAAATAAAACGTTGCTCAAATACATTTTAGAAAAAATTTTATATGAAAATTTTGTCGTAAAATGTGTTTCAACAATGTTTTATTTTTTATGAATACCGGTGTTAGAGTTCCGCACGTATGTATGTGTAATGTATGTAGGGAATGGCGTATGTGAATACATATGTACATATATTTTATAAATTTCATCTCTCTGTTTTAAAATTTTTAATTTTCCACTTTGTGTTGTTTTTGTAATTTATTGTTGTAAGGCATCTGGGAATACATACACTGTGCGATTTTCGACTCTCTATCTCTTACGGTTCGAGAGTTATAGCTATTAATCTACGTTGTAAAGGGACACCTGGTAGTTTTACAGTTGTTGTTGTTTTTAGCAAGTGTTGTTGTGGAGCATATGTGAATACACATATTGTGTAAATTTCATCCCCCTGTCGCTCACAGTTCGAGAGTAACGGCTAATTGTTACTTTACGTTGTATAGGGACACCTGGTAATTTTCGACTTGTTGTTGTTTTTAGCATTTGTTATTGTAGGCCATATGCGAGTAATATATTGTGCACATTTCATCTATTTATCTCTTACAGTTTGAAAGTTACGGCTAATGTTTTTTACGTTGCATAGGGACACCTGGTAGTGTTCGACATGTTGTTGTTTTTAGCATTTGTTGTTGACAAGCATCTATAAATACATACACTATGCAAATTTCAGCTTTCTATCTTTTACAGTTCAAGAGTTATAGCTAATTGTAACTTTTGGTTGTATGGGGACACCTGGTAGTTTTCGGATTGTTGTTGCTTTTAGTATATGTTGTTGTGGAACATCTATAAATACATACACTATGCAAATTTCAGCTCTCTATCTTTCACAGTTCGAGAGTTATACCTAATTGTAACTTTTCGTTGTATGGGGACACCTGGTAGTTTTCGACTTGTTGTTGGTTTTAGTGTTTGTTGTTGTAGAACATCTATAAATACATACACTATGCAAATTTCAGCTCTCTATCTTTTACGGTTCGAGAGTTATGGCTAATTGTAACTTTTCGTTGTATGGGGACACCTGGTAGTTTTCGACTTGTTGTTGGTTTTAGTATTTGTTGTTGTAGCGGCAAGGTACAACAACATTCTGTGAAAATTTCAGCTCTCTAGCTCCTACCGTTTTGGAGAATGGACGCTGTGACGGACGGACGGACGGACGTACTTGTCTCCGTAATAGGGTTCCGTTTCACTCTGATGAGTACGGAACCCTAAAAAGTAGTAAAATATTTCATTGATGAATTTGGTATTAAATAGTTTTTGAAAATAACGAATCAAGTGCATTATCAATCATCACACTCGACACAAATTCAATCTTTCCGTACTTAAATCAACCCCAAACGGTGTCAGAAATATAGTACTAATGTTATTAAATCAAGTTTGTTTTAAGCACGGATTTTATTCATTTTCATCCCGAAACTAAGACATGGTTAAAATCAATCTGAAGCTGGGATTGAAAAAGCCGTACGCAACGTGCTCTCTTTAAGGAAATCTAAACTTCTGACACCGCTTGAGATTGATTTAAGTACAAATGGATTGAATTGTTTTTTCAGTGTACTGATATATATTTCTCTTATAATAATTAATTATTTAATTTTTTAAAAAGGTGCTTCTCTTTGCGGTTGACTAACAGTATTTAGTTTCGTTCTTTTTTTTTTTTGTATTTTTGGCATTATAAATAATATTTCGTTATATAAACTATTTTTTGTATTTAAAATTGAATACAGAAACATGCCTTTTTTGAGAGGACTTTGACCACAGACAACTTTAGTTTTAATCTACAGAAACAAACAATAACAACTAAATACTGAAATTTCAAAACAATGTTTGTTAAACTTCATTTTGATTTTTGTCCTTTTTGTGATAATGGGGATGATGATGAATGAAGTGCTAAAGAAATATAATAATGACGTTTAGAAACCAAAATCCTAAAACTTCTGCTATCTACAACATAAGACCGCAACAAATATCTTTAACAATAGCCCAGATATGAAATGGCACAGACAAGTACAGAAGCGCTTCGTACTGCATATAACATTTTTTATTAGCAAAAATTGAGTGGAAAAATAAAGAAGTGAAGAAACTATAATTGAAAACTCTTATACGATCGGTGAGGTGTTAGGTTAAAAAAATAATTTTGGCAGACATAACATACTGGAGAAACATGTTTAATTTGAAATTCTTTTTGATGAATAAAAATGGAATTTGAAATCAAAATACCATCTATTTTAATTATACTGTACTACAAATGTTCAATAGCTAACCAAGTTATTGTTACAGCTATCCAAGCTATGTTTTGTGCAGCCATATAATTCGTATTCTATCGCTTGTTTTTTTTTTGGTAGAGTTTTCCCACAGTGAATTAATAAATGATTTTGTTACAATATTTATATATCTTACACTCATACATACGTCTTGTTAAAAACGCTGTCGGGTTTAACTAACTTTAAGCTAACTTACAGCTAACTATTTCACAACAGGTACTGGTTGAGGCCTGGATTACGTCTAAATGCAAAAAACTTACTTTTTTAACATTGCGATGTCCTAGGAAGTAGTCATTTGTCCCACGCTGCATTACTTTTCAGCTAACTTAAAGTTAGATAGTTAGCTTAAAGCTAACTTCTTGCAGCTAGCTATAAACTAACTACTTTTCAGTTAGCTGTAAGCTGATTTTTTCTAAACTAATTTTAGATTTCAGTTAATTAAAAGTTGATTTCTAGCACGTTAGTTTAAAACTAACTTCTTATAGCTAGCTTCAAACTAGCTATTACCCAGTTAGATGGAATAAAAGAAATTGATAAAATATAAAAAATTAAAATTTATTTTCTTATATACATACATATTGTTACGTTTTAACCTTTTCAAAACGTTTTCCGTAGATTCTTTAATTATAATGAAGTTACAACACTCACGCATTCAGTTTACAATAATCAATAGTTCAACACTTTATTTATTTTAACACACTATACTTGTAAACACTTTACTAAAAGAACAACACTTTCACTTAATCACTTTTTATTACTTAAGACACTTTACACGTTAGCGCAGCTAAAAATCCACTGACTTTTCAGCGTTAAGCTTCGCTGCTTTTATACCTCCAATGATCATTACATGAACATGCTAGACATTTACAGAAGCTAATCACGCCACATATTTAGTGTGATGTGCGATGACTCATCATGAACAAAAGATATACACACACACCGACATACATACACGCGGCAGTAAAACTCAAGCATCTGAGCCGCGCACATACATACACACTGCCGTTTTGTTTATCAACAAGTTTCTGTGTATCCATGTGTATACATACCTCCTGTGTTCATTTACAAATAATAACAAGACAATATACTTACATATAAAATAACGATGATTCAGTACGTTCTAGAACAATCACAATCGGTCCGTTCACGACCAAATTTGTAACAATATTCAACATTCGTTTTATTTTTACAACGTAAAGTAGCTTTTCAAAAAACTTATATTATAAAACTTATTATACCAAAAACATACATATGCAGGGGTGTATGACACCCATAATAATTTTCAAATAAGGTATCAGTTCAAAGTATATAATATACATAAAAAGATGTGAATTAAGTGTACTTATGTTCATAAGTATATGTAGATTTACATATTTTAAAGCAGAGTACAAAAGCGAATATAAAAATACTGTGATTTGTACACTTTGCAGTTATTGTTAAATAATGTGAGACTTCAGAAAAATTAAGAGGCTTAAATTTCTCATAGGCCTAAATAAAAATATTCTATTATATTTAAATTTTTTAAATTAGTTTTTCAGTTTCGAATTTTTGTTTTTAGGGTTCCGTACCCATCAATGTGAAACGGAACCCTATCACCGAGACAAGTACGTCCGTCCGTCCGTCACAGCGTCCATTCTCCGAAACGGTAGGAGCTAGAGAGCTGAAATTTTCACAGCATGTTGTTATACCTTGCCGCTTCAACAGCAAATAAATACTAAAAGCAACAAGAAGTCGAAAACTACCAGGTGTCCCCATACAACGAAAAGTTGCAATTGACCATAACTCTCTAGCCGTAAAAGATAGAAAGCTGAAATTTGCATAGTGTATGTATTTATAGATGTTCCACAACAACATATACTAAAAGCAACAACAATCCGAAAACTACCAGGTGTCCCCATACAACCTAAAGTAACAATTAGCCGTAGCTGCTAAACTGTAAAATACAGAGCGCTGAAATTCGCATAATATATGTGTTTACATATGCCCTACAACAACAAATTCTAAAAACAACATTATGTCGTAAACTACCAGGTGTCCCTATACAACGTAGAGTAAAAATTAGCCGTAACTCCCAAACTGTAAGAGACAGAGAGATGAAATGTGAACAATATATGTACTAGCATGTGGCCTACAATAAAAAATGCTAAAAACAACAACAAGTCGAAAATTACCAGGTGTCCCTATACAACGTAAAGTAACAACTAGTCGTTACTCTCGATCCGTGAGAGACAGAGGGATGAAATTTACACAGTATGTGTATTCACATATGCTCCACAACAACACTTGCTAAAAACAACAACAACTGTAAAACTACCAGGTGTCCCTATACAACGTAGAGTAATAGCTATAACTCTCGAACCGTAAGAGATAGAGAGTCGAAATTCGCACAGTGTATGTATTCCCAGATGCCTTATAACAACAAATTACAACCACAACAACAACAACAACAAGTGGAAAATTACTAGGTGTCCCCATACAACATAAAGTAGGTTTAAAAACAGAGAGATGAAATTTACAAAATATACATATGTATTCACATACGCCATTCCATACATACATACGTACGGAACCCTAAGAGTGCGAGCCAGCCTCGCACTTGACTTAATTTATTTAATAGTTTTTAGGGCATTTCGTAAATCCTTTTCAACATCTTGAGAGCCAAGAGATATGCAAGCATCTATCAATCAATAAGCAATCAATTAAATTTATATTTGAATATATATCGTTCATTTACTGCAAAAGAGTCACAACTCAAAAAATTAAAGTTTTTAGTTTACTTAAGTTTTGTGAGCCTTTACTTCTTCATCGTCCATTGATTACTTTCTACGGCTTGCTAAGGACAATTCTTAAATGTGGGAGACGGATTAAAGCAAACAGTAAGTAAGAAGAAACAAAGTTAACATAGTTAAAATCGATACTATTTCATTTTTCATCAACGAAATTCTGAAAAATCTTAAAAGCCACAATAAAAGTTGAACAACAAAACAAAAGAAGTGTTACTAATGAACAATACTTATTAGGGTAAACATTTTTGCCCATCACACCAATCGGTCGCAAGGTGTTGGACTCCCTAGCCAAAATCTTTTGAACGGTAATCGAATATATAGTTCTAGTGTCGTTTAAAATATTTTGATTTGGGCGCTATCGAAAAATCGATAGCACAATATCGACCAATTTCTATCCTTACTTGCCCAAACTAGCAGGAAGAAAACAAGTGGGCTGTTTCGCGCAGGAAGAACAAGAATATTTCTCTATCAAAACCCCTCTCATTTGCACGAACTTTTAGTACAGTTTTCGTGCAAATTAGTATCTGCTGGATCCCAGTTTTTTGTACGGGATCACAGCTAATATCTTAAAGACAAATATTTAGACGAATAAATCAAAACAATAATAGAAACATAATTTGTTTTACTTACCCTATAAAAAGTTGAATAATATTGTAAAAACTCAACAGGTTAATCCAAATATGCTGAATATCTGCTTATCGTCGTTAAAATTATATTACAGAATTTCACAATCGCTACTGCAAATCATGAAATATGTAGAAAAACTACAATTATCAGAATCGCACCACTATTGACGTTAGTTAGTTAAAAGAACACAAATAAAAAACAAAGCAAGCTCACCAGTTTGTTAAAATCAATTCACAAAGTATTTTCAAGAAAAACTTAATATAGGACTTATCCACTTTCTTTCTTACATACATATACATATATTTTTATACCATTCACAAAAATGTGTAACGGTATGTGACCCTTTTTTTGGTCATATACATATGTATTTGAAAAAAAATTTTTTCCTAAAAAGTTAGCCATATCATTTTTAATGCCCATTAGATCCCAAAAATCGGAGAATTTTTTTAAATCGGCCCATATATACCCGAGATATAGCGTTTCGCGATTTTGCAAGAAATCAGAATGAAACATATAATATGTTCACAAGCTAAGCTGGAAAAATGTTTGATATCGGCCCATATACACTCGAGATATAGCGCCTCCGGATGTCTGAAGAAGTCGGCCCTGGAAGCCAAACGAAACAATTTTTTGCACTAAAAATTTGTTAGAATGGTACATATATGTATGTCGTCCAGAGGCAAAATTAGAACATTTTTATGCATCGGCCCATTGCACCCGAGATAACGCTTCTCCCGATTTTTCAAGAAGTCGGCATTAAAAGCCAAATAAAACAACTTTTGGTGCCAAAAATCGATCAGAATATATGTAGGTACATATAGGATGTTTAAAGGCAAAATTTGAAAATTTTTGAAATCGGTCCATATATACCCGATATATAGTGTTTCCCGATTTTGACAGAAATCGGCTCTATTAGCTAAATAAAACAACTTTTGGCACCAATCAGAATGCTACATATATCATTGTGAAGGGTATTTAAGATTCGGCCCAGCCGAATATAGCACTCTTACTGGTTTTTTTGTTTTTTCATTTTATAATTAGCCCGAATTGGAACATAAAAGAGTCTGTGACTGATATTGACTTGAGCCGGCTTAAATATGCTGGCAAGTAAATAAGAAGTGTGAAAATAATTAGAGACTTGCTTGTACTCATGACACTACTCTTAAGGTAACCTTTTTCCTACGCCTACACCAAGAACAACTTTAAGAAAAATAACATGCATTTTGTTTAAGTGTTTTTAAGTTTCTTCTTTAGCTAGTGAGGCCTAACTTCTTTCTATGTCAATAAAAATGCATTTAATTTTTATTACATATTTTACCCCGACTTCACTTCTTCAGGGGATGTGTCTATTTATTAATACCAAAAAATAGAAAACAACAACATCAATATTACATTTATACAATTATAACAACATAGAAGTTTTATATCAAAGTTGACTTACACTTAGTTCGTTTACATTAGTTGGTATCGGTAAAAATTTTTTTGCTATTGGAATATTGCACGTATTTTAAACATTTTTTCAAAAACATTAAAACATATATGTAACAATAAAACATTAAAATTTACATTAAAAATTCTCATTGGTACTGCATTTTGTTTTTGTACAATTTCAAAAAACATACATACATACATATATATTCCGTGCTTTTCTTGCAATGCATATGTATATAGGTACTTACATTTATTTGTTTAAAAACGTATTGTTTTTCCATGGATTCTAATCATAAGCAATAATTAATAAAAACTGCATTTGAACCAACATTAGGAATTTCAAAGTACAAAAAAGTTTTTAAATTTGCTTGTTTTATCTGTATGAAGATACCTTTGTACGAGTACCAGGAAGCCTTACAAGAGCAGCTGACTACTGCTTCCAGCTTTAAGAACTTTCGAAATACACAACACAAACACACAAACGCAAACAATTTTTTTTTTAATATAAATTATTTCTACCAACAAAATATACAAAGTGTTTTTTGTTGTTTGCGGCTGGTATTAAGGTACCTTGAATTTAGAATACATACAATGTAATAGAAAACATGTTTTCTGTTTCGATACCAGTATGATCTCTAACAAACTCTAACAAATATACATTCATATTCACTGAATATATGTATATGTGTATTGGAATAGCTAGGCCTGGAAAAGCCATGTACTTGTGGCCAAAGTGACTTCTCGAATTTTCCATTTATAACCTGTCGAATTTCAGTCCTATACTTTTGAAGCCACGAAAGGGAAAACCCTATATAAATATACACATATAAACTGAGACACCCGTGAACAAGTTTTTTATACCAAAAAGTTTTTAAATTAATCTGTTATTTATCTCTTGTATCAACTCCAAACATCATTATACTTTTTTAACTCCATAAAACATAAACAAATAATTGGGCAAAACGAAATAGAAGACCAACCAACAATTGTCTACCTGGGGAACTATTGAAGATTTTATTCAAATATTGAAATCCATGCGACTGTGTATGTATGTATGTATGTATGTGTCTAAAAAATGAAATACAAGAAATGAAAGGGGGAACAGCAAATAAATATGCCAAGAGTTAGTTTTATATTCTTCCATTGTCGAATGTGTAAAGTTGTGTTGCTACAAACTTCTAATGAAGTTATATTATGCTGCCTTGTTTACATAAATATATTGACTGCCTCCATGTGCAGGTTGATTGTTGGCAAATAACCACACAGACACACAGACTGGCAAAAAGTTAACAAATTTAAGTGTTTGTATATGCAGAAATATCTTCTGCAACAGAGCATTTGTTTCGAGATTTTAATATGTAGTTCAAATTATTTTTCATGCTACTGTTTCTGTTCAATGACCTAAAATCATAAAAATTTTAAAATATATTAGTTAAATACGAATTTATCGTAATTTCGTTTCGTAGAATGTAAGTAGAAAAAAAGTAGTTATAATAATTTTTTTTAGAAATGAGGTGGTAACAGGTTTGTCTCATTTGAATTTATGTTGGCATGGCCAACTTTTAAGAGCATAAACACCCTAAAAAATAAGGCAACATTCAGAGTTGGACTGTATTTGAAATACATATGTATATCAGTATATGATGTTGTTATTAAGGGAAAAGTTTCCCCTTATTCCATTAATGAGTCCCAGGGTGCCCGTAGAGGGGTTAAATGTATGACCGACTTGCACAAAGTCACTTTTCGGAGACTCGCATACAAAAGCTCGAAAAATTGCTCGGGCGTTTCAAAAATATTCATTTCTTAGAGTTCCGTACTCATCGGTGTGAAACGGAACCCTATTACCGAGACTACTACGTCCGTCCGTCCGTCCGTCATAGCGTCCGTTCTCCGAAACGGTAAGACCTAAAGAGCTGAAATTTGTATATTGCCGCTGAAACAACAAATTGAAAACTACCAGGTGTCCCCATACAACGAAAAGTAACAATTAGCTATAACTCTCGAACCATAAAAGATAGAAAGCTGAAATTCACACAGTGTACGTATTTATAGATGCCCTACAACAACAAATGCTAAAGACAACAACAAGTTGAAAACTACCAGGTGTCCTTATACAACCTAAAGTAACAATTAGCCGTAGCTGCTAAACTGTAAAGGACAGCGAGCTGAAATTCGCACAATATATAAACTTACATACGCCCTACAACAACAAATGCTAAAAACAACAACATGTCGATAACTACCAGGTGTTCCTAAACAACGTAAAATAAAATTAGCCGTAACTCCAAAACTGAAAGAGACAGAGAGATGAAATGTGCACAATATTCGTACTCACATATGGCCTACAATATCAACTGCTAAAAACAACAACAAATCGCAAACTACCAGATGTCTCCCTACAACGAAATGTAACAATTAGCTATAACTCTCGAACCGTAAGCGATAGAGAGCCGAAATTTGCACAGTGTATGTATTCCCAGATGCCTTATAACAGCAAATAACAACAGCAACAACAAGTCGAAAACTACTAAGTGTCCCCACACAACATAAAGTAACAATTAAACGTAACTCTCAAGCTGTAAGAACCAGAGAAATTAAATTTATACATTATACATACGTACGGAACCCTGTGCGAGCCGGCCTCGTGATTGACTGAATTTATATTATATGTCATGATGAAACTTTTTGTCCCCCATGACAAAGTCTATCCAAAAGTCGGTAAAACTATATCGATTGCTAAGTCGACCCACCCAACCATTTTCTTAAATACTTTAGATGGAAAAAATTATTGGTTTAAAAACTTTGAATTTTTAAGTAAATTTTTCACTATATACATCTAAATTAAAGAGTTTACTTGACAAATTACGTCAACTTAACATCTTTTTATAATTATAACCAATTTACTTGTTAATAATTGTATTGGGCTTGAATTCGACTTTTACTTCCTCAATATTGAGAGAGATTTTTTTTGTAGTAAAATTGGAATGATCAATATCTCTAAGGAAGGCAAGAAAAGTTAAGTTGAAGTCTTGCTGGCTGGGGTTCATACCATTTCTTTTTCTTTACCACCACGTTGCTCATCAGCGCCCAAACTTGATTCGAACCCAGACAATGACTAGTTGCATACTGTTTTTAAGAAGTAGCTCATATCCCTCTTACCTAATTATCATCATCCTAATATTGACCAATTTACTTTTATTTTCGATATATATTCACAATTTGTTGGCATTGTGAGGAAAAAAATACACATCTTAGTAGTTAGAAAATTTACTTTCAAAACTAGTTTTATTTCTAAAGGATTTATTTCATATACTTCTTAAAAGCTTAGGTGGTACATCAATAACTAAGAGCTTGAATTTTTGTATTTCAAATACTTGTGCACTCAAAATGCCCAAATTTCGTAGTTTACATTAAAGAACTTGAGTGTAAAATTATTCCATTCCTACTCCAGCAAATGTAAAATTTTCTTACTAAGTCCGTTGATTTGAAGCTAGGAAAAGTCATCTTGCCGTGAATTTACTATTATCGGCAGCTACTTTAAAAGAGAGGTTTATCAATATCATTAGATTTAGAATTTATATGTGACAAATAGGTTTTTATGAAATTTGTCTGATAATCGAAATAAAAAATATTAGTTATATTAAAACTATAACAGAAGTATATAGAAGTGCCTGTAAACGTGACTTCTTTTAATACAAAGCTAAAACAATATTTTCAAATTCTCCCCATTTTTTTCTAATAAAAATTTACGTAGCAACATAATTTATGATACATTTTTATTCTATTTAGAGTCGCTATATATGCTGTTGGCTTCATTGCAACCGTTAGTCATATTTTAGTTATTCATTTATATTGAAACTAAAATTAAATGCTGAAACAAATGATTATATGAACCGCTGTGAAAACAAAGTATAAGAGAAAAACAAATAAACAAAAAAAAAAAAAATCCTTATGACTATTTTGCTCTGTTTACTTTTGTTTTTGTTTTCATTATTAAAGTGATACTGTTTTTTGTTGTCTTCGCATTTTTTGTTGCTTGTTGTGGTTGTTGTTGGTGCTGCTACTGTTATGTTACGGATGCTTCAACTTCCGTTTCCGTTTGAAGCATTTTTACTACATATTTAGTTACTACAGTAGTTGAGCGCAAAACCTAGAACTTTTCAGTACAGCATCAACATAAACAAAAAGGAAAAAAAATGCAAAACAAAATAATCGTAACAGCACAGCGAAAGTCATTATCATTGTGCAAGTAAAAAATAAACTATTATACACACAACGTACACCTAAGGCAAACCAGACTACACAAAGGGCTCCTTTTCTCCTCAAATTACACCTTGTTTTCTTCTTCTGCAGCATGCACACAAAACGACAGAAAATAACAGAACCCGTGCGAGAGAGGAAAATGTGAGCAGAATGTTACTCTTTACAAACATTTTAACAGTACAATGTTTAGGTTGTTTTTTTTTTTAATACATCATTGTGCAAAAGGAAAAATCATTTTCGTTTTGTATGTATCAGCGTTGCCGATTGCGCATTTTACATGCAAGATTTGGCAGTGGAACCACTGTACTAGCTTTTTTACATATCTTATTTTTCATAGTAAGAGCTTTCACAATGAAAACTGTGAACATTTGCAGTGCATTTTATGGTTGATTGTGAGCGCACAGTTGGTTTTGTGCAAATCCAATGTTGATATTTGCGAAAACTCAAATGCTATAGTTAACAGATTCTTTATCTTATTTTTCAGAACACAATTGTTGCTATTTTGGTTAAATTCTTTTAGAAATTTCAAAATTCTAAATAACACTACTGTAATATGTAAATAATAAGGAACGAAATGTCACAGAGGGCGAAGTTCCTTTCGATATGAAATTATGATTGATGGAAAAGATAGTAATGCAACAACGGGCAGGCAGATCATCAAATTGGCATTTTTCCATATGTGGAGAAAAGAAATCACAATTTACGATTTCATCTAAGGAGAGAACAATAAATGAAGAAGCTCTCAAACTTGAAATCTTTCCTCTCGATGCCCGAATACGCTTCTTGGAATACTTTCTACAGCTGACATATGATCTAAAGTATAGTAGTTTTCCCAAAAATTCGAAAAAACAAAGTCCTAATTGAAACTAGAGCCACTGAAAGGCAATGAATTCAAAAAGAGTTCAAACAGCAGACCGGATTAAATATTAATAAGCCCCTCATAGGGATGATGGCAATACACCTATAAGATTTTTTAAATATTATGAAGAAACAGCAAAAATTACTGGAATAAATTCGATGCTGTTGTACATATTAAGTTACCAACATCGGCTTGCGATAGATAAAGCGGCCCACTTCTTTCAAAAAGTATTAATGAGAGTCATTAGTTGGCTGAAACAAATGGGTTCTTGAAAACAGAGCATGTATGTACATATATAAAGGTCTACCACCTTACACTACAATATTTTTATTTATGAACATTTTCTGCCAAAATCTTGCATGTAGGTAAAATATGACGTAGTTCATAGATAAAAGTTGAAACCGATGAGATTTACTTTTTAGAACCCCGGGATTCCCAGAAAAAAATCAAAAAATCCCACAAATGCGATTTTTCAGTATTCAGCGCTTTTTTCTTATGCTACAAAATATTTATTTGTTATTATTTTCTGCTAAAATTTGTCACTTATGTAGAAAATAGCGTATTAAATAGGAAAAATGTAAAAGCCGGTAAGATATAATTCTTGAAACTCCGTAACTCCCAGAAAATAGTCTAAAAATCCCAAAAATGGGATTTTTTAATATTTTTGCTCTATTTTTTGTATTACTTGCGAGGTGCAGCTGGAAGTATGGTGAATTTTTTTTAAACATGCTAGGCTATAAGAACGTGTACACAATCATTTGTTTCTAGCTTTGGGATTGGAGAAAAAAAGCCATAAATCGAGAACTTGCTATAAAAATTCCTCTATTTGGCAACACTCTGCTTTCTTAAAAAAGAAAAATTTTTAATTTTTTTTTCTGTCATAATATACAACATAGTATATTCTTTCAAATAAATATCAAAATAGCGTAGATATTCCCGCAAAGTTTTTTTATAATTACGAAATAATGAATGTACTTTTTTCCACAAAAAACGGGGAAAAATCGAGTTTTTTAGGAATTTGAAATTAAACTGCGTATAACTTTTTACTAAATAAAATTTTCAAACTAAATTCTTTTTTGCAAGATTAAAAATTTTGTTTTAAATCCAGAAAAGAAAAGACTTTGTAAATCGGACTACTGTTGTCTTTGCTATTAACAAAACAGTGGGCCAGAACAGAGAAAAATGTGAAAATTTTAATAGTATTCGTCGTATATCTCCTAACCTGCAAATGAAAATCCATCAATGTTGCACATTTTTTGAAAGCCCTATAGTAGAAAAATCTACCTACAAAATTTCGTTTTATTTGGATCAAAACCATAAGTTTGACATGCTTTCCAATTTTTCACATACCCGAGGAGGCCCAATTTAGGGGCGTACAGCTCCGCCCCCTTGGTGTCTATAAAATTCACACTTCTAACTTAAACTGGCCAACACTTCCTTAAGATGTGTGTGAATTTTTATTACAATCGGCTTACCCGTTTAGAAATTGCAGAATTATTTCCACTTTTTTTCAAAATCCCCCACTGTGCGGTGTTTGCTACCCAGAAACAGCCTGTTGTCTACTTAGCTATAAAAATTTTACTTTTCTTTACTTAATTGATATTGACTAAAAAGTGAACGTGTGCCTAAAAAAGTAAGTTAATATAAATGTATTACAATATATTAATTCAGGTCCAAAAAAGAACCCTTTTACAAACTGTTTGCTGTCTTTTGCAGCTGTCTATATGCCGACGATATTTCGTTGGCGCTAATAAACTCATCAGTAGACTTGAAAAGTCAGAAATGTTCAATCATTTTGTTCATGGGAATTATGGAATAAGTAGTTAAGTTTCAAACAAACTTTTAAGAATTTTTCAAGTCTACTGATGAGTTGATTAGCGGCAACGAAATGTCCTCGGCATATAGACAGCTGAAAAAGACAGTAAATATTTTGAAAAAAAGAGTTCATTTTTGGAGCTGAATTAATACATTTCGATTGGCCTTTAAAGCAAATAAATAATTAAGTTCATGTACATACATATGTATTACAATATCATAGTTCAATGAAATTATAACTTCAGTAAAATGTTAACAAATAACGGATGGCATGGCGTAAGTTGTTTAATCTATGTATTTTCAACTGAGCATTTTTGCACACTTATTTCTTTTTAATACAAATTAGGAAAAAGGAAGCAAAGTGCAAAAACATAAATTTTGCTGTTGCCTAAAAAGAAGTGTATTTTTAGCAAATTTTGGCAACACTGGTCGCCATGCACAGCGAAGGACGAGTGCTTGCTTCTAAACTCAGCGGTAATGCTAACAGAATACTTTAATGTGCTATGTTTATAGAATAACAGTGCGCTTTCAGCTTTCTAGGGTCCTAATCTATTGAAGGTAGCATTTATTATATTTTATATTGAAAATGAATAGTTTTGATAGAGATGATCTTCAAAATCAACTTTTGCTCATGGTATAAAGGTGTTAAAAGTCCTTTTGAATTACAGAAAACAATCTAACACTTTAGCTAATTTTCGTTTGCAAAATTTAAACTCTTATTAATTCTGTGAGATTAATACATAAGCACAGTGATTAATAGATTTTAGATCGTCAGTAATGAAGGGCTCAGGAAGAAGGATGGCTAAGTGCTGCTGTTTAAAAACGGTAATGAATCAGCTATGAACTGGGCTCGAAACCATTTAAGTGATGTATCGTGTTGCATGCACATCAAACAGCCGTGGTATGCTCACCAGCCAATAAGTCTTCAGCTTTGCTTTTCCTTACTAATGCTAATCGGTACAAATTTTCCACAAAATTTTTTCTCAGTAGTAAAAGGAAGTAAAACCGAATTTAAAAGCCTAATAAATTATTTATTTAAAAATTTTTTTATTTGTGAGCATGTATCTGTTTTAAATTTAATTACTCTTCTAATCTACTACTTCAACAGTAAAAAATTATAAACTCTGCCAAGAATAATAACTTGCAACAATGCTGATAACTCCATTTAAGTTTTTGCTACTGTTAAAAGTTTAATACATTTTTAACTCACCTGTATGGCTTGGCTCTTTTTGATTACTTCAATGACGTGTTTTGATTTCTCAAAGTTGGCATCTCTGACACTCACACTCTACGCATGCATATCCGACGCATATAATATGAGAGTAAGAGCTAAAAGTGTCAGCTCACACAAGCATACACACACACACACACACACACACACACACAACGTTTTATTAGTGGATGAGCGAGCATCAAACAAAAAGTATGCTTTTGTTTGGGCTTTTTGGGAACGCTTTATTACTACGGAAATATTTTGGAAGCTGCAAGTAAACAGTGAACAATTGTTTACAGTACATATTGTTGTTTATTCTGTAGAGCGAAAGAAAATATAACTTTTTACGCTGAATTCTACTTTAGTTTTGAGATTGAATACATATGAGCCAGGGATGGTAGAACTTAAAATCTATCTTATAAAATTTGTTTGATTTTCGAGATGTAAAAAATATGTTTAAAAACAGTTACACACGCACACAACGAAATTTGAGGATGTTTACTATTAGACATTACAAGGATAACTGCGTTTATTGAAACGTAAATACTGTTAACTCTGCACGCTGGCAAGATATAAGTCACTAGCTCCAAAAATATTCAAGTTTATTTCGACAAGCTGAAATATCTAAATTTAGTATAAGAATTTTTTTAGTCTCTGCAATTTGAATATGGAAGTACAAATTGAGGGTAGCGATTTGTATAATGCAGACACGTTTTTGTGGAATTTGTGCCTACCTAGACAATAATAGACATATTATTTAAGCACAAATATTTGCGATTAAGATTTTGGTAAATCAACTATGGCTGTGTCAATTCGAAGGGATGCAAAACAGTTTTCGCAGTAAGTAATTTAAGTACAAATATTTTTTGTTAAAGGTTCATTTCTGGAAAAAGTAGGGAAACCCATTAAACGGACACCTTCCTCTGGGCATAATTGATTACTAAATAAGTGTTTAACACAATTTTTTTTATTACTTTTTTTCTATTACATTTATATAAAAAATCATTAAGAGTTTATAATATTAAGAGTTCAACTGAAAACTGTAGTAGAACTAAAATTTGACAACAACTTAAGATATTATATGTTTATCAAAATAAAGTATTTCCTAAAAAACTTTCCCAGTTAAAAAGTAACAGTTTTGGTCACCCAAAAATAAACTTGCTAACAGCACGTCTCCAAAGATCTCCTTGAAAAAGCTAACTAAAAGCTAAAATTCATCCAGCTAAGGTTTATCCGTAAAAATTTTTTAGTATGTCTTCTGCAAAAACAAACAAAAAAAAAACAATTTTAATATTTGGAACGTTTTCCATTTTTTCATCCCTGTCACCAAGAACTCTCGCACGAGTTGCAAAGCAGGCTCTTTCTTTATTTACTTTATTATTTGTGTATATGTGTGCGTTTTTAGCGCCAGTTTTTGTTGTTATAATTTCAGTTCTGTCGTCTGCTTTTCATTTCTTTTTCCTGTTTTTCCGAAAAAGTTTTGTTGAAACCACTTTTGTAATGTTGAGGATGATGCTGCTCTTGATGCTGTCGTTGTTGTTACTATTTTAACGGAGCCACAACTAACAGACTCTGTAATCTGTTGTTTTCTCGGCTGTTTTTGATTCTCGTTAATATTTGAAACATCAGTTTTTGAGCAGGAGTCTTTGGTAACGGTCGTTTATTGTCAAAGCAACGGAAAATATTACGAGTTTTTTTTTACCCTAAAGTTTTTAACGTTTCGTAAAACCTTAAAGGAATTGTATACAAAAAATATATATCTGCCTGCAGATATAAAAACGTGTATTTCTAATTAAGTGTTAACTCAAGACAAAAGAATGCTGTTTTGATTTAGTGGTGAATAATTAAGTTTAAGGAAAACGAAACTAGATTCCAAACTTTAATTTATTTTCTTAATTGCCTTTATATGCTTTAATGCCACCTTTTAAAGGCGTTAAATTTGTTATTGGCTTTATTGGTTGTAGTTTTGCACAGACAGTATGATGACCACAACATAATCGTGTTCTAGTTTTCAACGAATAAAAATCTCACAAAAAGCTGTAAAAAAAGAAAAGAAATAATACCCTGAAAATAGTAAAAAACTAAAACAACTCTGCAGTTTTTACAAGAAGATTTTGCTTTGTTTTTTTTTTTCTAAGAATATGTGCATGCATTGTTACTTTTTGTTGTTGTGTTGTTTTGGCCATGATAAAAGCGCGTTAGTGACATTGTGCAAGCAACATATAAATGCTACTGGCGTTGGATGACTCTTATAACTCTATTGATGTTTGATTTGACTACCAAAGCAGCAACAAAAAGAAGAAAAACTGGGATATGCGGATTAAAAGTTTTTCTGCCTGGATTTGTGAATGTGCAACTTTTTTCGCTTTGATAACATGAACAAAAATTTTTTTTTTTTAATTAATGAAATCATTATTTCTTTGAAAACACATTTTTTGGCTGCCGTGCTTTTGTTTGACGTACTAATAAAAATGGTTTAGAATGCATTAAATGGGGGAAAAAATTTTTTTGTGGAGCTTAGTTTCACAGGACAACACAAAATATAAAAACGCAGCGAATGCAATTTTTTAATATTTGAAAAATAAATTTGCGCGTTTCTAATATCTCTTATTCTCTTTAAGAGACCAGAGACACAACTTAAGTTTATGTGACCTTTGCTTGATTTAGCCAGACGTACAGAATGCTAACAATGTGCTAATTGAAAAACCCGGAAACTTTATTTCAATTTAGTTCGGCTTTGCTGAGTCTAACAGTGTTATTTTTAGTGGTAAATATACCGCTATTTCGAAAATGAAGCAGTTTGTATTACAAATATTCAAGTGACTCAAAAAAATCCTTTTTCAGTTTTGAAAAAATAAAGACTTTAAATTCAAAATTAATGTTCAAACATAATTTAATTTTATTATCTTTTGTTTTTGTATTGCCTCTTTTTTGATGTATATTGTAATAGAAATTCGTCTTCTTTCTTTGTGTGTATATATTTCGAACCTCTCGGTTCATCTTCAGGATCTCGTTATTTTTGTTTATGCTATATAAAAATATTTTGATTAATATAGCATAAACAAAAATAACGAGATCCTGAAGATGAACAAAGAAAGAAAACGAATTTTTATTACAATATATGTACATCAAAAATGAGGTAATACAAAAACAAAAGATAATAAACTACAATTGATGGCAATACAAAAGAAGAATTATTAATAATTTAATTTGTTGAAGTTTAGTCAAAAGCCGAAACACTGTTTGGAGAAAAGTAAAGCGTACTTTATTCAGCGTTTTTGTTCCAAAATAAATAGTTGATTTGCCCAATTTTAAAAATTGTTTAAACATTTTTGCACATAGAGAAGACAAAGTTTCAAACAAACCAAGCCCAGAAGTACTGAAATCTGTTCACATTCTAGGCTTGATATGAAAAATTTCAATTTTATCTGGTTACCAGTGGGTGGCATAGTGTTATATCTATCGGCATTGTTGACCATAAAATAAGCTAAAACTTTTTCTTTTGTAGTGCTTGGCGAAATGAGCCTGGGCTCAATGTTTGGACAAAGCCTCAAAAAATCAACGAAATATTTGAAAGGAGGGTAAATTGTAAGACCATCTAACTTTTCCTCACCAACACTTTTTTTCTGAATAAGCCAACCCCTATTTCCCCCCCTTAGAGAATCAGAATCGTTCGCTTTAACGCTTATTTACTTCCTTGGTACAGCTGTGCCACTTTATATTTTGCATAGAAAATGTGACGTATAATATTGGAATCAAAAGAAATTTCAAGTTTTAGGTTTGTTTTATTGTAAAAACGAAAAACAAAAAAAAGGTAATTCAAAGTGCTAGTTCTAAAAGCACAGATAAGTTCTAAGCTGTAAGTATGAAAATCTTGAAATATATATTTATTGGCAGTTTTTGTACATATGTATACTGCACGAGGCAAAACTTCCTGTTTTACGATATTTTTTATCGATAAACTTTTTTACATTATTTTCTTCTGATTTCGAAGCTGTTGAGCTGTCATCTGTTTTCATAGCGACTAATCTACCAATCATATCTGTGGTAATAAATACTGCTTCTTGTAGTCTGAGCCATTACGTTTTTATTCTTTGCACGGCGAACTATTGCTTTTTGTACGAGCTCCTTGCAAAGTAAGTTTTTTCGACGAAAGCCCTTTTTTAGATGGACGAAAACTAGGGTATGCACAAGGGCAAAACTATTAATATTGATACTTTAAACTCTATATTGCGAATTGGCTCTTAGCAGGCATTTCTTCTATATGTTAAGATAGGAGAATAAAAACGTTGAACAATAATTATAGACAATTTTAAGTCACTGCTAAATAAAAGTAAGCTTTTTGTCTACTATAGACGAGAAAAAGCGACTTTACGCACAAAAATTTGCTCCAAACTTAAAACCAGCAGAAGTTGTCTTTAACTTATTCAGCAACAGCTTTGCTCTAAAAAATGTCACTTTTATATATATGTAAAAGCTTTCTAATGTAAATTTTTTTAAATTTAACAATTAAATTAAAGATTTTTTAATAACTATTATTAATTAGAATTTTCTTTAAGATTTACTTTTATTCAATTCGCTTTGATGGTTTTTTGTTTACTTACTAATACAATCTTACTTTATTTATGTAGGTGTGTGCTTACATGGCTACATAATTTTTGAGAGTCATCTCATTAGAGATGGGATTTTACTTAGATTTGTAAGAGGTTGTATGACAAATAACTTCCCAATTTCGATAGATAATGTGGCACCCATTTAAAGCTGATTCAGCTTAAAGTCAACTTTCTATATTTATTTAAAGCATTAGAGAATAATTACAAATTATAAACTAATGTATGTATGTATATATATATATATATATATATATATATATATATATATATATATATATACATATACATATATATATATATATATATATATATATATATATATATATATATATATATATATATATATATATATATATATATATATATATATATATATATATATATATATATATATATATATATATATATATATATATATATATATATATATATATATATATATATATATATATATATATATATATATATATATATATGTATATATCATGCAATGGCCTCGAGGCCTTAGGCTCATAAAGTCAACTTTAATTTTGACTATAGTTAGAAAAAAGTTAGCAACAAGTTTTAAAATTTAAGATGTTTCTAAAAAGAACCGACTTTAGTGCTCGACTACAGCTCGACCATTGCATTGAGAAGTTTCCTCTGATTTCAATCCAATACGCAGATCAGTAGTTGGCTCGACTTCAATATAAAACCTTTAAGGTGTACCCATGTTGGGAATATTTGGTAATATGAATATTACGACGGTTGGATTCAGATGGACGAAAGTTTGTCGATATTGCGCCATCGAAAAGTTATCTAAAAATTGATGGCACAATATCGATTGCTAAATCGACCAAGCTTAATGCATGTGCCAGAATAACAACATATATAAAATTTTGATTTTTTAAAAACAGTTCCAATGAAAAAAAGTAATTGCGTTTAGTGTGAAAAATTTCTTGCAATGCAAAAAAAATGTATTGATCCTTCACATTATTGCATGATTGTGTGCGCACGAAGACTGCTACTATTTTGGCATTTTAATCCGATTTCTATTGTTAGAGTTTCAGCACAATCACGTGCTTAGCTTTTATTATTTTTTAACCTTTTGTGCATGTGCGTTGCAGCTGCTCTGTTATTCTGTTTCTAGCTGTTGATTGCAACAGAAAATTTCAACGGATGACTCTTCGTTTGGTTGCTTGTCTTTTCGATTTAGTCAATTATACTATTGTTTTGCTGAGAACATTAAAATACCAGAGACATCTACATATGTGTGTGCATGAGTACATGTGGCTGTGTGATTGATGCAATCAGAGTTATCAACTTTTATATTTCAAAATGCACTCAAATCAAAAAAAAAAGGATGCAATATTTTTGCCACACTTTTTACTTGAAAAAAAAAAAAAGAGAAAAGCCAAAGTAAGGAATATGTTTGTATGCTTTATACATCTTAATATGAAGTATTTTTACTAGGCACTTTCAAAAAGAACTTTTTTCTGCCAAACGTAGGAGTCATATTTTTCCTTTATAGGCTATATCTCTGGCAATAGCAGTTCGATCTTAAAGTGTGATACATTAACATTCTTGTCTCGTGATTATCGATGTTTAATTGGAAGCGTTAATGCTGCTAAGCATTCTCTTTTAGTATTTATTCACTAAAGATCTGATGCTAATTTACCACCCTAATGCCGAAAAATTTAAGATCTCAATGTATTATAAAACCTTTGCTAAAGAAGTAATTCGATAACTTCAGAAACGTGATATTCTGCCGACTTGTATCACATCGAAAAAGCATTTTACAATATGGATGCGACAACAATATTATGTTGTCTGTAACGATGCGAAAAGTTGTGGAAACAACATATTTTTATTTAAAATGTCGTAACTAATTTTTGTGTCACCGTAAACACAGGTTTTGTTATGGTTTGACCATTTTATGGTCACCAACCATAAAAATTTAAATATGGTTCTATTAATTTGTAAAAAAAAACAATATCTAGAACCATTTAACAATGAACATTTGAACAAGCTTTATTGATTCTATAAACAAAATATTATTGTTTTAACAAAGTTTTGTTGTTGCCATTGGAAGTTAATTTCTCTCCAATTTTTGTGTTGTAATTGAAAATTTGTATGTGTCAATGAACAATTTTTCTGTTGACATTCAACATGTGCTTGTCATTACAAATTAACTACTGACGAAGGAACTAGGGACTAGTTGGTTCAAATGCGACTATACATATGACACCCATAGTACTATTGATTCTCTATAGACAGTTTCGCTACCCTGAAAGAAATGTCAGTAGAGAAATTCAATGTTGTCAACTCTTTCCAAATGAAAACGATTTTTATTTCACGATTTTGGTGGGCTTACAAATTTTAACAATCACAATACTGTTCATAAAACAAAAAATGGAGACACTCTGCACAAATTTAATAAAAAAGTCACCAATATAGGCGAAAAATGTAGCGACTTGGAGCCACTAGACTCTAGGTTTCTTTCAGAGTTACACAAACTTCGTGTTTTCTGTAAAAATTGCAGCATACTTTTATGCGTATGTATGTATCTACAAATAAAATCTATTTAGAGGCGCTGTTTGCATTTTCTTTCATTTCTTTTTTTTTATATTGTTTTTATAATGAGACCGTCTTAACAAACTACAACAAAGACAACATCATACACATCCATTAAAAGAAAACACAAAAATGCAATTTGTTAGAAATGTAATGAGCAAAGAAAAAAGGTGTTCTGAAGATTAAAAGATACAAAAATATTTACTTTCAAGTAGCACAGAGAATTAAGAAAATATTTTTTATCAAAACATTTTATACAATAACAAGACAACAGTGTTTGTGCACTTAAACATAATACTTAACTACGAGGCCACTTCTCACAAAAATTAAATTTCTTAATTTCAGGCCATCATGTAGATAAAAGTAATTAATATGCTTTAAATAAAAAAATAAAAATAATGCAATCAAAACATCTCTTAAGCTCTGGATTAGAAACTTTAAATACTAACTAAAAGATTCAACTTTAACGGCAACGGATGAAAAAATCAACATCAAATTAATTCTAATTTTCACAGGTGAGTTCTAAAAATATATTTTATTTATCAAGTGAACCTGTTTTTTCAGTTCAGTTCAGTTCAGTTCATTTTCTCATGACTTATAAATTTTATGTCATAATAGGAACTGCGAACATAAGACATGAAATTTTAAAACTGTATGGTATTATAATTTCTGTGTTACCTTTTTAATTTTACTTCTTGATTATCACATTCAGAAAAAAAAATTAAAAATATAAAATTATTAATTTAGTTTTACCAAAAATAAAAAATTTTGCTTCAAACTTTTATATTTACAGTTATAGTTAGGCCTACCTTAAGCAAAATTGCTTAAACTGATTTTCTAAATAATTTCTATGATATTCATGAATAGCAGTTAGTGAACTAAAATAAAAATTTGACATTTTCTTATAAATAATTGAAAGTGTTTTCAACACAAACACAAATCAAGTCTCCTACAAGGCCGGCCTTAACAGTAATAAAATATTTTTTTTTATAAATAGGCGACTAATGCAGGCTTTCAGCTATTAAGGCCACGGTCACATTGGACAAATATTTACCCCTAAAATGTAACCACTGTTTTCTTGTTGACCTTTATTGTAGGCAAATATAAGCATAACCAACCTTAAAACGTTTCATTTCACAAGAGCATATTTTGAGGTTATGTTTGCTCAACAAGCAAATACAAAATTTAGAGCAAAGTTGTATTTGCTCTTGCAAAGCTTTTGTAAGATCAAATAATTTTTCGCTACACATTTCATATTTGCTGGTTGAGCAAACATAACCTTGAAATTTGTTTCTTAAGAAATTTTTATGTTTTTACGTTTTTTTTCCTTGTTTGGCGTTTGTTATTATATCCATGCGAATATTTATATGCATTTTTAATTGTTTTTGTTCATATAACCAAGATCCGCAAGAGAGTAGTGGTCACGTTAGTATTTACTGTTATGAACGGACCTTAAGGACAATTTGTTTTTCATCTGGATTTAGTATTAAACATTTTTATCTTAATGAATATTTACATTAGAGTGAAAAATATCAAAGGTACATTCATTTGAAAAAAACTTAATTTTAACAAAATTTTGTATTCCGGATGAATTTATATCATGATAAATCTTAAATACGTTTTAGCAAATAATATCAAAAAATTAAATGATATCAATCAAAATTTAACAAGACGCATATTGAGCAAAATAACTAATTATCTTCTTAATTTATTCATCAAGTTGACAAGCAGAAAATTACAATATTTTCGACAAAAATATATTTTTGACAAATAATTTATTAACGCTAAATACGTTTATCGAATTAAGTTTTTTTTAAATTGGGAGCAAAATATAAAAAATGGAAAACTAATTTAATAAAATTTTTATGGCGATAAAATTTCAACTTCTACATCTTTACATGAAATTTAAAAATTTCTTGTAAAGATCGACGTACAACGAATGCAAATACAATCCTCACTCTTTTTTCTCTAGTCACCAAGTAACTTGAGATTCTAAAAAGTATAGTTTCTGCATGTGATAGCTCTCAAGTGAGGACTATACCCAACAAGGGTTAGTTTGTGAGTTTTATTTATTGAGACTTCTCTTCCATATTGTGAGATAGCTAACATAAACTTCAGGAAAACTTAAAACTATTAAGCGTTATTCTAAGAATATTACGATGCCTTAAAGCTTAAAAAGTTGAAAAGAGAGTATAATATTTATTTATTTATTTATTCATTCCATTTGTAATATAACATGCCGTTTAGGCCAAATAAATATATATTACATATGTAGTTTATTAATACTCGAGTAAATTATGGTATAAGCTCATGTATAAAAACTAACTAGAAAAAAGATTTTTTTTTAAATTAATTAAGCTACAATAAATTCACGCAGTCGCGTAATTCCAACGGCAAGCGGTTCCAATATCCTTTAGCCTTAACTAGGAATGATTTAGAAAGCAAGGCTTTGAAAATTCTGGGATAAATAAAGTGTGGATTCCTAAGACGTGGTGATAAGAGGAAGGTATTATAAAGAATTTCTGGTTTCTTGCTTTTGATCACTTTATGCATCATCATAAGCAAATTCCGAACCGATACAAAATTATCAAAAGTACATCCTAAGAATTTTTTTACAAATGGTGATACATGATCTCTCCGACGGACGTTATGAATAAACTTTATAATCGCATTCACTAAGCGTCTTATTAGGGTTCCGTACTCATCAGAGTGAAACGGAACCCTATTACCGAGACAAGTACGTCCGTCCGTCCGTCCGTCACAACGTCCATTCTCCGAAACCGTAAGAGCTAGAGAGCTGAAATTTTCACAGGGTGTTGTTGTACCTTGCCGCTACAACAACAAATACTAAAAACAACAACAAGTCGAAAACTACCAGGTGTCCCCATACAACGAAAAATTGCATAAAAATTTTATAAAAGTGTGTGTATTGTAGATTCTCCGAAGAGAGCTCCAAATTCAGCCAGATAGGACGTCGATATGATTACTGAACGACAATTTATGATCAAGAACCACGCCTAGACACTTATGATGGTCAACAAATTGCAGTATATGGCTGTCAAAAAATATTCTAGGAGAGGAGGTAATACGGGACATTTAACACATTTAACGTTGTAATTACAAACGATTGCTCCCGGCATTTACCACTACTAACTTGTACAGCGTGGTTTACAGTAATTAAAGTTAAAACTAAATCTTATAAGACTAACTTAAATAATACTATTTGTACAAAAATCAATCATAAAACAAACGAAAACATATTTAAAAAAATACCAAAAGCATTAACTAAGAATAATAAAACAAAAATATAAATTAATAAATCCTACCTCCGGTGAATGCCGGGAACATTATGTTTAACATTTAATCGCAAAATCCCAATGCGTCTTTGACCAGTTAAAATCATATTCATTTAATAAAATATCTTGAATAATATTGCTTTCAAAGTGAGACAATCTTTCCACAAATCTTCTCATAAGATCATAAGAGTAATGAGACAGGGGAATTAACTTAGGCATTTCCGGAATATATGACGCTTTTTTTCGTAACAAATCTTAACAAATTGCTGGTAAATAATTTTTTTTTTTTTTTTTAATTGAATTCATTTATTTAACAAAATAGTAATACAATTAGATGTATAAGTGACCTCAGCGCCATTTTAGGGCTAAAGAGAGGCTATTTGGCAACATAGTTCAACGTATTTATCTTAAAGCTAACATTATTCACAAATTTATAATTCAGGGTTCAAAGTGTTTTCATTAAAATTAACATTATTCAGAAATAAAAAATTTACAAATAAAATAGGTACTGAATATATGTATGTATTTAACCTGTTGCTACTACTAAAGGCATTTAATCTGATTTGCCTTTTTGAAATTAAACATTGCGTGGTTACTAGACAGTTTACTGAAGTGGACACCCAGATATCTAATATTATCTTGAAATTTTATTTCATTACCATTCAACGACAGCTTAAGAGTTTTCCCTTCCCGTACATTGGTGTACTTACATTTTCTGGATGCATTTCGTAAACATATAGCAAAACTATTTGCTACCTTTATTTTTATACCACAATGGGAATAAAACTCGTCAACTTTTTGAAGATGCAAAGATACCTTATGAAGTGCCGCTTCAGGAGACTAATTGTGCCGGTATAAAAGTGTGTCATCCGCATATAAGATCGAATGCCTTGCGAGAGACCGAAATCATGGGTAAAGTCGTTTATAAAAATGTTATATTGATGGAGTGCCAACACAGAATCCTGTGGTACTTCACGAAAAACGTCGTCACAATAACCTGATACTCTACTACCAAGATAAACAAAAAATTTCCTTTCACTGAAAAAGCTTAATTAATGATGGATCAAAACCTATAATAGCGATTTGAAATAAAATGCCATCATCCTTAAAAAAAGTGTGGGCGGTTTCTGACTTTCCTTGGCGAATATGTCTATCTGGTTTTGGTCTGTTGTTTAAAATTTTCAACAAAAGTTTGGTAGCCCGTTAATGTTTTTAGTTTGCTATTTGTTTATTGTTGTTTGACATTTTTTACTACGAACAATCGCCCAAGCACTATTGAGCCCTGTAACTTTGCCCTGAAAAAGAAGACCATATAGTATCATTTCTATAAGTGAAGTCAAATAATAAAAATGTTATATGTAAGAAATAAAGACATATGACTTTTTAATAAAAAACATTCTTGATCAAAGCTGAAATTCAACTTATTATACAGGAAAAAAATCTATTAAAGATATCCATAATTTCGCTAACCATATAGCGCAGTGGTGTAACGAAAACTCATATCGTTTACACAATCCTATTACATATATTATTTTGATATATTTAATAGCTTGCTGAGGTCAGTCTTCGGTCGAAAAGAGTTTTAACTTTACGATGTGTGGGAGTGTGTTAAATGTATGTATATTCAACGGAAAAAACAGATTATATGCCCCTAATCTTCAAGCACTATTAACGACTATTATGCAACTAAAATGTCGAATTTATAAAACTACTAGTTTACAGCGAGAAAGCAGAGAAGCAAGATTGCACATTATAAAAATCATGGCATAAGACATATTAATTAATCCTCTCAGACAATGAACTACAAAAAAAAAAACCAATACTTCCGATTTCATTGAACGTCAATAAACAACTTGTTTGACTTTACTCTAACTTTTGTTCATAAAATTAATTTGAGTACATATCACAACTGACTCAACAATCGCTTCAGTGTGAAATCGTCCAATACTAGTATATAAATTTTAAGAGGAAAATACCATTGTAAAAATAGTTATATGTAAGTGACTGCTTGTGACTGTACCATTTTTTTTTTTTGCTTTTTTGGATTTTTTTTTAAACCAATTTCATTACACCTGTCAGCCAAGTGACAATAAGTAATTGGATGTATCTAATTGGGGTGTTAGTTATCTTAAATCACTACTAAGTAAGATAACTTATATCGTATGCTAATAAATATATAGTATACATATAGTTACAAATATAAAAATCATTTTTTTTAAACAGCCACTTGGCCCTTCTGGTAACGGTTAAGTAGTTTTGATGGTGCATCTCGCTTAAGTCTTCTGGGTGCCAGGATTCCGTTCGCCAGCAACTGTCTGAGTTCCGTGTTGTAATGTTGTGTTAACCGAGTTTTATGTTTCAGGCTGTTGATACGATTGACTGCTTTTACAGTTTTGACATTTAGATCTCGATTTATGTCCTCATTCGAATGGTAATTCGTTCGTTGGGCTGTCAGTGCCTCAAATTTCCACGACGTACTTTTCTAATCATGGCTCTATACCAACTTGACTGTAACGTTCTGGCCATCATCATTTTTGAAGAAGTACGGACCAATGATTCCACCAGCCCATAAATCGCGATAAGCAGTCAGTTTTTCTGCATGTAAGGGTGTTTCGACATACACTTGAGGGTTAGCTTTACTCCAAATGCGGCAGTTTTGTTTGTTGACGTAGCCATTCAACCAGAAGTGCGCTTCATCGCTAAAAACAAAATTCGCTTATGAAAATCGGGAACAACGGCAATCTCGTTTTGCACTAAAATTGCACTATTTGCAAGCGTTGTTCAGGCGTGAGTTTATTCATGATGCATTGACAAATCAAACTGAAAATAAATCACTTCACAGCTGTTAAATCGGTCGCCATCTTGAACAGTAATGCCAACTTAAAGTTCTAAACATCGAAAAAAAAAAACACCTTTAATATGGGCAGTTTATTTTGAGTTGACTTCTTGGAATCTCTACCTAGAAGCCAGAGTAGTTGTCTGAATCTGTTGTTCAATTCATATTTTCTTTTCTATTGTCAATTGGTATTCCAAGGTATTCTGACTTTGTGTCCAAAAAAATTGGTGAACTATTTATTTGAACCGGCTGAATGTTTGGTGTTTTTCTCTTAGTGTAGTGTAGTGTTTACTTGTGTTCCTCATCTGCGGAACCACTCCAACGTGTTATTGAGCGGTTGTTGTAAATTGTGCATGTTTTCATGAGACGATATTATTATTTGATGTAGGAGTTGGAATATCGGATGTAAACAGGAGGTAAAACGTTGGGCCGAGGGCACTACCTTGCGGTACCCCAGCACGCACAGAGAAAATTTCTGAACTCTTGTCTTTGCATTTGGCGTGGACAAATCGATTTTACAAATAGCTTTGTAGTATTAGATAAAAATCTTTTGGTAGCTGATTTTTCAGCGTGTGGAGGAGATCCTGGCGCCACTTACTATCAAACGCCTTTGCAACTTCGAGATATGTTGCAATATAGATTTTATTTTGTATATGTCAAGCACTTTTTTAATTATTACTCGACGTATTTGTTGAACAGTAGAGTGCTTTCGTCTAAATCCAAATTGATGACCGGGAATAAGTTGCTTTTCTAAGAGAATAGAAGCAATACGTACAAAAAAGAGTTTTTCCAAGAGCTTTGATAGAAGTGGAAGTAGACTTTCCAGACCATTAATATATGTATATCTTAAATAAACAAGCGCATTCTTTAACAGTTCTTTTAATAGTTTACCAGGATATATATTACCTTTTGTTACCATTTTTTTTGATTTATGTAGTTATATATGTATTTTTATTTACTGGTAAGATGTTTGAAATTTTTTTACTTTAATAATTTTTTGATAGTTTCCGATCCAATTAATTTTTAAATAAAATTTAAGGAAGCAATATTTTATGCGCTTGAAGCTTACCGCTTTTTTTTATTTATCTTAATTTAAAACAAAACAAAAATGCATTATTATTATATCTTTCTGTACAATTTCTTGTTAAACACATAACTTGCTTTTTATTTTTTGCATTATTTTCCTTTTCGTTTGTTCTTGCCTGCTTTTTTTTTTCAAATATATTTTATCATGTTTCATAGATTTTGGTTCAAGATTTACTTCAAGATTTATTGTTGTTTGTGTATTTTATGAAATGTTGTTTTCCCTATTTTTTAATATTTTATTTTCTCTTGCTGGCATCTATAAATTTTTAACATCGTAAGCAGAAATTCCAAAATTGAGGAGAAAATAGTGAACATATAAACTGGTGGAAGCCACATTTTTCCATTATATCAGCGTTGTTAGTTTTCCGTTTTGTAACACTCTATAGCCTAGTGTAAAATAAAGTTTACAAACAGTTTTATAAATACTAAAAAGAGTTTTGAATTATCGAAATTAAGAAGATTTTTTACCTTCATCAATTCTTTTGATTGACAAATTTTCACATAAATACACTTTCAATAGAAAATATTTGAAAATAATATAAAAAATATTCCTGAAGAAGCCAACAAATTGTGGGCGAAATATTGAAATAAATAAATATATTTGTTTTGTTACAAACATGTTTATAAAAAGATCTTAAGCCTTAAAATTAAGTTTATTATTAAAAGAAAATATTTGAGTTTCATAAAAAATAATATGGTATGTTTTTAGAAATTCAATTGCCAGTGTGACTCGAAATTCAAGCCTGTGACCCGAAATGAAGTTCACCTTCAATGTTGTGATGTAACGAGCAGTTCTATAATAAAATAGTAAGATATTTTCTGATATCGTTCCAGAAACTATATATGTAGATTTCTCCAAAAGGGGCCTGTATGCGAGTCGAAAAAATTATTGAGGCCAAAAAGTTGATTTTATACAAAAATATGCTTCCCTGATGCAAAAAAAAAAAATACAAATTTTCGTTCTCTATCCCCGTATAGCCGAGATATAGCGAAACCCGATTTTCCAGGAAGTTGGGCCCGTATCGAACTTAAACAATTTTTGGTTCTTAAAAGTAAAAACGTTGTTAGAAAATATGGTTTTCTCAAGAATTTGGGCTTGTAAACATTCGTAAAGAACTTTTTTAACCAAAAAGCAGCAGTTTATCTCAGATGGCGTTAGTTAAAGGCAAAACAAAAGGATATCATATCGGTCTCTATATATCCGGGATATAACGAAAACCGGTTTCACAATCGTACGCTATCTGAGAGAAGTTTTGGTGCCAAAAAGGAAAATTTGTAATATAATATATTTACACAAAGGCAAAAAGAAGTTTTACACATCGGGGCATATATAACCGACATATAGCGAAAACCGATTAGTGAAGTAGTCTATGTTCACTACATTTTTTATGACTACTGGTGCAGTCATAAAAAATAAATGTATTTCAGAAACATTTTAATTCTTATAAATACCGGCGTAAATGTTTAAACAAACTTTCAATACAAAAATTAATTTGATAGTTTTTCAACACTTATAGCTTTTCTTAAAGTTTTATGGTTTTTCATTACTTTTTACTTTTCTTCAAAAAATTGCAAAGCTGTCAGGATGATTTTTTGTAATTCAAGTTTGTTGGAACATCTTAAATGTTCATTATTTTTATGAAAATAAAGAATAAGTAGTAAAGTTTAGAAAAGTTGTTCACTTTTTTTCAAGTTTAGTGACGATTTGAGAGGCTTGAGTGGCAAACAAACGGCTGATTAGATCTAAAATAATGAATATCTATGAACTCTTATGGCAAATACTAAACTCATTTTGAATATTACATAAAATAGCCTTGAATCTCCTATGGAAGGATTTTCACATCGTCAGATTAGGAAAATATTGTTTTTATAGAGTATGTACGATTCGTATTAAAGGTATTAAAGTGATATGTTTATTATTGTTTTCCATTCTTTGGAAACCGCCAAGCAATCACAAACAGACATACAGCAGTCTTTCCCATACACTTGCAGTCATGCATGTTCTTGCATTATAACGAGAGAATGTGTTTGTGACTGTATTCTCATCTTGGATGCTGACATTAAAATAAATAATTTTCTATCGTCTGCTTAACGGAAAAGAATAGAAAACTTGCAGAAAAAAATAATATTAATGCACAATGGGACTATTTCTTTACTTGCATAAAATACTGTGTTGCACAGTACACCTGAACCGGTTTTGTGAAATGAAACAATAGACAATTTTTTTTATAAAATTTAATATTACGGCAATTAGAATTTAGTAGTTTTTATTTTCAATTGATTTATTGTGTGTTTTATCTTGGGCCAGTACTGAAAGGCTGAACCCTACATACGCCATGCATTGTGCCGGAACTAAGAAAACATGGGAAGGGGAAAGGAATAGAAAAATAATCTCTCTGTATGGACGTTTAATTAAACAAAAAGTCAGTAAATAATTAATGGAACAATAAAACATTTATTTTTGCAAAGTACAATAAATCAGAGTTAATTGCTGTTGATTTGTCTTTTTAGTATCCAGTTTACCTTCTGCGCTATCTAGTCAAGAAGAGTTAACGCAACTGATTTAATATTTTAAACTTCAACTGTAAAGATGGAAAACAGGGACGATGCAATAACCACTATAATACTAAATTTATTTTAATATCCCATTTTTATTACACCTGTCACAATCTGATAATAAGTGATTGTATTAGATGCGGTGTTAATTATATTATTTCAAAAAATAAAATCACTAATGTCGAATGAAAACTAATACATATACGTAAAAGAAACTTAATTTTACCCATCATCATCACCCTATCATAAGCGATAAATTAGCTCTGAAGGTGCATATAGTTTAACACCGGTATTCATAAAAAATAAAATGTTGCTCAAATACATTTCAGAACAAATGTGATATGAAAAATTTCTTCTAAAGTGTATTTCAAGAATGTTTTATTTTTTATGAATACCGGTGTAAGTCTTCTGGGTGCTAGGGTTTCTTTTGCATCTGTCTGAGTTCCGTATTGGAATGTTATGTTGAACGAGTTTTATGTTTGAGGCTGCTATCACGTAGAATTGTTTTTTACTGTTTTGACATTTAGAACTCGATGTATGTATGTCTTCATCTTCAATGAACCACTCTCCGTTGACAACAGTTCGCAATATCTTAAATTGCTTTCATTGAATAGTTCTTAGATTAGTTGTATTTGCAGAGCGCAAAGTTTATACGCCATACTTCCAGATTGGCAAGTTTGTTTTATGTTGATAGCTTGTATTCTCTCCCCAGCGGCCAAAATAGTGGTCTGAACCTATTGTCTATTTCGTTTGACTTCTGTGTAACGTGGTTTTTCCACATTAGTTTGGAGAGCTTTAGATTTAAAACGACTATACAGGCAAAGCTCGGTATAACGAATCTCGCTATAACGAAAATTGGATATAACGCAAGCTATTATTTTTTCCATTGAGTATCTTATATATAAATAGAGAATGCTAAAAAAATTATGCTCGATATAACAAATGCGAGGAAAAAGTAGCGGAAAAAATAAAAGACAAACTAACAAAAAAAAAAAAAATGCTAAAACTAAATACCTTATATAACGAATACTTAAACACACGTTTGCTCTATATTACGAACATTAAGAAATAAAGTAGCCTTAAGAAGGGATCATACGATTGCCGCAATGCACTAATTTTTGTTTTATTTTGTATGCCAGTCGTGTGATAGCTCAATTTATTGGCTCATGCGGTAACCAAAACGAATATTGTTCCTATTTGTCCCAATCAAATACAACCCTAATGCGGCAACCGTGTGAACACTTAACAATAAAAATTCTAAGAACTAAAAATTCTAAAAATGCACCAATATTTATTGTGTTCTCATGCAGCAACCAAAGAAGACAATACGCGCCAATAATATGCATATGTATACATGTATTTAGTTTCAAAATTGTTTAAACGCGTCTTCCAAACTTGATTTTTGTTTTTCAGTAAGTAAAATTCAATTGTTGTTACTATTACAACAATTGTAAAATTCTTGCAGTTTCAAGACCTGACAAAGTCTGATCAGGGGACCGAAAACGGCCAGCCCGCACAACATTATAATAATAGCCGAAGAAATTTTCTTTCTTTTTAGGGAACAAACCATATTTTTAGCTTCTCTTTTTATTTTTGCAAAACAAAGCTTGTCATCAGCTACAACAGCTGTTTCTCACAGTTACCGTGTAAAATAACAATCGTGTGACTATAATGCGGCAACTATTGGTATTAAATTGTTTTGCACCAATTTGCGACAATAAAATTTCAGTATAAATGTTACAATCATGTGATTGCAGAGAATTTGATTGGGACACATTTTATATTGTGCTCCAATTCAGCCCAATAAAAATTGTGTAAAATTGGTGCATTGCGGCAATCGTGTAATCCCACCTTTAGCAGCAAGGAATGTTTTAGCTAGAAATTTTTATTGAAGTACCGTATTGAAGTACCGTACCGTATTACATTTTAAGCTGTGTTTAATTGCAAATTGAAGTGCGAATAAAAGTAGAATTTCTCTGAAAGAAAAAATAAAAATTTTAGGTGATTGTAAAAGGGGTATAGGCCTTAAGTATGGAATACCAAAATCATCAATATGCACGCTAAAAACAATGGAAGAAAAAATCCACTCGAATTTGGAAACAATTAACAATGGCTGAAAAGATCGTCGTTCGTTGAAGTGTGGTAAGTGAGTATCTCAATATGGAAAAGAAGCTCTTTGAAGCCTGTATTAGCTGGTGTCGACAAAATACTATTGATTTTTCAAAATCAATTGTTTTGCGAGAAATGCAGCAGGAAGCTGTCCAAAAAAAAAAATTGCAAATTAATCAAAAACAAACTTCAATTAACGATTTTTTCAATTACGATAGTTTTTTATATCGTACAGATACATACACCATATCAGAAATTAGTGTTGCTGGTTTTGTTGAAATAAAAGAAATTTATTTTAATAATTTGAATTAGTTTGGGAAAATCTGGTAAAATTAAGATACAAAAAAAAAATTTCGCGATATAACGAATTATTCGGTATTACGAATACCCCTGACATTATATCGTTCGTTATACCGGGAGTTGCCTGTATTTATAATATATAATTTATTTTGCCAAATGAGCGCTTACTACATATGAAATAGTTGTCGTAAATGGCCCAGCAAACACACACACGTTCTCACCTATTGCAGCTTCATTGCTACTCTGCTCTCATCAAACGTTTGTGAACCAAACCACTGTGCATTTCGTTTTGCCACTTTGCAATTTTTGGCAATCGTATGCACATACAAACATTTGAATTTACTTTTTTTTTCTAGACAAAAAGAAAAAAACTCAGATTTCAACCGACTGTTGCCGGTCGGTCATGCTGGCATGATGTCGGAGGAGACGAGGACAAGTTAAAGATGTAAAAGTCGAAGAAAAACAAAAGCAAATAAATAAGAGAGTTATAACCATTGAGGATACGGAAACGGAACAAGGTGTTTGATATTTTTGTAACTTTGTAGATTTGTGCTTGTTAGTTTTCGTTGATGATGTTGTTGTAGCTCTTGTTGGTAATGTGTTATTTCTACACACATTTCTACACATAAGGACGCATGCACACGCTCATACACAAAAAAAACTCAATTTTGTCTACTTTTTTGAAAATATTTTTAACGATATATTTTTTTTTTTTACTTTATTTCTAAACAATACTTCTGGCATAAGCAATTCGTTTTTTTGTTTTTTTTTTCTTTTGCTATATTAGATATATTTTTTTAATGTCATTTTTGCTTCACAATTTCCCCAAAGTGTAATGCATAAAGTATGTGTATGTGTGTTGCTTGTGTTTTAGTATTGATAAAAATTTTAAGCTGCTTTTCAGCTTTTCGTTCTGTTATACTTTTTGCTAAAGTTCGTTTTCATATTGCTGTCTGCATTTTTTTTTTTGTATTCGTACTCAATCCTTCCTAAAAGTATTGCCATAGAGCATGTATATATATTTATTTTCGTGGGTATCTGTATCTGATTTTTTTTCATATAACAAGACTGAAGAATTTTTTCTATTTACGTTTATATTTTATATATCTTTCTTCATTCAAATAAAATCATTTCAATTGTTTTATAAAAACAAATATCGTAAACGCTTAAATACATGATCGTGTGTGTGTTTGCATTTTTATACGAATGTATGTGTATTTGTTAAACTCAAAAAAGCTCCGTTTTAAGTGTAAGTGTTGATGTTGGGGATTAGAATTATTCAACTTCCATTTCGTTGTGAATACAAACTTAAATTTAAACACGAAAAATTGCTCCAAATCGAAAAAAGGAATCCAAATTTACAAATGAATACACAACAATCGGATTAAACCTTAAGTTCGATTGAAGTGCGCTGCTTTTATGCATTTTAATGATTGACGGCTACTGATTCATTCCCTCTATGGTTAAGCGGTTATTAACAAACACGTCTGAAGCGTAAAAGGGTTTAATTTCCCTTATGGAAATAACCAGAAGTCAGATTTAAAATCATACAAAGAGCTTAAGAGAATATAAACTCATATACTAACAAGAAATAAATAAGTTAGAATTTTCAACTACTAAATGAAAAGTTTAAAAAAAAACTTGTTACATAATAACTTTAAAAACTCTTGCATGGATGAACAAAAGATGTAAATGTTAAGTAGTTCTAAAATATATATGTGTACAGAAATGCATTTGGGAAAAAACTATATGCAAAAATATGAGAAACTAACAACAGAAATAAAAAGGTTGCTATTATGAATTATTTAGTACAAAAACACTTTTTAAAGAATTTTCTGTAAGATTTGTATTCATATAAAAAAAATTTTCAATAAAAATTTTATTTACATAACAAATTTTTCAAGTGAAAAAATCTTGTAATGTAATTTTTTTTTAATATAAAAACACCGAATTCTTCTTTATTTTTAATACGATTCTCAATATTCTACAAGTATTTATTACATAGTGCTCATGCAAGCACTTCTCTTGAGCATTTCGCTGTAAAGATCATTATTGAGTTCCACACTCCTTGCAAAAGGTCATTTAAGTTATTGCTCAATAAGCACAAAAGTTTTTCAAATATAGAGTAAAATTAATATTTTATATATTTATTTTCTTGAGCTAAAAGTCTTTTATTCGAATTACTTAATTTATTTTTGTCGATATTTCGCTCTCCTTCGGATAGCTTCCTCAGGACAATAATAACACAAGGGAACAAGGTATTTGTTGTTTATGAACTGAATGTTGTTTTAAAATTAATTTGGGACGCTGAATCCAAATCTGCACTTGGTTTTTTTGTATCAGCTCGACTTTTTGAGATATACCGTTATGTCTAAAATTAAGGCGCTTCCAGTACAAATATTTAAATAACTTGAAAAAGGTTCACCATATTCAGTAAAAGAAAACCAAAATTCGTCAACAAAATTATCTTTAATCCGTGCCTACATTATGTTTAATTTAAACGAGTAGTTTCAGAGATATCGTTGCAGTTTTGAAAAAAAATAACAATTTTATATAAAAAAAAAAAAAAATTTAAAAATTAATAAAAAAAAATAATGCAACTAAAGTCACAATATTGGTCTTAAAGCATTTATCTTAATATATTTTGAATCAAATGAGCTTTATGTTATTGAAATCGGTGCACAACTTTTGATTTTCTCAACGATTTACTGAGATAACTAAATTGACAAAAATCGAGATTTGCACTGGAAGCGCCTTAATTTTAGACATAACGGTATATCTCAAAATGTCGAGCTGATGGAGAAAAATGGAGTTTAGATTTAAAATCAGCGACCTCAAATTAGTAAAAAATTGCTATAGAATTCCAAACAACACTCAAAAAGTTCAATTTTGTTCCCTTGTGTAATCTAAACTTTTCTCATTATTATTGTCCTGAAGAAGCTATCCGAAGGAGAGCGAAATATTGACAAAAATAATTAAATAATTTTAGTAAAAGACCTCTAGCTCAAAAAAATAAATATATAAAATAAAAAAAGGGGTCGGAAAAAACAAAATAATAAATCTGTAAAATTAATATGTAATATTGTTGCAATTTATGTTTTATATTTCAAAAAAATTTTCTTCAAAGGCAAATGCAGCTTTATATCTGTGTCGACATGGAATAGGGTTTCAACCGAGAACTTTTTTTTTTTTTATCGTTTACATATGTGAACCCAGAGCAAGCAGTTTGTTTATGTGAGCACTGAATTATTATATTTCTTTCAATTTACTTATTGTGTCCAGTATAAGAGAGATTCAACTGTATTGCAATTATTTTTTAGTACTTTCTTTGCTGCAGTTGTGCAGCAGCGATTCTTATAATGTATAACAATCAATGAAATCAAAAAGGCACTGATTGTTATAGAAAAGTCTAGTAAAGTTTTATTAACTTACGACGCCACCAAGAAGACCCTATCAACGAGACAGTATTCGCTCCCCAGAGCAACAAAGTTTATTGGCAACTATTCTGTTGCCTGAAAAATCATGCAAATTATTTTACAATTGTAGTTATTTGAAAATATCACAAGCTTAGTCCTGAATACTTTTCCATTGCTTTTTTATATAAGGAAACCTTCCAATTTCCATAACCAAATTAAGGCTGAATTTTTTTGCAACTTTTCCAATGACACGTAATTGTCACTTACATTTTGTATGTGTGAAAAAAAAAAAATAATAACATTGTCAATAGACCGAACATTGACCCAATAAAAATGCATATCTAATCACCATACTACAATTTCACAAGATGATGCACAAAATATTGCCAGCAGTGATGGTACTGGTACATTGCAGTCTCGTACGTATTTACGTATTTGCTTTTTTTATAATAACATTTTTTTTGGGAATTTTCTCTAATGAATTAATTTTTTAAACTACATAATAAGAATATGTTGTTGTTTTCAATATAAATATATGAAACAAAATGTAAATGTTCGGTCACAGACAGTGAAGATATATCATATATGGTCACACTTTAGCTAGCATTTCGCCGGTTTTCCCCAAAAAAAAGTGGCAGTAAAACTTTCTTCGTTAACTTTATTTTAGGCTAATATAAACAACTAAAAAGGCGTATACGCCATTGTTAGTCACTTTATAGCACAGTTATGCAAAAAAAGTACGACTGTTTTTTGCCCCCTTTAATCATCATCCGTAAATGGTGGAAGCACACATGCGATGGGAGATTGTCATTTGTGTCAGAACCTCGAGACCAGGGGGCTTATTCTGTATTGCGGTGCTAATACGAATGCGATGCGAAAATGCATCAATGCGAACAATTGGTATTCGGTATTGCGATAATTGTATAGTTGATTTTCATTCGCATTAAGAATGTGAAAAGGTGGCAATTCGGTATTCTGCATTGCGAAAACGAATGTCAAACAAACGCCATTTTCGCAATATTTATTCGAAAGCAAAATAGCATTCGCAAAGCACAAAAATGTAAGTAAAAAAAAATATTTAATTTATTTATTCACTGTCTACATATGTATATATTATTTTATTCAGAGAGACAAACGTTTAAGATCACCAAACTGCGACAATTTGAAGTAATAGTAGAATTTATGACAAACCACAGCCAGTTGGTAAGAGGCCGTTTAAACACACCGAATGCGCGTCAGTCGGCAAATACTTTGTGGCTAATGTTATTTAAAACATATACAAAAGCTTCTTTGCTTAATCTGAATTTTTTTCATAAAGCTGGAAAATAAATATTCTGCATAAGTAAACGTTTATATTTCCAAAGCTCAAAATAAATTACCTTTTTTCATTGAAGCTTACAATATCCGATTTGCTTCTAAGCAATCTTCTTTGCACCCTTTACATTTTGCTCTTCATCGCCATCGAACCATAATGCCCCAGAATCCACTTTTTTATTTGTCAAATTATATACATATGTAGGTAAATACAATTTATAAACAAATTTTATAGCCAAATTCTCAAAAAATTGTTTTAATTTTTCATTTGACGTTTCTTGACACTGACATTTGTTTGACCAGTGCTGCCACTATTTAAAAAAAATGCGATTGCGATTGCGAAAGTCTTGCAGAATACCAATTTGCATTCGCATCGCAATTCATTTTCGCATCGCATTCGTATTCGCATCGCAATACAGAATAAGCCTCCAGCAAACACGAGGAATTCATTTGAATGCATCGCAGCAGTATTCTTTTTTAAACATCGTAAGCAACAGTACCTTAGTACTTTTTTCAATACTTTTTCGAACCAAAAATGTGTTATTAGTAGATTTCTTTTACATTTTGAGGTTCTGATAACATCATTATTGACAAAATTCGGAATACTTTACTCTGAGCTTGCGACTTTTTGCATATTGTTGACTTCTCTATTTTGCTAATTTTTATTCCTTAAATTCATACTCGTTGCAGTATAACATTTTGAATGAAAGGCGATTTGGAGTTATTCGATGAGATATGCAAAAAATGTGTATCCAACATACAAACAGGTAAATATAGGTAAATTGAATGATCTTTATTAAGAAAAAAAAAGTATTTGCTATCAAAAAGTACCCTTTCGGGTAAAACTCAGTACCATTTAAAGATCTAAACTTTTCAGCACTGATATAGAATCTTAATTTTAATGGCCAGTATGCCAGCAACGACTACGTACATACATATTCTTAGCAGTTTGTTAAGTTATTTTTGAAACAAAACAAAATGTCATGCAAGATTGCATCATGATGATTTTAATAGAATTCAATATAAATATTTCATGTATCAAATGTTCGAGAAAGGTAATGTAAAGGGCGTTTAAATTGGCATTACTGTTCAAGATGGCGACCGATTTAACAGCTGTCAAGTGATTTATTCTCAGTTTGCTTTGGCATTTCATCATTAATATAGACTCACACCTGAACAACGCTTGCAAATAGTGCAATTTTAGTGCAAAACGAGATTGCCGTTGCTCCCGATTTTCATAAGCGAATTTTGTTTAGCAATGAAGCGCACTACTGGTTGAATGGCTACGTCAACAAACAAAACTGCCGCATTTCGAGAGAGAGGCTAATCCTCAAGTGTATGTCGAAACGCCGTTACATCCAGAAAAACTGACTGTTTGGTGCGCTTTATGGGCTGGTTGAATATTGGTCCGTACTTCTTCAAAAAAGATGATGGCCAGAACGTTACAGTCAATGGTGATTGGTATAGAGCCATGATTACTAACTTTTTCATTCCTGCATTGAATAACCATGATGACCAGGAGATGTGGTTTCAACAAGACGGCGCAACATGTCACACAGCTCGTGCCACAATCGATTTATTGAGAGACACGTTTGGTGACCGCCTAATTTCATGTTTTGGATCTGTGAATTGGTCTCCAAGATCTTGTGATTTAACGCCGCTAGACTACTTTCTGTGGGACTATGTAAAGTCATTGGTCTATGCGGATAAGCCACAAACGCTTGACCACCATTTGGAAGTCAACATTCGCCGTGTTATTGCCGATATATGGCCACAAATGTTGGAAAAAGTCATCGAAAATTGGACGTCCAGATTGGACTACATCCGCGCCATCCGCGTGGCGGTCATATGCTAGAAATCAGTTTTAAAATGTAATGCCACAAGATTATCCTTCAGATAAATGAAATTCATGTCAATCGCATAATCCATCGTTATTTTATTGTAACTTAAATTTCTATACATCGAAAAAATACACCCTTTATATGTGTTTAAAAGGCATTTTAAGTTCATACCATTATGAAATTACTAAAATGAATCCTGCATGCAACAGTTCAACCAACGTTTCATATTTTTTTGTTAAACTATATTAATAAGACTTTCTATAAACTTAACTCAATTTTGAATCTCCTGAATTTGTCTGTTTAATTAGGATGTGAACCTCAAGCTATTTTTTAAAAATTTTACGGTTGGTCTGCAACCAAAATATAAATACATTTTTACTCATTATGTATGATGTATATGAGAAGATTCCTTACTGCAGCTTTCCTGTGCTGTATGGTTAAATATTTGATCATTTTTTGGGTATTGCATTGTAACGAAAAATAATTAATTATTTCTGTATAAGGTTTATAATAAAATAATTAAAAATAACATAATGTAAAATAATTAAAAAAACAGTTGCACTAAATATTAATATTTACCTGTAACAATGTGACATTCCGGCAATCTGCGGGTGATAATACATTTTCGAAGTAATGAACTTAAGAAAATTTGAACTTTGCAGCAGGCTTTAGAGCACTGTAACAAGTGGTGGTGTTTTTTTTTACGTCAGGGCTGATATTAAAAGAAAACAAAGTCACGTAATTGCCCCTTGCTTACGTGACCCAAATATGAGAATTGTATACTATTTTTGGTCAGATAAATATTATAAAACTAGCGAGAAGATCGTTTTAAAAAGCCTAGGCACTTAAATGTTTCTTTTGCAACGTGAAAAATGTGTTCAGTACAGTGAGCATCAGACTGAATTTGCATTCCAAGTACATTGAGAGGAACTACCGATAGCTCAATATTTATAACAGCCATGTGTGCAGATAGAGCAGCATCCTCGGTCGTTCGTCTATTTGTTAGTTGCATACACCCAAAAAAAAAAGTTGGTTAATCTAACCAATTTCATCGATTGAAATTGCACTAACCCTCGAAAAAAGTAAAACCAATCGATCTGAAGTTGTAAAATAAATTTAACCCGAAATTTTGTAAATATACAAATTTTGCAGTTAAGCTACAAAAAAAACTGTTAGATATACCATAGATTGTGGTTAGTTTACAGTTGAAATTGTGAGGTAACATTCTCAATGGTAACGTTACTGTTAAATATGTAACATAACAATTTTAGTGGTAAACTTACCATAAAATTGTTAGCTTACTATTATTTCTAGTAACATTACAATTTAATTTGTAATATTACCATAAAATTGTAATGTTACTATAACAGTACAATTTTAACTGTATAATTGTCATCTTACTATTTTTGCTGTAAAAAAAAAACAAAATTAATTGTAAATTTGTTTATGCAACTGGTTATTTATTTATTAAAAAATTTCATTATACATTCCTTATATAAAAATTAAGTTGTAATCAAATCATTTAAAACAAAAAAGTATGTAAAATATACTGATATTTTAATAAAATAAATGTAGTGGCGATTTAAAAAATTCAGATGGCCTTACAATATGTATATACATTTTCTGCCTCTAAAACAGAAAATGATTGGTAATGTGATTCATGTGAACTTATTTTATGTTTAAGACAAATAAAAATTATTTCGTTATTTTTAGTAATAAAAATATCTTTTTATTTTATACAAAATCATGCTTTTAGTAAAGTCTCACCTCGTTTATATAGTGAAGTTTTTAATTGCTCCAATTAATTTTGCGCATCGTTGGTAGTAACCGAATGCAACAAGAAAGATCTTTGGGAGTCTTTGATTGTGGAGCGGTATATCATCAGAAGTTTTTCTTTTTATACTTGGGCGGAGAATTAAAAGAAATATTAACTGTTCGGACCCTATAAAGTAGAAAAATATGTAAAAACAACAATGAAATATAAAATAAAACAAACTCACCTTTATCATTAGCTTCGATCTTCGTCAGGTACTCCAAGCTTCCTGCATTTTTAATTTTTTGGCTCAAATTGGTATTATGTTGCGTTTGAATCTCTCCCAATTTTCAAAAATACAAGGCGATGAGGGATGTAGTATACTGAAGTCTATATCAACCTGTTAGAAAATGATAATGATTATTTATTAATATGAAGTAAAATGTACTAAAAAATGCAAAATACTTACTAAGGTATCCCATAATGAGTGCGAAAACAGCTTCCACTTATTAAAGACATCAACTATATTATCTGTGTTAACCTCGTTGCAACTTCACTAAAGAGCTCTGTGAAAACCTTCACCCACACTTTCCGAACATCTGAAAATTACTTTAAAAATTTAAATTTACTATAAAAATTGTTATGTTACTGATCACAGCAGTCATATTTTTGCTTGCTAAAATAATGCTAGACAAGAGCAACATACAAAAGAAAACAAAAAAGAATGCCGTTATGGCATAGATAAGTAGGTACATATATACATATGTATATATATTTATGTATGTGCATAAATAAACGCTTGTACATCCCTATAATCTTTTTATTTAAATTTCTTTTGTATGTCTTTTTTAAGGACAGTTTTTAAAACAAACACCTTTTACCAAAATTGTACTTACATTGTAATTTCGCTAACATGTGTCCAAAATTCCACTCATCCAGCAATATAGAAAGCTCCTCTTCTTGGTTGGAAAAAGAACAGGTTGAGGAGCACGTACTATTTTCTTCAATTTTATTTTGCATTTTACCAATTCTTTTAATGCTTCAAATGACTTAATTTAATTATTTAATATTTTTTCACTTCACTCTTACAACATACGTTTACTCCTAAGAACGACGCACAGAAAACTAAAAAAGCAAAAAGCATAAACAACGTAATGATCAACTTGATGCTTCCAAGATTGCCATCGTCACTTTAAAATGATTTAGCTTATAAATTTAAAATAGGTAAGCTTGTAAATCGCTATATTGGCTACTCTGTTAAAAATTTCTGATAAAAAATAGGAATAAAAAAAACTGTTCCGTTACTTTAAATCAGTTTAACAAAATGTTTTTGTAAATTTAACCAAAAATGTTGTAAATTTGTTTTCATACATATGTATATGTATATGAATGTATGTATATGCACATTAACTGTTTATATTGTTTAAAATTACCAATTAACTTAGTTTAAAAACGTGTGTATGTATATTTTTAATTTTCTTTTATTTTACTAATATCAAATAGTTATTTTAACTAATGAATTAGTTAAAAATCATCAATTATATATAGTTATAATTATTTTGTAACCCTCTATTACAGTTGTTTTAACAAAAAAAAATTGTTAATTGCAATAAATTCCAACAACAGTTTACAGTAACAGTGAATCTACCATTTCAAAATAGTTATTTTAACCAAGAAGAATAATTTGTTTATAAAAATCACAAAAACAATTTATATTAGTAGTACAATTACAACTGCAACCTGGTTAATTTAACCAACAAAAATATTGTACTCATGGAAATCGCAACAACAATTTACATTGACAATGAGTTAACTACTAAAATCGGTTAGATTAACCTACCATATTTTTTTGTGTGTACATTGATATTGATCCGGTTTTACGAATCCATTCGAAGATTATGTGAAGATCTTTACTAAGAGTATGGCCTTTTACATCAATCTCTGATTGTTTGGTTAGCACGAAATGTCTGTAAATTTACAGGAAACAGATTTTAAACAGCTTTTTTTAGACTTTAGATAATAAGTTTGAAACTGCTAATATTAAATAAAATTTTTTGTGAACTCAAATATAAGTTTATTGAAAGAGAAAGCAAGGAAAACTAATTATTTTGCGAAAATTGCTTTTATGTACATAATATTTCTGCATTATTTTATAGAAAAATTTGAAATATTGAGCGATATGTATATTAATAGAACAAATCAGAACTACCAGAAAATTTTCTTATTTTTCAAACATTTGTTTAAATTGTAGTTGCATGAAATTTAACAATTGTTCAATGTTTAATTTCCAAAATTACACATGTTTATATTCACACGTATATGTACTTGAATTTACTTCATTTAAAATCAAAGGTCTATAAACACAATAAATATTTTTCTCTTTATCAAATTCTTTAAATCTTGTAAAAGAATTTAATGGCAAATTTATTTGTTTTTGAATAGATTACAGTTGTTTGGTTAAACAAAGCCTATAAATATGCAACACATTTAATATTTTAATGTATTTGTCTGGCGAAGTATGAAACAATGTATGTTTGAACAAGTATGTACTTGTTTACAATAGACAGCAACGGTTGACTTCGCATGTGAATTGTCAAGCTTCAATGAGTAGACCACAAACTCATTATTCAATACTCAAACTAATTTATCTCTCTCAATTCTATGGAATGGAATTTCTTGTGACTCAAACCATACGATCTGTGGAAATGTTGAGACAGTTGAAAAAATACATTAAAGATAGATATGTATTTGATGCAAACGTATTACGATGAATGATTTGTTATTCAAATCAGCTTAAACGAAATTGAAAACTATAACAGACAACTTAAAAAAGACATATTTATATATGTAGGGTACTTATTAATTACAAGCCGTAGCCTGGGTCACAAAAAAGTATCAGCGGTTGAGTTAAGAGTTATTTATTTTTTATTTTTAAACAAAAGATAAAATATTAAATGAAATTGTATTCAGAGAAATAAATTTCATTTGTGTTGAGGAAGTGTGCAAGAAATAAAGTTCTGTTAGACATCAGTTAGTTAGTTTTATTTATTGAGACTTCCTTTTTAGGATTCCGTACTCATCAGAGTGAAACGGAACCCTATTACCGAGACTTCTACGTCCATCCGTCCGTCCGTCCGTCCGTCACAGCGTCCATTCTCCGTAACGGTAAGAGCTAGAGAGCTGAAATTTTCATAGGCTATTTTTGTACTTTGCCTTTACAACAACAAATACTAAAAACAACAACAAGTAGAAAACTATCAGGTGTCCCGATACAACGAAAAGTAACAATCAGATATAACTCTCGAAGCGTAAGAGATAGAGAGCTGTATGTAATTCGCATAGTCTATGTATTTGCAGATCCTCTACAACAACAAATGTAGAAAACAACAACAAGACGCAAACTACCAGGAGTCCTTGTACAACGTAAAGTAACAATTAGCCGTAGCACCCAAACTTTAAAATACAGAGAGCTGAAATCCACACAATATATGTATTTACATACATATGTCCTACAACAACAAATACTAAAAACAAAAACAAGTCGAAAAGTAGCAGGTATCCCTATAAAACGTAAAGCAAAAATTAGCCGTAACTCCCACGCTGTAAGAGAGACAGATGAAATGTACACAATATTTGAACTCACATATGCCCTACAATAAAAAATGCTAAAACCAACAACAAGTCGAAAACTACCAGGTATACGTATTGTGGTGTTCCCTAAACTAGACTATTTATTTTGCCGGCGCTAATAAACGCCACTAGCAATAAGCTATTCTGGGCAGCTTGATATGCCCAAGGGAATTGAATAATAAGCCGAAAGCTTGGCTAATTCAAGATTGAAATTTTTATTGAAATTCTTCTGCTTTTATACAAAAATAACGGCATTTTACCTTTCTAAATGTAATGAGTAAAAATACAATATATGTATAAGCTCTTAATACTAATTTACAATGCTAAGGAAATGTTCAATACAAGGAGTCATTTTAATTGAGTGATAATTACATTCTCACTGCATTCAAATTGAGTGACGTTTACATATAATATCCCGTGTATGTATATATGAATGTCCAATCAATATTTAACATAAATAAAAATATTCTCATCAAAAAGAACGGTACTCCAATTAAGTGTGATATTAAACATGAGCAAACATATGTATGTAAGAATGTAATTATGAATGATATTAAGCAATAGTAAGTGTACATATGTATATGTATGATATTAAACAAGAGTAAATATATGTATGTAATGAATGATATTAAACAAGAGTAAATATATGTATGTTATGAATGATATTAAACAAGAGTAAATATACATATGTATGTTAGTATTATTCAGTACAGTGCATTGCAATATATAAAATACACTTTCTAAATCAAATAGTATATGCAAAACTCACTACAGTATACAACGTAAAGTAACAATTAGCCTCTCGAGCCGTGAGAGACAGAGGGATAAAATTTGCATAATATACGTCGTCACATATTCTCCACAGCAACAAATGCTACAAACAACAACAACTCTAAAATTACCAGGTGTCCCTTAACAACTTGCAGTAGCAGTTAGCTATAACTCTCGAACTGTAAGAGATATAGAACCGAAATTCGCACAGTGTTCGTAATCCCAGATGCCTTACAATAACAAATGACAACAATAACAATAAGTCGAAAAGTACTAGGTGTTCCCATACAACGTAAAGTAACAATTAAACGTAACTCTCAAGCTGTAAAAGACAGATGCCACTCCATACGTACACATACGTTACACATACGTACGGAACCCTAAGTGTGCGACCCAGCCACGTATTTGACTGAATTTATTGCCATATTATGAGATAGCTAACATAAATTACAAGAAAACTTAAAACCATTAAGTATTATTCTAAGAACATCACATTTCTGTAGATTATGCTACATGCTTAAAAAGTTAAAAACATTAGTTTTGTGTTTACAACGCTTGCTCCCGGCAGTTATCATTACCAGTAAAGCCTTGCTTTAACTTAAAACTAAATCTTATAGGACTACCTTTAATACTATTTGCATAAAAATTAACACTAAAACAAACAAAAGCATATATACAAACAAAAAATTAATGAATGAATAAAAAAACAAATATTAAATAAGAATAATAAACAAAAAGTATAAACTAATAAACCCTACCCCCTACGAATGCGGGGAGTATTATGTTCATAAAAGTTTTGACTATCACAACTATCATTTCATTTTCTAGTAAACTTCCAATACAAGAAATATATTATGTGTTCGACCAGTTAAAATCATATTCACTTGATAAAATATCTGGAATAATATTGCCTTCAAAATGAGACAATCATTCAACAAATCTACTCATCAGATCAAAAGCGTAGCTAGACAACGGAACTAACTCAGAGTTTACATAATACAATATGTATTAGAAAATCTTCTATTTGGACATATATAATTCTTCTCTATGCATTTCTGGACGTGTGACGTTCGAAAATCTCCATCTTTTTGAGAACTGTCTTGGATATGCTGAGCCAAAGTTGAAACGCATTCTCTTAGACATCATTTAATATCTAACTTTGAAATATATTAATTTTATTTTATTTTTTTATTTATTTTTATTATCGATATTTGTGGTTTATCAACCAGATAAACCAACAGTAATTTTCTCCATGATTAACATACACTTACAAACGATTGATTTACAAAATAAAAAGCAATACGGAGTACAGCAAAACCAAGAAGAAGACCACAGCTTTTAAGCATATTTATTTGCATTTTAAGTAACTTTTTTAAATGCAATCTGAATCTTAAACGAAATTCGTGACCAGCGGAATATGAATATATGCTACAATATTTTTCAAAAAACAAAACTGCTTTGAAAAAATTTATGGGCACTAAATTTATCAATGAAAGTTTTTAAATAATAATTTATCGTTAGCAAAATTTGGATTAAAAATGTGTGTATTTATACACACATTGCCTAGTTTATAGGCAAAAAAAAGTTACTTGCTGCCAAATATATTTTTAATAACCAAAATGGGCAACAATCAGTTTCTATAAATGATAATAAAAAATGTCTGCTTGGCACAATTTTTTCTGCACGGAAACTCTATTTGCATGTATGGTTAAAGTTCGAAAAGGTATCCTTAAAGAAAGACCACAATATTCTAGCAGCTGTGTAAACGATTTCCGACTTAGGCATTTATTTTCCTATGAAATTCACATACAAACAACAGGTCAATCTACCAACCAGTTTAACGGAAATGGGTGGTTAAGACAGCATAAATACGCTTGTCTCGCAAATTTGGTTGGATCGTAAAGTGTCTGAAAACATTGTTGCGGATCAATTAATGTAAGCTGGCATTCGCTTGCAACAGTAGTTTATAAGCGATGTCTTACAACTGGACTTCTACAGAACTTACAGAATTGAGATAGAAAGCATTGAATGCTTCCCCATCCGTTGTCTTGCTCTATATTATACGAGGGGAAAATACATATGTAGATCTACCGATATTGCAATTTACATATCCGGCTTTCATGCGGGCATAGGAGACGTTTATGCTTTCATTTGTTTGGCAATCTCAACAACCACAGGGCCAAATAGGACAGAACTGGGCTATTTTTAATGGTATCCTGTATAGTCTTTGTTTTTCGAGAATTATTTCTGAACACATAGAGCTCGTGCTTGCCTTCTTAAGGCGGGCTTTAATACATAAGTTTTGTTTGAAATATTGTAAGCCATAGCTCAATGTTAAAAGTATGACTGACCCAGAGAATTTGCGAACACCAATTTTTTTTCAAGAATATACATACATACATAGTTCAGTCATAATTGCTTATACAATTAACTAAATACATCACATCAAACATGGCAATTCAACACGTTTGATGCCATGCATTTATTCAGTAAGAAAATTAATTAATTAGTTTCCTGTATCTTTCGATAGCTTTAAATTTAGCATTTCTATCGCTAGAAATAGCATTGGACTCCGTTTTCTTAACTTATTTTTGGATATCACGACATTTTGTTGGACCTTAGTCTCACGAAAATATTAAAACTGCAATTTTATGAAAATTTTTCTAAATAAATTCTTAACTTTTTCATAGAAGAAAACGCCGCTTATAAATTGAAAAAGTCCAGGACATCATACAACTCTCACGCAACCCTAAAAGTATGCAATTCATCCTTATAGAGGAGAAAAAAATTTATTTTAGAACTTTTTAGTAGGGAAATCTATGTAAAAATGTGAGTGGCTTTTTTTTTCAATAAAATGTAATGGGCACAGCAATAATGCATACCTTTATAATCATTAATTGTATATATTTATTGAACTCAATAAAATGTTTTCTAGCTTTAAGTTATAACACTACTATTTGCACAATTTCCTTGTGTTATCGCTAGACACTTTTGCAGCAATCTCTTACATTTGCAAAAACCATTTCAATTGGTATAGTTTTGCAAAATACTTAACAAAAAATACCACATTTACTCTCATAAGCGCAACCAACAACAGCAACAACATCAACTACGACCACTACTACATCTCTAAACTCTTGTCTAGCATGTACAACAGGCATTAGTTTAAAGTACATAAGACGTTACTAAAAGTATGCAATTCAGTAAGCCCACTGCAGGTTTGAAATGGAGACACGAAGAAAAGTATTTAAAGCTGTTTGGAGTGACCACAAAAACATATATTATTTTGTGGTTACAATAGATCAACTTGTTTATGCCTTCTTCCACATGATGAGCCACACAACAAGGTATTATGAGTTTCGTTTTAGCATCTCTTGGTTCTTGCTGCCACAAACTTAAGCTGGTTGCGAGTTTATTGCTAATGTATTCAATGAAAAAGAAAATGAGAAAAAAAAATTACATCAAGATAAAGTGCCTGCATGTGGAAGTTTATGATAGCAAGAGAGTCTGGATGTACTTTTTTTCAAAAATATTTGGCAAAAAGATTGCAGGAGACAGAAATCTTTAAATTAACATTATTAAATGATAAAACTAATGAAGAACTTGGTCAGGCACTGCTTTCGTCCAGGGCAGTATGTTCTTATAAACATACGTATAAAGAACTTGTTTTTTTCTTTTTCAGGATGTTTATTTTCCTTCTCTTACCGCTCACTAGTGTTGGGCTTATGTCATATATATGTATATATGTTGAGCTTAAACATTGTTGAGATGAGATTATCATCGATGGTAAGAGGGTTTTCAAGCAAAAACCATTAGTCCTGTACAGACACTTTTAAACAAGTTGTTATCTTAAAGAAGAGTAGTACGAAAACTCTTTTGAAGTTACGAAAAGCAAATACAATCTTTTCATGTGTAAGTAGTTACAGGTAACAACGTTTTTGGGCCTGTTACGCTATAACGAATGCATATTTTTAAATTTACTGAAGTTATATTTATTTCAACCACTTTGAGCTCGAACAGTAGAAGAAGAAATAATACCAATTTATATTTAACTTCATTTTCTGGTATTCCTTAAAGTTGAAGTACACAAAGTCAGTGTTTAAAACTGTATAATATTGTTCCTAAAACGTTGATTGTGTCATCTGCAAACGTATAACTATACTCAAATTTAAAATTTATACTAAGATTCGACTGGCTTTTGCCAACGTAGGAGCGTTTGAAAATGTATAATTTGTACTTTTTGCTGCCATGGAAATTTGTATTTTAAAACATTTTAATTTTAACTAAAAATGTTTCGGTGTGAGAATGAAAATATTTGTCAAGTTTAAAAATCCATACAACTTGAAAACCACACAATGCAGATACACAAGTAATACAAACTCAAGCATACTTCTAGGAGCTCAGATAACAAGTGGTTGTAGATTTTATAAATTTGTTATGACAAAACAAAAAAATAAACTAAACTTTGAAATTAGAAAGGCACACAAATTTATACACGCACAGAATAAGTAATTCATTTTTGTTTTGGCTCTTGTACAGACTTGCTATTTGCACAAAATTAATAGCATATGCTAAGGTGTTGTATGTGTTTAATTGTTACTGACAATTTCAGCATAGTAGAGAATATATTTGTATCTTTATAATAATATAATGACATATTAACTAATCTGCAAATGAAATATAATTTTAAATGATTTTACAAGGTGAATACAAGATGTTCAACAAAGACTACTACAAACTAGCTTAAGACAATAACGTTGCTTTGATGTGGGCAACAAAACTTATTAAATTGGCTAGAGCCTGAGAGATGGGAAGTTTGGTTGGGCTTCAGAAAAGGATTGGTCACTTAACCCTCTCCCCGCTCCACTGAAAGAGGCTTCTGTGAAATAGGAAATCTGACATACATTTTCTAAATTATTGATAATAAACGAAACATTAATTAAAAGGGATACATAAAGTCTCAGCTGGCATATAGCCAGCTGCTTTGAAGTCGCCACACTTTTCATCTGTATTAGTTTTAACTTTGGCGGTATTAAATCGTCTTATTCGCATACTGCAGCTTAAACCATTTGACAGAGTGTTCCATGGTGCACTACTTTTAAAACTTATTACTTTCCGTGTCGGTGATGACTTTTCTCGATTTATATTGGGTTTCCTCAGAAGGTGGTGTGTTATCAATCGACTTTAAGATGAATTCCGATTCTTTTGCAGATGATAGCAGCATCTGTCATTTGTACTCATATTGCCACTGGCGTAGCCATCAGAGATTGGTGCAGAATAGCAAAACATGGACGTTATATTCGGTAATGATCTTCAAATGGGGTCGTCAGAAAGGGGGAAACTTAAGCCCTCCTAAGACCCAATGCTGTTTATTAAAGCATAAAGGCATGGCCACCTAATCTGTATACATAGAAGGTATAGATATTGAGAAATCCAAAGCTGGACTGAGTACAATTTTTATACTGAAACAGAACCGATTAAGTGCCTAGGTTTTTCACTGCATCCGATCTTTGTAATATCTATACCACCTACATCCGACCGAATATGAATCTCATGTTTAGGCCGGTGCCTCAAGATTTATTTTGGCTGTACTGCATTGTGTGCAGGAGAGAGCGAAGAAATTCGTGCATGACAATAGGGCATTCAGTTCCATTGACTGACTTGATTATTGTAGCAGTGTGGAAGACGACACACTGTTTTGTCGGTATACCAAGGGATTTTGCTCTGTACAGATGAGGAATCTTGTTACCAAAGACCGCACCTTTTTACACAATACACGAGCGTCATACAGGCTCATAGATTCGCGGTCGATTGGCAACGCATTATAGAGCAACGTCGTTCTTTAGTCTTACGGTCCATCCGTGGAACAAACTGCCTGCAGACGTATTTCCACTTGCACTGTAGAAGGATTTAAATTACTTGAATACAAGAAGCACTCTGAGAGTGTCCAAATTAAAAAGAAAATATACTCGTCAGCTATCAACACTTTCAGCAATACAATTAATGACTTTAATAACTTATTTGCTGCAAGAGCCAATGAAAATGCATAATTTTTGGTCTACAAATACAGCTTATTACCGTTTTCTGTCTTTTTCAGCCGTTTATGCATCGCCGACATTTCATTGATTCTAAACAACTCAATAGTAGGATCGAAAAAAACTTTAAAGAAATTCTAGTATAGAGGTTGTGAAGAAAAGTAAAAGTGTAGCAAGATCATAAGATTGTGGGCTGTATTAAAGTTTTGTGTGAACATTAGTGATTTTCGTTGTGTTCATGGGCATCTGGGAATATGTAATTAGGTTTCAAACATATTTTGAAACTTTTTTGAGTCTACTGACGAGTTGATTGGCATCAATGAAATATCGGCGTCAGATAAACGGCTACAAAGTTAGAAAACATTGACAGGTTCTTGCTTTAGATCTAACATGACTTGTGAAAATATTTAACATTAAACACAAAAAAACGTTTACTTTCTCTCTACAATAAAATGTTTTCACCACAAAAGAATTTTTTTTTTTATATCGTATAATTCCTAAATTATTACAACAACTTTAGCCGCGTTGTTATTAGAAATATCCATTTTATATATCTATTCTTTAAACAATGTTAGTCAGAGCAATAATTTTTGGAGGCAGGATTTGAATCTGATTCAAAATTTAACTACAAGAACTCGAACATATCGAACAATAGTATGATATTGTTACTCGTTTGCCCTTTAGTAAAAACGAATTGCGGATTCTTTGGTTATAAACGATAATCAAACCCACATCTCTGTTATTTTTAACGCTTATGCTCAAAAAGTTGAAGGGGCTATAATTTTGGTTTGCCAAAACCTTTATATTACTTAAATTGAGTTTAAATTTTGCGTCAGTGATGTAGTTTACCATGTTTTATTCATGATTTTTCAAATAATGTCTGACAATAATGCTAAAAAGTCAGCTAGCACGAGTATTTGCAGTGGATCTATAATTGAAGTCTTATACCATGTTTATACATGCGCCTTTATTGAGATAATCGCAATAAAGTCCATTATTGAGCTCAATATTCCATACAAAAAGTCAATAAAGTTATTGCTTAATAAACTCAAAATTGCTTTGAATATTGAGAAAAAGATGAAACACAACACAGTAAAAGATGTGTTTAATAAGCAAAAGTATACAATGCGAGTTGAATGATGAGATAAATGTCAACAAAAGCAAACAAAACAAAATAATAAAAAATAAAAAAATAAAAAAATAAAAACATAAAATTTTTTAAACATTGAGCATTTCAAAATTTTTATTTCTCTTTCTTTTTGTTATTGCCGCTTTGGAGTCATAACATGAACGCACTACTTGTACAAGTTCCATATTTTTATTGTACAACACTAAAATCTTTTTAATAAAAGGCAGTTTTCTTCCATTTTTCTTATTTAAAAAATATTTTTCACTTTTTCTTTCTCACTACCAAAACAAAAACAACAACTTTTTTCCAGCTGTCTAATACTAATTGAGTTAGCGCAATATTTGTATGTATGAATGCAACAAATATTATGTCAATAAACTGAATATTATCTCAATTAGAAATGCATGTATGAACAAGGTATAAGGGCACAGTTTTCGTCCTTTAAAATAAGCTTAAATATTCACTGTTTGAGAGAACTGCTAGCTTAAGCGTTTAGGAATCATATTTTTTTTAACTTTTAGGTTGAATTCCGCTGAATATTAGATCCTTAAATAGTACCAGAAAATGAAAAAAGGAATGTCTATTAGAGCTAGTATTACTGTCATATTCTCAATAACAAAAGATTTAACACACATCGAAAGCTATGGAGCAAATTAGACAACCTCTATCAATCACAAGCAGCACAAGGCAATAAACATCAAATTTCTCGAATTAGCCATCAGCAGCTTGGTGCGGGTATAAATATAGCAATCGATGTAAGTTTGAGAGTTCGGCATGTTCAAGCAGTGATATAGTTAACAGCAAGCTAATACAGTGCTATTTTTTAAATTGTTCAGTTCTAAACCGTAAACCGTATGACCGAACCCATTTAATTTTCTTGTCCTTCATATTTTTCTGCAACACACCAAATCTCTATATACTACACAAAATTTTGGAGCATATTTTCTTCTTCTATTCTCGATTCTCTTCTTAAAAGATACAAATTGCATTTGTTGATTGCTGCTTAATGTCACCCCATATGCTCGAATCCAAAAATGGCGTATAATTAATGAAATTGTTTACTCAAATATTTTCCCTACATATTATTAAATAAATTCATTTGAACTTTATAGCTTCATTATAAAAATTCATTGAATTAATAACACCAGCAAACTTTTAAAATTGTTGAAAAATCTCTAAATTTTTATGAAGTCATCAATTACATCAATCTGACTATTAATAAGAAACTAAGAAAGTAATCACGAGTTTCACAAGTTCAACGAAATAAAATTTATTGAGTTAATGAAAAACTATTTCTTTGACGTACACTCTCTTATTTGATTCAATACTACTTGCAAGCAAAATATCCAAAACCAAACATGAATATACACATGACATGCAAATTAAACTGTTTTATGGGTATTTATTTTCAAATATGAACTTAATTATTTATTTGCTTTAAGAGCCAATTGAAATGTATTAATTCAGGTCCAAAAATTAACCTTTTCAAGAAATATTTGCTGTATTTTTCAGCTGTCTATATGCCGACAACATTTCGTTGGTGCTAATCAACTCATCAGTAGACTTGAAAAATTCTTAAAAGCTTGTTTGAAACTTAAGTACTTATTCGATAATTCCCATGAACAGATGAGTTGATTAGCACCAACGAAATGTCGTCGGCATATAGACAGCTGAAAAATACAGCAAATATTTTTTGAAAAGGTTCATTTTTGCACCTGAATTAAGGTATTTATTTTTCCTTATTTCCTGTATCAATATTAAACAGATAAGGTTTTTTTAAACTGTGTTATAGCACGCTATATATGTGGTAGAAATAATGAATATATACAAAGTTATTTTATTAATTTAGGTCCAAAAATGAACCTGTTTAGTTAAGACATAGGTTTTCGACGAATTTTCGAATTTCTATGTATTAAATTATTTCGCGCCTGTCTTCTTTAGGATTTGTATAACTCCCTTTTTATACATCTTTGTGTTGGAGTTTCTACACAGATTCTAACGAGTTAACCGGTAACGCTGTCCTTTTTCTAAATATTGCTCGCTACAATCGTTCAAACAACAACCACTAGTTGTTTGAACGCCATTTACGCCCCAGCAACTTTCGCTTACCACATAAATTAACAAAGGTAATATAATAAAGTTGAGAATTTCTCTTAGATCTTTAAAAATACCCTTTGTGTTTTATTTCTTTTTCCCACGCAAACAGAAGCTTTTTAAAAAATATTTGCCATCGTTTTCAGCTGTCTATATGCCGCCGACATGTCGTTGGAGCTAATCAACTCATCAGTTGACTTGAAAAATTCTTGAAAGTTTGTTTGAAACTCAACTTCTTATTCCATAACTCCCACGAACAAACTGAAAATCGGAAATGTTCAAACAAACCTTTAACACAGTAAACGTTTCTTTTCGTTTTCGGAACTCTTTTACTTTTCTTGGCAATCTTCTATACAACGAGTCACTATTCGTTACTACGATTTGAATTTTTGAAAGTATCAAAAGGTAAAAGCTTTTGGAATGTTCAAATATGAACTTTATTATTTATTTGCTTTTTGGACATAAATTAATATATTTCAATTGGCTCTTAAAGCAAATAAATAATTAAGTTCATATTCAAAGTTATTTTATATTAAATATACATATTTATCCAGCAAACTTAGACTAAGGTTTTTAAAAAAAAAACTCGCCTCAAAGAAAACTAAAATCCTTAAAGGCCCCAAGTGCATTTTTTGCAGCAATGGCTAACACTGAAATATATAAACAGATATTTTTGTACTCAATTGCATTGTTCGAGTTTTGTTGTTATGTTTTAATTTACTCTGTATTTCTTTTTTATTTTATAAAACTTTTATTTCCATTTTCTGATAGTGTTTTACATATTTTTCTGACAATGAAACTAAATTCAGTTGTTCAGTTTATTTACATTATTTTTTGAAATTTGTTTAACAAAAATCCTGCCATACTTTTTGGCTCTCAATTACACTATTTGCTGTATTCCCTTCAATGATGATGTTCATTGAGCATAAATTTAAGTATTTAATTAATAATATATAAAAAAGCAAAGAAATGAAAAATAGCATCTAATTTAAAAACAGAAAAACTACAACTAATACTGTTTTAATATCAAACGATTTATAAACAGTATTTATGTGCCTATTTGTTTAATAAAAAACAAACCACAAATATTCATAAATGAAAATCTATAAAAATTTCATTTTTTTTTTTTTTATTAAACAAGTAATAAATAAATAAGCTTGTATTTTCCAGGCAGGGACATTTTTTGCACATTTTTTTTCTTTATACTAAGACTTTCTTTCATTGTTAAAATATAAAAATGCAACAAATTTATTTATTTTGTAAACAAACATTGAACATTATGTTTTTTAAAGTTTCCTATTACAAACTTGAACAGAAAAATGTTGTACTGTTTATCAATGGAATGCATGTAAAACAAAAATGCTGCACAGTGGACCCTTAAGGCATAATAAGGGATTGATTCGCGTAAATGCCTGTTTAACCAAAAAGAGTTCCCTTTGTATCTCCTCTTTCATTCGCATTGGAAATGTGTTTTTGCCTTTAGGACTAATGGCCAGTAAAATAATAGTGGCTTAAACAAACAGGAATGTCAATTTCAGTAACAGCTTTCAATTAAAATAAAATATGACAATGAATGGAAGCACATAAAAACGTAATTCAGAACTTTAATAACTAAATTATGTTACTTGATATATTGTCCGCTTTTTTACAACTCCTCATCATCACTTTGGTATGGATCTGCCAGTATCAGTAAGGCATTATATAAAATGTTGCAAATTTCAAATCCATACATTTTGTTGTGGCAGAGCATTTCTGTTCACATTTGCATCGTTTGCGCAATATACACCGCCATCGTGAGAGCTCTTAATCCATATAAATTTGTGTGTAATGATTTTTAATTTATATTAGATATATAATTTTGATTAGATATATAATTTTTATTTGATCCTTTTAATTATTGAATAAACTAATTTATTTTTCAACATTTTCAATTTAATTACAAATATTATACTGAAGATGCTAATAAACTGTTAGCGAAATATTGAATAGTATTGTTAATAAATTTTTATATTAAAAACGATCTGAAGCTGTATAAATTAGTTTATTCGATGGTATATTAGTGCAATTCACTATTGACTTTTTTATTTATAAAAAAGGTAGAGCAAATTTCCATAAAATTCAACAAAACTTAGCATATATTAAAAACAAATTGAGCATACAGTAATAAAAATGATAAAATTTTTCCAAAAAATAAATATCAAATTTAGCGTAAACTGCATCATTATTTTCTTTTGTTTTTGCGCAGGCGTGTTTAAAAAGAGATCAAATACGAATAACTGGAACTCAAAATCACACTGATATTTTGATCGTTTGAGCATAAATTTAAGTATTTATCATCAGGCTATAAAAATATTGCATATCAAGTTCTGAAATTTTCTAAGCACCCTTGCCATTAGTGTGGCAATCAATACTGTTCAGAAGCTGATATTATTCAGAACAGAAGTTTTCTCGTTTTAGCGCATTCTTATTCTGATGCAATGCATTAACAACATTAAAAGGTATTTGGCCACGAATCTTTTATTAAAACAAAAATGAGTTTAATTTTTGCATATGAATATGAACGGTGGCCAAATCTTATATTATATTGTAAGAGCTAACAACGTGCTGGCGATCTACTGGAAATTTACCCACGAAAATTTACACTCATGCTTAGAATTCGCTAATACTACTTGCTTCTTCTAAACTTTGGCCTTTCATTCTTTACTTATTTTGCTAAAAATGCATTTTTTTTTCAATTTATATATGTTCCGTTTTTTTTTTTGTAACTTTTTACAGCGTTGTCAACATTGAAATTTCAGAACGCACTGAAATGGCGAAAAAAACGCATATTTTTGGAAAAAGTTACCAAAAAAAAAAAACACATTTTCCTGAAGAAGATACACAAAGGCGTATCGAAATATCGAAAAAATTTATCAATAAATAGAAAATATATTTATTGAGAATTGAGTGACCTTAAGCTCATTTATAAAATCTAACAAAGTTAAATAAAAAGGTCGAAGAACGAGTATCCAGAATATTTTTTATTTTATAAAGTTTTTGTAAAATTTACTTCACACAAAACATATATCTTTATATCAAAGCAACAACAAAAAAAAGTTCACTTGGTAATAATTTGGTTGGGCTTGAGTTCGATTACACTTCCTCAAATTTGAGAAAAATGTTTTTTTGTGAGAAAAGTGGGGTGATCAACATTTTAAAAGCAGACAAAAAATAATAAATTTGAAGATTTACTGGCTGGAAAACATAACATGGCATTTTCACGTCCACCATCACGCCCGTCAGCACCCAGGTCATGATTAATTGTATACTATTTTTAATCATCAGCGCTTTTTTTATTTTTTATTTTATTCCGCATATAAAACAATTTGCATCAAAGTCGTAAAGCCGTCCAGATTTTTTTTTTTTTTTTTGTCAAAACTGTTTTCTACTTCTAGCAAAACATTTGAGCTGAAATTACATGACACGCTTTCTACGCGTTTGCACTTTTCAAGCGTTCTACGCGCTGTACGCTTTTCAAACTTCAAATTACATGCAACCAGGGTTGGGCAGTATTTGAAATACAAGTACGTATTTTGTATTTGTAGTTTAAATACGTTTCATGAATGTATTTAGTATTTTAAATACATACTAAGCGCTTGGGGATTTTGCATTTCAGATACTTGCGCTATCAAAATAAATTTTTCCAAATACACTTTTAATTTATGTTAGAAAGTATGCGTTAAAAATTATTCCATTCATACATCAACTGAAAACACAAAACTTTGCTACTATTTTATTTTATTAGAAGAAAGATTTGAAAATGTTTTTAATCTGTCACCTGAAACAAATACAGCAATATTGGCTTCATGCCAGTTACAAAATGTGTTGGCTGCCTGAATCTATAGCATCAATTAATTAATAATATTAAAATTCTAGATAGTTACCCAAATATAGAAAAAGCATTCATCCCAGCTTGTGTTCGTCCTGACCAGTCGAACGATTATTTTCGTTAGCTGGTTGTATTCATTCGCCCTCAAGAGGTTTTTTGTCTGATACCACATTTGAGAAGCTGATGTTTGTGAAAGGAAATAAAAAAAACTTTTTAATTAAAAGTATTTTGTATTTTAAGTACATATTTTTTGTAATACTGTATTTTGTGTTTTGTATTTCAAATACTTGCTTTGAGAATGCAGTATTATGTTTTTTAAATATACATGAAGTAAGAAGTTTTTGCATTTTGTATTTTAAATACACAACTTTCACGTACATATTTGGTATTGGAAATACATCAGAGCATGTATTTTGACCAGCACTGCATGCAATGCTTTCTATGCACCAAGTTGTATAAATATTTTTAGCATGAAATGCAAAATTCTTGCTAAAATACGAAATGAAATTGAGACTTCAGTGAAATGAATGGCATTCCAACATTATTTTTTGTGGAATAATATATGTTTTAATAAAATTAGAACATTATTAAATATGATAGGGATGATTTTTTTTTCACATAAAATTAATCGATAAATAGAAAGCACATTTTGATGTAGTAAAAAATTAATTGAAACTTCCCCTATACGTGTTAAATTTTTTTCTTTACTTTATCACAATAATGTTATTTTCTAGAAATACTTTTGTTACAAAAGTTTAATGAATTATTTCATGACGCAAACATATTTACCAATAAAGTTGAGAGCAGACTCATCTTTAGCTATCAAAAATATCTGTCTGCACTCACGATGCTTTTGATGCGTACAAAAGTAGCAAATAGATTAAATCGCCGCTTAAGTACGGAACACAACTGGGACGAGCAACGAATTTTTCGCCGCGAATATTCGCCGTCGAAAAAAAACACATTGGTGTCAAGGCGAATCAAGTATAGGCAAGGCGAATCAACTACAAGTGGTTGCAATTCAATTCGCCTCAACATTTTCTCTCGAGACGTCACAAGTTTTGTTGTCGTTTTCTATCGGCCTTGACAACTCAGAAGATAAAATCGTGGAAAAATGTTGAAGCGAATTGGTATGCGGGCACCTGTAATGAATTCGCCTTGAGTATAGGTGATCGCAATTCAATTCGCTTCAATATTTTCTCACGAGATGTCATAAGTTTTGTTGTCGTTTTCTATCAGCTTTGACAACTCAGAAGATAAAATCATGGAAAAATGTTGAAGTGAATTGGGATGCGGGCACCTGTAATGGATTCGCCTTGCATTAGTGTATATGAAAATGCACACAGTCAAAGCATCTGTCGAAATTCATTGCACGCGGCAAACTTGAAATAGATTTATTTCTATTTCTTCCGTCGGCGAACGACGACGAACAAATCAGTACCATGTGGCCATTTTAGTTTTAGTGTTCAAGTGTTTTAGTAAAAACAGTTAAATTTTACTTTATAGTTTTTATTTTAAGTGCTAAGCTTTGACTTTTTGCATTTAAAATAAAAAGTCAGCATATTAGATTATAAAACATGTTGGTAGTATTAAATTTTTTGTTTTTGGTAATGCTAAATTTTTTAGCAACCAATTTTTGGAACAAAGTTCCTGAACGCGGCTTGCGGGTAGTGCAAATTAGTAGAAATCGTCACGAAAGCGTGTGAGCTGTTTATATGGATTGGTGTATCTGTCTCCGCTGCTGTCAGCGGAGACACCTACCAATAAATATTAATTAGTTGTGAAAACGGACACTATCACCTGATAGATGTCGCTAAAGTAAAGTATGTCACAACAAAAAACAACAATATTGAAAAATTTTCTTCGTTTTCTAGCAAATTGACAAAAAAAAAAAAATGCTGCATGTATCAAAAGTAAAAAAATAAAACGTTCCAAAAATTTTAAGAAGCATATAAAATTTAAAAATTTTAAAAACAACACAAAATAAAACATACAGATTTCATCTTGTATTACATTCGAAGATGAAGAAAAAACGTAAGGAACTTCGTTCCTAACGGGGTTCCCCCGACCGCATTTCTTTTTTTTTTAATATGGTCACCTCATCAGCTGTTCAACTATAATAAAATGAAACGAACAAACTGAGAAAATGGATGGATGCAAGTGAAATTATAATTGATAACGTTAAACTTCATGTTCGTTATTTTAATTATTTTTACAAAATTTGAAATTCTTTGATTCATTTAATTTTTTTTTATCTTTGAACACACAATAAACAACTTTATTAATTATAATAAATGGTTTTGTTTTTGGTATTCGTCGTGTTGAGCGAAATTCGTCGTTCGTCCCAGTTGTGTTCTTAGCATTATACCCGTCTACGCGTTCTATGTGTGATGCTGCGTAACCTGTCACACACAATTCTACTGATCCTTCTTCAGTGAAAGCTGCATGAAACACATTGAACCGCGTGGCGAGTGCTGTGTAGCTTCATCTCTAACCTTATGTTCTGCCTTGAAACTGGCTTGAATTCTATATATCCTGGATACTAGAACAACAATAAAGTGGCCTTAGCCAACGCCCAACTTTAGTGCAAGATATCACCACGAAAACTTTTTCTCAAAAAGGACATTTTGAGTTGAGGAATGACAAAATATATGTTGACTTGCATAAATTTGAGTTCAAATAAAGTTATCGGAATAATAACTAAAAGTGAAACGAATATGAATATGTTAGTTTAATTCAAAAATGTCTAGCGTTTTCAACAATCTCTCCTAAAAATTTTGGTTGGACAAGAATGTGTGCTAATGCCATTGTACCATTATATCTATTTATTTTGATTTAGTTTTTTTTTACCGTTTTCTAAATCGAACATCCTAGTAAAACATTATTAATTAATTCTTCATTGAACAAATGTTTTTATGGTAAAAATACAATCGCAGTATTGTTCGCTTAATCCATAATAGAACAGGTTTTTATTTAACAAATTTTCAACATAATCTTTTTAAATGATTTACAGCGAAACATTTTCTGAAAACCCCCCCCCATTACCAAAACTGAAAATGAACGCAGTAAAATAAAAAACTTTTGCAAAAAGCAAAGGTTTTTTAACTTGATTTTGCCATTGTTCTTCTTTTTATTTCTTGTTTAGTATTTCACCTTTTTCCAAGCACCTTTATTTAAACTAGAAATGAATATGAACAAAAGGGCATTAGGATCCCTTCCTTGGCAGGAGTCTTAATTCTGGTTTTGATTGTTTCTGTATTTAAAGAAGGGTGTTGTTAAAGCAATAAAAATATGTGTTAAAAAAATAAATGAAACTTAACAAGATAAATATTCAAATGTTATGGTGATGTTGATGACAGTGAAGTTTCTCATTTCATTTCTCTCCTAAAGTTATAATTTTATTGTTATTTTTTGTTTATTATCATACTACTGCTGATGAAAGTATGTGTCAAACATTTTAAGCAGGTAGTTTTTGTTTATTATGCTAAAACAAAGAAGAAATTATCGTGCTTATGGCGACTTTCAGCAAAAGAACTTTTGAAATATTAGTTTATTAAAGTTATTTGTGTACACATTGGTGAACATCTTAAAAGCGAAAATATTTCGAGCAGAGAGGGATATTCGTTTTATGTATAAATAACAGATATCTGGTAGACCGGGGATTGCCAAACAGTAACTCCTAGATGCTGCGTTTCATAAAAATCTAAAAATCATGAAGTAATAATTCAGGTCCAAAAATACACCTTTCAAATGTTTTCTGTCTTTTTCAGCTGTCTATATGCCGCCGACATTTCGTTGGTGCTAATCAGCTCATCAGTAGACTTGAAAAATTCTTCAAAAAAATGTTTGAAACTTAACAGCTTATTCCATAATTCCCATGAAGAAAACGAGGATCAGAAATATTCAAACCAAACTTTAACACAGCAAACATTTTTGACCTGAATTAATACATTTCAATTGGATCTTAAAGCAAATAAATAATTAAGTTCATATTTGAATCATGAAGTAATTTAATGCTACACAATGCGTAAGTTTTTCCATGACCGGATATATTTTTCACAGCTGAAAAACTAAATCTCATCCATATCGCTGTTTTAGGAATGATTCGATGGGCTGAAGTTCAACATAAGAGAGATGGTTGCAACAAATTGCAGAGATAAAACATATTTATTTTTTTTTTAAAGAAAACACGAATAAACGGAATAACTAGCTGCATCGCAAATTTTAGCATTGAATTCGTCTCATATTAACTTGCGCAGCTTATTACAGCTGCACAAATCAAAAATCTGTAGGTAAATCTAACCAATTATGTTGGTTGCTGGTTGCACCAGCCAATGCAGAAAGTAAATTTAACCCATAAAGAGTTGTGAGAAAATAATAACCAAAAATATAAATGTCAACTTAATTATTTATTTGCTTTACGAACCAATTGCAATGTATTAATTCAGGTCCGAAGATGAACCTTTTCAAAAGTTTACTGTCTTTTTCAGCTGTCTAAGTATATGCCGACGACTTTTCGTTGGTGCTAATCAACTCATCAGTAGACTTGGAAAATTCTTAAAAGTTTATTTAAAACTTTACTACTTATTCCATAATTCTCATGAAAAAAATTATTGAACATTTCTGATTTGTCAAGTCTTCTGATGAGTTGATTAGCGCCAACGAAATGTCGTCGGCATATAGACAGCTGAAAAAGACAAGTTCTGTGGAATATGAATGTGGCGTCATATCGACTCCTTTCTGCCCTCTTGATTTTTCTTCTTCTTCTTTCATTTTTTTTTATTTCTGATAGTACTTTTAATGAAGCAGCTATTTTTAATTTTCTTCTTGATGGCATCTTGAAAACGAATTGTTATGAAATTGCGTGCAGCCTAGGTCACAGCTATCAATTTTATTGAATTTTGCCAAGCAGTATGTGAAGAAAACTTGATAGCAAAACTTGTTCGTGTAACTGCAGTGTAACTGAAATTAACCCTTTTTTCAAAATATTTACTCTCTTTTTCAGCTGTCTATATGCCGACGACATTTCGTTGCCGCTAATCTACTCATCAGTAGACTTGAAAAATTCTTAAAAGAATGTCTGAAACTTAACAGCTTTTTCCATAATTCCCATGAACAAAATGAGAATCAGAAAAATATTTCTTTTTGAAAAGGTTCATTTTTGGACCTGAATTAAAAATATAAATGTTTACAGTGCACTTTCTTCTGCTGTTAGGCACTTTTTCGGCTTGCTGGAAGCTAGCTTCGAACGTAAAAGAACCTCTTGAATGTTGGCTGAGCACTCAACCACTTCGCCGTCGCGGTACTTTAAATGCAATTTAGAGACAAGTTTATGGCCATATTTGATTGTTGCATAGCTGTTTGTTAAGATTAAAATTTTTTTGACATCGTTTCTAAGCTTTAAAAACAGAAAGAACTTACGCCTTCGTTCCATTTAGTTTGAACAACGAACAAATCGTTACCATCAAAATTGCAACAAAGATTCACATTAACAGTAAGTAAACACTCAATGTTCAGGATACGATATTGTTTTGGCTGCATGCTTCGACATATAAACTGCGTAATACAGTTTAGAGTCTAAACTTAAGACAATACTGACTCAGACTCAAATAAGTTGCAGTATCGAAACCCAAAGTTATCTATGCTAGTATCTTTCGTAAGTTTATAATCAGACATGGAGATATTTACCTTTTTATTCAATCATAATTAAAATGTAAAATTAATGTCCAGACAACTTTTTTGTTTATAGAGGGGAACAAAATAACTTATAAGACTGTTATTTGACATACTTGTATGGAAAATATGTCAAATAAGAGCTTTATAAACCTGTTATAATTTTTATGAATTAGACGGTAAGAATATAGTACATGTATGGGCATTTTAAAAGCGTATATATGAAAATAATTTTACCGCCTAATGAAATTGGCACCCTTGCGCAGGAAGAAAATGGAGAAAATTTTCTGATATGTATATAGATTTTTTATATATTCTCAGATTTATTCAGAACATTCCAGACAACAATATTATGTGTTCTAAAGCAGGACGGCCCTTATACAAAAAAAGTTTAGCCAATATCCGCTATGATAACAGATTTGGGAAACAAAATAAATTTTAAATTTTTTTTTGCCACACATGTGTGCCGGCATTTGCAAATAAATCAGTAAATTTTCGACACCGTTGGCGACTTTTTTTTTAATATGCACGATTTTATCTCTAATCATTCTTGGCTTTTTTAGACCTTCTATACACATTATAGAAGTATAATGTACATGTTATAGAGACCGGCCCACAAATCGGCCTAATTTTAATTAGGGACTTCTTGTTTAAAAGAAAAAATTTAATACATGGTTTCCTATACTGGAACTTTTCATTTTCTTTCAAAATCTTCTACGTTTCATGTTTAAGTAGTAGATGTATTTATGACTCAAATATTTATGTTGCTTGACTCTCCTTAAGAGCTCTTATTTGTAACTACATTATTTGGAGTTATACTCAGTGTTGGGCAAAATACATGCTCTAATCATTAGATTGATTCTTGGTGCCAAAGATTGTTTTATTTGGCTTAAAGAGCGGATTTCTTGAAAAATCAGGAGTCGCTATATCTCAGATATATGTATATGGACCGATTTCGAAAATTTTCCAATTTTGTTTTTAAACTCCTTATATGTTCCATTCTAATCGATTTTTGATACCAAAAGTTGTTTTATTTGGCTTTTTGAGCCGACTTCTTGAGAAAACGGGAGGCGCTATATCTCGAGTGTATATGGGCCGATGTGGAAAAATTTTCCACTTTTGCCTCTAAATAGCCTATATGTACCATTCTGATTGATCTTCGGTGCCAAAAGTTGTTTTATTTGGCTTATAAAGCCGATTTCTTTAAAAATCGAGAGACGCTATATCTCGGATATATATGGGCCGATTTCATAAATTCTTCAGTTTCTAGGATTAAATGGGCACTAAAAATGATATGGCTTAGTTTTTAAGAAAAAATTTTTTTTCAAAAATCTGACTAAGAAAGTGGCAAAAAAAATACCCCTCAAAACCCGGTTTTTTGAATATATCTCGGCTATCCGTAGACCGATCTTACTGAATTTCAATAGCAGACCCACTACCGGGGTTTAACACGTTTTAGCGAAAGAATGAGGTTTCTATCTCAAACCGTTTTCTCAGAAACGGTATTTCAACGACTACAGACGGACAGACGGACATCGTTCAATCGTAATCGCTATTGATGCTGATCCAGAATATATATACTTTATGGGGTCTTAGATGGATATTTCAATGCGTTACAAACGGAATCACAAACTTATATATACCCTTACACATTTATGTGAAGGGTATAAAAACGACAAAATCATGAAAACAAAAAAACAAACAACAACAAAATTTACGCTTGGCACCAATGTGTACCAACAAAGTCTGCGTTCTTATTGCTGTGCATATGAAAGTGTTGTTGCTTTGAACTTGGGATATGTGTGTATTTCATACAAAGAGTTGTGTATACATATTAGAATGCTCAGCCAATGCTTCGCGCTTTTACAAAAACAAAAGCGTACCAAGCGTATAGGCCGTGGGCATCCCTGCTCTAATGTATTCAAAATAAAAAATACATGAAAGTTGTGTATTTAAAATACAAATACTTTTTCAATGTATTTAAAATAAAAAATACTGCATTCCAAAACAAGTATTTGAAATACAAAATACAGTGTAACAAAAATATGTATTTCAAAAGAACAAAATACTTTTAATCAAAAAAGTTTTTATTTTCTTTCATAAACACCAGTTTTTCAAATAAAGAAACCCAGCTAACGACAAACTCTCAATGTTTTTTTTATAAGAAAGCGATATTTTATTGAAAGACATACATATAACGGAATTAAGAAAAAAGTGACAATTAAAAAACGTTTCACCAAATGCTATATAACTATATATAGTCTATCCAAGTCAACATTTGATTGATATTTTTTCTCTTGTTCTACATTAAAATGTCGAATGCTGTTTTGCTTTGTATTTTATTTTTTCATCATTTGACTTTCTGACAGCTTGGCGACTTTCTCAATGTATGTACACACGTGCATTCAAATGCGTTTTCTTTACACAGGTACTTTGGTAATTAAACTGTGGTATTGCTATCTTTTGAAAATAAGACAGTGGAAAAATTTTAGATTTTTTCGATTGATCTATGAATGGAATAATTTTTAGCGTATATATTTTAACGTAAATTTAAAATGTATTTTGAAAAATGTGTTTTGAGAGCACGAGTATTTGAAATACAAAATTCTCAATCGCTTAGTATTTAAAATACAAAATACAAATACATTCATGAGACGTATTTAAAATACAAATACAAGATACGTATTTGTATTTTAAATACGTATTTCAAATACATGTATTTCAAATACTGCCCAGCCCTGGTTATACCTATACATTAAAGTATTTTTGAAATAACGATGTTATTACAATAATTTAACCCCCTAATTCATAAAAATTATTACAGGCTTATAAGACTGTTATTTGACATATTTGTATGGAAAATCTGTCAAATAAGAGCTTTATAAACCTGTTATAATTTTTATGAATTAGACGGTAAATATTTAACTTACCTTTTGCGGTCAGTGTGGCGTCACAAAATTTAAACATCTAAAATAATTGGAAGGGCAAGCAAATATTTGTAAATAAATTTTTCTTAATATCTTTTCGAATTAGTATGTTGCATATAATGTATAATGCTTGTATTAGGGCGGACAGTCATAAAGATTTGATTTATTATATTTAAGCGAAGGCCAAACTGTTACAAGGAAGTCATTAGTAATAAAAATTATTTTAAATCAAAATTTACGTTTAATTTAATTTCTCCAAGGGAGACATTATTTGAAGAAAACAAATGTTTGCCGTTAAAACCATTTTCCAGGTATTTTATTTTACAATAATAATAAAAAAATATATTGCATAAGACAGCTGGAACGAGAGACACATGCAAATAGCTTACAGTATATGAAGTGTATGTATTAGAAATTAAAAGTTCGAAGAAATATTATTGTGGGCAACTGCACAGAAGAAAATTACAATCACAACTTTTTTTTATTAACAAAAAAAAAACAATATAATATACAAATGCAACATCAAAACTATACAGAAAGTTCAAAGAACCTGCTGTCTGGGTATGAAAAGGACTTTCAAAACGACCGCAACAAGGGCGATGGAAGCAATATTATCCGTCGAGCTAATCAAAATTCGTATGAAATATGAAACGGCTCTAACAGCTCTAACTATTACAGATGATGGGTGAGTGAACCGATCACGGACACGAAGCGCGTCATTAACAAATCTTTACAGACATACTGGAAAATGTGACGTCAGATCGCATACTGGCGACCAGACTAGAGGCCAACTGCGAATTATTGAATTCCGATTTCCATTCCTGGTTGACCGAACTTTTGAACCAGTTCCCAATGGGGCCTCATTGTTACACGAATTTATCAACGTCGAGGGGGAAAACAGGACTGAGTATTTTTCTTTGGTATAAAACGAAACTGTTATTCTGTCTGGTGGCCTATTGTACAGATTTTTGAGGCGAAAGTTGAAGCAATTACGGAGTGTATTAGGGAGCTTAATGAAATGGCAAGACCAGGACCTGTGGATACGTTCACGGATAGTGAAATGGCTATTAGAGCGATCTCAGCTGAGCGGCTTAAGTCACAAGCAGTTTGGGATTGCAAAAATGCAAATTGAAACGGTCTCATATTGTGACAGAATGTCAGAAAGTACTAACATTTTATGATGGTTTAAAAAAATTATTGTTGTGCTGCAAACAAAAAGAGTCATAAATTAATAGGACTTCATCGACTGTGTTTAGTGATTCGTCATAAGTTAACAGTATCACAGCGTCACCTAAGAAATAAATGCATTAAAATGTATATTTGTTCCTAAATATAAGTAGGTTAGGTTAGGTTAGGTTGAATGGAGGGGTTCTTCTGCCCATGTCTTACGACATACACCTAAGCCAATGTAGGCTTGTTGTGCGCTCCGTGGGCTTAACCGTGAACCAGTTTGACTCATAGGTCTCTAGGAACTCCGTGTCATTCACAAAGTTCCTTAGTTTCCTCCAGCATACACCCGACACTTTTAACCTAAGTAAACGTTATTTTTTGCTTTTACTTTAGCATTATGGTTGGGGGACCATTAAATACCCTAGAATACTTGAATTGCTTTCTGTATATATGTGTTCAAAACTGATTTTTTATTTCATCATCTATAATTGAACTGACATAATTAGGCAATATTTCGTATTAAGTAATATATAAATTTAGCTTTTTTAGCTCAGTTCAATGAATGAATAAATAAAAAAATTAATTAATTAATGTGCTCATAAAGTATGCAAAAAAATATTTCAAACAGTTTTAGATTTTATAAAGTTTTTTGATTTATACGACCTTATTTTTTGATTTTGTTAGTTAAAAAAAAAGATCAAAATGATTAATAACCTAATTGTTTTTGTTTTTCATCGAATGCAGACATTCACTTAAAAATTATGACAGCTGTTTTTGTGCAGTTCTTTTGGGAGAGGATGCAAGTTAAGCCTTGAAGTGATCATTAATTTCTTTTAGAGAAGTTTTCACAGTCTTGTTGTTCTAAACAATATTTTTATGTACTGAATGTTACCAAATGACAATTGTAATACAATAAATTCAGGAAAGTACGAGGCTGGCTCGAACACTTAGGATTCCGTACGTATGCAATGGCATATGTGAATACATATATTGTATAAATTGCATCTCTCTGTCTCTAACAGCCTGAGAGTTACGTTTAATTGCTACTTAACGTTGTATGCTACTAACTAGTAGTTTTCGACTTGTTGTTGCTGTTGTCAATTGTTGTTGTAAGGCATCTTGGAATACGTATACTGTGCGAACTTCCGCTCTCTATCTCTTACGGTTCGAGAGTTATAGCTGTTACTCTACGTTGTAAAGGGACACCTGGTAGTTTTACAGTTGTTGTTGTTTTTAGCATTTGTTGTTGTGGAGCATGTCCACAATACATATATTATGCAAATTTCATCCCTCTGTCTCTCACGGTTCGAGAGTAACGGCTTATTGTTACTTTACATTGTACAGGGACACCTGGTAATTTTTGACTTGATGTTGTTTTTAGCATTTGTTATTGTAGGCCATATGTGAGTACATATATTGTGCACATTTCATCTCTTACAGTTTAGGAGTTACGGCTAATTTTTACTTTACATTGTATAGGGACACCTGGTAGGTTTTGACATGGTGTTGTTTTAACATTTATTGTCGTAGGGCATATGTAAATACATATATTCTGCCGATTTCAGCTTTCTGTCTTTTACAGCTTAGCAGCAACGGCTAGTTGTTACTCTACATTGTATAGGGACACCTGGTAGTTTTAGACATGTCGTTGCTTTTAGCATTTGTTTTTGTAGAACATATATAAATACATACATAGAGTTGTGGCTAATTGTAACTTTTCCTTGTATGGGGACACCTGGTAGTTTTCGCTTTGATGTTGTGTTTATTATTTGCTGTTGTAGCGGCAAGGTACAACAATATCGTGTGAAAATTTCAGCTCTTTAGCTCTTACCGTTTCGGAGAATGGACGCTGTGACGGACGGACGGATGGACGGACGTAGTTGTCTCGGTAATAGGGTTCCGTTTCACTCTGATGAGTACGGAAGCCTAAACACTTCAAGTGTTCAGTATCGATAAAGTTTTTTGTATTAAAATTGTTATTTCATTGACTCTGATTGTAATTTTCTAAAAACTGTGCTTTATATAATTTAAATCTAAATCGTCTAATAGATATGCTAATAAAATTCCAAATCAGAATTAAATACCCTCCTTGCTTTGAACTATATTTTCTTCAATATTTGAACACAAAGAAGTAATTTCAAAGCAGAATTGAAGACGAAATTCAAAGAATAATTGAAGAAAAACTTTGGGTCTTAATGATGACAACAAAGAGAAAAAAAAAGCAAATACCAATGCAAATGAACAAAAAGTAAGACATGAACAATTGATTGATAGAGAGAAGGCAGGAGGAATTAAATAAACTGCATAAAAGAGCAACCACAGTCTTAAAGCCTCAAAAAACCAACATAGTCATTTATTTTACGTACACACTCATACATCTAGAAGTACTCTTCACTTTCTTCATTCGAATTTCATTGACAACTTGACAAGTACAATAAGAGCAATTTGGCATGAAGCAGTATTTAAAAACAATTTAAAAGGAATACATATATATATTTTTTTATAGAAAAAATGAGGGAAATAAAAATCAAATTATATGCCAATAATAAAAAAGCGGAGAAACAAAATAAAAATTTAATAATATCCAAGTAAATCTTGCTTTGCCAAGATTTTTGTTTTCGCTTTTACGAATTGTATATAATTTCATTTGGAGCAAAAAAAAAAAACGATTTAAAATAAAAGTAAAAAACACTATTCAGATTGTATTAAAATTTCAAATTCATGACAAATCGTGTCATGTTGTTTGTTTCATCATTTGGCGCATTGACGATTTAGTTATGTTTGTTTTTTTTTCTGGGTTTTAATATTATAAAGTCGCAAACAGTGCAATATATCGCGTATAAAAATAATCTTGTAGTATTTTTTAATACAATTTTCAGAATATTTGCATGTCTATAGTGCGAAAGCGTGAAATGAATTGTCAAAAAAACGAAAAAAAAAATTCAAATCTGTTTTTTATAATATTAATAAAAAAGAAGAAAAAAGTCAACAATAGAAATACTTCTATAAACAACTAAAGCAATTTCTACTCTTGTAACTGAATTGTAATGAAATGCCATCATTTCTCGTCTTTTCACAAACAACTACATACATACACCCTTACGCGTAAGGAGGAAAGCAGCAGAGCAAAAAAAAAAAAAAAAAATAAAGCGAAAATTCGTGTTCGTGTAGAAAAGCACAAACAAATTTAAAATTCAGATTTAGAAAATAATCGAAGCAGAAAATTTTTATTGACAGCGAAATATCTGGCAAAGTTAACACGCCTTAACACTACAAAATACAACGGCCAAAATGTCGTTGCTGTAACAGCCACCAATCTACACACAAACACAAGCAGCCAAATGTAACACAGAGATACAAACAACCAACCAACCAACCAACCAATTTTCTGCTACCGTATATTTTTTTCTCTCTCCAAGAAATACACAAGCCCTTCAAGATGAAAATGATAATTTTGATTATTATGATGAAGTTGATGTAGATGATGCTAACACTTCAAATATGTGGCATTCTCACTGTTTCGCTGCTGCCTGCCAGCTTGATTGCCATCCTGCTTGCAGGATTAAACTTTAATATTTAAAAAAGTTTTAAGGCTACATCTCGATAATTATACATGATTTATCATAATTATATTATTACTATCGAGCTGTTGTGCAGGCTTCAGAAAAATAACATACATATTTATTGACTTCCAGAGATAAAATTGCTTAGCAAGTATCATTATAAAAATCGAAATATGAAAGAACTTTTCTTAAATGAATCCGGAGTATATATACTCCGTTAAAGTTAAAAGTTTTTCTGTTCTACTACTCTCCAGGTTTTAAATAGATCGCTCTCTAAATTTTTTTGTTTTCGTTTAGTATTGACAAAACCAGCCTTGATATTCAAAAGATGATATAATAAACAAGTACTTTCTGTATGTTTATAATATCACCTACATGAAAATATTCAATGATTTAAATGATCAAATCAGAAGGTAAACAAATTTATTAATTAATTGTTAACTTAATTTCTTAAGCAATATATGGTTGATATACAACTTTTAGCAGTATATTAAAGGCGGCAATGGCTACTGATCGAAATATCTTGTGGTCTGAGCATGCAGCAAAATAATTGTAACTACTGGAGATATGCAGTTGTCGCGGAAATGCAGTTGTCGCGATGCTTGCCCGTGATATGAAATTAAAACTTTGTGCGTGATGTTGCATGATTACCTTTCTGAAAACTTTTCAATAAAAAGTTATGGGGAAACTTCAGAATAAGGAGCCAGGCTTCGAAATAAATGCAGTTTGTGCGATTGTCCTAAAACCGAAGTCCAAGTCTATCCAGGTTCTGTATAATTTGATGAGAAGGTGTGGAGCCTACTAAGACCAAGTGAGAGTGCTATATTCGACCCTTAACCGAAGTGTAATTAGAAGCTTTTCTACATAAATCTGTAATATCAGGTCGCATGTTTGAAAAGTAGGCACTTATGTATGTATATTAAAATAATGAATTTTGACCAAGCATTAGCAACAATTGGAAACTACACAGAGAAAAAAGCACCTAATAAAGTAGAGCAAAATCAATAAGATATCTCTATGGTTTTTTTCAAGAAGGATTCCTTATTATTTTAAATGGGAAAACCTTATTGAAAAAACAACAATTAATGAAATTAAAAAGATGATTTATGTGTGTTTATATAGGAAACTAATAAAACCAACAGGGAAAAATTAATAGGATAACCTAATAAAATCAATAAGAAATCCTTATTGTACACAATTTACAAGAAAACCTAAGAGAATCAATAACTTCTTCTCTATAGAATTTTTTTTTTTTTTTGGTACAATGCAAATCAGAAACTGAGTAAAAACAAACGTGAGTAACAAGTTTTCTTCTTGGTTTTATATGTTTTTCTTGTTGAAACAATTAATAAGATTTGCAACATGGAAATAATAAGAAATACCCATAGAAAAATTTTCTTCTCTCTCTGCTGGGATACCCCTCAGCCTAAAAACGTTTCAAAGAGAAAATCTTATTGAATCTATTAGGAAGTTTTCGCTCTGTGTATAAATGCATTTTTTAGATAAAATAAATTATAATATGTTTATAAATTACTTTAAATAACAATCTATTTTTCGTAACTAATGTCTGTAGCATACCACCGAAAACTATTAAGCCAAGAGGTCGGAGTTCGAATCCCAAATTATTATTATTTTTTTTTTCGTTTTACTGACGTTTAGTAACTAAGATTAGCATGAGCAAAATTTGATTAAAAATCATGCTAAATTCGTACAGAAATAATAACTTGATTCAATATCATAGTGTAACACAACATCTATTTAAATTGCTTGTTGTAACTTTTTATTGCGATGGCGATTTAAAAGCTAACAGAGGTGAATGGAAAACTTTGCAACACAAAAGAAAATAAGGTAGAAGATTAAAAAAACAATAACTCAAAAAAAGTTTTTTGGAAGTATTTTTATATTAAAGCAAGTGTCCTGCACGCAACATTGATGAAGAATAAACAACACGGCCAACTGGGATCATTTTGAGACTCGATATGTGTTAGAACATAGAACTTGCCTTTGTTTAACAAAAATCAAACCTATAAGAAAAAGGGTTAAATCAAACATATAAGCTACATGTATACATCTAAAATGCAATCCTGATCAGCAACCGGCGATGGCCAGTGGTAGTATTAGCTGCCTACCAACCTGCATGCTGCTGGTTCGAACCCTTGTTGGTCATTTTGCTTTTTTTTTGTTTTTCTATTTATTATAATACAACAAATGTGGTACAAAATTTAAAATGTTTTTTGTTCATATCTCAGTACATATAAATCGGATTTTGCTTATTTTCAATCCCCAAGCAGAGGGGACATTTATAAAACGATTATAGTGAGATTTATATCAATAAGTTGTCTGGTGATTTCACAATCGGTGTCCGAAAATAGGTATTTTATGACAAATCTATATATACCATTTTAGCGAAGGGTATAAAAATATGGAAATATTGGTTAAATAGTGTTGCCAGAGGAAAGTTTTTGCGAAGAGCGTAACATGGTGAATTGAACAGCGGCTTTAAGCATCAATTTTAACTTTATAATCGAACTATATGACATATACCCTACATGTATGGCCAGGGTTCAAAGCAAACTGGTTGTGACACAGCCATGGTACGCACCCCACAAAAATCTTCAACTTTACTTTTCTTGTTTTCCTTAAAAATCTTGATCACTCCAATTTTATTGCAAAAATCTTTCATAATTTTGATGAAATAAAAATCGAACTCACGTCCGATAAAACTATTAACAAAAGCGGTTTCAATACATCCAAAACTGAATTTTATCAATTTCAGTTCATAACATTTTTCATAAGTATGCAAAATTTCTTCTTGACAACCAGCCCTCGGCTGAGTTAAAGGTATTTTTCCTCTGTGGTTTAGAAAACACTGGCTTTGCGTACAAAATCTATGATCATCTGGCTGCACACTTTTTCATTTTACGACAGTTGGTGCCATTTTGCTAAAGCAGACCCAAAGTTATAACACTAAAATTCTGGTTGGTTTAAAAACATTTTAGTACATTTATGAACAGATCGATATACATACATAGTTTATTTTTCCTATATTCAACTTGGTCTACTACACATATACAAACATTAGTCCCAGTCCACTTGCTATTAGTTACAAGTTAAAAGTCGTCTGGGGAAAATGATTCTTTGAGAAACTTTAACTCAATTTGGTATCGATTGTATAAAATTAATATTGAAATGATTAGCCAAATGTTATTTTCAAGCCACTTATGCAGAAAAATTTACACTCTGAATGCATGCGTTTGAGTTTAAAAGCCCGGCAGCAAAGCATTCATTATAAAAAGTGAAATTAATGTTAGAAAAGCAAACTATCGTATATGAGAAAATTTCTAGTTCTAACTCGCAAGCTCCTTCTAATCAAATGTCTGATGGATAAGTATCGTTGTGAAAAAGAAAATAGTTCGACAAAAAACGATTGTATTGAAAATAAAATTGTCTTCTGCATAAAAGTAGAAATTAGTGCGATCGGTCACATTTTGAAATATCAGCAGTCTGCCGAAAATAAAAAAAAAACATTGCAGGGAACTCTGTAAAACAATAACAAGTGAAATTAGTTTTCGAAGTATGTGGGTATATTAAAATTATAGCCCAGCAAAATTGTGGCGTAACTGGAAATTTTTTTATGTCTATATTTTATTTCAATGCGAGCGTGATTGAATCGTGAAAATTACTTTCTTTGGTCATTCGTAAAAATTAATGATTAAAAAAAATTTGTGAACAAATGTGGGAAACATTAGTCATAAGAAACTGTTTGAACTGGTATGAAATTGCGTGAGGAAAACTATTCTGATTATGAGCGTGCGTGACGTGCTCACATGGACATCTCTAATAACTGCATGCTACAAGTATCATATAACAAAAGATCAGGAAAAATCTTGAATTTTGATCGAAGTATATTCAATGAAATAGATGAAACTCAATACCGGCATAATGAGAACTTTTCTTCGATTAATTGATCATGTATTACTCTAGCGCATACTCTAATATTGAAGCATTCTTTTTATTTGCGAAATTCTTTACCGTGACCCTCATAAGACACCAAGTTTTGACATGAGGGGCACAAGGGTAACGAGCTGGCTGACACCTACGCGAAAAGGGGAGCCAATGGGGCTTTTATTGGACCCACTCCATCCTTTGGCTTCAATAAGCTTCTCCTCAGGGGGGAGATCAGGAAATGGACAGCATCCATCACAGGAAAACTGTGGAACGACACTAGGGGTCTGGAACACTCGAAGAAATTTCTTAGCTTTGATGCCAAGAGGGCGGACCTCGCTCTAAAATTAAACAGAAGAAATCTAAGGACACTGTGTGGGGCGAAGCATCTACACAGAATGGGACTATCCAGCACGGCAATCTACAGATTTTGCGGAGAAGAAGAGGAGACAATGGAACACTTGATTATTGAATGTGTGGCACTTGGCCACAGAAGATACAGGCTGTTGCAGGCCTATACATTGGGTTCACAGGATTTGCAAGGGCTTCCACAGAAGGAGCTAGTACTGTTTCTTGATGTATTAAACTCGTGAGAGAAAAGGGTTGCACAATAGATCATTCATGGTCGCAGTGCGAAGGGCCATTCTGGACTGACCTAGCAATAATAATAATAATAATAATAATAAGTTTTGACATGTTCCTCACCCTCTCATATACTCTCCTGTAACCGATTGCACAGAAGATTGTATGGAGGTTTGTGTGTGGATGTTGTATAAAAATTATTTATTTATTGAAAGTATTTTACAAAAATAAATTTATAAAATACGACATTGTATAAAAATTATTCTTTTATCAAAAATAGAAAATAATAAATAAACTATAATTCGTAATTATTGCAAGTTCAGCCTCAGTATGATGACATATTTGAATATTAATTGAATAAAAAAAAGGTAAAATTTTATAGCAAACGAATAAATGAATGTTTCGAGGTGCACCACCTCTCATCAGCACTTCCACGAACTTCAAATGGTAAGTGCAATTGCGTACTGGTTGCATGGGTGTAGGCATTTCCGTTCAGCAGTCTTGCAGCGGCTAATGTGACTGTCCTGCACAAAAGCGTGGGCCCATATTGGGCCAATTGTGTGTTTATTCACTGGCACAAGGGACTCAAATACACATCAGCATGTATCTCAGCATCATCATAAGATCGTTCACCTTCTTATGTATACATACACACACCCGTAAAAATATACGTCCACCATGATTGCATTTATTTTCGTATTTTGTATCTTCACATTTACAGTTGTTTCTACACACACAAAAAACACTTTAAAAACATAGAAATCAAGGTGGCCAAGTGCTGATGAAGGGTATTTGCAGAAACAGAAACAGCCGGATGTGCACCTAGTACTACAAATTTTACTTTACTTAATTAATGTTACTACAAATACGGGTCACCCCGGAGGCTGAACTTGCGCCAATTAGGTTAGGTTAGAGTTGTTTGTTTGCCCATGTCTTGCGACATACACTCAAGACAGTATAGGCTTGTTGTATGCCTACACTTGCCCAAGTGCATGTCGCGCCAATCAATAATTGTACAAATACGATGTAGTTCAATATAATTAGAATATAATTAAAAGGTTGATTCTATGTTTTCTTAGAGCAGATTTCGCTTCACAGAACTTCCATTTTGATTCTGACTGGTTTTGTATACAAGAGTTAAAGTGCATATTACCGATTTTTTCGTTCTCTTTTTATTTATTTAGTTGTATTTCTATTTAAATTGATTCTTGTACTTCGTTTATTTTCTTTTTGCTCGGAAAAATGTTTCGCCTAACTCTGATGCGACTAGAACCAAAACCTAAGGACTGTTATCAGCCGCTGTAGCAATCGAAATGAATGGAACAACAAGCAATTCAAGTGTAAAATTGATTTCATATTTTATTATTGTATTTTATAAATTTAACATTATTCGAAGTTTTTCACGTTAGTTTTACATTGTGGCTCTTTTCTGTCTGTAGATTTTTCACCATGCCAAGGCGCTAATTTCCTATCCAAATTGACTTGAAATCATTTTGAAGCCACACCCTTCTTGCGGCAGGGTTTCTTGCTTTTGAATGCTTTAGAAATTTCTAATGACTTATAAATACTGTTGATAAACGACGCTAAGCTTAAATTTTCTCTAACGACTGACTTGATCTTAAGTAATATTAATTCCCATGGATTTTTCTTTTAAATTTTCTAGCAAACTAATGGCTGTGAATTTCATAAGCCTTCATATTTACCGATTCATTTTTCTTTACTACAGTTTTCTTTAAGCTGCTTTTCTGTATTTTCTAAAGCATAATTGCTGAAAAATTGAACCCTTTATGAAGAATGTAGCATCAGTTAATAAATATCCGCCCAAAATTATTACTTTATTGTTATATGACTGCTTATTACGGCTCAATATAGTTGTTGTTTGTTCTCTATATTATTTTCAAGATTTTTGTTGTTTCTTTCGCCTTATCGCCGCCTTAATAAAAATAAAACTCAACGATGTGTGAAAAATGGTAACGTGTAAGGACTAAAAATTTCCAATTTTTTCTCTTTGCAGCCGTCACCACGAGTTAAAAAAAATGTTATACAGGCAAAGAAAAACCTATAAAAAAAATCGCTGACAAAAGAAAAACGAGTTAACAAAAAACACAATATCAAAAAAAAAGTCAGGAAATAATGTAAAAAAAAAACTTAAACAAATCTCATAAATATTTAATGGAATGAATGACAACGACATATTTTTTTAGAGATTTTTTTTTCCCTCCACTTTTTTCACTGAAAACATTTCGGCTAAAAACCCAAACTTTTCGTTTCATAGGGGGGGGGGGGGGGGGACTTTATTTGCTGTGTGGATGTATGTGTTGAGAAAAAGGAAAATACATCCTGTCTATGCCTAAAATTGAGAAAAAAAAAACAAAACACAAACGGCGGATAAAAGTATATGCCATTTTCTTTCTACTCATTAATCTTGTAACACAAATTAAATAAAATTCTATAAAATTACTTTAACTTTATTTTAAAAGTAAAACTATGTTGTCTTAACTTTTTCTTCTTTCATGTAGACCTTCTTCTCTTTTACTTTCCGTTTTTTTTTTTGTTCCAAAAAAAAGGTATTGTGAGAGGTAGAACTGAGAAAATAGCTAAAGTTAATGAATGAAAAATTTAGGAAAGCGAGAAAAATAAGTTTTATTTTATAAATTTCGTACATCAGCGATATTTGATGGAAACACAATTAAAAAGGGGCAAAAACTTACTGTTTTTGTGAGGGGCGAAATAGGGGAAAATATTTGTCTACCTTTTAGAATGATTACAAAAGAAAATTCAATATTTGTGTGATTATACCTCCTTTAATAGATCTGTAATTCTACTGCAAATATTAAGGCAGCCTAGCAATGTAGCAAGTACATACTTATCTTAATATTGAATAACACGAGTGTTAAGTAAATAAATTCAGTCAAGTACGAGGCTGGCTCGCACAATTAGGGTTCCGTACGTATGTGTAATGTATTTACGTATGGAATGGCATATGTGAATGCATATATTGTATAAATTTCATCTCTCCGTCTCTTACAGCTTGAGAGTTACGTTTGATTGCTACTTTATGTTGTATGGGGACAACTAGTAGTTTTCGATTTGTTGTTGTTGTCATTGGCAGTTGTAAGGCATCTGGGAATACATACAAGTGCGAATTTGGGCTCTATCTCTTACAGTTCGAGATTTATAGCTCTTACTATACGTTGTATAGGTACACCTGGTAGTTGTTGTTACAGTTGTTGTTGTTTTTAGCATTTGTTGTTGTGGAGCATATGTGAATACATATATTATGCAAATTTTATCCTTCTGTCTCTCACGATTCGAGAGTAACGGCTAATTGTTACTTTACGTTGTATAGGGACACCTGGTAGTTTTCGACATGTTGTTGCTTTTAGCATTTGTTGTTGTAGGGCAAATGTAAATGCATATATTGTGCAAATTTCAGCAGTTGGTTGAAAATTAAATATTAATTTTCTGTTCTATATGTAAAATTTAATCTTTACAGCTAAAATTTTGTTTAGATTATACATATGTTGAGTCAGAACATCTTGACAACTACACCTGACAAAATTATGTTGGCACACATGTCAACAAAGCAAAAAAATTATTGCATACAGAGCCTGACATATGTATGTCTTAACAATATTTGGTCAGGTGTTTAAGTTATGTATACATTTATAAAATTATTGGTGTCTACTCCTGATAAATTTATATTATGGGAAATGTCAAGTTCTGTGTGAAACAACACAAGAAGAAGGAGACAACAATTATTTCATATTGAACTTGGTATTTATCATGATATAAATTTAACAGGTATAAATACCGGTTTAGAGACAAATTCGTATGTGCAGATAAATCATATGTTAAGTGATCACATGATATGTTACAATTGCCCAATATGTTGACATCAACATTCCTGCATAGGAACCACACAGCCAACAGTTTTACCAACTATTGCCGTAAAATGTAACGACCGTTACTTTTGAAAACAAAAAGTTTTTTTCGTGTCCAACTTTTTTAATTTGAAAATAGAAGAATTTGGTCAGATGTTTTACAAGACACACAATTTGCAAGTGTACAAAGCAATGACCGTTACCTTTTTTTAAGACACAAAAGAGTTGCTACCGATGTTTGAAATGTCACATGTCTGAAGTTTCCTACTTGCTTAGGTTGGAATCTTATTCAAAAAGTCTCCGAAAATCGATAACGACAGTTAGTTTGCTTACACCCATATGATAAAGAGCTCAAACATACTGTTTAGCAAGCCACATATTTGTTAACTAAGCGTAGATTAATATCATGTCTACACGATGCGCTAAACAGTGCTAGCAAATATTGTTAAGCATACGTTTGCTGAAAACGCAGTTATAACAAATTCTTTAGCATAAATATGCTGACTCGACGCATAGTCTAAACTAAGATTGAAGGAAAAATGTAAATAAATAAAAGAAATTGCTTTTTTCCATTTTGACCAAACGAGCATCAGAAAAACAAATCCAAAGTGAATGCTGATGGGCCGTCAAGCCCAAAATTTAAAAAATACATGAAGTGGCTGCAGGCAATTTGATGGCATTCGTAGCCCTTAAAGATAAACATGAATTATTGGGCATCCCAAGCTTTTGGAAATATCATAAGTCCTTTATAATATTGTCCTGCTTTAAATACAGGAATTGTGGCCTAAAATTGTCGTTTGTTTTTCACACTCGTTTTACCCACTGTTTCTTTCATAAAACTTGCTTACTTTCTTTGAATAGGTAAATCTATTTGTAGCACCTTATAGGTGCGCTTGCATGTGTATGTGCTCTTTGTAAGAATGATTATAGTCTATGAGCGTGTTGTTCGAGCAAAAGCTCGTGAAACTTTTTCAGTGAAAAATTTTATAATATTGTATAATGCTCTCGTAGAAAGAAACTTTTTTTATTATTTCATTTTGGAGTTTTTTCTTTCTTTCCAGCTACTTTTTTATAGTTTTTCTTTCAAATAGTAGTTTTCATTTTTTATATCCATTTATTGTGCAGTAGAGTAATTTCTTCCCCCCCCCCGCAAGGGCAATATATTGCTACATATTTTTACAACTTTAAGTAGCACTAGTAATTGTTGATGTTGCTGTTGCTGTAGCTATTATTGTAGCACATAGTAATAGTGGTTTAATGTGGTGAAAGAGGAATGACGTGAGAGACGGAAAGAAGAAAAGATAAAAGAAATATTAATGCGAGTGATTTAGCACACTTATGTACTACATATTCACAACGTTGCAATGGCGGGGTTGTGCTTAATATTTGAGAAAATTGAAAAAAGGAGTTGATATGGCCGCAGTTAATGGTTTTTGTTAATAATATGTTTGCAAGCGTTAAAGCATTGTGTTTGTAATTTTTTCATCATTAACCAATCTCGTAGCAGTCAAAAATGAAACACCAACAAGCAAAAACAATAAGTGAAGTTTTATACAGTCAAAGCCCGGTATAGCGAATACTCAGTTTAACGAATATCCGATATAACGAATTGCGAAATTTTTACATTAACTACCTTATATAGCGAATGGCAAAAAAAAAAAGAATCTCGATTTAACGAATGACACAACAAAATACATTAAAAAATCGTTACAGAATCGTAAGATTGTGGGTGTTTTTGACTTCTTTGCTTTGTATTGAAAGAACGGGTGTGATGCGTTGCTTTTTTCCTTAAAATTTCAGTAGTTTTGTTTGGTTCATTGTGAAAACGAGATGTCGATTTCTTAAGAAATTAATAATATTAATGAAATGTAATAATAAACCTACACATGTTAATAGCATCCAAATATAAATAAATATGTACATACAATTTATGATTTTTAATGAATTTACATATTAGAAAAAAAAAACAATTCTTAAATAAACGTTAAAATATCAATAAAATTTTTATTTCTACACTAAGTTGTCAATACAATTAAATTTTGCTATTTTTAAAACTGCGGACCACCGTCTTTTCTAAAATTTTGAGATAAAACATTACTGTTCGATATAACGAATATTTCGGTATAACGAAAGGTCTGAACATTATAGGTATCATTCGTTAAACCGGGCTTTGACTGTACTGTAATTTATGTGAAAAATAAGTTGCTAACCACAATAAATATTCCATAACATGAAAACAACGACAACAACATCAACGACAACGACAACAATTTCAGCATCATGAACATTAATGATAACAAGTATGTATAAAAAAAATCATATACGTAACATAAGATCTGGAAATTTTTGCAACTTAACTTTTCTTAATCAACTTTTCTTTATTATATACCTACAAGCAAAAGTTATTTAATAGAGTTTCGCATAAAAAATGCCTACGTAGAAAGAGTTTTACACTATAGCATAATAGTCCTGAGGGAAGTCTCCAAGCCGCCAGTCATGTCGATTATACCGCTAACTGCAAATTAGTCTACAAGCTTTGATTTGACTTTTATTTCTATTAACGGAGGAAATATAAAAAAAATACTGGTGTGCTCCTATTAGAATCATCTAGTCACTAGTTTGCAAGTCACTAGTAGAAAATCTCATGTTCAGTGTTTATAAAAACAACTCCTGTCAATAACACTGCCGGCAATGTATGTAGATATACGCTAAGTCGTAATATAGTCCCAATAGGACCATCCAGTTACTAATTCTTAGATCACTTAAAAAGATCTACTTAATAGAAGAAAATATTCTAGGACTATAATATGTCAGTTGTACTCAGTGGTGTTAGATGTGACGACTCTACGTCATTTTGACGTAATTTTGATTAAAAAATCACTAAAATGATGTTTGACGTTTCTTTCACAGAAGCTCTTGTACTTCGACGTTTTTCTAGCTTCGCTTCTTTTTAAATTTATGGCAACTACGAGAAAGTAAATGAAAGAAAACTTAAAAAAATTTTTATACTTTAAATTACTCAAGAAAGAGAGAGAGACTAAAAGATATCATTCTTACGATCACATACAGCAAGCATATGTTGGCAACAGCCCAAAACGTAATAAACAATTTTTCGACATATGTACATACAAACGTTGTTAGAAATCAAACCAATAAAAAACTCTTCACCCAGCTCAAACCAGATGGCTTTCATTGGAAGCAGTCAAATTGTTCGAATTCTACAATTCTATGAACCTCTAAAAATTGATTTTGCTTTTGCTGCTAATGTTAAAGATATTTTAGAAAATTTGAATGACATAAATCAGTTGTAGTTCTTCTGCTTCTTAAAATATATTCTTTACTACATAAATAATGTTAACAAAACATTTCAAAGTGTAGGTATGCCGATTCATAGTATGCATAGTGTCATATATATATATATATATATATATATATATATATCCAACTATGCATTTCTTGTTTCTTCAACATTCTTTCCCAATAATAAAATAGCTCAAAAAGGGACAAACTTTTAAGTGCTTAACGGATGCAAGAATATAAAACAACCAATTTAATCGAGCATAGGAAAATAAATCATAAAAAAACGCAAAATTAAACCAACCACTTACAGAATTCTAATCTGAAAGAAAAACAAAGCAGATTTTCCCATTCAAAGAACATGGAATGTTTTTCATAAAATGTTTTATTCTTGTAAATATTAAAAACTGTAACAAATAATAAAAACTTACCAAATCTCATAATACTCTTGCAAGCAATCTTTTTCGTTAATGTTTCATTATGTTCATATTATTTTCATCACATTAATTTACAACAATAATAATAGAAAATTCAGAAAAAAGTTTTATATAATTTGCTTTTTTTGTTAAAGGCAAGTTAAGACTAAAAAACTTTAGTAATGTTCAATTTCTGTTTTAAAAGAAAGTAAGCAAAAAAGATTATAAAGCAAAAAAAAAAATTTAATAACCAGCATCACTAAAGAGTTTTTTAATTGTATTAAAGTCATACTAAATATAGCTATACAAATATATATATATATATATATATATATATATATATATATATATATATATATATATATATATATATATATATATATATATATATATATATATATATATATATATATATATATATATATATATATATATATATATATATATATTATTTATATTTCAAAAATTGTAAGCATTAGTTCACCCACTCAAAGTCAGCCAGGTGATTACTGAAAAGGAGCACACTATGATAAAAGCATGATTATTCGCTCAATGAATCAATGAACTTATGATTTTTACACTATCTTATTTTTGATGGTGTAGCTTGCCAACGGTGAAAGAACTTGTTCAAATTGGTCCAATAGATTCGGAGGCTATTCTATGCAAACAGAAAAAAGAAACACAAAATCAAATATGTCATTTTTATAATATTGGCATGGATTATTGTACCTCAAACGTTTCTAAAAAGCTTTATTTACAAAGCAATGCGCATAAAATTTATTGAATAAGACCTTTCCAATAAACGATGTTATATATTGTTTTTTTTTTTTTTTGTGATAACAAAATTAATTGATTTTTTGGAGCTCTAGACCACGTTTGGCCAACAAACCATGAACATGAGTAAAGTATTGCTTTTTGTAGGTAGATCCCTACTACTTGGTACTTACTACTATTTAATATATCATCTTTTACCGTTGCACATGTTGGGAGGCACTAAACTTCTCAAAATCATGACTGGAGCTGCAAATTTTAAGGCCAATTCATAAAGAGCCAATTGAAATGTATTATTCTAAATCTAAACATAAATTTCAATTTGCCTCTTAAATCAAATAAATAATTAAGTGCTTTTTGAATATTCGAAAACTTTTCCTTTTTTATACTTTCACAAATACAAATCGTGGTAGCTCCTGGTATAGAAATTGTTAAGAAAAATAAAAGTGTTGCAAGACAAAAAATTTTTTTCTGAATTAAAAGTTTGATCGAATATTTCTGATTCTCATTTTCTTCATAGGAATTGTATAACAAGTAGTTGACTTTCAAACACTCTTTTAAGAATTTTTCGAGTCTACTGATGAGGTGATTAGCACCAACGGCTGAAAAAGACAGAAAACATTAATAAGGTATATCTTTAGACATGGAATAAGACATTTCAATTGCCGCTTAAAGAAAATAAATAATTAATTTCATTTTTGTAATTTATTGAGCAATTGTCAAAGTGATAAAAGAGTGCGCGAATGAAAAAAATAATAATTTTACGGTTTATTGAAAACTATTTTTGTACGGGGCAAGGCAGTTATAAGTCACCACCCGACGGTATAATACAAACAAACGCTACAAAGTCACAAAAGTTATGATGTTTGACGTCTTTCATGGCAAGTCTGCGGCAAATTATTAAAATAAACAACACGTACACCCTCAAACTCTATGAAGTGTATGTTGTGCGTGTCCTGGGAACTTGATAGAGAAAGTTTCATTTTTGGCACAAATATCATTGTTCTATGTAGGGGTTTTAATATTAATAACGAGCTAAGGAAACATTTCATGATTTCAGCGAAGATTGCTTTACTGTTATGGAATTGTTATGCAACACAAAAAAAAAAAAAAAAACAATTCAATTCAAATTCAAACAAAATTTTCTTACTTTTCCATCTTTTGTTTCTTTTTTGTTATTTTAGTTAATTTTACTTCCTCTTTCATTGTTTATGTGACTTCAAGTAGCTTCCGATGGAAGAATATATAACTTTGGGCCTTTCACGCCAATCAGGTTGTCCATATATGGGTCAAATGTGTGACCAAACTCCAGTAAATTTTTTTCCCAACATTTTTTTCAAACACACTGATTTATATATCTATATTTAAGGAGGCGTGGTACCTCCTTAGGAGGCCTCCCATACAAAAACACGCTGAAAAATGGGCACCTCGAAAACAACTATTGTGATATATCGTAGTGAAAGCTTGTTTTCCTCAAGCCAAAATCAATCGAAAATTAGATGACACAATATCGTCAAAGTTTTGTCCACACCCAGACCCAGCCTACAGAGCATTTTTGTTACGAGGCACATTATTCTGAAAGTGCTGCATATTGCTGGGAAGAATATTTCGCTCAGTTTAATGCTATTTTTAAAATTAATTTTCTTTCAGATCTGCCTTTTTATTGCACTACTAGAACTATTTATTGCACGTGCCCCAAAATATATCAATAATCATGCTCTACCATTAGCAAAATGATGCGTAATGCAGCTGCTTGCCTTTCAATACTCCATTGATTTCAGCATCAAAAATAAAATCTTTAGAAATCAAGCTGCTTTATTTTCTTGCAACTATCAAATATCGATTTAATTTGTCATTTATTTCCCTTTTGAATTTATAGAGAGCCAAACAAAAAAAAAAAAAAAACAGCAGCGAACACAAAAATATACTAAATTTATTGAAATTCATCACAAAAGCAAAACAAAAAAAAATCGTTAACAATCATGGCACTTCACTTCAAAGCCATATAAATTTCTATGGCAAAGAAAGGAATCATAAGTACCGCAGAACACACAGTTTGCACTTTTTTCTGACTTGAAGGAAACACACACAGCCAGACTACAGCAACTAAAACTTATCATTAGTCGCAATTGTAGTTTGATTACGACGGCGAAAATATAGAGAAAATGAAAATGAGAAAAACTTCTACGATTTTTGCCTTGTTAAAATTCTTATTATTTCTTATTTCATTTTATTTAGTGCTACTCTTGCACATGTGTGTATGTGTATGAGTTGCTCAAGAACAGTGACTTTGATTATATGAATCAACATCTGAGTCCTTTTTTCCAATGGAGCTGCACGATGGTACAAGAAAAAAACCAAACCAGTGGAAGAACAAAAAAGAAATGTTTGAAATTAAACCCAAAAGTACGAACTAGAAGGAGATTTAAATCTACAACGTCACATGAATTAAATAAAGTTATCAATAAAGAGAAGGTATTCTTACAGAGTCCACAAACAGGAATATTTCAAAAGTGAAATTAAAACAAAGCAAATGAATTAGAAGCAAAGAAATCAAATTGAAAAAAAAGTTGTGTATGCCCATAAATACAATGCACTATTGACGAATATTGGGACGAGATGAGTTTGAGTTTAAGATTTGAATATATGTAAGTCTAGCAGTAATAATATACTGCCGTATCATACAGCTCCATTTCAACTAAAAGCGAACATGAGCTCAAGTTTAGTTCAGCATAAGACCTTCTTTAATGTAGTGTATTGAACTAAATAACTTAATTTCAGTACGGAATTTAATTTTTTAGCGAATTCATGGGAAAACTTTGCAGTGCGATATACGAAAATTCTGAAATTTTCAAACATATGCAGCATCATGCAGTTGCGTCAATCTTGCCACAGTATAAATATTTTAGAAGTAGATCGTAATCTGCACCATTTCTAACCGAATGAAAAAATTCTAAATTAAATTCAAATTTTGTATCTGAGAATGAGAAAACTACAAATGAAATTTAGGATCTCAATTGAAAAGGGAAAATCTAAATTCGAGATTCAAAGAGCTTAAATTAAAAATGTCAGTTTTGAATTAAGAAACCTCCAAATAGAGGTACCTTAATTTCAGACGTGAAATCCAAATAAAATGTAAAAGTTTTTTACATTTATATTAAATTACTTTTTAGGCTCAAGTTCAACCCTTGGGTTTTCACTACTTTTTAATCAATATCAATTAAGTAAAGATAAGTAAAAATTTATTTGCTAGGTGGACAACCGGCTGTTTCTGGGTAGCAAACACCCTTCATCAGCACCCTATGAACTTTGGACGTGTCAAATTTCACAATTTTGGCACAGCCGCTTTAACCACTCGGCAACCAAAGCTCACGCAATTCTACTTTCTGTTTGTATACTTAATTAACATTAACCAAAGCAATGATATTTTTGCAGTATCAATAAAAGAGCATCTAGATCTCAATGATGCATAACAGAACATGTATTAAAAAGCTTTCATATAAACAGAGAGCAACAGTCTTCTGAGACGACAAATATCGTCCAAGACTGCAAAAATATCATTGCTTTGGTTAATGTTAATTAAGTATACAAACAGAAAGTAGAATTGCGTGAGCTTTGGTTGCCGAGTGGTTAAAGCGGCTGTGCCAAAATTGTGAAATTTGACACGTCCAAAGTTCATAGGGTGCTGATGAAGGGTGTTTGCTACCCAGAAACAGCCGGTTGTCCACCTAGCAAATAAATTTTTACTTATCTTTACTTAATTGATATTGATTAAAAAGTAGTGAAAACCCAAGGGTTGAACTTGAGCCTAAAAAGTAATTTAATATAAATGTATTACAACACAGAAGTTCAATAACAAAATTAAAATTTACAGCAAAATGTAAAAGTTTTTTATTTTAAATTGAGAAATTTTAATTGAATAACTTTATCCAATACACAATACAAAACATTTTTCTTAATGGCAATTAAATATTTTTTAGTTTCTTTGAAATTTTCTCAATTTTATTTTGTTATTTAATTTATTTATTTATTTTTCTTTTTTGTGAATTTTTCCCATGAAATTTTTCACTTTTCTATGAAACTGTCTCACCTTCAGAGTAATATTCTTATTCTTTTTCTATTAAATCATCAATTTCAAATCGCCGATGTTGAAAATTTAGTTTTTAGAATTTCTTCAATTTCAATGAAAAATAATGCAGATCATTAACAGAAAATTCATTTAGACTAGAAATAACGAAATCAATACTATTCTGATCAGAGGCTGCGATGTAGCCGGTAATATAATTTTCATGTTACAAAAAAAAAATGATATAATCGGACAAATCGAAAACTTATACACTCAGAAAACTTTGTCAGTAAAATTAACTGAAAACACTCTTTAAAATAAATGAAACTTCATTTAAAAACCGTGCAACTTATTTTTCATTTAAATTTACTTATTACTTCATTCGACTTTAAATGTTAAAAAATCTACGGAACTCAATCGGTAAAAATAATGATTTTTCTTTTATTCTAACTGTCAAATAGTTCATACGAAATCAACTCGTAAAACTTTTTTTAGTTTTTCTTAGGTGTTCATTTTATTTAATTATAGCTGTCTGTCTATCTGTATTATCTCATTCTTCAATTCGCTAATTTAATTTTTGTACTGTAAAGCCTATGCTGGGATTTGAACATGCAGCACCTCGACTTCCAAGTAGCTGCCATATCCACTCAGCCATCGCAACAAGCAGAACAAATTCAACAAACACTCAATATATGTATGTAAGTAACAGTGCACCCTAAATTAGAGCGTAAGACGCAACGTAATTTAGCGACTTGCTTTTACGCTTTATTGAGTAACCCAAACAACGACGTCAACGTTGTGCCAGAAACAGTAGTGTTTACTTACCTTTTTTAATAAAACCATTAAAAAGAAATAATAAATAAAGATAAAGTCGCTAAATTGACTGGAAAGCAGCTGTATTGGTATTACTTAAAAACAATAACACACAATTTAAAAAACAAGTGAAAAATCAAAACAAAATATTAAAAACTAAAAAATTAAAAACAAATGGAGGTGTTAATTATTTTAATTGCTCGAGCTTTAAGGTCACATGTTTTTTTTTATAAGTGTTTGTTAAATTCGATATTTCGATATCACAATGGATATCTTCTTCAGGAATGTTTTGAAGAAGACATCCATTGTGATATCGAATTTGATAAACACTTATAAAAAAAAAAAGCAAGTGACCTTAAGCTCGAACAATTGAAATACTAAACAACAAATGTCGAAAAATTAGCATAAAAAATGGTGGTGTTAGATGGCTTAGAAGACTTGATTAATTTCCTTTCCCATGTCTTCCCAAATTTTTTCTTTATGCCTAATATCTTTGTATTTAGCATCCTTTTTTTCTGTATACATTGATTTATACGCACTGGCTCAATAATCCTCTCATTCAAATTCTAAAAGAAATAACAATTGTAATTATTTTACAAAAATTCAATTATTTTAATTTTTCGACAATAAAACTAATTTACCTCCATTTCCAAAATGTTTAACTGCATCAATAATAATTTACATATGTATGTATTTTTTAACTATCTTGCAGCCAACTTCAGTTTTTACGCTCTGTTAAAATCAAATTTTCCAATTACAAAACGTTGACGCCGCGGTATTTCGGTTTGATTCATACATTTTGTATGGGCATGAGGATTTTTGACAGATAAAAAGCTAATACTGTGTTCATACATCACACAAAATTGCTTTGAATATTGAGAAAAAAATGAAACACAACACTGTAAAAGATGTGTTTAATAGGCAAAAGTATACAATGCGAGATGAGTGACGAGATAAATGTCAACAAAAGCAAACAAAACAAAATAATAAAAAATAAAAATAAAAACATTGCAGCATTTCCAAATTTTTATTTCTCTTTCTTTTTACTATTGCCGCTTTGGAGTCATAACATGAACGCACTACTTGTACAAGTTCCATATTTCTATTGTACAACACTAAAATCTTTTTAATAAAAGGCAGAACAAAAAAAAACAACTTTTTTTCCAGCTGTCAAATACTAATTGAGTTAGCGGAATATTTGTATATATGAACGCAAAAAATATTATGTCAGTAAACTGAATATTATCTCAATTAGAAATGCATGTATGAAAAAGGTATTACGCTCTAATTTAGGGTACACTGCAAAGAGCATGTATGTGTGTAGAAACCAACCCTGCCGGCAACTCAGTTAACTGGTAATGAATTATAAGCTAACTTTTTTACAACTGATGGTGGTTGACACTTAAGGTGGGATCACACGATTGCCGCAATGCACCACTTTGACACAATTTTTATTGGGCTGAATTGGAGCATAATATAAGATTTGTCCCAATCAAATTCTCTGCAATCACATGATTGTCACATTTTACTGAAATTTTATTGTCGCAAATTGCCGCAAAACAATTTAGTACCAATAATTGCCGCATTATAGTCACACGATTGTTATATTATACGGCAACTCTGAGAAACAGCTGTTGTAGCTGATGACAAACTTTGTTTTCCCAAAAAAAAAAAAAATTAATTAAATGTTAAAAATATGGTTTGTTCATTAAAAAGAAAGAAAATTGCTTCGGCTATTATTATAATGTTGTGCGGGCTGAAAAAGCAAAAAATGAATAGTAACAACAATTGAGATTTACTGATTGAAAAGCAGAAATCATGTTTGGAAGACGCGTTTAAACAATTTTGAAACTAAATAAATGTATACATATGTATGTATGTATGTATATTATTGGCGGGCATTGTCTTCTTTGGTCGCCGCATGAGAACACAATAAATATTGGTGCATTTTTAGAATTTTTATTGGTGATTAGTTGTATGGCAAGTGTTCACACGATTGTCGCATCAGGGTTGTATTTGATTGAGACAAATAGGAAGAACATTCGTTTTGGTTGCCGCATGAGCCAATAAATTGTGCTATCACTCGATTGGCACACAAAATGTAACAAAAATTGGTGCATTGCGGCAATCGTATGATCCCACCCTTAGATTATTTTTAGTGGAGATGACTGACTATTTTAACATTACGATGTCCTAGGAGGTAGTCAATTGTCCGACTGTGCATTACTTTTCAACTAATTTAAAGTTAGCTAATTAAAAGTCAGTACCCACAGAAAAAAATGTACAAATCAAGGCTGATTTTACATTTTTCGGTGGCAATATTTTATTTTATTAAATTAAATTTCATCCTGATTTTTTTTTTTTTTTTTTTTTTTTTTTTTGTTAGCCTCTGGTGGGAGTCGAACCACTAAGCCTCAAGACTGGTGAGCAGCCAACATACCCACTCAGCTATCGCAACATTTAAAACGAATGCGACAATAGGCAATTTAGTTAAAGAGTTATTTACCGTGTATGTGTGTATGTTGTTATTTGAATTTTGTGTTAACTCTGCACTACGTTTTAGCTAGCTTATAGCCAGTACACAAAAAGTGAATTACAAATCGATTATATTGTAGCTAATTTGAAGCTAGTCCATAAAAGTTAACGTAAAGTTAATTACTTTAGTAGTCGACTACTCAATGTCCGACAGGGATGAACTATAAGTCGATTTTATTTGTAGTCGACTACCAATTTGCTGGCAGGGAACTTATAAATATCTATATATATATATATGTACGTATTAACAGCTTGGTTCCTTCGTGTATGTGTAAAATAAATTACTACTGTCATTATTAACTGTCAGCGAAAATCCGTATTTATCTCTAGTTAGTTTTTAAGTAACTGTACAAATCAGTTAAAGTTAAAATTTCATTATTTTTTAAACTTTTGTCATTTAAAATTAACTGCACTGATTACTTCTAGAATAAACTACGGTCAGCTACTGCAAAAATATTCTGAGTGTAGTATCGTTGTATTGTTAGCATTGTGGTATTACCTTACACGGGTTTATATTTGTTGTATGTTACTTATGTTCCGAATTAAACTAAAGTTCACTATTACAAACTACCGATAGCCCATGGCTTTATTTTGTTAGCCGAATTTCACAACAGTATTTTATAGTTGGGAATTTTAAACTTGACGATGATTCTCGAATAGGCAAAATGTCTTGTTTTGAGGAATGTAAATTTTTAGCTAATGAACACTTACTGCGAAATGAGGCTCATAAGATCTTAATTTTAGCCATTAACAAGTCGTAGTAAAGGATTTAAAAGTATATGAGTTTTAAGAAGGTAGTCCCCAACAGAAAATATTTGATACAGCGATAAATGTACATCAGAGTTGATGTGATGATAAGAGTTTATAAGAATTGTGAATAAGAATAGACATGCAAAATAAGCGATTTTCAAAATAAGTCAGAAATAAATTCCATATATTCTGTTAAGGCCAAGTACTCGTAAAATGATGGATTTTAGATTTAAGGAAATTTTTTTGTAGCAATTTTCTATATTTCTCAGTCGTCTATACGTCGCCGACAATTCATTCATGCCACTCGTCAGTTGACTCTTACTTAAGGCCGTGATTCACTATCCTACTCAATCGCACGATTCATTGACTGAAAATTGCTAGCTAAATCTGATAGAATTCCGTCCTACTTTAAGAAGTCGCGTCAAAATAGCCACACTATTATACTTTTGTAAGCAACTTCAAAAAGGCAACTCTGATCGCATAGAATAAGATAAGTTTTTGAAAATTTTCAAAAGATTAGCAAACCGGACAGACTTGTCAAAAAGCCTTTCACACTTACACTTACACTTTTAGTCCAGACTGTCACACTTTTTGGAAACACATGTCATTTTTAACAGATCGTACGATTCAGTAGGATAGTGAATCATGGCATTTATGGTACGAAAGTAGAATTACAAGTTGAAATGAAAATTACACACGAATACCCGTACTCACTAGTATTGATGATAAATGTTGATTTGCCTAAAATAATAAGTTAACAGTTGCAGACAGCCAAATAGAGTACAAACATCTGAAAAACGGAAAAACTATCAAAATTGAGTTTATAAAGTTAAATAGATACAAAAAGCACAACTCGATGTAAAAGCGTGAAAAACTGGCCAAATGCAAGAATAGGCTTAAAGGATGTGTTAGCAAAGTTAAACAGTAGCACGTAGCATACAGGCTGCGAAAATTCGGCACAAATGCGCAAAGTGGAAAATCTGCATTTGTACACATATTCTGTTAGTAAAATCATTTTTAGTGTGTTATTTGCAACTGTTAAACGTTCTCTGAACGAGTGTCCGTTGCTTCGTCTGAAGTGAAATACTGAAAATATAGAGGGAAAACAGATATACATATATGTGTAAACTTTTTGGCCCAAGAGATAGTTATAAGTCATTGAATGGAGGCATGTTTTCGTGAAATTCTTTATTTACTTATATCTTTCTTTAGAACTTAAGAAGTTACAAGACTCTCAACATTTTGCGTTATTATACCGTAACTGACTTCTTGCCAGTTAACTGTCAGAATTTAAGGTTTATGCCTTAATACTTTGTTATTATATCGTATTTCCTTGGTTTCTTATTCCTTTACGTCCTTTAACATTTATACGTATGTATGTAAATGAACCAGGCGACATACTGTGATGTTATATAGATTTATAACCAACTTTTTTCGAAAGAGTTTTCCCTTTACCTTTTTCTGACATGAAACCGTAACTATCTGAATGTATCAGCAGAACAGCTTAATGAACACAAAAATTATAATGATGTTGTAATAATGTGAGGGTGTATGTTTGCCTTAAAGTTGTTTTATTGCCTTAAATATTCCCTGTGGTCATGTGGAAAAATTTTAAGATTTTCTTTCTCTCATACTTTAACAAGACAATTCATAAATACAAAGCAATATCCATACGTACGTACATCTGTATTTATGTAGTCCATGTACACAAGTATTTAAATTGAAAATTTGTATCGGTGGACAAAAGCTGCTTTAAAACAATGCCTAATAACACAAATACATGCAACACACCAACCACAGAGTAAAAACAGGTTAATAAAAGGCCCTTCGGAGAGGCCCTTCAATTCATGATCATATACATATACATGTATTTTTTATAAACGATGTTTCAGCCAGACAAGTTCCTTCAAACGCTCTTTTTAGCACAACCGGCTTGAAAGCCCAATGAGGGAAGAAGTATAGAAGAGCTTAGCCTCTTGGCTGTATGATCTAGAAAAGCAAATAAATTTCCTTTCAGTATGCTATCACCAAGCCAAGTTTAAAATGGCATAAAAAATGGTTCAAAAAGTATAATAAATGGCACGTAAAATGGTATAAATTATTCTGTGACAGAAACTTAAACAGATTTTTTTAAATATTGATTGCATAGTACATTAATTGCTGGTTCTATCAGTTTTAATTTAAACTTGCATTTACGTTTACATTGTATGGTCTTCATCGCAATAGTTTCTTATCGCCGTACGCAGCTGCGTATAATTGTGGACATTTCTTGCATAACGAATGAAGAAAGAAAACGAATGGCAATAGTTCATGACCGATTTGTCTGTCTCCCTTCAATCACAAATAATGAATGGGAGCGACCAAAGTTGCCTATTGTTAGCTGGCATTAATATTCTTCCTAAGATTAATTTCAAAAAACCGAAATATTTACAAAAACTGCCATATAAAAATCGTATGCATATATTGATGATACCAAGAGGTTGATTATAATTTTTATGAAATGTCAATCTCAGCAGGGTGATTCTGGCGAGAGAACGAAATTTGACATTTACGAATTTTTTATGTATTACAAAAATGGCAAGGTTGAGTAAAAATGTATTTTCGATAAAAAAAATTTTAAAAAACGGCAAAGGTGGTTATCACACAAAATCAAAAAAGGGAGATACACGAAGGCCTTTGTTTTGAAAAGGCCTGCGCCAGCATTCAGCTTGAACAATTCATCCGTTCACCTACACTTTCACTAACCCAGAAGCGAGCCAACAACTACCAAGCAAACAACACTCGTACACATGCAAATAAACGTTACTAGTAGTAATACGGAATCGTCATTATCGTTGGCCTTGTTAGTGATGCCATTTTTTAACTAAGTCAGGGTGGCTGATGTCTGATAGATATTGCTACAGTAAAGATATTTTGTTTTTTTTTTTTGTTTTCTTTTTTGTTTGGTCGTCCTGCTGTTTGGCAGTATTAGCACTCATTATGATTAGCATCAAATGAAAAACCACAGAATTAATTAAAATTAATGATTTGAAAACCAAATTAGTGGCACATTAATTAGAAAAGGGAGAAAACGTTGGAAAATGATACCGTGCCGCACACTCACCTTCCCTTGCCGCACCAACAACATTGGCAGTACTAGCCAGGTTATTGTTGTAATCATTATTGTCAACAAAAACTAAGCAGCTTCTTTTGAGCAGCAAACACAATAACAATTTTTATATTTAAAATGAATAATAACAAGTTGATATTTTACGCGTTAAAGCCACTTGACTGACAACACAACTATAAGAATTGATAATATAAATTAAGTATTCAGGCTTAAAATTTTACCACCATTCAAAGTCGTGGCGAAAAAGAGTTTGCTTAAAGCTTAAATATGGCGAGAAAAAAAATCCCAAGGCTCGTAGTAAAGTTGTAATATTTCATGAATAATACAAATTCTAGCATATACAAAAATTAATGGGAAATCAACTTGAAGTTACTGGGGGAATAGAAACTATACTCCAGTCAAGAAAAATACAAGCGTGGTTTAAAATTGACTAATAAAATACTTAGGAAGTGGGTTGGCTATACGCTGCTGCTTTAAGACAGGCTCCTGATGAAGGGAGTTTCTCCCCAGCAAGACTCACCCGTCTATAAAATTTTATTTTTCTTTACTTAATTGATATTAATAAAAATGTGGAACGCGCAGGTTTTGAACTTGAGCCAATACAATAGAATAAGAGTGTGCACGCTGAGCCCAAGCTACCTAATAGAATCGATAAGATTTTGTCTATAAAACGTTTTTAGGCTGAGAGGTACCCAAGCAGAAATAATCGAAGATTTTGTCATAGAAATTCGTTTTAGGGTTCCGTACTTATAGATTAGAGTTACTGAGACTTCTACGTCCGTCCATCCTGCGCAGGCGCCAATATCTTAAACTATAAGAGCTAGGGAGCAGAAATTTACGCAGGATATGTGGTTGTCCGTCTTCTACAAAAATAAACAATCACTCCTATCGTGAGTAAAATGTGAAATTTTTATTCCCATAAAATTTTCATTTTCCAATTAGGAAAATTTGCTATCATGAATAGTAAAACTAAGCGCATGCTTACGTTTTTTTACAGAGGGTGTATACTACAAAAGTGTTGGAAGAGATTACGAAGTAGGAATGGCGCAATCCACTTTTTGCGAAGTGCTCTCTATGCTTTAGAAGTGTTGGATGCTTTAGAAAAGTCTCTGCGCAGAATGGATAAAATATGCATGGATAAAATTCCATTCATTAACTTTTTTAATAGCAAGGCCAGCACTTTTTAGTTCTACTGTAAGCGAATACCGAAATTCACCCACCACATCTTTAGAAACCTTCACAAAATCACATGCAATGGGTCGGTTATTTTGCACCCTATTGAGAAGCATGGCATGTTGCACATTATTTATTGATTTAGGCCTAAAAATAGTTTTCAGCTAATTTATATATCCATTAAAATGTAGCAACTACGAGTACTTGCATTTTTTTCTAGTTCCCCATAGAAAATAAAATGAACAAATTGATGCAAAAAATGGGAAAAATGTCTTTGAAAAATCATTTCACGATAAGGCGAAATTTCGAATGGGAACACATTTTATTGGAAAAGTTATTCACGATCGCATTTTTGGGAAATGGGAAAAAAGTTTAGGGGAAAAATTATTAATGATAGGGGTGAATAAAACAACAAAAATTCACCATACCATAAACTGTGATAATTAGCAAATATACCTGTAACTCGAATGGTAAGAGATAGAGACTTGAAATTTGCACAGTACATGCACCCACCAAGCCTACACAACAATATACATATAGCAAAGTTAGCAAAACGTGAAAATTTAATTTGAAAATTGACTTTCGTTTTTGAACCATAAAAGATAGACACCGGTATTCATAAAAAATAAAACGTTGCTCAAATACATTTTAGAACAAATTTTATATGAAAAATTTGTTCTAAAATGTGTTTTAACAATGTTTTATATTTTATGAATACCGGTGAGAGACTTAAAACTTTCACTGTCTATGTAGTTTGCAATCCTCTACAGCACTAAATACCAAAAGCTGAAAAAAGTTAAAATTTAACTTGTGTTCATACTTAGGGACACCCTTTACTTTGAAAATTTTATATTTACAAAGTGCTTGTAGTTGTCTGACCTCTACAACAACAACTATTAAAAACAATAAAAAGCTTAAAACTACAGGGTTAATGTTGAAACTGTTCGTTCAGGAAACAAGAAAATTGATAATGACGCATCGTTAATGGGATAGTGTTTATAAGCCTGATTTGTTATGTTATAGTACTTCCCCTACTGATTACTTTCTAACCCCCTAATTCATAAAAATTATAACAGGCTTATAAGACTGTTATTTGACATATTTGTATGGAAAATCTGTCAAATAAGAGCTTTATAAACCCGTTATAATTTTTATGAATTAGACGGTAAGAGTTTAATCAAATAATGTTGCGCGTGTTGGCTTGGAAATGGTATAGTAAAGAGAAAAAGCTGATACCGGAAATCACAAAATCTAAAATGTTATGTAAAATTATTTTAGAACAAAGATTATATAAACAGTGTAAAAAATAAATAAAATCTTCTTGAAATACATTTTAGAACAAATTTTAAATAATTTAATATATATTATAATTATATAATATAATTATATTGTATAATATAATAACTTGATTTATGTGTAGTTTCACATACAACAGTGTACTTCAAAAATTTAATATTTTTAGTAATTAAAGCACGTGACAGTAGTAAATCAATGTCAAGAATTTTGTGAAGTTTTGTTTTCTAGCATCCAGAAGATATCTCAAATTAAGAATTGTTTGCCATGTGTTCTGATTTAAATTACTTTTTTCCTACTCCACAATTCGAATAAATACCAAATTTCAATTTTTACCTCTTTTATTCCCCTGAAATTTAGAATTTCTAAGAAGTGCCACCTGACTTACTATTTTTAGTAATCCTTCAGGCCAACTTTAATATTTGTTTTTTTTTTGTGCTTGTATTAGGGTGGTCGGAAATACAGAATTACCCCCTAAATGTCCAAAGTTTAATAGAATGAAAAATCATATTTTTAATTTTTTGAACGGTAGTCAAATTCAGTTTTTATATTTTTTCTGTCGTTACTTGTTTTATAGATAAATATCATGAAAAAAAAATAACAAAACTCCGTTTTAACCGAATTCAGCAAATTTTGGGGAAAGGACACCCTTGACATTTTTGGTTTTCAAATTTCTGCGTTTGTGCTAGAGTTAAATTTTTAGAACCATCTTTTAAGCCATTTCACTAAAATTTCCCAAACTCAGCTGTTATTTTATTTGAAAGCGATAAAATCAATTTTGTTTTCAGATTGCAGCAAAAACTATTTATTATTTTTGCTCAAACATTTCATCAATGTGACCGAACGTTTGCGCATTTAATTATGTAGAAAAATCTAATGTGGTATTATCTAGTGTACATATGTACGTACCATAACTTTTAGTAGTTTATCCTACTTTTTACACTTTAATTTTTGAAATTTTTTGCTAGAAACTTATTGACGCCTCTCTCACATGTTTTGTTTCAGTTTTTTCTGTTTATAAAATAAAAATTACTATTAAACATGACTTACCTTCCTATTAAATATGCATGCACTCTCAAGCTCTAAACACATAGACGACAGCAGACTGCAAATGCTGCCAACTTCAAGTGCAGCCAAATTCAAAAAATGAGCGAAGAAAATTTAGCGAATTTTATCACAACAAACGAAAAAAATTGTTTTGATATTGAAAACGAACAGCTGTGTATTTTAGCAATGCTACTTTCAGGGATGCCGTATTTCTTATTTCATAATGAATAAAATTGAAAATATTGATGAAAAATGTAATAATATCACGAAAAAAACAATAAAAATACATACATTTATTTATTTATTGTATTTTTGCAATGTTCTTTTGTGTTTAATATTAAAAAAAAAGTTTTTGTTCTAATTTGCCCAATTTATGTATATAATGGCAACACTATATTTGCTTATTTGCTGCCCGTCAAAATAGAAAATAGCCTAAGTTGGCAGCAGCAGCAAATGCTGTTGTGCAGTCGTGCTGCCCTGCTGCCGTCAAAATAATCGTTTTCATTTAAACACATGCATTTTATTTTTGACATATTGCTGCTTGCTGTCTGCTGTCGTCTATGTGTTTAGAGCTTCACACACACTTAAAAATTTTACCGCTAAAAGAATGTAAAAGAATTTTAAGTGTTAAAGATTTCATACACAGATTTTTAAAATGTTTTTGCTCCAGAAATTTAACACAAAAACTCACTCACATACCAACATAAAAACACAGACTTAAATGTTTTTCTCTTTTAGTGGCATGAAGTGGATGTGCAAAGGAGTTGGTGAGAAAATAGAATGTTAAGGAAAGGATGAAGGAATAAAGGTGTGAGAGTTTGCTAACCACTTAAACCTTAAAATATTTAAATTATACTGTAGACAAATAGAGATGAAAAAAAATGAAGAAGGGAATAGGTAAAATAAGAATAAGAATAAGTAAATTTTTGTCACTAATAATCTAATGCCGAGTAGTAAAATGAAATTCTAATAAATAAATTACTCTGGCAAACAAAATTGCCTTACCAACCTGAACTTGCACCGGTTCATTTCATCTCTGCCGTAAGTCACACTGTACTGATGGCAAGACCACGCTGAAAGAAAACTTTAGCTATGAAGAGAACGCTTAAAAGTATTTCTTTTTCTCATTTATTGAAACCAACCCGAGCAACCACAAACAAATTATGGAAGAAAAAACACAGGAAAAACTTTTTGCAGAAAATTTTCACGCGAACATCAGAAATATAGTACATTTTTAAAATAAAATGAAGCATAAAAACATGCGAAACAAAAATCACGCATTAGTAAGGAAACTAAAAACAAGACTACACACACACAGCCATATTCAAAACCATTTAAGCAAAAATACTTGCAAAGAGTACTCTTCATCATCATGTGAGTGAGACAAGTTCTACCGAAAATGCACTCATGAATTCTTTTCTCGCTGATTGTATTTCTTCATGCAGTATCAATTTTTACATTCTATTACGGCAAAAAAAAAAAAAAAAACAAACAAAAAGCTGGAAAAATATAAAAATATCTTTAAGGTAAATTAAAATGATATGATTTATCTTAAAGTAAAATCGATAAATATAAAAACCGATAGCGATTGTCCCAAATTTTCCACAGACAATTTGGCTATCGATAAATTTTCTATTGAACATTTTAATTGGCGTTGAATTTTGTATGGAAAATTTTTTATTAAAAACGTTCGCTAAGGTTTTAGCTGTAGACGAACCTCTTTGAATTTTTTCTCTGTCTAGCTTTTCAGCCACCTTTCTATCAACGACTTTCCTTGATATCAGTAGACTCGAAAAACTTTCAAAGACGTCCTTAGACCATACTACTTTTTAGGAAAATAATCTTCAGCTCCCCAATGGATGAATTAGTAGAGTTCCCCACCCTGGGTGTCACCAATAAATCCCAACATCAATCCAACGTAACTCCATACAATTCGTTCAGTGGAGATTGTTCTGTGGTGGTGGTTCAGATTATTCTGTGTTGGAGATAAGTGGTGTGACACTTTGGCTGTTGAAAAACGGGCAGACGAAGCTTGATGGCGCCGAAGCGCTGTGGTAGAGTGTGCAGTACCACCGACTTGATCTGTATGAGATGTTTCTGGAAATTTTATTTCTTGTAATTTTCATGCTGTTCCATTACATCGTTTTTCTCGTGACATCATCGGCTGTCAGTTGAGCTTGTGTAATTGCATGTCTATTATTTTCCCAAGTCTCTAAGCTTCGGTCAGACCAAAAGCGAATTAAAAAAATATCTGACCTTTAATTGCAAAAGTGTGAAAACGATTTAATATACCAAATTTTGTGACCGAAAAGAAAGACATAAATATTGATATATCCAGGACAATCAATGGCTTAAATTTAAGCCGATAGATAGCCCATTTAAGAATAAATAAAATCTCGTAAAATTTATTTATACGAGGTCTGATAAAAAAAACTGTTATTTTAATTTTTTTCAAAAAGTATTTATATATTCATCAACAACTATCTTGTCTCCTTCAAAGTGATCCCCCTCACATATAATACACTTATGCTAGCAATTTTTCCAATCCCCAAAACACTTCTGAAACGGCCTTTTTGTCATCGCTAACAGCTCCTGTTTCGATTTTTCCTTTATCTAATCAATCGTAGCAAAACGCCTTCCTTTAATCGATGTCTTTAGTTTTGGGAAGAGGAAAAGTCAGCGGGGGCCGAATACGGTGAATACTGTGGTTGAGGCATTATAGCGTTTTTATTTTTGGCCAAAAATTAACGCACAAGCATCGATGTGTGAGCTAGTGCGTTATCATGGTGCAAAACCCATGATTGCTTTTTCCAGAATTCTGTGCGTCTCTGAAGAATTGCTTCGCGCAAACGGCGCATAACTTCAAAGTAGTATTCTTTATTGACTGTACGACCTTGTGGCAAGTGTTGATGATGCACCACGCTATGGCAGTCAAAGAAAACAGTGAGCGAACCCTTCACGTTTGACCGAATTTAACGTGCTTTTTCGGTCTTGGCTCTTCTGAACGCTTCCATTGGCGTGATTGGGCTTTGGTTTCAATGTCGTAGCCATACACCCATGATTCGTCACCAGCTATGATATTTTTGATGAAATCTGGATCGTCGTTAAGGATGTTCGACAGCTTCTGAGCGATGACCATGCGCCGTTGGTTTTGCTCAAAATTTAACAATTTTGGAACAATCTTCGCTGCCAAACGTTTCATACGTAAAACAACCGTAAAAATTACTTGGCATGAGCTGAATGATATGTTATGATATAATATGATATGATATGATATGATATGATATGATATGATATGATATGATATGATATGATATGATATGATATGATATGATATGATATGATATGATATGATATATGATATGATATGATATGATATGATATATGATATGATATATGATATGATATGATATGATATGATATGATATGATATGATATGATATGATATGATATGATATGATATGATATGATATGATATGATATGATATGATATGATATGATATGATATGATATGATATGATATGATATATGCTAACATCATCAGCAACCTCTCTGGTTGTCCAAAATCATGTTCTTCACGGTTTCAATCTTTTCATCAGTTGTTGAAGTGCTCCAGCTACCGGAACGAGCATCGTCGTTGACATCTTCTCGGCCTTCCTTAAACAGGTTATACCACAATTGAACTTGTGTTCTGCTCATAGCAGTATTGTCAAACGCCACAGTCAACATTTCAAATGTCGTTGCGCATTTAATTTAATTTTTTACACAAAACTTAAAACAGTTTCTTTGATCCATTTTTTTTGTGAATAGTAAAAAATCGAAAAACATGTCTGTTACAGAAAAAAAATGCAATATACGTAATTCACGAAATTTGAAAATTATGGTTAATTTTTTATTAGACCTCGTATATAATATAATAAGGTTACATTTAGTATTATGGAAGGGATGATATATTATACAGTTACTCTTCTACCAAATGCGTGGTTATATGACACAACTTTGTTCTTGGACATATTTGAATTTACAGTTAACATGGTCATACCGCAACCATATTAAACATGTTATATGGTTGAAAATATTGTCTATGATTCATATTTTGCTCTGTGTGTAGATGTGATGAATATATTTTTCATATCTCTTTAAATTTCAATGTTCTGAGGATTCATTGATACGTAACAACGAAACAATATCTTTAATGAAGTATTTTTGATTTCCCTTTTATTTCATTATTACTGAAGTTTTGCCGTAAATGTCTACATGAATGTACGAGTACTCTTGATCTGATTAGGTTTTTTGTGCCTGGAAGCTATTAATTGCTTCGAAAGTCCCAGCCGTAACGAAATATGTAAATTTAAATGACTTTTGGTCTTCATTAAGAGAGTCAAGGGATTTTAGATAATAGACACTACCAAATGAAATTACATTCATTAAACAGCTGTAATTTAACAATACTACTGTTTTAGTTGAAAACTTCATTCGCAATGGAAATAAGTTTTAATTAAGAAGTAAAACACTGTATAAATGATTTAAAGGAAAAACAAGAAATTTCTTCTACATTTTATTCGCATTAAATTTGAACATAATTTACTTTTTCGTTGAAGCTCTTGTTGTTTCGTTTGTTTGTGCTTCCTAAATGTTGGCAACAAACAGAGTTCAAATGGCATTATTTAACATTTGTTTGTTAAATATAATTAGTTGTGGATGGAAGAATTTGTACTCATTTTGTTGCACTCTCACCTAAAATTAATTGTAAAAGGCATTCTCGTGTGGTGTGCGAGTGTGTCTGTTATTTATTCGGCGATGCTGGGGAGTTCGAAATTATACCTTTTAGCTTAAATGCGGTGATTTCACTATAACTTTTCATTTGCTATGTTCTTTTGCAATTTATTTATTTTCTAGCTGTCTGCAAGATTTTATTTTCATCTATTTATTTTAATCAAAATTGTAACCTTAAATGTTTTACATTTCGTTCTTGATGCTGCCAATAACAATTATAATAAAAATCAGTTATCATCATTAATTCCTTCTTTCATTCGTTCATTCATTTACTCGAACACTTTCCCAGTGCTCTCTCAGTGCCGTTAAACATTCATTTGCCCATTAAGTACGATAATTATGTTCATTATTTTCAACTAATCACGAGCTTTAGTCGCTACTATTCGTACTCGTGCTAAAGCCAAACAAACAGCAACGACCAGCGTGGCCGCTTTATCTTTTGCAGCTAAATATGGCCTCTTTTTATATCCCTCACAATAGTGTTAAGGTTGTTTGTAAGTTAGTGATTCCGTTTGTTGTGTTCGAGTATTGATAGAAAAGTCTATTTGGCGATGTCTGTCTGCCTCTCCGTCTATCGGCTGTTCAAGAAACGTTTCTGAGAAAACTACTTAACTCACAATAATTTATTTGGTGTTAAAATTTTCATATGTCCGGTTACCTGTTTACTTTTAAGGTGTAACAAAATCAGCTCATGAATAAATAAGATATATTCAAAAAGTCGCAATAGGATAATTTTTTTTTTATTTTAAATTGCCAGCAAAGTGTTTTGGTTTACGGTTAAAATACTATTTTCATTATTGGGCATGTTCAATGAAAGCCAAAAAAAAGGAGTAATTTCCGACATTGGTATACCCGAGATGTAGGAAAACTGTTTCCTCAAGGAATTGGGCCTGTAAGCGAGCTGAAACAAGTTTTGGCACCACAAATTTTATGTTATAGTACAATAAGCTTACTTCAAGCAAACCACTTAAAGCTTAAACCACTTAAAACTTTGATGTCAACCCATACATAGCCAAGATAAAGCAAACACCGGTTTCTTCTATATTATATTTGTGATTGGTATTAATTAAATTAGACAAAGAAAACATCAAAGACATTTAGCAGGGTGGACAACTAGTTGTTTGATTATTGGGCAAATTTATTCAAAAATGGGTTCGCGCTATATAGCATGTATGTAACGGTATCGCAAGCAAGGGTTTTTGACAAAAGACTTCTCTGAAGACCTAATTTAATGTTTTTTTTAATATGCCTGCAAATTCGCTTTTTGATTAAAAAAAAAACAGTTCTGGTCCACTTACAGTCAAAATTTCTAAAAAAAAAACAAAAAAAAAAAAAATCCGCCTTGTATGGACCGAAGTAGGAAAAAAAATGTTTACGTTAAATAGATAGAGATCACCGGATTTACTTGTACATAAGAAATTTCTTAAAAACGCGCTAAAAAGTTTTCACTTCACATAGGATTTTTTCACCACATTCTCTTTTTGGTACCAAATAAATGGGTTGCTAGTATGTGAAATTTCGTATTAAAATCACTTTTGGCTCTTTATCGCATGTACACCGATATCAAAAATGTTTATGCCTTAACTTCTTTTCACCAATTTAAGCAACATTTTTTTAGGGTTCCTCAAAATCTTTGAGTACGGTCTACAACTTCTACAGGACGGCTTGCAAGCTCCGATAAAAAGTATTTTTCTTCCTTATATAAGGGCTCAAAATTTGGATTTCAGTAATCGTATCGAATTATATTTCATTTACGCCATGTCTTACATATAATGCGATTTGATTATAGACGTTTTTCATGCATTTCCTTAAACATAACGAATACTTTAGCTTTCGAATATTTCTAGTGGACAGCACGATTTTCCCCTACAAAAAACTGTTCGTATGCCGTCGATTAAGATTTTACCATGGCGTATAATATTTTTCATTTTATTTGAAGCGTGACAGTGTGAATGCAAAACGTAGTTTACCTTAGATTTTCTGACAGTCGCAAGATATGTATTAATACTTTGGTCTTCTAAGGGGCAATGAAAGTATTAATACTTGTATAATAGTCTGAACTGCCCTCTAATACCTCATTTGAAAATCTGACATACGAATAGATATACAAAATTTATTAATTTGAAATATACTGTATTTTGCAATTCAAATACTTGAAATCAAAGGTATTTGCACTTTTTGCTTTAAATACATCAAAGCATGCGTTTTGCCCAGTACTGGGATAGGTTACATATTTTGATTTAATATATTCTTGATGCGAGTTTTCGACCTTTACTATTTAATATTTTTGAGTTTTTAGATCGAGCTTAAGGTGACTCCTTTTAATAAGACCAATACTTTTGTAAATAAAATAAAAAAAAAAACAAAAAAACACGAGTGACCTTAAGCTTGATTCCAAAACTCAAAATCGCATTCACTTAAAATAATAAATATACATACATACGTACATAAACATATGTATGCGTATTTATGTACATATGTATGTACATAAATACGCACGTTCTGCGAGACCAAAGAAGTTGAATAAATAGCAGGAAAAAAAATGTCATTTACTTCCATGTTATTTTAAAATCTGGTCACACCGGCAAGGACATCCCAAAAGAGAGTACGATTTCTTAAATAAGACATTTGAGCAACATTGAAAAGAATGTTTGCTATTGACATTTTGGTATGTGTGTTCGATTGTCGGAATGAAAATTTCAAGAGCTGTACTATTGGAGGGAGGGTTGGGTGGCAAAAAGGAAAATAGTGCTTTGAAATGTGGATGTTCTCTAATGGCATCATTATTGCTTTAATAAAGCATTTGTAAATTGGTATATGTGCGTGTTCGTTGTGTGCTCTTCTTTTATAAAGAAATAATTGTTGTTTTCCGATGACTATTGTGCCACTATTTGTTATTGTTGCTGCTTTGTAAATATTAGTCAGTCGCTTGTTTGTGTGTGTTTTTCCTTTGTTTTATTAAATTTGGCTTTTCTTCTTATTGTTATTGAGTGTTTGTCTTCTGACAAATGGATTTATTATCGCTTGTCTACAGATTAAAATCGTTTGAGAACGCAAATATATAATTTTAAAGTCATGATTTTGTCGTAGCCCAGCATTTATTATAATAATTTAGTGTTTTAATTTTATTTTAGCAACAAGAAGAGTGCCCGAAGGTTACTTGGCTAAATTTAGAGAATTTACAAAACTTTTTTTTATTGAATTTCTTACTGTCAGTTTTGCACATTGATGCTGGTGATAAATTCTACAAATGTTCCCTTGTTTTATTGCAACAATTTTCATAAACATGTTACATTGGAAAATGTGTTCAAAAATCTTAATATTCAATAAACTTTGTATAAAGAATTTTACAAACCATACATAATCGAGTTATTAAATATTATTGTATGAAATTTGAATGCAATGTCTTAAGAGAATTAAAAAAAAAAAACAAATACTTTGGAGCTGATTTCTCTCCTTAAGCTTTCAGCATATCGCCGACACTTCGCTGTTTTCAGCCAACCTGTCAGTAGACTTGAAAAGAGCTCTAACCTCGGTGATCTGGCTTCAAGTGCAAATATTTGTTTTAAGCAACTTTTAAATACTCTGGTTTTTTAAATAATTTGCGTTACCGAATTTATTTAACTGCATACTTTTCACCCCGTTTTCAGGAAGTTTCTGCAATTTTCCGACAAAATAAAATATATACCTGTGTCGAAGTTATGAAAAAGTAGCTTAGTCGAAAAAATTCCTTTTTAACACAAGCTTATTTATTAGCATGAATGCTAACTTTTATGTTTCTAGCTACCGGTGTCAGAGCTCAGAGCAAAACTACTTCAATATCTTTTATTTCAACTTAAAAATATTGACAGAAAAGTCGATTAAACGATGTCCAACTACTCGGTTTTACTTCGATGACTTGAATTTCAAAACTTTTCTCAAACTAATGTATATGAATAAAGCCAGCGACACGCCAATTTTTATACCATTTAAACTTTACCAATTTCACCAAGTATCACAAAATTCTTGTGTAAAAACAAATTTTTAACTGGTGGTGTACCGTAAAATCTTTGACTTACCTCTGGCGGGACACGAGTCGCAAAACCTTAAGACAGTTGGCCAGCCACTATACCCAGTTAGAATGAATGAAGGAACAAGAATTTTTATTTAACATTCTTAAGTAGAGAGTTAAATTTAAATTCGGTCGCTATTACTAAATATAATTGGTAATGTGAACCGTTTCATCCTGCACCAACACCAGTTAGTTGCAGCAGTTGATAACAAAGTTGTTGTGTTAACTAACACTCATTTTTCTAAGAACCAATTTTGTTACATGTTAATACCAACAATTGATACTAAAATAAAATACATTATCTCCTATTCTGTTATCCTCATCACATTTTTTGATTGATTATTTTTTAGATTCTTAAAATATTTATAGCCTGCAATGATATATAATCAACTTAAGAACTAAGTTATTTATTTGCTTTAAGAGCCAATTGAAATGTATTCATTCAGGTCCAAAAAAAAGGTTAATGTTTGTACCTGAATTAATATAATCAACTTAATTAATATTTTATCGAGCTAACTATCTTCGAACCAATATTTTTTCTGGGTAAGGACGTGCCATTGAAATTAAGAAAATTTGATTCAACACTCCAGCTATATACCGAAATTCCCTATTTACTGAGGACAAAATATAATTTTAGAAATTTGAATTGCTTTTTTTGTTTGCAGTATATTTACAATATCTACTCACTGGTCACCAGATGAAAAAATAAAAACTACCCAGTTATGACTCTTTACCGATGTCATCCAAACTAATAAAATTATTGGTTGCAAAAATTGGTAGTAACAATGAAAATAGTTCTCAAGACTTAAAAATGTATGTTACAAGTGAAATTAAATCAAAATTGATTTTACTTCTTTAAAATTGAAAAAAAAAATATATAATTTTTGTGATAAAAATGGAGTGATCAACGTTTTCAAAGAAGTCAAGAAAATCAAAGTTGAAGACTCATTGGCTGGAGTACATACCATGGTTGTTTCATGAACGCCACGATGATCATCAGCAACCAAATTCCAAAAAGGTCGTTCTAAATTTTTTAAGTTTTTTTTACGTATAACCCACAAGCATACTTGAAACCAGCCCAAAGGGAATTATTAAAGATAATCAATCCTGTTAGGATTAAAACGAGTACAAAATTCTTGGCTGTATTTGTAACCAGCACTTGTATGTGGTTGTATAAGTATTTAATTTTTTTTTTACAATTTTGAATGGCTGGACTAGCAGTAGTTCCAGGTTCCAGGTTAAAATCGGCAAAGAGGCAAAATAATTTATAAATTACTATTACATTAAGAAGGAGAGCGAAATATTTCAAGCACGAATGTGTGATTAACTAATCTTCAGCAACATCGAATCAAGTGCGTAATCTTCATACTTAAAACAAATTCAGTTCTTCTGTACTTACCACACAGTCTCAAAAGTATGGTTAGTACGGTGTTCTTGTTTGTAATCAAGGATGAGCTATATTCAATCCAAAACCATTATTGGTAGGTAGTTGATTTAAAAAAATCCGTACTTAATGTACTTCTGGCACCGCTTGGGACTGACTTATATACAAATGGATTGAATTGTTTCTTCAGTGTTCTTGTTTTCATTAAAAATATTGATCACTGCAATTTTATCACAACAATTAAAACACATGTCAATTTTGAACTAGCAAACTGCAATTAATCTTGATCAAATTACTAACCATTGTAAATTATAAAGTTGATCTATAAAAGTTAATATTAATGCCAATAAAACTTTTTATACATCCATATTTTACTTTCAATACAAATTTTTAACTTTATATCGCATTTCATTTTGGTTTACATATTATTGGTAAAAAATTGTAATGAATTTTTGGGATTCGCTTTCCTGTTAGATATAGTTAGACACGTTGTGAGACAAAAAACACAATTTTTTTCGATAGCTTATTCAATATTGAAATCCGTAACTGGATGTCAGAGTTTTTTTTCAACCCTTTAAATGATGATTATATTAGAAATGGTGTAATCAAGGTTTAAGGCTACTATAGTCAAAAAATATTAGACACATTGTGCAATCAAATCGAAAAAAATTAATCTTTTCAAAGTTGAGAGAGTATCACAACTTGCAGTCGCCTCTTCAAAAATCTCGAATTTAAGAAAACTAAAAAAAATCAATTTAAAAAGAAAACATATCCACAGAATTTGAAATAATGACAATTTTTGTAGTTAGAAGACCATGACTAGGGTTTGGGGTTCGGGAGTTCCCGGGAAAATTTTTGAAAATTCCCGGGAAAACGGCAAATGTTTAAATTTTATTTTATAACAGTAATATTTTATTTCTCCACATTTTTATTTTTTTTAAATTAATTATTTCATGTAATGAAGAAAGCTTTTGTTAAATTAATTTAAAAAATAATGGAATTTCATTCTGAAAATACGCTGTTTGTACATGAACATCATTTTTACAAAACACCGCTTAATTGCCGAGACTCTAACCTCATAGTAGCTGATGCTATAATCAATACTCTTTTTGCACAGCTTATGTTAATAAAAATACAATTTTCTCAAAATATAGCTGAGTCAATTCGAGATAAAGTTGGCCAAAGACGTAATGAGAAAATGTTAGCATTACTAAATTATTTAACAATGCCTGATGTCAATGCGAAATTATTAAAAAAAATTCTTTAAAATTATAAGAGGAACCGCTATATAAACGGCTGTTTGATCAATCACTTTCTGAACTGTCCAGCAGCGATGCTGATATATCTGACGACGAAATTAATGAATGTTTTAAAATTAAATTGAAAAATGTTATAATAATAATAATAAAACCAACATCGGTGGATAGCGAACGGGTTTTCCCGTTGCTGGGAATTTTTCCACAGAAGTACGAAACCGAACATCAAGCGAGTTACTTAATGCTTTAGTCGTACTAAAAACTTATTTTTTACCGAAATGATGGTATGAATTCTGTTGTTTTTTTTTTATTTAAACATGATCTCAAATTATTTTCTTACAGTTATTTGTCTCTTTGCACAAATTGAATTAACATGTGCTATTTAATTTAATTAATTTTTGTTTTAAATCTATATTGTATGTATATGCACTTTATTATATAATTTTAAATAAATCAAATTAAGAAAAGTTTATTACTAAAAGTTACTTGTTTGTAGTAGAAGAAAATTTCGGGAATTTCCTGGAAATTTATAAATTTTCCCGGGAATTCCGGGAAGAGAAAAAGTTCGGGAATTCCCAAACCCTAACCATAACACATGAAAAAAAAATGCTGAGTGTCAGTAGTTTTTTGGCTGCTGCAAAGCGCAATCAGTAAACTAAAGATTTGATTACAAAGATAACTAGTGTAGAAAGCCCTTGTAATCGATAAATCTTTTATGCAAAATCCATAAGGGTAAACTTTTGTTATACTTCTTTTTTCAATTCCACCACCAGCTTAGAGAACTAGTAAGTTATTTTAGATTCCATGCTTAAGCTCTTTTTATTTCTTTATACTCAAGCAAGATGTTGTGAATTTTTAAAATAATGTTATTGCTTCCACTCCCGTTACAATTTATATAAAGAAACAACAGCACCCGCAATAACAATAACTAACAAAGGGATAAGAAAATTAAAATTTTCGTTATTATTTTCTTTGAAAAGTCCGATAGTTGTTATTGTACAAGAATTTTTCTTGCATCGCAAAGAACAATCAAAAAATTGTATATTGTTTATGGCAGATGATGACGGTGGAGAGCGGAGTGGAAATGAGCAGACGAAGCACAATGCAATAAACAAGTTTTAGAAAAAATAAAACAACATTATAAATTTCCATACACAAAATAAAAGATTTGATTACAAACTTAATTTTGATAGAGAGAGTTCTTTTTGAAAAATTTTTGGCAAACAAATTTCGGTAAGAGAATATACCATGTGGAAAAAGAGGTTTTTTAAATTATAGTCTAAATGAAATGGTATATAACTAAGAATTTTGTTACAACAAAAATTTTATCGATAAAAAAATTTTTAAAAAGCTTAGCAATAATAAAATTAATTTATTTATAACGAGTATTTTCTGCGCGTTTTGTATATAAAAGTAATTGAGAGTAGAGTTTTGCATAAAATATCTTTTTTAGTAACAGTTTCTTTTGCAGAAAAGTTATCGACCACAAATTTTTTTTTTGAAGAATATTAATTGAATATTCTTAAAAAACTTCGCATCTCACAATGTATTTTGAAAAGATAACCAATTATTTGATACAATGAATTTATTGATAACGCACAGCTAAATTTATGCAATACAGAGAAATATCAATTAAATGTTTATCAATTAAGAAAATGTTGTGATGAAAATTTGTTAATAGTGAACTAAACGCTAACACAGCTGTCCATACAAAATTTATTGGCAACAACTTTTTACAAACAAATATTTTAATAGTTACATACAATAGTTGCATGTATTAATTATACATATATCGATGAGAAACATTAGCCATCGCACACTAAGAGAAAATTCATTCTTTCGGGTAGTGAAAGGGCTTAATTGAATGTTCTTCACTGCACGAAAAAACAACGTCATTTCTTTTTTTTTTTAAAATTAACTACTTATTCCATAATTCCCATGAACAAAATGAGAATCAGAAATGTTCAAACAAACCTTTTAAGAATTTAGTTGGTTAGCACCAACGAAATGTCGGCGGCATATAGACAGCTGAAAAAGACAGAAAACAATTGAAAAACATATATTTGTTGACCTAAATTATTAAATAATAATAATTTCAATTAAATTTTATAGTGAATTTTATGATTAACAATTGTTAATAATTTTATCAGACGATTTTTACTTCCTCAAAATTGAGAAAAATGTATTTAAGATAAAATTGGAGTCATCAACATTTTTAAAGAAGAAAAGATAAGTAAAGTTGAAGACTTTTCTGGCTGGGGTTGTAGCATAATATGATTTAATTCTTTTAAACCATAACAAATGAAAGATTTAATTATTTCAAATGCATTTATTAATCAGGCAAAACAATATCAGGTATCACTAAAAATCTTATCAACAAAGGCCGGCAAGCACATGTGAATTATTTAAAAACAATGCCGCCTTTGCACCTCTTGAAGTGACCATGAAATGTTTATGACTCGCGTGTGTGTGTGTCACACTTAAGCCCGTCGTGAGAAAATTTATGCATGGATTAAATAACAGTTTTGTTTATTCCCACAAAATTAGAAATAGTCACTGCCCTTATTCAATGCAGTTATGCATTTAATAATTTGCCGTAATAACGGCACTTGCAATGCTATGCACATTTGGGGCAAACTAAAACATTCACCACTGTGGGAACAAATAAATATTTTTAAGGAAAATCAAATTTCATCAAGAATTTCCAACAACACTTCCACAGCGCCAATGCATTCACGTTTATAAAAGTAGTCTAGGATATTCTCATAAGTAGTATATAAGCTGAACTAATTTTAAGTTAAAATCAATCTTAATTCAAAAGCAATTGACAGAGCACTTGTTGCTTGATTGCTGAAATAAAGATTCAATTTTTTAAATAATACAAAACAAAATTTAATTTTTTAATTATTTTACATCATGGCGATCCTGCCAGATTCTTTATAAGGAAGATAAAGCATACTCTGCTTATCCTTATATTGAAAAAAAAAGGACAATAGGATCCAACAGATAGAGCTCAAGCTTAGTTGGATCTCTATTTATAACTTTTTCATTACTAAAATAAATAGAACCCCTCCTAATAAAAAAAAATCATTCATGGAAGAAAGCTTGGAGGAAATTCTGAAAAACCTTGAAGAGGCAGAAGCCAGATGGAAGGCAATTTTAGAAGAAGGTGCAGACAAAGCAACTAAACCATCCATCCTTTCCGTAGGACCGAAGCCGAGAAAAATAAAAAGGACATCAATAAATGAAGAACCAAAATACCCCATTTTTCCACTGCCAAACACGCAAAAAAGAAGAGGTGGAAGAAAAAATATTCTAAAGGTGCAACTCCGTGCACTACAACATCACAAAACATATGCCACAGGAGAAGAACTGGCTAAAGTTCTACAGCAAATATCTAAAGTAAAAGAAGAAATTAAAGAAATCAACAAGACAAACAAAAGAAAACAAACACAAGAAAATACAATGATTACTAATTAAATAATTTACCTTTTTTTTTTACTTTTTTTACTGATTAAATACAAAAATTTGTAATTATTTAATTCAAACTTAAAAAAAAAAAAAAAAAAAAATTTTTTTTGGTCCTTGCTTCGCAATGAATAGAAATAGAGGCAGAGTTAGGGCAAAGAATCCAATTAAACCAGTTAGTACACCCCCAGAACGTTCAATAGAAGAACAAGTAGAATGGTTAGCAAGTTATTGGAAACTAATAGGACTAGAGGGAACTCCCACTAAAGAAAACATCATAAATAGAACTCGTATGGAAGAGGAAACGATAGCCGCAATAAGATGGTCTGAAAGAATTGAAAAAGAAAAACAATTAAATAAAAACTAAAATGGGAAAAACTGAATCAAAAATAGAAAATCCAAACGCCAATGTGGTGAATAAAGTAGTAATAATAGACCACAGTAAAGAATTAAACTCGTTATGGGTGCTGACACTAATTTTAGTGATAATAGCAGCAATAAACTTATCCCTCAAAATATACATATCGTTAAGAAAGAAATATGCTAGTAGAGCAAATGACTTAGATAAAGTTTAATTTGTTCCTGATGGATTGGAAAGACATTATTCAAAAAGCTAGAAACATTAAAGAAAATTTTGAGCGTTCATACAAATGTTTAAATCATGATAGACCAATAAAAAATGAAACAATAAAATATCATCTACAAAATCTATTACAATATTTGGAAGAAATAAGAATTTTATTTAACGTTAATTACAAAAGGCTAACAACAGCTCACCAAAGAGCTGCTGATGCATTTTTTCTCGATCTAACCTTTCGCTTAACAAAAATAGCAACCAAAAAAGGCATAGATATTGAACTACCAAATACAATACATGAACACGTCAACATCGAAATCTATACAGAAAACAATATGAGTCAAACGGTGGTCGAATTTTTAAATACAGCTTCAAAGCTGATTCCAGAATTTGACGGCAAGTCAGAAAACCTTCCGTCATTTCTTGATTCTTTAAACCTGGTAAATTTAATACAGGGAACTCATGAGTCAGTTGCAGTTTCATTAATAAAAACAAAGTTAAAAGGCACTGCAAGAAATTTAATAAGTAGTGAAAAAACAATAAACGAAATAGTTAATAAACTAAAAACTGCAGTTAAAGGAGAATCTGTAGAAGTTCTCACTGCAAAAATTATGAATATTAAACAAAATAATAAAACGGCTAACGCTTATTGTAGTGAAATTGAAAATTTAACTAAATCCCTTGAAAATGCTTACATTTCGGATGGATTGCCATGCGAATTAGCCACAAAATATTCGACACAAGTAGCTGTAAAAGCACTCACCAAAAACTGTACCATTGATAAAGTAAAACTTATCATGGAAGCAGGACAATTTAATAGCATGAATGATGCTATAAGCAAATTTGTCAACAGCTGCACAGAAGCAACTGGACAACAAAACGCTATACTATATTACAGGCAAAGACAAAATAACCGGAATAATAATAATTTCCGTAGAAATTTTACAAGTTTCCGTGGAAGAAATAATTACACGCGAAATAATAGCAATAATAACTACAGGTACAATAACAATACCAACAATAATAATAATAATTACAGACATAGACCAAATAATAGCCGTAGAAATGGAAATTATGTCAGAGCAACAGAATCAAACGAATTTGATTCGGAAAACCCAAACGTTCCCCTAAGCCAAATTCAATAAATAACAAAGTATACAATCTTAACCTCAACTTGTGCTTCTGCGTACAACTTCACATAAATAAAATTAACATACCAATAACATTACTAATAGATACAGGAGCAGACATTTCACTAATAAAATCAGCACACTTTAACATAAAACAGATAAATACTAACAGAACAACAACACTAAGCGGAATAGGTCAAGGTAAAATAAAATCAATTGGAAGCATATTTTTCGATTTAAAATACAAAAACCTTTTAATACCACATAATTTCCAGGTAGTAGAAAATAATTTTCCAATACCATGCGATGGAATCATCGGCATGGACTTTATCAAAAAATATAATTGCATATTAGACTTCAATAATGATTTTGATTACCTCGTCCTAAGACCTTCAAATATTAAACAACCAATAGAAATACCAATTTCTAACAACGGTGATGAAATAATTTTACCTCCAAGAACAGAAGTAATTCGTCAGGTTAAATTGTTTTCATCAGAAATTGAATTACTAATACCCAACCAAGAAATAGAACCCGGTATTTTTATTGCAAATACATTAGTTACAACTAATAAAGCTTTCATTCGTATCTTAAATACCAACAACTCTATTACTAAAATTAACCAAACTAAAATAAAAACCGAAAGCATCTTAAATTATGAAATTTTTAAACAAAGTTCTATAAAAAATACAGACAGAAAAGCAAAAGTTATAAAAATGTTGAAACAAAATTTCCCAAAACAATTTGAGCACAATTTAACACAGCTTTGTGGCTCATATTACGATATTTTCGGTTTAGAAACAGAATCAATAACTACTAATAATTTCTATGAACAAAAGTTGAGAATAAAAGATAAACAACCAGTATACATTAAAAATTACAGAATCCCATATTCACATAAAGAAGAAATAGATAAGCATGTGGAAAAATTAATCAAAGATAAAATAGTAGAACCATCATGTTCTGAATACAACAGCCCAATTTTATTAGTACCAAAGAAAGCATTACCTAATTCAGATAATAAAAGATGGAGACTTGTAATAGATTATAGACAAATAAATAAGAAACTAGTGGCTGATAAATTCCCATTACCCAGAATAGATGACATTTTAGACCAATTGGGAAGAGCAAAATATTTTTCATGTTTAGATCTTATGTCAGGATTTCATCAAATCCCTCTAGACAAAAATTCAAGAGACTTAACTTCATTTTCAACAAACAATGGCTCTTATAGATTTACCAGATTACCATATGGTCTAAAAATAGCACCAAATTCATTCCAAAGAATGATGACACTTGCTTTCAGTGGATTAACGCCAAATCAAGCTTTTCTATACATGGACGATCTAGTTGTACTAGGATGCTCTGAGAAACATATGCTGTCAAACCTAAAAAATGTTTTTGAATTATGCCGCAAATACAACCTTAAATTACATCCCGAAAAATGTTCATTCTTCATGAAAGAAGTTACTTATCTTGGTCATAAATGTACAGATAAAGGAATATTACCAGATGATAGCAAATACTCAATAATAGAAAATTATCCAACACCAACAGATGCAGATAGTGCAAAAAGATTTATCGCATTTTGTAATTACTATCGAAGATTTATAAAAAATTTTTCTGAATATTCCAGACACCTGTCAAGACTAACCAAGAAAAACGTAAAATTCGAATGGACAAAAGATTGTGATTTTGCGTTTAAATATTTGAAAAAAGCATTAATGAGCCCCACCTTACTACAATATCCAGATTTCACAAAAGAATTTTGCATAACAACGGATGCAAGTAAATTTGCTTGTGGAGCAGTATTATCACAAGAATATGATGGCAAACATTTACCCATTGCATACGCCTCAAAAACATTCACTAAAGGCGAAAGCAACAAGTCAACAATTGAACAGGAACTAACTGCCATACATTGGGCCATAACACATTTCAGACCATACATATATGGAAAACATTTCCTTGTCCGCACTGACCACAGACCACTATCTTATCTATTTTCAATGAAAAACCCAAGCTCAAAATTAACAAGAATGAGACTTGATCTGGAAGAATACAATTTTACAGTTGAGTATCTTAGGGGAAAAGAAAACTATGTTGCCGATGCACTTTCAAGAATAAGCATAAATGACCTAAAAGACATGAATACCAAAATTTGTTCTATACTTAGAGTCACGACTAGATCGATGACCGATGAAAAAACAAAAATAAATAATAATATAAATAATCAGCATAATAATATTAAGAAAAATAATGAGCCCAGTATATATGTACCACTAAACAACACTGACGTCAGAAAATATTATAAACTTAAGATTTCCCCCGGAAGATGTTACATCAAACGAGGAAAATCTATAGTAACATATATACAAATTAATGATTTGTTTACTAAAGGGAACTTTGACTTAGGACAATTTCTCCCTAGGCTCGAATATGTGGCCGGTAAACATAATATAAATAAATTACAAGTGGCACCTAGTGAGAAAATTTTCGAATTTATCTCAATTAATGAATTTAAAAATATGGGCAATAAAATATTAAAGAATATTAAAGTAGCGCTACTAAATGAGGTGACCCAAATTGATAGTAAGAATGCCAAGGCAATTCTCGAAATAATGCTGAAATATCACGATGATCCCATAGAAGGAGGACATTGCGGAATTTATAGAACAATACAAAAAATAAAAAGATATTATTACTGGAAGAATATGTCCAAAGACATATCAAATTATGTAAAATCATGTCATAAGTGTCAAACATCAAAAACAACAACACATTTGAAAAGTCCAATGACACTTACAGAAACACCAGATAAACCATTTAACACGGTGTATGTAGATACAATAGGTCCATTTCCAAAATCAATTTACGGAAATGAATATGCTATCACACTAATATGTGACTTAACTAAATATTTAGTTACAATACCAATACAAGACAAAAGCGCTAAAACAGTCGCTAAAGCAATTTTTGAAAACTTTATACTTACCTATGGTCCAATGAAGACGTTCATTTCGGACATGGGCACTGAATATACAAATGAAACATTGCAAGAAATTTGTAAATTTTTAAAAATTGAAAAAATAACTTCCACTGCATATCACCACCAAACGTTAGGAACAATAGAAAGAAGCCACAGAACTTTTAACGAGTACGTACGTTCTTATATTAACAATGACAAGACAGATTGGGACGAATGGTTAAAATATTTTACATATTGTTTTAATACAACTCCATCAACAGTTCACAATTACTGTCCATATGAACTAGTCTTTTCAAAACTTCCTAACCAGTCTGAACAATTTAATAAAATTGATAAAATCAACCCTTTGTATAATATAGATAGTTATGCCAAAGAGGCAAAATTTAGATTAGAAGTAGCATATAAGAGAGCTCAACAATTATTAGATAGGAATAAAATTAAGCAAAAACAAAATTACGATAGAAATGTTTTAGACTACAATTTAAAAATAGGAGATTTAGTTTTACTTAAATATGAAGCAGGTCACAAAGTAGAACCAAACTACAAAGGACCATTTGAAATTAAGAACATAGACATAAGAAATAATGTAACTATAGTTGATAAGAAAACCAATAAAAAACAAATAGTACATAAGAATAGACTTAAGTTATATCATAACAAGTAAAAAGCCTTTACTAAGCAATCGCGATTGTAAAATAAGAATATATATACATATATGTATATCAATTTAATAATTATTTTTTTTTTAATAAAAAACTTTCCCTACAATTGTTAATAAATAAATATAAATAGAAGTAAACAAAATAATTTACTAGATAAGTCATAAATCAATTTTAATTTTCTTACATTTTAAAATAAAACAATCTTTGTAAAAGAATGTCCATAAAACTATCGTTATATGAACATTCTTGCGAAAAGTGGAGGTGTAGCATAATATGATTTAATTCTTTTAAACCATAACAAATGAAAGATTTAATTATTTCAAATGCATTTATTAATCAGGCAAAACAATATCAGGTATCACTAAAAATCTTATCAACAAAGGCCGGCAAGCACATGTGAATTATTTAAAAACAATGCCGCCTTTGCACCTCTTGAAGTGACCATGAAATGTTTATGACTCGCGTGTGTGTGTGTCACACTTAAGCCCGTCGTGAGAAAATTTATGCATGGATTAAATAACAGTTTTGTTTATTCCCACAAAATTAGAAATAGTCACTGCCCTTATTCAATGCAGTTATGCATTTAATAATTTGCCGTAATAACGGCACTTGCAATGCTATGCACATTTGGGGCAAACTAAAACATTCACCACTGTGGGAACAAATAAATATTTTTAAGGAAAATCAAATTTCATCAAGAATTTCCAACAACACTTCCACAGCGCCAATGCATTCACGTTTATAAAAGTAGTCTAGGATATTCTCATAAGTAGTATATAAGCTGAACTAATTTTAAGTTAAAATCAATCTTAATTCAAAAGCAATTGACAGAGCACTTGTTGCTTGATTGCTGAAATAAAGATTCAATTTTTTAAATAATACAAAACAAAATTTAATTTTTTAATTATTTTACATCAGGGTACATACCACAGCTGTTTCACGACCAGTCGCTTATCAGTACCCAAATTTGCTTTGAACTTAGACCATGACATATCGTGAGCTATTTCTAAGCAGCAGCGCATACCTGAGCTCTTCAGAACTGACTGTCTATATTTAATCCTATAGATCAACTTTCGACTTTATCACTGTACTTTTTCTGTTGATTGGAATACATTTTACATTCTCTGAATTTTGATTTGTTCGATAAGAGATATTTTCCTTATTGAACTTTGCAATAATATCAAATTTCTGTGGCAGGGTTTTTCTTGATAATAATTCTCTATAGACAATTTAGCGATAAAAAAATTTCATCGAAATAAAGGTATATCTGTAGAAAGCTTATCGACCTTCTTCAGCAAATATATCGATAAGCATGTTGTTGGAATATTTGTTGAGAAAAAAAAATTCTCCACAATAACTTTATCGCTAAGATACAATTTTTTGTACAGATTTATTGAAAAGGAAAATTTGTGCCAGAAAATTTATCGATAGCAATAATATTGCGCTAGAAATAAATATTTTTTCTAAAAACTTTTCACTGCAAGTATATTTTGAAAATATTTTTCCTGCCACTGTGGCCCAATTTCTTATTATTTAAAAAAATATACAAACATGGCCAAAGCAACCTTTTGTGAAGAAAAAGGATTAAATTTTGTTATTTGTTGTCTTAAGTAGAGGAAAACTTATAATTCAAGTACTCTTTGTATGTATTGTTGAGCCAAAAATGCTCTCTCTGCTCGGAGCTCTAAACAAAACTACACATGCATTATAAATTTCCTTTTTCTTTCAGTTGTTGCTTTTATTTACTACATAAAATCAACAAAAAAAAAAAAAAAAAAAAAAGGAAAGGAACCCTTGAGACTGAAAAGTAATAATATTGTTTTTTTTTATTTCTTCTAATACATTTTTTTAAGACGTAGAATTCAGAAAATATTTTGGATGGTAAAATTAAAAAAAGTATGTTTTCTATTTTTTGTCTATTACGATTTTGTTCCCTTTTTAAAAGGAAAATGATGTAAGCTCAAGAAAATATGATATCAAAATAAATATTTATTAAAGTAGAAAAAAGTTTTTCCACAACCGGCTTTGTAAGATTTTAATAAAAAGCATGAATTAATAAGCGACAGGAAACTAAAAAAAATATGAAAGAAAATAGTAGGATATAATTTTATAATGAGCAGTTATGAAATAAGTGGCTTAGGATCTCAAAAACAATTTGATTTGCCAGGGAGCATTGGTGCTGATTCCTTAAGAAAACGAAAACTATTTGGTATTAAGTTCTTTTAAGCTTAAAATAGTAGTTTTTGAAAGAAGCATATTCCTGAAATTCTTTTGATTCAAAGACCAAAGATAGAATTAGTAGAATCTTATCACGTACATTGGTATCGGTTGGCATTTACAAACTACTCTAAATAAACCTGATTGATGTTTACTAAAAGTGTATTGTTGCCTTTGTTGCGTAGGAAATTTACATAAAGTAGATTTTTATGCAGCAAATATGCAGCTTTGGCATGACTACAACAACAACAACAACAACAAAATTTGTTTGTAGTCAGCCCCACTTCAAAAGTTATACGATTTTGAAGAATCTAACTCAGCCTTAGTGATACGTTGATATTAATGAATTATGTGAAGAAACTACAGGGTGTACGGCGAAAAGGTATACGACTGTATACCTTGTTTTGCGGCGATTTTGGTAAACATTACTTTCGATAGTTTATGTTTGGCAGCCGTAAAGTAGGAGCGTAGCAAATTTATTGTGCACAAATATTCGGTAATTTAACGTTTTTTAATCGTTCAAACATTTTATCAAAATCAATCATCGATTACTGTGAGGAAGAGAAGGCTACGTGAAATTTTTGGGAGAAACGACGTGCAAAAGACACACTGTTTATCGTGTAGTGAATGATTTCGAGGGAAGGAGGGGGACTGGCTGATAGGCCCAAGCATGGACCAACGTCCATGCCAACAACGTACTGCAAGAACGGCTGAAAATGTTACTGCTGCTCAAGAAAGTGTTCAGAGCAATCCATCAACCTCTATTCGACGTCGTTCTCAGGAGCTTGGTATTCAAAGAACACAATTGGTATTTGGGCCACAATTTAGCACAAAGATTTGCATTTGTTTCTATTTCAGGTTCAGTTGGCACAAGAGCTTCTTGCAAAAGACCATTTATGCCAGCGCACAATGGACCACTTTAAAATTTACGGCCAAAAGTATTTTTTTTTTTTACCGATTTCAAAGATATCTAATTCAAAAAATTGCTTGTCTATTTTAACTACATCATAGCGCACGGGGCGCCCCAAAATGAAGTTTGCCAAATGTGGCTGAAATTACAAATATCTCGGAAAATATTAATTCTTAAATCACTATAACTTTTTTTGTTTAACAACATATTTAAGTAAAATAAATTTTTTTTGTTCTTATTAAATTAACTATTCAAGCTTTTGTTCTTTGGTTTTTGTATAAAAATAATTTTAAACAATTATTTATTTATTTTCAATATTTCGCCAACAATTTGTTGGCATCTTCAGGAAAATAATTATTATTATAATCGAATTATTTTCCTGAAGCTGCCACCAAATTGTTGGCGAAATATTGAAAATAAATAAATAATTGTTTAAAATTATTTTTATAAAAAACCAAAGATCAAAAGCTTGAATAATTAATTTAACAATATAAAGATCAGATAATATAAAAATAATTTTTTATTCTTACGTAGACTATGAGCAATGCAAAAAACTTTCCTTATATTTCTTAAAAATTAAAAAAAAATTATAAAGGTCCATATCACCCGAGATTCTCCTACTTAATAGAGCACAACTCCTCCCAGTTAGAGCGCATCAAAAAAATCTTCTGCCATATTGTACTCCAAATATTTTCCTACACGGCTATACTGCATTGTATATCCGCCAGGTTCAGCCCGTGTGCATCAGAGCAATATTTTAACCCCAAGGTAAAAAATTTTGGTCCAAATTTTTGAATCCAAAATTTTGACCAATTTTAACCAAACTTTTTTTTCTGCAAGTTTATTTTTTTCGAGGAGTGCCGCCGCCCCACCATACCGCTGACGCCACTGGTTTAGTTGTGCATTTTATACATATCTTGTTATTCGAACAAGATGTTTGATTACACCAACTAAGTTTGAACTCTTTTATACTACTCTGGCCCCTTCTCAAACAATTAAAACATATAAGCCTTATGGATTATAACCACTAGAAGTTGAAAATAACAAAGCAGAAGGACAACCAAAATGTATTAATCCATGTCAGTGAATCAATTGAAAAAGCAAGACCTAAATAAAACCCGTAGATGTATATGTAAATTTGGACATAATTTTTAAGGCTTGGAATAGTGTTTATTGCACCATGTGTTTGGTTATTAAGCATTGCATTTTATGATCATTTAGGTTAGGATATAGGATAACTCCAGTTAAAAGCATTTAAGTATATATATGCATATCAAAAAGCTGTATGTACCGTACAATGTTTAAGCGGCGGTAAGATTTTCTACCTGATTATTTTTCGTACAAGATTTATTTCTTACGTACATATGTGTATAGTTACACACATACATATGTAACTGTAAACATGCATACATATATATGTATGTATACAAAACGGGGTTTCTTATTAGAAATTTTGTATATGCTTATTTATAGCACAAAAATTATTATGCATGTATGTTGGTGCAATAACTATATAAACATCCTCATAATGGACCAACCAAAACAAGGAGAAGGAACCCCGAATGATAGAAATATAGCTAGGAGATATTTTTTCCGATCCAGAGACTGCAGCAGCCATTACAGGTATAGACTATGATCTAATGAAGGGATTAAAAATCATATTAGAAGTTATATCAGGCAGCAGAAATATATTTTGAAATAACGTCAATAAAACAGCTATACTTTACAACGAAAAATACCCATGGAGATATATATATGCCTTGCACAGTCCATACAATTTTTTATTATGAAGAACAAATAATTTAATCCAATATGCTGCCAATAGAAGATCTATCTGAAGAAACTCAAGAAAAAAGCAACAGAGACTACAGGTTCTGTCGCGAGCACAACAGAAGAAAAATATCTCGATATCATATTAATGACGACCTTATTACTATTTTGTTGTGCACTTCAGATCCATAATTGTCCAGCATATGACAAAAATGGAAAAGTGCCTCTATCGAATTACACAAAGAAGATAAGGATTTTTTAACACATTAAAATCAGGGCTATATGATAGAAATATTTACACAAATTATTTGATTTATAGTAGTTTTTAAATTTAAATCATTTAAAATTTACTATTATCATTTAAATATGAACTTAATTATTTATTTGCTTTAAGAGCCAATTGATATGTATTAATTTAGGTCCAAAAATTAACCTTTTTTAAAAAATATTTGCTGTCTTTTTCAGCTGTCTCTATGCCGACGACAAGTCTACTGATGAGTTGATTAGCACCATATAGCACCGTCGGCATATAGACAGCTGAAAAAGACAGCAAATATTTTTTAAAAAAGGTTCATTTTTGGATCTAAATTAATACATTTAAAAATAATAATTATAATAAAAAATATCTTAGCAAAATTTTGAGCACGAATCAGATAATTTTATTTGTGTTACTTAGTAAATCATATTTCCTTTCCAGCTGTTTCAAAAAATGCCAACCTTTGGCCCCTGTCACTCTTAAGGCTAAAAATTCCGCGGGGGCCAAAGGCTGGAATTACCTGGCAATGTTTATGTTAAAAAATTGCTATAGTTACGTACTGCATGAAAAAGTGAGATACTGTATATAAAAAAAATGTTAACCTGTATAGCACTTTACAAGAATTTAAGCTAAAAGTCTCACCTGCTAAACACAAAAAAAATGTGAAAATTCCAATCCGATCAAAAGTTATAGATTTTTTACCGCTATTTCGTAAAATGGCCCACTGTGCAGCGTTCATATGTCAATAGAATGTTACAGCTCGACTATGATAATCCCGATTTTCATTTTCGGTTCTAGGCAATAGAAAACCCTCAAATTATTCATCAGTTTGCCGAAAAGCTCAAGCAACACTGTATTTGTGATGAAATCAATAAATTATCGCATGAAATGTGTAAGAATGTAATAAAATTTGTGCTCACAGGGGATCGCATTTGTGAGGCTAACAGAGGCATATTTGTTTCATTTTAAAGCTATCAATCACATTTTTCTACCGAAAAGTTGTATTGACAGCAACGTAAGATTGATCCACTTAAAATTTGTGACGACATCCCAAGATGCCTTGCGAAATACATACGAATAAAGTATGCAAAAGAAAAAGATTGTAGCAACCTGGTTTTATTTTCTTTAAAACTATTCTTAAAATTAAGCTAAATCAGGCAAAAGAGCCTTTTTCTGAATGGGTAAAGTCAGCTTTTAACTACATTTTGGCGCCAAATTTTATATGATATAATATTAATACATTGTTTGGAATTCAACGTAAATTGCCAATAAATTGAAAATTGTTTTGCACACTTCGATCGAATTCACGTTGCACAAATTAACAAAACGAAAACTTATTACTTAAATAAACTTTATGAAAGTAATTGGGGAAAATTAGAGTGGAAGAGTAACTTTTTCGTAGTGTTAGTGTGCGGGTGTGGTTGTATTGTGTGAAATGAGAACGTTCTTAAATGTGATGCATTGCAGCGTAATATTTTCGAAAGAAACTTTAATTTCTAAATAAGTTTATAATTTTTTTTTCGTTTTTGCTGCAAACTTTTCTCGTTTTAAATCAGTCTTAAATTATAGATGAAACTAAACTTAAAAACTTAAGTTGTTCCCTAAAGAACTTTTACTTTCTTTGTTTTTTTGTTTTTGTTTTTTTGTAATAAAATAAGTTTTTTTAAACTAAATTGCAACAAGAAGATTAAAAAATATTGCAATTACAGAAAAAAAAAATTTTAATACAAAACTATTAAAAACCAGCAATAGAACTACGGGAAAATTATAATTAAGATCTAATTGCAAATCTTCATGAAGGTTAATACCTACCAGGAAGAAACACTGAATATCGCTTGCATTAAATTTACATATTTGTTAAATAGGCTACAAATTTACTTTAGGAATAAAAACCATAATATTTTTCTTCTTCTTTTCAGGTAAAAATAATTTATCTATTGAATCTTCATTTGGGGTATGTAAATATTGTTAAATTATTTATCTCTGTACTACAGAAATGTAATTAAAGCATGCATTTTCATCAAGAATTTATTTTAGAAAAATTATTGACAGAAAGTTTGCTGATAAACAAACTTTTGCTACAAGCTTCCTTTCAAAATGTAAGAAATAATTGTCTCAATAAATAATGTCAATAAATTTTCAGCAAAAGAAATTTAAAACGAAGACTTGTAAGTTTACACTTTTGCACTTATATTCCAAGAGAAAGTATTGATTTCTATGCTCAATATTATTTTTAAGGCCCATGAGTCCACACAGTCTTGCAATCTGTCAAAATTGACGTAAGTGCTAAAAATGTGTAGTAGTGTGCTACAGAGATCATAACATTGTTATCTTAACTGTCATGATACCTTGGTCAGAAAATTTTAAGTTTGCTCAGCATTCTGTGAAAGTAGCTGTTCTGTGTTGGCTGGGTGTATAGAATACACTCTCATATTTTAATTGATTCTAGTCCTTAGTAGTTGGTAGACAAGTCGTTTATCTTTTTATCCAAAAGACCTTCCTCCCGGGGCCCATAATCTTGTTGATCGTAGCAAGCCTGATGCTGTGTCACCAGGACAAGCAGACGTCGATGGGCACCGAGTTGATGATGATAGTGTTTTAACCCTAGGAGAGCAGACTCCTAACAACCCTCACCCGATGGCCGAAATTCGGTGTCACGGGGATCAGTGGTCCGAGGATGGCTCTTCGGAGCCAATTCGGCTGATGATGGTCGAGTCAGTCTACTTTGTCTGCAACGTGGTGCCTGGAGTAAATATGACATAGGATCGATGATTTATGTAGATCAGGTTCAGCAAGCGCGAAATTTACATGATATTAATGTATCATAATAATTGTGTCAGGATTATTATTCCTAGTTTCAATATAGGATTTGAGCTTAGTATATTATGGTTCGATGGTGCATCAAGTGTGGCTTATGTATACGAAATAAAATTATTGGAGGTATTGGGAATACCTGGTATCCTCTTGCTGTCTTGTTTAATAGAAGTAAAAAAAAGAGGTCCTAAATAGCCCGAACTCCTTTAACAAGGAGTAATAGAAGATTGACTAGCCAACTGGATATGAACAATGTTGATAACGGGTGGTTAAATTTCAAGGGCCGATGCTGATTTTGAATAAAACACAAACTATTTAGGAAATTATTGTAATTTTATTTTATTATGATATATTGGTATTACTCAATTATGTATGGAATAAAATATCGGCCAAATGGGCGCCGCGACCACGGCGGCACACCTCCATCCGATGGTCCAAATTTTCGATGACCCTGCGGCATAATAGAGGTTCTATGCCGTTAATGTGCCGAATTATCTCATCCTTTAGCTCTTGAATTGTTGCTGGCCTATCGACGTACACCTTTTCTTTCAAATAACCCCAAAGAAAAAAGTCCAACGGTGTCAAATCACATGATCTTGGCGGCCAATTGGCATCGCCATTACGTGAGATAACACGGCCTAAACTTGGCGTTTAGGTATGGTTCACATTCAACATCGGCCCTTAAAATTTAACCACTCTTTACCTGCGGCCCTATTCTATAACTCGCTAAAATTAGAGACATCGCTAAAAATCTCTAAAGTGAACTAAGCGATTCTTGGCGATGACTTCACTTTTAAAAACTTTTGTGGGCGAAAATTGAATTTTAGAGCTGTTGCTAAAATCCAAATTTTTTGTTTTAAGAAAGTTAATTTTTTTAGCAACAAATATTTTTTGAAGCTTAGTCGATAAAACTCGCTTAGTTGAGATTGGAGATTTTTGGCGATGTCTCTAATTTTAGCTAGTTACAGAATAGGACCGATAGTGCGCTTTACCAGACATGCAAGGGACTTATATGTATGTAGAACCACAATCTTCATTAGAGTTACAATCTCCACCGTCAGGTTAGGGCTTGTTGCCAGGTGCTGACGTAAATCTTTCCACATCTGTCCGGGGGCACATAGTGCATGTTGCTGATCGCCACCAGTTGCTGTGTCTCCGGGGCAAATAAGCTGCAGGATGCCTCGGTTGTCTTGGTGGGTAGAAATTCTATGCAAATCTCGAGGGGCTGCGGTGTGTCCTGAGGGACCTGCTGAAACCCCCCTCCCCTTAAGGGGCATATCAGCAATATGATGATCGGAGCCCTAGGAGGACTCTACGGAGTATTCTCGTTCGATCACAGGTTGAGCAGCCTCCTCGGCTGAATCGTACTGGCTGTGGTTGCTACCATAAGTGCGCATGGAAGGGAATTTTGGTAGTCATTTTGATACGGCCTTCGGATCCAAATGGGTGGCTGAACCCATCTATGGTTTAGCAAACTTGCTTTGTGAGAAACTGGAAACTGGCGGGTTCATTAGGGTTGGTTAAGGGACAGATATTTTTAAAAATTTTGGGCTATCAACTGTTGTCTTGATTTCCTATTTTTGCACTGCAACATAGATTCGATAGCTGAAACTCTCTTGCAATGGGTTTTGTTATGGGCCAAAAACAGTATTAAATAAATTGCCCCCCGAGCATTTGTGCCGGCTGGGTTTGGGACAGAGGTCAGAATTACAACACGTGGTTTTATATACCGTTAGGTTAGGCCTTCTCTTTATCAAAGTTGAGCTGTGCATGAAGAGGAAATTCGTAGAAGTTGGAATCAAATTTTCATCTGGCGGCAAAATATGACTGGGAGTTCCAGTACATCTCACAAATATAAATGCTGCGCATCTATTCACAACGGATGTTATTCTGGGCGTATGATTAATTAAATAAAATTTTATTAGTTCTAGTTAAAATCACACCCCTTAATTATTTTTTTTATTCAAATTTGTTCATTTGAATCAACTCAGAATGTTTCCGTTGAGGTTAAATAATTTTAATAATAAACTTCAAACGTAAGTCGCCGCAAGTTTTCGCAGCATTCCTAATAAACTTGAACAATTCTTCATTACTGTTATTTAAAATGTTTGTCCTTTGAGTAAACAGCATTTTTTAATCACATTTTCAAATTGTCTTTTTCCGTTCAGTTTTTATTTTAAAATCTCATCTCGTTTACCAATTTATAACTTTAATTTAGATGTCGAGTCTATAGAGATTTGAGGTTTGCTAAAGAAAAAATAATGTTTGTGCGCCTGAAAAAACAACAAACATTTAGAAAAAAGTTCACAAATTGTGGCTGTTATTGTTGCTATTAAACAATTACTTTGAACAAGGTATAAAAAATACAATTTTCAAGGGATTTTTAATTTTTCCGTAAGTACAGCAAATTTCTATGCAATAAATGTGATTGTTTTACAAAACCCTGAAATGGCAAGTTTTTTGTTGGTTTTTCCTTTTTCGTTAAGCACTCGCACACACACAAAGGCACACAAACACACACACACCCACTTAAACACCTAAAACAAGAAAAGAAGATAATCAACAAAATCAGACACCTTAAAAAACTTGTTTAACTTTAAATATTTGTGTGCTCGATGGTGGCCTCAGTGTAAAAGCGTATGTGTAAATTAAGAGACCTTAAACAAAGCCAACTTTACCCCCACTTAAACTTGCGCACATACACACACACACACACACACACACTTCCATACACAAAACCACACATGCCCATACATATGAGTTAGAAAAAAAGTTTCACTTGAGAAAACAGCTAGAAGTACATAAGTTTTGTTTTTGTTTGTTCTCCTCGAAATTTTTTCCGGTTACGAAGATCTCGATACATGCACAATGTGCCCTCATATGCATACACATACATGCACATATGTGTGTATCCAAATACATACAGTTACATATGTATATGTATGTATGTATTGACACATTGCTTAGCTTTTGTCAGCATGTGTGTATTGTGTATTGAATTATATAAGAATCACTCAACCATTTACTCAAAGTCAAAGGCGCAAATAATTGTTATTGTAATCAATTCTATAGATGTTAAGGAAATAAAATTCACATCCTTGAAACCAAACATACATACTTACATATATGCATGCATACATACAAATCGTTATCAGCACACTTTCCAGCAACACACATTTATTTATGTCGTGTTTGAATGGGTGTATATTCAATTCGTTGGCAAATATTTTACAGCCCCATATTGCTTTTCTTGTTCTCGTAATTGTCGATATATTTTGGTCGGTCTGGTTTTATCGTTTAAAGCTGAAAAATGCTCAAAAACTAAAACAGTTTAAAGAGCCTGCCTGCAAAGCAACAACAACAAAGTCTAAGGACAACCTGATACACCAACATTTTCAATAAGATTTTCGAACTAAAATTTAAGAAACCCACATTGACTCGTATTAGAAATAAAAAATCTGTTTGTTTTTTGTTTTTTGGTTTCAAATGAAAATGAAGTGTCTATAAATTTCAATCTTAATGTGCATGAGTATTAAGAAGTAAAACAAACAAACAAACACAAACGAAACTTAACCAACTCACAGGAACAACAACAACAACAGAAGCATCGCATGTCAATAGATTTAAACAGATTCACATTCAAACCCAGTAAATTTTAGCTACAAATGTAAAAGATTGGAAGAAGAGACCCCGGCAGGAATAATAAAACGTAGATTTGAAAATATTTGAACGCATATTTCTTGGTAATAAAAATTGTATGAGCAAATTCATGGAAAATTAAAATATTGTGTAAAAACATTTTTTTATTAAGAAAATTATCTCCTAGAAAAGTTTTTTGCTAAGAAAAATTTTACGTAATATATAAGAAATGTGTTCCTCAAAAAACTACTCAATAACAGAAACAACCAAGAAAGAATTTATCGATATGCAAAATTTTCGAAAAAAAAAAATTTTATGTGATAAAAAAGTCTTCCAGAGAAGCGTAAAAGATTCACAACACCCATAGATTATATTTGGACATCAGTAGTTGCCTCTGGGAAATATTTAGCTTAACGATAAAAAATGTTTAAACAAAATTTGATTCCAACGAAAGTGTTTGGGAAAAAACTAATCTGTCGTGATAATTTATCATAGAAAATTTTCAATACCAGAAGTTTTCCATTTAAAATAAACAGGTTATCGATTACAAACATTATTTGTTTAGAATTTATCGATAACAAAAAATCCCTAGAGAGGTCTTTTAGATGATACACCTTCTCCGTTAAAAATGTATAGATGCAGAAAGTTTTCTATTCAAAACACTTGGTTTATTGACAACAGATAGCGAAATAATTTTTATTTTATTTAACCCATTCTTAATAATTTTATCAGGCGAACTGGAAAGATTTTTTAATACCTCCAAACCGGGATTATTTATTCATTTATTTATTTTTTTTTTTTGTGATAAAATTAGAGTGATCAACATTTTTAAAGAAGACCAGAAGAGTAAAGTGAAAGACTTACTGACTGGGTTATATGGATTTTTTCACAAAAAAATCTTTCTCAATTTTGAGGAAGTGAAAAGTCGAACTAGAAACCCTGATAAGATTATTAACAACTGTAAATTATATAATTTCGACTATAAAGTTAAAATTAATGTTTAGAAATTGCTGGACGCAGAGAAAGGTATTAAGCCGCTATTATCACTCAGACAGTAGCAACAAACTTAAAAACCAATTGGAAATCGATTGGATGTTGGGGAGAGAATATAAAACATATTCCAATCAACAGAAAAACACAGCAATAAAATCGAAATAATAAAATAAATAATGAAGAGCTCAGGATTTCTATGCGCTGCTGCTTTTATGCAATTAGATATTAGCGATTTGGATGCTGATGAGCGACGTGGTGCTCGTGAGACAGGATTTGTAGGTACCCCAGCCAGTGTCCTCAATTTTACTTTTCTTGCCTTCTTTAAAAATGTTGGTCACTCCAGTTTAATCACAAAAACAAAATCTATCTCATCGCTGAGGCAGTAAAAAATCGAACTATAAAATTATTAACAATTGTTAATCATACAGTTCAGCTATAAAGTTAAAATTAACGCATTCTTATTACACCTGTCAGCAAAGTGACAATGAGTAATGCATTTTACTTATTGGGGTATTAAATATCTTAAATCAATAAATAAGATAACTTTTATCGCATCTGATCAATCATAAGTGGTATACATATGTATCGCAGTTTTAAGGCCCTCCTAGCAATTCCAATGGTGTATATCCCTTAAGTCTTCTGGGTTCCAATGTTATGTTCGCCGGCAACTGTCTGAGTTCCGTGTTGGAATGTTGTGATAAACGAATTCTACGTTTAAGGCTGTTTATACGGTTGACTTCTTTTACTGTTTTGACGTTTAGATCTCGATGTATACCCTCCGCCCTAACATACCTTTCCGCGATATTTTGGTTTGGCTTCGTTGTTCTACCAGTACCACAAATTTTCAAGCTAAACTTTTAAATGAGGATATTAATTGTTTTGTATATGAGCAGTTTGTTCGTAACAAAACTTCACTATCTTACGAAAATTTATTCACTAGAAAATTTTGTCTAACAAAATCTTTTAGATGAAAAAATTTTCTTTGAAAAACTTGTAAGCTATCTATTTAAAATAGATAAATAGCTTATCAAAAACTAAAATTTTTGCAGTTTTCGTTAACACAAAACTTTTTTAAAGAAATGTGAAGAATAAAAAAATTATCCCATAGAAAATGCGTCGATATCAGAAGATATGTATTGATAAAAGATAACTTATAAATAATAAAAATTAGAAATAATACAAACAAGATAGCTTATAAATTAAAAAAATGGAATATCATTAATAAAAATTGTTTAATGGAAAACTTACACGTATAGAAATCTATTTGCAAATAACCATATTTAGAAAACGTATCATCAATTTTTTTTCAAAAATAATAATAGATGGAAAAAATCTGTTAAAGGAAATTAATCGATTTAGAAACTTTTCTATTGAAAAGATGTAATTAACAAAATTCTGAGACAAAACTTGTATCAGAAAGAAATGTTGCATAAAAAGTTCATCGACATCAACCAGAGTGGTTATTTGCTCAAAATTGGGAGAGATATTTTTTGTACAATAAAATTGTGGTGATAAAAATTTCTTAAGGAAAAGAAGACATGCAAATTTGAAAACTTATAGTTTTTAACCATTTTTGAGGGCCATTTTATTGGCAACCTCCTTCAGAAGAGCAGATATGAGGTGAGAGCGCTGGAAGAAAATATGACAAATAAAAACAAATGAGACCGGACAAAAACAAATGAATCGTTCTTATGCATCCTGAGTCTAGTCAGCATCATTGGATTCAAATTATACATACGTTTTCTAGTCTAGTCTGTACCATAGTCTGGTCAGTATCATTAGGGTAAAATTATACCCAGATTTTGGCATGGGAACACCGCTAAGGAGGCATAATAAAGTGTTAGTATGTTTCAAGAAAATGTTGAATAAGCAAAACTAATGGAAATCGGTCATATAGTTGGCAAGATGAAACAAGTTATTATGGTAGCGGAAATTTTGCTAAAAATTTATATTTGTAAAGGAGCCATGTTTAAGAAGAGAAAGGTGGGAGACAAAAAGGTTTTTTTTTGGAGATCGATTTTACAGTCTTGCTCTCTAACAGCGACCCAAGGAGACACCATTGGTATCGGTGCTGTGTCGTAGAAAAAAAAATATTTTATTTTTTGCTTTTTTTAAAGAGAATTTAATAACTGCCTGTTCCTCAATGTCGCAAGAAAATCTAAGCGATCGAAATGTAGTCGCTCTATTTCGAGTCAATTTGGATTCCTCTATGTCGCCAGCTTGCGTTCGCATAGTCGTACGTCATGAAATTTTTGGCATTTACTTTACAGAGATGCCAGATCGGTAAATTAAAGTTTTAGTTGATTTTTTATTGCAGTATGGTGGAAAAAAACTACTAAATTGTTCTGGTGTAAATGCAACCCTTCATAAAACTGGTCAGCTGCATTTGATAAGCCAAAGCAAATACATACATAAATAACACAGAGCACCACAGAGTATTCTGTGCAGAGTACTCTGTGATAAAAAAAGCAAACATTTTGAAAGCGCGGAAATAGTTTTTGTGGTGTTGTAAAATTTAAAAGTATTTTTTTGCTTAGACATTTAATAAGTATTTTGAAGCGATGAGCACTGGTATATCTCTGGCAAACTCAGGATTTATGTGGGGTTTGTAGTTTTATTTTCCAGTTTTTTAACAAAAACACAAAAAACTCCCACTCGATAGCAAAACAGCAAATGCTTGATTTTGACATTTGTGTTCGCAGTGGTGACGACATGTTCGATATTGAGGAATCGGATTTTGTATGAAAACACTTACGTTTTTTCGACTTGTCGATCGAGTCATCGCTCGAATAAAAGAACTTCATAGAGGAACCCAAAACAATTTTCTTTCGCTTAGAAAGCGAACAACCGCACGACTGCGACATTGAGGAACAGGCCTTAACTCTTATTGTGGAATTAATATATTTAATATTAGTTCAATAAACTTAACCAATATTGAGTCAGGCTAGTGTGTGTTGCGCAAAGTGGGGGAGACACTTTCAATGAACCAATAAATTTGAAGAGGACGAGCTAATATAAAATGACATGATGATATAAAAAGCCAAATGTTTTCTGTGTTAAAGATTTGTTTGAACATTTCTGATTCATAAATTTTCATGGGAATTATGGAATGAATAGTTAGGTTTCAAACATTCTTTGAAGTTTTTTTCTAGTCTACTGATGAGTTGACTAACACCAACGAAATATCGTCTAATCTTAGATCTAAAATAATAAAAACCCAGCATTACTGAATTCAGTTGAAATGAATTAGGGTTTACCTAATTTTTTTTCAACTGGCACATTGTCTTAGAAACTGGCAGTTTTTTTTCCTCTTTTTTTCTTCCACTGTTCACAGTTTATTTTAGGAAAACAAAAGAAAGTAACAGCCAGTTCATAGGACGCGACTCGTCGACAAATAGCGCGAACTTTTCATTGTTTTTCAGTTTTTTGGTCACAACCAATATGTCAAAATACGTAATAACTGTCCATTTCAATTGGTTTGTAGGAAACTCTTTTTCTCGCCAAAATTGTCACATTTTGTGCGATTGAGAATTGCACACGCCAGGGAAACAAAAGTACATATATAATTAAATATACATGCACTTACGCATACGTGTTCATGCACATACATAAAAATTTACATGCGTATTTACACATAAATAATAATTAACATTCATAGGAATTGAAAAAACTAGTTAAGTTATTTCTTTTGACTTTTTAGTGCATATCTAAAAGAAGTTAAGAAATCTTTAAGAACTTTTCTTGTTTCTTATTTATGTACATATATGTATCTGTTTCAATCAAAGGTTGCTCTTTTAAATTGAAAAAAAAAAAATTGTGCATTAAAAAACCTGTTAGCAAGCAAATATAACGTCACAAATATTTGACTTATGCTCGAATTAACGTAAGTTGCATGACAGGACTTATGAACCTATTTCATTACATATTCGCCCATCAAATGGCGTGTATCTTGTGAGCTAACCTGGCTGTAAGAAAAGCAACCTGATGTCTCAAAAAGGCAAAATATTGATTTGTTTTATAATGAATTCAGCCAAGTAACAGATTGATTCGCACAGCAAGGGTTCTGTACTATCGTGCAAGTTCCAGTAACCCTGGTGAAGCCTTTAGTTTTAAACTTTTTATTTCTTTTAATAGTTATTGCTGTAGAGGCCACACAACTACATACACTGTGTAAATTTAAAGCCTATCTCTCATACGGCTTAAACGTTATAGCGTATTTTCTCTAGCTCTTGCAGTTTAAGAATCGGGCTTGTGGCGGACGGACAGATGGAAGAAGGTTCCATTTTTACTCCCTGAGTACGGAACCCTAAAAAGTCTGCTTAAAATTTAAATACATTTATTTATATATTTAAAGCCATTTATATTTAACAAAATATAAATGGACTTCTTTCACAATATTTGCCGAGTAAATAAATAGTATATTATCCAGAAAAGTTTTCCCCTTTTCATATTTTCTATTTTCATTAAAATAATTTTCCCATCAGACCTTTAAAAACAATCACAAAAGTGTTTATATACGTATGTATATGAAAAGATGGAACGTGTGAAATTTTCTTGCCCACACTCACATCCAGCGACACAAGCACATGTTTGCACGTAATGCGCGTCCACAAATCCAAATAAAACGAAGTTAAAGAAACATTTCAAGTGTAGAAACAGGGAGTAGTTTCTTCATTGTTGCTCTTGTTTTCTCTAAAAATTATACGCTTCAAACGTCATACCAAAAAAGAAAAAAAAATTAAAAATAGGAAAGACGACTTTCCTTTATACTACTTTAATTTAATCCCTAGTTTTATTTTTCACAGACACATACACACATACCTGCATTAACAATTGCTAAACTAAATATTTAAACCCACAAATTCATTCTCACACATGTACGTGTCAGTGGGAACGCACACACACACACACCCACAAATCTCTTCATTCATATTTGTACGAACGCACGCATCAGAACAAACACGTTCAAAGACCCTGCACAAATGCTCGTACAAAGTTACAATTTGTTTTTCAACTGCTCTTCAGAATCCTTTGAAAATAAAAAAACTATTACAAGAACAACTACCACTACGAGCACAAGTATGTATATAAAAATAAAACTTCCCAACTCAATCATAAATACTTATACTTTTACACTTTACAATCCACAAAAAAAAAAAAAAAAATGCAAAAAACTAAGGAAAAAATATATTAAAATGTTTTTCAGTAGTTTTATCAAACATTTCAGCTGCAACCATAAAACGAAAAAAACCCTCCTTTTCAGTTGTTCATAAAAACAGTTGCTCTTTTTTCTTGAAGTAGAAAATTTAAGCCGAAAGAGTTCTTTTAAGTATAGAACAATATTAGCTTTTAATGCCTTTGAGACTTAAAATTGTTGCAAATTTGTACCCCTTTGTCATTACGAAATCCTTTTAGCACACTAAATCTGCAAAAATCCTTTTTTTGCTTACTTTTCTTCCGATAGTTCGTTCTATGCTCTTTTCAGCAATTAATCCCTTAAACACAAATTTAATTACATCAAATACTTCTGAAAAAAATTAGTATAAATATCGGTAAAAGAATTTTTAAAATGTAGTTTTGTGCGTAGATTTCAGTAATAATTTTTCTGGACGAGAAATCTGTAGAAAGCTGACTTAAAAACGTATTATTCTATAGAAAATATAATAGAATACATATAATGATTAAAACATTCTATACAAAACATATCAATAACAAAATTTTTCTACAGAAAACATGTATTTTATTGATATTCGAAGCAAATTTGGCTGCGGATGATCGACGTGGTGGTGGTCATGAAACCCCAGCCAGTTAGTCTTCAACTGTACGTTTCTGGCCCGCTTTAAAAATTTTGGTCACTGCAATTTGATCACAAAAAATATTTCTCCATGTTAAGGAAATAAAAATCGATCTCAATTCCGATAAAATTATTAGCAACTGTAAGTCATATAGTTTGGCTATAAATTAATGCGCAAAGTACTTCAATTGAAAATTTCTCAGTGGAACAATAAAAGGCTTGTAATTAATATTTAGCGGATGTGAACTTTTGTGCAGACAAAAGAAAGAAAAGTTATTGACAGCGAAAATTTTCTTTCAGCGAAAAATGTATATAACAACCCAATTTTCTATAGAAAATAAATTAGTAACAGATTTTAAATGTGAAAAATATGATAAAAAGTATATCACAAAAAATGTAATGGTATAAAAAACCATCAATCGAAAATATCGCAAAAAAAAGTACTAATATCAAAGACTTCCAATAAAAAATATTCCTATAGTAAAAGATTGCTAAAAGGTGTTTTTTTTTGATGTATATAAATTTAAGTTGGCATTACTGTTCAAGATGGCGACCGATTTAACAGCTGTCAAGTGATTTATTCTTAAGGCCTAACTATAATATGATTCTGCTGGCTTAATGAACGAAAAGACTGTCAAATGCTTAAGCAAATTGTTGAAGATTTTCGAGTGGCTATATTGTACTTTTTGAAATTAAATTACTTCTATGCTCAGTTGCAAACATTTGTACTTTCGAAAAAATATTTTTCCTGTTAGTATTATTTGAAATATAATTTTTAACAAAATTTACTTCAATTTATAAACATGTTGCCATAAAGTAAATCTTATTTTTATTTTTTATTTTTATTAGTTTAGAGCCAAATGAACATAATTAATACCTCGTAGTAAAATATGTAAATGAATAAACGAAATTGTTCCAAAAGAAAAATCAATTTGTTTTTATTTATACATACATTTTGATCACAATATGTTTCAATATAACATACATTAAAAATACTATATTTTTACTATGACTAATGAAACGTAATTAACAAAAAATAAATTAAATAACATACGCAGTCTTCAATGATTAAAAATGAAATAAAAAATTAAAGAAGGAAAATAAAATATTGCCTTCATTGGCCAAAATACATGATGAAAAAAAATATTCAATAACGCTTAAACTAAAAAAATAAAAGAACAACTAATTGAAAAAATAAGATAACAATAAATGTATAAATTTAAAAATGTCTTTGTTCCCGTCTGAGTTGGTACAATTGTTGTAGCATATTTGCTTGGAACTCCTCCTTCACGGGCTGAGACAGTTCCCCCATTACACATCCAACTGTTTTTAAGAAGGCGTCATCTGACACCTTGGGATGCCTCCAAAAAATGTTCCTCCATTTTTTGAAGTATCTCCAAACATTTGGCAGATACTCCCCTAGGAACTTTTTTGTTTCTTTTTCGGTGGAGCTGCAGGTGCTGGTGAACCCTCTAAGCAATCCACACTCAGCATTGATTGTTCTGAAACAGTGTCCACATTCAGGCTGTCAGAATTGTCGCGAGTGCTAAATATTATAAAGTGCATTAAAAAAAAAAATTTTACATATGTATGTATGTATGTATATTTACCGGCGCGGTGCGAGGGAGTCCTTTCAAAATATTAAGGGCTGCAAAAATTTCCACTCCTCTAAATAGTACATGCCGCTACCTGATGGAGTTTCTAGCCTCTTTATTGCCTTTCCAAAACGTTCTCGTAAGAGCTTCCAACGGTGTTTGCAATCGGCGACTTTTAATAAACAAAAAGGCAAACAATTAAAATTATTTTTGAAATAAATGCATAAAACGTACCACTCTTCATGCACTTTTCCGACACTTGTTCCCATCACCTCTCCTTTACATTTCGGTTATAATAAAAAGCATACCTTTTATCATAAAGGCACTTATAGCTTTTAACACATTCAATTAAATTTTCAATAAAATTGTTTTCGTCTTCCATTGCACCAGTTTGTTTGAAATAATAATAACGTATATATACACGTATACTCAGCTGATTGCTTAAGCAAAGTGCGATCAGAGTCGCTGTTTGATTAAGCATATGACATTTAACGAAACTCGACGAAAAGTTGCTTAAGTACATTATAGTTATACATATTTGATTATGTACATTCGCACAGTTGCTTAAGTTGCTATAAGCACATTATAGTTACCCCTTTAGTTTGGTTTGGCAATTCATCATGAACATCGCTTGCAAATAGTGCAATTTTAGTGCAAAACGAGATTGCCGTTGTTCCCGATTTTTATAAGCGAATTTTGTTTAGCGATGAAGGGCACTTCTGGTTGAATGGGTACGTCAACAAACAAACCTGCCGCATTTGGAGTGAAGCTAATCCTCAAGTGTATGTGGAAACACCGTAACATCCAGAAAAACTGACTGTTTGGTGCGCTTTATGGGCTGGTGGAATCATTGGTCCGTACTTCTTCTAAAACAATGATGGCCAGAACGTTACAGTCAATGGTGATCGGTATAGAGCCATGATTACTAACTTTTTCATTCCTGAATTGAATAACCATGATGTCCAGGAGATGTGGCTGCAACAAGACGGCGCAACATTTCACACAGCTTGCGCCACAGCCGATTTATTGAAAGACACGTTTGGTGATCGCCTAACTTCACGTTTCGGACCTATGAATTGGCCTCCAAGATCTTGTGATTTAACACCGCTAGACTACTTTCTGTGGGGCTATGTAAAGTTATTGGTCTATGCGGATTAGCCACAAACGCTTGAACACTTGGAAGACAACATTCGCCGTGTTATTGCCGATATACGGCCACAAATGTGGGAAAAACTCATTGAAAATAAGATGTCCAGATTGGACTACATCCGCGCCAGCCCTGGCGGTCATACGCCAGAAATCATGTATTTAAAATGTAATACCACAAGATTATCTTTCAGATAAATAACATTCATGTCAATCGAATAATCCATCGTTGTTTTATTGCAACTTAAAGTTCTATTCATCGAAAAAAGAAAGATATTCAACTAAATTCAGTAGAGTAGAAGACTAATTCGCTTTATTTTACTTAGCAGACAGAAAACTGTTGTCCTGACAACATTTTCTCTGCGAAAATTACATTGAATGTGCGTGCAATGTTTAGATTTTTTATGTTAAGGGGCGCAATTAATGTGCAGATAAAAGAAAATGTATGTATAACGCATTTTGTGATCTCATTTAATTAAACTTTGTGCCTTTTTGGCATAAACTAGAATTAAGTATTTTTTTTTTTTTTTTGTAAAAATTCTAAATAATTTGTAAAAATTCTCAATAGTTCTATACATCGAAAAAAACACCCTTTATAATAAACATACTTTAATAATCTCTTCTACAGACAATTTATCGATAACAAAACTTTTCCAGAGACAGCTTATTGAGGACAAAAATTTTCTTTAGCTGAAAAATTTATGTAAAATACCAATTTCCTATAGAATATATATCGATAAGAGAATTTAGTGATAGCAAAAAAATCTTTAAAGGTTATCCCCCTAATTCATAAAAATTATTACAGGCTTATAAGACTGTTATTTGACATATTTGTATGGAAAATCTGTCAAATAAGAGCTTTATAAACCTGTTATAATTTTTATGAATTAATGGTATAAATATAGCCGGTGATATATAAACTGTCTACCAAAAAATGTAATGATATTAAAAACCATCAATTGCATAGTTCTTGCTAGTAAAGAATTTTTATGCAAAATTTAACGAAAGTAAACTTTTCTACAAACAATTTGTCGATAACAAACCCTTTTCTAAGAAACTTATTCACAATGAAAAATTGAAACAAAGACAATTTCGTATAGAAAATAGGTCTAGAACTGTTTATATTCAGTTAAAAAAAAATTCTACCGAAAATACATCGATGCCAAAAAGTGTCTATAGAAATAATAAATAAATTTAATAAATTTACTTATATCAATTTCTCTTGCACCCAATATATTCATAACAAAACTTTTCCAAAGAGAGCTTACTAACTAGCAAGAAAAAAATGTTTGGGAGAAAAATTTATATAAAAACCCAAGTTTCTATGGAAAATACATCAATAACCGAATATAGTGATATCGAATAGAAACTTTTTGATATTTAAAACCTTTACTTGAAAGTTTCCCAATAGTAAAAAAAAAACTTTTCCGCAGATATTTCTTCAATACCAAAACATTTCCAAACTTGTTGACAAAAAAAAAATTTTCTTTGGCTGAAAAATGTATATAAAAACTCAATTTTCTACAGAAAATACATATATCGGCAACAAAATAAAGTAATAGAACAAATATGCTATATAAAATACATATATAGGTATCAGAACTATTCTATAGAAAACTCACTAAAAATGTCTATAAAAGTTGTATCTTTTAGCTGAAAGAGTCCCAGAATTAAAAGATTTCTGAGCAAAATGTACCTAAAAACTCTTGTCCAAAGAGAATTTATCGCTAACCGAACCTTTTCTCATAGACAATTAAAATTTTGTTTGGAAAAAATATTTATACAAAAACGCAATTTTCCATAAAAACCATATCGACAACAAAATGTAAATATAATATAAAAATGGAATAAAAATACTAAGGAAAATATGTAGGAAAATGAACTAAATTATTTATTTGCTTCAAGAGCCAAATAAAATGTATTATTTTAGGTCTGATGTCATGGGAGTTATGGAACAAGTAGTTAAGCTTCAAACATTCTTTTAGGAATTCTTCGAGTCTACTGACGAGTTGATTAGCCTCATCGAAATCTTGGCGACTAAAAAAGGGGCACAACATTAATTAGGTATATTTTTAGAACGAAAATAGTACAAAATATATTGGTAGCAAACATATTGTGCAAAAAACTCAATAACAATAACTGGCCATCATCAAAAATTTTCAGTTAAAAATTTTCCAATATCAAAAAAATGTTTATGTAAAATTGTCTGTGCAATTTTCGTGGACACAAGATATTATTTGTAAAACTTTCTGGAAATTCCTCAGCAACAATATTTGTGTGTAAAACAATTATTAACACCCAAAATTTTTCTGTAAAAAAATTTGTCCATGAGAAAAATTTTCTCTAGTACCGATATCGATAAAAAATTATGTTTTGAAAACTTATCGACAAAAAATTGCTTAAGCCCGTATGATACTTCATTTTTCTTACATTAATTGCTATAGGATTGATAGAAAGAAACAGCAATTGCTAAAAATAACCAAATATACGTTTTCTCTCTTTTTGTTTACGTTTTTTTAAGTGTTGCATTCCTTTTGGAACGAAGTTCCTTAACGCAGCTTGCTGGTAGTGCAAATTAGTAGAAATCGTCACGAAAGCGTGTGAGCTGTTTATATGTATTGTACGTGTCTCCGCTGCTGTCAGCGAATATTAATTAGTTGTGAAAACGGACGCTATCAGTTGATAGATGTCGCTAAAGTAAAGTATGTCACAACAAAAAACAGCAATATTGAAAAATTTTCTTCGTTTTGTAGCAGATTGAAAAAAAATACTGCATGTGTCACAAGTAAAAAAATAAAACATTCCAAAAATTTTAAGAAGCATATAAAATTTAAAAATTTCAAAAACAACACAAAATAAAACATACAGATTTCACCTTGCATTACATTCGAAGATGAAGAAAAAACGTAAGAAACTTCGTTCCTAACAGGGGTCCCCCGACCGCATTTCTTTTCTTTTTTTTCAAGAAGGCGCTAGGAAATAAAAATCTTCAAAAAAAGAAGCGCTAAATCGCAAAAGTTGTTCATAAACCGCTGACACAGCAACATTGAAGTTTGAAATGTCAATTTTAATTTGAAAATTTATACATTTTAATAATAAATTTAATTTTAAGGCTTAAGATCTTTTTATAAAAATGTTTGTAACAAAACAAATATATTTATTTATTTCAATATTTCGCCCACAATTTGTTGGCTTCTTCAGGAATATATTTAATATTATTTTTTTTATTTATACATTATTTTTTACATAACCTGATTTTTTTTTTTATCGATAACTTCAACAAAAATGTTGACAGTTTTGCATTTATTTTAATATAGCTGAACTCTTTGCACATGCTAAATTCTACTATTACATTATATTTGCACTGTTCTCAAAAACTTAAACAATGCAAGAAAAATGTAGTATCATACGGGCTTTATAAAATGATTAAACTGGTAGTAGAAGTATCTACAGAAAATTAATTGATTAAAATAGAAATCTGGTTGACAGCGAAAGTTGTCTGCCTAAAACTGTTTGTCTAGCAAGTTTTCAATACTAAAACCTTTCTTTAGAAATTGTGTCGATAACCAAAGCGTTCTATCGAAAGTATGTATATCGATAGCAAAAACTTTTAGAAAATTTTTCAATAACAAGATGTATTTTATTACTTTTTTTTTGGAAACATTATCGATAATAAAAATCGGCTACTTACTTAATTTAATAGAAAATATTTCTATGCGCGTGTGAGCTTTTTGTGGAAAGTTCTTAGAAAGCAAATTTTTTCTTAGAAAATATTAAAATACGAACTTAATTATTTGTTTGCTTTACGAGCCAATTGAAATGTATTAATTCAGGTCCAAAAATATACCTTCCTTCAAATGTTTTCTGTCTTTTTCAGCTGTCGATATACCGCCGACATTTCGTTGGTGCTAATCAGCTCATCAGTAGACTGGAAAAATTCTTAAAAGTTTGTTTGAAACTCAACTACTTATTCCATAATTCCCATGAGCAAAATGAGAATCAGAAATGTTCAAACAAACCTTTAACAGAGTGAACATTTTTTTCATTTTGCAACTCTTTTTACTTTTCTTTGCAACCTTCTATACAACGAATTACCATATATTAATTAGAAAATATATGAAGATATTTTTTTTTGGTTTCTACAAACATTTTCCCATAGCAAAGATGTTCTATGCGTATTAGCCACACATGCAGAAACTTTGTATAGAAAATTCTTCGACATCGAACGTTTTTGTCAGAAAACTGAGCGAAAACAGGAAACCTATAAAATGTGTTTAATTTCAGTACAAATTTGAGAAGAAAAATTTATAACAAATACAATTTTCTGTTTAGATCCCTAACGAGTGGTAACAGAGGATGGGTGTGATCAAAAAAAAAAAAAAAAAAAAACGCTGTAAGGGAAACATTAGTGGGTGTCGGACTTTGTGTTCGCTTGTAGCAGTGAATCAAGAGGACTTGTGGATATCAATTTGGCTCTGTTTTCACCACCCTTGATATTTGGCTCTTACAGTTTTACCCAAAAACCTCACAAACATGTAAGCAACTCCACTTAACACTATCCCACACCTAGTATACACATTTTCTGTATCGCAAAGCTCTTCATGTTCATAAACATGAGTGCAAAATGTGTTGTCGAGAAAATAAAAGTTGTTTGTTTGTTCCAGGCAAATAATATTTTGTTCCAACTTCAATTCTTTATGGGGTTTTTGTTAAGTTTCTTTGCGTAACTAAAGTTTTAAGGCTATAATTTGTTTTTCTGCTTCTATTCCTTCTCCTTTAAACTTTCTTTTGCTGTTGTTTTTCTTTTTTAAACTTTGGCTTGTTCTTTGACACTTTTTAGTTGTTGTTTTGGTAAAAGAAAAAGAAGAAAAAAGATGCTTGAAGTTTATATATTTTATGATCGTCATGTATAATTTGCTATTGTGTTTTTCTCACTGTACTTTTGTCCTGGAAACAAAAAAGAAATTAAAAAAAAAAAAAAAATTATAGTTGCTTTTAAATCGTTGTTGTTTGGCAAAAAGAAAAAATTTAAATTCTGCCAACCTGAGAAAAACTCTGAGAGAAATGTAATGAAATGTCCTGGTATGAGGGAAATAGAAACGGAAAGAGAGAAAGATTAATGTGCAAACATTTCTTTGCTTAGGAACTATTTTCGAAGGGTATTGAAACGACAAAATAAATCTGAAAAGGATTTGCTGTTTTAAAAATTAAAAAAATGACGAAGGGATTCTTACAAGGGGCAAGTTCATTTCTAGCGAAAGCTTATATGGAAGCATATTGGTTGTTGAAAGTGTTCTTCTTCGAAAAAGGAAATCATTTTTTGAAGAGTAAAATATTTCCGAAATTTTTTTAATAGTTTTTTTTTCAAAGGCAGTTTAAAAAGGGTTATTTTTGTTAAAACAGGTGCAACTTTAAAATCCCCTGGATTTTTGGGGCGTCATATTCAAAATGATCTAAATATCTGCTCATACGAAATTCTACTGAAGTACGAAAAAATTTAGGTTTTCTCTACACCAAGGTGTCATAATTAGTTTTTGCTACCAGTGGCAGAATTCATACATCCTTCATACACAGTACCACTTATCAAATTTAATTCACTTAACTGAATTCACTCGGTTGTTGCGAACAAACTTTTTGTACACACAAAATATGTTTTGTATGTTGTTTGCGAAAACTGTATATTTCAAACAGCACACAAAATATTGTTCATAACAACTGGATGAATTTAACTTTTCTTTCAGAGAGAAATTACTCTTTCTTCTCCATCCAGTAAAAGTTTGTTTGTGTACATAACACTTTTCGCATAGCAGCCCTCGATGTGTTTTTGTTTAAACCAGATAATTTCCTAAATTCATGTCTGTTCTGTAAACCGAACACGAGTGAATTGTTCGTTTGTTTTTGGGGTTCTGTGAATGGTAGTCTGAAATATTTTGAAATAAAATGATTTTTGTGTTATTAGTTTCAACTGTACAGTTTATTTTGTAGAATGAAAATGCCAATTTTTCTTTTTCAATAAATTCTGATTGCATTAAGCATTAGCCCAAAATATATTGACATATCACACTTAAATATGTAGGGCAACTTCGTGTTTTCAAACTTAAGCAACATTTTTGTATTTTTATTTTGCGCAAGTGCCATCTAACAAAACATACAAAATTTTTGGAAGAAATTAAAGACAAGGTTTTTTTTTACTAATAATTGTGTGTAAATTCAAATTTTTTTCATTATTAGCCCAATCATGAATATTCTCAAGGAATTTTATTCCTAAGGAAAATACGTTTCTCGAGAAATAATTCCTCCAATCATAAATTACCTGAGAAGCAAAAAAATAAAAGTTGGTAATATCGAAATTTTTTATAGGAAAAAACAAAAAACATATGTTTTTAAAATACCTATCTTTTACTCCGCCGACTATTTTTCCCCTTCGATGTGGCTAAAACGGAAGGTTAAAAAAATTTCCTAAGGAATTTATCAGCATAATAAGAGGAATGGGAAAAGAGAAAAAACTCCCACGGAATTATCATTCATGATTGGGCTGTATATAATAAAATTAAACACTTCAAATTAAAAGAGAAAATTTAGTAATTATTAAAAAAGTTATCACTTGCGTGAATAAAAGCCGATTCTATTTACTTTCACTCACCCTATAATACTCTAATTGAAAACGAATAAAAACATGGGGATTCGGATTGCAGAATACCAAAAGTTCTAAAGTAATCCACTTTAGAACGAATTCGGACGCTAGAACAGACCCGATTATTTTGTGATTATTTTTCTTTTTGTTTTGCATAGAATAGCCTCTGAGTTTGCTACACCAATTTGAACCGTACACTATCAAAAATAAGGGATTTATAAATGAAAAGTTCACTCATTCATGAGAATTAAACGCTTTTCGTAATGTACTCCTTTTTAGTAACCACCTGCACGGTTATGACCGTGTGAGTTAAGCTTTATAATTTTTAAAACTCTGCGCTGGGACGGAAAGCAAATAAAATATTATCAAAAATGAGTAGAAATTAATAGCTCACGTTTCTAAGTATCTTATAGCATGTTTCCACGACATGTGCTTCGCTTAAGCAACGTGCTTCGCCATACAAAAATTTAAAATCGAATAAAGTTGATTCATCTTCTCTAATTTTTATCGCAAGTTTATCCGCACTATATGAATGAGGCGTTTTTTGTGACAACTGGAAAATCCATGTTGGCTTATTAAAAACAAAAGTCAAATCGAAACAAAGACGAGTCGTGTAAACAGTGTAATTCCTTAATATAACTGAAAGAGCGAAGCGGGTGATTCAACTTGTAATGGAAACATACCTTTACATTCCATTGAAAAATGTTATGAACATACATATGTATAACCAAGTGTTGTTTGGCAACTATACGAAAGCGTTGAGCTGTACTCAATTGATGTCTGGATTTGGCCATAACTATATGTATTATTCACAGCTTATTACGAATTTTACCAAATCGAGCGATTTATAGAGCACGAAATAGCCAGCTGCATGTTTCTAAAAATTTTTGAATTTCGAAAAATGTTCGCCTCACAGAACAGAGCGGATTATTTGACAGTAAACAAAAATACGATAAAATTTTTCGTTGCTAGTGAAAAGAATGTAATTGGAAGTGTGTAATTAGTAAACATTTTCTTACACTGAAATAGATACGTTTACACTAAGGAGGCATATTTGTCTTGTCAAGAATCTGTTATTTGTCAACAAAAAAGTTCTAATCATTTGCTTTCTTCACTTCATTGTTTGTTTTGCAAGATTTCATATTTTTCAGATACATATGTGAGTCTTTTCAAAATCAATTAACAATAATTTCGTATCATTTTATTTTCAATTTTTCGACTGAAAGCACTTGAGTTATTTTCTTTTGGGCCCATGACAATCACCTGAATTTTTTTTTTTTTTTTTTTTATTCTTTTTCGTTTTCATTTTCTCTGCCTTCGTTTGAACGGGTGATTAGTTTCGTGTTTGCTATTTATTGCTTAAGGTCGTGACAGAAGAGAGATCGGCAAGTGGTTCAACTGAATGTGTTAAGTATTATAACATTAACAATTTTTAAGCGCGTTACCTTCCAGATGACAGAACAAGACGAATTTCATAAAATGCTCACAGGTGAGCGAAAGTTATCAATACACTTACGTACGTCATATTTCTCATAATTGAAAAATGAATTTAGTATCCGTGATAAAAGCTAATTGAAACTTATTATTTTGGGAATAAAAAGCCATCTTTAATTAATATTTTTTATTTAATTGTATTTATTACATCGGCAAAGGAATGGGCCATATCTAGCTCAGCTTTGCACTATGAATGAGGCAGCAGTTTCAAGGCTACTCGATACCACTACACCGTGGCCTGCTGCTGAAGCTTAGTGACAAACTACTTGATGGTATATTATTGCAAAGACCAGTTTTTGAGTTACTACCATCTTCCAAATTGGAGCCATCTGTAAACCAGAGTTGGGAAACCTGTTTTACAATGACGTTATCATTTCTTCAGGATGCGCGGTCACTGATGCGTACTTTGAAGTTCCTAGAGAACAATAGTATTTTATTCACTCTCTCTCTCTCTCTCTAAGACCGCAAGAGTCAGAGTATCGCTGAAAATTTGAAGGATGCGAATGTGTTCCATGAGATTGTTTCCCCTGAGAGTAAGCAGATCAGACAGTCTAAGAGCTGACTTAGCGGCCGCTGCTTTTACGCAAATGTGAAGAGGAGTACACTCTATCAGCTGCTGAGCAAGGTTCTTCAATCTTATTTAATTGTATTTCTAATGCATAAACTTTTATAATCCGTTTATTTATTAATTTATTATTTTTCTTTTTTGTTCATACGATGACATAATTTACTCATTTTTGCAGCAAATAAAAAAATTTTTATTACAAATTTTCTTCTAAATTTTTAATAATTTCTTTTATGCTCAAGTTCGATTTAACTTCCTCAGTACTGCAAATTCAGTAGCGGTTCTCACTCTTGATACTAATTTTACCACTCTGCTATATTCACTACGATTTTTACCACAAAGCTCGAGTGACTTCTTACCTCAAAGTCTGCATGTTCTTGCAAATATTCTAAAACTTGCTGAATTTCTTTATCTGTCCGCCTTTTATTGTGAATTTTGTCACGTTTTCTCTTCACCAGTATATTTTTATTTGTTTTTCCATATTTTTTATTTTCTCAACACAAAATTAAGTTTTGCCGGCAAAACGATTCACAGCACAGAATATCTGTGATTCCCAATAATTTTTTTACAATGTTTACTAAAGCTTTTTGTTTGATTTTTTAATCACAGCGTAGAAAATAAAAGTTGCGTACATTTTGTTGCTGCAGTGATGTAAACACTAGTACTTTAATCAAATCTGCTACTTTAACCAAATGTGCAACCGAGTTTACTATCAAGAGTGAGAACCGCTAGTAACTTTGGAAGATAATGCGATCGTTCAACTAGACATCCGCATTTTGTATTTGCACTAACAATTCAGTGATGCATAAATTAACATAGTCAATATAATTTTATATTAAGAATCAAGTGGCATCTTTGCCAAAACGAATGCCAAGCCAGATTCACAACTAATATTCTTGAATTAAGTAGTCGACCCACAGTGAAGTCACATCAATTGGATTATGACTAGACTAGGCAGTCTAATACCATGTTCATACATGCGCCTTTATTGAGATAATCGCAATAAAGTCCATTATTGAGCTCAATATTCCATACAAAAAGTCAATAAAGTTATTGCTTAATAAACTCAAAATTGCTTTGAATATTGAGAAAAAGATGAAACACAAGACTGTAAAAGATGTGTTTAATAAGCAAAAGTATACAATGCGAGATGAATGACGAGATAAATGTCAACAAAAGCAAAAAAATAAAATAAATTATTTGAAAATATTTTTCACTTTTGCTTTCTCACTACCAAAACAAAAACAACAACTTTTATCCAGCTGTCAAATACTAATTGAGTTAGCGCAATATTTGTATGTATGAACGCAAAAAATATTATGTCAATAAACTGAATATTATCTCAATTAGAAATGCATGTATGAACAAGGTATAACATTGATTTCTATTTATTTTAGAATATTTTACCATCTAATAAAACTAAACCGCAATCAAATTCTAGTTGTTAAGTTAGCACCAGTAACTGTAGCTATATATCACTAGCGAATCAGAAAACCACATATGGGCTAATCCTGCATTGCGGACGTTACGTTCGTACGCATATTTTTGAATAGTGTTGGCACTATCAGCGTTATATTCTTAAGTAACCTACAGTGGTACGTTGGCCTTTGAGAGTACTCTCAAATGGCAGTTACAAATATTTTCTGAGTTTTATCAGTTACGATATAATTGTATTTAATTAAAGAAAGAGAAATGTTTAAGCATATTAAACCCACTTTCAAGGCAAAAAAAAAATAATTGTTAGTTTATTCACAATTTTGTCTTACATTTGTTGCGGACGTTACATTTTTGACCACTGTCCTACTCATATAAATAAAAAACTATTTTTGTGTTTATTTTCAAAAAATATAAATTTTCTTTTTCTTTTTAAACTTGTAGTTTATGTTTAAGTGATACTGCAGTGCGTGCCATTTCGATAAAATTTTCATTAAGTGAAGAAAAGTGATGATGAGATTTTACGCCTGTAATATTTTTTTTATATTTAGCCATTTCCCATCCTACATATTGAGTTGTGGTTTTTATATCGTTTTCTGTAACGTATATTAGTTTAGCCCCATCGATATTACTTTTGGCTAGTCTGTAAAAATTGTGTGTATCCTTCAAAATAAGATTTTGAGCTCTTACTAACTTTACGTTTCACGATAGAGCCTACTCCGTCTATTGCCCCTTTGCCATGATAAGTAGCGAAGAAATTCCACTCAAAATGGTTAACATCAAATTCATTCTTAAAATGTGGAATGCTACGTAAAATAAATTTGTTTTTAAGCTGACTACCGCATCCATCGGAAAAAGCACTGATTTTAGATACTGAATGATGCTTTTGAATATTTTTAATAAGTATTGATAAAAAGCAATAAACATCGTAACTGTGTTCTCGTATTATTTTTTTTTTTTAATTTTCTTTAACCCTACAATTATAATGCTTTTATAATTATTGATATATGTATGCATGTGGTTTCAATTATAGATTTGTGAAAACAAAAAAACTTTTAGCAGAACTTAAATTTAGAACAGATCGATGCCGTTGCGGACGTTACAAAATTTGATATTAAACAAATGTGCAAGCGGTCAGAAGAACCTTGTTCGTCCATTACTGATATAGATTAATTCGTTACCTAAAATGCAAAATGTCCTCAGCAACATTGAATAAAAATAATAAGAAATTAACACACGTGCTAAAACGAAGAAAAACAAGTAAGAGTGCTATATTCGGCTGGGCCGAATCTTAAACACCCTTCACAATGATATACATATGTACCATTCTGATTGCTTTTTGGTACCAAAAGTTGTTTTACTTGGCTTTTAGAGCCGACTTCTTGAGAAAACGGGAGACGCTATATCTCGGGTATAAATGAACCGATTTCAAAAATTTTTGAATTTCGCTGTTAAACACCCCATATGTAACATTCTGATCCATTTCTGGTACCAAAGGTTATTTTATTTGGCTTTTAGAGCCGACTTCTTGAGAAAACGGGAGGAGCGTTCTCTAGGGCGCATATGCGCCGATACCCAAAATTGTTCTAATTTTGCCTCTGAACAGGAATGGTACATATCCGACAAATTTTTAGTGCAAAAAATTGTTTCGTTTGGCTGGCATATAAAGCCGATGTTTTGAAAAATCGGGAGACGGTATATCTCGGGTATGTATGAGCCGATTTCAGAAACCGTTCGATTTTTGGGATTTAATGGGCAATAAATGTAATATGGCTAACTTTTTAAAAAAAATTTTTTTTTTAAATCTGACCAAAAAAATGGCCAAAATATTCTTCCAAACCCGGTTTTTTTATATATCTCGCCTGTCCGTGGACAGATCTTACTGAATTTCAATAGCAGAGCCACTACTAAAATTTAACACATTTTAGGAAAAGAATAAGGTTTCTATCTTAAACCGTTTTCTCAGAAACGGCATTTCAACGACAACAGACGGACATCGCTTAATCGTTATCTTTAATGATTCTGATCCAGAATAACATATATACTTTATGGGGTCTTAGATAATTATTTCAATGCGTTACACGCGGAATCACAAACTTATATATACCCTTACACATTTTTGTGAAGGGTATAAAAATGAAACATACTTTTGTATATTTAAAATTTTTTTTTTTCTTATTTTAAAGAACAGTTTTAGTTTTGTTTGGAATGTTAATGTGGTGTCAAAAAATGTTTAGTTTCTTCGTCATATATAAAAAACCTTATTTTCCGTTGCGGACGTTACAAAGCGTGGACGTAACTTTATTCAACTTTATTTAGTATGTTTCAATAGAGCATTTAAAGTGCTTCTTTCATAAAGTCGCAGAAAATTAATAAAAAAAAAAAAAAAAACTTGTTCAAAAAGGGGCAGCCATGTTTTGGATAAAGCACCAAAACCATGCATATATTAATATATTATATATATTGGCCATATATTAATGATTTAAGGTTGCTTACGTCCTGATTTTCGTAATATGGACTGCCAGAAAAATATTTTATGATGATATTTGTAAGAGTACAAATATATATAGTCTATTACTCTAAATAATCAAGAATAATTTTTGATGAACTTTAAAAATTTGAAAACGGAAATATTTAGAGAAGAAGACTACAAAACGACCTGCATTTGCAGATTTGTCAGGGTTTTAGCGTATAAGTTGTAATTTGACAAATATTCCATACCAAAAAACTGCATAGAAAAACCCCCCTCCAGGGATGCACAACTTGTTTCTACTGTATTTTCTAAAATATTTCTTGAGTACAAAATTTGAAAACGGAAATATTGAGAGAAGAAGACTACAAAACGACCTGCATTTACAGATTTGTCAGAGTTTTAGCGTATAAGTTGTAATTTGACAAATATTCCATACCAAAAAAACTGCATAGAAAATGGTTGACATATTTTCGATATGCCCATATGTTATAGCGAAATATTTTTAAACTTAAATTTACCGGTAATATAAGTAGTATATACGTAGTATATAAGTAGTATATCCTTCAAGTAACTGTAATTAAAACCAGTTGTCACTTTAAGAAAAATATATTTAAAAAGTGTTGTTACAGATGAGCGGAGCATAATTTGCCAACTTGTCACCGAAACTTTTTCAGCTTCTTCACTACATTAATTATGAGAAAATTATGAATTCACTAATTGCTCTTTTCAACTGATTGAATTAAAAATTTAATTGATGCAATTAAAATTTTAATTAGAGCAATTAAAAAATTAATTACAATAGTTAACTCGTGCAAAATCAAAAAAAAAAAAAATTTTAATTGATATTGCAATTTCTTTGAACTAGTATTTTTCTGTGTTACTACGATACAATTTTCAAAATAAAGGGTATATGGTGGTCCAGCATTTTTACAAAAACTTTTTTTATGTCTACCTCAAATGTTTTCCATACTTCAATACACCCTTTAAGCAAATTTTATCAACCCGAAATAAAAGAAGATGACAATTGCTTGCCTTATTAATGACAAAGTCATATTATGCCACCTAACAATTGAATTCTACAAAAGCTGTTAGCATTTCGAGTACTCTTAGAGCCGTTTTCATAACTCACCTATAACTAAAAGTGGGGGGGCTATACACCGTATTTTGTACCAAGAGTTCATAACTTAAAACTGTAAATTCCAATGCGCCGAAGTTTTTCTTTATGCAGGTATCATTGAATTCGCAAGTTTTAAATTATGAATGAGATCTTAGTACTCACGTCGTTGAAAAAATTTAAAGTCTCAAAAATGAAACAGCAAAAGAATCACCTGCTACCTCCTCGACTTTTTTATGTTTGGTGCTTTTCTTTTACTCCATTTCATTGTGCCTTAATTTTCATTTTGAAAATTAAGGCATTTTCTTTTAATTCCTTTTTTTTTTTTTAATTTTTTCCAGACTATTACAATGTTGAATTGTTGTTCTGTCGTTTGTTTCAACTTTTTGTTGTTCGAATTATTTTGTTTAAAGTTTTGGTTGTGTATAATCGCCTCTGGCACTCCCTGCCACCCTCTTTTACCTGAACCTGCTTAATAATATTTAACTGTTAGTATTATACTGATGTTATAGTCGATATTGCTTTGCTGTATTGTTGTTGCGATGTTGATTTGGTTTTTGATTTAATGACTTTAATTTGTTCTTCTTTTTCAGGTGGTGCGTAAAATTGATTTATTACTTGAAAAAAGTCTATATCACGTTCTCTTTTCCATTCCCTTTGGTGTCTATCTATGTGTTAGTGAGTATGTTTGTGTAACGTAAGACATTGTAGACTTTTAGTTTATGTAAAGAAGTTGTATTCAAACTGAGTAAAGAATGAAAGAAAATTTATTTAGCAAAATAAAGCAAACAAAGAAAAACATACCAAGAAATTTATTGCCGAGAAATTGTTGCTACGTGATTCTTAAAAAAGCATTTAAACGAAAGTGCTATAACTTTTAATTCTAGCTTTTGTTGGATAGAAAAATTTCATTTATTCTGTAAAATACACATATTTTTTCAAATCCGTGTTTTCATACTTCTGCGACAAAATGTATTTTTCTTTAACTATTGCGAAATTGTAAATCATTTTCAAGTTTAATATTTTAAAAAGTAGCACCTTCATTTGGTGTTTTTTATTTTAGGTTTCTTAATAAATTATTCTCTTTTACAGTGGATTATTTTTTATCAATTTATTTAATCTTCAAAATGAAATATTTGTATTACATTTGAAAATATGATATAAATTTTTCAACTAAATTACTTTTGAAAAAGACAGTACTTTCAAATAAATTTCGTTTTAAAAAGGACCATATGGGTATTTCCATGAAATGGTCCACCGTTAGTTAAAAAATCAAAACGCTCGCACAATTTTTTTAAGCACAGAAAATTGAAAAAAAAACTATTGACATTTTATTAAGTAAAAAAAAAATTTAACTTATAATAATTTTAAATGATGGTAAAAACTTCTGAAAATATATGTTAAATTACAATAATATGTATGAAGGTAAAAAGTGTCACGTGCGTAATGTAACGTGCGTAATCAAAATTTTTTTTTTTCGTAGCCAACCCATGCACACTTGTTTTTGAACAAACCATGATTATAAAGGTCCATTAATAACCTTTATAAAAACATTTTTTCCGAAATAAAAATCTTCTACAATTCGCCTACTTTTGCCATATTTCATGCTGCTTTAAAAGGCACTTACGTTTTTTGTCACGTGCGTAAGTCAACTTTGATCGCAAGGAAGGAACTGATCACATTAAATGTAACAATGGCAAAATTCACTCAAAAATTCCAACCCATTTATATTTTTATAATATTCAAAACAATTAAACGTGTACAAATGTCACGTGCGTAACCATGGAAACACCCATATATTAAAATGTAGCTTTAAATAAAATTAAGTATTATTTGAAAAAACTTAGTGGTAAAATAACTTTTCTAAAAACGTGCTTTTATGTAAGATGAATTTTTTTAAAAAATTACTATTTATAAAGTTCTCTTTTAAAAACAATGGCTTTTCAAAAATCACTTTTAAAACAATAACCTCTAGAAGGACTTTCGAAAAAATGCCTTTTAAAAAAGCACACAAGAAAAACAGTGTTTAATAAACACCTTATAAATTAAAACAAAGTTAATGAGATAACGCTACGGTTTTTCAAGAAGTATGACTAGTGAAAACCTTACTGAAAAAATAAAAAAATAAGCTTATAATTATTGCAGGTATTCTTATTGATTTCTTACTGAAAAAATAAAAAAATAAGCTTATAATTATTGCAGGTATTCTTATTGATTTCTTAAAAACCTTCTTCTTGTTAAGTTCGGACCCATAACCTTGCGATTGCCAGTCGGCCATTCATTCAACCATCTCAGCCATCAAGAGACTCGCAGAGATTCAAGCAAATACAGTACATGTTGTACACATGATCAAGTGGAACTTAATGAAATTATAAACGCATAACTTTCTTAAAACATTAATAAGGAAATCAATAAGAAATCCTTATTGTGTACAATTTACAAGAAAGCCCAACAGAATCCATAAGTTTTTCTCCTTAATTTTATTTCTTTTCCTGCTGGAAAAAGAAATCCGAAAAAAAACGCTTCATACAGAAAATCTTTTGACTAATTGCACCTTTTAAAAAAGTTCGCGTTTAAATAGTATCTATTTTTCAAAATATGTAATACCTTACAAAATTTAACATTCCAAAGAAATTATTTTCTATAAAAGAATCTGTTGTAAAAATTCCTTGTAAAAACTACCATCTTAAAAAGGTGGCTTTCAAAAAAGTACTACTTATTCAAAATACCCTAAAAGAGTACAAGTATTACAAGTATTGTAGTTTGTCTAAAATCGTTTTGGACACTCATAATTTCAAGGCCGATAGCTGAAATCCTCTGTATATATTTTTTGTCTTTCTTAAAAGCTGTATGAATCAGCACACGAATTAATTTTTTTTTTATATGAATTAATCTTAGCAATAAGTTGGCAACATTTGAATTTGTGCGCCAAAATGAAAGAGAAAAGGCAAAGTTTTAAGCAAGTCAAGTGAATCTTAATTTATTTGTGGCTCTTTAATAAAATAAATCCATAGTTACGTATATTTGTGTGCGAGAATGAGCGTCCAAATTTGTTACTAATTTATTCCACAAATATATACTACATATATACAAATACGTGGCCTTTTATATTCCGAAGTTAGAAAACAAAAATAAATCGAATATCGCTTTATTGTTTTTCAAAATGTTTCCCATGAAGATCTATACAATTTTTCATGCATTGGAACCAATTGTCGAATCATTTTTGCCACTCTGATTGAAGTATCTCCAACACATGCATTCTGAATGCAGCAACCGCTTCTTCAGGTGTGGAAACGCATTCACCTCTCGGTTTGTTTTTTACGTACGGGAGTAAAAAGAAGTCGTTCGGTGCCAAGTCAGGACTATAATACGGGGTATCATCAAATCGATAGTATAACAGTTGAATTTATTGGTAAGAAAAACTAGAATGAAAACCGGTTTTTTGAAATCATTACGCAGTCACCTCTTAATAACTAAAGGAACGTATTGTAATCCTCATTCCATTTTTTTACTCGAATAAAATTATTATAACGTTGTTAGAATTACACGTCAATTATCCTGAAGGAAGATGTAATATAAAAGGTGAGCACATAATCCATTCTAAAACCAAGGAAATTAACTCCTTTAACGCTTTCGAGTGACTATAATTATTCATCCACCTAAAGATTGGCATCATTTTCATACCATATAAAAGCTGCTACTCAAAAGATGGAATTAATAATAGTTCAAACTATTTTATAGTTTATAAAAAAGTACTTTTCAAAATGGTCCATTTCAAAACAATACGTTTGAAAAAGAAACAAAAGATACTGTTTTCAAAACAGTATCTTTTAAAAGAGAAGCACCATTCAAAAACAGCATCCTGTAAAATAGTACCTTAAGAAAAATTTTTTGAGAAAATCACCTCTTAACCACAGCACGTGCTAAAAACACCTTTTAGAAATGCCATAAGAAAGTAACTTTTTAAAAAAGTAGCTTTTACCTTTTAAAAAACTAAATATAAAATTGTCTCCACTAAAATAGGGCATCCTTATGCTCTTTGTAGAAATCAAAGGGGTAATGTGTCTATTTAAAAGGTATCGTTAATAAAATAAAAAAAATACATAAAACGATTTTAATTTATTAATTCAAGTCCAAAAATTAACCCTTTTTTGGACCTGAATTAAAACATTTCAATTGGCTCTTTAAGCAAATAAATAATTAAGTTCATATTTCAATTTTAATTTAACTAAAAAAATTTTTTTAACATAAGTACTCCTTAAAAAAATTTCATTTTAAAAACTGCACTAAATATATATATTAAGAGAGTCCGGCTTAAAAAAATTGTTTTCAATAAAATATAAGTTTAAAAAATGCCTCCCACAAACATTAATTTTGCAAAAGTACCTTCTAAAAATATGTCTTTAGAAAGGCACATTTAAAATAAATTCCTCTCGAAAAGGTTTTTTTAAAACAATGTAGTACATCTAAAACAAATGCTCTTATGCAAAAAAACTGCGGATTAAATCACGAACAGTTTGGGATTCCAAAAATGCTATTAACAGTTACTCGTCTCATGGTGAGCTGTGCATCATATGGGTGCCAGGGCATGCGGGAATAGCTGGAAATGAAAGAGCAAACTCACTTGCTTCAAGAGCAAGAGAGTTAAGTAACATAAGCTTGGTATGCGCGAAACCTTTCGATGCAGTTAAATCTGAGCTAAATAACTGGGCACATAGGGCCCATTTAACTCTCTGGAATAACGAAACCGTGGGAATCAATGCAAGGTTTCTATGGGGGGATGCAGATAAGGAAAACACAGGGGGACTGCTAAGACTTAGCAAGCCCGAATTAAGTAGCCTAATGGGAGTCATGACAGGCCACTCTCAACTACTGGCACATCTTAACCGCATGGGAATAACGGGAGGAGATGAATGTACAGCATGTGGGGAGGAGAGCGAGACTCTAGAGCACTATTTATGCCAGTGCCCAGGAACTTTGTGAATGACACGGAGTTTCTATAGACCTATGGGTCAAACTGTATCACGGTTAAATCCACGGAGCGCACAACAAGCCTATAGTGGCTTAGGTGTATGTCGCAAGACATGGGCAAGCAATCCCCTCCAATCAACCCAACCTAACCTAACCATGCAAAAAAACTAATAATAATAATAGTAATTTGTACTTAAAGTACGTGTTAAGCCTGGTTTATCATATGTTTTTAGTACACTCTTCACTTTTTTTTTCTTAGAGAAAACCCCTTAATAGAATGTCGTTTAAAAACATTACGCGTAAAAAAGTGCGCTGTACATTTTTAAAAAATTGTCTGTAAAAAGACAATTTTGAGAAAAGGTAAAGACAAAATTACATTTAACAAAATTTCACTTAAAAAAGATAAGTTTTTAAAAGTACCGGAAAATTCAGGAAAGTTCCCTGAAATATTTTTATTAATTTATTTATTATTCTATTTGCCTTATAATTAAAATTAAAAGCTAAAATTTTTAGGCAATGGCAGCTTAGGCCTTCAGCACAAAATTGTGTTTAGTTATTTTAATCTTCTTACGTGCTTTAACATTCTTGTGTTTTCCTGAAATAAATTAATAAAAATGTTTGTAAATAAAGTATGTATAGCAAGTTTTTACTTTTAAAAATCATTTATGTATATTTTAAATTCAGTATAAGTTTTTTTAGGCCTGATAGAATATGAAATTGTAAAAATTTTGAAAACAAAAAACAGCAAAATGGGTTACAATAGTTTATAAAACTCAAAACAGCGCACAAAACCATCCGCGAAAAATTTGCGAAATTCAAAAATAAACTAAGGCTTAGCTGGTAAAAAAGCTAAATAGCAAAAAACTCATTAGAGGAAACCCTGCTGAAATCTGCGAAAAAATTTCAAAGTTCCAAAAAAAGGGGTGTATATTATTTTTGAGAAAAATCTACAAGAAAATGGACAAAATGCCAAAGTAGGGCTAAAATAGTTTTTCAAAACATTTGAATCCATGTATTCTGGTTTTTTATAAATTTTTTGCGGTAAATTTTTTCTCTTAATTTTGCATATTTTTTTGTGGACTTTCGCCTTTTTCACCCTGGTGCCCTTTTAACTTTTTCAAAACATGTTGCATAGTGCAAAAATAGACTTACTATTTTTTCACTGCGCAAAGATTTCCCGGATCGCAGCAGTATTCTACCTATTGGGCTTTTTGCAGCTATTTAGCTTTTTATGAATTAGTGTTTAGTTTAATTTTAAATTTTGCAAATTATTTTGCGGATTTTAGTGCTTGGCACTCTGCAATAACTTTTGAACCTGTTTAATTTTCTTTAATTAAAACCCATTTACACTCTTTTTCAACTTTGCAATTTTTTCGGGGATTTTAATGGTTTTGTCCCAGTTGGGCTTTTTGCAACTTTTATAAACTAATGTTTGGTCTATTTTTATATTCCAAAAATTTTTTTTAGCAGATTTCAAAGCTGCTCTGCCTTTTGGAACTGTTTGATTTTCTGAAAAAAAAAAAATGTTTAATTCTTTTTTTAATTTTATAACTTTTTTGTGGAACTTAGCGGCTTTGCACGCTGTTCTACTGTTTACATTTCTAAAAAATAATTTTAAGCATATTTTTGCACTTTTCAACAAATTGTTTCGCAGATTTCAACCCTGCTCTGCCTTTTGGAACTGTTTGATTTTCTAAAAAAAAAAATTTTTAATTTTATAACTTTTTTGTGGATCTTAGCGGCCTTGCACATTGTTCTACCCTTTACATTTCTAAAAATAATTTGAAGCATATATTTGCACTTTTCAAAAAAGGATACCAGTTTTGTCCTTTTTAATTGTATAAAGAGACCATAAATTAATTTTCGCTCCCATTTAATTTTCTGATGTACCAACTGTTGTCAAAAAATTTTAATATGAATTCAGTACAACTTTTTGAAACCCTAGCAATTCGATTTGTATATTTTTTTTTTTACAAAGTTTTCAACACTAATTGCTACCAACAAATATTTATAAGGTGGCCTAAGCTGTTTCAACAATACACTCGATACAATGATACGTCAAAGTTGTGAATTGGGCAAATGTACATATATTGTTAAAGCACAAAACTTTAATAAAAAAACACATTTTAAAGTATCATTCCTAAAAAAGATTTTCGTTTCTTGACAAACATTTCAAAAAGTTAAGTTTAAAAAAAAAGATCTCTTTTGTAAATTACCTTCTAAAAAGTGCTGCTTTTCAAACTATTACCTTTAAAAAGGTATTTTCTTAAAATGTATATATCTAAAGTAAAATACTTTTTGTAAATCTTTTTAAAAACTCTTTCCAAATTTATGTCTGTATATGCTATTAATTAAAAAAATTGAACTTTTTCTCAAAAACCAATAAATTTGGTTATTTTATCTCAATCGCTCATGCCACTGTTCCTTTATTGACATTTATTTAGTACAATCTGTGATTTTATCACCACCGCCCCTCCATACATTCAAAAAAAGGAAAAAAAACACACTCACTTACTGGTACACACACACAAACGCACACTTTCTGGCAGAAATCGCTAACTGTAACTTATGAAATATTGTTTTATGCCTGTTTTGATAAATCAATCAATTTGTTTTTTATTTTCGTAGATTCATATGCACATGTATGTATGTGTATATATGTATGTACATACGTACCTGCATACATATGTTTTTAAAATTTTATGCCATGTTACAAATTTCAATTTATTTCACTGGGGTTTTTTTTTTATTAATTTTTTGCGTTTTAAATAAAAAAAAAATTGCTATAAAATAACAGTCACAATCGGAAAAATTGCACACATTTATTCACTTTGCAAAAGCTTTAAAAAAACAAGTTATTATTCTATATCAATGTGGGCCTGAATGTGAGTGAGGCTGTGTTAATGTGTACGAGCAGAGAGTGGGAGTACAGGAAGTAGAAATGGAAGTGAGCTTTTATATGTGTTTGTTTGTCTATTTATGCACACATTAGGTTGAACATATTGGCTTAGTTTTATGGTTTAATATAAATTGTATTCAACACACTCACACATGCTGTCAAACAATGAGCTGAATGGTATCGTTGTTGGATTTTTTTTTTTGCAATAATTGGCAGAAAATGGGCTGGGGAATATTTAGGCTTTGTGTTTCACTTTAGCTGCGAAAGGGAAATATTTTGTTTCAAATATGTAAATATATTGCTTTAAGGCACTCTTTAGTATAGCTAATGAATTTGGGTTGGATTCGTAGAAAAACTCTGGGTCTTTTAATAAAAACTCCTTTATATGGTGTATTGTTTTCCTGCTTTATGTTGGTTTTATTGGTCGCAGGACTCATTCATTTAAACGAGAGCTATGCGAGACTTGCGTCAAGCATGCATCAAAATTGAATAATTTTAAACTTGATATATGTTACCAAAATCCAAAAATTATATTAATTATAAGTTTGCTATAAGATCAAATTGAAATGAATCTTTTAATAATTTCTGATTCCCATTTTGTTCAGTGGAATTGCGGAACAAGTGGTTAAGTTTCCAACATTCTTTTAAGAATTTTTCTACAGTCTACTGATGAGTTGATTAGCACCAACGAACTGTCGGCGGCATAAATAGGGCTGGAAAATACAGAAAACAATAATAACGTTTATTTTTGGATCTAAAGTAATATATTACCAAAATCGCTAAAAGTCAAAATGCCCCAAATTGGCAGAAATTGGAAAATCCCTTTTTATACACTTCACAAAAATGTGTAAGGGTATATATAAGTTTGTGATTCCGCGTGTAACGCATTGAAATAACCATCTAAGACCCCATAAAGTATATATGTTATTCTGGATCAGAATCAATAAAGATTACGATTAAGCGATGTCCGTCTGTTGTCGTTGAAATGCCGTTTCTGAGAAAACGGTTTAAGATAGAAACCTTATTCTTTTCCTAAAATGTGTTAAATTTTAGTAGTGGCTCTGCTATTGAAATTCAGTAAGATCTGTCCACGGACAGGCGAGATATATAAAAAAACCGGGTTTGAAAGAATATTTTGGCCAGATTTTAAAAAAAAAATTTTTTTTAAAAAGTTAGCTATATTATTTTTATTGCCCATTAAATCTCAAAAATCGAACGGTTTCTGAAATCGGCTCATATATACCCGAGATATAGCGTCTCCTGATTTTTCAAAACATCGGCTTTATATGCCAGCCAAACGAAACAATTTTTTGCACTAAAAATTTGTCGGATATGTACCATTCCTGTTCAGAGGCAAAATTAGAACAATGTTGGGTATCGGCCCATATGCGCCCTAGACGACGCTCCTCCCGTTTTCTCAAGAAGTCGGCTCTAAAAGCCAAATAAAATAACCTTTGGTACCAGAAATGGATCAGAATGTTACATATGGGGTGTTTAACAGCGAAATTTAAAAATTTTTGAAATCGATTCATTTATACCCGAGGTATAGCGTCTCCCGTTTTCTCAAGAAGTCGGCTCTAAAAGCCAAGTAAAACAACTTTTGGTACCAAAAAGCAATCAGAATGGTACATATATCATTGTGAAGGGTGTTTAAGATTCGGCCCAGCCGAATATAGCACTCTTACTTGTTTTTCTTCGTTTTAGCACGTGTGTTAATTTCTTATTATTTTTATTCAATGTTGCTGAGGACATTTTGCATTTTAGGTAGCGAATTAATCTATATCAGTAATGGACGAACAAGGTTCTTCTGACCCCTTGCACACTTGTCTGATTTAGAAGAATAGTATAAGCGTTCTCAAATTGCTTTTAGAAATGCAGGAAAGTTCTGATTTTGTGCACATACTAATTTTATTTATTAATAAACTGGATGAGTTCTTCAAAATATTTAAAGTATTTTTGTATTGGACCCCCTTCAGGATGGGGGTTCAAAAGTTTTAGAAAGGAAGAAATCTTGCCTTACGATTTACTAGGGGTAATCTGAGTCTAAATATTGGGACGAGGAAATAAAGTTATTAGATTGGTTTTGTATGACAGCTCACTCAATGAGCAGTGATAGGGAATCGATATGTTTGTCTGAAAATAAATAAATATTAAGAGTGGGCTACAAAATAGGTAAAAAATCTAAGTTTAAAAGTAATGGTCCCAGGGTGGGTGTGATGAGGAAAAATGTAGTAAAGTAAAAAGTCATCTTGGCCGTTCATACATCTGGTAGCTTTAAGTCTTGGCCTTAGTTGGGACTATGAGGAAAAGGTTAAAAAACAAATTTCGCATAAGAGCCCTCTAAGATGATGGAACGGACTTTTGTAAAAGTATTATGCTTATATAGGAGCTCCCTAAGTAAGGAATTATGGGGTTTACATGTTCAAAAAAAGTTAGTAAGCATCAGTCTTACATTTTATCGCTCTAAGAGCCACCCCGGCACAGTTCAAAATTTTCCATAGATTTTGTGCTCATTGCTTAGCCTTTGACTCAAATGGAAAGCCATGTACTCCATCTTCTCGTCCATATTTGTTGGCTTATGTATATTTTTGCCAAATCCTACAAAGTGACAGATTCAAGCCTATCCGAATCTCGATACTAAAGATTTCCATATAAAACTTGCTCCACCCTACTGCCGAGTGATTAAAGCGGCTGTGCCAAAATTGTGAAATTTGACACATCCAAAGTTCATAGGGTGCTAATGAAGGGTGTTTGCTACCCAGAAACAGCCGGTTGTCCACCCAGCTATTAAAATTTTGCTTTTCTTTACTTAATTGATATTAATTAAACAAGTGACACGCCAAGGGTTAAACTTGAGCCTGAAAAAGTAATTTAATATAAATGTATTGCAATATAATTTAATTTTATCAAATTTAATTCAAGTCCAGTTTATTAAGCTTTAGGACGAATTCTAGAACAGGAAAAATGGCACCCGATTCTTCTGCTTTCATTTACTTTATTAATCTATTGTTTTCGATGCAACAAGATATTTATTTTTTGCTTTAAAATAGTTTAAGCTTTAAAATATTTAGTTTTAATGCACTCTATCAGACGTCAAATATATTTTTGTGTCAGTGTACATACCGCTAGTTGCTAAATAAAATCTGAGGTTTTGTTGTTTTGAACTCGCAAACACACACAGACTGGTTGGCATGTGCATTAGGCCGGGTCGATTTGTATGGACAAGAATTTGTCGACAATGTTCCACTGATTTTTCGGCAGCCTTTGGCCCTGAGGGGAAGGAACTTTCGAAAAGAGATATTAAAAAACATTTTCGCGACGTCTGGCTTCCAACTTCTTTTTATACCCTTCACATAAATGTGTAAGGGTATATATAAGTTTGTGATTCCGTTTGTAACGCATTGAAATATCCATCTAAGACCCCATAAAGTATATATATTCTGGATCAGCATCAATAGCGATTACGATTGAGCGATGTCCGTCTGTCCGTCTGTCCGTCTGTCCGTCTGTCCGTCGGTCCGTCTGTCCGTCTGTCCGTCTGTCCGTCTGTCCGTCTGTCCGTCTGTAGTCGTTGAAATACCGTTTCTGAGAAAACGGTTTGAGATAGAAACCTCATTCTTTCGCTAAAACGTGTGAAACCCCGGTAGTGGGTCTGCTATTGAAATTCAGTAAGATAGGTCCGCGGATAGCCGAGATATATTCAAAAAACCGGGTTTTGAGGGATATTTTGTGTAATTTTTGTATTCAGATTTTTGAAAAAAATTTTTTCTTAAAAACTAAACCATATCATTTTTAGTGCTCATTAAATCCTAGAAATGAAGGAATTTTTGAAATCGGCCCATATATATCCGAGATATAGCGTCTCCCGATTTTTAAAGAAATCGGCTTTATTAGCCAAATAAGACAACTTTTGGCACCGGAGATCAATCAAGATGGTATATATAGGCTATTTAGAGGCAAAAATGGAAAATTTTTCCACATCGGCCCATATACACTCGAGATATAGCGCCTCCCGTTTTCTCAAGAAGTCGGCTCTAAAAGCCAAATAAAACAACTTTTGGTATCAAAAATCGATTAGAATGGAACATATAAGGTGTTTAAAAGCAAAATTGGAAAATTTTTGAAATCGGTCCATATATATCTGAGATATAGCGACTCCTGATTTTTCAAGAAATCCGCTCTTTAAGCCAAATAAAGCAATTTTTGGCACTAAAAATCAATCAGAATGGTACATATAGACTATTTAGAGGCAAACGTGTAAAATTTTGGACATCGGCCCATATACACTCGAGATATAGCGCCTCAAGTTTTCTCAAGAAGTCGGCTCTAAAAGCCAAATAAAACAACTTTTGGTACCAAAAATCGATCAGAATGGTACATATAAGGTGTTTAAAAGCAAAATTTGAAAATGTCTGCAATCGGTCTATATATACCTGAGATATAGCGTCTCCCGATTTTTCAAGAAATCGGCTCTATAAGCTAAATAAAACAACTTTTGGCACCAAAAATCAATCAGAATGATACATATAGGTTAGTCAGAAGCAAAACTGGAAATCTTTTTGTCATCGGCCCATATATGTTCGAGATATAGCGCCTCCCGATATCTCAAGAAGTCGGGCCTGGAAGCTAAACGAAACAGTTTTTTGCACTAAATATTTGTCGGAATGGTACATACAGGCTGTTTAGGGGCAAAATTAGAAAATTTTTGGACATCGGCCCATATGCACCCAACTTTTGGTACCAAAAATCAATCATAATGGTACATACATATGTATATAATATTATATACATATGTATATAATATTTGCGATCATGTATGTATGTATGAATGTATGTATGTATGTATGTATGTATGTATGTATGTATGTATGTATGTATGTATGTATGTATGTATGTATGTATGTATGTATGTAGATACGTTTGTATGCATGTAGGTATGTATGTATCTACATACATATGTATGTATGCATGCAAGTATGTTAGCATAAACAATTTTTTTGCTTTGGTGTAAAAATGTGTATGTATGTACATACATATGTATACACGAGCTTGAAAATGAAAGTGATATAAAGAATTGTTGAAAAAAGGGTACGCAATGAAATTCTTTTAAACAATTGCGTCTTCAAATTCATTCACACAAAAAATCATTTTGGGTTTCCCTACGTACTTACATATGTACATACACACACATGTGTATGATGATACGCAATAGATCATCAACAACGTGCACAAGAAAAAAATAATTTTGTAAAAGCAAGCAATGTAAATATGTATGTATGTATATATGTATGTATATAATCATTGTTTTATGGAACACACTGAAAATATTCAATAATAAAGAATTTATTTTAGAGTTTTCTATTATAGATACATACATACATACATACGTATGCATGTACCCACATACGTAAGTAAATTGAAAAGAAAATCACACTTAATGGCAATGTTTAGCATTATAATTCAAAAATAATGCAATTATATGCAATTTTTTGTTAAATAAATTTTACTATAAAGTTAACTGATAAATAATTAAGAAATACATTTTGCTTTTCTTTATTTCATTGATATTAAAAAGAATTGGTGTCACCCAGTGGTTGAACTTGAGCATATTAGGAATTATTTAAATAAAAGTTTTGCAGACTGTGTTAAATCCCGGTAGTGGATCTGATATTGAAATTCAGAAAAAATCGGCCCATATATACCCCAGATATAGCGTCTCCCGATATTTCAAGAAATCGGCTTTAAAAGCCAAATAAAACAACTTTTCGCACCAAAAATCAATCAGAATGTATGTACCATTGTGAAGGGTATTTAAGATTCGGCCCAGCCGAATATAGCACTCTTACTTGTTTAAATGTAATTTTAAGGGTCCTTGATACGGTGTCAGTGTGTACGGAGAAAATATTAGAGAGAGAGAGAGAGAGAGAGAGAGAGAAAGGTGCTGAATGTTGGTCACATATTTAACTCCTCTACGAGAATCCGAAGGCAAGTTGTTGTAATGGAGGAAAATTGTACATTCGAGGCGTCAAAATACGGATGTCTGAGTCTAAGTAGTCCGTCCAGGGTTCAAATAAGTGACCAATCGCCAATAATTTTTTCCCCTCAATATTTCTTTCGAACACACCGTTCCTGTCCTACCCCTTTTTAGAGGGACTCTCACACAAAAATACAAAAACAAAAAATTGAAAATCGGACGTGCCTAATGGCCCTACATATGTTTGTGAACAAGTGTCAGCTCAAGTGAGCAAGTGTATATGTATTTATTTCAAACAATTTTGATATTCTAGCATTTTTATTTCTATATGCAAGCAAAAAAAAAAAAAAACAAACAAAGTTGCACTAAAACACAAAATATTTTAAAATGTTTTCATTTTTAAAAAATATTTTAAACTTCATTGCTGTATTACACATCATATACTCTGACAGAAACACATACAATGATGTATCCTTTATTGGGTAAAGTGTGCGCTCAAGTGTATGTGTGTGTGTGTGTCTATGTGCAAGTTTTGTATTATTATTTTATTTTTCAAGCATACCACTTTTTCATTTTGATGGTAAAATATGTTGTCGTTTTATATTGTTGCCTGTCAAGGCAGCGGGAACGGCCAGCAATAATAACAGCAACAGCAGCAACAAATATGTTTACAACAAATGGGGAGAAAGAACGAGTAATTGAAAAACTCCAATCGCATGATCTGTCAGGGGAAAAAATGTACAAGGAAAAGCATTTAAAAAAATAATTGCGACTACATTAGCGTGCACTCTACTCACAATAGCTCTATTCACAACATTGCTTAAGACTGCAAATTCAAGTAATTGATTTCGTTCAGTTTTGCACTACTTGCTGCAAAACTCGAAACTCACAGCTGATTGGTAAATTAAAGAATGCAAGTCGACACTCTTTTATGGGCAATGGCAACTAGCAAGTGGCATTTTAAGCTGGCTCAGCCTTCGCAGCATAATATCTCGCAGCCCGACTCTGCAGCTATTTGTTTTTCAGTGAAACCTTAATCATTATTAATTACCCAGGATTGACCTGATGCCAGTAAACAACTAAACAAATAAAATGAATTTAGTTTCTATGTGAATTGAAAAAATTTCAGTTTTTTTATTAATGGTTAAAATTGTGAAACAAATTGTTTGGGGTAAAGCTGTAATGATCAATTTAGATTTTGAAAGAGACAAACAAGTAAATGTTAAGACTTAGTGGCAAAGAATATACCATTTTTGTTTCACGTCTAGCACAAGTTTTTATTTTCACTTCTTTGGCAATCGCTATATCAACTAGTTTTGTAATAAAAAATGTAATGACCTGGTTTTAAACTAAAATTTTTATTGGTCCAAGCACTATATGATGTACAATTATACTGTACAACATATGATTTCGGGACTCAATTCTGATAATTGTAGTAGCCCCATAAAGAAGAACTTCTACATCATTCGTTTGGTCTTGGTACCTCAAATAATAATTTAAAAATTAATTTGAAGTTAGTAAGCAGAGTTCCAATTCTTCACTCACTGATCACTCACGCACATGAAGAGTGAAATCTTTTTTTTGTTTTGTTTTGCTCTCCTCATGTATGATGAGACAAAATACATTTTGCTTTACTCACTCTTTGGTTATGAAGTGCGAGCACGGTTTTCAGTTTTATTCAAAAATGAAGAAAAGCAAGAGTTTATTGCGTATTCATAAATGAAGACGAGCATCGACGTGAAAAATTTTGTAGCCATGTGCACATCAAAAATTTAAGACAATTTCTTCGCGAAGACAATTGTAGTTTTTGAAAAGTTGCTCACATTTCTTCATTGAACAGCATTCATGTATGTATGCCTACTCGTCGTAATAAAATGTGATGGGTAGCACAACAAGTGTGAGGGTGAAATCGTTGATTTTATTCTTCAAGTAAAAATATAAATATGTATGTATGTATGTATGTATATTTGAGCTATTATTTTTATAATAATAAACAATTTTAATTATTTTATTCCTACGTTTTTTTAATATTATTATCGTTTTTAATATTTTATATTTTTATATTAATTGAGCTAGAGGTTTTTCCTCTTGCAATTTTAGTTTTAAATTACATACATATGTATGTATGTATGTATATACTTATGCACATATTTGCCAATATTTTTCACTCTTCGTCTAATAGTTTGATTGGAAATTAAAAACAGAATTTAAAATAACAAATACATATCTTAAAAGAAAAAAATGTTGTTTTTAAAGAAAGGTCTTCCAAACAATAATAATAAAAGCATTTAAATTTATTTCTTATGTTATGTTTCATGGGATATTTCCCTACGGAATGATCTTTCTTCCTTTGGTAATGACACTAATCATATTTTAGTAGATTTGGTGTATTCCTTCAGGCACGTGGCTGATGATATTTTGTGTAAAGCCTTATAGATACATATGTATGTAATTAGGTAAGCACAAACAATTTTTTTGTTTGGTTTAGAATGTGCGAAATTAAAACTAGCGGATGTTTGAAGATGATGTAAATAAAGTATTGTTGAAAAAAAGGATACACAATGAAATTATTTTTGGCAATTTCATCTTCAAATTGACTCATTCATATTTCCGCACCAAAAAATTAATTTGTTTACCTACCCTGCCGGCAACTCAGTTAACTAATAATGAATTACAAGCTAACTTTTTTACAACTGGTGGTGGTTGACACTTAGATTATTTTCAATGGAGATGACTGACTATTTTAACATTACGATGTCCTAGGAGGTAGTCAATTGTCCGACGCTGCATTACTTTTCAACTAACTTCAAGTTAACTACTTCAAAGTCAGTACATACAGAAAAAAATGTACAAATCAAGGCTGATTTTACATTTTTTGGTGGTAATAGTTACTTATATTTTATTAAATTAAATTTCATCACACTTTTTTTTTTGTTAGCCTCTGGTGGGATTCGAACCACTAAGCCTCAAGACTGGTGAGCAGCCACCTTAACCCATTCAGCCATCGCTACATTTAAAACGAATGCGACAATAGGCAATTTAATTCAAGAGTTATTTACCGTGTATGTGTGTATGTTAGTATTTGAATTTTGAGTGAACTCTGCACTACGTTTCGATTGTATTGTAGCTAATTTGAAGCTAGTCCATAAAAGTTAACGTGAAGTTAATTATTTTGGTAGTCGACTACCAATTTGCTGGCAGGGTACCTACTGACATACATACATACATACTACATACATACACACATATGTGTGTGTGTACACCATTCATGTAACAAATCATCATATTGCTCTACGCAACAGATAATCTGCAGCGTGCCCAAGGAAAAAAATCCACCCTTAGTAACAAAGAATGTAAATACATCCTTATTGTTTTATGAAGCAAGTACACTGAAAATATTCAATAGCAAGGAATTTATTTTAGAATTTTTTATTATACGTATGCATGTACCAACATAAATAAATGAAAAAAAACTCACTCAATGCTAATGTTTAGTATTACATATTATTATGTAAATGAAAGTATTACAGCGCAGTTCAATATAATTAAAATATAAGTGTACGTGTATTGAAATAAGCTTTACCATTTTAACAAATACAAAATCGATTTCTCTCACTGTAAAACAGAAATGAGTTTCTGTTTTACAACTGCTGTGTGTGGCTGCCGCTTGTCTATACCTTTTAACAGCGTATACATACGTCTCATATTCAAGTGTGAAGATTTTGCATTGTCAAATTTTTGCACACACATTTGAGAGTGATCAAGAAATTAAAAATTTTCTACACGCACATATATGAGCAGGCAAGAAATGAAGAAATTAAGCTATTCATTTTTGAATGCGAGCAACAAGCAGTTGACGTTTCACTCTTGTATAGTGAAGATGAATAATTGAACTTTTACTTCAGTTCATGACGATGTGTAGTGAAGAAACATTTTTGAAGATCTACTCATTTATGAAGAGCAGCAAAATACATTTTTGAAATTTCATACATGAAGATTTATCATAAATGTTTAAAATAGAGTGTTCATATATGAATTTTTCTGAACCCTGTTAGTAAGTATCGTGTAGGGGAGTTTGTCACGTTTTAGGCCTTTTTGTTTGTCATAACTCGAGAACCACCTGTCCGAATAAGCTGAAATAAACTTTGAAAAATTAAGAACTACAATTTCTTTAAATATGTTCAACGTTTCGCCACATAAGCAAAAGTTTCGCAGTTATAAATAAATGTATGTAGAAAAATAATATTTTTTGCCTAAAAAATTGCATTTTTTAAATTTTTAATTCATAAAAAATCCAAAACGGTAAAAAAGTGTCAAGTCCTATTACTTTCGCGCAAAGTCGAATAACCTAGGAACAATATGAAACACAAATCATAACAATCGATGGACGCGTTTCGCTTTTATTCACAATTAAGTAAAGGTATGAATTTGGAAAAAAATATTGAAAACTTTTTTATTGATGCTTTATTTTGCATGAAAATAAACATTCCGATTTATATTAAAGCTATTCTTACACAGAAAATATGAGATTTTTATATGTTTTTTATGTATGGAAACAAAACTTAGAACATTTTCAATTATCGTCACTATCCATCCTCGTTGAAATTAACGCTTGTTGTTCTGATGACCTTATTTTCTTCGTAGGTTGTTCATATTCATGTTCTGAGTCTGCATCGTCATCATCCCAGATAGATATTCAACGACATGTTTTGTTCAGTGTGTCCACAACATTTTTAAGTTCAATTTTGCTTCCCAAACATTGAGAAAGATTTTTTTGTGATAAAATTGGAGTAATCAAAATTTAAAACAAGAAACAAGTTGAACACTTACTGGCTGGGGTACCTAGCATGACTGTTTTACTACCACCACGTCACTCATCAGCACCAAAATGGCTTCGAGCCCAGCACATTGTGACTAATTGTATACTGCTCTTAAGCAGTAGCGCATACCCATCCCACCACCTGAGCTCTTCAGTACTGACTGTCTGTATTTAATCTTATTGACTAACCCATGTACCCCAGCCAGTAAGTCTTTAATTTTACTTTTCTTGTCCTTTTCTTGTGATAAAATTGTCTTAACTCCAATTTTATCACAAAAAAATTCTTCTCAAATTTGAGAAAGTAAAATCGAGCTCAAGCCTGATAAAATCATTAACAAATTTCGGAGAGTTTATTAAAAAACTGCTTATTAAAAAAAAAAATGTTTAAACGAGTTGTTTTACCTGAATGTCTTAATATGAGATTATTTATGACAACCTGCTTTGAAAATATCAAAATTTAGACTTTGTAAGTAGATGAATTGCTAAAAATAGCCTACCAAAGATATAAGATCGGTTCACATTAAACAAATATTTGTCGCAAAAGACGTGACCGCTACATTTATTTGTGCAGGCTGTTGTTTTGAAAAGTTGCATATTAACTCAAAACACAATGAAAATTAAAAATACAGACGTGTTTGAAAATTAAACTTGAGAAAAGCATGCTTTGAAGTTCTGTTTAAATAAGCAGTATTTAAGACATTGATATCTTTTTCGGCGATTTTTTTTTTTTTGCAAATATAGGACTACCCCTATATGTGCATTGCATTGTAAAGGAACAAGGAAAATAGGAAAAAGGGCTTATAGGGCGAAAAACCGCAAGTGGGGTATGTTGGTGGACTTGGTGATTAAGCAAAAAAAAAAAAAAAATTAAAACATAAAAATAAAACATTTATTTATTTTGCAAGGCTGAGTAATTCAGGAATTTGTCGGCTTAGTGTCCTTCGACACTATCCAGTTAACAACATTTAACGTAACCTCTTCAGTATTGCAAAACGTTAAATATGCAAAATAAAAAGACGACACAATAACCACCATAAGACCTATTACGAATGTATACTTTGACGGACTTATTTTTAAAAACATGTCATGCTTATTAAGATCTCATTTGGCAAATATCTATACATAATTGGCCAAATAAACGTCTGATAAACATGGAATATTTTTTTAAAGAAGCCAAGAAAAGTTAGTTAATTTCTATTATTCGAACTTTTTTCTTATATACATAATTATTTATGTATTATGTTTATCAGGCTCAAGTTCTTTCTATATTATCTTTGTGATTGATATTAATTAAATTAGACAAAGAAAACATCAAAGACATTTAGCAGGGTGGACAACTAGTTGTTTCGAAGCCGCCACACTTTCTCATCAAAGACGGGTGCTGACGAGAAAGTGTGGCGGCTTCGAAACAACTAGGTGTCCAGCCTGCTAAATGTCTTTGATGTTTTCTTTGTCTAATTTAATTAATATCAATCACAAACATAATATAGAAAGAACTTGAGCCTGATAAACTTAATACATACATACATAAATAATTATAAGCCAGGAAAAAAAAAAGCGAACTTTCACCTATTACGACTGCACATCACATAAAACACTTCCGCTCTGATCAAAAGTTCAAAAACAATCAGCTTTATATATTGCGTTGTTCTTGCATTTGTTTATGACTACAAATGGACCATGCAACACATATGATGCATTTATTGACTAGACATAACAAAATACATACATATGCTGAATCGCAACGCATAGCGTTCGAAAATGATTTTTTTGATGCGTCATGCTAGAATTTTTTTCTCATGGCAAAAGCCATTAAAAAATTACAACTATCGAAAAGAGTTTTCCCTTGCTAACCGAATGCCACCAGCACTTATGAAGGCATAGACACGAAAGTGACTTTTGCGAAAGGTAATAAAGTTTCGGTCCGGTCCAAAATAGCACTTTTACTTGCTAATGTAGTCTCTTCTGGATCAGTGGTGGTAGAAAATTATGTTTAGCGATGACCGCCTACTCATCTCTTCGCCCGTCTTTAGCAAACTGAAATACCGTTTCTGGTAAAACTAATTAAATCAGAAAAAGTGTTTGATGTCAAAACGTGTCATGTGCTTGCCACTGAAATTCAGCAAAATTAGTTTGTAAATAACAGCAACAAGCGACAGAAAAATTAGCATTTTTTGTATGAAAGGTTTTAAAGAATTTGTTTGCTTTCAAATTGGAATACCATCCGTACTACTAAAGGGCAATTCAGACTATTAACTGTGTATTAATACCTGCCAAAAATTCTAATAATACGTGCAAGTGTGATGGTGTGAATGCAATGTGTTATGAGAACGAGAAATAATACGATAAAAAATTGACATCCCATAACACTTCACCGTTTTTTGAAAATTTTCTAAACGATAATACATTTCAACAATGAACTTAATTATTTATTCGCTGTAAGAGCCAATTGAAATTTATTACTTTAGGTCTAAAAAAATAGACCTTAATGCTTTCTGTCTCTTTCAGCCGTCTATATGCCGCCGACATTTCGTTGCTGCTAAACAACTCATCAGTAGACTTGAAAAAGCAAAAAAAGAATGTTTGAAGCCCAACTACTTATTCCAAAATTCTCATGAACAAAATGAGAATCAGAAATGCTCAAACAAACTTTTTTATAGACGGCTGAAAGAGACAGAAAGCATTAAGGTCTATTTTTTTTTAGACCTAAAGTAATAAATTTCAATTGGCTCTTACAGCGAATAAATAGTTAAGTTCATTGTTGAATATTCAAAAACTTTTACTTTTTTATACTTTCAAGAATACAAGTTGTTGGTAACCAAAGGTCACCTGTTGTAAGGAAGTGCTATAAAAAGTAAAGGTGTTGCAAGACGTAAAATGCTTTCTGTATAAAAAAGTTTGTTTGAGCATTTCTGATTCTCATTTTGTTCATGAGAATTTTGGAATAAGTAGTTGGGCTTCAAACATTCTTTTTTTTTGCTTTTTCAATTCTACTGATGAGTTGCTTAGCAGCAATGAAATGTCGGCGGCATATAGACGGCTGAAAGAGACAGAAAGCATTAAGGTCTATTTTTTTTAGACCTAAAGTAATAGATAATACATTTCATTCCATCAGGGTTGTTTTTTTTAACACAAGCAGCTGTTGAAAAATTTACTAGCCACAGCCGATGGCGTGCCGTCACTGATGGTATTTGATTTCGTTATACATACAAGGGTTCGAAATTTGGTTACCGTATACCGTATTTTGCTCTAGCTGTATTTAGAAGATAAACTACTTTTGTGTTATTCAATTTGGTTCTGTTTTACATAACTATTATTTTAGCTAGCTGCTGAATATGTTTAAACGAATGTATGATTAACGTATGTACATACATATACAACAGCTGTTTGCTTTTCCACTCAATTTTTTTATTTTATTTGAAGTGTGATGGTGTGAATGTAAGATGTAATTTACGTTCGACTTTTTGACAGTCGCAAGAAATATAATTATACTTTCATCTCACAAAACTCGATATAAGTATTTATACTTGTATAATAGTCTGACTTGTGCTTAAGCATGGTCATTAAAAACCAAAAAATCAAAATTTCTGACATTTTTGCGTATATATCCTAGATACAGCAAAAGGCGCGTTCTCAAGAAGTTGCACCTGCACGCGAGTTGAAACAGCTTTTGGCAGCAAAAGGTTAATATTATTCTTGATTGTGTTAAATAAAATAAGCTTGCTTAATGATGAAAACTAAAAATCTCCGATCCGGTCCATATATAGCCGAAACAAAGCGAAACCGAGTTCTCTAAAAGTTAGGCTTGTACACAAATTGAAATAAGATCGGGTGCCAAAAAGTAGTTAACAAAATAGTACTCAAAGAAATACAATTTTCGTTAGTCGAGATATAGCAAAAACCAATTTCTCAAGAAGTTGCGCTTGCATGTAAGAAAAAAGACCCAGATACATAAATAAGATTGTTTTAAGATAAAAGATAAAACAAGTTTTGGTGTCAAAAAGCCGACGTTATTATTTTATTGCAACAAGACTAAAAATGATTTTACTAAAAGCAAAAGCCAAGCAAGTGTTAATATCGAGAACTTGAGATGAGAGTGTCAGGAGAGTTGATTTTGAAGGGTACTTAAGATTCGACCCAGACGAATATATCGCTCTTACTTGTTTTATTTCATTTTAGTCCTTTAAGTTCCAATTCAATATCAGTTACAATTAAAACCAAAACAATTTTGTTTTTATTTTTGGCCAATTCAATTTGTTTTTTAATAAAGCAACGTTTTAAACAATTTTGTTTTTTTCTTTTTTCTCCATAAATGTTTAAAATGCTTCTTTGTTCGTATCACAGTTTGTGTTAAATTCATTTAATTTTGGCTCTTTTGTTAGTTTTATTTACTTCCACCATTTTTGATTTATATTTAAAGAGATTTTTATTTCTAACAAACAAACAAATATACATGTGCACATACATTTATAAATATTTTATTTCCATTGTAGTGGTACCAAAAAACCGCACTCGCGCTTAGTGTGAGTGTGTGGGTGAGTACTCGTTTTAAGCGCGGCATTTGTATTAGTGAATTTAATTGTTTGCTTTGTGATTTGATTGGTATTTCATTTTAAATCAATATTGTTTTTATTTAGTGGCTGTGGAATGTTTTTGATTTTTTTTGCCCTTCCGCTTTTATTTGGTTGCTTTTAGTTTATATTTTATATCATTTTTTATTTATTTCTTTTACACACATACATACATATATTGTAAGTATATAAATAATAGCAATTTTTCATTAAGTTGGCCAAATAGTTTCTTTTTTGTTTGGCTACGTTTGAAAAAACAATATTGCATTTTTCTGGTCAAATGAATTAAGAAGCAAAAAAGCAAATTGTTAAATATTAGCAACCAAAAACTTGTATTTGCTTAAAACTCAAAAGCTTTTAAATTTTGATAAAAAAAAAATAAATATGATTTGAGAAATATCTTGCAGTGATAAATCAAAGAATAACATATTATTTTGTAAACAAAACCGGCTATTTTTGTCTTAAGTTTATGTCTGCTTTCAAATGTTATTGAACTCTTCTGCCCTCGAAAGCAAAAATAAATAAAAACTAACCCTTTTACATACATTTGTTTCTTAATTATACATTTCCATCGAAACGTTTTTCCATTTGTAAAGTTTCTTGGGAAAATTGTTCTCCGTGCCTGTCTCTGCACTCATCAAGGCTATTGGGAAGGAATTAGGTATAACCCACTTTACATCACTTTCAAAGTTTTAGCACGAGGAATTGGCCAACAACGAGCTAAATTTGTTAATTTTACATCGTACAAGATCGGTTTTCTAAACACAGTCCAGTTAAGTGTGAGATAACACTGTGCTAGTTGCTAAAACCGACAGACAGGGCACCCAGTGACTAAACCTAATTCGGATATGCTGAATTCAGTGATGCTTACCGTTTTTTAGGTTAGCTCTTGCTTTTGAGATATACCGTTTAATAATCGTTTTCTTAACTCGAAAACGATTTAAAATCTTGAAAAAACCATAAAAACCGAAATTTGCAACAAAATTACCTTTCAACAACTGTAAAAGTCTTTTTAATCTACTTAATAGTTTAAGAAACACAAATTTTTTTCGATGAAAAACATTAATACCCTTATTCATAAAAAATATTTCAGGTTTATAAAGAGCTCTTATTTCACAAATTTTCCATACAAATTTGTCAAATAAGAGTTTAATAAACCTAAAATATTTATTATGCATAAGACCCTAAATTTGTTTGTAAAAGTTTGAAATTTTTTGTTTTTTTAACCCTTAAGTGAATACCAAAATGAGTTTACGTAAACGAACCCCAGGGTCTGGCTGGAGCCTCTTGTATTTTGTATGAAATGTAATTTCTATTGCAAGTAAATTGATAAAATATGTTTGTTGGTTTTTTAATTAATTATATTTTTTATTAATTTTTTAAAAAATAGCTATAGCAAAATTAAAATAGTTGCTATATACATAATGGTATATGCAGTCTTATTTACACTTAAAACATGTATAATCACACTGAATACTGAAGGCAAACAGGATTTTTACAGAATTTGCAGAAGAATCTAGTGCTACCCATGACATTGTCTATATCCTTGCAAATAGCACACTTCGATTTACTTTTCCAAACCTCAGGGCCGCTTTCTTGGCTCAGAATGTATTTGGGTTCCTGAAAAAGTAAGATAATTGTATGTTTTCTAAATAGTTCGTTTTGGATTTTAGTACCTGGATGGTTTTATTTGAAAATGATTCTATTCCCGACCTACTAACAAAATTTGCTGTATCTTTCTTGTTTTTGCTTAGTTCTTCAATGCAAGGATAAGCAAGCTGTTCCGAAGGGCGGGATAAAAATATTTTTTTGGCGCCTTCTGTAGTAGTATAGTGAACTATTGATAGCAGTATAACAGCCTTATTTTTTTCGCAACATAAGAGCATATAGAAATATTGTCATGGAACCCAAACTCAATGGATAACACTTCGCGTTTTGGATGTTTTTTCATCTCTAGTGGAACACATCGCTAGTTACTCCTGAGTATGCCAACCAAACCAAGACCAATTTCCATTAGCCGCTGGCATAAGTCAAGAGTCGTAAAAAAGTTATCAGCAACTATTGTTCTCCCCGAACCTTTGTAGCGCATTGATAGGCGCATAAGTTCGTTTTCGCTCTGCCTTTCGGCCCTGCTCTCTTCCAGTATAAATATTACACTCTAATGGGAAATGAGTTTGAATCTACGCTAATTTGTGCACAAGCAGAAAAAACATTTGGTTGTCAACTTGCGGAATTCTTCAAAATAAACACAAGAAAAAGTTTTTTTTTTTAATTAGTGTGCTTTTTATATACATTTTGTTTGTTTCTATGCAGAGTATTTTGTTCATATTGTTATAGGGTCTGGTTGGACCCTGGAGGTTCAAACGTGAATAAAAATTTCTTAAGAGCAATTGTCACTCCCACAGATAAAAAATTATTAGTTTTTCTACATTTTCTTATACAAAACACCTTTATTGAGGAATTCATGAAAAATCAGTAGCCTATGTCTACGCTATATACATTTATAAAATGTTAAGAAAAACCTTAAAAAAATGTCTGGCCAGACCCTGGTGTTCACTTAAGGGTTAAAGCAGCATAAAAAATCTAAAAATTAAGTTATGCTAATGATAAATAATAATAATTAAGTTAGTGATAAATTCATAATAAATAAAGTTTCAAACAAAAAGAACCATAAATGACTAAAATCGGTGCTCAACCTTAGAAGTTATTTACGAAAATTCAAAAATTGCAGTTTCAAACGGTCACCAGACGAAGCCTCAAAAATAAAAAATAAAAAAATGTATTAAATGAATATATGAATAGTATGGAAGAAACATTTTGCTTGCTTATCAAAACAAAGCAATTTCAACTGACGGAAGTAAAGAACAACTTACATATCGATACCCAAAAGGAAAAATTCCGTAACTAACAAATTATACGTACATTAAACTTCGGAATAATAATCCGTCCTCCCTCGTCCACTTGCAAAAAACTAAATTTTTAGCCCAAAAAGTAACATATGGAATTATTGTTAACTATTTTTTCGTGCATGAGTTCGACTTTTACTTCCTAGGACCTGAGAGAGAATTTTACGTGATAAAATTCTAGAGATTAACATTTGTAAGGAAGGCAAAAAAAGTAAAGTTCAAGACTTACTGGTGGCTGTGATGTTTCACGTCAACCACATCGCTCATCAACAGCTAAAATCCTTCGAACCCAGCAAATGACAAATTGTATGCTGGTTTTCTATATTTTGAAGCAGAAGCCCTTAGGCATCTACTACCTGAGCTCTTACTCATTACTGACTGTCTATATTTAATCTTATTAATCAACTTTCATATAAATCCAATCAACAGAGAAACACAGCAATATTTTATATTGAAAGAATGGTGCCTGGACCTGTGAATATACTCACGGATATTCAAATGGCCATTAGAGCGATCTTAACTGAACGACTTAAATCACAAACAGTGTGTGATTGAAAAAATGCTATTAACAGTAACTTGACTCAAGGTGAACTGCCCATTTTATATATATATATGTATGTAAGTGTTATGGCATGTAGCAGTGACTGGAAATGAGACATCAAACTCACATGCTTCAAAAGCAAGAGAGCTAAGCAACATAAGCTTAGTATGCGCGAAACTTTTCGATGCAGTTGAATCTGAATCAAATAGTGAGACTCATAGGGCCCATTTAAATCTCTGGAATGGAACCGTGAGAATCAATTTTATTTTGGAGAACCCAGACGAGAGAAAAACAGCGGAGTGCAAAGACTTAGCAAGCCAGACTTAAGTAGAATAATGGGAGTTATGGCAGGTCACTCTCAACTACTGGTCCATCTTAACGGCATAGGAATATCGGGAGGAGAACAGCACTATACAGCCAGTGCACCGTCGTCTCACAAGTACGGTCCCGATATTGGGGAACCAATTAGCCGATACCCGTTTAATTGAACAGTTTGTTCAATTACAGAAATCACGCATAATTGGAACTATGTACTAATGAATTAAAAGAAATCGCATATGTGCACTTTAAGTTTTTCAAAATAATTTTTTTTTACCTTAAACGAAAAAAAAAAAATGCAAGTAACAGCAAAAAATGTACATATGTATGTGTGTATGGTAGAGATGCCACCCAGTGTTTTTCACAAATGATGTCAAATATGTATGTGCAAAAATGCCAGATTATTTTTCAATGCAATTAACCGGGTAAAAGTAAGAGGAAATTTATTTTTGATGACATGAATTTTGAACGAATTAAGCGGGAAAATCAATTAACCGGGTTCAATTATCCGAGGAAATTCACATGGTGTTCGTATGCGATATTTTTTTTGCCCGATCATGTGGTTCAATTAAGCGTGGAAATCAATTAACCGTAGGGTCAATTAACCGAAAAATACTGTATATAATTAATAATGCTCAATAAACATATCCTGATCCTGATAGCTAAAAGTCAGTACTAGCTTTGTCTATATCGATAAAGGAAATACATAAGGAAATATGTTGGAAGGAAAAATACGTAAAAACAGGGAACAATTTTATTTGATCTCCCAACAACATTACACGAAAGGATACAAATTTTGTTTTTGTACGTCGAACAAAGAAAACCATAAAATGTGATGTTCAGAAATTTACGTTCTTTGATTCTCTTTTTTTGTGTTTGGTTATGCGTATATATTTGAATAACGGTAAATAGTAACCCTCGAAGAACAGATTCATACATCAGGGTTTCTATCATTTTCTTTAGGGCAAAATGAAAAAACTGATGTAAACATTCGTGTACGTGTGAGTTATTTTTTTAACCAGCGTTACCACCTCAGCAAAGCGATCATTCGAAATCTTTTTTTCAAAATGCATGCAATGCTATTTATTTCTTTATTAATAACTAATTTAAAAAAAAGTTTTTTCGAAAAATTAAAAAATATATATTCAAGGAGAGCAGGATAAATTATTTTAGACATATTTAGATAAAATTAAGAGAAATACAGTAAGTAGTCAGTAGCAGTTTTAACAATAGAAAACTGAATCGTATGGAAAAAACATTCACAGCACTATGTTTTTTCAAAGAAAACAAACCAAATGAACCTATAAAAACATTAATGCATAAACGTAGTTCCAAATGAAATTACCAAACTAATACGGGAAAATCAAAATATTAAAAAAATCATTGTAATGGCAACGTTGAAACCTACAAAATTGCATTGCATGTGTTAGTAAATAAGCTGTTACTGTGTTAGTTTCCATCAGCCATTTCTTGCAGGATAAGTTAGATAAGGAAAGTTTCCTAGGCAAAATTAGATGAACAAAATTTTAAGTGTGAACCTTAACACGTGGGTATTTTACGTATGTCGAAGTGTAGGAACAAAAATCTTTCGCTATTGTGAAATCGATTTTTCGATAACTTATCGTAGAAAAATTTTGGGGAGTCCAAATTTTAAGGTTTTTCTTCTTGTATGCGAAAACAGTTTTAGAGGGAAACACTTATTGGGTGGTATTTATACACTTGACTCCTGTACGGGCACTCTGGCATTGATTAGTTTGATGGGAGGAAAAATCAAGATTGACGGATTTTAATGTTAATCAATCCCGTGGCACCCGCAGAGGAGTCAAATGTATGATCAGTCCCCAATAACTTTTTCTCTACAATGTTTTTTCTGAATACACTGTCTTCTATAAATTGTTGATGAATGCATTTTTATCACAACAATTCTTTTATGTTCTTAAATTATATTCAGCTTGATCTCTAGAGCCAAATTCAATGTTAAAATCCACTGATAATCTTCTTTATTTAGTTTCTGCCAATAATTTATATCTATATTTAAGCCCACAAAAATATTTTACATAAACATTTACAAAAAGTATGACAAAAAGACCAAAAAAGTTATGCAAATATTAACTTAATTATTTATTTGCTTTAAGAGCCAATTGAAATGTATTAACTCAGGTCCAAAAATGAACCTTTTCAAAAAATATTTGCTGTATTTTTCGTCGGCATATAGACAGCTGAAAAATACAGCAAATATTTTTTGAAAAGGTTCAGTTTTGGACCTGAATTAATACAAAAAAGTTATGCTTAAAACAATAAGCCTGATAAATGAAAAGAGTGTAATTTCTTCAAAAGCCTTTAGTGTTAGTGGTTCTCTTAACACAACCCGGAAAAAGTGAGGCACAAGAAGTAGGGATGTCACCGCAATTAGTTTAATGAACCACTTCTAGCTTTGAGGAAAAAGTATTGAACTTTATATCAGCATGTCATTGGAAGGATGGGCTTAGTTTTTGACAATCTTTAACAAATTAAAAATATTTTCAGTGGTACCATGAAACTTTAGAGAAAGTATGTCGTTTTATATTGGGAAAAATTAAATAAATTATATATTATCCTAAGAATACGAGCAGGAAGTGGATCTCTGAATTTTTTTATTGCTTCTCTCACAGTCAACTTAACATAACATTTGTAAAATTTTCTACGTATTGAGAAGTAATGAAATAAATGAAAGGAAAATAGTGGCTGCAAATGACACTCAGTATATGATTTAAAAGACCTTATGTTGTTAAGGTGTGTTCAGACTATAAAATATGAGTCGTAATCTTGTTTTGGCCAAGAACATGGATACAAACAACTAAAAGTGCAGACACATACATAAGGGCACATCAACAAACACCAACGAAAAGCAAAAGTAGTAAAAAGAAGCAAAGTTGCGTAAAAACACTAACTGCCAGGCCCACGATGCCGCTAGACATCGCTCGCTCGCTTAGTTCTATGCAAAACAATAACAAAATTCAAAACTTTGATATCGCGGGCCTGTCGCTTAATTTCACAAGACTTTATTTAAAGGTTTTTGTTGGATCAAGAAACAAAAACAAAATTTACTGCGAAAAATTAGTTGATCTTACGAAAACTGTGCAAGAGCAAACACAAATTTACTCTAAATTTTATTTGTACTACTTCGGCAAGCAAAAGAAGCACATTTGCTAATGGGACATTTTATTCTTTCTCCGTTTTTTTCTTTTCGTTGGTGCTTGTTGACGTATCTGTATGTATGTATATGTATTTCTAGATGTTTATAAGCATGTATTTGCCTAAAATTGCGGTAAAGAGGAAAATTGTGGTTCCGTTTTTTTTTTTTGCAAAAAGGGACAAACAAAAGCTTAAGTGGGACCACACCTTGAGACTTAAAAATATGCGTTATGTGTTTTCGAAGTACCACAAAATGTGGTACATTTCTACAGTATTTCAATTACTTTTTGATGGTGAGTTTTTGCAGAAAATGAAGGAAAATGGAATGAAACTGCTTTCGGTACTGAAATTCTAGATTTCATTTTCGACTTTTAGTTGGAAATTACATTTAAACTCCAAAAGTTAATGTAATGCACAGCTTAACATTCTGATATAAGAAGAGGAGCTAAGCTAAAATACTATTAAGGTATGAATATTATTTCGTACATGAAATTATCAGAATAAATATTCTTGCGTATACTACTCAAAATAGATAATTGGCTCATCGAAAGAAGCCAACTAAATCACCAGCCACTCGCAATGTCAACAAATCTAAGATCAGGCTGGCAAACAAACTTTAAAATCGCCACGTTTGGCGAGAAATTGCAACGTCTAACAACTGTGGTATCCTGTCGGATTTTCAGATAACTTGTGGGAACATTTATTATTCTTTCAAAGTTTACTACTCCAAAGTTATAATGATCACCTGGCAGTATAAATTCTTCAACATAGAAAATGTCTGCAATTATTGCACATATAATGAACAATGAATCAAATTTATTAAGATATAGAATTAACTTGCATTATTTATCATATAAGAACGCTTGTTAAGTATCTATTTTTTTGGGCTTTTCTTAGCCCTTTTATTATGGCCATGAAATTCTGTTTTCTTATTTTTTAAATTTTAATAAGTTTTCCGAATATCTTCTGCTCTGTGTTGTATATACACGTTTATAAATCTTTACGAGTTAACAAATCCGTTTAATTTGTTGTTGTTGTTGTTGTTGCAGATTGTGTACACACATATTTATATTGTCGCTACTGTTGCAAATAAATACAACAATTTGCCATAATTGTAACGTTTACATAATCTCTTCCCATCACAAGAGCTGAGTAAAAAAAAAATAAGAAAATAAAAAACAGAGGAAATAAAAAATTATTTATATAAAATAAATTGTAAATCAAATACACAGTTGCTTTGTATGGCTTTGTTTACGAGTACACAAACTATTTCCTTTTTAGTGCAAACGCACACACACACACACACACACACACACACATATAAATAAACATACCGATGCACCAAATACGTATTTAATTCGTACTAACGGTTTAAAAGATGGCGTGTCTGTGCATTGTCAGAGAGGCAGGCAGAGAGAAAGAGGGAGCAAAAATACATGCATGTATGTATAGGTATGTGTGTAGAAAGAAAATAACGGATGCTACAATTACTTTAGGTTGAGGTTTTTTTCTATACCAATTTTTGTTGCTTATTTTTTTTTTTTTTTTTTGTTGAAGTAGTTGTGTTATTTATAGCTGTAGTTGTAAAACGTGAGTATACGTGTGTTTATTTAAGTCGAAAGTATGTTTTTTATTTTGCCTTTATATCCTTGCGAAAATTACGTTTATATGTGTATGAGTGTGTGTTAGTGTGTTATATTAATTGAAAAAATGACAAAAACATGCAGTTTTTCCTTCCTGTAACATTTTGTTCTGCTTTCATTGCCGCTACACATTTTATTCCCGTGTTGTGTGTGTTTTGCTGTTATAACTATTTTTGTATGTTTTATTTTTCTTTCTGTATCAGGTGGAAGATTAAAGATAAAATAGTGATTATAAAGAATTCTTGTCCTTGTTTTGTTATTGCCATACACGTACTACATACATATAAACAAATGAATATACAAAAACACAAACAAACAGAAGCCTTTAGACTTGATTACATCTTGCGTGAGATTGGCAAACGTTGAATGGAAAAAATTAAAAAAAAAATAGCGAAAAATATCTTTGAAAGAAATGTATTTGTTTGTGCCATGCTGAAGACTGGATATTAACACAACAACAACAGCAACAAAATAATAAAAATAAAGAATGAATAAAGTTTTTCTTACAACCTGTTAGTATAGGTGTGTAGTTCGTCCTGCTTTAAGCCCTATATAGATAACGCTTTCTGCAAACATTAAGAGCCATAAGAAATAATAATATATTTTGCAAATTAATTTGCCTTCACTAGCATTTAAGAGAAGAAATACTTTCTTAATTACATCTGAAAAAAAACGTGCTATATTGTTAATAGTTTAACGTGAAATACATGTATTCATTGTGCAACAAATGAAAAAATAAATGTCTAATTTGTTATAGTCTTCTGGCAAAAAAAAAAAAAAAACTCATCAGTATATCGAATTTTCTACATAAGTTTTTTTAAGAAATGGTTTTTCTAATATAAGAGATTTTGAAGTGATTGCTGCACCGCCATCTTATCATAACTTTGAAATATGACGCATTCGATTTTATCACAGATTAGATATAAAAATTTTGAATTTCCTTAAACCTTTCAAGAATTATGATAACTCTTTTCTTAGCTCAGTCCTTTCATTGAAAAGAGGTCCCTTTTAATTAATTAGTTCGCCATAATTACTATGGCGAACGTTAGTTAGATATACATTTGTGTAAGCAAGTTCGACAGCTAAAACGTAGTGCGTGAATGATACTACAGACAGATGCAGAATCATAAAGTTATTTTTCACAGAAAGATGAGAAAATAACAATTTCAAATAAATGTGGTATATTCGATTGTTTGCATTTGCTCACATAATGTCCAACATAAACGAAAAACACAAGGTATATTTAATGTTAGTAGACTTCGAAAACCGAGAAATAACAATAAAAAGTAAGAAACTACAGTAATTTAAAGAACTAAGTACATTAGCGATTGTGCTCGGCTCCGGCTGTTATCGAACTACAAATATCTGAACTATTTTAAAAACATTTTTTTTTTTTGAGTTATTAAAAAACAATTGTTATGTTATATATGTTATGTTATGCTGGCCACCAGTACTGTAACCGGCCCACTTGGTTGCTAGAAAGGTTCCGTTGTGATACCCGAGTCAGCTGTAGGGAGATAGCCCTACATGCTTTCCGCCAGTTCCGACCTGAACCAACTCGATGAACGGATAAATGAGTCCACCCTGTCCAAAACGCATTCCTACACTTCCGGCAACCGGTTTAGTGTCGGGCTAAACAATGACCAAAAATAATTGAAATAATTTTCAATTTTAATAAGCCAATCTCATATCAGTTTTCATATTTTTTCCATCGCGTGGAGATTTTTTATGGACTTGACAAACTTTGCCTCTTAATGAACACTGCTTTCCTGCCTTTTAATTTTTCGACGTTATTCATCGACGTTATTACAAATAAAAAACGTTTTCATGAAAAAGTCGCTGATTCTTCTGTTTTTAAAATTTAGTAAAAAAAATTAAAAACACAAAATTTCCCCAATTTGTAAATTTTTTTAAAGCTTCTTGTCTTGGCAATATAATAAGCTGTAATTATAAAAATCAATTAATAAATGTAGATTTTATTAGCGGTCTAAAGCAGGTTCCTCGATTTAAAATGTAATTCTGTAATGGGGCCATATTTACATACATTTATCGATTTTACTGCAAACCCAAAGCAGACAAGCAATGGAAGTAAAAGAAAGTGCTACATCATAATACCATGTTCATACATGCGCCTTTATTGAGATAATCGCAATAAAGTCCATTATTGAGCTCAATATTCCATACAAAAAGTCAATAAATTTATTGCTTAATAAACTCAAAATTGCTTTGAATATTCAGAAAAAGATGAAACACAACACTGTAACAGATGTGTTTAATAAGCAAAAGTATACAATGCGAGATGAATGACGAGATAAGTAAATGTCAACAAAAGCAAACAAAATAACAAAAAATAAAAACATTGCAGCAATTCCAAATTTTTATTTCTCTTTCTTTTTATTATTGCCGCTTTGGAGTCATAACATGAACGCACTACTTGTACAAGATCCATATTTTTATTGTACAACACTAAAATCTTTTTAATAAGAGGCAGTTTTTCTAACATTTTTCTTATTTGAAAATATTTTTCTCTTTTTCTTTCTCACTACCAAAACAAAAACAACAACTCTTTTCCATCTGTCAAATACTAATTGAGTTAGCGCAATATTTGTATGTATGAACGCAAAAAATATTATGTCAATAAACTGAATATAATCTCAATTAGAAATACATACATGAACAAGGTATAAGGTTCGTCGATGTTATTTTTTTTTAAAATAAATTTTGGTGTATGAGAATTCACTCAACAATTGCCTTATATAAATTGTCTGTAAGACCTAGAGGTCAAGTATTATCACAAAATTGAAAATATGTACATATGTACACAGAAATTTTAAAACTTGTATCAGATGAAGTGTTATCTGCCCAGTTCATTCTAGAAGCGATGCTTCCTGAAAAATAACAAAGGAGATGTTAGTTTTGCAATTACTTAATCCGTTATCGACTCTGGTACGTAACAGGACAGCATATAATACGAGCAAACATTATTTTCGATAAGTGATTCAGGACTTTCAAATGCAAACTGCAGCTTATCCGGTAACAAATCTATATATTTTTAAACTCACATAAGAAACACAGTAACACACACAGAGTTTTATTAAGAGCTTTGGACGATAGAATAAAAATTTGAAGAGTATATTATCCAGCGGCTTTTCTGTTGAGTTAAACACTGTGTTCGTAACTGTGGCTTGGTACAATTGAGCTGATTTCGAGGCGATTATTGTCCTTTAAAGCCACAATAGATTGAGGATTGTCGATCTATTTGGAGTAGCCCTGTAAAAAAAATTTAAGTTGCACGATCAAGCTCCCATGAAAATTTACTGTAAAATCTACTTGAAAATTTACTTTAACTGTAATAAGGTAGTATTTGGTTTTATTCGACCTATGTTTATTAAATATTAGTATTTTCTTGAGCTAAGAGGCTTTTTATTATACATACATGTATATTTTTTTATATTTATAGTATTGGGAAAAAAAAATTTCTATATTATTGTCCTGAAGAAGTTATTTGAAGGATAGAGAAATATCGGTAAAAATATACGATGAAATATAAAGAATATACAGAATCAAAAGACCTGTATTCAGGGCTGGGCAGTATTTGAAATACATGTATTTGAAATACGTATTTAAAATACAAATACGTATTTTGTATTTGTATTTTAAATACGTCTCATGAATGTATTTGTATTTTGTATTTCAAATACTCGTGCTCTCAAAATAAATTTTTAATTTACATATGTAAAAAATATGCGCTTAAAATTATTCCATTCATACATCAACTAAAATCCGACAATTTTGCTACTGTTTTATTTCCAAAAAATAGCAATACCACAATACCAAAGTACCTGTGTAAAGTAAACGCAACTGAATGCACATACATTGAGAAAGTTGTAAGGCTGTCAGAAAGTTAAATAATGAAAAAATATAATATGTACAAGGAAAAAATGGAGATTTTGTCGTTAGTTGGTTTTCTTTATTCGCCATCAAGAGATTGTTTGTCTGATATCACTTTTGAAAAACTGGTGTTTATGAAAGAAAATACAAATTTTTTGGATTAAAAGTATTTTGTATTTTAAATACATATTTTTGTTACACTGTATTTTGTATTTCAAATACTTGGTTTTGGAATGCAGTATTTTGTATTTTAAATATCTGGAAAAAAAGTATTTGTATTTTGTATTTCAAATACACAACTTTCATGCATTTTGTATTTTAAACACATCAGAGCATATATTTTGCCCAACACTGCCTGTATTAATTCAGGTCCAAAAATGAACCTTTTTAAAAAATGTTTGCTGCCATTTTCAGCTGTCAGCTGTCTCTATGCCGACGACATTTCGTTGGTGCTAATCAACTCACCAATAGACTTGAAAAATTCTTAAAAGTTTGTTTGAAACTTAACTACTTATTCGATAATTCCCATGAACAAAACGAGAACCAGAAATGTTCAAACAAATCTTTCACACAGCAAACATTTCTTTTCGTTTTACAACTCCTTAACTTTTCTTTGCAACCTTCTATACAACGAATTACCATCGGTTACTACGAATTGCATTTTTGAAAGTATCAAAAAGTAAGAGCTTTTTGATTATTCAAATGTCGTCGGCAGCTGAAAATGACAGCAAACATTTTGAAATGGTTCCCTTTTGGACCTGAATTAATACATTTCAATTGGCTCTTAAAGCAAATAAATAATTAAGTTCATATTAGAATAAAAATACCTTTAGTTGAAGAAAATACTAATATTCAATAGCAAATATTTGAAATCAATTTTGCTTTGACAAAAAGTTTATTATACAAACTGTGAGTTAAGACTTGATTTTATGCAATTTGTAGTGTGAAAACAAAATTATATATTTCTAGGATTTAACGTTAAAACCAAATTCTAACTTTCTGTATGAAAACATTATAAAGTCAGTCAAACTTGAACAAAAATTAATAAATCGATGTAGACATGAACTGCAGTGAATTGGTTTGCGAAAATTCTTATCAAAATTTCGTTTGATTTCGATGTTTCTATGTTTTCTATTTTTCAAGAAAATTTCACCTAAAACTATTTAACGTTAAAATCAGATTTTAATCTTATACCATGTTTATACATGCGCCTTTATTGAGATAATCGCAATAAAGTCCATTATTGAGCTCAATATCCCATACAAAAAGTCAATAAAGTTATTGCTTAATAAACTCAAAATTGCTTTGAATATTGAGAAAAAGATGAAACACAACACTGTAACAGATGTGTTTAATAAGCAAAAGTATACAATGCGAGATGAATGACGAGATAAGTAAATGTCAACAAAAGCAAACAAAACAAAATAATAAAAAAAATGGAGAGTCAAGTGAAGGATTTTAAATTAAGGATTTTAAATTAATTTATTTATTTATTTAAAGCATTAGAGAATAATTACAAATTATAAACTTATGTATATACATATATATCAGGCCATGGCTTCGAGGTCTTAGGCTCATTTTTATATTAATATTATATCTTTTTGTTCTATTTTGTACATATTTACGTATGTATGTACATAAAACTATTTGGGTGTTGATACTTTGAAAATATTTTTCACTTTTCCTTTCTCACTACCAAAACAAAAACAACAACTTTTTTCCATCTGTCAAATACTAATTGAGTTAGCGCAATATTTGTATGTATGAACGCAAAAAATATTATGTCAATAAACTGAATATAATCTCAATTAGAAATGCATGTATGAACAAGGTATTAGGTGTGAAAACTCTATAAAATACATTTATATTATTTTTATATTATTATATTACTTTTTCAGGCTTAAGTTCAACTCTTGGTTTGTCACTACTTTTAATTAATATCAATTCAGTAAAGAAAACTCTATAAAATGTTAAAAGCTTGTATTTATTCTACGTTCATGAAATAGTAGTCATATGTTTAAGAAATAGTAAAACCGCATTTGATGTTAAACTTCTTGCTTTAATTTTTTATATTTTTGGCCAACAGAATCGACTAGTGTTCCATGGCGTAATCTGCAAGTTCGCACTGCCTGTGTCGAATGGATATCATTATGCTGTACAAGCAGTTTTTCATTCAAATCACGTAATGAACTTGAGAAAGCATGGAGGGGAAATTGCGCATAAACATACAGATTAACGTAATGTTTAATAAGAACATCTCTTCCCTGAACCAACGTTACTATCAGAGATTTTTTATTTTCAAATTTATGTTTCTAAATTATTATTTATATAAATAACATTTAGTTGAAAAGGGATAGCGTGGCGGACTAGCACTCGTAGCAACCATGATACAACTAATAAGGTAGTCTCATCAGCTGCACCGTTAATCATCTGACTACTTAAAACTGTCAAGACAACACAGAGATGAAAGGTAGGCAAAACGAGCCAGCAGATCAGCATAAGCTCTATTCATCTCTCTTCTGTAAATATAAACAATAAAAAAAATGCATGTTATTTTACTTGAAGTTGTTCTTATTGTAGTGAAAAAGTTACCTTTTCAGTTGTATCATGGTCGCAACCAACTGTGAGCCAATAAATGTTGACGTTTGCATCTTTAAGCAATTATTAATCATAAGAAGTACCTTAGACGACTGAAATTCGGTCTGGTTTTGAAAAAGCAATCAATTCAATAAAATGTTAATATTAAAAAATGCGCAAGCGGGGATTTGAGACATTTAACTTGAGGGCCCTGCTTCTCAAATGAGATAGGATAAAGACGCAGAGAGAAAGAGAAATAGAGAGAGAGAGAGAGAGTCACATTTTGTTCTTCGTTTTAACTCAGAAAAATAATAACGTAACAAAATAAGCTCTTAGAAATTTTAAGCACTTAAATCGTAGTTGTTATTGTCGATGGCAGTTTAGTCCGTTTGTCCGACTTTAGCTGCTTTTAAAATAAAGTTTATTTTCGCTTATAAATTCTATATTTTATACCCTGACTTTTTGTTTTTGTAGGAGTATTTATCTTTTCTTTTTTTTTATTCAAAAGACTGGATTGCTTAACTAAATTGCTTTGTCGCTGCTTGGCTGATTCACTTAAGTGTTGTTGTTATTGTTGTTGCTGCTGCAGTTATTAGTGTTGCAAGCTGAACCTACTAAACAGTGAACAGTGTTGATTATGGCAGCAGCTGCTGCTGCCGCAGTGAATTGCACACACATCGATGCAAGAAGGACAAACTAAAACGGATGTAAAAATAAGTAGCAGCAACAATATTTAAGCAAATTTGTGCCACATTATTTCTTCGCTTTTATTTCGTTTTTTTTTTCCTTTCATTTTTCTTTAAATATAAACAAGTACAAAGTAAAACTTGGCATGTCATGCAATAACATTCTTTGCCACTACATGCTCTCATGCATCTCTTAGAGGCAAATGCTTGGCCGCTTGTTTGACAGTTCGTCTGTTTGTTTGCCTGCCTGCCTGCCTGCCTGCCTGCCTGGCTGGCTGGCTGGCTGGCGATGTGACAGACTGTTGCCTTTGTAATTGCTCTGGCAGACAGCAATTGCTGTGGCTGTTTGTTTTTGTTTGTTGGTTGAACGTTGCCACTTTTCCGCTTTTATACACTTCCGCTAATTCCAAAGAAATAAAAAAGCAACACAAAGGATCTCCGTATTTTTTTCTGCTGTGTTCTTTCTTGTTTTTGTCTTCCATTTCCCACTTCCTCATTTGTGTAAATTTCGCAATTGCTGCCACCTCCCCCTGCGCCACCCCTACTGACACTTTCTCAGCTTGATTGTTGCACAAAGTACAAATCCGTTTTCGTTTCCTTGGCAGTAACACAGCAGTTCTAACAATAGCTGCAGCAAAATTATACCCAACAGAAATTCTTGTAGCAACTTAAATAGAGCTCTAGCTAAGGAAATACCCACACAAAAAAAAAAATATTACTTGCTAAGAAAATACACACTTTACGCTTGCAGGGTTTCCTTGACAAGATTTTCTGCGAACGTTTTATAACAAATAAGAGATTCCAAAAAAAGCTTTCTTCAAGAAACTCAAGCAATATAAAATATTTTAAACATAAAATTGTTTAATCAACCAAGGAGAATTATTACACAAAACAAGAATGCTCTGGCTAAAATGGCAGCACTAAATACCTCACAGATATGCGTTCCACTTAATTAGCTGTTATGCTTTTACAAAAAAGCCATTAAAAGCCATCTTATAGAAATGTTAAATAATTAATAAAATTAGGATTCAATCGGTTGAGAATTTAATTGAGATCGATTTGGAAAGGTGGTAAGCCTATTAAATTTGGCTTTATTTTTAACAAATTTTGGTTTTGGCTGAGATTAATGATTTGATTACCGATTTCATTCGTCATAAACTTAAGCCATACTTTGGCTAGTTGTATGCTCCGCGCTGTATTTAACCACACAGTCTTGCTAAGAAGGGGGTGGGTGCTTGCGTTTTCCTCGTCTTGATCGAACCATACAATTCTTGTATTGTGTTCAATGGTTTCATTAATCCAGACAGTTGTATGGGTTCGGTGTGCCTTCCACTTTAGCTGTGCCGAAAGGTTTAGCCCATGCCAACCTCATGTTTTAGTTTCCTTGTGCTTAAAGCAATAGAAATTCCCCTCTCGTATGCAGTTAAGTGATGCGCTGGTCACAGTGCTTCGATTAACCATTAATAACGCAGTTGCAATCCAAAACTGTGTGCCATCTGTATGGTCGCCGGATTGTCTGTAAACAATTTTACTAGCACTGGGCTCCCTATTTTCTTCAGCTCCCCAATACATACGATTGCTCCCCAAACTTTCGCCCACAAAACTATGCAATCACCTGGTGGAGGGAATAACAATGGGCATTTTCTGCATAAATACCAAGCCCAGATTTTTTCCTCGCACTTGATTTATCTATGTAACCGCGTAGCTCCATTGGGATCTGGGGGCAAATCACCGCATTCGAAATCGAGTGCTTTATGATCGAAATGCTGTTAACGTGGATCACAGGACACGTTATCGAAACGCATCTAATCGATGTTGTACTCGATTGTTACTACACTATCGAAAACAAATAAAATGTAGCTTTTAGCAGCAAAACAAATAAAATAGCAAAGAAGCGACAAAAAATTAAAGAAATAATTTATAAATTTTATTGTTTTTAGTTAAAGTGAATACCAAGAAAAAGATTTCCCGCTAAGTAATGTATTTCATTTGTTACATTTTTCACCCCTTTGCACATAGTGCGTTGTGCCAACCCCACTAAAAAATAATTCCCGGCCGTGTGCTGAAAGCTGCCACTGGCCAAAAGGGACAATGTAGCTGTAGACTGCAATACGGGTCGTCGGCATTTGACCAGAGATATAAAACGTATTCAAAAGCTTCCTTAGAGAGCCGAAAACGTCTTTTGAAACTACTATGTATGAAACATTTAGTTCTAATCTTTTGCTTCAAACTCACAATCGCTTTTGTCACGAATGTTCCTACTTATAATGGCAATATTGGACTCATCGTCCGATTCCGAAGATGAGAAAAATAAAAACACATCTGGATTCATTTACATTGAAGATTTTCAACAATTTATGTATATTTTGTTTTCCTTTTTCGTTTTGTTTCTTTATTGTCATATGCGTACTGCGATGTAAAAAATAGTAGTAGACAATATTGATTGCGATCGAATACTGTGATCCAAAAAATTGCAGACGTCGAAGTATTTGTAATAAGCTACTCCTCAGGGGGGAGATCAGAAAATGGACAACATCCATCACAGAGAAACTGTGGAATGACACTAGGGGTCTAGAACACTCAAAGAAATTTCTTAGCTTTAATGCCAAGAGAGCGGATCTCGCTTTAAAATTAAATAGGAAGAATCTAAGGACACTGTGTGGGGCGCTAACAGGACACTATACCTGCAGGAAACATCTACACAGAATGGGACTATCCAGCACGGCAACCTGCAGATTTTGCGGAGAAGAAGAGGAGTCAATGGAACACTTGATTACTGAATGTGTGGCACTTGGCCACAGAAGATACAGGCTGTTGCAGGCCTATACATTGGGTTCACAGGACTTGCAAGGGCTTCCACTGAAGGAGCTAGTACTGTTTCTTGATGTATTAAACTCGTGAGGGAAAGGGGATGCACAATAGATCATTATTGGTCGCAGTGCAAAGGGCCATCCTGGACCAACCTAGCATAAATAATAAATAATAATAATAATTTGTACACACGAAAGAAGACTCGATTTCGAATGCGGTGATTTGCCCCCTGGTTCGAAGAGTCAGTCAAGTTTACCAGTTGGCCTCTAATCTGGCCTCCAATATGCGATCTATCATAATTTTAACTGGTGTGATTCTGCCCAAGGCTGTGCAAATCCATTAAGGATGCACTGCATATCCCTGATCAGTCCGCCTCTAGTTGTTTCTCTGTGAGATCAACTTCGTATCTTATATGAATTTCAGTTGGCTTGACGGACACTATTCCTTCTATCTCTTTTGTTGGTGTTATTTTGAAAGCCCCACCTGTTGTCTCGATATACAACAGGTTCTCTGCACTTTCCGACGTACACCATCTTGTAGAAGCGTAGGTCATAATCAGGCTTCAAATGGTACTATGAAGGCAGTGTGTCCCCTTTGGATTCAGCCCTTATCTTACGCTAATGGCTCATTTACTGATTGATCAACATATATGAGTCTTCTTTGGGCCTGCAGCTTTAGCAATTATAGCCAAACTGTCTACTGATTTTCCTGTTATATTAGATAACAGTTAAGTGTCTCAATGAATGGTCAAAGGTTAATCACTTGCAGCGAAATTTTGTATAATTTTTTTCACTTTGCGTTCTGTTTGCTGACTTCTACAGGTTCGATTCAAAATATAATCAGATGTATTAAGTCCGAGGGCGTTAAAAACTGCCACCATACCTACACAGCATCTCTCTGACTTATCAGCTTGATTTACTACAAACATATGTTTTTGGAATCAACATTTTTGAATAAAATCATCGAATAATTTCCGGCTGCCAAGGACATACATACATACATGTATTCAAATTTTTTGCTATGAATTACCCTGCAAGAACAGTGTCGATCATTTGATGACCGACACTGCTGATGGGTTCATACATCAGAGTTTCTATCATTTTCTTAAGGGCAAAATTAAAAAACTTTCGTGTACGTGTGATTTATTTTTTTTTAAAACAGCGTTACCACCTCAGGAAAGCGATGTTTTGAAATCTTTTTTCAAAATGCCCACAAAATTACATGCAATGATATTTATTTCTTTATTATTTGTAGCGGAGTACCTTGTTACAATACTACTTGTTTTTAAAAAAAATATAAAAATAAATATTTACCATTGAATTTAATAAATAAGTTTGATTGTAAAAATATATACATAATTAATAAATTTTTGGAAGAAAGCATTTTGAATAAAACCTCAATATAAAAAATAATAAAATTTGATTAAACCAAAAGGTTTAACATATTAAATAAAAAAAAGAGTTTTTTTTCGAAAAATTAAAAAAAAACTATACAAGGAGAACAGAATAAATTATTTTAGATAAAATTAAGAGAAAAACAGTAGTCAGTAGCAGTCTTAACAATATAAAATTGAATCACATGGAAAAAACTTCCACAGAACCATTTTTTTCAAAGAAAAAATAACAAATGAGCCTATAAATACATTAATGCATAAACGTAGTTCCAAATGAAATTACCAAACTAATACGGGAAAATCAAAATATTAGAAAAACCATTGTAATGGCAACGCTGAAAGATATAAAATTGCTTAGAATGTGTTAGTAATTAAGTTGTTATTGTGTTGATTTCCATCAGCCATTTCTTGCAGGGTAGCTTGTGGGCCGCTTTGACTTAAAGGAAATAGAGGGTTAATTATCAAAAAAATTTTTTTTTTTTGCTATTTTTTACGAAAAGAAATAAATCCACATTTTTCGTCAAATATCTGATGTTTGACCTCTTTGCGCGTCCAGAAAACGTTCAATTTGGCAAAATAATCCGTTGAAAAAACTATAAAATTTATGAAAATAGTTTTAGCTGTCACTCTGATGCCTCTACTTTTAATAGAGCTCTTGCAGTTTAGTTTTTTTTTTTAATTTTCTATTAAGTAGAAATTATATTATTATAAATTTTCATATATCTTTTAGCCCGCACTTAAACCTTTTCTTTGACCTTTAACAATATTTTTATGTCACTTACATTTTCCACAAATAATATTTACTGTCACAAATCAAATGACAAATCCATGCAAACAAACACACCCTTTCAACAAGCATACAAACACCCCCCCACACACACACACACACACACACATTCAGGGAACTTGTAAATAAGCTACAGAATTTCATGAAAATAAATTTTATAACTGCAAGGCAAATGAAGTAAAATATAAAATTTATGCACAAAACAAACAATGTCAGGGCGAAAAAAGAGGCAAATAAAGAAACCAGAACAAGAAAACAAGGAAAAATATATTTCATAAAAAGTGAGCATCTTTGCAAACAAAAACCAAGAAAAAAAAAAGAAGCAAAGCAAATTTGTTAGAAATTCAACAACGAAAAAATTATAAAAACAAAATAAAAAATATTGAAATAAATAAACGAAATGCTCAAAGTGAATTAACGCCTTGACGAAAGGAAAATCCTTTTTATAAACTTTATATACATTTCCACTCGTTGTTTTTGGGCGAAGGCCAAACAAACAGCAAAGAACAAACAAAAAGCAGAAAAGATCTTCCTACCAACCAACCAACTACGACCAGCAGCACAATATGCTTGCTGGCAGCCAAAACCAGGCAGCAAGTAGTTGCTGATACATGATGTATGTGTAACTGAGGCAGCAACCATTTCTTTCTTGTACAGCAGTAAAACAACAAAAATAAAAACAAAAAACACAAAAACTTGCAACATACACAAAATATGCATTAAGTTTTAATACTACTAAATATATAAACAACAACAACAACAAAAAGAACATAATTAAATAAAAGAAAAAATCTTGTTAAAACACTTGCAGGCTTAAAACTATCAAAAGAACAAAAACAACAAATAAACAAGGACATTTAAACAAATAAGCAATAGAAACAAACGGCATTAAAAACAAAGACAACAAACACAGTTCGTCTTAAAACGCAAAAGTAAATGAAGAGCAGCCACCCACCAAACCAGTGATGTTAACTTTTATACTTAAATTACTGTACATCAAAATTACTGTATGTTTCTTAATAAAGATATCGTTCAAGAAAACTGTATTAAAGAATCATTATGGTCATTGAGTGTTGGTTGCTATAATAAATAATTTTCTCATCAAGTATACTTCATACAGCAACAACATTATATTTCTAAACCACAGAAAGTTGCTACCGTTTCACACACATGTCTTAAGAAGTAAAATATGTTTGTTGCGCTGAAGTGTAAAAAAAATGTTTGCTAGTGAAACATGTAAACATTATAACGTAAAAAAACCTAATCAGCTGATTAGCTGAGCTGACTTTATTAATAGACTTTGGACGGCGCGAGTGACCGAATTGCAGTAAGCCGAAAGCTTTGACCTTTCTTCTAGTTTCGGTATTTCTCTTATCGGAAAAATTTTCTCAGTTAAAAAAAAGTTAAAAACAAAAACAAAATTGAGAAAGATTTTTTTGTGATAATGTTGGAGTAATCACCATTTTTAAAGGAGACAAGGAAAGTAAAGTTGAGGACTTACTGGCTGTTTCACGCCCACCCCGTCGCTCATCAGCATCCAAATTCGCTTCGAACCCAGGCTATGACTAATTGTATACTGTTTTTAAGCAGCAGCACATAGCCATCCTACCACCTGGGCTCTTAATTACTGACTGTCTATATTTAATCTTATTAGCGGTTCTCACTCTTGATAGTAAACTCGGTTGCACATTTGGTTAAAGTACTAGTGTTTACATCACTGCAGCAACAAAATGTACGCAACTTTTATTTTCTACGCTGTGATTAAAAAATCAAACAAAAAGCTTTAGTAAACATTGTAAAAAAATTATTGGGAATCACAGATATTCTGTGCTGTGAATCGTTTTGCCGGCAAAACTTAATTTTGTGTTGAGAAAATAAAAAAAATGGAAAAAACAAATAAAAATATACTGGTGAAGAGAAAACGTGACAAAATTCACAACAAAAGGTGAACAGATAAAGAAATTCAGCAAGTTTTAGAATATTTGCAAGAACATGCAGACTTTGAGGTAAGAAAGTCACTCGAGCTTTGTGGTAAAAATCGTAGCGAATATAGCAGAGTTGTAAAATTAGTATCAAGATTGAAAACCGCTATTGATTAAAAAAAAAAAAAAATTGGAAATCATATAGTTCACTATAGCACAACGGAACCTTTCTAGGACCCGTAACATAACATATAGTTCACTATAAAATTATGTATATTAAAAACTATCATTGTTTCTCGATTTCCGAGCAAAACGTGTGTCTGTATTTCAATGAGGAGACAAACAACAATAATTCTGGAAACGTAGAATACTTCTATTAATGAAACGTCAAACAAAGAGTGGTCAAATTTTAAGAGCCGTTATTGAAAGTAAATCACACCTAAACGTTTAGCTCTCAATTCTCAATCGAGTAAAAATCGAGCAACACGTTAAAGTTACTCAGGGTTATTATGAAAATTGGCTTTTAAATCAAAATTCGTGTTTTTTCCATCAACTTAAAAATTCAAATTTGAGTATAATCGGAAAATCGTGCAAAAATTTGCACAATACGGGTATATAGGAGATGTGAAAAAACTAGTTCATGTTCGTACAGCTCGTGCTGCAGAAAATATTGCTGCTGTACGCGATAGTGTGCCTCCACCTCTACACCTTATCGTGCCCCACAATTGCATCTTTCACCCTCGTCGTTGATGAACATTATGTATAAAGACTGGTATTAACATGCTTACAAGGTGCAATCGACTCAACAACTGAAGCCTCTTGATCATTGCAAGCGTCGTCAATGGTCGAAATAGTGGCAAGAAATGGCAAACAGTGGATGTTCAATTCTCGAAGAACATCATCTTCAATGATGAGGCACACTTTCACCTCAGTGGATTCGTCAATAAGCAGAAAGCAACAGCTCGTTTTGAATTTAAGTTTTTTTCACTGGATTTTAATACGAAGTGTACATGAAAATTTCCGAAGTTCTTGGGCGTATTTATAACCAACACTTGTGTCAGTGTTGCCAGCTTTACATTTTATTAGAAATAATTCAAGTTTGTTTTTTTTTTCCAAACTAGTTTGGACACATTGTTTTTCTCTCAATCTGCTTTCTTCATGCGAATACCTTCTCGATGCGAAAAATACTAAAACGAGGTGCGGACTTGTTGTAAGGAAATCGTTCAGAAATTTCAGTAGTGTGTCTTTACAACTTTCATCGTGATGCACATAAAATTTTATAAATTTCTATACCGAAACGAGCAGTCTTATTGAAATCGGTATACTTGGTTTAGTGGGCAACCACATTTTATCTGCTGTTTCTGAACATTTGTGTGTTTCAGTGTGGCGTTATTATTGTGTATAAACATATTATCACACACACACACACCATTAATTTCACAGTTCAATAGATTCAAGGAATTCTAATAATAATCCTCGTAAGCTGAAAAGAGATTTGTTTAATTGAGAAATAAAAAAGGAATTAAACAAATTGTCAAGCACTTCATATAAGAGTAAGAGAAGGAATATAAATTATTTTAAAAATCTAAACTAAGCGATATGCACCATCAGAACTAGTTAACAGTTACTAGAAGGGTAAAAAAAAAACATTTATATACATAAGTATATCACATTTTTATTAACATATGATACAAGTATTGATTTAAGATAATTAACACCCCTGCTAAGTACATTCGATTACTTATTGTCACTTTGCTGACAGGTGTAACAAAAATGGGTGAGAAAAAAGAAGCTAAAAAAAAGTAATACCAAGTACCTTGTGCATGATATTAAGAATAAATTAATTAAAATAATCTGCCAGTCAGGTCACGGACTCAGTCAAAAAACCCGCCAAATTTGCAAGAACAAAAATTGGTATAAATGACTAGATTTTTAAAATTATAGAAAGAATATTACATACACACTTGCTGTAGGATTGTGGTTTTCTTCACTTTAATACAATCGATTTCAGTAAAATTAGTATTTTTAATTATATATTTTATGTACATCCATATGTAAATAAAGTTGTTTATTGCAATCAACTATAAGTCAATCAGCAATGCTCTAAAGCCGTACTTAGTACTCCAAATACACGAACACATAAATTTTAAAAAAAGCTTAGAGTTAATTAATTTCTATTATTCGAACTTTTTCTTATTTATTTCTAATTATTTCTGTATTAAGTTTATCAGGCTCAAGTGTTTGATATAATTTAAATTTAGACAGAAAATATACAACAACTTGGGTGGCTGAGTGGCATGGTTGTCGCTTTAGAAACATGAGCCCCTGAGTTCAAAGACGGGTGCTGACGAGAAAGTGTGGCGGCTTCGAAACAACTAGTTGTCGACCCTGCTAAATGTCTTTGATGTCTTCTTTGTCTAATTGAATTAATATCAATCACAAGGATAATATAGAAAGAACTTGAGCCTGATAAACTTAATACAGAAATAATTAAAAGCTTAGAATGTATATAACTTAAAATTTTTCGTACAAAGTTTCCAAAAACAAGTTTCAAATACGTTTACGCCAATTTAAGCCGGGTTATCCATGTCGTGGTTTCAAAAGTATGACTGGAACCCGACATCTGTCAAACTAAGTTGTAAACCAATTTTTTTCTTCACAATTGAAAGTCTGACATTGACTAAAACGATTAAATATCACACAACACATAAAAATTATCAAAATATACTACAAAACTGATGATTCTGCCACAGTCACATATCGTGCTTTAAGAGTAGATTATGGTTTACATAATCGTCCAACTACGCAAGCAATTGGCAAAATTGTAAAAAAATTTGGAGAGACTAAAGCGGTTACAAATATTGTAAGGCCTGTGCATCATCGCTTCGCTCGTTCCGCTTGAACAACACGTGGTGGACGGCGATTCATCATCGTTTCGCTGAAAATATTGCTGCTGTAAGCGAAAGCGTTGCCGAAGACCCGAATTTGTCGATTCCTCGTCGTTCTCAGGAATTACGACTGTCTTACGGCACATTATGGCGTATTTTGAATTTAGATCTACACTTACATCCATATAAAGTCCAGCTCACACAACGACTGAAGCCAGCTGACCATTCACAATGTCGTAGATAAGTGGAATGGTTGCTTGAACAACAAGCGGTTGACGGAGATTTTTCGAACAAAATTTTCTTCAGCAATGAAACACAATTTTTCACTCGGTGGGTATGTTAATAAACAAAATTGTCTTATCTGGGGTTCTGAGAATTCTCAAGTAATTGAAGAGAGGCAGTGGCATCCAGAAAAAGTCACTGTTTGGTGCACTCTTTGGTTCGAAGGTATGATTGGACCTTACTTCTTCCAAAACGATGATGGAACGACTGTCTTCGTCAATTCGGAGCATTATGGTCATATGATAACCGACTTTTTTTTGCCTGCTATTAAAGAATACGACTTGGAGAATATGTGCTTTCAACAAGACGGTGCCACATGCCACATAACTCGAAGGAATATGGCTTTATTGCAAGAGACATTTCCTGGCCGCGTAATTTCCCGTCGTGGCGATATCAACTGGCCACCAAGATCATGCTATTTGAAACCATTAAAATTTTTTTTTGTGGGGCTACGCGAAAGACTGTGTTTTTGCAGATAAACCATTAACTCTTGAGCACTTAAAAACCAACATTCGTCAAGTTATGGCTGCGATACCGCCCAATATGTGTCGAAAATTGCCTCAAAAGAATCAATGCTTGCAACAGTTCACGTGGTGGTCATTCAAATGATGTCGTATTTCACACATAATGTCAATGTTCAAACTTTATAATGAAAAAGAAATATCATGAAAAAAGTTATCTTATATGTGTTTTATTTACGTTTACTTTTGAAACCACAAAATGGATCGATCACCCTAATTGAATATTTCTAATTTAATATGGGTACCTTAACCCATCTCTTTTCTTGTTCTTGTTTTTATAGATATCAGATAGCTAGTTATACTGCTAAATTTTCAAGTTTCTATTTTGTACGGTTCAAAAATTACGTCTAATTTTCAAACTAAAGGGTACCACCGTGCATTGGAAGGTCTTTAAATTTAGTTTTGTTGTTGTTATTGTTATTTGTTGTATTTTGTTTCACACATAATTGCAGTATGCAGATGCTCCTATCCTGATAAGAAATATTTCTTTGAAATATTTTTATTTTATTTAAAACTGACTTTGTGCGTTTTGAGTGGACCGCCATTTATACAAAACTAGATGTTTGGGTGAACAGTAAAAATTTGCGCGCCTGCGCATTTGTTTCTGACACACTTTCATAATGCTCCAAGTTCGATAAATTAACAGCGCTTTAAGCAAGCTTAATTAATTTAACCGACTGCGAAAAAATTAAACCTACCGCTTACTGCTTATTTGTTTTTAGAGTTTAAAAATCTCGTGACATTTCATATAAAAACCCTAATTTTTATTTATACAAAATTAGTTCCAGTGATTTCATACATTTTTACTTCATATTATCTAAATTGACTGAGCCTCCACTCATTGTCACTAATTTTAATTTTTTCTAACTAAATTAAACTTTAAGCGTAACTATTAAAAAGGGACTTTTTCATTGCATCCACACTCGTATTTTCCCAACTGCAATGTGATCTCTTATTATACGCAACTTTCTGTGAAAGAGCACTTCCATGAAAAAATCAAAGGACGATGGAAAAAAATACTGTACTTTAATGAAAACTTTTTGCTTCTTCCAACCCTCAAAAACACATGCAAGAACCTGAATAGAAGAACTCAACGAGAAGGCCTACTTTTATACCTATATTTATTTCTATTCAATATAAATAAAATAAAATTACAATATGTTTATATAAAAACTCAGTTTGCTGCAAATTTTTTCCAACAAATATCAACTTGTTTGTTTTTCGTTGCAAATCTTTTGTAAAGCAAAAAAAAAAGAAATAAAACAGAAAATATAGTTACAAATCGCATAAAGTATGAAGGCGCTGGAAAAAAAAGGGCATTAAAAAAGTTGTTTCTTGTTAGAAATATAAACCTTGAAACTTTTTAAACTTAACCTCTTTAGTGTTGGAATGAACAGTGGGATGTGTGAAGAACTTTGAGACCTTAAACAATTTTATTAAAACTGCGAGAAGATCTCGTTTTAAAAAATATTATAGCTTAGGTGAGGGAAGGTTGAAAGGGGCATACATACGCAATATAAACAATTAACTATTATAGAATCAATACACACACGGCTCTACAACCAGCTGTAGAAGGATTATTACAAAAATATATATTTACTCATCGAAAATAAAATTAGTTTCAATTAATAACACTGTGCTTGAATTTGGAACTTTTTTTTGCCGACAAACGGGGCACCCAGTGACTAAACCTAATTCGGGTACGCTGAATTCAGTGGTGCTATCCGTTTTTCTAGGTTAGCTCGCGTTTTCGAGATTTACCGTTATTTTAAAAATGGAGGAGGTTGCACTACATGTATTGAACTAACTAAAAAATTTTTTCGTTTATTGAACTTTAGTAAAAAACCGAAATCCCGCAATAAAATAACCTTTCATCTAATTTAAAAATTATAAAAAAAAATTTTTTTTTTGAAAAAAAAATTATATTTTGCAAATTCTTGAAATTTTGTGATCTTTAAAACTGCATAAAAAATTGAAAAATTAAGCTATGCCAACAAATTTTCCCGTGTATATAAAAAATTATGTTTGAAACAAAATGAACTTTAAATGACCAAAATCTGTGGGCAACTTTTGATTTTATTCACAAAAGATGAAAAATTGCAGTTTCAACCTGTTATCAGACGAAGCCTCAAAAACTGAAAAAAATATTTTCTTGTTAATTAAAGTACATTTCTGCATGTTCATATAAAAATTATTTTGTAATTATCTAACATTAAGATGTGTTAAAAAAGTGTTATGAAACCCTTTTGCATAATTTGTACTATTATGCAAAATTATGCAAAAAGGTTTCATAACACTTTTTTAACACATCTTAATGTTAGATAATTACAAAAAACTTTTTATATGAACATGCAGAAATGTACTTTAATTAACAAGAAAATATTTTTTTCAATTTTTGAGGCTTCGTCTGGTAACATGTTGAAACTGCAATTTTTCATCTTTTGTGAATAAAATCAAAAGTTGCCCACAGATTTTGGTCATTTAAAGTTCGTTTTGTTTCAAACATAATTTTTTATATACATGGGAAAATTTGTTGGCATAGCTTAGTTTTTCAATTTTTTATGCAGTTTTAAAGATCACAAAATTTCAAGAATTTGCAAAAAATAATTATTTTTTTCAAAAAAAAATTTTTTTTTCTAAAAACTGAAGTTTTTTTTATTAAATTATATATCAAATTAAAGGTAATTGTATTGCGGAATTTCGGTTTTTTACTAAAGTTCAATAAATGAAAAATTTTTTTAGTTAGTTCAATACATGTAGTGCAACCTCCTCCATTTTTAAAATAACGGTAAATCTCGAAAACGCGAGCCAACCTAGAAAAACGGATAGCACCACTGAATTCAGCGTACCCGAATTAGGTTTAGTCACTGGGTGCCCCGTATGTCGGCAAAAAAAAGTTCCAAATTCAAGCACAGTGTAATTAGAATAGCTCTACATATATCCTGTAAACATGAGCCACCTGGCCATTCTTTTTATAGCACAAATTTCTGCCTGTGAGACGTTCCGTCTATTTAGAAGCCTAAAAGATGTCATGATGTCTGAATCCTCGATGTATATGCCCCCTTCATACTTTTCTCTTACCCTGGATCCGTCTGTATATATACAGATACATCCAGGGATTGTAGGAGATATACTCTCACTTTACAGCACAAATTTCTGCCTGTGAAACGTTCCGTCTATTTGGAAGCCTAAGATATCATGACGTCTGAATCCTTGATGTATATGCCCCCTTCATACTTTTCTCTTTGGGGATTGGGGATGCGGCAATCTATCAATTCTTGCATAGCTTCTATGGCCTCTAATAAGTTCGCATGAGCTCAATAAGCATGGTGCATGTGCCTGTTGTTCTCGGCCTTACTGCAGTCCTTACTGCCAGTTGCCTTGCCATCAGATTAACAGGCAAACAGCATTAAGGGGCAAAGAGTTCCTTACTTGGCATTGTTCTCATAGTTCGTGTAGGTAACAACCTTCTTGATCAGAAGTGTGTTAAATACTGGATTCTGCCACTATACTGCTGCTCCGTAAAGGAAAATCGGTTCAATAAGCATTCCATGTAGCCATATCATTGTCCCTAGTATCACATCTCGAATTATGGCTTTTGCAGTTCCAACCTGAATATTCTCCTTTCATGTCAGTTTGCTGTCCAAAATGACGACAAAATTTTTCTCCCTATCCAAATGTGAAGTGCCTTGCGAGGTATGATGTCTTCTGGAGCGAACAAATTAAAATTTTCTGTGAAACAATAAAATACCAAATTAATAATCTATAGTGCAAATGTTTGCCAAATTAATTACTCAAAAAAGTTTTGAAATGTTCAGCCATTATGAAACAAAGATTTCACAAAATGTAATCTGATCTTTTTTCATAAGAACTTTTACGATAAATGATGATTTATTTATATAAAACCATAAGGCCTCTTTGTTTTGCCAAGTTATCCACATATGGGGAAATTTTGTTTGCAGTTGTACATAAAAAACTGCCGAAAATTTTCAGGGGAACATAGAGGAAAAACCATTTCTCGCCACACATTTTTGGCGATATTTGATTATAAAACTTATCTTGTATCTGTGTTTAAAGAATCATGAAAGTAATAGTAGTAGACGATTTGGCTCAACGTGTGTCTGAAAACGGCAATCTTTCTAGGTAAACTTTAGAAGAGTTTGAAGATAATGAATATAAAGAGCTTAATAGCATGTTTCCACGACATGTGCTTCGCTCTCTATTTGTGCTTAACACCCCAATCAGGAGCGAAGCAACGTGCTTCGCCATACAAAATTTTGAGAGCGAATGAAGTTGCTTCATGTTGAAGCTACATGCGAAGCACGTAAAATTCCTGTCTTCTCTAATTTATATCGCAAATGTATCTGAACTATATGTCAAAATCATATATTGTAAACAACTGTATTTAATGCAATGCCTGCAATGCCAACTCCGAAGACATTTCCATATGAATGTGGTTTTCTTGCAACAACACTTTCACTTACTTTTTTTTGTTCATTTAGACAAATTTTCTTTAGGAAAATTAATGGAGAATTTATGCTGGCTTATCAAAAACAAAAGTCAAATCGAAGCACATAGACGAGTCGTGTAAACAGTGTGATTCATAAATATGATTGAGAGAGCGAATCGGGTGATTTAACTCGTAATGGAAACATGCTATAAGAGTATAAGATATGAGAAAAAAAAGAATACAAAACTCTCCACTGTATTCTATAAAATTTGCAGAATAAAACGTATGAATGTACAAGCAAAGAGACATACATATATTTATCTTGTATGAAAATTTATACTAAGTAAAACTTTTATTCCTTGAAATGTTGTTATCAGGTTTGTTAGAATTCGAAAAAGAAAAAAAAATGCAGGAAAAAAGCATTAAGGAAATATATCATCATCGTTTGCCGAACAAGCATAAAGGTGAGAGAGAAGGAGACACTGAAATGGAAATAGAGATGTTAAAAAGGACATAATGACAGTTTATACGTTCTCTTGTAGGTGCCTCTTTTATTAAAATAAAAGTAGAAAAAAACTTAAATATAAAGTTCTGTAGAAATCAGTAAAAAGTATAAATTGTAAATGTATTTGTTTAAGGATTTTCTAAAGTTTCTTCATTCTGCTTTTATTGTTGTTGCTGTTTTACTTCTATTTTATTTGCAAACAGACATGTGAATTATTTTACACATAAAACTTTTGTAATTTTAATATCAACTTTTGTTATCGCTAGCAACAAAGCAAAACAAACAAAAAAAGAAAAATCCATTCGAACAACATTCATAGCAAAAAGGTAGCAAAGTCAAAAAACTTTTAAAAGCTCGACAGGATTTTCAAACACAAGAAGTTTAATAAACAAGTAGCTCTTGAAGGCCAACTCAACCGAAGAGCGAAGTATAGAAGCAAAAGTAAGAAACTACATTTGAATTCTTTTTTCATTTATCTGTCCATGATTGAAATCAAATTTCCACTGCCCCCCCGAAAACAATTGAGACTTCCTTTAAAGGGTTTATGAAGACAAATATGTTCAAGTACTTATTTCTGCTGAAAGCCAAGATATTTTACTTTAAGCGTTACTTAGTAAAAACCTTTTTATTCAAAACTTTTCTAACGAAAAACAAAATTGAAAAATTGCATTACATTTTTATTTGTAAGTGACTAATTTCTTGACTTAATCAAATATTTAAGCAAATAAAAAAGTCGTTTGTGCATTGTCTGTGATTGTTCTCCTGCAATTAGGTTTGATTTCATTTGACTTACAAATGCACAATTTTGCCTAAAATTCTACAGATTTTCATTTGTCATTCAAGTTAGAATTTCGTATTTTTTTAAATAATTTTAATTTTAGTTTAAATCAAGTGAAAATGTTGTATTCGGCTGGGCCGAATTTTAAATACGTTCCACGTTGGTCACGTTCATATTTGTATGTCTTTCACGGGGGTCTGATGTATCCGTCATATTGTCATACCAATTTTTCGATAGTTCTACTAACACATATCGAAAAAATCATTTTGGAAGCAACCGATTGGAATTTTGTTTTTCTCGGAAACCGTGTATCTGTACAGTCTACAGACGGGTAAAGTAGACTTTACTAACAATTTTCATGCGGAATATATTAATCTAATATCTTTAAGCGACCAATTCTTGTGTATTTTTTCAATTTAAAAAGGACCAAAATTCAGTTTCACCTGATCTATCATCCACTTAGTATTTAAAAATTCAAAAAAGTGCCAGACACGTGTCCATTTATTGTTATCATTCTGTCAGACACATTTTGAATTTTTGTACTTACTTAATACAGTCCAGAGGTATTGAATCGGGTAAAAAGAGGTTAAAATCGGTAATACAATATCTTCGGACATTGTCAAGTGAGCACAAAAATTCAAAAGGCATCTGAAAGTATGATAAAAAAAATTAGCACGTGTCTGACCCTTATTTTTTGTGAATTTTAAATACCAAGTGGATAAATCGGGTAAAGCTTAATTTTGATACTTTTTTGAAAAGCATTTTTCTATAAAACAGGTAGGAACAGGAAAAATATGAAAACTGCATTGGAACCCCCTTAAAAAATTTAAAATAAATTTTTAAACTTTTTTCAATTTGGACATTCATGGGGTAAAATGGTCAAAATCTACCGATTCCGTATCTCCGAGTACAGGCCCCCAAAAAAGTTCTAAAAGGCCTGAAAGCCTACTAAATATAAACCGACAGGTGTCTGGCACTGCCTCAGGATTCTGTATTTTATTGGGGGAAAAGGGGTAAAAAACAGAAATATGATACTGTTTTGAATTGCAGAAATGAATGGGAGGAGAAAAAAAGTCAAACAAGAATTAGACTCCTAAAAAAAATTCGAATGCACTGTGCAATTTTTTTTCTTTGGAAACATTTAGGGCAAAAATCTGTATCTCCAGGCCTAATGTAAGTAGCACAAAAAAAGCAATCGGTCAGGTGTCTGGTACTTTTTTGCAATTCTGAGCATTAATGCGATAATAGGGGAAAAACAGAAATTTGGTACTTTTTTGAATTGCAGAGACTAATGGGAGCAGAAGAAAAGTAAAACAAGAATTCGACTCCTAAGAAAAACATTTCAAGTTCATTATATAATATTTATATTTTTTAAATATTTTTGGGGTACAAAAAGGGATAAAAATTCGCAAAATCTTTAATTCTGTATCTTCCGGTCTAATGGAAGTAGCACAAAAGTTCTAAAAGGGTCTGAACACCTAATACGAAAAACAGAAATGAAGTAGAAAATATACGAAGTGACATGAAGATGCTGTAGCAAAATTTGTCTTAAATTGCTGATTTTAAAATTCCTAGCAGAGCTTGATCTACACAGTACTACAATTTACGAGGTCGGACAAGAAAACTACAACTGGGACGAACGACGAATTTCGCCCAATACGACGAATACGTCAGTTAAAATTCGCTGTATAAATTCGTCATATGAAGCACAATAACGACGAAAAACAAAAACATCTGTTATAATTGATAAAGTTGTTTATTGTTTGTACAAAGATAAAAAAATTAAATTAATCAAAGAATTTAAAATTTTGTAAATATAATTAAAATAATGAACATCATGTTCACTATGGTAAAAGCCTTTTTGCTTGTACGTAAACATTATAATTCCACTTGTATTCATTTTCTCATTTTTTCAATTTTATCTTTTATAGTTGAACCGCTGATTTAACATTTCCAAAAATAAAAAATTAAACACTACAAACATGTTTTATAATCTAATATGTTGGAATTTTTATTTGAAATGCAAAAAGTCAAAGCTAAGCACTTATAATAAAAACTATTAAAGTAAAAATTAACTATTTCTACTAAAACTCTTGAAAACTAAAACCAAAATGGCCACATGGTACTGATTTCTTCGTCGTCATCCGGCGTAAGAAATAGAAATAAATCTATTTCAAATTCGCCGCGTACAACAAATTTCGACCAACGCTTTGACTGTGTGAATTTTCATATACACCAATAGCGCATTTCATTATTTGGTGCAAATGTCTTGCGTAAATGCGAATGCAAGAAATCGTTGCTTTTTCTTTGCAACCCAACAACAAAATATACAAGGTTGCACTTGCAATATTTTTGCATTTACGCACCGCTAATTACGTGTTGCTTTTTTCGCATGAGTATTGCGTTTGCAACACTGACACTCGAATAGCTGACATTTTAAAACAAAGCGAACAAAAAATTGTAGAGATGGAGCCAACAGCAATTACCAAAAAAATAAAACGTGAAAAATTAGAAATTGTGTACTAATTTATCAGCTGTTATTTGGAATGCAATAAAATTTGCAAAGTTGTTAAAAAGGGTGCTCAATATCAATTGCAATATAATCGCAAATGCAATCAGTCGCAACCAAAAACGCACCAAACGCTGAGTACCGCTAATGTGTTTTATTTTTAACGGCAAATATTCGCGGCGAAAAATTCGTCGTTCGTCCCAGTTGTGTTCCTAGCATTATAAAAAATGCATAAGAAAGTACTTAAGACACATTATTGCAAAATTGGATTAAATTAAAAGAAAATTCATTTTTCTTCTTTTAAGTAAAATAGTAGCAAAAAAATGGATTATTCATTTAAGAGAACGTTTAGCTACTTGTCTATATATGTTTGCATGTAATCAGAAGAATATACACAAAAAAAAAATCCTATTACACCTTAGTATATTTGCACACTAGTTTGAAGAAAGTTCCTCATGGCTTCATTTATTCATGTTATAAAATGAATGTATAATTCAGAGTCTCTTAAAAATAAGAGAGCTATTCCAAAGCTACAATAATGTTTTTGAAACATACCAGAACGTAAAGAACTAAAGTGCAAAATCACTGCACAATTCCTTTTAAATGTTCTTGCCTCTGATTTTTTTTTTTTTTTGCTTTCAATATTTTAAAAGCTTTAAACACAATTAAAATTAAGGTTCTTAACAATTAATGTGCAATTCATTTGTTTTAACCCAAATTTGAGATAAAACGATGAACAGAAAAGTCAACTACAACAACAATAACAGCAGCAATAAACTACGAATATAATAATTCCCCAGAGAAATATAAAATCAAGAAAATACTCCATAATAAAATCAAAAGCAAATTATATGTATGTGTTTGAAGCGTTTTTACGGAAGTTTTAATAATACGCATTTCATGAGCGTATAAACAAACAAATATTTCGAAATGATAAAGAAGGTTTTAAAGAGAAATTGTATTCTGAGAATGTTTGACAGATATGTAAGTATCATTTCAGAAGCTTTCAAGTATACGAAACAATTGTGTCTCCTAAAAATGTCTAAAAATGGTACTCATCTTTAAATTAGAAATTATTTAAAGAGTTGTAATTTTGCGGTTTAATGAAGTATTATCTAAAGCTTGTTTCGTTCAAATTCACCTGTTGTCCCTTAAACGTGGATAAATGGATAAATAAAACGTCCTTTCGGTTAAATTTTAATAAAACCCAGCTGTTTTATTTATTTCTTGTTCTTCGAAAAACCCGAGATAATATTTTCCCATTTGTCATTTTTTAAGCATCTTCATTTGCCAATTTTACCCTTCTGCGCTTGTGTTCTTGTTGGCTTATCATATTGTGAAAATCTCAAAAGAAGACCGACAACAAAACCCACATTTTATTTATCTATTGGAGTGATCTCTTTGTATTCAATCTGTATTTATATTCTAAAGAAATGATTATGTGTGTGTGTGTGTGTGTTTTTGTAAATCTTTTATTGCCGTTTCTTTTTTATACGTAAATCATTGTGTAAAATATTCATCTTTTGAATTGTATGTTTGAGATTTAAAATTTTATGCGTTCATTTTGTACGTTAAAACCCAGCAGCAAAATGGATTTTTATAGGGCCTGACTAAATAGCCGCCAGACCCTCTTTTTTCATTCCATACTCACTTACTATGTATGTAGTTTCACATAGTGGATTTCCAGGTGCCTCTCGGGGAGGGCAAAACGTTAATTCTGTGGACTTAGAACAGCTACTTTTATTTTGAAGTTCATGCAGACTATATTTGAAAATTTCCTTGGCAGAGGAAATAATTTTTCCTTATCTTATTTAAGTCTGTAGAAGGAAAAATTGCATTATCAATTTTTCAGAAAAGTGTATCCAATCAAGCAACGAATGACATAGCAAAATGTGGGAATCGCAAAAGCTAAACACTAAGCTAAATTACAGAGTGGACTATTTTCCAGGGAACTTTTCGGCCGCCTTTAATTCAAAGGGAAGTTGTATAAAGGAAAAATTATTTATCTGGATGATAAAATGTTATCTGTTGCTAATAAAATTGAAAATGAGACTAAAACAGATCTAGAAAGCTTCAAAACTGTGTATGTGTTCACACAGGAAAAGAAGACAAATTATAAAATGTCGAAAACAAAGTTATTCTAACATTTCTAATATTATTCTAACATTGATTAAAAGTAGTGAAAACCCAAGGGCTGAACTTGAGCCTGAAAAAGTAATTTAATATAAATGTATTACAACACAGAAGTTCAATAACAAAATTAAAATTTACAGTAAAATGTTAATAACGCAGAGCATGGCGTAAATGTTCAAATTGTATCAATAAAAGAGCATCTAGATCTCAATGATGCAATGATCTCAATGTATTAAAAAGCTTTCATATAAACAGAGAGCAACAGTCTTCTGAGACGACAAATATCGTCCAAGACTGCAAAAATATCATTGCTTTGGTTAATGTTAATTAAGTATACAAACAGAAAGTAGAATTGCGTGAGCTTTGGTTGCCGAGTGGTTAAAGCGGCTGTGCCAAAATTGTGAAATTTGACACGTCCAAAGTTCATAGGGTGCTGATGAAGGGTGTTTGCTACCCAGAAACAGCCGGTTGTCCACCTAGCAAATAAATTTTACTTTTCTTTACTTAATTGATATTGATTAAAAGTAGTGAAAACCCAAGGGTTGAACTTGAGCCTGAAAAAGTAATTTAATATAAATGTATTACAACACAGAAGTTCAATAACAAAATTAAAATTTACAGTAAAATTTTTCGACTTATTTATTTAGTTTTTGGATTCTCAGGATTTTTTTTTTAGTTCAACCTGCTTTAGTCTAAATACAAAGGCCCATAACTATAGGCATCGAAAAACTATGCTTTAAGCAATTTTAAGTCACTGCTAAATAAAAGTAAGCTTTTTGTCTACCATAGACGAGAGAAATTTTGCTCCAAACTTAAAACACCAGCAGAAGTTGTCTTTAACTTATTTAATAAAATTTGCAATATTATAAGTTTAATTTAATGTTTCTTTGTAAATTCAAGAACTCCCTGAGGATGACCAACAAAGTTGGCCGAAATATTGAAGATAATAAAATAATTCCTATATCAATTTAAAATTGGTGTAAAATTATTTACTGAAAGGACCTCAAACCAAACTCACTTTATAAATAAATTTTAACGTATTTAGCAACAGCTTTGTTCAAACAAATATCACTTTTATATCTAAAAGCTTTTTGATGTAAATTTTTTTATATTAAATAATTAAATTAAAGATTTTTTTAATAACTATTATTAATTAGAATTTTCTTTAAAATTTTACTTTTATACAATTTGCTTTGATGTTTTTTGTTTACTTACTAATACAATCATACATTTATGTAGGTGTGTGCTTACATGTATACATAATTTTTGAGAGTCATCTCATTGGAGATATCCCATCTTACTTACTTGAGCTTGTGTGATAAATAACTTGCCGTTTTCGATAAATAATGTGGCACCCATTTAAAGCTGATTCAGCTTAAAGTCAACTTTAATTTTGACTATAGTTAGAAAAAAGTTAGCAACAATTTTTTTATTAAAATTTAAGTTGTTTCTAAGAAGAACCGACTTTAGTGTTTGACTATAGTTAAGGCCCAAAATGTTTTACTATTAGCTCCAATTTTTCACTTGATAGTTGAGTTTAAGTTTAGCTAATTTTGATTTAAATTAAGCTGAATACACTGTCAGCTTTCCATAAAATAGCTTTTTTTTTATTGGAAGAAAAAAAAAAAAAATATATATATATATATGTATATATATATATATATTTTTTTTTTTTTTTTTTTTAAGAAAATAATAAATTGATTACCTTCAGTGAAAAACAAGGCCTGAATAAAGTGCCCAGGACATGTGCAATAAACTCGTCACTCTCTTGATTTCGTAGCTGTGGTCGTGCCTGTTTGGCTACGCGTACATCTCGGCTTGAAGCAAAAATCAAAAGTTTTTTTTGTTGGGTGGTATTATTGATTCCACGTGGTACGAAAAATTGAACGGAAAGAAATATCGATCGATATGAAAATTGCAATTATTCATTCCTGCGGTAAATGCTTTCCGCGAAGTAAATTTAACGTCTCTGTTTTAATAATTTCAAGGTTAGTTTCGCAAAAGCTGTTGGTAGAAAAATGCAATTCAAGAAAGAATTGTGTGTATAACTTTAGACGTGGATGTTAATTCATTTATTATCAGTGAAATATATGTATAGTTGCTTGCTTATTTTTGCGGATAGTAGTGAAACTGATTCCTTGAACACCCAGTTAGAAAGTAGAGTTTTGCTCTATATGTAAATTTGAAGACGTGTTCCAAATGAACGATAGAGAGCAAGTTGAAATACAGAACTGTAGTTCTCCTGGCAAATAAAAATTTCTGCAGTCGCGGTACGGAATCAATAATCGAACCCATTTTTGTTGAAGCAATTCTTTCTTTTAGTGCCCTGGGCACTAAGCCAAGGATAGAAACCTTGTTGAAATTTGCAAGAATACAAATCGTAATAACCAATGGCAACTTGCTGTGTAGAAGTTTTGATGAAATGTTAAAGAGAGGCAAGACAAAAAAATGTTTCTGTATCAAAGGTTTGTTTAAACAGTTCTGATTATCATTTTGATTTTTTCGAGTCTACTGATGAGTTGATTTGCATCAACGAAATGTCGTCGGCAGATAAAAAAACATAAGATATTATATATGTATATTAATTTTAAATATTTAGCTCTCATAACACAAGAAAAATATTTTGTTAGTTTAGTGGAATTTTCTGTGGAAATCACCATACAAAAGAATTATTGTTGTTGACTTTATTTTTCTATATGAACTGTGTTGTTAGCCTGCCAACTATATATGGCTCTATGAGCTCAGTTGGGGTTTCCTATGAATAAATAAATTAGGTTACATATTCTTATAAAAAGATTTTCAGGAAAACACAGTTCAATAGTCAAGAATTTTCCAAACTTTTAAGCACAAAGAGTGAATGCTATTTTTTGTGCTTACAGTGTCATAGGTTTTCTAGCAGCTTCAAAGTTATAGCAGTGATACGAGGAAAACTTAAGTTTAAGGAGCTATGGCTTTGAGAGGAGTGCTTAAAGGAATCATAGGCTGTCCAAAAACGGAGTCTGCCGGACGCTTGTAGTTTACTATTGACTCGCCATTAAAGCCACAGAGCTCACTAACGAAGATTTGCAAAGTGTTGGTTTAAGAGTGCTGAGAAAGAAGAGAACGTAAAATCACAGTTTCTGAAACGTTTTAAACAGACAACACTGCAACTTTTTCTATTTATTTTGTAAATGCATGCAAAAGTTTCTTCGGCCGGGCTCAGAAATTTTATGCTCTCAGAGACTTTGTCGGGCCTTGGGTTTTGCACCAGCAACCTTCGGCCGGATGCAAACACTATCTCTACTACTGTGATACAATAAAAACCTTCTAAAAGTTCGTCTTAAGCATACAAGTCAAATCTAGTGTTAGGCATATTATACATCTCCCCCAAAAAGGGCTTATTTCTTCAAGCCTTATGAACTATGCCACCGCCCTTCTTTATCGTCTTCAGTAAAAGCCCAGATACCAGTACAAATATTGGTGCATTTATTTGTATGTACCTTTCTGTCATGCTAAAACATTAATCAAAATGTAGATTTTAAATGTCAAACTTTTCGTTTTAAAATTGTTTAAGATAAATAATCGAACTTCCACTGAAAATGATTTCCTGTTGACCCATCCTTCCTCTTGCACGCACTCCTCCTTAGAGTCACTTTGTCGTTGTTTATTTTCTTGGGTATTGTCATTCACTTTAACACTTTATTCGTAACGTAGTGGCAAATATCCTGGCGCAATGTGTTTTCTATAGTCTTGCTGTGAAAACGTTTCAAAAAATATATCATCTATAAAACGTTTTTGCTTGTAAATGATTTCTTATAGTAGTGCATTCCTTTTCTAAAGCTTTATTTAAGAATCATTTTTATAATTTTTTCCCCCAAAAAATTGCTTGTTCATCTTTCTGCCATAAAAAGGATAATTTCAATGTTTCGTTCATATTCGAAGCCTTGAAGGACCAAACCAGCACAAATATTTATACTTAAACATACAATCTGGCAGCAGGAGAAGCTTAAGGGAAAGTTCCAAAATAAAAATTCTGGCAAAATTGTATGAGTGAATTTTTTTCCTTACAGAAGGGATTTTCAGTGTTAAACACAATTTGATGAAGCTGATAATTTATGGTTTTAAAATAAGTTGTTAAGCAAATTTCACACACCCGCACGCACACAAGCAATCTGCGGGTATTTGTGTGTTTCCTTTAGTTGAGCCAAAATGTCCAAGAGCTTTCGGATTAAATAGAAAAATATTTGTCGGTTGTGAAAGAAAAACAATTTGATAAATCATGATTTAAAATAAAGACGGAAGTAAATTATAAAAGATAAAATTATGTTGTATTTTATAATTTAAATATCTTTTACCACCAGCACCAGCAGCAGCCAAAATATATTTCCTATGGTTATTAATAACCACCAATTTATGGTCGAAACGTTTAATGAATACTAACGAGCTTTTAAATTTGAAACAAATTTGTATATGGATGTGCAAGAACTAGAGATGTGCGCCAGAAATGTTCACGGAATAAAACAATAATTTTTTATTAAATTTTTCTCCGTTATTCCTTCAGAGCTTCTTAAAATTTCTTAATTCTATATTTTATCATAAATTTCTGTTTATTCAATTGTGACAACTTTTTATTATTGGTTTATAAAATCGATGACGAAAACATCAAATCGCCAATGTTTATTAAAATTTTTGGAATTCAACCAAATTTTATTTCGCTGCATATGGAAAAATAAAATTTGTATGAATGAAAAAATGTCATTGGCTTTAAGTGTTTATGAAATAACGGCAAGAGGAAATGAATTTCAGAAATTAATAAAAATTTATTCAATTCAATTATTTATTTATTTATTTATTTATTTATATTTTATTAACAGGATAATTACAAATTATATGTTAATATTTAAAGAGCAATGACATCATCGGTCTTCAGCTCTGTTAATGGTGCATAATCGTGTATTTATCATACTGTATACGTATGTACTTGAGTATATTTAATCCTTAGCTTTGGTTAAATTTTATCGGAAATATGGGCTTGTTTTAGGAATTGGGAAATCTTTAGAGTATTTTCCTTGGATGCGGTAGATAGGATGGATTTTGGATCAGAGTTTTTGAAAGCTTGGTGGCGCGCTTGATTATTCAATTCCATTAATTGCACAAGCAGTTTCGCAAAAGTTTCTTTCACTTTATTTCCTTTAAGTCAGTTTTGTATACTTAGCATTAATTGAATTTATATCTACGAGGGTTGGTGAACGTAACTCACGAACAATCATGTTCATATTGAAGTAAAAATATTGCTCCATTCGCTAATGGTTTTCAAAAAATAAATAATAATAAAACTTTTTACTCACATTTACAGCAAAACGCAAATGAAGAAAAAACGTGGGACATTGCTAAGCAATTATAAAGCAATATTTTCAACAGTCTGATTAGATGAGAATTATCATACAAAAGAGAAAATAAAGCAGTTGCTTTTTGGTTAAAATTGACAAGGTAAAAAGGAAAAATAACCTTGGTCAGTTCATTTTCATAATTCGCGCTTGACACGATATTTTTACGGCAACTGCGCTTCTCTAGTAGAAACTTTTAGCTAGAAAGCTTTTTAAGTTAAAAGAAGCACTATGTAGCACGGCTGTGCATGACCATTTGTTAAATCAGTATATTTTAATAGAACTAATAATTCGCCAAATATGTAACTGTAAAAAAAAAATAAATAATTGTAAAGATATGATGCAGAATTGTGCACCAAAACAATTTGGTACCAAAAATTATGCGAGTATATAGCACCTAATGGAGGATATATAAAAGAAAAAGGAAAGTCGAATAATCGATTCCCAAATAACCGAAATATAAAAAAATCTCCATGGAGAGAATAATCGACGACATGGTTGAAGGCAGGATCGCAGGCGATATACTGAGATTCAAACAACAGGCATACGTCAAACGGTAGATCTATAGACACTGCACTACATAATGTGGTGTACTTTATAGAAAGGTCTCTTAATGAAGAGATAGATGTACATGCTTGCAGTTTGCATTGACATTGACATTGAGGGGGCTTTCAACAACGTGCATACTGATAGACTTATCCGTTGTCTGGACCAGTTTAATGTCAACCGGGCCATACCCGACTGGATTGGCTGTGTGCTGTGGAGCAGATGGATAAGCGGTGGAACGCACAACATCAATAGAAGAAAAAAGATATATATTATGGGACTCTGCAAAAGGGGTGATTTTATCACCAGTTCACTGGACCACAACCATACATAAAATTATTAGGACTTTGACCGATGAAGGATTCGAGACAATCTACTCTGCTGATGACATCATGATACCTTTGAAGGGAAGAGCTCCAAATCAACTGTGCAGAAAAGGCGAGAAGGCATAAGCTCTGGCACACAACTGGGCTCAACCAAGAGGATTGAATATAAACCCGGACAAAACCTAAATTATTATATTTAAAAGACAAAACAAAGATTGCTCTATATGGCGATCAGAGCTTTCCTGAAATATTATCGACAGGGCAAGATATCTGGGAGTCATCCTGTATCGGAAATTAAAATGGCTAATAAGGCTCATATACGTTGGCCAATCGGCAAACGAGCCTTAGGCATAAGATGGAGGCATCTAAAGATGACTCACTGGCTTTATGGCAGTATTATCAGGTCGATTCTACGATTCTACATCGCGGTGGACGTCGACGCGATGTACGGACATTCGGACAGAATGTTGGATAGGCGATGGAAGCAATATTATCTGTAGAGCCAATCGAAATTCGTATAAAATATGAAGCGGCTCTCACAGCGAAACTATTAAAGATGATGGGTGAGTTGCTCGATCAGGGACATGAAATGCATCATCAACAAATCTTAAGAACCACAGGCGAATCTGCAGCGGAAAATGTAACGCCACATCGCATACCGGAGGCCATACTGGAGGCCAATAGCGAAACATTGATCCCTGACCTATGTACATTTCTAGTTGTCGGATCCTGGCAAAGCCAGGACTTGTCCATATATTCACGAATAGTCAAATGGCCATTAGAGCGATTTCAGCTGAGCCGATTAAATCACAAAGAGTTTCGAATTGCAAAACCGCTATTAAGAGTTACTTGGTTCACGGTGAACTACGCATCTTATGGATGACAGAGCATGCGGGAATAACTGGAAGCATTTGCTTCAAGAGCAAGAGAGTTAAGTAACATCAGCTGGGTATGCGCAAAACTAAAGAACTGGGCACATAGAGCCCATATAACTCTCTGGAATAACGAAACCGTCGGAATCAATGCAAGGATTGGGGAATCAAGATGAGGAAAAAACGAGGTCACTGCAAATACTTAGTAAGCCCGAATTAAGTAGAGGGAATTATGACAGGTCACTTTCAACTACTGGTACATCTTAACGGCATAGGAATAGCGGGAGGAGATGAATGCAGAGCATGTGGGGAGAAAAACAAGACACTAGAGCACTATTTATGCATGTGCTCCGCCTTCTCGTAAATACGACATGCTAGAGGAAATTAAGGAATTTTGTGAATGAGAAGGGGTTTCTATAGACCTATGGGTCAAACTATTCATGGCTAAGTCCGGGGGCACACAGAAAGCAAGACATGGGCAAACAACCCCCTCTAATCAACCCAACTTAGAAAATAAAAAAAGTTTTATTAAATTACTTTGTCAGGCTAAGTTCAACCCTTGGTTGGTCACTTTTTAATCAATATCAATTAAGTAAAGAAAAGTCAAAATGTTTATAGCTAGGTGGACAACCGGCTGTTTCTGGGTAGCAAATACCCTTCATCAGCACATTATGCAGAACTTTGGACGTGTCAAGTTTCACAATTTTAACACAACCGCTTTAACCACTCGGCAATCAAAGCTCACGAAATTTTACTTTCTATTTATATACTTAACTAACACTAATCCAAGCAATGATCATTTTTGTAGTCAAACAAATGTTATTTTTACAAGCATTTTGAACATTTTTTTTTTGCTCCAAAGTATGTTTATTAGGGTGGGTCGATTTAGCAATTGATATTTTCACATCAATATTTTTTTAGTATATCAAAAAAATTATTTCTAGGCACACAAAATAAGTTTTTTTACTTTTGCATGAGATTTCCCCTAAGGAAGAGGGTGAGAAGAAACTATTAGAGGTTGGTCATATGTGTGACTCCTCCACGAGAATCCTAATAGTTGGAAAATGTTCTTCCTACCACATTTTCACACATCGAATCAATGGCACAGTATCGATAAAATTTGTATGCTTAGAAATCGACCCGCCACAACATAGCGTGAACCGACCTTCCCAGCAAAATTAATTAATTTGTAGTGGTAATATTTAATTATAGATTTTAAAGAGGGCTTTATAAAGATGGAATAAGTAGCTAAGCTTCCAACATTCTTTTAAGAATTTTTCGAAACTACTGATGGCGGTATATAGAGGGCTGAGAAATACAGAAAACAATTGTAAGGTCTGATTTTGGACCTGAATTAAGAGATTTAACTTTTAATCGAGCTACTTTTTCAATGCGACTTTTTTCTCTGTGTATAAGTGAAGTAAATCAATTTTGGCTGTCAAAAAATTGTTCTGGTAATTAGTTAGTAAAGGTCATACTTAAAAATATGGCACGTCGCTCCATATACAGCAGAAATATAGACAAAATCTATGTTTACTGAGATCTTCCCTGCAACAACAGACACCACTTATGATGCTAAAAATCTAGTAATGAAAGATATGGACCGTATCTTTTAATATTTAATCGTTATACGTATATATTAATTTTTTTGAACAATATGCTCGATAATTGTTAGCCAAGACCATTACAATAATGTTGAAATATAACTGTCAAAACACTATATATATATATATATCAGTTGAATGAGGAATATTTAAGATTCGGCATTGCTACTTATTTTACTTTTCTTAACAACTTTCATGAAAATTTCGCTGCTACGAGTTGCTTTCTTTATTGATGACTTAGTTGAATATTCTTTTTATTTCTCATTATTTTCTTAAACATAATAAAATGTGAAGTAAAGGCTTAAACAAATTTTTCAAGTCGGCTGAGAAGCGAAGTTGAACACAAGAAGTTTTTTAGACTTAAAGTAACAAATTTCGCTTGGCATTGGTACCAAATATTTACATGCGGAGGCTCCGACGGAATTCCGTCGTAAAAATGCTATCATGAATTCCGACGTAGCTACGAAATTTTCGAACTTCGGGAGATTGATATTATGAATTCTGAATGAAACGTACTTTTAGCGTTTTTTTGTCAAAAATTTGTACGAACTCTTCTTACTGTCGGGAGAATACAAAAATAGTTAAAAATAAGAACAAACTGAAAAGAGGTCCCTTAATTGAATAAAAACAATATTTATATAGTTATAAAATTATATTTCTTTAATAATTAATTGGTATATTTCAAAATACTTATTGCTTTTGCCCTGGTTTGAAATAAAAAAGTAACACAATCTAACTGCTGATTTTATGTGTTGAAAAAATCGCTTCATATACACCATTGAAACATGTGATAGATTGTTTGAAAAATAATTAATCATATAAACAAACAAAAAAAACTAAACAAAAAAAAACCGCCTTTTATGTATAGAAATAAATGTGTGTATAAAAAGTGGTACGAAAAAGCCTTTGCAGCATCTACATCTTTTGCAACACCAGGCAGATTCGATTAGAAATCGAATTGTACAGATTTGTTCAGCCGGAAGTTTTTAATAAAACTAAATGAAAAATTGGAAAACACATACATATGTACATACATATTTCCACAATTTGTGATTTGTTTTAACAACTTACGCCTTGTAATCCAAATCAAGGGAATTCTGACCATTTCTCAAGACTGCGCTCTATTCGCTAACAGCCCTTGTCCCTCTTCCATCACTGAAAAGGCTGCAGAAATCGAATTTATTGTATTTTCTTTTTATTTTTTTAAAAATATTTTTTACAATCCTTAGAATGTAAACAAAGCACATCTGTTTTTCATTTAAAAAGTTGGTTGCACTAATTCGAACTTAGGCCAAGAGGATGGCAACACCAACTTCGAATCCGTCGGAATTCATGATACCTTTTTGTATGAATTCGTGACGGAGTTTTTCCATTACGAGTGATGTTCACTCGGAATTCATAATGCGGCTGTTAATTAATTTTCGAATTTTTTAATAATAAATAAAATTCAAAAAGCAACAGTATATAACAGCAAAGCAAAGGGTTGTTGAATTTTTCCCCCCTGAAGCTATAGAAGAGCTAATTAAATTATTGAAAAAAAAAAAAAAAACTAAAACCCGAACTAAAAGCTGAATAAAGTTTTTAAAACTAAAATAAAAACAGGAGCTGAATTTAACTTAAAAATAGCTAAACTGGCCGCACCGCATACCTGCTTATGTCTATTTTCGTTAATATTAATTTATTTCTATTCCAACTCTGTCTTGTTAAAAAAAAACAAAAACTAATTTTAGGTAAAATATGGCTGATATATGTATGTTATTTTTTCCTCATGCTCCACAACAAACGAACATTGTTAGAATGAAAAATCATTTAATTTTTACTCTTAGCTAAACACAAATATGGTACTCACATCATTTTAATTCACGTACTTAAAAACGTAATGGGTATTTAAAAAAAAAAAAAACACACACACACACACACTCAAACTTGCTAAAACCATTGGCCAACCAAATATATACGAGAAGCCATTGAAACCAAAACAAAAAAAAAACACAAAATATCTAATTTAATGAATATACAATACGAAATGACGAGGATGCTGATGTTGACGATAATGGTCGCTTTTCACTTTTTCTTTACCAAAAAAAAAAAAAAAAAAAAGTACCCACAAAATAAAACAATGAAAACGAGCAAATGTGCAAATGAACACAAAAATATTTCAAGCATAAAATGCCAACAACAGAATCAAACAAATATGCTTTGAACAATTGGGCATTAGTTTGAAGAAGAAACAATCTTTTGGAAATGAAGTAAATATTTTAAATTTTAGCCCAAAAACTGTCTCTACTTGCAACAACTGTAAAGCAGGTGGGTTTGATAATTACCTACCAATAATTTTAAACGAACGAAAAATTTGTGTACAAAGACCCCAAAATGCTTGTTCTCCAATTGTACAGAGTAAATCCTCCAACTCATATACAAAAAAAAAACCCACAAAAATACATCTTCCCTGGCATGATTTTAATTACTTTTAAATAAATAACTGAAATTCTATAAGCCGAAGAAATTTTTTGTTTGCCATTATTGAACATACTTTCGCGGATTTCTTGCAGTCCAACCTAATTTAGCCCGTCAAGAGAATTTGTAAAGGGTGTTTTTTTTTTTCGATGCATAGGACTTTAAGTTGCAATAAAACAACGATGGATTATTCGATTGACATGCATTTTATTTATCTGAAAGATAATCTTGTAGCATTACATTTTAAATATGATTTCTGGCATATGACAGCCACGGCTGGCGCGGATGTAGTCCAACCTGGACGTCTAATTCTCTGTCTTATTCCAAAAAAATGGCAATACTACCATTTAATTATCAAAGGCAAAGTATCAAAATCAGGTACGCAATGTATCTGTGTAAAGTAAAAGCAACTGAATATGCATGCACCTTAAGAAAGCCACCAAGCTGTCAGAAAGTTAAGCAATGAAAAAATTTTTGTAATTTACTCAAACCTAAATCATTCCATTAGTTGGACTTTATAATCGCATCTTGTGATTTACAACTACTGTTACTTGCTTCATAGATCTTTTAGTTCGGTTTTACGGCCTCGAAATTGAAAAAGATTTTTCGCCATGTAACTGTATCGATCAACATTTTCAAAAGAGAAGGCAAGAAAAGTAAAGTTGAAGAATTATTGGCTAGGGAACATACCCTGGCTGTTTCACGTCCACCACCATCAGTATTCTTCTTTTTAGGGTTCCGTACTCATCAGAGTGAAACGGAACCCTATTACCGAGACAAGTACGTCCGTCCGTCCGTCACAGCGTCCATTCTCCGAAACGGTAAGAGCTAGAGAGCTGAAATTTTCAAAGGATGTTGTCGTACTTTGCCGCTACAACAACAAACACTAAAAACAACAACAAGTCGAAAACTACCAGGTGTCCCCATACAACGAAAAGTTGCAATTAGCTATAACTCTCGAACCGTAAAAGATAGAAAGCTGAAATTTGCACAGTGTATCTATTTATAGATGCTTTACAACAACAAGTGCTAAAAACAACAACAAGTTGAAAACTACCAGGTGTCCCCATACAACCTAAAGCAACAATTAGCCGTAGCTGCTAAACTGTAAAATACAGAGAGCTGAAATTCGCACAATGTATGTATTTACACATGCGCTACAACAACCAATGCTAAAAACAACAACATGTCGAAAACTACCAGGTGTCCCTATACAACGTAAAAAACATTAGCCGTATTTTTCAAACTGTAAGAGACAAAGAGATGAAATGTGCACAATATATTTACTCGCATATGGCCTACAATAACAAATGCTGAAAATAGCAACAAGTCGAAAACTACCAGGTGTCCCTATACAAGTAACAACTAGCCGTTACTCTCGAACCGTGAAAGACAGAGGGATGAAATTTGCACAGTATGTGTATTCACATATGCTCCACAACAGGGATGCCCACGGCCTATACGCTTGGTACGCTTTTGTTTTTGTAAAACCGCGCAGCATTGGCTAAGCATTCTAATATGTATACACAGCTCTTTGTATGAAATACACACATACACACATATCCCAAGTTCAAAGCAACAACACTTTCATATGCACAGCAATAAGAACGCAGGCTTTGTTGGTACACACTGGTGCCAAGCGTAAATTTTGTTGTTTTTTGTTTTTTTGTTTTCATGATTTTGTTGTTTTTTTTTAATGATTTCGTGAGTATGAAACACTTGAAGAAATCATTTTTTGTTATGAGTTTATTTCTGTTTTTCTTTGTGCGCGTCAATAAAGTGTATACGTATTGGTGTTTACGCTTCCATAAGAAGATTTTGGGCACCTCTGCTCCACAACAACACTTGCTAAAAACAACAACAACTGTAAAACTACCAGATGTCCCTTTACAACGTAGAGTAATAGTTAGCTATAACTCTCGAACCGTAAGAGATAGAGAGCCAAAATTCGCACAGTGTATGTATTCCCAGATGCCTTACAACAGCAAATTACAACAACAACAACAAGTGGAAAATTACTAGGTGTCCACATACAACATAAAGTAGCTGTAAAAACAGAGAGATGAAATTTATAAAATATGCATATGTATGTATTCACATACGCCATTCCATATATACATTAGACATGCATACGTACGGAACCCTAAGTGTGCGAGCCAGCCTCGGACTTGACTTAATTCATTTTGTATTTATGACGATATATTTCCAATGGTCAAGTCAAGTTTTTCAATTATTAATATTTGTTACTCGAAAAAAATCAACGAAAATTATTAGGTACTTTACATTACTATGAAATATGAATTTTTGGAACTCTTCGGCAGTAAAACTTTGTACTTTGCTTACATAAAACACACACACACACAGAAAACAAAATCTTAAAAGCATAGATAGATAGCTTAGTGATCATATTTATATAAATTCATTTCTGTATTAATCTTAAATTTGTTTAATTTTAATACAGTTTCGAATCCTTTTTATTTAATATGTGAGTGCAGCTAAGAATCGAATTGAAAATTTATATATTTTGTTAGTAAAAGAATAATTGATATAAAAAATTTATTTTTAGTTTTGTACTGACTCGGTCCGCAACCGCACGTCTGTTGATCAGCCGCCATATCCATTCAGCCATGGCAACAATTAGAACGTTTGCAGTGGCAAAGAAATTCAAGCAAGGATTTAATTTTTAATTAAGTTATTATTTTTGCACAAATTTAACAAGATTTTTAGTGAATATTTCGTAAGAAAAAATTAAATCATACAAAAAATTTAAAAGGAAAGAAAGTAGTAAGTCAACATCATTTCGTTTAAATGTCAAACAGCTATTTCGCTGCCAATGACGCCAAAAAGTCTCCAAACCAGTTGACAAAACTGGTGACTTGCGAACATTTGCCACCAGTCATGTATGTAGATTGCCAGTTACAAGACTAGCACCATTGGGTAAGATGGCAATTGTTTGTGAGCATTTCATGAGAGTGGACGTGTTTTTTGTGATCCTTTTGATAATTTGTGGATCCATAAGAGGTGAATGCTTATTTATAACAAAAGCTTGTTATAAAGATTCGTAATGGGTCTTATCGTGGCTTATGTGTTTTTGGTCTCTGTTTTCTATCTATGTTGTCGAAGTCTTCAAATATTGAAGAGGTTGCACTAACTGTTGTTGACTGGATGTTGGCAAAGTTATAAACACTGGACACTGAAAAGAGAAATCAACAGTAGTTAGCTCAGATTTAGTCAATTAAAAAAAATATATATTTTATTTTTCCATTACTTTTTTTGTTCTATAAAACGTCCACAAACAAATATTTGCTATTTTCATATTTTCAGCCTCCTTCCCTAATTTTCTTAGTTCAAGTATAAAGTAGTGTACAGATAAGGGTCATACCTTGAGTACTTGTACAGAAAAAAAAACAGTAATTGATTCCACCTTACACAACTCTAACGGTTTTAATTCATACCAGCCAGAGACTGCGATGAAATAAGCTAATCTGTTTAAGCAGACTTACGATACATGTATCTGCCAGCACACGCTGGCTTTGATATATGGGAGATAATAAAATAGTGGCAGAGGAAGCTTCCAATACTCCCGTTCTCCTCCACATTTGTGCAGTTACTACCATGCACAATGCAAGATTTAATCCTCTTAGCCCAGACAGGCAGCCTCATCGGTCCAATTGCAGACCTCATTATCTATTTACACCCCCTAAGAGGAACATTGTAGAAAATGCCCCTAGAAAAACACACCAGCTTCTTGAAAATAGCTTCAAGAATATTTTAACCAAAAATTTAACTTTATTGTTCAGAGTTGAGAAGCAAATGAAGTCGTACAAAACGGAAAATAAACCAGGTGATTGGTATTGTAAGTGTATTAGTGAGTAAAGTTCAACAGTGATGTACTGTTCAACAAGAGTTGCCGTTCCAACAAACTTGCATAAGCCCATCGACCTCCTTTTTTTTTAAATTACGCCCGTCCATACGCCACAATATTCACAAGCTCTATACTATGTTCTACCACAAAATTTTCTTCAGGGAATGTTTACTTCCTTCATGTTATTTTTGTTCAAGATTTGCAAAATCGAGTTGACCAAAGAAACCATTCTGTTAAAAGACTGCAATAGGTTTGCTTTCCCTAGAATTGATCTCCTCTTATGTAATTTATTTATGTTTTTTTATAACCCTCACAAAAATGTGTAAGGGTATATATAAGTTTGTGAGTCCGTGTGTAACGCATTGAAATAACCATCTAAGACCCCATAAAGTATATATATTCTGGATCAGATTCAATAGAGATTACGATTAAGCGATGTTCGTCTGTCCGTCTGTAGTCGTTGAAATACCGTTTCTGAGAAAATGGTTTGAGATAGAAACCTCATTCTTTCGCTAAAATGTGTTAAGTCGCGGTAGTGGGGCTGCTATTGAAATTCAGTAAGCTCGATGAACGGATAGCCGAGATATATCAAAAAAACCGAGTTTTGAGGGGCATTTTTGGTCAGATTTTTGAAAAAAAAAAATTCCTAAAAAGTTAGCCATATCACTTTTAATGCCCATTAGATCCCAAAACTTGAAGAAGCTTTGAAATCGGCCCATATATACCCGAGATATAGCGTCTCCCGATTTTTCAAGAAATCGGCTTTATAAGCCAAATAAAACAATTTTTGTCATCAAAAATCAATCAGAATAGTACATATAGGCTATTTAGAGGCAAAACTGGAAAACTTTTTAACATCGGCCCATATACACTCGAGATATAGCACCTTCCGATATCTCAATAAATCGGTCCTGGAAGCCAAACGAAACAATTTTTTACACAAATTTGTCAGAATGGTGCATATAGGCTGTTCAGAGGCAAAATTAGAATATTTTTGGATATCGGCCCATATACACCATACATAACGCTCCTCCCGATTTTGCAAGAAATCGGCTCTATAAGCTAAATAAAACAACTTTTGGCACCAAAAATCAATCAAAATGGTATATATATCATTGTGAAGGGTATTTAAGATTCGGCCCACCCGAATATAGCACTCTTACTTATTTTTATTTATTTAATGGTTTTGATTTCCTATACAACAAGACAATGTCTTATAATTGAAGTACAGGAACGTGAGTCGTTGGCATAATAAAATTTAAATAAATGTAATTAATTTCTATTATTCGAACTTTTTTTTTATATAACTACATATTTCTGTATTAAGTTTATTAGGCTCAAGTTCTTTCTATATTATTTTTATTATGCTATGATAAATATAGACAAATAAATATAGAAATGAATGGTGTGTTTGATACAATTAAAAAATTGAGACAGTAAATATACAACAACTTGGGTGGCTGAGTGGCATGGTTGTCGCTTTAGAAACATGAGCCCCTGAGTTCAAAGACGGGTGCTGACGAGAAAGTGTGGCGGCTTCGAAACAACTAGTTGTCCACCCTGCTAAATGTCTTTGATGTTTTCTTTGTCTAATTTAATTAATATCAATCGCAAAGATAATATAGAAAGAACTTGAGCCTGATAAACTTAATACAGAAATAATTATATTGTCATAAATTTTAATAAAAATAGTAATAATAAAAATAAAGCAAATAAAATTTATAAATTAGTGTAAATTTTCAAAACAATTAATAATTATGTGAATTTAAAATCATGAAAATGAAGGAAAACAATAACAGTAATAAGTTTGTAAAATATAAAAATTATGTAAAAAAAATTAAATAAAACTTTTCTGAAAGCACAGTTCCAAAGACGAGCGGCGTTCACATAAAACTGCCATTCGGATACCAGACTATGGTGTAGAGGTGTAAATATATTACGTTTACGCAGTGACTGGAAAAAATGAACTCTTTCCAACAAGTAGTTAGATGTTTGTGTATTTATTATTTTGTGTAAAAATAGAAGGGTATGCATTTTTAACAAATTATCAAAAGAAACAATGCAATAAAAAAATAATATGAGAAACTGAGGAAATATGATCAAATCTTCTTAATCCATAGACATATCTTATAATGTTATTGTACAATACATTTACCCCCTAATTCATAAAAATTATTACAGGTTTATATAAGACTGTTATTTGACATATTTGTATGGAAAATTCGTCAAATAAGAGCTTTATAAACCTGTTATAATTTTTATGAATTAGAGGGTTAATTTTCTTTTACTAATTGAGTCACAGCTACAAAATAACTCACACCCGTATAATAAGGAAGGTGTCAGATAAGTTTTGGCAATTTATTTTAATCTTTAAAGATCCCTGGTAGTCGCCAACCCGCCTCAAAGCACTGAATGGATATATTTTGGCGCTCTGTTGCGGAACACTAAATTAATTTCCTTTAAGGCAGATCACTTGCATAATGCTGTTGTAAAAGATTTCTTGTTTTATTTATGTATGTAGTTTGGCTCAAGGCAACAAAATTATTTTTGACCTGTCAAAGAAATTTTATGACCGCCCTAAAATAAAAACACATGTAATTTTTATTTAAAAAACAAAACCAAAACATGTTACATGTCATTAAAAACACAACCAAAAACAAACACTACGAAAGAAAATGTAAAGAAAAGAAAACAGAAAAGGACTAAACATTAGCACTTCTTTAAAATGAGTGTGTGTGTGCATCAGTGTATTTGAGTCCGCATGAGTGTTTAAATTAATAATTATAAAGCAACACACATGCCAAGTATTTGCAATGCCATTCCTGTGTGTGGAACTTTATGCAATATAATTAAGTGTTTGTGCATGTGTGTGTGTGTGTGTGTGTGTGTGTGTTCAGAAAAAGCCCTTTAAGCACTTACACATGCTTACATGCACATAAATATTCTCTCATTGCACTATGGGGCTAAGCAATTAACATAAATTAAAACAATAGTTTTTTTTCCACACAAAATTTTATTATTTTATGCCCTGCTCCTTTCTTCTTATTTTTTCTTGCAAAAGTGTTGTGATTTATGGCATCTTTAAATAAAATTTGTTCAAGAACATAAAATATTTAGCAATGCACAACTTTTTGCTCTTTTTTTTCATTATTAGTTATTTTATTTAAACAAATGTGTAATTTGATTTATGGAATCTTAAAGTATTTAATTAAGAAAACAAGGAGCATGCGAGAGTTCTACTTTTAAGGAAGAAAATGCAAAGGATTTCAAAAAGTATAACAATACATATGCATAAGGCAAGTGTTTGCAACACTTAAAATCATATTTTTTTTTTTTTTAAATTATATAATAATACATAAAATAATGGGCTTTATTGTGATTCCTATGGTCTTCTTGATAGGCAACAGAATAGAATATAGAGCTGAATGTTTGAACATGTTCCCTTGAGTGTTCGATTTCACTCAGGGATAAGCTTTTGATTTGTATCGATCCGCAGATTCTTAGAGCAAATAATAAGCTCACGTGTTTAATCTACGTTTTAGAAATTTCATATCAATCTTCTAGCATAAAATCAACGCATACAAGCCAGTTTTCGATGTCCATATAAAAGCTTTTTTAAGCTTTTAAATCACTTGTCTTAAATTTTTTCCGGTCACTGTAGAAAAGTGCAATGGAAAAATGTTGCCAAAAGTTTGGCAAGGACGTGGTCATAGTGAACTTAATTATTCATTTGCCTTAGGACTCAATTGAAAGTTATTAATTCAGGTCCAAAAATATACCTTATAAATGATTTCTGTCTTTTTCAGTAGTCTATATGCCGCTGTCATTTCGTCGATGCTAATCAAATCATCAGTAGACTCGAAAAATTCTTTAAAGAATGTTTAAAACTTACCCACTTATTTCATAATTTCCATGAACAAAATGAGAACCAGAAATGTTCATGGGAATTATGGAATAAATAGTTAAGTTTCAAACATTTTTTAGGGTTCCGTACTCATCAGAGTGAAACGGAACCCTATTACCGAGACAAGTACGTCCGTCCGTCCGTCCGTCACAGCGACCATTCTCCAAAACAGTACGAGCTGGAAAGCTGAAATTTTCACAGGATGTTGTTGTACCTTGCCGCTACGACAACAAATACTAAAAACAACAACAAGTCGAAAACTACCCGGTGTCCCCATACAACGAAAAGTTGCAATTCGCTATAACTCTCGAACCGTAAAAGATAGAAAGCTGAAATTTGCGCAGTGTATGTATTTATAGATGCTCTACAATAGCAAATGCTAAAAACAACAACAAGTCGAAAACTACCAGGTGTCCCTGTACAACTTAAAGTAACAACTAGCCATTACTCTCGAACCGTGAGAGACAGAGGAATGAAATTTGCACAATATGTGTATTCACATATGCTCCACAACAACACTTGCTAAAAACAATAACAACTGTAAAACTACCAGGTGTCCCTTTACAACGTAGTGTAATAGCTATAACTCTCGAACCGTAAGAGATAGAGAGCCGAAATTCGCACAGTGTATGTATTTCCAGATGACTTACAACAGCAAATTACAACAACAACAATAAGTCGAAAATTACTAGGTGTCCACATACAACATAAAGTAGCTGTAAAAACAGAGAGATGAAATTTATAAAATATACATACATATGTATTCACATACGCCATTCCATATATACATTAGACATACATACGTACGGAACCCTAAGTGTGCGAGCCAGCCTCGTACTTGACTAAATTTATTTAAGAATTGTTCGATTATACTGATCAGTTAATTAGCATCAGCGAAATGTTAGCGGCATATATGTATATGGCTGTAAACGACAAAAAATATTTGTAAGGCTCCACGCCTAAAAAAGTATTGGAATAATTTTGCATTTTATTAGGAGAAAGATTTAATCATTGATCACATTTTGTTTATTTATTTCTTTTTGTTCTTATGATACACAGTTATTAAAGCAAGCATTAGCAGACCTCCACCCCCATTAGGGTGGTTGGTCTAAGCTAAAAAATGAAACATTAACAAGTTTTCGCTGCCTATAAATGGTTTCTATAGTTATTTTCAATAAAATTTTCCTCTTCCCAAGAAGAACATCTGAGAGGCTGTTGTGTCGCAGCTCGTTTTGAAATTACATATTTTCCATAACTTAAGGCTTCTTGTTTGGAAACAGATTTTGAGCATTAGTATCATTAAAATTCCATTTCCATACTTAAAAGCATATGGACCCCAATTATGCTTGCACAAATTAGATTGAAATTTGATATAGAGCTGAAGGCTGTAACTTTATAAATTGTAACCCAAAAGTTTTAGCTTCTATAGTGGAGGATGGCAGTTGAAGACAAAAATATTCGTGTAGGTATTAAAACACTATAATAAGATATTGTTGTTTGGGTTTTGTTATTTAAGTTTTAAAATATCAGATTTTGCTTCCAAAGCAAATCTCTCCATAATGTCAGTCGATAATAAATTCCAAATAAATATTCCGGAAAAAAACTCTCTCAATTACTTCCTTTTAATTCCTGAATTATTTGTTTTACTGTGATAGTTTTTTTTCGCTTTCGTTTTATTCAAATTCCTTTTCATATTCATAAAAACTTGTGTATTTTTTTTTTTTTTTTTTTTTTTGGTTCTTGTTAATACTTGCCACTGCCACAACTGTACAGAGCTGTTGCAGCTCTGTTTTATTTTTGCAAATTAATTGCGCTCAATTAAAAATGTTGCAAAATTAATTCATGACAACATTCCATCTTTACACTTTATATTTATGAATGCAAATGTTTCTGTGTAAGAGGGAGAGTGTATGTGAGTGTGTGTGTGTGTGTGTGTAAGTAAATATAAGTCCTTCAGTTTGTAAAATGCAAGTGTTTTTATTAAGCAAACTTAATATAAAATTCTTTAGCTTGAACACAGCCTCACACAAAGACTTTGATAGACTTTCATTCATGTATAGACTTAGAGTTTTCTCATTAAAAAAAACTAAAATTGCAGTTGTGAGAAATATATTCGTGTGGAAAAAATGCACATTCTTTACTCCAGAATAAGTCCAAAAACTCAAGAAAGTTATTGCTGTGAGTAATTAAAAAAAAATGCTGTTTCGAAACCGCTACACTTCTCATAAGCACCCATTTTTGCTGATTTCTTCATAAAAATAAAAAATTCGAATAATAAAAATTAACTAATTCAACAGAATATAAAACAAACAATAAAAATTTAAGACCGTCTGCTTGTAAAGGGTGTTTTTTTCGATGTACAGAACTTTAAGTTGGCATTACTGTTCAAGATGGCGTGATTTAACAGCTGTCCCGTGATTTATTCCCAGTTTGGTTTGGCAATTCATCATGAATAGACACACGTCTGAACACCGCTTGCAAATAGTGCAATTTTAGTGCAAAACGTGATTGCCGTTGTTCCCGATTTTCATAAGCGAATTTTGTTTAGCGATGAAGCGCACTACTGGTTGAATGGCTACGTCAACAAACAAAACTGCCGCATTTGGAGTGCAGCCAGTCCTCAAGTGTATGTCGAAACACCGTTACATCCAGAAAAACTGACTGTTTGGTGCGCTTTATGGGCTGGTGGAATCATTGGTCCGTACTTCTTCATAAACGATGATGGCCAAAACGTTACAGTCAATGGTGATCGGTATAATAACTTTTTCATTCCTGCATTGAATAACCATGATGTCCAGGAGATGTGGTTTCAAGAAGACGGCGGAACATGTCACACAGCTCGTGCCATAATCGATTTATTGAAAGACACGTTTGATGACCACCTAATTTCTCGTTTTGAACCTGTAAATTGGCTTCCAAGATCTTGTGACTAGACTACTAGACTACTTTTTGTGGGGCTATGTAAAGTCATTAGTCTATGCGGATAAACCACAAACGCTTGACCACTTGGAAGACAACATTTGCCGTGATTTTGCCGATATACGGCCACAAATGTTGGAAAAAGTCATCGAAAATTGGACGTCCAGATTGGACTACATCCGCGCCAGCCGTGGCGGTCATATGCCAGAAATCATATTTAAAATATAATGTGACAATAACATCTTTCAGATAAATAAAATTCATGTCAATCGAGTAATCCATCGTTGTTTTATTTTATTTTAATATAACAATAAATATTAAGAACATTCAAGTTCCTAATGTTTTATTAACTAAATATCTATAATTCTGCGCTAAATTCTCTGTGTCTACTCTAAAATTCATCCTATGTGTTAATGGTGTTTTAATTATCTCTAAAATTTCTTCCATGTAACGTTTCTTATAACTATTTTCTGTTTAATTATAGATATTTAGTTAATAAAAGTTTAGGAACTTGAATGTTTTTAATATTTATTATTATATTAAAATATTATCATTGTTAGTCTATGGGTAATGTTTGCTGGGTTAACATAACGTTACAATGCAACATGTTGGGAATGTTAACATAGCAAATGTTAGACATAGAATTAGTTTATTTCTACTTGTGTTATTTTTTACTGTTATTTATATTGTTTTTATTTTTCAATTTTTGAATTTTTTTAAATCAAAAATTTTTTCAACATTTTCAATTTAATTACAAATATTATCCTGAAGATGATAACAAATTGTTATCGAAATATTGAATAATATTGTAAATAAAAATTTTTATATAAAAACGATCTAAAGCTGTACTAAATAGTATTTCAAATAATTAAAAAAGATCAAATAAATATTATATATTTGAGTGCAATTAATGGGCAGATAAAAGAAAATGTATGTATAACGCATTTTGTGAACTTATTCAATTAAACTTTGTGCCTTTTTTTTGCATAAAGAATTAAGTTTTTTTTTTTTTGTAAAAATTCTAAATATTTTGATCCTTAAAATTATGGAGGCATTCTTATTCTCTTTTTGAAGAGCAAGCATGGCTACATGCTTCCGCTTAAAAACACCATACGATTAAGTTGTAGTCTGAGTTGGAAGAATGCATGAGCATTTGTATACTCCCAGCTAATAATTGTTCCAGTCTGATTTTCTTATATGCTGGCAAAATATTGATCACTACAATCTTACCGCAAGAAAAATATTTTTAAATATTGAGAAAGTAAAGTTGTTTTAAAGTACAAAAGTTATTAACAATTCTAAATCATAATAGTTCAACTGTAAAGTGAAATTTAATGTATAGCACGTTGAGGCAGGTATTCTGAAGCCTCTGGACAAACACCTGCAAAATTTAAAGATGTGTTCTCCTGTCAATTGTTTGCTATTTCACATGCATGGATAGATAAAATACTAATACCGGCTAAGTAAACTTAAAGTAAAATGTGTTTATCACTTTAATTTACTGGAATTTTTGGGCAAGAATTCGATCACTGAAGGTTTTTTTTTCTGACATACTCAAACAAATAGAAAGTATAAAGCAGTTTCTCAAAAAATTAATAAAATTCAAACTGCATACGATACATATAAATGCACTTTTCGGCGAGTAGTTTTTTAAAAACAGTAACTAAATTAGTAAATAAACTGGCTAATGTGGCGTATGCGTGTTATTTTCTATCAAATTATATACGTGTATTTATTACGTATTCGCAAGACGTACCCAAACATTGTCGGCTGTATTTATAAATAAATCCAGTCAAGTACGAGGCTGGCTCGCACACTTAATACCTTGTTCATACATGCATTTCTAATTGAGATAATATTCAGTTTATTGACATAATATTTTTTGCGTTCATACATACAAATATTGCGCTAACTCAATTAGTATTTGACAGCTGGAAAAAAGTTGTTGTTTTTGTTTTGGTAGTGAGAGAAAGAAAAAGTGAAAAATATTTTCAAATAATTTATTTTGTTTTGTTTGCTTTTGTTGACATTTATCCCGTCATTCATATCGCATTGTATACTTTTGCTTATTAAACACATCTTTTACAGTGTTGTGTTTCATCTTTTTCTCAATATTCAAAGCAATTTTGAGTTTATTAAGCAATAACTTTATTGACTTTTTGTATGGGATATTGAGCTCAATAATGGACTTTATTGCGATTATCTCAATAAAGGCGCATGTATGAACATGGTATTAGGTTCTCTATGTATGTGTAATGTACGTATGGAATGGCATATGTGAATACATATATTGTATAAATTGTATCTCTCTGTCTCTTACGTTTAATTGCTACTTTTTACTTTGTATGGGGACACCTAGTAGTTTTTGACTTGCTGTTGTTGTTGTCATTTGCTGTTGTAAGGCATCGAGGAATACATACACTGTGCGAATTTCGGATCTCTATCTCTTACGGTTCGAGAGTTATAGCTGTTACTCTACGTTGTAAGGGGACACCTGGTAGTTTTACAGTTGTTGTTGTGGAGCATATGCGAATACATATATTATGCAAATTTCATTACTCTGTGTCTCACGGTTCGAGAGTAACGGCTAATTGTTACTTTACGTTGTATAGGGACACCTGGTAGTTTTCGACTTGTTGTTGTTTTTAGCATTTGTTATTGTAAGCTATATGCGAGTAAATATATTGTGCACATTTCATCTCTTTATCTCTTACAGTTTAAAAGTTACGGCTAATGTTTTTTACGTTGCATAGGGACACCTGGTAGTTTCCGACATGTTGTTGTTTTTTGCATTTGTTGTTGACAAGCATCTATAAATACATACACTGTGCAAATTTCAGATTTCTATCTTTTACGGTTCAAGAGTTATAGCTAATTGTATCTTTTGGTTGTATGGGGACACATGGTAGTTTTCAGATTGTTGTTGCTTTTAGTATATGTTGTTGTGGAAAATCTATAAGTACATACACTATGCAAATTTCAGCTCTCTATCTTTTACAGTTCGAGAGTTATACCTAATTGTATCTTTTCGTTGTATGGGGACACCTGGTAGTTTTCGACTTGTTGTTGGTTTTAGTATTTGTTGTTGTAGAACATCTATAAATACATACACTATGCAAATTTCAGCTCTCTATCTTTTATGGTTCGAGAGTTATGGCTAATTGTAACTTTTCGTTGTATGGGGACACCTGGTAGTTTTCGACTTGTTGTTGGTTTTAGTATTTGTTGTTGTAGCGGCAAGGTACAACAACATTCTGTGAAAATTTCAGCTCTCTAGCTCTTACCGTTTCGGAGAATGGACGCTGTGACGGACGGACGGACGTACTTGTCTCCGTAATAGGGTTCCGTTTCACTCTGATGAGTACGGAACCCTAAAAACTGGTAGTCCACATGAAACGTGTTTTATAAACGTAAAATAATACAACACAAATTTGACATTCCATACGAACTAATCGTTCTTTCAAGTTTTTCAAAACGATAATACATTTCATTGGAACAGGCTTGCTGTTTATAAAAGCACAGACAAAATAAATTCGCTAAGAAGATAATTTTGCAGCCAATATCGAGGGGCCGGTAGTGTCATCATTCTCGCTTTTCCAATGGCTCAAAAATTGTGATTGTAGTAATTGCATAGTAATATGTTTCGGCCACTCCATGTCTTACAAATCTAGTTGAATTTTATAATAGATATTTTCATTTCCATATTTCCAGTGGGCAGAATGTCTTCGGCCTGCATAGAACCGCCCATTTGCCGCCGATAAAGTTTCAACCATGGCATGTAGTATTTTTCATTTTATTTGAAGGGCAATAGCCTGAATGCGATAGTCAGGTGCCTTGCCAGCCGCTAGAAATGTATTTATAATTATGTTTTGTAAAGCGTAATGAAAGTATTATACTACTTCTATAAAAATCAGTGGAAAATGTTTTTAAATGTATACGAGGTGTGATCAAAAAACAGCTGTTATTTTCAATTTTTTCAACAAGTAGGTATTTATTCATCAAAAACTATCGTGTCCCCTTCAAAGTAATCCCTCTCAGATATAATACACTTATGCCAGCGTTTTTTCAAATCCTCCTTTTTCCAAAGCCACTATTATTATTAATTCGCAATATCAATCAACACCGATTGTATAATGGTACAAGACTTGCTATTGAAAGGTTGATGGCTTAGGTAATTGAAGCTACTATTTTAACTGGAAAATTCAAAGGCGCATCCCAGTGATTCCGTCTGATATGCTATTTGAATTTAAACGACTTCAGTTTACTGTTCGTCTTGCTTTTGCGGTTACCCTTTAACAAGGCTCAAGGCCAATCGTTAGGAATTTGTGGAGTGAATTTAGAGTAGAAAGTTTTCTTACAAGGACAGTTGTATGTAGCCTATTCGTGCGTTGGCAAGCCACCGGCTTTGTATATTTATACCGCAAATGGAAAAACAATAAATGTTGTTTACCACAGAGCATCACAATAAAAGCACTTCATCACTGATTTACATGAATTCGAATTGATTTTTTATTTTCTTTGTTGCACTATTTCGTAGTGCAGTTCGCTAGTATTCGAATAAATAGGTCCACTGGCAGTTAAAGATCTCATTAGTTTATACTTTAACTGTTTGCTCTTTGCCGTTATTTTCTGGAGAAAAAAATTTCAAATCACTTTTGCGTGAAAGTAGTTATAACTTGAACAAGCCAGACACAGGTTTTTATGGCCAATTGTTATTTTACGGACAAGCAATACACCACGCTTAAGAAACTATTTCTTTTTGCTTTTATCAAAAATTTATATTTTTAAAAAATAACAAACAAAATTTGTAAGAATGTTCAACTCCAGCAACCACTTAACGTGGAGTTCGATTTTCTACAGACTCATCAGAATGGCACAGAAAGAAACTAGTAAAAAAAAATCATATATTCTCAATGTTGAAAAAGATTTTTTGTGATCAAATTGGAGTAATCAACATTTTTAAAGAAGGAAAAAAAAGTAAAATTGAAGACTTACTGGCTGGAGTGCATACCATGGCTGTTTCACTAGCACCATGTCGCTTATCAGCCCAAATTTGCTTCATATATTCACATTTCCAATTGAACAGACACTAAGCTGCCTCATCGCACGAGAAAGTAAAGTATAAACAAGTTCTGCCTTCAGTCAGATTCAGTTTTGTCTAATGTCAAGTTGCCATTTGATTTCAATAAATTTAATTTAATAACAAAAAATGATTTATCGAATATCAATTAAATGAAATTTTTAATTGATTTGGAGCCTGATTAAAACAGTAGATGGCTTAAAACAATAACACTTAATTGGCACAGAATATATTTTCCCCCTCACCCATTTTGTGTGTGCAAATGTTTGCTTTAGTGTTAGTGCAGTAAGCCTTCAGAAATTAAAAAAAAATATAAACAGTGTTTGTCTTCTCTTGCTCACTTTTTGCTCTCCTTTATTCTTTTAGACTTTTTATGTTCATATCTTGGTAAAATGGTATTTTCCATCTACATTTTATTTAAAAAAAAATTTTTATTTGCATCTGTATGTCATTAAAAATTACAACATTAAACAGAGAGAAAAAATGGAGAAGAAGAAAAAAATTATGCAAGTGAATATAACAAAAAAAAAATTAACAGCTAAAAAAAGTAAAAGATTTTTTTTTTTAATACTTTTTTAAACTTAATGTCTTTTGTAGGCAACCAAAGAAAAGTAAATGAGTGTGTAAATGTGCGAGTGTTGGCGAGCGCACACACTCACGCATAATAAGTAAATGCATGTGGCCAAGATATATGAAAAGCTCTGTACACCATTGCAACATGTTCGTACAATTTATTTGAGAAAGTAGAAAAAACTAGACTGTTAAAAGTGTCTGCACCGACTGACTACATGCTCTCACATTAGAAGAAGCATGAAGGACAATGTGGCATGCAGTTGTTCTTTTTGTGTTTCTTCATGTTGTAGTTGTTGTTATTGTTTCAATCTTTGTAATGTTAGAATTGGTTTGCAAGCGTGTTGGTGTGTTCGTAGCACTTTTAATGTATTTTATGTTGCATTGCTCAATTTCAGTTTCACACATCCGTTTACGTTCTGGTCGCAACACGATTGTGTGACTCGTGTAATTTGTAGCAAACGCACACACACACACGCACGCACGTGCGGCACACATATTCGTAATTTTAACTACTAAAAGTTATTCTCCTTTCTTAATTCTACAGGCAACTTGCCTAAACAATATGGGCTAAAACGAGGGTTGGAATTACTGGGAATTTTTCTAGTACGCTGTTGTGAGTAGTGTATGGAAAATATGGCAATATATTAATTTAAAGCAAAACAAAATATAAGACTTTCTAGTTCGATTTTTACTTCCTCAAAACTGTGAAATGTTTTTTGTGACACAGTTCTAGTGATCGACATATTTAAAGAAAACAAGAAAAGTAAAGTTGAAGACTTACTGGCTGGGGAACATACAATGGCTGTTTCACGACCGCCACCAAGTCACGCGTCAGGCCCCAAATGGCTTCAAGCCCAGGCTATGACTAATTTTATACTGCTTTTAAGCAGCAGCGTACTGCCATCCTAACACTTGAACTCTTCATTACTGACTGTCTATATTTAATCTCGTTGTTCAACTTTCCACTTTATCACTTTAGTTTTCTGTTGATTGGAATATACTTTATATTCTCCCACCAACCTTCAATTCATTTTTGTGTTTGCAGCTATTGTACCAGTAATAACAACGGTTTCAAACTTTTCGTCACACCCTGCGAGTCTTAAGCATTAATATAATTTTTTATTTTTAATCACTCCAATTGTACCACAAAAAAGTCTTTCTCAATTTTGAAGACGTAAAAATTGAACTAGAAAGCCCCATAAAATTATTAACAATTGTAAATCACATAGTTTACTATAAAAACTAATGCCCAAAATACAAGACAATTTGTTATTCAAATTTTTTTTAAACAGTTTTCGTTGTTTCTGCTACCAAAAAAAGGTCATGAAGAAAAACAAACATAAAGGAAAACATACAAAGCCAAGCAAAAACGTGTTATTCAATTTTTTTAAAAGTGGATGTTACTTTTGCTACCGAAAAAGGGCGTGAATAAAAAACTCTTAATTCTATACAGTTTTCTTGTAAATTGTATACAATAAGGAGTTCTTATTGATTTCAATAGGTTACTTCATTAGCTTTTTCAAAAAGCTATTCTTTCTTGATTTCTTTAGGTTCCTAATGAACATGTCTACATCATGCACTTTATTTACCTAAAACTATTTGAGTGTCCTTCGGCTGAGCTGATTTATTGGCCGTCTGATAATCGCAAGGTCGTGGGTTCGAATCTATCAAGAATAAGTTGTAAAAAATCAATAGCAATGATAAGTTCCTTCTTAATTTGTTTCAATGGGGTCTTCCTGATTAAAACAATAAGACTTCCCTGCAGAAGAAACCGATAGAGATATCTTATTAACTTTGTCTAAGTTAGGTTTTTATTAGCCCTGGTTTCTCCATCGTTTAATCGATTAACTCTCAAAAAATCAGTTAGAGGTAAAATACTAGCTTAACAACACTTTTCTTTAATGTAATTGCAGCTTAAGCTCGACTGCAGATAATCAGTACGCTATTTATTTTTAATTGTTTTTAGGAATAGAAATTTGGCAACGTTGCAAAAACTGTTAAACAGCTGATGTTTTACACTGTTTGACGACCAAAGCTTAAAAGTGGTTTAAGTATTTACTGATACAACGCTTTACTAGTTTAAACGGACATTTGATCAAACTGGAAGATGAATTTGCAATGTTTTTTTTTTTTTTTTTTTGGATAATTCTATCAAAATAAAAAAAAAACTCAACATTCAACCTTAATTTTTTGCATAAAACTATAAAATAAAATCAAAACCACTAGTTAATCTATCGAAAGTTTGCAGGCCTACCGACGAGCTAGGTGACAAATGCGAAATGTCGTCGTACAAACAACCTTAAATTTTTAATCAGATCTTTAAGAAAATATTTTGTAAATGAATTCCATTTACACATATCTACATATGTACATATATTATTTATGCTAAATTCATTTCATTGCACTTTCCATGTAATCTCTTTAATAAAATTAAACATTCAAATACAAAATTATTCTGAAAATATCTTTAAATTTTCATGCCGTCCTCCTGCATTGCAAACGGCATTAGAAAAGTTAATAGACAGAAAAACTATGTTGGTACGAAAGAGAAACGATAAAAGGAAAATTGTTGTTTTAGGTTACTCAAGCATATCAAAGACTTAAAGCTTCTTTACCAAAAAATTACAAAAAAAAGAGACTTTTAGAAAACTACCATAAAAAATAGTTCTAATAGTTTCCTGGTCTTTTAAGAAAATATATGTATGTATGTATATCTATTGCAGGTTTTATAAACGCTTTCGATATGAAAATTAAGCAATGTCTTCAACAGCTTTGGTGCACTTTATAGAGGTTTCTAAAAGCATATGAATGTTAGTCAAAGTGTATGTATTTTAATTGAAAGTACACAGAGAGAGGTTTCAACTGAAACAAAATAATTGAGGTATAAATAAACAAAAAGTCACTGTGGTTACATTTGAATTTTTTTGTTATTTAAAAATCATTATAAGAGCTAAAAACGCAAATTCGTTGGTTATTAGCGTTTTGCATACGAATTTAATGACCGTTAGTTTCGGTCTTCTTCTTGAACTCTTTAGTTATTAAGGCAAATTGTATGTTTTACCGAATCACGGCACAACATCGTGCTCATCGCATACATGTATACAACATGTTCGATCGAACAAACGTCTTGTGCTGCGATCACGGCTAAGCATTGGTGTGACTGCAAAGCTGTCTATGCAGCGAATGCGTATAAAAGAAGGATCACGAACTAAGAAGAGTGAGTTGGCTGGCAGCTCATTTTTTTTTTTTTTTTTTTTTTTTTGTAGTAGGAATGAGAACCAGGTTGGCCGGCAAGAACTCGCCCCACCCGTCGAGCCATAGCCGAAGCGTAAGCGGGCATACCAGGGAAGCCGGCAATCTGGCAGCACCAATTACCATTTTGTATTTCCATTTTTTTTTTTCTACCACTACTACTACAAAAAATGGCGCTACGGCAAGTAAGGTTTCTTCTCTGATATTCATACTCAGTAGTGTAAAAGGAATATCATTTATTATTTTAATAAAGGATATTCCTGAGCAAGCAAACCTTTTAGTAATTCATCCTGGACGGACTTTTACTTGGAAACTCTCTCCAAGTAAAAGCTTATAAAGATTGTATTTGCTATGGGAGGCTGGCATATCTCTCCCAGAGAAAATTCGTGTCTTCTTCTTTGATGACCAACGCTTGTCACGCCAACGCTACCATTTGCTTTTTTTTTAAATAAATACAGTTTTTTGCTTAAAATATATAAAACCGTACGTTTTATAACGTTCTGTGAAAGAAGCACGCCACATATTCTTATTTAATGTACGACTCTGGACTCGGTTGAGCTACCCCAGCAACCAGCGGAAACGTGTCGGTACAATAGCAAGTACCTGCATTACATTGTAACTACATTTATACATTTGCCACTTGCATTACATTGTAGGTGTTTTTTTATATAACTCATTATTATACAGCGCCAACTATTAAGCCAAGAGGACTGAGTTCGAATCTCAGAGGAGCCGATCATAAAAAAATTATTTTTAATTTTTTTTTTTTTGTGTGTAACTGATGTTTGGTAACTAAAATTGGTATGAACAAAATTTTATTAAAAAACATGCTAAATTCGTAGAAAAATAGCATGTTATTGTTTTCATAACAACTTTTCACTTGATCATTTCCCATTTACACAAATTGCGATTCACGTTTATTTAATGAAAAAGTGTTTTATCCCATATGTTGCTGTGAAACTTTTGCAACAGTGATTTACAAATTTCGTAGCCAACGTCAAGCTAGTAAACAAAACTTTAAACAAAATACACATACATATATACATACATACATACAAATATTGATTATTTAAATTACAACCGCAAATTGGCTGACATCTACATACATTTAAATAATTTTCTTTAATAATTTATAGTCCTTTGAATTAAAAGTGAATAAACTTTCATGTAAGTTTAATTTTATTTTCATATTTCATGCATTCTCTATGTGAGCACAGGAGAAAAAAAGAGAAGAGTTTTGCAAGAGAGACACTATTTGATGCTTATGTGAACTGTAAACAAAACATTTTTGATAATAACATTTAAGGATTACATAAAACACAACAAAAAAAACATAAAACACAACAATAAATTGTTGTTTTCTTATTCATTTATTCCTGTAAAGGAAATAAAGTTTTTAATTTAATTTGCAGGATTGCGAAAAACAGGCAAAGCTAGTGATAACCAAATTCTTTTTTGTTGTCTTTTGAGTGTTGGTCAATTTTTTTTTTTTTGGAAGAAAGCGCTCAAAAGTTCAAAAAAAGAACTGTTTACTCACAAAATGCACTGATAAGCCGCTGGTTAGGCAACACTTTTTTTTCATATGAAGTGGTTTTACCAGTTGATTGCACTGTTTCACAAGACCAGAATCGCAAAAGTTGTGCTGCAGTGCACCCTAAATTAGAGCGTAAGACGATTTTTATCTATACAAAATGTATGAATCAAACCGAAATAACGCGGCGTCAACGTTTTGTAATTGGAAAAGTTTATTTTGAAAGAGCGTAAAAAGTGAAGTTGGCTGTGATGTTGGAAATGGAGGTAAATTAGTTTTATTGTCGAAAAATTAAAATAATTGAATTTTTCTGGAGTGGTTACAGTTATTTTTTCTTTTAGAATTTCTATGATAAATACGAAAATAGGGATTTTAAATACAAAGATATTAAGCATAAAGAAAAAATTTGGGAAGGCATAAGAAAGGAAACTAATCAAGTCCTCGAAGCCATCTAACACTTCCACTTGTTGTCATTTAACTTTTTAGTTTTTAATATTTTGTTTTGATTTTTCAAGTAATACCAATACAGCTGCTTTCCAATCAATTTAGAGATTTTATCTTTATTTATTATTTCTATTTAGTGGTTTTATTAAAAAACTTAAGTAAACACTACTGTTTCTGGCACAACATTGACGTCGTGGTTTAGGTTACTTAATAAAGCATAAAAGCAAGGCGTTAAATTACGTTGCGTTTACGCTCTAATATAGGGTGGACTGTAACGAGGAAAAAAATCCCGTTTCGTTCCAGTATTGTTTTCATATGAAAATGCTGTGACGTATATTTTTATTTTTGCACAGAACGCGAATCACAACTGCTATGAAAACGTGAAATAAACATTTCATTTCACCGTTTCACAGAACCAGAATTGACCCCCAGTTGCCAACCAGTAGCAGCTATGAAAAAGTTAGCTTTAAGTTAGTTTACTGCCTCTTTCGCATTCTAAGCGAAATAAAATTGATTTGGGTTCCTCTACGATGTTCTTTTACTCGAACGATAACTCGGTCGACAAGTCGAAAAAACGTAAGTGTGTTCATACAGAATCGGATTAATCTATTTCGATCATTTTTCCAGCAGTGCCCACATAAATTTCAAAATCAATCATTTGTTGTTTTGCTATCGAATGGCAGTTTTTAATTTTAAATATTTCACATTAATTTATGGAGAAATAAAATAAAAACAAAAAACTGAAAAATGTTTCCAATGCAAAATAAATAAATACATGTGTACACAATTATCAAACTTATGTAGTTTTCTGTAACAAAGTGTAAAGTGTTGCATTTAGTTGAAAAAAATCAACAGTGGAATAATTTCTGGCACTTGTTTGATAGACGGAAGAGACTATTGAGTTTCATAGAGGAATACCTCTGCATATTTTCAATAACTTGATTCTCGGTTTGCAAGAAATGGATGAAACTATTTATTGAATAAATTCTTACACCAGTATTCATAAAAAATAAAACATTGTTGAAACACATTTTACGACAAATTTTCCATATAAAATTTTTTTTAAAATGTGTTTGAGCAACGTTTTATTTTTTATGAATACCGGTGTTAGAAAAAAATTTCACTTTTTAAGAATATACAGTGAAAGGTATTAAGTGTGCTACACTTAAAACTGTTTTTATTACTTTTATTTATTTGTTTTGATTTATCACATACAGATTACCAGTTTTACGTTGGGCCACACTGGCTTTAGAACAATTTGGTAGTTTTTCTTCTTATTTTGATGAGAAGCCAACTAAAACTTGTAAATTACCGATCAGGTATACCAATGAAGTAGATAGTAAATATTTACTGCCTGTTCCTCAATGTCGCTAGAAAATCTAAGCGATCGAAATGTAGTCGCTCGATTTCGAGTCAATTTGGATTCCTCTATGTCGCCAGCTTGCGTTCGCATGTCTTACGTCATGAAATTTTTGGCATTTACTTTACAGAGATGCCGGATCAGTAAATTACAGTTTTAGTTGATTTTTTATTGCAGTATTGAAAAAAACTACTAAATTGTTCTGGTGTAAATACAACCCTTCATAAAACATACATAAATAACACAGAGTATGATAGAGTATTGTGTGCAGAGTACTCTGTGATAAAAAAAAAGCAAACATTTTGAAAGTGAGGAAATAGTTTTTGTGGTGTTTTAAAATTTAAAAGTATTTTTTTGCACAGAAATTTAATAAGTATTTTGACGCGATGAGCACTGGTATTCCTCTGGCAAACTCAGGATTTTCTCCCATCCAGCAAACAAGTGGAATGTTTAAGAAAACTACATGCATGCATGCATGTAATAATTGTTTAATATATTTACTAAATAAAATAAAAAATTAAAAATATGTTGGGTTTGTAGTTTTATTTTCCAGTTTTTTAACAAAAAAAACAAAAAATTTTTTTATAAAAACTCCCACTCGATAGCAAAACAGCAAGTGCTTGATTTTGACATTTGTGTTCGCAGTGCTGACGACAGATCGATATTGAGGAATCGGATTTTGTATGAAAACACTTACGTTTTTTCGACTTGTCGATCGAGTCATCGTTCGAATAAAAGAACTTCATAGAGGAACCCAAAACAATTTTCTTTCGCTTAGAAGGCGAACAATCGCACGACTGCGACATTGAGGAACAGGCAGTTAATGACGTAAGACCATGCGTACTCAAGCTGTCGAAATCTACACAGAAAAAAAAAAATAAAATTTTATTTCAATTAAAGAATTTGTAGTCGCCAATTAAAAAATTGCTTATTTTTTGACCAGTAAAGAAATTTGCTCTCCTGATTAAATTTTAATAGCAATTTGATAAATTTTTTCAATTAAAAGTGTGATAATATTAGTAAAATTTTTAATTGCTTTTAATTTTTGAATTTGATTAAACTTTTATTTCTATTCATAAAAACTTTGTTCATCTCTATATTCGTTGTATAATTAAAAATTTAATTATTTTTATCAAAATTTCAATTAAATTTTATATAAATATTTAATTTAAATAAAATATTTCCTATAGGAATCCAATTTGATTCGAAATCGAGCGACTACATTTCGATCACTTATATTTTCTTGCAACTTCGTTTCCGACAGTGTCGTTTTAGGCATTTTGATCTCGTCTCTCCCCCATAAAAGTTTTAATATAACATTTGGATTTTGTTTGTACTTACATATAATCACTACGAATTTGGAAATGGAAAAACATAAATATTTTATTGCTGACTTTAAACGTTTGAGAGTTGTTATTTGAAGATGCCATCCTGTTTTCGTTTCACATCCTTCAACTCATTGTCTTTTTTTTTTAAATTGCAATGCTTTAATTGTCTTTGAAAACGTTTGCCTTTCTCCCTTTAATGAAATTCCTTTTCTTGCAAAACTGTCTTTGGCTCATGTCTTCTTGAAGCAAAACAAATTAAATTAAATTTTTTCCAAAATGATGCATTTTCCCATTAATCTACAAATATTCGTTTGACATCTTTCTTATTTTGTTGACCCTTTCTTAAAAATAATGTAATTAATTTCTTGTTAAAAACGAAAACACATACCAGTAACAATACCGTTTTGTATGCACAAAAAATCCAATAAATGTTTTGAGCAGACAAAAAAATTGTTGCGCAAATAAAATGTTGAAAACAACAGGAACGACAAAAGACAGTTAACTCCTGTTATTCGCACTGCTGCTGCAGTAGCGACGGCAACACAATAGCAGACAAATTGCAATTGTTTAGTAATTCTTGACTATTTCTCTTTACTTCGTTCTATAGATTTTTTTTTTTTTTTTTTTTTTGATTCATTTGCAATCAAGCGTCTGTCCCACTGCCTCCACTCTGCATCATTGTTTATTATTATTGTTTAAATTCCTTTTTTATCCTGCTTCACCAAATGACTGACTATTTTGTGGGCTTTTATTGTGTGATGGTTGTTGGTTGTTTCATTCAAAAAAACAAAAATAAAGTGTTCATGTTCGTGTTTGTTGCTAAATGTTGCTATTTGTATTTTTGCAATCTTTAAGTTTGTTTCTATGTGCATCCAGCAGTCGTTTTTTTCAACGTTTTAAACATGTTTTTGTCAGTTGCCTTTAAACGTTTGTGTGTATGTGTGTGTTTATTTGAGAAAACCTCTTTTCGCTTATACATTTTGTTTTTGTGCATTTCACGCTCTCTTTGCTGTTTGTAATTCAACGCATTGTGAAATGCAGTGAATTTTTTGCAAACACAGCAAATTTCCAGTTTTCCCCCCATTGTTTTGTTTTGTTTTGTCAAAAGGAGGAAAATCTAAATCCTTTTTTTCCTCATTTTATATTTCTTCTGTTTCGATAAAATTTCATTAATTCTTTTCTTTGTTTTTGTGAGAAAACATTATGAACTTCTTCAAATGCTTGAACAATTGCAATCAAAGAGCTCTGATCAAATTCACACATATAAACAAGTACTGCATACATTAAGGGGCATTATGCTTTAATTGCTGTTGTTAACTCTTGTTTGCCTTGTTTAAAGTGTTGTTATTTTGTTTTTCAATCCAAGCGTCTCTGATAAGAGATAGAACTCTCAGGTGTATTCTTTGAGATCGAGATTAAACATAAAATTAAGTGTAAGCTTTTTATATATGTCCTTTTGTGCTGGCACAATCTTAGTTTTATTGGATGATTGAAGCGGTTAATGGCCGTGGTTGAATCTGAAACTAAATCTATCAAAAACACGCGTCTAAAGAGCTGTAAGCAAAATACTAGTGTTCATAAAAAACAATTTTTGATACTTATTAGTAATCAATATGACATCGCTACACGGTTTAAGCTACCAACTAAAACATGAAAATCCAAAGGCTTTGCCCACGAAAACGTACGATGTTATTGGTAAATAAAACAAACAAAAATTTAGAGAATTATATTATGAATTTTTGTTATAGCAAAAGAACTTACGAGAATTATGTGTGCAGCAAAATATCGGTCAATACTTGTAACGACTTCGGCGGCATTCCTCTTTCCGCTGCTCCGTCCATATTTTCAATGACCATAACGCATAATTGCGGTTCAGTGGCGTTAATGTGGCGAATTGTTCTATCCTTTAGCTCTGAAACTGTTGTTGTCTTATTGACGTACACCTTTTCTGTTAAGTACCTGCAACAGTGTCAAATCGTATGCACTAGCCATCGCACGAGAGCCATTGTTTCATTGGATTTGTAGCAAGTGGCACTGTGCTGTTGGAACCAAATATCCTCCACTTACATATCCCTGCTTTCTGGTCAGCAGAAGTCTGTTATCATCTTACGATAGTGAACACCATTATTTATAACTATTTTGCTGGCCTCATTTTCGAATAACTGCGGCAGGGTGTTACCGCTAGCCCATACGCCGTACCAACATAAGCAATGCTTTTTACCATAACTAGGAGAATAGGTTTTGGGGAAAAGGAAAGAGAGAGTAATGTTTGTACACTTGATTTGAATTTTGTTCCACAGATGGACAGTACGACTGAAAAATTAGTTTTCTGGTTGTTGAAAGAAACTTCCTGGTTAATGTGTAGTCAGTCTCACAAGGAAACTTAGCTTTCAAATCGAGAGTGAATCTACTTTGGAGCCTAGATGTATACGTACCAACACGGAAGGTTTCGTGGTAGGTTGAAGGTAAAAAGGTTGGAGGGGCTTCAAAATCCATGATATCAAGAAACCTTTTAGTCTACCAAATGGAAGTTTCTTTCAACAACCAGAGATATTTGCCATAAAGAGAGCGGTCAAGTTGTTTATATTTTACCGGATATACGGTAGAGATACCTCAATTATGACAGACCGTCAAGACAATATAAAATCTGTGGCTGAAGTCTGCCTCACATTCAGTTTTGTCCAGAAATGCCTAGACCCTTAAATTAGTCTGCGGGCGTGAACAGTAACAGCAACAATATCGCCAATCGGTTAGATAAAATGCAGACTTGTCTCTAGAATAACAATGTTGATCTTTTGTGTAGACTGCCCCGCTCAACATTTTGCATACATCCCATGCAAAGGATTCAAAAAACATGGACAATCTCATCAAACATCACCAGTATCTTAGTGTAAAGACGTGCCGGAAAGCCCCGATCACACCACTTGGCAGTATTCTCAAAATATAGTGAATCTCGGATACCTTTTATGCCTTTTAATTGGTAGTGTGGTGATCAGCTGCTCAAGTTGTTTCTTCAGGCTTACTCTGGCTGATCATGGTTGAGGCCTCTATTCCTGTTGCAATGTGGGGGCTGTTGATAGCTGCTAAAATTAGCATGAGGGCCACGTCTCTCCAAGTGATGTTGCCTAACAGTAGAAACTGCTTTGTGAAGAGCTTGATTAGCGGAAGTCATCAGGTCTGATACTTTTCATAGAAATTGGGCTGAGCTTGTGTAACCACAGGGCTCTAATGGTCTGAGGAAATTTGCCGTAGGAAAAGTTAGGTATGTACTAAGATACTGTCATAAATTAATTGACACCCAAATAATTATAAGTAGCTGCTCGGAGGCATTGAGGAACATCTGGCTTACATCCACCATCTTGTTAGATGAAATTGACAGGTACCAACGTAATTCAGTACCACATACGATCAAATATCAAAGCAATGGAAATGAGAAATATCAATCACCAGAGAAAAAAATACACAACACGAACATACATATATACAGACATGTAAATGTGTTGTATACAACTTCCTCTGCAACATTACATTAAAGTAAATAATTAAATTGTAGAGTATATATAAAAATTCAGTCCAGTACGAAGCTGGCACGCACACTTAGGATTCCGTATGTATGTATAATGTACATATGGAATGGCATATGTGAATACATATATTGTATAAATTGCATCTCTCTGTTTTTACAGCTTCAGAGTTACGCTTAATTGCTACTTTATGTTGTATGGGGACAATTAGTAGTTTGCAACTTGTTGTTGTTGTCATTTGCTGTTGTAAGGCATCTAGGAATACATACACTGTGCGAATTTCGGCTCTCTATCTCTTACGGTTCGAGAGTTATAGCTGTTACTTTACGTTGTAAAGGGACACCTGGTAGTTTTACAGTTGTTGCTGTGGAGCATATGTGAATACATATGTATATTATGCAAATTTCATCAATCTGTCTCTTACGGTTCGAGAGTAACGGCTAATTGTTAGTTTACGTTGTAAAGGGACACCTGGTAGTTTTCGACTTGTTGTTGTTTGTAGCATTTGTTATTATAGGGCATATATGAGTACAAATATTGTGCACATTTCATCACAAACTGTCTCTTACAGTTTGGGAGTTACGACTAATTTTTACCTTACGTCGTATAGGGACACCTGGTAGTTTTCGACTTGTTGTTATTTTTAAAATTTGCTATTGTAGCGACGCGGTACAACAACATACTTTAAAAATTTCAGCTATCTAGCTCGTACCGTTTCGGAGAATAGACGCTGTGACGGACGGAGTATCGGTAATGGGGTCCCGCTTCACTCTGATGAGTACGGAACCCTAAAAAGGCATAATACTCATAATCGATCAAAATTATTTGAATTTGAAAATATACGAAATTTTCAATGTTTCCACAAAATACAAATGCACCACGGCTTTGCAAAATTTGTTCGAATATTCGTTCTCATTATTCAACATGGTTCCCAAATGTGGATAACAATTTGAAAAATGTTTGAAAAATAACTTGCAACGCATTTTTATTATAGTAAATTTGTTTACGGCTCACACTGGAACATTAAAGACTGTATGAAAGCAGCCATTCCCTATTAACCGATTAGTAATGTGTGTATATTTTCAAGGTCTTGTCAAATATGTTTTGTATTATCGTCAACACATTTGCGACCACCAACTGGCACCGATAGAAACAACATTTTCTATCTGTCAGACTGCCTGTAAGATTTTTTTTTTTTTATTGTTCATTTAGCCAGATCAAAGGGGTGAAATGAAAAATTACGGAGGGCAGTATCAGTATCAACATCAGCATTAGTCAGTTTGTTTATCAGTCAGCCGGTGTGTCGATTGCTAACAAAATGAGAAAATTATTAAAAACACACACACACACACACACACACACATAAAATCAGCAACAGAAACAGTAGCAATAACAAATTTGTTCTTGTTATTGTGCTTGTTGTTGTTGTAGTTGTTGCAGCTTTTGCTGTTGTATTGTCTTCACAAAAGAATATAAAATTCTCATTTGTGTTGTACTTGCATGCACACAGGCATGCATTTGCATGTTCGTGTGTTTGCTTGTCTTAAAGTGAATATGTTGTTGCTGCTATTTCTGTCATTGTTGTTGACTACAAAAGCAAGTCATGTGTAAACGCATGTTGGAAAAATCCCCTTTAACGCAATCTTCTTCATCCGTTTACCACCTCTACAACAACCAAATTTCCTTTTCTACCGGTATTTTTCACCTTTTTTTCTGCTACTGCTGCAGTTTTTGATGACGATGATGATGATGATGATGATGCTCTTGTCTATCTTGCCATCTATAAACACTTGTATGGAGTGGGTGTTGTCGCAGTTGTTGCTGTTGCTGCAACTATCATATATAGTGATACAGTTATATAGTGTTTATAGCCACTAGTAGTTAGTAGTATGAGTTTATAGACACTCGAGAGAAAGAGAGAGTGAGTAAAGAGGGAATTTTCGTTATCTTTTTTTTTGCCATCATAACTGTAAAAACGATTGTAGTGTGTATTTCATGTACACAAACCCATACTAATATACTTTAAAAAAGATATGTTTTTTTTTGTACATGCAATGTTGTTGTTTAGGGCACTTCATTTTTTAATTGTTGTTGTTGCTGCTGGCTTAAATAGCATTGTGACGCCACAGGATATACTACATAAAAGTTGTTTTTAAAAAATGCAAGAGTGTTGCTGTTGAATGTGTTCACGAATGTTTGCTCGTTTGTGGATTTGTGAATTTTTTTTAAAGCTTGTAAAGGTAGTAGTTGTTGCTGTTGTTGTCGGTGTGCAAGTGAGTGTAACTTGTTTATTTTACATGTATACAAATTTATGGAATTTTTGTTTAAAAGATTACAACATTGAATAGTCACACAATTATTTGCTGTTTCATTTTGTTTTTAATGTTGCACACGAGACGCACTTAAGCGTAATGAAAACATTTAATGTCACAGATTAAAAATAATAAAAAAATATAAAAATGAAATGTGTACAGAAATGGAGTGCACTTTTTCCGACTCAGTAATATAAGAAAGTGTTGAGACAAAAAATGTTTTTGTTATTGTATGTATTTATGTTAATAAAGGTGGACGTAATATGTTTTAATTCTATATATAGTGTAATTAAATTTTTAAATTCAATTTCCTTACCCGGCTTAACTTTACTTTAGCCTTTTTTAGCACTTTGTTTCGAAAGCTATACATACATGTGTTACTGAAATAGCCGAAAATCAAAAGGAGTTGGCTTATGAGAATACAAGTTTATTAATATTTGCTTGCAAATAAATTGACTAAAACCTGAGAAAGCTCCTCAAGCTTTAAGCTTCGAAGAGCCATCCTTTGGTACAGATCCCCGTAGTGCCAGATCTTATTACTCAAAGGGTCATATGATTAAGGTTTTAATTCACAACATGATCAAGGAATCCTGAACCTCAATACCGCAGTGACTATGCCACGCAGCTACATAGGGACAGCAAGCTGCTTCATCAAATTATCTCCGGTGAGTTTACCTACCACATTCCACTTTTTTCACTCAGATTTGTTTCACCTCAGCTTAGGTGTGCTGATGCATTTTATTCTCAGTGGGAAGTTAAAATTTATGCTGCAAAAGAGTAATGCAATATGTTAAAGGAACGCTTCTGGGAAATGTAAATACACGTCCGAGTGCCCGAGTCTAAAACGTTGAAGTTGGCATTAGGATATAATGAGATAAAGTTCATGGATAATATGAAATATCTTGGCATTAATTTTAACAAACTTATGAAATTTAACAACTACGTTTCTTATAACTTAGATATATGCAATCAAGTTAAGGGTGTATTTTCTAAGTTATTGAATAGTGAGGTTTTGCCTGTCGGTACCAAACTCCTTTTGTATAAAATAAGTACATATAAGACCAATTCTTCTCTATGCATTTCCTATGGTGTACAATTTCAAAGACAAGTATGAATAAATTGGAATTATTTGCAAGACATGTGCTACGGAAATGTATAGAAAGGAATTACAAATCACGAACTAAAAGATTTTCAAATCAATACATTTACAAAAAAGCAAAAATTTGTCCTTTATCTGCTTATACTCTGCATTTGATGCGGAATTTCCTGGAAAAACTATCACATTTTGAAGGCAGTATTATTCAGGATATTTTATCGTAAGAACGAAAATTTAATTGGTCAAATACCCAGCACATTTCTAGTATTGGAATTTTGCAGGAGGAAGCAAATGAGTTTCTTGGTCCAAAATTTTATTTAAGCACCACTTCCAGTATTCAGAGGGGGTATAGTTCATTTATTTATTTTTTTATTTCTATTATTTTTATTTTATTTTTGTCTTACTGTTAAGTTTTTTTTTAGGGTAGATAGAACTCTATCAGTAAAGATGGAAGCCGGGAGCAACCTTTTTTTTTCAATTTTAGTAAAACTAAATTAATAATTTTATATTGGTAATTTTTTTTTTTCTAGAATATGATAAGCAAGAAGAATAATTTCAAAAAAAAAATAGTTGTGTTATTAAAGTAATACTATATAAAGGGTGTTTTTTTCGATGTGTAGAACTTTAAGTTGCAATAAAACAACGATGGATTATTCGATTAACATGAATTTTATTTATCCGAAAGATAATCTTGTGGCATTACATTTGAAATATGATTTCTGGCATATGACCGCCACGGCTGGCGCGGTCAAAAAAATTTTTCCAACATTTTGGCCGTATATCGGCAATAATACGGCAAATGTTCTCTTCCAAATGGTCAAGCGCTTGTGGCTTATCCGCATAGACCAATGACTTTACATAGCCCCACAGAAAGTAGTCTAGCGGTGTTAAATCACAAGATCTTGGAGGCTAATTTACAGGTCCAAAACGTGAAATTAGGCGGTCACCAAACGTGTCTTTCAATAAATCGATTATGGCACGAGCTGCGTGACATGTTGTGCCGTCTTGTTGAAACCACATCTCCTGGACATCATGGTTATTCAATTTAGGAATGGAAAAGTTAGTAATCAGGAGTCTATACCGATCATCATTGACTTTTACGTTTTGGCCATCATCGTTTTTGATGAATTACTCACCAATGATTCCACCAGCCCACAAAGCGCACCAAACATTCAGTTTTTCTGGACGGTGTTTCCACATACACTTGAGGATTAGCTTCACTTCAAATGCCGCAGTTTTGTTTGTTGACGTAGCCATTTAACCAGAAGTGCTCTTCATCGCTAAACAAAAAACGTATTCCACACAGAACCTTTATTTTCGAAATAAATTTGCGTTGTTCAGGCATGAGTCTATTCATGATGAATTGCCAAACCAAACTGAGAACAAATCACTTGACAGCTGTTAAATCGGTCGCCAACTTGAACAGTAATGCCAACTTAAAGTTCTATACATCGAAAAAAAAACACCCTTTAGTTTTAAGTTTTCATGTTTTATGTTGGTAATACCTGTTTTACGAAAAAATTTAAAAGTCTCAATAAAATTAACTTCAATTAAGTTAAAGTGTAAAAACTGGCATACCCATAAAAATAATATCTAGGTGATAACCAAATACTGAAAACAGATTTGAGCTTGTCGCACTAAAACTCTTATTGTTCGCTTACTTTTATTTTATGGACAACCAAAATAATTTTTTGTGCAGAACAGTGTAATTTTTGGAAAATGATTTCTATGACAGATTGCTTTTGCACGTCAAATATACACAAACAGTTGTATGAGAAGCCCCATTTTTTGTTTCAATTCACATTGGTTTTCAGTCAATTTGTTGCTTTATGTGAAAACTGCTGCGAGAAACGCAGAAACGAGATACTGGAATAGAGGTGAATGCGAGTCGTATTTTTTTTTTTCGTAACACAAACATAATAAGAAGTATTGGTAATAGAAAACATGATTTCGTGTGTGTGTTCGGATCGCATCATGTTGAACAGAAGTGGCACTAAGAAGTAAGAAACTATTTTTTTGTAGTACCAAATACGGTGTATACGGTTTGTTATGTTATGTTATGTTTCAAGGGCCGCCGGTCCTGAGACCGACTCACTTGGGTCCTAGAAAAGGTCCCGTTGTGTTACCCGAAAAAGGCTGTAGGGAGATCTCCCTACACAAGCTCCACCGGTTCCACCCTGAACCAGCCCGATAAACGGATGAAGGATTCCACCCTGTCCAAACCGCATTCCGACACTTCCGGTAATCCCTCTAGTGTCGGTCTTCCCAAGCAATTCGCTCTCTTGTTAGCGACGGCAGGACATCTGCAGAGAAAGTGTTCAACACTCTCCTCCTCTTCCTCATCTCTGCAACCTCTGCAGAAGTCATTGTATGGAAGATTCAGTCTTCTTGCATGTGCTCCCATGTGGCAATGTCCAGTTAGAACAGCCACAAGGGTATGGAGCCTATGCCTCGGAAAGTCCAGCAAGGCCATAGTCTTCCTATGCTCATACCTGGGCCATGTAAAACCCGATATTCGACAGGTAATCTCGTTCGACCACCTATCCTGCGCGATTCTTAGCAGCTGTCGTTGTACTTGCTGCTTACAGCTATTGAGAGGAATACCTACGAATTCGTCAATATCCTCCTGATGAAGGCGAGAACCGGATCTTGCCAGTTCATCCGCTATCTCATTTCCGGACACACCATTGTGTCCACGTACCCAGCGAAGCTCCAGATCAGAATGTCTCGCTATCTCGTTTAGAGATACCCGGCATTCCTGAACCAACCGAGATGTTGAGTAAACACCCGCAAGCGTTTTAATGGCGGCCTTACTGTCGGTACAGATAATAATATGCTCACCGTATATCCTATAGTACCTCATCCAGTTTACCGCCCTTCTTATCGCCGCAACTTCGGCCTGAAAGACGCTACACTCATTCCGTAGCCTAAAATTGATCCTCCTTTGAAATCGGGGAATGAAGATACCACCCCCTGTATACGGTTTGGTATATACGGTTTGATGTATACGGTTTGGTATATCATAAATAACTTTTGGTGAAATGGTGCGAGCTTTTTTTATACTAAAATTATGACCAAGGATGATTATAAATGTTGGTCAATTTAGGGATCGATATTGCATCGTCGGTTTTTCGATAACTTTTGTCCTGAGAAGTTCCTTTACGACATAGGTATAAAAAAAAAGTTTTCAAGACGTCCGAATTAAATTTTTTTTGTATCTTTTGCCCCCTGAGAAGTCAGAAGGCTGGAAATTACAAAAATCTAGTTCAAAACCTTTTAAGCTTAAAAGTTTTATATGTATTATTATTTAGATTAAATAATTGTAGCGTATAGCGAAGAACAAGGAGAACATTTCTATCAAGACTTAATGCTGATGAAAGATAGCTGGGGTGAGCAGGTGATCGCGTATTACTAGGAGAATATTAAACGGGAATCTCCTCAGGAGAACTCTTTTGAGAGTTTCTCCAATAGAGAAACTTCTAAGCTGTAAAAACTGTGCAATGAAATATAATTAAGTGCTTTAAATTAACACCCATATTCATAAAAACTATTTAAGGTTTATTACACGTTTACTTGACAAATATTTCGTAGAAATACGTCAAATAAGAGCTTAATAAACTTACAATAATTATTATGAATATGGCCTTAAATGTTTTTTTTTTTTTTTGAAATTAAACAAATCGGTTTCCAAGATTTCTCTAATATCTGGTGAACATAAAAAAATTACGTCTTTTGAGAAAATCTCGAAAATTACAAGCAACATTTAAACTAGCTTTTAAAGTCACACATGCAATTTCTAGATTTTTGGTGGTAGCGTATGTACTTGAAACCTGTTATACATATAATGGCACCAAAATCAATGTAGAACTGTGTTATATAAATGCTCATCACTTTCTAACTTTGTTGGTGCACTGCATATTGAACCATTCCAAAAGCGACCTCTACCCAATTGATGTTACAATTTTTAATAATTATTTTAGGTGGAAAAATATACCTTGATAATGTCTTCTGCCGTCTATATGCTGCCGACATTTGATTGGTGCTAATCAGCTCATCAGTAAACTCGAAAAATTCTTAAAAGAATGTTTAAAACTTAGTGAATAAGTATTCACATTTTGTTCGGGGGAATTATGAAATGAGTAGTTAGTAGAGTCTACCGATGAGTTGATTGAAATGTCGGCCACATATAAATGGCTGAAAAAGACAGAAAACGTTAATAAGGTCTATTTTTATATCTAAGGTAATACATTTATATCTTTGCTCTCTTAGCAAAAAATAATTAAGCTCATTTTGTAACAACAGTTCAATTGGGTAATTGATTTAATGTGTGGTAAATGGAGCTCAAAATAGGACCTGATTGCGTAAAACTATCAATTGCACACTTGAAACGTATGTTTGAACTAAGTGTTACAAATAATTCTACACTTAAAAATTTTTATTTTTTTAATGGAAAAATTATATAAATAATAAAACTCTTAGGATACCTTAAAAAATTTCCTTTAAAAAGTAAAAAAAAAATTATATTAGAAAATGGTTTACCATATATTTGAAAGATAAATTAACGCCATTGCAGAGGCTTTTCTGGCATTTGGAACGAAATATAAATATAAAGAATAAAAACATAATAAGACCAAACAATTGAAATTCATTTGTTATGCAAAAGAGGCAAACCAAAAAATTGTTTTACCTAAAAAGCCATTAAACTTTATTATTAAATATTTTACAAAATTATACCTGTTATTCTAAAAGTGCCCATAAAATAAGCAAATAAAAAAAGGTCAAATTTAAAAACAAGGAACCAAAAATTAGAACACACAATCAAAATTTTGCTCATTAAAACAAAAAAAAAAACAAAAAATCAAAATCATGAAGAGCAACCCTCAAAGTGTTTTAATAATCCCCAAAACTTAATTTGAAACATTTGTTTTCCTTTTTTAAGAAAACCCCACATAGGAATAAATATGTTGGCATTTACAGGAACATTTATATAGCAATAAATACCACAAAGTTAATACGCCCAGAGATACACACACACACACACACTCATGCAGACGAGTTACACAAATGAATTAACCCCTCACGTACGTACGACTGTGCAACAACACCGGCCATCACCCTTTTACACAAACAACTAAAGATTTGCTCAGCATTTATAAATATAAATCTTGATTTCGGTTTTAATAAAGACAAAGAAGAGGATCAAAATACAACAAGTTACTAAAGCTAAGAACAGGCATACGCACAGCAGTACATACATACATATGTATGTACCGCAAAGTCAATACTTTACCGTGGCAGTATTCTACGAGCAGGGGGAGGTATACTTTTTTAACATACGTTCAACAGATGAGGCGAAAATCTGCTAGACAAGCATTTAAAATTTAACTTATTTTAATTACAAAATTTCAAACGCATACATATTACCCCGATTATAATGAATTTTAAATCATGTTTGCTCCTAAGGCGAAGCTTTAGTATAAACACGCTTCTGAGTTGAATCAAAATTTTTAAATCTTGCTTCCAATTTAACAAACCTATTCACAAAAAATATTTCAGGCTTATAAGGCTCTTATTTGACATATTTGTATGGAAAATTTGTCAAATAGGAGTTTAATAAACCTAAAATATTTATTATGAATAAGACCCTAAATCTTTTCATTTTGAACAAAATTGGCAGCTTTCAGCTAAAATAAATTGACTTGAGTGATTACTCTTTGCCAATTTATTACATATAATTTACAAGGAGTAAATTATATTTGAATTAGGGAATGGAAAAATTACAATTTTGAGTTAGTTAATTTCTCCTTTAACTTAGGGTTTGAGTGGATAACTTTACCTCTCCTTAGTTTGGGTTGTTGATATGAAATTTGATTTGATTTTTGTCTTAAATAATTTTAGTTTTATTAATTTCAATTTAATACAAATTAGATGTTATTTTTATATAATCACCCCTATCATGAATAATTTTTCCCCTAAAATTTTTTCCCATTTCTCAAAAGTGTGATCATGAATAACTGTTCCCATTCGAAATTTCCCCTTATCGTGAATGGATTTTTCAAAGACATTTTTCCCATTTTTTTCTGATAATTTGTTCATTTTATTTTCTTTAGGGAACCAGTAAAAAAAGTGCAAGTAGTTGCTACATTTTAATCGATATATAAATTAGCTGAAAACTATTTTTAGGTCTAAATCAATAAATAGGCTGCAAAATAAGCGACCCATTGCATGTGGTTTTGAGAAGGTTTCTTAAGATGTGGTGGCCGAATTTTGGTATTCGCTTACAGAAGAAGTGAAAAGTGCTGGCCCTCGTATTAAAAGAGTTCACGAATGGAATTTTATCCATGGATATTTTATCCATTCTGAGCAGCGAATTTTCTAAAGCATCCAACACTTTAGAGAGCACTTCGCAAAAAGTGAATTGCGCCATTCCTACTTCGTAATCTCTTCCAACACTTTTGTGGTATCCACCCTCTGCAAACAAATGTAAGCATGCGCTTAGTTTTACAATGGGAGGAATACCAAATGATTTTTTTTGTTTCCGGCAGAGAATCTCTCAAAATATTCAACAAACCTTTTTGCCTTTTAAACTACAAATTTCTGTTTATTAGTTATAAAACATAAATTTAATTACTTTCTACATCACTTACCCACAAATTTTCAATAAATTTCCTTTGTATTTATATTTTCTTCTTCATTATTGCACACTCACTACATATTGATAGCAAAGCAAACGTTCTCATAATATTTATGATAGCAAATTTCCCTACTTGGGCAATGAAAATTTTATGGGAATAAAAATTTCACATTTTACTCACGATAGGGGTGAATAAGTATTATTTTAGGTCTAAAAATAGACGTTCAGCCCAATCATGAATATTCTCAAGGAATTTTATTACTAAGGCAAATACGTTTCTCGTGAAAGAAGTCCTCCAATCATAAATTACCTGAGAAACAAAAAAATAAAAGTTGGTAATATCGAAATTTTTGGAACGAAGTTCCTTAACGCGGCTTGCTGGTAGTGCAAATTAGTAGAAATCGTCACGAAAGCGTGTGTGATGTTTATATGTATTGGTGTACAAACAATTGTGTATGATGGGTGGTGTCTCCACTGACATCAGCGGAGACACCTACCAATAAATATTAATTAGTTGTGAAAACGGACACTATCAGCTGCTAGATGTCGCTAAAGTAAAGTATGTCACAACAAAAAACAGCAAAATTAAAAAATTGGCCAACAGTTGCTTTTCTTCGTTCTGTAGAAGATTGACAAAAAAAATACTGCATGTATCAAAAGTAAAAAAATAAAACGGTCCAAAAATTCAAAGAATCATACAATTTAAAAATTTCAAAAACAACACACAAAAACAACATACAGATTTCACCTTGTATTACATTCAAAGATGAAAAAAAAACGTAAGGAACTTCGTTCCTAACGGGGGTCCCCGACCGCATTTCTTTTTTTTATAGGAAAAAACAAAAAAACATATGTTTTTAAAATACCTATTTTTGCCTCCACCGACTATGTTTCCCCTTCGATGTGGCTAAAACAGGGAAGGTTAAAAAAATTTCCTAAGGAATTTATCAATATAGTAAGAGGAATGGAAAAAGAGAAAAAAAACTCTCACGGAATTGGGCTGGTTACGTTTCATGTGTTTTTTTAGTCTCCTAATGCCGCCGTCATTTCGTTAATGCTAAGCAACTCATCAGTAGACAAGAAAGAATTTTTGAAGGAATGTTTGAAAGCCTAAGTACTTATGCCATAATTCCCATAAAAAAAATAAGTAGAATTAGAAATGCTGAAACAAACCATCGATACAGAAAGCTTTTTTTTTTTTGTCTTATAACTTTTTTATTTCTCCACACAACCTGTACACTACGAGTTACCATTGGTTACTATGAATTGTGTTCTTGAAAGTATCAAAAAGTAGAAGTTTTCTGAACATTGAAATATGAACTTAATTATTTATTTGCTATAAGAGCAAATCGAAATCTATTATTTTAGGTCTAAAAATATACCTTATTAATGTTTTATGTCGCTTTCAGCCGTCTATATGCCGCCGACATTTCGTGGAAGCTAATCCGGCCCTTCCTGAAGAACATTCAGTCAGCATCAATTTCTAGGGCAACTAATTTTTCCCTAACAACTCTCTCTAGTTCAGTCAACTTCTCTTCGATGTTGTTGACTTTCAAGTTCAAGGCCTCAGACTTCTCGCTTATTGCCCTTGGCATCGGAAATGATGTTACGCCAAGCCTTGAGTCCATTTCTGCCAGAAGCATTTCGTTATTAGATTTCAGCATTGCTTTTGTTGCTCTGGACGCCTCTATGATAGATTGCAACATCATTTCATTTATTGCACTAGACGACTCTTTAATATACTGCATCATGGAAGCAAATATTGAGTTTAGCTCCATATTGCCTGTTGATGGACGTACACTCATATCTAATTTTTCTTTTTCTTCGTATTCAGACACATCGATGTCCTGACCAAGTCACCTAAACTCTTCTATAAGCCTCGCCTGGAGCAGTGGTGCTCCATTATTACTGTAGTGCCATTGTAACATTGTAAATTAAAATTACTACAAATGTAACAACAATCTGGTAACCACATAATATATGAATTCGCTTTTTAAAATATGTATATTGTAGCTTAAGACAGAATGTAGAATGATTGAATAAATTAATTCATACATAGCCACGAACAAGCAAAGGTCTTTAACTAAAAAAGATAAATTAAATTAAATGCAAGGTGAAGTATTAAATTACTAGTAGTGGGCCCAACTCCTTTTAGAGATCATCCACTTAAAGCTTGGTAATTCTAGTTTGCAATCCCACTTCTGACAACAATTGTTTTGTTTTACTTTTTAAGAAAAAAGGTTTTGCGTATTCCTTATTTGCAAATGAAACTAAATGTCTAGTACACTCAGTTTTTTATTTACAGCATTTTACAGTTCAACTTTTATTAGCTATTCTTTATTCGAAGACTTTTAACACTGTGATGCCACGGAATGTGTGCGACTATTGGTACCCCCACTTAGCTGCCAGAAATTTCTAAGTCAAGAACCATCTACCACGCCTAATGTCCGTACTTATGACTTATGCGCCGCGGTAATTATAGCGATTAATATACAAATTGATCTGGAAAGTTCTAAGACAAGAAACATCGTTATTTGTGCCAAGGTTATAGACATATAACAGCATTTTCGAGAATCTGTGAGACCAATTGACAGGACCTTCAGATATCGCTTGCAGCATTCGATTAACCCTTAATACACTATTAGCTGAAATGTGTAAGAATATTTGTACTCAATCTAATTTTGGCCACCAATGTTTTACATTCGCTCGCCAACAATCAGCCTTGTCAACTTGGTGCTTTTCGCATTGTTTTTGTTGCCTCTTAAAATTTTCGTCATGAAAAAATCCTGAGTTGGTGCACAAGAAAAATACTTATGTTCAATCAGATTCACCTGTTTGCATGCAGTTTCATTTACCTGTGCAGTGGCTTAATATTGGTCCAATATTAGAATTTTGGGGGGAAGTATAATTTTACGAGCATGCTATTAATATTAATCTATTTGATGGTCTTGCAAATATCGCGATAAAGGTCGTATCGCCTCATTCGTCTGAGATCGAGCCGTTCCAAAAACTAGGAACAACAAAAAGAAGTTCCACCAACATAACAACAGTTTTGATGCTTTTCAATTAGTTTTTCATATAAAAAAAAAAGTATGTACCGGTAAAACACTTCAAAATCTAAATGCGTCCAGAAAAACATTTCAGTTTTCCGAAATTTATATTTCAATTCTCATTATGAGCATCATGAGCTCTTACCAGATAGATGGTCGTGCGGTTAATAAGCAGTATTATATATTGTTACGTTTTTATCTTTTAAAAACGTTTTCGTAGATTCTTTAATTGTAATGAAGTTAAAACACTATATTCTTCAGTTGACAGTAGTCAACAGTCCAACACTTTATTTACTTAATACGACTGAACTCCTCAGCGTTAAGCTGAGCTGCTTTTATACCTCTCAATGATCATTACTCGAACAGTCGAGAAGTTTACAGAAGCTGATCACTTCACCTCGCACTAACATATAATAATGAAAAAAAGCCACACACACACACCAACATACACACATGCGGCAATGAAGCTTCAGCATATGAGCTGCGCACATCCCTGCACACACGAATATTGTAACGTGAGGTGGTGGGTTTTTTTAGTCATCTTGCCGTCGCGCATATTTATCTACACATGTGTGCCTCTATATGGGCACACTCGTAGAGCTGCCGCTTTGTTTGTTAACAAGTATGTATGTGTGTATATCAGTGTTCCCAGGTCAATGTATTTCTTGCCCCCAGAAAAATTTGAAACCCCCCTAAAATTCAATGTTTTTCTACAAAATCCAACTAAAAAATTTTGGTGAACATTCTGCTTTAGTTTGCAAATCACCCATATCAATGCATTGACAATGCGGAAAATGCATAAAATTGTAAAACTTTCCCCAATTAAAAATAAGTAAAAATTAACTGATTACATATATTTTTCAGTGCATATGTTATGATTACAGGCGTTTTTTATTTTAAATTTTCGATTTATTTGTATTCACATATTTTGAGATCTAAGTACATATTTATTATGGGCAGTTATATGCGTATCTAGAAAAAATTAAGTGTCTCCAAAAATATTAAGAGTTTCTAAGTCTTCTTCGCTCTTTACGTTCTTTTGACATTTTCATAAAAAGAGTTTTAATTTTATCAAAGGTTCTTAGATATTTTTAAATTCCCAATTCTTAAGAAACGGAAAAAATTCAAAGAAGTGACCCATAAGGAAAAAAATGCATTCAACTCAACAAAAACGTGCTTAAAATTACCAGTTGCAAAATTCTGTACTACCACATGAACATAAAATATTTCATTTAATTTTACTTTAAAAATCGTTAAAGTCTTCAAATTTATCAATTGGAAAATCTTCTAACTCCTGCCATTTTAGCGTTCAACCAAACACAAAAATCCGCCTAAAAATACCCCAAAAATAAATTGTTTCCCAATAAATTTTTCCCTTAAGAATTTAACACCCCAATTTCACCCCTAAAAGAAAAAAGCCCGTAACTCTAGGGGGAAACCCCCTAAACTGGCAACACTGATGTATATAACTCTTGTGTTCATTTACAACAAGTAATAAGCACATATAAAATAACGACGATTCAGTACGTTCTAGAACAATAACAATTGGACTGTTCACAACTAAATTCGTAACAATATATTAAAATTATTAGCAGCTTGAGAGGAAAAATGCTCACTCGCTTTGATTGTTCTTAATTTTTTGGCAAAAAAAAAGTACAATAATCATGCCTCAGCCACCGCATTTTCCTGTTTCCAGAATTGAAAAGGCGGTGTTTTGCGAGGGCTGAGGTTTTATACTCTCGCATCGCTGACAGAGCTCCGTGTCATACCAAAAAGAACATATCAGAACTGTTTGAAATATTGGAACAAACGTTGGCAGAAGGGTATGTATTATGTATTTATGTATATCTAAGGGAAAATACTTGGAAAGGAACAAAATGAAAGTTAATAATTATTATTAGAGAAAGACTACATTTCACCTTTTTCTATCGAACAGATCTCGTACACTTATGTAAAATGCTGCAGCAATACACCTGATGCATAGTTGCAACACGGTTTTTTCACAAATAGTTCTGATATTGCTGTAGGATATACAACAGTCATTGTAGCCGGAGGAAAAAAAATTGCTTTTATTTTTTTTTTAATTTAACTATAAAATTCATGCTTAAAAAAATCACAACTATTTGTTTGAATATTTTTTTTTTTTTTTTGTACATTTACATGGGTCTCTTTATGTATGAATGCACGAACGTGTATGATAAGGACTTACACTTTTGTACATGCAAGTCTGAATGTGTGTGTGTGTATGTGCACAAGAATTGAGCTGGTGCTATAAAACTTGCATTTATTATGACCTCTATGCAAACAACATAAAAACAAAAATTCAGTATCACAGGGAAAATAAAAACAACCAAATACCCCAACAATGTGTGATCGTTTGCGTGTTGCCTGTGTACTATTATTTAATGATTTTCTTTAAAACTTTTACTCAAGAGGGAGATTTTCAGATTTTGGTAAAGTGATTTTTGTTTTTGCAAGTGTGTATTTCCCCAAAGTAATGTTACTTTCAGCTTACCTCAGCATTAAAAGAATATTCATGTATAAAAAACTGTGGGGGGGAACATAAAACCAGTGGAAAATGTTGTGTTGAAACTTTTCAGAGAACATGGAAACGGACGTCAACACACACAACATAAATTCAATTAAGCTAAAATGATTTAAGGGCAGGGGAAGAAATATTACTGAAATCAATCAATATAAAAATAGTCGTACATAAAAACAAAGTGACACAACAGAATTTTAAATATAATGAAATGATGTTTGAATGTGTGAAGTTTATAAAACAGCTGCGATCAAATAATAAAACAGGAAAAGCTGCTTAATACTAAGCTACAAAGAGACAAAAAATAATCGCAAGTAATAGTTTGCGAAATCACTTGATTTGTAGACTTAATGAAAATTTAAATGCAAAAATTAGTGAGTCTGTTAAAATTAGTTTTCCTTTATTTTTATGTTTTTTATTTAAAAAAAAAAAAACATGTCTTTACACAAAAATGTGTAAGTTTGTGATTCCGTGTGTAACGCATAAGACCCCTTAAAGTATATGTATATATTCTGGATCAGAATCAATAGAGTTTACGATTAAGCGATGTCCGTCTGTCTGTCTGTAGTCGTTGAAATACCGTTTCTGAGAAAACGGTTTGGGATAGAAACCTCATTCTTTCGCTAAAATGTGTTAAATCTCGGTAGTAGGTCTACTGTTGAAATTCAGTAAGATCGGTCCACGGATAGCCGAGATATATCTAAAAAGAAAACGGGTTTTGAGGAGATTTTTGGCCATTTTTTTGGTCAGATTTTTGAAAAAAAAATTTTCCTAAAAAAGTTTGCCATATCATTTTTAATGCCCATTTAATCCCAATAATAGAAGAATTTTTTGAAATCGGCTTATATATACCCGAGATATAGCGCCTCCCGATATCTCAAGAAGTCGGTTCTGGAAGCCAAACGAAACAACTTTTTGCATTAAAAGTTTATCAGAACGGTACATAGGCTGTTCAAAGGCAAAATTAGAACATTTTTGGACTTCGACCCATATGCGCCCCAGATAACGCTCCTCCCGCTTTCTCAAGAAGTCGGCTTTAAAAGCCAAATAAAACAACTTTTGGCATCAAACGTGTCTTTCAATAAATCGATTGTGGCACGAGCTGTGTGACATGTTGCGCCGTCTTGTTGAAACCACATCTCCTGTACCTGTATGGTTATTCAATTCAGGAATGAAAAAGTTAGTTATCATGGCTTTATACCAATCACCATAGACTGTAACGTTCTGGCCATCATCGTTTTTGAAAAAGCACGGACCAATGATTCCACCAGCCCATAAAGCGCACCAAACAGTCAGTTTTTCTGGATGTAACGGTGTTTCGATATACACTTGAAGATTGGCTGCACTCCAAATGCGGCAGTTTTGTTTGTTAATGTAGCCATTCAACCAGTAGTGCGCTTCATCGCTAAACAAAATTCGCTTATGACAATCGGGAACAACGGCAATCTCGTTTTGCACTAAAATTGCACTATTTGCAAGCGTTGTTCAGGCGTGAGTCTATTCATGATGAATTGCCAAACCAAACTGAGAATAAATCACTTAACAGCTGTTATATCGGTAGCCAACTGGAACAGTAATGCCAACTTAAAGTTCTATACATCGAAAAAAAAACACTCTTTACATTGAAAAATAATTCAAAGAGAACTGTCCTCAAGTTTGTTTGCAAACCAAAAGCAAAACTTTTTCGTGAACTGCCTTAAAATGATACTCACGTACTATAAGGCGCCAAATTTTAAATCACACTCACGCGTTATTTTTCTAAAATGTAATCACGCGTGACACGACATTTCCACGACAACCGCACATCTCTAGTATACACACATCAATTTGTGTACCTTTTTTTTTTCTTTTTTGTATTTTCTCATTTAAATTTGTTAATTTGATTGCATTTGTTCACTTAATTTCAATTTCTTGTTGCTTAAGTATCACAACTGCGATTTCGTAGTTGGAAATATTCAATAAGTTGACCAGTACGACGTCGGTGATGAGATTACCAGTCGCCGAAGACAAGATGAGTAGTATTCTCGCCTGGTCGCCATGGTCTTGCATTAAATTCGTGCCTATTTGCAATAAAAACCCATCTACGGTTTTCTAGAGCTGTCTTCAATATGCCTTCAATAATTTTCGAAAGTCTTGTACCCATCATTTAAGATGCCTGCCACACATGGCCAATTGAATATACCACACATTTAAATGTACATACTTGCAGATGTGTAAATATATATGTGTGCATATATATTTGTAAGCCGGAAATTGTTATGCATTTAAGAGAAGAACAAAAAGCGAAAACCTTTCATCAAACTTACACAGTTGTACACTGCCATTCATCTGATCTAAATGCACGAACTGGAACTTCTACAATTACACTTTCTTTCACACATGTCATGTGACATGCATGCATGCATTCACTCACACATCCACGCCCACTGGCTGGCTCTCACATTCATCATCAATAATATGAACAGGACATTGTATTGCATTCCATTTGAAAGAAATACAAAAAAAAAGAAATGTTGTTTATACTTGTATGTGTAGATTATGGGAAAGTTGCTTGAGTTTGTCTATGTGTGGGTTTTTCTGCATGAGTATTGCATTTCTCCATTAATCTTTATAACAATTCATTTTTCTTTTATACGTATGTATATATGTATGTATTTTTTTCTCTATGGTAAAATAACCTGTTATTTATTAAACTTGTTATGTTTCATTTGTTTTTTTCTTTTTTTTTTTTTTGTTAGATTTATATTGTTAGTTCTTGCTGTTGCTTCACATCACATGAAATAAATATTTATCATAAAGAAAATTCTTTGAAGTTCTAATTTAGGCAAATGTGTGTTTATGTTTAAACGAGAAGAATTGCACTGACCGAATGCACATTTAAATGTACAATACATAACATACACATGTAATTGCCACAATCTAAAAACTTTTTTGATTTATATTCATTATAATTTAAGAAATTTATTTAAAACACACAATCCCAAGCAAAATTGCAAAATATTGAGCAAGGGAAAAATTTATTGTATGTGAAATAAACTTTATGGAATTTTGCTACAGCAAAAGTTGTTAATTTGTATTTACATACATACATATGTATGTGTAAAATACAAAATAAACACATGCATGTTTTCACAAAATTATGCAAACATCTGTTTTGCATTCTAATATAATTAGAATTGTAGTGCTCCTTAAAAATAAGAACCTAAAAGGTAATTTTTTGTATACAAGCTACATTATGAATGTTTAACATAATTCAAGCTTTTACTTGGGGGTTACACGATCAAGTTTTGCCTTTCAAGTTTTAATACATTCACACTTTTTTACTAATACACTCACAATTTTCAAAATTGATGCCCTGCCGGCAACTCAGTTAACGAGTAATGAATTATAAGCTAACTTTTTTACAACTGGTGGTGGTTGACACTTAGATTATTTTTAATGGAGATGACTGACTATTTTAACATTACGATGTCCTAGGAGGTAATCAATTGTCCGACGCTGCATTACTTTTCAACTAACTTAAAGTTAGCTACCTAAAAGTCAGTACCCACAGAAAAAAATGTACAAATCAAGGCTGATTTTACATTTTTCGGTGGTAATATTATATTTTATTAAATTAAATTTCATCCTACTTTAATTTTTTTTTTTGTTAGCCTCTGGTGGGAATCGAGCCACTAAGCCTAAAGACTGGTGAGCAGCCAACATACTCACTCAGCCATCGCAACATTTAAAACGAATGCGACAATAGGCAATTTAACTAAAGAGTTATGTGTGTATGTTATTATTTGAATTTTGGTTTAACTCTGCACTACGTTTCAGCTAGCTTACAGCCAGTACACAAAAAGTGAATTACAAATCGATTGTATTGTAGCTAATTTGAAGCTAGTTCATAAAAGTTAACGTAATTATTTTAGTAGTCGACTACTCAATGTCCGACAGGGATGAACTATAAGTCGATTTTATTTGTAGTCGACTACCAATTTGCTGGCAGGGTGCAAACTTGATGACAATTTTTGCTTTCCATAGGGGGCATCAAGTCACAATCAAGAAAACAGCTGACAACAAGTTTTTTTCGTTCTATCTGCAAATATTTTTTTGTTTTGTTTGAAAGTTGCAATTAAAAGTGATAAAAATTAAACAGATTCAAGCTTAAAAATAGAAATAAAAATGTTTACGTGCAAAACCAACAAATATAATGATGTGCTGCGATTTATAGAGCATATCTACATTTATTATAGTTTTTAAATATTTACCAACCTTCTTACTAATAAGGGCTTCACCCAGTATTTCCTCTCTGCCCTTTGGTTTTTTTCTTCTTCTTTTATTTTCTTTATTTCTGATAGTACTTTTAATGAAGCAGCTATTTTTAATTTCTTTCTTGATGGCATCTTTGTTATGAAATTGCGTGCAGCCTACGTCACAGCTATCAATTTTATTGAATTTTGACAAGCAGTATGTGAAAAAAACTTGATAGCAAAGCTTGATCGTGTAACTGCAGTATTAACTGTTGCACGAAAACTGCTATCATACTCAAAGCTCGTGGAAGTGAGAAAGAATTTGGGGGTAGAGAGATATTGTTGTTATTATTGCACGAAACAGCCGCATATTTGCTTAAGCCCGTATGATCTCTTCATTTTTCTTTCATTAATTGCTATAGGATTGATAGAAAGAAACAGACAGAAATTGCTAGAAAGAACCAAATATAAGTTTTCTCACTTTTTGTGTAAGGTTTTGTTTTTAAGTGTTGTATTCTTTTTATGTTCAAGAAAGCGCTAGGAAATAAAAATGTTCAAAAAAAGAACCGTTAAATCGCAAAAATTATCCATAAACCGCTGACACAGTAACACTCAAGTTTGAAATGTCAATTTTAAGTTGAAAATTTTAAAACTTTTTTTTAACATAACCTGATTTTTTATCGATAACTTCAACAAAAATGTTGACAGTTTTGCATTTATCTTAATATAGTCTCTAGATTTGTACATACTAAATTCTACTATTACATTATATTTGCACTGTTCTCCAAAACTTAAACAATACAAGAAAAATTTAGTATCATACGGGCCTTGGGACTAGTTTGGGCAAGTGATTAGACAGTCAGCTGTTTCAAAATATAAACAACAACAAACAAAACATTTCATCTCAATCAAACAACATCAAGGCGAATTCATACAAGGTGAACTTGGTAGCACAGGTGATTATTGTTTGATTCTTGAATCAAAAGCTATTTGATGTAAATTTTTTTTTCTCTTTGCTTACAAAAAAATTTTATTAGTTCTAAAGTGTTTAGCAAATATTGGGACCCCGACTTTACACTAACAAAAGCATGCGTTCGTTTGTGTGTGTGTGTGTGTGTGTGTGTGTGTGTGTGTGTGTGTGTGTGTGTGTGTGTGTTGTGCTGCCAATTCTAGTGCATTTACCTGGTAATGAATCTGGCATGATCAAGATAACAACGATTTTCTGTTTTTCAACTTATATTTTTTATATAAAAACATTTGCAAATAACATCAAAATCTAAATGCGTCCATAAAAACATTTAATTTTCTTAAAATTTATAAATTTGTTGCCGTATTTTTTGGAAAAATTCCGATAAAATTTGAGAATTTCTCTCCACAAGAAGCAAAAAATCATAACACACACGGAAACACTTCGAACAACACTACCAGTGAAATGACCGGTCATTTAACTTGTAGAGCTGACTGATATATCGGTCAGGGCTTCAAGTTGTTTATTAAGAGCAAAATGAAAAACCTAACCGAAAGTCTTATACATATGTAATATCACATATATATGTATCTGTCTATCTAAATAATTTCAGATAACTACGTAACATACATATATCTGTACTACTTACTCTGCTTAGTTTTATAGGTCAATGATAACCAATATATTGGTTAGTTCTAACCACTCGGTCAAAACGTAAATATCGGTTAGTTCTAACCAATCAGTCGTAACATAAACTAAAGTTTTGTTTTTAGTTTTCATTTTATATTAAAATCTTTATCAAAAAGGTCAGTTCTGCAGCTAAATTTAATTTAAAACAAAAATCAACGCAAAGAAGTCCAAAAAACAAAAGAAAATAATTCCTATTACAAAAGAACCAATAAATAATATTAACAGTGAGACATGAATAATTCAAAACAAAAGAAAATAATTAATCGAACATGCTTAAACATTATATTAAATACACATTTTGGTAGTTGCCTATCAAAATAAAAACGCAAACAATTTTTGGAAAACGTCTGAAATTTGGAAGAAAAAAAAAAACATGAAAATATATTTGTATATCACAGATCGCAAGCTTTCGTAACGCCTGAAGCCAAATCGTCGCATTCGATATCGAATAAACTATCGAGCAAAAATAATGTAAAACAAATGCAAAATAAACAACAAAGACACAGCATAAGTGACGGATTTCGTTCGATATCGAATGCGACGATTTGTCGCCTGCTTTTCTCACCTCCCTTCCCAATTGTACTCGTTCAGCAGGTCGTCTGTAATTAGGCCACGAATGACACTGCTGGCATTATGGAAAGCACGTTTTATTTTTTGAGGTACTCAAGCTGCAAACAAGATATAACAAATTATTGTTTGATGAATCAAATTTCATTTCCGTTGCTCGGGCACAATTTTCGGTCTTCAGGTTTTCTCTATATCCTCCACAGAAGATACTGACCGCAAGGGGAGCATGGATGTCACTGTGTCCAACTCTGGCCTCTCAACCCCTTTTGGTGGACACCTTGCTCATGTAATTATACCAAACTCATGTAATTACATACATATATAAAACAAATAAATTTTATAAGCAGATTTTATAAAAAATTTAATTATTATTTTTAATATTTATTTTTTTAACTTTTTACTTATTGTATTTTTCATTAAAAATGCTTGCACACAAAAGGTCCACATCTGATGAAAGCCGCGTTATTTTGACAAATAATTGCAAGAATTTTTTATATATATTTACATCGGATATCTCACTCTAACATATACGTTAAAGTGAACCCAGCAAGAACAGTGTCGGTCATTTGATGCATCATATGACCGACACTGCTGATGGGCTTATACATCAGGGTTTCTATCATTTTCTTAAGGGAAAAATGATGTAAACATTCGTGTACGTGTGATTTATTTTTTGTATCAGCGTTACCACCTCAGCAAAGTGATCATTCAAAATGTTTTTTGCAAAATGCCCACAAAATTACATATAATGCTATTAATTTATTTATTATTAAATAAAAAAAGAATTTTTCGAAAATTTTCAAAAAACAATTCAAAGAGAATATAATAAACTATATTTAGAGAAAAAATGGGCAGATGAACCTATAAAAACATTAATGCGTAAACGTAGTTCCAAATGAAATTGCCAAATTAATACGGGAAAATCAAAATACTAAAACAATCCTTGTAATGGCAACGCTGGAACCTATAAAATTGCCTTGCATGTGTTAGTAATTAAGTTGTTAATGTGTTAGTTAGTCAGCTATTTCTGGCAGGGAAAGAACTAATGCAATATTTGTCTGAACTGCCAAAATTCTTGCATGTGTGTTAGTAAAAAAGTTTTGTTTGTGTTGGTTTCGATCATTCGTTTCTGGCAGGGTAGTTTTCCAGTTTTACCAAAAATGCAATCCTCTTATTCTTAACAATTTGGGAGAAGAGTAATATGGAAGGGGGAGTTTTAAGTATTTGAAGTCAGCTGTTTTCTGTTGTCTCATCGAAAATCGAAAATCAAACTTAAAAAAAATTAAACAAACAAACTTATGATTACTTTAGCATAAAAATCAACTAATTTACTTTTTCACTTTTATTTTTATTTTATCTCAACCAGAAAGGTACATACTTCTGATTACCTCTTTTCTTCTTCTTATTTATATTCGACCTTTAAAACCAAAATACATTGATAACAGAACACAAGAGATGCTCATAAGCATGATACAATTAACTATGTAGCCTCGTCAGCTAAACCGTTAATCATCTGACTACTTTAGGTTGTCAAGAGATTGCAGAGCTGAAAGGCAGCCAAAACGGGATAGCTAATCCGCGTAAGCTCAGTGCATCTCTACTCTGTAAATGTAGAAGTGGCGTCTTTTTGACAGTTTGCATGAGTTGTACAAAAGCAAAATGCATGTTATTTTTATTGAAGTTGTTCTTATTGTAACGAAAAGGTTACCTTGTTAATTGTATCATGCTCATAAGCATTTAAGCTCTTGATGTATGAAATACTGGACTTTGTGAATTCGGCAAAGAAGAAGTTATAAGTTTTTTTTTTGCGATTTTTTTTATAATACAGTTCTTATAAAAATAATGAGAGAAAAAACCATACAAATATATTTTTAATTCGTTCTACTTTACTAGGCATTTATTAGTCTCTGTATTCATTATAAAATTAGTTGGCAAGAACTATTACTAAATCTTTATTTATGAAAGATTTTCCCTCACCCAATACAAACACTTCTAGTAGAACGACAAAAGTTAATTTAGATTGCTTGCTATTTGGTTGCTTAACTATGTATGCATGTTTAATTATTGATTATTGCTCAATTGGGATTCCGATTAGGAAATACCAGTTGTGTATTACGATCAATTAACAACAATATTTATTCCGGATAACATTACGATTGTAAATCACACACAAACGAAACGAAATATTTGTCTACAAAATATATTTTATGGCAACTAAACAAAAATGTAAATAAATGTGTTGATAAAGGAGAAGAAATAATACCATAAACTTTTATGACTTGTAAAGCTTCTTTGCAAGAGTTTAGAAAGTAACACTTAAAATAACCTTTATGCTAATTTGTGTTTCAAAAAAAAAAAAAAAAAAAAAAAACACAAATTCATTACCGATTTGTAAGCTTAACTTTCTGGCATTCCGCTTTCTTTTACCCGTCTCCTTGGCATTTAACAAAATCATCTCATAAACAGGCTCTTAACGTTTTCATTTCCCCATAATATTTTAATAATTTTCAAGTGCCATAATTCCATTTAAGACATTCTTGGATGCAAGAAAAAAGTATGTGGTATCTTTTCATTTTCTAATTAATTATCAAGTTTCTTTCGCTCAACTCATTTGAATGTCTACCCTCAAAATGAAAGTAGGTATCAAATGAGTCAAATTACTTACTGACACACACACATAAACATACAAACAAAAGAGGTATACAGGTACTGGTATCACACAGCCATACAAATTTGTTACAAAGTAAAAGTGTACTACAGGTGTATGAGGAAAAGTTAAGGGAATATACTTGAGACTGGCTTGAATGAGATTCTAGCAATAAAATAGAAAAAGGGCGGAACGGAAATTAAAATTGAGACGAACAACAACATGTGTTCGACACAATAAAAAAAAAACAGATAAACAAGAACGACCTGGGTACTTTTCGTTGACTTAGACACAGAAAACAAATATGCTAATTATACCTACCAACTTCTTATTTGATTTATTTAAAAATTTAATTAATGCAATAAAACTTTTAATCATTGCAACCAAAGCAAAAAATTCTAATTGATTTGAGAAAATATTTAACATGTTTTTCCCAGTATTTCTTCAGTAAATTTAATCGTTTTCCTTGTTCTGCATTGTCAACAATAATGTCGAAAGCAACAATAAATTCTTACAACAAAATTACTAGTAGTTTTCAGTTTAAATCTGTTTCTGTTATTGGTTTATGCATTATAAAGTTGACACAACTTTGCTGCTAACACACTAGCACAAATTGAAAGTGAAACAAATACTCATACTTACAAATGTACACAAGCAAGCAAAAGCCCCGCAAACATTTTCTATTAAAATTTAAAAAAAAACGGTTCTATGACAATCGCTGTGTATTAAAAGAAGCCGCTTTATCTTATCGGGAGGAAGTGAGCCACTCGAGCAATAAACACAAAAAGAACATAGAGCTCACTACACTCTCAGGAGCGAGGAAACCGTGGAACTCAGTAGTTCCAGACAAGGAAAAACTGAACCTTTGCAAGCCCGAATTCAGCAGCTCAATGGGATTGATAACAGATTACTCGCAACAACTGGCATGGGCATAGCGGCGGCCAGGGCTGGGCAGTATTTGAAATACATGTATTTCAAATAAATAAAATTAAAATACAAATATGTATTTTATATTTGCATTTTAAATACCTCTCATGAATGTATTTTGTATTTTAAATACTAAGCGCTGGTGTATTTTTTATTTCAAATACTTGTGATCTCATACTACATTTTTCCAAATACATTTTTAATTTATGTTGGAAAATATGTGCTAAAAATTATTCCATTCACACATCAATTAAGAACGCAAAACTTTGCTACTCTTTTATTTCCAAAAAAAAATGACAATACTACAATTTAAAAAAAAAAAAAACCCAGGTACCTGTGTAAAGTAAACACAACTGAATGCATACACATTGAGAATGTTGTCAAGCTGTCAGAAAGTTGAACAACGATAAAACAAAATACAAGGGAAAAACAACGTTTGACATTTTCATCCAAAGCAAGAAGATATGATAGACTTTATACAGAGCCTTTGGTCAAACGTTTTTTATTGTCACTTATTTCCTAAATCCATTATTTCTCTCTCTATAAAATATCGTTTTCCAGTTACAAGTTGTAGCTTTAAGCTCCTAATTACAATTTACCGCTAGCTAAACGTAAGGTTTTGTTAGCTGCCTTCCACAGCCATACTTTTTAATTGGACACTTCAAGCATAAGGGTGATTCTTGGATAACCAAAAACTTTTGTTTTTATTAATCTAAAGTTTTAAGCTATGAAAACTTATTGCAAGCTCAGGCTTATAAAATCCTACTTTTAGTTATTGGTAAGTTGTAATAGCGGGCCTAAGGAGCAAATTAAAGAACTTCATAAAGGACACCGAACTCCTATAGACTTATGAGACAAGCCTTCAACAAGCCCTCTCTGGCTTAAGTTTAGGTCGCATGATATGGAGTGGCATACCCCTTTGATCAAACAAAAAAACGACAACAGCTTTAAATATAAACCTGTCATATTTTTCAGCGATTTTTATGGTGTTTCCACTCATACCGGGTGTCCGAGAGGAAGGTATACTACTACTTTGTTTGCTTATAATTTTTGATTAAATGAAAAATAAAGGATCTTTTATCGATAAATGTTTGATTTAATGCCGGAAATGGAATAAACATCAGTTATATGTCCGTCTCTGTTAGCCTCACAGATGCGAGCCCTTCTCATTACAATCCAATTTTTTTTTTTTGCAAAATTGTGACCAAAGTTGTTCTTTGCAGACAAAGTTCCTGAGCACAATTGAGGTTGATGGATTGTTTTGAACACTTTCTTGAGCATCAGTAATGTTTCCAGACGATCTAGCACTACGTTGTAGTTCCGATTTCTTCCAAGTCATTCACTACACCATAAATAGCAAAGGTTTTGTATTCCCATTGTTTCTCCCAAAAATGTCACGTAACTTTCTCATTGTCACAGTAGTCGATGATTGATTTTGATAAAATGAATCCATTGATTTTCCGAATACTTTTCCACAATAAATGTGCCGCATCTCTAGTTCGCGACTACCAAATATGAACTGTCAAGTAGTATACCTTTCAGCCGGACAACCCTGTACTTAGACCCTGATTCTCACAGTGGCGTCACTTGTTTGTGACGATGACAGTTAAAGTTGTCTATTTTGCTTATCCCTCAAGTGGCAATGTTAGTGAGAATTCGGTAATTGTTTCCACAGATACATATGCATTCTACTAGTCACAAGACTGATAACGGTCACAAGAAGTAACAAAACTGTTACTTAAAGTGATAGTGACGATTGTCACGGTGTGATGTAACTACGAGAATCAAGCCCTTAGACTTTCAAAATGTAAAAAAATTAATATTACTGCATAAACATGTGTTCAAGAAGTAAATTTTTCGACAAATCGATCCAACTTTCAGTTTCCATATGTTTGCAGGGAGCACATGTACGGGAAAGCAACAACGTAAAAGAAAAACTGTAAAATGCAGTAAAATACCACAAGAAAATCAAAAACATAAAAAAGTAATGCTGTTATATTCGGTCATAACGACTCTTAAACACACTTTACCGTATAAAGGTAAAGTTTTGAAATGAGTACACAACCACTTCCGTTCGAACATACAATATGAAAATTTAACTTTGAAATCGGGTTCACACGTACCGCATTCAAAACATATGCACACAAACACATAATATGTACGTATGTGTGTACCTGTAGCAACTCTGATAAAACAAACACATTGAAAAGCATCTAAACAAATTTAATGCCAGTAAGAGCAACACAATTAGACAGAGTGTTGAGTTACAAAAACAGGGGGGAACCTAAATAAACACACACACCTGAATATGAGCATATGTTTGAGTGGAAGTGTGTGTGCGTGTACGTATGTCCTTATGCTATAAATCAAATCAAAATTGCTGGTTAAACAGCAAAAATTTTAGAGCTTCTGTGCATGAAATTGTACATGTGAGATTGTGCATATGTTTTCATAAATTCATTATTATTATGACTTTCATTGTAATTAAAATCTTCACAAAAATTAAATTCTATGACCGTAACTGCAAAATGAGAGAAGAGAATGAATGAAAAGGGACTCTTCATAAATTCATGAATAGGTGGCGGGTATTCAGAATGATTTTTGGCATTTTCGGATGCTCTAGAATGGCGCACTTGGTGGAAGAAAATCAAAACTCGTTGAGTAATGCGAAACTGATCGCTAGAGCGGGTCGAAAACTTGTTGTCCAAAGTACTTGGACAAACATATCTTTTTATTTCTTAATTATGCTTAGTATAAAACTAAAATGAATACGAATTAGCCATTGTATTAGATAAACTAATTTACCATTGAATCACTTGAATTATTTAAAATTTAATTTAATACAATACATTTAACATTTAATTTACTGAAACTATTTGCATGTAGATTTACTATGTATCTATTTAGTTAATATCTTAAAGAAAGTATGAGTTGTCCACACTGCTGATGGAATATTTGGAAAGTTTCCAAATTTCAAGGCCGAAGTTTTTTTCAAAGCCCGCGAATTACGGCAATTCATCTTCAACCTTGGCAAGATTCACACCCTCGACCACCAGTGTGCTCAACTCCCTAACTTACAAGTCTCATCAAACTTACAATAAATCTTTTCTTATAAGATCCCCTATTTCTCAACCCTACTTTTAACAAAGTGGTCCAAATCCCAGATCAACAAACCCGATCATCACAATTGGCATCACTTTTGTTCACTTGTGTCAATCACATTCTACGATGACAAATACTCAAATGACAATTCTAAAACTATGACAAAATTGTTCTCGCACGCCTTAAAAAGCAGCTCATTTATGCTAGGAACACAACTGGGACGAACGACGAATTTTTCGCCGCGAATTTCGCAACTCTTTTACTTTTCTTTGCAACCTTCTATACAACGAGTTACCATTGGTTACTACGATTTGTATTTTAGAAAGTATCAAAAAGTAAAAGTTTTGATACTTTCAATTTTATGAAATGAAAGCTTTTCGGACTGAAAACCTTTTCTATTACTTATGTAGGTTACTTAGCCACTTCCTTGCAACACACTCTTAAGCTAGTATAGGCTTGTTGTGGGCTCCATTGATTAAGCCATGAACAGCTTGACCCATTGGTCTATATAAATTTCCTTAATTTTCTCCGGCATATACCCCGTAATTGGGCTATTTCTGGTACGTTGTTGCTCCCAAGGTATCGAGACCGTATTTTTTGATAAGGCGTGGCACTGGTATAGATAATGTACCAATGTCTCGATCTGCTACCCACATGCTCGACATTCATCTTCTTTAATAATTGAGAGTGACCAAAACCTGAAAGATTTCTTGCTTAACTCTCTAGCTCTTGAAGCAAGTGAATTTGCTCTCTCATTTGCAGTTATTCCTGAATGCCTAGTCACCCATATGATGTGCAGTTCACCATGAGTCGAGTAGCTGTTAACAGCGTGTTTGCAATTCCAAACTGTTTGTGATTTAATCAGTTCAGCTGAGATCGCTCTAATGGCCATTTGACTATCCGTAAATATATTCACAGGTCCTGGCCTTTCCATTTCACTGATCTCCCTAATACACTTCGTAATTGCTCGAATTTCCGCCTGAAAAACTACAGTAGTCTGGCAGACGTAATAACAGTTCTGCGGTATATTCTATATAAATACCAATACCTGTTTTTTCCCTCGCCCTTGATCCATCCATGATGACAATGAAGCACCATGGGGATCTGGTTCAAAGGGTCGGTCAACCTGGTATGTAAGTTAGGAATCTCCGGTATGCGATCTGACGTCACATTCCGGTATAAACTCGCCAATGGTAGTAATGATTTGTTGATGATGCGATTCGTGTTTACTATTACTTAGTTTGCATTTTCTTAGAAAATGTCTTCGATTATATCTCTTATTTACTACAATGAAAGTGTTGTTTTTTTTTCCTTTTCTATGGTATTTTTATTGTATTACAATAAATTTATTCTCAAAAATTATAAATTCAAATTAAAGTTTACGTTAATGCTATAAAAATTTTGTGGGATTCTCATATATGTAGGTAAGTATTTCTGCAACAATGTTGAAATTTACATGGGCCTTCAAGGAGTAGACAGGTAGCAGGTAGCAAAAGGGTGCGAAAATACGAAGTCTGTTTGTAGCTTATAACAAACATAACTATTTGTAATTTAATATAAATGTAATTTAATATAAATGTATTATAACTATTTGATTGTTTTTTATATGTATCTGTAGCATGCTACTAACATGAGCAATGGCTTCAGTTTTGGGCAATGACAGCAAAAAAGTGTTTTTTTTTTTCTTTTTGCCAAAATGGGTATTTTTGCTTTTTCAGGAATAAAATAAATACTAACACACAGATTTTAATAAATGAGTGCGAATTATATATCTAATATGTTATTAATATCGACCTTTTTAGATTAGATAAATTGATTCCTTTTATGGTGTCCAATCAAAATGGGCTTTCAAGGTCATTAGTTTATCTTTTCATTTAAAAGAAAAACTACATCTTTTCATTTACATAAATCGTTCCCGACGTTTCGTTGGTTTATTTCCAACTTCTTCCGGGGTAAATTTTTATTTAGTGCAATCTGGCAACATGATTTAAAAAATGAAAAACGATATTAAGCAACAACAATAGATTTTGGTAATGTAATGGGAGAAACTAATAACAAAATTAATTACACTTACTTTTCTTCAAATTAATGATCTTACATTATTTAAATTGTACATGCATGTAAATATATCACAGTTTTGCATTGTAAACTGGACAATCACAAACACAAAAATAAATAATTGGTAAAAAACTAATTATCACAAGAAAATATCACAGGTAACCAATCTCACTAATGTCAACTAACTTAGAACTATGTATGTTATAGTTGGCGCTCAACTTGTCAATGTCTTCTTTGTAATGCGAATTGAGTGCGAATTATATTGTTATTACATGCAGCTATATTAATAAATAAGAAACTGGAAAATATATGCAAATTTATATTTTTTATAAATTTTCCAGAATCAAAAATTTTGCAATTTTCCAAAAAAAAAATTATGTTTTTCCTAATAACTTTAAAATTATTAATGACACCAAAAAATGATTTTAGCAAAAATTTAAAGTTGGCAAAATTTATAATTTTTTGACGTGTTACATGATAAAATCGGACACGCCGTTTTTAAGTTATGACTAGAGGTGTGGATCAACCTTTACGAAAATCTCACATTTTAGAAGAAGAAAAAAAATGCTAAAAAAAAACTGATCCAAAGAATTTGAAATTTTTATGATTTTTGTACTTAGGAAGGCATAACACATCAAAAAAATATAGTGGTCACCCATGGTCAGAAAATTTTTTCCCATATGTTGTGTATTAAATATTAAAAATTCTTAATAATTATTAAAAAATACTAAAGTGTGGACAAAAATCAAACCAATATTTGTTGTTTTCAATGAAACAGTTTCTTATTTATTATTGCCCACATATGATAAAAATGTTAAACTTCATATCAGCTTATAGCTTCGGTAAAACATTTCACACATTTTTAAATAAATTTCTATTACAATATTAAATCTTTTTTGACAAATTTGTTATTTCTGTTGTTTTATTGGGTATTTGACATAATATTTATGCCACACAAATTCATTCATTTTAAATAATTATATTCATTTGACCAGCATTTAATACAACATGTTTAAACAGGTATTTGACCACAGAGATAACAACAATTTGAAAAGATAAGAATTTAAATTTCTATATTTATAAAAATATGCCTGCAAACATAAATACACACACACACACACACGTATGTGTGAATATAAAACCAACATACCATTCCAGGTATGCAGAAAACAATCGGAGTATTAATACCCTGCCAGCAAATTGGTAGTCGACTACAAATAAAATCGACTTATAGTTCATCACTGTCGGACATTGAGTAGTCGACTACTAAAATAATTACGTTAACTTTTATGGACTAGCTTCAAATTAGCTACAATACAATCGATTTGTAATTCACTTTTTGTGTACTGGCTATAAGCTAGCTGAAACGTAGTGCAGAGTTAAACCAAAATTCAAATAATAACATACACACATAACTCTTTAGTTAAATTGCCTATTGTCGCATTCGTTTTAAATGTTGCGATGGCTGAGTGAGTATGTTGGCTGCTCACCAGTCTTTAGGCTTAGTGGCTCGATTCCCACCAGAGGCTAACAAAAAAAAAAAAGAAAGTAGGATGAAATTTAATTTAATAAAATATAATATTACCACCGAAAAATGTAAAATCAGCCTTGATTTGTACATTTTTTTCTGTGGGTACTGACTTTTAAGTAGCTAACTTTAAGTTAGTTGAATAGTAATGCACAGTCGGACAATTGACTACCTCCTACTAGGACATCGTAATGTTAAAATAGTCAGTCATCTCCATTAAAAAGAATCTAAGTGTCAACCACCACCAGCTGTAAAAAAGTTAGCTTATAATTCGTTACTCGTTAACTGAGTTGCCGGCAGGGTATGAATTAAAAACCAATATGTGTTTGTGCTTTAACATACACTCGCACTGTAAATACACTATGACAAATAATTTTGCATATACATGCGTGCATACATTTAAATCGCCCCAAACTACAAAAAAAAGCCAACAATATAGTTCATGTTTGAATATTAAGTCATTTGATATTGAAACATTTGCCAACATATAAAGATAAAATCCCACTCTAACATGCAGCCACCCAGCGTTGCCAAACGTTCAGATTTATTTACTTTTTGCAGTTTTTTGAAGTGTAAAATGAATAAGTTTTACAATCGATTATATTTTATTTACATGATTCGTAAAACATCAAGACAAAGTAAAATGAAGATATAAAATTGCACGGTTGGCCTTAAGACATGTTCAAACGGTAAAATGAATCTGAAGATTCGCTCCCTCCACCCCGATAGCGGACCTCAGCGCTCTGACGAGTATTAATGTCCCATCATGGCAGTATGTAGAATGTTGTTTTTCACTTCAGACGGTTGCAAATCTGTTTTATTTTTCATATATCGACGTAACGTTTTTTACATTGTGTTGTCATACGGGCCGATAAAGTGGCCCGTAACCAGCAAAAAATGTTTTCCCGCAATTTTTGTTTAACATTTTTGATTTTGTATGGCAACCAAAATTCTGAAGGGCATTGTTTAATTAAATTAGTTTTCACTATTTATAATTATGGTGGCATATTGTTTTGATCTGAGTTTCACTAAAATCTTAAAAGTGGCATTCTAGGAAAAAAGTGCAAAATAAATGCTCAATTGTGTGTAGAAACGAAAGCGGCATAATATGAAATTTAGGGAACGAAACTTACTAACCAGTGCAGTCGATGTTTTGTTATTTGCCTTGTTTTTGTCTCGTCACAATTACGTAACTGGCTACAAATTTAGCTGCAGGGTAGTATTTATTTATATGTGTATGAATCAGTGTTGCCAGCTTAGAGGGTTTCCCCCTAGATCTAGGGGTTTTTTTTATTTTAGGGGTGAATTTGGGATGTTAAACTCTTTCGGGAAAAACTTAGGGAGAACAATTTATTTTTGGCGTATTTTTAGGGGATTTCTGTGTTTGGTTGAACGGTAAAATAGCAGGAGTTAGACAATTTTTCAACTGATAAATTTGAAGACTTTAACGATTTTTAAAGTCAAATTAAATGAAATATTTTATGTTCATGTGGTAGCTTCAAGTACATAATTTTGCAGCTGGTAATTTTAAGTACTTTTTTGTTGAGTTGAATGATTTTTTTCCTCATGGGTCATTTCTTTGAATTTTTTCCGTTTCTTAAGAATTGGAACCTTTCTTTTCTAAGAACCTTTGATAAAATTGAAACTCTTTTTATGAAAATGTCAAAAGAACGTAAAGAGCGAAGAAGACTTAAAAACTCTTAATATTATTGGAGACACTTATTTTTTTCTATATAGCCAGATAACAATTTTCAGCTGCCTATAAATACATATGTGCTTAGATCTCAAAATATGTGAATACAAATAAATCGAAAATTTATAATACATATACATACGCTTGTAATCATAACATATGCACTGAAAAATACATACATATAATCAGTTAATTTTTACTTCTTTTTAATTGGGGAAAGTTTAACAATTTTATGCATTTTACGTATTGTCAATGCATTAATATGGGTGATTCGCAAACTAAAGCAGAATGTTCACCAACATTTTTTAGGGGCATTTTGTAGAAAAACATTGAATTTTAGGGGGTTTTAAAAATGTTCTGGGGGGAAAGAAATACATTGACCTGGGAACACTGCTCTACAGTGATAAAATATGAGACAGACCCCTATTAATTTTTCTACATACATTAGGGAGGCCTTCTCTGTATGTCATAAATTATGACATACAGGCCTTTTCTGTATGTCATAATTTTCTTGTTTATCAAACTTCCACAAACACTCTGTCTTGCTTCTTACCACACATCACTCCTTCTTTTCTCCTTCCTATTTTCCTAGTGCCAGTTTCAGCAGTGCACATGTGGCGGTCATCCCCTGAGTACTAGTCTAAGGTAAACAAAAAAAAGTTATGCTAATTTACGCTGACGATATAGACATCATGGGTCGAAAACTGTGAGCAGTGTTTGACAGCTTTTAGAAAAATTAAAAGAAATCTGCCTAAAATCTGTCTGACAATAAGCGGAAATAAAAACAAATTGGTGATATCATCGAGACAGACTTCCAGCAGACTCGAACAAATAGTTGAAGTTGGAAGCCACAACTTTGAGATAGTCAAAGATTTTATCTACTTGGATACCTCCCGGTAAAAGAAAGAATAATCATGGCTAATAGATGCTACTTCAGATTAAACAAGTAATTTAAGAACAAAGTCATCTCTCGGCATGCAAAAATGCTGTGCTGTTATATGACTCAGAAGCAAGGGTATTCCCGAAAGCAGATGCAGTACTTTAGAGAAAAACTCTTCGTAAAGGGACCGTCGTGTGAATCTCAAGTTTTATCAGCTATATAGAGACATTAATATAATTAATCTTATTAAATTACAATGATTACGTTGAGTATATCAAGTTGTGAAAATAGATGAAAATGCTCCAACTAAAAAGTTGTCGAATTACGAATCTAATTGATCAGGTAAAGAAAGACTTTTCGAAACTTGATGTCTCTAACTGATGAAGAAGTGCACAGGACCAAACTGCTTGGACATCTGTACTTCTTTTGGCTACAGAAACTAAGTTTTTATATTCTTGGTTGGGGTCGCATGTTTGAAGTCAGTCTCATTGAGGGTATTTGTCGGCCTAGAGCATAGAGTATTGGTGAGAGTGACAAAATAACACTGGAAGAAAACGATTTGCTATTCATTTTATTTACTCGTCAACGAGATTGTGACACATGTGTGGCGGGTGTTGTACATATTTTAGTAATACTCTTGGTAGTCTGAAATATTTTGAAATAAAAAGATTCTTCGAAGTGTTTATAAATTTTCCCTCAATTAATCATTGTTGATCTTGCAATTAAAAAGTAATGAAATCTTCTATGAATACTCTTATTGCAGTTACGCAATAAAAGTATATTTCTCAAACTAGAAGAATTCAGCTTATTGCGTTTTTTGAGCAAATATAATTCATATCTGAAAATATTTGTTCGCAAAGATACGTTGAGGGAAATAAGGATAAATATTTCAATGAAATCTTCTTTATTTCGGGATATATTGTACCCTCCAGATTTTTCCAGAGTTCTATATTGATAAAATTATCAGGGAAATCTAATTCACTTCGAAGAATAATAAGTTCTGTTTGAATTGGAAATTCGTACTTTAATATATCGCATTTAAAAGAGTTTTGAAAAATATTCAGTAAATGCTTAATATTATCAAAGTCCGAAAAGTCTGCAGAATCAATTTGATCTGCAAGTAAAAATAGCTGAGTTTTAAAATCCGAAAGAATTTTCAACATAATCATATACATGTTCATAAATCATAAACATGTTCACTGACAGCAGTCTCGATGACGATTAAAATGTAAAATAACACACAGAAGTTCTTGAAGTGCAGTTTGTCTCTCGCACTCAACATGGTGATTTCCTATTGGTTGATTGACGATCAAACAAAAGAGCGTAAGTATACGTGTGAGTTTAATTTGCTGATATCAGCCACTACTGGGCATCTATGGCCTAGAGTTACAACCGATACCACTCTCGATGTGAGTGCTTCTTTAGGCACCAGGCTTCTTAAAACCGATACGACTCTCGAGATGAGTTATTCTTTAGGTTCTTTAGGCACCAGGTTTCCTTTCTTGTTTCTTATCTTCTGGAAATTCTAGTAGGATTAAATATAATCGAAATGTTTTAAATAATCAAATCGACAGCAGTAGCAGGAAACTTTTGGTCATATTTTGGTATTTGCTTTAATTACCAATATAATAAGCAGAAGTCTAAGATTTTCACGCTCAATATAACGTCAATTAAAAGCAAAATTATTAAATTTGAATTTCTCTTTCTTTGTTTGCAGTAAAAATCAGCTTCCCCATGACCACCAATAAACAGAAAAGAAGTGTATTGAAACTCTCAAGTTGCAGCAGAAGAGATAAATAGAACCATCATTTGAAAACCAAAAACCAGTCCTGTGATTTCTGATAAGAAGAAAAAAGCCAAAACACAAAATGCAACAATTACATCCATTCATATTCACATTCCTATTTTTCGTCACAAAATGTTTCAACACATTATCACAAAGTTTAAATGGTAAGTAAATCGAAATACCGGCAACTTTTCAAATAATACATTAATACATGTTTTAATGTTCCAGAACCAAATATGCAATTAGATCCAGATCCAGAGTTTATTGGCACAATAAACAATGTAACATTTCCAGCGGGTAGAGAAGCGATTTTGGCTTGTTCCGTCAGGAATTTAGGCAAAAATAAGGTGAGTAAGAAAATCGAAGTAACTAGAAGTCAATATGTACTACAGTATTTTTCGGTTAATTGCACATCAAAATTTGCACAATTTTTTGTTCAATTAACCGGGGAACCAATTAGCCGATACCCATTTAATTGAACAGTTTGTTCAATTACAGAAATCACGCATAATTGGAACTATGTACTAATGAATTAAAAGAAATCGCATTAAGTGCACTTAAGTTTTTCAAAATAATTTTTTTTTACCTTAAACGAAAAAAAATGCAAGTAACAGCAAAAAATGTACATATATGTGTATAGTAGAGATGCCACCCAGTGTTTTTCACAAATGATGTCAAATATGTATGTGCAAAAATGCCAGATTATTTTTCAATGCAATTAACCGGGTAAAAGTAAGAGGAAATTTATTTTTGATGACATGAACTTTGAACGAATTAAGCGGGAAAATCAATTAACCGGGTTCAATTATCCGAGGAAATTCACATGGTGTTCGTATGCAATATTTTTTTTGCCCGATCATGTAGTTCAATTAAGCGTGGAAACCAATTAACCGTAGCGTCAATTAACCGAAAAATACTGTATAAACATTTTGGAGTCGGTTAAAAACCATGTAAGGAAAACAGTAAATAATTTTAGCTATTTTAATTACCTATTTTAACTGGCCTGGGTACTTTTGGTAAAATTTTAGTGATCAGAATTATTAACGAGGGCAAGAAAAGTGCTCCAAGAAAAGTTTTGCATTGGAAAATGGAGTAAGTTACGCTACTTGAACTACAATCCGAGAGCTTTATCTGTTCTGTATTTGAAGTATATCCGAGCATACGATCTTTCGTATCTGTCGGGCATACATTTCGGCTGTATTTAATTAAAACCCCGGTTTTTTTCGGACCTTCGTTTTAAAGTGTTTTGACTTTGATAGTATTTTCGAATCTTTTAACCATTCGTAGTATTTGGACTGCATTTATTTACAAGCCATGAGCACGATCCGAACTTTTCGAGAGTTTTGTATTTTGGCTGTATCTCAGTAAAACTCAAGTCCGCGATCCCCCAAGTCTATCGGGCATTCAATTGGTCATAGCCGCTGCAATCACTGTTGCCAGATCTGCAGATTTTACTGTATTTTGCTGGTTTTTCATTAAAAAGCAAACTGAAGTGAGATTTTTGCTATAAAATACAGATTTTAAGTGATTGTTTCAGCACCATTGCTTTGTGTGTTTTTCACATTGTAGAAGAAATAATTTTTGCATCCTCTATAATAAACATTAAACTCTCGTCCAGAGACTAAGCTATAGCTAGAGAAGTGTTATAGCTACACTGTGGTAGTTGAAAAAAACCGAAAGACGGTGCACCCAGTAGGTAAACCCAATTCAGGTGCACTGAATTCAGTGGCACTAACCGTTTTTTTAGGTTAGCTCTTGTTTTTGAGATATACCGGTATTTTGAAAATGGAGGAGGTAGGACCACATACCTATATTCCCTTAACTCAAAAACGGTTTAAAACATTCAAAAAACTACAAGAACCGAAATTCGGCAATTAAATTACTTTTCAATAACTGTAATCGGCTTAGTAGTTTGGAAAATACACATTTTTTTCGATGAAAAGAATTAAACTTTTTGCAAAAGTTCGAAATTTTTTGCTCTTTAAAATAACATAAAAAATCTAAAAATTAGGTTATGCTGATGAATTTTCATATATTCACAACAAATAAAGTTTCAAGCATTAGTGTTTTAACTTTTTCATGAAATTTCATAAAACTTGGTGAAGTGCCTTAAAATGGTAAACACTCACTATCACGCACGAAATTTTATTTTTAAATCACGCTCAAGTTTCTATGGTTTTACTTTTGTTGTTTTCTCTGCTGAAGAATGGAGCAAGCCGATGGCGTTTCTTCATTGGCAGGAAAGAGAATTAATTTCATATTCACATGTAAATTAAATTTTTATTTGTGCTGAAGGCCTCAGTTGCCATTGCCTAAAAATGTTAGCTTTTAATCTTAATTATAACAGAAAAATAAATAAATTAATTAATTAATTTTTATTTCAGGTGGGTTGGCTGAGAGCTTCCGATCAAACAGTTTTAGCTTTACAAGGGCGCGTGGTGACCCACAATGCTCGCATTAGTGTCATGCATCAGGATATGCATACTTGGAAATTAAAAATTAGCAAATTGCGGGAAAGCGATCGAGGATGTTACATGTGCCAAATAAACACCAGTCCCATGAAAAAGCAAGTAGGATGTATAGACGTGCAAGGTGAGTACAGATTATAGAACTACTAGAGAAACTAAAATCACATTCCAATCGATTGCAGTTCCTCCCGATATCATCAACGAAGAATCTTCCTCTGACTTGGCCGTCCAAGAGGGGGAAGATGCTACACTCATCTGTAAGGCTACAGGAAACCCTCAGCCCCGAGTCACCTGGCGTCGTGAAGATGGTGAAATGATTTTATTGCGTAAACCCGGTAGTAGAGAATTAATGAGAGGTGTGTATGGTAAGCTTAGCTGTAAAAAGTCGTCTAGTTTCAATAAACTATTGTAAATATTGTAGTTGAGTCCTACCAGGGTGCAGCTTTGAAGTTAGTACGATTAGAGCGCCGCCAAATGGGTGCATATCTGTGTATAGCCTCCAATGATGTGCCCCCCGCTGTTAGCAAACGTGTATCGTTAAGTGTCCAGTGTAAGAATTCTGTTGACTCTCACTTCCACTATAATATTTAGTTGATTCTATTGTAATAATTTTCAGTTGCCCCCATGGTTCGCGCCCCCAGTCAACTGCTCGGTACTCCACTGGGTTCGGATGTCCAACTTGAATGTCACGTAGAAGCCTCTCCTTCACCGGTTTCATATTGGCTTAAAGGTGCTCGTACACCCAGTGGGTTTGCCAGTGTTTCAAGCAATAGCTTAGAAATGGGACAGCCAGGTCCGGAAATGCTACTGGATGGGTAAGTTTCATTTGCGTTATTTTTGATGATAAGAAAACTGTTTATATTATATTTTCAAAAGGCCCAAATATGCTATCACAGAGAAACGTGATGGTTACAGAGGTGTCATGCTGTTAACAGTACGTTTATTTTCACCCTCCGATGTCGGCACTTATCATTGTGTGAGTACGAACTCTCTGGGAAGAGCTGAAGGAACCCTGAGGCTGTATGGTAAGTGATTGAAACCATTTTCAACGTTACACTAAACATATTGAAAAACTGTCCGAATTGTTAAAACATTTACACAACTTTTAGGAAATGTGCACTTTTTCAAGATCCGTTTAAAATTCAACCTTCAAAAAAGTATTTGTTGTATAAGTTTCAACGGGTAATTTTTTAGTAACCTACACAGTGTAAAAATGAAACAATACTCGTAGTTGTGATCCCGTACTCAACATGAAGTGCCCGCTGAATCACAATTTGAACGAAAACTGTTTCCATGCTCAAAGCTCGTGCAAATAAGATAAATTTTGAGAGAGAAATATTCTAGTTCTTCTTACACACAACAGCCCGCACATTTTCTTCGTACCATAATACAACTAATAAGGTAACCTTTTCCCTACAATAAGAACAACTTCTGCAAACTGTCAAAAAGACGCCACTTCTATATTTACTTCTATTGAGCTCCAAACGTTTTGGTTCCAAACGACAGTATTATGATTGAATTTGACTGCAATATGCTTACTTTAAATACTAAAATAGTTGGAGTTGACATTAGTATTGTTGGAAATAACAATAGTATGGTTGAAAGTGGCAATATTATTTTTGAAATTGACAATAGCGTGGTTGTACATGGCAATATCAAAGAAATAATATGGTTAGAGGCCCAAATAATATAATCCCATAGAATATTTTCAAATTGCAAAACAAATATTTATACATACATAGATATACATCTACTTATATGTTCTTGCTTACACACACAATAAAAGCAGCGCTGCAACTGTGAAATAGACATTTTTATCACACAATTGGCTTATGCTAGGAACTCAACTGGGACCAAAGACGAATTTCGACGAACACGTCGAATACGCCGGCTAAAATTCGCTCGTATGAAGCACAATAACGACGAAAAACAAAAACAGCTGTTACAATTGATAAAGTTGTTTATTGTTTGTTCAAAGAAAAAAATTAAATGAATCAAAGAATTTCAAATTTTGTAAAATGAATTAAAATAATGAACATGATCCCAGACTATATAAACATTCATGAAGTTTAACATTTTCAATTATAATTTCACTTGTATTCACTTTCTCAGTTTTTTAATTTTATCTTATTATAGTTGAACAGCTGACGGGGTGACCATATTAAAAAAATTGGTTGCTAAAAAATTTTGCATTACCAAAAACAAAAAATTAAACACTACAAACATGTTTTATAATCTAATATGTTGGCTTTTTATTTTAAATGCAAAAAGTCAAAGCTTAGCACTTAAAATAAAAACTATTAAAGTAAAAATTGAAAACTAAATCCAAAATGGCCACATGGTACTGATTTGTTCGTCGTTCGCCGGCGTAAGAAATATACATAAATAAATCTATTTCAAGTTTGCCGCGTACAATGAATTTCAACCGACGCTGTCATTGTGTGCATTTTCATATACACCAATGTGTTCTATTTTTGACGGCGAATATTCGCAGCGAAAAATTCGTCGTTCGTCCCAGTTGTGTTCCTAGCGCTATTTCCGTTTTAATAACTGTGGCTTTAATTTAATTTAATCTTCTCGCATGTGTCCCGTTAGAACAGCCACAAGAGTGTGGAGCCTATGCCTCGGAATGTCCAACAAGGCCACAGTTCTCCTATACACACTCACCTGGGCCATGTGAGCCCCGATATTCGACAGGTGATCTCGTTCGACCACCTTTCCTGCGCAGTTCTTAGCAGCTGCCGTTGTATTAGCTGCTTGCAACTATTAAGGGGAATACCGAAGAATTCGTCTATATCCCCCTGTTGAAGGTGGGTACCAGATCTTGCCAGTTCATCTGCTATTTCATTTCCGGACACATCGTTGTGTCCAGGTACCCAGCGATGCTCCAGGTCAGAATGTCTCGCTATCTCGTTTAGAGATACCCGGCGTTCCTGAACCAACCGAGATGTTGAATAAATACCCGCAAGCGGGTATAATGATATGCTCACCGTATATCCTATAGTTTCATCCAGTTTTTATCGCCGCAACTTCGGCCTGAATGACAATACACTCATCTCGTAACCTAAAACTGATCCTCCGTTGAAATCGGGGGATGTAGATACCCCCCCCCCCCCCTTAGTGCTCGATTTGGAACCATCCGTAAATACCATGAATACGTCCTCTGATTGATCTAATTCGACACTGTCTAAGGACGCATTCGACAGATCTACTCTGAAACCCTTATCGATCATTGGGGCTGGTGAGCAACAGTCTATACGATCCGGAAAGTCAGTAATCCTTCCAATTATCGATTCATATCCTGAGACAGCATCCCTCCACATGGAAATGTCATAGGAAAAGTAATTTTTAAAAAAATTCCTTCAAAAAAGGTCTTTTCAAAGTGTAGACTTTAAAAAAATAAATTTTGAAAAACCTACTTTTATACTGTGTGTCCGACAGGAAGGTATACTATTTGGTTTGTTTATAACTTTTGATTAAATGATGGAGAACGAATCTTATATTGATTAATGTTTTAGCGAATGCCGGCTATTACGTCTTGTATACAATATCAGATAACTGTCCGCCTCTGTTAGCCACACAAATGTTTTAGTAGCAGTAATGAATTCAGCCGATCTTGCAGACCATTGTGTCCATCTCTCTTCAAAATAATTCAGTACAAGAGATATAGTGCGTCTTGTTGGCACATTTTTTCTCCCAAAGAATTCGCGTAATTTTCATCTCGCAGCAGTAATCGATGATTGATTTTGATAAAATGTTTTTACGACTAAACACGTTGGTTTATCGAATATTTTTCCATAAACAAATTTGCTATGCCTCTACTTCACAACTGCCAAATATTAACTGAATTTTCTAACAAAATGATGGACGCCCTGTAGAAACTACCTTTTCAGGTAGTTTCTTTGAAAAATATTCGCTTCCAAAACAGTTCCTTTCAAAGCAGGTAGGGTTGAAATATCTGCTTAAAGCAGCTGTTAAATACATGAGTTTAAAAAAAAAAGTAGCTTTTAAAAAACTAATTTTTAAGGAATAGCATTTTAAGAAATACCATCTAGGCTGGGGTTTTGAAATCTCAGTTAAACTAAGTTTAGTAAAACTAAAAATATATATGAGTCACCATTATGGCGAAGTAATAATTTTTTTATTTTATTTTTATTAAAGAAGAACTTTTTAAGCAATACCGTCAAAAAATTGTATGTAAAATTAGTAAATGTGGCGCATATTTTTTTCAGTTTAACCAAACCTACCCTGCAAGAAATAGCTGATGGAAACTAACACATTTACAACTTAATTACTAACATATGCAAAGCAATTTTATAGCTTTCAGTGTTGCCATTACAATGATTGTTTTAGTATTTTGATTTTTCCTTATTAATTTGGTAATTTCATTTGGAACTACGTTTATGCATTAATGTTTTTATAAGTTCATTTGTCCATTTTTTTTAAATATACTTTATTATATTCTCTTTGAACTGGTTTTTGAAAATTTTCGAAAAATTCTTTTTTTATTTATCAATAAAGAAATTAATAGGATTACATATAATTTTGTGGGCATTTTGCAAAAGAGATTTTGATTGATCACTTTGCTGAGGTGGTAACGCTGATTCAAAAAAGAAATCACACGTACACGAATGTTTACATCAGTTTTTTCATTTTGCCCTTAAGAAAATGATAGAAACCCTGATGTATGAATCCATCAGCAGTGTCGGTCATATGATGGATCATATGACCGTCACTGCTCTTGCAGGGTAGTTTAACTCAGACCTCCAAAACCAAGCCAAAATCTTAGGAAAATAACCTTTTCAGAAATGTGTCTTTTAAAAAAGTGTCGTTTCATAGTAGTATTTTTGAAAAAAGTATCCCATTAAGAATTTACTTGTACCTATTGAAACTTTAACACCGGTATTCATAAAAAATAAAACATTGTTGAAACACATTTTACGACAAATTTTTCATATAAAATTTTTTTTAAAATGTGTTTGAGCAACGTTTTATTTTTTATGAATACCGGTGTAAATCTTTAAACCTTAAAAAAAATGCCTTTTAACCAGGAACTACTAAAGAAATTACTTAAAAAAATAAATTGTTTCTTCAAAATTGTATTGAAAAAAAAATTGTTTTTCCAAGATGTTGTCTTAAATAAATATTTATTGAGTAGATGTTTTAACATAATTTTCTGATTTTACAAGAAACTAAGAACATGAATATAATGAACTCCTTTTCCAGAAATCAAATTGCATCCCGGCATAGCAACAATTAATGATGATCAACTCAATTTTATAGGAGGTGAGATAATTTATATACACATATTATATAACAAATCAACAAGTCATAAAGTAAACTTAATTTTTAACCCCATTTGCCCAGGATTAGAAGAGTCCCGTAATTCAGCCTCAATAGCGAAACAACGAATATCCTGGTTACAAATGACCACAATATTTTTAACATTTTCCAATATATTATCCAGGCATATGTCAGAAACAACAACAACAACAATTACAGCAAAAACTCTGAGCTGCTTGACATTATCTTTTGCAGCAAGATGATGCAATTTTTGTGGCAGGCAGCAAAAACGAGGAAACCATTAAAAAACATGAAACTTAATGTATAATTTGTATGCATACAAAATAAAATTAATACAGAATAAGAAATCACACTCATACAATAAAAATACTCATGAATTATACTTATAATTTAAATAATGATAAAACTTAGCAAAAGGATTATATAAGAAAAAAAAAAAAAAAAATAAGAGACATACAAATTAAGCTTCATTTTGTTTAGTTAAAAATAATTCAAATAATGACAAACAAGTAAAAATACTTTTTTTTTAGTTTTTATTAAGTTTTGTATTAAGTTAAATTGTTAAGAAAGAAAAACTATAAATATATTTAAAAAAGAAAACTGGTTAAAATATTTGAAATGGAAACATAATCCCCACGCTCAAACTGAAAAGAATGTGACGTGCTAAGCAACGCATCAATATCGTAAAAAACGTATCAAATTAAAAACTAAGTATTAAAAAAAACATTGTACATGAACTAAGAAAACTATGAATTAAATATTAAAAATCCGAAAACAAAAAACGTGCATTTAAATTTAACACAGAAAGTTAAATAAAAGAAAAAGTATCAAAAACTTTAAATTTTTCTTTTTCCCCTCAAAAATATCATTAAAAAAAATGAGTTTGCCAAAAATGTTAGATATATTTTCCCTGTTCCTTTAAGAACAACAAGAACTGTTTCAAAAATTCCCTTTAAACGAAATAACAGTTATTAAGAAAGGAAAGAAGCCAATGAAATGTTAAAAGGAAATGAAAAGCTCCTTAAAAAGCTATGTATGTAAATCATGAAACTCTCCATTTTATTTAAGGGTTAACAACAACTGCCAGTGCACACTGGTCAGGTCTGGTCAAAAGTCCATAACTGCTTTATTTCTTAAAACATTAATTCAATATTCACACTAGCAATAACATATTTAATCCATTATTAAAACTTTAAACATGTACATTAGGGTCGGGCGACTTCAGCAATCGATGTTGTGCCAACAATTTTTCGATTTCAAGACGCCAAAATTTATTTTATTTTTTTTTTCTTCCTATGGAGGCGTGTGTCCGAAAAAAATTTTACATTTGAATCCTCTGCGGGCACCCTGCGACTGATTAGTATTAAAGGCCCTAACTCATATTTTCTTTAATCCTTATTTCCCCACCACCACCAGGGTGCCCATAGAGGGCCAACCCCTTACAACTTTTCTCTCTGATATTTCGGCACTATGAAAAAACGCCCAAAACCAAATCGCCTAAAAATAAAACTGAAAAATTTTGGGCGATTTTTAATTTTTTTTGGTAATTTTTCATTTTTAAATGTTAATAGTTCAGTTTGTTTAATTTTTTTGAGCTTTTAAGTATCTCTTAACACATTAATATGAAATTTTAAAAACCTTCTTATAAAATGTGGTAACTATTATAATCAAACCCCGAAAGAAATTCTTCGTAAGCGACGCCGAGATTCGACGTACTATAGAAGGAAATTTCCTTGCATCCAACCGAAGGCCTGTTATATAGGACACTATCGTACGCGAAGCCAAAATTCGACACACCGAGGGGGATAAATTCCTTCAGCTTGTCCAAGGGCCGGTTTTTTAGGACACTGTCGTACGCGAAGCCAAAATTCGACATACCGAGGGCGATAAATTCCTTTCGGCTTCACGTACGACAGTGTCCTAAAAAACCGGCCTTCGGCCGGGCTGAATAGCTTTATCCCCCTCAGTATGTCGAATTTTGGCTTCGCGTACGACAGTGTCCTAAACAACAGGCCTTTGGCCGGGCTGAAGTAATTTATCCCCCTCGGTGTGTCGAATTTTGGCTTCGCGTACGATAGTGTCCTAAATAACCGTCCTTCGGCCGGGCTGAAGTAATTTATCCCTCTCGGGATGTCGAATTTTGGCTTCGCGTACGACAGTGTCCTAAATAACCGTCCTTCGGCCGGGCTGTAGGAATTTATCCCCCTCGGTATGTTGAAATTTGGCTTCGCGTACGACAGTGTCTTAAATAACCTTTGAAATGGGATGCATTTTCGCAGGTTTCAGTATAGCCGAAGAATTTTCAACATTGTATTGTTTTGATGCTTTTATTATCATTCGTTTTAAATAGAGAGGCGTAAAATGCAATTCAAACTTTAATTATTTTGTTTTTGGTTTTGTATAATTTTTTAACTTTAGGGCGATTTTTCATTTTTCTTTTTTTGCGATTTGGTTTTGGGCGATTTTTTATAGTGCCGATATTTCTTTCAATCACACATTAAATTTTTATTTTGAGCAATTTATCAGACCTGGACAAAAAAAAGAAACGGACAAAAAAGAAGGAAAAAGAGTTCAAACTGCCAGCCCATTAGCTGACAAATCACATAAATTTGTGTTCAGAACCTCGTTTTTGTTTTTTTTTTTTCAAATCACATACACAAAAAGTGATTTTCAGAACAGGCGTGTATATCAGTAATATGTATTATAGCACAGTTCTATATTGTTACATAGATTCTTTAATTGCTAATGAAAGTAAAACACACTCAGCCATTTTATTTACAGCACTTTCAGTTCAGTCTTTCTTAATTATTCAACTCTGTTGAAATACTTTACTACAACACTTTTTACTCTGTTACCCCGCTGCTGTAAAAATCAGACCTACTGCTCATTGTTGACAATGACAGAGTCAAAACAAAACTCATCTCAAACGCAAATGCTAGTGACACGCATATTCTCCAACTTAGCTTCCAGAGATTTCCAAGTCGTCGAGAACCGCCTACGCTTGACGCCAGTATTTTCGACTATTGCAAAATCTTTTGTATTGATCATGATCTTTCTATTTACGTTAACTTACGATACAGGTGTATGCCAACTTCACTACCCTGCAAGAAATGGCTGATGGAAACCAACCTATTAACAACTTAATTACTGACACATGCAAAGCAATTTTATAGCTTTCAGCGTTGCCATTACAATGAATTTTTAAATTTTGATTTTCTCGTACGAATTTGGTAATTTCATTTGGAACTACGTTTACGAATTCATGTTTTTAAAGTTATCTTGTCCTTTTTTATTTGAAAAAATGGTGCTGCGAATAGATTTTCCATATGATTCGGATTTTTATTGTCAAAACTGCTACTGACTGCTGGTTTTCGTTTAATTTTATCTATATGTGTCTCTAAAATAGTTTATTCTATTCTCTTTGAATTGTTTTTTGAAATTTTTCGAAAGACTCTTTTTTTATTTAATAATAAAGAAATTAATAACATTATATGTATGTAATTTTGTGGGCATTTTGAAAAAAGATTTCGAATGATCGCTTTGCTGAGGTGGTAGTGCTGGTTTAAAAAATAAATCACACGTACACGAATGTTTACTTAAGATTTTCCATTTTGCCTGATAGAAACTGATAGAAGGTCATATGATGTATCATATGACCGACACTGTTCTTGCAGGGTAGTTAACTTAACTTAATTATTTATTTGCTTGAAGAGCCAATTGAAATGTATTAATTCAGGTCCAAAAATGAACCTTTTCAAAAAATGTTTGTTGAATTTTTCAGCTGTCGATATGCCGACGACATTTCGTTGGTGCTAATCAACTCATCAGTAGACTTGAAAATTGGGAATTATGGAATAAGTAGTTGAGTTTCAAACAAACTTTTAAGAATTTTTCAAGTCTACTGATGAGTTGATTAGCACCAACGAAATGTCGTCGGCATATAGACAGCTGAAAAATACAACAAACATTTTTTGAAAAGGTTCATTTTTAGACCTGAATTAATACATTTCTTTACTGAATATAGGAGACATTATTTTAGGCACTTCGTAATTAGAGCTAACTGAGACGTTATAAAAACTAGAGATGTGCACGTGAGTGTTTTTTGGCTCACGTTGCGCACGTTCACGATCACAATAATTTTCCTCACGCACTTTCATGCATGGCAATACTTTTAGGTCCTCACATCACGCACGCTCACGGGAAAAACTTTTTAAAACACCCATTTTCCCGCGCGATAAACGAAAAGAATTCTCACGACCAATCACGTTTGTTTTAAAACCAAATATAAGAAAAAAAAAGAAATGCGGTCGGGGGACCCCCGTCAGGAACGATGTTCCTTACGTTTTTTCTTCATCTTCGAATGTAATACAAGGTGAAATCTGTATATTTTATTTTGTGTTGTTTTTGAAATTTTATATACTTCTTTAAATTTTTGTTTTATTTTTTTACTTTTGACACATGCAGTATTTTTTCGTCAATCTGCTACAAATCGAAGAAAAGCAACTGTTGGTCAATTTTTCAATATTGCTGTTTTTTGTGTTGACATACTTTACTTTAGCGACATCTAGCAACTGGTAGTGGCAGTTTTCACAACTAATTAATATGTATTAGTTTGTGTCTCCGCTGACGTCAAATAGTTTCGCTACTTGCCGCCCGTCATACACGATTGTTTGTCGAAAGATACACCAATACATATAAACAGCTCACACGCTTTCGTGACGATTTCTACTAATTTGCCCTACCAGCAAGCCGCGTTAAGGAACTTCGTTCCAAAAAAAAATCGGAACCGATAACACTCTAAGTCTTAAAACATAGTTTCGAGAAAGCTGTCTTTTCAGTGTTAAGCAATTTCTATGAAAATATCACAAGGACAATTTTGCTTTTTTGATAACTTAAGCATTATAATATTGAAGAGTTCCTCATGTGAACTTTAATAAAAACATGTATTTTAGGACACTTTGGCACTTATTGCAAATTGTGTATAAGTTTTATTAAGGATTATTTCCATCCTGTTTTGTTTGTCTCTTTTTCACAAGCTTCGTTGGAGACACGGAAAATGTGTGTTTGTTTTTTCATATCGAAAAAATTTACTTCTTCGCAAAATTTCGGTAAACTTCGTGGGCTGCCTTAAAATGGTAATCACGGACGAAATTTTAGTTTTAAATCACGCTCACGCACTCACGCGTGATTTTTTTTCTATATTTAATCACTATCACGCGTTAATCATGCGTAACACGATATTTTCACGACAATCGCACATCTCTAATAAAAACCTCATGTTATTTAACAATCGTAACAATATCCATAATTTAAAAAAAAAAAATGCATGCATACGACCCACCAGGTCCGTATGAAATATGGCACTGAGGGAAATACATACGTACCCGCCTCACTAAAATAAAACAGAATGTTTTGTCAGAGTCAATATCAGTTTTAAACGCTGTGTAACAATTTCTTATAAATATATACTATGGAAATGCGGTTCTATGTGTACATACTTACATATTTTTAAATACTTTTTTAAATAGCAGTGACTCTACTTGTTAAAAAATAGCGCACATAAATTGGAATATTCACATGGAATGAATAATTACTTACAGTAACTAAAAAACACGCTATAGTGATAGCTATAATTTAAGATCAAAATTTTGTTAAAATTAAATAGAACAAAACAATAGTTTTCAGCCAAAATTGACCAGTGTGCAGGGGTGAGAAATACTATACAAAAATTACAAAATAGAATAAAAATTAATAAAGCCAAAAAGAAATCTTTCAAGAATAGAGAACCAAAAAATCTGTATTTCATTTCAGTTAATGAGTCGCAGAACAAAATGTAGCATATAAGCAGAAGAGTACGGTAAGTATACACACCAGAGAATGAAAAAAGAATAAAGCAAGTGAGAGTGCCATATACGGCTGGGCCGAATCTTAAATACCCTTCACAATGAAAACTTCTAATCCTCAGATCCAATGTATATAAAACGTTATCAAAAGTTCTTGTATTTTGTATATATCTAGGGTCCGATTATTGATTCTGTTCCGCAACTGCGGAAAGCATTTTTTATGCGGAAACAAATTTTACAATTATTCATTCCGTTGCTACGCAATGAATAATCTCTACAGTCACGACGGTCCCCATACAAGAAACTGTGAAAATTAGATAAAATTAGCTATAACTTTTGAACCATAGGAGCTAGAAAGCTGAAATTTTTACAGGATATGTAATCACATAGGCTCTACAACAACAAAAAAAGAATTAAAGGGTGATCCTGTACAAGAAAAGAAAAGAAAAGCTGTAACTTTTTAGCCGTAAGAGATAGAGACTTGAATTTTGCACAGTATATGCATGGTCTACTCAACAACAAGTACCAGAAATAGCAAAAATTTAAAAACTTAATTTGCTCCCTGCATGGGGACACCCTCTAATTTGAAAATTAGTTATAACTTTTGAACCACAACAGATAGAGACTTGAAATTTGCTCACTACATACAGTCGCTAGGCCTACACAACAATAAATATCAAAGATAGCAAGAAATGAAAATGTAAATGTCGTCCTTTGCTCGGGGAACCCTTTAATTTAAAAATTACTTTCGTTTCTGAACCGTAAAAGATAGACTTAAAATTAACCCAGTATATGTATCTATGTAGTTCGCAGGCCTCTACAACAACAAATACCAAAAGCTGAAAAAAGTTAATATTTAAATGGTGTTCATGCATGGGGACACCTTTTAGTTTGAACCTAAGCTACAACGTTTAAACCGTATGAGATAGAGGTTTTAAATGTGCACGGTGCATGTAGTTGTATGACCTCTACAACAACAACTATCAAAAACAATAAAAAGTTTAAAGGTGGGATCATACGATTGCCGCAATGCACCAATTTTTGTTTAAAATTTGTATGCCAATCGTGTGATAGCACAATTTATTGGCTCATGCGGTAACCAAAGCGAATATTGTTCATATTTGTCCCAATCAAATACAACCCTGATGCGACAACCGTGTGAACACTTGACATACAACTATTCACCAATAAAAATTCTAAAAATGCACCAATATTTATTGTGTTCTCATGCGGCAACCAAAGAAGACAATACGCGCCAATAATATGCATATGTATACATGTATTTAGTTTCAAAATTGTTTAAACGCGTCTTCCAAACATAATTTTTGTAAAATTCAATTGTTGTTACTATTATAACAATTTTAAAATTCTTGCAGTTTCAAGACCTGAGAAGGGCTGGTCAGGGGACAGAAAACGCCCAGCGCGCACAACATTATAATAATAGCCGAAGCAATTTTCTTTCTTTTTAAGGAACAAATCATATTTTTAACTCCTTTTTTCATTTTTGCAAAACAAAGTTTGTCGTCAGCTACAACAGCTGTTTCTCAAAGTTGCCGTATAAAATAACAAGCGTGTTTTGCACCAATTTGCGACAATAAAATTTCAGTAAAATGTGACAATCATGTGATTGCAGAGACTTTGATTGGGACACATTTTATATTGTGCTCCAATTCAGCCCAATAAAAATTGTGTAAAATTGGTGCATTGCGGCAATCGTGTGATCCCACCTTAAAACTAATATTAGCATGTTTCCACGACATGCGCTTCGCTCTCTATTTGTGCTTAACACCCCAATCAGGATCGAAGCAATGCGCTTCGCCTTACAAAATTTTGAGAGCGAATGAGTTTCTTCATGTTGAAGCTACATGCCGTGCTTCGCATGGCATGTGGCTTCATTCCTGTCTTCTCTAATTTATATCGCAAGTTTACCTGCACATTTGTATTGTAAACAAAAAAATAAATAAATAATTATAATGACAAACAAAGAAAACGTAATTGTCCCATAAAAATAAAAGTTAATTTCTAGTTTGTATTTAATGCCCTTCAAGGCCAACTCAGAAGTCATTTCCATATACATAAATGTGGTTTTTTTTGCTACAACTCTTCATTTACTTTTGTCCATTTAGAAAAATTTACCGCACGAAATAATGGAAAATTGATGTTGGCTCATTAAAAACCAAAATCAAATCGAAGCACATAGACGCGTCGTGTAAACAGTGTAATTCATAAATATAATTGATAGAGCGAAGCGGGTAATTCAACTCGTAATGGAAACATACTATAAAGGGTACACCAGGGACACATCATTTTTTGCATGCCATTTCTGTATGACTATTAATTTCCGAATCTGTAACATTTGGACAGATTCTAAGAGAATTCAAATAATAAATCTCTGTCTTTCAATTGCCAAATGTGAAACTGCTCTAATCAGTAAATACTACTGGTTTTGCAACTCTGTAAAAACGTTTGCCACTCACTGAAGATTGATTTCCCTTTGAGGACAATTTTTTCTTTTCAATTGTTATCCAAATTCGCAAATCTGAAGGAAAAAATTAAAATTTCTTATTAATAAAAACGTTTAAATAAATATAACCATTAAATACTCACAAAGGAATTTGTGCGTCATATAAAGGACTAGAAATTTGTGTAGCATTTGTTCAAATCCACGAAACAAAAGACATTGAAATTTTTCTTTTAGTATAGTGTGGCTGGCATTTGTGTTTGTGTGTAATGAGAATTATACATTTCTGGGAGCTGAGCGACTGCATTTGTGAAAAAAGGAAATTATTTTATTAGGATTTTCATAAAATATTTTAGTTATAAGATAGTTTAAGAAAATTTGGGAAATAATTAGATTTCTTTTTTGGTTTTCATTAACAATTTCTCTTTTTTTAACTTTTTCTTTCGTAATATAATATACATATTTTTTCATAAAAACGAATATTTGTAAAACAAAATTGCTTTTAATTAATTACTGAAAATAACAACAACGCTCTACTACTGTAAATAAATGTAAATTGAAAAATACAAAATGATAAATATCCAGACTATACAACATGTGTCAGACTGTGTACCACTATACTTGCCACACAGTCTTTATCTCAAGCCGGTGGCCAAGATGAATATATCAGTGGCCTTGCCCTCCCATAAAACGGGCAAATCCATTTCCAATTTGGATATAATGGAAAAACTAGGACAAGCTCTTAAGCCGGACAAGTTCTTGGTGTTAAAGGTGAGACACGAAATTTCGATTAATTGCTACAAACAATTAAAATATTTTAATCAAATTTCTGTGTCCTACAGGTATCAAAAAGTACTATCGATTTTATACGTTTTGAGGCCGAACTCGACGATCGTTTGCGGCTCCGTTCGGCCTTAAATCGTTTGGATGGTGCATCTTTGAAAATATCGGGTTTCCATGAAGGTTTCCGCGTACGAGCTTCAGAATCTAAAGACGATTTTCCCAACCGACATGATTGGGACTCATTTTTCAGAGACGCCCATAATATGGATGAAATGAAGGCGGGCGAACGTCCCGATACCATACACTTAACACATTTACCTATTAAATGGTTCTGTCCTCGTCACATGGAAAATGAGGACAATGTAAAGCCTTCAGAGAGTATATTCAAAAGAATATTTGAAAAATTTGGTAGCGTACGCTGCGTAGACATACCTATTTGTGATCCTTTTCGAAGCAAAATGAATAGCGACATAAATGGAATGAAGACGTTCAGTTTTGAGCAAGATGTGTTGTTCGAAGCGTAAGTTTTTCTGTTTTTTTTTCTTTCTTATTTTTAAGAAAACAAAACCATTTGTTCGTTATATTTTGCAGTTATGTTCAGTTTGATGAATATGTAGGCTTTGTTCGGGCCATGGATGAATTTCGCGGTATGAAATTGGCACGAAAATTTGTAGATAAAACTCAGGCTATTAACATTATGGTTAATTTCGATACTTCCAAACATTTGAGTGATGCTCAAATTCAACGCCGTGAAAGGGTCCGCAAACGCTTAATAGCCAAGGCCAAGGCAGAAGAGGAAGAAATTGAAAGACGAAAGAAATTGGAGCAGGAAAAATTAGAACGTTTAAGGTAAGGAAATAGAAAGGATTAAACAGCGCAGTAAGTACGCAAAAGAAGTGTAGCCATCGTTCAAATTTCACGAAATGAAATGAAATTATTAAATGAAAAGTATCAAGAGAAACAAGTTTAATAGTGTTACAGATGGGGTCGCAGGCCTCCTACTACTGAAGGTAATATCTTTCAGAGTTTGAAAATAATTCGATGTTAGCTTTGCTGAATTTACTAAGAAAATTCGGAAATATTGGTTAAAGAGTGCAGCTAGAGAAAATTTTTTGAATAGAACATAACATATCGTTAAAAAACCAATTTAAACATTCAAAATGGTAACATCGCCTTCGTGTACAAAATCTGTAAGCTTCTGGCTGTACACTTTCATGTTACCGTAATTGGTACCAGTACACTAAATCCGACACCTAAGTACTATAGTTTTAAACCTAGTCGCATTTTAAAAAATACAACATTAAGTTAACAACTGTTGTAAACTATAATTGGGGTCTTAGTCACTTTATAAAACTAAAAACTTTACATGTTCTTGATACTAGCTTTTCGATCTCCTTTTTTTTTAATTTTTCTTCGGTTGAATATTCTGAGCTTGAGGTCACTTGTTTTATTAAATATACCATACTCCTTTGTATACCTTACTTATGCGTTGTCGCAAATCAGGTATTATACAAAAATTCCTTAGGAATTCTACACATAATATTTTCAATATTTTCCATGAAAATTCAACGTCAACAATTATGAAACCTATTGAGAGATATGTCGAAGAACTACATAACAGGATTTTGAATATCAGCATTAAGCAGAAGCATAATTTATTAAAAGGTTTGCAAGGAAGAATTGAAATGGATCAAATATAATTTGAGAAGAAATGATTTTTTTTTTTTTTTTTGAAGTATGAGGATAAATTAATAAATAAGGAGAAACAGATACACACAAGAAAGTATGATTGTCTTGCTGATTTGCAAAGGAGGGAATCAGGAATTAAATTTAATAAAAACTGATTAGTTAATAAGATAGATGTGCAGTGGGTTTTGTCACTAGGGAAAAAACATCTCGATAAGGAGAAGTTTCCAATGATGAAATCAATTTCCGAAGGTGCGGATTTTGTGAGAACCTTACAGGAGATTGAAACACAAGAGATTGCTGGGTCTCATTTTACTGCTATTGGGGATAGTCATTTTAACAAAATTAAATTAGATCATAGGGATAGATTTAGCATGGACAAAGTGCAACAAAGTATAAAGTTTTTGAAAAATAATAGAGAAATTATGATTTTGAACACAACTGTAACAATTAACAAGCAGATTATATTTCAAAAATCAATCTCATCGTTAATAATACCACAACATATGAATTGGTAGAATAAGGATCAAACTAGCAGGTTACAAACGATGAACAATAATTTTATGGATGAACTTTTTAAGTTAGCGGCCGTAACACATTTGGATAGTAATAGAATGAGGACGAATGTGTCCATAGCTCCAAAATTATAATTCATAAGGAAATTGTTCCATTGCGGCCAATTGTTCATCGATTAATTCCCTTCATATGATCTTTGGAAATATACATGTATCTAATATCCTTAAAAAAATTACAATTAACTCTAAATATAATGTAAAGAAGCCAGTGCATTTTAAAGAAAAGTAAAGGATTTAACAATACGGGAGAATGACAGATTCATTTCACTTGATGTGGTTTCTGTGCTACCATGTGTCCCTGTTAATTTGGCTATCGAAGTTATAGAGGATATTTGGGAGAGGATTTCGGAATTAACGAATATTGATAGGAAATTTTATATTGCTGACAATCTATCACTCGTGAAAAGTCTATCTTCATCATGTGTGCCTACCGTTACATGCAGGAATTATACAGGAAGAAGCAAAGTGATGTTATGCGTTATTTGCTTCGCATTCGTGTATGGCAGTACCGCCAGTAGACACTCGTCCCAATAAGGCTCGTCGGTCGTTTGGGATACAAATCCAAGCAATGTTTTGTCATTTACAGAATCCGTGTACGTCGTGGTGATCGCAAACGTCCAGTACCCAAGGGTTGCACCTACGGCAAACCTAAGAGCCATTGGTGTGAACGAATTGAAGTGGATTGCAAATTAATTGCTGAGGAACGTGTTGACCGTAGATTGGGAGGCCTTCGTGTTTTGAGCTCCTACTGGCTGGCCCAAGATGCCTCTTACAAGTACTTTGAAGTTATTTTGGTGGACACCCACCACAATGCTATCACACCTGATCCCAAGATTAACTGGATATGCAAATATGTTCACAAACATCGTGAACTCCGTGGTTTAAGATCTGCCGCTAAAAGCTCTCGTGGTATTGGCAAGGGTTACAGATATTCACAAATCATTGGAGGTTCTCGTCGTGCTGCCTGAAAACGCAAGAACCGTTTGCACATGCACAGAAAACTTTAAGATGTTAAACATTTTATACTTTTAGTCGGAATTGAGTTTAATAAATAAAATAGGTATTTTCAATATGATAGTAAGCTATTTTTGCAACGAAAAGGGCTTCCTATGGGCTCTCCAGCATCTACTATTGTGGCGGATATTGTCATGGAGAAATTGTTAGATACTCGTACATGCTTACGAAAAATGGTTGTCAGACCAAAGCTCATCACAAAATATGTATGTTAAAGATTTCTTTTGTATAGTAGATGAGAATGAAGTAAATGTATTGTTATCTCCACTTAATTCTATTGATCAGCACGAAATAATATCGAAATATCGAAAATTTTAATAATAAAAAATATATTTATTAAAACAAGTGACCTCAAGCTCAGAATATGCAACCGAAGAAAAACTAAAAATCTTACACTAAAACCTCTTTTACTCTCAAATAATAATTTTTTATTTTTTTTATAAAACCAGTGATATTAAGCCTGAGTTGTGAAAAAATACGTTTACAGTTAATGGTAAAAAAAAGCATATCGTCGTCAAAAATCCAAAAGTACGTAACATTACTTTTTCCAATCTTACGATGACAACACTTTCAAAGTTTGCACAATGCCCAGCCATTTTTAAAATTTACTGTCGAACTTTATGATTTTTAATTGTTAATTACTTTATCGGGCTTTCGTTCGATTTTACTTACTCAGAATAGAGAATATTTATTATTAAGTCAATTGAAGTCGATTAGTATTGACTTCATAGTCAAGCAAATAATCATTTTTAAGTTGGCGAACGTTGAGGGGAAGTGGGTTCTTACTACAGATGTACGCGTGAGTGTTTTTTGCTCATGTCACGCACGCTCACGATCAGAATAATTTCCCTCACGCACTTTCACATCCAAAAAAATATTTTTTTGGGCGTCACGCACGCTCACAAACAAAAATTCTTTCAATCACGCATTTTCACGCACGAAAAAATTTTTCACGATCAATCACGTTTGTATTGAAACAAAATATAAAAATTTTACTGTGGTATGGTATGAGTTAGTTAGTCAGTTTTTGTTTTATTCATACAAAAAAAATGTTTTTTTCTCGTTCGTGTGTTGCTAGTGAACGGTGACGAAAAGGTTGGGACCTCCTGGAAAAATTTAACGAACCGGAAGCGTCACTGTGAAATAAAATGAGAGGGAATTATGGAAAATTAAAAAACAATAAAAGACTTTTTCTAGTGAGTAGCACGTAACAAGAAAATGTATTTATAGACATACATACATCTATGATCGGGAGCGATAACAGCCAAGTTTTAAAACATAGTTTTGAGAACGCCGTGTTTCAATGTAGAACGATTTCTTTGCAAACAAAAAAAACCTAAATGGGCAATTTAGAAGAATTTTTTGATGAATTAAAACTACACATTGAAGAATTCATACAAGATTTAATAAAAGTATGTCTTCTTTTATTAAGGATTAGCTCGATCCTGTTTTGTTTGTATCTTTCTAACAGACTTCGTTAGAGACATGGAGATTAAACATAAATAGAACTTCGTATTTAGTGTGAAAGTTAGCAGAATACTGTAGCACACATAACTCGATTTTGCCTCAACTCGACTTATTTTGCTATCGCATGGGAGGAGCGCAGACATTTTTATTTTAAATCACGCTCACGCATTCACACGTAATTTTTCTAAAATTTAATCACGATCACTTGTGATTCACTATACATATTTTCTCTAGATTTTGCGATAATTCTTTATTAGGTCAACAAGTTGTAAGGGTAAATTTATTACGTTATGGATTTATTCTTTTTTAAATAACGTAAAGCGCATTTGCGGAGCCTAAACCATCTATTGTGTATGGAAAAAGGTGGTTTGGACAACAACAAAATACGCTGGACGCGTTTATTAAGGCTGAACTGCAAATTACATCGGAGCTAATAAAATATTTCATTTCTTACCTCCAAGTTTGATGATACACGTTCATTTGACTTGTGAAAATAATGCACATAAAAGCTTTAGCTTTGGTCGTAAAAAGCTAAAAATTGATAAGCACAACAATTGATAAAATAACCTAACAAATCATAATTCATCAAAATTTGATTTTGATTTGTTTTTAATGATGCTTAATTTTGGATTTTCGGCGACAATATGTATGTATCTAAAAATTTGTTACATCAAATTGAGCTTTTGAGTTGGTAGTCTCTTCTGCAGTAGATTTTTAGCGGTTTCTTAAAAACTATGTATATGACACTCAATACATTTAATATATATTTTCTTAAAAGATTTCTTAGTAGCTTAAATATTTGTATAATAAAAATAAAACACAAATAAAAAAAAAACAAATATGCCTATAAAAATTCAAGAGAAAGAAAACGAAAACAAATAAAAGTTAAATACTCCAAAACTGGCAAACGATCACACAACAAACAAACAACAAACCATATTGCAGGCAACTGGAGGAACAAGCCAAGCTAGAAGAATTGGAAAAACAAAGAGAGCGCGAAGAAAAACGTAAAGAAAAACACCTTAAGAAGATACAAGAAAAAGGACAGATCGAAATATCCCAAAAAATACGCGTGGAAGAGAGAAAACTCATGATTGCTCAAAGGAAATTAGAGAGCATCAGGATATTGGAAAAACTATTTGATCGCATGAAGGTAATCCGATTGCACTTTTCTTTTCTCCAAAAACACCAACATAAAAAATATGTGATAATTTTCTTTTAAGCTTAAGCACATGTCCAAATTGCATGGCTCCACTTCGTCACGCAAATACATGCTGGACATGCAGCGTGATGCAATGCGTGAACGATTGGTGGAAAAATATAAAGTGGCCACAGAAAAACTTCTAAGTGATCAAAGAAAGAAAGTAGATGAAATTAAAAATAATACTCCCATTATGGGTTTACTGAAAAGCAAAAAAAGCAAACGTGGTTCGGGGTCAGAAGATGAAGGCAAAAAGGCCACACCATTAGTTCCGGCAGTGACAACGGCTGCTGTTGCAGCAGACGGCATAAATCCTCTTAATCCTTTTAAAACAATGGCCGCCATGGGTGCTGCAGCAAATTATAATCCAGAAGCTGCCAGTGAATGGATGAAATCGTTGTCGATGTTTTCTTATGCCCCGACCATGTTTCCCGGGTTGGGCATGTATCGGCCACCCACATTTCCAGTTTCAGTTAATTATCGTGGTTTCGCTCCACGCATACGGGGTCGCGGAAGAGGCCGCGGCAGAGGACGTGGTAGCTATGATGGTCAATCTTCGTCATCCTCACATTACAATAGCCACAAATATTATAACAATCATGACGACCGCGATCATCGTTATGATGACGAAGAGGGCGGCAGTTATCATAAACACTCGAGAGGAAGGTAAGTCTACGATTTTTTATTGCACTTTTCTTCAGCTGAAATTTTTTAACAGTAATTTAATTTTAACTTTATATAGCCGAACTATACGATTTTATAATTGTTAATAATTTTATGGGGCTTTGTAGTTCGATTTTTGCTTTCTCAAAATTGAGAAAGATTTTTTTTTTTTTTTTTGATAAACAAGAAAAGTAAAGTTGAAGATTTACTGGCTGTGGTACATACCATGGCTGTTTTACGTCCACCACGTTGCTCATCAGCACCCAAATTTGTTTCGAACCCAGGCCATGACTAATTAATTGTATACTGTTTTTAAGCAGCAGCGCATAGCCATTCTACCACCTGAGCTCTTCATTACTGACTTGTAATGTACAGGGTCCGCCATCTAACGTTTTTTTTTTCAACTATCGCTTATTTCGTGAATGGTAACACTTAGCTCATGTCTGCTTTGACAGATAATTAGTTTTATCCTTCCGCTGAACGAATATGGTTGTGTATACGCTTGAACAACGCTGGGAAATATTGCGACATTACTTTGAAAATCATGGTAATGATTTTGCCAAAAAAAAAATCATCTTTTCAGATGAAGCTTATTTTGATCATTTGGTTTCAACAAGACGGCGCTACGTGCCACACAGCACGATGTTTTATAGCATTTTCAAAAAAAAAAAAAGTTACTTGGCGGACCCTTTATTTAATCTTATTGGTCACTGCTTTTCTGTTGATTGGAATATATTTTTATATTTTCTCACCAAAATTCAATCTATTTCCAATTGGTTTTTGTGTTTGTTGCTATTGTATCTTTTTTGCAAAATTTTCTTTAAGCTTACAATTTTAATTTTTATAGTCGAACTATATGATTTTACAAGTGTTAATAATTTTATCAGGCTTTCCAGTTCGATTCTTACTTCCCCAAACTTGAGAAATAAGATTTTTTTTTTTTTTTTTTTTTTGATAAAAAATGTTGATCACTCCAATTTTACCACAAAAAAAATCTGAGGAAGTAAAAATTGAACTAGAAAGCCTGATCAAATTATTAATACTTGTAAAATCATATATGTTGCTCGACCATTAAGTTTTAAGCTTAGAAATCGCTGGGCCCGACGAAAAGTTTGAAACCTCGATTCTGTTTGATAATTCTCCCAAAAATTTACTCAACTATCGTTTTTTTTTGACGGTGATGAACGTGTGATGTGACTGTTTAGACCAAAATAATTTAGATTTATCAATTTAAGCTCTTCAGATATGTAACCCGAAATATTTTTTTATTGTATCCGAATATTATCGGCAACGCGAGAAACATATTCTATCCGAACCTTAATTTCTCCAATAGATATAAGTATATGTTTGTATGTACATATGTATGTATATACGAAATAGACCAAAATGATCAAAGAAAAAAAAAGTTGATTACTTTAGGTCTAAAAAAATAGACCTTAATGCTTTCTGTCTTTCTCAGCCGTCTATATGCCGCCGACATTTCGTTGCTGCTAAACAACTCATCAGTAGGCTTGAAAAAGCAAAAAAGAATGTTTGAAGTCCAACTACTTATTCCAAAATTCTCATGAACAAAATGTGAATCAGAAATGCTCAAACAAACTTTTTATACAGAAAGCATTTTACGTCTTGCAACACCTTTACTTTTTATAGCACTTCCTTACAAGGTGTTGCAAGACGTAAAATGCTTTATGTATAAAAAGTTTGTTTGAGCATTTCTGATTCTCATTTTGTTCATGAGAATTTTGGAATAAGTAGTTGGACTTCAAACATTCTTTTTTGCTTTTTCAAGTCTACTGATGAGTTGTTAAGTTGCATTAAGGTATATTTTTTTTTTTAGACCTAAAGTAATAAATTTCAATTGGCTCTTATAGCGAATAAATAATTAAGTTCATTGTTGGAAAAAAAAGTTGTTCAAAGAAAATTTAATTATTAAATTCTTATTAACATTGTTAATGTGAAAACAAGTACTACTTTTTGACGTCCAGGTTGTAGTTACCTGTGGATAGAATGGTTTTTATATTATAAATCATCCTATAAAGAGCTGAAAACGAACAATCTCAGTTAGGGGCTAGTTATAAATAAAAACACATTAGCGGTTTTCACTCTTGATACTAATTTTACCACTCTGCTATATTCACTACGATTTTTACCACAAAGCTCGAGTGACTTTCTTACCTCAAAGTCTGCATGTTCTTGCATATATTCTAAAACTTGCTGAATTTCTTTATCTGTCCACCTTTTGTTGTGAATTTTGTCACGTTTTCTCTTCACCAGTATATTTTTATTTGTTTTTTCCATATTTTGTTTTCTCAACACAAAATTAAGTTTTGCCGGCAAAACGATTCACAGCACAGAATATCTGTGATTCCCAATAATTTTTTTACAATGTTTACTAAAGCTTTTTGTTTGATTTTTTAATCACAGCGTAGTAAATAAAAGTTCAGTACATTTTGTTGCTGCAGTGATGTAAACACTAGCCGTCTAATTCATAAAAATTATAACAGGTTTATAAAGCTCTTATTTGACAGATTTTCCATACAAATATGTCAAATAACAGTCTTATAAGCCTGTTATAATTTTTATGAATTAGGGGGTAGTACTTTAATCAAATCTGCTACTTTAACCAAATCTGCAACCGAGTTTACTATCAAGAGTGAGAACCGCTATTGCTTTTTATGTAACTGACTTGCGCCCCGTTAATTAATAAACTAAAAAATATTCTTAAAATTCCATAGTTTTGCCCAAATTCCGTTTAACTCTTATAAAAACTATTCGACAACTGACGACAAACTAACATTAGTTGTACACTCTAACATTTTTTTGTTATTTTTAAATAATTATGTTGCAGAATCCATTAAGTAAATACAGGAATATTTTATTAATAATAATTATGATTTAGGTATTTGTTCGGCAATAACAAAGTTTCGAATACACATCTATTTATTTATTTATTTTTTTCTTTTAAGTTTTTAAGTAGAAAATCAATGAACAATTTGCTTTTAGGAATAAAATAATTAAAAGTATTTCCCTCACAGATTTATATTACAATATAAAGTTATAAAATCTTGTTTCCATTTGCAGGCATTACTCACGCTCACGTTCTCGTTCCCGTGATCGCCGATCACGCTCCAGAAGTAGCTCAAGATCTCGCTCTAGATCACGTTCTCGCAGTCGTTCAAGACGATCGCGTTCTCATGGCCGCTCTCGTCACTACTCAAAACGTTCAAGATCTCGTTCACGTAGTCGTTCTCGCTCATATTCGAGATCCGAGTCCAGGTCTCGTTCACGTTCTCGTGTCAGGTCCAGAGATAATAAAAATCGTAAAAGTTCGCGATCGAAATCTTCCGAACAACAGGCAGGCGGGCAACAGAAACCTCTGGAAAAAATTAACAAGAAACTTGTTTCGACCAGACGTTCTCGTTCTTCCTCCGACTGGTCACATTCACGAAGTCGTACACGATCTCGTTCTCATTCACGCTCTAAACGATCCTGGTCCAAACGGCGTTCTTCACCATCACGCAAAGTCGTTATTGAAACAGACAAACTTGTTAAATCAGCGGAGGAAATTAAAAGAACAATTGAAAAAGGTATGCAAGACCGTATGCGCGAGGAAGAACGTGAAATCAAAGAGACTTTCAATAAGCGACACAAACAAGTTTTAGCTCACAATGCTGCCTTAGCGGAGAATTTGTTAGCGGCTGGCATTGATAGCGGCTTAGGCACAGCCGACCACTCGGCAGCCGAATCATCTTTGGCGAATTCAAGTCAAGACAAAGAGGATTCAAATCGGATTAAATTAAATGAAAATAATTACTATGAAAATGATGATAATGAAGAGTCTAAAGGCAAATCCCGTTTTGATAGAAGTCATTCGTCTGCAGAGCGTCAACGAAACTCACCAACGTCATCGAGACGCAACTCTATCGAACAACGCTTTAAATCGAGACGTAATTCATCTTCTGGACGCTCCGTCACACGGCGCGATTCGTTGGAAAGACAACATTCTTCCTCTAGACGTTCAGTATCTAGACGCAACTCTTCAGAACGAGAAGCTTCAAACTGAAAAACATATTCAATTTTGAATACAGTTTTAAGATTTTTTTAAGTACAGTTGATACGAAAACATTTTTTTCAAGATCAAGCAGAAAGGATTATGTAATCTGTTTAATAAAATAGTTTAAAGTTTTGTTTTTATATTATTTCTTCTATCGCAATGAATTGAGCATATGAAATGTATTTAAATAAAAAAACTATAAAAAAGTGTTTGAATCTCTTATGTTAAGTTTTTTTTTTACCTTCATTTCTAACGGCTCGTACATCTTTATCGCCTTTTCTACTAGGTAAAGTAATTTGGATTTCCTTTTACCCCATCACGAAGGCTCTAATGGAATGTATTGCGCGCTAGTTCAGGTTCTTCTGTAAGCCATTTTGTTCGTCAGAATGTGGGCGCTAATCACCCCTGACTGAAGCAATCAACCGGTTCTCAACATTTCCGAGAGTTTGTAACAGATTAAAGATAAAATAACTAGATTTTTAAAAATTTATTTAATAAACCCCAATTTAAATTTTTCTATTTTAAGGGTCTTATTCATAATAAATATTTTAGGTTTATTAAACTCTTATTTGACAAATTTTCCACACAAATATGTCAAATAAGAGCCTTATAAGCCTAAAATAATTTTTATGAATCAGGGGGTAAGTCTAAAGCCTAAGTGGCTTTTTTTGAAAACTGTGTAGCAATACAATTAATGCCATTTGACAGAAAAATGTTTATTATGAATATTAACTTGGGTCAGTTGCCAAAGAGCTATTGAAAATGATTTTTTTTTTGACAGATTAATCACTATAATTTTTGTAGGTAAAAATTAAAAAAGAAATTGATATTTGTATTATTCCTAGTGTGGAAGTGCGTTAGAGCTAGTACGGGCTGTAGACTTCTGTTAAAAAAGTTCAAAAGTTTTCATAGAACAAGTTACATACACAACTTTTTGACGCGCCTGCGGCTGAAAGTTGGTTATCTTTGAACTTTTTCACGAGTTGAACATTTTTGACGAGTAATCAGCTGGCAATAAATAAAAACAAGTTAAACAAATTTTTGTATTATGGAGGAAAACTTATTGATGAAACTAAAAAGTGTATGACAAAAAGAAGCCAGGCCAAAAGTAAGAGTTCTTAAATGCCCTTCATAATCAACACTTCTGACCCTTAGATCGGATGTACATATACAAACCGTTATCAAAGATTTTTGTGTTTTATATACAGCCCAATCATGAATATTCTCAAGGAATTTTATTCCTAAGGAAAATACGTTTCTCGAGAAAGAATTCCTCCAATCATAAATTACCTGAGAAGCAAAAAAATAAAAGTTGGTAATATCGAAATTTTTTATAGGAAAAAACAAAAAACATATGTTTTTAAAATACCTATTTTTGCCTCCACCGACTGACTATTTTTCCCCTTCGATGTGGCTAAAACAGGGAAGGTTAAAAAAAATTTCCTAAGGAATTTATCAACATTATAAGAGGAATGGGAAAAGAGAAAAAACTCTAAGGGGATTATCATTCATGATTGGGCTGATAGTTATTTTATAATTACAACAACTTCCTGGCAACAGCAATTTTAATAAAATAACTTTTGCTGTTTGGAACCAAAGCTTATTTAAGTTCTCGTACAAGTCTAACTTGTTAAGAAATCGGTTTTTACTATATCTCGGCTATATATTAACGGTATTATTTTATTATGGCATCCACCTTTTGGTACCGAAACTTTTTCAGGTTCGCGTACTAGCCTTGAAAATTTTTCTTTCAGTAACCTTTCTATAAAGTCCATCACGTTATGTATTGCTGTCTACTGATCTACCTTTGGCGTATGCGTGATGCCTGAATCTCGGCATAGCGCCTGCGATACTGCCTTCAACCATGCTGTCGATTCTTCACTCCATGGTTTTCAGTGAGAAGAAAGAACAGAGTCGGTCATTTGATGCATCATATGACCGACATTGCGTATGGGTTCATACATCAGGGTCTCTATAATTCTCTTAAGGGCAAAATGAAAAAAAACTGATGTAAGCATTAGTGTACGTGTAATTTCTTTTTTAAACCGGCGCTACCACCACGGAAAAGCGATCATTCGAAATCTTTTTTTCAAAATGTCCATAAAATTACATATAATGCTATTAATTTCTTTATTATTAAATAAAAAAAAAGAGTTCCTCAATGAATTTCAAACAACAATTCAAAGAGAATAGATTAATTAATTAGAGATACATTTAAATAAAATTAAAGGAAAAACGGTAGTCAGTAGTAGTTTTAACAATGAAAAACCGAATCAAAAAAAAACCTATAAAAAAACATTAATGCATAAACGTAGTTTCGAATGAAATTACCAAATTAATACGGGAAAATCAAAATACTAAAAAAAATCATTGTAATGGCAACGCTGAAAGCTATAAAAATTGCTTTGAATGTGTAAGGAATTAAGTTGTTAATGTGTTGATTTCCATCAGCTATTTCTTGCAGGGTTATAGGTCTATAAGGCTTTAGTCAAGAATAACTTGGCTTGGCATGCATTGTAAATTCCCGCCCTTCTAAATTAATGTTCTTCTGTAGCAGTGCCGGAAATATACCACCCGGGCCAGCACCTTACAAGAAGAAAATGTGTAAGCTTTGGACAGACTAAAAGAGAATTCCGAAAAATGCCAACTCTCAATTGCCAAAGTGTGAAATGTTAAACTGTATGGAAAGTTTTCTCATTTTATCTATTGTTTTACAAATAACAAATTCATACATAGTTACTCGCACTAATATACCGTCTTGTTTAGACTTTTTAAGTTTCACGTGCTTTCAAATTTGAACTGTTTCTGTTATGGTTTTAAAATATTATTTTTGTGTGAAATGAGTTTTACAATAATTCTTAATAGAAATAATTTTTTTTTTTTTTATTAAATTGAGCTTAAAGTCACTTTACATTCAATAAATATATATTTTTTATTTCTTGCTAAATTATTCGATATTTCGATACGCCTTTGTGTATCTTCTTCAGGAAAATGTGTTTTCTAATATTTTATAAATTTTGAAAAATCAATATTACAAATCAAATCTTATTGACAAACTAATTGAAAAATAAAAATAGTTAGGCTTCACATATATACTTATTATCTATACACCTATTCACATTTAAAATTAATATGATTATATTGAAATTGTTAATAATTATTTTATACATAACGCTTTTAACATAAAATTTTTTTTTAGCTTTTTAGTTAAAAAAAAAAGAAATGAAAAATCATCAAAATAAAATAAGATATTAAACCTAATACTATGTTCTAAATCCTGTTCTACCCTTTGTAATCATGTGTCTATAATTTCGAGCTAGTCCATCTGCATCCTTCTTAAAATTTATCCTCTTCTCCAATGGAACTTTAATAATTTTTAACCTGTATCTACGTTTGTAATTATTCTCTGTACTCAAAACTGAAGTGTTTTCAAAATCTGGATAGTGATTAAGATCACGACAATGTGAGGATAATGCTGTCTTTTGCAAAGAATTATAGTTCTTATATTTTTGGTCAGATTTGTGTCCTGCTAACCTGGACTACACTAACTTAAAAATATCATGTTAAAAGCCTTATTATGTATAAAATAATTATTGACAATTTCAATATAATTATATTAATTTTAAATGTGAACAGTTGTATAGATAATAAGTATGTACATATGTAAACCCTAATTATTTTTATTATTTTTCAATTAGTTTGTCAACAAGATTTGTTCTGTAATCTTGATATTTGATAAGTTGTAAAATATTAGAAAACACATTTTCCTGAAGAAGATACACAAAGGCGTATCGAAATTTCGAATAATTTAACAATAAATAAAAAAAAATATATTTATTGAATGTAAAGTGACCTTGAGCTCAATTTAATAAACCAAAGAAATTTAAATAAAAAAAAAACAGGTCCAAAAACTTATACAGAACATTATGCTTTTTATATCAAAAGAATTTTACGAAAATTTTAAATAATAATCTCAATGATTTTTCTTCAAATACACGTGTTTGTTTTTAGAGCGTTTAGAATATTCGAAGTTGAAAACGCTGAGCCTGATGTACGTCCCAAAAAAATTTTGTTGGGTGTTGACGTTTTGGTAGGAATTTCAATTTAGAAGCGAAAGGTCGCAAAAAACGACAACCATATTAAAACGAAAACGACAGCGTGAATATGGCAGAAAGTTAAAATTTGTTTCAACGCAGCAAGTCGATTAAAGTCTGAAGAAGGTAAAACAAAAATGATCGAATTCTGTGATGTGCGAATATTGTATTTACATTTTTTTTGTGCACCTTACAAAAACAAGGCGATAAGCAACTAAAAAAGATATAAATGAGTGTTTAGTTCTATCAAACACATCAAATTTAAAAATTATCATATACAGATTTTATTTAAATTATTTAATATGCACATACGTTCATATACATACATAAATTATATTTAGTTTTTGTTTTTTCCTGTTTTCTTTAACTTAACAAATTTTAGTTTCCTTTCACAGAATATTACTTAATCTTCAAGAAAAATGTATAATATTTAAATAATATGTTTTGCAGATTTTCGTTACGCATATTTCTCTTCATGCAAACTAATAATTGCTTTTGACTATATTTAACCACTTAAAAATTATATGAGAAATAAAAAAACGAAGAAATATTTCAAAGCAAAAATTCAGTGATTCGGTAGGAATAGAAAAGTGATTTAATAGCTGGATGTCTTAAATAATAGGGTTGTAGTAGAGGGGTGTTTGTCTGTTTTGTCTTAAAAACGTCTATTACGATTACCGCGATTACGCCCACCCCCTTCATTGCGGTTGCCACCACGTCTGTTGCGCCTGTTATTGTTGGTATTTTGATGGTTGCTGTTACTGTTGTTGTTTTTATTGTGGTTAAAGGTTTCACTCTTGGAACTCGATTGATTGAAAGAAGGACTGTCATTGCGCGAATTGTTATTGTTACTGTTTTTGAAATTATTGGAATTATTGTTGAAACCATTTTGGCTTGAGTTGTTGGCAGGACCAGTATTATTCCAAGGACCATTATTATTCGCCCAAGGTCCCGTAGAGTTACCACCAGCCTGTTGATTAGAGTTGGCGTCCGTTTTGATTTCATCAGTGGGCTGTTGCTGTTTCAAACTGAGAAGACAAGGCAGGAAAGGTTTTTTCAAACTTAACAGCTCTTTAACGAACACAGCCTGTGGATAATGTTGCCGCACATCCGAACGCGGTTTTTTGGATGGCGGTGAACTTTCTCGTCCCTCCAAAGTTGGCGAAACAGATCTAGAATGTTCTCTCGCTGGAACCACATCTCTTAGCTCCTCAAGTTTTCCAGCATCTATATATTTATTCAGATAATCAGGTCCTTGACGTACAGCCAACATAAGTCTGGAGTCCGGATGTACTCTTATAAAACGATTGTACACCAAAATGCCCACTATGGCTTGGGGATCCATGGTGGTTAAAACACCACTGGCCAGCATGCCCTCAATGGCATTTTCACTAAGCTGTTGGGGCGTAAGACCACCAGTATCCGAACGTCTATCCCGAGGTGTGTACATAATATCTTCTTCCAATTCATCGGGCCGCCTGGAGCCTGCCCACTGTGCTTGAAAGTTTCTGGGTATAGGTTTGCTATACGGTACCTTTTTCTCTTGATCTTTGGAGGCAATGCTGGAGGGATCTAATTCAAGGCCCGGTATGAAACCTTTATCGGCTGTTAAACTCTCGGTAAACTCTACCTTATCCTCTGGGCCCATGCCAGGTATAATGGCATCGTCATATTCGCAATCGTCCAAAGCAGCTAAACTGGCTGGCAAAGTGTTCAAGTTGTATTTGTCTCTCATTAAGTCACCAGGCCGGTTCCGTGTCCAGAACTTAATTGTGTGATCATTGGAACCGGAACATAATATATGACCCAAAGGATGCCAAGCCAAAGTCCAAACTATACTGTCGTGAGCCGTCTCCACACATCCAACTTCTTTATCAGTTCTATAAATGAAAAATTATATGTATGTGCAAGTTCAGCTCAATCGAATAAACATTAAACTCAAAACCTACCCCACATTCCAAAACAGTATTGAACCATCTGAACCGCCTGAACAAAATAGACCTTCATGCACTGGATGCCAGGACACCGAACTGGCTTCTTTTTTATGACCCCTAAATACCTGAGCTTCCTCCTTTAGATTTCTCAAATCGAATAGTTTAAGCAAGTGATCTCTAGAGGCTGTTACCAGCCAATTTCCATTATCATTCCACTTTAGATCCATAACAGTTGATTTGTGGGCGTGTCTTTAAAAGAAAAGAAATTGTACGGATATTGGTTTTGCTTAAGCAATTTTACTTACAGTGTAGCCAAAGCTTGACCACTTTTGGGATCCCATAGTTTTATGGGCTGCTGGTTATCTTTACTACCAGATACGATAAGACCTTTTTGCGGATGCCATTGAACACATTTAACGTCAGCACCGTGACCTGAAAGAATTTAAATGCAATGCATATAAGTTATTATCTGAAATTGTTAAAACAATATAATAGGCAGATGTAAAAGGTTGCTTTCCTGTAGTCTGTATTATTTCCTCCAACGCAACTTCTTTCAAAGTTTCACATAAATTCTCTGACTGCGCCTGACAGAACGAAGGTTAGAAAGTTTTGGGTGGTCCAACCAAAACGTACATTCATTTATATTTTCAATGTAATCTAACATGTATTTATGTAATTTGAATAGGCTCAAGTTTAACCCATAAGTGAATAATTTGAGAGGGAAATAAATTCTATTTCGCAAGTCCTTTCGACATACTATGTACGTAAGTAGGTTAAATGCCGCAATCAGCCTCAACAGAAAGCGTATACCATGTTTCATTCAATAAAAGTGTTTGTTTTCCCGTTTAAATATTTTGTATTACTGTTATTAAAAAGTATTTATACTCGTACAATAGGTCTATTGAAAAATTAAAGATTGTTACAAATGTGCAACAATCATTAAGTTTGATCCCTTACTTTTTGGGCAAAGCTCCGTAATATGAGAGTAATCGTGAATTTCTCTCAATAATACACAAAAAGCACAAAAGTAATGGGAGCACCAAAAACTACATTTCAATCCCAAAGAAAGAACATATGGTATATTTTGGTGCTGTAATGAAAACGGAGACGTATATTTTGAGAAGCTGAACTGTTTTTCTGCACGCATTTAGATTTTAAAATGCTTTTCCGGTATTTTTATATGAAAAAACAAAACGCAAAAATTGTTGTAATGTGGGTTGATTCAGCTGAATCCTTTTATTTAATACTACTTACTTTTTGTAACAGCTGATTGTTTAACTACAGGCACAAACTAGCAGGAAGAAAACGTGCGGGGTGTTTGGTGCAAAACGAACAAGAATATTTCTCTCTCAAAAGCTCTCTCACTTGCACGAACTTTGAGTACGGGAACAGTTTTCGTGCAAATTGGGATCCCAACGTGGAATACGGGAACACATGATACAACTTATAAGGTAACCTTTTCCCTACAATAAGCACAACTTCAATAAAAATAACAGGCATTTTGTTTTTTTACAACTTCCGAAAACTGTCAAAAAGACGCCACTTCTACATTTACAGAAAAGAGATGAACAGAGCTTACGCTGATTTGCTATCTCGTTTTGGCTGCCTTTCATCTCTGTATTCTCTTGACAGTTTTAAGTTAAGTCAAATGATTAACGGTCTTGCTGATGAGGCTACCTTATTAGTTGTATCATGCGGGAACAAACTTGATGAGATGTATGCAGCAACTTCTACAAAAATTTCGAATTTTAGAAGAAAAAAAATCTAAAACTAACTCTTTCATAGAATCTGGAATTATGATGATTTTTGTGATTAGAGAGCCATAGTACAAACAAAAGATATGACGGGTGTCAGTGTTTTTTGTTTGTTTTTCGTCTTAACTGTTGCATACTGTAAGAAAATATGTGTGTAGCTTCCTTTTAAAAGTTTACATCTAAAACTCAATTTACGGGCTTTCTTAAATTTGCACTTTTGTGTAGTAAAAGTACGTAGACGTAATTAACGTTTCTTACGTATAAAATGTCTTCAAAAGTTCATTCAGAACACTACGGCAACACTTTGTTCGTATACATTAGATGACCTTATTCCGGTTGTAAAAATTTGTCGTTTTTTGTAATTTAAAATAAAAAGGATATATCACCACCTTTAAAACAGGGGTATACATATGTATGTATGTATGTATGTATGTAGCTAAAAAGTTTAGCGCAAATATTTGTCATGACATTCTACTATAGGTCGCTGAATACTCTTAAATCGAAAATTCATTTGTGATATCAGAAATAAGCAACCACTTTAAGGGCGGTTAAGGCTTAATATTTACAGATACAATATATACATGATTATCAAACAATGTCCAAAATATTTCAGCTATAAGAGAATTAGCGATCTTGCTAATTAGGGTACCCTTAGCTATGTAGGGGGTTTTTGGACCAGTATTTTTAACTTTCACGCCCAGTTTGGTGAATTTTGGTAAGAAAAAAATGGTCCTGAAAAAATTTCATGTGGGAAAAACTAAAAAATTCAACTGTTTTTCCTTATACTTCAAAACTATTGATTTAATAAAGAAACTGAATGAGAGCGAATTGTTGCAGTTTTCAGCATTTTTAACTTCAAGAATTTTTCCTTCACAAAAAAGTTTAAAAAATAAACATATTATACATACATACGTACAATAGACATGTATAGTGTTATATGTATGTAGTTTCTTTACAGCAAGATTCCTTTGCGTTAGACCCACTTTTTTTCTAGAGTTTGGGGAGAAAATGTATACGCCAAAATATAGGTGTTACTGGGGTAGGACAAGTGACATCTCATCTTGGCCAAAGTTGGCAAAAAGAAAGGGTTAACAAATCACGAAATGCTTCAAAACTAGGCATCAATCGATACGAGTAAATGCGAGTATACATATGTACATATACTTTAATCAAGTACCAAGTATACTTTTAATTGAGCAACAAGCATGATACGATCAATATCTTATCTCTACAATTAGAACTTAAAAAAAATAAAATTATAAAACCACCACTGCTACAAACTTTAGAGCATTTCCAGAAGCGAGACGACCAGAGTTTCCTATTTCCTTTTGGCCGCCTTTCATCTCCGACAATTTTACGAAATCACCTGATTAGCAGTTTAACCTTATTAATTGTATTATCGCACCAGGTAGGTATCGGTCAAACAGTACTCGCATCAGTCCATGAGTACTTTCGTCGTTGATATTGGAAACTAAAACTAAGTTATAACATACATATGTATGTATGTAGAAGGAAAAATCGGGACTACAACAATAAAAGTAGTTTTTGCTTTGTAAATTAGTTTGCTTTTGTTTGCCAAAAGCGAACTAATGCCAACAAAATTCTGCTACTTTCAAGTTGCTATAGCCCATATTCAACATTGGGAGACCGAATTGCAATTGCTAAGATTAAATATAGACAGTCAGTAATGAAGAGCTTGGGCGCTGCTGCATAAAAACAGTATACAATTAGTCATGGCCTGGGTTCTAAGCAATTTGGGTCCTGATGAGCGACGTGGTGATCATGAAACAGCCATGGTGTGTACGCCAGCCATTAAGTCTTTAACTTTACTTTTCTTGTCTTCTTTAAAAATTTTTATCACTCCAGTTTTGTCACAAAAAAAACTTTTTCTCTATTTTGAGGAAGTAAACATCGAACTACAAAGCCCGATAAAGCTATTAACATATTGTAAATCATATACATAGTGCGAAATTAAAGTTAAAATTAATGCTGAGACCGATTTGCAGGAAAGACGTTGCCGTATTCAAAGTTCGCTCAAGTGGGAGAGATTTTAAGAGAGAAATGTTCTTGTTCTTCTTGCAAGAAACGGCCCACAGTTTTTATTCGGGCTAGTTTGGGCAAATAGTAAAACAATCAGCTGTTTGAAAAACTTAACAATACAAAGCAATAAGGAAGAGTTCTATATTCGGTCGTGCCGACTCTTGTATACCCTTTACCAAGGTATTTAGCAAAATGAATTTTTTGGGACACCCGTTCTTATTACTTTTATCCTATAACTGGGACTATGTTTCCCAATGAAAATTACATCGTGTTGCCGCAGGCATACATTTATGTACACTTTTACAAAAGTACTTCAACTGAATGTACATATTATTACGAATTTAGTCGTGAACAGTTCAATTGTAATTGTTCTAGAACGTACTGAATCGTCGTTAGGGGCTGTTCACAAATTACGTAACGCAATTTTTGCAGATTTTTCTTTTGTTCAGTATTAGTTTTAGTGCGAGGTGGCGTGATCGGCTTCTGTAAACTACTTGACTATTACGAGTAATGATCATTGAGAGGTATAAAAGCAGCTCAGCTTAACGCTGAGGCAGTTCAGTCGATTTTTAGCTGCGCTAACGTGTAAAGTGTATAAGTAAAAGTGTTTCTTAGTAAAGTGTTTGCAAGTACAGTGTGTTTAAGTAAATAGAGTATTGAACTGTTGAGTACTGTAAACTGAAGAATTGAGTGTTTTAACTTCATTACAATTAAATAATCTACGGAAAACGTTTTCAAAAGTTAAAAACGTAACAATATGTACATATTATCTCGAAAAAAACTTTAAAACAGCAAACTGCAATAAAAACGCTGCCAACGCTGGCTACAATATATAAAAAGTCCCTTAAAGTTGTTTTTTTTTTTATTCCACTTAATCAGTTTATGCTGCTTAAAATTAATAAAACTCAGCTACAACTCAATTTTGTTTAATATTTTCATTAAAAAAGTATCCTTGTAGAACAGGTATGGTGCTAATTAAATTGTTGGGAGTGGTATTGTATATTTGACTTCTGTTACTTGTGGTAAAAAAAATTGTAGCAACTTTTGCATAACTGACCTTTAAGCAACGCAAATTAGAGGAATAACAACAACACCCACCAAAGTAAATTTTGCATGTTCATTAATACAAACACACAAACACGTAGGCATCTAAAAATATTGTTTTATCTACAGATAAAAGAAACAACCAACATAAGCTGGGTGCAAAACTTGTATCCACTAACAGATTTTATTCGATCTCAACTTCCGAATTTTGTTTCCAATTCCATTGTACCAACTTTTACGCCCCTGAACATGCGAAACAAAACTGTAATGGATTAAATAAATTGAGACAAGTACGAGACTGACTCGCACAGCAAGAGTTCTCTGTACTACCCTCCAAGTAGTAGACAATGCTACGCCTGGTATAAGGTACCCTTTAGTTTGTAAGTTTTTATTCTTTTTAGAATTTGCTTGTAAAATTTTCTCTAATTTTCACGCTTTTGTATGAGATGTGTTCTTTTATTTTCAAAGTATTATTTCAAGAAGCCGAAAACAACGCATATTTTGGGGAAACTTTAGTATAAGGAGCCAGGCTTTGAAAGAAATGAGTTTTATAGGTTTGTAGAGGGGGTCGTGGACCTCCCGAAACTGAAATCAAAGTCTGACGGAGGCTTTTAGTTGATTCATAATTCGTTGTTGAATTTGCGCAATTTGCTAAGAAAAATATGAAAATGTTGGTAAAACAGTGCTGCCAGAGGAAAGTTTTTGCACAGAACATAAAATCGCGAATTCATAAACGGTTTCAAGCATCCAAAAACGTATTTTTTTACATTTAATTCAAATTTTTTCACAGGTATGCAAAATTTGTTTTTGACAAACGGCCTTCGGCCGGGCTAAGGGATTTTCTCTTCCATGGTATAATCAACACCGGCTTCGCGTACAAAATCTGTAAGCAACTGGCAGCACACTTTTTCATTTTATGCCAAATGGTACCATTATACTAAAGCCGACCCCATATTTTTTCAGAAAAAAAGCGTAGGAGTGAAGCACAAATAAGTGTAAAAAGTAGAGCAAAGGAAAAATATATTAAAAAATTGCAGAATATGCTCTGCAATCAGCGAAATATTTGACCTAGAAAAAGATCTTAATGTAGATATGAAAACAAAAACCAAAATTAATATTTAGATACCCTCCATGGCTTCTGAATAATATTGTAAATCCACTTACGCCTAACGATATATTTAAAAGACAGTATCTCGGAAACGAACACACTTTCCATATGGAAGGCTGGGCAATCTTCTTTACAGATAAATCAAAAAAATACAAATGGAATCACTTCTTACGCAGCTGTAGACATTAGCGTGCAAATCCTTTGAGAGTTTTGCCGAATAATTAATCCATGTTTACAGACGAAACATCTGTCATAATTGACGCTATGGAAATGGCTCTCCGCAAGCAACTCAAATCGGTGATTTGTACGGACAGGTTATATCAGACAACTGCAACAAGTATGATCGAGCCAACATATTTACTAAAGTTAAATTTAAGGCACAACTCAAACAAGCATTATATGAATTTTATGCTTGTTTGCCTTTTATGTTCAAAAAAGAATAAATTCCGCAGCAAGTGTAAATTCTTTTGCAATATTTTACTTGAACTGATTTGTATAGAATCAAAATGTCCTTTTTGTACACAATTTGCTTTTTGCAAAATTGTTTTATGCATATGATTTGATCGTAATTAAATAAATAAATTTAGTCAAGTACGAGGCTGGCTCGCACACTTAGTGTTCTGTACGTATGTGTGATGTATGTATGGAATGGCATATGTGAATACATATATTGTATAAATTTCATCTCTCTGTTTTTACAGCTTCAGGGTTACGTTTAATTGCTACTTTATGTTGTATGGGGACACCTAATAACTTTCGACTTATTGTTGTTGCCATTTGATGTTGTAAGGCATCTGGGAATACATACACTGTGCGAATTTCGAGAGTTATAGCTGTTACTCTACATTGTAAAGGGACACCTGGTAGTTTTACAGTTGTTGCTGTTTTTAGCAATTGTTGTTGTGGAGCATATGTGAATATATATGTATATTGTGCAAATTTCATCCCTCTGTCTCTCACGGTTCGAGAGTAACGGCTAATTGTTACTTTACTTTGTATAGGGACACCTGGTAGTTTTCGACTTGTTGTTGTTCTTAGCATTTGTTATTGTAGGCCATATGTGAGTACATATATTGTGCACATTTCATCTCTCTGTCTCTTACAGTTTGGGAGTTACGACTAATTTTTACTTTACGTTGTATAGGGACACCTGGTAATTTTCGACATGTTGCTGTTTTTAGCATTTGTGGTTGTAGGGCATATGTAAAAACATATATTGTGCGAATTTCAGCTCGCTGTCTTTTACAGCTTAGCAGCTACGGCTAATTGTTACTTTAGGTTGTATAGGGACTCCTGTAAATACATGCACTGTGCAAATTTCAGCTTTCTATGTAAAAACATATATTGTGCGAGTTTCAGCTCTCTGTCTTTTACTGTTTAGCAGCTACAGCTAATTGTTACTTTAGGTTGTATAGGGACACCTGGTAATTTTCGACATGTTGTTGTTTTTAGCATTTGTGGTGGTAGGGCATATGTAAAAACATATATTGTGCGAGTTTCAGCTCTCTGTCTTTTACTGTTTAGCAGCTACAGCTAATTGTTACTTTAGGTTGTATAGGGACACCTGGTAATTTTCGACATGTTGTTGTTTTTAGCATTTGTGGTGGTAGGGCATATGTAAAAACATATATTGTGCGAGTTTCAGCTCTCTGTCTTTTACTGTTTAGCAGCTACAGCTAATTGTTACTTTAGGTTGTATAGGGACACCTGGTAATTTTCGACATGTTGTTGTTTTTAGCATTTGTGGTTGTAGGGCATATGTAAAAACATATATTGTGCGAGTTTCAGCTCTCTGTCTTTTACTGTTTAGCAGCTACAGCTAATTGTTACTTTAGGTTGTATAGGGACACCTGGTAGTTTTCGGCTTGTTGTTGTAGGGCATCTGTAAATACATGCACTGTGCAAATTTCAGCTTTCTATCATTTACGGTTCGAGAGTTGTAGCTAATTGTAACTTTTCGTTGTATGGGGCCACCTGGTAGTTTTCGACTTGTTGTTGTTTTTAGTATTTGTTGTTGTTGCGGCAAGGTACAACATCATCCTGTGAAAATTTCAGCTCTCTAGCTCTTACCGTTTCGGAGAATGGACGCTGTGACGGACGGACGGACGGACGTACTACTATCGGTAATAGGGTTCCGTTTCACTCTGGTGAGTACCGAGCCACTCATACATACTATGCACATAAGCGGTTAACAGAAAAATATGAAAACTTGAAATAAGTTAATCACAGTTAAATAATATCCGTCTAATTCATAAAAATTATAACAGGTTTATAAAACTCTTATTTGACAGATTTTCTATATAAATATGACAAATAACAGTCTTATAAGCCTGTAATAATTTTTATGAATTAGGGGGTATATAGATAGTTTATTTTAAATATAGTTTGATAACGCCAAGACAAGAAAACACCGAGTAGAGAGTTACTTTTACGTGTGAATAAACCACTTATTTCACTAACAACATGTTAGCATTGATGCAAAATAAGACACATGCCCTTAGCGACACGGTTGTAACATTCATGTTGGCATAAAACATTAAGTGCGTAGAACTGATTGTTTGAAACGAGCCGATGTGTAAACAAGTGTCTTTTGCATTAGATCATAAAAATCAGAGTGCGTGTTTATGCATACCCGAAAATTTCGTACTTATTGCAGATGTCTGGTATACAAGCCTTAGATTGGTCTAAATGCTGCCATCCACATTATAAAGAAATAAATAGAAATTACACTCAACCAGAGTACCCAACAAATGTTACTCGTTACCAAATTCACGGCTAGGACACACATATGCCACACACAGTTACATACTTAGCAAAGAACCTATGCCGTCTTGTCCTAACTGTTACCTACCGCTCACTATTAATATTCTCTTAACTGATTGCCAACACTCCCGGAAGGGTAGACACTCCATTTTTAGAACCTACAACCCAGCATAATATAAAAAAAAATTATGATTTTATAAACCAACTTGGAATTGTCATTTAAGGAATATGTAATTATTAATTTAAAAACGATTGTTAAAATATTTTTACAATGGTGCTAACATCCCCTCTCTTTAAAATATACATATATGTATCTATCAACACCCGGCGCCGACAGGCTGTCGGCGCAGCTAGTGGCCCTTGCAATTAAATATTATATAATTATTTCTGTATTAAGTTTATCAGGCTCAAGTTCTTTCTCTATTATCCTTGTGATTGATATTAATTAAATTAGACAAAGAAGACATCAAAGTGTGTGTTGATATAATTAAAAATTTAGACAGAAAATATACAACAATTTGGGTGGCTGAGAAACATGAGCCCCTGAGTTCAAAGACGGGTGCTGACGAGAAAGTGTGGCGGCTTCGAAACACCCTGCTAAATGTCTTCTTTGTCTAACTTAATTAATATCAATCACCAGGATAATATAGAAAGAACTTGAGCCTGATAAACTTAATACAGAAATAATTATATAAGAAAAAGTTCGAATAATAAAAATTAATTAATTAAATATTATGTTAAGAATTCATTTCTTAAATCTAATAAAGTATAATAATGATAATTAAAATCTACAGTAAAATGATAATAATATTAAAAGATATAACGTAAGAATAGATGTTGTGTAAGAACTTCTGCTTCTTGGAAATCAAAACAAAAAACAACTATTTTCCCAACTCCACTTAACCAGCCATCTGGACAAGTCTTCAATGATTCCCATAATAACCACCCCCAAATAATGCTTAAATACGTATGTATGTATTCGGCAACATCGTCAACTTAATTTACAGTATGAATTTGTACTTACCTCTTAACACTTTCTCTTCTTGACAGCGAAGAAAATCAAATATCCGCAAAGTACCATCATCGCTGCAACTGACAAATTTACTATCAGTCGGACTAAAACTGTACGAGCGAGCATTTAACGAAACCGGAAACGACAATGATGTTGAGCAAGGACGCAGGAAATGACACAAACGGGAACATGATGTTTCACATCAGCAGCGGCAACAGGATGAGCAGCCATAAATTGTTGTTGAATGTTGAAAATATGATTAAAAAAATCCAACAGGTCACAGCAGAAGGGGTTGAAATTAAAGTAGAGTTTTTGGTTGATTGAAATTTGTTGATTTTATATTTATATTTTTTTGTTTTATTTGGTATACATATATTTTTAACAAAAATATGCATTAAAACGATGGCCGACCCGTTAAGAAGACATAAAAAATTGTATTTTTTATTATTTATTGTTAAAAAAGGAAAATATTGTATGATTATTCATAAGGAAGAATGTGGAAAAAAATATTTATTTTATTAAATATTTGGGAACATTCACCTAAAAGGAATAAACTAACATTTGTTTATTTTTCTAATTTAAAGATTTGTGTTCGATTTAACACCCTAAAACGTTGGAAAAATTAATAAAAATGCCAAAGCCTTGTTTTCTAATTAAAATATAACTTTATTATTGTGTTGCAGGGAGCAGCAGGCAGGGGGTCAGTAAGAAATACGAAATTTTTTTTTGCTGAATAAAGCTTTATTTATTGCAAGAGACTCAAAAAAATTAAACTAAAATTTTTATGAAAGATGGAAATTATAAATAAAAAAAAACTTAGATCAGAAAAGTATGGAAAAGAACAAATTATAAACGATTTGATAATCTCCAACGACGAGAATGTGGTAAACGGCTTGTTTATTTGTTGGTGATCCGGGAATAAGCAAAACTAATCAGATATATAACTTTAAAAGTTTAATAAATAAAAAAGATTTATTTCTCTTCTTTTTATTCTTTAAACTTTTTGTGGTCTATATCTTTAATTAGTTAAGCAATTTGATTTACGATTTCAATTAATTATTTGTTTTAAGCTCAAAATTCATTTCATCATCAAATTAAAAACGTTTAGTTTTGTTGGTTTTTGAAAAAGTCAAATGTTTTTATTTCAATAATTTTCATTTTGATTGTTAAATTAAACAGTTGGTTGCTATTTATTATAAAAATGTCTGAGAATTAAACAAAAGTCTTTGGCTTTTTATTTTAAACAATAATATCACAGTATTCTTTTTTTTTTTTTTAATTAAATGATAGAGATAATAATAAACTATTTAAACAATATACTGGCAGAGCTGTTGTTTTCGACGCAAGGAGTGTGTTTTTGGGTTTTTAAAACTTTATTTATAAAACAACAACTCAAAACGAACAACCTCTGCCATTTGATTGTATGAAAATTGAACATATTTTAGAGAGAGAAAAACAAATATATTAAAATTCTACCTAAAACAAGGTTGCTTCATTGCAGAAGCCCTAAACAAATCTTTATTTTGCTTCAATTTTATTTGCACTAATGTGTCTAGTACAAAACTAACTATTTTAAGACTTAGTAAAAGAATATATAAAAAAACAAGTATGTGGCTATACCTTATTCCCCTAATCGCTTCCTTGTGGGCCTGAAACATTTTCACATTGTTCATATTCGATTGCCAGTATTTTACGTAACCACCATGATCGCCAGTCACCATCCAACTGTCATTGTGAGACCAAACCATTGTGCGCACAGAGGTGTCATGGGCCTGTAAGCAAAACAAGAGGTTTAGAAAGTATTTAAAACTATCCTGAGTGGAGCAAAAATATCGGTGATCGAAGTCGTTCAATTACAGTTTAAATTTTTATTGATTATTACTGACAAGCACAGCATTAAATAACTGCCTAAAAAAATTTCCATTATTTGCAAAAAAAAAAAAAAAAATTTCAATAAAGAACGTACTAGAGCCCGATGGAATAACCAAGTTACAAGAAAAATTAATTAATTAATTTTGAGAGAAACTTGCAAAGAAAGATTGAAATATTTAGTGCCAAAAAACCTTGCTTTTTCATAATTTTGATTTAAAGAAAAAACAATACCTTTAGAAAATCATTTTGAAAAATATACTTCACAAAACTTTATTCAAAAAATTTACTATGTCCCAAAAGGAGACTATTTATTTAATAGGTGAGGTTTCTGCACGCAATATCAGCTTTTTTCTTTGCTGGAAAAGTAGTAAAAGAGAATGTTGTTTTCTATTTGACAACAATTTGTTGAAAAGTCACATTTTTTCTTTTCCACTTGTCCCAATAGAGAAAAAAAAAAAACTGAAAAGAATACCTTTAATTTTAAGAAAAATAATTTATGAGTGTTTTTTTTTTTTAATATTGGACAGAATACGTACAGAATTTAAGACAATAATACCAAATGGTTAACAGGGACTATGAATCGAGCGTGAAAATACCAGCTTTACAACAAAAAGTTCACACTTTTAAGAAATCTAACTCTTTCAGAAACGTTCATTTTTTGCGGTTTATTTCCTTTATTTAAAATATTTGAAAGTGTCGAGCGCCACTTTTTACTTGTTGTGAATGAGTTTGTTACATTTTGGTCATATAAAACAAGTGTTTGTTTATAAAAGGTTGGTTAGGAAAATGTTGCTACAAAAACAAAACAGTGTTTGACAATTAGAGCAAAAACTGGACGAGAAATCAAAACTCAACTCACTTGAGCGAATTGTGTACAGTGAAACTTTGATATAACGAATTTCAAATGGATCTGGAAATACTTCGTCATGATCGCTAAAATGTTGTTATAACCAAATTTGGGGAACAAAATTCTTTATAACAATATTTTTACTAAAAGCTTTTCTTAAGATACTCAAGAAAACCTACAAATCGTTTTATCCATTGTATTATTTATCAAAACAATTTATTAAGTTTATTCGACTCGTTTTTATTTCATATTATTTTATTTTTCAACCTTTAGGTCTTGTTTAATTGTTTATTAGCCAACACTTCGTTGTTAGGAAAAAAACTAAACTGAAAATTTGTTTTAAATATGTTATTGTCTTGAAGAGGCTATTCGAAAAAGAGCGAAATAATGGCAAATAAATAAATAGGAAGACCTATAGCTCGACAGATACAATATCAAATTAATTTATTTAAAACATGTACTTTGAATTTTTGAGAATGAATAGCGTATTTTTGCAAAAATTCGAAATATCTAACATTCAAATGAAGCTTCAAATAAAGAATGAGACTTTAATATGAAACTTGGCTGTACTGGTCGAACGTTTTTCTATTTGAAATAGTCTCGCCGATATCCAATCAGCTAATTCTAAATGCAAAACGTTCTGTATACTAGTTTTTCGACCTTTTTTTATTTCATTTTCTTTGGTTTAATAGATTGAGCTTGAAGTCACTTTTTTTTTTTTTTTTTGATTTGAAAATTTATAAAGTATTACAAAACACATTTTCCGGAAGAAGCTACACAAAGGCGTATCGAGACTTATAATAAACTAAAGTGACTTCAAGCTCAATTTATTAAACCAAAGAAAACTAAATACCAACAAAACAATTGAAATGTTTTCGATATCGGTAGACAGTCAGATGAAACAGTTTCTGCATACCTTCCTATTACCCCTAGAGCTGTTAATTCCGTTCGAATACCAAATATTTACTTACTTGTAATATGGTCTCGAAATTAAAAGTTAAACCATTCCACAATGTAAATTCGCCAGAACTGGCACCAGTTACTAACCGCCTGCCCTCCGGCGTCCACGCTAATGTAAAAATTGGGCAACGCATTTTATTTGTGGCTGTTTTAACAAATCTCGTGGTAATTGCATTTGAAGGATTATCCAAATAGCTACTGGGAGGTAAAAGTTCTGGTACATAAATACTTTCCGGTTGTAAGGCAAAGCGATCACGGGAATCTCTTTGCCATAAACGAGCCTAAAAGTAATATTTGAAAAAGATTAAAACAAAATCGTTTATACTAAACTTAAACCATTACCTCCAGATTTCTAACAATTGCCGCATTATAGTCCACAGTCTTTCGCATAACACTCTTGCGTAAACGCTTACCATCAAAGTCATCTTGTGTCATTTGAAAAGGCCTCTGAAAGCCGCCAGTATTAAAGGGTTTGAAATACGGCTTATTGCCGCCATGATGACCGTGATGATAGTGTGGCCTAAAATGATTACCATGAGCACCAGGCATGGGTGGTGGTATACTTGTGTTCATGGCCAAGTGTGATGGTGCAGTCAACTGGGGTGGAGGTTGCGAGACATCCATCTACAAATGGAACACAAAAATTATATTGAAGCGAACAACAAATAGAAAACAATGTAATTCCTTACTTTTCTGTTCTTTACTGTGTGCTTTAGTAGGTTTTAACAAAAAAATTTTTGACGCGTGTTTACGCTACTTTGTCTAATTATTACTTCCCCCGTTTCTTCACATGCGTTTTCCAAACGTTTTTCAGCCACTATATCTTGCCTAAATCTATCTTTTCTATTTAAAATCCGTAATTAAACGAGAGAGTTGTAACTAAAGCACATTTTTATGGAAAATTTGTATCTTTAATTCACTATATTTTACCAATAAACACAATTTATTTATTAAGAAAAGTTCTGCGTGCAAAAAATTTTTTATAATGCTTAAACTGAAGTTGGCTGCAGTTTTTTTTATTTACGTGTAATGCGTAAGTGTTGACAGGGTGTCTCGTAGTGAAATAAAATAAACTAAATGGCTTTAAGCACATCTCTAAATAAATTTGCACAATCAGACATATTCCCACCAACAATTTTTATAATTAATACGCCAAAAAAATCTTTTTCATTTGATTTCCAGTTCGATTTTTTACTTCTATTTTCTAATTTATTTTTTGAGAGTTGTTTCCAAAACCATATTACAATTTCACTATAATATATGGAGAAATATATTTTTCATTGTTTATTTTCTTTTTTAAAAATTCAGACGTAAGCAGTTCTCCTCGTTATTGGCTTCAGCAGATTTATATAAATAAAACATAATGGTGAAATTACACATAAGAGTGAAAAGAAATCTGAAAAATATCATGACAAGAGAAATCGTGTATTTTTTGCAAGGCGGGTCAACTACAGGTGGTCGCAATTCAATTCGCTTTTACATTTTCGCTCAAGTTGTCATACGTTTTGTTATCTTTTGCTAACAGCTTTGGCAACTCAGAAGCAAAAATTGTGGAAAAATGCTGAAGCGAATCGAGATGCGGGCACTTATAATGTATACGCTTGGATTTTTACTACCCAAGGCGAATCAAGTACAGGTGGTCGCAATTCAATTCGCTTCAACATTTTCTCTCGAGACGTCACAAGTTTTGTTGTCGTTTTCTATCGGCTTTGACAACTCAAAAGATAAAATCGTGGAAAAATGCTGAAGCGAATTGGCATGCGGGCACCTGTAATGGATTCGCCCTGTTACTACCCCTTTCTACCAAGGCGAATCAACTACAGGTACCCAATGCGAATTTATTACCAGGTGAATCAAGACGAATCCATTACAGGTGCCCGCATGCCAATTCGCTTCAGCATTTTTCCACGATTTTATCTTCTGAGTTGTCAAAGCCGATAGAAAACGACAACAAAATTTGTGACGTCTCGAGAGAAAATGTTGAAGCGAATTGAATTGCGACCACCTATACTTGATTCGCCTTGAGGTGAATGCACTAGAATTCGCCGCACAACACAAACTAGCACACATGATACAACCAAGGCGAATACAACCAATTCGCTTCAACATTTTTCCACGATTTTATCTTCTGAGTTGTCAAAGCCGATAGAAAACGACAACAAAACTTGTGACGTCTCGAGAGAAAATGTTGAAGCGAATTGAATTGCGACCACCTATACTTGATTCGCCTGGGATACAACTAATAAGGTAGCCTCATCAGCTAAACCGTTAATCATCTGCAAGGCGAATCTATTACAGGTGCCCGCATCCCAATTCGCTTCTACATTTTTCCACGATTTTATCTTCTGAGTTGTCAAAGCAGATGGCGAACGACAACAAAACTTATGACGTCTCGAGAGAAAATGTTGAAGCGAATTGAATTGCGACCACCTATACTTGATTCGCTTTGTCCATCTCTCTTCTGTAAATGTAGAAGTGACATCTTTTTGACAGTTTGCAGAAGTTGTATAAAAACTAAATGCATGTTATTTTTTATTGAAGTTGTTCTTATTGTAGGGAAAAGGTTACCTTATTAGTTGTATCATGGTACCCTGCAAGAAATAGCTGATGGAAACTAACCCATTAACAACTTAATTACTAAAGGCCGTGATTCACTATCCTACTGAATCGTATGATCTGTTAAAAAAGACATGTGTGTCCAAAAAGTGTGATAGTCTGGACTGAAAGTGTATGTGTGTGAAAGACTTTCTGACAAGTCTGTCCGATTTGCTAATCTTTTGAAAATTTTCAAAAACTTATCTTACACTGCAGTTACACGGTTAAGTTTCGCTATCAAGTTTTTTTCACATACTGCTTGTCAAAATTCAATAAAATTGATAGCTGTGACGTAGGCTGCACGCAATTTCATAACAAAGATGCCATCAAGAAAGAAATTAAAAATAGCTGCTTCATTAAAAGTACTATCAGAAATAAAGAAAATAAAAGAAGAAGAAAAAAAAAACCAGAGGGCAGAAAGGAAATACTGACGATATGACGCACATTCATATGCCACAGAACTTCGTGGCTCTATAAATCGCAGCACATCATTATATTTGTTGGTTTTGCACGTAAACATTTTTATTTCTCTTTTTAAGCTTGAATCTGTTTAATTTTTATCACTTTTAATTGCAACTTTCAAACAAAACAAAAACATTTTGCAGACAGAACGAAAAAAAAAATTGTTGTCAGCTGTTTTCTTGATTGTAACCTGATGGTCTCTATGGAAAGCAAAAATTGTCATCAAGTTTGCATCAATTTTCAAAATGTATTAGTAAAAAAGTGTGAATGCACTAAAACTTGAAAGGCAAAACATGACCGTGTAACCCCCAAGTTACCTGGGGGCAATTTTCAGTGAATGAATCGTACGATTGAGTAGGATAGTGAATCACCGCCTTAACGCATGCAAAGCAGCTTTCAGCGTTGCCATTACAATGATTTTTTTTTTTAATATTTTGATTTCCCCGTATAGTTTCAATAATTAAGTATGTACATAGTTGGTTACTGAACTAGATATTGGTAATGCAGAGATTATCCAATTGTCCCCCTCCAATGACATCGCCATGTTAAAGTAAACAGCATTTATAGCTTAAAATATATTTGGTGGTAATTAGTTGTGGTTACTAAGTAACTAATGAAACTCCTAGTTAAAAACTAGTTACCAGAACTAGCGGGCTATTTGTTGCAGGCAGCTGATTTTAGTCGTTAGCAAATATCGTTAAAAAGCATTGCTGAATAGCAGATTCGATAAAATTATATCTTTATAGCTATCTTAACAATATGACTATCGTAATAAACGCTGCAGCATCCAGATGCAGGTACAGCTGGTCTTATCTGCATCCTATTGAGTAATACTTTTATAAAAAATCTTTGCAAAATACATACACATGTAAGTGTGTGATAATGAAAAGCAGTGAAATGGGCAAAGGCAAGTTCATTCGAATGTGAGATTAAAGAAAGTGCCTTATTTTTTTATTTCGCAGGCGTTTTCATTTCATATTGATAAATTTGGGTAGAAGTTTTCCAATTGGTATAAATGCCCATTAACACGCATTTAGCCAAATTTGTTTCCTTATTTAAAAATCCTACTCGTTTGTCAGTTAAAATCATTATGGCCACTGCTTATACATTTAGAATAATAATTAAGTTTTCATAATTTTTTTTTACAAATTGAAATTGCATAATAAAGCTCCACTACCACAAAAAGGATGACTTTTTAACTTCTTATTCTGATATTTTTAACAATAAAATAAAAAGAAATAGCGACTCAAAGCACGTGAATACGATCTTTCCTTGTTTGTTTTGTACGCGGCTGAAAACACAAAATGCAATTCATTACCAAAACTTTATTTAACAATTTATGTATGTGTATATTTGATTGTATATGTATGTATGTATCCCTGCCGGCAACTCAGTTAACTAATAATGAATTACAAGCTAACTTTTTTACAACTGGTGGTGGTTGACACTTAGATTATTTTCAATGGAGATGACTGACTATTTTAACATTACGATGTCCTAGGAGGTAGTCAATTGTCCGACGCTGCATTACTTTTCAACTAACTTCAAGTTAACTACTTCAAAGTCAGTACATACAGAAAAAAATGTACAAATCAAGGCTGATTTTACATTTTTCGGTGGTAATAGTTATTATATTTTATTAAATTAAATTTCATCACACTTTTTTTTTTTTTTGTTAGCCTCTGGTGGGATTCGAACCACTAAGCCTCAAGACTGGTGAGCAGCCACCTTAACCCATTCAGCCATCGCTACATTTAAAACGAATGCGACAATAGGCAATTTAATTCAAGAGTTATTTACCGTGTGTGTGTGTATGTTAGTATTTGAATTTTGAGTGAACTCTGCACTACGTCTCGATTGTATTGTAGCTAATTTGAAGCTAGTCCATAAAAGTTAACGTGAAGTTAATTATTTTAGTAGTCGACTACCAATTTGCTGGCAGGGTATGTGACAATTGTGTTGTTTAATTTTGTTTTCAAAGTCAATGACTTACATACATTCTTTTGACATGTCTCAATACATACGAATTCTGTTTTCAATATAAATAACATTTATTATTGTTGTTTTCTGGTAATGAAAAAAAGCAACAACACTTTGTTTTATTAATTATAATTCTAAGCAGATTTTTTCATTTCAATGTAATTTCGAATGCAACAGAATATAAAAAAAATATATCAAACTGTTAAATGAAAAATGGTTTTTTATTTACATACATACATATGTATGTTTTTTTTTTGTACAAATAAAACGAATTTTTATTTTTTATATCACATAAATTTTTAACTGTAAATATTGGCTTTTGAAACATTTGCGGTTTCAAAATCGATTCCCTACGCAATTTAAAATAAATAAGTTGTGCAAAATTGTTTTTAGCTGTGAACAAAAATCATTCAAAAACTTTTAATATTTTTATGAAGTAATCTTATTTTATTATTAATATCGATTTTTTGACTTAAGTTCGCTTAGAAGACAAACTCCTTGAGAAATCAGTTTTTGCTATATGGGTATTTCCATGAAATGGTCCACCGTTAGTTAAAAAATCAAAACGCTCGCACAATTTTTTTAAGCACAGAAAATTGAAAAAAAACTATTGACATTTTATTATGTAAAAAAAAATTTTAACTTATAATAATTTTAAATGATGGTAAAAACTTCTGAAAATATATGTTAAATTACAAAAATATGTATGAAGATAAAAAGTGTCACGTGCGTAATCAAAAAATTTTTTTTCTTAGCCAACCCATGCACGCTTGTTTTTGAACAAACCATGATTATAAAGGTGTCCATTAATAACCTTTATAAAAACATTTTTTCCGAAATAAAAATCTTCTACAATTCGCCTACTTTTGCAATATTTCATGCTGCTTTAAAAGGCACTTACGTTTTTTGTCACGTGCGTAAGTCAACTTTGATTGCATGGAACTTGGGTACCCAGTGCTCAATTTTCCAATATATATACTTTTTGGAAGGAACTCATCACATTAAATGTAACAATGGCAAAATTCCATTCAAAAATTCCAACCCATTTATATTTTTATAATATTCAAAACCATTAAACGTGTACAAATGTCACGTGCGTAACCATGGAAACACCCATATACCGGTAATTTTCGTTTTTTTTACCTTAAAGCAACTTTATTTATATTTCTGCTCATACCTTTTGAAACCAACCATCCATTCAGTTCGCGTGCCGGCATAACTTGTTGAGAAATCGGTTTTTGCTATACTTCGGATATACAGTATTTTTCGGTTAATTGACCCTGCGGTTAATTGGTTTCCACGCTTAATTGAACCACATGATCGGGCAAAAAAAATATTGCATACGAACACCATGTGAATTTCCTGGGATAATTGAACCCAGTCGATTGATTTTCCCGCTTAATTCGTTCAAAATTCATGTCATCAAAAATAAATTTCCTCTCACTTTTACCCGTTTAATTGCATTGAAAAATAATCTGGCATTTTTGCACATACATATTTGAGATCATTTGTGAAAAACACTGGGTGGCAGCTCTACTATACACATTAACTTGCTGTTACTTGCATTTTTTTTCGTTTAAGGTAAAAAAAAAAATTATTTTGAAAAACTTAAGTGCACTTAATGCGATTTCTTTTAATTCATTAGTACATAGTTCCAATTATGCGTGATTTCTGTAATTGAACAATCTGTTCAATTAAATAGGGTTCTTGTAATTGAACGAATTGTTCAATTAAATGGGTATCGGCTAATTGGTTCCCCGGTTAATTGAACAAAAAATTGTGCAAATTTTGATGTGCAATTAACCGAAAAATACTGTATAGGGTTCGAAATCTGATTTTTGTTGGCTCTTAATGACCATGCCAAACAATTTATGTAGATGATGGCTCAACTTTGATGACCAAACAAAAAAATCTTTAAAAATTTTATGCACAAACTGCAAACTTTTTAGCTTTTGCTTTTCTTAGGATATATCTCGGTTATTCATGAACCGATTTTGCTGAATTTCAACCGCGCATATTTGACTTGGAAAAACCAAATGGCTCACATGATTTTTTCAAGCCAAGTAGTTTTTTGTGAAACATGCGTTCAGCAGCCTACAGAGGAACATCGCTTAATCAATTTTTTTTTTATCAATACTGATCCAGAGTATGTATAATTTATGGGTTTGCAAATTAAGAGTGCCGAAATTACAAACCAAATGACAAATTTATATGTATGTTTTCGTAAGACTTGATGTGAAGGGTACAACAGGAATGACGCGCTGTGAATGCCAACAAGTTTTAACAAGGGTAGCACATAAACATAGAGTAGCAAAGCGAAAAACAAAGAAACTATTCACTTAGTTGAGGTGACTTTATTAGGCGTAGAAGCGGCAGTTCCATAAAATTATAAAATAAGGTAATTCGTATTTTATTTCTGTGATAAGCAAACAAATGTTGAAACTAAGATGCAAGAAAAATACAATGAGCGTGTATGAAATAAAATTATAAAGTATGGCAATTAGTATTTTAGTCCAGTGATAAGCAAAAATATCAAAATTAAGATATATGTACATATATGTTTACCTGTGAGCAATTGTTTATCGGCGTGCAAGATCAACAAAATTTTTATATCTTATTACTTTTTATGGTTATTGGCGCTAATATTTATTATTTTTTTTCATTATTTATTAATAATTTTGTACCTGTCGCTGTGCTAAAATACGAATAATAATTTACTAAATAAACTAAAATAATTTGCTAAATAGTACTAAAATACTAATTTAATTTATTACCGTCTAATTCATAAAAATTATAACAGGTTTATAAAGCTCTTATTTGACAGATTTTCCATACAAATATGTCAAATAACAGTCTTATAAGCCTGTTATAATTTTTATGAATTAGACGGTTAGTATATAAAATATTAATAATAATAAAAATACTTTATAATTTTCCGCGCTCAGTAAATCCTCCTAATGTCGTTTCTACACCAGCAAACTTTGCAAAGTTTTGGGTTTTATATCATTTTCCCTGCAAGAACAGTGTCGGTCATATGATCCATCATATGACCGACACTGCTGATAGATTCATACATCAGGGTTTCTATCATTTTCTTAAGGGCAAAATGAAAAAAACTGACATTCTTGTACGTGTGAGTTATTTTTTTTAGCCAGCGTTACCACCTCAGCAAAGCGAACATTCGAAATCTATTTTTCAAAATTACATGCAACGCTATTTGTTTCTTTATTACTAATTAAAAAAAAGTTTTTTCGAAAAATTAAAAAAAAAAGCTATACAAGGAGAGCAGAATAAATTGTTTTAGACATATTTAGATAAAATTAAGAGAAATACAGTAGTTAGTAGCAGTTTTTACAATAGAAAACTGAATCATATGGAAAAAACATGCACAGCGCTATTTTTTTTTTTTTCAAAGAAAAGAAACAAATGAATCTATAAAAACAATAATGCATAAACGTAGTTCCAAATGAAATTACCAAACTAATACGGGAATATCAAAATATTAAAAAAATCATTGTAATGGCAACGCTGAAAGCTATAAAATTGCTTTGCATGTATTAGTAAATAAGCTGTTACTGTGTTAGTTTCCATCAGCAATTTCTTGCAGGGTTATTTACAAGATATGCAATATGTAAGCAAGTAAAGCCAAATTAATTCATATTACCATTTTTTTAGAGTGTTTCTCAGTAAAATTAGCGTATAAGTTTTATAAATCAATTTTCACAATTGATTTCATTACATTTCTAATGATCATTATGGGCTCGAATCCATTGAGAACATTTTTAAAAAAAAATCAATAAGAATACCTAACAACAATTGATGACGATAATATTTTATAAATTACAGTGCTAGTGTGTTAAGCATATACATACATATGTATAAAGTGAAAAATATTATAAAATAAGTAGCACAGAATACTACCAGAAGGGTCACCAGCTCTGCCGGACTACAAAAACTACCAATTTTTTTTTGTCAAATTTCATGAAAGTGGCAGACTTGCGGTGCTCCAGCATCCAGTGAAGTACAGCAAACATGGAAATATTTATAGAGCTATCTCTGTTGGTAGACACCGCATTTGTTTACATTTGATTTTTGGTTAGGAAAATTCAGTGCAAATCTAATGCAAACAAAACAGCTTTACAAGCACACAAATAATAATTATTTGTATTTAAAGTCTTACTTGCTTTGAGTACATCAGTAGCAGTACATGGAATATGTTTAAAATTTAGTTTTCAAAGCTTTTCATTCATGTTTCCTATTTTTTTTCGCAAAAATTACAACAAATCCAAAATTTTTCGAAACACTTTATAACAACATTTTTTCATTGTTTATGTTTGTTTTTGTGTACACTAGTTGGTCTCATACACTCATGTTGCCACGATTTCCTGTACTGCCCACTTCTGGCTGGCCCCCAAGCAAATGATGTGGCCACTTTACAAAAGTCACTAATGGGATATCTGGTTATGTCTGTGATAAGTAGATAGTTGATAATTTACAATAAATTCATTTCTTTCGGATATTCCTTAAAGTGCGCCAGTGGTTGAAAGTGGCTTGTCATAACTCCCATTATTCTATTTAATTCGGGCTTGCTAAGTCTTAGCAGTCCCTCTGTTTTCTTCTCGTCTGGATCCCACCGTGGAATTCTTACATGGATACCCACGATTTCGTTATTCCAGAGAGTTATTTATTTATATATTTATTGGGCTCCATGTGGCCAATTCCTTAGCTCAGATTTAACTGCATCGAAATTTTTCGCGCTTACAAGTGAGTTTCCCGTTATTGTCGCAGGCCCTGGCACAGTAACCGTCAATAGCGGTTTTGCAATCCGAAAATGTTTGCGATTTAACCCGTTCAGCTGAGATCGCTCTAATGGCCATTTGACTATCCGTGAATATAGTCATAGTTCCTGGCCTTTCCATTTCATTGAGCTTCCTAACACACTCTGTAATTGCTCGAACTTCTGCCTGAAAAACCGTACAATAGTCCTGCAGTTGGAATAACAGCTTTGTGGTATTTTCTATATTAACACCAAGTTCTATTTTTTCCCTGGCCCTTGATGCATTCGTGCAACAATGAATGTAAGTTAGGAATCAATGTTTCACAAACGGCCTCTAGTCTGGTTTCTGGTATGCGATCTGAAGTCCCATTTTTTTTGGTATAGACTCGCCTATGGCTGTAGAAATTTGTTGATGTTGCCCTTCGTGTCCCTGATTGATTCATTCACCAATCACCTTTAATCATATCGCAGTGAGAGCCGCTTCATATTTTATAAGAATTTCGATTGGCTGGACGTAAAATATTAATTCCATCGCTCTAGGTGGTGTCGTTTTGAAAGCCCCACTTATACCAAGACACCAGACTCTTTGAACTTTGCATTTGTATCCCATCGACGTCCACCACACTGTGGTGGAAGTGTAGGTCTTAATCGGCCTGATAAAGCCAGGGTGTTATCTTTGGACTCAGCCCCCAACTTGTGCCTAAGGCTCGTTTACAGATTGACCAACATATATGAGCATTATTGACTCTTTTATCTCTGTGGCATTTCCATTTTAATTTCCGATCCAGGATGACTCCTGCCAGAAGTATTTACCGTTCTTTCAGGAGCTATTTCTGTGTTTCTTGTAAATAGACTAATTTCGGTTTTGTATGGGTTAACGTTCAGCCCTCTTGGTTGAGTCCAGTTGTGTGCCAGGGCTGATGCCTTCTTGGCTTTCCTGCACAGTTGATTTGGATCCCTTACCTTTAAAAGTTTCATGACGTTATCTGGATAACAGACTGTCTCAAATCCGTATCGATCTGAGTCCTAATAAGGCTATAGAACGTTGTGGCCGATAGAAGGGGTGATAAGATCTCCCCTTGCGTAGTCTCACAATGTACCTTTTTTCTTATGTTTATGTTATGCGCTCTCTACCATCTATTCCTTAGCATACTGCCAATCATTAAACTGGTCCAGACAATGGATAAGTGTATCAGTATGCACGTTGTTGAAAGCTCCCTCAATGTCAATGCAAACTGTAAGCGTACACATCTTTTCATTAAGAGACCTTTCTATAAAGTACACCACATTATGTAGTGCAGTGTTTACCACTCTACCTTTGACGTCTGGGTGTTGTTTGAATCTCAGTATATCGCCTGCGATTCTGCCTTCAACCATGTCGTCGATTATTCTCTCCATGGTCTTCAGCAGGAAGGAATTTAGACTTATTGACCTTTAAGCCCTTCGTGAAGAATAGTTTTGCTTGCCATATTACAAGGATACTTTCTATGAAGATATTGAACGAAATTCAGTTGCAGCTAAGTTTTATTAAATTTAAAATAGTAGAGTATTAAAAAATGGTAAAAAATGTGTAGTTTCTAGTGGTAGAGTTTGTTTTCCTTCATCTCGAAAACTATAGGGTCCGCCAAATAACTTTTCTTTTTTTTGAAAATGCTATAAAACATCTAGTGTAGCTTTGGCTGTGTGGAACGTGTTGAAACCCAATGTTCTCAATACCCTCCTCTTCAATTTTTGTGAACAAAAATTCGTTCAACCTGGCCCGATAACGATCGCCATGGACTGTAACGGCCACTCCTTGCTCCTTTTTGAAGAAAAATGGCCCAATTATGCCACTGGATCAAAATCCGCACCAAACAGTGACTCGTTTAGAGTGCGTTGGCTTTTCAATGTATGTGTGCGGGCTTTATGAGCCCAAAATGCGACAATTTTGCTTGTTTAAATACCCGCCATGATCAAAATGAGCTTAATTTGAAAAGATTATTATTTTTGTTTTTGGCAAAATCATTACCATGATTTTCAAAGTAATGTCGCAGCGTTGTTCAAGCGTATACACAACCATATTCGTTCAGCGGAAGGATAAAACTAATTATCTGTCAACTCAGACATGAGATACTAAGTGTTACCATTCTCGAAATAAGCACTAGTTGAAAATAAAAGTTAGATGGCGGACCCTGTATATATAATTAAAGTGTGAAACAAAATTAAAGACCTTTTAAATAAAACTGTGAATTTCAGTGGTTAAAAGAAATGTGTCAAAGAACATGTTCGTAGTGTTTTACTTCTTAAAAAAAAAATTTATCGGAAATTAATATTTTGGCGCGAAACACCAATATAGAAACGGCCAATTTATTTAATTTCATATTCATACATACATACATTCATATTTCGTTGTGTAACTATATGGTGTTATTAGATTTATATTCATTTATTTAATATTACACACATTCATGCACTTGCATTGGTTGGCTGTATTTTTCATAAACAACAAAAGTTCACCACAGTGGTGTGTTCAAAAGTTACCTACTTTTATTTCCTGTTTTAATCAGAGTTGCCGTATCAACATGCTTTTGTAGTTTTGTTTTTTTTTTTGCCTGTAGTCGTGGTAGACTGTGAGAAAGAGCGCCAATGAAATTTTCACCTGTACGAGTATTGCTGAGAACTGTTTATCGTTTTAAAATTGTTTTGTTGTAACACAATTTTGGGATGCCTCCAATTTTGATTGCGGTTTTTGTTGTTAATGATGTTGGCAAGTTGTCTCATCTCTCTTGTGAATGAATACATTTGTTTAATGTACTTTTATTCTTTTTCTATTCGTATACTTTTGTAATTTTACTCGCAAATTTTGTACTATTCAGTGTTTTTATTGTCTTTGCCATGAGTTGAGTCGTCTTGTGTTTGATTGTTTATTTCTTACGTACTAGTGGATTCTGCCTCGTACTGCTACTTTTGATTGTGTTAGTTTTGTGTTGGTATTTGGGGATTTTGCATATAAAACCGTTGTTTCGTTTTTAGTTAAACTTCAGTTGATCGTTGTCAGTGTTGTTGAGCGCATGGGCCAAATTTTTTAAACAAGTATAAACACGCACAACAACAAACCGTTATAAAGGCAATAAGCACAAGCATTGCATGCGGGTGTTAGAAAATATATTTAACGGCGTTTTTTGTTGAAATACAGTGTGGCTATATTAGCGTACTCGTTTGTTTTTAATAATAAAGGTGATTTTTTAAGTTTGTAATAAATTTAATTAAAAAAAAAAAATTTAAACATTTCGGTTGCAAAATAATTAATAATAATGAAAAACTTTGCATTTATTGTGACAAAATGAAATTAAGAAAATTATAAATTTTTTTTTCTTTTTTATAGTGTGTTAATTTTATTAAAATTCAGCTGTGTTAGTATTAATAAATTCTTTATCGAGGAGCTTGAAAAATTGCAGTTTCTATTATGCAAACAGTTATCAAGTAAGTTTTTATTCGAAAAAATATTTTTCATATCATATTTAGAAAACTGTTACAACAAAGTGAACTTTTTTTCATTTCATAAGTTCTTATTTGCAATTTATTTAAACCTATAAATTGTATAGTATTTTTTATGGGTAGTAAGTCAAGATTTTATCGGGTACTCTTCTCTATTCAGGAAAGTTTTTTTTTTTAGTTAAGTGCATATTTTTGTAGAATTACTTTTTTCTAAGATAGCCTCACATTCAAAAAACTAACTTTGGAAAAAATATATTTGCCGTATTCGTAAGAATAATATAAATTAGTTTTCGTATGGCAATTTGTATTAAGAACGGTAGTTATTTTGGGTATGATGTTATTTTTTTCCAGTATAAGTTAAGGAACTAAAAAGAGCTAGATCACACAACGAAATTTTAATTGGGCAATTCTTAAGCTTGAATAATCATTTCCAGAGGGGAGTAAAAAAGCATTATTTTTCCCGTACTCGACGATTTTGCTTTGATCTGCCATTCGCTAATTTTTTCTTTGGCCAAAATTTGACATTTCTTTTGTTTCTCTGTATCTGCTCGTGGTGTACACGCAGCTGTAGTGCAAGAGTTTAAAATATTAATGCTAAATAAATAAAGTAAAAAGGTGTGCATATGAAACTATTTAAATATTCAGTATATTTAATAACAGTTTTGTATTTCATTGTTGATTTTTTTAACATAAAATAAAAATAAGGGTGAAGTTGTGTGAAAATAAAAGCTAAAGGAAAAACAAAAATTTCTGCAAAAATTGTCCTGTGTAGACACGGAAGCAAGTTGTAAAGTAAATTGTGCGAGAATTGCCATTAAAACTGACATGAGCTGCTAACCTTTGCATGAATTGAATCATAACTGAATTGCTTCATAATTTAATAGTGAAAAAAATTTAATTTTCTCTTAAAAGCTGATTACGCAAAGTATATTTATAAAACTTTTACACAACATACATAATTATATGACGATGAGATCGTTAATATTATCCCAAAAAATGACATATTTTGAGTTATATTGTCGTTGAAACAAAGTTTGAACATCATCAAAAAAGCTTTTGCTCGAATTTTGACAGCAGGGGGCCTGGATATTGTGACACTGTATGTAAGAGTTAAGTATTGAAGATTTGAAACAAACTCGAAAACATTTTCTGGCTGTGCACCAGGGTCAAATGTCAGATATGCACAAAGTATTCAACACTCTACAACATTTTGCGAAAATATATAGGTTTATTTATTTGAGTAAAATATGTGGTTATTTACATTTATATTAAATTACTTCTTCAGGCTCCAGTTCAACCCTTGGTTTGTCACTTTTAAATCAATATTAATTAAGTAGAGAAAAGTAAAATTTTTATAGCTAGGTGGACAACCGGCTGTTTCTGGGCAGCAAACACCCTTCATCAGCACCCTATGAACTTTGGAAGTGTCAAATTTCACAATTTTTAGCACAGCCGCTTTAACCACTCGGCAATCAAACCATTTGGTTATTTAATTTTTTGTGAATTAATTTTTGTGCCCCACAAATTTATAATTTTTTTTTAAATTAGTGAATTGCAAGACCATTTTTATTTAGCTATAAATTATTTGAAATTTGTAAGAGGGATTGTAAATTAGCATTTTTCGAATATTGTAGCCTAAATTATATAATTTTTCTATTTTAAGTCTATGGAAATATCCTTTACAGGCAGATTACTGAAGGATATGCAAATTCGAGTAATGAACAAAACCGAATAAAATGTTATGAATTGGATTTCGGTACCAATTATAAATGTAAGTTAACAAACAGACTCTTTCTATCTTTAAAAAATTCGTAATATGACTCAAGCTCAGGGGCTGGAAGATTCTGTTTGTAGCAAGGTTATTAGAACTAACTAGTGATTGATTTTACCATCTGCTATAATCATAGATTATAGCAGTAAATGAAAGTTGTATGTTAATGTTTAGTTGATACTCTTAATCAATTAAATGATTCACATGAGTTCTCTTATTTTAGTCATGCTAACCATTTATTTGGTGATCTGCTCGGCAGCCGTGAGTTTACGGTTCGCATCTTTTCAAAGACAAAATGTAATAAGAAAGAAATATAATTAAATGAGATAAGGGAACAAAATAAATATAACAAACAAAACTTTTAAATTCCAAACAGTTCATCAATTGTATCCTCTGTTGAAACTGTTCGCTTGATGGTAGCAATTAAAAATTTGTCGCTACCTATAAACAATTTTCCAATGATAGTTGATGCAGCCGCCAAAATTTGATTGACAACAAATTTGGTTGTCATAATGAATTTGCTTTGTCTGTGTATCTTCTTAGGCTACACGGTAGTGAAGAAAAATGAAATATTTGTTTGATCGGGATGAAGTTCAACCCCTAGACGATTATTTATGATTAATATTGATTAAAGAAAGAAAGAAAGTAAACTTTTTGCAGCTGGCTGCTTCGACACATCGACCCGAAACAGGGTCGGTGTGATTGAAATAAATATTGGGGAGAAAAAAATTATTGGAGGTTGGTCATACATTTGACTGCTTTACTATGTCGTGGTGTACATTTTTTTCCTCATGCCAAAAGTTATCGCAAATCGGAGGCACAATATCAGTTGCTAAGTCGACGCATCCCTCATTCCACCAAGTACTGAAGGACAATATAGAACTTAGCGATGATAAAGTTTGTGGGTGTTTTTGAATCCATAAGGAAATACTAGAGTTAAATTTCAAAAAATGTGCATTAACGTAATTTTTATTGGAATCTACCTGCTGAATACTTTCGCAAAGTAGTGTGGAAATTTAAAAGCTTACTACAGTATTTTAATACATCTACCCTTTGACCTCGCTGAACGTCTAACAGATGTTGTTCGATCTGCCTCAAATAATTGGCACTGGACTTGTACAGTCAGAGTCACAATATTCTAACCCGCATCGTTCGAAATTCAAGAAAATCATTTAGCATATAATAGGTTTGTTCGCTGTACGTTGCAGCGGGTTACCAATTTTACCCGAAAAATGTTTATGTTGTTGAAAATTGTGTAAAATGGATAAATGAGAAGGCTGACGAGAGAGTAAAATGTGTTTCTCGTTTTATCGGACCATTCTCGCATTCTTTTTCTAAGTCAAAAATGGTGAAACTGTCAAATGACTTTACCAGCTTTTTAACATTTATCATATTTCATAAAAATGTTGTAAGTCAAATTTGTACCGAAACTTTTTCAAATATGAGTTTAAAAATCTTGAAATATTTATTATGAATAAGTCCGTAGCAATATGGGAAAGTGCAAAACATTTTTCATAAAAATGTATGTATTTTAGTTACACAAAAACAGCCCATGTGACGCGCAAAATAGGAAGGGACCTGAGGGTAAAATCCGGTTTTGTTCAGGAGAGCCATTTTAAAGATTTAAATACGTGTATCTTTGGTGTACTTCACTTTCATAAAACGCGCATATCTCGGGGAGGGAATACTTTTGGGGCATGGGATCGGTGTCATTCGATGCTCAGATGTTGTCCACATCAAAAAAAAAAGTGAAAATTGATTTTTTTTTACATATATAATTATAATTTATCGTCAATCTTTGTTATCTAAACCGATGATTTACATACATATGTAGGTGTGTACATGTGTTTGTACTTCAACGTTTTTATTAAAAAACAGCTGGTTAACATATCACGGGCTTGAAATGTGGTTTTGTGCTTTCTAGCAAAATGCGTGAAATTTATAATTTTTTGAGAGCATTTTACGTTTACTCTCATTTTACCGGACTTTATCCGGAATTATTTCGAATAAACTTAATATTACGTACATATACCAATTTTTATATGAAACATTGTTGGAAAAACACAACACGAATGCACGCTATAATATGATTTTCTTTTTTTCATAAGATGAATTTTGCGTTTATTAATTTTTTCTTCCCTCATATACCAACAACACATTTGTGTAACAATTTATTGTTCTAAATTTTTTAATTGTTTGTTTTTTGTTGTTGTGACAACATCTCAAGCCACTCAAAACATTTCTCATTTGATTTTATATGAGGTTCAAACCAAGTTTTGAGGTCACTGAATATTTAATTAATACATACTTATTAAAACGAACATACATACATACATATATGTACATATATTTTTATTCGATATTAGTTTTCCAACATTTTCGATTTATTGCAGATGTTTTACGGTTTTATTCGTAAAATGTATTTATTGTATGTTTATTTTTTATTCATAAAATGTATTGTATGTTTATTAGACAACTTTCTATGCAATATTTGTCAAAAAAGCGTTTAAAAACATAAAACATTTTTTACAAGCACTACCGTCAACATATAAAACTAATTTAAAATCCATTTCAAGAGATTTCTCCATATTTGGTGCCTTCATTTTACTTTTGAATTTCAATTATTTATCATAAGCTAATGTTAAAGCCACAAGCTCTTTTAAATATTGCTGCACAAAACTTGAATTATTTTTTAATCAATACATATGTATGTATTTTGGAATAAAATTTTAATTATTTAAATTAACAAGATCTATTAAAAACTTAAATTCTTTCAATTTTTTGGTTCAAGTTTTTGCACGAAATTTTAGCAGAAATGCAAGAGCGTTTTCATATACATAATATTTTTTAAATATGAACTTAATTATTTATTTGCCTTAAGAGCCAATTGAAATGTATTAATTTAGGTCCAAAATTGAACCTTTTCAAAAAAATTTACTGTCTTTTTCAGCTGTCTGTATGCCGACGACATTTCGTTGGTGCTAATCAACTCATCAGTAGATTTGAAAAATTCTTAAAAGTTTGTTTGAAACTTAACTACTTATTCCATAATTCCCATGAACAAAATGAGAATCAGAAATGTTCAAACAAACCTTTAACACAGTAAACATTTCTTTTCGTTTTGCAACTCTTACTTTTTTTTATTTTTTGAAATTTTAGTTAAATTCAAAATTTACCACAAATATGTTTTAAAAAACTTTAAATATTTATTTATATTATTGCAAGGATTGGTTGGATATTTTTGAAAAACAAATTGTGTAACCATCTGATATTTTGAAACATCCTTCCTGCCCCTTATGAGTCAAATATAAGAATCATATGGGTGGGTACAGCTGTAACTAAATTTGGATAAAATTTCACACAGTGGTATGGATGTGAATTTTTATTGAAATTTAAGAAATACTTCTTTTGGGACAGAATACATAATGATGATTCTTGGTAAATGCATATATAATATATGCATATTTCAATCAATTAAAGTTTTTCTGACAACAATTACATACACATATTTACAACAATTACATACATATATTCAATTACATACATATATTACATGCATATATTCAATACTAGATAGTCAGCGGAAATTGTAAATGCTGTAGACCTAAAAAAAAATTGAAGTTCTGTTTTTTTACATAATTCTTAACAGAAAAATAAACTACCTCTTCGATGAGGAAGGAGTATGATACTTTTACGACGAAAAAGAAATTATTCACAGCGTGTGAAAAAAACTAGTTTTCTGTAAGCAACAAAAACACTTACTGAGACTCCGGCCCATTTTCAGCACATACACTATAAATAATACATAGCATCTTTTTTACCATAACGAAGTGAGGAACTAGTTGCCTTCAATTATTTACGTTTTTAAAACTTCCGTTTAAAGTAATGCTAATACTTTTTAAAATGTGGCGATACTGATGTAAGTTAGCTTACTTACCGTCTATATTTGTTGAGACAGACGTTAAATTCTGCCTGAAAAATACTCAAAGTCATAAATAATTTGGTATAGACCCTGACACAAACAAATTTTGTCAAATGTAGACGTCAAGTTAGGAGTGAAGAATAGCTCTCGCGTGCATGCGAACCATTTGGCTTCGGAAAAAAATTTATTCTGCAAAAGCATAACCTCCCTCCTCTTGTGTTACTTGAGAAAAATTGTTCCTTTATACTCTATTTACCTTGAAGCTTTATGTCTCAATTTAAAGCAACATTATAATAAACATCTTCATGGAACATCAAGATCCCGGGAACTCTGGTACTTGGTACTTTATCGGAAGTATCGACGCTAAAAGTGCTTGGTATCGAGAGAAAAGTATCGAATATGTATTCGTATCGACCCGTTTCGTTTCCTTCCTACATTCATGTTATAAAGCCAATATATAGACAATTTTAGTCGCATTATAGATAATAAATTCCCATTTATATGGAGTTTATTTTACTCTAGGCTTAACCGTATTTTCTAAAACGTGGAATTTCACCACCGTTCCCCCCAAAAATGATCTCCACAGCATAACATCACATTGTGGAACATTTTAGCAGATTGCATGAAAAGTAGTCGCGTCTCATCCACCCACAAGTTGGCTGGGTAGTCTCATTAAGTTTTTGTACCCAGCACTTTTTCGTTCGCATTTCTGTTGATTAAGGTATGTATGTAGCTCCCATGTAAAAATAATAAAAGAAGGTGAATGTTCAAAAAACTATTAGAGACAATAAATTGGGGGCTCAGTCGTGCATGTGATTCTTCCAAAGGTACCTTGACACTAGTTAAAACGATGGGGGGACATTTTCGAAAACTATTTTGGTGTGTGAGCCACCTCACGCAGGCGATATGTAGGACTGCTTTGTTCCGTGGAAATGTAGGGAAAATAAAATTTATGAGGCACATTGGGGCTAGTTAGGACAAAAGGCAGAACATTTATAAAAATATCCGAAGCGAGACATGAATTTGATATGTTTGGAAAAAGTGTTGATTGGTCTCACATTTTATCCTACATATTCACCCCTATCGTGAGTAGAATGTGAAATTTTTATTCCCATAAAATTTTCCTTTCCCAAGTGGGGAAATTTGCTATCATGAATATTATGGGAATGTTTGTTTTGCTATCAATATGTAGTGAGTGTCCAATAAGGAAGAGAAAATGTAAATACAAAGGAAATTTATTGAAAATTTGTCTGTACGTGATGTAAAAAGTAATTAAATTTAGGTTTTATATCTAGTAAACAGAAATTTGTAGTTTAAAAGGTAAAAGGGGTGAATAAATCGGCATTTTCATGCCTGTTGAATATTTTGACAGATTCTCTACCGGAAACGAAAAAAATCATTTGGTATTCCGCCCATCGTAAAACAAAGCGCATGCTTACCTTTTCTTTTGCAGAGGTTCGATACCAAACAAGTGTTGGAAGAGATTACGAAGTTGGAATGGCGCAATCAACTTTTTGCGAAGTGCTCTCTAAAGTGCTGAATGCTTTAGAAAAGTTTCTGCGCAGAATGGATAAAATATCCAGGGATAAAATTCCATTCATGAACTTTTTTAATAGGAAGGCCAGCACTTTTTAGTTCTTCTGTAAACGAATACCGAAATTCGGCCACCACATCTTTAGAAACCTTCACAAAACCACATGCAATGGGTCGGTTATTTTGCACCCTATTGAGAAGCATGTCATGTTGCACATTATTTATTGATTTAGACCTAAAATAGTTTTCAGCTAATTTATAGATCCATTAAAATGTAGCAACTACTTGCATTTTTTTCTAGTTCCCCAAAGAAAAGAAAATTAACAAATTGATACAAAAAATGGGAAAAATGTCTTTGAAAAATCCATTCACGATAAGTGGAAATTTCGAATGGGAACACATTTTATGGGAAGAGTTATTCATGACACACTTTTGGGAAATGGGAAAAAAAATTTAAAGGAAAAATTATTCATGATAGGGGTGATTGTGAATTTTTATACCTTTTCCTTTAACTTGTGGGCAGATGCGGCACACTTGATATTTTGCTGAGAAGAACATTTCTCAATATAAAAACCTTTAATTAGGCAAAATTTACGAAAAACTCAAAATTGAAAACAAAGTGCGATCTGCGACTTTTCTACAATATCAGAGCGGTTTACTTCTTTTATCCGTACATTTTATCTCAACTCAAACTGAGGTTTTAATAAAACATCTTGTATTCACTCATATTGTTTGCAAGACTTTAAACGCATTGTGAAACAATTTTCTTCTACCGGATAAACTTTAGCTATCTATAAGTTGTAAAAGCGGTCCTTCGCAGGATATATGTATCTATAGCTGATATGTATTGAAAGAAAAAATAAAAATTGGTCTCACGTCATATTGTATATAAATACTTTTTATAATTTCAGATGAAAAGTTTTGTTTGGCCTTAGCGAACATTTCATATTTGGAGGCCCACAGCACTTACGTTTTCCCTCGTCGATGTGTATGCAAGTACAAACACATACATACATGCATACATATGTATGTATGTATGTGTTTGCATCCGACGTTTTAGAGCAACCAAATTGTTGGATTCGTACAACTTTTTATTTTAAGCTTTTCGGTGTGCAAAACTGCTTTAAAGTAGCGTTTGTTTCTTGTCTTTAAGCTTTTTTATTTTATCTCGAAACAAGTTTTAAAAATTTTTGCTTTACTATTGTAAATTTTTGGTTAATAATTTCTGGTTTTTGTTGAATTTTTGTGTTTAGCAATGTCGCAAGATTGCCGATTGAAACAGACGTTTCAAATACCTGCTCACAAACACACACACACACACACACACACACATACACATGCATAGATACAAAAACTCGTTTTATCGTTTAACACAAATATTTATATGCATACATACATACATACATACATACTTATTTACATCAAATCAGCATCACAAAAGCAAACAAACTTTGGAAAAACGACAGAAACGGAATAAATTTACGTTTTTCCATTGATTTCTGTAAAAGCGATCAAGAGTTCAATGTACAACTAGTAAACCGCCAAAGTGTTAGTTTTTACTATAATTTGTTATGCAAGTTTTGTATCCTTTAAGTTTTTCCGGTTCCAAGTTAAACATTTGGTAATAATCATAATCATTTTATTGCCTACCAATTCCTAAAATTGAAATATTTTTAAAGCAGGCTTGGTGTTTTTTAAGAGTAATTCAGAAATGTTCACAAGTTCATAAAAAAAGTCAAAAACTCGGCTAGAGTAGTATTTTATACAACATTTAGACACCTGTGTACATACGCACAGCACTGGGCAAAACAATAGCAAAAAAAAAAAAAAACTACAATATTTTATTTTATTTGACACATTTTGACTGCCAAGCATTAGCATAATGTAAAAATAAAACCATGTAATATTTTCAACGTTCGAAGATGATGATTTGAAAAATTCTTTGAAATGAAATAGTTTTCAGATTACACTACGCCACAGCTGAAAAATCATGTGTAATCATGTGGTTAAATTTTAAAGGCCGATGTTGATTTTGAAATTTTATAATTTCTTTTAATGATAATGATTCATCGTTCCAAATTTTCGATGACGCTAAGGTATAATTGAGATTCTATGCCATTAATGTGTCGAATTATCCCACCCTTTAGCTCTTGAATTGTTCCTGGCTTATTAACGTACACTTTTTTTTAATAACCCCAAAAAAACAAAGAAGTCCAGAATGTCAAATCACATGATCACTGGTCACCAAAGTTGACATTGCCACCACCTTTGAATTTGTTGTGCAAACGAGCCATTGTTTCGTTAGCCGTGTGGCAAGTGGCACCATCTATATCTTCCACTTCCATATCTTCCAATTCGGGATATAAACAGTTCATTCTCAGCTCACGATAGCGAACACCATTCACAGTAACTGCCTGACCGGCCTCATTTTGGAAAAATACAGGCAGCCCATAAATCGCTTCAAACAGTCATTCCTTGTGAGTCCCTGGGTATTTCGGCAGTCACTCTTGGACTATGCGAACTTCTGCCTATTGACGAATATACTGAGGAGAAAATGTGCCTCATCACTGTTTGCTTCTAAAATTGATCATCCACAGTTGCCAGTTTTTGCCACCATTCTGACCATTGACGATGCTTGGAATGTTCAAGAGACCTGAGGCAATCATATACGACTTGCATGTTGATGTTCATCAACAACGAGCGTAAAGTTACGGTCACATATGACAAACATTTACTTCAAATATATTTGCTTTTACTTGCATATTTGTTTAAGGTATATGTAAAGCTTTTATTTGCTCATTTTTGTTTGTTCAAATTGGTGTCAAATATTGGCAAGCACACATATGAGCAAACATATTTTTCCTATGGTCACATATAAGAAAGTATTTGCCTGTACAAAATATTTGACCAAACTGTCAAAAGAGTAAATTTGTATGCTTAAGTTTTAGCATGGAAAAGATGGAGGAATTTTTAGTTTTAAGCTGTGGAGCAGCATCCACATTTATTTCGGAACAGGAAAAATTTTTGGAAAAGCAAAGCCAATGGGTGCGGAACAGGGATCGACGTCGTTAGGAAGAGGGATGTTGTAAAAAGTTGTTAATGGAGCTCAAATCAGATACTCTGGCTTTGTATAACTAGTGTTTACGGATTAATTTCAATGAATTTGATAGAAGCTTTTTATGTTAATTGCCATTTATTTATTTTTATATATCTTTATATTATGTAGCAAATAATATTTACCCAATTCTGTCAGCTGCTTGTTTTTGACACATTCTAAATTGTAGCCAATTACTATTGCAAATATGTGATGCTTTGCGGATTTTGTATTTAGACTAGACAACACTGCTTGCAACATCTGTTATCTGCCGTTGTTTGGTCTTACAAAAACTTTGTAAGACCAAACAATTATTTTGCCAGTGAGTGGCCACATTAGACACATTTTTGTTTGCAGTCAAATAATTTCGTTTTCCCAAAGTCAGCTGTTTTCTTGTTTGCCAATCACAAATATTTTCTGGTCACATTACGGCAAACTATTTCATGTTTTCAGACAAATGTTTGCCATATGTGACCGTACCTTGAAAAATGCAATTGCTTGGCACGAGGGCGAGTTGAGATGGACGGCTCATCAGCAATATTTCCTGCAGTACGAGCTGTACTGGTGCATAAACTGGTGTTTTCGAACTCCAACAGATCCAGTTTGTTCAAACTTTTGCACGATTTTACCGATTGTAGGCACATTTGGACTATTAAATTGATCGAAAAAATCACGAAGCGAACGATTTGATGCAATTTGATTTGAACACCCATTTCCATAATAAGCCTGAGTAAATTTACCGCGCTGATCGATTGTGTATCTTTCCATGGTTCAAATTGAGATGGTAGGAAATTAAGAAATGTTAAAGGCAATACATAAAAAACTTGACGTTTAGGTGAAGTGTGCATCATATGAGTGTCAGGGCATGCGGGAATAACTGGAAACTCACTTGCTTCCAGAGCAAGAGATAACATAAGCTTGGTATGCGAGAAGCCTTTCGATGCTGTTAAATCCGAACTAAAGAACTGGGTACATAGAGCCCACTTAAGTCTCTCGAATAACGAAACTGTGGGAATCAATGCAAGAATTCTATGAGGGGATCCAGATGAGGAGAAAACGGGGCGATTTCTAAGACTTAACAAGCCCGAGTTAAGTAGATTGATGAGAGTTCTGACAGGTCACTCTCAACTACTGGCACATCTTAACCGCATACGAATAACGAGAAACATAAATTGTTTGAACATTTATTTGAATTTAAAAAATTGTGTTTGAAATTGCCTCTCCAAATACGATTTAACAACAATACGACCAGCTTGTGAATTGGGCAATTATATGTGAAGGAATATACTTATGTACTTTATTTAGTTGCTACTGATTGGTGTAGTAAGAAAGGCTGTTGACACATACTGCCAAACTTTTAAAATATCAAGTAGGGATCTAAGAAGGAGAGAAAAGCAAACTGGAAAGCATACTACGTATTTTTTCCGTCTTTTTTCATCGACGTCCTTGGACAATTTCAGTGCGTAATTGCAGAAAAATATGTTCCATTAAAAAATAATGTTTGTTTGCCTCTAGTTTCTAGATTTTTGCCTTATTCGGTTATCTCTTATTACTGAGCACTAAATCTTACGAGAAAGTACTAGAGGTCAACGAACGGCTTAAACTGAGTTTTATTTAAAGTGATGATCAGAGTACAAAAATGTAAATCAGTTATGGAAAATATTACAACTGAGTAAATTAACTTTGTTCTGAAATAAATAATTTTATTTATTTTTATACAATTAATTGCTTTTGTTCTGCGCCATACTGTGTATACATATGTATATACATACTATGTATAAACGTAAAATAAACAAAAGTGAAATTAAAGACGTGTTTTGACTGTGTATCTTTTAGTGGTTTTTTTTCAAACACATCTGTGAATAAAAAAGATATTTGACTGTTTGTATACATACATAAAGATTTTGTTGTTAAACTTTCTTATTTGGTATTCGATCTTTTTTTGAACAAAACTTTTGCGTGTTCGGTTGTTGTAAATGTTTTTAAATGTTGATGTTTATTTTAAAAATTAAAAATATGTACATACATACATATATGTATTTTATAAGTTTATTTTAGACAGACATTTATTTGTAAATAAACTTAATCTCCTTAACAACACTTTGCAATCAATCAACAAGCAACATTGGCATCACTTTTGATTATCAAACCGACTCAGCAACAGCAGCATGATTATTGTATGCTGTGTTTTTACTTCTCATCAGAACTGGAAAATTGAAATTTTAGAATGGTTCTGAGCTTTGACCGAAAGTGTGCTAATAGCGGATTTACATTTACTCACATCTTTGAGATGTGTGTTGAAGATGTTGAAAATTGAAAAAAGCTGTTTACATTACATTTTCAAGATCTTTCATCTGTCAAATATTATTTCACGTGTTTGAGCAAACTAAAAAACATTACACACACAAACTAAAAAACATTATTTTAGTCTTTTTTACTGAAAAATAGAAGTATTGCATTACTAATTTTATATTATGTTTAATTTAATTAAAATGTAATTACATTGTTTGTTCACGCTCATTGTAAACATTTTTGACACTTGTATATTTTCTAGTGATGATATGAATTTTTATCATTTTTTTTTAACTTCTTTTTAGTGATGACATTAAAATAATCGAAAGATGTTGAATACGGCGAAATGAGAAATGAACATCTTGTAAAGATGTTGAGAGATGTTGAGTTTTTTTCATATAGAATTTGTATAGGAAGATGTTAACATCTTGCCAAAATGATGAAAGATGTAAGATGTGAGTAAGTGTAAAAAGCCTATAAGCAAAACTTAAGAAAAAATAAGGATAATAATAGTGCTGGTGAAGTATTGTGTATTAGAATATCGAGTACTGAGTATTTGTATTTTTTTTTTTTGGTGAGTTAATACCTCACTTTCAGAGTTGCACTTTGTAGCCAAACTTAACAAAAAATTCAAAATAAAATACAATTTCATTTGAAAATCAGCCAAACTGCATAAAACCTGTTTAAAAAGCATAAGTATCGAATTGGAGGTGATAATAAAAGGAAATAATAACCTATTTTTATGTTTTCTTTTAATAAAATACAAAACACTTTTTAATCTACAAGTAAATAAGTGTTTACTTTTGGGTTTGAGTTTGTTGGAGAGAGATAAAAGAAGAACTATAGTCAATACCCAGTTGCTTGTAGTGGGCAGGTGTCCTGCAGGTAAAATTAGTGCCATGTGGTGGGAAACATGTTTCTTTCTTTTAACATAACAAACTATCAGCAGTGATAACATGTCACTCACAATCACTGCCATAACTAAAGCGTATAGGAATAGCGGTAGGTACACTCAGAAAACTTTGTCAGTAAAATTAACTGAAAACACTCTTTAAAATAAACGAAACTGCATTTAAAAACCGTCCTACTTATTTTTCATTTAAATTTACTTATTACTTCGTTTGAATTGAAGTGTTAAAAAAGCTATGGAGCCCAATCGATAAAAATAATGATTTTTCCTTTATTCTAACTGTCAAATAATTCATGCATAATCAACTTGTAAACATTTTTTTATTTTTCTTATGGGCTGTTCATAAATTACGTAACGCAATTTTTGCATATTTTTCACAAGCGCCCCCTCCCACCGTCCATAACATAACAACCACTAAATAATAAAATATTTTATTAAAAAAATAAAATGATATGTACATTATCATTTATTCATTTTATAGTATGTACAAATATAACTCAAGAAATTAAATTCATGTATTTAAATTAATAATATTCATTAAATCAATAATAATTTATTAAATATAAGGTCCTTTCGTACTGAAATATTTTATTTTTTTAAAGATAGAAACCAACCTGGCTTACACCGGTTTGAACTCAGATCATGTAAGAATTTAAAAGTCGAACAGACTCAACATTTAAGCAACTACACCTAAAATTATATCTTAATCCAACATCGAGGTCGCAATCTTCTTTATTAATATGAACTTTCCAAAAAAATTCTATTGATAAAAATTTGGGATTAAAATTTGGTACATTTCAATTATCGGTCCATGGAAAGGTAAAATATTCAACCATTGATAAAACATGCATTTTATTTCCTGCAGCTACATATATCGTCTACAATCTTTTCACAATTTGTTTTATCAATATTCTAATCATCAATCCATTCAACATCATCACAAACTTCTTCCAGAGAAATGATGGCCATTAGCTCATTTTGTCTCTGGGATGGAACACGTACCGCTCTTGTTTTCCAATAAATAATATTTTTTTGTTGCGTAACATTTTTACGATATCTGCGAACTGGGAGTAATACCTTGTTCATACATGTATTTCTAATTGAGATAATATTCAGTTTATTGACATAATATTTCATACATACAAATATTGCGCTAACTCAATTAGTATCTGACAGCTGAAAAAAAGTTGTTCTTTTTGTTTTGGTAGTGAGAAAAAAAAGTGAAAAATATTTTCCAATAAGAAAAATTGAAGAAAAACTGCCTTTTATTAAAAAGCTTTTTTAGTGTTGTACAATAAAAATATGGAACTTGTACAAGTAGTGCGTTCATGTTATGACTCCAAAGCGGCAATAATAAAAAGAAAGAGAAATAAAAATTTGGAAATGCTGCAATGTTTTTATTTTTATTGTATTTATTTTTATTTTTTATTATTTTGTTTTGTTTGCTTTTGTTTACATTTATCACTTCATTCATTTCGCATTGTATACTTTTGCTTATTGAACACATCTTTTACAGTGTTGTGTTCCATCTTTTTCTCAATATTCAAAGCAATATAGAGTTTATTGAGCAAAAACTTTATTGACTTTTTGTATGGAATATTGAGCTCAATAATGGACTTTATTGCGATTACCTCAATAAAGGCGCATGTATGAACATGGTATAACAAACCTGAAGCAGATCCCAATATTACTAAGAAAAATATGTTGTGCTACTTTTGGAGTGTCGCTTTCACAATAAGAAGAATAATTTCCACGTGTGGGAGTCCCATATATAATTTAAAAAAAAGCTGAAAATCGAACGCCCCGAAATTTATTTATTTTTTTTATGTCCTAGTATATTTTTTTTCTCATGGCAAAAGCTATCGAAAATCGATGGCACAACTAATGCAAATAAGTACTTAGAATAATTTTGGAAGCTGAATGTATTGTGTTTTCCCATAAATCTTCGGCATAATTTTGATTAATGTTTTCATCATAATTGTGTTTTTTTTTTTTTGGAAGATTTGCTGAAAGCCACAAAATAAACAAAACATTAAAAATTAATAATGTGCGGCTGCACAAATTGAAAATTAGAAAAGTAAATAATTTGTTTTTACACTTAATAACAAAATTTACTGGATTGGGAATACTAGAAAAGTTGTTTGTGTTTGGACTGACTATCTGTCTAACCAAACACAAACAACTCAATTCAAAAAAACCAAAAAAAAAAAAAAAAAAAAAATGCTCAATTACTTTCTTCGTAGAAAACTAAGAATTTTAAATAAATATTTGGTAATGTGACGAAAACAGTTTGAAATTAAGGAAGTTCTTTTAATTTGTTTTGCTTTGGCTTTGTGTTCAAAGGTGTTCACGAATATGAACTTTTTATTATTCACAAGAAGTTTCTTTTTACAATTGATATTCTGCTTTTAGGAATTTTTTAATTTTTTTTTAATTCAAATTTATTGAAGCTGTTATGGTATGACCAAAAAATACTTCAAATAGGGTCAAATGTTGAAATTTTTTTTTCTTATTTCTGCCAAAATTTAATTAAATTGTATGGTTTACTCGTGGAAGAATTTTTTCGAATATCATGAATTTATTTGAGCAAACAAAAGTGGTGATTCAGTATTAAAGTGTTAAGTGCTTAATGGACACATGTTTTTGGTGATTTTTCAAATTTATTGCGGTTGATCATTAAAATAAGTAATTGAAATTTTCATTTTTAATAACATAAAGTTAATCTAAAAAGATTTTATCAAATAAATAATATAAGAAGAATTGAAATTTTTTTATTTTGTTTTAGTAGACGTCAATGTTGACATCATTCCTTTATTTCGAAAATTTATATACATATGTATATTTATACATAAATTTATTATTTTAGAGATTAAACTCGTCGTGCAAGTCATTAACAATTTCTCCCAAAGATACATATGATTTTGAATGAAAACATGTTTTCGTACAACTTGTATAGTTTTTTTATTTTATATTGACGTTTGTACCATTAGAAAACTGTGCAAATCTGTCAGAATAGCCCGCTATTGACGTATTTAAGAACGAAGTGATACAAATTAATGAATATAAAAGTAATAAATAACAAAATTGTTGTTTTTAAAAATTGTTTAAATGCTAAAGCTCTATGAGTTCGTTGCTTGAATGCATCCCTCCTTAAATGTCTGCACAAACGTGACTCTTGAGGGCAGCGAAGGCAAACTGAATTTAGTTGTTTCATTAATTGAATTCAAATCTTTGCACTTTCAACACAACGCCACCGAGAAGATTACCAGTGAGCTTATCACATGACGACTGGCAGCCTGTGAAACGCATCAGAACACAAAGTTGAATAACTACATAAATTAACCAAACAGAACTGAAAACCTTTGCTTCAATTTAATACGTTTTGAGAAATTTAAATTTTCTTCTAAGTATCTGCAAATAAAGCTTTACTTTTAATACAATTGAGATAAACTATAAGATTCTGTATTTCGAAGTTGTAATAAATCGATATCTTTTGTGTGTCGTTCATACTCGAACTTTAGTGTAAAATATTAGCTGTTATACCGTATTAACAAGGTGAGTCCACGGGATCCCAATTTGCACTAAAACTGTGCCAGTTTTAGCTATTCAGTAACTTTTACCGATCCGACAATCGTTGTTCTTGTCGATACATTTTGCCGCTTGCAGTAACGATAGTTTCATTCTGTAGCTTATTTTTAACGATGGTATATATCGAGAGTTTTCTATTCTCTCAAATTCATTTCATATGGCAACTCTGCCCACAAAATGTCAAAATAAGCGAAAACCATAAAGAGGAATAGAAAAAAAAGAATTTGTTTCGCGCCTTGCAATATATTTTAAATGCAACGGCTTATGGATGATTGGATCATCGATATTCCCCATTGTTCTCCTACGGTCACCTGGTAACATCCAGTTGCATATAATCGCAAAGCTGCGAGCACCTGCTTTTCTGAGGATGTAGCTTTTATTCTAGTTCCCTTTAGTTTAAGATCATAAATTATGTTTTCAACCAAGGTCGGAGTTAGCCGAACTCAGCTATTGTCAACTCAAAAGGATTGTTCACGTCCCGAAGAGTACGCCGATCAACTGCGGGAGGGCCAAAATCATGCTCATCTCTTGCAAAATCATACGCTAAATATTTAAAAGCCATTTCCAACACAAAACACCACAAAGTACAACAAAACACAATGTCTCCTTAAAATAAACAACAAGAAATTTTTTGTCTATTAATTAATTATAGAAGAGATATTTTGCAAAATGCAACAGCTGATTGTAGTTGACAGCGAACATCATTAAAAAGTGCCACTGAATAGCAAATTCGATAAAATATCACTATAGTTATTTTAACGATACGATTATCGTAATAATAGTTACTGAATAGCACTACAGTACTCAAAGTTCGCGCAGTTAAGTGATATTTTGAGAGAGATATATTGATATGTTTCTTGTACGAAGCAGACGGCTCCAAGGCAGATGTAATAGAAACAAGCGCTAGCAGAACATAAAAAAATACACGGGAGTAGTTGGTCGAAAAATAGCAGGCTGCTGTCAAATTCTTCTCTCATTTGTTTCGTTAAACTGTTTTGTGAGAATTAAAAAAAAAAAAAAATTACACAAATTTCACAAAATGAATTTATTTAAACCATTTAAAATTTATTACTCTACTTTTTTCTTCAATAAAAACGGCAAAATCATTTGCACATTTCTTAAAAAGCAGAACACGTTAAGCGGTTTGTAAACAAACTTTTGACACTAAGCTGCTAATAAACAACGAACAGCTGTTTTAGTGATTTTACCTGGTAGATCTGCCTTGGACGGCTCTTTTATTTTGGATTACACTGCAGTTACACGACCAAGTTTTGCTATCAAGTTTTTTTCACATACTGCTTGTTAAAATTCAATAAAATTGATAGCTGAAATTGACGTAGGCTGCACGCAATTTCATAACAATTCGTTTTCAAGATGCCGTCAAGATGAAAATTCAAGATAGATGCATCATTATAAGTACTATCGGAAATAAAGACAATAAAACAAGAAGCAAAAACCAGAGGGCAGAAAGGAAATATTGGGTGAAGCCTATTAGTAGGAAGGTTGGTAAATATTTAAAAATTATAATGTATGAAGATATACTGTATAAATCACAGCACATCATTAAATTTGTTGGTTTTGCACGTAAATATTTTTATTTCTATTTTTAAGCTTGAATCTGTTTAATTTTTATCACTTTTAATTGCAACTTTCAAACAAAACAAAAAAATATTTGCAGACAGAACGAAAAAAAAATTGTTGTCAGCTGTTTTCTTGATTGTGACTTAATGCTCTCTATGGAAAGCAAAAATTCTCATAAAGTTTGCATCAATTTTCAAAATTGTCAGTGTATTAGTAAAAAAGTGTGAATGTATTGAAACTTGAAATGCAAAACTTGATCGTGTAACCCCTATGTTAGGTTGGGCAAACAGTTAGACAGTCAGCTGTTTCAAAAACTGAACAATAACAAACAAAAAGGTTCATCTGTATCATTCAACATAACGCTAATTTTGATATTTTTCAAATAGTATTTCATACCAAAGTACCGGCTAGGGACTTTAAATGCGCCTAGATAAACCTTTAGTTTTTCCCAAAATCTACACTGATAAAACAATCCAATCCATTTGTATTTAAATCAATCCCAAAAAATAGAGCAAAAGTAAGCTTAATGCGGTACCCAGGGCAAAAATTATTAAAAAATAAATAATTTTATTAAAATGGCCATAACTCCTGAAACATTGAAGATACAGCAAAAATAAGCTTAATTCGGTACCCAGATGTACGTTATGTACGGATTTCTTTAAATCAAGTACGTTGTGCTTGTTTTAGGTTCGAATTTTTCAAGAGATATACATATTCGGATTCAGTACATCTCAAATTCGTGCCTAAAAACTTGTTAAGAACATTGGTACTTATCATACTTTTGACACCATTTGAGATTGATTTAAATACGGAAGGATTGAATTTGTTTTGGGTATGATAATTGACTTGATTCTATGTTACGGCCCGATGATCCGCTCTGCTTCCCCAACTCAGTGTTCTCATGCGGCAACCAAGGAAAACAATACGCGCCAATAATATACATATGTATGTACATATGTATACATTTATTTAGTTTCAAAATATTTTAAATGCGTCTTCCAAACATAATTTTTGCTTTTCAGTTAGTAAAATTCAATTGTTGTTACTATTCACTTTTTTGCTTTTTTAGCCCGCACAACATTATAATAATAGCCGAAGCAATTTTCTTTCTTTCTTTTTAAGGAACAAACCATATTTTTAACTTTTAACTCCTTTTTTTATTTTTGCAAAACAAAGTTTGTCATCAGCTACAACAGCTGTTTCTCAGAGTTGCCGTATAATATAGCAATCGTGTGACTATAATGCGGCAATTATTGGTATTAAATTGTTTTGCGCCAATAAAATTTCAATAAAATGTGACAATCATGTGATTGCAAAGAATTTAATTGGGACACATTTTTTATTGTGCTTCAATTCAGCCCAATATAAAATGGTGTAAAATTGGTGGATTGCGGCAATCGTGTGATCCCACCTTTAGACTTCAAATAAAGAATTTAAGCTCCCTCTAATTGCCAATGTCAAATTCATTTCTGAATATTTAAATTCTTGCTTTTCGGTATACAAGTACTTTCAAAATATGAATCGTAGTACCCAATGGTTGCGCGTTGTATGAAACTTGCTAAGAAAAATTAAATGTGTAACAATACAATTTAATTGTTCTCAGTTTTGTTTCAAATTTAGATGTTATAAGCAAAAAAAAAAAATTTTGCAGTTAATAATGCTGAGCTAATCGTTATATGTATCACTTTTTATACTGTGTAAGAAAATTATACAAGTATATAAGAACATTCGGCTTTTGAGAGAAGACCGAATTTGTTTATTTACAAATATCTTGGGTGTAATTTTAATACTTTAAACTCGCTTTCCGCAAAAAAAGCAGCTTTTTTGAGTTGTGACGCTATTGCAGCAAATGCTCGATCAAATATCCATTTACCCGGTCGAGCTGACAACAATTTTCTTTCACCTCTTAAAAGGCCTTTCGAAAAGGTCAGAAAGCAGCGCTTACTGCTTGCTTAAGGTTGCATGATGTTGTAGTGAGCTTCTACAAAAAAAGGTTCAAAATAATATCTTAAAAAGGTTTTGTTTGAACTTACAACAAACATACGAACATACATAAATAGAAATATGACTTCAAGGGTAATTAATGCAACGGAATTGCGTGTAGAAAACAAAATGGTATGACTTAAAGGAATTTATTAAAATAAAACATAAATGGCGTAATTGTTTTATTTTTGTATTTGACCTTCCACTTTTCCACATACATACATACATAATAATAGTAATAATGAAATTAAAAAGTATGATATTTGGGTCATTAACCCATTTCAGCCGACTGCGGTTAATTTAGACAGTGTGTACTGTGTTTTACACTTCCGTATCACTTTCTGCCAACATTTTTCAAGTCAATTACACAAGTACATAATTAATATTTCATCAACGTGCATCAGCCAAGTCAGCTCAATTAAATGCCAGTTTATTTAACCCTTTTTTACTATTGTACGAATATTAAAGAAATTGTAAGCTAAATAAAATCTTATTGATTGGTTATGCAAAGACGCAAATATATGAAAAAATTATTTTTGAAGCTTGAGCCAATAAAATTAAAATGTTACTGCAATAAACATTAGAAAAATATTTTTGGATTAGGTCAACATAAAATACTGTATTTACGTTGTGGCCGCTAGTGAACGATACTAATAGCAGTTTTTTTCATCGACCAGTATTCAGATTACGATCACTACATATGCACTGCATTACACCGAAAAAAAAAATAGCAATAAAAACATATTTATCGTTTATTTTTGCTAAAATCCATTTAGAAGTTATGTGTTTTATAGCGTACATGCCAAGTTATCCACTGCTAAGCTCGTACCTTATGTGTACACGCAGAAAAATTTGCTTCTGTACACTTGTACAGAACCCAGCTGACTACTGCGTTTAGGCTGTAGAACTGTCAAAATGCTCAACCCAAACACACAAACGGAAACAAATGGGTAACATATTTACGAGTACAGTATTTCTATCAACAAAATACATGCAATGTTTATTGGTGTTGTGGTTGTTGTCAAGGTCTAAACACTATGAAAGTTATATTTGTGCTTTAAGAACCATGAAAATAAAGAAAAATTATTACCACAAAACTCTTCTACCACCAAAAATCTTAAGAATAAATTGGCTCCTACTTCTTTGTAAGCAAAGAGAAAAAAAAAAATCACCTATGCTGCCAAGTTGTATGAATTCTTCATTTTCAGATACTCATGAGATGTGTTCAGTTGCTCAACGGCTGTTTTCAGAAACTCATGCGCTATGCTCCCGCTGTTCAATGGCTGTGTTCAGCTACTCTAGAGCTTTGTTAAATATGTAAACTAAAATGGCGCGAATATTTTTGTAAGAAATAAATAAAAATTGACAACAATAGGTGTTAGAAACCAAAAAGCAAAAAATATTCACGTTTGCTGTTAAATTCACCTTTTAATAAATTCGCCTTGATGCAGGGCGACTTTATACAATTACACAGGTAATTACTTTTTGCTTCATGCTTTTCTTAGCTGTTTGTTGTTCGTCCCATTTTAATCTAAGGACATTCTGTTGAAAAATTTGGACTTGTGAATTTTATTTTAATTATTTTTGCTTGGTTCTTATAAAATATTTGTTTTCATAAAATATTTCTTTTTATCAAACAAAAGGTTTTTTTTTTACTTTTTGGGCGAAGTTCGGTAAAATGAGAGTAAAGTATAATTTCTCTTCATAAGAGACAAAACTGCACAAAAGTACGGTAACGAATAAAAGCAAATATTTTACAACAAAAGAAAATGTCAGGGTTCTGACAGTTAAATTTATAAAAATGAATATTTATGTATATATTTTATTTAATTTGTGTTAAAAAAGTTTTCTCAAAACAATTAAAAGTAATGAAATGCATAAAACTTTTTACGAACACAGCAGAACTCATAAATTCGCATACATAAATGAATTCGTAAATATTAATTTATAACAATCAACAATTTTTTAGAGAATGCTTTAAAATATTTTGTTACACTAATTTCCAATTTTTCTTTTAGTTTCACCAAAACATTTATTTCTTCTATTTTATTGTTTATTCTTTGAAACAGCTGACAGCTGAACTACTTGCCCCAACTAGCCCGAAGAAAGAGTACGGGCTGTTTCGTGCAAGAAGAAGAAGGATAATGTTCTCTCACAAATACTCTCATTTGCCCAATTTTAAAGTACAGGAACGCTTTTCGTGCAAATTGGGATCCCACGGGTTCCCAAAGTAGAGTAAAGAAACAGAGCTAAAATATATTTAAAAAAAAAATGAGTAAATGTCTGTGAGCAAATGTTAGTTTTGACAGACAGACATGCGCAATTACAGACGAAACGTAAGGCTCGAAAATCAGCTGCACCATACATAAAATCTAAAAGGGGCATTTAAAAAGTCAACATTTTCTCTCTAGCTGTCATACATTTTGTTGTCGTTTGCTATTAGCTTTGACAACTCAGTAGATAAAAATCGTGGCAAAATGTTGAAACAAATTGGGATGCGGGCACCTGTAATGGATTCGCATTGATCATACCTTAATCTTTTCCAATAATGACTTTTTCTGAATTAAATTGCTAGGATGCCTTACGAATAATTTGTTTAAATTCCGCTTTCAATAACTTATTTTATGCTCTTCCAGCTTGCCAACAAAGTTTTTGGTTTTCGTGAGCCTTTATAGGTGGTTGTAAAAGAAATTTAATTTTATTCGTTGATAACAAAAAAACACATATTAAGTGTGATCCCGTACATTTTGGGCAAAGTTCAGTAAAGTGAGAGCAATCATGAATTTCTCTCAATAATACACAAAAAAAAAGCACAAAGCAAGGCAGCTCGATACCAGGTAGTCGCATAACTACAACAAACACAACACCAACAAACACTTCATGTATTTTGTTGGTACAAATCTTGAACTACTGTCACCCATTTGTTCGCGTATGCGTATATGCTAAGAGCATGTTTCCATTACGAGTTGAATCACCCGCTTCGCTCTCTCAATCATATTTATGAATCACACTGTTTACACGACTCGTCTATGTGCTTCGATTTGATTTTTGTTTTTGATAAGCCAGCATAAATTTTCCATTAATTTTCGTAAAGAAAATTTGTCTAAATGAACAAAAAAAGTAAGTGATAGCGTTGTTGCAAGAAAACCACATTCATATGGAAATGTCTTCGGAGTTGGCATTGCAGGGCATTAAATACAGCCCAGAACTTAACCTTTATTTTTATGGGAGAATTACGTTTTCTTTGCTTTTTATTTTTTTGTTTACAATATATGATTTTGACAGATAGTGCAGATAAATTTGCGATATAAATTAGAGAAGACAGTAATTTTACATGCTTCGTGTAGCTTCAACATGAAGCAACTTCATTCGCTCTCAAAAAGGAACGAAGCACGTTGCTTCGCTCCTGATTGGGGTATTAAGCACAAATAGAGAGCGAAGCACATGTCGTGGAAACATGCTATAAAGGCAGTAGTCAGGTGAGCTTGTAAGGCTACCTGGTATCGAGCTGCCTTGGCACAAAGTACGGGAACACTACAATCCCAAAAAATAACATATGGCATGTTTTGATGCAGCATTGAAAATCGAAACATATGTTATGAGAAGATGAAGTGTTTTTTACACGCATTTAGATTTTAAAGTTATTTGCAGGTATTTTTATATGAAATACTATTTGAAAAACATAAAAATTGTTTCTTTACTTAATTAATATTGATTTAAAAGTGACAAACCAAGATTTGAACTTGAGCCTGAAAAAGTAATTTAATATAAATTTCAGTAAAATGTTGAATTGTTTTGTTTGTTATTGTTTCCTTTTTACAACAGCTGGCTGTTTAACTACCTGCACAAACTAGCCCGAAGAAAAAGCACGGACTGTTTCGTGCAAGAAAAACAAGAATATTTTTCTCTCACAAGATCTCTCACTTTGAGTACGGGAACAGTTTTCGTGCAAATTTGGATCCAGCAGGCTCCCAGCATGGAGTACGGGAACAAACTTATTGCATGTTGAAAAACTTGTCTCTTACATACCAGCATGCTCGTGTATCTGCTTTCATAGTTAAAAACAAAAACTTAATTGGTTTGTGTAAAAAAAATATATTTAGTACATGTATGTATGTATATACATATTTATATAAATTAAATTTTTAAATAAACAAAAAAAGAAAAAAGTTTGTCTGTCTGGAAAAGTGGCAAAAATAATAAAAAAAAGTTACTGGCGTTACAAAACAGCACGCGACACAATGGGTCATTTTATTTTATTATATTTTTTTTAAATAAATATCAAAGTGGTATTATAATAGCCGCAAGGTAATAAATACGGCGAACATAAACCCCAAAATTTTTAATTTATGAAACTGTTAGTGTTTAAAAGACAACGACAATATATTAATTGTTGCTTAATAAAAAACAATTCATCAATTTTACATTACATAAATATATTATATGACATTGACTTAAATGAATGAAAGCAAAAAAAACAAAAACAAAACATCATTAGATCAAGATGGTGGATTAGTAAGAGTGTGTTTGTGCTTGTGTAGCTGTGCCGCCATTTCCTCAACTCAACTCAACTCAACTTTGCCAACTCATTTGGGAATGTGAATAGTAAGTAGTATTACGACAATAAAGTTTGTCACAGCCGAACCAATGAAATTTTAAAATTGTAAAAAAGTTATTATATATGTGTATATTACAAGTAATAGCAATTTACTACCGGTATAAATGTGTGTCGAGCCAAAAATAACTGACAGGTCTCTGAACTGTTTGAATATTAAATGAAAAGAATTGCAAAAAAAAAAATTATTTATTTGTTAGGTAATTGCTTCCTTTATTAATATTCTCACAAAAAACAAAATACCTACAATTATATTACACGCCATTCCATCATAACAAAGTTGTAGGTGAATAATTTTAAAACTGAATTCCAATTACAATTTAGGGAAAACATTGAATTGAATAGAGTAATTAATATCTAATATAAACATTGTTACGTTAATTTGCTGAAAGAAAATATTTTCTATGAAATCGATTAAATTACTATAGGCATATCTGCTAAAAAGTTGTGTAATTTAAGTTTTCCAAATTTCATATGGAATCAATCAATAAAAAAATAGAGTCAAGATAATCCTCATAGTTTAGATGATTAATTTATAGTTTTAACCAAGGTACCTCGATACCAGGTAGCCACATAGCTAAAAGAAATATTTAATTATTTTGTTGGTAGAAATGCTGTAATTTTGTCACACATTTTGACACTTCTTCGGACTAAAAGCGGTAGTCAGCTGGGCTTGTAAGGCTACCTGGTATCGAGGTACCTTGGTTAAAACATTGTACAGTAATTAAAAAATTCAAAGCGAGTTTACTAGCAAGTGGGTGCGGTATAATTTGCCGCACAGCACACACAAACTAACACAAGCATTTTGTTAGTGCAAAGCAAAGAAGATTCATTGCCAGGTAGGTGTATTAGAATTTGTCGCACAACTCACACACAACCTAACACATGTTTTTGTGTTTCTGTTAGTGTAAAGTGATTTCAGCTGTCAAAGTCTTAATATTTGTTAAACACTTTAAAAGCTATATACATATGTATGTGCATTAAACACTTTGAAAACAAAAAAAATGCTTGTGACAAAATTTTTGTACCACCAAAAATCTTTAGAAAAAATAAGCACCAACTTTTTTTGTAAGCAAAGAGAAAAACTTGACATGTGAAAGCTATTTGATGCCAGAAACAAAAAAATAATCAACTGTGCTAACAGGGGATTTCGCCTTGGGAAAAATTATATTTATTAGCTTGTTTATGTGTGTTTTTTTTATCAGCTGTCAAAATGTTTCCGAAAATTAAAAAAAAAACAACAAATACATATTTTCTAAGTTTATTCAACTTTGCAAAATAAATGCTCTTCATCATTATTACTATGTATTAACTTTTGTTTTGTTCAAGCTCCCTCTGTTCTCCATAATTTTATTCTAGTTCCGGCACATTGATGGGGTTAATTACTAATTGTGTCATTCACGAATGAATTAATTCAACCGAGTGATTCCTTCAACTGAATGAATGAATTACTTCTATACATATTTGTTTTCTACATCCTTCACCTTTCTGTTTACTTTCTTTTTGCTTATATCATACAACTTGATGATTTCAATTTTATTAAAAAAATAATTATACCTTGTTCATACATGCATTTCTAATTGAGATAATATTCAGGTTTATTGACATAATATTTTTTGCATTCATACATACATACAAATATTGCGCTAACTCAATTAGTATTTGACAGCCGGAAAAATGTTGTTGTTTTTGTTTTGGTAGTGAGAAAGAAAAAGTGAAAATATTTTCAAATAAGAAAAATGGAAGAAAAACTGCCTTTTATTAAAAAGATTTCAGTGTTGTACAATAAAAATATGGAACTTGTACAAGTAGTGCGTTCATGTTAGGACTCCAAAGCGGCAATAATAAAAAGAAAGAGAAATAAAAATTTGGAAATGCTGCAATGTTTTTATTTTTATTGTATTTATTTTTATTTTTTACTATTTTGTTTTGTTTGCTTTTGTTTACATTTATCACGTCATTCATTTCGCATTGTATACTTTTGCTTATTAAACACATCTTTTACAGTGTTGTGTTTCATCTTTTTCTCAATATTCAAAGCAGTTTTGAGCTTATTAAGCAATAACTTTATTGACTTTTTGTATGGAATATTGAGCTCAATAATGGATTTTATTGCGATTATCTCAATAAAGGCGCATGTATGAACATGGTATTATATATTTATTAATGTTCACTTTCAAAAATATTCATAGTATTTTTAATGTCGTCCACCTGGGCCCTATTTCTCCAAAATATTGCTTTTTATTGTTTTATTAATTTAAAAAAAAAACTTAAAAAAAAAGGTTTTGTGAGTGCGTATTTTACAGCACTTGTTGGCTTTAAGAAGCAAAACCGCGAGACATTTTCACTTTCTTTCATTCTGAATTATGTGTAACATTCTTTCTGAATGATGAATTAAAAGAAATAATTAATTCCCAGCAACCGGATTCACATCTGGAAGAGAACGAACGAAACGACTTCCCAATACTAAATATTATTTAGGAGTCGCCATCTGGGTTCCGGTCCAAGATAATAAGGACATAAGAAAAAGTAATAACTAGAGTAATTTTTACAGGAAAATAAAATTGTTTATCCACTTTTCTAGGTTTTTACCTGTTTTGCTTACAACTAAAGTAGAAAGAAACAAGTGTTTCGAAATTAGAAACTGGAAATACCAGCTACAATACGTTTTGTGTGGCAAGTGGCAATGTGTGATATTCGGCTCAATAATCGAGAATGTACTGTAAAACTAAAAATTCTTCCAGTGTTTGCAAATTCGTTAAAATACATTGTTCATAATATTTAACCAAAATACCACACGAAATGTAAAGTTCTGGATTTCGGTTCTAATATGTGAAAATAGTGAATATTCTGTATTAGTGCTGGTGTAGTATCGAGTACTAGAATATCGAGTACTGAGTATTTGTACTTTTTTTGATACTCAATACGCTGTTTAAAATGCATCAGTGTCAAATGAAAGGTGATAAGAAAAGAAAACACTGTCTTTTGAAAGCAAAAAAGAATGTTTGATCTACATATATGTAAATATATTGAATACATATGTATGTATGTATGAACGTTTAAGAAAAACAAACTACCTGCTGTTTAAATATTCAAAAAACTGCTAATCGTATTGAGTAGTTAATAATTTTATCAGGATTGAGCTCAATTTTACTTCCTCAAAATTAAAAATCATTTTTTTTTGTGATCAACATTTTCAGTATTCAGTAGCAAAATGCAAATTATTGATTATTATTGAGTTATGAAAATTAGCTGAGTTCACTAGCACTGTTTGGTATTTCAAATCTTGAACTCTTTTGAACTTAAATATTTTGGCTGACAATGTTGCCAGAATATTACCTAACAAATAAAAAATCTTTTAAGCTTCATGATTGAAGGCAGGAAAAGCCGCTGCATAAATATGTATGTTTTATCTGTAACTCCGTATGTCTGTCAAATTTGACATTAACAGACGGTTTATAATTTTTTGCTTTCAAATGTTAATTTTATATTCTAATTAATTAAAAATTTTGCATTCATTTCCAATAACATCTCAAATAAGTGGAGTTTAATATATTTTATACAATCACAAAAACTACACTTGCAAAACAGCTGATGTTAGGTGCTTTCATAGCTGACAACTTTTACACTGCAAAAGCTTTTGCCAACATACAGAAGCAAATCTCGTTTGCGCTTACACGCCATGTATGCATGTTGCAGTGAAATTTTCAAGTATTCTCTTAAAACTTTAATTTTTTAGCATGAAAAATACTGTTTAAAGAATATTTGATGTGACATTATTTTTTAGGCGTTCTAAAATGCATTCCAAGCATGTGCCGAAACAAAAGATTTGTAGTTTTTTAAAATAGTCAAATATGCAGTATTTGAAACAAAACACAACTGCCGAAAAGTACAGCATTTCTAACAACATCTATTTATTTATTGTTTTGTACGATTTTGTATTTGCTTGTATTATTCCTATCGCCTTTTACGTCAAGTGTCAGGTTTATGATGGCTGTTTCCATATTGATCACAATAAATGCAACACGTTTTGCCTTAAATACTATTCTGAGGAAATTGGCTACTTGTATGTTTTGTATTGTGTTTTAACATTTTGCTGTCGCACTCTTTGTCTCTCTCCCCTTAATTACCTGTTTGCTATGGCTTTCGTACTGCATTGAAGTGGATCGATCGATCTATCATAAAATGTTTGTTACAAATATGTATAATTCTCAGTTCAATGACCAAAGAACATCATTTTATTATTGTTACAGATTCTATCAACCCATCATTGTATTCGAAGCGTACACAATTAATTTATTTGTTTTCCATTGAACGCTTTTCTATTTCACGTGTGGAAGTTTTTTCGGGTTTTCGATTAATTAACGAATTTTACGCACACAAATTGCTTGTTGATAATTATTTTTATTGAATCACATTTCTTTGTGTAATTATACCTAATTAAAAATATAAAGCCTTAAATTAACATTTTTCAACATTTTTAATGGATGAATATGTACGTATTATTATAAATTAGAAGCTGCTGAACTGTTTTGAAGTATTTAAATTTTATTTTTGCCAACTGCTAAACAGTATCTAAATTATTATAAATCGTGCGAGAGGCGGATTCCATGTTTCAACAACAGGATTACTGCAGTATTTCGAGGTTAATCAACTTGGGCTTAAATAAAATATCAAAACCAGATTCATTAACACTACGATTGCCAATTGTAATTTCAAAATCGATGTATCCATATTTTGAATCTGTACTTAATTATTTATATGCTTTAAGAGCTAATTGAAATGTATTAATTCAGGTCGGCGGCATATAGACGGCTGAAAAAAGTCAGAAAACATTTGTAAGGTCTATTTTTGGACCTGCATTAACACATATGTATTTTGAATGAATAAAAAATGAAAAGTAAGAGTGCTACATTCGGCTGAGCCGAATCTTAGATGCCCTTCGCGTTCATATATCGCACACAAAAGTGACTCAATTCGAAATTAAAGTTTTTCAAATAGCTAAGAACAAAAAGAGGTCATTTAGTAGAAGCTCCATACAGATTATGATCTGAAAAACTTTCATTATTTTAAAATTTTTAGAAACAAGTGTGTTGGCCTTAAAAATACATAATGGTAGAAACACAACTGGAACGAACAACGAATTTCGCCCAACACGACGAATACGCCGGTTAAAATTCGCTGTGTAAATTCGTCGTATGAAGCACAATAACGACGAAAATAAAAACATCTGTTATAATTGATAAAACTGTTTATTGTTTGTTCAAAGATAAAAAAAAAAATTAAATGAATCAAAGAATTTCAAATTTTGTAAAAATAATTAAAATAATGAGCATCATGTTCATTATGGTAAAAGACTTGAAGTTTAACATTTTCAATTATAATTTCACTTGTATCCATTTTCTCAGTTTTTTAATTTTATCTTATTACGGTTGAACAGCTAATGGGCTGACCATATTAAAAAAATTGTTTGCTACAAAATTTTGGATAACCAAAAACACAAAATTAAACACTACAGACATGTTTTATCATCTAATATGTTGGTTTTTTATGTCAAATGCAAAAAGTCAAAGCTTAGCACTTAAAATAAAAACTATTAAAGTAAAAATTAAGTGTTTTTACTAAAACAATTGAAAACTAAAACCAAAGTGGTCACATGGCGCTTATTTGCTCGTCGTTCGCCGGCGTAAGAAATAGAAGTAAATCTATTTCAAGTTTGCCGCGTACAACGAATTTCGAGCGACGCTGTGTCTGTGTGAATTTTCATATTTTCACCAATGTGTTTTATTTTTGATGGCGAATATTCGCTGCGAAAAATTCGTCATTCGTGCCAGTTGTGTTCCTAGCATAAACCTAAAAAGTTATAGTTTTGAGTTGAGTCGCTTTTCAACTGGGTGGATGTTATGTATATATGCAGAGCTAAAACTATCTAATAGAATCAATACGATTTTTCCTATAAAACGTTTTCAGGCTGAGCAGAAAAAAATGAAGATTTTTCTATACAAATTTCTTGTAATTTTTATGTGCTAAACCTAATTAATTTTATCAGTATGGAAAAAACACAAATCATCTTGTTACTCACATTTCTTTTACTCAGTTTACGTTATTTTTGATACCAAAAAAAAAAAAAAAAGCATTCCACAGAAAAAAATTGGTTTATTACTCTATAAGGATTTCTGGAGAATTGTATACAACGAAAATTTCTTATTGATTTCCCCAGGTTTGCTTGTTAATTTTTCGGTTGATTATTGATTTCATTATGTACGTAGTGATCATGAAAAAATCTTTGTCAATTTCGAAGAAGTAAAATCGAACTCAAGCCCAGGGAATTAATTAACAATTGTAAAATGAAAACAGCAATAAAATGAGTTCTGTACATACATACATACTACTTTTATAGGTTACATTGAATGGTTGTCAAATTTTTTACACTTTTGAAATATGTATTTATCTTTAAAATATGCAAAAATGCGCACTTACCAGCAGCATGTAACACATGTAAGAATGGGAAAGAATAAATTGATGCCAAATTACCTAAAAGAAATCACAAATAAAGAGCAGAGCAACAAGCATTTTGTGTGAAGTTCCGAACCCTGATAATGCATTCTTTCTTTCCTCTTAAAAGTTTAATTATTTTAAACCATTTAAAACCTATCTCTCTTTGGTAGTTGAAAGAACTTGAACGTGTTTTAATTCAGATTTAATTTTCTTTAAAGAAAATTATACAAATGAGCTTTGAATTGAAATGGAAGTGAATGTTTCAAGTATGAACGCGCGACACGTTTTGAAATTTTTAAATAAATAAACAAATAATTGTTATACATGTGTACATACATACATATATAAACAAACATCTTCTAAACTTAAATTTATATAAGTCAAACTTTCAAGTCAAAATGGCTCAAAAGTCACACAGTACACAAATAGAAATAAATATACATATGTAGGTATGTATGTATGTACCTTTGCACTTCATCATTTCATTAACTTCGATTTGATCAATGGCATTTTGAAGCAAATAGTTATTAATTTTATTATCTTCCACGGTTTCCTTAGGCATTTCTTAGATTTTATTTCTTTTAATATTTCACGATACACCAATTAGAAAATTCTTTTGTGTACTCTTGACGGTAAAATATCTAAACAAAAGTCAGCTGTTTCAACTTTTTTACAATACCAAACAAAAAGTCGCTCACACTTAGAAGTTTCAAATAGTATTATATTTAAAAGTATGTATTTTAAATATAATACGAAGTGTGAAAACCGCTACTATTGCAAGAAGTGTAAATATAGTTAATTTAAAATTTATGTGCTTTCTCAACTGTCTGCCAATTAATAATTTCAGCAAAAGAGATTAAATAGAAGACTTGCTCAACTGTAAGTCATAATTTTATTTCTTAATCCATTAACGCAGAGCAGAGGAGTGGAAACATAAGACCCTGAAGTTTTTCTTTCAATTAAGTTGATGAAGCGTCATTTTATTTGTTTTGGTTTCTTCATTCCTAGAAAACTTGCTTGACTTGAAGTTGCTGCATATAGTTTTGGGTTAAATGCTAACAATATTGTGGTTTAATGATCTCACTGGCAATATTTGCTGACATCTTTTATTTTTTATTTTTTTTCATTTTGTTTGAATAAGACAGACGTGATTTTGTTTGTTTTCTACAATTTTTTGTTTTGGTACTATTAAATTTTCTTTTTTTATAGTATTGTAAACTATTTTTGGTAACAGATTTCCGCCCCGGTCTTAACATTTTCGGTTTGATTTAATTTATGTTTTATTGCTTTTGGCGCTGCAAGTGTTTTTGACACGTTTTAAGTTATTTTTTTTTTTGTTCAATATTTTCACTTGAGTATTTAAGGTTAATAAACATTGACGTTTCGTTTGTAGTTGTTTTTTGTTTTTTTGTTTTTTACTTTTGTAAAATAAACCTTCATTAACTTTACACATTTTGTAGATTTTATTAATAAAATGGCAACAATACAACAAAAATAAGGTACATATATACATTAACAGCCAAAGTCATGGCGGGGAATTTGGCACATGGAATATTGAAGTATTAATTAAATATTTTAAACATGTTTTATTTTGCTATTTATATTACAACAATAATTAAAAGAGGATTTTTGTTAGATTCGCTTATAACGCTAAATAAATTAAATATTGCAACAACAATATTGATTTATCGTGAAACAATGAAAAATAAAAGGTTACGAGGGAGGTATTTGATGGACAAGAATGTCATTAAATCAGTAAGTTTTTGAAATATTTTAGCATTCAGAGTTTGTTAGGTCCTTCCACTTACCGTAGCACCATCAAGAAGTGACTGGTCAGTGTCATGTAAAAAGTTTGAAAACGATTCAATTCCGTCTCAAAAAAAAAAATAAATTCCCTGCCGGCAACTCAGTTAACTAATAATGAATTACAAGCTAACTTTTTTACAACTGGTGGTGGTTGACACTTAGATTATTTTCAATGGAGATGACTGACTATTTTAACATTACGATGTCCTAGGAGGTAGTCAATTGTCCGACGCTGCATTACTTTTCAACTAACGTAAAGTTAACTACTTCAAAGTCAGTACATACAGAAAAAAATGTACAAATCAAGGTTGATTTTACATTTTTTGGTGGTAATAGTTACTTATATTTTATTAAATTAAATTTCATCACACTTTTTTTTTTTTTTTTTTGTTAGCCTCTGGTGGGATTCGAACCACTAAGCCTCAAGACTGATGAGCAGCCACCTTAACCCATTCAGCCATCGCTACATTTAAAACGAATGCGACAATAGGCAATTTAATTCAAGAGTTATTTACCGTGTATGTGTGTATGTTAGTATTTGAATTTTGAGTGAACTCTGCACTACGTTTCGATTGTATTGTAGCTAATTTGAAGCTAGTCCATAAAAGTTAACGTGAAGTTAATTATTTTGGTAGTCGACTACCAATTTGCTGGCAGGGTTAAGTCAAGTACGAGGCTGGCTCGCACACTTAGGGTTCCGTACGCATGTATGTGTAATGTATGTATGGAATGGCGTATGTGAATACATATGTATGTATGTATATTTTATAAATTTCATCTCTCTGTTTTTACAGCTACTTTATGTTGTATGTGGACACCTAGTAACTTTCCACTTGAAAGGCATCTAGGAATACATACACTGTGCGAATTTCGGCTCTATATCTCTTACGGTTCGAGAGTTATAGCTATTACTCTACGTTGTAAAGGGACACCTGGTAGTTTTACAGTTGTTGTTGTTTTTAGCAAGTGTTGTTGTGGAGCATATGAAATTTGCACATATTGTGCAAATTTCATCCCTCAGTCTCTAACGGTTCGAGAGTAACGGCTAGTTGTTACTTTACGTTGTATAGGGACACCTGGTAGTTTTCGACTTGTTGTTGTTTTTAGCATTTGTTATTGTAGGCCATATGCGAGTAAATATATTGTGCACATTTCATCTCTTTGTCTCTTATAGTTTAAAAGTTACGGTTAGTTGTTACTTTACGTTGTATAGGGACACCTGGTAGTTTCTGACATGTTGTTGCTTTTAGCTGTTGCTGTTGTAGCGCATATGTAAATACATATATTGTGCGAATTTCAGCTCTCTGTATTTTACAGTTTAGCAGCTACGGCTAATTGTTACTTTAGGTTGTATGGGGACACCTGGTTGTTTTCATCTTGTTGTTGTCTTTAGCATTTGTTGGTGTAAAGCATCTATAAATACATACACTATGCAAATTTCAGCTTTCTACCTTTTACGGTTCAAGAGTTATAGCTCATTGTAACTTTTCGTTGTATGGGGACACCTGGTAGTTTTCGGATTGTTGTTTTTAGTATTTGTTGTTGTAGCGGCAAGGTACAACAATACCCTGTGAAAATTTCAGCTCTCTAGCTTTTACCGTTTCGGAGAATGGACGCTGTGACGGACGGACGGACGTACTTGTCTCGGTAATAGGGTTCCGTTTCACTCTGATGAGTACGGAACCCTAAAAAGCATCAAGCTGCAGAGTTAGACGACAAGTAACTGATTTGGCAGCACTTTTAAAGCTTCAAGCTTGCAGCCATACCTAAAGCTATAGTTACATAACACGCATCCTGCGCATCTACGCTTTTCATATATTCTACGCGTTATACGCTTTTCAAACTTCAAGTTACAAGCAACGCCTTCTACGCACCAAGTTGTATAAATATTTTTAATATACATACATATTAAATGTTTGCCAAAGTGGAAAATAAAATTGAGGCTTGCAAAGAAGTATTGGCATTCCAACATGGTCTTTTGTGCTATAATATTTACAAGTACAGTGTGTTAAAGTAAATAAAGTGTTAAACTGTTGATTACTGTAAACTGAAGACGTGAGTGTTTTAACTTCATTACAATTAAAGAATCTACGAGAAACGTTTTTAAAAGGTATAAACGTAACAATATGTTTTAATAAATGTAAAAGAATATTAAACATGATAGAGAATGAAATGAAAATTTCGCTGATGAAAACTGTGTAGTAAAAAAATTATTAAAATTTGTTTTATTCATGACAATGCTTGTAAACGTTATTACGTAGACTTCTTTTCTTCTTAAAAATGGTTTTTGTTGCGAACAAAATTTAAAAATTATTGCATGACACAAAAGTCATTATCGATAACTATGAGAGTAGACTCCTTATCAGCTGATGCGTTCAAAACTAAAAATTAAATCTACTCGCCTCATTGTACGCATCTACGCGTTCTATGCGCTGTACTGTGTTACTCGTTACAAACAACTGCTCTGATTCTACTTTCGTGAGGGCTGCTTAAGAGGAATTGAAGCGTTCAAAGCGTATTGTGTAACGCCACCTTAACTATATAGAAGCTTTGAATGCTGCGTTAAGTAATACTTCGGGTTAGTTCTCAGCTGGCATACCGAAATAAGTGTCAACCCCTTGTTGAAAAACAATATCGCTAGTTTAATTTAAGTATAAATTTATAAAAGTTTCTAAATTAAAAATTAAAAGAAATATCCTTCAGTATTGATTGAAAATACCACATAAAAGTTACGGATATATCCGAAATTTTTACTTGAGCCGATATATGGATCCACATAATTCAATATTTAGACAAGATTTCATGCATATGTCGATCTCAGCTACGCCTCAAATGGTTTCTACGCTGGTCCCAATTTAGGCATGATTTCTCCAACATATTGACCGATCTCTCACGAATAAAATCTTCAAGATCGAACCCCAGAGCATCAAGCCTATAGGCTTATACGATCTTTAACATATATAACTTTATTTAAACATACATATATAATCAAATATGAACTTAATTATTTATTTGCTTTAAGAGCCAATTAAAATGTATTAATTCAGGTCCAAAAATTAACCTTTTCAAAAAATATTTGCTGTATTTTTCAGCTGTCTATATGCCGACGACATTTCGTTGGTGCTAATCAACTCATCAGTAGACTATACAAATTCTTAAAAGTTTGTTTGAAACTCAACTACTTATTTCATAATTCCCATGAACAGAATGAGAATCAGAAATGTTCAAACAAACCTTTAACACAGCAAACATTTCTTTTTTCGTTTTGCAACACTTCTACTTTTCTTTGCAACATTCTATACAACGAGTCACCATCGGTTACATTTCTGATTTCCTGAATCAGAATTAATATATACATATATAATTTGCAATTTATTTCATTGTTTTGCGTGCTGGGTATTATGTGAAACCGCATGCCAGCCGAGTGCAGCTCCTCCGTTTTAGGCAAAAAAAAGTTATAACGATTGCGCGGTAGCCCTAGGCATTCAAAATTAATGGCACCGTTTTGCTATCGCAGATATATTTGCGATATTTGTCTCTGTCCGCACTCTACTAATGCATGTTGGCAGTTAAAAGTTCAATAGTGTGAATTCGCTGCGCAATTTAGTCACAATCATCTGGGTAGCCGCCTCAGAAAGTCGTCCAAGTTTAGCACAAAATGGAACAAGTGCACGATTCACTTTCTTCAACGAGCATGGTTTTTGGTAATAAAACTTTACACTGCCTGTTCATCGATGTTGCAAGAAAATGTATGCAATCGAAATGTAATCGCACATTTCGAATCAATTTGGATTCCTGTAATTCGATAGCTTACGTTCGCATGGGTTTACGTCATGAAATTTTTGCTAATTACTTTACAGAGATACCAGATCGGTAAATTAAAGTTTTGGTTGATTTCCATAGAATTTTCTATGTGTTCGCAGTGTCGACGACATGATCGAAATAGCGGAATCGGATTTCTATGAAAACTGTTACGTCTTTTCGACTTGTCGATCGTTCGAATAGAACTCAAAACAATTTTCTTTCGCTTAGAAGGCGAACAATATAACCTGTTGTTCGTTTGTAAGTCTAGTCATGGTTAAATTATGGACGTAAATTCAGTGTTGCTTATCCCAATTAATTTTTTTTTCATCAAAAGTAGCACAATGTTTAACGCTTTAAAACAAAACCCAGTTATTAAAGTAAATTCCACGTGAAACAAATAAGTCATTTATTTCGCAGCAAAAGCACGTTTTTCACAAAACGAACAGAGCACTATTTTAGCAAAATTTTTTATGATTAATTTATGCATTTTGACAGCATACCAAGTGGAACTAAAAACAGAATATTACCTTTTACGCTGCAGCTCGTCGTTCCAGTTTTGACCACCAATTTGCAGCATACTCACACTTTTATGTTAAAAAACTCTTACTTTTCGAACTGACCACTAAATTGCATTTCCATCTTACAATTCAAACAGCTGATCACAAATTAATTTACCTTCTCCATCTTATTTTGAGCTCTTTTTCTGTTGAAGGCATCCTGATACAAGGTAGCCTTTGCGCTACAATAAGAACAACTTCAATAAAAATAACATGCATTTTGTTTTTGTACAACTTATGCAAACTGTCAAAAAGACGCCACTTCTACATTTGCAGAAGAGAGATGCACTGAGCTTATGCGGATAAGCTATCTCGATTTGGCTGCCTTTCATCTCTGCAATCTCTTGACAACCTAAAGTAGTCAGTTGATTAACGGTTTAGCTGACGAGGCTACCTTGTTAATTGTATCATGGAAGGCATTTGTGTAGCCTGTGCCACAGCTGTTAGCTGAACTGAGCAAGGCAGCTTCATACCAGGTAATCGCATAACTACAACAAACACAACAACAACAAACACTTCATATATTTTGTTGGTAGAAAAATTGTATTACTGTATTGTGTACTTTGACAGTTATACAAGCTAAAAGCAGTAGTCAACTGGGCTACCTGGTATCAATCTGCCTTGAAACTGACTTTATAAAGCAGTTTGTATTATAAATTTGAGCCAAAAAACTTGAACGTGTGTCTGCTAAAAAAGTGTTGCCAATAAGAAAGTTGATAAAAAAAAATCATTCGTTTCTGACCTGTAGAAGCTATTCGGAGGAGAGCGAAATATTGGAAAATAAAACAAATAATTAAAAAAGGGACCTAAAGCTCGAAAAAGTAATATAATATTAAACTAAGAGGGATCGAATAAGCCCAATAACTTTGAACTGTTATAATATTTGAACTGTTATGAAAAACTTAAACAATACGAGAAAAATGAAGTATCATATTGGCCTCCCAAAAGTGTAGAGCCACTCGTAACCTCTTCTCAAAAAAGTTTATTACGTCACCTATAAAAGCGACATGCTAAAGCATGTCGTGGCTAAAGTGTGGCTTATTTTATTTAATTACAATTTTAGTCACTTACAAAAAAAAAAGTAATTTATCTGAAAATTGTTGATTTTATTAAATGAAGTTGTTGATTGCGTATTATATGATCTTTATTAGGTGATGATTCAAAGTTGAATGGAAATTAATATGAAGTGTGAATGTGTGTGTTTTTAAATTTATTTGTTTCTTAAAACTAATATATTAGCAATATCATAAAATCTTAAAATTTATGTCTTTATAAAAGTAAAAATATTTTTTAATGCAATAATTCTCGATCTTTAAGAATGTATTGAAACATCAGAGAGCTTTGAAATATAGAAATTGTAACTTAATTCAAAAGTCTGTAGGTTTTTGCTTTGTCTATGGTGGACCAAATACTGATTTGACCAATGACCTCCTTATCTTCATGAAAAATTGAATGTGTGGAATGTGCTTAAGTAAAGTTACATGTAGCAGCAGCCGTTCGATAATCACATTTGAGACACTTCCAAGGCACAGTGCTACAGTGCCAATTGATTGTCAGGGTGACTTCTGCCCTGCTCAGGTACAGTTCCATCATAGTGCCTTGGGCTTTCAAACCACTTTACTGAAAGAGTTCTTAACTTCTGTGAAACTATTTTTATTAGCAGACCAACTTGAATAAGCGCGTGAGGTGAGGTGAGAGTACTACATATTCTATCACACTAAACTTCGTCTGGCTGTCTTTCATTTGCCAAGGTGTGAAGCCTCTCTTATTTGGGTTAGTACGAATTTTCGCAGGGCAAGCTAATAGCGACAACTCTTGATTTTCTATAGCAAAAGAGTTGAAAAGAGAGAAGGAAATGAAAGCTGGCACACACGTGCTTGTAGTTGGCAGTTCGTTTCGATTCCGCACTCGTACCTGTAAATACGGTTTTTGTTACCGCTCGCAGTGTTGAAAAACTGAAACTTGCTCTGTGCCAACATGCAAGCAAGTTCAAAAGCAAATTTAGCGCCAAGTAACTTGTATTGTGAAAATTTTAAATCACCCATTACACGCTAATTTAGGCTGTCCTACAAAATGGAACTTTTTGTTGTTGAAATAACTAAAAAAAGTCATTCAAGTTTTGACGGAAACATAAAATTATTTTAATGGAATTTGTCATTAAGTCATGAATAAATTTTGTAATGTATTGCGCTCAAAACAAAAAAGATGCATATATTTTTGGTGTATTTCCAGCTGTATGAGCCGACATCTAGTAAATGTCAGCATATTCGTCTGCAGCGTAAAAAATATCTAAAACTAGCCAAGCATTTTAGTTTATATGCCTTAAAATCAATAAGAACTGAGAAGAAAAATGTTTTTTTATATGCACAAAAGAGCCAAAGAATTAAACGAAAATATTCAGCCCAAGAAACTTCTTTTCTAAGGAAAATACTTTTCTCAATAAAAAAAAGTTTTTCACTTACAAATTCTTTAGTAAAAAAAACCCTTGAAGAACTAATAACACTGTTCGCTGGCAATTAGGTTTAGGCTCGCAAGAAGAGTTACATATATATAATTTGCTATTTATTATTTGTGATAAATTCTTACCTTTATGATAATTTATGAATGACGCATATAAAAGAATACATTAAACTTATTAAATCTCTATTTATGTCAGTGCGCCGCTTTCTCACAAATACGATCCCGACATATTGGGAGAGACACCTTACCAGACATAACCCAATTTCGGGGCGTATGCTGGAGGAAACTAAGGAACTTTGTGAATGACACGGAGTTCCTATAGACCTATGAGTCAAACTGGTTCACGGTTAAGCCAATGGAGCGCGCAATAAGCCTGTTTTGGCTTTCGTGTATGTCGTAAGACATGGGCAGAAGAACCCCTCCATTCAACCTAACCTAACCTATTAAATCTCAACTTACCAACATTGTTGGTACCTGGGTCAGTTCTGTTGGATGCATAAATTGAAAATGAAAGCAATAAATAAAAAAGAGATAAATACAGATAACAGAATCGCATTAAAAGTTCATGTACGAGTTAACCATCATCTCGTAGTGCTTTTGTGGTTCAACAGCAGATTAAATGACTTACAAAATAAGCAAGACACAGATAAAAATGATTAAGGCGATAAACAACATCAAATGAATACAATGCACACAGTCTTGAAAACAAAAACATTTACTACAACTTGCTTGTGTAGAAAAATATCAATTTAAATTATCAACAATATTTCATTTAACAAGCAAACAAATTTACTTTGACAAAGTGTCTGTACGAACATATGTATGTATGTGATTTGTAAACAAACGTTTAATTAATATTAAAATGCAAACTAAAAAAAAAATAAAACAAGTACGAGACTGCGGCATGCAGACGCAGTTTATATTTTTGCTTCAATACAATGAAACTTGCTTAAATTGTCTTTTATTCATTATTTCTCTTTAACGGAAATTTATTTTAAATTATGTTTTTCCTTGTTGATTTACCACAAAATAGTCATACATTAAAATTAAATCTGGCACCATTCAATTCAATTTCAAATCATTTCCTTCCGCTTTTGTTCTGTTTAAAACGTAAACAAACACACAAACAATTGTGTACCTGCCGTTATATTTAATGGTATTGAGACTGTGTTTTTGTTTTTTTTTTTTTGTAAATACTCTTTACGTGAGGCAAAGTTAAAGTAAGCAGCAAAAATCGGTTGAAGTTTCCATAACTAAAACAACAAAAAAAAAAAAAACAAACAATAAAATAAATTTTTGGTAATACTTACCCTATAAGAACAGATGCCATATGGCCTTACCTGACGGTGGTCAAACCACGTGGTGCAATCAGGACGTTACACCACCGCCCCCGAGCAGACGGAACAACTGCTCGGGTGGCAATTTATTTGCTACGTTACTTGGCCATAACAAAACCCCTTGCTCAGGAGTTGAGCTATCTAACCTTTGCTGCATTGCAATTCCCTAGACGGCAAGGGATACACGACCACCGTGGTAGCCCGAAGTCCCGAAGAGCATCAGTCCTTGAACCAACGCTAATGTTCCCGCCAATCCAGTTCCTTACAAAGCAGCGTCTGTTGCATAGCAACAGCACTACGGACCCATTTGGGCGACCGAACATAGACCCGAGGGTCTATGATCAGTATAGCTACCAACGTTCCCTTCCATGCGAACTTATGGTAGCAACCACAGCCAGTACGTTTCAGCCAAGGAAGGCTCCTCAACCTATGACCGGCGAGATGACTCCGAAGAGTAATCTCGGGGCTCCGGTCCCCGTACTGCCGAATTGCCCCTCGGTGAGGGGTTTCAGCAAGTCCCTCAGGACACGCCGCCATCCCTCGGGACCTGCCTAAGATTTTTACCCACCAAGCCAGCCGAGGTATCCTGCACCCCTTCTACCCCGTTGACACGACACCAAGCTGGTTACGATCAGCAAGATGCATTTTGTGCCCCCGGGGGGAACCCTATAAGAACAGTGAGAGAGGACAGTTAATGCTCCTATACATTTTAATATATTTATCCATGACCTTTTAAACAGCTTTGACAATATCATTGGTTTCGCAGATGACATTATAGAGTACCATGCTGACAACAAAATAGAGGAAATAAATAAAAACTGGCAAAATAATTTTTATATTGTAGAGAAATATGCTAATGATTGGAAAATGAAATTAAACGTAGACAAATGTGAAACTATTCCGTCCTCCTGTTGGAAAGTGTAACCATAATATAAGGCACAATTGGAAATCCTTTGGCATTAAAGCCAGTAACAACATATACATACCTAATAAACAAACAGTAAAGTACCTTGGAATCCATTTAGACAAATTTCTCTCTCTCTCTCTCTCTCTCTGCAATGAACATGTCAACATACAAATTAAAAAACCAGAAAGGCTTATTTTATGTACTAAAAACTATTTTTCTCTAAGCACATTAAACCGGATATCAGACTTCTCATGTATCAAACCTTAATACGACCAATTTTAGCATACGGTTGCCAAATTTGGTTTAATGTTTTTCCTTCCTATATGGAAATAATACGCAAATTTGAAAGAAGATGCTTAAGAGCATGTACTTCGTTATACAGATCGCCAAGTAGTGAATTTATGAAATATATAAGTAACTCTAGACTATACAATGCTGCTAAAATCAGCCGAATTGATCATTCTATCATACACCTTAATATATAAATCATATTAAATCTTTTCGTGACCATTATGAAAATAACCTAATAATGGCTCCCTACTATGTCAATGACGAATATACATATGTATATCCAAAACACTACAAACTGGCTATGTCCCTCCTGAAGCGTTCGTGTACCTTGATAAGAACGGTTTTATACAAAACCACACAGGCGTTTCTACAATTTTTCACATTTAATAAATACCATACTTTTTTCTTTTAATTCCTGACTTTTTCTTTTATTATCATTATTGTCGTTGTAATGTTTTTTGAATAATTTTTCATTACGAAACATTCGCTATTGAAACAGATATACCTCGTATATAGTTTGTATAAAAAATGTGTATATTGTATATATTTTATACCCATATATTTTTATACTAGAGAGCTCGATTATGGAACATCGTATAATTATATGCCATTTATACCATTATTTTGTTTATTTGTAGTAATTATAATAAAAAGTTCCTTTAAATAAACAAAAAAAAAAAAAAACAGAACAGTGACATTCAGAACAGAACAGTGACATTCATTGGACCGGTCATATGACCGACATCGCGTAGAACAAACTTTCTATAATTTTCTTAAGACCAAAGTCCGAAAACTGATGCAATCTTTTGTGTACATGTGATTTTGCTTCTTTCTTTAATAGATGCATTATATAGTCCATAGAACATACATATATAGGAACTGTTCACTCTAATGCTGTTTACTAGTCAGCGATGACCCAACTCTGGTCATGACTGACTAGTGATGCCTGCTGAATATATTGTCACGGCTGATTGTTTACTAGTCAGCGTTGATATAAAATTGTTCAAAACTCAGTCAGTGCTGGACAACTTATTTATTTATTGATATACATAAAACACGATCTATTGCAGTTGAGTTCTTTTATGTACACAAAAAATATTAAAAAAAGATTTAAAATGATACAACAAAATTGTCAGTTCGTTGGATTCTTCCCGTTTGTATAGCAATTTCGAATTTTAAGCTGCCTTGCTTTGAATGAACATCTGTAACTAAAAAAAATATAGATATTCGGGGGAAATATTTCACGCCACAATTTATTTTGACTAAAACACCATATACTTATCTCGATATCGGTATCCTTTTTGTTGCAGTACTCTATAAAACTTTTGCTACATATGTATTTCATTGTAAGGGATGAAAGTTACTGATTTTCTTCGCACGACGCAAAAAAATATTAAAATCAAGCGCAACATTTTTTACATAAAAAAATGAAAAAAAAATTACACTTGTCCATAATGACGATATTTCTATCAATACCCTGCCAGCAAATTGGTAGTCGACTACAAATAAAATCGACTTATAGTTCATCCCTGCTACTAAAATAATTAACTTTACGTTAACTTTTATGGACTAGCTTCAAATTAGCTATAATACAATCGAAACGTAGTGCAGAGTTCACCCAAAATTCAAATACTAACATACACACATACACGGTAAATAACTCTCGAATTAAATTATCTATTGTCGCATTCGTTTTAAATGTTGCGATGGTTGAATGGGTTAAGTTGGCTGCTCACCAGTCTTGAGGCTTAGTGGTTCGATTCCCACCAGAGGCTAAAAAAAAAAATTAAAAAAAAAAGAATGTAGGATGAAATTTAATTTAATAAAATATAAAAAATGGAAAATCAGCCTTGATTTGTACATTTTTTTCTGTGGGTACTGACTTTTAAGTAGCTAACTTTAAGTTAGTTGAAAAGTAATGCAACGTCGGACAATTGACTACTTCCTAGGACATCGTAATTTTAAAATAGTCAGTCATCTCCATTAAAAATAATCTAAGTGTCAAAGTTAGCTTTACTAGTTAACTGAGTTGCCGGCAGGGTAATGACACGGCCATACTTGCCACAGTATTAGTAAAATATATTTGTCTGTATTAGTTTCGGTCATGCAGTTCTTGTAGCGTATGTATGCATAAATTTGTGGTTCCCTTTGTAATTTCCACAGTTTCTATTTCCATAAAGTATATGGCCGGGTCGATTTGTGTGGTCAATAATTTGTCCATATTGTGCCATCGAATTTTCGATAGCTTTTGGCTTGAGGAAAAAAGCTCCAATACGACATATCCAAAAGTCATTTTTGGGGTGCCCGACTTAAACTCTTTTTGGTATTTTTATATTACTAAGTTTACTCAGGGAGTAGTGGTACAGGGTCTGTGTGTTGGAAAAAAGATTGTGGAGAACGAATTATTGGGGTTTAACCATTTATTTGACTCCTCTACTGGAATCCGTATGCGAATTATTTATTTCACTTTCTCTTGCAAGATTTCACAATGGTTTTTATGTGAAACTAATTAATGTATTTTAAGTTAAATTTTGGTATTTTCTAAAATAAATTTAGTTTCTGTCACTCACTCCAGGCATAAGTATGAACATTTTTTCTAAATAAACTTTTTAAGTTTTATTTGCTCAAAAGTTAGTAATGAACGAAATTATTTAAATGTGTAGGTACTTAAGTTTAACTTCTCGATACTCTCTTGTGTCAATTTTATGAAACTTTGAATTTCAATTGCTTTCAAAAAGAAGAGCTCAGTTGTTTACTCTATTTTATTCATCATATTTTGTTTGCTTATATGCACATACATACATACATACATGCGTACATACATACATACATACATACATATATGTATATGTGTATGTGTCATATTTTATGTTAATTTAAACACATATTTTGTTTACTTAAGGTACGTTCACACTCAAGTTTTTATTTCTCCAGTTTTCAGAAAAAAAAAGCGAGAGCAGAACCTTCCTGTTTACCGTTATTTAAGCAAATTTATGCATCAAAAAACAACAAAAAAAACCCAAATATATTAACTGCCAGTTTTACAATTTCAAACCTGTTCGAATAACAACAAATTTCAAAATTTTGTTTTTGTCTTAAATGTAACCATTTATGCGAACGCTTGAAGAGATTCGAAGTTGTGAAGCTGGCTGTAAATTTCGCCACTGTATATTTAATTATCTTGATGGCTCAACGAATGAAAACCAAATCCATAGCAAATTCGACTTTTTGTGAGATCAAATAATTGTTTGCTGTAAACTTTGTTTTTGTTCTTCGGTGAAACAAGATCTTGGGGAATGGGAATCAGAAATATAACCGATGGTAACTCGTTGTATAGAAGGTTCCAAAGAAAGGTAAAAGAGTTGCAAAATGAAAAGAAATGTTTGCTGTGCTTAAGGTTTGTTTGAATGTTTTTGATTCTCATTTTGTTCATGGGAATTATGGAATAAGTCGTTAAGTTTCAAACAAAATTTTGAGAATTTTTCAAGTCTACTGATGAGTTGATTAGCACCAACGAAATGTCGTCGGCATACAGACAGCTGAAAAAGACAGCAAACTTATTGAAAAGGTTCATTTTTGGACCTGAATTAATAAAATTTCAATAACTTTGGAATCTAATAGAAGATGTTGATAAGTGTGAAAATGTTTTTGATATCATACCATGACCGTGATCACATTGGAAAATAATAGCCTGCAACTGTCACGTTAGTGACTTTCTTGTTCACATTTTTCTAAGCCAAGTATACAGATACAAAAAATTAAAAAACTATATACATACATATGAATACATCAACAAACAACACAAGTGAAAAGAAGATCGGGGAAAACACATACAATTTCACAATGGTATATTTTAAAGTTAAAGTTTACTCAACAAGCGAACCAAATATTTACAACAAACAATTAAGTGATCCTACACTTCGCATTTGGTCGTTGAGCGAACATCACCTACACACATGCTGATATGAAATTTAATTACGGTATTCAAAGGGTCGTCCTAAACTCAGAAGTCTTAAACTAATAGCACGAAAATATATGACTGCTGTGAGCAACCTGTCATAAAGTAGTGTGCTATATCAAATATGAACCAGCTGTTAAAAAAAAGGAAAACAATTTAAATATTTTTGATAAAATGCCAAAAATAAGTGAAAAAACTAAAATAATAGCCAGTTTGTGCGAAAATTATCTGTTAGATGGTTTGATAGCTGATTCAAGTAAATTTGAAATGAAATACACTAAAGCTCCGACTTGCGTCGTTTCGATTTGCGTCGCTTTTTAAAACTGGAAAAATTCGATTTGCGTCGTTGCGATTTCAAGTTGCGTCGCTTTGAGTTGCGTCGTTTTGACCCCGATTTGCTTCGATTCGATTTGCATCGTTTTGATTTCGATTTGCGTCGCTAAACACGGTTACATTTTTTACTGCATCATTGTGGATTACCATTTTTAGCATTTGTAGTGTAGTATGTATTTAGTATCTTGAATTCATTAGTTTTTACAACTTCTGGCAACAACAATCGTCACCTGTACGTTAAGAAATTTTCAGATTGCGTGAAAAAAAGGGAATCCCCTTTTCTGTTTTTATATAAGTGGTGCTAAGAGCAGCTGTCTAGTTATGGTAACAATTTAGTGTGTGATTTACCAGAATATGCCTTAAGGACGTAAAACATGAGCACCGGTATTCATAAAAAATAAAACATTGTTGAAACACATTTTACAACAAATTTTTCATATACAATTTTTTTTTTAAATGTATTTGAGCAACGTTTTATTTTTTTGTGAATACCGGTGGAGTAATTTTTATGTTTTTGTTTCCCTTAATTTATGGTTTTGTTATTTCTTTATAATATACATACATATATAAAAATTTGTTGAACTAAATTAAATAAATAAAAACGTACTCACACTGGTATTATTTTTTTAAAAATACAACATTTTTTGCTTTGTTTTAAATATTTTCCCCAAATTTTCACAAATTAAATTTCAGTTCATTTATATAGAAAAAAGTGATTCAATTTGCGTCGTTTCGATTTTCGTCGCGTTTCTCCGGTCCCCATTAACGACGCAAGTCGGGGCTCTAGTGTATACTTAATTTACGACGAACGCGTTTTAGCGGTTCGTCTCAGATGTATCCTGTTAACTTATGACTAAATTAATTTATGACTGTTTTTGTTTGCAGCACAACAACAATTTTTTTAAACTATCATAAAATGTTAGTACTCTCTGACTTTATGACACAATATGAGACCGTTTGAATATCGTAACTGTTTTTACTTTTTTCCTGGTTTTTTCTGTGAATGTCTATGCACTTAAAATTAGTTATATGTATGCATTTTCAGAAATAAAGATGAACAGGAAGGTAGTGGTCACAGTTTTTCAGTAGCTGCCCTGAAATAGAAAAACTTCAATATTTCACTATTGTTGATATGGGTCATCAGTACTACTAACATGCTATACCCAATACAATGTTTTTTTTTATACCCTTCACATAAATGTGTAAGGGTATATATAAGTTTGTGATTCCGTTTGTAACGCATTGAAATATCCATCTAAGACCCCATAAAGTATATATATTCTGGATCAGCATCAATAGCGATTACGATTGAGCGATGTCCGTCTGTCCGTCTGTCCGTCTGTCCGTCGGTCCGTCTGTCCGTCTGTCCGTCTGTAGTCGTTGAAATACCGTTTCTGAGAAAACGGTTTGAGATAGAAACCTCATTCTTTCGCTAAAACGTGTGAAACCCCGGTAGTGGGTCTGCTATTGAAATTCAGTAAGATAGGTCCGCGGATAGCCGAGATATATTCAAAAAACCGGGTTTTGAGGGATATTTTGTGTAATTTTTGTATCAGATTTTTGAAAAAAATTTTTTTCTTAAAAACTAAATCATATCATTTTTAGTGCTCATTAAATCCTAGAAATGAAGGAATTTTTGAAATCGGCCCATATATATCCGAGATATAGCGTCTCCCGATTTTTAAAGAAATCGGCTTTATAAGCCAAATAAGACAACTTTTGGCACCGAAGATCAATCAAAATGGTATATATAGGCTATTTAGAGGCAAAAGTGGAAAATTTTTCCACATCGGCCCATATACACTCGAGATATAGCGCCTCCCGTTTTCTCAAGAAGTCGGCTCTAAAAGCCAAATAAAACAACTTTTGGTGTCAAAAATTGAATAGAATGGTACATATAAGGTGTTTAAAAGCAAAATTTGAAAATGTCTGCAATCGGTCTATATATACGTGAGATATAGCGTCTCCCGATTTTTCAAGAAATCGGCTCTATAAGCTAAATAAAACAACTTTTGGCACCAAAAATCAATCAGAATGATACATATAGGTTAGTCAGAAGCAAAACTGGAAATCTTTTTGTCATCGGCCCATATATGTTCGAGATATAGCGCCTCCCGATATCTCAAGAAGTCGGGCCTGGAAGCTAAACGAAACAGTTTTTTTGCACTAAATATTTGTCGGAACGGTACATACAGGCTGTTTAGGGGCAAAATTAGAAAATTTTTGGACATCGGCCCATATGCACCCAACTTTTGGTACCAAAAATCAATCATAATGGTACATACATATGTATATAATATTATATACATATGTATATAATATTTGCGATCATGTATGAATGTATGTATGTATGTATGTATGTATGTATGTATGTATGTATGTATGTATGTATGTATGTATGTATGTATGTATGTATGTATGTATGTATGTATGTATGTATGTATGTATGTATGTATGTATGTAGATACGTTTGTATGCATGTAGGTATGTATGTATCTACATACATATGTATGTATGCATGCAAGTATGTTAGCATAAACAATTTTTTGCTTTGTTGTAAAAATGTGTATGTATGTACATATCTATACACGAGCTTGAAAATGAAAGTGATATAAAGAATTGTTGAAAAAAGGGTACGCAATGAAATTCTTTTAAACAATTGCGTCTTCAAATTCATTCACACAAAAAATCATTTTGGGTTTCCCTACGTACTTACATATGTACATACACACACACATGTGTATGATGATACGCAATAGATCATCAACAACGTGCACAAGAAAAAAATAATTTTGTAAAAGCAAGCAATGTAAATATGTATGTATGTATATATGTATGTATATAATCATTGTTTTATGGAACACACTGAAAATATTCAATAATAAAGAATTTATTTTAGAGTTTTCTATTATAGATACATACATACGTATGCATGTACCCACATACGTAAGTAAATTGAGAAGCAAATCACACTTAATGGCAATGTTTAGCATTATAATTCAAAAATAATGCAATTATATGCAATTTTTTGTTAAATAAATTTTACTATAAAGTTAACTGATAAATGATTAAGAAATACATTTTGCTTTTCTTTATTTCATTGATATTAAAAAGAATTGGTGTCACCCAGTGGTTGAACTTGAGCATATTAGGAATTATTTAAATAAAAGTTTTGCAGCCTGTGTTAAATCCCGGTAGTGGATCTGATATTGAAATTCAGAAAAAATCGGCCCATTTAAAAGCCAAATAAAACAACTTTTCGCACCAAAAATCAATCGGAATGTATGTACCATTGTGAAGGGTATTTAAGATTCGGCCCAGCCGAATATAGCACTCTTACTTGTTTCTATTGACATTTAGCATAAACCAACTATCGTCCTAAGAATTAGAGACTAAATGGTTCTACCGCGACTTTATAAAGACCGTGGTGCTAGTGCTTTTTCCGTAAGCATTTTCACCAATACACTAGAGCCCTGACTTGCGTCGTTAATGGGGACGACGATTTTCGAAACGACGAAAATCGAATCACTTTTTTCTATATAAATGCACTGAAATTTAATTTGTTGGGGAAAATATGTAAAACAAAGCTAAAAATGTTGTTTTTTTTATAAAAAATACTATTTTGAGTACGTTTCTATTTATTTAATTTACTTCAACAAATGTTTATATATATTACAAAGAAATAACAAATCCATAAATTAAGAAAAAAAAAAAAACACAAGAATGACTGATGTTTTACGTGCTTAAGGCATATTCTGGTAAATCACACACTAAATTGTTACCATAACCAGACAGCTGCTCTTAGCACCACTTATATAAAAAAGAAAAGGGGATTCCCCTTTTTTTCACGTAATCTGAAAATTTCTTAACGTACAGGTGACGATCGTTGTAGCCAGAAGTTGTAGAAACTAATGAATTCAAGATGCTAAATACATACTACACCACAAATGCTAAAAATGGTAATCCACAATGATGCAGTAAAAAATGTAACCGTGTTTAGGAAGCAAATCGAAATCAAAACGATGCAAATCGAATCGACGCAAATAAGGGTTCAAAATGACGCAACTCAAACCGACGCAACTTGAAATCGCACCGACGCAAATAGAATTTTTCCAGTTTTAAAAAGCGACGCAAATCGAAACGACGCAAATCGGAACGACGCAAGTCGGGGCTTTAGTGTACTGTTGACATATTGAGAATTTTTTCTTGCCATTTAACATGGTTTTTTGCTTTAGAGCTCTTCTGCAATTTTAACACTCAAACTATTACAAAATTATTATTATTAATTGAATTAAAATTATTCTCTTTTATGTTAAGATGGGCTTCTGACTTTTTATGCAGCTTAATTTCGTTTACAATTCTAACACACATACATACTATCAAAATAGTTACGATCATGCTGAAATTATGTTTGAAATGATTTCTTTGGTTCAATTGGTTTAAATTTGTTGCATGCAGATTTTCTTATGCTTAAAAATTTTACTCAAAACTGAAATAAAATTCATACTTCCTACCGCAACGGCTTTTTCAGAAACATATTTTTTCAAATTTACTGGTTCTCGAATTCACAAAACATTTATGTATTTATATTTTGTTTGCTATTAAGATAATACTTTGTTTCGATTAAGTGCGTTTCTTATAAATAAAATGGCCAAGCCATGAACACAATAAGACTCATCTCTGTTGTATCTCAACACAGTGCATTTGTTTATCTTATTTTTTTTTTTTTTCTAACTGACAGTCGTCAGTCAGTTACACTAACTGACTGTCTAAATATTAGCATCATTAGCGGTCGTGATTTGACTTAAACAAGTGTTGACATGGAAACGTGTTTTTCTCAATTCAACTGTCTAAGAAATTAATTAGTCTTTTTATTTTTTGTTTAATCTTTTTCAATAAAAGTTATTAAAAAAACGAGAAAAATTTTAATATTTTAATTGTTGCTTCCTTTCGCTTTTGCAAAAGAAAATTGTTGTTTTGTAACGAAATTGATCAAATATTCGCAAAAAAAAATAACGTTTTAGCCTAAAAGAGAGAGATTTTAAGTAATTTACACAAGCAAATAAATAAAATTAAAAAAATAAAATTGTAATGAATAATAATTAAGTTAATGTTATTTTTTTATAACAAACTGATATTTGTATGATTTTGGGCTTCGAAAAATAAACAAAAAAAAAATAATAATAATTCAATTGCGTGTTTGCGATTATTGCTGCTGGCTTGTTTCAAGTTAATGGATGAGTACGGCTCCACTCGCGACTGAATGCAGCAAACAATTTCATGTTGAATATTAAGTTGATTATTCTTAAAATCAAAACAAATCATGAAATATAAAAGACTCAATTTAAGCCTTTTATCTTTAACTCATTATTCAAGAGCGTTTCTGGCTAACTTTGTTATACCCTTCACAAATCTGTGTAAGGGTATATATAAGTTTGTGATTCCGTGTGTAATGCATTGAAGTAACCTTCTAAGACCACATAAAGCATATATATTCTTGATCAGAATCAATAGAGATTACGATTAGGCGATGTCATCGCATAGCCGAGATATATGAAAAAACCGGGTTTTGAGGGGTATTTTTGGCCATTTTTTTGGTCAGATTTTAAAAAAAAAATTTTTTCTTAAAAAGTAAGCCATATCATTTTTAGTGCCCATTAAATCCAAAAATTTGAAGAATTTTTGAAATCGGCCCATATATAGCCGAGATATAGCGTCCCCTGATTTTTCAAGAAATCAGCTTTATAAGCCAAAAAAAAAACAACTTTTGGCACCAAACATCAATCAGAATGGTACATATACTCTATTCACAATGAAAACTGGAAAATTTTTTGACATCCGCCCATATACACTCGTGATATAGCGCCTCCCGATATCTCAAGAAGTCGGTCCTGCAAGCCAAGCGAAACAATTTTTTGCACTAAAAATTCATCTGAACGGTACATATAGGCTGTTCAGAGGCAAAATTAGAAAATTTTTGGACATGGGCCCATATGCAGCCGATATAACGCTCCTTCCGTTTTCTCAAGAAGTCCGCGCTAAAAGCTAAATAAAACAATTTTTGGTTCCAAAAATTGATCAGAATGGTACATATGGGGTGTTTAAAAGCAAAATTTAAAATTTTTTTGATATCGGTCCATATGTACCCGAGACAGCGTCTCCAAATTTTTTAAGAAATCGGCTCTATAAGCCAAATAAAACAATTTTGGCACCAAAAATCAATCAGAATGGTACATATATCATTGTGAAGGGTATTCAAGATTCGGCCTAGCCGAATATAGCACTCTTACTTATTTATTATAAAGTTTATACCTTGACATTATGTATGAAATACTGCATCATTTAAATGACTACCACGCAAACTTTTGCAAGCATTGATTCTTTTGAGGTAATTTTCGACCACTTTTTGACACATATTGGGCGGTATCTCAGGCATAACTTAACAAATGTTGGTTTTTAAGTACTATAGAGTTAAAGGGCTATTTGCATAAACACGGTTTTTCGCGTAGCCCCACAAGAAACAGTCTAATGGTGTCAAATCCCATGATATCGGTGGCAAGTTGATATCGCCACGACGAGAAATTACGCGGCCAGGAAATATCTGTTTCAATAAACCATATTCGCTCGAGTTGTGTGGCATGTGGCACCGTCTTGTTGAAACCATATATTCTCCAAGTCGCATTCTTCAATAGCAGGGAAAAAAAGTCAGTTATCATATGATCATAAAGCTCCGCTTTGACGGTGACAGGCAACGTTCCATCGTCGTTTTCGAGGCAGTAAAGTACAATCACTTCTTTGGACCAAAGAGAGCACCAAACAGTGACTTTCTGGGTGTAATGGCATCTCTTCAATTACTTGAGAATTCTCAAAACCCCAAATAGGACAATTTTGTTTATTAACATACCCACCGAGTGAGAAATGTGCTACATCGTTAAAGATATTTTTCTTCGGAAAATCGCCGTCCACCGCCTGTTGTTCAAGAACCCATTCCAGATGGCTTCAGTTGTTGTGTGAGCTGAAGTTTATATGAATGTAGGTGTAGATCTAAATGCAAAATATGCCATAATGCACCTAGTCCTAATTCCTGAGAACGACGAGGAATCGACTCATTCGGGTCTTCGGCAACACTTTCACTAACAGCATCGATGTTTTCAGCGAAACGAGAACTTGGAACTGAAACTTGTCACAGATTTTGGGCCTTAAAACTACTTTTTGTTGAGACTGCGTTTTGCAACCTGTATTAAAATAGAAAACAATATGAACTCAGGCCCGAAAAAAATGTGTAAACATATTTGTGCAAAAGACCTTCGGCAATTTGAAAATAATTTGAATTAAAAAGTCATACCCGAGAGAAAATAGAAAACAATTCCTAACGCAGAGAATTATTTGTATAATGACCTTTGTCAATACTTTTGTTGACATGTTTAATAAGTTTTTTCAATTGGAAAAAATTAACAATTTTGGTTATTTTTTTATTCTAAAATTTGTTTTTGCATGTTCAACAACATTAACCCAACTAATGGCTTGTAAACCAAAAAAAAAAAAAAAAAAGGTGCGTCGTTATTTGCAATTGTTCAATAATGCTCAATTTTCATAAAAAGAAACATATGTATACTACATATACATACATATGTATGTATGTATGTATGTATGTATGTCAGAAAACAACAATAGTTAATCGCACACAAAAAAAAAATTTTATTAACAAAAAATTATAAAAGCCTTGAACTGATTTTCTCTTTTTTTTTAAAGCTGTGTTGTTTGCGTTCAAATTACAAATGCTATAAACAAAAATACAGCAAGAACACACAGAATATATTGAAAATTAAATTGTTAAGAATTTATTAAACAACAAAAATATAATTTTAGCCATTGTGCCAATAGCAAGTATATTTAAAGGTACGAAACAATTGGTTTGAAAGGCTTAGCACCATGCATTTTGGGTATGTGTACTCGTATGTTTGAAGTACATATGCAATGTTTTGCATTTGATGTTAATCATATTTGCAAAATAATTCTCAACTTTCAGTTTTTTGAAAAGTTTTGTCTTACGAATTATTTGTTAGCAAATTTACTTATTGTTGCATTTTAAAATGTTAACAATGGACTGGTGTTAGAAATATCAAGATTTTTAAAAACTGATCAGCTGGTGTTACAAAATACATATTACCAAAAAATGTTTTTGTTGGTAAAAAATGTTAGAGGAAACGTTGCAAACAATATTGTTGCATAATATTTTGCTTTGGACCTAATGATATGGAGTTTTAATTTAAGGACTTATTGGCTTGGGGACATACCATGATCGTCGTGATGAACAATTATGATATTTCCCATGGACAGTAAATTTTTAAATTTACTTTTCCTTTTAATGCTGATTGCTGCAATTGTTCTACAAAAAATCATTCTCAATTCTGAGAAAGAAGAAATTGAATGAATGCCTGATTATCAAAGGTCAACTAAAAAGAGGAATGTTTTACTCGAAAGTATTTGGCTTAATTTTTTAGTCGAACTTTGTATTTATAATTTTCGTATTAAGAAAGATTTTGGCACCTAATTGCGGTGATTAATGTTTAAAAAAGACCAAAAAATAAAATTTCGAATGCTATTTAGCTGGGGGATCAGGCTAAATAGTATTCTAGCTATCAAATTAGCTTCGAACGCAGCCATGATTCGAGCTTCCTTTTGTCCAATTTAAATATTAATAATAAGAACTAGTTGAACGACTTTCTCAATGAAACTTAAACAAACTAATAAGTGTTTGTGTATCATGGAAATTAAGCGGACCGATAAATACGTAAAAGTATATTGAAGGTGTGGCTGAGTTTTGCACATTACTGAATTCAAATGAGCCTGAGCTTGAGACTTGGGTGCTCGTCTGAAACGTTGCTAAATGTCGAAAAAGCTAAATGTCCCCTAGCATCTTATTTAGTAATATTAATCACAAAAAACTTGGCTTCATCAGCCTAAATAAGTTAAAAATAAAGTTAAGGTGGGATCACACGATTGCCGCAATGCAGCAATTTTACAAAATTGTTATTGGGCTGAATTGGAGCACAATCCAAAATGTGTCCCAATCAAATCTCAATCTCTGCACTCACATGATTGTCACATTGTACTGAAATTTTATTGTCGGGAATTGGTGCAAAACAATTTAGTGCCCATAATTGCCGCATTATAGTCACACGATTGTTATTTTATACGGCAACTCTGAGAAACAGCTGTTGCAGCTGATGACAAACTTTGTTTTGCAAAAATTCCTTAAAAAGAAAGAAAATTGCTTCGGCTATTATTATAATGTTGTGCGGGCTTGCCGTTTTCTCTCCCCAGACCAGACTTTGTCAGGTCTTGAAACTGCAAGAATTTTACAATTGTTATAATAGTAACAACAATTGAATTTTACAAAAATTATGTTTGGAAGACGCGTTTAAACAATTTTGAAAACAAAATACATGTATACATATGCATATTATTGGCGCGTATTGTCTTCTTTGGTTGCCGCATGAGAACACAATAAATATTGGTGCATTTTTAGAATTTTTATTGGTGAATAGTTGTATGTCAAGTGTTCACACGGTTGTCGCATCAGGGTTGTATTTGATTGGGACAAATATGAACAATATTCGCTTTGGTTGCCGCATGAGCCAATAAATTGTGCTATCACACGATTGGCATACAAATTTTAAACAAAATTTGCAAAACGCACACAAACGTCGGAAACATACACATGTGCTATACACTGGTAAACAGCAGAAATGTACCGTTGTCGTGAGAATGTGAGCGTGGTTTAGAATTAATATTTCATGCGTAATTACCCTTTGATGAAAATCACGAAATTCCACCAGAAATTTATAGCACTAAAATTTTTTCTGGGCTCGAAACACGTTTACATATGTATGTGCTTGTTCTTTAAAATTCTTTTTGCTGGTGACTCATTTTGTCTGAACTGCATTTATACATTTTCGGTATATATATTAGAGTGGTTAGATGAATGTATAGAAGAAAAGTAAAAACAAAAATCGCTGGACAAAGGGCCAGTGGGAAAGGAGTCTTTTGGGAATACTGAATAGTTTCATTCTAAAGACATATTTAAGTTTAAAATATACATATTTCCAGTTATATGAAATTCTACTCGCGAGAAGCATCAGTCTCATGAAATTATGAAGAGTTTCAGCTCAGAAATAACAAGGTCTAAAACTTAAAGTTGTCAATGTTTTCTGTCTTTTCCAGCCATTTACATGCCGCCGACATATCGTTGATGCCAATCAACTCATCACTAGACTCGAGAAGAATTAAACGAAAACCTAACTACTTATCCCATAATTCCGATGAACAAAATGAGAATCAGAAATGTTCAAACAAACCTTTAATATAGAAAACCTTTTTTCGTCTTGCAACACTTTTACTTCCCTTCACAGCCCCTATACAACGAGTTATCAATGGTTACTCTGATTTGTATTCTTTCAAAATATCAAAAACCAAAAAAACCATTTTTAAATGTTCAAAAATGTTTTCTGTAAAGTTTTGTTTGAACATTTCTGGTTCTCATTTCAGTTTCATTTTCAAACGTTCTTTTAAGTTTTCTCGAGTCTACTGATGATGATGATTAGCATCAACCAAATGTTGGCGGCATATAGACGGCTGGAAAAGACAGAAAACGTTATTAACGTCTATTTACCTACAGTACATAAAGTAAGTTTTATCTACCCAAGGTAATACCTTTCAACTGGCTCTTGCAGCAAATAAACAATTAAGTGAGAAGTGTGTATTCATAATGTGGCGTTGATTCAATAACATTATAATTAAAATATGTAAATTTTGAGGTTATATTACAGAATTGGTCTCTATGTAACCTTTTTTTATATTGAGCAGATATTTGAATTTCATTCAAATATCGAGGCCTTATATCCAAAAACCGCTGTCTGCACACACAGAAAGCCTAAATTTGTGTTTCATAATCTTTGCAACGGTAGAGTTCAAATGAAAACCAATAAACATGAGCCTCTACACTCATAGAAAAACCATTATAGCTATGATGTATTTTAACATGAATACGATGACAAAAAAACATCGTTTTTGACCCCATGACACTTTTCATCACGATGATGTCAAATTTTACATAAGGTGTTGTAATTGTTATTAGCGATAAATATAACAATTGTTACATCAATGCCATGTCCAGTGTCATCAATATGATGTTTATGAAAAATTACTGCAATGATGGCAAATATACGTCAATATGATGCCATTTATTGAAACCGTTTAAGAATACATTTAAACACAAAAATAATAAATTAAACCATAACTTCTTTTTTAAATATAATTATAATTAGTAAAACTTAACACAGTTTTATTTCTTTCCTTTTGGTAAAACTTATAAAAGTTATTAACATTTTGCACCATAGAGTTGATGTCACAGCAGTCTTCACATTGATGACACTAAATTTATGCCGAAATTCTCTTTTGTCATCAGGTTAATATCAGATTTTACATCTTTGATGTCGTTTGGCATAATATTGATGTTAAAATTTTTATGATACGCTGTCGTCAGTATGAAAATACATTTTTCTATGCATGTAAGTTAAAAAGGTGGGTGCTGGCAGCTGGTTGTCCCCTAGCTAAAAGTCTTTCAGGTCAAGTCTTTTGTCTTGTTTAAAGTAATTAATTTTGTATACTGCCATTCCTGGCGACAATTCTGGTGTTGACTTTCGTATTCACGGTTCCTACTCTCACCATTAAACAATAACATCATATTTATTTGAGTTTGCTTTAAATATGATGACGAAAAATTTCTATATCGGCTAATGCCCGTATGACACTACATTTTTCTTGCATTGTTTAAGTTTTGGAGAACAGTGCAAATATAATTTAAGAGTAGAATTTAGTATGTGCAAAGAGTTTAACTATATTAAGATAAATGCAAAACTGTCAACATGTTCGCTGAAGTTATCGATAAAAAATCAGATTATGTCAGAAAAAATGTAAAATTTTTCAACTTAAAATTGACATTTCAAACTCGAATGTTGCTGTGTCAGCGGTTTATGGACAATTTTTGCGATTTAACGCTTCATTTTTGGAACATTTCCTAGCGCTTTCTTGAAATAAAAAGAATACAACACTCAGAAAAAAGATGTCAGTTTTGTTTACGTTTTGTATATTCGGTTCTTTCTAGCAATGGCTGTTTCTTTCTATCAATTCTATACCAATTAATGAAAGAAAAATGAAGTATCATACGGGCTTAAGCATGAGAATTGCGTGCTTAAATGAACTTCGTGAGTGCAAAATCGTGATTAGCACAATTTTAAAAACTGTCGTGTGTGAGTAGAATGATATTAGTCGCTAGACGTGAGTGAGAAAACACTCGAGTCCTCATCTCTAGTAAATACCAATACTGATGAAGCTTTTGAAGAGATCACTAAAAAACTGTCATGCTGAATTTGTCGTGGCAGCCAACGTGGTAAAAAAAACATAAAGCCCAGCAAACTTTTCATTCATTTTTCAGACAATAAAAAGTTTATCTCAAAATAAATAAAACTTCATCTATGGGCAGTTTTATCTGCTCAATTTTAACTGCTGCTTTTTGCACAATTAGCGGCAATGAAATAATTTGAGTGTCGTTAATTGCCTTGTTCACTTTTTGCTCGATAAAGTACAATTTTGAATTTGTGATTTTTAAGTTTTGCTTAAGCTTTTTTGTGAGGCGTTGTACTGTGTTTCATTTCACGAACGAACTACAAAATCAATTTTATTGAAATTGTTTACAATATTTTGGGTCAAGTATTTTGGTTTATCTCGTGCATACCTTGTTGTGTCTATTGTTCAAGGTGGTCTATACTTGCTTTGGTTTTAAAAATCCGATAAAAACGATGACACACAAAAAACGTAACATACATTTTGTCTACAGCTTATTAAAGGACATTTACTAGGCAGGCGTTTAAAGTAAGCAAAATGCATGAATTGAGTCTTACGAAAACTGCAAAAGGCTGCTCTTTTTATTGTTGTATGTACATATGTGAACAAAAGTAAATGTACTACTACTTATGTATATTATAGTGCCATGTTGATTACAAGAAAAAACAATATTCTTCTTCTTTATTTGAGAGCGAAATCAATGTGGTTGCGAATTGTAAACAACTTTTTTAGATGCACTAAATGCAAAGTAAATTCCTAGAAATATCATTGAAACTAAAAATATATGCTACAAATTTGGAAAAAGTAGTAATTAATACAAAAAAATTTCGTTTTACTGTAAATTTGAATTTCATTGAACTTCTGTATTGTAATACATTTATATTAAATTACTTTTTCAGGCTTAAGTTCAACCCTTGGTTTGTCACTACATTTTAATTAATATCAATTAAGTAAAGAAAAGTAAAATTTATTTGCTAGGTGGACAACCGGCTGTTTCTGGGTAGCAAACACCCTTCATCAGCAGCACCCTATGAACTTTGGACGTGTCAAATTTCATAATTTTAGCACAGCCGCTTTAACCACTCGATAAGCAAAGCTCACGCAATTTTACTTTCTGTTTGTATACTTAATTACCATTAACCAAAGCAATGATATTTTTGCAGTCTTGGACGATAATTTATCATCTCAGAAGACTGTTATTTTTTGCTCTCTGTTTATATGAGAGCTTTTTTCTACGTGTTCTGTTTTTGCATCATTGAGATCTAGATGCTCTTTTATTGATACAATTTGAACGTTTACGCCGTGCCCTGCGTTATTTTTTACATTTTACTGTAAATTTTAATTTCAAAGTTTTTCTTGAAAAATCTAATTTGAAACAATATAAAATAAGTAAAATTATAGAAATGAAAGGGAAACGCATAAAAATAAAGTCAATGTTGATAGAAATCGAAAAACGATATTTCTCTCAATAATGCAAAATTTCTAGGCCAAAGATAGAAGAAACGCCTTGTTGCGTGGGCTGCCGGTCATGAGACCGACCCACTTGGGTCATAGAAAGATCCCGTTGTGATAAGCGGTACTTGCATCACAACGGTAACGCCGTGGTAATGTAGTTCAATTTGAAATTGACTTTTATCACGAGTCCCCTTTTAGTCTTCAGTAAAAAAAATTTAATGTTTCATACCCTTCTTTCTATTCAAATAGTCTAACAAATTACACTAAGAAAATGACAAGTGTAGCGGCTTTGAAACATCTAGTTGTTAAAATATGTATTTGTTAAAAATATTTTTTTTGTCCTTGTTTAATACTAACCAAAAGCAACGTTTTATAAATTTGAACATAAAAACATGTATATAAAATTTCGAAATAAAAAAGAAGTCAGAGTAAAAATATCTTTTGTAGCATAAAAAGTAGTCCAACCAAAACGCACGCTATTATTTGCAAATCAAATAGAAATTTTTCAGATAATTTTCTCAATATTTTGTTGTTGCGGTAAAATAATCAATGGCAGTAAAACAAAATATTGGCCAAATGGCAGCCACAGTTTCGATGGCATAGTCTGATGGTCCATAATTTCAATAATTCTTCTGATACATACTTGAGGTTCAATGTTGTTAATGTGCTAAATTATTTCATCATTTGGCCTTTGAGTTGTTAGTGGCTCATTGACATGCGCTTTTTCTTTTATATAATCCCAAAAATAGAAGTCCAATGCTGTCAATCACATGATCGTGACTCTGCCCTTGCATGTCTTTTGCTTAAAATAGCCATAGTCTCGTGGGCTGTATGGCAAGTGGCACCATAGTGGAACAACATATCGTCCAGGCTCATGTCCTCAATTTCAGACCACAAAAATTGTGCTATAATCTTGCGCTGGAGAACACCTCACTGTTGGGGAAGTATGGCTCGATGATGACGCCAGCCCATAAGCCACACCAAACAATCCCTGTTTGTGGGAACATCGACTTTTTACGAATCATTTGGAAACTTTCATTTGCTTAAATGCGACAATTCCGCTTGTTGGCGAATCGACTGAAGTGGAAGTGTGCATCGTTGCTGAAAATGATTTGCTCATTCGTGTACCTCTTCATGGTTGTGTTTCTTAAACAGCAAAAACCGTTGAATCTGAAAATGTGCCTACACCTAGAGAAAAAGCTTGATTCCTGGTACGAATTTATCATTCTATACCAATTCATACACTTAGAGAAAAAGCTTGATTCCTGGTACGAATTTATCATTCTATGAATTGGTTTTTTCATTAATAATGAGTTAACGAATCACTTCACTGTTTCACTGTTATACAATTGTTTTCAGACACAGAAAAAGCAATTCCATTTAAACAAAGTGATCGAAATCATTACTCTCGTGGAATATAAAAATACTTCCAAAAAACATTTTTTAAGTAATTGTTTTTTATTGATTTTTTTTTTATCTTCTACCTTATTTACTTTTCTGTTGCAAAGGTTTCCATTTACCTCTGGTAGGTTTTAAGTCGCCATCGTAATAAAAAGGTAAAACAAGCAATTTAAATAGATGTTGTGTTACACTATGCTTTATTTATCATGATTTTTAATCAAATTTAGCTCATGCTAATTTAAGTTACCAAACATCAGTAACGCGAAAAAAAAAAATAAAATTAATTTTTCACATTCATCCCATCTGGGATTCGAACTTGAACCTCTTTGCCTAATAGTTTTCGGTGGTATGCTACAAACATTAGTTACGAAAAATAGACTGTTATTTAAAGTAATTTATAAATATACTACAATTTATTTTATGTAAAAAATGCATTTATAGTTTCCGGTTTTCGCTAATGCTTCATTACACTTTGGTAAAGGGTATATAAGATTCGGCACTTATACTTGTATTTTTTTTTGTCAAATATATGTATCCTAGTGTACAAATTTATACTAGTCCCCAAGACTGTTAAAATTTTATTCACTACACTTTTATCAAAATTTTACTTCCAAACGAACTTTGCTACCATTTCACTCATAGAAAAATGTATTTTCATACTGATGACAGCGTATCATAAACATTTTAACATCAATATTATGCCAAACGACATCAGATTTTACATCAAAGATGTAAAATCTGATATTAACCTGATGACAAAAGTCAATAGAGAATTTCGGCATAAATTGAGTGTCATCAATGTGAAGACTGCTGTGCCATCAACTCTATGGTGCAAAATGTTAACAACTTTTATAAGTTTTACCAAAAGGAAAGAAATAAAACTGTGTTAAGTTTTATTAATTATAAAAAAAGTTATGGTTTAATTTATTATTTTTGTGTTTAAATGTATTCCTAAACAGTTTCAATAAATGGCATCATATTGACGTATATTTGCCATCATTGCAGTCATTTTTCATAAACATCATATTGATGACACTGGACATGGCATTGATGTAACAATTGTTATATATATATATATATATATATATATATATATATATATATATATATATATATATATATATATATATATATATATATATCGCTAATAACAATTAGAACACCTTATCTAAAATTTGACATCACCGTGATGAAAAGGGTCATGGGGTCAAAAACGATGTTTTTTGTCATCGTATTCATGTTAAAATACATCATAGCTATAATGGTTTTTCTATGAGTGTTCGCACTCATCCTGAACAGATAATAAAACTGAAACTCCTTCATAACCGCCCAGCCGGAAGCCTTTAGCTATCAGTTTGATCGTACGTCTACGGGAAGCAGGCTTTTATGCCGGAAAACAGAAAAATAGCTGTCTGATTTACTTTTTTTTTACGATCTCTTCACACATAACCGTTTTTAATGCGCTTACAGATAAGTGAAATACAATACATATGTACATATTTCCAACAAATAATGGCTTAGCAAATAATCTTGAATGGAAAACAAAGCATTACAAAAGTATAATCATCAGATATCAATTTGCAGCAAAAGTTTTAGTGCAAACAATCTTTGTTTATCAATACATAATATTTTCCTTTCTCTTTCAAGCTACTAATTGTTCGAATTGATAAATAGTATTAAAACAAATTTCTATTTGTTTTAACGCAAACCGAAAAAATGTGTACGCATGTATGTATGTATGTATGTATGTATGTATGTATGTATATGTGAACCTCATGAGTGCACTAATCAAACGAAAGCAAATGTATTATAGCAGATGTCAGCCAGCACCTCTTTGAAGCAGCACATGAGATAGAGGAGGCCTTGCTGATTGCAAGATGTGCTCTTAGTTTCTGCCACAATAACCGCTGCCGAGGTTACCCCAGCCGCAAACTTAAACTGCAAACCATGCTTTTAAAGAGGAGCAGGAGGAGGAGGAGGATTGAGGCAAAAATCAAATGGCAAAAAAGAAAAAAACGTCAATCGCTTTAATAAAGTTAAAGCTCAAATAACACAAAAATATCTCGAGCTATTCAATGGTTTTTATTTTATATTGTTGTTTGCTTTCCAAACCATGTTTTAACCAGTAGCAGTTGGTTGCAGTAATAATTACAGGGTTCATTAACTTTTCATTTATTTCATTCTTCATTTTCGTACTATTGAGTTTTTGTTACAGTATTTAAAGTAACAAAGTTGCACAAATTATGAGGCCGAATACTATTAAATTTTGTTTGTCGTTAATAATGCTTAACAATTCTTATTTTCCAAACATAAAATACAATTTTCGATTGGGAGTATATTTTTGCAAATTTTGATTCACTATTATAATGGACTCTGTTCTGATGAAATTATGAATCTTGTTCATGAAACCTAAATATTTCATGCAAAACACGTACATACATCATCTATGGCTCATCCATTCGTTTGGCACATCACCAAGTTCTTCCAGTTACAGTGAACGAAGTTCTAATCACACATACACAAAGTCTACTTCTTTTTTTCCACCATATAATCTATATCCCAAGTTCCGGTGCAAATTCAAAATGAATGTGTGATGTGAAATCACTCATAGAATTTTCTAGCATCAGGCATTCTTGCACGAAGTGCCAATAAGTATTTTTATTATGCCTAAGACCATTCAATTTTGAGTTTAAAAATACATGTATGATAACATAATATTTATTAATGCAGGTCCACAAATAGACCTTACAAATGTTTTCTGTCTTTTTCAGCCGTCTGTATGCCGCCGACATTTCGTTGATGCTAATCAACTCATCAGTACACTCGAAAAATGATTGAAATAATGTTTGAAACTTAGCTACTTGTTCCATAATTCCCATGAACTCCTTTTGAAGTGAAGATTTCGTTCATGGAAATTATGGAATAAGTAGTTAAGTTTGAAACATTCTTTTAAGAAATTTTCGAGTGCACTGATGAGCTGATTAGCATCAATGAAATGTTGGCGGCATATAGACGGCTGAAGAAGACAGAACATATTTGTAGGGTATATTTTTGAAGCTGTATTAATAAATTTCAATTGGCTCCTAAAACAAATAAATAATTAAGTTCATTTTGGAATAACATAATATTTAGAGTTCGGTGGGCTAAAAACGGAGGTCTCCTAAGGCGCACTGTGTCGCTCCACAGACAAAAATAAGAAAAATCTTATATTGTATATGAGAAAGTATAGATCGATAGATAACAATATATGCATGTAGTTCAAATGTATTTTAGGGAATTTTTCATATGTATTATTTTAGATCTAAAAATAGACCTTGTTATTGTTTTCTGTCTTTTTCAGCCGTTTATAAACATTCCTCTTTTCCTCTTAATTGTCCACTCACATTTATTAACGCTTATTACTTTGCTACTGCAATCATAAAAATCAAATAACCTTTAGGTTAGGTTAGGTTGAATGGAGGGGTTCTTCTGCCCATGTCTTACGACATACACCTAAGCCAATACAGGCTTGTTGTGCGCTCCATTGGCTTAACCGTGAACCAGTTTGACTCATAGGTCTATAGGAACTCCGAGTCATTCACAAAGTTCCTTAGTTTCCTCCAGCATACGCCCCGTAATTGGGTTATGTCTGGTAAGGTGTCTCTCCCAAAATGTCGGGATCGTATTTGTGAGAAAGCGGGGCACTGACATAAATAGTGCTCCAATGTTTCGCTTTCCTCCCCACAAGCTCTACATTCATCTCCTCCTGCTATTCCTATGCAGCTAAGATGTGAAAGTAGTTGAGAGTGGCCTGTCAGAACTCCCATTAATCTACTTAATTCGGGCTTGCTAAGTCTTAGCAATACCCCCGTTTTTTCCTCATCTGGATCCCCCCATAGGATTTTTGTATTACCTTTAGTTTATAACTTTTTTTAATTCTGAGTATCATAAACAAAAGTCATCAATGTTTTTTCCAACGAATTTTTTGCATATCTCGAGCAAATTTTTGAAATTCATACCTTTACTTAATTGTGAATAAAAACGATACGCGTTCATCGATTTTTATGATTTATATCTCATTTCGTCCATAGGTTATGCGACTTTACGTGAAAGCAATAGGGCTTGACACTTTTTTTTACCGTTTTGGATTTTTTATGAATTAAAAATTAGAAAAATCCAATTTATTAGGCAAAAAATATTTTTCTTCTTCATACATTAATTTATAACTGTGAAACATTTTTGCTTATGTGACGAAACGTTGAACATATTTAAAGAAATTGTAGTTCTTAATTTTTTTAAATTTATTTCAGCTGACTCGGACTAGTGGTTCTTGAGTTATGGCAAACAAAAGAGCCTAAAACGTGACAAACTCCCCTACACGATACTTACTAACTTCAAATTAATTTATAAGTTATTATTTGAGGTACCAAGACCAAACGAATGATGCAGAAGTTCTTCTTTTTGGGGCTGCTTTCATAAACAATTACCAGAATTGAGTCCCGAAATCATGTGTTGTACAGTGTTATACGCCGCCAACATTTCGTCGATGCTAATTAATTCAACAAAATGTTGGTTGTTGATGCTAATCAACTCAACGAAATGTTGGCGGCATATAGACATCTAAAAAAGGCAGACCTATTTTTAGACCTAAACTAATACTTTTCTATTGGTTGTTATAGCAAATAAATAATTAAATTTTTTTTTTTTTTTAATGTTTAGACTTAATTCGTTTTGGTGGCGTCAAAGAGAACGTCAAAATCTAGAAATTTGAAGGAAAATGGTTAAAGAACTTTTTTAGATTTGCAAATTTCAGGAAAATCTGCTACTACAGTCGAACTTCCATAACTCGAATCACCATTATCAAAAAAAAAAAAAAAAAATTCGACTTACGGAGACTTCGAGTTACAGAATTTTTCGTCAAAATAGAGTAAACGGTTTTTGTATCATGTATTTTTATTTAAAATAGCCTCTAATGGAAAACTACATACTTAAGAATATAAAAGAACAAGCATATGTACTCATATACATATGTATGTATGTATTTAAAAATTTGCAGTTAAGTGAAATATTTTGAAATAAGTGACTGAGCCATGATACAATTAACAAGGTAGCCTCGTCAGCTAAACCGTTAATCAACTGACTACTTTAGGTTGTCAAGAGATTGCAGAGATGAAGCTCAGTGCATCTCTCTTCTGTAAATGTAGAAGTGGCGTCTTTTTGACAGTTTGCATAAATTGTACAAAAACAAAATGCATGTTATTTTTATTGAAGTTGTTCTTATTGTAGCGAAAAGGCTACCTTGTTAGTTGTATCATGGACTGAGCAAAAATAGCATGTAAAGTATACAAACCAGCTCAAGCAACCAAAGAGAGTAAAACAAACAAACCAATTTGACCAGCAAAATTCTTCGAGTTATAGAGTTCATGTGTATGTTTTTTGTTCGAGTTATGGAGAACTTCGACTTATGGCAGTTCGAGTTACGGAAGGAAAATTGTATGTGATTTGTTCTTTTAACGCTACTGCCAACAAAATTAGTTCGAGTTGGAGAAAATTCGAGTTAGAGAAGTTCGAGTTATGGAAGTTCGACTGTATTTTAAATGTTTTATCTATATATTTTAAGTAGCTGTAAACAATTTTAGTTGAGTTATTTTGTTGTAATTGTTTTTATTGGTTTGAAATATGCTTATTATTCTTATGCTTATTTTATCGCTTTGGATAAAGATCTTGTCGTTGATAACAGATACCTCATGTTCACCACATTTTTCATCGTCCAGTATAGAGTTAGATTCTATTGGGCTAGACGGAAAATGAAAGTCCATTTTACTAATCACGCTGTCCACTTAATCTATTAAAAAATTTTAATCTAACTTTGTTCGAAAAAAAAAAAATAGAATAAGTAGTAAGGCTTAAGGTATTCCGTAAAAATGTTTCGAGTTTACTGACAAGTTGAGTTGCATCGACGAAAACTCAGCGGCAGAAAGACGGCTGAAAAAGATAGCAAACAAATGGAAAGGTATGTTTAGATATAAATTGGCTGTCTTCCAGCCATTACCAAGCCATACAGCCATACCTAAACAAGAAAGTAAGGCGGAAGAGTTTCTCAAAATATTCTAGTTTATATTTATTTACATATACATATGTATATGTTTCTAACAATATTATTAAAGGCCTTGTCAAAACCGGATTTTTTTTTTGAGTTTATTTTGAAAAATTTTGAAATATAACTTGCCATTGCCACAAGTTTTGAGATTAACAAGTATTTTCTTCCATCTTCAGTGATATTTAAAGTCATTTGAACAGATGCTCTTTAATACCAATTTCTTCTATTTTTAGAAACCCAAATTGGTGGCGCAGACGTACAACTCTAGAAAGATGTCTTACACTTGTATCCGCTTTTGCTTGTGTCGCTGTAATTGGTTTGGTGAGCGGACTGGTATTCGTTTTATTAACAAATCAAACTGCTGAAGGTACATTTTACATTTCATGTGAAAAAACAAACCTTTTTTTATTAATAATTAATTTCTGTAGAACTAAAACCCACCACACCCGATAACAATGCTTTAGCTCTGCACGGCGCCGGGGCAGGAGCATCGCAGAATACGGTACCAGCCGATGATAAGGATAAGGACGGCAGCACTGCTGCCAAGTCTGAAGAAGTTTGTCTCTCCGCCGAATGTATACACACTGCCTCGGCGGTTTTGGGTAAAATGAAAACTGAAATTGAGCCTTGTGATGATTTCTATCAATTTGCTTGTGGCAGTTATATTGAAGAAACGCAGATACCTGAAGATAAAGTGGCTGTGAATACATTTTCGGTGATATCGGATAAATTACAAGAACAACTGAAAGACATTATAACTGAAGAAATACCAGCAAACGCTCCCAAGCATTTCAGATTACCAAATCAATTGTATAAGGCCTGCATGAACAAATGTAGGTTTGCTAGAGTTGTAAAGTTGTTACTAGTTTTTAATGTTTTCACTTTTTTTTTTGGAATATAGCTTTAATTGAAAGTTTGGGCACGAAACCTATTAAACAAATTTCGGACTCGCTGGGTGGCTGGCCTGTTATAGTCGGTAATTCCTGGGATAGGGATAATGTTTGGACTTGGCAGGAAACTGTTAAAAAATTCAGACGTCTAGGCTTCAGTATGGACTATGTGATCGACTTTTCCATAGGTGTGGATTTGAAGAACAGCACAAAGCGTATTATTGACGTAAGTTTTAATAGAAAACTAATTAAAAATTGCTAAAATTGCCTCAAGTGTAAGTGTATATTTTTTAATTCCACAAGAAATTTTTAAACTGCCTTCGTAATACTGCTTAGCTGAAAAAGCTGAACTATTCCTTTGTTTTGAGACAATATTTTCCCCCAAATGAAGTTGTTATATGAATTCTGTTGCTTTTATTTGTGAGAAAATTAATAAGTGAAGAGAAATAATATATCGTGGAGCTTAATTTTTTTACTTTATTTATAATCTGTTGTTAATACTTCGTCGACCTTCAATAGCAATTTGACTTAATGTAGAAGTAAATGACTCGCGTCAGTAAGCGTGCAGGCAGTATACTACTGCCAAAAAAAAACGTTTACTAGTGTTTTTTTATTTTATAGAACAAGTTGCATACAACCAGTGTTGGGCAAAATGCATGCTCTGGTGTATTTAAAGTACGAAATACATGAAAGTTCCCTGCAGTTTTATTTTGTCAATTGACCCATTTTTCGGTTATTTTTCTGACTCAACGTTGTCTTCCGCACAGTCAATTCACACTTTTCTGTCCCTTTGTTATCGAAGAGGTGTTAATTTGAAGTTATGTACTCAGAAGCATTGTCAATGAAAAAAAAAAAAAAAATCAACCACGGGATAGATACTGTGGCACCGGTAAACAGACTGTCCCGTAGTTATCTAAAGGGGCTCAATTGACTGTTTGTACGACAACCACATGTTAAAATCTCCGGTCGTTTTACCGGTAAAAAGACTAACAGTGTCCCTTAGTGATAGGTGAAAATACCAATTTGGGACCGGTCCAGCGAACTGCAGGGTTGTGTATTTAAAATACAAAATACAAACACCCATATTCATAAAAACTATTGAAACTTTATTATACGTTTATTTGACAAATATTCCGTAGAAATACGTCCAGTACGAGCTTAATAAACTTACAATAATTATTATGAATATGGTCTAAATACTTTTTTTCCATGTATTTAAAATACAAAATACTGCATTCCAAAAGCAAGTATTTGAAATACAAAATACAGTGTAACAAAAATATGTATTTAAAATACAAAATACTTTTAATCAAAAACATTTTTATTTCCATTCATAAACACCAGCTTTTCAAAAACTCTTGATGGCGAATAAAGAAACCCAGCTAACGACAAACTCTCAATGTTTTTTTTTTTATGAGAAAGCGATATTTTATTGAAAGACAAACAATTAAAAAACGTTTCACCAAATGCTATATAACTATATATAGTCGTCTATCCAAGTCAACATTTGATTGATATTTTTTCTCTTGTTTTAGATTAAAATGTCGAACGCTGGTTTTCTTTGTATTTTATTTTTTCATTGTTTAACTTTCTGACAGCTTGGCGACTTCCTCAATGAATGTGCATTCAGTTGCGTTTTCTTTACACAGGTACTTTGGTAATTAAATTGTGGTATTGCAATTTTTTTTTTGGAAATAAGACTGTAGCAAAATTTTCGATTTTAGTTGATGTATGGATGGAATAATTTTTGGCGCATATTTTTTTTTTAACATAAATTTAAAATGTAGTTTGAATACTTTATTTTGAGAGCACGAGTATTTGAAATATAAAATACTCAAGCGCTTAGTATTTAAAATACAAAATACAAATACATTCATGAGATGTATTTGAAATGCAAATACAAAATACGTATTTGTATTTTAAATACGTATTTGAAATACATGTATTTCAAATACTGCCCAGCCCTGCATATAACACATTTCGACGTGTCCGAGATTGAACGTTGGTTCACTTTGAACTTTTGTTTTACCAGTAATCAGTTGACATTGAATGGAAAAAGTTAAAAAGATGTTTGAATTATGGAGCAAATACTCATTGATGAAGTAAAAAATTTTATAAACTAGAAAACCAGAACTACAAAAACTAATATTTATGATCTATAGAAACAAGTGAGAAGGTAGAAAAACAGATGACAATAAAAGCTTCTAAGCGCGTGATATGTATGTAACTTGCCGTTTTGCACGCGCTAAAGTTTGTAAGCGGTGTACCTTTAGTTTTTTATTGTTCCCATTGAGTATAAAATTTTTATGCTTTTGGGCAAATAAATAAAAGTCGTAAGTTTAGGCATTACTATAAATTTACTTTCTTGTATTCTTGGTCTGGATATTATAAGTTATTTGCGTTCACTTCAATTCATCACTAAGACTTGTGCTCAGATTAAAACACAAGGAACGCATTATGCGAGATGAGGTTTCATTGATTTCATTCATTTCATTTCACTAATATATATTTTATTAATCCATTGAACGTTTTCACTGCAGCATGATATTTTTAGGGCTTTAATGAATTAATTTTATTAAAAACGGTTCATTAGTCTTTAAAATTTCGTTAAAAAGTATGTGTGGATTTGTGAAAAAATTGCATTTAACCAATGAAAGATGTCATTAAATCAATGACAGATTTTATTAGAGCTCTTAACTTTTCAAATCTCAGCTGATTTATAAAGAAAATGGTGTATAACCAGGACAATCTCAAAATAGCACAATAGATGCGCAAATTCACCAGAGGCAAATTTTCGAATTTGTTATTGATTCCCATATATATTCTGACGATGCGTTGTGAATTGTAAAATTAGGCTCTTAAATTTAGTATGACCGTAATTTACAAAAATATTTATTGCTGTATCATACATTGGAAAACGATGAACAAATTGTGAGCATGTATTCGATGATAATCTAGTCAGTCAATAGAGTTGGACACATTACAGTCACTGATGGGATTCTTCGCTCCAACCTAAGAATTAGATTTGTATTCCATTTTCAGTCCAATATAGATATTGTACACTTCAATCGTTCTACTTATTATTTATACACAGAAAAAACAATTTAACCCATTTTTACTTTAACTACACCCTACAGTAAGTGTAAGCGTTTCCTAATTGAAACAAACCCATCCGTACTTGCTATAAGAAAATCTATACTGATCGTTCCTCTGACACCGCTCGGGCTTTTTCTTTTCTGTGTAATACTTGTAAACGACTGAAGATGGATTATAGTTCTCAGGCTTAGGCTGGCGATACAAAATCTATTTGGTAACTACGTAGAATAGAGCGAAGAAATTCATTAGTGACTGTAGTGTATTGTACTCTATTGACTCACTAGATTATTGGCGAAAGTATGGTATCATTTTCTCAATTGTACGTTGTTCGCCAAGATGCGAAATATAATTAAATCTCTTTAAAGATCGCTGCGTATGGCGAATTTTGGCCTTTTCATATAAACAAGTGTATTTTAAAATGTCTGCTTTTCTTTGTTTATAGGCTCTAGGTGTCGGAGTTGTTTTAAATAAAACTCTTGTGTGTTTTATTTTACATTGGCTTTATTATTTTCAATATTTCGAGTACCTTTGATACTCTTCTTCAGGAACTAACGAAAATAAAAACAAAGTGTAAAAGTTGAATGAACAAGTGTATCACCAATAACAAAAAATTCTTTTTTTTAAAAACATATAGAAAAATTAATACATCACATTGAATATTTGTCTTACTTTTAGTAAAGTTGTCAGTCTTATTGTGTTATATGTAAATCCTTTACTAATGTTATTATTTGCATGCTATTATTAAATATCTGTAACTTTGTGCGCAATTTTCTGTGTCTGTCTTATAAGTCAGTCGTATGTTCGAAGGTGTGTTTATAATGTGTAACATTTCTATCATAAACCTTTTTCTGTAGTTACTTTCTTGCTGTAATATACTTGTGCTGTTAATATTGGGAGAGTGACCGTATCTTGCACAATGGGCTGCTAATGCTGTTTTTTGTTCGGTTTTTCCTTTGCAATTCTTATAATCAGATTTGTGTGCTGCTAATCTCGTTCTCAATTTTGACTTCGTCGTTCCAACATATATTTTATTACATACATACATTGGAGCCAATGTCTGCATTGCATGGTATTTTGTAAATTACATTTGATTTGTCAAATTTGTGAATTTTTGTTTTTGTGTTTGAAAGTAGTTTATTCAAAGTTTTGTGTGTTTTTAGTGCAATGTTAACATTTGCTTTATTATAGATGTGGGAATGTATTATCCTTTCTGAAAGTCCAGGTACATACGACATTGATTTATACAGTTTTTCATCTGACCGTGTTATAGGTGGGGTTTTATAATTTTGTTTGGCTATTTTTATAATATTTTCCGATGTATGGACAGGAAAACTATTGTTTATAAGTATGCTCTTTATTTTGTTTATATTAGCATTATGGAATTGTTCATCACTTATGAGAAACACTCTTTTTGCGAAATTGATGGCGGTATTAAATTGACGGTATTAAAAAAACCAACTCCGACCTAGAGCCTATAAACAAAGAAAAGCAGGCATTTTAAATTCATAAGATCAAATAAATCTAACAACTTTATAACTGTATTTTATTTTAGACAGCAAAGTTTTGTCGATAAAAATCGTCAGTCATGCCAAATGTGTTTCCAGCATTAAGCATAAGAAGTTTGTTGAGAACCATTACTGCAGTTGTAATAAGTAGATACTTCGCAATTCTTTTCCCGCCTTATAATCTACTATCAGTTTTATTTTAACATTAATTTATGTTTAAGGTCGAGCTGTGTGATTTACAATTTTTAGTTATTTTATTGGGCTTTCAGTTCGATTTAACTTCCTTGGAATTGAGGCAGATGTTTTTGTGATAAAATTGTAGTGATCAACATTTTTATAGAAGAGAAGGGGCTGTTCACAAATTACGTAACGCTCGTAAAATTCGTAAAAATGTTACGCAACTGGTGGCTATTCTGAAAAACGCGCCGAAGAGGTGAAACTTTCCTTGGCAAACAAAAACAAAATACATATGAAGAATTGTTTGTGTTTTCCCTACATCGCAAGAATAAAATTAACGAGGTAGTTGGCCACGCGTATCTCTTTCACCAGTAAACGGTAAATTTTGTACGAAACATAAAAACAATTTGTTTGTACTCTACTTGACATGTAGAGATTCACTTCACTAGCACGTTTTCCCGAATAAGTACCATTATTTATTGTGCAAAATTTCCATGGACCAATAATTGAAGTGTGCCAATTTTTAGTCCCTAATTTTCATCAATAGACATTTCTTTTAAATTACACGTTAAATACATGAATTTAATTTCTTGAGTTATATTTGTATATACTGTGTATATACACATGTACATAAAATGAATTACATTACGTTATTATTTTTTTTAATAAAATTTTTTATTATTTAGTGGTTGTTGGTGGGGGGGTGTTAAAAATCTGCAAAAATTGTAATTTGTGAACAGCCCCCTAGAAAAATAAAGTAGAAGTTATTGTTGAGTAAAATCAAACTAAAAGCCCGATATACTTTACAGGCCATATTCATAATAATTATTGTAAGTTTATTAAGCTCTTATTCGACGTATTTCTACGGAATATTTGTCAAAAAACCTTCAATAGTTTTTATGAATATGGGTGTATATGTATGTCTTATTGTTAATAATTATAAGTCCTTTGATATAAAATATTGAGAAAATTATACTTGAATTGAGCTGTTGAAATTATGAAGTTATAAAAATTTAATTTTAAAGAATCTCGGTACGAAATGGGGACGTTAAGTTATTTTCTGGTAAATTTTAAAAGCAGATTGATTACGCTGTTTTTACTCTAACCGTCTAATTCATAAAAATTATAACACGTATATAAAGCTCTTATTTGACAGATTTTCCATACAAATATGTCAAATAGCAGTCTTATAAGCCTGTTATAATTTTTATGAATTAGGGGGTAAATATATACATATGGGTGTTTCCATGGTTACGCATGTGACATTTGTACACGTTTAATTGTTTTGAATATTATAAAAATATAAATGGGTTGGAATTTTTGAATGGAATTTTGCCATTGTTACATTTAATGTGATGAGTTCCTTCCAAAGAGTATATATATTGGAAAATTGAGCACTGGGTACCCAAGTTCCATGCAATCAAAGTTGACTTACGCACGTGACAAAAAACGAAAGTGCCTTTTAAAGCAGCATGAAATATTGCAAAAGTAGGCGAATTGTAGAAGATTTTTATTTCGGAAAAAATGTTTTTATAAAGGTTATTAATGGACACCTTTATAATCATGGTTTGTTCAAAAACAAGTGTGCATGGGTTGGCTAAGAAAAAAAATGTTTGATTACGCACGTTACATTACGCATTTACATTTTATCTTCATACATATTTTTGTAATTTAACATATTTTTTCAGAAGTTTTTACCATCATTTACCATCATTTAAAATTTTTTTTTACATAATAAAATGTCAATAGTTTTTTTTTAATTTTCTGTGCTTAAAAAAATTGTGCGAGCGTTTTCATTTTTTAACTAACGGTGGACCATTTCATGGAAATACCCATATAAATGAACTGTTGAAAAAGCAAAAAACAAATATTCAGTTCTCAAAGGGTTAAGGTGGCCACGCTGGTGCTCTAGTTTTAAACGAAGAAGATTCGAACAAATTCGAACTGAAGCACATTTTTTACCTTTTCATACAGGTAGTTATTTAATTTATAATATTTCAATTTTGTTTGTACTTTTCAGTTGGATCAATCGTCCATTGGCTTGAGCCGGGAATATTTAGTGAAAGGTTTCAATGAAACTCTAGTCTCAGCCTACTATGACTACATGGTGGATATGGCGGTGCTCTTTGGAGCTAAAAAAGAGGCGGCTAAAAAGGAGTTAAGAGAATCCCTTCAATTTGAAATGGACTTGGCAAATGTAAGTTTCCTTAAAGCAATAAATTAAGGCATGTTGATAAGTTTTATTACTATTTCGTGCTTAGATCTCCTGGCCGAATGAAAAGAGACGAAACTCTAATGATTTGTACAATTTACGCACCATTAAACAACTACAAGAGTCTTATCCTTACGTCCAGTGGGTGGACTATATTAACGCTTTGCTGCCTGTAGATCTCAAAATCGATGAAAATGAAGTGATTAACTTGTCGGTGCCCAGTTTCTTTGAAGATTTGGCCAAGTTGTTGGAGCGCACGAATAAACGTGTCATCGCCAATTATATGATGTGGCGTATACATGCCTTCTCGGTGGCTTTCTTGACGGAAGAATTCCGCAAGCGGCAATTGCAGTATGCTACTGCCTTGTCGGGCCGCCAGGAGCAGGAGGCCAGATGGAAGGAATGCGTTGACATCTCTTCGGGCAGGTATGTATGTGAAAGTGGTTAATAATCTAACACTTTTAATTTCAGTATAAATTTGTAAATTTTTGTTTTACGTTTTTGAAAACGAATTGTTTGATTGATTTGATATACAATTTATGTACGTACCTTTAATGTCCTTGAATCACTTGTACCTTTTTCCATTTGTTATTGTTATTTAATTGTTTTGTCTGTTCTTTTAATTGTTTGTCTACTTGTTACTTCTTTAAGCATTGTAAATATCGTTGTCTTATTTTCATATATTTTTTCTCTCTTTCTTTCTCAATGTTTTCTGTTTTCTTCCAGCAGTGATACCGACGAGGATACACTCGGGTATTTAATACTAATTTCTATACCTTCTAACATTTTTCTCTTTTCCATTCTTAACCTCTCTTTAAATATGTCGCAAAGCATAATCACCATCAATATTGCGTTCAATAACAATTTAGTTTACAATTTATCTAAACCGCTTTTTTTGGGGCGACCAAAACTCACGATGTTAATTGTAAATAAAGCAAATAGCTTTCAGGGAATTATCTTAATATTTTTTATCATAAGAATTAGATATGAGAGACAATATTTGCCAAATACTGGTCATGGCTTCAGTGGCATGCCTCTATCCGATGGTCCATATTTTCAATGATCTGAGAAATAATTGAGATTCGATATCGCTAATGTGCTGAATAATCTCATCCCTTAGCTCCTGAAGCCAAGAAGTTTTATTGATATACCTTTTTCTCTTAAATATCCGCCAAGAAAAAAATCCAACGGTGTCCAATCACAAGATCGCGGTGGCCCCGAAGAGAGATAACAAGCTTATTGAATTTCTCGTGCAAAAGAGCCATTATTTCGTTAGCTGTATGGCAAGCTGGAACTACTTACTTAACGTTCAGGTCCATATTCCCGGTTTCTTGCTGCAAACTTTTTTTATCAGCTTGCTTGGCCGATCGAATTTAAAAAAAAAAAAAAATTACCCCAAACAGGAATTCTTTGTGGATCCGTCGCTGGGTTTTTAATAATCACTCGTGGACTCTTATTCGCTAAATTCTGCGATTCTGCTAATCAAGGAATCCATTTCGTTGAAAGTGTGCCTCTTTGCTGAAGGTGAAACGTATTTTAATTTGAGAGCCCTTGTTCGTAAAAGGCTTCAACAATCCCCGCGCTCTGATTGATTTTGGAACCTTCCATGGTGGAATTTGTCAGACAGTGAAACAAAAAATGTCAAATTAAGGTTTGCCTACAAACTGAGTTTTACGGCGTTACTCACAATTAACATCGTGCATTGTGGTTCGAACACCCTTTAGAAATAGTTTTTCCCTGAATGCGCTACAAGTAAAAGCCTGCTTTTTTTCAGTAGCAGTAGGAACTAGTTTTTCAATACATGTACGTACGCACGTTGGTATTTATCCACGCTTTCTTACACCAACAAATTGCATCTTGAAAAATCTAATTTTTTCTTACTAAATTGAGTTTTTTTTAAATACATAATTTTAAAGAATGAATCTAACAGAACCAAAAAGTTTTGAGAGAAACCAATTTTTAAGGTAGAATAGCTTTCGCTAAACTTTTTGCTTTGCATAAATTTGTTTTACGGTGAAAATAAGTTCCTCACTAAGTTAAATCGGAAGTGTTTTTTTTTTCATTTTCATAACATATGTATATGTATTTATAACAGTAAACAAAATGGCATTTTAGTGGTTCGCTGGTAAAATTAATATCTTTAGAAATGTTGATGATAAATATATTATAAAACAACAATATTCAATATTTTGTTTTAATAAGTTCATTTTGTAATCATTATGTACATTATAACAGAATGCTCATCAACGGTTTGAAATAAAAAAGCTTTTAAAGAAAATTTGAACTGTGATAACCTTGTTGCAAGTTTAATATTAGGGGGTAAATTATTATATTCTCTACATCCAGAGTAATCCACTCGTTGCTTAGTAGTTTCTGACCGACAGAAAGCTATTCTCAAATTTTCTCTATTCCGTGTATTGAAAGCGCCTTGATTCCTAGAAAATTGTATGGTGTGATGACCTATACTATTGAGACATTTAAATACGTAAAATAACAATTGAAACTTATAGAGTCCGTAGATTGGCAAAACGTGAGGAAAAACATGTTTGTACAAAACAACCATTGGAAATCTATTTTGGCAAATTTGCTACAGTTTTCAAGGCTTTATTTTGTAGTCTCTGAAGCGATCTAAGCTCAACTGATTTTTCAAATCCATATATTAATGCCATCTAGTTAATATGACTTTGAACAAATGCTTGGTAAATCAAAAATTTTGTTTTCTGGTCAAATTTATTTTTAAACTTGAATAATACACCCACGGCAGAAGAGATTTTCCATTTAAGATCTTTAATATGTTGATCCCACATCAGATTTCCCTGAAAACAAATTCCAAGATATTTTACAGTTGGTGTTTCGTTTATTATCTTACCATCAAAAACTATACTAAATTGGCTGTTGAAAGCAAAGTGCGGTTTGAATCTTATTAATTTTGTTTTCTCTGGATTTAAGAAGAGCCTATTTATTCGAATGTATTCTGAAATTAATGAAGCACCTCGTTCCATATAAGGTTTCAAAGCAGTTTCATGTGTTCGTTGGAACTTTTGGTCAACTAAAAATTTCTCAATCAACCCATGGAAAAATTCGATGAATTGGAAAAAATTATTAAGCAGTTCACAAAGGTTTTTGTTGAGATTTCTTTTTGTACTAGTTACAACAAGCTATATATGTATGTATATAAAATTGTAACGTGACTGACTGACTGACTGAATCATCATCGCCCAGCCCTAACGGCTCAAGCTAGACTAATCAAATTTCGTATGTGGGCAGCTCTTCTGATGTGATAAGGCGGGATGTTTGGAAATTTGCACGGGAAAGAGGTAAAAACGGGTAAAAGAGACTTAAATCGGTTGAACAGATAGCACAACAATTCAAAAAGCACCCAAAAGTATAGTAAAAATAAGCGGATAGGTGTCTGGTACTTTTTTGATTTTTTGAGCACTAAGGGTATAAAACGGGTAAAAACTGAATTTTGATACTTTTTTGAATTGTATATATCTATGTAAAAGATAGAAACTGGGAAGAACTTAAAACTGAATTTAATAACCATTGAAAAATTCTCGATATGGGTTTGTCAGTTTTTTCAAATTTGGACATGTAGGGGGTAAAAATGGGTAAAAAAGGGATAAGGGATAAGTATGTAATTCTACAACTCAATTGACAAAACAAAATTCAAAAAGGAAGCCTACTAAAAATAATCGAACAGGTCTCTGGTACTTTTGCGAAATCCTGAATTTCAGGGGGATAAAACGGGTAAAAGCAGAACTTTGGTACTTTTTTGAATTGGGGAGATGGATGGGAGCAGGTAATTAGACTCCTAAAAATAAAATTACGGATAGATTATGCAATTTTATGAGTTTTCAAAGAGTACAAAAAATGGTAAAAAAAGGGATAAATTGATAATTTTACATATATCTCGCAGCCTAATACAAGTAACAAAATATTATTCAAAATAAAAATGAAAATAATTGGACAGGTGTTTGGTACTCTTATGAAATCCTAAGTTTTTCACTTTGGTCAGGGGGCAAAAACTGATATAAAAAGATCAAATCTGTAATTCTATATTTCAGTACCTAATGCAAGTAGCACGAAAACTCAGCAGTTCAATACCAGGTAGCTGTGCAAGGCAGTATGTAGACTACTACAGAAAAATAACTCAAGGTAGATTAATGACAGGTACAAAGGCATATGGCTACTGCTTTGACCTGGTAAACTGTCAAAGATTTGTTTACAAACACGGTCAAATACACATCACAGCTACACAAACACGAAAAAATGAAACACAGAATAGAGAGTAAATCTAGTAACAAAATGCGTAGTGTTTGTTGCTGTTGCTCTTATTGTAGTAGTGCTGTTACCTGTTATAAATCGTTTTTGAATTGTTTATGTTTTGCTTACGGCGAGATCATTCGTTCTTGAAATTGCTTTCATAATGTTGAAACGAGAATTTTAGTTTACACAAATTTTACAAAAGTTAAGGAGTTGTATTAAAAATTCCAACTTTTAATACATAATTATAATAAATTATTTTCTCTTCTATTTTGTACATATGGATTATTGCTTGTATGTTAAAAAATTTAACAACAGCATATTAAAAATTTTGTATGGAAATTTCCATACAAAATTTTTAATATGCTGTTGTTAAATTTTTTAACATACAAGCATATTTCTTTAAATAACAACTGCTAACGAAGTAGCGGGTAATATTCTAGTTCATAAATAAATTCATTCAGAAAAATTATAAAGGGTTTACGCTCCCAAGCAAGCACTAAAACTCAGCCAAAATCATCAAATTTCATAATTTATATTGTATATATTGTATAACAAGTTAATTTGCTGATTATTCACAAAGCCATACTTAAGGGGTTTTAATAACAGGACAGACATACATAGCAAGTCTGTTGTGTCAAATCATGCACCACACATATGTATGTAGATATGTTTTTAAAAAATGTTGGTATGACAATGCTTCAAAAACATCATTAGTGCACATAACTGTTGAATTTCGTTCGATTATTCATTTACTTTCATCATTTATAAGTGAAAATTAGTAAATATGCATTTTAATGAACATTTTGTACATAAAATAGATGTTTGTTATATTTCACTCGCTGCCAGTCGTGTGACCTGCCCAGTTGTGTCCTAGAAGGACCTATTGTGCTACACTCATAAAATAGAAAATGCCACAGTTCAGAATCGCATAAGCGTTAAACTCCCTTAAGCGGGAAGTATTTATCGGTGGAATAGTCTATTAAGTTTTCTACTAAAAAAAATTCTATATTTGAAAGAGTTTTATATAGAAGTTTGCAAATCAATATAATTTACATAAAAAGCATTCAAATTAACTCATATTTTTGTTAAGAATTTTAAAGTTGTGGAATTTTCAAAGGAAATAATTGAAAACAACAAGTTTTTTCCCATAAATTTATATGCATACTAGCGGACCCGTTGCCTGCTTCGCACGGCAAAACAAAATAAGAAAAGAGAAATGATAACAAATTGCTATTTGCATCACTCCGTGCAATGCTCTCCAATACACAAACGACCAAAATGTATTCAATACTAAAGGTGGGATCATACGATTGCCGCAATGCGCCAATTTTTGTTACATTTTGTGTGCCAATCGTGTGATGGCACAATTTATTGGCTCATGCGGCAACCAAAACGAATGTTGTTCCTATTTGTCCCAATCAAATACAACCCTGATGCGACAACCATGTGAACAGTTCACATACAACTAATCACCAATAAAAATTCTAAAAATGCACCAATATTTATTGTGTTCTCATGCGGCAACCAAAGAAGACAATACGCGCCAATAATATGCATATGTATACATGTATTTAGTTTCAAAACTGTTTAAACGCGTCTTCCAAACATGATTTCTGCTTTTCAATCAGTAAAATTCAATTGTTGTTACTATTAATTTTTTGCTTTTTTCAGCCCGCACAACATTATAATAATAGCCGAAGCGATTTTCTTTCTTTTTAATGAACAAACCATATTTTTAACATTTAATTTTTTTTTTTTTTTTTTTTTTGGGAAAACAAAGTTTGTCATCAGCTACAACAGCTGTTTCTCACAGTTGCCGTATAATATAACAATCGTGTGACTATAATGCGGCAATTATTGGTACTAAATTGTTTTGCGGCAATTTGCGACAATAAAATTTCAGTAAAATGTCACAATCATGTGATTGCAGAGAATTTGATTGGGACAAATTTTTTATTATGCTCCAATTCAGCCCAATAAAAATTGTGTAAAATTGGTGCATTGCGGCAATCGTGTGATCCCACCTTAATGAATGCTGTATGCGGTACAAAAAATGCCTGCGGCAAAAACACACTCACATACGCACCGCACACACATGCGTTATCGGATTTCAACCAAGCTTCATATAAACCATATATGGGCCACTGCCTACGTAGTGTATAAGTTTGGTTGAAATCGCACGACGCGTTTATGATTAGTTCGGCGACGTACGTATACGGACTTATTTTTATATATACACTAGAGCTCCGACTTGCGTCGTTAATGGGTACCGGGGAAACGCGACGCAAATCGAAACGACGCAAATCGAATCACTTTTTTCTATATAAATGCACTGAAATTTAATTTGTTGGGGAAAATATTTAAAATAAAGCAAAAAATGTTGTATTTTTTGATAAAAAATACTAGTATGAGTACGTTTTTATTTATTTCATTTACTTCAACGAATATTTAGATATATTATAAAGAAATAACAAAACCATAAATTAAGAAAAAAAAAAACATAAAAATGACTCATGTTTTACGTCCTTAAGGCATATTCTGGTGAATCACACACTAAATTGTTACCATAACCAGATAGCTGCTCTTAGCACTTATATAAAAAAGAAAAGGGGATTCCCCTTTTTTCATACAATCTGAAAATGTCTTAGCGTACATGTGACGATCGTTGTTGCCAGAAGTTGTAAAAACTAATGAAATCAAGAAGCTAAATACATACTACACTACAAATGCTAAAAATAGTACTCGTAATCCACAATGATGCAGTAAAAAATGTAACCGTGTTTAGGACGCAAATAGGGGTCAAAACGACGCAACTCAAACCGACGCAACTTGAAATCGCAAAGACGCAAATCGAATTTTTCCAGTTTTAAAAAGCGACGCAAATCGAAACGACGCAAATCGGAGCGACGCAAGTCGGGGCTTTAGTGTATAGATTTTTGCTTTGGAAATATTTTGAAATCGATAAAGTGTTTTTGTATTGTTTTTGCTTTGCAAAAAATTTTTAAATAGATTAGTTTGTACAGAACTATTTTCACACGGTAAGACTTGCTAAATAGGTGGGATTTGAATCACTTATACGCCCTCAAAACTTCTTGTGAAGGGTGCGAATAATCCTTGAAAGTAGTCGGAATACGTTTTCCTTGCTCTTGATTTTTTTTCAATACTCAAAGTTAATAATTTGCTAATTTTCTGATTTTTTTTATCGTAATCAATTACTTATTAAGGGCAGCTTAGTCCATGAGACTGTGTTGCAAAATAAATCGTGTAATAGTGTGAACGCAGTCTGTGATATAAATAACTCCACTATTTTGTGTGGGTGTGTTTTTTTTTTTAAATAATAATACTTTTTTATAAATGAATTTAAAAATTTATTTGCTTTGAGAGCTAATTGAAGTGTATTATTTTAGGTCTGATAAGATCTGTTTTTAGACATAAAATAATACTATAATACTCTTCCTTAACTTTACAGTCGCACCTTAAGATTTACAATTGTTAATTAAACTTATCAAGCATCAGTTCGGTTTTACTTTCTCAAATTATGGAGGATTTTTTTGTGATGAAATTGTAGTAATCAACATTTTTAAAGAATACAAGAAAAATAAACACTCACTGTCTGAGCTATATACAATATCTGTTTCACGTCCACCACGAAGCTCATCAACACCTAAATTGCTTCAAGCAAATGTCATGGCTATTTCTAAGCATTAGCGCTTAGCCATCCTACTGCCTGAGCTTTTCATTACTGACTGTCTATATTCAACCTTATTGATCAACTTTCAATTTTATCACTCTGTTTTTCTGATGATTTTTTATTCTATCAATAACATCCAATTGATTTCCACATGATTTTTTTTCTTTCGAAATAGTATAAGATTGCTCATGACCTGGGTTCGAAGCAATAAAACAGCCATAAGTCTCCAACTTAAGTTTACTTGTTTTTTTTTTAAATCTTTCTCAATTCTGGGGAAGTAAAATCAAACTAAAGCCCGGTAAAAATCATTTATAGATCAGAGTTATTTTTTAAATTCACTAGCCAGTCGGCTTTTAGCCGCAGATGGCGTACGGTGATGATGGCGTCATTCTTCGTTATACACTGCGTCAAAATTAGGAATGTGGTAATCGTATACGAGTACCCTTCGTTCACATCACGTCTAAAAAAAAGTGTAATTTTGTGATAAATAAAGTTGCATGCTCACTAATCGTTTGATATAAGATATCAAACGATTACCTCACCGCACTTTTGCCGCTTACTTGAAACTGCTGGTATGCCGTCGATCAAGGCCTTGTCAACGTAGTGGTTTTTATTTAGAGTGTGATGTCTGCATTTTATGCAATTTACATTAGATTTTTTGACAGTCACTTGAAACGTATCTAGACTTTGATCTGACAAAATTCAATGAAAGTACACTCAGAATATTTTTGCCGTAACTGAACGTAGTTTATTCTAAAAGTAATCAGTGTAGTTATTTTTAAATGACAAAACGTTTAAAAAATAATGAAATTTTAATATTAACTAATTTGTACAGTTACTTAAAAAACTAGCTACAGATAAATACAGATTTTCGCTGTCAGTTAATAATGACAGTAGTAACTTATGTTCACCTACATGTTAGTTAAATTGATTGTTGTTGAAATTGCTCTGATTGTTGCGATGGCTGAGTAGGTATGGCAGCTGCTTTCAAGTCAAGATGCTGCATGTTCGAATTTCAGCAGAGGCTTTGCAGTACAAAAATTAAATTAGCGAATTGAAAACGGAGATAATACAGATAGAAAACTATAATTATATAAAACGACCACCTAAGAAAAAATAAAAAAATGTTTACAGGTTGATTACGCATGAATTATTTGACAGTTAAAATAAAGGAAAAATCATTCTTTACTTTTACCGATTGGGTTCCGTAGATTTTTTAACATTTAACTTCAAATGAAGTAATAAATAAATTTAAGTGAAAAGTAAAAGTAGGATGGTTTTTAAATGAAGCTTCATTTATTTTAAAGACTGTTGTCAGTTAATTTTACTGAAAAAGTTTTCTGAGTGTATTTATTTTTGCATGCTAGTCTGAGCTGCCCTTTACCCTGTCTTAACACATTCAAGTACTCGCCTGCAAATACAGTATACGTATTACTAACGAAGACTTGTTCGAATTACTCGAATCCCAAGCAGTTTACTTTTCTGTCTAAAGATGCAAAAGAACTTTTGATAGAAAGAATTGAACATTAATATTAATTAAAAATGTGAATTAAAAAAAAAAAACAAGTCCAAAACTTAATAAACACCAAGACAAAGTTTCAGTTTTATTGCACAGTGATCCAGTTGCTTGTCATAATATTATTAATAGCGCTACACCATTTGACGCAACATTTGTTTGACGTTTAATCGCAGAGAGTGTCAATTAATCACTCGCATGGAAATTTCGGTACGATTAGAGCAGCGAGTAGGAAAAGTGTGAGTGAGTTTTTCGAGCTGATACTCATGTGTGTAAACGGTAGTTTAGTAATACCCTAAAAGATAATTACAAACTCACTTTGATTCGTTTTGAAAAGTAATGTAATATTATAATATAATTGTTCCCAAAATTGAGCAGCCATGTATACAGTTATTTCCGCTTAATTGAGTTTCCCGATTTATTGCACTAAAAATGATGGAATGATATAATTCAGTATACCTGTCTATGTTAAAATACCCGTCTAATTGAGTTCCGTTTAATTGCGTAACCCGCTTAAAACAAGAGCAAATGTTTCGCTTAATTGATTCCGTCTATTTAATCTTTTTTTTTTTTTTTTTTTTTGGTTCGCAAACGTAAACTAATTTGCGCCAAAAAGTTCATGGTTCTGTTCCTTTGTAAACATTGTACGATGAATGTACCGGTTTTTTATTTTGTTTTAATAAACCTAAACAATTTTTCAACTTAATATGTAACTAAAGAAATGAGTTTTATTTTCCAACTACGCAGGGGTTTTTCGCTTTATTGCACATATTGTAGTAGCATAACATTGCCCAATTAAGCGATTTTCGTTTAATTGCGTCGGCGATTTAATTTGCTTAATTGAGTTGCTATTTAATTCCGCCAAAAGTCATGCATTTTTAGAAACTCAATTAAGCGGAAATAACTGTATACAGTATTTATCGGATATAAGAACATCTCATAAAAGAACAAAACGCTTATAAGAAACATTTGCAAAAACACCATATCTTTTTAGGTTTTTTTTCTAACAAAAAAAGTTTCATATAAGAAAAACGCTTATAAGAAAAAAACTGATAAAAGAACATTTTTCTTGAACACCAAAGCCACAAAATGTATAGAAAAAGAATTTATATAAGAAACTTTCAAGGGCAACACTGAATTTATGTAGTTTGCATGGACAACTCTGTTTTCTGACAGTTTTACAACAACAACAACGTTTTTTTTTTTACATTTAGTGCTCATGAGAAGTTTTTGTTTCTTGCGTCGTAAATAAATAAATAAATAGTACAAAATGAATTATGTATGTACATGTGCTTACTACATATAATTTTTTTTTTTCAAATTAAAGTTGTCTAGTTTTTTTTTATATCTTTACTTTTTTTTTAAATATTTACTAAAGGGGTTAATAAAATAAAATTTGATTTGTTTCATTTTTCTATTTACATACATACATCTACGTATATACATAAAAAGGTAAAAAAGCTCGTATATTCATATAAGAAACAAATGCCTTATGGCCATAGCTACTTATATAAGAAATAAGTTTCTTATATAAAATAATTGTATATAAGAAAGAAACGCTTATAAGAAACTTTTTTCGTGGATTTTTCAAGTTTCTTATATCCGATAAATACTGTAACAGTTTTCAAACCGATAGATTTTCAACAGAAATATTTTCGAAGCGGTCAGCTTTTTTGTGGAAACTTTTTTGATTCAGCAAAATTTCTTAGAAAACATTTTGCAATCTTTACACTCCAGTCCAGTGGGAATTTTATCGAATCCACCACATTTCCATAGAAGTTATTTAGAATCGATACATTTTCCATACGCATACGATCTTTTGTCGATCAATTTTCCAAGAAAAACTTCAAATTGACGAATATTCAACACAAGAATTTTCAAAGGGCAAATAGATTTTATACACGATTGTTTTTTCTTCCCGAACGTGTGTGCGCATGCATTTAGTAAATGTAGGTGTATACATTATACTTTCTCCAAGATTTCATTAAACAAACCAAATCATCACGCCAATAAATGCATCTGCTGTTAATATTCAAAATTAGCTTTTAGTAACCACAAATATGCTCAGGAGCTTTTCACCGTCCATTATTTTATGAAATCTTTGTTTATCTTATTGATTTGTGCCACAAATTTACACTTAAGTATAAACATATTAACTCTATAAATTAATTTATTTTCTATGTTTTTCTCTATTTCGTTTTTTGTTTCATATGTCACACGTTTTTTACATTTATCTTTAAACCAAACATTTAAAATTAAAAAAAAAAAAAAAAATCAATCATCACCTTTTTTAAATATGCAAAAATACGTTTTAAAATTCACAAAAAAAAATAAATAAACAAATAACATACACCAACGCCCATAAAATCTAAACGTTGCAACAAAATAATCCTTTAATCCTTTAAAAACAATTCTTCAACAAAACCACAACTGCTTTTGAAAAACAAAAACACAGTTTAGCGATTTCGGTGGGATCTCTGTATGTGCGCAAACACTTCAAACAAGACTCGAAGGCCGTTGCCTTGGAAATGGTTGACAATATACGCAGCATCTTCAGTGAAATACTCGATGAAGTTCAATGGATGGACGACATGACAAAACAAGAAGCCAAAAAGAAACTTCACGCCATGACCACTCACATCGGCTATCCGGATGAGATGCTGGACAATGAAAAATTGGAAGAATATTATCGCAAATTGGAAATCGATCAGGATAAATATTTTGAGTCATTCTTAAAGATGAACGTTTTCGGAACCGATTACTCCTTCAATAAATTAAGATTGCCAGTGAACAAGACCGACTGGATACGACACGCCCGACCTGCTGTTGTGAACGCTTTCTACTCTTCAATTGAAAATAGCATACGTAAGTGTTACTTTGGCCGACATTATTTTTCCCTTTCTAAGATATCAACTAATATCAACTTTTCAATTGAAATTTACATAAAAAAGTTCATGTACAATTTACCGAATAGATGAATTTTTTAAAACATTTCCTATTAACCCACCAAAAAGTTTACCGGCATTCTCTTGTAGCTCCATATTCTACTTTATATGTATTAACAATAAATATTTAGTAATGCATTATCCTTTGTTCTGTCGCTTACTGTCTTATATTCTAACAAAATTGTTTTTCAATCGATTTGCGCAATCCATTGAATATTTTTTTATAACCAGTGATTTGCAATTTTCAGGGATGCAAATTTGGAACCACGTTCACATTAATGACATACATATTTGTCGCAAACTCTGCCAAGCCAAGAATATTTTGTTAATAAATTTCTATTATTCGAACTTTTTCTTATATAATTATTTATGTATTAAATTTATCAGGCTCAAGTTCTTTTCTATATTATCTTTGTGATTGATATTAATTAATTTAGACAAAGAAAACATCAAAGACATTTAGCAGGGTGGACAACTAGTTGTTTAGAAAAACAACTAGTTGTCCACCCTGCTAAATGTCTTTGATGGTTTCTTTGTCTAATTTAATTATTATCAATCACAAAGATAATATAGAAAAGAACTTGAGTTTGATAAACTTAATGTATAAACGTTTATAAATGTAGAAGCGGCGACTTTTTGACAGTTTACAGAAGTTGTACAAAAACAAAATGCATGTTATTTTTATTGAAGTTGTTCTTATTGTAGCGAAAAGGCTACCTTGTTAGTTGTATCATGATTTGGAGGCTAACAAATTCAAGTGTTTACACTAGGACAAACAAAATTTTCATTATTTTGCACAAATATTAGCATAGTCTAAACGCACCTTAAGAAGCAAAGAAAACTGGGGATTTCTTGTTTTTATTATTTCTTTTTTTTTGATAACTCTCAAATTATTAACGACACCAAAAAATTATTTTAGCAAAACTTAAAGCTAGTACAATTTATAGTTTGTTGACGTGTTACATGATAAAATCGGACACACAGTTTTTAAGCTATGACTAGAGGTCTGGATCAACCTTTTCGAAAATCTCATATTTTAGAAGAAAAAAATTCTAAAAAAAAACTGATGCATAGAATTTGAAATTTGTATGATTTTTGTACTGGATAAGCATAGCACATCAAAAAAAAATATATATAGTGGTTATCTATGGTTTTTTTGGCTGTTGGGTAGTGTAATCGATTGAATAAAAACTTTTTGGGAATTAGACGGACAACATTTCTAACAACAACTTATAGCAATAAATATGCCCTTATTGGAAGTGCTACAGCAATACACCTGATTGACACATTGACACTACGGGCTTGTGAATTGGGCAAATATAGTCTTAAATCATTGACAGCCTTAAAAAGTAGGTTAGGGTGGTTTAATTGGAGGCTTATGTTTGCCCATGTCTTGCGACATACACTTAAGCCAGTATAGGCTTGCTAAGCGCTCCGTATGTTTAATTATTGTTCATTGACTCATATGTCTATAGGAACTCCGTGTCATTCACAAACTTTCTTAGTTTCTTCCAGCCTATGCCCCGTAATTGTACGATTATATTATAAAAAAAGTATATTGACAACACTATTTTTTAAAGCTTTAGGTCTTTATATTTTTCTTTCTTTATTAGTCGAAATATCGATTACGATTAATAAAGAGAGAAAAATATAAAGACCTAAAGCTTTAAAAATAGTGTTGTAAATTTTAACAATAAAGGTCAAAAATTATAGATAAAATAATATATAAAAAAGTATATTACATAACTTTTGGGGCATAACAAACAAAAAGAATGTTGCCTTGCAATCAGAACTATGCGCAGTTACCACTACTACTACTACTTTTTCCCATTACTAAACAGTTTATACGGCAGGTAAAGTTTTTGGTGGGTAGGATCTTGAGTTGAAAAATTTCTTTAACGATTTCCTTAAGAATATTGAGCGCTCTATCAAAAAAGATTTTAAAACAACATTGATTTTGATTGTCCACTTTGACGTAAAGGGATTTTAGAATTTTCTTGAACTTTTTTTCAGAATTCCCCGCTGGTATTTTGCAAGGCCACTTCTTCAATGGCCAGCGGCCAAAGTACATGAATTACGGTGCCATTGGCTACGTTATTGGTCATGAAATTACACACGGTTTTGATGACCAAGGCCGACAGTTTGATGTGGAGGGTAATTTAATTGATTGGTGGCAGCCTGATACCCAAAAAGCTTATTTGGAAAAGGCCAAGTGTATAATTGAACAATATGGCAACTTTACAGACAAGCAAACCGGACTAAATGTAAATTAAGCATGAGAATAAAAAATGAATTTTTTACAACACTTTTCTAAACTTTTAGTTGAATGGCATCAACACGCAAGGTGAAAATATTGCCGACAATGGCGGCATTAAAGAGTCGTACTTGGCCTACAACAAATGGGTTGCTACAAATGGCGAAGAGCCCCGATTACCTGGTCTAAATTACACACCCAATCAAATGTTCTGGATATCGGCTGCCCAAACATGGTGCGCAAAATATAGAACAGGTAAATTAATTTTCTTATTTATTTTTATTTTTTCAATAACAAATAACTTGTATCTGTTGGTTGCAGAAACTCTTAAAATGCGCATCACCACCGGCGTGCACTCACCAAATGAGTTCCGCGTTTTGGGCTCCTTAAGCAATATGAAAGATTTTTCAAAAGATTTTCAATGTCCCGAGGGCACACCCATGAACCCTGTACAGAAATGTGAAGTTTGGTAGATTTAATACAGCTTTTTTTTACTATTTCCTTTTTATTGAGAACGATTTGAAACTCCATCACTTTTTCGTTTTTGTTAGAAATATTTTTGTGAAGTGATTTTTATTTTTTAATTTTAGGACATCAACACCCATATTCATAAAACCTATTGAAGGTTTATTACACGTTTATTTGACAAATATTCCGTAGAAATACGCCAAATATGAGCTTAATAAACTTACAATAATTATTATGAATATGGCCTCAAGTCTTTTGTTTTGTTTAGTTTTCTTTTTTTTATTTTGTTTCAAACAAATGTGCAATTCTACAGATTATTTTTTAGTTTTAATGTAAGTGCGTATAAGAATATTGAAAAACATGTTTTGTATTTATTATTACTTGTTGAAAATTAAAATAAAATATTACCTGGAACACATGAGTTGTAATTAAAGCGAAACCCAATCATTTTAAGAAGAACAAACAAATTGTAAAAATTAAATGAATGTGGCATTAATGAAAAAAGATGTATAAATATTATTATTTTACTAATAAGAAAAGTTGGTTTTATTTTTCGAAAAAAGAGAAGTAGACGGAAAGCACTGATAATAATTTTTTTCTCATAAAATAGACATCAAAAACTTTTGGTTTGGTAATAGTCGTACTGAACATATTGCTACAAATTTCGGTAGCATATAACTTATGTTTTATAAATATTAATATCTTATTCTTAAATTATGACAAATATATGCACTTACATAATACAACTACTAAAACTGTAACATCGGCGCGCCGATAACAAAATATTTAACAGACATCGGAAGCTCTCGAACCGTTCAAACCACCGCTGGCATTCACAAGCTTCACAAATAATGAACATTATAGATTATCGTCCTACAAATTTGTTGAAGTTTCTACGTGCCGGTTAATAGAGCAGGTAATACAACGACAGCTGCTAAGAAGTGGGCAGGAAAGGTGATCGAACGAGATCCTGACCTGTCGAATATTGGGGCTCACATGGCCCAGGTATGATTATAGGAGAACTGTGGCCTTGTTGGACTTTCCGAGACAAAAGCTATACACCCTAATGGCTGTTCTAACGGGACATTGTCACATGAGAGCACTAAATACAGCTAGAGCAAAATACATTTGTATACGGTAACCAAATTTCGAACCCTTGTATAACGAAATCAAATACCATCAGTGACGGCACGCCATCGGCTGTGAAACAACTGGCTAGTAAATGTTTCAACAGCTGCTTGTGTAGAAAAAGCCTGATCGAATGAAGTGTATTATGATACAACTAACAAGGTAACCTTTTCGCTACAGTAAGAACAACTTCAATAAAAATAACATGCATTTTGTTTTTTGTACAATTTATGCAAACTGTCAAAAAGACGACACTTCTACATTTACAGAAGAGAGATGCACTGAGCTTACGCTGATTAGCTATCTCGTTTCGTCTGCTTTTCATCTCTGCAATCTCTTGACAACCTAGAGTAGTCAGATCAAGGCAGATTAAACAGATAAAATCACTAGAACAGCTGCTCGTTGTTTATTAACTGCTCACTGTCAAAAGTTTGTTTACAAGCCGTTTAACGTGCTCTGATTTCTAAGAAATGTGCAAGTGATTTTGTAGCTACTATTGAAGAAAAAGTAAAATAAGCCAGTGGTTTTGCTTCTTTTATTCCATAAAATAGTAAAGTAATAACTTTTGAATGGTTTAAATAAATTTATTTTATGAAATTTGTGTAATTTCGTTTTTTGTACACACTCACAAACCAGTTTAACAAAACAAATGAGAGAAGAATTTGACAGTTTGCAGTTATTTTTCTACCAACAACTCTCGTGTATTTTTTTATGTACTGCTTGTGGTTGTACCTAGTAAATCTGCCTTGAGTCAGATGATTAACGGTTTAGCTGACGAGGCTACCTTGTTTATTGTATCATGCAAAAAACGGTGAAGTCTTTTTTATCGTATTACAGTAGAATCTTAAAAAAGTTAACCAAAATGTTCCAAGGGGTATTAACTTTTCTGAACTTTAAACTTTTGTAAGCGAGTTTTTTTTTTGGTCGAAAAAATTAATAAATAAAGTATGTAATAAATTTTAAAAGTAATACACAACTTTTTTTAGATACAAAATGTTATATTTTATTATTATTTATTATTAAAAGGCTTAAGTGGTTTTTATTATTACAAATAAGAAACTTTAAGGTTTAATTTGTACTGGGTATTAAATTTCACAGTTGTGCTCAGCGTAAAAAATATTAATTTATAGTGGTTTAAAGAAACAGTCAAGGCTTGTTTGTTTCTTTTCTTTTGTATAATAACTCTTAATCATTTTCGCGCGCATATCGACTAGATCTGCCACTTGATTTGCATCATTGTTGCTTTCAAACCATTTTATAACGTTATTGATGCTTTCAACTGCTTTCGTGAAACTTACTTTAGATCGTTGAACATCTTCCTCGATAATTGACACGTCGTTTTCATTATCGGTAACTTCGGAATCATCGTTATTTTCTGAAATTTCGTCATTGTTCCAATTTATGATTTCATTAATGCCAATGTCAACATTATCCCCAACCTTTGATATCAACATTTGAACTTCGCGAAGTGTATCGTTGTATGGACTATTTGATAGAATCATTTCAGAGAGAGGAATTTCGTCTTCGCTCTCATACTTGTTTTAAAAAAATGTACACGCTCTAAAAAGTTAACCGAAAAGTTAACTTTTTAGAGCTGCTCGTTGATAATGAAAAAGGTTAACTTATCCGCGTGTTTAACTTTTACGCGAGTAAACTTTTCTAAGATTCTACTGTATTTCTCGTTTTCATAACACATTGCATTCACACCATCACAATTGAACGTGTTAGTTGAATTTTTGGCAGGTATTAATACACAGTCTGAATTGAATAAGATGTGAATGCGCATGATCGAGAAATGACATGTTATGCCTACAGCCAGTGCTGGGCAAAATACATGCTTTGATGCATTTAAAATACAAAATACATGAAAGTTGTGTATTTAAAATACAAATAATTTTTCTCCACGTATTTAAAATACAAAATACTGCATTCTTAAAGCATGTATTTGAAATACAAAATACAGTGTAACAAAAATATGTACATATTTAAAATACAAAGTACTTTTAATCAAAAAATTCTTTATTTCCATTCATAATCACCAGCTTTTTAAATATGAATAAAAATAAAAATATCAGACAAACATCCTATTGAGGGTGAATGACTAAAACCAGCTATCGAAAAACCCTAATGATTTATTATTAAAAAACTATACTGTATTGAAAGAGAAATAACGGAATTAAGAATGAAGTGACAATGAAAAAGCGTTTGACCAAAGTCTATCCAAGTCAGCATCTGATTGACATTTTTTTCTCTTCTTGTTTTAGATCAAAATGTCAAAAGCTTTTTTTTTTCTTATATTTTATTTGTTCATTATTTAACTTGCTGAAAGCTTAGCGTCTTTCTCAATGTGTATGCATGCAGTTGCGTTTACTTTACACATGTACTTTGCGTTTGGTAATTAAATTGTAGTATTGCAATTTTTTTGGAAATAAAACCGTAACAAAGTTTTGCGCTTTTAGTTGATGTATGAATGGAGTAATTTTTAGTGCATATTTTCTATCATAAATTGAAAATGTATTTGGAAAAATTTTTTTTCGGAGCACAAGTATTTGAAATACAAAATACTCAAGCGGTTAGTATTTAGAATACAAATACATTCGTGCGACATATTTAAAATACAAATACGTATTTGTATTTTAAATACGTATGTATTTCAAATACATGTATTTCAAATACTGCCCAGCCCTGCCTACAGCTAATAAGTTTGACAGCTTCAAAGCAATAAACATCAACAAAAGTAAAAGAACATCAAAATGTCCTGTTTAATAAATCTGTAAAAAAATCTATTTCGAAATGGCGAATAATCAAAATAAATATAATTGGACCAAGCCATCAAACAGCATCGAATTAACCAAACAAGAGCAAACCAATCCGCGTTCATTTATACGCGGCACCAGCTGCCATTTACTGCATCAGCTTAATGAGTTTCGCAAAAAGGAACAGGTCAATAATGATTTTTATTTACAAGAAATAATCGATTTTGTGTACATACATACAGATATGTGTACATACATATGTATATGTATATACAAAAAAGAGTAACCCCCTAATTCATAAAAATTTCTTATTTCAGCTTATAAGCTGGTAAGAGTTATCATACACTAACAGTGTTATACCTTGTTCATACATGCATTTCTAATTGAGATAACATTCAGTTTATTGACATACTATTTTTTGCGTTCATACATGTGTACAAATATTGCGCTAATTCAATTAGTATTTTGACAGCTGGAAAAAAGTTATTGTTTATGTGAGAAAGAAAAAGTGAAAAATATTTTCAAGTAAGAAAAATGGAAGATGTCAAATAGATTTAAATGTTATTAATTTAAACAAAATAGAACAAAAAGATATAATATTAACATAAAAATCTTACCTTCCTTCACTTGGCTCTTCATTTTTTTTATTTTTTATTATTTTGTGTTGTTTGCTTTTGTTGACATTTATCTCGTCATTCATCTCGCATTGTATACTTTTGCTTATTAAACACATCTTTTACAGTGTTGTGTTTCATATTTTTCTCAATATTCAAAGCAATTTTGAGTTTATTGAGCAATAACTTTATTGACTTTTTGTATGGAATATTGAGCTCAATACTGGACTTTATTGCGATTATCTCAATAAAGGCGCATGTATGAACATGGTATTATAAGCAACTCATAAAAAATTCAATTCATAAACACATTATACGGGTGAAATAGCTATTAAGCTCTTTTATTACTTTTGTACTCTATTGTTGGCAACACCATGCAATGTTCACTCTCATTTTGTGCCTAGTGCTGCAAAGTATATGATATGTATATAATAAGCTAATTATTCGGGTAGCTTCGAATAAAGGAAAATATTATTTACTTATATAACATAATTTTGTTCGAATATAAAATAATTTATTGTTTTACCTATTTTTAATGCAAAAAATACATATGTATATTACAAGGTTTTGAATCGTAAAAAAATTCTTTCTAAAAACATTTGTTTAACCACTGGTACCAAAAGTAGTCGACTACTCACTCTCTAGCTATTGTGTGTGCAGCACTATAATTATTTGCAAATAGTTTTTGTGAAAACATAATTCAAAGTTGTAAATATTGTTTAATTCGCAAATATCTTTTTTAAAAATTATTTTATTGATGAATTCCTTCTTCACAACTCTTCATCAGCTCAACGAATGTCACTTTATCAAACGCTTATAGTTGGTAGAGGCCTAACATTGTAATACAGGCAGGATCGCTACTGTTGTTTTGTGTGTAGATGTGTATGCATGCATACATAAATACCTATGTAAGTATGTATGAACCTGTCAATTCAAGTTTGCAAAGAGATTGTACTATATGTACGTATGTATGTATTTCTTTGTGTATTGTATCCATATAATTCGTCAAAATATTTGTAATTTATATGAAAACTAAAGAAAAATTTGTTTGATAAAAAAAAATGAGGGTCGGCTTTAGTATAATGGTTCCAATCAAGAATGATCATTCTTGGTACCAATTGCCCTAAAATGAAAAAAGCATGCTTCCAGATGCTTACTGATTTTGTACGCGAAGCCGGTGTTGGTTATACCATGGAGGAGAAAATCTCTTAGCCCAGCCGAAGGCCGGTTGTCAAGAAAAAATTGTTCATATCGATGACAATTTTTTTAAAATTAAATGTAAAAAAATACGAATTTGGATACTTGAAACCGTTTACTAATTCGCGATTTTTTGTTCTGAGCAAACTTTTTCCTCTGGCAGCACTGTTTTACCAACATTTTCATACTTTTCTTAGTAAATTTCGCAACTTCAACATCGAATTATTAATAAACTAAAAGCCGGCGGGAGGGTTTGACTTCTGATTTGGTAGGTCCACGACCCTCTCTACATGCCTATAAAACTCATTTCTTTCAAAGCCTGGCTCGTTTGCCCAAAATGAGATGCTTTTTGCAGGGTTAATGTGTCTGTATGACTGTACATTACTGATTCTTACACCATATCATCAGTAGAATTTAAACTACATATACAGTATTTTTCGGTTAATTGCACATCAAAATTTGCACAATTTTTTGTTCAATTAACCGGGGAACCAATTAGCCGATACCCGTTTAACTGAACAATTCGTTCAATTACAAGAACCCTATTTAATTGAACAGTTTGTTCAATTACAGAAATCACGCATAATTGAAACTATGTACTAATGAATTAAAAGAAATCGCATATGTGCACTTTAAGTTTTTCAAAATAATTTTTTTTTTACCTTAAACGAAAAAAAATGCAAGTAACAGCAAAAAATTTACATATATGTATGTGTATAGTAGAGATGCCACCCAGTGTTTTTCACAAATGATGTCAAATATGTATGTGCAAAAATGCCAGATTATTTTTCAATGCAATTAACCGGGTAAAAGTAAGAGGAAATTTATTTTTGATGACATGAATTTTGAACGAATTAAGCGGGAAAATCAATTATCCGAGGAAATTCACATGGTGTTCGTATGCAATATTTTTTTTGCCCGATCATGTGGTTCAATTAGGCGTGGAACCCAATTAACCGTAAGGTCAATTAACCGAAAAATACTGTACATACATATGTATGTATGTACATATTTTCGAATTTCATAGTTTAATGTATAATGATAAATCATATAGACACATTCAAGGACCAAAAAATTGATAAATAGTGTTAAAATAAAAAAATCATCAATTCAACAATTTTCACTATTAAACGCTTATAGTTGGGTAGAGAGGCCACAATAAAAATATCCAATTTTTAAGATGGTTATAAGCAGCATAATAAGCTATAAGTCGATTATGAATACACTTTTCTGGATTTTTGCTTATAAGTTGGTTATAACACTCTAGCGGTTCTCACTCTTGATAGTAAACTCGGTTGCACATTTGGTTAAAGTAGCAGATTTGATTAAAGTACTACCGTGTAATGCATAAAAATTATAACAGGCTTATAAAGCATAAAGCTCTTATTTCACAGATTTTCCATACAAATATGTCAAATAACAGTCTTATAAGCCTGTAATAATTTTTATGAATTAGGTGGCTAGTGTTTACATCACTACAGCAACAAAATGTACTGAACTTTTATTTTCTACGCTGTGATTAAAAAATCAAACAAAAAGCTTTAGTAAACATTGTAAAAAAAATTGCTGGGAATCACAGATATTCTGTGCTGTGAATCGTTTTGCCGGCAAAACTTGATTTTGTGTTGAGAAAATAAAAAATATGGAAAAAACAAATAAAAAGAGAAGAAGAGAAAACGTGACAAAATTAACAACAAAAGGTGGACAGATAAAGAAATTTAGTATCGAGAGTGAGAACCGCTTCTTCTAATGTGTTTATGAATTAGACTGTAATTTTTTTAAGTTTACATACATACATATATAAAAATGCTTTGAAATAATTTCATTACAGTTTACGGATGTTCGTTTGTTGGGCAGCGATGGGACCAGGATATCAGCCCACCGTAACATATTGGCCGCTGCCAGCCCATTTTTCATGGCCATGTTCAGTGGTAATTTTCCCGAAAGCAATCAGGCAGAAATTGAGCTGCCGGAAATCGATACACATTGTTTGCAAATGGTTGTGGAATTTATTTACACAGGCCTTTGTGATATCAACGATGAAATTGTACAACAATTGTTGCAGACTGCTTCATTCTTGCAACTAGACCATATGGCTGACATGTGCGGCGAGCACATGGGTGAACTATTGGATTCTGAAAATTGTGTGGGATTCAAGCATTTTGCTGAGAAGCAAAACAATCAATTCTTATTGGAAATGTCCAAAGACTTTCTAATCACACATTTCCAGGAGGTGGTGCAGTGCGAGGAGTTCCACGAAATGTCCTACGACGAGGTAATACTGCGGTCGAACGATTAAGATTTTTTCTCAAGTTTTTATTTACATACACTGCCTGTCAAAAGTCATTAATATTAAGAGGTGTGACCTACATACATATGTAGGCTGTATGCGATTTCGAATCAGTTTGATATTCAAAACCAGAAGAAAATGTAGAGAAGATGGAAACAAATGATCTCCACTGTCTTATTGGCAGCAAGTTGAAACATTCTGTGAAAAACAAAAATTGATTCCCGGGAGCCAGCGGGATGTCAAGTTGCACGAAAACTGTTCCCATACTCAAAGTTCGAGCAAGTGAGATTGAGCTTTTGAGAGAGAAATAGAAACAGTCCACACTTTTTCGTAGAGCCAGCTTGGTCAAGTCGATAAACAAGCAGCTGTTGCAAAAAGTGAAGAATAATAAACAAAACAGTTCAGCTGAATCTACCAACATGACAATAATTTTGATGTTTTTGAATTCGTACATATTTCATACAAAAACACCTGCAAATCACTTTGAAATCTAAATGCGTGCAGAAAAACACATTGTCTTTCCAAAATCTGCGTTTAAATTTTCATTACAGCATTTAAATAAACCAGATGATATTTTTTGGAGTTGAAATGTTTCTTTTGGCGTTTCCGTACTTTAGTGCTTTTATTTGTATTATTGAAAGAAATTCATGATTGCTCTCACTTTACCGCACTTTGCCCAAAAGGTACGGGATCACACTTACTGTTCAAAATTGTGAGTTTACTGAAACTTGGTCGGCAAAACTTGATCCTGTAACCCTCCATAAAGAAATTAAATTTTAGCATCAATTCTTATGCCACCATAAATAAAGAATATTCCCCTAATTCATAAAAATTATAACAGGCTTATAAGACTGCTATTTGACATATTTGTATGGAAAATCTGTCAAATAAGAGCTTTATGAACCTGTTATAATTTTTATGAATTAGACGGTATGAGTTCACGCAAACCCAAGCCGATTCAAAACCGCAAAGTCGCTTAAATTTAATTTATTGAGCATACTTTCTGGCAAATTTCTTAATACAGGTTTTGATTTCAATTCTTTAGAATTTAAATTAAAAAAATTTTCAATTTCTTCGGAAACTATAGTTTTCGTATATTTTAAAACTTAAACTGTATATTGAAAATTCTAAGTGAATGTTTACCATTGCTGCTGCCAATGCTCGAGAGCTAAGTTATTGCTACAAAAGAGTAAAATCGAAAGCATAAAATTAGTTTCTTTACTTTACCAGGTGGCCACAAGCGTCACCACAAATGGCTTAAAATGTTCTGTATAGCTAAAGTTATTTTATATTTGACTTATATCGTTTCTTCTTGTATAACACAAAAAACCTTAAATTATGAAATATATAAAGCTTCAGAGAATATGCAAGGTACATATATGTTTGGATGCTGATGATCATCGTGGTGAACATCAAACAGTCATGGTATGTTCCCCAGCCAATAAGTAATCAACTTTGTTTTTCTTGTCTTCTTTAAAAATGTTGATCACTGCAATTTTACCAAAAAAAAAAAAAATATATATTTCTTAATTCTAGTGAAGTAGCATCGAACTAGAGCGTAGTTAAATAAATTGTAAATACATATTCGGCCCGATTACGAACGGCAATTCTCGGGGAATTTTTTCTTTACTCCCAATTCTCCTATTCTAAATAAAAGCTCCCCGGGAAATTTTTCTTTTTTCCCTTTCCCCGTATTCTAAACAATGTTCGAAATTGGGAAACTGTTCCCCGGGAAAAAAAGTAGGTATTACGAAAGCCAATTTAAGGGAGATTGCAATAACAACTTCTGGGAATATATCCGCCAAGCAATTGAAAGGGAGTTGTACTGAAAAAACTAAGTATCTCAATTTTTTTAATAAAAAATTAATTTAATCACATTTTACATCGTATTTTATCAAAAATAGCGAATAGGAAACAGCTAGAGATTCTTTTTATACCCTTCCCAAAAATGTGTAAGGGTATATACATATAAGTTTATAATTACGTGTGTAACGCATTGAAATAATCATCTAAGACCCCACAAAGTGCATATATTCTGGATCAGAATCAATTGAGATTACGATTAAGCGATGTCCGTCTCAGGATAACTGAGATATATCCAAAAAACCGGGGTTTGATTGGTATTTTTGGCAATTTTTTTGGTCAGATTTTTGAAAAAAGATTTTTTCCAAAAAAGTTTGCCATATCATTTTTAATGCCCATTAGATCCCAAAAATCGAAAAATTTGTGAAACCAGCCATTACATACCCGAGATATAGCATCTCCCGATTTTTCAGGAAATCGGCTCTATAAGCCAAATAAAACAACTTTTGCCACCAAAAATCAATCAGAATGGTACATATAGGCTATAGGAAGATTTGTGCATTGACCAGCAATTCTTTGCTCTGTTATTGAACGTTCTTCTACTGCTTCAACTACCAACCAAAATGCTGTACCAAATATTTTGCTTTGCTCTAATATATTTTTTTAATTTTTTTCACAATCTATAAACTTGTTTTGGTAAATTTTTAATTTTAATTTAAAAGTTTTACATTAAAGCATAAAAGCTAAAAGCAAACAGCTGACTTCGAAAGCTCTAAATTCCCATTCCCGTAATACTATTCTCCCCGTTTGTTTAGAATATGGGAATTTAGTTTCTGGGAGAAATGAACTCCCCGGGAGCATCTTTCCCCGGGGAAAATTCATAATCGGGCTGATTAAAGCTTCCACTTTTTTCTTGCAAAACAATCGTAAGTTTAAAGTCTATAAAATAAAGTGTTTTTATGAGTCAACAGATGACTCATTTTTGCTTTTTGTTTCTAATTTTCGATCTAGATGCCCAGTGCCGTTTCTTTTCGTATTTCGTTTTTGTATTCAATGAGTAGCTGATAGCTCGACAAGATTTTCAATATGTTTGTGTATATTAAGGTGCATCTGCTTTATTGAAAAAACTTTGAGTAGAATTGCAACTTGCACGTAGTTTTTTCCAACATCATCCTTCGTAAAAAGTACACAACTTCCTTTGTGCAATTTCTATACAAATGAATATTGTTACGTTTTAACCTTTTCAAAACGTTTTCCGTAGATTCTTTAATTGTAATGAAGTTAAAACATTCACGTCTTCAGTTTACAATAATCAACAGTTCAACACTTTATTTATTTGAACACACTATACTTGTAAACACTTTACCAAAAAAACAACACTTTCACTTAATCACTTTTTATTACTTAAGACACTTTACACGTTAGCGCAGCTAAAAATCGACTGACTTTTCAGCGTTGAGCTTCGCTGCTTTTATACCTCCAATGATCATTACTAGAACATTCTAGACGTTTACAGAAGCTAATCACGCCACATCTATAGTGCGATGTGCGATGACTCATCATGAACAAAAGATATACACACACACCGACATACATGCGATGTGCGATGACTCATCATGAACAAAAGATATACACACACACCGACATACACACACGCGGCAGTAAAAGTCAAGCATCTGAGCCGCGCACATACATGCACACACGAATATTGTATCGTGCGGTGGTGGTTTCTTTTATTTCGCTGTTGTGCTTATTTATCCACACATGTGTGTCAGTATGTGCACACTCGCTGTGCTGCCGTTTTGTTTATCAACAAGCTTCTATGTATGCATGTGTGTATATACCTCCTGTGTTCATTTACAAATAATAACAAGACCATATACGCACATATAAAATAACGATGATTTAGTACGTTCTAGAACAATCACAATCGGTCCGTTCACGACCAAATTTGTAACAATATATAAATAATGTTGCCTAAAGTCATACCTATCTTAGGGCAAAATATATCGGGCGAAATTAGAATATTTTTGAAAAATTTGGGAAAAGAACATGTTGTTCAAGAGAAGCAGTAGTATGCATTTAAGCTTTTTCTCATATTTCGTTCAATATACATACATTTTCAAGACTTAAAAATGTTTAGTCCTGGAGGCAAATCACCGCATTCGAAATCGAGCCTTCTTTCGTGTATACAAATATTTTGACGGCTGCATTTTTTTGGATCACAGTATTCGATCGCAATTAATATTGTCCACTACTATTTTTTACATCGCAGTACGCATTTGATAATAAAGAAACAAAACGAAAAAGGAAAACAAAATATCAATAAATTGGTGAAAAATTTCAAGATAAATGAATCCAAATGTGTTTTTATGTTTCTCATCTTACGAATCGGAGGATGAGTCCAATATTGCCATTATAAGTAGGAAAATTCGTGACAAAAGCAATCCTCTTTCATTGCCAGAAGCTGAGTAAGTTGTGAGTTTAAAGCAAAAGATTAGAACTAAATGTTTCATCGTTTGTACATAGATTCAAAAGACGTTTTCAGCTCTCTAAGGGAGCTTTTGAATACGTTTTATCGGAAATAAATATATCGGGTCACATGTCGACGAGCGTACCACCCGTATTGCAGCTTGCCGCTACATTGTCCCTTTTGGCCAGTGGCAGCTTTCAGCACACGGCCGGGAATTATTTTTTAGTGGGGTTGGCACAAAGCACTATGTGCAAAGCGGTGAAAAATGTAACAAATGAAATGTAACAAGTGAAATACACTACTTAGTGGAAAATCTTTTTCTTGGTATTCACTTTCCCTAAAAGCAATAAAATTTATATTTTTAAAATTATTTCTTTAATTTTTTGTCGCTTCTTTGCTATTTTATTTGTTTTGCTGCTAAAAGCTAAAGTTTATTTGTTTTCGATAGTGTAGTAACAATCGAGTACAACATCGATCAGATGCGTTTCGATAACGAGTCCTGTGATCCACGTTAACAGCATTTCTTTGACAAAGCACTCGATTTCGAATGCGGTGATTTGCCCCCTGTTTTCTTCTGTCTTTAAGTCTTTGGCATGCCTATTTCGGATACCACGACTTGTATTTTTGAAAGTATCAAAAATGAACATTTGTTTATTAGTCAAATAATAGTTTTTTATCAGTCAGTTTTTTTTATCTGCCATTGCAGATTTTCAAAAAACCAAAATTTTGCGAAATTATTAAACCAACCCAATGAATGCTAGGAACACAACTGGGTCGAACGACGAATTTCGCCCAACACGAGGAATACGCCGGTTAAAATTCGCTGTGTAAATTCGTCGTATGAAACACAATAACGACGAAAAACAAAAACATCTGCTATAATTGATAAAGTTGTTTATTGTTTGTTCAAATATGAAAAAATTAAATGAATCAAAGAATTTAAAATTTTATAAAAATAATTAAAGTAATGAACATGATCTCAGATTATATAAACATCTATGAAGTTTATATTTATAATCTTGTATCCATTTTCTCAGTTTCTTAATTTTATCTTATTATAGTTGAACAGCTGATAGGGTGACCGTATTAAAAAAATTGGTTGCTAAAAAATTTAGCATTACCAAAAACAAAAAATTAAACACTGCCAACATGTTTTATAATCAAATATGTTGGCTTTTTATTTTAAATGCAAAAAGTCAAAGCTTAGCACTTAAAATAAAAACTATTAAAGTAAAAATTAAGTGTTTTTACTAAAACACTTGAAAAATAAAACCAAAATGGCCACATGCTGCTAGTTTGTTCGTCGTTCGCCGGTGTAAGAAATAGAAATAAATCTATTTCAAGTTCGTCGCGTACTACGAATTTCGACCGACGCTGGGACTGTGTGCGTTTTCATATACACCAATAGCGGTACTCAGCGTTCCGTGCGTTTTTGGTTGCGACTATTTGCGTTTGCGATTATATTGCAACTGATATTGAGCACCCTTTTTAACAACTTTGCAAATTTTATTGCACTCCAAATAACAGCTGATAAATTAGTACACAATTATTAATTTTTCACGTTTTATTTTTTTGGTAATTGCTGTTGGCTCCATCTCTACAATTTTTTGTTTGCTTTATTTTAAAATGTCAGCTGTTCGAGTGTCAGTGTCGCAGACGCAATACTCATGCGAAAAAAGCAACACGTAATTAGAGGTGCGTAAATGCAAAAATATTGCGAGTGCAACCTTGTATATTTTGTTGTTGGGTTGCAAGGAAATAGCAACGATTTCTTGCATTCGCACTTACGCAAGACATTTGCACCAAATAATGAACTGCGCTAATGTATTTTATTTTTGACGGCGAATATTCGTCGTTCGTCCCATACAAAATGGGGGGCTTCGACAGCAAAATTACGCTTGACACGCTAATTAGGGTGCTCTGTATCTTCTTACATTTTCTGAATTCTCATTGATTGTTTACGAATAAAAAAATATGAAACAGAATGTTTGAACATGTTTTCATAATGAGTTGACGAAATGTTGGTGGCATATTGATATGCTGCCAACTTAAGTCTACGAGGGTCGCCCTTCATACTACGGGACTAGAGAACCAAAATAAATATTCATCATCGAAAATCACTGTTTTGTTTTTCAAAATATTTCCAATGAAGATCTATACACTTTTGCGTGCGTTGGCACAATTGTCGAAGCACTTTTGCCGCTCTGATTGAGGTACATATCTCCAAAACATGCATTCTGAATGCAGAAATCGCTTCTTTAGGTGCCGAAAAGCTTTAACCTCTCAGTTTGTTTTTTACGTACGGGAATAAAAAGTAGTCATTCGGTGCCTACTCTTTCAGGACTATACGGTGAATCATCATCATCATTGAGGGCTCAAGTATGCAGTTGTTTGAGCTGATGTGTGAGAGTTCGGGCTGTCGTGGTGAAGAGTGATCTGCCTTCAGAGGTTGGTTTTCCTGATTTCTTGGAAGGTATCTGGCAAACAGAATCGTTGTTTACCACTTAGAATTGACCGTTCTATGTTGTTCTAGTGGTACGGTTGCGACATGTACAATTTTTTTGAATAAATATGAGACCATTTGCTTGGAAGTGCTTCGAGCGTGAACAACTTTTGTTGGGTTTTGCCCACTTGAAAGGCCGATACAATCGACTGCTGTTTACTTTTGGGCTCATATGTCATAGACGTGTTTAGGAGCACAGCGATAATATTTTGTGGGCATTTCTTTCGACCAATCGACACAATCATTTTTTTGATTGGTTCATAAATTGTATGGAATCCAGCGCGAACTAATTTTTTCGGCACTCAAATATCTATGAAATATTAAATGTATGCCGGTGCCACTAACGCGTAAGGACTCACGAATAGATCACATAACAATCTGGCAATATCAATTCAATGGTTTTTGGAACAGCAACCGGTTTTGGACGACTTTTGCGAAATTCGTCTTGGACTGAATTCACCCTACATATGCATCTGCCGATAAGCACTGGTCCTTAATGGACCAATTCAGCGCTAAAAATTAAAATAAGGTTACCCAAAATTTATTCTGGTTTTAATGGCAAATAAGACACTTTTATTTAAAATATGGTACATATATCATTATTAGGACAAGTGATGCCACTGATAGAAAGAATTATACGACATTTTTTTTTTAATTATTCAAAATTAAATGAAAGAACGACTTGCTTATATTCACAATTCATTTTGTAATTATTAACAAGTTCGTATAATTCTATCAGAATTTAATGTATTCCTTTTATCATTTTTCAGCTGGTGCCCATTCTCAGCAACAATGAACTCTTCATGCATTCCGACGACACCATTTTGAAGGGCATTGTTCGTTGGGCCGAATACAAACCAGAAACCCGCCTGGCTTACTTGCCGCAACTTTTACGCTTCATACATCCGATGTGTGTCACAGCCGAAGTAACACGTTCTCTGGCAACGTTGAATCAGCAAGAGGACTGCCAGCAGTGGTTGAGTGAGGTGGAGCATTATAAAGGCAGCTCGGAGTGGGGCATATTTCTGGTTGACAAAATGGGCAGAAATCCCGAAACATTTCGTTATGATTTTAGCACAGAAACAATGCTGCCATTAAAGCCGCCACCCAGACCGGCTTTTGCCATCAGCCTGGCAGCCCATAAGAACATCTTATACATGCAGGGTGGCAGTATAGGACGCAGTACTAAAAATTCATATTACTACAACATCTATCGGGATCAGTGGTACGATTTGACGCCCATGATAATGAGACGTTCCCATCATCGCTCTCTTATATTAAACGACTGTTTGTATGCCATTGGCGGCAACTCGTCCAGTGGCATAACCAGCACCATGGAATATTTGAATTTGGTGACGTACAAGGTGGATTTTTGCAAACCGATGCTGGTGCAACGCAGTTCTATGGGGGCAGTTGTGCACGATAATACATTTTATGTCATGGGCGGCGAAGAAGAAGTGAGAAGTTGGAATTGCTTAGAGCGTTTTGATCCCCGAGAGAACGTCTGGCAGGCGCTAAGACCCATGAACGATATCAAAGGTTATTGTTCAAGTGCGGTTATAGGGCCGAATATTTATTGCTGTGAGGGTCTGGGCATGTGCATGGAACGTTACGATGTGCGCAACAACAAATGGGAAATCATCGATTTCGGCGAGGAACGTGAATTCTATGAAATTTTTACTGTTGACAATCAATTGTTTTCAACTTGCGGCGAGTTTATAGCACGCTATGATTTGGAAAACAATCGCTGGAGTATCGTGCACCGATTTCCACAAACAAGAGACTGGGACTATGCAGTCGCCATGCCCGTAGTCAACTGTAGAATTTAAGTTACACGGTAGACTAGTGCCAAAAATCTCATTGAGTTTCAATCATCAATCGGATCTCGTGGTCAATACACTATTTCGAGCATCAAGTTTGTGGTCGGTGTCATTAGGAAAACATTTTCGGTAGAATGACAATAAAATACTAATTTTAAGAAACTTCTTTATACTTTTAAAAGTTATCAATAACTTCGACTACAGCAACAGCACTATTCATGCCGCGATTTCTTTTTAGATTTTGTATTGCATCACAATCTGATCCGATGCCGACCATAAACTTTTCTTTAAGAAAACCTTACTTATTAAGACGAAAAAATTATTTATTACTGACATATTGGGAAAAAATTATCGTTCTTATCATAAGTGTCGTGGTGTCAGTTTTTTATGATGGAAACGACTGTTTTTCAAACGATCTTGATCGTGGTTATCGTTACATGTGACTGTGTTAGAAGATCTATTACAATTTGTAATTAATGAGTGACGTGAGACAAAATGAAATGCTAAAATAGTATCGTTAAAATTTTATATGATGACCACTAAGACAAATCACTCATCGTTATTGCGCTCAGTGTGGTTGAAAGACAACAGGGGCCAAATTCTGGCACTCGTGATTGAACGATTTCGTTATAGAATGCTGTGTGTTTGTTGCTCGTTTTGTTTTTGCTCTACATTGTTTTTATTATCGAGTATATTCGATCACGAATGCCAGAATCCGGCCCCTGTTCTCATTGTTGCAGTCGAATTCGAAATTTTGTGCTTTTGCCTAAACTTTTCGACACACAAAATTTTGTGAATCATAATGTAAAACGTTTCGCTAAATTAAACACAAAGGCTTCGCCAAACAATTTTAATCTTTTTTTTTTTTTTTGAAAACGGCTCAAAACATCGAATGTAGCTTCAGCTGTGTGGCACGTAGCACCGTCCTGTTAAAAACAAATATTGCCAATATCCTCCTCTTAAATTTTGGCCCTCCTCTTCAATTTGTGTGAACAAAAAAATTCGTTCAACGTGGCCTGATAACGATCGCGATTGACTGTAACGTATATATGTATATTACTCCTTGCTAATCTTCGAAGAAAAATGGCCCAATTATGCTTCTGGACCGAAATTCGCACCAAGTAGTGACTCGTTTTGGGTGCATCGGCTTTTCAATGTATGCGTGCGGGTTTTCTGTGCCCCAAATGCGACAATTTTGCTTGATTACATACCCGCCGAGATCAAAATGAGCTTCATCTGAAAAGATGATTTTTTCTTGGGAAAATCTTGATCTTCTGTAAGCCGATCGCAGCAGGCCCATTTAGTGAAGCGTATACACAACCATATTCGTTCAGCGGAAGCATAAAACTAATTATCTGGCAAATCGGATATCAGCTAATTTTTACCATTCACGAAATAAGCACTACTTGAAAAAAAAAGTTAGATGGCGGACCCTTTATATGAAACATCCTTTTAAAGAACTCTCAAACAAATGCTCACAAACATTTAAAAAAAAAAGTAATTAAAACTTTAGCGAGACAAATAAATGATTTCTTTAAATTGAGTGCATATAATTTGTAAGAATGTTAAGAATGGGGTTTTTATTCGTCTTTTGAAGAAGAATATAACCAAGGCAAATTAAACCAGGTGAAGTTAGAAGCTCAGCAGCCGACGAGTTTAAGTGATCTTCTTGTTTTTTTTTCTTTTTGTCTTTAAATCTACATCATCATATGTTTTTGGTAGCCGACCTTTATTTTTGTCACCAAGGAATATATTTATACATACATATATTTCTTTTGCCACCCAGTCCTTTTCTTCATAAGCTTCATAAATACAAGAAAAAAGGTGAATTGTGAGACTCCGCAAGGGGAGATTTTACGACCCCTTCTATAGGCCACAACGTTCTATAGCCTTATTAGGACTCTGACCGATGAAGGATTCGAGACAGTCTGGTATGCCGATGACGCACCGTGGGGGATTTTGAAAAAAAAGTGGAAATAATTCTGCAATTTCCAAACGGGTAAGTTGATTGTAATAAAATTTCACACACATCTTAAGGAAGTGTTGCTGAGCTTAAGTTTGGAGTGTGAACTTTATAAACCCGAAGGGGGCGGAGCTATACGCCCCTAAAGTGAGCCTCCTCGGGTATGTGAAAAGTTCGAAAGCATGTCAAACTTATGGTTTTGATCCAAATAAAACGAAATTTTGTAGGTAGATTTTCCCACTAAAGGGCCTTAAAACAATGTGCAACATTGATGGATTTTCATTTGCAGGTTAGGAGATATACGACGAATACTATTAAAATTTTTACATTTTTCTCTGTTCTGGCCCACTGTTTCGTTAATAGCAAAGACAACATTAGTCAGATTTACAAAATCATTTCTTTTCTGAATTCAGATCAAAATTTTTAATCTTTCAAAACAAAAAAAATTTAGTTTGAAAAACTTATTTAGTAAAAAGTTATACGCAGTTTAAGTTCAAATTCCTAAAAAACTCGATTTTTCCCCGTTGTTTGTGGAAAAAAGTACGTTTATTGTTTCGTAATTATAAAAAAACTTTGCAGGAACATCTGCGCTATATTTAACATCTGCGCTATATTTATATTTTTTTGGAAGAATATACTATGTGGTATATTATGACGGAAAAGAAAATTAAAATTTTTTGTTTTTTAACATGAAATTCATCCTGTAGGAGGAATAGAGAAAAATCGACCCAGAATATACCAAAACATTGGTAATATCTATGCTAGATCGTTTAAGAGAGGTCATACGCCGACAAGAAATAGCAATTCGCTACTGAAGTTGTAGTATAATATGTATATACAACGTACATATTAAAAATATTAACAATGTCGAATCCTTTTTTTTTCTTGGTTTTTGTTATTTACATATTTTTTAAGTCATGAATTTTGTGTACTACGAGTATTTGTTTTGAGATCTCATTTTTTGTATTGAATATCACCTTTTGGTTCCTTAATAAAAAGATTAATATTTTACAGTTTTTTATTGATAAAATAATACGCTTTATTAAATCAAATATCACACCCTAAATACAAAAGGGCACAACTCAAAATTTTCCAAAACTGACTTTTTTCCATAGATTAATTCAGAATACACATCTCTAACTATTGCAAAAGTTTCTTTCACATCACTATCTTCTTTAACTGGAAAAATACAGTTATGTCTATTTTTATGTTACGTGTGTTCCTTCTGCACGATGAACTAAAGAGAATTATTGGGTCGGCTTTAGTATAATGGTACCAATTGCCCTAAAATGAAAAAGTGTGCTGCCAGATGCTTACAGATTTTGAACGCGAAGCCGGTGTTGGTTATACCATGAAGGAGAAAACCCCTTAGCCTGGCCGAAGGCCGGTTGTCAAGAAAAAAATGTTCATACCTATGAAAAAAATTTTTTAATTAAATGTTAAAAAATACGATTTTGGATGCTTGAAGCCGTTTACTAATTCGCGATTTTATGTTCTGCGCAAACACTTTCCTCTGGCAGCACTGCTTTTACCAATATTTTCATACTTTTTTTTTTAGTAAATTTTGCAACTTCAACATCGAATTATTAATAAACTAAAAGCCGGCGGCAGACTTTGACTTCTGATTTGGTAGGTCCACGACCCCCTCTACAAACCTATAAAAGTCATTCCTTTCAAAGCCTGGCTCCGTATTCTAAAGTTTCCTCGAATTATTTTTAGTTGTGGTGCTAATGTGCTCAAGAACGAACAACTGATTACTTTTATTACACACAAAGAGTTTTATTTTGAGTTCTGTCTGTACTGTAAAAAGTGATCAATTTCGCGGTATATTATTTTGCATTATGCTTCTTTAGTCGGAAAAATTAAGTTCAATTAACTTTATTATTTATTTAAATAATATCACTAGTTAATCGAAAAAGTTTCAGTTAAAGAGTCATTAATCAAAATTTTACTTTATTTTCGCAAACATAATATAATATTGAAAAAACAATCTATAGCAGAACCTTCTTCAATATTGAATTTTTTCATAATGGAACAATATTTTCTTTAAATATTATAATAGCGGTTCTCACTCTTGATAGTAAACTCGATTGCACATTTGGTTAAAGTAGCAGATTTGATTAAAGTACTACCGTGTAATGCATAAAAATTATAACAGGCTTATAAAGCTCTTATTTCACAGATTTTCCATACAAATATGTCAAATAACAGTCTTATAAGCCTGTAATAATTTTTATGAATTAGGTGGCTAGTGTTTACATCACTACAGCAACAAAATGTACTGAACTTTTATTTTCTACGCTGTGATTAAAAAATCAAACAAAAAGCTTTAGTAAACATTGTAAAAAAAATTGCTGGGAATCACAGATATTCTGTGCTGTGAATCGTTTTGCCGGCAAAACTTGATTTTGTGTTGAGAAAATAAAAAATATGGAAAAAACAAATAAAAATATACTGGTGAAGAGAAAACGTGGCAAAATTCACAACAAAAGGTGGACAGATAAAGAAATTCAGCAAGTTTTAGAATATTTGCTAGAACATGCGCAGACTTTGAGGTAAGAAAGTCACTCGAGCTTTGTGGTAAAAATCGTAGTGAATATAGCAGAGTGATAAAATTAGTATCAAGAGTGTGAACCGCTAATCATTTTTACATAAACAGTTTTTTGGTTTCTCCTGAAAATTTTAGTATTTTCAGTTGTGCCCCTTTTGTATTTAGGGTGCGATATATCGAATACTATATATATCATGTTTAATAGCGAATATCTATACTTAATATGACAAATAAACGTTTAATAAACTTGGAATATTTTTTCAAAGAAGTTGATTAAAAGCCTGCATATGTATAACGACCTACATATGTATAACCACAAAAAAGCATAGATGGGCATTTTTCAGTACCAGTACTTTTTCAGTATTTTATTTTTTTTTTTACTGATTACTAGAAAAAAAATCAGTATTCAGTAAATTTTACTGGTTACTGAAAAGAGAAATTTTTACTGATTATTGAAAAAAAAATCAGTATTCAGTAAACTTTACTGGTTACTGAAAAAAAGCAGTATTCAGTAAATTTTACTGATTATTGAAAAAAATAATCAATATTCAGTAAATTTTACTGATTATTGAAAAAAATCAATATTCAGTAAATTTTACTGATTATTGAAAAAAAATCAATATTCAGTAAACTTTACTGATTATTGAAAAAAAAGTCAGTATTCAGTAAATATTACTGATTATTGAAAAAAGGTCAGTATTCAGTAAAAAGTACTGATTGCTGAAAATAAGATCAGAATTCAGTAAATTTTACTGATTTGTGTAAAAAAATGCAGTAATCTGTAAATTACTGATAGTAGATATTGCTCACTTATATGAATAGTGGCATAACTGAAAAAACGAAATTCCGAGAGGAATGGCTTTAAAAGTCTAACGTGTTTTTATTTTTTTTAAATTATCTAAAAAGGAAATGTGTTATTGGGAAAATAAAAAGTGATTTGCATAAATAAGAGACTTAAACACCAACTTGTAGACCAATACTAAAGCAAACTATATGCTGTTTGCTTTTCTGAGCACATGCATTTCAAAATTGTTATCGCTTAGGTTTTGTCTTCTAGAGCGATTCACAATTCCAGCGAAAGAAAACAGTCGTTCTGCAGGTGCTGATGAGGGTAGTGGGGTATTGTATTTCATAAAAACGTTTTTTATGGCATTGTGCTTATGCAGGCAATTTGTTGTTGTATCCCGTTTGGCCAAGTATAAAATTGTTTCCTAGAGATAAGTTCCCACATCGCTTAAATTGGCCTGTACGTCAACATCTGGTTATGAATATTGAATAATCAGATATACATATTAATATATATTTTCAAAGGAGAGTAAGGTGCACAGTGTGCATTGCACACGTTACCATTACCTTCTTCTCCAAAGTCTAAAAATGAATTTCGCGGAGTTTGAGAAATAATACGGGTTTCAGCATCCGGTGTCTTTCCGTATTTTACTACATACGTATTAAACACTTGTTTTACATCTTCTTCTGTTTTTGATGTTGCTGTCTCTAGAAGAGGTTTTAAAAAGCGGAGCTTTACTTCCGGTATAGTTACCGCCGCAATGATGGCATCCCAAGCGTCTGGCTGTATTTTAAAATATTTTTCAAACCGTACCAATTAAGCCTCTTTCAGTTTGTTTATCAATGGAGATAAGTATTTTAAATTCGATTGCTGTAAACTCGAAAATTTTACCCCTAGCGAAACTATAGTTGGAACAAAGTAACCGAAGTACATGGTCTTTTCGCTCTGAAGGTAGTCAATTGCCTCTGCTATAGGTTTCATTGCCAATAGAAATTCTTGCAAGTACTCTATTTCGTCCGCAAGAATGGTGGGGATAGAAAGCCGGTAGCAAAGTTCCGGCAAATTTTTACTGAATACTGACTTTTTTTTTCAATAATCAGTAAAATTTACTGAATATTGATTTTTTTTTCTTTCAATAATCAGTAAAGTTTACTGAATATTGATTTTTTTTCAATAATCAGTAAAGTTTACTGAATATTGATTTCTCTTTTCAGTAACCAGTAAAATTTACTGAATACTGATTTTTTTCCAGTAATCAGTACTTTTTACTGATTACTGAAACACGTAATGCAGTAAGAAAGTAATGCAGTATGCTCATGTATGCAAAAAAGACATCCGTTCTAATGAAAAATTCACAAACAACCTTTTAGTTGTCATTCATACGGCCATAGTTACCTGCGTTGCCATTAAATTATTGTTAAAAAGCTTTGAGTACTTTTTTGTTGTGTTTATTGGTTGGTAAATTAACAACTAACATTTGTTTTCGAAAATATAATGAAAGTTTTTATAATAATACAATAATAATAATAATAATTCAAGCATACCTTTTTACAGAAATACATAAGTATGTATAATAAAGTTTTGTTAAATAATTCTTAATAAAAGTTTACGGTTATTTGGAGCTGTGGCTAAAGCAATAACACACAGACGAACATTAATAATATTCGGCAAAGTACATTTGTATGAAAAAAGTTGTTCAATATAAATAATAGTTGATATTGCTAATTAAAATTGTATTAAAAGAAAGAGATAAAAATAAAAATGTTTAAAAATGGTAAAGATTTCTAAAGTTTAATACAATATAATTACAACGAAATATCGTTAGATCTTCCATAAATTATTTAGGTAGTAATTTTTTACAAAAAGTTAATTTAATGAAATAATATGTAGATGTTGCAATTGAAACATTTGACATAAGCTACATATGTATGTTATTTAACAATTTAAAATTAATGATATGATACAATTTGAGGGATTGATTGTTTTATTTCAATATATTTTTTATATACATACATATGTATGTATATAAGTATGTATGTATGTATGTATGTATGTATATATGTATGAATGTAATCTGCTTAAGTTGTTTTTTTTTTGTTTTTAGTTCATTCAACAACAATTTTTATCTTTTTATTATTTTGTAGTTTTTAAAAGCACAATTTGCATAAACATTTCATTCAAATTTAACATTCCATAGAGATTTTTATTTAAGTTTTCAAAAACATTTGCTTTATATGGCAGTTCAGTTCAATTGAAATTTCATATAAATTCAGGCAAATTTTAATTGTAACTTTTGTTTTTAAAATTTTATTAAAAAAATGTAATTTTTAAAAAACACCGTTGAAAAACAAGAAACATTGGACTTAAAAACGAGTTGTTGCAATATTATTGTTTTGATTTTTTTTTTCTCCAGAGAAAAGACACCAATTGGAAGTTTCAAGAGTGAAAGTAGCAAACCACAGGTAGTATTTTTTTTTTTTTGTTTAAACTTTGAAAAAATATTAATTTGGTTTTTTGATTGATTTAGTAATTGTTTGATGAGTTCGTAAGAAAAAGAAGCGATTTGGTAAAATGTTCAAAAGTTTAACATACAATTATAAATACATGTGTATTAAAAATGTCTATAGTTTGTATAAATAGTTAAAAAAAAAAAAAAAAATCTGTGTTATGAAAATTACACAAAATAATTATTAACTTTGTTAACAAATGTCGTGTATATTTGTTTGCGTTTTTTTCTTTTCATTGTGGGCATAAACACACCCTTTTTCTTTTGTTTTTCTTCTGTAATTTTAAGCCTTAATCTATTTTTTATTTTTTTATTTAACAATAACAACAATTTTTGTATGTATGTATGTATAAATTTGTTTTAATTCAAACGCAGCTAAATTTAATGCCATCATCACTTGAGTAACAATTTTGACAGTGTAATTTATGATTGCGCACGCGTACATCCGTGCCATTTAAACCATCGCCCAGCTGGACGTGACAGACGCAGCATTTGAAACAGTTGATGTGATAGAATAATAATAACGATTCAATAATCATGGCAGCTCCACGCCCTAATTAGTTGGAAACATAAAAAAAGAAAAGATTTATTGAATTAAAAATATAATTTTTTTTTTTTTTTTTTTTTCAAAATAAGAAGAGAAAATAATGTTGGCTCTGCAGTGTGAGTTTATTATGCTTATTGTTATTATAAATCTTTCTCAATTTCGAGGAAGTAAAAATCGAAAAAATTATATTGTTCGACTATAAAGTTAAAATAAATTATTATTATTGTTATTACTTCTGTATTAAGTTTATCAGGCTCAAGTTCTTTCTATATTATCTTTGTGATTGATATTAATTAAATTAGACAAAGAAAGCATCAAAGACATTTAGCAGGGTGGACAACTAGTTGTTTCGAAGCCGCCACACTTTCTCGTCAGCACCCGTCTTTGAACTCAGGGGCTCATGTTTCTAAAGCGACAACCATGCCACTCAGCCACCTATAAGTTGTTGTATATTTTCTGTCTAAATTTTTTTAATTATGTCAAACACACCATTCATTTCTATTTTTATTTGTCTATATTTACCGGGTGAGAGTTTCTCACCACAAAGGTAAGTAAGTTGTATTTCAACTTTTTATTTCATATATAATTCTCATATTTTTATTTCATATATATAATTCTCATATTGTTATTTGAAATTTCATTTCTTTTGATTTTTCAAATGTTCTGCTGTGCCCAGCGACTTTAATGAAATTAAATACCATTATTGTCATTACTGTTATTATTCTCTCAGAGTGACATCGGCATATCGCACGTTATCGGAGCCCGCCGTCCTTGTCATTAGTGGGACAATCCCAATTGATCTCCTAGCCAAGGAACGCAAAATAGTGCGGGACGCACAAAGGAAAACGAAACAGTTACCAGAGAGAGAGAGAGAGAGAGAGAGAGAGAGAGAGAGAGAAAAAGAGTCGAATGATCGCATACCATGCAGAAGTGGCAGGACAGGTGAAATAACGAAACACGCGGTAGATGGACAGCTAGACTGATCGCGCATCTTGACAAGTGCGTATAAAGAAAGTGCGGCGACATGAACTGCTATTTAACACAAATGTTGTCTGGCCATGGATACTTCCAGAAATTACTGCATCAGATGGGAAAGGTAGAAACACATCTGTGAAGATGATGCGGAACACACATTTCTCAGATGCGAAAGATGGAAACTGGAACGCCATATACTAGAACAAAGCGAGTCCAAGTGGACACATGTAGCGGTCTTCATTGAAAGGACGTTGAAACACAAAAAGCGGGACCCAGAAGTAGGCATAACAGCAGCGGTTCGATGATGACAAAAGGGGAGCCCCACCCTCAAGCAAAACGAGAGCAGTCCCAGGGTAGAAAGATTGGCTCAAATACAAAGGGAGGCTTTTTAGTGGATGCAAGCTCCACAAGCTCAGAAATGTGAGGACAGTATTTGAATGTGTTAAGCATTTTCTTTTCTTTCCTATTTTTACTATTTTTATTATTACTATTTTTACCACTATTATGTTTCTTTTACTATTAAGATAGCCACTATACCCTTCACCAGGATTAGGGCGATAGAGATCCCCACCTTAGAGATAAGCAATGTGGAGGCATCACTCAAACTACAGGTAAAATATCTGCAAATCATCTTAAACTAAAACTCACTTGGGAATCACACCTCAAGTCAGTGCTAGGAAAGGCTACAAGAAACCTTTGGACTGTAAAGCAAATGCTTGGTAGGTCTTGGAGCCTTAGCCCCAAAATGACCCACTGGATATACACCCAAACAGTAAGACCTAAATATGGTTGAGCAAAATTAGGCTATGTAAGGTACAGGGGCTAGCATGTCTCTGTATTACAGGGGACGTGAGGTCAACCTCAACAGCAGGAACGGAAGTCCCTCTCATCCTTACGCCACACAACTTAGCTGCACAAACGGAGGTGGCCTTACAAGCTATTTTCATTCACAGAAAAGCACAGCTCAAGGCAGGAAACCTTACTAGTCACCTTTCAATCTTGAAGGGCATATGAGACATTCTATATATGGCTCAGGCAAGCGATCACATAGATGCTATACAATTCTTCGTAAGAGGATATAGGATCTCCTTTCTGAGTGGTGCACTAGCCCAAGATGTATGGAAGACAGATGGATTCAAAATGCTTCTAAGGGCTGGAACCGGATAATAAAGGGAGCTAGAGCACACAGAATATTAGCTCTTAGCAAGGACACCACAGTCTTCCAAGCGGAACTCTAGGCAGTAATGGAAACTGCAAGGATCCTATCTGACAGGTGAAGATAAAAATTTTTACGGACAGCTGATCTGTCCTCAAATACTGCCCAGCACAGGTCACAAGACATGGGCAAACAAACTCCTCCAATCAAAAAATGTTTGTAAATTGCAAACCATAGTTTCTGAAAACATTAAATACTTGGAAGAGATGTTATTGATGTAAAGTGCAAAAATTAGTAAAAATTCAATCGGGTCTGTTCTAGAATCCGATTCGAATTGATTTAGCAAAATTTTTTTTTATCCGCATAATTCATAAATTGGTGTTCTCAATTCAGCATGTTTTTAGGTATTCGAAGTTTCTGTTCGAAAAAAAAATTCTAAATGTCAAATACATAAACAACAACACCGAAGTCGATGATAAAAGATAGCTTAACAACACAAATAGCAGCCGGCGGCAAAGTAAAAACCGACGGTTAACGATCGTCTAGGCCATGTTCTTACAATCACGCAAAAATTTAAAAATTAAGTTAAATTATGACAAAAACTAAAACATTAATAGATTATTCTGAGAAAGCAGCTCTACGGCAAGCAGCAATCAGTCACTCTTGACCGCGACGGGTGTAAGGTTGTGAAATTACCGGCGCGGCAGTTTGCCGGCTATGGGCACATAAACTACGATCTTTGACAACCATATGTTGTAAAAAGAACGCATTGCCAGACTATTACAATGGAATTTGACCACTAAATACAATCATATTAATATAAATATTGCCTAAATCAAACTAAATATAGGAAATTTATTATAATTTCCTTTAAAATGTCGTTTTTTCCTTTTCAATAAATTCTGATTGCATTAAGTATTAGGCCAAAAAACATTGACATATCACACTTTAATATGTAGGGCAACTGCGTGTTTTCGAACATAAGCAATATTTTTGTATTTTGGTTTTGCGCAAGTGCCATTTGACAAAACATACAAAATTTTTGGAAGAAATTGAAGAAAAGGTTTTTTTTTACTAATAATTGTGTGCAAATTCAAATTGTTTTTATTATATTTAATAAAAAAAACACTTCAAATTAAGAGAGAAAATTTAGTTCTTATTAAAAAAGTTATCACTTGCATGAATAAAAGCCATGTTGCCAGATTGCACTAAATAAAAATTTACCCCTGAAGAAGTTGGAAATAAACCAACGAAACGTCGGGAACGATTTAAATGAAAATATGTAGTTTTTCTTTTAAATGAAAATATAAACTAATGACCTCGAAAGCTCATTTTGGTTGGACACCATAAAAGGAATCAATTTATCTAATCTAAAAAGGTCGATATTAATAGCACATTTGATATGCCGATTCTATTTACTTTCACTCACCCTATAATACTCTAATTGAAAACGAATAAAAACATGGGGACTCGGATTGCAGAACACCAAAAATTCTAAAGTAATCCACTTTAGAGTGAATTCGGATTCTAGAACAGACCCGAATATTTTTCAAAACATAAAAACTTGTTATTTATGTATTTGACATTTAGAATTTTTTTCGAACAGAAACTTCGAATATCTAAAAACATGCTGAATTGAGAACAACAATTTATGAATTATTCGGATTAAAAAAATTTTGCTAAATCAATCCGAATCGGATTCTAGAACAGACCCGATAGTGTGTGATGTACTTTACTAGACATTACTTTCTCTGTATATGAGTTCCTTTTAGGTAATTAGTAATTTACTACGATTTCACTACTCACCATCCAAAAATACCATTTACTGCAGGCTTGCCTTCAGAAAATTTCAAAAAATTTACACAAAATGTCGTTTTAGAAAAATAAAGTCGCACACATTTTCTTAAACATGTTCATGTACAAAAGAGAAAACAACGAAAGGAAATAAAATTTCAAACAAAATTACTTTTTCAGGCTCAAGTTCAACCCTTGGGTTTTCACTACTTTTTAATCAATATCAATTAAGTAAAGAAAAGTAAAATTTATTTGCTAGGTGGACAACCGGCTGTTTCTGGGTAGCAAACACCCATTTTGACACGTCCAAAGTTCATAGGGTGCTGATGAAGGGTGTTTGCTACCCAGAAACAGCCGGTTGTCCACCTAGCAAATAAATTTTACTTTTCTTTACTTAATTGATATTGATTAAAAAGTAGTGAAAACCCAAGGGTTGAACTTGAGCCTGAAAAAGTAATTTAATATAAATGTATTACAACACAGAAGTTCAATAACAAAATTAAAAATTTACAGTAAAAAATTTCAAACAAAAAATTCATTGCAAAAAAAAAAAAAAAAATAGAGGAGCGATCTCTCGATTTTGTTCCTAAAAATTTTTATAGGCAATAGAGTATAGAGAAAAATTTTCCAGTCTGCTGTCGAGTTGGTTGGCACCAACAAAATATCGTCATTAAGACAACCACAAAACGTACAAGAAACAGGAACTGAACAACGATATTCGTGCTCGAATTAAGAATTCAATGACGTAAAAAATATTAGAAACAAACAAACAGCATACGTGATGGAATATCGAATGTCGTAATTCGGCCCCAGGGTTAAGTAGTAATAAACTCATTTGCTCAATCTAATTTTTAGAAATTTAACTTTGGTTTATTTTTTTGGTTTATTTTATGCTCGCTGAGCAAACAGAATCGCAAAGTATTGTGAAATTTCATGCTTTTCCGAATTTTTGGTTTTCGTTTTTTTTTTTTTGTTGGGCAAAAATGGACAAATTCTACTTTATGTGTGCTCGTACCTTTACATCTACTTATCAATATATAATTTGGCATGATAAAAATTAAACACAACACATCTTACAACTCTTTTTGTGATTATGGTTCACAACATCTAGCTGTTGTGTATGTCACAGAGTTGTTTTTCATTTGTAGAGCATCTTTCCGCAAAAATACACGCCTGCATACAAAAAACTACCAAGTAAAGCCACACTCCCAGAAAGATGCACGGGTATGTTGCTTTCATTACACAAACACAAGCGAAACACAATAAATTTTGACATTTCATTGTCAAGTTTTACAACCAAAAGACATGGAGATTTTTTTATTTTTTTTTTGGTGTTGTATTTCATATAACACCAGATAAAGAATGAGAAACGTTTTTGCTAGAAAAATACAAACAAAGACATACAAAAAATTTAAGTTAATGTTGATGTTTAATTGGGTTATAACAATGAAAGGATTGTTATGCTTCTTAAAAAAAAATGTGAAAAAAGTGGCGTAACAGATAAATCCGCTAATATGACATCTAGTGCTGGCGAAATATTGAGCATTTGGGGACCATTTAATGAGTATTTGTACTTATTTGGGATGCTCAATAATTTTAGGGTTACACATTCTAATCATATTTCTAATGCGAAACTAAAATACAACTCTTTTTGAAAATCAACTCTGATCAATCTTGCAACACTGTTTGAAAAGCAATCGTACATTGCAGTTTAAATCCATTGCAACTACAAAATACAAAATAAAACTCTTTTGTTATCAAAAAATCGGTAATAATTATGTGTACAGGTGCATTTTTATTTATATTTTGTTAATTAATTTTAATAACTAATTGTTTTTTTAATATTTTTGTAAAACATATTTCATATGCACACTTACAAATTTTATAATTTTTTTCGCAATTTAACTTGTAACATCAACAAGACAACACTTAATTAGGTGTTGTAAGATTTGGACAACATCTTATTAGGTGTTGCAAGTTTTTGACAACACTTGATGCAATAGTTGTAAACCATAATCACTTTTCAAAAAATACAACATTAAATGAGCAAATGGTTTGAACCATAATCGGGGCCTGAAGCCAGTATGGTACTTCATTTTTCTTTCATTAATTGGTATAGAATTGATGGAAGGAAACAGCAATTGCTAGAAAGAACCAAATATACAAAACGTAAACAAAACTGGCATCTTTTTTGTAAGTGTCGTATTCTTTTTATTTCAAGAAATCGCTACGAAATTGAAATGTTCCAAAAAAGAAGCGTTAAATCGCAAAAATTGTCCAAAAACCGCTGACACAGCAACATTCAAGTTTGAAATGTCAATTTTAAGTTGAAAAATGTTAAATTTTTTTTGACATAACCTGATTGTTTAGCTATAACTTCAACGAATATGTTGACAGTTTTTCATTTATCTTAATATAGCTGAACTCTTTGCACATACTAAATTCTGCTATTACCTTATATTTGCACTGTTCTCCAAAACTTAAACAATGCAAGAAAAATGTAGTGTCATACGGGCATTAGTGTGGCCTCCGCTTCAAGTGCCCACGCTACGGATGTTTACGTATTGATGTTTCTGTTTCCGTTACTCATACGCAGCTGCGTCTCCAGTGAAATAGTGAATTCCGCTACATTTCATTACTCAATGATACCCAATACACATATATTTTTAGCATATTTTCAAGTTTTTAAACGATAAGTAGTTTTAGCAAAAATAAATTTTACAATATTTATATTCTTCTCTTATTATCACCTTTAATTTGACAGCTGATGCTTTTCAAACAGTGTTGCAAGATTGATCAGAGTTGATTTTCAAAAAGAGTTGTATTTTAATTTCGCGTTAGAAATATGATTAGAATGTGTAACCCTGAAATGATTGAGCATCCAAAATAAGTACAAATACTCATTAAATGGTCTCCAAATACTCAATATTTCGCCAGCACTAGATGTCATATTAGCGGATTTATCTGTTACGCCAGTTCTTTCACATTTTTTTTAAGAAACATAACAGCAGTAGTACAAAATTTATCAAATCTATTGTATATGCTTAATGCACTATATGCATTATGTTTTGTTAAAATCTGCAATAAGTTTCTTTCTTGAATTGATATTAAAACCAATAACAAAATGTGAGAATTTAGTTTTGTTTTCAACACATATTTACATATACAAATGTAAAAGTGAAAAGGCGGGAGTTAATAATTTGTACCATGATATAACTAATGAGGTAGCCTCATCAGCTAACCCGTTAAACATCTGACTACTTTAAACTGTCAAGAGAGTAGTACAGAGATGAAAAGCAGCCACAGCGAGCTAGCAAATCAGCGTAAAGGTAGTGATACACTATCCTACTCGATCGTACGATCTGTTAAAAATTACATGTGTGTCCAAAAAGTGGGATAGTCTAGACTAAAAGTGTATATGCGTGAAAGACTTTTTGACAAGTCTGTCCGATTTGTTAATTTTTTGAAAATTTTCAAAAACTATCTTTTTCTATGCGATCAGAGTTGCCTTTTCGAAGTTGTTTACAAAAGTATAATAGTGTGGCCGATTTGATGCGGCTTTTTAAAGCAGGACAGAATTCTATCAGACTTAGCTAGCAATTTTCAGTGAATGAATCGTACAATTGAGTAGGATAGTGTAACACGGCCTTAAGCTCTGTTCATATCTCTTCTCTAAATGTAGAAGTGACGTTTTTTTGACAGTTTTCAGAAATCGCACAAAAAACAAAATGCTTGTTACATTTATTGAAGTTGTTCTTAGTGCAGGGAAAAGGTAACTTTATTAGTTGTATCATTATTTATACAAAACTGCTTATATGTATGTAAACGTTTTATATTGAACTAGCTGACCCGGCAAACGTTGTTCTGCATTAAAATTTAATTGTTTTTTTTTTTTTTGGCAAAACGTGCAATGATATACATATTAAATTTCTTATGTGCACAGGCCCCAATGACTTGTGAAAATTTCATTTAAATCGGGCAAGCCGTCTAGGAGGAGTATGCGAACATGAAGTCTTGCCACTTAATTTTATATTACATATGTATATAAAATTAAGATATATACGAGGGCCGCCGGTCCTGAGACCGACTCACTTGGGTCCTAGAAAAGGTCCCGTTGTGTAATGTTATGTTATGTTACGAGGGATATGTATATAGATATGGTGTATGGAAATTGTTTCATTACTACGACATCATAATACATAAGGCCGATATTTATTGCCTAATATTTGCAGAATTACTTTTTATTTATTGAGTAAAAAAAACATGTTTGAGGAAGTTGAAAACATGTTCTTGATTAGAAAATGTAAAAATATAACTGAAGAGTATCGTAATGAGGCATAATCTCTAAATTCACGTGATTTTATGACATTTTATAAGACATTGGTGAACTTTTCCCGGACAGGGGAAGTCCTGCGAGCCCCATTTCCAATATCATATTTCCGTATTTTGTAGATACATATGTATATCATGAAATGCATGTACTATTTGATAGAGTATACTGCTTCATTAATTTGTTGTGAATTCGTTTTGATATCAGCTTGAAGCAACGAAACCTTCTGCATTTATACACCATTATATTTATTTGCTTAAAAAGCTGGGGTGGGGTAAACTACGTTATTAGTTGGCCGCCGGTGGTAAAATATTTGTATAGCAAATTAATCGGTTAAGGAAAAACAAAATAAATAATATTAAAGAAAATTCTTTTAACTAAAAAATATTTAAATTTATTTCAAGAAACCAAAAAAATATGCTAAAAGAATAAACAAAAGAGACAAGAAATATAATTATGGCTTTCATTAAATTCGTCAGTAGACAAACTACACCCAAACAATGTATTTTAGCTCCCGATGAGTATGACGACATTTATCGGTTGTGCAACCCAAATCTTTGCATTTAATGCAATAATCCAAAATATATTAGAACAGGCATGTAAAGAAGATAGAAAATGATTTGTTTTGTTATATTTATATCGCTTGCTGTATTTAAAGTGAACGAAATTACGAGTATGGAAAACAAAGTTCAAATGGAAATGTAGTTAAAACCACAGCCGTTAAATTATACGCTCCTTTATAAGCAACTTCTGATTAGCAATTAATTCCGTTTACCAAGAACTTAAAAATAAACTTGAATTCTTTTGATTACTGGAAAGGAATCAAGAGTATTGCGACCGACTACTTTCAAGGGCTACGAGTTCATTCATTCCTATTCTGTGTTTTGATTACGTTTCCTTATTCAGTGACATTGCAATAGGAAAATGCTGTACTAGAAAAGCCTAATCAAAAAAATATGAAGAAAAGAATACATATATTCAATGTCCTTCGAAAAATATAAACACGAAATGTGTAATTCCGGAAAGATCAGAAGTAAGAAAAATTACGATTTTATAAAAACAAAAAATTGAAAATAATGTCAGCGTGCAAAAATTAAATTTAAAAATCTTATGAAAAACATTATATATTTTTTTGTATTTGTTCGTATACTTATGCCGATAATTCGCTCTCCTTCAATAATATTAGTGCTCTAAAGAATCTATCCGAAGGAGAACTCACGAAAATGCTAACTAAGAAAAATTTATTGCAAATTGCAAAAATTTGCGGAAAATGTTTCTGAAAATGTTAAATTTTTTAAATAAAACGTTACAAGAAATTGTTTGCCATGCAGGCGTAAAAATTGGCCAAAAATTGCATATACATATATTAAATATAAACTGCAAAATTTTTTCTAAAACATTAAAAAGTTTCAAAAAGTAAAAATACCTGGAGTCATAAAAAATTGCAACTTGCAAAATTTGACCTAAAATAATTTCTTTTAAATATTTTACACTTGCGAAAATTGCTATAGTTCAATTAAAATAGTTGGAGTGCAAGCACTAGGAAATATTATTTTAATAGTTTACAATTTTCAAAACTTGGGTAAAAGTCGTAAAAATTCCAAATAGAGCAGAATGTTGAATACAAAATTACAAAATGTTCCCAATCGAAGTGGGGAATAATACTTTCTTTTTTTGATTAAATTCCATTCATTTTTATTTTAACACAAATTCAATAGAATGAATTTCAATGAGTTAATGGAAAGGAGTAAAAAATAATCAAACACCGTTCTTGAAAGTAATCGAATTACTGTCTGATTTTTCCTGAAATAATTCCACTAATTTAAATTTTCTAGCAATCGTAATCAATTACTAATCATGGAGAACTGAAAGAAACTGTATTTTAAGCAATTAGTTTAGTTTCCAAACAAAAAGAATCTAATTTCTAATGTTCGTGGTTACTAATCATTGCTTAACAGCTCTGGTTGAAACATTAATGGCCGATATGAACTATGTATACTAATTTTGTTTATAATTTTTTTTTCTTTTTTGAGTACTTTAGTTTGTAAAATGATTATTTAATAGTAATATGTTTGATAGTTCGATTCGAAATGAGCGAGCTTCAATCTAAGCGATTGGTGCGAACACTAATGAGGACGCGATTTAATTTCTTATGCGGATAAACTTTTTCAACACTCACAACCAACATAGATGCAAAAGTTACCTAATTCGTCGCCACAATGGGAACACTTCTTTTTGCCACTAACACTCAGTACTTTGTCCTGTTGCTGCTGGGCTGTAGTTAAAGTTGACTGGCCTTGAGTTGTGGGGGGAGAAGTTGAAATTGAAGTTGTTGGTACTGATGGGCCTGTGCCGCCATTTGATGATGACATCAGATTATTGTGACGGTGCAGGGCAGCGCTGGAAACTGTTTGCTGTTGATTTAATTTTGTGTTGTATTGCTGTTGATGGTGATGGTATGTGGAGGCGGCATGCAACGGACTTTTGTCCAAATTGTTTCTAAAAGAGAATGTAGTGGTTTTAATAATTTGATAAATAATGTAAATGTGTCTATCAAATGAATAAACGGGTCGAAAATGATAAAATACAAAATACATTACACAGGGGGACTGCCATTGTGTTGTTTGGAACTTTGTAGCCGATTTTAAATGAGTCGTGCTCACTGATTTCAACACTGATCTCTGTATTTTTGATTAGCTCTTGTTTTTGCGATACATCAATGTATTGATTACAGCTTCTTTGCTCTCTATATAAATTCTTCGTTTATTTGTATTTCGTTTTCTCCCAGAAAACTTCTTAAAAGCATTTTCCGTTTTTATAAAATAACAAACAAATGCCGATTGAGGAATTAATTTAAAAAAGATATATGGCATATTTTGTATATTTTCTCAATAGCGCAGTTCATTATTTGGTGCAAATGTCTTGCGTAAGTGCGAATGCAAGAAATCGTTGCTTTTTCTTTGCAACCCAACAACAAAATATACAAGGTTGCACTCGCAATATTTTCGCATTTACGCACCGCTAATTACGTGTTGCTTTTTTCGCATGAGTATTGCGTTTGCACACTGGCACTCGAACAGCTGACATTTTAAAACAAAGCAAACCAAAAATAGTAGAAATGGAGCCAGCAGTAATTACCAAAAAAAAAAAATAAAACGTGAAAAATTCAAAATTGTGTATTAATTTATTTATCAGCTGTTATTTTGAGTGCAATAAAATTTGCAAAAGTTGTTAAAAAGGGTGCTCAATATCAGTTGCAATATAATCGCAAACGCAAATAGTCGCAACCAAAAACGCACCAAACGCTGAGTACCGCTAATCATAATTTGTGAATGGTTTGCCCTATTCAAAAAGTAAAAGGAAGATTCAAAACTCGGCAGCGAAATTGTCTTTAAGTCCTCAGAACGTTGCTTTCAAATCTGCTAAATAGTTTTAGGAGCTTGGCAAAACTTCTTAAGCAGATATAAAAATCATTTTTCAAGGACCCTATTTGTTGAGGACTCTTCCCCTTGATACAACTCTACAATAAAATACTAAACACACTTTCATAAAAACACTCTCTCACATTACACAAATACACAGACTCATACTTTGAATTCTTGCTGTAGTCAGTCTTCTATATACAGTCCACTCGCTACGACACAAAATAAGCAAACGCAAACAGTTTAATTTTGAATCGGAATAAAACGAACAATAAACTTTACATTACATATTAAATGGACAAACAAGTGTTTTATTCATAAATGAAAACATCTTGAACACAAGGGTTCAAGGTAGGTTTATTGCAAAGGTAAAAACTCTTCGCGAGGGAAGAGTTAATCAACATTTTTGGTCCTTCGAACCGGATCTGAATTAGTGGCAAAAGGGTTGTTACAAGAACAACATGAATACATAGTTACAAAAACAGTGAGAAAGACATTGTGCAAAAAATCTAATTTGTGAAAAAACCAAAGGAATAATAGTTTTCAAATTGAAGTTTCTAGCAACAAGTGTCGTTAAAATACATACGTATTAAAATACATACGCGTTAAAGTACATACAAGTGTTTCAATTCCGAATAATACGTTTTAAACACATACATACGAACGAAAAGCTGTTCATGGAAAATTAAAGCCTCAAGTGAATTTGATTATTTATGAGTCATAGAAAGTAGCATACGAAAGAAATAACCAACCAGAAATTCTAAGTACATATGTAAATCGTGTGTGAGTGTGCGCAGCTACAGTGAAAAGAGCAAAGTCAAATTGTACATTCTACAACAATAAAACACAGATCTCAAATCAATTCGCTTTGTGACACGCATTTGGTTTGCTTTAGTATTAACTCCGGGAGTGAATAATTATATCAAAAATAGAAAGTGGCTGTCGCTAAGTGATTAAAGCAGTCGTGTAAAGTAGAAAAATAAAAACCAATAACAGCAAAAAGCACTAAACGTATGTATGTACATGCGTGAAGCATGTGTATGTGAATAGAGTTGTGCATAGCCATACAACAATAACGACAACAAATCTGGTGCGCGTGTGGATTTGTGTGCCTACTTGCTTGGTGAACATACGTACATATGTATGTAAATGGTACGTACGCAAATATCGTTGAGAGCGAATAGACAAATCTGCGAGAATAAGAACAACAAATTTGGTGCGCGTGTGAGTACATAATACATATTTCAGAATCGTTGTGCGGGTACAAACATAATATATACATATATAACAATAAAACTGTAACGGTGGTGCGTGTGTGAATTTAAATACAAGAAAATACACAACTATAACTACAGACGACAACTGTAAGCGGCAGCTGGGTAAATATACTAACGTGAGTGTATGTGATTGAACCTAACGTATACAATTAAACACAACCACAGCTACAGGCGACAACTGCAAGCGACAAATAATTTGTTCCAAGTAAGTGCAACCTTTATTTATTATTTTGAAAATTTGTGCAGAAATGAAAGCGATTCAGTCCAAACGTCGCTTGGAAAAGGGTGCAATCACTCGTGCCTGTACTTTTGTAAGAAATCCGCCTGAGAATTTAGATGCAGACCATATTGGGGCTCGACTTGCTCGCCTTGAAAGCGCGTGGAAAGAATTTCAATTGCTAACGGGTGAACTATACAACTTCGAAGAGGAAGAAGGCTTCATCGATCCGGAAACCGAGCTGTCCGATTATGAAGAAAAATACATTTTTTGCGTTAGTTCACTCAAAGGGTGGCTGAAATCATTTGAAGGTCGGGTGGCATCGCCAGATCCACATGCCGACTTATTTTCGCGTTTGGCTGAACAGCATTCGACGTTGCTGCAGCGCTTAGACTCCCCACGTACGGTACGAAATGATGATCTACCGAAACTCAAAATCGAACCATTTTCTGGCAATTATAAGGAGTGGCCAGCGTTTAAGGATTTATTTATAAGTGCTATTGATTCAAGACCCAATTTATCAGATATCCAAAAGTATCAATACCTTAAGTCACTGTTGAAAGATGATGCAGCAAATTTAATCAAACATATTCAAATGTCAGAAAATTCATATGCGACGGCTTGGGATCGGCTCAAAGAGCGATATAATCGACCTCGGCATATTGTAACCGCGTATATTGAAGCTTTTATGGGTCTACCTTCATGTAGAGAAGAAAATGCTGGCATGTTGAGAAAAATCTCTGACACTTCAAATGAAGTTATCCGGGGCTTAGATGCGATAGGTCAGAATGAGCGCGATCATTGGCTTATCCATATACTGCAGAACAAAATTGATTCGGAATCTCGCCGCAAATGGATTGAGAGGTCGCGAGATGATACAAAACCAACTATTTCAGAATTTTTACAATTTCTCGATCAGCACTGTGAAGAGTTGGAGTTGGGAGCAAAGACGCTTTCTAAGCCTTCAAGCTCCAAACGAAACATTTCGACCTTGATTGCTACAAATGGGTCCCAATCTTGTGCTGATTGTGGCTCTGATGCTCATGTTACACCAAAATGTAAACAATTTCTTTCACTAACAGTAGAGCAACGCCGTACTTTTGTCAAAAAGAAAAATCTCTGCTTTAACTGCTTACGCAAAGGACACTCGGCTAGTAATTGCAACTCTCAGCATAGATGTCGCTCATGCCAAAAAACTCACCATACGTTGCTTCATTTTGGGCAAACGGGTCAAAATCAGAGAACTGATGCAATAGACAGCTCAACGCATCGCAAAATTTATTCTGAACCTCAGGGTTCTCAGCCAGTGTCTCTGAACTCCGTCGTGTCTCAGCATGAAACTGCAAATTTTAGGGGTAAGAATCGTACACACATTCTCCCTACCGCTTTAGTAGATGTTCAGAACTGCAAGGGTCAATTTATGACATGTCGTATTTTATTGGATACGGCCTCAGAACTGTCATATATTACTGAGGACTGCATTAAAAGGTTAGGGTTATCCCGGCATAGATCTAAAATATTTTTAACCGGTATTTCATCTGTCAAGGCTGAATCTACTCGTGGTCATAGCACGCTACATATGAAATCCAGGACCACAATGCGTGCACTGGATGCTCATGTGCACATACTGGGTCGTATAACATCATTACTACCTAGAACTACGCTAACGCATTTCGACAGCAAGACATTAGACAGGGTGCAATTGGCTGATCCGACATTTTATCGATCCAGTGCAATTGACATTTTATTGGGTGCAGACTACGTTTGGGACGTACTGACACAGGAAACTTTACGGGATGATAAGGGTAACACGGTCGCAGTCTCTACAATATTCGGATGGGTAGTGACTTCTGTAGTTTCTCCAATTCAACATCAGCCATCGACGTCATCGTTTCTCGCATTAGCTGATATCGATAAATCGCTTCAATCATTCTGGGAGATTGAAGAAGCACATATGCCAAGCAAACAAGACGATGAATTCTCGCTTATTGAACAGCATTTTCAAGCCACACACAGTCGCCATTTGGATGGGCGCTATATAGTGGAACTGCCTTTCAAGGAACAAGGTCCTGTCTTCAACGACACATTTCAGGGGGCATTTCAAAGATTTAAAGCGACCGAAAAACGACTGGCAAGAGACCCAAAATTAAAAGAAACCTACACAAAGTTCATGGACGAATACCAACGTTTGGGACATATGCGCGAACTATTGCCAGAAGAGGTAAATGTCACTGATGCACATTTATTCTATTTACCACACCATCCGGTCATTGGGACTAAATTGCGGGTGGTGTTCGATGGTTCATTCCAGGATGCAGACGGCAGCTCTCTTAACGACAAGCTACATATCGGGCCGGCAATACAACGTAACCTGTTCGCAGTGTGCTTTCGTTTTCGTTTGCATAAAGTGGTTTTCTCGGCAGACATAGTTAAAATGTTTCGACAAATCTGGGTGGCGGAGAAGCATCGCAATTTTCAAAGGATTTTGTGGAGAAGAGATCCAAACGAGCGTGTAGCACATTTTCAATTATGTACTGTCACATACGGAACAGCTTCTGCACCATATTTGTCTGTTCGAGTTTTGGAACAATTGGCTTCAGACTATCAAGAATCTCATCCAATCGCATCAAAGATTCTTCGTGAAGACTTCTACGTCGACGATGTTTTAACCGGCGCTTCATCAGCAGAAGAGTTGGTGGTAAAATGTAACGAGCTCATTGATTTACTTGCGCAGGCTGGGCTGGTGCTCAGTAAATGGGTTTCAAACTCTACAGATATATGTCCGCAGGCTACAAAGGAGCCAGAATCGGTTTTTCTTCGAAAGGGCGAAGACGAAACATCAAAGGTATTGGGGTTATATTGGAGCCCAAATGAAGATGTCATTCGCTACAGGGTTAATTTAGACGCCACTGCAACAGCTACAAAAAGAAAACTCATTTCGGATGTGGCAAGAATTTTCGACCCACTTGGTCTCATATCTCCGGTCATTGTGAAATTCAAGATATTATTTCAAGAATTATGGCTACTGAACTTGAATTGGGACGAAGCACTACCACCTAGCTTAGAAAAACAATGGCAACGCTACCGCGATGATCTACATCATATTTCAAAACTAAAGTTTCCCCGGTATGTTCCTAATTCCGACACATCTATTCAACTGCATGGATTCAGCGACGCCTCTATTAAAGCCTACTCGGCAGTCGTATATTGTCGATTTTTGGATGAAAATGGAAACATTTTGGTCAATCTTGTCGCTTCAAAGACTCGCGTTGCACCACTACAACAAATTTCCTTGCCCAGACTAGAGTTGTGCGGAAGCTTACTTTTGTCACGTTTAATAAAAACCATAATTGAATCACTACCGCACAAACAAATCGAAGTTCACGCCTGGTGTGATTCCACAGTAGTTTTATCCTGGCTGTCTATGCAACCCAGCAAACTAAAAACTTTCGTCGGCAACCGCACATCGGAAATATTGGCAACCCTACCCCGCAATGTTTGGAAACATGTGGGAACAAAAGAAAATCCGGCGGACTGTGCCTCTCGGGGAATAATGGCCAGTCAACTACTCGAGCTTGACCTCTGGTGGTCAGGCCCATCATTTTTGAAAACACAGCAGCAATTTACATACGTTGAAGACGTCTCTTCGGAAGCTCACGAGGCAAGTGTCATCTCCGAGATGAAAATTACGCCAAATGTCAGCAACGTGTCATCTGTGGAGACAGCAACTAATATTGCACAACATGCTCTGGAACCAACGCTACAAAGGATTTCCCAATGGTATAAACTTATACGCATCGCGGCATATGTAAAACGCTTTATCAACCGCTACGTACATAAAATCGAAATTCCGTCCAACACTTTAACATTTGACGAAATCAAACAGGGAAAATTGATCTTCCTAAAATTGGCTCAAACTTGTATGATGACTAAAACCGGACGTCTCCGTGAGTCTAAAATTAATGATAACCCACAGCTCAGAAAACTGTCGCCATATATCGATGATGATGGCCTTCTAAGGGTGGGTGGTCGACTCTGTAACGCGGAACTTTCAAATGCTATACAACACCCAATAATTCTTCCCAAGGAACACGTCGTCACTAGGCTAATTCTCCACGAAGAACATGTAAAAAATATGCACCCTGGCGTTTCAGCACTCTTCGTAATCGTACGACAGCAGTATTGGATTTTTGGTGCTAGAAACTTGATCCGTCACATCACTCATAAATGCTTGAAATGCTTTCGACAAGCACAGCATACTACGCAACAACGAATGGCTGATCTGCCCAAGGTGCGCGTAAGACAGGCGTTTCCGTTTCAGAATACCGGATGCGACTATGCAGGCCCATTTACATTGAAGCTGCATCGTGGTCGCAACCCTAAGATGTCAAAAGGGTATATCTGCCTTTTTGTCTGTATGGCTACCACAGCGATTCATCTTGAGTTGGCCACAGACTTAACTACAGATGGATTCTTGGCAGCACTACGCCGTTTTATGTCACGACGTGGCAAATGCACAAACATTTTCAGCGACAATGGCAAAAACTTTGTTGGCTCAAAACGAAAACTGAATGAGATGTATCAACAATTACAAACTGAAGAGCACAATGCAGTCATCACAGCCGCGTTAGCTAAAGAGGGCATCAAATGGTCATTTATCCCACCATATTCGCCGCATTGGGGTGGCATATGGGAGTCCGGGGTACGCTCAGTCAAGCTGCATTTGCGACGTGTCATTGGTTCTACCATACTTACCTTTGAACAGATGCATACATTGCTTGCGCAGATAGAGGCGGTAATAAATTCCAGGCCATTAGGATTTGCTTTTGACACCGATGTCGACTATTTATCTCCCTCTCATTTGCTCATTGGTCGGCCAACAGTAATGGTACAAGAAGGCAATCTTACGAATGTTGCACCTAATCGTCTTGATTATTGGCAGAATGTGCAATGTATGTATCAAGGCTTCTGGAAAAGGTGGAGCAAGGAATATTTAACGTCTCTCCAACAACGACCAAAGTGGCAGAACACGCAGCCTAACATAGCAACAGATGACATCGTATTGATCAAGGAAGACAACGCACCTCCTGCAACTTGGGCTATTGGGCGAGTAACAAATACTTTTCCAGGCACTGATGGTCTGACCAGAGTGGTGCAGCTGAAAACCGCTACTGGAACTGCAACTAGGTCCATAGCTAAAATAGTGAAGCTTCCCAGATGCTGAAAACGTTGTTTCAGGGGGGCCCAGGATGTTGAGGACTCTTCCCCTTGATACAACTCTACAATAAAATACTAAACACACTTTCATAAAAACACTCTCTCACATTACACAAATACACAGACACTCATACTTTGAATTCTTGCTGTAGTCAGTCTTCTATATACAGTCCACTCGCTACGACACAAAATAAGCAAACGCAAACAGTTTAATTTTGAATCGGAATAAAACGAACAATAAACTTTACATTACATATTAAATGGACAAACAAGTGTTTTATTCATAAATGAAAACATCTTGAACACAAGGGTTCAAGGTAGGTTTATTGCAAAGGTAAAAACTCTTCGCGAGGGAAGAGTTAAACAACACTATTTTAATGTTAAATTTCACAGCGTAACGCCAGGATTTATATGAAAAAAACCATAACTGTAAACTAATTTTAAAATAAAAAGAATAATAGTTATATTTTAAATTTTTTTATTTCTTTATATTAGATTTTATGAACAACTGAAACTATTATTTTTTGTATTCAAAATTTACTAAACTCATTTGTAAAGACATGACTGAAATATTTTTAAAATTTGTATTATTTTCAAAAAACATTTTACATATAAAATCGTCCTGAAAGAAATGTCAATAGAAAAACTCTAGTGATTTACTATTGACATGGTCACCAGTACTAATGACATATACCTCAAACAATGTTTTTTTCTGTTGGCATTCAACATGTGCTTGTAAATTGTAAATCAACTACTGACGCAGGAACTAGTGACTAGGTGGTTGTAAAGCGACTATATGACGAACATATACTATTGATTCTCTATAGATATTGTCGCTACCCTGAAAGAAATGTCAGTAGAGAAACTCAATTGAAAAATCAAGAAATAAAATTTTTCTACTCATTACCACTGTTGTCAGCTCAATGTTTTCTTTCCGAATAAAAACAATTTTTATTTCATCATTTTGGTGGACTTACAAATTTCAACAATCCCAACACTGTTCATAAAATAAAATACTGGAGACACTCTGTTGACAATTTAATAAAAGAGGCACCAGTAGAGGCGAAAAATGTAGCAACTTGGAGTCACTCTAGACTCTAGGTTTCCTTTAGTGCAATTTGTCATAGTAAAAATGATTTTTCTTTTATTGAAAACACTTAAAATTGAATGAGAAGTATTTCAATCTAAAAACTTTGATTAATATTCAGTTTAGTATTATCTGAATACAAAAAATTCAAGTTGATTTTGTACGACTTAAATTAAAAATATAAAATAAGAAATCATGAAAATATTCTTGAAAAATTAAAATGAAACAATCAAAATTACAATCTCTTAAGATACGTCTTCTTGGATGGTTTCAAATATCAGTTATGAAAATCAGTTCATAAAAAAACTATGCCCGACAATTTAATTGGTGAAAGAAAGCTGCCTCTTGCGTTCGGTGCAAGAGAATCGCATTCACATGAAAGCATTTTTATCACAATTTCATACTTAAAAGGAGGATTTTCTAACATTTTTCAATACTATTCTGTTTCGAGAGTATGATATTTGTTGAGTGTTATCAATTCCAGTTATTTAAAAAGATATTTTTCATTTTAACAAAATGTATGATATATGAAATATTTCCATTCAAATTTTAGAAATAGAAATTTGGAAACTTGGTGCTGCTTTGATTGATTGGAATTGTAATTTCATATAGTTATTTTTCAATATGCAAAGTATTTCATATTTTCTTAATTTTTAAAAATAAAACGACATAAAAGGTGCAATTTTTTATTCCTAATACATGCGATCCAAATTTATTTCAGTTGGTAAAGGTGGGATCACACGATTGCCGCAATGCACCAATTTTACAAAATTTTTAATGGGCTGAATTGGAGCACAATATAAAATATGTCCCAATCAAATTCTCTGCAATCACATGATTGTCACATTGTACTGAAATTTTATTGTCGCAAATTGGTGCAAAACAATTTAGTGCCAATAATTGCCGCATTATAGTCACACGATTGTTATTTTATACGGCAACTCTGAGAAACAGCTGTTGTAGCGGATGACAAACTTTGTTTTGCAAAAATAAAAAAACGAGTTAAAAATATGGTTTTCTGTCCCCTGACCAGACTTTCTCAAGTCTTGGAACTGCAAGAATTTTACAATTGTTATAATAGTAACAATTGAATTTTACTTACTGAAAAACAAAAATTTATGTTTCGAAGACGCGTTTAAACAATTTTGAAACTAAATAAATATATACATACATATGTATGCATATTCGCGTATTGTCTTCTTTGGTTGCCGCACACCATAATTATTGGTGCATTTTTAGAATTTTTATTGGTGAATAGTTGTATATGAAGTATTCACACGGTTGTCGCATCAGGGTTGAGTTTGATTGGGACAAATAGGAACAACATTCGTTTCGGTTGCCGCATGAGCCAATAAATTGTGCTATCACACGATTGGCACATAAACTATAACAGAAATTGGTGCATTGCGGCAATCGTATGGTCCCACCTTAAGTTGATGAAGTGATACTGGTAACAATTTGAAAATATTACAAGTATAAATACATTTATAAAAATTTGTTATTCTATTTTTAGTTTTCTGTAAGAAAAACAGAAATTGATATAATACATTTTTGTGAATGCGTCTTTTACTTGTGATATCTGTAGGTTTTAAGAAACAGGGCCCTGAACGCATAATTTTTTGCGGTGTTTAAAACTTTAAGACTTGTGCACAAAGACTCAAGACTTTTTTGGAAAAATGTCAAGTTTGCCTTATGTACAAATCTGGGGCCAAATCGTTGCATTCGATGTCGAATGAACTATCGAGTAAAAATAATATACAACAAAAACAAAATGAACAACAACCACAAGGCCCAAGCAACAAAATTCGTTCGATCACGTATGCGACGATCGATGCAAAGCCAGCGGGGCATTGTTAATTACAAAATTGGGACCTATTGATTTCTAATTAAATGGAATTCTTTCCCCAGTATTTTAAAATAAAAATACAATTTTATTGAAACATTTCCCTACGATTGTAAAAGCCTTTTGTGATGTCGAAAATACTCACCTTTTTCGCTCTCCAATTCCTTTGCTCTGCACCCGCTCAGTCAGAGTTTGAATAATGGAATCAGGCAAAGGTTTTCCGTTCGTTGTTGAAGGCAGTAAAGTCGAACCATTGGTCAACTTATTGCTGCTGGTTGGATGTACGGGAGTGATATTCGAAGAGACTATTCTTCTTTGCGGTTGCGGCTGTGGCTGCGGCTGCTGCTGCTGATGATGCTGTTCATTGAGACGCCTTTGTTCGGCTTCCTGGACTAACCAATGATTATTTTGCTGATTGTAGCCATGATAAGTATCAGGCATAGATTTTCGTTTTTGTTGATATGCCGACAGCCAGGCCGGATCGTTGGCCAAATTACTGTCATATGATTTGCGTTGCTGAACTTGCACCCAACCGTCAGTGTACTTGGGTTTTGGTGTAGCACTTAAAGCGTGTAAGGTATTGCGTGACATATTTCCTGGATACAGGGACGTTTGGCTGATGTTGCCACTGACGGGCTGTGACGAATTTGGATTGGTGAGGACGGAGCTCAGATTCTGCACAGATTGATGATGGTAGTTCGAGTAAATATGAGGTCCAGCTCTGGGAGCTGCTGTGGGAGCGGCAGCAATTTTCACCAGAGAACCTCCATATGTCTGGGAATTTAAAGAGTGTCTCTGCCTGGCACCGAAATCGTTATGCTCGCCATTAATAAGCAGGCCGTTGGATGCATTGGTGTTGATATGCATGGCACGCATGGGCTTGGAAGGTGGTGCTGGTGGTTGTGACATTATACGTTTCGAAAATTCGTTTATATCAGACATTGACTTGCGGTAATCGTTTTCCATGTGAAAGTATTGTTGTTGTAAGTTTGGAATATTAGCATAAATTTGTTGAGTGTGTTGCTGTTGCTGTTGTTGTGGCTGCAGCTGCAGCTGTTGCTGAGGTTGCGCCAACTGGGGTTGACTCATGATGTGTTGTGGCAGCGCAGCTTGATTTATTTGTTGATGATACATTTCCAATTTATTCGGTGCTTCTGTCCCACCCATATTTACCACACTCATCGCAGTCATGCCATTAAGATCCTGCAGGGATCTTCTGTTGGCTGACATTAACATTTTAGCTCCATGTTGCAGTTCTCTGCGTGCCATATTTTCTCTCAACATTAAATTTTCCCTCTGTCTTTTAAGTTCTTCCTGCTCCAGCTGCAATAACTCCCTTTCGACTCTTAAGACTTCCTCCTGTTCTCTTATTTTTTCTTCTATAGACATCATTTTCGCGTTGGCGGTGGCTGTGGCCTCGGTTAGAGATTGCGAAGCTGCCGCCGCTACGGTGGCCGATTCAGTCCATGATTCCGCCGAATTGCCTTTGACAGTTTGTAGGAGTGGCGTGGGTACTACAGTCAGTAGACCATCGTTTTGGTAAAGCATATCGTTTGGCGTTGTATCTAAACCGTTCTGCGTTTGCAACGTCAGAGGGGATGTGTTTTCGTCATGTGTTTCGTTCTCTTCCGAGGAGTTGGTATAGTGCTCGCTGCTCTGGCGAGAATGGTTCTCAGATACGCCTGAATCACGACTTTCGCCTTAAAAAAAAAGTTTGATAAATATGATATTTAAAAAAATTTTAAAATATAAACTGTTTCATTTGATAACACTAATCTAAAATAAAACTCAATTGAAAAGGCAGTTAAATAAAACGATTTTCAAAAGGGCCTTTATGATCAACTGGATGAAAAGGAGGAGCATCGCCTCACATTTCACATGTGTTTCCCAGATCTTAAAAGTATTGTTCTATAAGTCGAACAAGCGCTTAAAACATGTATTTGCCCAATTCACGAGCTCATCATCTGATTGTATCGAGTGTATTGTTGTTAAGCCCTATGCAATTTATATATATTTGTTGATGACAATTTATATTAAAAACTTTGTTAAAATTATACACATCAAATGCACATGTTTTCAAAAAGTTGATTTGCAAATTTCAAAATTTCAAAAAGCACAATAATTGATGTATGAAATCTTTAAGCATCTAAAAAGTGCCAAAATGGAGTGGAAGCGTGGAAACCCGAGCACGTTTCGCAAAACAACGAAGTAAATTTCAAATGGTTCTTATAAAAGTCAAACAGTTGTATGATGTCCAACAGGGTCACCCTAAAGACTAAAATCCACGAAAAGTTTACAAAATTCAAAATAGGACTAAACATGGTTTTATAGAAAGTTTTCTTTAGTTTAATAGACTGAGCTTGAGGTCACTTTAGTTTTAATAAATATATATATATGTATATACATATATATATTTTTTTTTATTAAAGTCCTCAATATTTTGACACTCCTTTCTTTGTGTATCTTTTTCAGGAAAATGTGTTCACACCTGTGTTTATACAGTTTCCTGAAATATCGAAATATTGAAGACTTGAATAATAAAAAAAATGTATTTATTAAAACTAAAGCGACCTCAAGCTCAGTCTATTGAAGCAAAGAAAATTAAATAAAAAAGGTCGAAAAGTTGGTATCGCGAACGTTTTATAAAAAGTATAACAATTGCAGGAACTGCAACAGGGTTCAAGAAGGCAGCCTTTTTATAAAATACAAAAATTTGCATTAAAAAATTAATCAGATGCAACAGGAGTAAAAACAGCTGAAGTCAGCGTAAGAGTTAAAAAATTCAAAAATGAAATTAAAATAATTTCAATAAAATCAAATAGTTGCAAAAAAATATCTGCAAACCTCATAAATATACTAAAAACGAGCTTATAGCAACATTAAATAGTTGCAAAACGCCGCTACGGTCCTCGAACATTTTTCATGTGCAAAACGAAGCTTACAAAACATTTTCAAAACGTAAAAAATGTGTAAAGAAATGAAAGTCCGCTCAAAATACAAAAAAATTCAAAAAAGACTTGCCTGCTAAAAATTTACGAGAACCTGAAGTAGATTCAAAAGTTTGGTTTTTTTTAAAAGCTATTTGAAGCCCATTTTTTGCGTTCTGCCAATTTTAGCGGTTTTGCTTTTTGGCAGCTTCTCAAAAACTATTTCCATTCTTTTTTTTTAAATCTGTAAAATTTTCGCGAACTTCAGCGGATTCGCCTGTGTTGTTCTTTTCGTAACTGTTTAACTTTCTTAACTTTTTGCGGACTTTGTGGTTTGCTCCTGCTGGAACTTCCGCAACTAAAGGGTTGCTTTGAACATGAATATTATTTATCCGAAAGATAATCTTGTGGCATTACATTTTAAATATGATTTCTGGCATATGAACGCCACGGCTGGCGCAGATGTAGTCCAAGCTGGACGTCCAACTTTCGATGACTTTTTCCAACATTTGTGGCCGTACATCGGCAATAACACGGCGAATGTTGTCTTCCAAATGGTGGTCAAGCTTTTGTGGCTTATCCGCATAGACCAATGACTTTACATCATAGCACCACAGAAAGTAGTCTAGCGGGGTTAAATCACAAGATCTTGGAGGACCGTTCACAGTTCCAAAACGTGTCTTTCAATAAATCGATTGTGGCACGAGGTGTGTGACATGTTGCGCCATCTTGTTGAAACCACATCTCTTGGACATCATGGTTGTTCAATTCAGGGATGGAAAAATTAGTAATCATGGCTCTATACCGATCACCATTGACTGTAACGTTCTGGCCATCATCGTTTTTGAAGAAGTACGGACCAATGATTCCACCAGCCCATAAAACGCACCAAACAATCAGTTTTTCTGGATGTAATGGTGTTTCGACATACATTTGAGGATTAGTTTCACTTCAAATGCGGCAGTTTTGTCTGTTGACATAGACATTCAACCAGAAGTGCGCTTCATCGCTAAACAACATTCGCTTATAAAAATCGGGAACAACGGCAATCTCGTTTTGCACTAAAATTGCACTATTTGCAAGCGTTGTTCAGGTGTGAGTCAATATTAATGATGAATTGCCAAACCAAACTGAGAATAAAGCACTTGACAGCTGTTAAATCGGTCGCCATCTTGAACAGTAATGCCAACTTATATACATCGAAAAAAACAGTATTTATTTAAGTTTTTTTTTTATAAATAAATTAGTAGTTAATTTTTGGATTTTGTAAATTTGTCTAGTATTTTAGTGGTTTTGCCGACTGTTTTGCCTTTTCCAGCTGTTTTACTTTTTTTTAACAATTTAAAATTTATTTGTTCCCTTCTTATACTTTTTTACAGTTTAATTTTGTATCAGTCTTAAAAACTCGAATACTAAATTCAAAATAAACGAATGATGAAAAATAATTTTCTCTTCACAAGGTTTAATTCGAAGTGCATTTGAGGGCGCCATACGACGGGATCCTGTGAATTGGGCAATTGTTTGGTATTCTTTTACATAAGAAATCATACACCAATATAACAACAACAGTTACTCTAGATAAACATACCAGAAGTGAGATGTAATGGTGGCACTTAAGAAATCTGTTCAGATTATCCTTTCACAAAATCAAACAAAAGTCTTAAGACTTGCAAAATAGTAGAAATGGGCATTAATTCCGACATTAATTCTTTGCTTCAGCATTTGCCAAAAAAAAGAGTTTAGAAGTTTTTTCCAAAAATCGGCGCTCCAACCAAAGTGTTGCCGAGCACATCGAGTTCTTTTTTCTCACTCATTTTCATTCATTTTTTTTATTCAAATGAACATTGAAGAAAAAAGCAGCAACAGCAAGAAAGAAACAATGTTGGTTTTCTTTTGATTTTAAGTGCCCATTAAATTGGCTTCTTGCAACTGTTCGAAACATGACTTTATGCCTGATTTTCTTTCACTGGCAAACACTGTTGCACCCTTAACCTTTTAAGCAGACACAAATGTGCATAATAATATGCAAACGTGGTAATATGAATACACTAAACGGATTAAATACAGCAAATGAGCGAACAAAGGAGTAAACAAGATGACAATAGAATAAACTTAATCACTCACCTGTATCCGAACTATCACATAAGCCCGCTTTCATGTATAATTGCTTCTCCAGGCGTCTCTCTTCCTGCAGCAGTTGGGCCATGTCGGGTGGCGGGGCCACTGTCAGCTCCAAATACGATTCATCATCATCCAAAGAAGAGCCCTCAATACCCAAGAAACTAGAACGTTTATTGCGCAATTCTTTCTTGATGCGTTTGGTCGAGTTCATACGCTTAATGGGTGGCGAGGGATGATCTGGGGATAAATGATACGATTGTTGTTCCATGATGTGATGCTGTTGGTTGTGATGATTCACATGATGGCGTGTCAGGGTTTCGTAAGTGTTATCCGATGACCAGGTGTCGGCGTGACTGCTGCTGTCCACACTATCAAAGGGCGGCGGACTATCCACGGGGGGTGGTGGTGGTTTTTCTTTGGGTGGCTGTAAATTGGCCGGTAGTTCTTGTGTAATTTCTCCAGTCATATTGCCATTGAAGAAGATTTCGATGTTCTCGTAAACCGGTATGGGCTTTAAGTGTTTGGGCGCATCATAATAAGGTTCACTCGGTTTGGGTACTTGGTAATAAGGTTCAGGGCTTAAGTCGGTAGTAGATGGTGTTGTTGATGTCGTTGTTGTTGTTGTTTGCATTTTTGTATTTATTTCGTCCAAGACTATTGGCTCGGTTTCTGTTGCTGCGGATGTCAGTTGGCTGTTGCTGCTGCTGCTGCTGGTTTTAGTGTTGGGCTGTTCAAGATGAGCATTGAAGTTGTTTTCTTTAAATAATGCGTTAGTTTTGTTGATTGGGTTATCAATACTTGTTATGGTTGCTGGTGTTGTTGCTGTTGCCGATGTCATTGTTGTGTTAGCAAAAGCATTCGTTAAGTCAACTACATTATTACAATGATTAATTTTATTATTGTTATTAATAATAATATTATTATTACTATTGATGCTGTTGCTGATGTTGCTGTTGGTTTGTTTGTTACTAATTTGACCATTAAAATTGTTAATTTGACTATTTTTTAATTGATTAGATGTTGATAATTTGATTTGAGTTTGATTAAGATTATTTATTTGATTATTTTGTAATAGATTTAAATTTTGTTTAGAGTCGTTAATAGTTTTTGTTGTTGTTGTAGTTGTAGTTGTTGGTGTTGTTGTTTGTGTTGAGGTTTTTGTAAAGTTATCAATTTGTTCTTTATTCACCATACTTGGAATGATTTGCTGTTGCTGCTGATGTTGAAAAGATGATGTAGTAGTTGTGGTTGTTGTAGTTGTTGTCGTCGTTAAGGCAACATCTACAGAGTTCATAGATGTTGTTGAGTTAATATTCTCATAAATGGGTTCTTTCGATATCTCCTCTTCACTTTTTTCGTCAATTTTCAAACATGATGAAAATTTGTCTTCCAATTTTAAATTTTCACATTTTTCTTCGTCGGTTTTATTAATTAGAAAACCACCGTTTTGTGGCAGTGTTTGTTGTTCCTGTTGTTGGTTTCCTAAATCAACTTCCGTTGCCTTTACAGTTTGTTTCGAATTAATGTCGTTGTTTTTGTTTTTGTCATTGTTGTCGTTGTTGTTGTTGTTGCTGTTGGGGCTATTGCTGTTAGTGGTTTTAGCAAATGCGGAAGCATCGTTATTATTGAATGGGGCAGTTATTGGAAACAAATTCTCTGGCTGTTGCAGCGGCTGCCGCTGTTGTTGTTGCTGTTGTAGCTCCGGTATTGTTTCTTTGTCAATTGCTGCCAGCGCCAATTCCAGAGCTTCGTTGATCTTTCGATGTTTAAGCAAATTATTATTTAAAGCAAAGCAATATTTTCGCGTAATTTTTTTTTGTTTTTTTTTTTTTTTTGTAAAGAAACAAAGAGCAGCCATATGATGCAGCACGTTTAAATAAAATAAACAAAAAGAATACATAAAAAGCACAACATTAATTAAATTTCTTTAAACTTTTCGTTAGTGAATTAAAGTTAAAGCTTTAGTAAAATATTTACAAAAAGTCAAATCAAGTAACAGTTTTAATTAAGACAGCAAATAAACACAAACACACACACACACACACACACACACACACTTAAAACAAACAGTGCAAAAAGCATAACAAATTGAAGCAGAGATAAAAATCAGGCAGAAATAAACAAATTCTTAAATGGCAGTAATTAATCAAACGTTTTCAATATTTCAAATGAACAAGAGTATCAGAATTGAAATCTATTTGAAAAACTGTACAAATATACAAAACGATATCATGCAACATGTTGGACAAAACGATTTCAGTATGGAATTGACAAAACAAATAAAAATACTATTGGTATAAAAAAAAATGTATTTAAGAAAAATAAATAAAATTTATGCACTAAAGAGACAACTTCTGGCATCCTTCTTGCTAATGTTTCTTTTTTTGTTTTCTCATTAAAAATGTTGAATGCTTCGTCTAAATGCGACGTGTAAATGGGCCGCATTTAGACGAAGCGTAGCCTGATGAGGGAAAAATCAGTTGAGACGCGCACAGCAAGGGTTCCGTAGTAACGTACAAGTTCTAGACAAACGGTAACCCTAACTACTGCCAGTCCAGCCACTTTAACAATTCAGCCATCGCACAGTGGTCGAAATCATTGATCTGACGGCATTTTTAAAACTTTAAAATCGATACATGTTTTACATTGTATCGATAACCGATACTCCATTGAGCAAATTTACGTTTTTTACATTTCGTTTGCTTTCAATATTCGCACAGCTGTTAGCTGTCAAATATAACATAAGTTGCAGCAAATGCATTGAAAGAATTTGGCGCCAAATTACTCAGTGCGTGATTTTTGGCAATATTAAATCATTTGATTAATAATTTTATAAAATAAGGTTTTTATTTAAAGTAGAAGGTATGTATGTATTAACTAAAAATATGTTTGTGATCTATGATTATCTAGTTTAATAGAAATACGTTGTAGAAGTTAACGTTGGTGATAGCAGTTTTGAAGTGTTATATACTATAGTTTGGTGGATCGGATTCGGTCCAAATATGGTTTTGTTTATTAATTTGGTTATTTGTTGTTGTGAAACGTCCAAAATGATCTGCCCGTTCTTGCCCGTTTATTGCTTAATTATTTTCTTAGGCATAATGAATGTTTCCAAACGAACACCTTTTATGATTTGGCACAATGAAAACGTCCCTACTAAAAAAATTTCAGCTGTGGAGTCCCACGTATTTAATAATATAATAGACCAATCGCACAATAATGAGGAGCAGTGCTGAGAAAAAAAAAATTGAGGAGCTTCATAAGCCAAGTAGTGGAATTCTCATTATTTATTTATAAATAATAGAATATAGAGTTGAATTTTGGAACAAATCATCAAAAGTTTTCATAACTACTGATGGTTAGGGTAGCTCCTATGAAATGTCGACATATACATAGATAGCTGGAAAGCAATCACAAAGAAACAGTTTTTTGATTTTTGAATTAATAAATTGGCTGTAAAGCAAGCAAATAAATAAACTTTTTCAAATATATTTGTGCTTATTCAAAAAAAAATTTAAGTGTGTTTGATATCCATATTAAAAATATTAATTCAAGTCCAAAAATGAACCTTTTCAAAAAATATTTGCTGTATTTTTCAGCTGTCTATATGCCGACGACATTTCGTTGGTGCTAATCAACTCATCAGTAGACTTGAAAAATTCTTAAAAGATTGTTTGAAACTTAACTACTTATTCCATAATTCCCATGAACAGAATGAGAATCAGAAATGTTCAAACAAACCTTTAACAGCAAACATTTCTTTTTTCGTTTTGCAACACTTCTACTTTTCTTTGCAACCTTCTATACAACGAGTCACCATTGGTTACTACGATTTGTATTTTTGAAAGTATCAAAAAGTAAAAGTTTTTGAATATTCAAATATGAACTTAATTATTTATTTGCTTTAAGAGCCAATTGAAATGTATTAATTCAGGTCCAAAAATTAACCTTTTCAAAAAATATTTGCTGCATTTTCAGCTGTCTATATGCCGACTACATGTAATGTCCGTGTACTCGGTATAATGTCGTCGGCATATAGACAGCTGAAAAATACAGCAAATTTTTTTTAAAAAGGTTCATTTTTGGACCTAAATTAATACATTTCAATTGGCTCTTAAAGCAAATAAATAATTAAGTTCATATTCGCAGATTAAAAATATTTTGTATGAAAAATTTAAATTAATAAAGGTTTACACCCATATTCATAAAAACTATTGAAGGTTTATTACACATTTATTTGTTAAATATTCCGTAGAAATACGTCAAATAAGAGCCTAATAAGCTTACAATAATTATTATGAATATGGCCTTTAAAGTACACAAACATTTTTTTGAATAAGCCCCTTTATCTCTAAGAAATTTGTATTAATTATTATTTGTATTATTAATACACTCAAAATAATATGTCTGTAATTTAACAGAAATATTTCTAATTTTTTGGCCAGGTGGAATTTAACAAATTTTGGTAAAGGCTGCAAATTATAAATATTTGTGTTAAATTATAGACATACTATTTTCAGTGTATTTGCATTTAAAGCTCTGAAATAAATTAAAATTGTTTGGAGTTTAATTTATTACGCATTTCATAGTCGAAATTAAGCATCAGACTTTGTTTTTATTAATTTGCGAATTAAATGCCGCCAGATTTGGTATATCGACCCCTGTGTATCGTAGCAATTAAAAATTGAAACAAAATTCAATAATTACTTCGTACTCATTTTAAGCCTTAACTGGATTGATTCTCTTTAATAATCCCTATTCGGCTTGTTTTAAGTACACTTGTGTGTTATTTGTACTTAAATTTTCAAGTATTTTTCGTATTAACTTAAATTTACAACTTTTTCTTTCCGTGTACTCGGTATAATTTTATCATACCGGTCATAGCACCTGTAACGAGCCCCTATACAAAATGGGCTTATCTAGCACAAACACTTGCTGATTCGGTGGTCTGGCAGAGGAGTCAATGGATACAGGCTATTAAATGTCCAAATGCTGGGTGAGTAGGATTTGCTAACGCTGCAATTGAAGCAGCTGCTCCTGGTCCTTGATGAGTCAACTTCGTGAGGAATAAGGTAGAGCACAATAGATCAACGACTGGTCGTAGTGCAAATGCAGAATTGCCTCAAAACTTCACTACGGCTTCGGCATATCCCTTTTTTTTAACACTTGCACAGTGTAGCGACTGATTTTTTACTTACGAGCAATGTCACTCGTATTGTTTTTTGAACTGGGATGGAAATGATCGAAAAAAGCAAAAGTTTTAGCTTCGAATAGTTTTAAAATACTAAATCAGAATTTATTTTATTTGTGAAATACCCCTTTTCATTTTAATTAAATTTAAGCAGACTTTTGTTTCTTCTTTGTTTGCCAAAAGATTCTCATGCATGTCATGTCAAACATTATTAAGGTTTTTGGTTGTAAATACTTAGCAAGTATTTTTTTTTTCTTGTAGCTTGTTCAGTCTTCTTGCCTCCTTCTGCACAGTTCAAGTCGAAGTGCGTAGAGATTTGAACAATTTTGGCGCTAATATCATTTCGTGGCAAACAATTTCCTATCACACTTTTTTCCGCTACAAATCGAACAAAACCATGGGCGACAAATTGTCTTGATTGCTTTTTGTAACATTTTGTTTTAATTTTTTTTTTTATGTTTCACTGAAACAAATATCTATCGATTTGAATAAAAGGTTGAAACAGCAATAGCTTTTCTTTTCTGTTTTGAATGTGCATTCCTTCTTATTGATAAGGCTTCTTATTTGCCACCAAACACCCCAATTAAAGCACTATTTTCACAGATTTACTATTATCGTTCTTATTAATCTCCTGTTTTATTTGAGCTGATAAAACACATATGTAGTAAGTGCGCAAGTAAAATCTAATACACTTCGTTTTATATCAGGTGCCAGATTTACAATCTAGAAGCTGAAGAGTTTAGGTCGCATTGTTCGAGTTTATGGAAGCAAAAATTGTCTAGGTCTAAGATTAATGTTTACACAAACAGTCGCATTTCTGTATTGAAAAGAGCCAATAAAAACCGGTAAGTTATTCCTCCGCAGACTAGACTTAAGGCACAGCTGTTTTTGTTTACGGCACTGAGCTGCAATGGTCTATTATTCACTTTTTTGCTTTGACTCTGGTTTTTAGTATTGTTTTTGGTAACACTGTTTTTGCAAGCTCTGCTGTGTAATATGTTACTGTTTACTGAATGAAGTGCTATTGCACCCACCCCGGGTGCATATGATAGTTTGTACTGAAAGTAATGCTGCGATAAATACGCTAACAGGTGTCTACACGACATCTTGGTTGGTTCATGAATGCCGGAGAGATACCGTAATATTCAGCCGTGGAGCTGATTTGAGTACCGGGACATAGTGGCCTGTCCGGAAAAGTGATGGCAGATGAACTGGCAAAATCTAGTACCCGCCTTCCATGAAGGCCCATGGATGAATTTGTTGTCTCCTGCTTAGTAGCAAGCAAGTCATATAACAGCAGACGGCCAGGATATATAGATCCGCACAGGATAGATGGAAACGATTTATCAAATATAAAGGCTTATATGAGCCAGCTATGTTATGCTTCACGGGCTGCTGGTCATGAGACGGGCCCAATTGAGTCCTAGAAAGGTTCGATTGTGCCACCCAAAAAGGCTACAGGGAATTAGCTTGAACCAGCCAGATTAACGGATGAAAGACTCCAAGCTGTTCAATCCCCATTCCGACACTTCCGGCAGCCCATTTAGTGTCGGTCTGCCCAAGTAATTTGCTCTCTTGCCAGAGAGAGCTGGGCATCGACAGAGGAAGTGTTCGACCCTCTCCTCCTCCTCTTCATCTCTGCAGCCTCTGCAGAAATCATTGTATGGAAGATTTAGTATTCTCGCATGTACTCCCATGTGACAGTGTCCTATCAGAACAGCCACTAGGGTGTGTAGCTTTTGTCTCGGAAAGTGCAACAAAGGTAAAATTCTCTTATACATAGTTATGGCTGGGATATTCGACAGGTGATCTCATTCGACCACCTTTTCTGAGCCGTTCTTAACAGCTATCGTTGTATTAGCTGTTTGCAACTATTGAGCGGAACACCAACAAATTCGTCCATGTCCTTCTGTTGTAAGCGGGTACCAGATCTGGCCAGTTTCTCCGCCATTTCATTTCCGGACACACCGTTGTATCCAGGTACCCAGTGAAGCTCCAGGTCTGTATGGCTCGCTATCTTATTTAGAGATATCTGGCATTAATGAAACAACTTAGATAATGTATAAACACCCACAAGCGCATTTAAGGCGGTCTTGCTGTCAGTACAGATTATTATATGCTCCCTGTATATCCTATAATGCCACATGCAGTTTATCGCAATCCTTACCTCCGCTACCTTGGCCTAAATGACGCTACACCTATCACGTAGCCTAAAACTGATCCTCCGTTGAAGTCGGGGGATATAAATACCACCACCAACCCCTGCGCTAGACTTGGAACCACCCGTGAACACCATGATCGCGTCCTCTGATTGATCTTTTTCGACCCTATCTAAGGGTATGAGAGCCAATTGAATTGTATTATTTTAGGCCAAACACTAGATTTTGTGTCTTTTTCAGCCGTCCATATGTAGTTAGGTTTCAAACAAAATTAAAAATTTTTGCGAACCTACTGATAAGTTGCTTAGCAGCAAGGGTATGTCGGCGGCATATAGACGGCTGAAAAACACAGAAAACACGAATAAGTTGTATATTTAGATTAAAATAGCTAAAAAGTTACAAAAACTTTACTGCCACAAGACCACGAATTAAACGCTAGAAATTTGCAAAACTGAACCAGTACTCAGGTACGACCCCTATTTATGCACGCGCATCGTACCGGACCTAGGAAAATAGGTTTTGGTGAGGAGGAAAGAGGGAGTAGTGTTTGTGCACATTTGATTTGAACTTCTTTAAATTGTAGCTGGCGGGGAATATGTCTGCAGGCAATTTGTTCCACAGACGAACCGTGCGGCTGAAAAACGAATTCTCTCTGTAATGCGTTGTGCGGTTCGCTGGCCAATCGACTACAAACGGATGTGCTCTTGACGATGCACGTGTGTTGCGGCTTTCGGGAACAAGATCCCTGTTCTCGTCTGAGCAAAATCCGTTATAATAGCGATAGAACAGTGTGACACACCCCACACTGCAACGATGCTCCAGTGAGTTAATAGAGCTGGATACCCTACAGTCACTGATAAGTTTCTTCGCCCTCTCCTGTACACGGTGGAGAAGCCCCAAAATAGACTTTGAGGCAACGGCCCAAACACGAGAATTGTATTCCATTTTCGGTCGTATATACGTGGCATAAACAGTGAGGAGATCGGATGGAGTGAAGTATGTCTTGCACCGTTTCGAAAAACCAAGACACTTAAATGCTTCTTTTGCGCCATTAAAAATATGCTCAGTCCAGCGGACATCGCATTGAATATTCATACCAAGAACATTAAAAGCTTCCGACTCCTCAATGCTTATACCATCCATAAGTACAGATGAGGCAGCATCCATGGGCGTTCATCTAAGTGTTAATAGACAACACTGGGTCTTACGAGCATTGAAATCGACCCTATTTTTACGACCCCATTTGGAAATTATACGCAGATTATTAAAATTTTAAACAGCTATCAGGAATACCATCAGTGTTGTTTCTTTTAAATCTTTTGCGAATTTCGACGTCTTTTTATTAGTTTTGTTCTTTAGAACAGTTTCAGATTTTTTTTTTAATATTTGTTTTATATTGTTAAATTAATTATTCAAGCTTTTGATCTTTGGTTTTTATAAAAAATAATTTTAAAAGAGTTATCTATTTATGTATTTTCAATATTTCGATCACAATTTGTTGGCATCTTCAGGAAAATAATTATTGTTTTATATTTACATAAACTTGTATTCCGTTTATGTAATTGCTTAACTTTTTAACATATTTTTCATTTTCAAAACATATGTACATATGATTATAAAAAATATTATGCAAGAGAATATCCTGCTAAAAATGGTTTTATTTATATGAATTCGTGGTCAATAACAGTCAACTAATATCAACATTGGCTACGACAATGCCATGTTTATGCAGTCGACGTCACTTGTGTTTTTATTGAGATTCACAATGGGGTTGCATGTGTTATCTACTCAGAGTGCAGTTGAACTCCTACATTGTGCGACCATTGAGACAATATTTTCGATCGAGAGATACGTAACAGATATTTGCGACAAAATTGATATGCTACATAATTGTTTTATCACAAATCTTGTGTAGTGGCAAATATTGAACGAGTTACGATTTTTACATTTCCATAATTTATAAGTAGTAGACTTGGATTTTTGCCTTAAATGTGTTATTTAATTAAGATGTTCTTTTCTTCACAAAAGCAAAATTAAGCCGGCTTTTGAATACGTTTTACAAAAAGTTGCAGCCTAACAGTTTTGTAAGCAACTCCCTTTAAACATTTTTTTAGTTCTTCTCACCTCAGGTTCAGAGTCTGAAGCCATTGTATTACAACACGAAACGAAAAACTAATATGACGATTTGTTATGCAATATTTTACCGTTTCTTATCAACCAGCGCTGACAAACATTTAACAAAGACTGTCAAATACAGAAATTTTACACGCAAAAATTAAACACATAAACAAATTATATCTGTAGTATTCTAAAGCAGGTGAATGTAAAGATAAAATGGCAACAACAAAAAATAAACTATTTTCTTTTTCTATAAGTTTTTCTATATTTTCTTTTCCAGTTGCTTAGAAATGCATTTTAACTAAAAGGCCATAAAATACTTAATGAACTAAATGAATGAATGGTATTAGCGGCAGCGAGGAGAAGAGGCAAAAAGTGCAGAGATAACACAAGTGCTTAAATGAATACAAAAAAAGTCTAAATAGGAAAGAAAAAGGTTAAAAATCAGTAGCACGCATATAAAATAGACGGGCATGTACGTTTGTGTGTCTGCTCATAAGCAATATTGACCCAAAGAGACCAATCATTTTCGTCTGCCCACTGCAATAAAGTGATAAAGTCATGGGATGCAATTCAAAATGGTATCCATCACCCCACTAACTGAAAAACAAGGATGTGATTGCGCTGCTCCAGGGAAGTATTAGAAGTAATAATACAGGCTAATTCAGGAATCGATTTAATACAATGTCTTTGCTCTACTGCTTAGCTACTAGCTTCTAGTTCGAAAAAAAGCTTGAAATGCAGGCTACTGAACTGTCTATGTCTTAATTCCCACAAGTGATCACAAGGTTTTCTATCATAAATTCTGCCATACTATTATTAAGTCCGTATGATACTTAATTTTTCTTCCATTAATTGCTATAGGATTGATAGAAAGAAACAGCAATTGCTAGAAAGAACCAAATATACGTTTTCTCACTTTTTGTTTATGTTTTTTTTTAAGTGTTGTATTCTTTTTATTTTCAAGAAAGCGCTAGGAAATAAAAATGTTCAAAGAAAAAGAAGCGTTAAATGGCAGGAGTTAGAAGACTTTTCAACTGACAAATTTGTAGACTTTAACGATTTTTCAAGTAAAATTAAATGAAATATTTTATGTTCATCTGGTAGCTTCAAGTACAGAATTTTGCAACTGGTAATTTCAAGTACTTTTTTGTTGAGTTGAATGAATTTTTTTCCTTATGGGTCACTTTGAGTTTTTTCCGTTTCTTAAGAATTGGGAAAATTAAAATTTCTAAAAACATTTGATGAAATTGAAACTCTTTTTATGAAAATGTCAAAAGAACGTAAAGAGCGAAACTCTTAATATGTTTGAAGACGCTTAATTTTTGCTAGATACGCAGACAAACAATTTCCAGATGCCAATAAATATGTACTTAGATCTCAAAATATGTGAATACAAATAAATCGAAAATTTATAATAAACATACATACATATGCCTGTAATCATAGCATATGCACTGAAAATATATACAGTGAAAACTCTCATAACCGGACACTCACCGTCGCGGCATTTTCTGCGGTTATAAGAGGTGTCCGCTTAAAAGAGGTACAATTTTTTTTAATCTTTTTATTTTATAATGCTAAGCTTTCTACTGCGGTCGAAAAAATTGATTCAGGTTTGACTGCTTTAATTTAGACCGGCTCAATTTGAGTTGTTGAGTTTCAAAATGACTTTCAATATTTTTTATCTGTTGGAACGCGACAAAGTCGTGTTTTGCAAAATGCTTTAAGCGAACTATTTGTTTTAATTCTTCATCATAAGAGTTTATGGGATCAGGTATTTCTACATGCACCTCGTCTTCAGAATCTTCAGAGTCGTTTATCTCTATAACAGTGCTTGGATATAATGTTTCTATACAGTCACCTTCAGTGAATACGATTTCATCTATTTTTAAGAACTCGTCAAATCCATTCGATTGAGGGATTAGTTCTACTAAATTTGCGTACGTTGCCAGTGGGATATCATCTCCGGCATCAAAATCCGGAAGGTCACCAATAGATTCTGAAAATCCTGCTTTCCGAAAGCAGTTTTTTATTGTTGCTGATTCAACTTTATACCAGGATAACATATTTTTTTTATTTGCCATTTCTTTTTTTGTGTTCTAAAGCAATCAAAACAAGTTCATCAAACAATTTGTTCAAATAAATAGAAATTTCTTTGTCATTGGTGTTAAAAGGGGAATCACAAAATTGAACGGCATTAACACAAATATGAAACAGAGTTGGAAAAAATAGTGACTTAACAAGAGTTGTATTTATTTGGTATATTTTTAGGCGTTTTTTTTTCTGATAAATTCGTCTTGATTTTAAGGCTTTTGTCCGCTTATGAGGGATTTTTAGATCATTATTTTAAAATTTTGGTGTCCGCGTCCGGTTAATAGAGTGTCCGGTTATAGGAATACATTTTGTATGAAAAAACAGTTGAAAATCACGTTTCTTCAAAGTTTGTCCGGTTATAGGAGGTGTCCGTTAGGAGAGGTTTCACTGTATATATGTATACATAATCAGTTAATTTTTATTTCTTTTTAATTGGGGATAGTTTAACAATTTTATGCATTTTCCACATTGTCAATGCATTAATATTGGTGATTCGCAAACTAGAGCAGAATGTTCACCAAACGTTTTTAGGGGGATTGTGTAGAAAAACATTGAATTTTAAGGGGTTTTAAAATTTTTCTGTGACTTGGGAGCACTGTTTGTGTTCGTTTCCAGTTTTTTTTTAGAAGTTCTGCAATTTCGATCTTCAAAAGTTGAATATTAAATAAAAATAAAAAGCACCATTTTCAAAATTATTTCTTTCAAGCGCAAATTCGCGGGATGTCAGCAAATTTTAAATCCAATCTAAATTTCTCGGGAATCAAAAAAGTCCAGGAAAAGAAAAACAGGCTTGACGAATCGAACGCAACATGACATTTTAATAGAATACTATTTTTTACACTTGGCTCAAGCAACTTTTACTTACATACATGCTCGCCAGCTCTTTTGGATCGTTTTACAAAATTTTGCAATCTATTTACATACAAGCATACCGAATATTCTTTTAATCTAGCTAAATGCAACAATAGGTGCTATTTATTATTAGTTCAGCTGCTACTTTATGTTTTGCAGCTCTTAAATTCATCTTGTTGAAATTCATATTTCTAAAAACAAAACATAAAAAGCGCATGCAAAAACTTGTAAACAAAATAAAAATTATAAAAACAAATTAAATGTCCTTTGATCAGTTCTGGCTTACCTTGATTAGCATGACGTAAAAGCAATTGTGGGCAAAAGCTGCTAAATTTAAACTGTTATTTTTTTATATCACAACAATTTTTTTTTATACGAAAATAACATGAAAAATTGCAGTGACAGTTTAAATTTGATGACAAATTGAGATTTGAAAATTTTAAGCGTGAGCGCAGCAGAAGAGCGTTATTTTATTGTTTTGAATTACACATACATATGTATGTATGTATGTACATAAGTTGGTTTTCATTTAACATGTTCAGGCATGTAAAGAAAAAGAGAAAGAAGATACAACAAAAATACAACAATCAAATAAACATGGAAGACATAAACATAAACATACATACATACTTATTTATTTATTTATTATTAATCAAAAGCTTGATTCAATCACTTTAACAGCGATCGATTAACGTTCTATGTTACAAACGTTAACAGAACACATGGGCACGCTAGAATGAGGCCATTTAAAGACGTCAAACAGGCGGTCGTTACTACAAGTGAGATTTAAATCAAAAAGCTTGTTTACAGTTTGAGCTTTTCATAAACATAAATTCGTCACCAAAGCTCCATGTTATGTTGCTAACAGCTACATAAGAGTATAAAAGCTAAGCATCAATTCATACCAACTGTAAGGAGTTCAGGGGCCGGATTCTGGCATTCGTGATCGAATATACTCGATAATAAAAACAATGTAGAGCAAAAACAAAATGAGCAACAAACACACAGCATTCTATAACGAAATCATTCAATCACGAGTGCCAGAATTTGGCCCCAGTTGTTTTTTAAATCCTTCATACGATTTCAAAAACCAAAAAACTCTGACTGACTACAATGCCACGTGTGGTATTACATGTTTTTGCAAAGTAATACAGTCCTACAATTAAGTATAATTGCCCAATTCACAAGCTCTTTGTATCGTTATATCGAGTGTGTTGTTGTAAAATGTAATGTACATATATTTGCTGTTAGCAATTTTGTATTCAAAACTTTGTTCAGAATATACCTATGTATGCATGCGTCAAAGTTATCTTTTCTAAAATTAGTGCTGAATCCATATCGGAAAATTCTGAAAATAGTTTAATTTGAAATTTAATCAAGGCGAAGAAATATTCTTCAAACACCTAAAAAGAACAAAACTGCTACAGAAGTGAGAAAATACGCGAAAGTTATACTTAAAGGATTTATACTTAAAGGATGTAAAGGATTTACATTTAATACAATAAGACTGACAACTTTACTAAAATTCCTGAAGAAGAGTATCAAAGGTACTCGAAATATTGAAAATAATAAAATCAATGTAAAATAAAACAAACAAGAATTTTATTTAAAACAACTCCGACCTAGAGCCTATAAACAAAGAAAAGCAGACATTTACAGTTATTATTTTTAGATTTTGCAAAATTAGCTTTAAAAATTTAATACTAAATTTAAAATACACGACCGATGCCTCTGTTGACAGGCAGTAGTTCAAAGTGTATTTGAATACGCCATGCAACGATACGACGAGAGCTTATTAATTGGGAAAATGGTCTAAAAACATTACTTACGCCTTTTTACACTCTTTCCAAGCTTCCTATACTTGTCCAGTGAAAGTTTTTCAAAATTCTTAATTTTTTTTTGGAAGTGGTTGTTTTTTATACACTCAATGGACAGTCTGAAAGTTAGGTTTTTTTTTTGCAATAATCATTCTCTCACTTGAACTAAATACCAGGAATTACATAAAAACTATTGTGTTATATTAATGATTTTAAATTTTTTCTGCAAAACCATTTTTTTTGCACAAAATATATTCTTTTGTTATGCATTTCTATATTTTTTTCGAATCCTCTTCTTCTACTTATAGTTTTGTTAATTTGAAATTGCATATTTATACATGGCTCTTGGTGAAAAATTAGCAGAAAGTACAAAATTAAAAATTTTTACTGTCCAAAAAATCAAATACGTAAAATATTTGCGACTAAAACTTGTACGGCTCTTCGTACCACTTCTCATTTGTTGAAGCCTATTTAAGACCTTTTGTACTGTGCAGTGGCTCTATAATCTTTTTGTAATTACTTATGTCCGTAAAAATTCCCCCCGGGGGCACAATATCAATCTTGCTGATCGTAACCAGCTTGATGTCATGTTAACGGGGTAGAAGGGTTGCAGGATAACTCGGATATCTTGGTGGCCAGAAATCTTAGGTAGGTCCCGGGGGATCAGCGTGTCCTAAGGGACTTGCTAAAACCCCTCATTGAGGGGCTACAGGTAGTGCAGGGACCGGAGCCCAGGGATCCGGAGTCATCTCGCCGGTCATAGGTTGGTGTCCCACCTTGGCTGAAACGTACTGGCTACTACCATAAGTCCGCATATAAGGGAACGTTGTTAGCCTTCTGATCATATTATCTACAGATCTGTGTTCGGTGGCCCAAATGGACCCGTAGCGCTGTTGCTAAGCACCAGACGCTGCTTTGTAAGCAACTGGATTGGCGGGAACATTAGCATTGGTTCAAGGACCGATGCTCTTCGGGTCTTCCGGCTACCACCGTGGTCATGTATCCTATTGCCGTCCAGGTAATTGCACTACCGCAGAGGTTAGATAGCTTAACTCCCCAGCAAGGGGTTTTCTTATGGGCCAAGAAACGTAGCAAATAAATTGCCACTCTAGCAGTTGTTCCGTCTGCTCGGGGGCGGTGGAATAACGTCCTGATTACACCACGATTTAATAGTTTAAACGTAAATTAAACCAAACTGGAAGATGTACTTGCACTGCTTTTTGGGGCATTAGAATTTTTTATTTGGCACAACTACTGCGTGGCCCCATTCAAAATGTTGTGGTTATTCTTTGCCACCTTTTCTCAACTGAGCTATTTTCAATACTCCCAATATTATTATGCTGGTACCATCAGCTCAATATCAAACCGTATATGACATCGCCACAGCCAAGCATACAAAATCAAGAAAGAGAAAAACATTGTTCTTACATTTTTACTCAACTTCCATACTTTTTGGTCCCAAAAAAAAGGAAGTTATGGAGAAAAATTTGTTGATTATTTTGGACTTTCTTCCGACTTGCATACAAACTGCATTTCTTATTGATTTCATAATTTTTAAATCAGCAAAAGTTTTTCTTATTGATTTCATAAGCTTCATTAAGGATCATGATCAAGAAGAAGAAGCTTGTTCAAAATCAATAAGAATATCCAATAAAATCATAAGTTTTCTGCTTGATACAATATTGCCAATAAGGAATGTCTTATTAAAATGATGAGTTATCATTCTTGCAAAAAAATTGCAGAATTCAAAGAGTGGTCGGTCATAAAGTCATAAGTCATAGAAAATAATAGAACAGTAAAAAAATAAGACTGCTGGGTCCAACCTTATCCCTACAACACAGACGGCCAGTAGTGGCTGATACCAGCAATTTAAACTCACACGTATTATTACGCTCTTTTGTTTGGTCGTCAGTCAACCAATAGGAAATCACGATGTTGAGAGGGAGAGACAAACTACACTTGCAGAAATTCTGTGTATTATTACTGCGATATATTAATGATGTCAGCCGAAAAGTATTTTATGTTACAAAATGTCTTATTTGTCATAAGACATTTAGAAAAAACTAAGAAATATAATTTTAAAAAACATTTTGAAGATGTTCACAACGACATGAATAAAATGAATAGCAAATTGTTTGCTTCCAGTATTATTTCATCACTCTTACCAATACTACTACCATGGGCATCTATGGCCTACAATAAGAACAACAGAGCTTACGCTGATTTGCTCCCTCTCGTTTTGGCTGCCTTTTATCTCTGTGTGCTCTTGATAGTTTTAGGTAGTCAAATGATTAACGGTTCAGCTGCTGAGGCTACCTCATTAGCTGTATCATAGCTACATTCCCCTCAGAGCTTAGTGTTATATATTTCAAATTTTAATCGACTGATCAAAAAAATGAAACAATCATTACGTTGTTGTGCATTAAGTTAAATTGTTGTTAGATTTTTTATTACTTGCAGCGAAGTTCAATGCAAGACATGAATTTAATAAAAATGTAGACCCATAAGGGGCTGTTCACAAATTACGTAATGCAAGTTTTGCATTGCGTTACGTAACAGATCGTAACAAAATTCATTTTATGTACATAGTATATACAAATATAACTCAAGAAATTAAATTTATGTATTTAATGTGTAATTTAAAACAAAATTCTATTGATAAAAATTAGGGATAAAAAATTGGCACATATCAATTACCGGTCCACGGAATGGTAAAATATGCCTCCATTGATGCAAAACACGACTCAAAATTTTGCATACAATAAATAATATTTTTTTTGTTACGTAACATTTTTACGTTACGTAATTTGTGAACAGCCCCTAATAACATAATAAGGAAATTTGTTTTTTTTTTCAATAGATTATTTGAAAATTTTTAGCCATTTGAATTATGTTTGGCAAACGATTGCTTGTATATGTATATTTTTCGATACATTGTGAAAAGAGTTATTAATATGCTTTTCGGCAACTGTAAATAAGCTTTTTTCCGTTAAAAAGATTTTAAACTTTTACAATATTTAATTACCTCAGAAGCACCCTGTGTACGTGCAAGCTTTAGCACAAATTTTAAAAGTTGTATTGCAAAAGTTTTCACATTCTCTCAATGTAAATTTAGGAAACACAATTACAGTATGAAATAAATGTGAGCTTTCGAATTTTCAAATTTTAGTACATATTTTTTTAAATTTTAAAATGAATACATACTTTAGTTGAATCTTAACGTATGTGTGTGTGTGTGTGTGCATGAGCATGTGTGTTAAAATGTTGTTAGGAGTTCTGATAGAATTGCGGTTAAGAGAGATGTTTTATGAAATGTTTTTCCTGTGGGAAAGAAAACAACATTTTGTATACTTTTGTTTGTTGGTTTTTTTCTTTTACATTGCAAGTTTATTCTGTTTTACAGTTTGAAGAGTTAATTTATTTAAATTATAAATTTAATAAGAAGGAAAACAAATATGTATGTTTAAATAAACGTTAGAAAATAGTTTGAGTAAGTTGTTACAAAATATCCCTATCTACATACATATGTATGCATGTACCTGTAGTATGTAACTGAGTAAGCAAAAAATGAGCATATTTCTGTTTTTCATTTTAACACACAATTACCGTTTGGCAAATAAATAACTGTGGGAAAAAGTCAAACCTTTGAGTAGTAAAATAGATATGTATGTAAAAATACAACGTTTGTAACTCAATGAATTTGTTGTAGGCACTTAAAGAAAACGCAAACGTAATTGGTTGGTTGTGTTTTTAAATGTGTAAAAAAATAAGTAATAATTTTAGTAAAAAAAAAAAAAAAAAAAATAAACAGGAAAAAAGTTGTCGTTGTTCATGTTCTGGCTTCCTCAATTAAGCAAAATTCGTTATTTATTTATTTATTTATTTATTTATTTATAGATATAAATGCCTAATTAATATTCAATTATTTATGCTTGTTATTTTGCTTAAACATGTGGTGGGTCGTTAAAGATTTTTTCTTTGCCCCAATAAAGGGTATAATTTATGGATTAATAATAGTCGTTGCAGTGGCATTAATGGCCAAGCAAGAATATACATACATACATATGTATGTATGTATCCAAGTAGTGGTTGTCGTCGTTGGGTTGAAATATCAAAGCCTACCAAAGAAATCCATGCAGTCAGTCAGTTGAAGAAATGAAAACAGATTTACATAGAAATGAAAACCAGTTGCTTACGACTTTTCAATCTTTGGCATGTGTGTGCCAGTTTCAGTGGCACTCACTCCCTTGTATGCAAATTTTGCAGTTGCAGTTGAATGCGATATAAATAATTTCAAGTTTAATTATTATGCAATTACTTAGGAGATTAAGAACGGTTAAATTAAACAAGATTGTGGAAAAAAGTGGTTATTATTGGACATGAAATAATTAAATAAAATTCAAGGCTTTCTGCTCATACCAAATATTCTAAAGTGTGCAATTGCAGATAAAATATAAATATAAAAAGTTGGCGAAAATATAATAATTACATATTTAAGTAGCACTGCTTCAAAATGTGAGACCAAAAGACCTTTGGCGCCTTTAAAATAATGTAAATTAAAAGTTCCTGTAACTTTTAATCATTTATTTTGTCATGTTTCATATAAAATATCTAATGTGTGCAAAAGAAAACAAAATCTTCCAAAAAGCTAATTTAATTCAATTAAGCTTCTTTGAGCAACAACAAGAAATCGTTTGATTTAATATACTCTAAGGGCAACAATGTAATCGATTAGGCATGATGGCTTACACCAACGTCGTAAAAATCTGATTTATTTATTTATTTTCAGCTACAGAATTAATTCTTACAGAATACTTAAATAATTTGCGCTTAGTTAAAATACTTGAATAACATTAGTTTAAAATTTGAATTTAATACCATGTTCAGATGATAAATTACGCTAGATCTCAATCTCGATTGGAGAACTCATTGCAAAGACGAGTACTTGTGTCTCATTGTGGCATTAGTGTTTTCTTATCAATGAATGTGCCCACCAACAAAGTACATACTTGGCACAATTTTGTTCTCAACATCTTAACCTATATATACCCATATACTAGATGCAACTAGGCACTTTTTTTATTTGCCTTGCATTTTTTTTCTTCCACCTATTGCAGATGAAATATCAAAAACAATATATTAAAATTAGAGACTACGGCAATTTTTTTTTTGTGTTCATTGCATCGTCCTCAACACTTTGTACAGCGAATCGTGCTGTTAAACACAAGATTAGAGCATGAACCCCGAATGGGAGAGTTTAACTCGACATTTGCTGTTCGTGTGAACATGTTATAAGACAGTGGTGTGCACAAAGAGAACCTCATAAAATTTACGCTGCCTTTAAAGGCCGCGATTCACTATCCTACTCAATCGTACGATTCATTCACTGAAAATTGCTAACTAAATCTGATAGAATTCTGTCCTACTTTAAAAAATCGCATCAAAATGGCCACATTATTACACTTTTGTAAACAACTTCAAAAAGGCAACCCTGATCTCATAGAATATGATAAGTTTTTGAAAATTTTCAAAAGATTAGCAAATCGGACAGACTTGTCAAAAAGTCTTTCACACACATACATACACTTTTAGTCCAGACTATCACACTTTTTGGACACTCATGTTATTTTGAACAGATCGTACGATTCCGTAGGATAGTGAATCATGGCCTTAAAATGTTAAAAACATGAAAAAATCTGCCATAGTATATTATAGTATAAGTCAAGACCATCATTATTTTTTACCCTCATCCATTGAAAATAAGACTACTAAAGCTTACAACGGCTATGAATAAGCTTTTCATGTGAAAGTTTAGCAAAAAGTGAGTTTTTAAGCAAATAAAATTTCATTTTATTTTCATAGTGAACTATATTTAATTTTATTAATACAAAAAAGCTAAGTAGCTTTTCACTTGAAAAGCGATTAATCAGAAAAGATTACTCACTACTTAGAAGGGAATGAAAATGCTTTCAAACTGCTATAACGAAGCCAAGGAAGCTTTACCAAGTAACCGCATTGATGATATATCTGTCCGCAAATGTGTATCAAAAAGTTAACCTTTCTGTGTAATAGTTGAGACACTTTGGACATTTAAAAGCTTTTTCTGCTGAATCGAACGGCAAAGTAATCCAGCGGCAGTTTTAAGCAATATATTTTTAATTAGTTATTCTTTTTCCAACCAAAAATACTGCTATAATTTTTCTTCGATCTTATGTATATACAAATTCACTTTTGTTTTTGCAAGACAATTTTGAACTTAGTCTTCAGGATCAAAGGATCTTTTGAATGCATACATTTTCTATTAGATTGAGCTTTAAGCTCTGAAAGCTTGCGCTTGAAAAAAAGCTTTTTTAATTTTAAAATATTTATCAATCTTTATGTATCTTAAGCCCATAGATGTGTATAGCTCAAAGCTGCATTAACTGCTTAAACTTTCTCCCTAAACTTTAGGGGAGCGATTTCAGACACATTTTGGAAACTCGTGAAGTTCTCTCGCCAATACAACTAGTCTAGTTTGTGAGCTCAGCGACAGATTTTTGATCAAGATTGCTCTTAAATTTCCAGAGTCTCGATTTCCACAGAGCAGGTTTTCTTGCACAAGTCTGGAGTTTTGTGGGAGATAAAAAGGGGAAAAGAAAGGAAATCTATAGCAAATTTGTCGGTACTATTCGTTTGGATTTCTCATTCAGAGTTGCCAGTTCGTTTTGTGTTGCACAGTTGAAAAAGGTTACGTTTGCTTTAATTAGCGTTGAAAGTTGTTATAGTAAACTTGCTCTGTGCGAATATGGAAAAGAAATCTGAAAATTGGGACAAAGCATATAGATTTTTAATAAAATAGAACCTTTTGCAAAAGCTTTTAAACTTGTTGATTTATGTCATTTTAAATCTGGCTTAGGAAAACTTCTGTTTTATTTAAATTCAGTTTGCATCAACAAATCAGTGTAGAATGTATTCATGCATTCAGTGTTGTCATGCTTTTTCAAATAATGGTTACCAAGAATGTCACAAAAGCCAACTAGCATTTGTATTTTGAATATAATAGTGACTGAAAGGCAAATCCGCACTTTTCTTTGTTCAAAGCTACAGAATAGCTAATTTAGATAAATATTAAAACAAAATTTCAGACTATCGGCCACTAAGCTTTTGGGTTTTAAGTAGTATGTTTAGCTTAATAAAAATTTAAAAAATATGTAGTTTTGTAGTCAAACAAATTTAACTAAATACAATATTTAAGCAGACTGAAAAATTTATGGATTTTTTTTTTGTTCAGGCTTAGAGCACCAGGCGATATAAGTGATATGGATTGTAACTGATACACATTTTCAAAACGTGTACATTTCCAATTGAAGGATTTTGTTTCCACACAATCTCTCACAAACCCAAAATAGTCCTAAGGTCGAATGCAATTTTACTCTATGAAACCCCTAAACCAATTGATTAAAACAATATTTAAAAGCTGTTTTACGCAAACAAAATCAAAGTAAAACTGCTAATTTTTAAACCCAGAAATTTAATGATACATGAAAAAATCAACTTTTAGGAAGCTTTCTAATATCTAAGATTTTTTTTTTTTTATAAATAAGCTCAGTTCACAAATTTTAGAAAGTATTAAGCTGCTGAGAAAGATTTTCAATTGTTAATAATTTCTTGAAATTTTCAAAAATCCTGAGTAAAATTTTTATATATAAAGCTACATGGAATAAATTGATAATGAAACCGCCACCCATTTACACATGCAAGTAACTTGTTGCAAGTTGTGTGTACATATTACCCACCAATACACTGACAGAGACAATAAAAGCTGTTGCTACTTGCTTGATTGTTTAGACAGGCAAATACAAGCTCAATTTTAAAAAGTCGCCATAGAAAATGGTCTTAAAGAAAATTGCTTTACTTCACAAAAAAAAAGAATTAAATAAAAGCAATAATGATAAAAGAATTATAAAACAGAAGTCAGTGTTCCAGGTTTTTATATTTAAAAATCACAATTTTTTGCCTTTTATGTGTATTGTTTATTCTGGTTTTGGCCGTCTACATGAATTTTTAATGGCTGGGTTGCCATAGTTCTGTCATAGGAACTGTTATGGGGAAGCAAATTATACGAATAGTTTTTTTTTTATTAAATAAATAGTAAATTTATATTAAGAATCCATAAAAGCCATATTTTTTCTTCAACTTTTTTATATTTTGTCTTATTTTTTGGTATGTAAGTTAAAAACAAATCATTCTTTGTAACTAAAATATGAACTTTATAAGGTAACAGTGTTTTTGCTTTTTGTCATTTTACCGACATGCCAGTAAAAAAACTTACTGGCAATCAAAATCTCTTGCAAGTGAGCTCACAACTTGCAGGAGTATGATGGTATTAGTAAAAAAATGTCAATGTACTGAGTTACTTGCACCTGTACTTGCATGTGTAAACGGAGGGCAAGCTAAATTTGTTAACGGACAAAAAGCTGTTCTTAAAGGTCAGCAACATTTTTTATACGAATTATTTTATGCGAGTAAATATGTTGAGGGCCGATTTAACAGATTTCTGTAGATGTTTTGTTATGCCAAATTTCTGGGCGAACCATTGAAACTTGCTGCACCCACATCCCCGTGCAGTAATTACTTTCAACAAGCTGCAACAAATTCACATATGTATACTGCGATTTTGACGGTTTGCTGCAACTTTACGTATCGCTTAGAAATAAAATATTGACAACAACAAACCAGTGTTGACAAATTAGTACTTCAATCAGTTGTTGGCAAAACTTCGTGGGATATGGTATTGGAAAAAAAACGTTGCCATGTTTTGCAGTTGAAAACATTCCCTAAACATTTTGTAAGCTTTGATAAGTTTCGCAATCATTTCGTATACAGTTTTGGTGTGTCAAATTTTGATAACATTTCGTACGAAACGAGGAACAAATCACTAAACATATTTTGTAAGTTCTTAAAACAAGTTTTTATAGTGGGCTTTGTAAGAGTTGCAAAGAAGCGTTAATAAATCATAATGGCTTTTTGGGAAGATTATTTTAGTAAAGGCAAATACTACAAACTCCAACTCTTTATTTACTACCCGCCTTTTCTAGTGCCTCGATTTCATGGTTTAGTTTGTTAAGTTCGTTATCTAATAGATCATCAATTTCTTTGGTTAAATCTTTTTCTGTTTTAGTGCCTTCTAAAATTTCGTCAGTGGTTATTTTGCGTGTTATTTCTATGTTTACAGGAGCAGGAGTTTTGGGTAGGGGTGGCGGCACAGAAGAGTCATCGTCTATGGTCTGGGTAGGTATATAAAATTTAGAGTTATCAAATTTGTGAATTTCATCGTATTTGACTTCATCCAAAGCTTTAAGCTCTTCTTCGGATAAAACCAATATGGGTGCGGCGGTAGTAGTATCAGCAGCGTCAGTGGGTTCAGTAGACACATTTTCTTGAGGTTCTTGTTGTTTGTGAGAATGGCCTCCTACACCGAAATTTTTCTTAAGAAAATCAAATATGTTTTTGGTTTTCTTAGCGGGCTGCGGAGAAAATTGCGGTTTGGTGGTTGCTTTAGGCGAGGCAGGTGGTGTCGTAGTGGTGACTTTAATTTGGGTTTCTACCACATGAAGGCGGGCTATGGCACCTGGTTTTTCCGGCTGCGGTGATCGTTTATTGAGGTCAGCCTCGTTAAGGGATTCAGTAGCCTTGCAGCATGAAGCCATGGGTTTGGGTATTTTGGATATTCGTTGCATCAAAGGTGTACTGTGGGGAGTAGAGGGCAAAGATGACTTCAGCTGTGAGCTGGCCAAACGTTCTTCGGCTATAATTTTCTCGCAAGTTTCTATTAAGGCCTTGGAATGGGCTGCTCGCGCTTCTAAAATGGGGGAGTTGGGTTTGGAGTTGGATTTGCTGCTGGGTTTTGGTGATCCCAAGGCAACAAAGTTATCACATTTGCGTATTTCTGTAGGCGAAACACATTTAAAGCCGGTTTTCGGTTGAAATTTTTTATCATCGGGTAAAGAATTAATGTCCAATTTTTGGCACATTTCCTCTTCCACAGTGGTCTGTCTTTGAGCTTTCAGCGCAGACACTGAGGAGGCTTTAATACCCTCACAATTATTTATATCGACTTTATTGATATCTTTAAAGCCAGTGGCGCCGTCATGAAACGGTAGCGTTTCCTTGTCTACCTTTTGGCAGAGTTCTTCTTCTACGGTATGCTGACGCTGTACAACGCCGGGAGCCACAGCCAAGGATGTTAATAGGCTTTTACAAATGTCGGCATCAAGTGAGAGATTCTTTTCTGAGTTGGGTGTATGAGGTGTTGAAGAAGCCAATTTGTAAAGCGTAGATTCATTTGGTGGGCAATCTGGTACGGAAGGTAATTCCGCGGGTTTGATAATTGTGGTTGAGCTGTCGGGCGGTTTCTGATGTGTGGGCGAAGATGGACTAGGTTGGTATTTATCATAAAGAGTTGAAACCACTAAAGGAGTAGTGGTTTTAAATAGCTCTTTTGTTGGGGATTGCAGAGGCTGTAGAGGTGTTGTAAAAGGTACGTTCGAGCATGGTGTTTGACAGCTGGGAAGATGGGGAGTTGTTGGAGTTTCGGATGAAGAATTTTGTAAAAATTTTTCTTTGGCACTAAAAGCCGTGGGGTTTGATTGAACATTTAAAGCCAACAGGTTACAGCCTTTGCCTGTTTTATTTTGTAAGTCCAAGGAGCATGCCTGAGTTTCAGCTTTTAAGAACTCTTGGACCAAGCACCGAACGGATGGTTGAGATATTTCCGTTTCTGCTGCGCCTAATTCTCTTTCTTCTTTTTCTGCTTCTTGAGATTGCTGATGAATCTGTGCTGTAGTTTTTATTAGTTCAGGTTTATTATCTTCCGAGGCACTTGAAATATCGGAATTGATAGACAACTTTTTGGTGTTATCTATTACCGTGGAACCGGTGGACGACGCGGTAGAAGATGTGGAAGTTGATGAAGTTACCGACAGCTTTTTGTCCTCGTTAGCTTGCTCACGATCTTCTTTTCTCAGCAGATCTTCGCTTACTTCTGTTTGTTTAGGAGACTGTTGTGTTGTTACTACTTTGCCTTGAAACTCCTTTGAAGTTCTTGAAACGTCGGATGCTAAGAAATCCTGTTTACTTTTACTTGTGCCCTCCACTAGAGTGGGAGAAGTTGGAGTTACCTTGCTATTTTCTTCTGTGCTCGTTTCTGAGGTGTAACAAATATGGCGCCTGGGTAAGACAGGAGAAGGGGGTGGTGTTTGTTTGGCTACTACAGAACGAGGCAAAAATTTGGGGGGTATGGGCTTGACATTACTATAGTCTTTTGGTTGCTGCTGAAAGCAAGAGGATAGATTTTTAACTGTATTGGGTTTTGGTAATTCATCCGGATTAACAATAGTAATGGGAGGCGCACAAACGACAACTTCGTTTTGATGCTGCTGCTGTTGCTGCTGCTGCTGCTGCCTGTTATGATCTCTTTGTTGTAGCTGTTGATTAGTGTCTTCTTGGTTTATGTTTCTTTGAGGCTCATTAACCATTTGTTGGGAAGGCTTTGTTGTAGTTTCAACAATTTGTTCATCATTCTCTTTGAAGTGGTGCTGTTGTTGGTGTGGACTTTTCTTAGCGGTTGGCAGCGGTTCACTAACTGTAAAAGTTTGCTGTTGTTGCTGTTTTGTGGTTACGTTTTGTGTCAGTTGTTGACGTTGTTCGTGAGGTAATACAATATTATTTGTTTGACTAGTCATGGTCTTGTTAATGTAGGGAATTTGTGTTTTCTTTGTGGTCGTAGTGGGAGTCAAAGGTTTCACCAATTTTACACTGTTGGGGGAAGTTGTCATGGTCTTTGAGTTGAAAATCTCTACACGGCCGTTAATGCTGAATTGGGAGTCAGGCTTGCGTGCCAAATTAGGACTACCGGGTGGTGTGGAGGCTGCTATAAATTTAGTATTAGCTCTTATTGTCAAAGGGGATAAGGGTGGTTTGCCCATGGGAATCGCGGGGCGTGGTATTTTAGAACTTGGCATAGGAGTATGAGCAGGCAAAGAAGACTGTTCTATTTCAGATTTCTCGGTTTTTGATTTTTCAAATATTTGCGTCTTAACGGTCATATTTTTCTGCACACTAGCATCCTTCTCTTTTATTTGTTTAATCTCAAAATCTTCGTTAGGTTCGTATTCGTCTAGTTCTGTGTCATTTTGAAAAGTTTCTTTAAAGATTTTCAATAAATTTTTGGCATGAACCATTTCATTTGTGGGCTTACGCCGCAAATTTGTGGTTGACTTACAATCTAAAACCTTCACCGATGCGCATTTGTCACTACCTTCACCATTATTTTCCCCATTTGGGCTATTACAACTATTACTACTTATTTCTCTATTAAAATTATAACTACAAGATGTTGTTTGTTCAGGGTTAGTAAGACTTACACTATATTCCATATGATCATTAGTAATGGGCGTTGTGTTGGCATTCGTGTTGTTTGCCAAGAGCGGTAAGGATACTGAGCCTAAGCTTAGTTCTTCGAATTCGGCTTCAATTTGGTTGACTGCATTGGCTGCTTCACTCAACTGTTGCTCCTCTTTGGCGAGGGCTTCAATGGCAGCATTCAGCTTAAGTTCTTGCTCCTTTTTCATCATATCGGCCTGGTGGCGTTCTTCTATGTCAACATCGTCAGCTGTATGTATTCCACTATCGTCCCTATCCAAATCCTCTAGGTCCTCGCTTAACGAAACTGCTTTCGGCACTTTTACCAAGTCTTCAGCTTTAGGCATCTCTGCTTGCTTTACCTCTTTAAGCGACTGCTGGACCTTTTCTTCTTCGCTTTTCATGATCTCCAGTTGTCGGGCATCGACCAGTTTGACTGGTGGCTTACGTACTTCTTCTTTGGTTACAGCGTTTTGTAAGCTGGACAAACGTTCTTTGAGAGGTGGCACTGGTACGTCGACTAATTTATTGGCAGTGGCTTTGGCTAAACCGTTTGCACCATTGACTATATTCTGTTGTTGTTCCAAACTGTGTAGACGTTCCTTAATGCTGCTGATATCACCCGACAGACGTTTCAATTCTTTTTTTGGTTGTTCGGTTAAAACATCTGTGGTTTCCTGCACCTTGAAACGATCTCTTAGGGTAACTCGTGGTACGCCAGCGTTATTACTACCTCCTGCCAAAAGCTGTGATCTCGACTCACTATTGTGATGGTCTTGAGTTTCAAAGATTTCCTTCCGCTTTGAAATATCAATCTTTGGTACATCGACTTTATTTTTTTCCACACAATCTTCGCTGGGCGACTGGACTTCAAAACCCATTAGACGATCTTCGATCTTACTGCCACGCCTGGGAGGGTAAGCAGTTTCTTTGATTGCTGGTCTTTCCGGTGTGGATTCTTTTGAGTTTTGCTGCTGTTGTTGGTTGCTAAAAGTGGTGGTAAGCTTGTTAAAAGCCACTGAAGTAAGACCAGAGGCTGCTCGGGATACTCGTTGCTTGTAGTCTTGTATGGCACCTTCGTAGGTGTATTCACATGGATCGGGTGAACTGGCTGGTGCTGTACTTGAAGAGGTTTCGTAACCGGGCGATGAAATATATTCTCGTATTGTGCTTTCAGATGTGGATGGCTTATTATTATTATTATGGGTGCTGTTCGTTATGGCCTTGTCCAATTCAGCAGCGTTGTCACTCTGCAAAGGAACAAATCGAAGGAAACAAAATTGTAAGAAACATAGTTTTTGCAATTTCAATACAAATGATTCAGTTTCTTCTAATAGTATTTTTAAGAGCACAAAAATAAAATACTCTCGAGTCAATGAATATACATACGTTGACTTTGAATAGCTAGTAACTAACTCTATTGATTGAACTCTTCCTCTAAAACGTATAGAAAAGTTCGATCTTGAATTCGTATTAAAAATAACACTGAATAAACTCAAGCGAAACTAACTCGAACAGCAAGAGCTCCGTACTATCATGCTAGTAGCTTAACCCATTGTACTTAGCAGTCAAAGATTGCCGCTAGCGTTTGCGGTTGTAGCGGCCAGGCAACTACATATCCCGAGATATTCGAAAGTTACAGCTCATTTGAAAACTAGAGGGGGACCTTATGTTTTGGTCACTATTTAAATTTTAACTTTTTATTGTTTTTTGTTGTAGGGGCCAGACAACTATACAAACTGTGCCCATTCCAAGTTTCTAGCTCTTATGGTTCAAGGGTTACTAATAGTCTTAAAACTGAAGTGTGTCCCCATATTTACTATTTAAACTCTAATGCTGTAAACACATACAGGCTACCAACTACAAAATGTCAAAATTAGAATACACATATTTATATGGGAATAATTATTTAAAGGAGAGCAGGCAACGTGGCTGCAGGTTGTCGTCTCTGCTACTTTTGTCGTTGTAGTCAAATTACACTAATTTCTATTTTTGTTGGCTACAAAATCAAAATTAGTTCAATACAACATGGAATGTTAAATATGTGAGTGCTCGAAAATATGCCATTATCTACGTACAACACAACTCAAAAGGAAGAAAATGTGACAACTGGAAACGAAATAAGTGCAATTGCACAAGCTGGTGCCAACGTGCAGAAAAGTTGAAAAGTGCAAGCATTTGCGAATAGCCTGACAGGGTACAAAAACGCAATAATTTGCATATTGCAAAAATTACAATATTTGCGCAAAACGCAAAATCGCCGCAAAATATGCTATTGATCCTAGAGCGTAAACATGTACAAAAAATTTGCATATTGGAAAAATTAGCTTTAAACCGTTTTATTTAAAAATGTTATAAAAGGAGCACAAGAGTTAAACCCTGCTAATTCCCCAAAAAAAAAAAAAAAAAAAATTGCAAATTTCAAAAGTTGTATTCAAATGGTGTTTCCATGGTATTAAACTGCTTCGGAGAGCATAAGTGCATGCGAGCAACTTGGAATAGGAAAAAATTTGCCAATTGCAAAAAGTTACTATCAACTGTTTTTCACAAAAGGCTCAACACTTGTAAAAGTTTATGTTACCAAAAAATACAGCTGAAAGTAACTTTCACAAGTTGGCACCAGTTGCATATTGTGCCGGTGCGCAACTATTTTAAGTGAATTTTTGTTTCTAGAGATCATTTTTGCAAATTTTTGAATGGTAACATTTTTGCAATGGTAACATTTTTTGCAAATATTTTTCTATCTTAAAACTGTTTAAATTTAAATTTTGCAATATGAAAGTGTGTCACTAATTTCTTCACACTAATGTGCCCTGTCATGCTTTTTGCAATTTGCAAATTTTTTATCATTTCCAGCAGTAATTTTTTGTAACTGACCCAACTTGATCTCTTCAAACCAAAAAAATAAAAATAAAAACAAAAAAATATGTAAGTAACACCATTCTGTTTTAAATTTTTATTATATTTTTTGTAGCTTCTGCTTCCAAAATAGTTAAGTAGCTGTGTAAAGGCGACGTATGAAGCCGGAGACATTTTCAGTCGTGTGTAGCCTGTTGTGGCGAATGTGTTTATAGCATAACTGTTTAGTATTTGAGCTTGTAGCAGATAGGCTACTACATATCCTGTGCAAGTTTCAAGGGTATGTTCAGATGTTCCAGGCAGTATTCAAGCTAAAGGTAGTCCCATTGTATCGGGCACCTCCCCCCCGGGGGCAAAATATGCATCTTTCTGACACGACACCAGCTTGGTGTCGTGTCAGCGGGGTAGAAGGGGTGCAGGATACCTCGGCTGGCTTGGTGGCTAAAAACCTTAGGCATTTCCCGAGGGAGAGCTGCGTCTCCTGAGGGACTTTCTGAAACCCCTCACCGAGGGGTAATTCGGCAGTACGGGGACCGGAGCCCCGAGATGACTCTTCGGAGTCATCTCGCCGGTCATAGGCTGAGGAGCCTTCCTTGGCTGAAACGTACTGGCTGTGGTTGCTACCATAAGTTCGCATGGGAGGGAACGTTGGTAGCCATACTGATCATAGACCCTCGGGTCTATGTTCGGTCGCCCAAATGGGCCCGTAGTGCTGTTGCTAAGCAACAGGACTTCGGGCTACCTTGCCGTCTACGGAATTGCAACCCAGCAGAGGTTAGATAGCTCAACTTCTGCGCAAGGGGTTTTGTTATGGCCAAGTAACGTAGCAAATAAATTGCCACCCGAACAGTTGCTCCGGCTGCTCGGGGGCGGTGGTGTAACGTCCTGATTGCACCACGTGGTTTGACTACCGCGAAGTTAGGCCATATGGCAGGTATTCACGTGAATCATTCCACATTTGTATCGGGCACCATTTGAATTTATATTATTGTTTCTATTCAACTTCATGTGTGAACTTCAAGTCCACATTTTTTGTGGTTTAAAAGTTACAGCCAATTTCAGTTTTTTGTATGGGCCATCCCTTAGTTTTTAATATTTAATTGGTTTATGCATTCGTTGTTGGGGAGCTCATGAGACTACATATCCTGTGCAAATTTTGCTTCACTACCTCTTCCACATGTCCTGTGAAAACTTCGGCTTTCTAACTCTTACTGTTTGGGAGAACGAGTATGGTACGGAGGGACAGTGAAGTCTCAATAATAGAACTCCTTAAAAAGGCGTGCTAGACGAAATGGGCTTTAGTTCACTTTTTGAAATGATTGCGATATCTGACGCCAAATACAAGACACAAATAAACTCAAGATTTGCAATCAATCTGGAGTAGAACTTAGCATTTTTACTTTCTGTCTATGTCTAACATATCGTATAATATATTTCTGCATAAAAGATCTTTTCGGTTGGGGTGCACAATTTTGGCCCCAAATGATCACAATATAATATAATTTATTTATTTATAATTTTTTTTATTTTTTACTTCAGATGGCTGTTTTTCAATTTGGTTTTATTTTTGAAATAAACTCAAATATTTTGCGTTTTAGAAAATGAATCAGTATATTTCTTCGAATCAAAATTTCTGAATGACTGCATCACTATAAAAAGTGTTCTCGTTTGACAATTGCTGAACCGGTTTTTTAAGCAACAATACAGTTTCACTTTCTGTCAGTCTGTTCGACGAAAAGTTAAATTAAAATATTTATATTTAAAAGATTTATTTTTCTACTAATTATTTTATTAACACATGAAGAGGGTGGCATAAAACAGTTTTCAAGTTTTTTATTACACAAAATACAAATAAAATTTGTTTTGAAGTGAAATACTTGTTTTAACGGCTTAAATTTTTTTTTGCACTTCTCCAGCTGAACTTTTAAATTCATAAATTGAAAGATTAAAAATATATATATTTTTGTTTCGTTCGATTTCAGTAAGATTTCAGATTATTTTCCTTTTTTCGAGAGACTTGTTAATTGAACGTTTGAAAATAAACTGAAACGAAATGAGAGGCATCATTTGTGTAACAATAATTTGTTTATTTTTAAAATTTTTAAGGAGAGGAATCAGAATTAACATTAAATCATTGGCAGATACGATTAACAAAAAGAGACAACAACAAAAAAAAAAAAACAAGACGCCAGCAAAAAACAAAATGTTAAAAACAAATAATAATATTTAAATAAAAACGATGATCACAAACATTTTCTACATATTGTTTATATTCTTATTTTTATTTTGCTCTTAATTTAGAAAAAGGCCAACACAAAACTAAATTTATGATGACTTTTGTTTTCAAATAAAAATGGTGGTCATGAGCGAAGCCATAATGGTCCATGTATGCATATGTAGTATATACAATGGAGTGTCCAGTAACTGAAATTCATCAAAGTGTAATCAAACTACACACAGAAGGCAGCGATTTCCAAGCTATCTGTAAGACCCGCATGACACTACATTTTTCTTGCATTGTTTAGGTTTTGGAGAAGAGTGCAAATATAATGTAATAGTAGAATTTAGTATGTGCAAAGAGTTCAGCTCTATTACGATATATGCAAAACTGTCAACATTTTTGTTGAAGTTATCGATATAAAATCAGGTTACGTTAAAAAAAAAATTTTAAATTTTTGAACTTAAAATTGACATTTCAAACTTGAATGTTGCTGTCTCAGCGGTTCGTGAACAATTTTTGCGATTTAACGCTTCTTTTTTTGAACATTTTTATTACCTAGAGCTTTTTTGAAAATAAAAAGAATACAACACTTAAAAAAGATGTTAGTTTTGTTTACGTTTTGTATTTTTGGTAGTTATCTAAGAAAATAACTTCTAAAAAATATCTTATAAGTATACGAGGTCTGATCAAAATATAACCGTTATTTTAAAATTTCGTGAATTTTTCTAATATGTTGGTACACATGTCTGTTTCATTTGTGGGCAATATCAGACATTTTGGATTGTCAGTTTGTTTTTGACAGATAAAAAGTTTAGTCGTGTTTTAGTGTGCTCTTCGATTTTTTACTATTCGAAAAAATGAATCAAAGAAAATGTATTAAGTTTTGTGTACAAACTGATATTAAATGCGCAAGGACATTTGAAATGTTGACTGTGGCGTTTGGCGAGTCTACTTTGCAGAGCAGACTACAAGTTCAATTGTGGTATAACCAGTTTAAGGCAGGCCGAGAAAATGGCAATGACGATGCTTGTCCTGGTCGCCCGAGCATGTCAACAACCGATGAAAACGTTGAAGTTGTGAAGATAATCGTCTTATTTTGTTCAAAGGGAATTTTGGAATAAGTAGTTGAGTTTCAAACATTTTGAGTTTGAGTCTACTCATGAGTTGTCGGCGGCATATAGACGGCTGGGAAAGACAGAAAACATATATGTAGGTCTGCTTTTACAACTAAAATAATATATTTCAATTGGCTCTTAAAGCAAATAAATCAAATAAATATTATTGAAAAGCCCATTCATCCATCCGCTCCGCTGGTTGGAGCGGCTTATGGGCTGGCGGCGCTAACGGGCCGAAATTTTTCCAAAACGAGGTCGGCCAAACAGTTAATATGAACTACATTCGATATCGCGAGATGGTAACAGACTTCTTGTAGCCAGAGATATGGACCTGGACAAGAGGTGGTTCCAACAGGATGATACCACCTTTATTGTAAGGAAAGCAGCTAAGCAACTGGTCTTTTGCCGTGTTATCTCACGGCTGACATATTTCACGGCTTGGGGATATTTAAAAGGAAAAAGTGTACCTCAATTGGCCAAGAACAGTTTACCAGCTAAAGAATGAGGTAATTCGGCACATTAACGGTATTCAAACTTAAATATTTCTTGGAGTAATGAAAAATATGGATATATGGAGCTTAGAGGTACGCCACCAAAGCTGTTACTAGTATTTGGCCCATATTTCATTTCCTTCCTTCTATCATACTAAAAATTACTTTGGTAATTCTTTGAAAACATTTTGTTTTATTTACAAATAATATCGTGCGTTTTGGTTGGACCAGCCTTTACATACACATGTGCAGATGTGTGTTGATTTTTGACTCATTTGGAACATATGGTATATATTTGAATAAAAAATCATCTAATAGTTGAATACATACATATGTATATACATACATATGTATATATAAGTAAAAATAAATTTGCAAACAGAAAATAAAACAAATTAAAAACACTTTCAATAACATTCAGCAGTCATCGGCACACACCACAGATGTTGATGGTAGAGAGAACAGTGGGTCAGTCATTTGAGAAAAAAAGAACGAGGCAACAACAAAGCATTGAAAACATGCAGCCTCACTTATGTATGTATGTACGTATGTCAGAATAGAGCGATCATCACAATTGATGAAATTTCTCAGTCTTTTGTATTGGCGATTTTCTTTTTCTTCCCTCAGTTTATTTTAATTTAATTACAGCGCTAATGACGTAAAATTTGCAACAAAAAAAAAAAACACTTGAAAGGTGTCAGCAGAACCATTAAATTATTTATGTGCTTAAGTATGTAATGATAACGCATACATACATATGTACATATGTATGTGTTCCTTATATGAATTGAAAATCATCGGATGATTAATGTTGAAATGAATTTTACATGTAAATTATTGTGTCATTTGGTTGCTAATCTCTGATGGCAGGTTGCTTTTATCTAATTTGTTGTAGAATAGAAACGCTTTAAATGAATTTGTTTTGCTTAGTTAAATCACTAAAATGATTTGAAAGTGATTTTTTCAATTACCCATAATGAGTGGATTTTGCTGACACTTGTTTTTAAAAAAAACGAATTATAAAACAAAAACGGAAATTAAGTACTTGAGAAGTGTTAATAATTTGTTTATATTGCTTTCAAGTTTTTTTTAACGAAAATAAAAATTCATAAATATGTATTAAAATATTATGAATAAAACACAAACGATCGCACGAGTTAAAAAAAAACATGTTATGGCAACTTGAAAACAAAAGACAACAACAAAGTAAAAAAAAAAATTCACTGCTTCAAAACAATTAAAATTAATTAGCACAAGAAATCAGCAGTACGAGTACAGTGGTACGAAAGCAATAAAAATATACAGAAAAGACTTCAAAAAGCAATTATAAATTCTTTTTATAATAACTAATAATCAAATAATCAAGATCAAGACGACGTGAGCGAAAGCCTTTCGTATAGAGCAGTGTTCCTCAAACTAATACTATGACATTTTGCTTGGTTTTTTTTTTAGCGATGTGAAACACAACCCACCAAATGACTACCAATTTAATTCAGTCTCGCCGGATGAACCTCGATGTGAACACACAAGAGTGCAGGCTGTATTTTTTTTTTGCTGATATTTCAAAGAAAATTGTAATTGAAAATCGATATTAACTTGTCATTAACAATTAATGATTTCAAATGCAAAAAAATACTATATGTATTTATATATTTCTTATAACGTTTTTAGTCCATTTTGCAAATAAAACTCATATAATAGTTATATCATCGCCCATGTTCTGAAAAACGCATTTCGCTTAAAATTTGCGTTTTCGATTTGAAAACGCCAAGCAGGTGTTCTGGGAAAGAAAAACGCTAGAAAGCTGGCGTTTTCAAACCGCTAGTGTATGCTGAAACGATGTGGTCATTTTAATTTAAACTACACTCGAAAGAGAAAATAAAATTATGTTAATTTAAATCTAATATGTTTTGTTTTTATTTGAAGAAAAACTTTTAAAATTTTTTTACTATTTTAATTAAAAATATGCAATTTAAGATTTTGCTTTGTGTTCGTCAATTGTCGGTATTATTTGTTCACTTTTCAACTGGCGATTTATGCACACAACTGGTCAAATTCATCTTCGAAAAAAAGTAGTACTAGCGATTTTAACTTTAAAATTACCTATTCGGTTATTTTTTTTCAAACTTCTCATAATATTATTTGAAATTTATTAAGTGCGCATATTTTTATTAAAAAGTAGTAAACCATCCTTTATAAACGTTCAAAAATAATTTAAAACCTGTTGCAGCACATAAAAACATTTACGAAAGATAAAAAATTATACAAGATCTTATTTGAAACCGGCTACCCGTGATGAAACTTACCAATTATTCGCAAGTGTTTATATCTAACATCTCTAATTAAAAAGAAGAAGCATTTGTGGAAGAAGTTATTTATGTGTTCCCGTTTGATAATAAATATTAAAATTTTAAATACATTCTTACATGTAAGTACATAAAGAAATGTTTTTTTTAAGCTTAATAATAAGTCTTGTTTTCCCTGAAGGGCAGCGCAAAACTCAGTAGAGCAGTGTAAAATAATTCTGCAATTAATGGAGAGACACGTTTTGTTGTTATAAAACATATGTTTTTTATTTGTTCGAACATAATTTCGAAAAAGCCAAAACGCCAGCAAATCGCTTCGTTAAATGCGTTTTGCGATTTAAAAACGATTTGCGATTTGAAAAGGCAGCGGTTTTCAGAACATGGTCGTATGTTTCAGTTTAATAGGCAATTTATAACGGGTTATTCATTTTGCGGTTTACATATAAAAGACATATAAAATATTTTTTTCATGATATTTCTTTTATATTATAAAGTTTGAACGTTGACATTATGTGTGAAACACTACATCATTTAAATGACCACCACGCGAAGTGTTGCAAGCCTTGATTCTTTTGAGGTAATTTTCGACCACTTTTTGACCATATTCGGCGGTATCTGAGCCATAACTTGACAAATGATGGTTTTTAAGTGCTCAAAAGTTAAAGGCTTATCTGCATAAATAAACACGGTCTTTCGCGTAGCCCCCCCAAAATAAGAGTTTGATGGTGTTAAATTGCATGATCTTGGTGGCCACGACGAGAAATTAAGCGCCCAGGAAATGTCTCTTGCATGTGGCACCGTCTTGTTGAAACCACTTATTTTACGTGTCGTATTCTTCCATAGTAGGCAAAAATAAGTCGGTTATCAGTTGACCATAACGCTCCGAATTGACGGTGACAGCCGTTCCGTTGTCGTCCCAATTCTTGAGAACGGCGAGGAATCGACACATTCGAGTCTTCGGCAACATTTTCACTTACAGCAGCGATATTTTCAGCGGAACGAGCGAAGCGATAATGCACAGGCCTTGAAATATTTGTAACCGCTCCAGTCTCTTCAAGTTTCTTCACAATTTTGCCAATTGCTTGCGTAGTTGGACGATTATGTAAACCATAATCTTCTCTAAAAGCACGATATGTGGCTGTGGCAGAATCACCATTTTTGTAGTGTGTTTTGATCATTTTTATGCCTTGTGTGATAGTCAAGCGATCCATTTTCGTCAATGTCAGACTTTGAATTGAGAAGAAAAAATTTAGTTTAACAACTTACTTTGACAGATGTCGAATCCCAGTCCTATACTTTTGAAACCACGAAATCGATAACCCGTTATTAGTATTACATTTGGCACATAAAAACCAAATGGAGGAAAAGTTTGTGCTAAATAGTGTCAATATGGAAAAATAAACGTAAAAATATATAAAAAAAAAATTAAGCAAACAAAACGCACTCTCCGCCTTCAATGGTTTTTACATGACTGAGACTAAAAATGTCTGTTTGTAAGGTCAGTGTTGCCGGTTTGGGTTTCGCTTCATGCATTTGCTTATATCTACATATCACGTTTGATGTTTTTTGTGCAAATTAACTTGTTGGGGGATTTAATATTGAAATTGTTTTTCATTCATTATTTGATTTATTTATAATAGTTTTGGCTTTTTATCAAAACTAATAATTCTTGTTCTCTGTCTCGGTTTCTTTTCCAAAACTTCGTCAAATCTTATTTTTTCTATATATAAAGAATAAAAAAGAACTTTAAGTAGAAAACCAAACAATATAAAAAAGTGGTAAATGTATTAATTAGATCTCTTGTCAAATGCAACAAATTTGAAAACTTAAGTCAACTAAAAATTTCAGTAGAACTATTTTTTTTTTTGTTCTTATTTTATTACATGGTCTGGTTTAGTGCGTGTGTGTTTCAAAGGTTTAAAGATTATGTCCACATTGTTATTTACTTGGTAATTTATTATTCGACTGTCAAAAATTTTTTTGTATATTTCCAAGTGTTCTAGTATATTGAGTTTTATTCCTTTACCTTGTATATGGAATAGTTTGACTCTTTCTCTAACCTGCGCATGTCTACATTTGTTTTTGTACGTTTGATTACATTGTTGTCTTTGGGTTTTTCATTTCCTGGTGATCAGTCTATAAGTGTCTTAGCATCTTGTTTTTAATTTTCTTCCCTTTTGGCCAATATAGCCGTGTTGACATGTGCATGTTAGCTTGTATACTCCCTGTTTACCCAGGTAATCTACTTTTACAGTGCTTACGCCTAATATTTCGTCCAAATTATTTCTTGTTCTATATGCTATTTATGATGAAAATAAATCAAATATAAATGTTTACAACAAAAAATATTACACATTTCTTTAGTCAAGCCAAATTCATTATTTCTTGCCTTCGTTTTACAACTTCGTCCTCACATGTACAGGACATTAATACACGTGTCTTGCCCGCGGGTATAGGCTTGAGGATCACTGGTATAAAATATTTTTTATGTACAATAACATTGATCATCCATATCAGAAATGATTTTTTTTTTCAATGGGCTCCTAAGCCCGGGATACGCTTAATAAAATCGTCATTCAGTTTGACTCTGTGTGTGTGTGTGTGTGTAGGTTATTTTAAGAATTTGCTGCAGACATAGCATAAAAGACATCAAACATACATAATTAGACTTGGAAAACTTTTGAAAAGTACTGTTTAACTGGGCTCGCTAAAATATTTCTGTTTGATCGAAACTTAAATAATTTATGAATTCGCAAAGTACAATTGAATGCGGTTAAATTACAATCAGCCCCACTGTCCTTCTGAGCATCTTAAACTATCTATTTTCACTATAGCATGTCAATTCCACTTGAGAAATCACACATTAAGTACAAAAACGAAATACATATATATAGACTAAAACAAGTGGTTGAAAAAGTGTTTTCATTGCAGTTAAAGTCACTCATTCATATTCAATATTTTTGCAACAAATTGTTGTAACAACGCTATAGAGTTTCATTTAAAGCAAAAAACTTATGCACATAAAAATGACTTTAATCTTTTAACGAGCAAGAAAATATAAAATAAAATAGTTGTACAAAGATAAAACGCTTTCTTTTTATTAACGCCTTAGATATATTCAAGCTGTGGAGAGAGAAGCTTAACATTGAACTGCAGGTTAAAAAGCAACACTTTTTTCTGTAACATTTGAAGGCAAATTTGTAAATTAATAACGCAACTGTTATTCAAATGGAAACAAAAACAAGAAACAAAAAAACAGCAGCAAATGATCAATGGTTGGCTATTTAAATAAACTAATTTTCTTTTTCTCTTATTTTGTGCAGTTAATTGAAAAAGTAGATACTCCGACTGCTTCTTTTTCCGTTTTAATTTTTTTCTTCAATATTTTCAAGTAACGCTAAATACAGCGACCCAGTTCTGAAGTGGCATATACATATGTATGTAAGTGGAAAACAAAAAGTAAAAAATAATAAAACATAAAACACATTTGGCTTCTTTTTTTTGTTTTTTTGTTTTTTAATACATTCCGTCTAACAACTTTCAAAATTAATAACGAATAATTCTTACTCTTTGCTAATTATTTTATGTTTATGTATCTACATGTGTGTATGTCTGTCTGTCTCTCTCACTGTCGGTTTGTGTGCGATTGTCTGTTGTGCTTGTTAAAATCTAGATCATTCGTATACAAAAAAACGTATTATATGCAGCTTCTTTAGCTTAATTAAAAAGGCAAAATTCAAATCGAAATGCGTTAATAAAACTTTAACAAACATAAACTTACCATAACACTATTGTTATCATAATCTTCGGATAAACTGCTCTTGCCGCTGGCACTGCTGGTGCCAATGCCCAAATCGCTTAAATCGTTTGCTTCATCTTCTGCATAAACGGCTAAAGAAGCCAATTTATTTAGGCCTCGGCCACCAGAGCGTTCACCTCTGCAAACAAAGCAAGAAAAGTATCAATTAGAAAAGAAAACATGAATATAGTAATGCTATCATATTACATACATACATACATATATGTATATGTACATATGCACGTGTATACACATACATATTTGCATTTCACATGCAGTTCGATAAATAATTAGAGCAACACTCAAGAGCAGCGACACCCTTTTGGCATTTTCAATGAAAAATCTAGAGTACTATAATCTGCATTGATGTTGAATTTTTCTTTTGACATTTAACGTTTTTGGGGCTCCGTACTCGTAGAGTGAAAATGGTACAGTACTAATGGGACTTCGCTGTCCGTCCGTCCGTCCGTCACAGCTCCGACAACAACGAAATACTACAAACAGCAATAAGTTAAAAACTAAAGGTTGTCTCATAACAGAAAATGTGGAAATCAGTTTTATTTTTCGAACCACAAGAAATAGAGACATGCTCTGATGTATTTGAAATACAAAATACTTGAAAGTTGTGTATTTAAAATACAAAATACAAAGGCCCATTACTATAGACATCGAAAAAGTATGTTATGTTACGCGGGCAGCTTACTTGGGTCCTAGAAAGGTCCCGTTGTGTTACCCGAATAGGCTGTAGGGAGAGATCCCTACATAGCCACCGCCGGTTCGGACCTGAACGAGCCCCATGAAGGGATGAAGGAGTCCACTCTATCCAATCCGCATTCCGAAACTTTCAGTAATCCATTTAGTGTCAGTCTGCCCAAGTAGTTTGCTCTCTTGTTAGAGAGAGCTGGGCATCGTTCATCTCTGCAACCTCTTCAGAAATCATTATATGGAAGAGTTAGTCTTCTCGCATGTACTCCCATGTGGCAATGTCCCGTTAGAACAGCCGCAAGGGTATGGAGCCTATGCCTCGGAAAGTGCAACAAGGCCACATTCCTCCTATACTCATACCTGGGCCATGTGAGCCCCGATATTGGACAGGTGATCTTGTTCGACCACCTTTCCTGCGCAGTTCTTAGCAGCTGTCGTTGTATTAGCTGCTTGCAACTATTAAGGGGAACACCGACGAATTCGTCTTTATCCTCTTGCTGAAGGCGGGTACCAGATCTAGCCAGTTCATCCGCTATTTCATTTCCGGACACACCGTTGTGTCCAGGTACCCAGCGAAACTCCAGGTCAGAATGTCTCGCTATCTCATTTAGGGATATCCGGCATTCCAACCGAGATGTTGAATAAACACCCGTGGGCGTGTTAATGGCGGCCTTACTGTCAGTACAGATAATGATATGCTCCCCGTATATCCTATAGTACCTCATCCAGCTTACCGCCTTTCTTATCGCCGCAATTTCGGCCTGAATGACGCTGCACTCATGCTATAGCCTAAAACTGATTTTTCGTTGAAATCAGGGGATGTAGATACCCCCGTAAAGACCATCAATACGTTCTCTGATTGATGTAATTCGACATTCGACAGATCAGTTTGTATGAAGGCAAGTGTTAAAATTTAAGTAGTGCCCCAAACATGTTGGTAGCCTTTAGTTTGAAAATTGGCTGCAACTTTTAACCAGTAAGAGATAAAATCGTGAAACTTGAATCTAGCTGCTAGTTGCCCAGCCACTACGATAACAAAAAGCTAAAATATAAATGATGCCTCTTACAAAGGCCACCGCTTAATTTGATAATTAACTGTGACTTTCGCACCGTAAAAGACAGAGATATGATAAGTGAGAAGGATGGTTAAATTTAAAAAGCTGATGTTGATTTGGAACAAAACTCAAATTCGGATTATCTTTCTCAATTATGTATGGTACAAAAAATATCGACCAAGTGGCCGCAGCACACCACCATCCAATGGTACAAATTTTCGATGACGCTGAGGCATAATTGAAGTTCTATGCCGTTAATGTGCCCAATTATCTCATCCTTTAGCTCTCGAATTGTTGCTGGCCTATCGATGTACAACTTTTCCCAAAGAAAGAAGTCCAATGGTGTCAAATCGCATGATCTTGGCCGCCAATTGACATCACCACCACGTGAGATAACACGGCCATTGAATATGTCGCACCAAGAAGTCATTGTTTTGTTAGATGTGTGGCAAGTGTCACCATCCTGCTAAAACCACATATCATCCACATTCATTTTTTGCAATTCGGGCCATAAAAAGTTCGTTATCATCTCACGATAGCGTACACCATTCACTGTGACAGTGTGATGGGCCTCATTTTCGAAAAAAATACGGCCTGATGATGCTGCCAGCCCGAAAAACTGCAGCAAGCAGTTACTCTTTGTGTATGCATTGGGTTTTCGGCAATCACTTTAGGATTATCATTGGTTCGAGTGCGGCAATTCTACTTATTGACGAATCTACTGAAGTGTAAAAGTGCCTTATCACTCACTGAAAATAATTTTCATCAAAACTCTACCATCCACAGTTGCCATTTTTTGCCGCCATTCTGACCATTGACGACTTTCGGAATGGTCAAGAGGCCTGTGTAGTTGAGTCAATTCCAACTCATAAGCGTGTACATGCAAGTCTTTATGCATAATGTTCATCAACGACGAGCGTAAGAGGTGCAATTGTTGGGCACGACGACGAGGAAGAGTTGAGGTGGACGGCTCTTCAGCCACACTATCGCGAGCAGCAGCAAGAGTTTTTGCACTACGAGCATGAACTGGTATTTTCACATCTCCTACAGGTCCGATTTCCAAAAATGTTTGCATGATTTTTTCGAGTTTACTTACATTTGGACCCTGAAAGAGATCGAAAAAATCAGGAAGTACGCGATATGCATTTTGATTTGAACACCCATTGTGATAATAAGCCTGAATAACTTTAACACCTTGTTCAATTATGTATATCTCCATGGTTCTAATTAAGTTAGTCGGAAATTAATAAATATTAAATGAAATGCAGAAAAAGCTTGATAATTAAGTCTGGTTTGCATTCAACATCAGTCCTTAAAATTTAACCACCCATTATATATTGTATATTGTATTTTGCTCCAATTTGATTGGACAAGCCCACTGTTCCTATGAGAAAAATGTGAATTATAGCGAATTGATTTCGACCAAATTTTGTTTAGTTCTTATTTAAGTAGTCTGGGAAACATTCGAAAACTTACCCCCAATTTTTGACTTGGATTTTAAATGTCATTTCAATTTAAATTCGATTTAAATAGAAAATTGAGTCAAACAGTTGCTATTTAAATCAAACTTAAACGGCCTGCCGTGCCCATTTAAAATCGATTTAAGTTTTTCGTACTGCCATATGATTTTGACAGTTTGGTTTGTTCTGCAAATTAAGAAAATTGCACATGTTTTTTGTTTCATAATTTGATTTTTTATTATTTCCAGAAGGCAATCAACTTCTGTGGCAGTGATAGTGGGTGTCCTTTTATCACTTTTACTACTCGTTTTAATAATTTTTACAAAACAATTTATTATTTGCTAGACTTTTCACAATTTCACTTGTTTCCAAATTTGTTTAAACAGCTGTTTTTAATTGAGTTATCGATTTTTTGACACTTACATTGTGCTGCCGGACTTTCATTGCAATTAATTACCAAAAATAATTTTAGGCTGTAAAACAGAAAGCTATTTTAAATCCAACTTAAATTTTAAGGAAAATTTACTATTTTTGTATTTAAATCCCAAGTCAAAAATCGGGGGTTAAAATACTAAACTATGTTTAAAGCTTAGTGCAATTTGAAAAGTCTTTTAGTCAACTTTCGTCGAGAAAACTTCTTTTCTCGTAACGCCTGCAAACAACAACATTGTTTATAGAATTGATTTGCTCTTTATTTATCATATGCCTGCAAATTGATTTTTTAACGAAAGAAAGTAATTAAAAAAAAAAAATAAAATCACTTACCTCTCTTCAATCATTTCGGAAAATGTTTTCGATTTTCTGCGCGTGCGATCGTGTTCCTCCAATTCCAATTTCTTCACCTCCACCACTCGGTCAATAATATGTTCGACACGTTTTCTACGTGATGACTTCCAATTATCAAGATTCTATAGTTTATTTTTTCATTTGTTCAACCATTACAAATTTATTACAACCAAGAATTCAATAAATTTGTATTTAATAATTTTATTTAATCATGAAGTTGGACGATTTTGGGTTGGGTTTTTAAAACGATTTTGCATTTCACATTCCATTTCATTGCAATGTTTGTTGGTTTGTTTGTTTATGAAAAAAAAAGAATTAAAAGAAAAGAATTTTATTAAAACAAAATTTAAATTAGGAGAAAGTTTTGTATTTTTATTTTTCAGTCACTGCTGCTCACAATTATGGGAGGGTTTTATCATTGTCTTTATGCGAAAAAAGGCCGCCTAAAGGTTTCTAAACGATGAACTTTTAACGAGTAAGTGCTAAACGATGTGCTGCAAATAATTAATCATATATTTGTCCATAAAGCTATTGGCTTAATTGCTTTCTTTTGTTTTTCCCATTTTGGAAATTCCTAAGAAAAAAATTTCACTAAATCATACCAACAGTTTTGGCCACCTGAGCGCAAGATTCATGGAATGAAAAATACGATAGACAAACTATGCGAAATAGAAGAGTATCTTTATATGTAATAATTTTCGTCTATTCTTCAGGCTGGATCGTCAGATCTATTGCTAGTATTTTTGACAATTTAAAAATTTTCACATCCAAGCGATGAATACTTGTCAACACAAACTTTTACAATTATTTTGTATTAAATTTATTGGATTCAAGTTCTTATGCAATATTATTGTTTTGATTGATATTAATTAAACAAGACAAATAAAACATGAAAGACCTTTAGCTGGGGGACAGCTAGCTGTTTCGAAGCCGCCACACTATTTTATTAGCGCCTGTCCTTGAACTGAGAGGCTGATGTTTCTACAGCGACACTCATGCCACTCAACCGCCCAAGAAAAAAAAGTTCATATAATTATAATTGATCAACTTAACAAACGTCTACATCAAAATATTGGTCTATGCGAGACAAAAACATTGATGTATTACACCTTGAGATCTGACAGTGATTGCCAAAGATATAGTGAAGACCATTAAGTTCAGCATAAAACTTTTTTATTTTTTTTTTAGACTTTCTATCGAAAATACTGCTTAAGGGCAATTCAGATTATTATACAAGTTATAGATACTTTTATCGAGTTTTGTGAGATGAAAGTATAATTAGATTTCTTGCGACTGTCAAAAAGTCTAGCGTAAATTACATTTTACATTCATACCATAACACTTCAAATAATGCCCTAAACACATAGACGACAGCAAGCAGCAATACGTTAAAAATAAAATGCATGTGTTTAAATGAAATCGATTATTTTGGCGGCAGCAGAGCAGCACGACTGCACGACAGTATTTGCTGCTGCTGCCAACTTAGGCTATTTTCTATTTTGATGGGCAGCAAATAAACAAATACAGTGTTGCCATCATATATATAAATTGGACAAATTAGAACAAAAACTTTTTTTTTTTTTAATATTAAACACAAAAGAACATTGCAAAAATGCAATAAACAAATAAATGTATGTGTTTTTATAGTTTTTTTGTGATATTATTACATTTTTCATCAATAACTTCAATTTTATTCATTATGAAATAAAAAATGCGGCATCCCTGAAATTTGCATTGCTAAAATACACAGCTGTTCTGGGCGAACCCACTATCTTCGGTTTCTTGTACTATTCGTCTCATGGGCTTCATACACTTCAGCTGTAGTCTGGGCTATTTTAGCAACTGTTGTGATAAGATTCACTAAATTTTCTTCGCTCATTTTTTATATTTTTAAACTTTGAATAAGAACTTGAAATTGATTATTATGTTGTTGCTGTCTTCAAAATAATTATGAAGCCCGGCACGCCATCGGCTGTGAAACAACTGGCTAGTAAATTTTTCAACAGCTGCTTGTGTTAAAAAAACAACCCTGATCGAATTAAATGTATTATCGTTTAGAAAATTTTCAAAATGTCAATGGGATGTCAATTTTTTATCGCATTATTTCTCGTTTTCATAACACATTGCATTCACACCATCACACTTGCACGTATTATTTGAATTTTTGGCAGGTATTAATAGTCTGAATTTCCCTTTAAAAATATGTCCCAAAAAATCCTTGAACGGTTTAGTATACATCTTGGTGTCGTTGTCTTCTATAAATAAATAAATATACCTAAAACCTTCCACTTCCTCCTACAGGGTTTTCTGACCTTGAAATATATTCCAAAATCAGTGAGGGGACTTGTATATTCGAATGGTTTGCTTAAGAGCTGTCATGAAAATTATTTTATAATAATTCAGGTCCAAAAATGAACCTTTTCAAAAAATATTTTGGACCTGAATTAATACATTTCAATTGACTCTTAAAGCAAATAAATAATTAAGTTCATATTATTTTATAATTTTATATTGTTTTTAATCCTTGCAGGGTCTCGTAGGAATGCAGGATTACTATTATATATTTGTCCAATTCACAAGCTGGTCGTATCGTTGTTAAGTTGTATCGTGAGAGAAAATTTCAAACACAATTCTTGAAGAGAAACATAAATTGTTTGAAAATTTATTTGAATTTAAAAACTTGTGTTTGAAATTGCCTCTCCAAATAAGACTTAACAACAATACAACCAGCTTGTGAATTGGCGAATTATATTATAACGTTATTATATCTCTGGATTTCTCCGTAGAGGTCACAGGGATGCCCTCAAAGGAAATAAATAAAAACACACACCTTTTTAACATTTAACCAAAATTACACCGACCAGCTTAGTAAAATTTATTTGTTGTTGGAAAATGTCTCGTAACAGACCTGTCGTAGCACATCCAAAATCTAACAAACAAAATATTAATATTACAATTTGTTTGCTTGCTTAAAGCAGTAAAGAAAAAAGAATTTTAAGAAATTGTATTTTATTTTTGTCGAAAAGAATCTAATTTATCAAGTTTTGAAAAATATTTGTAAGCCCCACACAAAAATATGGGAGCAATTTTAACATTAATATTCAACTGGAACGTTACCGGCCCACAAATAATTTCACACCGAAAAGATTTCCTAAAAACACACTAAAGATTAGTGTCAAATTTTTGGCGTCTTTCTTTAGCACAATTTTTATTTGACATTCACTGAAATTTCAATTGATCTAGGCAACCTAAATAATTGACAAACACTCCACAATGTAAGAAAAATAAATAAAAGCGCTACTTTTGAATAATAAAGAAAACTTTCGTTAGTTTTATGAAAACACATGCCGTTGCGTCGTTGAACGTGCAAACCAATGAATGCGGTATTTGAAATCGTAATTTTTTCACATGAAATAATCATGAAACCAAAAACACAAATAAACAATTGCATAAAGTTGAATTTGAAACAAATGAAATGGAAATAAAATCCATAAATTTAATAAAAACCTTTAAATAAAACTCAAAGCAATTGAAAAAAAAGACATCAAATGCCACTGCTGTTCAGTTCAGTTTACAGTGGAGGGAAAAAATCAAAATAAAGTAAAACAAATGACACCGTTACAGATTCGTGACAAATTTACACAAAATTTTTTTTCAAACTCACGTAATCAATCGTTAACGACATACAAACATAGAGAAGAAAAAAAAAAAAACATGTTATCTAAACTTAAAGAAATCAAACAAACAGTGGGAAGAAAAATTAGTGCTGAAACATGATGTATGTATGCATATAAAATTCAGTGATTGCCATAGAAAAACTAAAATTAGAAATTTGCACATAAAACTTAATATATACAAGAATCAATGCTATATTCGGCTAGACCGAAGAAATAAATACCCTATAGGGGCAGTCACCTCCAACTAGAGATATGCGCGTGAGTGCTTTTTGGCTTAGGTCACGCGCGCTCACTATCAAAACAAATTTCCGCAGGCACTTTCACACAAGAAAATTTTTTGGAGCCTCAAGTCACACACGCTCATGAGCAAAATTTATTCAATCACCGATTTTTAAGCACATTTGCATTAGCGGTACTCAGCGTTTGGTGCGTTTTTGGTTGCGACTATTTGCATTTGCGATTATATTGCAACTAATATTGAGCACCCTTTTTAGCAACTTTGCAAATTTTATTGCACTGCAAATAACAGCTGATAAATTAATACACAATTTTTAATTTTTCACCTTTTATTTTTTTGGTAATTTCTGTTGGCTCCGTTTCTACAATTTTTTGTTTGCTTTGTTTTAAAATGTCAGCTGTTCGAGTGTCAGTGTTGCAAACGCAATACTCATGCGAAAAAACTAACACGTAATTAGCGGTGCGTAAATGCTAAAATATTGCGAGTGCAACCTTGTATATTTTGTTGTTGGGTTGCAAAGAAAAAGCAACGATTTCTTGCATTCACACTTACGCAAGACGTTTGCACCAAATAATGAACTGCGCTATTGAAACCAATTAGAAACTGTGGTCGGAAGCGATAACAGCCTAACCCCCTAATTCATAAAAATTATTGCAGGCTTATAAGACTGTTATTTGACGTATTTGTATGGAGAATCTGTCAAATAAGAGCTTTATAAACTTGTTATAACTTTTATGAATTAGGGGATAAGTCTTAAGGCATAGTTTTGAGAAAGCAGTGTTTTCAATGTACAACAATTTCTTTAAAAATATGGAAATGGACAAATTAGTTTTTTGATAAATCAAAGATTATAATATTACAGAATTCATATATGATTTGATAAAAACATGTCTTCTACGACATTTTGTCGCTTATTGCGAGTTTTAAAGGAATTTTATTCAGAATTACTTCAATTCTGTTTTATTTCTACACTCAGAAAAATTTTTCAGTAAAATTAACTGAAAACACTTTTTAAAATAAATGAAACTTCATTTAAAAACCGTCCTACTTATTTTTCATTTAAATTTACTTATTACTTAATTTGAATTTAAATGTTTAAAATTTTCAAAAGATTAACAAATTGGACAGACTTGTCAAAAAGTCTTTCACACACATACACTTTTAGTCCAGACTATCACACTTTTTGGACACACCCCTGCAAGAAATAGCTGATGGAAACTAACACATTACTAACACATGCAAAGCAATGTTATAGCTTTCAGCGTTGCTATTGCAATGATTTTTTTCATATTTAGATTTTCCCGTATTAATTTGGTAATTTCACTTGGAACTACGTTTATATATTAATGTTTATACAGGTTCATTTGTCCTTTTTGCTTTGAAACAAATGGTGCTGCGAAAGTTTAATCCATATGATTCAGTTTTCTATTGTTAAAACTGCTACTGACTACTGTTTTTCATTTAATTTTATCTAAATGTATCTTTAAAACAGTTTATTCTATTCTCTTTGAATTGTTTTTTGACATTTTTTCTTTTATTTAAGAATAAGTAAATGACATTATACATATGTCATTTTGTGGGCATTTTGAAAAAAATATTTTGAATGATCACTTTGCTGAGGTGGTAACGCCGGTTTAAAAAAGAAATCACACGTACACGAATATTTACATCAGTTTTTCCATTTTTCCCTTAAGAAAATGATAGAAACCCTGATGTATGAACCCATCAGCAGTGTCGGTCATATGATGCATCAAATGACCGACACTGTTCTTGCTGGGACATGTCATTTTTAACAGATCGTACGATTCAGCAGGATAGTGAATCATGACCTTAATCAACTTATAAAATTTTTTTTTATTTTTCTTAGGTGGACATTTTATTTTTTAATTATAGTTTTCTGTCTGATTATCTCCTTTTTCAATTCGCTCATTTGATTTTTGTTCTGTAAGGCCTCTGCTGAGATTCGAAGATGCAACATCTCGTCTTGAAAGCAGCTGCCATACCTACTCAGCCATCGCAACAATCAGAACAAACTCAATAACAATCAATTTAAGTAAAGAGTTTACAGCTTGGTTCCTTCATGTATGTGTAACATAAGTTACAACTGTCAACGAAAATCTGTATTTATCTGTAGTTAGTTTTTTACGTAATTGTACAAATCAGTTAAAATTAAAATTTCATTCTTTTTCTGATTACTTCTAGAATAAACAGATTACTTCTAGAATAAACTGATTTTTGATTGTATAATTTCAACAATTTTTGTCAAGAACATCAACTTGAAATTTACATTAATATGGAATTCTGTTAGTAGAATATTGTGGCTCTCACAACTCCCCTCAAGTCAACATATGTTGTTATCGACACATTTTAGTTACGCAAACCACAGACAATTACGCATTAATTTTGAATTATTCCCGACGTTTCGTTGGGGTGTTTCCAACTTCTTCAGGAGTAGACTTTTATTTAATGCAATTTTTTTTTTTTAATTAATGAGTTTACATTATTCACATTATGGACAATTGTTCGAAATTATACCATCGGGTTTTCGATAGCTTTAGGCATGAGGAGCATAACTTCCACGACGGCACATAAAAAAATTATTTTCGAGTCGTCCAACTTTATTTTTGCAGCAATTAAAAAATTTAAGCAAACTTCTATACACACAAATGGTCGTTATGAAAATAACTCAAGAGTTTCGTACTCATTTTCATGTGTGAAATCCGTGCTTAAATTTTCAAGTACATTTCGTACGGCAATCGAGTGGGTCGGTCGGTCGATCGGTCGGTCGGTTTGGCTATCGATATTGTGTCGTCGATTTTTCTATAGCTTTTGGTATGAGAAAGAAAAACGATTTCTACGACATATAAAAAAAACGATTTCGAGACGTCCGACTTAAAATGTTGTGTGTATGGGAGTCCCCTAAGACCAAGAAGGTGTGGTAAGAGGTTGGGGTATTCGAAAAAGAAGATTGGGGGGAAAAAAAAGTTTTTGGGGAGGAATCAGATGTATGACCGACTCCCAACATTTCCTTCGACCATTCCGTGCCTTCTTAGAAGTGTTCCGAGACAATAATGATAAAAAACAAAATTGAAAATCGGAAAAATCATTTTGAGGTTCCCGATTACAATTTTTTTTGTATGAGATCTTCTATATTGAGGTGTGATACGGTATTGGTGTATCCCAAAAAAAAAACTTACATTTGACTCCTTTTTGGACCTGTGTTTGGGTACCTCAAAATTGAAATTTTTCCGCCATCACACTAATTTGCCCAGCGGTGCCTGCACAGGAGCCAAATGTATGACCAACCTCCAATAATTTTTTCTTTTCACTATCCTTTTCGAACACATCGATTCAGTACCACGCCTCCCTAGGACGTTGCCATGCAAAAAATTAAATAAATTGAGCCAAATACGAGACTGACTCGTGCATCCATACTACCGTGCAAGTGATACGACACAGGGCACTCCTGGTATAGGGTGCGCTTTAGTTTTTAGCTTTTTATTGTTTTTAATATTTGTTCTTAATGAGGCGAGAGAGCTACCGTGTAAATTTCAAGCCTCTATCTCTTACGGTTCAAAAGTTACAGCTAATATCAATTTCTTGTATGGGAGTACTCTTTAGTTCTAAACTTTTTTTTTGTTTTGGGCTTTTAACCCTAATCGTGTGGAATAATGGGGCCTGTTACGGACGAACAGTAGCAGCGTTCCGTTTTCACTCTATGAGTGCGGGGTTCTTAAAAAGTAACTGAATATCTGAAGCCTTGAAAATAATTTTTTCTTGATATGCCGTAGGGAAACCTTTTTTTCTCTATCGCTGACGCAATATCCACAGTTTGTTGTTCATACAAACTGAACCATTCTAATATACATTAGTCCCTTTTAAGTATTGGGAACATTTCATTTAATTCGACTTTTGTAAAGGTTCAATTTAGTTTGAAAATATTTAGTTAGATTTAAAGTGTTCAGTTGCAACAAGTTTGATTCAAACTGTAGAACCTGTGGTCAAGTTTTTCATAATATAACTTTTCTTTTGAACCAAACGACAGCCAAATACAGTAGTATGCAGATTTTAATTTATTTTGAAATGCTTCCCAGAAATTTAAAATTCAAAACACGCCAAACAACATTGTTATTGTTAAAACAACAATATTTTTAACACCAATTTTTGTATTTTAATTTGCTATTTCTTCTTGTTTCTGGCTGTTTTATGCTGTTAAAAATCCATTTTAATTCACTAAGAAACCGAAAAGTAAATAAAATTTAAATAAAACAAACTTATGCAACTGTTGGCTTAATAAATTTACAAAAAGTAACAAACGACCTGTTAAACTTTTCAGTTATTATACAAGCGTATTTGTTCGTCTCTCTGTTTGCATTTTTTACTTTCAATGCGTTTTAAAATTATTTTCTTTCTCATCACGAAAAAAGTTTAAAGATATTTAAGATTAAATAATCACTCATACATACTGAACAGCTTTGTAGCCCGACATGAGTGAAGAAAATAAAAGTTTTGATTGAACAAAGTCTGTCTGATAAATCGAATTATAACTTTTGTTACACAAATTAAATTACGCACACGCAAATGCATATGTATTTTGATTGAAAACAGTTACGAAATGTTGAAAGTGCGTTTACAAATTTGTAATAAGAAATATAACAGATTATAGAGCTTTTGGTAGCATGTATTTTTATTTCTAAAATAAACTTTTTTTTAACGGTATTTAGTAAAAAGGGTAAAAAGTAAAGAAAAGTTTTTCCATGTATGTCACAAGACATGGGCAAGCAAACCCCTCCAATCAACCTAACCTAACCTTTTCCATGTATCATTTCTGTATTCTCAACTGGTATAGTTGGTTATGCCAACGCTTTGGTCAACAACGATGTTGCTAAATTAACTGTATTACCAAAAGTCTCAAAGCAGAAAGCAAATTGTACATTAATCGTCCATCTCAGGGTTGACCAAAACCAAATACTTCCTTTCAATGACATGCCAATGTAAAATTCAATACTTTTTCTTCAAAATTATAAGTGGTCCGTTCGCTCATTTAGTTGTTGCGATTTCTCTGCTTCTGTTTCCTCACTTTTCTTGGTGGGAAATTTCAAAAGCTTTTGCCCAAAAAATTTGATTACTTAATACAACTCGGCTCTCGTAATTTCATTAGTAATGTGTGTACTTTATAGGGTAGCAAATTAAAACTTAAGGAAGTTACAAACGTAATAACAAGCTTATATACACTCTCAACACTTGCTGTAGGGAGTATAAGAGCAGGTGCTACCACACTTTACACACATTTCCATTGAACAAAACGCACAGCACATGAAAAATTAGATATGCAACTCTAAACAAACATGTGATTAACTGCCTGCTCCTCAAGGTCGCTGGAAATATAAATAATCGAAGTGTTGTCGCTCGATTGCGAATCAATTCGGATTCCTCTATTTCGACAGCTTGCGTTCGTATGGGCTTACGTCATGAATTTTTTTTCATTTACTTTACAGACATACCGGGATCGCCAAATTAAAGTTTTGGTTGATATGTTATTAAAGTATTCACAAAAACTATTAAACTAATCTTCAGTAAATACAACCCTTCTTAAAACCAGTCCGCTGTATCTGGCAAGACAAAGCAAATACATACATAAATAAGTACAAAATAAATAAATTCAGTCAATTACGAGGCTGGGTCGCACACTTACGGTTCCGTATGTATGTGTAATGTACGTATGGAATACATATATTGTATAAATTTCATCTCTCTGTCTCTTACAGCTTAAGAGTTACGCTTAATTGCTACTTAATGTTGTATGGGGACACCCAGTAGTTTTCAACTTGTTGTTGTTATTGCTGTCATTTGCTGTTGTAAGGCATCTGGGAATACATACACTGTGCGAATTTCGGTTATCTATCTCTTACGGTTCGAGAGTTTTAGCTAACTGTTACTTTACATTGTAAAGGGACACCTGGTGGTTATAGAGTTGTTGTTGTTGTTTTTTTTTAGCATTTGTTGTTGTGGAGCAGATGTAAATACCTAGATTGTGCAAATTTCATCCCTCTATCTCTCACGGCTCGAGAGTAACGGCTAATTGTTACTTTACATTGTATAGGGACACCTGGTAGTTTTAAACTTGTTGTTGTTTTTAGCATTTGTTATTGTAGGCCATATGTGAGTACAGATATTATGCATTTATTTATGTCTCTTACAGTTTGGCAGTTATGGCTAATTTTTACCTTATGTTGTATGGGGACACCTGGTAGTTTACGACATGTTGTTGCTTTTAGCATTTTTTGTTGTAGGGCATATGTAAGTACATACATTGTGCGAATTTCGGCTTCTCTGTCTTTTAGTGTTTAGCAGCAATGGCAAATTGTTACTTTACGTTGTATAGGGACACCTGGTAGTTTTCGACTCGTTGTTGTTTTTAGCATTTGCTGTTGTAGGGCATCTGTGTGCAAATTTCAGCTCTCCATCCCTTAAAGCTTGAGAGTCGTAGCTAGTTGTTACTTTACATTGTAGGGGGACACCTCGTAGTTTTCGATTTGTTGTTGTTTTTAGTATTTTTCGTTGTAGCGGCAAAGTACAATGACATCGTGTGAAAATTTACGCTCTTTAGCTCTTACTGTTTCGGAGATTGGACGCTGTGACGGACGGACGGACGGACGGACGGACGGACGTAGAAGCCTCGGTAATAGGGTTCCGTATCACTATAATGAGTACGGAACCCTAATAAGCAAGCATTTTAAAAGTGCGGAAATAATTTTTGTGGTGTTTTGAAATATTAAAGTATTTTTTTAAACACATTTAATTTAAAGACGCGTAAATACATATGATAATTGTTTAATATATTTACTTACTAAAATAAAAATTAAAAATATGTAGATTTTCTAGTTTTACTTCCCAGTTTTGTAACAAATAAATATAAATTTGTTCATTAATTTAGGTCCAAAAATTAACCTTTTTCAAAAATATTTGCTGTCTTTTTTTTATAGACAGCTGAAAAGGTTCCTTTTTGGGACCTAAATTAATACATTTCAATTAGCTCTTAAAGCAAATAAATAATTAAGTTCATATTTGAATATAAATTTTTTTCTATAAATACACCCATTCGATAGCAAAACAGCAAGTGATTGATTTTGACGTTTGTGTTCGCAGTGCTGACGACATGATCGAAATAGAGGAATCGGATTTTGTATGAAAACACTTACGTCTTTTCGACTTGTCGGAACCCAAAACAATTTTATTTCGCTAAGAATACGAACAATCGCACGACTTCGACATGGAGGAACAGACAGTTACAAATTTTGCGTTTCTCAGTACATGATTGTTTCTTTAATTTAATTTTTCGATGTGAAAATATTATCGTCAGAAAATTACAGAGCTTAGAGTAGTGGATAAAAAAGATCCATACCATTTTTCTACCATAATTTTTCTCAGCACTGTTCAAAAATAAGGACAAGGCCGGTTTTTTTTATGTATCTCGTTAGCATCAATTAAACTTTGAACTTAAGGTATAATACGACTAAGATTTGATGCAAACATTATATTAATTATTGCCATTAATGATCATGCGTATAGAAAATGTATACGTTTTTTTTTTTGTTTATATACAAATCGCAATATTATTCAGCAGACTTTTAAATAACTATTTATTTTTAGTTTTAAACTTTTTCTCCATTTCATGGCATAGAAAAATAAACAAAACAAAAAAAGAAAACGTTCAAAGTCGCCCAAAGCAAAAAAAAAAAAAGAGGGAACAAAAAATAAACTGCTAATTAAAACCTGTATCATAAATTATTGTAGACAGTTGTAACTTCGTGTTAAGTATTGATTAATAAATTCAAACTAAAACACCACCATAACGACTCTGGTACAAAAATCTATTGAAAAAACAAATAACACAATTAAAAAACTTATATTAGAAATACGAGTAATAATAAAAAGAAACACAACTTCCTTTCCCACACTTTGACTATTTATTTTTAGTAAAATGAAATTCAAATCAAACTGAAAAATATGCATACAAAGAATAAGAAAGAGTTGAAGTCCCAGAAAACTTTAATCGAGCAAAGGGAAAAGCAATAAATATATTTGTTAAAAACATTTCATCCAAAGTGGTTGCAAATCACAAAAAAGTTGTGGGTAAATAAAAATATAGTGGCATCCTTTTAAACCAGTTGATAGGTTTTAAAAATGAGTTTAGCAGCTGATGGCCTCTGTTGCTAGTGCTCTTTCTCTAAAATTTAGCCTTAGAATTGTATTCCTTAAGATTAAATAAATATAATAATAATAAAAATGAGTTTAAAATTAATTACTAATTTTTTGTTCCAAAAATATGGTCACTTGTGTTCGAGACTTCTTATGAGAGTTCCAATTCGGAAGCTTGAAAAAATGTGCAAAAATTTTTCGGTATTTTCTGTTATAATTTTTGGTTATATTGTGTTAAAATTTCTTAGTAATTTTATTACTATTCCGTTCAAATATTCTATTTAATTTAGAATAGCATAAAAGAGCTTTAGACTTTTTGATTAAAATTTAGATTTTCACTTTTCATATAACATTTAACCCAACACCGAAAGAAAAAGCTCGTACTAAACTTAACTTTTTTCTTCTTGATTTTAGTACGGATAACACACAAGTGTGCTTAAAGCAATCCCAATAGTGATTATCAAAGAGAATGAATGCGTTTATGGCTTAAAATGAATACAAAACTCTTGGGCAGTGATGCCAGTGATGCCAGATTTATCGAAAAAATACCTACACATGCTAAAAAGAAAATCCGATTTTTCCCTACCCGTTGAACAAATTTGAGTTGAAAAAGTGAGCCGGCGGCCCGCGTAACATCGGCATTAGCATGGTGTAAAGCAAACCAAATCCGTACCAGTTTCAATAAATTTGGAAATACAATTTCGTCAATAAAGTTTTTCATTTTTCAAATATGAACTTAATTATTTATTTGCTTTAAGAGCCAATTGAAATGTATTAATTCAGGTCCAAAAATAAACCGTTTCAAAAAATGTTTGTTGTATTTTTCAGCTGTCTATATGCCGACGACATTTCGTTGGTGCTAATCAACTCATCAGTAGACTTGACAAATTCTTAAAAGTTTGTTTGAAACTTAACTACTTATTCCATAATTCCCATGAACAGAATGAGAATCAGAAATGTTCAAACAAACCTGAAAAATACAACAAACATTTTTTGAAACGGTTCATTTTTGGACCTGAATTAATACATTTCAATTGGCTCTTAAAGCAAATAAATAATTAAGTTCATATTTGAATATTCAAAAACTTTTACTTTTTGATACTTTCAAAAATACAAATCGTAGTAACCAATGGTGACTCGTTGTATAGAAGGTTGCAAAGAAAAGTAGAAGTGTTGCAAAACGAAAAAAAAATGTTTGCTGTGTTAAAGGTTTGTTTGAACATTTCTGATTCTCACTCTTCTTCATGGGAATTATGGAATAAGTAGTTGAGTTTCAAACAAACTTTTAAGAATTTTTCAAGTCTACTGATGAGTTGATTAGCACCAACGAAATGTAGTCGGCATATAAACAGCTGAAAAATACAACAAACATTTTTTGAAAAGGTAAATTTTTGGACCTGAATTAATATGTTTTTCATTTTTATTATTTTTATTCAAAATTGTTCCATATCTATTTTTAAGAACATATTAATTTCACTTGTAGAAAAAATTGTATTCGATTATTCGTCACTCATACATGAGATCATTGAGACTTATGTTAAATTTTTTAGACAATAGTTTACATTTAAACTCATCTTTTTCTTTCTCCAAACACAATTTTGCTCTAAATATCGAATCATTATTTATTGGGAATCCATTTTGAATTTCCTGTAGTGCCGTTAAGTAAATCTCTAGACAATAAGATTCAATTTTATTATATTTCTGTTCAGAGAGCTTTTTACATACGTACATATAATTTTCATTTCCCAAGTAGGGAAACTTGCTATTCTGAATATTATGGGATCGTTTGTCTTACTATCAATATGTAGTGAGTGTGCAATAGGGAAGAAGAAAATATAAATACAAAGGAAATTTATTGAAAATTTGTAGGTAAGTGATGTAAAAAGTAGTTAAATTTATGTTTTATAACTAATAAACAGAAACTTGTAGTTTAAAAGGTAAAAAGGGTGAATAAATCGTCGTTTTCATGCCTGTTGAATACTTTGTCAGATTCTCTGCCGGAAACAAAAAATATTATTTCGTATTCCGCCCTTCGCAAAACTAAGCGCATGCTTACGTTTTTTTGCAGAGGGTGGATACCAAAAACGTGTTGCAAGAGATTACGAAGTAGGGATTTTTGAACCGTTTTGAAAAAAATATTACTGTAAGGCTACATGACGAAAAAATCCCTACATTTTGGAGAATATAAAAAAGCGGTCCGATTTTCCCTACGCTTCTATTTTAGTATCAAAAATATCTACATGTAGGAATTTTCCCCTATTTCTGGCAACACTGCTCTTGGGTGTTCTTGATTTGTAACGACAATTTGTGTGTGCTTGTCTATATATTGAGGTTTATTTCAAATTTTAATTGCTGCGATAGCTGAATTGGTAGAGTGACCTGACTGGCAGTAGTGCGCATTAAATCCGCAGTGACCAAATATTCTATAATTTACTATTGAACTAAGGAAATATGTAGCAGAATGTCAAGTGCGAATTTGGGATTAAGTTGGCTTGAAAAATATCAAAACAAGTGTGGTTAATCACACTCAAAATAAATTCAATTCATCCGTACTAAAATCATGCCCAATCAGAGTCAAGAGTATTGTAATTAACGGTGTTCTTTAATCAACTACAACGTACTTAGTTTATAGTTTAAATGAATTCCTACAGATTACTACAATTTGTCAGCTTAATTATAATATTTAAATAACAGCAATTTGAATGTACTATTATTAATATTTAAATTTAAATGTACTTGGAATACGTACATTTAAATTTAAAATTCCGCTAAGAAACAAAGAAATAATTCCACACAAGAACAGTAAACTCATAAAGCTGATCATTATCAAAACGGTACAAGTATTATAATATTGCTCAAGCAATACCGTAGAAACAAGTCTCTAATTCAAAAACCGCATCTTCTTTTCTTTTTTTTTTTTATTTATTTATTTTTCTTTTTTTTTTTATTTCTAATACCTGCTCTAAAAACATATCAACCACACAGAGAAAAAAGCAGCTCATAAAGTAGAACAAAATCAATAAGATATCTTTATGGTTTTTTTTCAAGAAGGATTCCTTATTATTTTAAATGGGAAAACCTTATTGAAAAAACAACAATTAATGAAATTAAAAAGATGATTTACGTGTGTTTATATAGGAAACTAATAAAACCAATAAGGAAAAATTAATGGGATAACCTAATAAAATCAATAAGAAATCCTTATTGCATACAATTTACAAGAAAACCTAATAGAATCAATAAGTTCTTCTCTATAGAAATTTTTTTTTTGGTACCATGCAAATCGGAAACTGAGTAAAAACAAACGTGAGTAACAAGTTTTCTTCTTGATTTTATGTGTTTTTCTTGTTGAGACAATTAATAAGATTTGCAACATGGAAATAATAAGAAATACCCATAAAAAAATCTTCTTTTCTCTCTGCTGGGATACCCCTGAGCCTAAAAAGGTTTCAAAGAGAAAATCTTATTGAATCTATTAGCAAGTTTTCGCTCTGTGCAGTTGGACAAATAATGATCTAACTATCTGCACTATACCACAAGTAAATAATAATATACAAGGCGTTTAAAATGTCACAAGTTTCAAACATGCTGAACATTATAGCAGTACTAATTCAGGTGCAAATATGAATCTGTTCAAAATTGGACCTGAATTAATACATTTCAATTGGCTCTTAAAGCAAATAAATAATTAAGTTCATATTATAGCAGTACTTTTGACTAAACGCGAATGGCAGGCAAAATGAACTTAGTATTGTGCTATGGAACGCGAACGGACTAATCCAGCACTTACTCGACCTAAAATCATTTTTAAACCGTTTGTCAGTAGACATACTGATTGTCCCTGAAATAACGGGTTATCGATTTTGCGATTTCGAAAGCAACCTCCAGAACTTTAACTCGGAAAACCACATGCTGTATATCTTGAATTCCCCCGTGTATCTTTAAGTCCAAGAAGCTTAACTTCGAGCTATGGCACACTAAAGTAGTCTGCCATCCGGAGAAACTAAATATTCTTTTAACTCTTAAATTCAATGCGACAAAAATTTATAGACATTTTATCTCAGTTACCACAGTTTCCTGTGAACCACGTATATCGTCTATACCTTTGAAATAATCAACTCCACAGTATTCGGAGTTTTTCGTAATACTCCCGGAATTTCCGCTTAATATTAGCTTTAGGTACTTTTATACAAACAGCATGCGTAAGTAACATGATTTAGGATTGATAAAAGCTTACGCTCGAGCCTGTGTTTTCATATCTGTTACATTTCTTGTTTAAGCCTATTGCTTTCAATTTGGTTTAACTGTCCTTAGAGATTAAAATTGAACATTTTACTCACATTTTGCCAATCTTCTGGTTCTTCTTTGCGTATTTCTTTGATCTTTTTAACCTCCTCGGCTTTTTTGAGTTGTTCTTGTGCTGTTTGATACAAATTGCAGGGTTTGATTTGTACGAATTGCATGGGATTATAAGGTGGGGGTGGTGGAGTTGGTCGTGTTACTCTGGCCTTGGCCACATATGCTGTGGGATCCGGAGATGTAATCGACTGCAAATAAAAGGCAAACATTATTATACATTCAAAAAATCAAAACTTGTGCTTTTTAATTTGGTTTTTAATTAAAGAAAAAAAAACTAATAATTTATGTACCCACAAAGGCGCCTTTCGCGACATTTTATTATAAAAACATTTAAATCAGAAATCAATAATTTTTTATTTCATTATAGCAACTACACAAATTATATTTATTTTTAATACTCGATACTGGAGCATTTTTTTATCTTTCAAAAAAAGTGTTTTACATGTCACCTCGACCTGACCGACAATAAATGAACAACGAGTATTCAAGAAGGTACATGGACTTTGAGAAAAAAAACTTAATAAAAGAAACGAATGTGGAAAGCCCAACAACCAGCAGCTACACATATTGTGCCCTCCAACCCTCAACTTATTTAATTTTTTTTTATGAAAAAAAGAAAAATACTCAAACAATCTATAAATTTTAATACTGACATTCAGTGGCAGACCAAAATGAAATCAAAGAGAAGCGCTTTGCCTCCCTCTCAATTTTTTTTGTCGTTGCAAAACCACCCACTTGAGAGCCAAGAAAATGAGGGAAAAAACATTAATAAGTGAAAGATATCCCACATGATTGCAGTGGCAAAAAGCAAAAAAAAAAAAAATGCATAAGCCTGGCTATTTATTACATTGTAATGTATGCTGTCGATGACTGTTTGATGTTGACGGAAGTCTACATATTGGTGTTGTTGTTGATGTTGTAGCAATAACTGCTGCTGCTGCTGTTGGCAAGAACATCGTCTTTACATGTTGAAAAAGCTCTATTGACGGGTTAAAGAACAATAAGAAAAGAAAATTTTCTTTCCGAATGAGAATTTCAGTTATTACATCAGAGACTTAAAGGACTCAAAAGGCTCACGAGCATCAAGTAAGGCGCAGATTCGTCGCATGGGCCCAAAACAAGATTGCCGCTGTTGCCGATTTTCATAAGCGAATTTTGTTTAGCGATGAAGCGCACTTCAGGTTGAATGGCCACGTCCATAAACAAAACTGCCGCATTTGGAGTGATGCTAATTCTCAAGTGTATGTCGAAACACCGTTGTTACATCCAGAAAAACTGACTGTTTGGTACGCTTTATGGGCTGGTGAAATCATTGGTCCGTACTTCTTCAAAAACAATGATGGCCAGAACGTTACAGTTAATGGTGATCGGCATGATTACTAACTTTTTCATTCCTGAATTGAATAACCATGAAGTCCAGGAGATGTGGTTTCAACAAGATGACGCAACAGTCATACAGCTCGTGCCACAATCGATTTATTGAAAGACACATTTGGTGACCGCCTCATTTCACGTTTTGGACCTGTGAACGGGCCTCCAAGATCTTGTGATTTAACACCACTAGACTGCTTTCTGTGGGGCTAGACTATTGTCATTGCTCTATGCGGATAAGCCACAAATGCTTCAATCGGATATTCCATCGTTGTTTTATTGCAACTTAAAGTTCTAGGCATCGAAAAAAAACCCTTTACATCAGATCAGGGTATTTAGGATTTGGTCCAGCCGAATGCAGACCACTTAGATACTTGTTAAAAGTTTTTTGAGTATGCTAAAATTTTTTCTCTCCGAAGTGTGTCCATGAATATACATATTTTCAGACTTGCTGCATAAATGCATATTTCTCAAAGCTTTTTGATTATGTAGTCAACTGCATTTTATTGCCTAACGAGGAAATTCTTTTAAATTTCTGTTCCGTTCTTTGGATAAAATGCGTTTTGTTACATTTCATGTTAGAGAATTATTGTTGGCAATGACTTCTGTGAGGCGTCGCCGTAAGGTAACATTTTCTTAAAATTCTACAACAGAAAACAACCGGCTGTCTAGTTGCGGTTTTATCTTTTCGTTTGGATATTAATTATTCAATTCTCTTTTTGTCGGAGCCGGAATATTTAAAACAAACATTTTTTACATTACATTTTCACACGTATGTATGTGTTTTTTAAACTGTTTTCATTCTGCAAATGGCAAGAGGCATCCATCCACCCAAGAAACCTTTAAAAGTCTTTGGGACCATGAGGCACCGTTTGTATGCATTGATGTGGCAAAGCAAAATTAAGTAACAGCATTGAAAGTTCTTTAAATAAGACAAAAATAAATGAGACCTCAAAGTATTGCAAATATGCATTCTCTTTAATATTTTTAAGAGTGGGAGGTATGAAGAGAATAAGAAAAAGTGGCAGCATTTGAGGTGTTCTAATGTTGCCATATCGTAATTGGTTACTCGCTACTTTTGACAAACATCTGTTTGTCTTTCAGTTACTTTAACCGCTAATGATATTTGCACTGATTAGTGATATTATTTATAGGCGGCATGTGGCAACAATCTTTGAAGAACAAAATACCTTTTATGATTAGTACGTGTTTTGGCAAAAAGGCAATGGAGAGGAAATTGGCAAAACGTTACACAGACTTAAAACATTGTTCCATAAAACAATTTAGAACAAGTGTTTCTCTAACAAACCGTATAATCTAATAAATACATTTTATTAAATAATTCTTTATTTTCTCAGAAATATGCGAGTAAGCAAGAAACAAAAAAAAAACTGGCAAAGAAAATTCATTTAAGGAATCTTGTAGAAAACTTCAAAAAGCAATATTTGTAACCCAAATCGCTTTTCAAGACTGGTAGCAACATTTTTTATATATATAAAATGAAACAAAAGGTTATTTCAATAAGTTTTCTACAAAAATAAAAACATCGAAAATATTTTCCGTGGCGAAATTATTTTTCTTCTTTTTGTCATTGTGTCCAAACGTTTCCACCCGGTACCTTTCCTATTTGGGGACTGCTCCAACACAGACTGCTTCTGTAAAGTGTTTCTCCCATCGTCTAACGATTGTCCGTCACAACAAAAGCAAAGAAATTCGTTCGATCACGAATACGACGATTTGGCTTCAGGATCAACGCCATGGAATATACTTTGGTTCGATTCACTCATTTTAACCGAGACACATTTGCCAAATAATAATAAATTAAGTCAAGTACGAGGCTGGCTCGCACACTAAAGGCCGTGTCAGATGAAACTTTTGCTTCGCGTTGCGTTACATACACGCTTTGACATTTAAGATAAATGTACGTGTTTATATGGCACTTGTCACATACATTTTATTTGACGCAAAGCAAAGCAAAAAGTTGGGCATCTTTCATCTTTTTGCACGCTTTGACAATTAGCTGCTTTCATTTTCTTTTATTTTTTCTTGGCGTCAACAGAAATCAAAAAAAAAAAATTCGAAATAAATAAATAAATTTTATAAATTTAATGAATAAATTCATTTGAAAAATATAATAAACAAAACTACAAATAAGTACATACATATATAAAATATTTTATATATTCAATATTTTATTGATAAACAATAAACAATTGTCAAAGTTTTTATTGTGACATACACTTTTTGTTTTATGCTTTTCTTTCAAAGTTATAAACGTCACGCAAAGCAACAAAGTTTTATCTGACACGGCCTTTAGGGTTCCGTACGTATGTATGTTTAATGTATGTATGGAATGGCGTATGTGAATACATATGTATATTTTATAAATTTCATCTCTCTGTTTTTACAGCTACTTTTTGTTGTATGAGGACACCTAGTAATTTTCCACTTGTTGTTGTTGTTGTTGTAATTTGTTGTTGTAAGGCATCTGGGAATACATACACTGTGCGAATTTCGACTCTCTATCTCTTACGGTTCGAGAGTTATAGCTATTACTCTACGTTGTGAAGGGACACCTGGTAGTTTTACAGTTGTTGTTGTTTTTAGCAAGTGTTGTTGTGGAGCATATGGGAATACATATTTTATGCAAATTTCATCCCTCCGTCTCTCACGGTTCGAGAGTAACGACTAGATGTTACTTTACGTTGTATAGGGACACCTGGTAGTTTTCGACTTGTTATTGTAAAGCATCTATAACTACATACACTATGCAAATCTCAACTTTCTATCTTTTACGGTTCGAGAGTTATAGCTAATTGCAACTCTTCGTTGTATGGGGACACCTGGTAGTTTTCGACTTGTTGTTGGTTTTAGTATCTGTTGTTGTAGCGGCAAGCTACAAAAACATCCTGTGAAAATTTCAGCTCTCTAGCTCTTACCGTTTAGGAGAATAGACGCTGTGACGGACGGACGAACGTACTTGTCTCGGTAATAGGGTTCCGTTTCACTCTGATGAGTACGGAACCCTAAAAATTATATATTTTTTTGGAGTCATATTTAGCAAATCATTAATCCTAAAAAAAAATAGCAAAAAAATATGAACTTACTGTTTTCCTGCCACCATTACATGTACTGCTGCCATTCGATGTGGTCGAAGTCTGTGACGTTGACATGTCGCCCTCCATCATGGTGTCCACTGTTAAATGCTCATTAAAACCGGTTAATGTGGTTGAATTGTCCTTAAATTCAGCAGCGTTGCCCGGAACAGTTGCTGGCGAAGTGACACTTCGCTCACATTCGGTAGGCATTTCAAATGCCTTTTAGGTTGTTCCTTTCTCCTCTTCTCCTGATTGAACAATAATTTCTAAATATTCTTTTGTAAATATTTGCGTCTAAAATAAATTCGTTTACTTGCTTCTTCTTCTTTTCTTTTTGAAAAGAACGTTCGTTAAAAATAAACTTTGGTACGGATTTCGTTGGAAAAATATGCTTGAAATCGATCAAACATTATAAAAATTGTGGTGGCTTTTCAGCATTGATTTGTTTTTGTTTTTTACTTCAATATTTCAAGGAGTTACCATTTCATGTTTTTTACGTTTCTATATTCGTTTTAATTTCTCATTTTCAGGGATGTTGAAATTGGCGCTTTCTTTTTTTTTTTTTTTTGTAAGCTGCTGTCTGGTAGCTGAAATGAAGGAAGGAAACTTATTTTTAGTAAAAAAAAAAAATAATTAAAAAGAAATTAATTGAAGGTACGATATTAATATGAATTTAATTATTTATTGGCACTAAGAGCCAATTGAAATGTATTAATTCAGGTGCAAACATAGACCATCTACATGCCGCCGACATTTCGTTGATGCTAATCAACTCCTCAGTAGACTCGAAAAATTCTTAAAACAATGCTTGAAACTTAACTACTTATTCCATAATTCCTATGAACAAAATGGGAATCAGAAATGTCAGGTGTTTGTTTGAACATTATGCTAGGAACACAATTGGGACGAACGACGAAAACGCCGGTTAACACGACGAATACGCCAACACGACACATACGCCGGTTAAAATTCGCTGTGTAAATTCGTCGTATGAAGCATAATAATGATGAAAAACATCTGCTATAATTGATAAAGTTGTTTATTGTTCGTTCAAAGATAAAAAAATTAAATGAATTAAAGAATTTCAAATTTTGTAGAAACAATTAAAATAATGAACATGATCCCAGATTATATAAACATTCATGAAGTTTAACATTTTCAATTATAATTTCACTCGTATCCATTTTCTCAGTTTTTTAATTTTATTTTATTATAGTTGAACAGCTGATGGGGTGACCATATAAAAAAAAAAAATTGGTTGCTAAAAAATTTAGCATTACCAAAAACAAACAATTAAACACTACAAACATTTTTTATAATCTAATATGTTGGCTTTTTATTTTAAATGCAAAAAGTCAAAACTTAGCATTTAAAATAAAAATTATTAAAGTAAAAATTAACTGTTTTTACTAAAACACTTGAAAACTAAAACCAAAATTTCCACATGGTACTGATTTGTGCGTCGTTCGCCGGCGTAAGAAATAGATATAAATCTATTTCAAGTTCTCCGCGTACAACGAATTTCGACCGACGCTGTGACTGTGTGCATTTTCATATACAACAATGTGTGTTATTTTTGGCGGCGAATATTCGCAGAGAAGAATTCGTCGTTTGTCCCAGTTGTGTTCCTAGTCGTCTTAACATCACTGAAATTGAGCGATACCCAAGACAAAACACATTCTGAACACCCAGGAAAAAAATATGCTTGAGGTAACCATATTCGAAGAGAAATATACTATTGTTCGAATATATGCTTACAGGCTAACAAAATAAAACAAGCACATTGTTGCCAACTCCTCTTTCGATAATTAGATTATTGTGGCCCCTAACTCTGTTATTGCTGTGCTCAACCACCACCTGGTCATGTCCGCTCAAGCTATTGTTATTTTTAATTATATGGCTGATGCATCCAACAATATTATTGTTATTGCCTTTGCTATTGTACCATCCCAACACTCTCTTTACAATTCTTACCATACTTTTGTGATTTCCAATCATACTTTTGGCAAATCCAACTATATTATATTTGTATTGCATACGACAATATTGACTGAATTAAGAAAAAACATAGTTCTTTACTACAGTATTATGGTTGGATTTGACAGCAATATGGCTACCGTAAAACTTTTGTTATAATAATATGGTTCGAAATTGCAATAGTATGGTTAGAAGTAAGAGTATTATCGTTGAACATGACAATAGAGTGGGCATGCAGGCATGGCAATATTATAATTGAGTGCAACAATAACATGATTATTGGTCGCAATAGCCTAAGCAAATCGAATATTTACAAATATTTTTAGGTAGGTATATACAGATCTCCATACTATTCAAAATTCTCACTTATACACACAATAAAAGCAGCTCTTGTTTATATTGCACAATTGTCGTAATTCAATTTTAATAACTGCGGTTTTTTATAATCGCCCATGTTCTGAAAAACGCTGCGTTTTCATAGCGCAAATCGTTCATAAATCGCAAAACTCATTTAACCATGTTCTGAAAACGAAATGATTTGCCTTTTGCGAAATTGTGTTCAAACAAATAAAAAAAATAGCAAAACATAAACACAGAAAAAGTTATTCAGAAAATTCGTCAATTAAAGAATTATCAAAAAACAAATTTTTGGTTTTTTGACTGTCAAACACCAATCAAAATTTTAAATTGCATATTTAGTTTTTAATTAAAATATTTTTATGGAAAATATTTAATATTAAAATGCCTTCAGTGTATTTACTTGATATATTAGCTTTGAAAAAGCTACAAGCAAGAGAAGAGTTAATTAAAAAACAATCTTAAGGGATTCTTCCAATCCATTGGAGATTCCAAATCAAGCGTATGTACATACATATGTACAGATATAATTACATAGACAAATAGTCCATAAATTGCAGAATTATATTACAGAGTTCTACTGATTTTTGCGGTGCCGCTCAGGGAAAGCAAGGCTTATTATTAAAGTTAAAAAAGCTTTTCTTTATGTACTTACATGTAAGAATGTATTTAAAATTTTAATATTTATTGTCAAACGGTAATACGCAGTTTTTTTATTTAATTTATTTGTAAACTATCAGTGCAATAACCACAAATGCTTCTTCTTTTTAATTAGAGATGTTACATATAAACACTTGCGAATAATTGGTAAGTTTCATCACGGGTAGCCGGTTTCAAATAAGATCTTGTATAATTTTTTATCTTTTGTAAATGTTTTTATGTGCTGCAACAGGTTTTAAATTATTTTTGAACGTTTATAAAGGATGGTTTACTACTTTTTAATAAAAAGATGCGAACTTAGTAAAAATTCAAATAATATTATCAGAAGTTTGAAAAAAAAAATAACCGAATAGGTAATTTTAAAGTTAACATCGTTAGCACTAAATTTTTTCGAAAATCAACATGACCAGCTGTTTGCATAAATCGCCAGTTGAAAAGTAAACAAATAATACCGAGAATTGACGAACACAAAGCAAAATTTTAAATCGCATATTTTTAATTAAAATACTACAGAAAAAGTTAAAAGTTTTTCTTCAAATAAAAGCAAAACAAAAATTTAAATTTTACATCATTTTATTTTCTCTTTCGAGTGTAGTTTAAATAAAAATGACCAGATCGTTTCAGCATACACTAGCGGTTTGAAAACGCCAGCTTTCTAGCGATTTTGTATCCCAGAACACCTGTTTGGCGTTTTCAAATCGAAAACGCAAATTAGCGCAGTTCATTATTTGGTGCAAATGTCTTGCGTAAGTGCGAATGCAAGAAATCGTTGCTTTTTCTTTGCAACCCAACAATAAAATGTACAAGGTTGCCTTCGCAATATTTTTGCATTTACGCAGCGCTAATTACGTGTTGCTTTTTTCGCATGAGTATTGCGTTTGCAACACTGACACTCGAACAGCTGACATTTTAAAACAAAGCAAACAAAAAATTGCAGAGATGGAGCCAACAACAATTAACAAAAAAATAAAACGTGAAAAATTAAAACTTTTGTATTAATTTATCAGCTGTTATTTGGAGTGCAATAAAATTTGCAAAGTTGTTAAGAAGGGGGCTCAATATTAGTTGCAATATAATCGCAAATGCAAATAGTCGCAACCAAAAACGCACCAAACGCTGAGTACCGCTATTGTAAGTGAAATGCGTTTTTTAGAACATGGGCGTATTTAATTTATGTTTTGTTTCTTTTCAACAAAAGATTGATTCTTCATCAATAAGCACACACAAATTTTCAATCACAACACAAAATTTTTAGAAATATTAGCTGTCAACGGTAACAAAAAAAGAAACAACAATATTTTATTTATTATATGGTTACCATTTGATAGATCAACAATACGATGTTTGTCACCAATAAAACTTGACCAATAAATGTTGATTTTAAAGTGGTTGTAGACATTGTTTTTTTCAAGTATATGTAAAGTAAATTAAAATTTTCATTGATAGTGACAACCAAATGATCAAACTGTAACAAAAACTGTGTTCGCGGTGACCAAAAATTGTTTGCGACACTTTGTATAAAAATATATTGTTTGCATGTTATAGACAACATTATATTGTTGTCGCTACCATATTGTAAAATGTGTTTCTTTGCGTGAAAAGAACGCCTCAGTAATAACAAAGTTTGCAATGCAACAACTTCAAAACAATAAGTAGCGCAGTTCATTATTTGGTGCAAATGTCTTGCGTAAGTGCGAATGCAAGAAATCGTTGCTTTTTCTTTGCAACCCAACAACAAAATATACAAGGTTGCACTCGCAATATTTTTGCATTTACGCACCGCTAATTACGTGTTGCTTTTTTCGCATGAGTATTGCGTTTGCAACACTGACACTCGAACAGCTGACATTTTAAAACAAAGCAAACAAAAAATAGTAGAGATGAAGCCAGCAGCATTTACCAAAAGAATAAAACGTGAAAAATTAAAAATTGTGTATTAATTTATCAGCTGCTATTTGGAGTGCAATAAAATTTGCAAAGTTGTAAAAAGGGTGCTCAATATCAGTTGCAAACCCAAACAGTCGCAACCAAAAACGCACCAAACGCTGAGTACCGATAGTGTAAGAAAGTACTGGTATTGCATATTTATATTAATGAAAAATATTTTATTTTACTTTCTTGACTGTAATTAAATTATTAACTTAATATTGTGTTTAATAGCAAACTGCGTTTGGAAACCTTTCTAATTAGAATTCTAATCGCAGCCGGCTGTCTAAGATGGTAATTTGTTCGTACAGGTGCAAGAATGCGGCTCCGTGTTGTCGCTCAAAGAAAAATTTGCATAAATTAACAAAAACTATACAAGTTTAAGATGCAGCTGTTTTTATGATTTTTTTAATGCCAACAACTTTTCATATAAAATTTCCATGTTTTTTTTTTTTAGTTTTATCTTGTACCAATTCATAATTAATTGCTACTAATTAACACTTTGAATATAAAAACCTTTAGACGGACTAAAGTAATTTTCATATGCCTCTTGAAAGTAGTTTTAAGCCACAAAAACCAGCAAATAAATTTAACTTAAATGATATTTCAATTAACATTTCTTTTTTAAATTCTTGCAATACATGTGGCAAAAATAAAAAGTAAGACAAAACAAAAATTAAATTTTGCAAGCTAAACAACCAACAGCCAGAGAGCAATTTATAACTATTTTTAAAGTATGCTTTAAACCAATTGAACTTTAAAGTTCATTTGAAAATAAATGCTGACTTTTGAAAGAATCTCTCAAGATTCTCCATTAAAAATAATTAAATAAAACTGATGACAAGAGCCTGTTGCGTGCATGAAAGTCTTCAAAAAGAATGTGGAGCATTCGAAATGTTTTTCTTCTTCACTTTAAATTAACTTAAAGTGACCCTTTTTGTTAAAGTTGTTGTTGTTGTTGTTGTTGTTGTTGTTGTTGTTGTTCTTGTTGTTGTTTCTGCTTCTGTTGTTCACGGCTGCCTTTGTATTCCCAAGACTTTCAACTACTGCAAGAAATAGAAAATATCTACAAAGTTGTTAGCTTCTATTTTTTGTGCTCTTTCAACAATTCAAATAATGTTGCAAGTTTTTAACTCAAACAAAACGATGTCAACTGTTGAAGCTGCCGCATTACGAATGAGGAACAACAGCAATACAATTTGTGATAGTTTTTTTTTTTTTTTTTTTGCCAAAGAAAAGAGAAAAACCTACAGAAAGTGCAGCTTAAATAAATAAAAAGAATTTTAAATTAACAATAGAGGCAAGATGAGCTCAGAGTTTAGGTCAGTTTGCTTTATTTGTTGGGCATACAGAGAACAAAGTTTCATTGAGATTTAGATGCCCTAAAACAAAAGCACAGGATATTTTCTATTCTCAATCAAGTCAGATAACTAAATAAATAAGAATTTCGAATTAAATGCAGCCAATTTGGGTGGTCAAAAGCAAAAGTGACACAAACAACTAAAAAGCGAAGCTGAAATTTTACTGTACGCCACCCAACTGAAGGTGGAAAAAATTCAAAATTCACAATGAAACAACTCAAAATAAAAAAATATTAAATGTTTTAACATATTTATAAGCATGCATAGGCATGCATTGTGATTCGCAAATCACATGAACTATTGTAATCGCACACAAAAGTCTGTATTTTCGGTATATTTCGTACTTCAGTATTTCGGTATCTTAAATACCCTTCACAATGATATATGTACCATTCTGATTGATTTTTGGTGCCAAAAGTTGTTTTATTTGGCTTATAGAGCCGATTTCTTGCAAAATCGGCAAACGCTATATCTCGGGTATATATGGGCCGATTTCAAAAGTTCTTCGATTTTTGGGATCTAATGGGCATTAAAAATGATATGGCAAACTTTTTAGGAAAAAATTTTTTTTCAAATATCTGACCAAAAAAATGGCCAAATATACCCCTCAAAACCCGGGTTTTCAGATATATCTTGGTTATCCGTGGACCGATCTTACTGAATATCAATAGCAGACCCACTGCCGGGATTTAACATATTTTAGCGAAACATATTTTACCGTTTTCTCAGAAACGGTATTTCAACGACTACAGACGGACATCGCTTAATCATAATCTCTATTGATTCTGATCCAGAATATATGTATATACTTTATGGGCTCTTAGATGGTTATTTCAATGCGTTACACGCGGAATCACAAATTTATATATACCCTTACACATTTTTGTGTATGGTATAACAAGCAGCTGTTTTAGTAATTTTATCTGGTAGATCTGCTGATGAAATGAACTGAAAAGATTTAATAATAATTGTAATCGAACAGGAAGAACGAATAAAATAGATTCTCAGAAGAATAAAGGGAACAAATGAACGAAAAAAAACAAATCGAAATGAACATCCAAGCTGAACAGAGTCACTCATTTAGGTTAGGTTAGGTTGAATGGAGGGGTTCGTCTGCCCATGTCTTACGACATACACCTAAGCCAATATAGGCTTGTTGTGCGCTCCATGGGCTTAACCGTGAACCAGTTTGACTCATAGGTCTATAGGAACTCCGTGTCATTCCCAAAGTTCCTTAGTTTCCTCCAGCATACGCCCCGTAATTGGGTTATGTCTGGTAAGGTGTCTCTCCCAAAATGTCGGGATCGTATTTGTGAGAAGGCGGGGCACTGGCATAAACAGTGCTCCAATGTTTCGCTTTGCTCCCCACAAGCCCTACATTCATCTCCTCCCTCTATTCTTTTACTCATTTACTAAATTTCGTATATTTTCCATTTCCCACAGTTTAATTGAACTTCGTTTAATTGAAAACAAAAACGACTACCATACTCTATTGATTCCTGGTATGCACTTTCGTAAGGCAAGGCTTTAAAAACGGCATTCGCATTCCAAAACAAAAAAGATACCTCGGAATATTTAGTCTCTGTCGCCTTACACAAATTCACTTCTTACGACTTTCAAAAGGTGAACAAATTAGTGCTTACAAATCTTGAATGCATTTTTGCTGGCTAGTTTCTATTACTTTCTTACGCAAGACAATGTAACCAATGGTAAAGCGCAACATAATATAATATAATGCAACAGCAGCAGGCTTGACCGTTATGCATGTTTCCGCTCGGTGGTAACAAGATGGTGCCATTGAAACCCCCTGCATTTGGTGTCAAGACACAATCGTGGTTTTAGCTTCATCAGTTCAAGCAATTCCAAGCGTTTTAAAACTTATCGAGGTGAATTGAAATTAACAGGCGGTCATGATGCCTTAAATAAGTTTCAATAAAAAGTCCAACAAACTAAAGGGTGTTTTTTTTCGATGCACAGAACTTTAAGTTGCAATAAAACCACGATGACATGAGTTGTATTTATCCGAAAGATAATCTTGTGGCATTACATGTTAAATATGATTTCTGGCATATGACCGCCACGGCTGGCGCGGATGTAGTCCAATCTGGACGTACAATTTTCGATGACTTGTTCCAACATTTGTGGCCGTGGTCAAATAGTCAAGCGTTTGTGTCTAATCCGCATAGACCAATGACTTTACATCATAGCCCCACAGAAAGCAGTCTAGCGGTGTTAAATCACAAGATCTTGGAGACCAATTCACAGGTCCAAAACGTGAAATGAGGCGGTCACCAAACGTGTGTTTCAATAAATCGATTGTGGCACGAGCTGTGCGACTTGTTGCGCCGTCTTGTTGAAACCACATCTCCTAGACATTATGGTTATTAAATTCCGGAATGAAAAAGTTAGTAATCATGGCTCTATACTGATCACCATTGACTGTAACGTTCTGGCCATCATCGTTTTTGAAAAGTACGGACCAATGATTTCACCAGCCCATAAAGCGCACCAAACAGTCAGTTTTTCTGGATGTAATGGTGTTTCGACATACACTTGAGAATTAGCATCACTCCAAATGCGGCAGTTTTGTTTATGGACGTGGCCATTCAACCTGAAGTGCGCTTCATCGCAAAACAAAATTCGCTTATGAAAATCGGTAACAACGGCAATCTCATTTTAGGCGCATTCGACGAATCTACGCTTTACTTGATGATCGTGAGTCTATTCATGAGGAATGGCCAAACGAAACTGAGAATACTGAAACTTGAACAGTAATGCCAAGTTCTATACATCGAAAAAAACAACCTTTACAAGCAAATTAAAATCTCTGGAATTGTCTGATCGTATGGTATTTGCATTGTACAATAAACTCTTTATACAGGCACATACTTAGAAAAGTATGTATATAAATATTATATTTTAACATTCGCATTTGAGTTCAAAGACGGTCTGATGTCTTCTATTATTAATTTATTAATAAATTAATTAACTTGATTTATTTAAACTTTAGAAAACAATTTTGGAAATTTTACTTTCACTGAACTTAATTTTCATGGTTTAGACGGGAACAACAAAATCACAATCAAAGAGAAAAAAGCTAAAATTTAAATATAATTAATTTTTAATTAGGGCTTTGCATTACATTCCTATGTTTGTCTGTATGTACATATGTACCTGCCATCAATGTTTATGTTAAACTTTTTCTTTTAAACCAAACAAAAAACCAACAAAAAAAGTTTTGTACATTTTTTTCACGTCACAAATAGAGATTTCGTTATGTCACGTCACGTCATGTTTTTGTTTTCTTCGTGTCTTTTACTGTTTTCCTGTTTTGACAATTTAAATGTCATTAACAGCATGACACCTTCATTTTTCTCATTACTTGCACTCAGTAAACCGCACAGACGTCAGTCTTTCAGTCACATCTGGCCAATCAACAAAACTCAGCCAGCCAACCATCAAAAACCAACCAACAAACAGTTCTTTCACTTTTAAATGTGTTTTGGTTTTTTTTTTTGTTTTTTCCACAACAATTTGCTCTTCAAACTTAGTTTCTAACAGTTTTTCCCTTTTTTTTTTTTGGTTTACAAATTAAAAAAAAAATGTAGTAAATGCAAATCACTAGATAAAATCAATGAAAGTCTTTTAAAATAAAAAACAATAAAATTGTCATTTGACACGAAAATAAAGTTATAAAAATAACAAATTTTTTTAAACACAAAAACATAAACTGACATATTTGGATCAACATTCAAATTATGTATTTCGTTTAAATTATGTTAAAAGTGCGCATTTGAAAGCTTAAATAAAATCCTATTACGGGCATTACAGTGCGGAAGAAAAGTTAAATGCAAATACCAGACATACATATTTTTCTCCATTTACTTACTCACCCTGATATGGAGCACGAGCAGAATTTGCTCTGCTTGGGAGAACTTTGGACTCAGTATTTTAAGTGAGCAAAGCTTCCCATTTATTTTATGTACATAAGAAAATTGAAATTTTTCATTAACATAGCATTTCCATTGGCATTGATTGAATTTAATGATAATGCAAAAATGATTTTCTTTTGTCATTGCAAGGGTTATTATGTCAATGATTCACGGAAAAATAACCATTTTAAAAAACAAAAAATGGGTGATTGCAGTCGAACTTTGAAATCGACTATATATTGGAAAACGTCTTGATAGGCATCAGGCCGAAGAATTTAGGGAAACAGTATTTCATGGAATCGAGTTTCTGGTGACTCACCAGATGTATAAAGATATACGAGGTCTGATCAAAAAATAACCGTTATTTTCAAATTTCGTATGTTTAATTTTCGGATTTTCCTTTCTGTTCGACTTTCGCATTCTGTCACTAACAAAGCCATTGTAGAAATAGATTAATTTTCTTTTTGAAAGATCAAAATAAAACAATCTTTAAAACCTAATAAGCAACAAGCAGCTGTTTTATTAATTTGATCTGGTAGATCTGCTGATGATATGAATTGAACAGATGGAGTAATAATTACAGTCGAACAGGACGAACGAATAAAACAGATTCTCAGAAGAATGTTGGCGCACATGTCTGTTTCATTTGTGGGCAATATCAGACATTTTGGATTGTCAGTTTGTTTTTGACAGATAAAAATGTTAGTCGTCGTGTTTAGGTGTGCTCTTCGATTTTTTACTATTCGAAAAAATGGATCAAAGAAACTGTATTAAGTTTTGGGTAAAAAGTTAAAATAAATGCGCAACGACATTTGAAATGTTGACTAAGGCGCTTAGCGAGTCTACTTGAGCAGACTACAAGTTCAATTGCGGTATAACCGGTGTCAATGACGATGCTCTTCCTGCTCGTCCGAGCACGTCAACTACCGATGAAAACATTGAAGCAGTAAAGAAAATGATTTTAGACAATCGTCGAATCACTATCAGACAGGTTGCTCATGATGTTGGCATTTTGTTCGGCTAGTGCCAAGCAATTTTTGCGGATGTTTTAGGCATGAAACGTGCGGCAGCGAGCAAAAACAACGTCGCATGGACATCGCTCAAGAGCTGTTGAACATCGTTAACGATAATCCAGATTTCCTCAAAAAGGTCATAGCTAGTGACCACTCCTGGCTGTACTCTTATGGCTATGACTTTGAAACCAAAGCCCAATCATCCCAATGGAAGCGTCTAGAAGAGCCAAGACCGAAAAAAGCACGTCAAGTGCGGTCAAATGTGAAGGTTTTGCTCACTGTTTTCTTCTACTGCAAGGGTGGGGTGCATCATGAATTCTTGCCACAAGGTCATACTCTCAATAAGGAATGCTACCTTGAAGTTACGCGCCGTTTGCTCGACGCATTTCGTCAGAAACGCACAGAATTATGGAAGCAATTATGGATTTTGCACAACACCGATGCTTGTGCTTGAGTTTTTGGCCAAAAACAAAAACGTTATCATGACTCAACCACCGTATGCATCGGACTGACTTTTTCCTCTTCCCATAACTGAAGACACCGATGAAAGGAAAGCGTTTTTTTTTTTTTTTTTTAACAAACACAAAACTGCGAATCTATTTGGCTTGTCTGCAAAAACACCCAAAGCCTTCGGCAGGAATCGAACCTGCGACCTCGGGGACTCTTAGTAGGACACTCTACCAATTCATTTATCGAGGCGCTCTCGATAGAGCTTGATAAGAGAAAAATCGAAACCGAAGCCGGAACTGTTGGCGCTACCAAAAAGCGGATTTCAGAAGTGTTTCGAGGATTGGAAAAAACGCTGGCATATGTGTAGTATATATGAGGGGGACTACTTTGAAGGGTTGAAGATAGTTATTGCTGAATAAATAAATACTTTTTGAAAAAATTAAAAATAACGGTTATTCTTTTTATCACACCTCGTATGTACGTATGTGCATAGAATATCGAATATAAAAAAAATATTGTGAGTCATAAAATAAATTTTGAACGGAAATCTTTCTTCACATTGTATTTCGAGACTTCACTGCTTTTAGAGATACAACCAATTTTTTTGAAACTGGCTCAAATCTCCACTTTTCAATGTACTATAGCCGGGAGAAAAACTTTTGTCAAAAAAAAAACATGTCAACATCTTCAGAATAAATGGCAATTGTCCTCTGCAAAATAATGGATAGAATTCGAAGTTCCGGTCAGAAGATTAAGAAAGATAAGAAATATAGTGAAAGAAAGTACAGAACCTTGTGGTACCTCTTAAGGCCGTGATTCACTACCCTACTGAATCGTACGATCGCTTAAAAATGACATGTGTGTCCAAAAAGTGTGATACTCTGGACTAAAAGTGTATGTTTGTGAAAGACTTTTTGGCAAGTCTGTCCGATTTGCCTATCTTTTGAAAATGCTCAAAAACTTATCTTATTCTATGAGCTCAGGGTTGCGTTTTCGAAGTTGTTTACAAAAGTATAATAGTGTGGCCATTTTGATGCGACTTTTTAAAGTAGGACAGAATTCTATCAGATTTAGCTAGCAATTTTCAGTGAATGAATTGTACAATTGAGTAGGATAGTGAATCACGGCCTTTAATGAATCCTGAGCTCGCTTGTTGACATCTCATTTCAATATAAATAACAAGAATATACTACCGACGACACCAGCACCCAAAGCTTCAAGTTTTGACAGTAGTGCATCTTCTGTCAAACGCTTTGGAGATATCTAATGCCATCGCTTTACGTTCCCCACAATAATGAATTGAGTGCCATTATTTTCCCGGAGTATATGCCAGCATATCACATCAGTAGAGTGACTCCCATGGCATGTTAATGATTTTTTTTTTATCAATGAAATTGTTTAAATGAAAATTCTTACCATTGTGGAAAGTAATGAAAGTGAGAGAAATTTTTAGTGATATTAATGTAATTTTTTTTTAAGGTACCACTCCCAAGTAAGATAGGAGTTTTAACGGACTTGAGTGCTTTTAATTATTTGTAGGGAATTAAGGAAGTCGGTCTAAATTTGTTAAGTTTAAAAGAGACTGGACGGGAAACATTTTATTTTATTCCATAAGTCGCGTAATTGTCGGAATCTTCCCAAAACTAAAACAAAGGCTCTGTATCATGATGTGATATGTAAACGATCACCAATAACTGGATGGCTAAAAACTGTCACTTAGAAGATATTTATTGTAACTTCTTTCATCGTTCCATCAAACTAATGAAGTTGGATATGTAACAATGGTCGCTTGTGCATGTTTCGTTTAACAGGCAGTCAAACTCTAATTAGTTTTCGAAGAAAAACAAACTGTTGTTGCATAAAAATCAACCACAATTTTCCCCCCTGCATTTATAGTGTTGTTTTTGGTCTACACTGTACATAGTTTTATGACACTTCATTTATTTTAAACACTTTTAATGTTATTCCTGTGTGCGTAGGTGTTCATGTTAATGGCATATTTAGGTTGAGCCATATAAATAGTACTTAGCGAACACACATAAAAATTATAAATTTTAATTCCTTTTTTATTTATTTTCAGCTGTTTTTCTGTTTTCTGCCACAGATCCGTTTTACAACCAACCTCTTTTATTGACATTTTTTTTTTGCAGCACAAAAACTGGGAATAATTTCAATGTTAATAAAAATGAATATAGAATTATTTTAATGTAGAAGAATTGAAAAAAATACACCAAAGCAAGTTAATGTAAAGGAATATTTTTATTTAAAATGCAAGAAAATATTTAAGAGAGTATTTTAAATGAGTTAAATCTTTTTTGTTAAAAGAAATAAATTCAGATGCCTGACATAATACAGGTTTTATATCATAACATTGGAATGGTAGGTACTCCCTCGAGCGCCTCGATGGATGAATTGGTAGAGAGTCCTATTAAGTCCTATTTTGATTTATTATTCCAGCGTTTTTTCCAATCCTCGAAACACTTCTGAAGCCCGCTTTTTGGTAGCGCCAACAGTTGCGGTTTCGATTTTTCTTTTATCTACTCTGTCGTAGCACAATGCTTTCGTTTCATCGGTGTCTTTAGTTATGGGAAGAGGAAAAAGTCCCCGACGTCGCAGGTTCGATTCCTGCCGAAGGCTTTGGATGTTTCTGCAGAGAAGCCAAAAGCTTTGCAGTTTTGTGTTTGTTTGAAAAAAATAAAAATATATTCATTTCGATCGCTAATGCATAAAAAAGTATTTCGCTAAGTCGAACAACATTTTAATATTGATGGACATATGGGCACCTAAATAAGTTGGTTTTATTATAACGTCTACATCTGGCAGAACTTTGTTGAGACTCTATACGGAGAAGAACCTAGACAAAACTATGTCAAGTGAGTAGGGTTTGGGGTTCGGGAATTCCCGAAAATTTTCATCTGGAATTCCCGGGAAAATATTTGAAAATTCCCGGGAAAACGGGAAATGTTTAAATTGGATGTTATAACAGTAATATTTTATTTTCTTAAAATTAATTATTTCATGTAACAAAAAAAAAACTTTTGTTAAATTAATTTCAAAAATAACGGAATTTCATTCTAAAAATACGCTGTTTGTACATAAACATCACTGTTACAAAACACCGCTTAGGCGCCGAGACTCTAACCTCTTAGTAGCTGATGCCACAAAGTACACAGAGATGCAACGCAACGAGAATGAGATAGCACGGTAGTGTAAAGCTCTGTACGTCTCGTTTTCACAATCGCTCGAGAACTTGCAGTCAAAACAAAACAAAAAGCATTTCTACAGAAAAAGTGGCGGTTTTTTTTATTATAAATTTATGAAATATTTAAAAACTATATTAAATGGTTTTTTATAATATAAAACTTTATAGTATTCACTGTTTATAATGTGCTAAACAATATCTAATTATGTTTTATTTTGTGACTTTAAGGACAGTGTTTTAATTTTACTTTGTAGTGGTGGTTTTGTGAGGAAAAAATACATGCTCTTCGTAATCAATTTCCCAACACTCAAATATGTATTATCAAATCCTAAGTTTACCAATTTTTTTACTTTTAATTTACTTTAAAATATTAAATTTGTGCTGTTTCGGTGGTGGTTGTTCATAAAAACGTGTTATTTTTTGTTTTGTTTACATTTGTTTTTCGTAAAAACTGCACACTATAGCCTATAGTTCTAAACACATAGACGACAGCAGACAGCAAGCAGCAATATGTCAAAAATAAAATGCATGTGTTCAAATGAAAACGATTATTTTGACGGCAGCAGGGCAGCACGAATGCACAACAGCATTTGCTGCTGCTGCCAACTTAGGCTATTTTCTATTTTGACGGGCAGCAAATAAGCAAATATAGTGTTGCCATTATATATATAAATTGGACAAATTAGAACAAAAACTTTTTTTTTTTAATATTAAACACAAAAGAACATTGCAAAAATGCAATAAACAAATAAATGTATGTGTTTTTATAGTTTTTTTGTGATATTATTACATTTACATGAAATAAGAAATACGGCATCCCTGAAATTAGCATTGCTAAAATACACAGCTGTTCATTTTCAATATCAAAACAATTTTTTTCATTTGAGCTAATTCTTCGTGATATTTTATTTAATTTTCATCCTGGTTGCTTTGAAAAAGTGCTCTTCATCTTTTTCCTTGAGCTGTTGTACACATGTTTTGTAAATACCCTCCTCATCACGGGTTATATTTACTGGGCGAACCCACCATCTTCGGTTTCTTGTACTATTCGTCTTATGGGCTTTATACACTTCAGCTGTAGTCTGAGCTATTTTAACAATTGTTTTAATAAAATTCGCTAAATTTGCTTCGCTTATTTTTTATATTTTTAAACTTTGAATTTGTAATATTTATAAAAAGTCTAAATTGATTTACACACCAGCTGATTATTATGTTGTTGCTGTCTTCAAAATAATTATGAAGCCGACTTCAGAGCAGCATTTGAAGTTGGCTGCACTTGAAGTTGGCAGCATTTGCAGTTGGCAGCATTTGCAGTCTGCTGTCGTCTATGTGTTTAGAGCATATCACTTTACACAAACTGTCTAGAAGTTGATTTGAGCCATTTTCAAATGTCACTTTTTACATCTCTGTGGCTGATGCTATAATCAATACTCTTTTTGCACAGCTTATGTTAAAAAAAACACTATTTTCTCAAAACATAGCTGAGTCAATTCGAGAAAAAGTTGACCGTAATGAAAAAATGATAACCTGATGTCAATACGAAATTATTAAAAAATTCTTTAGAATTATATGCGGAACCGCTATATAAACGGCTGCTTGAGCAATCACTTTCTGAATTGTCCAGCAGCGATTCTGATATATCTGACAACAAAATTAATGAATGTTTTAAAACTAAAATGAAAAATGCTATGGAAAATGCGAGAGCTAATCCAAAAATGCCCAAACTTCCTCAGATTAATTTTCTAAGAAAAGGATTTGCTTTATATGAAGCGAGCAATATTCTAACTAAAAATAATTTTTTTTATGCTTTACTAACAATAAAACCAACATCGATGGATAGCGAACGGGTTTTCTCCGTTGCTGGAAATTTTGCCACAAAAGTACGAAACCGAACATCCAGCGAGTTACTTAATGCTTTAGTCGTAATAAAAACTTATTTTTTTTTATCGAAATGATGGTATGAATTCTTTTATGTATTTTTTATTTAAACATCATCTCAAATTATTTCCTTACAGTTATTTGTGTCTTTTTATTGCACAAATTGACTTGACATGTGCTATTTAATTTAATTAATTTTTGTTTTAAATGTATATATGTATGTATATGCACTTTATTATATAATTTTAAATAAAATAAATTAAAAAAAGTTTATTGCTAAAAATTACTTGTTTGTAGTAAAAGAAAATTTCCCCGAATTCCTGGGAAATTTATAAATTTTCCCGGGAATCCCGGGAAAAGAAAAAGTCCGGGAATTCCCAAACGCTACAGGTGAAAGCCTGAGAGTTCCTTCAACAAAATGTTGTCAGGTGATTACGTTGGGCAAGACATAAGAATAATTATGACAAGCCTTTGCACAAAATTATGTCATGACATGAAATAAATCCACTGGAAACAGTACACAGATTTTTTTGGCCTGCAAACTTTTTTTCATCACATATTGCTGATCATTTCCAAGATATGCCATGCCTTGATTTTATTTCCACAATAAAGGCTTTCTTTTGAATTAAATTCTCTCATGAGAATTTTTTATATTTTAAATTTTCTCAGGCTTTTTTTTTTTTTTTTTTTTTTGAAGTTATTTCCTGTATTTTCTTAATAATTTTTATTTTTTCCATAAACATTCTTAATTAAATTTTGTGGTTTAAATTGCATAAAGCAAAGCAAACACATATTTTTGTTTTTTTCTGCGCACAATTTGATTTCATTGAATATCACAGGATCTTTGTATGCTTTTCGTTTTCAGAACTCCAGCATGCAAAATTGTTAAATCAACGGAAAATACAAAAAAAAACCACAAAATTGCCAACTAAACAACCGGGAAAAAAATGGTTACAAAAACGATTTTATTGTCAAATATAAAAATGTTTATAATTTCAGCAGTAATAACAACAATAAACATGAACAATGAAGTGAATATTTTTAAAAGACTCAAGCCATCTGCCATTCCGTTAATGATTTTATCAGAGGAAGGGAGTATTAGTAAGCAAACAAACAGAAAAATATATATCGATCTGACAGAGGCCAGTGTATTCTAAACACATTGCTTATAAGCATATGTATGTAAATCAGTGAAGACGCATTTGCCTGGCAAATAATAGCATTTGTAGAAAGAAACTTAGTACAGTATTTTTATGCAAAATTACCACTAGTTATCATCAATCTGCAAACGAAACAGAAAACAAAAATTGAGAAAAAAAAAACAGTTCGACCGAAAACATTTTTGTTTTTAATTTTCCTTTGACATCTTATTATCATTCAGAAGAGGCTTTTTGAGATTAAAAATTATTACAATATAAGGTAAAATATTGTTACCAAAGAAATTGTAAACCACAAAACTACTGCGATGTTTTTGCTGACTTGTGTTGTATGCCATAATATCACGTCATTGATAGGCATGAGCCTACTAAGTAAGAGTTTCACCGCATCCCAAATGTTTTATTCCCGCCTAATCTCTGTACCATATTAGTAGCGACATGACTCCGTGAAGTAAGAAAGATGATTTCCCCGACAGCATAAGAAAATCGTAGCATAAAACAAAGGAGTGTAGAAAAGATGTGCGTAAAATGTGTATTTATGTTAATTATATTATATTAGGTCGAAAAATAGACTTTAATCTTCTTCAACCGTCTATATGCCGCCGACATTTAGTTGATGCTAATCAGCTCTGCATGACAAGAAATGTTCAACAGTTTTTGAAAGGGCCCTTATGGTCCCTTGACACCAGATTTTCTTTATATACATACTTCCCTGTCAAGTGCCAGTTTTGATATGTATGTAAAGGGTGTTTTTTTTTCGATGTATAGAACTTTAAGTTGGCATTGCTGTTCAAGATGGCGACCGATTTAACAGCTGTCAAGTGATTTATTCTCAGTTTGGTTTGGCAATTCATCATGAATAGACTTACGCCTGAACAACGCTTGCAAATAGTGTAATTTTATTTCGAAAATAATGGTTCTTTGCGGAATACGTAACGGGCACTACGTCCATTTAGCGATGAAGCGCACTTCAGGTTGAATGGCTACGTCAACAAACACAACTGCCGCATTTGGAGTGAAGCTAATCCTCAAGTGTATGTCGAAACACCATTACATCCAGAAAAGCTGATTGTTTGCTGCGTTTTATGGGTTGGTGGAATCATTGGTCCGTACTTCTTCAAAAACGTTGATGGCCAGAACGTTACAGCTGTGGTGGTCATATGCCAGAAATCATATTTAACATGTAATGCCACAAGATTATCTTTCGGATAAATAAAATGCATGTCAATCGAATAATCCGTCGATGTTTTATTGCAACTTAAAGTTCTTTACACCGAAAAAAACACCCTTTATATACTTATGTATACTTTTATATATTTATTTATTTTTTTATTTATTGATTTAGTTTTGTTAGAATAATAAGAATATAATTCTTTTAACGTTCAGCCGGAGTTACAGTAAAAAGAAATATTTCAAAGGAAAACTAGAAAATTAATATATGAATAACAAAGAGAAGAATAAAAAAATAAGCACATATCTATAAAGTTTTTTAGTTATTTATTTATTTATTTTTTTTTTTTTTTTTCTGAAAACGACAAACAAAAAAACCTAATTAAAAACAGATCAATCTCCAATTTTGTGTAGCACAACTGAAATCAACTAAAAAAGAAAAAAAAAAACACGCAACACTTTATTGGAAAAAAGAAATAAATAAATAAATTAGAAACCAGCAACGACAAAAATTGCTCTTAAATTATGCAGCAGCTTCAACGTCACATGTGTTGCCACAGTAGAATGGAAATTAAAGCAAAAAAAAGAAGAAAAAAAAAGTTTTTTTTCCACCTCTATGGCTTCATTTTAAAGTTTAAAAACAAATAGCAAAAAAGTTGTTTTGTTATTTAAATTTTTGTTGTTGTAATAAATGCTTTTAAAATTAGAGTACAAGTTTCATGTACATATTTCTTTAGTTTTTTTTCTATTTCTCTTGAACTGAAAAAAATTACTTAATTTCCGTTGACTGATTGGAAGTAAACTTTTGATTGTGATATTTATTTTTTTTTTTTTTTTTATTAATTTGTAACTGACATGTTATTTGAAATAGTTGTGTCTGATGAAAATCAAAATAAGTATCATGAAATGGTGCCACCGCATTGTCGGCAGAAAAAACATACAATGTTCAAATGACGTGAGAAAAAATTATTCTTGTTGCGTGACGTAACTCGATTTTCTCTAGATACCAACGTGCTGCTGCCTGCGGTCGTCTATATTTCGATATTTCGTAGGTAGACTCCTGCATCGTCGTTTAACCCTTTGCGATAATGTAGTTAAGTACTTGGATATTTTTCAAAGCAGCCGTGGCACCCGTGAAATACAGACATACAGACAGCTGGCACTATTTTCTTTATTTGAAATTTTGTATACAGTCTAACGCAGAAACGAAAAATTGAAGGATTAAAGTAAATAAGGTTGAATGTACATTTCTGGGTGATGATTTCGCTTCATAAGACTTTCAATTTGAATGAGGCAAATTTTGTATTAAACCGAAAGCAACATTTATTGTTTTTAAAACTATTTTAATTTATTTGGTTTTAATATTTCAACACACTGAAAAATTAGCGCCAGGAGAGAAAAAACATCAAAGACATTTAGCAGGGTGGACAGCTAGTTGTTTCGAAGTCGCCACATTTGCTCGTCAGCCCCTGAGTTCAAGAAAGTGTGGCGGCTTCGAAACAACTAGCTGTCCACCCTGCTAAATGTCTTTGATGTTTTTTCTCTCCTGGCACTAATTCTTCAGTGTGTTGAAATATTAAAACCAAATAAATTAAAATAGTTTTAAAAACAATAAATGTTGCTTTCGGTTTAATACAAAATTTGCCTCATTGATTGACATTTTCTTTGTCTAATTTAATTAATATCAATCACAAAGATAATATAGAAAGAACTTGAGCCTGATAAATTTAATACAGAAATAATTATACAATACTTTTATTTATAGTAAAAAAGAATAAAATACTTCGTGTTGTGTGGTCTGCTGCTGAGCAGTGCATGCTAATAGAACTTTGGCATGACAGATGAAAGATGTTGAAAATGTAATGTAAAGAGCTTTTTTCAATTTTCAACACACATCTCAAAAATGTGAGTAAATGTAAATCCGCTTTTACTAACTTGCCATAATAAAAACCAGTTACTCAAAGCCGTGCAATAAGAACTTACCACATTGGTTAATATATAATCATGATATAGCAAAAATCCATTTCTTAAGAAGTTAGAACTACACATGAACTTTAACAGACTCTGTAGTGCGATTCAGTAACTTTTAAAGGCAATCCAATCGTTAAACTAAACACCCACATTTGGTGTTTGCACTAACGATTCAGTGATTCATAAACTATCATATTCACCATATTACAAAATTCAGAATCAAGTGGCGTCCTCGCTTAAAAGAATGACAAACCAAACTCACCACTATTAGTTTCGAATTAAGTAGTCGACCCAAAGTCAAGTCCTATTAATTGGCTTATGACTCGACTAAGCTATAGAACATTGGCTTGTAACTATACTAGAATACTTTAACATTTTGTAGTTAAAATAAACCACAATCAATTTGTTAAGTTAGCATCAGTAACTGGGTCAAATATCTCTAATGAATCAGAAAGACAAATGTTTTACAGTTAAATATTTTTAACGCTGAATTAATCGGTAAAATAAGTTAGTGATAAGTTGGCACTACTGGTGCCAAAAAGCAAACATTATTATTTCTTTATAATTTGTGGTGCCAGGCAGCTGCTCCAATAATAAATTAACTGTAGAAAACACAAAAACTTTAGATAATGATTTATGTATATACATCGGATCTGGTTGGTCAGAAGGAGTGATTGTGAAGGGTATTTAAGATTCGGCCCGGCCGAATATAGCACCCTTACTTCTTGAATTTCTTTTTTAAATTGCTGAAACAGTCCACCATTAAATTCACTTCCGTTTCAAAAACAAAAATCCATCACACACATACTTTATTGCACTACATTTTTTTTTTTCGTGTATTGTTTACTAAAATAAACACACTCTAAAAACGACATATAAAACATTGAATATCCGGTCAACATATTTTCAAAAAAAAAAAAAAAAAAAAAAAAAAAAAGAGCAAACAAAAAACTTGCGATGTTTTGCTCCATAAAATCACCTGTTGCAACAAAAATGTCTAGATTACAACTAAAAAAATAATTTTACACTCAACTTGCACGCAGTCAAAAAACTGAAAACGCACACAAACATAATTTTCTCTAAAGAAATTATTAGCTGATTAATTATTAAAGTTTGACAAGCTCATAAAAAGTCAAACAGCCAGAAAGAAGAGAGTGTTATTGACTTTAGCCCACTCAAGAAAATCTCTCGTGTAAAACAAAATGCCAACAAAAATTTTGACGAATAAAATAAATACTAATAAGTTGTCGAACAAATGAACTAATGATGTTTGGAAAATTTCATTAACTAGTTAGTGCTACCTGTTGATTTCCTCTTTTAATCATTTGCTACCAAATGAGGGGCTCCCATAAAAAATATTCATATACATATACAATATTAATTAAAAAAGCTTTAAATTATTTCAAATTAAATATTCACAACACACATAAATTTTTTCCCTAAATTTGAATATTTCACTCCAAATGTTTTACGATTTTAAACATAAAAATCAATTTAGAACACTAACGAAATAAAACTACTTGGCGAATGGCCGAGCACAATTTAATGAAGAAATCGATATTTTTGTTTATAAAAAATTAATTACATTTCGAAAAATACATTAAAGTATTTTTAGTTCAAGAGCATTATAAAAAAATCTCATTATTCTATTTTGCAAAGAATTTTTTATTAGAATAATTTATGAAAGAAAACTTTTTCTGTACATAAATTTGGGGGAAAAAAAATCTCTGAAATTCAAAGTCCAAATGTTGATTTTTTTTGCAGGTTTCAAATACCTTAAGCAAGTATTTGGCCGCTTATGGCACATTTCATCCACAGCCTGACTATTATTGGCCACGAATTTATATTCATAAAATCGGCTTTAAGACGACATTACCCCGAATGGTCTGTAGTTTTGTTGACAAATTGAAAAAGTCGTAAAAAGGGAATCGTTCAAGAATATTTTTAAGAACTAAAAGAAATTTACTACAGATTATATTCGAGTTGACGTCGAAAGAGCCGAAGCCTGATATCCATTTTAATCGTGGATAAAACACCAAGTGGTTGGTTGCACAGACAGAACTTTATAAAGAAAATTATCTGCAGTGACGAGCCATACTTTCACCGGAATGCGTTAACAAGCAGAATTGTTGCATTTGTGCGGATGAGAGTGATTGCTGAAAAGTCGACGCATTCACAAAGAGTAACGTTTTGATGCGTATTATGAGTTGGTGTCCACCTGAGGCCGCAATTCTTCGAACATGAGGTCGGCCAAGAAGTTACTGTGAGTGGTCTGCTTCATTGTGAGATGGCCCGAAATCGGGGACATGAAATTCGACGATATGTGGTTCCAACAGGGTGTTGCCACTTGCCACACAAGCCAACGAAACAATGGGTCTTGTTGGTCGGGTTGCTAATTAGAGTTTGAGATCATGCGATTTGATACCGTAGGACATTTCCTTGTGGAAATGTTAAAAAAAAAAAGTGTACATACGTCAATAAGTCAAGAATAACTCAAGAACTAAGGGGTGAACGGGTGGAACCTCAATTATGTGCCAGAGTCGTTGAAAATCATGATCATGATCGGTGGACATTTGACCCATATTTTACTCTACACATAACTGTCATAAACTCTTGTATAATCATAAGAAAAAATGTATTATTATTATCATTTAGGGCCAATTGTGCACTTGGGCCATTGTTGCCTATGGACTCGTTACGACTGTAGGTTCGATATTTCATTTACAATTAATATCAAGCGTTATGGTTGTACCAGCCTTTATAATCGTTAAATTATTTTAAAAATTGGCTGCCTGTAAATAATTGGGTCTGTTCTAGAATCCGATTCGGATTGATTTAGCAAAATTTTTTTAGTCCGCATAATTCATAAATTGGTGTTCTTAATTCAGCATGATTTTAGGTATTCGAAGTTTCTGTTCGAAAATAAATTCTAAATGTCAAATACATAAACAACAACAGCGAAGTCGATGATAAAAGATAGCTTAACAACACAAATAGCAGCCGGCGGCAAAGTAAAAACCGACGGTTAACGATCGTCTAAGCCATGTTTTTAAAATCACGCAAAAAAATTTAAAAATTAAGTTAAAATATGACAAAAACTAAAACATTAATAGATTATTCTGAGAAAGCAGCTCTACCGCAAGCAGCAATCAGTCGCTCTTGACCGCAACGGGTGTAAGGTTGTGAAATTACCGGCGCGGCAGTTTGCCGGCTATGGGCACATAAACTACGATCTTTGACAACCATATGTTGTAAAAAGAACGCATTGCCAGACTATTACAATGGAATTTGACCACTAAATACAATCATATTAATATAAATATTGCCTAAATCAAACTAAATATAGGAAATTTATTATAATTTCCTTTAAAATGTCGTTTTTTCCTTTTCAATAAATTCTGATTGCATTAAGTATTAGGCCAAAAAACATTGATATATCACACTTTAATATGTAGGGCAACTTCGTGTTTTCGAACATAAGCAACATTTTTGTATTTTGGTTTTGCGCAAGTGCCATTTGACAAAACATACAAAATTTTTGGAAGAAATTGAAGAAAAGGTTTTTTTTTTACTAATAATTGTGTGCAAATTCAAATTGTTTTTATTATATTTAATAAAAAAAACACTTCAAATTAAGAGAGAAAATTTAGTTCTTATTAAAAAAGTTATCACTTGCATGAATAAAAGCCATGTTGCCAGATTGCACTAAATAAAAATTTACCCCTGAAGAAGTTGGAAATAAACCAACGAAACGTCGGGAACGATTTAAATGAAAAGATGTAGTTTTTCTTTTAAATGAAAATATAAACTAATGACCTCGAAAGCTCATTTTGGTTGGACACCATAAAAGGAATCAATTTATCTAATCTAAAAAGGTCGATATTAATAGCACATTTGATATGCCGATTCTATTTACTTTCACTCACCCTATAATACTCTAATTGAAAACGAATAAAAACATGGGGACTCGGATTGCAGAACACCAAAAATTCTAAAGTAATCCACTTTAGAGTGAATTCGGATGCTAGAACAGACCCGAATATTTGTTTGTGATTTACACATCTTTTCAAATTAATGTTCAAACGAATTTTTTTTTAAATGGTTAAATCTTCTATAAAATAGTTTTCCTTTATTTTCGTTGCCGTTGAACATGTTTTTTTCTATTTTATAAAAAAAAACTTCTAATTCTTTTATAAAATAAAAGAAACATGTTCACCATGTTTAACAGAAATTCAACAAAATTTTGTACAGGAGCTGATACTTATTTGTTATTAATTAAAAGCACAATAATAACTTGCATTTTCAGAGGCACTGTTTGTAGCCGCCACCCATCTTTGCCGCTGATCTGGTAAAGAAAACATTTTGATTTCATTATTTCTAATTACACCAGAAACACCAAGCAGTATTTGCCTCTTTTCTCTGCTCTTATCTGATCTTGAAAATTATTAAAAAAAAATTTGATTTCATTTTACTTTGATGTTTTTCATTCCTCTTGGCTTAATTAGTTAGATTTCTAGTTAAAATGTTGGAAATGTATTTAATGAAAGTCATTTATTTGTCTATTTCCTTTTGGATGCTGAATGTTTGTTGGTTGGTTGGTTGGTTGGCTGGTGGTTCAAATAACTTTGACTTGGGCTGATCGTTTGTTCGCCTCAGCACTGTTTCATCTGTGCTAAAGGTGCCGCCGATTTTGACTCTGTCTGGAGAACAATGGTCAATCATTGTCATAATGGTAATGATGATGGTGTTTTCTTTTCGATTCTTTTTTTTCCACAAAGGGAAACAAATTAAGCAAACAAGAGTGTTTTATAATGAGATGTTTTGTTTACAGTTGATATCGCCATCATCAATATAATGATCATAACGAATGAGCATAACGTCGACGGTTAATTACAAATAACACCACCATAATGCAGTGAATAGAAAAAAGTGAATAGAAAAAAAAAATAAAATAAAAGTCTTTAATGAAAATAACTTACAACTTTGGAGCGACAAAGCACCAAAAACACATGCAAACAAAAGCTTCTTTTGTTAAATGTTTGTATTTATATTTAAAATATATATGGGTGTTTCCATGGTTACGCACGTGACATTTGTACACGTTTAATTGTTTTGAATATTATAAAAATATAAATGGGTTGGAATTTTTGAATGGAATTTTGCCATTGTTACATATAATATGATGAGTTCCTTCCAAAAAGTATATATATATATACATATATATATATATATATATATATATATATATATATATATATATATATATATATATATATATTGGAAAATTGAGCACTGGGTACCCAAGTTCCATGCGATCAAAGTTGACTTACGCACGTGACAAAAAACGTAAGTGCCTTTTAAAGCAGCATGAAATATTGCAAAAGTAGGCGAATTGTCGAAGATTTTTATTTCGGAAAAAATGTTTTTATAAAGGTTATTAATGGACCTTTATAATCATGGTTTGTTCAAAAATAAGTGTGCATGGGTTGGCTAAGAAAAAAAAAATTTTTTGATTACGCACGTTACACTTTTTACCTTCATACATATTTTTGTAATTTAACATACATATATTTTCAGAAGTTTTTACCATCATTTAAAATTATTATAAGTTAAAATTTTTTTTTAAATAATAAAATGTCAATAGTTTTTTTTTCAATTTTCTGTGCTTAAAAAAATTGTGCGAGCGTTTTGATTTTTTAACTAACGGTGGACCATTTCATGGAAATACCCATATACATATATATTTTTATTATATTTATTAACATCATGGTCTTTATTCTGTCAGAAAAGATTATATTTATGCTGCGCTTTGCTATTAGTCATTTACTTTTCTGAAGAACAAAAGCAAGGAGCGCGGCTGCTTTAGAACAGTATGCATCCAACTATGACCCTCCTTCGAAGCAACTTGGCTGCTGGTAGTTGTCGTAGCGTAGGGGCGTGAAAGAGCCATGCTATGCTTCCCAGCCTAAAGGACTTCTACTTTACTTTTCTTGTCTGCTTTGAAAATATTGATCACTGCAATTTTACCACCAATAAAATCTTCCTTAACTCTGGGGAAGTAGAGCCGAGCTAAGGCCTGATTAAGTGATTACCAATTTTAGCACAACAACAATAACAATATCAGAAAAAAATCTTCCTCAATTTGGAGGAAGTAAAACCTGAACTAGAAAGTCCAATAAAATTAGTAACAAGTGTAATAATTATATAGTTCACCATAAAACTAAATTAATTCTTAAAAATCGCTGGCCTTGGAGAAAAGTTTGAAGCCATTGTTATCACTGATACAAAACAACAGGAAACACAAAAATCAATTGGATGTTGGTGAGAGAAGACAAAATTACGGTATTCAAACGATCTCATATTGTGTCATAATGTCAGAAAGTACTAACATTTTATGATAGTTTAAAAAAATTGTTGTTGTGCTGCAAACAAAAATAGTCATAAATTAATAGGACTTCATCGACTGTGTTTAGTGATTCGTCATAAGTTAACAGCATACATCTGAGGCGAACGGCTAAAACGCATTCGTCGAGCCGGTGATATTCTTTACCTGTGGCAAATTATCTTCTAAAAAAATACTTTATATATACATAAAAAAACCCCTTATATGCGTATAACGCTTATATGTATGTATGTATGTATGTACCCAAACAAGAATGCATTTGTTTAATAGCTGAAGGCCTTGTTTTACTATCCTTCTCAGTCGTACGATATGGTGAAAATGAAATGTGTGCTCACAAAGTGTGATAGTGTGGACTAAACATGTTTGTGTACGATACGAATGTTCGCATGTGTGTGTTTCGCAGATATTTATATCAACATCCATGTCCATGCATTTCACCTAAAAATGAGATACTAATCTTAGAAGACTGGCAGCCCACAAACGCTTGTGTACTGGCCGCCGTCCAAAAAATGAATCGACTCCGTTCAACTGGCGCCAGCTGTTTTTGTTTGAATAAATTTATCTATTCAATTTAATATCATTTAAGAAATAAATGCATTAAAATATATATGTACATATGTATATGTTCGTAAATATGGACATATTTGATTTCAAATTTACTTGAATCAGCTATCAAAACATCTAACAGCTATTTTTTTCACTTATTTTGGCATTATGAACAAAAATATTTAAATGGCTTCCCTTTTTTAAACGCTGACTCATATTTTAAATAGCGCACTACTTTATGACAGGTTGCTCACAGCAGTCATATATTTTCGTGCTATTATTTTAAGACTTCTGACTTTAGGACGACCCTTTGAATACCGTAAATATATTTCAATCGACAGAAAATCGCAGTTATAAAGTGGAAAGTTGTTCAATAAGATTAAATATGTATAGACAGTCAGTAATGAAGAGCACAGGTGGTAGCAGGACTATGCGCTGCTGCTTAAAAAACCACAGTATACAATTAGTCATGGCCTGGGTTCGAAACCAATTTGGATGCTGATGAGCGATGTGGTGGTCGTGAAACAGCCAGTAATTCTTCAACTTTACTTTTCTTGTCCTCTTTAAAAATGCAGATCACTCAAATTTTATCCCAAAAAAAATGCTTTCTCAATTTTGAGGTAGTAAAAATTGAGCTAGAAAGCCCGATAAAATTACTAACAATTGTAAAACATATAGCTGACTATAAAATTAAATTAATGCTTAGAAATACAATTTAGTTAAATAAAATATTACCAAAGAAAATCATTTAATCCAACCTTGGCTTCTTTCTACAGTATTTCTGTGTGCACTAACTCTAACGCCTCGATGGATGAATTGGTAGAGTGCTCTGACAAGAGTCTCCGAGGTCGCAGGTTGGATTCCTGCTGAAAGCTCTGGGTGTTTCTGCAGACAAGCAAAAGGCTTCGCAGTTTTGTGTTTGTTTATATAAAAAAAAAACTATTGGCCTGTCAACTGTACACTAGCTAGAACAACGCAATACTAAAATAATTGCTTCCAATGTAGTCCAAGTTAACTTTAAGCCAGTTTCAAGAGTTTCCAACAGGGTTATCTTTTTAATTTCTAGCCAAAATTTTTCTGATGGAATAACCTTCCATCAAATTTGCTGCTCCTTTCCTTTAGTAATCTTTTTTAGCATCTGTTCAATTTAGCAGCATTTTAACATTTAAATTAAATACAAAATTACGGGCCGTACAAAAATTTAAAGAAAAAAAGATTAATGTTTCAATTAATATTTTGATTGATTTTTTTTTATTCAAAACACAAACATTTTGACCCAAATTCCTGGGCTGCGAAATTATGCCGACAAAATTGCTTAAATGTTTTTATGCAAAAACTTAAAGAACATGTAACAATTTCTACACACACCCACTGGCTACAAATAAGCAACGAAAAATAAAATGCAAAAAGACGACAGGACTTCTTATGCATTTGTTGAAGAGATTTTCTGACACATACGACATTTAAATTGTTTTAAATTTTTTATTTTTCATTTGCTTTCCCCCTTTTCTGAAAAAAACAGCATGAAGAAGTAAAACATGATGTAAAATTATGCTGAAAGCTAAAAATTAAAATTTAATATTAAGAAACAAAATTAATGAAACAGAGCACTTAACAGACGATAGATGGGCCTGAAAGGAAGAAGAAATGAGAGCTTCAAGCAGATGCCTGCCTTGACAGAAACAACAATTTGAACGATAACTCCCAAAAAAAAAAGAACGAAAAAACAGAACATGATACCCCCGTCCGCTCTATAAAAGATTAATTTTAAACAATAAAATTTGAAAATATGTATATTAAAAAGGTAGATTTTTGCCTTCTTTAAACTCCTTCGAATGAATTGATCCCTTTTTAAACTGTTTGTGGGGTTTGAGCACTTGAATGTATACGAATATCAGAAAAACTCTACAGCAAAAGCTTTCAGCAAATTAATGAATGAGGCGTTCCGGCCCATTGTGAGTTAAAGTTTACAATTGTAAAGAGTTTAAAATTAAATAAATAATTTTTTGGTGTTGGTGGTCCAAATAAAACACATCAGTGCAAACAACCTTAACAAAAAAGCACAAAAAAAACATATACTTTTTTTTTGGCTTGGCAGCGAGTTCTTTTACACACGTGTTATTTAGAGTTCGACCTTCTTTTCGAAACAATAATTTTCACTAAAATTATTCAACGTGTTCATGCAACAAAAGAGTTTCTACACAAAAGCAATTCAAATAAAAAACACGTAAGAGTGATATATTCGGCTGGGCCGAATCTTAAATACCCTTCACAATGATATGAGTACATATGCACCATTCTGATCGATTTTTGGTGCCAAAAGTTGTTTTATTTGGCTTTTAATGCCGACTTCTTGAAAAATCGGGAGACGCTATATCTCGGGTGCCTATGGGCCGAAGTATAAACATTTTCTAATTTTGCCTCTGAACAGCCAGTAGCATTCTGACAATTTTTTAGTGCAAAAAATTGTTTCGTTTGGCTTCCAGGACCGCCTTATTGAGATATCGGAAGGTGATATATCTCGAGTGTATATGGGCTGATGTCAAAACATTTTCCACTATTGTCTCTAAATAGCCTATATACCATTCTGATTGATTTTGGTGCCAAAAGTTGTTTTATTTGGCTTATAAAGCCGATTTCTTGAAAAATCGGGAGATGCTCTATCTCGGATGTATATAGGCCGATTTCAAAAATTCTTCCATTTTTGGGATCTAATGGGCATTAAAAATAATGTAGCTAAGTTTTAGGAAAAACATTTTTTTTAAAAATCTGACCAAAAAAAATGGCCAAAAATACCCCTCAAAACCCGTTTTTTTGTTTTTTTTTGGATATATCTCGGCTATCCGTCGATCGAGCCTATTGAATTTCAATAGCACATTTTAGCGAAAGAATGAGGTTTCTATCTAAAACCGTTTTCTCAGAAACGGTACTTCAACGACTACAGACGGACATCGCTTAATCGTAATCTCTATTGATTCTGATCCAGAATATATGTATGTATATACCTTATGGGCTCTTAGATGGTTATTTCAATGCGTTACACACGGAATCACAAACTTATATATACCCTTACACATTTTTGTGAAGGGTATAATAAACGAGTTGAGTTAAAATTTAATAACACTGTTCAACATTTTGAAACTTTTTCCAAAATTATGGGATTCCGACAATTGATTCTAGCAAAGGAGATAACAGAAATATGTATACGTATGTCAGAGTTGTGAAAGATCAGACCAGAATATTATTTTAAAGCCGGCTGAAAATTCCCTGCCTTGGCCCATATTCTAGCAGCATATCGGTAAATAAAAGTGTATTTTCTTTGCATCTGAGGTCAGAGGTATATTGAGTAACTTTGGACAGAATATTAAGGCAAATATTATTGTGGTGTACACTAACCCAGTCCCACTCCCCTTCAGAATGGCAATTTTTGGCTTTCTCCCAAAAAGTCTTAAACATCACCCAGGAAATGGTGAAATGTTCCTGATCTCAAGATTTTACTGTATAGCTCAGAACACACCTAAACTTAGCATAAACACCAAAATATCAATCAACTTCACTAAGAACATCCCATCTCTGACGAGCAGGTTTGATACCCAATTCCAATTGCATATGGTGTCAACATGAAAGAGTTTTATTATTCCTTGAAACATGTATTGGACGTAGAGATGTACAAGAAGCATAAATGATGTGCTGGCATGCGTGGCCTGGAAACTAGTATGGTAAAAAATGGGAAGTCCAGAGCTCACAGGAACTCAGCTGAACGCAACATCATTCATCCAGCCCTCGTGCCAATAAACCAATACTTCTGCCACCACTACATATGCATAAAACTTGGTGTGGCGAAGAACTTTATAAAAAGTTTAGCTCAAAATGGGTCAGCTTTATTGTTTTGGAAGTCACTTTCCCGATACTATTCCCGGTACTGTTTACAGATTAAAAAAGGTATAATACTTGTAATAAAAAAAATAATGTTTGACACTCAATTAAATAAATTAGTTCATTTTTAATAATTTAAATAACTTTTACTTTTTGATACTTTCAAATATACAAATCCCAGTAACCGATGGTAACTCGTTGTATAGAAGCTGCACAGTGGGGGATTTTGAAAAAAAAAGTGGAAATAATTCTGCAATTTAATTAAATCACACACATCTTAATGAAGTATTGGTGAGCTGAAGTTTGGAGTTTAAACTTTATACACCCAAAGGGGGCGGAGCTCTACACCCCTAAAGTGGGCCTCCAGGGGTATGAGAAAAATTCGAAAGCATGTCAAAGTTATGGTTTTGATCCAAATAAAACGAAATTAGGTAGATTTTCCTACTAAAGAGCTTTAAAAAAATGTGCAACATTGGTGGATTTTCAGTTGCAGGTTAGGAGATATACGACGAATACTATTTAAATTTTTAATTTTTTCCCTGTTCTGGCCCACTGTTTCGCTAATAGCAAAGACAAAGCTAGTCAGATTTACAAAATCTGTTCTTTTCTGGACTTCAAACAAAATGTTCAATCTTGCAAAAAAAAGAATTAGTTTGAAAAACTTATTTGGTCAAAAGTTATACGCAGTTTAAGTTCAAATTCCTAAAAAACTCGATATTTCCCAGTTTTTTGTGGAAAAAAATACGTTTATTATTTCGTAATTATAAAAACAAATTTTGCGGGAACATCTACGCTATATTTATATTTTTTTGGAAGAATATACTATGTGGTATATTATGTTGGAAAAGAAAATTAAAATTTTTTGGTTTTTAAGAAAGCAAAGTTCTCGGTTTATGGCTTTTTTTCTCCAATCCCAAAGCTAGAAACAAATAATTGTGTATACGATCCTAAAGCCTAGCATGTTTTAAAAAGTCCACCATACTTCCAGGTGCACCTTGCAAAAAATACAAGAAATACAGCAAAAATATTAAAAAATCCCATTTTTGGGATTCGCTAAAAATTCAAAGCCTCACACACTTGATGGCGATCCTGCATAATCTGCATTAAAATTTTCATTTGTACTGAATTATTGAAAATTTTATCTTCATTCCCAATCACTTTGACAGTGAGTAGGACTTTTACACAAACAATATGTGCACATGTACTTTTGAAGTTATTGTACTTATTATAATATTTCTGCCAACTTGTGAATACACTTTGAGAAAAATTGTATGTGGGAAATTTCTCGCATTAAAAATTATTTTCAGAAAAGATTTTATAAAATAAATTCTTTTTTTTTTATAACCCATATTTTATTACACCCGCGAGATGTACTTAATTGGAGTGTTAATTATCTTAACTCAATACTTAAGATAATTTATATCATATGTTAATAAATATGTGATATACATATAAAAATTATTTCTTTTTAAAACAGCAGCTTGACCCTTCTAGTAATAAATAAATTCTTACCTTAAAAATGTTGTCACAGAATTCAGATTTAGTCGTTTGTTGCAAAACTTGACGATATTGATCGAGCTGCAAAAAAAAAATAATAAAGTACTCATGTAAATAAATTATTGACTCAAAAAAAAAATAATTCATGAATTAATATATTCATTTGATTTATCCCTCTGCTTACAGAACACAAACGGACGACTCGTGCAGAAAATTTGTATGAAAGCCATTCAATTATTTAAATGTCTTCCTTAGAAAATTTCTTAGACTTATCGTTTGTCGGCGTTCTGGCAACGGTGATGTTTTTAAAATTTAATTTAAAGTGATTAATAATATTTATTATTCGAACTTTTTTTTTATAAAATTATTTTGTATTAAGTTTATAGGGCTCAAGTTATTTCTATATTTTATTTTTATGAATGATATTAATTCAATAAGACAAAGACATTTAGCAGGGTGGACATTTGACTGGCTGTGTCGAAGCCGCCGCACTTCTCCTCAGCACTCGTCTTTGAATAAAAAAAATTAATAAACTTAATTATTTATTTGCTTTAAGAGCCAATTGAAATGTATTAATTCAGGTCCAAAAACGAACCTTTTCAAAAAATGTTTGTTGTATTTTTCAGCTGTCTATATGCCGACGACATTTCGTTGGTGCTAATCAACTCATCAGTAGACTTGAAAAATTTTTAAAAGTTTGTTTGAAACTTAACTGCTTATTCCATAATTCATTTTTGGACCTGAATTAAAAATTAATAAACTTTATTTGGTTTAATAACTGAGCTTAAAAATATACATATATAAGTAAGTTGTAATACAACTTGTTTGCCTTTGTGCGGTGAGAAACTCTCACCCGGTACATATACAATGACACAATGACACATATAAAATATAACTAGTAATGATGTGTGTGTTTGATGATATAATTCAAATTTTGACAGAAAATATACAATAACTTGTGAGGCTGAGTGGTACGAATGTCGCTTTAGAAACATGATCATCTGAACTCAAGGACGGGTGCTGACGAGAAGTGTGGCGGCTTCGAAACAGCTAATTGTCCATCTAGATAAATGTCCTTGATGTTTTCTTTGCCTTATTTATGTGTCTTTTGGAATGAAGCACGCGTATTGTATAAAAGGGCTACTAAATTATATTCTTTAATTTCAACATTAAAATACAGACTGGAGATTTTTAAATCTGTTTCAGAACTCTAATTATTGTATATTTTGACAACTCGAACAGACATACAAGCCATGTCTACTTCTCGAGCACAGTTAATATTCAAAACTAGCAAGTTGCAATAGGTTACAGTAGCAATCATGAAAACGTATTGCATCTCCAACATTCCTTTCCCTGTTAATGATGAAGCTCATAAGCCTGGATACAAGGTGGAGCACGTCCAACACGTTTGGAACGTCTAGGACGCGTTGATACACTTTCATCAGAGCTGTTTTGCGATGTGCTATATGATTCACTTTGGTTATTTATTTGAAAATTGTCTATTTGGGAGTTACTTGAGGCACCCTGTTGTTGGCAATAATTCGATGGTTGTATTAACTCCTGCTGCAGATCATATTGTATGGTATTCTCTTGATCTATTTCCGCATAACGCTCTCGAATCTGGTTGGCATGTGATTTGATGATTTTCTTAGCATCGGAGTCCTCGATTCCTACATAATAGTTTACATTCCCAACCCTTATCTATTGCCTACCCAACAATTTAATTCATATCAATCACAAAAATAATATAGAAAGAACTTGAGCCCGATAAACTTAATACAAAATAATTACTATAATTCAAGTTTAAACTTGTTTAAAATTTCAACCTCTTAAAACTATTTAAAATACTTTTAAATTTGTTCAGTTTCTTAACAGTTTTTTTTTTAATCTGAAATTTATTTATTTGTTTCTGCTTTTTTGTAGAGTTCGTAATTGCAAATTGAAATATTTAAACAGCTAAAACTGAAAATACTGTTGGAATTGTTGCATAAATTTTAGAAAAACAGAAAAAAAAACTGTAACAAATCAAATCTTAAACTTTTTGCAGTAATTAAAAGTTAATAGTAAAAATCATAGTGAAAAAATAATATGTATTCATAATTACTTTTCGTGCGAATAACAAAGACAAGTGTGGAGCTAAGACAACAGAGCAGCAGGAGCGTGGCGAGTTGAAAGTTTCAAATGTAATTTAATTTTATAGACGAATGTTACGGATTTACAATCGTTATCTAAATTATCACTTTAGTTTGAATTACTTCCTCAGAATGGAAAAATATTTTCTTGTAGTAAAATTATAGTGGGCAACAGTTTTAAAGAAGACAAGAAAAGTAAAGTTGAAGACTTATCAGCTGGGGAACATACATTGGCTGTTTGGCAAAAGATGCTATTGCTCCTAGAGCGTAAACATGTGCAAAAAATTTGCATATTGAATAAATTAGCTTTCAACCGTTTTTTTTTTTTCTTCAAAAATGTGCCCTGCTTCACTCTTGCGCTGCGTTCCCAAAAAAAATTTGCAAATTTCAAAAATTCGGAGAGCATAAGTGAATGCGAGCAAGTTAAAATTGCAAGAAATTTGCAAATTGCAAAATTTTACTTTCAACTGTTTAAAAACGTTCAACACTTGAAAAAATGTATGCCACCGAAAAACTGAATAAATTTGCTAGAGTTGAAAATAGCTGCTTGAAATTTGCTATTCAGCAGTTCTTTTTTGGGACTATTTAAATTTTTCAGAAATGATTTTATGTTCTCTATTGCAAATTATTTTTTTTTTTGCAAAATTTCGCACTTTCCCACCCCGCTGTAACGTATGCAAATGTTTTATTTTCTAAAGGCCTATTTGATGTAAGTATCTGCATTTTGCAATTGTTCATGATGTTGCACATGTCGGCACCAGTTGCATATTGTGTCGTAGTGCAACTATTTTAAGTGAATTTTTGTTTATAGTAGCGGTACTCACGGTTCATTGCAAATTACCCTTGTAGAGTTTGCAGTTACTACAAGAACAGACTACAAGAACAAAATGCATGAAACCGAGATTTGCATCACTTAAGCAAATATGCATAACCAAAAACCATTGCAGATTCGTATTTGCAAATGTTGCTAAATGCTAAAACAGCTGTCTGGCTTTAACAATCCAACTTGCAAACTCCTGCGCTCAAAAAGCTTTACGACGGCAAGGCCGCCACCAAACATGCCTGAGCTGGAATTAAATTAATGCTAACGTTGCTCAAAGGTGTATTTACAAAATAGTAAAAAGTAAATATTATAACTATTATTATTTATTTATATCAAGAACACTTAAGAATAGAATTCTTTTATTATGCATCATTTTTATTAAATTTTCTTAAATAAACAAAAAATCGGCCGGTTGCTTCACGTGCAAATTTGATCGACGGCGTTGCTTTTCAAATATTGGCTGCTGCTTAACTTATTTCATGCGGCAAACTCAGTTTATTAAATTTTGTAAGCAAATAAATAATAAACAGGCAAGAAAATGAACACGCAAGAAATTAAAAATAACACTACGGTAAATAAACAAAAAGTCAACAATAAAAGATGGACAACGAAAAGATGAATAACAAAATTTTTGCAATTTGTTTTCCAAGCTTCCTTCTCAATTTACAAAACAAAAATATTTATATTTTCCGTTACTCTATAATCAGCTGCTATAATTATTTTGCTAAACACTTGAAAAAGACATTCATGCTTTGTAGCAAAGAATCATGTTATATGTGCTAAAATTGCAGATGTGCAACCCAGGGTGATTTCCGCTAGTGATTATTTTTGCAAAATTTTTGCTCTTTTGCAATGCTAACATTTTGCAAATACAGTTAAACCTCGATTAAGCGGCTCGCGCGGGACCGGGACTAGCACGGATAATCGAAATACACGGTTAATAGAGGTTTTATTAAAACGTATAAAATTTCGTTTTTATACAATTCTGTCCACACATTAAAAAGGGGAATCACCGGATTCAAATTAACATAATAAAAAATCATATGAATGCTGCACGGATAATAGAGGTAAAGCACGGTTAATAGAGGTAAAAAACCACAGCACGGATAATAGAGGTAAAAGCACGGACAGTAGAGGTAAAAAATCAAAAAGATCTGCATTTCGGTTAATAGATGTAGCCGGTTAATAGAGGCCCGGTTAGGAGAGGTTTAACTGTAATTTGCTTTTTAAAAACTGCTCAAATTTAAATTTTAAAAATTTCAAAATTTATCGCAAATTTTTTTACACTAATGCGCAATGTCATTGTTTTTGAAATTTGCAAATTTTCAGTCACATCTCGCAGTAATTTTTTTTTGCAACTGAGGCAACTTGATTTCTTCAAACCAAAAAAAAAAAAAAAATATAAGTAGCACTATTGTTCCCTTTCAATTTGTTTTATATTTTTTGTATCTTCTGCTTCCAACATATTTAAGCAGCTGGCTAAAGGCGACTTATGAAGCCGGCAACATTTGTAGTCGTGTGTTCATGTCGCCTGCTGTGGCGAATGTGTTTATAGCATAAACATATAAGGTTATTAAGCATATCGCGTTTTAGAATTATTCTTATAGCTTTATTCTGAAGTTTCTGCATTTTTACTAATTGGAGTGTGTTACTACATGTGTGTACTATAGTAGACCCATATTCAAAGTGTGGCTTATAATGGTGTTATAAATCCTTATTGCTGTGGTATTTCATAATTTTGTTTTCTGATTTCATTTAAGAAGTAAATTTTTTAACGAGTTTTTTGCAGAAGTGTTCATTAATTTTAAATTTTTTTATCAATTATACGTCCGAGATATTTCATTCGATCACGAAGGTCATGATTTTGTTTTTAAGCAGCCATTCCACTAGCTAATGGTTATCGCGGTGGATGCTCAACAGCCATAATATGTTCCCCAGCCAATAAGTGTTTAATATGAATTTTCTTGCCTACTTTCATTTTACCACAAAAAATCTTACTCAATTCCGAGAAAGCAGAGTCCAACTAAAAGCCCGATAAATTACAATTGAAACATTCAATTTGAGGAGAGCGTTTATTCTTTTTATTTATAACTGACAAAACGACTGATATGCCATGCAAATGCCCCTTCTAAAAACTACGTTCCTGGCTGTGGTATGCAAATATGAATTAAAATTATAATTTTATAGCAAGCAGCTTGTTTTCTATCCGTTTTAACAATTAATATTGAAATTACAGTTGATTGCATGATCACATTCAAGTCACTCAAAAAACCAACTATTGACCAGTCTTTTTATCTCGTACAGAGGAAAAACAAAAAATCGTTACACTCACGGGCAAATAATTTCACACCCCAGCGTGTGCAATAATTAATAAAAAAAACACGTATGTAAATATGAATGTAATTATGATTTACATTTATTTTATATTTAACACACCACTGCAAAGAAACACTAATAGATTTAATAAAATATAGATAAATTCAGTTCGATAATACTGACGACGGACGACCGTTCTGCCAGATAAAAAATTTCAAAACACCTCCAATTGCAGCTTTTTAAGCATAAAATATCAAAAACTAGAAACCACACAAAGTATGAGCTGACTTTTGCAGCACAAGATGCGCAATAAGCGACAAACTTGGCTTCGAAGCAAAAATCATCCAGTTGTCGTGCGCGCCTAGAGACGATTACAAGTTTTGCAATGAAGCACATCTGTAAGAATTTTAATTGCAAAACGATGGCGCCATTTGAGCAGTTATAAAATAATAAAACGATAAGTAATAGAATGAAGATATTTGAACAATTTCAATATTAAAATGCATGTTGTATATTAAAACATTTTCTTTTTTCGCTCAAAACAAAACAAAACACATCATGAAATATTTTGCAGAAAGTATTTAATGGAAGTTTTCAAATGGTTTTGTTCAAAAGCTTTGGTGTTTGAAAACAAAGTAATATTTTCTTTTTAATTACTCCAGGGGGAAAATGGCAAAATGAAAAACCACTAGGTTAAATATAATCAGTAGCGCGGGTCGGCTTCGGTAGCTTTTGGCCTGAGAAAAAAAAGTACCATTACGACATGTCCAAAAATTCATTCTCGAGGCGTCGGAATTTAAATTTTTTATATTTTGTTATGAATTCCCCTTAAAAATCGTGGTATGGAGTCGGTGTATTTGCAGTTAATGCAACCTTTTGTAAGCAGGGGAAATGAGGAAGTAGATATTTGGCAAAGTTGTTTATATTTATAAATTACTATCAATAAATATACAATTGTTTATAGCAGCGTAACAGTGGGCAATTTATGCTGCAGAAAGCTTTTTGGCCGGAAATATAGTCTATAACAGCAATTCCTTAAAAATATTTTCTATTGCAAATTAAAAAAAAACAATATCTCTGAAGACAATTTTTGCTAAGAACGAGTAATTGAAATGTATATAAAGGGTGTTTTTTTTCTCTTTCATTTTTTTCTTCTAAGAAATGCTTCATTAACTAAAATCAATCGTATGCCTGCACAAACAAGAATGAGTGCCAATTCTTACGCAGAGCGAAAACTTCCTAATAGATTCAATAAGATTTTCTCTTTGAAACCTTTTTAGGCTCAGGGGTATCCCAGCAGAGAGAAAAGAAGATTTTTCTATGGGTATTTCTTATTATTTCCATGTTGCAAATCTTATTAATTGTCTCAACAAGAAAAACACATAAAACCAAGAAGAAAACTTGTTACTCACGTTTGTTTTTACTCAGTTTCCGATTTGCATGGTACCAAAAAAAATTCTATAGAGAAGAACTTGTTGATTCTATTAGGTTTTCTTGTAAATTGTATACAATAAGGATTTCTTATTGATTTTATTAGGTTATCCTATTAATTTTTCCTATTGGTTTTATTAGTTTCCTATATAAACACACGTAAATCATCTTTTCAATTTCATTAATTGTTGTTTTTTCAATAAGGTTTTCCCATTTAAAATAATAAGGAATCCTTCTTGAAAAAAAACCATAGAGATATCTTATTGATTTTGTTCTAATTTATTAGGTGCTTTGTTCTCTGTGTAATTGTATTTCAATTGCTTCTCATCCGAGATCATTCGATTGATCGTTTCGATTGATGAGTTTAAATCAATTAAATTTTTAATAAATTAAAATTTAAAACAATGTAGACTGAAAAAAGAAACACAAAATATAGACATCAGTTGTTTACATTTACAGACATCAGTATATTAGGGTCGGCGGTCGATGTAGCAATCGATATTGTGCTATCGGCCTTTCGATAGATACCTTTTGGCAAATAAATAAAATAAAAGTTCTACAACGACACATAAAAAAAATAGTTTTCAAGGCCTCTAATTTTCAAAATTTTTTTTGTATTTTTGAATGGAACTCTCCCTAAGGAGGCATGGTATGGGGTCGATGTTTTGAAAAACAAATATTGGGAAAAAACGATCACGGTCAACGGTCATACATATGACTCCTCCACAGTGACCCTAAGAGTGATTAGTCGCTGGATCTCGCACTCGGTTGCCTCGAAAGTGAAATTTCCACCATCACGCGAACCTGCCCCAGGCTGCCTGTAGAGGAGTAAAATGTATGTCCAACCCTGAATATTTTTTTCCGCCTCCTTAGCGGGGCTTCCATATAAAAATACAAAAGCAACAAAAAATCAGATGCCTTGAAAATTATTGTTAAAGTTATACTACAATGTTTTTCCTCATGCTAAAAGCTATCGAAAAATCGATGGCACAATATCAACAAATTTTTGTCCATACAAATCGAACTGGCCTAATATATATTTCTTAGCAGAAAATAAAGGGTGTTTTTTTCGATGTATAGAACTTTAAGTTGCAATAAAACAACGATGGATTCGATTGACATGAATTTTATTTATCCGAAAGATAATCTTGTGGCATTACATTTTAAATATGATCTCTGGCATATGAACGCCACGGCTGGTGCGGATGTAGTCCAATCTGGACGTCCAATTTTCGATGACTTTTTCCAACATTTGTGGCCGTATACCGGCAATAACACGGCGAATGTTGTCTTCCAAATGGTCAAGCGCTTGCGTTTAATCCGCATAGACCAATGACTTCACATAGCCCCACAGAAAGTAGTCTAGCGGTGTTAAATCACAAGATCTTGGAGGCCAATGCACAGGTGCAAAACGTGAAATTAGGCGGTCACCAAACGTGTCTTTCCATAAATCGATTGTGGCACGAACTGTGTGACATATTGCGCCGTCTTGTTGAAACCACATCTCCTGGACATCGTGGTTATTAAATTCAGTAATGAAAAAGTTAGTAATCATGGCTCTGTATCGATCACCATTGACTGTAACGTTCTGGCCATCAGCGTTTTTGAAGAAGTACGGACCAATGGTTCCACCAGCCCATAAAGCACACCTAACAGTCAGTTTTTCTGGATGTAACGGTGTTTCGACATACACTTGAGGATTAGCTTCACTCCAAATGCGGCAGTTTTGTTTGTTGATGTCGCCATTCAACCAGAAGTGCGCTTCAGCGCTAAATGGACGTAGTGCGCGATACGTATTCCGCACAGAACCATTATTTTCGAAATAAAATTGCACTATTTGCAAGCGTTGTTTAGCCATGAGTCTATTCATGATGAATTGCCAAACCAAACTGAGAATAAATCACTTGACAGCTGTTAAATCGGTCACCATCTTGATCAGTAATGTCAACTTAAAGTTCTATACATCGAAAAAAAACACCCTCTAAAACTTAGTTTAAGTATCGTTAGTTTGGAGGCAGACGAGAAGTGTGACAGCTTCGAAGCTTGAACAACCAAAAATCCAACTGGCAATATTATTAAATGAGATTTTTGCTTGCTTTTTGATACTGGATCACACACAGCTTAAGAATAAATCACAGCCACACATTAGTGTGGGCAACAAGTTTGTTTTAGCTAAACGTTTTCTGGTGCCAACTGGTGTAAAGAAATGGGTCAACCTCAGTTTTGCTTAGTTGTTTTTATAACAATTTATTCTCTTCAGTCTCATCTTCCATTTTTTTTTAGTAATTTCTTATCAATAACAAGACAAACGATAAACTGATGTTGTTTACAAATAATTTGCATAATTTATCAACCTTTGAAAATTAGAATTACGAAACAATGACTTTTGATTAAATAAAATAAACAAAAAATTGTTTAACCGCTAAGCATTTTGTGACAGCAGCCTTTTAGCGGTTATTTAAATGCTAAAACATTTTTAAATTTTCTGCAAAATCGTAAACGTTTTTGGCAAAAAAAAAAAAAAATCTTGCATTTTAATAAAATATTTAACAAAATTATTGTGCATTTTGAAGTCGTTGCATTAATTGAATATTGTTTTACTTTTGTGCAAAAGAATTTTGCTGGAAAAGTGTTTTCCATGTGCGCAGATTGGGCAAACAAACATTCCAGTCAATATGTCAAAGTGAACAGCATTTGATTGCAGTTTCGGATTTTGTAATCAGCATGTAAATCAATCATGTGCATGACCAACCGACCGACCGACCGACCGACCGACCAAATGTTTAGTGCAGCAACTTGGCGTGCTGTGTTCACACAGTCATCATTTTTGTCATCGACATTTAAATCATCTTCATGAGCCGGCATTCTTTTTTTCTTTTTGCTGTTGTTGCTGTTTTACTCCCTCTTCAAACGAGTGTTATTTGGTTTCACTGTGTAGTGGTCAAGCCAGATTTGGTGTGGTCTTTAAAGGTCTGCAGCTTAGTGGTTGGTTGTGTTGTTGCGGTGGATTGTAATTTTTTTGTCTTTTTACTTTTAGTCATTATTTATTACAAATCAATTTTTATATTCTTTTTTTTTTTTTGTTGACTAATGTTAATTTTTATTTATTTTGTAATGCATTTCCATCAGCTTAAAAGTGTGCTAATTGAGCAATTTATTAAAAGTTTGTTGTAGTGATTTTTTTTAACTGTATTTTGACAGAAATCCATTTAATCATTTTTGGAAATTTGAGAAGCTGTCAATTGTTTTTAAATTGATTTTTGAGGCGTAAGTACATAAGTCTTTAAGAACGTAGTAAATAAATAAAGAAAAAAAAATTTAGTTAATGAAAAGTTATTACTTCTTTGATAACAAATTCGCCTCAAGACGCAAGACTGTTCTGTATAGAAAACGAAATCAAAGCACACAAAATCAAATCCTTAAGGCCATATTCAATATAATTATAGTAAGTTTATTAAGCTCTTATTTGACGTATTTCTACGGAATATTTGTCAACTAAACGTGATTTGTCAACTAACGTAATAAACCATCAATAGTTTTTATGAATATGGATGATAAAGTTTCTTTAAGAAAAAGAATAATAAATAATTTTGGGTTTGAGAAAACTTGTCGATGTCAAAGAACAGCTCTCTTCTATCTGTAGACAATTTTGCCACGGACAATTTTTCTATAATTTTACATGGCTCAGACAATCGCCTTAATATTTGTTGTAATATTCTTATTTGATATATAAGAGATATCTTATATTTCTCTTACTATTCACCCTACCTTAAATGCTCAAGTGATTTTGTGCACCTCACAACCGATATAAATGTTGAAGGCAAATAAAAGTTTGTGATTCCGTTTGTAATTTCCACAATTTTAGTTTCAGACGCCATAAGGTGCTGGATATTCTGAATTCCATTTAGTGATGTCCGTCTGTCCGCCCGTCTGTAGACCGTTAAAATCACAGAATACAACCAGAAGGGCCACCAGCTCTGCCTGACTACAAAAATTACCAATTTTCTATTAACTTTCATGAAAGTGGCAGCCCTGCGGTGCTGGTGCATCCAGTGAAGGACAGAAAACATGAAAATAATTATATAGCTATCTCTGTTGCTAGACTTCGCATTTGTTTACATTTGATTTTTGGTTAGGAAAATTCAGTGCAAATCTAATGCAAACAAAACAGCTTTGCAACCAAACAGATAATAATTATTTGGGCATAAAGTCTTATTTGCGCTGAGTACATCACTAGCAATACATGGAATATGTTTAAAACTTAGTTTTCAAAGCTTTTCATTCATGTTTTCTACTTTTTTGGTAAAAATTACAACAAGGCCAGTATTTTTCCAAACACTTACATCAACATTTTTTCAATGTTTATGTTTGTTTTGTGTACACTAGTTGGTCTCATACACTCATGTTGTTACGATTTTCTGTACTGCTCCTTTCTGACTGGCCCCCAAACAAATGATATGGCCACTTTTGGGATATCTGTGTAGTCAGTCTGTGGTTAAAATACTCTTTTTTTAGGAAAACTATTTAGCTCAGAAAAAAGTTTTTACTGCCCAACTGTTCGTATGGCGTGTCATGTGCTTTCTATTGATTCAACACCACCGATTAATAAATAACCTGTATTTTGTCAGAAAACCGCAAGAAGTTGAAATAATTTGCACTTTTTGTATAAAATTTTTGAATGAATTATTTTTTATTACTCGAACTATCTTCTTTTATTATTAAGAATCACGTTCATCAGGCTTAACTTCGGTCTATAGTATATTTGTGATTGATATTAATTTTAGCATTTTCAGTTTAAATTAAACTTTTTTCAAAATAAATGAAACCTTTTTCAGATTAAACGAAACTCTTTTTAAATTAAACGAAACTTTTTTCAAGATAAATTAAACTCTTTTCAGAATAAATTAAACTTTATTCAAATTTAATTAAACATTTTTCAAATTAAATTAAACCAGTTTTAAAATTTAATAGAAAAGAAACAAATAAAAATAAAACATATTAAACATATTCATTTTTATATAATACTTGTCAAAATTAATGAAGAATTTTTCCACTAACGGCTTAGGAATTATCATGATCATATCCATAACATAGTTCGCACAATCATTTTGAATAACTTGTGCGACACTTTCCTCAATTACCCTTATGTACTATGTAATGCTCTGTGGCAATGTCACTAAATATATAATGATCGGGCGTGGAAATTTATCTTAGAAAATATTTTCTCTATCAGGTTCAACATAGGAGAATAAGGTGGTATAAATTTAAGTGTACAATCACTATTATCTACCATATCTCAAACTTCCAGGGTTTTATCGATTCTAGCATTTTCCATAATTAAAAATTAATTTTGTAACTCCGGGGGTGCTTTCAATTTTATCCAGGAGCTCCCTAAGTAATATTTGGAAACGTGCCGAATTTACGGTGGAAAGGAAAAAAAAACTTTATGGTAAACAACATCAGCATTAATTACTTTAGGTCTAAAAAAAATAGACCTTATACCTCGTTCATACATGTATTTCTAATTATATAATATTCAGTTTATTGACATAATATTTTTTGCGTTCATACATACAAATATTTCGTTAGCTCAATTAGTATTTGCCAGCTGGAAAAAAGTTGTTGTTTTTGTTTTGGTAGTGAGAAAAAAATATTTTCCAATAAGAAAAATGGAAGAAAAACTGCCTTTTATTAAAAGGATTTAAGTGTTGTACAATAAAAATATGGAACTTGCACAAGTAGTGCGTTCATGTTATGACTCCAAGGCGGCAATAATAAAAAGAAAGAGAAATAAAAATTTTGAAATGCTGCAATATTTTTATTTTTATTGTATTTATTTTTATTTTTTACTATTTTGTTTTGTTTGCTTTTGTTTACATTTATCACGTCATTCATTTCGCATTGTATACTTTTGCTTATTAAACACATCTTTTACAGTATTGTGTTCCATATTTTTCTCAATATTCAAAGCAATATAGAGTTTATTGAGCAATAACTTTATTGACTTTTTGTATGGAATATTGAGCTCAATAATGGACTTTATTGCGATTAGCTCAATAAAGGCGCATGTATGAACATGGTATTAAAGACCTAAAGTAATAAATTTCAATTGGCTCTTACAGCGAATAAATTATTAAGTTCATTGTTGAACACCAGCATTATTAAAAAAAAAAATCTATTGAATTCTGTAACTGGTTTAATTTAATTGGAAAAATATTTAATTGAATAAAGTTTAATTTATTCTGAAAAGAATTTCATTAATCTTCAAAAAGGTTTCGTTTAATTTAAAAAGAGTTTCATTTATTTTGAAAAAGGTTTAATTTAAACTGAAAATTCTATAAATAAGACAATGAAAGCATCAAGGAACTTTAGGCTAGGCGGACTACTAAACGTTTCGAAGCCGCCACACTTCTCGTCATTCCCCAATTGGTATTGAATATGGCTAAAATCAATTCAAAACTGGCACTGAACACAACTAAAATTAAGTATTTAATGCTTGAATAATCCATACTTAAAACAATCCCAAAAAATGGATTGAATTGTTTTTTCAGCGTATGCACAATAATGATGCATATATGTAAGTAATTAAAAAGTATTATTTTAGGTCTACAAGGTCTGATCAAAAGATAACCGTTATTTTCAGATTTTTCGAAAAGTATTTATTTATTCAGCAATAACTATCTTGTCCATTTCAAAGTAATCCCCCCACTTATGCCAGCGTTTTTTCCAATATTCGAAACACTTCTGAACTGTGCGTGAACTCAAGCAATTGTTGGTGCCTTAAATCAGATGCTATTATATCACTATATAAAAGCAATGAATCCTGTGAAGGGTATTTAAGATTCGGTCCAGCCGAATATAGCACTCTTATTTGTTTTTTTTTTTTGTTTATAACCTTAAACTTTGCACAAAATCAAAATGTTTGATCACTTGTCAGTAGCAAAAATGTTGCAAGTTTTGTGGTGGGTGTAAACAACACAATCGAGATAAAATTTAAAAGAATTATGATCAATTGCTTAATCGGCAAGCAAAAAAAAGAAATAAATTGAGTACAGAGTCAACACAAACAGGCGTCAATTGCAACTGTTGCAATTGTAGAAAAATGTTTTTCTCATATTTCTCACAAAAATTAAATTATTTTAAAGCAGAAAAAAAAAACGGCAGAAGATAAATTCCATTTCGAACAGAATCAAGATCAAATGATATCAACAATTCTACATTTGTTTATTTTTCTTGCTTGTTTTTATATTCATATTTTCAATTTTATAGAAAAAAAATACTGAACTGAATGGAAAATAAAATGAAATGAAAAAATGCGCTTTAATGATGAATTAAGTTGTGGTCCATGATGAAGGCAAACTGGCAGGCAGGCAGGCAGGCAGGCATCTGCGATTGTAGAGAATTGAAAAATAAAAACTGCTGCGGTGGCGATGATGATGAGGAATCACGTTTTTAGAATAGTTTCAATAATATCAAACTGAAAAATAAGCCTTAAATCAAAATCGCTGTGATTATTGCACTTGAGGGCAGCCAAGCAATCAGAATTATAAAAGAAAAAAAAATAGACAAATAAACCAATAACACAACGAAAAGCAAAAGTTTTAGGTTTTTATTGATTTATTTTTTATTCTTTAAGTAAATTCTATTTCTGGCGAAAGGAATTTTAATAGAGAAAAAAATCGACTTTAAGAAGTTGTTGATTTATTTTGCATTTGGAAGAAAAAAAAGTTTACAATTGTTTGCATTCTTTTCTTCTTGAATGCAATTTAAGATGTTGCAACGAATTTAAAATTGTTTGAAGGGTTTTTCGATTTGTGCTCATTGAAATGGAGATCGTCATAAAGAATTGAATGCGTGCGTGCTCATGGGCAAAGGGAATTCAAGCGGTTTTTAGGTGTGCGAATGTATAGAGATATGAGTATGGGGATGTGAAGATAAAAGTTTTGAACATTTATTAAAAGCAAAGCTGAAAATTAAGAATTGTTTCTCTCGATCTAGAACTGTTACACGATTTTCTATGTTATAGTTCGTAAGCAATGAAACTTAAATTTATGAAGTTTTACATCGCATTACATTTCTTCGCATTTTATTTGCCTAAACCTAAGTTTGTATTTTAGTTTTGAATCAGTATACCCTCGCAAAGAAGGTGTACTGAAGAGAGCAACCAAAATCTTAGAATAGCATGCGATCGTTTTCTGTTTTGACGTTTTTATTATTAGCTATTTTTAACAATGTGTCAGTGTAAAATGAACAAATAATCTCACTAATTTCCTTAGCGACAAAATTTTATTTTGTAATGATATGAACTTATCAATTTTATATTTCGCCCAAGACTGCTTTGTTTTGAGAAAAAGTGTGATTTTGTATTTTGACGATTTTGCGAAGTCATAATATCCTGGTGTGACGATTTTAATTTTAACGATTTTCACACCATTGAATCTGGCAGCCATATGATACAAAGCAATTGTTTCATAAATCCAATGATGTTTTTTAATCAATCAGAGAAAACTTATCCACTAATCTATACAATTTTTTTTTTACTAATCTATGAAACTTTTCATTGGATTAATGAAAAAAATTTTAATGATATAAATTCATTAGAATTCATACTACATTTTCTTGTAATATGAGACCAATATTGAAACCGACATCCGTACTAGTAATGATCGTATTCATTAATAAGTAAAATGTATATTTTTGCAACTTCAGCATCAGGCTGCAAAAGATTTTGCCGCACAACTCGCAAACACTTTGAGGCATTTGCGTGATTTAGAATGAAAATTTAAAGTTCAAATTACAGCAAATTAAATATTCTGTAATATCTTGGTACAAAAAAAAAAAACATAAAAGCAATAGAAGAATTTAAAAGTACATTTGATTTTTGTTTGTCTTTCATTTTGCCAGCATGGACAGAATGAAATCTGTTTTTTTTCTGCTTCATTAATTAGATTTTTTAACATCTTCAACTCAACATAAAACCATTTGGTGCTTTTTCGCTTTCATAGAGGAAAAAAATGTTTATTTTATTGAGAAACCAGCCACAGACATGGTTCCCTTATTTAATCATTGGCAACATATGCCAAACAGGGCCCGTCCACATTGCTTAGTCTGCTGTTGCTTTTACAGCCTTACAGCCCTCCCTCTAAATCCCTGTCTGTGCGGCCCTGTCCCTTTTCCCAGTTGGTGCAACACTCCTGTGATTTTAAGCTGTCGTGGTCGTGGTCGCTTTTAATTGAATGAATTTCTATTAAAAATTGTTTATATAACATTTACAAAGTATAAAAAGACAAAAATTATGGCCTTCAATCATGTCATGGTTTTGTAAGACAGAAAAAAAAAACAAAAAAGAAAAAATAAACATTTGTATAAAACTTTTAATTCAAATCGTACAGTATGTTTGTATGCTTGTTGGTATCTGTGTTTTGTAATTCTTTGAGAATGTGACAAAGAATTTTATTATTTTTTCCCCCTATTAACAAGTTTGAAATCTTAGAAGAGCATTAAATAATATATTTATTTTTATTTTATTTGTTTTATATCACAAATATTATTTAATTCTAACACTACTCACGTTTTTTTTTTTTAGGGAAATGTTGGCGAAAACTTGCATCACTTTTAAGAGCGCTACCTTGACAAGTGAGGCATACAAAATTTATGAGACAAGGTTGTCCATTTAGGATGGCGAAATCACACGAATACATTGAAAAAATCACCTCTGATGGGTGAAGAGTCACATTTAGAAAGCAACAAATAAACATACATAAATAAAAATGCTCTTTCAAAGAATATAAAACAATTTTTCCTTGTAAAGAAACTATTCCGTATGAAAGTAAATATTCTGTTCCCCGTTTCGTGCGAAATACTTTGCATTTGAAAACAAATTAATGCAAAATAATGTTGCTTTAATCGAGCATTAAGTAGGTTTTTCTTAACAGCAAACCATTTCTCTCAACAACCGAAATTGAAAGGCATTTGTTTCTTGCGAAATTTTTATCAACAGCTGATATGTGTTTACGTTATTTTAATATTTAATTTATGATGAGCAAAAAGAATGAAATGACAAATTGCAAGAATAGAAACAAATTAAAAAAAAAACTTTTATGTTTAAACCAGGGACCGTAACTTTTATGACTTTTATAAAAAAAAAAAAAAAAAAAAATAAAGAAATAAGAGTTTTTTTTTTGATTTTTATATTTTTAGATAGAAAATAAGAGTTATTTTTGATATTTATTTTTTTAAATGAAAAATAAAAGTTAATTTTGATTTTTATAATTTTAAATGAAAAATGTAAGTCGATCGCAGACCCACTAAGCGAAGCGTATACACAACCATATTCGTTCAACGCAAGGATAAAACTAATTATTTGGCAAATCAGACATGAGCTAAGTGTTACCATTCACCAAATAAGCACTAGTTGAAAAAAGACGTTAGAGGGCGGACCCTGTAGTTCGTCTGTAAAGTTAAACTATTGATTATCGTCTTAAGTCGACTTAAGCGGTTTGAATGCAGAGTGCTACCAAAAATAAGTCTTCTTTTTCAACTTTATTTGGTTTAATATTTGAGCTCACTTTATTTTCAATAAATACATATACTTTCTATTTATTGTGTATCTTCTTCAGGAAAATGTGTTTTCTAATAAAGTTAAATAAAAAAAAAGGTCGAAGAACGACTATCCAGAACGTTTTGTTTTTCATTTTAAAATGATTTTCTTTGAAAGTTTTTTTTTCTCTCATGCTTTTTTATTTCTTTTCAAGATACATATATGTACTTCTGAGCACAGACTACACAGATATCCCAAAAGTGACGTTTAAAAAGTGGCCATATCATGTGTTTGGGGGCCAGTCAGAAGGGAGCAGTACAGAAAATCGTAGCAACATGAGTGTATGAGACCAACTAGTGTACACAAAAACAAACATAAACAATGAAAAAATGTTGTTGTAAAGTGTTTGGAAAAATATTGGTTTTGTTGTAATTTTTCCGAAAAAAGTAGAAAACATGAATGAAAAGCTTTGAAAACTAAGTTTTAAACATATTCCATGTATTGCTAGTGATGTACTCAGCGCAAATAAGACTTTATGCCCAAATAATTATTATCTGTTTGGTTGCAAAGCTGTTTTGTTTGCATTAGATTTGCCCTTAATTTTCCTAACCAAAAATCAAATGTAAACAAATGCGAAGTCTAGCAACAGAGATAGCTATATAATTATTTTCATGTTTTCTGTCCTTCACTGGATGCTCGAGCACCGCAAGGCTGCCACTTTCATGAAATTTGACAGAAAATTGGTAATTTTTGTAGTCCGGCAGAGCTGGTGACCCTTCTGGTTGTTTTGTACTTCTGAGGAAAATATTTCATTAATTAAGTAACTGCTGATGGGCCGTTTTGCATAGTGTAGCGAGCACTCACAAATTTGTGCGAAAAATGCGGAAAACAAAATTATACAATTTTTGCCTTTAACTAATTAATAAAACACTTGCTTAAATACTTAATTTATTTTTATTTGTATTTTCTGTTGTTCTGTTGTTGTTGTTATTTATCTGTTCATATCAATCTGAGATTTTTGCATTTCATTTGTCTGCGTCAGGTTTCTTTCGCTTGGCCAACAATAACACTGCAAGAAAAAACCGCGGTCTTACTTATAAAGCTTTTTCTTTTGTTTGCTTTAAAAGATTTTTGTACGAGAAAAAAACAAAACAAAATTAACTAAAAGTTCTGAAGAAGATGATTCATTCACTCTAATGATTTGTTGTTTGTTGGTTGGTTTGTTTGTTTGATTTTAGCCAGTTGTATAATGTTTGCTTAAACTCTTTGATTTGTTTTTTTTTTTTGTTCTGAATTATTTTACATTTTCTTGAAACTTCAGCCAGCAGAGCACGCACTGGGTTAGTCATTACTTTGGGGAAGACAAAAAAGAAAAACAAATAAGAAAAGAAACGATACGTTAAGAGAACAGGTTTGAAAGACCTTTTTTTCAAATTTTTTCTACAAATTGTAAAACATTGGTAGTCCACAAGACGAAGGAGGAGGAGGAGGAGCTGCGATTGTAAAAAATACTGCAAATTCTTTTACTACAAACTTGTAAATTACAGAAGCTGTTTATCTTGCTGCAGTATCTTCTTGTAGGCTCTTTTTCATCAGCATTTAGCTAATGTTGTTTATCTATTAGATGATTTTATTACACCTGCCAGCCAGCACACACTTACAGCAAGACAGAAGTTTAAATGTTTTAATGGTGCAAATAAATCATTTTAATAGTTAGAAGGAAAAACAGGGATTAACACATGCCTGTGACAGTTGTCAGTTGAAGTTGCAAAACGTCCTGAAGATCTTCTTTTCGCGCTCATAAATAAACAATACCTATTTTGCGCACGTAATTTATTTACTTGGCCACTCTGGTTTAATTAAAAAATATACTATATTTAATTATCATAATTTTGAGATCATTTACTTGCCAACAGCTCAAACTCGGCCAAGTGTCGGCTTAAACCAGCCACCAGTCAGACGGTGTTTGTTTGAACTGCTTGTTAAACAAAAACAAAAAATCGAACTTTGAGCAACAGCAAATTAAACAGCATTAGCAAATTTGTTTGCAGGCATCGCTAAATATTATATGAAATTAAATATTCCAAGCAACTGCAGCAAAAATGTACAAGAAATAGCAAATATTTTTAAACCATTCATTTCGTTTGGCTGCTTAGAAATTCCTTTGACCAAAAGAGTAACGAATGCAAAAGCAAAAGTGGCTGACCTCGAGATGGTTTCCATGCCGCCTCTGTTTTAAAATTTTATAACTTTTGTTTTTCTTTTTTGCAACTTGCACAAAAGCAATATGAGTGACGGGTTTTTTTTCATAATTCTTGTCTTGATCGCTGATGATGACAACAAGTGTTTTTTTAAGCATTTTTTCGAATTTGTTTATTCAACTATTAAAGCTACGACGACTTAACTTTGGCTTAAAACTTCTCCCAGCTCTTCTAGTTTTAGATTGTGCTGGTTTGTTTGTCGTGATGTTTAGAATTGTTAATGTTAATTTTAATGTTATTGTGTTTGCTTTTATTTATTTATTTTTTTCTCTTCATTTTATTTTCCACCACTTTGAACGATGTTCGTTCGATGCATGAGGCAGGAAGCCTCATAAGCATAGACCACACCTTTGGCTTGAAAGTCGAACAGATGGACAGACTGACACACAGACAGACGGATTAATAAAACAAACAATATTGTGAATGAGAAAAGAATAACATTTGTTATGGATTGAAATTTGCAATAGAAAAAATAAAAAAAATGTTTTTTTTTCACAAATCAAAAATTAAAAAAAAAAAAATTTTCGAAGAGTTGGTGCCACTTTTTCTGCAGAAAAGTTACATGGAAGGCACCAACTTGTTCCATAGAAAAGTTATATGAAACACAGCAATTTCCTATATAGAACAAGTAAGAGTGCTATACTCGGCTCTTAAATACCCTTCACAATGATATATGTACCATTCTGATTGGTTTTTGGTGCCAAAAGTTGTTTTATTTGGCTTTTAGAGCCGATTTCTTGCAATTTGGGAAACGCTATATCTAGGGTATATATATAGACCGATTTCAAAAAACTTTCGAATTTTGCTTTTAAACACCCTATATGTACCATTTTGATTGATTTTCGGTGCCAAAAGTTGTTTTATTTGGCTTATAGAGCCGATTTCTTGAGAAAACGGGAGAAGCGTTGTCTGGGGTGTATATGGGCCGATGTCTAAACATGTTCTCATTTTGCATCTGAACAGAATGGTACATTCTGATGAATTTTTAGTGCAAAAAATTGTTTCGTTTGGCTTCCAGGACTGACTTCTTGAGATATCGGGAGGCGCTATATATCGAGTGTATATGAGCCGATGTCAAAAAATTTTCCAGTTTTGCCTCTAAATAGCCTATATGTACCATTCTGATTGGTTTTTGGTGCCAAAAGTTGTTTTATTTGGCTTACAAAGCCGATTTTTTAAATATCGGGAGACGCTATATCTGGGCCGATTTAAAAAATTCTTCGATTTTTGGGATCCAATGGGCATTAAAAATAAGTTAGCTAACTTTTTAGAAAAAATTTTTTTTGCGAAAAATCTGACCAAAAAATGGCCAAAAATACCCTTCAAAACCTGGTTTTTATAAAATATATATCAGCTATACGTGTACCGATCTTACCGAATTTCAAAAGCAGACCCACTACCGGCATTTGACTCATTTTAGCGAAAGAATGAGGTTTTTATCTCAAACCGTTTTCTCAGAAACGGTATTTCAACGACTACAGACGGACATCGCTTAATCGTAATCTCTATTGATTCTGATCCAGAATATACATATATACTTTATGGGGTCTTAGATGGTTATTAACGCGTTACACACGGGGTCACAAACTTGTATATAAACTTACACAATTTTGTGAAGGGTATAAAATTGTGGGGCTACAACAGCATGCAAAACTTTTCTGGGGCAAAATATTGTACGCTGTTTTTCACAAGGAAATTATGTAACCTATAGCAACTATACTCTATGGAAAAGCTGTGTGATAAGCTTATGTAAAATTTAGAAATTTCGTGTAAAACACAACAAATTTCTCTAGAGAAAAGTTGTGTAAAATCCAGGCACTTTTGCTAGAGAAGAACTCAGCAGTTTTCTTTTATGACAACTTCTTCTACTAAAAGCTGTGTAGAGCGAGACAGATTTTTCAACAAAAAAAGTTATGCCCAATCCAGAAAATCTCTGTAGAGAAAAGTTGTTTGAAATCCAAAAACTTTTTCTAGAGACCATTTATGTGGAACTCTTATTTTGAGAAAAATTGTTTGAGACACGGTGACTAATGCTATTAAAATGTTGGAACCGCCACAAATTAGTATTTGTTTTTAGAAAAGTTGCGCCAACCCCAACAAATATACAATATTTGCAGAAATAAAACTATTTTTTGAAACAAATTTTGTGTATAGGAGTGCAACATTCTCAAGAGAAAAATTGTGTATAACTCGAAAACGTGTACCAAGAAAATTTTCTCTATAGAAAGACGTGTGAAACCTAAAAACTTTTTTGAGAAAATATTGCATGAAACTCAGAATTCTTATATTAATAATTTTTTTATATTAAATGAATATTTAACTGGCGAAAGTTTAACCCTTGATGGGCCACTTTTTTGTCTATGTCAATTACGTAAAAAAAAAAATAAATAAAATTTTTATAGCTAAATGGACAACCGGCTGTTTCTGGGTGGCAAACACCCTTCATCAGCCCCTTTTGAGCTTTGGACGTGTCAAATTTCACAATTTTGACGCAGCCGCTTTAACCAATCGGCAACTAAAGCTCACGGAATTTTACTTTCTATTTATGTACTTCATTAACATTAACCAAAGCAGTGATCTTTTTGTATTCTATTTTATGGTTGATTTTTTATCATCTCAGAAGAATTAATTTTTATTATGTGAACTTTTTGATCTGCATAAAAATTTTGTATTACCTTTGTCCTGCTCGAATTCGCTCTATAATATTATTGTTGTGATTAATACCAATTACACAAGGCAAAGAAAAATCAAAGACCTTCAGCTGGGAGACAACTAGCTGTTTCGAAGTGACCACACTTCTCATCAGCACCCATCCTTGAATAATAAAAACTAACTCATTTAATGGTCGCTGGTCACAGCAGATTATTTGAAAGCCAGGCAATGAAATTGGAATCGACAATTTTTGAAAAATCAAAGCAGAAAGTTGTAATACAACTTGGTTACAGTTATGTGGTGAGAAACTTTCCTTTGTTACACATGCAAGGATAAAAATAAATAAGAATTAATAGCTGCTGTGTTTGAACAAATTATAAAATTTAGAGAGAATATATACAAAAACTTGGATGGCTGGGTGCCATGAGTGTCTTTTTAACATGAGCACTTTAGATATATGAGCATCACGGACGGGGATGGGGTCAGAGCAATAATATTATATTTAGAACGAACTTGAGTAAAGATAATGTAAAATAACACTATATAACAAATGAAAAAAAATTTTCCTGATACGTTATACCCATCTAAGTACAAAAATCCTAAAAATTTCGAATTATATGGATAAGTTTTTTTTTATAATTTTTTTCTTCTAAAATATAAGATTTTCGTTAAGGTTGATGCAGACCTCTAGTCATAACTTAAAGGCGGCGTGGCCGATTTTATCATGTGATACGTCAAAATATTAAAAATTACGCCAGCTTTAAGTTTTACAAAAATCATTTGTTGGCGTCCTTAATAGTTTCAGAGTTATTAGAAAAAAAATATAAAAAAAATAGTTTTTTTTTAAAAATTGCAAAATTTTTGATTTTGGAAAATTTATAAAATATACATATGTATGTATTTGCAAATATTTTCCAGTTTTTTTATTTATTAATATAGCTGCTTGTAATAGCAATAAAATGAGCCTTCATTTATTAAAATCTATGTGTTAATGTTTTTTTGATTCCCGAAAAAGCAAATATACCCATTTTGGCAAAAAAAAAAAAACAATTTTTGCTGTCATTGCATAAAACTCAAGCAATTGCTCATCTCAGTAGCATGTAGTAGATATATATCAAAAAATAAACAAATAGTTATGCTTGTTATAAGCTACCATAACAAATAGACTTCGTATTTCCGCAACCCTTTGCAACCTGCTACCTTCATTCTCCTGCGAAAGTTCACACTTTCACCAAAAAAAACCCCCTCTTCTTCTCTATTGAAAAAATATAGTGGTCATTCATGATTTTTTGGCTGTTGGGTAGTATAATTATAGGCTAAGGTTATACTAAGCTGAGAAAAATTTTCCCGAAAAGAACTCACCAATTTTTTTCTAGAGAAACAACAGCACTTAAAGTTTACAGAAAATTTGTGTGAAACACAGCAACTTTTGTGTAGAGAAGTGAAAGATATAAAGCAACTTTTTCCATCAGCAATTTCTGGAGAAGAGTTCTGTGTCCTACGACAAGAGTTATATAAAAATTTTCTGTAAAACAAGGCTACTTTTCGTAGAGAATAGTATCATATAGCTAGCAACTTGTTATGCTAGGTTATGTTTCACGGGTTGCCAGTCGTGAAAGCGCCCCACTTAGGTTTCAGAAGATCCCGTTGTACTACCCGTAAATTCTGTAGGAAAACAGCCCTACACACCACATACTAGTTCTGCTCTGAACCAGTCAAATGAACGGATGAAATACTCCACCCTGTTTAGTACGCATTTCGATACATCCCCCAGCCCATGTAGTGTCGGTTTGCCCAAGTAATTTGCTCTGTTGCCAGAGAGAGCCGGGCATCGACAGAGGAAGTGTTCGACACCCTCCTCCTCCTCCCCTGCATCACTGCAACCTCTGCCGAAGTCATTATATCTAAGATTTAGTCTGCCATGTGACAACGTCCAGTCCGAACAGCCTTTAGGCCGTGTAGCCTTTGTTGCGGAAAATCCAATACAGCCAAGTTGTGCAAAACACAGCAACTTTTTTTGCAATTTTTTTCTAAAATATATACACGCATATCTATTTAGAGAAAATATGTGTGTAAAACACGAACATTTTTAATAAAATAATTTGTAGAAACGCGCAAGTTGCCTTTAATGTGTGAGGTTTTCTTTTAGCGAAAAGTTTTATGAAACACAGCAATTCTTTCTATTGAAAATTTTTAGAAATACAGCATCCTTTTCGGGGGAAACACCAACTTTTTTTCTTTGTCGCATAATTAGTTTTCGTTTCTCTATAAAAAAAAAGTACAAAACACATTTTGCAAACAATTTATTACAGCGAAAGGAAATGGAGTCTTTAAAAATCACAATATTTTGCAATACCAAATTAAAGTGGAATTTGTAAATACATATTAAATATGTTTGCGTAATCTATGAGATGCTTCGCTTTTTTGCTGCTCTATAATTAAATGTGAAAATTTAATCGTTGTAATAAAATCTTTTATTTTAAATCACAATACTCCAACAACAACAACAACGAATTGAAACTAAAAGCGAATCTGCAGTCGAATCTTCCTTTCAATCAAAAGCCTACAAAACACAAACCAAACGAATAACATTTTCAACATTTCCGTTGTAAGCTGTCGATTATTGTTTGAATTTTATTTTCAGTTGTACAGCAATTTATTGGAAAAACAAAAGCAACCAACAATTGGCAACTATCGCAGATAGACAAACAGACAGCGTTGATGTTGCAACATCAAGATACGCACTTTTTAATTTGCAACCAACCACTTATACCACCACGATTAATAACGATCGTACACGTACACTTGTTGTTTTAATGCCGGTGTCTGTTGTAATTTCAACGCAAATAAAGTGGAAAAAATAGTTACAAAGCAACAACAACAACAACAACAGAAACTTTTCTAAGAAGACCCAATTCACATGTGATTTTCTGTAAAATCTGAAAAATACCAAAAACTTTGCATGATTTTTGCCAAACAACAATGTTAACGAGAACTACAAGCAAAATTTTATTTTTTAATCGCACTCACGTCTTGTTGCATAGAAATACAATGGTGATTCACATAATTATATTATATAACTTGGTAGAGAATCGATGAGCTTAAATTAATTACATCTCTCGAATAACTTCAAGAGCGCAATTCTTGTGGATATCTAAATAGGCCTTGCAAATGTTTTCTGTCGTTTTCAGCCGTCTATATGCCGCCGACATTTCGTTGTCGGCGCTAATCAACTCATCAGTAGACTCGAAGAATTCTTAAAAGAATGTTTGAAACTTAACTACTTATTCCGTAATTCCCATGAACAAAATGAGAATCAGAAATGTTCAAACACATCTTTAACACCGTAAACATTTTTTTCTTATTTGTTCATGCGAATTATGGTACCCAACAAGTGCGCCTCTCACGCTCGTCGTTGTGGAAGATTATTCATAAATACTTAGGCTTCGAATAGACATTTGTCAGATCTTACAATATTGTAAGACCTAACAACGTGCTGGCAATCTACTCGAAATACAAAATTGTCAGCATTAAGAAAATTATCAGTTCAGACAATTGCCAGAAAATCTAACAATTTCATTGCTAGACAATTGCCTGACAATAAATTTAGCCAGCAACGAAAATTGTCAGCTTACACGGATGTAAGATTTTCTACGTATCAAAACTTGTCAGCCAATTGCCATTATAAAAATACACACAGCTACACACACACATGCCATTATTCATTCTTTATTTTTCTCGCTCAACGACCATGTTTTTAATTTTTTTTTTATTCTCTTTTCTCCAACTTTTTTTCTCTTGTTCTTATGGGTCGGCTTCAATATAATGATACCAACAGCCCTAAAATGAAAAAGTGTGCTGCCAGATGCTTACAGGTTTTGTACGCGAAGCCGGTGTTGGTTGTACCATGGAGGAGAAAATCCTTTAGCCCGGCCAAAGGCCGGTTGTCAAGAAAAAATTGTTCATACCTATGAAAAAAAATTTTAAATTAAATGTAAAAAAATGCGATTTTGGATGCTTGAAACCGTTTACTAATTTGCGATTTTATGTTCTGCGCAAACACTTTCCTCTGGCAGCACTGCTTTTACCAACATTTTCATACTTTTCTTAGTAAATTCCGCAACTTCAACATCGAATTATTAATAAACTAAAAGCCGGCGGCAGACTTTGACTTCTGATTTGGTAGGTCCACGACCCCCTCTACAAACCTATAAATCTCATTTCTTTCAATGCCTGGCTCCTTATTCTAAAGTTTCCCCGTCTTTTCTCTCCCTTTCTTATACACAAATTTTTCTTTAATATTCTTTGTCATTACTCTGACAATGACGCCATTGTAAGGTGTTGCATCTTACAATATGCCAATGCCGGACAATGTACTAGCAATGATGATGCCGAAGTGTTCAGACGATTGACAGTTAATCGACAATTAATTGTGTTCGGTAGGTGGCCTGCCAATGCTTTTGCTTACAATATTGTCAGGAAGAGATTGTAAGTTCTCACGATTGGTTAAAAATATTCTATACATTTTCTGACAATATTGTAAGATCTTACAATCGTCTATACCTAGCTTTACGCTTACAAGGTACAATTGACTCAACAACTAAAGTCTCTTGACCATTCCAAGCATCGTCAGTGATCAGAATGGTGACAAGAAATGCCAACAGTAGGTGATCAATTTTCCAAGAAAATCATTTTCAGTGGTGAGGCACATTTTCCTCACAGCTGAATTTATGCATTTGGGCGAATCGTTATACAAGAGTTGTTGTCGAAAAGCCAATACACCTTCAGAGAACGGCTGTTTGATGCGGTTCATGGGATGGTATTTTTTTTAATGGTGCTCGCTTTCGTGCTTTAATAACGAACTTTTTGTGAACCGAATTGGAAGATATGGATGTGAACGATATGTGATTTTAACAGTGTGGTGCCGCTTGTCACACGGCTAACGAAACAATGGCTCTTTTGCGTGACAAAATCAATGGCCGTGCTATCACACGTGGTGGCGATGTTTATTAGCCGCCGAGATCATGTGATATGATGCCGTTTTACTTCCTTCTTCTTTGCTGCTACTTAATAGAAAAGGTGAGAGTTGATAAGCCAGCAACGATTCAAAAGCTAAGGGATGAGATAATTCGGCGTGCCTTTGATGATTTTAATGAAACTTAACATGCGGAGCAAAATTGATCTTTTATTTTTTTTTTTTTTTATCTATTGATTTTGTCCGACTTTGGAAAATTTTTGGTATTCAGGTACATGAAATTAAATTTTTATACAACTCAGGATGAGCGGATTTTTTGAGGTAAAACTCTTATCTGCGTTAGCAGCCTTTGACAGAGGAAATTTGATATTGTTTCGATTTTCGCACATGTCTGGTGTTGGTTTATACAACACAGGTTTTCACATTTTGACCCTTTGGATGACTTTGATGAAATGGGCATAAGAAATTCCTTATTTTAATAACGATAATGGTGAATATTTTGGCTAATCCAAGCTAGACTCGGTCAATCAAGCAGTGCATTTTTAAATTTTTAGAATAGCACAAAAACGTGAATGATGATTTTGCTTGGAAAAAATTATGCCTGCTATAGAGAGTTCTTCTATAAAAAAAATCGCTGTAACAAAAATAATCTTTCGCCACAAAAGTTTACCCGCAGTACAGAAAACCTTTCTGTATAAAAATTTATTCAGACACAAAAAAAAATTTTTTATGGAAAATTTTTCTCCGGCACTGACAAATTTTCTACAGAAATATTTGCTCCGATTCAAGTGCATTTTCTCTAGAAAACTATTGCTCTGAGAGAGGCAATGGATGTGCGAGAAATAATTTTTTTTCACAAATAATGTTGCTGTCTCAGATAAAAAAATTTTTTTATTTTGCTTTGCCAGGCACAAGTTTTTTTTTTTACGAAAACTTGCCCTTCTTTTTTTGGGTGTCTTGAAACGAAAATACTTGTCTTTTCAAGTGTAATAGTACGTTGTGTGTATATTTTTAAATACAATTTTTTTTCCAGATATTTTGTGGGTGCTAAGTGGAACCTGTCTGTATGTGTGCAATTTGACTGCTAAAAAAAATTACACACACACTTACAAAAGAGATGCAATTTGTGATGTTTTCAATGGGAATATGAATGAATTCACAGCATGGGGATTTTTTTAATTCAATTTTTTTTTTCGTTTGTTTTCAAAGAGTATTGTTTTCATAAATGAAAATCATGCACAACGCGTACTTCTCGTAATTGTTGTTACACCCTGATTACGCGACCAAACAAAAAAAAAAGAGCTCTTAACATGAATATATACCAGCAAGCATACACTTTTACAACACTTTAGAAACACAACACAAACATGCACCATAATGTGCTTGTTCGTACAACAAAATTAAATATAAACGAAAGCCAACAACTAATGAACGAACGCCTTCATTGCCATCTAATGAAAACGTCATAATTGTATGAATTCGTGTTGGAGCCGTAAAAGGCGAGTAACTAAATGTTTGGTTAGTAGTTGCAGTTTTTAATATTTAAGTAATTTCACTATGAAGACAGCAACCAACAATAACAACCATTTCAGACACCACCCTCTACACAACAACACTCCTCACGAACACTACATGCACACCTTCCCCATCACCGACACTTGCCACGTTTCAGCCACTCCGAGTCTCCGCAGTCATTTAATTAGTTACCACAAATTAGACACAGAAATAACAGCGAAAATAGTTTCAAATGAAAAATATTCAACACCAATAATATAAAGGGTGTTTTTTTCGATGTCTAGCACTTTAAGTTGGCAAGGACTGTTCAAGATGGCAACCGAATTAACAGCTGTCAAGTGATTTATTCTCAATAAACTCATGGCTGAACAACGCTTGCAAATAGTGCAATTTTAGTGCAAAACGAGATTGCGGTTGTTCCCGATTTTCACAAGTGAATTTTGTTTAGCGATGAAGCGAAATTCTGGTTAAAATTGCCTCAAGTATATGTCCAAACACCATTGTAACATCCAGAAAAACTGACTGTTTGGTGCGCATTATGGGCTGGTGGAATCATTGGTCCGTACTTCTTCAAAAACGATGATGGCCACAATGTTGCAGTCAATGGTGATCGGTATGGAGCCATGATTACTAACTTTTTCATTCCTGTATTGAATAACCATGATGTCCAGGAGATGTGGTTACAACAAGACGACGCAACATGTCACACAGCTCGTGCCACAATCTATTTATCAAAAGACACGTTTGGGGACCGCCTAATTTCACGTTTTGGACCTGCAAACTGGCCTCCAAGATCTTGTGATTTAACCCCGCTAGACTATTTTCTGTGGGGCTATGTAAAGTCATTGGTCTAAGCGCATAAGCCACAAACGCTTGACCACCATTTGGAAGACAACATTCGCCGTGTTATTGCCGATATGCGGCCACAAATGTTGGAAAAAGTCATCGAAAATAGGACGTCCGGATTGGACTACAGCCGTGGCAGTCATATGCCAGAAATCATATTTAAAATGTAATGCCACAAGATCATCTTTTGGATAAATAAAATTCATGTCAATCGAATATTCCATCGTTGTTTTACTGCAACTTAAAGTTCTATACATCGAAAAAAACACCCTTTACAAGCATAAAATTCGAAACTCTTAAGCTTCTTTAAAGTTTAAGTTTACAGACATTTTCGGTTTTATTTTTTTGTTACTTTTTCTTATTTTGCAACTTTAAAATCATAGAAATAAAAAACCAATAATCACGAATTATTAATTTTGCTTTTAGAGTAAAGTTTTAATGGTTGTTTATTTAATAAAACAAAATTCAGAAAAATATTCAATAACTAATTATTTTTGTATTCGTAGTTCAAAATTGTTTAATATTTGAAATTAAATATTTTAAATTGACAACATTGTTGCATTGTTACTGATTTTTCCATTACTTAGCATCTACACTACTCAGAAAATGCAACAAGAAAGTGAGAACAGCTAAACGTACATCATGGAGGCTTTTTTGCAAACAGGTGGACAATGCTAGCGACTTTTCTAAAAAAAAATCTCTATCAAAAGTCCACTTCCAAGCTGAATCATTAGTGAATTAATCGGGCAGAGTAATTGAAAATGAAGAAGAAACCATTAAACTCCTCTTGGACACACATTTTCTGTGCAGCCCTGTAGAATCTACGGCCATGTTGGAAGACGATAATTTCAAAAAATTACCATGTAAAAGCATGCGTTTGAACCAATTGTCGAAGCACTTTGGCCACTCTGATTGAGGCATGTGCAAAACAGGCATTCAGAATCCAGCAACCACTTCTTTAGGTGTCGCAAGGCGTTGACCTCTCATTTTGCTTTTTACCACAGAATACTAGCAGAAGGGTCACCAGCTCTGCCGGACTACAAAAATTACCAATTTTCTGTCAAATTTCATGAAAGTGGCAGCCTTGCGGTGCTCGAGCATCCAGTGTAGGACAGCAAACATGAAAATATTTATATAGCTATCTCTGTTGGTAGACTCCGCATTTATTTACATTTGATTTTTGGTTAGGAAAATTCAGGGTAAATCTAATGCAAACAAAACAGCTTTGCAACCAAACAAATAATAATTATTTGTATTTAAAGTCTTATTTGCGTTTAGTACATCACTGGTAATACATGGAATATGTTTAAAACTTAGTTTTCAAAGCTTTTCATTCATGTTTTCTACTTTTTTCGGAAAAATTACAACAAGGCCAATATTTTTCCAATCACTGGCTGGCCCCCAAACAAATGGATATCTGGTTATGTCTGTGCTTTTTACGTACGGGAATGAAAACAAGTAATGCGGAGCCAAGTCAGCACTATACGGCGGATGTTTCATCAAATCCATGCTTTGGGTGCTCAAAAATCCAGCTGTTTGAGCCGATGTGTGAGCGCTCGCATTGTCGTGCTTGGTTTTCCTGATTTGTTGGAAGGTATTTAGCAAAAAAAACCCCGTTGTTTACCACTCAAAATTGACTGTTCTGGGTTGTTCTAGTGGTATGATTGCGATATGTCCAGTTTTTCTGGAAAAATAGGCGATCATTTGCTGGGAAGTGCTTCGTGCGTGAACAACTTTTGTTGGATTTTGCCCATCTTGAAACACTCATACAGTCGACTGCTGTTTACTTTCGGGCCCATGCGAGTAAGTCCACGATTCATCACCTCTCACGATCTCATAGACATGTTTCGAAGCACCGCCATCGTATTTTTTGAGTATTTCTTTCGACCAATCGACACGAGTCTCTTTTTCAGCAATTGACAAATTGTGTGGGATCCAAAGCGAACAATTTTTTTTTTCTTGACAGTCAAATGTTTATGCAATATTGTTTGCATACTAGTCCCACTGACGCCTAAGGAGGTCTCAATCTCATTATAGCTTACATGACGAGCTTGCAATATCAGCTTGCGTACAGCATCAAAGGTTTTCGGAAAAACAACTGTTTTTGGACGACCTTCGCGAAATTCATCTTGCAGTGAACTACGAGCACTATTGAATTTACCATACCATCGATAAACATTGGCTTCTTGATGGAGCTTCATTGCCGAAAATTGAATTAAGTTCATACATGCGCTGTTGCTGAGCAAATCCACGTCGAAAGTTGTAAAAAATAATCGAATGAAAATGTTCACCATTTAATTCCATTTTTGAGCCAAGATAAATCTTCAAAGTTATTGTAAAAAAAACACAAACAGCGTTTGTATGTGAAAACATTCTGAGTACATATAACCTCAAAAACGTCCAACTTTACAAATTGCAACACTAAAGGCCAATTTTTGAGTTGATAATCAAATGCCATTTAGCCTTAATTTATTTTTTCATCACTTATTTGATTGTAACTTAAATTAACAACGCTGGACATTTAAAGCTCATTTATGTTTTATAGATTAATCATATGGTGCTGGTTGCCGATGTGCTTAAAAAGTAAACAAAGCACACACACACAGACGCACGTAGGAGATTTTGCTTCAAGCAGCATCTCCAAAATAAAATGATAATATTGTAAAAAACAATAGCATTAAATCCTCAATTCAACAATTTTCACTTTATTAAACGCTTATAGTTGGGTAGAGGCCACAATACAAATATTCAATTTATGAGATGGTTATAAGCAGCATAATAAGCTATAAATCGTTTATGAATACACTTTTCTGAACTTTTGCTTATAAGTTGGTTATAGCACTCTTATAATGTGCTTATGAATTAGGCAGTAAGGGTCTAATCTATATACATATATAAAATTCTTTGTGTGTATGTATGTATGTATGTATGTATGTATGTATGTATGTATGTATGTATGTATGTATGTAACGTATAGACTACAAAACGGCTGGGCCGATTTTGATGAAATATTTTTTGTAAATAAGGGCTTTACTTAAGAAAGTTTTTCATTAAAAATAATTTTTTTACTCCAACAGAAAACAGCTGTTGCAGGGAAAGGTTTCCATAAAATTTGGAAATTTGGAAAGATGCTGCCATACGTTTGATGTAATTAAATGCAAACACTTGTTTACGTCTGAAGAACTGACACTGCATTTTAATACATCATAAACTTAAATGAAAATTAGCTAAAATCACATTAAAATATCAAGTCAAAAATTGGCCATAAGGCTAGCAAATCCCGAAACACAAAAGATAACCATAGAAAATAGATTTTCAAACAAAGAAACTCGCTGTTTCCCCCCTCTTGGAAAGGAGGTGGGAAACACGCATACAAAAATTGTTCTTGAAACTGATCTTCGATCTTAATAATTGCTAACATGGGGCCTAAGGAGAAGCTAAGCGTTGAAGCTTACTCCAATTAACTTTTTGTCCTCGAAATTTCTTCGTGATAAAGCAATAAAGCGAGAAATATACAGCCGTGAACATTATATTGATCTTGAGGAAATTTTATATTGTTATTCATCAGGTTGAAGAAACGGTTTTCTTTTTCCTAAATAATGTCGAATGGAGAAAACCACGGCTTTACTTGAGTCTGTTCGATAAATTCAAATAGTTTTATTCGATTCGTAACAATATGATACCGTTTCATAGAAAAACTTATTTGGTAGCGGATAATTTTTCCCAAACTACGGCCAAGTTTTGTTACACTTAGAAAACTTTGTAAGTAAACTTAATTGAAAATACTCTTTAAAATAAATGAAACTTCATTTAACAACCGTCCTACTTATTTTTTCATTTAAATGTACTTATTACTTCATTTGAATTTTGAATATTAAAAAATCTACGGAACCCAATCGGTAAAAATAATGAGTTTTCCTTTATTCTAACTGTCAAATAGTTCATGCTTAATCAACTTGTAAAAATTTTTTTATTTTTTTCAATTGAAGTAAAGAATATGTTTTTAAGCAACTGTACGAATCAGCTAAAATTTAAATGTTATTAGTTTTTAAACGTTTTGTCATTTACAAATAACTGCACTGGTTACTTCTAGATTACTAAATTACTGTCAGTTACTGCAAAAATATTCTCAGTGTATAGAGAAATTTGGTCGATTCCACAATTTCGGTTTTTTTTTTTTTTTTTTTTTTTGCAAAAATTATTGTGTTGTTGCTTCAATTAACCATTTATTACAAATAATCTGTTAACAGAAATATTTTGTTATAGAAAAGATTTTGAAAAATGTTGCTCAGCTACGAACAATTTCTTTTTGTTGTTCTTTCACAGACAACTTTTTTGGAGAAAAACTTTTTCTAATATCGCTAATCCTTCACAGAAAAAAATTAAAACAAAAATTTTTTTGGTATAGAAATTTTTGTTAAAGGAAATTTTTCTCGCTAGTGGCGATTTTCTGCAGAAAAATCACTCATCATTAAACTTTGAAATTTTTGTAAAATCTGTTATTTTACTACGAAGAACATTTCCTTCATTTTCATCTATTACAAGAGTATTTCCCTTTAACTAATATGTCGGGTAACTTTACTTTAAGCAGATTTTTTGCACCCAACTTTTGTGAATCGTGGTTTCAATATTGTTCTCCTCTTCTGCTTTAATTTGCTGTCTGCAGAAATTGTATGGTGTAATTTTTTGCGTATCATCTTTCAATTCAATTTGTACCAATTTAATTTCTGCGGTTTATGGATGATTCAAAATTGTATTGATATTTTTATTTTCTTTTACGTTTCCAAAGCAAAATGTGAAAACCGTTGGTATTTAATTAAATTAAATTTAATTCAATTTATTTTAAATTGCAATTTATTTACGAGAATGAAAGAGAATGAAAGAGAATGAAGATAAATTATCTTTTAAGCTGTATGGGAACTCGAGTAAAAGTCCAAGATGGAAATTGAATTTAACTAATTTAAATCGCGATTTTCTTCAGGAGTCATCAGGGGACCTTCAAAATACACTAATTCCACTTAAATAATAAATATGTATAAAATTCATGATATCACACTTACTTTTCTATTTTTATTTGCCAGCAAATTTTTTCGTTATGTAAAACCTGTAAAAAAAAAAATAAAAGAATTTTTAAGTCATTTGTTCAGTTTGCAAAATAAAATTCAAAAGCTTTTCAACAGATAAAAAAACAAACAAAATTTGTTCACAAAAGTTTTTATACAACTATTTAATTTTTAATTGCATTCCATCGTGAATGATGAACACAAACAATTGTTTTGTTGCGCACAACAATCAAGTTGGAACTTTTATTACGAAAATATTTATAATTGTTTTAATTGAGAACAAACGTGGCTGTTATAAAATAATATTTAAAAAATATTCATAAATGATATGTTTTCTACAATAACAAATGCCACAACATGAATCATCAATTTAATAAAAGTTTTATTAATTTATTCTCAAAATATGTTTGCTTTCAAAAAGGTTTTTGAGATATATTTTTCATAACAATTTTTTATGTCACAGCAGATTTTCCTACAATAAAGTAAAAGGTTTAAAAAAATTATTTGCTAAAGAAAAGTAGACTGCATCACACCGAAAGCTGTCTGCGTTACATCAAAATATTTGTCCAAAAAAAAAAAATCGGCAGCATATAAAATTTTTACATAAAAAACAATTTGTGTGGCATGTAACTTTTCTATAGAAAATCTGTCTGTGTCGCACTAAATTTTTCTATAGAAAAATTCTGTGTGTCACAAATTAAATTATTTTATCGAGAAATTCTCTGCGTCGCATTAAATAATTTTATAGAAAAACTGTCTGTATCACATGAAATTTTTCTACAAAAACAAGTGTTTGTGTTGCTTGAAATGTTTCTATAAAAAATTGTTCTTGCTACATAAAAATTTTTCTATGGAAAAATTGTCGTTGTTGGATCGAATTTTTCTATAGAAAAATTGTCTCAGTCATCTGGAATTTTTCTGTAAAAAAAATCGAATATTTCTATAGAAAAATTTTCAGTATCGCATAGAGTTTTTCTCTAAAAATTTTGTTTATTTCACATAAAATTTTTCTATAGAAAATTTTTCTATGTTACATTAAAGTATACTGTACAAGAATTGATTGTTTGACATGAAAATTTTGTATAGTAAGAAATTGTCTGTGTCAGATAGAAGTTTTCTACAAAAATCTTGTATATGTTATATTAAATTTTTCTAAAGAAAAATTGTCAGTTTCACATATTCACATTTTCTTGTAGAAAAATTATATGTGTCATATAAAATATTTCAATAGAAATATTGTTAACGCCATATCGAATTCTTTTTATAGAAAACTTGTCCATGTCACATTGAATATTTCTATAAAAATATTGCCTGTGTTAGATATAGTTTTTCTATAAAAAAAAAATCAGTGTCAGATATAGTTTTTCTATAAAAAAAATATTTTCGATTTTCTAAAGAAAACTTATCAGTATCACTTTAATTTGTTATGTAAAAAATTGTGAGTCTCATTTCAAACTTTTCTGCCAGTGCCACATTGATTTTTTTAATAGAAAAACTGTCAAAGTTCTTACAAAAATGACGGTAGCACATTGATTGCAAAATTGTCAGTGCTACGAGAAAATATAGAAAAATTATATGTGTCACATGAAATTTGTCACATGTATTTGTATTTTTGTCACATCGAATTTTTCGTTAGAAAATGTGTATGCATCAAAGCAAAATTTTTTTATAGAAAAAATATCAGTGTTACATCAAACTTTTCTATAGAAAAATTGTACATTTCACATAAAATGTTTCTACAGAAAATTCGTCTGTTTTCTATAGAAAAATTATCTGTGTCACATGAAACTTTTCTATAGAAAAAGTGCTTTTGTCACATAAACTTGTATTTTTATCACATCGAATTTTTCGCTAGAAAATTTGTATGCTTCAAAGCAAAATTTTGTATAGAAAAAATGTCATTGTCACATCAAACTTTTCTATAGAAAAATTTTTTATTTCAAACCATATTCTGTAAAAAAATTGTACATTTCACACACAATGTTTCTATAGAAAATTCGTCTGTTACATAAAATTTTTCTATAGAAAAATTACTTGTTTCACATAAAAAATTTTTGTAAAAAAATTGTTTGCGCCACATAAAATTATTCAATTAAAAAATTATCTGTGGGATGCCAAATTTTTCAATACAAAAACTGTCAGTGCCTTTTCGAATTTTTCTATAGAAAAGTTGCGTTTTACCAAAGAAAACTTGTGAGTATATCGAATGTTTCAACAGAAAAACTGTCAGTGTTCATATGAAAAATTTATGTTTATTTATGAAAAATTTATGTATCAACTATTTATATAGAAAAACTTTCTGCGTCACACGAAAGCTTTCTAGAGAAAAATTTTCGGCGTCACACGAAAAACCGTCAGAGTCACATGCAATTTTTCTATACAAAATCTCAACTGAAATAGGATTTTTTTTTTTTTTTTTAAGTCACACCGACAAGTTTTCTACCGAAAATTTTTCAGAGTCATACGAAAAACTGGCAATTTTTCTATAGAAAACTTGTCGGTGTCACATCAAAGTTTTCTATTGAAAAACTGCCTATTTGATTAGAAATAATTAAGTCTGGGTCATATGAAATGTTTCACTGAGATTTTTTTTTGTTTTAAGGTGGGATTACACGATTGCCGCAATGCACTAATTTGACACAATTTTTATTGGGCTGAATTGGAGCACAATAAAAAATTTGTCCCAATCGTATTCTCTGCAATCACATGATTGTCACATTTTACTGAAATTTAATTGTCGCAAATTGGCACAAAACAATTTGGTACCAATAATTACCGCATTGTAGTCACACGATTGTTATAATATACGGCAACTCTGCGAAACAGCTGTTGTAGCTGATGACAAACTCGGTTTTCCAAAAACAGAAAAGGAGTTTAAAGTTAAACCTATGGTTTGTTTCTTAAAAATAAAGAAAATTGATTCAGCTTAAATTACGATGTTGTGCGGGCTGGCCGTTTTCTGCCCCCTGACCAGACTTTGTTATTATTTTCCTTGTTACATTTTGAAATGCAATTTTAACATTGGCCCATTTGACGTTACAGTCTTATGCCCCGGAAACTTTTTTGAATTCCTCGCTATGCGCTTTCCCGGTTATGCCGGCCCTTGTAGTCCGGGAAAGAGTATTCCCAAATACATGTTTGCATCTCTACAGCTTGTATTAGTTCATGAATTTCACTGTAGGCCCAGAAAGAAGTAACACTTAGCTTCTTTCTTTTTTATTCCAATATGTCTGCTGTGACTGAGCCAGGAGGCAGTATTCAATTTCAATGCAAATGGAATCGTCCATAACAATGCACTCTTGAGCCACACGATTGGCATACAAAATATAACAAAAATCGGAGCATTGCGGCAATCGTGTGATCCCACCTGTACTTGGATATTTTGTATAAAAATTTTTTTTTACAGAAAATTATATGCATATGTATGTGTTGTAAATTAATTCCCTAAAGGAAATGTCAGTAGAAAAACTCTAATGATTTACTATTGACATGGTCACCGGTACTAGTGACATATTATACCTCATACAATGATTTTTTCTGACATTCAACATGTGCTTGTCATTGCAAACCCACTGCTGACGAAGGAACTAGTGACTAGGAGGTTCTAATGCGACTATGTGACTACCATGGTACTATTGTTTCTCTATAGACATTATCGGTATCCCAAAAGAAATGTCAGTAGAAAAACTCAATTGAAAACTCAAGTAATAAAATTTGTCTACTCATTAACAATGTTGTTGAACTCAATGTTTTTATTTCAAGATTTTGGTGGGCTTACAAATTTCAACAATCACAACACTGTTCATAAAACAAAAAACTGGAGACACTCTGTTGACAATTTGATAAAAAAAAAGTCACCAATAGAGGCGAAAAATGTAGCGACTTGGAGCCACTTGACTCTATGTTTCCTTTAGGGTTATAATAAGAAGTACTCAGCAATTGTGAAAGATTTTTAAAAAGTGTTTTAAATGTGAATTGTTGTAACTGCCGCACAAAAACGATTAGTTTTTCTTTTCCTACTATTTCATGTGTGTTCGAGTGTGTATGTATGTATATGGATGTGCGTGGATTTTCTTAGTAACATATTTTAAAGCTTTTTCTTTCTTCCAGAAATTTATGTCAGTTTAGCGAAATTTGTCTTAACTCAATAAAGTACTTTTGTCTTGTTTATTGCCGCACAGACGACGCGACGGCAGTATTTTTCTGCAGCAGCATTTGCTTAAGAATCCAGGTGCGAACATTTATTTTCCTTTGTTACCAAAAAAAAAAAAAAAATTAAAGAAAATAAACGTGTGAGTATGCAAAAGAAATTTTGAACACATGTTTAAGTTTAGCACACACATATTTTCTTAATCTTTTATGTAGATCTTAAGATTCTTAATGTGGTTTAGAGAGTGCAAATAAGAAAGAAAAAACTCGCGAAAAATCTTAAACCACCAACGCCTTTCATATCAATTTAAGCCAACATAGAACAACAACAACAACACAACTACTTTAGACGAAAAACTGGGAAATCAAAAGAATTTGCAGCTGCATTTTGTAACAAAAAATAAGACCGCACTTAAAAACTTATTCGGAACTGTTGTAAAGTAAAAGTTTGTTTTCCAAAGTGATGCATTAAATGTAGGGAAAGAAAGCAGCTCTCTGGCAAAATCAATATTAAACATTAATAAAAATACACATACAAAAACCACAACAACAACGAGACGGCGATGGAGTAAAATATGTGCTAACATATGTGGCGCAGTAGAAAAGCTTTTCCAGAATTTATTCATGACAAATGCTGTTAAATGAAATGAGAACACAGGCCACCAAATTATGATCGAAACGCAAGTTTCTTTTGCGAATGAAAAATCACCTAAAGACATGCAATCCGAAAAGATTTGTTATTAAAAAAAAGCTTTTTTTTTTCTTCTGATAAATAATTCTTTCATTTTTCTTCCGTTTCTTCAAATAAACGATGGCATTTAGGAAAGTGGGTGGTGGTGATGTTAACTTTTCCCTGTCACAAGAGATTAAAGAGAAATTTGTTTTCTTCTCCTGTTGTTGGCTGCTGATGTGGCCATTGTTGTAGCTGTTCGATTGCATTTGTGCACTTTTGAAGTTAAAGTAATTGATAATGACATAAATATGTCATTAGTTAGGAAAAATATTGTATTGAGCAAAACATGTGCATACATATGTTTTCGTTTTTCATTAGAAAACTTTCTGTAGCAGCCACAGCCTGTCGTATTAAATTTGTTTCTTGAAAAAGGAGAAAGTTTAAAGTGCTAAGATTTGTTAAGCTCTGAAATGAAAATGTGAGAGCCCAGTTGCATGAGATGTTGCCAAAAAAAAAAAAAAAAAGTAACAAAAGACTTAATTCACACATTTTTTGGTTTTAACAAATCTATACTAACTGGGAGATGCCTCTGGAGGAGTCAATGCAAATGACCTACTTCCATTAAGTTTCTTTTCACGACATTTCAGTGCAGCCAGCCAACCCATTATCTTTCCTTTTTGTTCGTATTGTGTTCATACAAAAAGAAGATTTTCACAAATAATTTCCCCATCATCCCAAGTAGTCCCACTGTTGCGCTAAAGAATTCATATGTTTGATCTACTCCCACTAATTTTCCTTTCCCGATATTTCCACGGAACAAGGCAATCCTTTACCTTCTCAATTTAGGGTGGGGCTAACATCCAAAAATTGTCTAGAAATGTTCCCCCTTTGTCTCAACTAGCACCAGGTTAGAGGCCCTGGTTCAAAAGCTATAGCCAATCTTAGCTAATTTTAACAGTTACTTGTATGGGAGCACCCTTTAGTTCTAAGTTTTTTGTTATTTTGGAAACTGGTTGCTGTAGATGTGTAATATGCTGTACAAATTTCAGCTTTCTTCCACTTATGGCTCAAAGTTTACGGCTAATTTTATTCAATTTTCACAGTTTCTTGTATGGAGACTCCCTTTAGTTTCTAAGTTTTTGTTGTTTTTATTATTTTTTGTTGTAGCGACTGGATAACCTCATGTATAGTGAAAATTTCAGCTCTCTAGCTCTTGCCGTTTGGCAGAATAGGACCTGTGACGGGCGTACGGACGGACGTAGAAGTCTCAGCAGTGGGGTCCGTTTTTACTCTATGAGTACGGAAACCTAAAAAAGACATATTGTACAACAACATCGTGAAAATGTGACATAACTTTGGTGCTAAAAAAAATCGCTGTGAAAATTGCATGTAAGTTGCAATAAAGGCACAATATATTTATACTTTGGGTAAGAGTTGTTTTAGCACTCGATATCGTACCATCGATTTTTCAATAGCTTTTGGCATCAAAGGCCAGAAAATGCTGCCACGACATGTCAACAAAATCATTGTCATCATTTTTTGTATAGTAGCGTCACTAAGAAGGCGTAGTATGAGGTCTGTGTGTTCGAGAATTATATATACATGCTGGGACCAAGTTCTGGCATTCGTGACTGAACAAGTTCGAGATTGAATTCTGTGTGTTTGTTGCTTATTTTGTTTTTATTTTAGAGAGTTTTTCTTGCTGGGCCATTCGATCACGAAAACCGTAATTCGGCCCCTTATTAGATGAAGTTGTTGAGGGTTGGTCATTCATTTGATTACTATATAGCTCAATATTTGGCTGCCTCGAAAATTAAAACTTTCCCCCATCACACTCACTTGTCCCTGGGCTTCCCATGGAGAAGTCAAATGTATCACCAATCTTGTTTCTCCTCAACATTTTTTCCAAACACACCGACTTCGTATCACCTCTTCTAAGGGGGCCTCCCATACAAAATTACCACAGCAAAATTTGAAACTCAAACGCCCCGAAAACAATTTTTTTTGATATGTTGCAGTGGAACTCTTTTGCCTGATCCAATCGAATATGGAAAAATTGTTGTCCATACAAATCGACCCGGCCTATTATACATACCTACGTATGTACAATCGAATATAAATTAAAGTGACTTAGGGAAAATTTATAGAGTATTTGGTATAATAAATTGATGGATTGAAAAAAGATTTCCAGTAGGAATTTTGTGAGTCGAAAATATGTAGTTCAGCAAATGTATGTGATGAAAAAATAAAATACGAATGGATGCATTTCTTTTGAAAATAATAAAATTATAAAAAAAAAACGCTGTGACAAAAAAAAACTGGAACAAAAAACTTCTGAGTTCTAATCAATTGTGTTCTTCGAATCATGTGTACACACATACTAAGTTTTTTGTTATAATTTTGGGGTGTAGTTTGTTGTGATGTCAGTTCGAGAAATGTTCAACAACAGTCCAAAAGCCAGATAGATTATTTTGAAACTTTTTTCAAGCATAATTTTTAGGTGCGGTCGTAATGCCTTTTTAACCATGATAGATGAGACATATAATTGAAATACTTATTTATTCATTTGCAAACTTGCACAAACACAAACGCACACACACATGAATTCGTACAAAGCAACAGAAAATCGTACGATTATTTTTCATTAAATGTCATTGATCGTTCCGTTTCATTTTGTTAAATCAATCTGCATATGTATGTATGTATGTATGTATGTATGTATATCGAATTCAAATATTCTAATTCCATCATTTTAACAGAGCAGGCAGTGTACACATACTAGTGAGCATATTAACTAACATTGACACATGCTCACTCTCATTAAATGGCAAATTATTTGTTTTTTTTTTTAGGTGAGAGGCTTAACTGCACATGTTGTTTGTGTGAGCGTTTGTTTACAAATCAAAGAAAAAATGACTTCTCCACAAAAATATTTTTAGCCAACTTCCGGTCTGGATGTTGTTATTTATTTTTTCTCTTTTGTGGGTACAATATTTCCTAAGTTATTGTCTTTTTTGTTTGTTGTTAATTTCTGTTTTGTCTTCTTTTATACTAAATTACCTTTTTATGATGCTTTTTTTTTTGTTTTGTTTTAGTGTTTCTTTCTGTTTGATGGGTGACATGCAAACTAAAAAATTAACTATTTATGTGCATACATATATGTACGTATGTATGTATGTACAGGTACTCGTCTGAAAAACTTGAACATGATTTTTTCAATGTTGTTATCGCTATTGTTGTTGTTGCTGTAGATAGGCTTAAGTTGAAAGCTTAACAAAGAATCCGTATAAAAAGTATTCAGCAGCAAAAAAAATTGTATTTGAACAATTTTTTCTAGGAATTTTTTTTTTAGCTTACTTAATGATATGTAAAACTTTATACCTGCAGATGTTCGAAGGTAATTATTGTGCTATTTAATTTCTTTAGAACTTGAGGAAACAAAAAAAAGGCACTTAATGGTTTACTTTCTTGAGTCTTATGCAGAGCTGATTTTAGCATCGAAGGTGTTAAAAAGTGATATTTACTAATAAATGAAAGTTTGCTTGTCTTTTCTATGCACTCTTAGCATACAATTTCAAAGATTTCTAAGGGTCCATCCATTTTCCCTGGATATTTATTAACAGCACAGCGAAACCCATAAAGACCCAAGTGGGCTGGTTTTATAACTGGCATTCTATGAAACATAATCTGGTATTAAGGAAGCAATCAGTTCAGAAATTCTCCACATTGCTCAAGGCCGTTCATTCACAGGAAAATCTATAGCAAAATTCTGGCATTCGTAATCAAATGAATTTGTATTTGTTGTTTATTATATTTTTGCTTTACATTGTTTTTCCTGTCGAGTATATTCGATCACGAGTGCCGCAGTTCGACACCTGTTACAGTTCCATCTTACAAAAAAAAAAAAAAAAAAATCGTTTCAAAATGGTAAAATTAACTAAATTTTAGTCATCAAGTAGATATAAATAAATTCAGTAAAGTACTAAACTTGCACTTAGCAGAGGAAAAACCGCTTCCTATTTGCAATGTCTTACAAATCAGTTGAAATTATTAATTTAATTTTATTGTAAACTATATGATTTATAATTGTTAATAATGTTATTGGGCTTTCTAGTTTAATTTTCACTTTCACAAAATTGAGAAAGATTCCATTGCGATAAAATTGGAGTGATGAACATTTTTAAAGAAGACAAAACAAGTAAAGTTGAAGACTTACTTCCTGGAGTACATACCATGGCTGTTTCACGACCACCACATCGCTCATCAGCATTCAAATTTGCTTCGAACCCAGGTCATGATATGATTGTATGCTGTGTTCTCAAGCAGTAGCGCATAACCATCCTGCCACCTGGACTCTTCTTTACTGACTGTCTATATATAATCTTATTGATCAACTTTCCACTTTGTCACTGTGTTTTTCTGTTGATTGGAATATATTTTATATTCTCTCACCATTATCCAATTGATTTCCAATTGATTTTGTGCAAATGCACACAATAATGAAGTCAAACGAAATTCTTAATACGCAGTAAAATTTATGTACATATTTTTTTCCCGTTTTATATGCTGGTGATTTGACGAAAAATTTAAAGAATGTAACCTTGTTTGAATATTGTTTTCAGTTGGCTCTGCAATTGAGGGTGTGTGTAATTTAAATATATTTAAACAATAGTTAATTACTTATTTCTTTACTCTTATATTATTACTTTACTTATTATCGGCTTAACAGTTGCCTTTCTGTTTGTTTCCAAATTCTTGTAATATTTCTTGAAATATTGCTAATTAAAACAAATAAAGAAAATTCATTGTTAATTGCTTTTGACTCTCCCAAATATATTCGCTAAATACAAGTTTTATTTATTCTTACTAAAATGTGTCATTTCCTATAGGAACATATTTATTTAATTTAATTTTTATATACATAAAATGAAATATATTACGTATCACATTAGCGGATTAACTGGCGAGATCTGGCCACATCTAGTACCCGCTTACAACAGAAGGACATGGTTGTAAGCAGCTAATACAACAACAGCTGTTAAGAATTGCACAGGAGAGGTGGTCGAATAAGATCACCTGTCGAATATCGGGGCTCACGTGGCCCAGCTATAAGTATAAGAGAACTTTGGCTTTGTTGGACAAAGAGCTACACATCTTAGGGGCTGTTCTAACAGGACATTGTCACATAAGAGTACATGCGAGAAGACTAAATCTGCCATATAGTGACTTCTACAGACTCTGTAGTGATGAAGAGGAGGAGAAGGAGAGTGTCGAACACTTCTTCTGTCGATGCCCGGCATTCTCTGGCGAGAGAGAAAATTATTTGGGCAGTTCGACACTGCTGGCAGAATTGTCGGAATGCAGATTGGACAGGGTGGAGTATTCAATCCTTTCATCTGGCTGCTTCAGTTAGGAGCCGAAATGAGGTATGTAGGGTTATTTCCCTACAGCTTTTTCGGGTAGCATAATGGTACCTTTCTAGAACCCAAGTACACCCAAGCCCGTGAATCATAACAAACATAAAATATATTACATAATTTTTTCGGTACTAATTTTACTATATGGTAGGAAATTTCCTCTGTTATTAATTTTCCCCCACTGTGGGGTGACAGTCTGCTCTAAATACGAAGTTACAGAGCACGTTTTATATGCTATATAAGCGTTGTCGCATTATACGCTTTATACGCTTCTCAAGCTTCAAGTTACACAACACGCTTTGTTGATTTCTCAGTCAACTTATAAAAATAATTCTTAAATCTTTTGTAATATTTTTATGTATTTGCCATTTTTTAGTTTTTAAAATCAAAATTTTGTTTTTAAACCTCCAAATAAATTTTCTTTAATTGTGAAAGCTTTTTGCTTAAACTTACTTTACTAGAACATGCTATTTTAAGTTTTTTTTTTTTTGACGAAAGTCTCTAACGCGTTGACGCATTCTGTATATTTTGGCATTTTAAATGAGCGACGGTTTTCGTGATTATTGTGCTTCATCGATGTACTTAAGCAGCCAAGTTTTACCTGCGAAATCCTATTCTTCACTCGTCCCAACAGCATTACAATACTGTTGCTAAGAATGTGAGAATATTAGATTTATCACATCATAGACCTAACTTTCCATTGTTCAATAGAAAATCTGAACATGCGAGACAAACTTAAGGCCGTGATTCACTATCCTACTCAATCGTACGATTCATTCACTGAAAATTGCTAACTAAATCTGATAGAATTGTGTCCTACTTTAAAAAGTCGCATCAAAATGGCCACACTATTATACTTTTGTAAACAACTTTGAAAAGGCAACTCTGATCGCATAGAAAAAGATAGTTTTTGAAAATTTTCAAAAGATTAGCAAACCGGACAAACTTGTCAAAAAGTCTTTCACACACACATACACCTTTAGTCCAGACTATCACACTTTTTGGACACACATGTCATTTTTAACAGATGGTACGGATCAGTTGGATAGTGAATCACGGCCTTTACTGAACGTCCACACCTGGTAAAATTTTGCATAAACATAAGTCAGGCTCTATATGAAATAACTTTTGTCTTTGGTTTTTTTAATTTTTTTCCCACAGAGTTTAGGGTATTGTCTACACAAATTTTTATCAGTTGTAGGCCCTAAGTTGTAATAAAAAAGGGAACAAAATGCAATGTTTATTTATTTTCTTTTATATCTCAGTAATTTTAAAATCGATTTGAAAGACAATACAGTTAAAAATCGATCAATTTCAATTTTATTCCAAGATATTGTTCAGAGTCCACCCCTTCGAAAAGGGGTAGATTTTGCGAAACAAATTTATATACAGTAGACGCTCAAAAATGCGAATTTACAGAAATCCGAATCGATGGTTTCATAACACTTGCCGCTCTAAAATTAGAATCTAAATCTGAATTTCCGTACGGGTTTTTTTCTTCTTTTTTGCTGTAAACACTAACCCTCTAATTCATAAAAATTATAAGGCTCTTATTTGACATATTTGTATGGAAAATTTGTCAAATAAGAGTTTAATAAACCCAAAATGTTTATTATGAAAAAGACCCTAAAATTTCAATAATTTAGTTGAACCAAATACAAAGTAAAAAGGGGAATCCCATTTACAGATCTTGTTGTTGTTGTTAGAGTTTAAAAGTCAGTATTTTGGTTTTTGTGTAGGCTGATTAATATTTATTAAACGATAAGAGTGGACAATGGCAAAAAATAATTTGTATTTACAAGACAAATTAAAAATATTGGAAAAGCTTGACAAAGGCGTTCAAGGAAAGCGTTTCGTACTGGACTTTAATGTAGCTACTTCTACCGTTAGCTATACTAAATCGAATAGAAAATCAATATTGGATGCTATTGCCAACACTTAACAATACACAACCAATAAAACTTTACGTAACGCTGAATATCCGAAAATGTAAAGTCGTTAAATTAAAGTAAAAAAAACATTTCTGATTCTCATTTTATTCATGAGAATATTGGAATAAGTAGTTGGCATTCAAACATTCTTTTAAGATTCTTTGAGTGTACTGATGAGTTGATTAGCATCGACAAAATGTCGGCGGCATATAGACGGCTGAAGAAGGCAGCCGTTTATTTCTATCGATCTTATGGCGAATAAATAATTAAGTTCATTTTTGGTTATTAGCCAGTAGTTAGTAACTTTTTGTTTTTTTTTTATGTAAATTTGTATCTACTCTTCCGGAAAAATGAATTCACCCATTCACCCATTCATTCATTCATTCATTGACACAATAATATTCCAGATACTATTTTATAGAAATTATTTAGTTGGGCCATCCAATTCTGTTCAAATCTTAACAAAATCTTTCGAAAATCCTCTCATCTGGCCACTCTTTCGTCACACTCAAGGTGAAGTTACATAGCCCGCTTTAGACGCGTCCACGCTTTTCATGCTTTTTATACGTTTTATGCGTTCTATGCGTTTCATACTACAAGTTACATACAACGCTTCGTATGCGCCATATTTCTTTGTTTTGATAAGCTGTTGTGCAAATATTTTTAACATACAAAACAAATAACAAAATATTAACAAAATGGAACTGCTCATGCAGCTGCTCTTTTATTTTTGTTCTGATAGAGCAGCAAGGTTTTATTATATAAAAGCTCGTGGTTTTTAACTGCATTTATTAGCTTCTCTTCCATATCGCTTGTTTTAATATATTGAAAATATTTGTAAACATAACAGTGATGATACTCAGTACGCAAACGCAATCGATAAATTGAATCAAAATTTTGTTAATGAAAAAAGTGTTGAAAAAAACAATTACAATTTGTCTTACTCGTGATAATGTTTATAAAATTTGTAACAAAACTTTTCTTTTTTATTAAAAACGTTTTTTTTGCAAAAGATTTTATACATTATTTTACGATATAAAAGGTATTTATCGATAACGTTGAGAGTAGGCACATCATTGGTTAATAAAACCAGATGACATTTTCTCATGACGCATGTGACGCATATAAAAGTAGAAAGTAGGTCTACTTTATGCGTTCTACGCGTCTTCGCGTTCTATGCTTTGTGCTCTGTAACTTGTCACATACAAATGCACTGATCCTACTTTTTTGACAACCGCGTGAAAAGCGTCGACGCGTAGAAAGCGTGCTGTGTAACTTCAGCTTCATGGCGTTGACAACATTTGCTTCAAAGTCATTACCCCAAGAAAACTATAAAATCTTATTTAAATAGAAGAAAATAAAAACATCCTTGATATAATTTTAAGTACTTTTTGGAACTGTTTATTTTTTATGACAATTATGTATTTGGCTGCAATAATATTTTTATGGTTATTGTATGTTTCATAAATGGCGTTTTTAATGTTCTGCAAAATACACCCACATCAACGATCTGTTTGTTTTGTTCTCAGTTTTTTTTTTTGCTTCTTTTATTTTCTTTTGACATTGACTGTTTTGTTTGTGTTGTTGTTATTTCCCCGTTTTATCATTTATTTTTGGTTTTTTTTTTTCTTCTATAAATCCCATTGCAGTTTTGCTCTCCATGAGTGGAACAGCAGAGTACTTGGGGAATTTGTTCGTTTCGTTTTGTAGTTTCTGTTGTTTGTGCACAACTACATACATACTTATTTTTTCAAGTTTTAATAGTTTGTTGGTTTTCCAGATTTCGAGCCAAGCTAATTTGTTTAAAAAGTTGTTTATTTTTTTTTTTTGCACAAATTGTTGCTAAAAAAACCGCCTGCTTTTTTTTTTTAAGCAAATACAGAGAATACCCATTAAGATAATGAAAATTATAATTTAGTATGTGTGCCTAAAGAGGAGCTTTTTAATGATCATAGTCATTTGTGGTGTGTGTATGTATGTAGGTATGTAGTTCATACATAAATATCTACATATGTAGATATCTCTAGATACGATTTGGAGTGCGTGCTTCATTTTTACGATTTTTTCGTGCAGGTATGATGACTAATCTTTAGTTTTTTTTTCGTAGTTTTAACCTTAAAATGGACAAAAGGGCGAAACTATTGCCAACGCCACGCTTTTAATGTTTTATAATACAATTATTTCTGCTTAATTGAATTTCTAAAAATGCACAACTTTTGACGCAATTAAGCGGGAACTCAATCAAGCAATACTCGGTTAATTGAATGGCCAACGCAATTAAACGAAAATCACTTAATTAAGCAATATGTGCAATAAAGCGAAACACCCCTGCGTAGATGGAAAATAAAACTCATTTCTTTAGTTACATACCTATTAAGTTTAAAAAATTGTTTTGGTTTATTAAAACAAAATAAAAATCAGATACATTCATCGTACAATATTTATAAAGGAACAGAACCAGGAGCTTTTTGCAGCAAAATAACTGTTTTTACGTTTGTGAAGTAAAAAAAACCAAAAACAAAAAATTAAGTAGACGGAATCAATCAAGCGTAACATTTGCTCTTGTTTTTCGCAATGCGGTCTTAATTTGCGAAACAATCAAGTGGGCGACGCAATTAAACAGGTATTTCAACATAGACATAGGCATACTATAACGATTTCGTGCCATGATTTTTAGTGCAATAAAGCGGGAAACTCAATTAAGCGGAAGTCACTGTAATCTGTACTTCTAGGTCGAAATAGATGTTATAGGACTGGAATAATTTGGAACAATTGTCTCTTATACGCAGGTAATTGTCTACAATTTGTAGAGAAATGTTTTCATCGACAAATTTCTATCGTCGATACCTTTATTTACTTTGGATAAGTGCCCAATGCCTTTTGGGCGCTGAGGCAACCTACTGTAAATGAACTATATTTTTTTTTCTTTTTAATAAAATTTATACAATTTAAAAAAAAAAAAAAAGTTCTGTTATCGACTATTTTATTGTGAAGAATTTGCACTATCAATAAATATTTTGTAAAAAATTTAATATTTTAGGTCTAAAAATATAACTTATTAATGTTTTCTGTCTTTTTCAGCCGTCTGTATGCCGCCGACATTTCGTTGATGCTAATTAACTCAAGAGTAGACTCAAAAAATCTTAAAATAATGTGTTAAACCCAACTATTTATGACAAAATTCCCATTTTGGAGTTTTACACGGAAATTCTGTACTCGAAATATATGCCAGGGAACATGTCTCTTATCCACAAAGTTACTGTAGAAAAGTTCTTATGTGCACCAGATCCGAATGCAAATGCTAGTGAGTTCGTTCTCCTGAAAATATTGCGGTTGGTTGCGATAGTGTGGCAGAATTGCCATCAATCTTGTCTTGGCATCATGACTGACAAGTGAAAATTTTACAAATATCACTGAAGCGAATTTTGATTAAACATTTGAAAGGTTCAATTCAGGTGTTGCCGCCATGCCGATTGGTTGATTGAAGAGACAGAAGTGAATGGTGACTGTTCACTCAGGTGAAAGAAATTCATGTTCAGCTATGAGACACACTTACACACCTTAGAAAACCGTAGTTGGGTAAATGAGAATCCACGAGTGATTGCTGAAAAGCCGATGAGTCCACAGACAACGATTCTTGGGAGCAAATTATGGGCTGGCTGTACTTTTTCGAAAATTAGTTCTGCCAAGAATTCAACGCAAATGGTGTTTGCTATTACGAAATGTTTGAGCATATGGACCTGGACCCCATATGTTCAATTACAGCGAAAGGAAAAGCTCGTTCCAAATCTAAGTTTTGTCTACTTGATTTTAGTACGAAGTGTACTTGAAAATTTAAGTTCGCATAACACACAAGTGTATTTAAAACAAACCGAATAGGAATTATTAAAGAGAATCAGTCCAGTTATGGCTTGAAAAGAGTACGAAATTCTTGGGTGTATTTGTCACCAGCACTTGTGTATGATTGTTAAGTATTGAATTGCTACGATGGCTAAATTGGTAGAGTGGCTGGACTGACAGTAGTTGTGTTCCAAGTTCAAATCGGCTGACAAACTAATTTATTAATTATTATTAAATTAAGGAAGTAGAGCAGGATATTTCAGGTACGAATTTGCGATTAAATAGGTTAAAAGAAAAACTGCTACATTAATATTCCAGGAAAAATTAAAAGTTAAAATTGTGAGATAATTCGGTATATTAACGACATTTAACTTCAGTTGGGTCTTATTGAAAATATATAACATGCCATTATAGAGGTATGCCACCGAAAGCATAGCGAGATGTATTGTTTATCACAAAGAAGTCGAATTAAATCACCTATAGGTGATTGCCAGCGAAAATTCCGTACATTTTGTTAGTGTAAAATCATTCTGTTGGGTCAAAGTTTGAAATTGCCTCTGCTCACTCTCCCAACAGAGAAGATGGCTTGTAAACAAGTTTTGATATAACAAGATGAAAAATGTGGGAAGCAAAAAATACCTGAGTTGACAAGTTCACCTTATTTAATTCACTTGGTTATAATAAATATGATAAGATATTTCTCTGAAAACTTTGTATTTCCTTTACTAATCACTCTCTATTTCAACTTAATTATTCATTCAATATCGAAAGTGGCAATTATGGCTCCGTTATTGACTAACTTTTTACAAAAAATTTAAGTTAGGTTAGATTAATTGGAGGGGCCATGTCTTGCGACATACACTTAAGCCAGTATAGGCTTGTTATGCATTCCCTGGATCTAACCATGAACAGTTTGAGCCGTGGGTCTATAACAACTCCATGTCATTCACAAAGTTCATCAATTTTCCCCAACATATGCCCCGTAGTTGGGGTATATCTGATAAGATATCGCTCCTAAGATAGCGGGACCGTATTTGTGAGAAGACGGAGCAGTGGCATAAATAGTGCCCTAATGTCGCTCTTTCGACGAGCCAGTAGTTGAGAGTAACCTGACACAGCTCCCAATGTTCTACTTAATTCGGGCTTGCTGAGTCTGAGCAGTCCCCCTGTTTTTTCTTCGTCTGGATCGCCCCATAGAATTCTTGCATTTATTCTCACGGTTTCGTTTGTCCAGAGAGTTAAATGGGCTCTATGTGATAATGCTTTAGCACAGATTTAACTGCATCTAATAGTTTCGCTTATATTAAGCTTATGATGCTTAACTCTCTTGCTCTTGAAGCAAGTGAGTTCGCTCTCTCACTTCCAGTTATTGCCGCATGCCCTGGCATCCATATGATGCACAGTTCACCATAAGTTGAGTAACTGTTAATAACAGACAGCTTGTCTTTCATCCGCTCACCTGAGATTGCTGTAATGGCCATTTGACTATCACAGGTCTTTACCTTCTCATTTCACTGAGGTCCTTAATACACTCCGTAAGTGCCCGAACATCTGAGTGAAAAACTGTACAACAGTCGGACAAATGGAGTAACAGCTCCCTGGTGTTTTCTTTATAAATAGCTAATGCTGTTTTCCCCTCGCCCTGGAACCATCCGTGCAACAATCAAGCATCATGGGGATCTGGTTCAAAGGGTCGGTCAACCAGGAATCAATGTTTCGCAATTGGCCTGTAGACTGAGCTCTGGTATGTGATCTAACGTGACATTTTCTGATATAGACTCGCCTATGAATGTAAAGATTTGTTGACTATGCGATTCGTTTATGTTTTCAAAAAATATTATATAGAAAATCCTCTTTTTGTGTGAATCTTTAATTGATCGGAAGATTTCTAAACGAGTTTTTAGCACTCGATAAATTTTGTGCATAAAATGTTTGTCATCAAAAAATTATTGTTTGCTACCAACAAATTTCCCGTAAAAAACTTTTCTTACTGACAGAAGACAATAATATTTGATTTCGATAAATCTTCAATAATAAGTTTCTTTACGCGATAAATGTCTAAAGTAGTTTTTAGAAATCGATAAGTTTTATATCGGTTTTTTTTGTTTGCTGTTAACTTTTGCATGGAAAATGTCTGTTATGTACAAAATGTCATGGGAACATTTTCGCTGTTGCTCAATTCTATAGAATCTATAGAACATTTCTGTCGTCAAAATTTTGCTATACAGCCTGTCTGAAGTAGAGTTGCCGTTTTTGGTAGTTTAATTTTGTTTTTAGTTTATTGTCTTTACCACATATGTAGTTCAGCAGCTGCAGAAAGAAAATTTTCAATACTTGCATTAGTAAAAACCAAACTTCGAAATAGACTCGAACTATGTTGCTTAAATAATATTATGATGTGCCAGGAAATGGTAAATAAGACTGATTCGCACTATATATGGTCAGCAAAAAGAGACTTTAAAAAATTAACCTTTTTCCAAATAAACCCTTAAGATTTTTACTTTTACAAATGAAGTCTTATTTATTTTTAACTTAAAATTTTGTTATTTATTTTTATAAAGATGCATATTAACGTTGTTATGTATAAACTTGTTTTGTTTTTTTTTTTTTTAATAAATTTTATTTTTTTTTATAACTGCTTATTTTATTTTTTAGTAGTTTTTCAAATTAAATTTGGTAGGAAAAAAAATTTTGAGTGGCAACCCTGGTCTGAAGTCTTTGAATTTTCTCTAGAACATATCAGTTATCGATAAGTTTTAGATAAAAAGTTTCAAATCTTAAAAAAAAATTTTTTTAATCATAAATATATCTGAATGTTTTTAAAGATTTTGAATGGGTATAAATTTTCCACAAATAACTTTTGTTTTCGGCTTTAACTCAGTATTGATTAAATGTTTGCGTTATTTAGCGGGTTAATTTTGTTAATGAACGTGTGTTTGTTGTTTTCTCTTGGATTTTGTAGATATGTACGTATGTGCTTTGTTCTTTTCTTTTCGCCTCGAATCTGTTAAATTTTATTATTTTTGGCACGATCTTAATATATTAATTTTTTTATTTCGTCCATTAAATAACAGTGATATTGAATACTTTGCTTTTTTTTTGTTGGAATTGCGTTCTTTATTTCTTTTACAGATTTTTGTATATTTTGAGGTAGTGTTCTTCGGGTTTACTGGTAGCAAGAACTGGTAAGAATATAAACAAATATGTATGTATGTACATAAATTGCGCTACGGAATGTCAAAGTTTTATAACGCCTTGTTTTGGGCAAGAATCGGATGAAATTGTGTGATTCATTTCGTTTTGTGTAGCGATTTTGCATTTAGAATCGAAAGAAAAGAAAATAAAAACGTTACATAGGTATTGCTTAAAGCATCTTGACAACCGAACGGTATATTTAAATTATGTTAATTTTCAATATTTTTGCAGCTGAAATATTTGTTAATGATTTAAGATCTGGACATTGTCTGATTATTTAATTAATATTTTGAATTGCTACCTACATATATATGTATGTACCTGCTGTATATATTCGGCTGAAAGAAAGTAAAGCCAATTATCTATGTATATCTAGCTTTCTCGATAATTTCGTTAAGTGTAGAAAAAATGTTCTACATTCCCAGGAATGCAAGGCATCTTGTTGTTCTTGAACAAACACAAAACTAATGAAACATTTGCAAGAAAAATCGCTTCTTATTTCCAAGCTCAGTAACATTAGTGGTACTCAGCGTTTGGTGCGTTTTTAGTTGCGACTATTTGCATTTGTTTTATATTGTAAAGCTATCGATATATTTTAATTATTACAAGAGATTAGATATAGCTCAACTTCTCTATAGAAAAGATGCCTACTTTTCTATGGAAAGGTTAATGATACCTAAATTTGCTATAGAGAAGTTATCACCGACTCCCTTTGTCTGCAGAAAATTCATCTATATTTCTTCTTCCCGCGAAAATTGCTGATAGTTCTACTTTTATTTAGAAAAATTGTCGATAATTTTGATTTACACAGAAAAGTTATTGGTGGTCCACATGTCTTCGCAAATAGAAGAGTTATCACCAACTCTCTTTGTCTTCAGAAAGTTCACTGATAACTCTTCTTCTCAATGGAAAAATTATCGATAGCTCTACTTTTTTTATACGAAAATTCCTGATAGTTCCACTTTTATTTAAAAAAATTGTCGATAACTCTGCTTTACACAGAAAAGTTATTGATGGTCTGCATGTCTTCGCAAATAGAAACGTTATCACCAATTCTGTTTGTCTTCAGAAAGTTCACTGATAACTCTTCTTCTTTTTTTATACAAAAATTGCTGATAGTTCCACTTTTATTTAAAAAAATTGTCGATAACTCTGCTTTACACAGAAAAGTTATTGATGGTCCGAATGTCTTCGCAAATAGAAACATCGATAGCTCTACTTTTTTTATACGAAAATTCCTGATAGTCCCACTTTTATTTAGAAAAATTGTCGATAACTCTGATTTATATATTTGTATAAGTTATCGATGTCTTGGGAAAAGTTATGGTAAATTTTAGTTTGCTATAAAAAAGTTTTTACTACTTAATTTTTCAAGGAACAGCAGTTAGTCTTTTTGCATTTTATTTAAAATTTTCCATTGTGCAGCAGTAAAATTGTTGTACTCCCGGCCTGTGTTTTTGTTTTTCCTACGTTTGTAATGACAAGTTTTTGCCTTATGTTGTTTTTTTATTACTGTTGTTCTTCAGGTAATAAAAAAAAAAGTTAATGTTGTTGCTTCTCTTTTGTGATGACCACAGTTTAAGAAGAGATTTATTTATAGAATTACTTTTTTTGTTCACATTTCTTCTTGCTGCCATAATTATGGCGGTTAAAGAAAAAAATTAGAGTAAGAAACATTTGTCTTCCTCTAATTCTTTGCTGTTGTTGTTGTTGTTGTTATTGCTGCTGCTGTCGGTACGCTTAAACTAGTTGCAGTTTTGATTAGATGTTGTTGTCGTATGAGTATGAGTTGGGTAAAAAAAAAAAAAAAAAAAAATCCAAAAATATTTAGTTGAACTCCCAGCTAAACCAGACTTATTGCAAAAGTTGTTTCTTGTTTGTGATGGGTTTGATATTAAATTGTTTGGCTTTATTTCTTCCCCGTCTTCCTTCACATGGTTGCCAGCCAATTGACCTTGTTTCGTGGCAATTTTTCTTCTTTAAATTCTAGTTTTGTAGAATTTATGTGGGTGCTTGCGAAGAGTTATTGTTGTTTTTAGCGAAATTTATTGGGAAGATATTTGTTAAATGAAATTAATTAAATTTGAGCTGTGGAAAAGTGTGTACTTCTGTTTTTGATGGCAACAAAATTAAGGTATATAATCGTATACACATGTACATACATGGATGAATAGCGACCGACTTTTAAGGAAAGACTTTTTTTAAGAAAAAGAAAAACATTAACGAAATAATCTAAAGATAATTTGATGCATTTGCCCAAACGCTGTGCTAATTTAAATAGATTAAAAATCAACTTGAAAATGTGAAATATTTATTAGTAAACAAAAAAAAGTGAGGCGAGTCCTTCCGCTAAATAAATTATTAAGAAGAAACTTGTTCCCTCTCCAGCAAAGCAGCTGCAACACATGTTGCCTAAAGGTCAGTCAGATGATCACTAAAATGTGATATTTACAAAAAAAAAAAAAAAAAAAAATTAAAAACAAAATAAAACTTCAAACCGGTGGAGAAAATCCAAGGAAACAAATAAAAATAAGAAAAGGCCTGCTTTTAAGACATTTGTTGCGCTTATTATTATGATTTTTATTAATTTTAAAAAGAGTTCATCCTACGATTTTGTTTTCAGAAGAAATTTACGTTGCCCATTAAACACAGCAATAACCTTCACTTTTTTTCAATAACTTTCAGAGCTTTTAAAAGCGTACAAGACTGTCAGACTTCAACGGATAGACCTTCACAACGAGATTGTCATAAATTAACGTTCACATTTAACAGCAACGTATGTACGTATGTAAATGACACCAGACTGAGCACGAATGAATGAGCCAAGTATTTCCTTTTAAAATATAAGTTGTACTCGTACATGCCAAAATCCAAATGTGTCAGATTCAATTAACATTGTCTTTTTAAGCCAACAAAGTAGGAAAATAAGCCAAAAACCATAAATAAATAAGCACTTAAAAATTATTTATTACAGACTGTATGACTGACTGTATGCTGGAAAATAAACGTAAGAAAAAAATGTATTCAAACTTGAAATGTTGAAACTGAAAACTAAAAAAAAAACAACTGGCCTTCAATTACGCTACGCCACAGAAAATTTATTTGTTTTAGGAAAACTTATCGGCTAATTTGCATTTCTACAAAAAGGTAAAATTCAGGACCTTCCCCCTTTATAGAAAACTAGCGTAAGCCGGTGTGCTTCACTAGCCCAGTACTTTGATTATGTCACACCCACTTCTAATCCAATTACGCAAATTTCACAAATCTCGCAAGTAATGATTTATTTATGTCAACGATGCAGCCGCTTACACTAATTACTTTTTCCTGTTTCCATCCCTCTCAGACATAAATGCAATTGAAAAAGTACCAAACTACCACTTTTTACCAGTTATATTCGCTTAAAATTCAAAATATTAAAAAAGTACCAGACTCCTGTCCAATTATTTTTGGTAGACTTATAACCTAGACAGACGACAGCGTTAATGAGCATTAGTGGCCACTTTGCGCATTTAGTCGTGCATTATCTACATTCGAATGTGAATTTAGCTTTGTCATAAATGCACAAAATCAAACTGCATTTATACTAAATTCAGTTACATAATATGGCAGCACCGTCGAAATCCGCCAGCTGTTGATATTTTGTTTACTATTGTAAATAGATAAAATGGAATCACAGACAAAAAAAAGCAAACTGTTTTAACTGTTGCAACAAATTTAAATTTGTGATTGCTAGTGAACGCATAATTTTTGTATTAAGCTTAGTTTAGACGATATGTTGAATCAGCATATTTATGCTGAAAATTATGCTTAAGTGCCATCATATCGTGTAAACGCAAAATCTTTACCAGTATACGTATGTTCAACAACGTTTGCAATTAATTTGTTAACAATACCAACAAATAAATGTTGGCAATTTTAGCATATCGTGTGAACACTATGTGTTTAGTATTTGACTAATTTTCTGCGTATGCTAGCTGATATGCCATTTGTTGAAAATGCTGTTTAAGCTTTTCAGCATATATCTAATTTGTATGCATATTTGCCGAATGGCTTTGTTGAGCCGCCGACAATTTTCGTTTATGTAAATATACATATATCTTCTTCAAAATTTGCAAACGAGCACAAACGTATTGAAGTGAAATTCAATGAATTAATTGCTCTCAAATTAAAAAACAATAAATAGCTCAAGGCGAATTCATACCAGGTGGTTGCAAGGGAATTTGCAAAATGAAACAAATACCTGTATTTCATTACATATATATTTCAAAGTGAACAAACAGCTAGAAGCCAAAATAATCACCTGTGTTTCAAGTCCAACTGGTATGAATTCTGCTTGAAATAGTTGGAATAATCAACAATCAACGGCAAGGCGTTGATTACATGCATACATCCGGATTTCAACCGCCGCCCCACTTTTGTTTTCAGCGGCTGCCACGATGAAAATTAATTGGCACAGATCTTCGAAAGTCTTATAATTCTTTGTATAATTTTGCACAAAAACCTTCATCTGCCCGCCGTTCTACCCATTTTCTTTTCCAAACTCGGCTTCTTTTTCCTTTTACTTCACTTTCATCACTATCAAAAACAAGGACTGCACGAGCAATAGCAAGCGATATTTCTTCCGAAGACATTTTTTTTTATATTAAAAACACGAATTTTCTGCAATAATGCGTTGTATAAATAGAAAGTAGTAGATATCAAACTTATTTCACAAGCAAATATTTATATGATTCAGCATACATATCACCATGTAATTATCAACATATCATATAAACACAAAAATTGTATGCTAACTCTTATGTTGACATTCCATTTGCTGAAATATGTTGAATTAAAAAATTTCGTAGTTTCAGCATATAGTGTAAATAAACACCTAGCATATGATATGTGATGACATATGCGTTTGATGTTATTTTTAATCATACAGTTGTTAGCATATATATGTATGCTGATTCAACATATCGTCTAAACTAAGCTTTATGGTGCAGTTTCATGAAAAGAAATTTTAACTTTCCTGAACATAAATGTTAATTTCCCATCAATAGCACACCTGCAAATTTTACACTCTGGTTTTATCCATTTCATGGGTAAAAGTAGACTAAGTAAATATTTTAAATGCCAAAACAAAAAATCAATAGCAAACAACAGCTGTTTTTTAAATGCAACTGTTTGCTAAATGCAGAAACCGTCGTCTGTCAAAAAGTTATCGATAAATCAAAGTCTTCGTTGAAAACTGAGCCATGCTTTCAATGCAAAAACCAATCCACCATATCTTTAGTACTTCTTGCAAAAGTTGCTGATAATTTTACTTTCTGAAATATAATTCAATCATTGTAGTAAAATCATCTCTAAATAATTCAACTTTTCTTTGAATAAAAGTTGGCTACGGAGTTATGGGACACAAAACTAATATCGACTACTTTAATTTGCATGGAAGAGTAACCGCTGTACTGCAGAAGAGTCGCAATTTCATTAAATTTTAAGGTAAATACTCAATTTACAGTGCTGCACGTAGACGATCTCAGTGTTGCCGTAGCGCACAGTTGAATGCATTATACCAAAAGATCTGATGTTTCAATGTCAAGTGAATTTTACATTCCTTATGGCCAATAAATTTAAGCAACCGCTGTAAATCATTACTAAAAACAGATTAATTGAAGTGGCAAAGTTTCTTATTTTCAAAGAAATAAAGGAAAAAAAAAAAAACGATTAAATAATTCAAAGTCTGACAAATAGTGGTGTCTTTAATCCATTTAAATGTGTCATAAAACAAAACGACAATCACTGTGCAACAGACAGCGAACAAAAATTTCCGAATTAATTAAAACTTGTTATACCCCAGAGTGCAACACAACCAGCAACATTGTATGCCAGCAATAATAAGGTCATGGTCTTAAGCGAGCAGTTGTTCTTAGTTGTCTTTTTTTGTTATCCTTGTAAAACTCATTGTGACTGGTTGGTTGAAAATAAAATTATTTCAACTCAAGTAATCGCTTTAACCAAGTCACTGGTGCTCGCTCAAATCAAAGTTTAAATCAATTAGTTTTGAAAAAATTCAGGGTCGTAGATTGATTTGCATAAAAGTGATTTGAACAGAGATTGACATCACGCCAAAGTGAGGTTATGGTTATATATTATTTTGCAAATATTTCACAACATAATAATGCATTCCAAAAAAACATTTAATACAGTTATTTCCGCTTAATTGAGCCCCGCTTAATTGAGCACCGCTTAATTGAGTTGCCCGCTCTTTATTGCACTAAAAGTCATGGAACGAAATAATTCAGTATACCTGTCTGTGTTAAAATACCCGTTTAATTGAGTTCCGTTTAATTGCGTCACCCGCTTAATTGGTTCGCAAATTAAGAAAGCATTGTGAAAAACAAGGGCAAATGTTTCGCTTAATTGATTCCGTCTACTTAATTTTTTTTTTTTTTTGCTCCACAATCGTAAAAAAAATATTTTTTGCTGCAAAATGGTCTTGGTTTTGTTCCATTATAAACGTTGTACGATTAATGTACCTGATTTTTATTTTGTTTTAATAAACAAAAACAATTTTCCAACTTAATATGTAACTAAAGAAATTAGTTTTATTTTCCATCTACGCATGGGTGTTTCGCTTAATTGCACATATTGCTCAATTAGGCGATTTTCGTTTAATTGCGTCGTCGATTCAATTAACCGAGTATTACTTAATTGAGTTTCCGTTTAATTGCGTCAAAAGTCGTGCATTTTTAGGAACTCAATTAAGCGGAAATAACTGTATATACATATGTATATTCAGGTAAGTACGAGACTGACTCGTTCAGCAGGGGATCCGCACCGCCACACAATGGGCTCAACCGATTTCACTAGGCTAGGCGTGCAACTGCCTTGATGGCAAACGGCGCATCGGACTCTGTACCATCTAAGGTGCTCTTTACGATGCTACACTGGCTACTAGCCAATCTCATGGCTAAGGAAACTGCTGTAAGTTTGGCGATACGTTTGAAGACAGGTGGCTCGGGGAAAAAATGCGGTCTCAGGGCATCCATCGATAATTGAAAGGATAATTGACCTGCCGAGTTGCATTAACTATACCTCACCAGCCTCAATGATCGATAAGAGATTTAGCGTAAATCTGTCGAATGCGTTCTTGGATAGTGTCGAAAGAGATCAATGAGAAGACGCGATAATGGTTGTTACGTATGATTTCAATTGAAACGCAGGACTTCAACGTATAATAAGTTTTAGGCTACGTAATGCGTGTAGCGTCATTCAGACTGAAGTTGCGGCGATAAGCAGAACGGTAAACTGGATCAGGTACTACAGTAAATACGGGGAGCATTTCCTAATCTATATTGAGAGCAAGGCCGCCATAGACGCGCTATAGACGCTATCACACGATTGGCATACAAAATATAACAAAAATTGGTGCATGGCGGCAATCGTGTGATCCCACCTTTATATTAACAGCAAGGACGACCACGACGTCTTGTAGTAGAAGAATTTGTCATTTGCTAAATGGGAATTTCGGCAAGTGCACAAATAGTAACGATTTGAATGCCAATTCTATTTGGGATAGGGCTAAAATTGTTTGCCACTGCCACTCTCTTTTGAATGTGCGGGTTAATTTTTAAGTTCTACGACTTCAAACTTTCATCAAAACACTTTTATGCTCAGAACGGTAGTGTGCTTTTGTTATGCACTCCACAAATGAACAGAGTAGAGTGGTTGAATCCACCACGCAATCGTTTGTCTTGTTTTTTTTAGTTGGTGTTTCTTAAGAACTCCACTTCAAGTAGCTGTTTTAGTTGTTTTCCGCCTGCTCGTTGTTTTTTGTGATTATGAAGAATTTTTCTTCGCTTTTTTTTGTTTCTTGTTCTTCTTTATGGCATAATAAAACAACTACTGGTATTTAACACTCAACACTGGACAAGTACGGTCATGTTTGGCAGACCAAATGAGACATATCGTACACTCAGTTCAAAAGGGACTCACAATTTAATTTTTCAAAAAATGAAAAAACAGTTTTTGATATAAATAAAAATATTTAAGAACAAAAGTAGGCCATTTACCCCCCATCTACACATGCAAGTAACTTATTGCAAGTTGTGTGTACACTGACAGACACAATAAAAGCTGTTGCTACTTGCTTGACTGTTTACACAGGCAAGTGCAAGCTCATTGTTAAAATGTCGTCAAAGAAAATGGTCTTAAAGAAAATTGCTTGACTTTCAAAATAAAAGAATTAAATGAAAGCAATAATAATTAAATAATTATGCGGAAAAAATACAAAATCACAGTTCCGTTTTTTTTATATTTAAAAACACTGTTTTTTGCCTTTTTTATGCAATGTTTATTCTGTTTTTGGCCGAATATATGAGTTTTTAATGGCTGGGTTGCCAAAGTATAGTCATACGCACTGTTATGGGGAAATTTATATTAAGAATCCATAAAAACCATATTTTATTTTATTTTATGTTTTATTTTTATTAATTTATTTCCATTTCCTGTACAACCAGATTTCACTTATATTTATAGTACAGAAATTTGTGAAAGGGGCACAACTGGTCCTGGGCACCACTGGAGAAAAATATTTTTATTATATAAATTTAAACAAAAGTTAAGTTAATAAATAAATAAATAAAAAAAAATACAACATAGTAAAAAAATAAAATATATTAAATTAAGTGAAGTTATTAAGCAAAAACCTTTTGAAACTTTTTGCGTTGCTGAGTGGCTGGTAGAAGGTTTCAAAGACGCGCTGCATTTATAAAAAAAAACTACCACTCTGAAACCAGACAACTATGATGCGGAATAATGATTTTTCTGCCTCTAAGGGATCTGGTAAATTTAATTTTGTCGTATAGGTGTAACGGAGCTTGCAGATAAATGATCTTATGAAGAGATATGAGTACACGAATCTTGAGTGGACTATCGAGGGATACACCGTAAAGTGGTGAAGAAAAACTAGAAATACGGTCATGTTTTCGTAGACCATACACATACCTCAAAATATTATTGAATAAAACATTTAGTTTACGCTTACTAGCAGAGTCGCAACTCGAAAAGATTTCGCAGCCATGTAACACAGAAGGCACCAAAAAGGTTTTGGCAACTTTTTTTATATTTTATCTTATTTTTCGGTATGTTAGATCATTTTTTGTAAGTTATCTATTAAAATTAAAATATGAACTTTATAAGATAACACTGTTTTTGCTTTTGTAATTTTATTGACATGCAAGTTAAAGAAAAATTACTGGCAATCCAAATCTCTTGCAAGTGAGCTTGCAACTTGCAGAAGTATGGTGCAATTAGTAAAAAAAATTCAATGTATTATATTGAGTTACTTGCACTTGTACTTGCGTGTGTAAATGGGGGGTTGAACTAAAATCTATACAGATTATGGTATAAAAAGTTTATAGTTTTCTTAAGTTCTTATGAAGTATAAGAAATTTTGAGTTTGAATGTGCGATATGCACCTGTAAACATGTTCGAGTACCCATTTCTTTAAAAACAACCAAAAATAAAGAAAAATTGCGCCATCAAAACACCAACATTAGTTTTTTGAGATGCCGAAACAGGGAAGACAGTGGCATAAGTGTGAATTAAGTACAAGTAACAAACATTTACAGCTGAACTGAATTTAGATTAATTTAAAAATTAATTGTGGTTAAAATGATTTCAATGTTCCCTTTGTACCACAGTGTTACATATTTCTTGTGGTTACTTTGTAATAATAATGTAAACCGAAAAGCAAAAAGAACCTTTGGATTTTTTAATTTTCTTTTTTCTCCCCCTTTTTCCAGTAAAACTAAAAAAAGAGCTGATGTTACATCATCGTGGGAATTTTCTACTCTGCTCAAGTTGCTTTGTTTTAGTTAAACATTTTCATTACCCTTAAGCTCAAAAGAAAATAAAGACATTAATATTAGAAAAAAAAGTCGAGTTTTAGATTTAAGACGCGATAATAAACAACAATTTCCCATTTAAAAATTATGACTTACTCTTAAACCAAAACCAAAACTATAACTATAGTTTTACATTTCAATGAAGTAAATCGCTTTTCTTATGAACATTAATGGGTCATTTTTTACGGGAGATAAGATTTTGTGAAAAATACGAGGAAACCTTAGAATAAGCAGCCAAGCTCGTACAGGAATGCATCTTATGGGGTTGTAGAGGGATCGTAGACCTGCCAAAACATAAGACAAAGCCTGCCGGAGGCTTATGCAGAGTCCGCCTAATCTAATGTTTTTTTTCAACTACTGCTTATTTCGTGAATGGTAACACTTGGCTCATGTCTGATTTGACAGATAATTAGTGTAATCCTTCCGCTGAACGAATATGGTTGTGTATACGCTTCACTAAGTGGGCCTGCGATCAACTTACAAAAGATGCCGATTTTGCCAAAAAAAAAAAAAAATCATCTTTTCAGATGAAGCCCATTTTGATCTGGTCGGGTATGTAAACAAGCAAAATTGTGGCATTTGGGGCACAGAAAACCCGCACGCATACATTGAAAAGCCAACGCAACCAAAACGAGCCATTTTGGCGGATTTTGGTCCAGAAGCATAATTGGGTCATTTTTCTTCGAAAATAAGCAAGGAGTGGCCGTTACAGTCAATGGCAATCGTTATCGGGCCATGTTGAACGAATTTTTGTTCACAAAAATTGAAGTGGAGGATATTGGCAACATTTGGTTTCAACAGAACGCCGCTACGTGTCACACAGCCGAAGCTACACTTGATATTTTGCATCGTTTTCAAAAAAAAAGTTATTTGGCGGACCCTTTCAGATGTTGAAATCGTAGAAAATCATTTGAACAGCCCCAAAGAGTACAACTGAAGTAAAAAATGGAAATATATGCTACAAAGGTCTTATCAAATATTTAAACAGCCGCAAACAAAACATCTGGTCCAAAAAGGCAAAAATTTCCACAACACGGAAAATATATTTCAAATCAGTGTTCCCAGATCCATGTATTTCTTGCCCCCAGAAAAATTTGAAAACCCCCTAAAATTCAATGTTTTTCTACAAAATCTCCCCGAAAAATGTTGGTGAACATTCTGCTTTAGTTTGCGAATCACCAATATTAATGCATTGACAATGGGGAAAATGCATAAAATTCTTAAACTTTCCCCAATTAACTGATTATGTGTATATATTTTTCAGTGCATATTTTATGATTACAGGCGTATGTATATTTATTATAAATTTTCGATTTATTTGTATTCACATATTTTGAGATCTAAGTACATATTTATAGGCAGCTTGAAATTGTTATCTGCGTATCTAGAAAAAATTAAGTTTCTATAAAAATATTAAAAATTTCTAAATATTCTTCGCTCTTTACGTTCTTTTAACATTTTCATAAAAAGAGTTATAATTTTATCAAAGGTTCTTAGATATTTTAATTTTCCCAATTCTTAAGAAATGGAAAAAAATTCAAAGAAATTACCCATCAGGAAAAAATTCATTAAACTCAACAAAAAAAGTACTTGAAATTACCAGTTGCAAAATTATGTACTTGAAACTACCAGATGAACATAAGATATCTGATTTAATTTTACTTTAAAAATCGTTAAAGTCTTACACCGGCATTCATAAAAAATATAGCGTTTCTCAAATACATTTTAAAACACATTTTATATGAAAAATTTGTTAGAAAATATGTTACAACAATGTTTTATTTTTTATGAATACCGGTGTTAAAATTTATCAGTTGAAAAATTTTCTAACTCCTGTCATTTTACCGTTCAATCAAACATAGAAATCCCCTAAAAATACGCCAAAAATAAATTGTTCCCCAAAGAATTTAACACCCCAAATTCACCCCGAACAGAAAAAAAAACTCCCTAAATCTAGGGGGAAACCCCCCAAACTGGCAACACTGTTTCAAATGCTTTTGAAAGGATATAAACAGTTTCAAGCTACACAACTGAACCAAGAGAGCAAAAATTCACAACAAAAAAATTGTAGCACACAAAAAATAAATTGAAAATGGCTTAGAAATGATTTAGTCTATTGAATACAGCAGAACTGGAGCAGAAATGCAAAAATCGGGCGACAAAATTTCCCAATTTCCAAAAATTGATTTAAAATCTTTTCTAAAGGTTTGCCGCATGTATGAATGCGCTTGCATATATATGTATATATATATATATTTTTTTTTTTTTTTTAATTTTTGCCTTTTTGGTTTAGTTGTGTTGTTTGCAAATGTTTAAATCCCTTGTGTTGTGTAAATTTTTCGTGAATTTTCTCGGTTGGGTTAAGACATCCGCGGGCTTAGATACATATATTCATATACATACATTCGTTTTTATATCGCTGAATCAGAAAGAATCAAAATTTGGGTTTTATAAAAAGGCAAAAAGCACCAGAGCACTATTTCATTAACATTATTCAGTGCCAAATTTAAACTCCCCAAAATCTGTTTTATTTTACTACCCACCTACACATTTTATCATTTGCATATCTGCAGAAGTTCTGATAAAAAATACCTTCACACCTTAACCTGGACTGATAATTATGTTTGCCCCACCAACGATTCTTCCCTTAATATTATTTTACGGAATTTCATAAAAAAATTTTTTTTTTATCTTTTATCATTGTAAGTAACCAGCAACATTTACATAAGTAAACTTGGCTTTCCAAGAATTTTACGCCAGAACAAAATATAAATTATCTCTTCACTCAAAGTATGCATTTCCGACACCACAATAACAACAACACAACCAGCAAGCTGACAAAAAAAACGTTGTTGAGGGGAAAAAGTGGTTACCACCACACACCTAAAAACACACCAACTTCTTTCAGGTTGTGTTCATTTTCCAAATAATGTGTGTTATTTGGCAGCTTCATTTGGTATGTGCGCCGCAGAGACTTCGCACAACGTCATTGAAAAGGGGGAGTTTAACTAAGGATTTGATAAAAAAAAAAAAAAAAAAGCCGGCCGGGGAAAACAGTAGTTGTGGCAAGTGCTAAAACAAAAAAATATGTACGAGTAGAAGGGACAAATGGCTTTAAGGTTGCATTAAAATGTAATAAATACAAAAGGAAAAGGTATCACTTGCGGGCTTGAGACAAGTGTTAATTTAAATAAAGGACAATATAAGAGAGGGTGAGAGAGAGAGAGAGGGAGAGGGAGAGAGAAGGAGAGAGAGTATTTTTAATACATGCCGTTCAACAAAAAAAAAAAAAGGGAAACAGCCTTGTCAACTTGTCAATCGCACCAAAATCAAAAACTGTGCGTTTACAGGTAAAACGCACAGAATTACAAATTTGTAATAAGCAGCTCTTTTTATCAGCTTTCGAAATCGATTTGTGAAAATCACATGTTAGTCACAGAGACTAACATTCTTTTAAGAATTTTTCAAGTCTACTGATGAGTTGATTAGTACCAACAAAATGTTGTTGGCATATAGACAGCTGAAGAAGACAGAAAACATTTGATAGGTCTATTTTTGGACCTGAATTAATGGTTTTCTGGTTTAAATTTCTTTTTTAAATTTATTTAAAAATTGTTTGCAGTGCTCACGAAGCAAAAATGCCAGAAAACCATAGGCAATATACTGAAAATCGGCATTTGACTGCAAAGTTCAATGGTCATTTAAAAAAAAAAAAAATCGAACTAACATAAACAAACGCCGCGATACGGGCCTTCTAGTTTAGCCTCTATTTTCACCCTTCACTCTCAGAATGGACCTACCTTTTGCTAACTTGAATTTGTTACACAGTGCTATGAAACCGTTCCATAATGCACACAAAACCGTGCATATTTCGGGCTGCATTCGCAGTCGATTCAATGCTCCAGCCCCAGCGATGAAGCACATTTCTCACTCGGTGGGTATGTTAATAAACAAAATTGTCGTATTTGGGGTTCTGAGAATCCTCAAGTAATTGAAGAGAGGCCATTACATCCACAAAAAATTCACTGTTTGGTGCGCTCTTTGGTGCGAAGGTGTGATTGGACATTACTTCTTCGAAAACGACGGTGGAACGACTCTCATATGATAAATTAATTTTTTGCCTGCTATTGAAGAATACGACTTGGAGAATATATGGTTTCACCAAGACGGTGCCACATGCCACACAACTCGAGAGAATAGTGCAAGAGACATTTCCTAACCGCGTGATTTCTTGTCGTGGCGATATCAACTGGCCTCCAAGATTATGCGGTTTGACACTATCAGACTGTTTTTCGTGGACCTACGCAACTTGAGCACTTAAAAACCAACATATGTCAAGTTATAGCTGAGATACCGCCCAATATGTGTCAAAAAGTGACTTCAAAAGAATCAATGTTTGCAACACTTCGCATAGTGATGTAGTGTTTCACACATAATGTCAACGTTCAAACTTTATAATAAAAAATAAATATGAAAAAAATATTTTATGTCATTTATTTACGTTTACTTTTGAAACCGCAAAATGGATAACCCTTTACCATAAAAATAAAAGTTAGGCTATGGGTTGTATTTAATGTACTGCAATGCCAAAGACATTTCCATATGAATATGGTTTTTTTGAGACAACACTTTCATTTACTTTTTTTTTTTTTGCCCATTTAGAATAATTTGCCTCACGAATTTAATGAAAAATTCATATTGGCTTATTAAAAACAAAAGTCAAATCGAAGCACACAGACGAGTCGCGTAAACAGGGTGATTCATAAATAATAATTGAGACAGCGAATCAGGTGACTCAACTCGTACGGGAAACATACTATAAATTCCGTTAGCAATTGCAACAATTTTCATTTTGTATGCCACAAACTGTATATACTCAAAGTTAAGAGACAAGTCGAGTAATCCATGCCCGCCTCTTCCAGCATCCCTGCCTCTGGGTATGGATCTTAAGTAGATACACTCAGAATTTATTTTGCAGTAACTGAACGTAGCTTTTTTTTTCCAGAAATAATCAGTGTAGTTATTTTTAAATGACAAAACGTTTAAGACCTAATGGAATTTTAATTTTAACTGATTTATACAGTTGCTTATAAAACTAACTACAGATTAATATGGATTTTCGGTCACAGTTAATAATGACAGTAGTAACTTATGTTACACATGAATGAAGTAGCCAGGATTAAATAAGCGTATTAAGGAAAGAAATGATACAGATGGAAAACCATAATTAAATAAAATGAAGAAAAAATATCACCACCGAAGAAAATATAAAAAATTGTTTACAAGTTGCTTACGCATTAATTACTTGACTGTTAGAATAAAAGGAAAATCATTATTACTTTTACCGATTGGATACCGTAGATTTTTTAACATCTAAGTTCAAATGAAGTAATTCAAATGAATTTAAATGAAAAATAAGTAGAACTGTTTTCAAATGAAGTTTCATTTATTTCAAAGTGTGTTTTCAGTCAATTTTACTGACAAAGTTTTCTGAGTGTACCATCTTTTGGCTTGCTGCTCATGAAGGCGCAAGAAAACCTGGTAGATGGTAGCTACAACTCAGGATATTTAAAATTTAGAACAAATATTTGTACTGCGAACATTTGTAATAAAGCACAAATGGATACCACAGAAGTCAGTGCCCGGTAGTGACTGCTTGGAGAAACTCTTGCTCTTGCTCGTACTAGATTGAGGACCCTTCTTCAATCAGCAGCATGGTGGCTGAATGGTATTTGAAAACGAAATACCAGCCTTGGAACAGTAATTTGGCTTCATTATCTAAGGTAAAAGTTACTTTCCGGAATGTAGCTCTGGCTGCATTATTGAAGGATTCAATACGATTCTGTCATTAAAAAGCGGTATCGAAACCGTGGCAACCCATAATTATATGAATTTGTTCTATTGTCCAAGACTTCGTTTTATAATCAATTAATTGTTCCAAGCAATCAATTAACCAAGTAACGCACAATTGTTTCAAATCGCTACATTAGAAGAGCTCTCAAAAAGAAATGCAAGATTCTTTTCAGAAATTTCAAGCAAAATTACTGTTACACTCTTCTTAATTGTTGTATAATTTTCTAAAACCAAACTATCAGCACCACTTTGTTCGAATTCTTTTCATCAATCTTTATTGTTTACTTCTAGATTTCATTGAAATGTAAATTTTAAAGCTTAACATTTCCAACAATGAGCTCTTAATATTCTGCTTTTGTTTTTATCATCAAATTAAAGTGATTCTAAATTGTGGAACTTATTTATTATTATAGCAAAAATATTCACTCAATTTCTTATCTCAAACTTCTAAAGCTGAGCCAATAAATCTTCAGCATAAAAAAAAACTCTTTCTAAAAATATTGTGACCCTGTGAACATACATACATATACACATGTAAATGTATAATGTACGAGCATTATGTATAGAATTAAATATTTACGTGGGCCTAGAAAGCCTTTGTTAAATTAACCAGAGCCAACACGTATGAAATTTAAACATTTCAAAGTCAAAATACTGTAAAAAAAAAAAATTGTTGAACTCAAACAGTTTGGGTGAAAATTAAAATAAATAGATGAATTTAAATGAAGCGTAACAAGAGTCTACTTAATGAGGTGGCTCACCTCATGTCTGCCGTATCTGTCAATGAACAAAGTGTTTAAAATCAAGAGAAATTCACCTTAAGATTTTATAACCAAGTGCCGCTTAATTTTTACCTGAAAATAAAAGAACAAAACAATTTATTAATTGAAGTTGAGACAAAAAAAAAAAATTGTCAAAAGCATGTGAATAAAGTGTAATATTAAACAAAACTACATTTTATATTTCAGAATGCCGCCATTTGGGTGAGAAGAATAGTTTGAATATTCCGAAAAAAAAAAATTGTTTTAAATCGAAATTTCATTTTTAAATCGAAAATTCGAAAAATCTTTTCAAACCAATTCCTCAGGCTGTTTAGATCAGTGAATCATCGAGTATAGTGAAGCACTAAAAGCAGCTTAAGTTTTAACACCTGAGGTCAACCGGTTTCTTGCCATAGTCAAGGGTGTTAGGAAATTTTTTACAGAAAACGTCAAATTTTGGAAAGAAAAACGTCAAAAAAAACGTCATTTATAATAATGTACAAATAAAATCAAAATTAATTAAATTTATTTAATAATTCATTTTATTTAGTAATTAATTTTATATTGTAAAAAACAATTCAACATGCATTTTACTATAACAAAACAAGTACAATTGTACATACATATGTATGTACAAGGTGGCGCAAGAGTAATCCTCCTATTAGAAAATCCTATAAATTTTGCGATTGGCCCCTAATCTCGGTTCTGTTTTGATATTTGTGTAGTAGTTAAATTATTTGCCAGCTTACCTCAACAATGCCTTTAAGGCGCTGAGGTCTTGTTATGAATATGGTCTTTATTTACAAATATAAATTATTAAATAAATAAATAAAAAAAACACATGCGAAATACACGTTAGTAAACAATGTTACACTGCACTGCTCCAGAACGCGGAATATTGGAGACTATTTATTTGACCAATAATTGGTCGGTGACTTTGGCACAACGTGAATTTCGTCGCAGATTTCCTGGCCGTCCAACGCCTACTGGTGAAACACTGCGACGATTAGCCGCTCGCCTCGAATAGACTGGCACAACACGAGATGCTGCCAGGCATGGCAGACCCCGGAGTAGCCGTTCTGCAGAGAATAATGCTGCTGTAGCCGAGGATGTCATCGAAGCGCCATCGACATCGACCAGACGACATGCCACGCAAATGGGTACCAATCGAATTTTGGTACAAGATTTGAAGATGTTTCCGTATAAAGTACAGACGGTGCATCAGCTGTTAGCTGCTGACCGCCAATCGCGTCTAACATACGCTCAAGCCATCCTTGATCACCACCAAGATTAAGATGATTTTTCATCAAAAATAATCATGAGTGATTTCCATCTTATCGGGTACGTAAACAAGCTAAATTTACGCTTCTGAGGCACTGAAAATCCGCGTGTAACTCACGAAGAGCCATTACACCTGCCCAAAGTCACTGTATAGTGTGCTGTTTTCGCTGGAGGAGTCATCGGACCTTTTTTCTTCGAAGACGTCGCGGACCAAACGGTTACTGTGAATGGTGAGCGCTACAGAGCAATGATCAACGAATTCTTTTTGCCGCAACTTGATGAATTGGAATTGTAAGATATATGGTTCCAACAGGACGGTGCTACGGCACACACTGCACGTGCCACAACCGATATGCTGAAGGATGCATTGCCCGGGCGCCTAATCTCCCGTTTTGGCGATTTGCACTGGCCAGCAAGATCGCCTGATTTGAACGCTGCAGACTTCTCTTTGTGGGGCTTTTTGAAGCCGTGGGTTTATGTCAACAACCCTCAGACTTTTGCAGCTCTCAAAGACAATATCCGTCAAGAATGTGTGGACCTATTGCCGGAAGTTTTGGCCAATGTGATGGAAAATGCTATAAAAAGGGTATAAAATGCTATAAAAATGTCAATCAACTGTGGAGGCGGCCATTTATATGAAATCATATTCTCGACTTGATCTAAAAAAAAATTAAAAGACCAAATAAAAATAACCCACAAGAAGAATCAAAGTTTTTCATTTTTTTTTTTTTTTAGTTACAGTCAAAAAACATTGGTAGGTTATTTTTGCGCCACCCTGTACGTATTATAAAAATTTTATATTAATATTATTCATACAAAATTTATTGCTTTTGTGCCTTTTAATTAAACTTTTTGTTACGTTTCCATTAAAACACTCTGAAGAGTTATATTTTAAATAATAAAGAATATCCCCCTAATTCATAAAAATTATAACAGGCTTATAAGACTGTTATTTGACATATTTGTATAGAAAATCTGTAAAATAAGAGCTTTATAAACCTGTTATAATTTTTATTTAAACAGTTATATTTTAAATAGCAAACAAAATCCCTTCAATTGTTTTTCTTTCCAAGGAATTTCAAGGAATTTAGTTTTGTTTAAATTCATTTGACTAAAAATTCTCTCAACGTTAGCAGCTGAATTTGGCAAAAGCTTAAAGTTGTTAATAAAACCATATGAGATAGGAAAAGCCGGTTCATTATTTGACAACTTGATTGAGTGGAATTGTTTCCAAAAAAAAATATTAAAATCGGTTGAATTTTTATTTAAATTTAAGATCCTCATTTCTCTTACTTCGTTTTCAACTTCCTGGCACTTCTCTTTAGATACCAAATTAGGAAATAAAAATTTAGCAAAGGTATTATAGAAGTATTTTTATTTAAAACAACGTATGGATTAACTAAATTTAAATTATTTAAAATTGAATTTCCAAATCTTTTCTTTATTTGACAGCATAACTCAACACAGAATTCAATACAATTATCTACAAATTGGTTATAAATTTCAACGTCAATTCTACACTGCGAAAATTTTTCTTTTACATGAACACCAAAATAAACTTCATCTCGGGGTAAAAAATGTTTCCTTTCACAAAACTTTCTGTCCTCCCTAGTGTATGTATAGAATTTATCATTATTTCTTAAACAAGGTACATGCAGTACTACAATTAATAAAGTTGTGTTACCGGACTGCCATACAAATTCAAATTTTATATAGAGTTTGACAGATATATTATATATATATATATATATATATATATATATATATATATATATATATATAGTTGATAGTGATGCCACTTACTGCTTATTAACATACATAAGCTTGTTGTAAGCGATCGTAGGAATGCTGTCTATTAGTCTCTTTCTTTCTGGAGTGAATTGCCATAGATTTCAAAAAGGAGCGAAGCTAGAAAAAACGTCAAAATTCAAGAGAATCTGTGACGAGAAACGTCAAACGATATTTTAGTGTTTTTTGATCGAAATTACGTTAAAATGACCTAACACCCCTGACTATAGTGGAAATTAAAGCTGGTTTTAAGTGGAATTAGCTCTGAGAGCACGGCAAATCAAATTCATTAAATGTTGACATACAATCTAATAAAATAAATGGCAGACTTGCAACAGCGAAACATGGTACGTACCCCAATTAAAGCTAATAAGAATCTTATTCTTAAAAAAAGAAATGCGGTCGGGGGACCCCCGTTAGGAACGACATTCCTTACGTTTTTTTTTTCATCTTTGAATGTAATACAAGGTGAAATCTGTATGTTTTATTTTGTGTTGTTTTTGAAATTTTGAAATTTTATGATTCTTCAAATTTTTGGAACGTTTTATTTTTTACTTTTGACACATGCAGTATTTTTTTGGCCATCTGCTACACAACGAAGAAAAGCAACTGTTGGCCAATTTTTTAATAGCACAGTTCATTATTTGGTGCAAATGTCTTGCGTAAGTGCGAATGCAAGAAATCGTTGCTTTTTCTTTGCAATCCAACTACAAAATATACAAGGTTGCACTCGCAATATTTTTGCACTTACGCACCGCTTATTACGTGTTGCTTTTTTCGCATGAGTATTGCGTTTGCAACACTGCCACACGAACAGCTGACATTTCAAAAGAAAGCAAACAAAAAATTGTACAGATGGAGCCAACAGCAATTACCAAAAATATAAAAAGTGAAAAATTAAAAATTGTGTATTAATTTATCAGCTGCAATAACATTTGCAAAGTTGTTAAAAAGGGTGCTCAATATTAGTTGCAATATAATCGCAAATGCAAATAGTCGCAACCAAAAACGCACCAAATGCTGAGTACCGCTAATATTGCTGTTTTTTGTTGCGACATACTTTACTTTAGCGACACATAGCAGCTGATAGTGTCCGTTTTCACAGTTATTTAATATTTATTGGTATGTGTCTCCACTGCTGTCAGCGGAGACACCGCCCATCATACACAATTGCTTGTCGACAGTACACCAATACACACATATAAACAGCTCACACGCTTTCGTTACGATTTCTACCAATTTCCACTACCAGCAAGCCGCATTAAGGAACTTCGTTCCAAAAATATTTTAGGTTTATTAAACTCTTATTTGACAAATTTTGCAAACAAATATGTATGTCAAATAAGAGCCTTATAAACCTGAAATAATTTTTATGAATTAGGGGGTAAGTCTTCAACTTTACTTTTCTTGCTTATTTTTCAAAATGTCTATTCTTTTAAGTTTACCATAGAAAAATATCATTTTCAATTTTAAGGGAGTAGAACCGAACCAAAGCACCAATAAATAATTAACAATTGTAAGTTCGACTATAAAATGAATGTTAATGCTAATTTATTTAGCCGAGTAACAAATAAAATAGCTACTGATATTGACAACTTGTTGCAACATACCTCGATGTTGCAAAGGCGTTCGATAGTGTATGGCTCAAATTAAAATCTCAACTACCGAAGGATTTCTATCTAATATTGGAAATATAAGGACGCGTGGGGCTGTTCACAAATTACGTAACGCAATTTTTGCAGATTTCTGTTAGAAATGTTATCCCTAGATCTACTATCTTTTTCAAAAGCTATCGAAAAGTTTAGTTTTCTGTAGAAAAGCTTTTGAGAACTCATATCTCTTTATTATCTTACCGAGACCTGTATTTGGATATCGAAAAAAAAAAGTTATTGATGATTTTACTTTGCCTTAAAAGAGTTGTCGACAGATTTACTTTTCTATTGGAATATTTAATGTGCTTAAAAAAAAATCGAATTTTTCATATTCCCTGCAAGAAATGGCTGATGGAAACTAACACAGTAACAGCTTATTTACTAACACATGCAAAGCAATTTTATAGCTTTCAGCGTTGCCATTACAATGATTTTTTCAATATTTTGATTTTTTTGTATTAATTTGGTAGTTTCATTTGAAACTACGTTTATGCATTAATGTTTTTATAGATTCATTTGGTTTGTTTTCTTTGAAAAAACATAGTGCTGTGGATGTTTTTTCTATATGATTCAGTTTTTTATGGTAAAAACTGCTACTGACTACTATATTTCTCTTAATTTTATCTAAATATGTCTGAAATAATTTATTCTGCTCTCCTTGTATAGTTTTTTTTTTTAATTTTTCGAAAAAACTCTTTTTTTTTTTAATTAGTAATAAAGAAACAAATAGCATTGAATGTAATTTTGTGGGCATTTTAAAAAAAGATTTCGAATGATCGCTTTGCTGAGGTGGTAACGCTGGTTAAAAAAATAACTCACACGTACACGAATGTTTACATCAGTTTTTTCATTTTGCCCTTAAGAAAATGATAGAAACCCTGATGTATGAACCCATCAGCAGTGTCGGTCATATGATGGATCATATGACCGACACTGTTCTTGCAGGGTTAGTTAACTTTTTCTATTGAAAAGCTCTCGATAATTGTGATTTTCTATAGAAAAATATGAAAAAATTATCGATACCAAAAAATCGAATATTCCATCCCTTTTTCTATCACCCCGTCTAGATCTGCAATATATATTTTAGCGATACGGCCGAACAACGGTAAAATATTGCTTATTACCATGTTTATGTCAACGGGTTGTGTAATCGTATTTATGGTAACTCACAATTGAAAAGAGGCCAAAGAGTACGGTCGAAGTTTTTGCGCAAGATTTATTTATTTAAATATGTCTTCAATGTTCCAATAGACAATAAATACACAGTATTATTAATCACTTTTATTTATAAAACTATTATAAAACTAAAACACAAACTTTCACAAAAACTTTTTTATCAAATACGCTTGAAAAATGGCAAATGACAACCAAATTTGACGTTTTATGTTTTATGCAATTATTGCAACCTCTTGCAATAAGCCGTCTACATTAGACATGACATCATTTTTACGTTTGCTGCAATAAATGTTAACAGTTTATTGCAGGTCTAGACGGGCAGTATCGAAAAGCTCTCGATAATTGTGATTTTCTATAGAAAAATAAGGAAAAATTATCGATAACTTTTTAGCCAAGTTAAATCAGAGTTGCATTAGTTGCTAAAATTTTGCATGACTGGCATATGCAAACCAGAGTGTTGCAGTAGCTTTTGTAAACAATTAGACTTTGCATGTTTACTGGATGTTATAGAAAATTGTGAAAAATGTTAACAAAGTTCATGTTCATACAACGTAATAAATTGCAAGCTGAGAAAAAATAAACATACTAAACACGCATATTTGCTTATTGAAAAGGAGGAGCAGCAAAACTGTATTTTAACAAATTTTGATTTTTTTTGTTTATTTTCTTTTTTAAAACGTATGTATGTATATAAATTAATAAGAAATGCCAACAAATTTATTTCTCTTAACAACTGCAGGTTGTTGTTTGCTCAAAATGAATGCCAAGACAAATTACATTAATTTGACAGTGAGCAAAACATGTTGTGTTAATTGTTAACAACATACAAGTATTGAAAAAAACTTTAATTTGAAAAGAAAACGAAAATTTGTTCATGCAATTTTTTTTTAATTTCGGAAAACATTTTTTTTTTTTTTTTTGTAAGTGAAGAAACTCTTAAAAACCAAACTGGTAGCAACTGGTCAACGACATTTTGTTGTGTAAAAGATGAAAAGATTTTTTTCTTATATCAATAAGAAAAAAAATTTTATTTTACTAATAAAATGAGAAATAAGCAGGAATTATGTATGTGATAGAATAGTGCGGTACCCGTTGTTTTGTTCGTTTTTGCCTTGAACCAACGATCGATTTCATTTAAATAACAGACTGGTGTCGAACTCGTTCGTTTTCGTCATAAACAAACGATCGAAGAGATTCCATTTATATGACAGACTAGTGTCGAACTCGTTCGTTTTCGTCATAAACAAACGAAAACATGTGGCTGCAGTTGTACTGGGTTTAAAATGTAGCAGCAACATAATAAAGTGGCTACACTATCTATCAACTTCAACAATATAAGTTACCCTGACATCAGCTTACAAATGATTGCCACATACTTCATAATATAATAAGTAAATACGGGAAGTATTCGAGCGCCTCGGTGGATGAATTGGTAGAGTGTCCTACTAAGAGTACCCGAGGTCGCAGATTCGATTCCTGCCGAAGGCTTTGGGTGTATCTGCAGACAAGCCAAGAAACTTCGCAGTTTTGTGTTTGTTTTATATAAAAAAAAAAACATTGGGAGCCCGCGGGATCCCAATTTGCACGAAAAATGTTCCCGTTCTCAAAGTTCGGGCAAGTGAGAGAGCTTTTGAGAGAAAGAAATTATTGTTCTCCTTGCACGAAACAGCCCGCACTTTTTCTTCCTCCTAGTTTATGCAAGTAGTTAAACAGTCAGCTGTTCTAAAAATTATGCAATAACAAATTAAACAGTTCAATTGAATCAGCAAACAATTTTGATGTTTTTCATTTAATATGTGATATAAAAACACCTGCCAAGCTCTTTAAAATCTAAATGCCTACAGGAAAACATTTAATCTTACCAAAACGAAAACTTCAATTTTCATTACAGCATCAAAATATGACATGTGTAAATATTCTGTGGTTTTTCCTCTTTCCGTTCTTTGGTACTTTTTTGACAGGGGTTATCCATTTCGTGGTTTCAAAAGTATAGGACTGGAATTCGACTTCTGTCCAACTAAGTTGTTAAAACAATTTTTTTTTTCTTCTCACTTGAAAGTCACACAACGCATAAAAATTATCAAAATATATTACAATAAATTCAGTCAAGTACGAGGCTGGCTCGCACACTTACTGTTCCGTACGTATGTATGTGTAATGTACGTATTCCAAACGCTATATGTGAATACATATATTGTATAAATTTCATCTCTCTGTCTCTTACAGCTTGAGAGTTACGTTTAGTTGCTACTTTATGTTGTATGGGGACACCTAGTAATTTTCGACTAGTTGTTGTTGTTGTTGCCATTTGCTGTTGTAAGGCATCTGGGAATACATACACTGTACGAATTTCAGATCTCTATCTCTTACGGTTCGAGAGTTATAGCTGTTACTCTACGTTGTAAAGGGACACCTGGTAGTTTTCCAGTTGTTGTTGTTTTTAATATTTGTTGTTGTGGAGCATATGTGAATACATATATTATGCAAATTTCATCCCTCTGTCTCTCCGGTTCGAGAGTAACGGCTAATTGTTACTTTACGTTGTATAGGGACACCTAGTAGTTTCCAACATGTTGTTGTTTTTAGAATTTGTTGTTGTAGGGCAAATGTAAATACATATATTGTGCGAATTTCAGCTCTCTGTCTTTTACATTTTAGCAACTACGGCTAATTTTTACTTTACCTTGTATAGGGACACCTGGTAGTTTTCGACATGTTGTTGTTTTTAGCATTTGTTGTTGTAGGGCATATGTAAATACATATATTGTACGAATTTCAGCTCTCTGTCTTTTACATTTTAGCAGCTACGGCTAAATTTTATTTTAGGTTGTATAGGGACACCTGGTAGTTTTCGACTTGTGGTTGCTTTTAGCATTTGTTGTTGTTGAAGATCCACAAATACACACACTGTGTGAATTTCAGCTTTCTATCTTTTACGTTTAATTATAACTTTTCGTTGTATGGGGACACCTGGTAGTTTTCACTTTGTTGGTGTTGTTGTTGTTTTTGTATTTGTTGTTGTAACGGAACGGTACAGCTATAGCTTCAATATCAAAGATTAGTACTCTGTTCAAAAGTGCGTCAAGTGTTGAGCAACATTAATCTTCTCATATGGAAATTTGACAGGCATCTAATGTTGCCTATCCACTATACACACACACATACATACATATGTATGTATGCATGTACATATCAGACCTCTGCACGGATACACTCAAAAGATTTTTGAATACCCTCTATACTCTCTTGTTTCCGAAAAATTCATATTGGTTTGAACAGGATGTATTCCTTTCGTGTTCCCAAAACCGAATAAATGGAATATAAAACAAAGAGAGTAAAATACTGCTTTTATTCGCTCAAAACGAATACAAAAATATATAAATGAAACCATTATTAATCACATTTAATCGCAGAGCTACCGGTCAAATTTTCCATTTGAAAATATCAATGTTGATCGCTCTTTTTATTTTAGATTTGAACACAATATTTATTTTCCTGCCTTCGAAAAAAAATGTATCGAAACAATGTTGATGCAACAAGTTCCACCTCAGTTTTCGTGAATCGAACAACAAGTTGCAAATAAAATATATGATTTCTTGAATAAAATGTAATATTATTTTCATGTCATATATGTATGATTTTTTAGCAACGTCAAAATATTGGTATCTTTTCTTTTGTTATGATTACAATTTAAATAATTATCATGTTGTTTATGCCTCCCATTTTTATTATGTTTACTCTGGTCGCTTTTTAAGACTATTTTTAATTTATGTGATGATGATGTTTTTCCTTTTGCTGTTTGTGGTGAATTTTTTTTTTTTCTTTTTACATTATAATCACACTTAAGCCTACAAAAACATCAATGGCTCTGTGGTTGTTGTTTACAGTATTTTTTTTTTTTTTTTAATATATAAACAGTAACGGAGGAGAGAAAATTTGAAAAAGCCATATGCAGTTGAGGTGCATTGAACTGTCTCGTTTCGTATGAATGAAGACTCTTTCGCACTGTGTCTTCTTCGAGATATTGAAGTGTTTCATGACATTCATGACGTACATACATACATATGTATGTATGAAAAAAGCTAAGCTTAAAGCTTAAACTAATGATTGTGATAATAATCATTATCATGTTGTAAATTTGTTTGTTTTTATAGGCAGAGCATTAAGTGTTTGATGCAGTAATGTCAGCTTCATTATGCAGCAACACAAACAGCACTCTGAAGCCTGATGAGCGTTTGAATGAGTTGCCAGCGACATCAGCTTCATTATAAAGTTTTGTTATGCTGTATTGGCTTGAATTTATAAATTAACATTTAGTTACGGTTTGATTTTTCCCTTTTTCTACGGTGTAGAGTAAATAAACTTTTATCGATTTTTATTTATTTGTTCGTTCGATCAACCGATCAAAACGATGGGTCGTCCGGCCGGCCGGCCGGTTGCGTTTTGCGGTCTCCGGTCTTTATACAGCATTTCGTTTGTTTTTCTCTCACTGGAGATTGTTGTTCATTAATATAAATTAATATTTGAACTTGGGATTAGTTAGAAAAATAAAATGGAATATTTATACAAATGCCATGGCATAAAAAACATTTCAAAAGAGATAAGACCAGACAATGTGGAGTTATTTGCTTACTAGACAATCGTACATACGTACATAAAGGTAATTTATTTCGAAATTAAATAAATTAACAACGCCATTAAGTACTTAAAATACTAAAAGTAAAAAAAAAAAAAAACAGGTGTAAATGAAAACAAACGAAACAATGGTCGTAAATTGAAAGCAAAAAGTGAGATGAACTCATTTAAAATTGAGATGAGATTATAGAAAACGGAGCTCTAAAGATGAGATCTAGTGAAATAAAAGTTGAAATATTTACCTCCAAGATCTTCCAACAGGCTTTTTCGAATCTTAATAGTGAAAAACGGTTCTCTTGTTGAAGATGCAACTGTCAAATCAGTTGTAATTTCTTCAGTCTGTTTGGTGAAATCACCGAGGTACACTGTACACTGACATTCAACGTCAAAGTTCAAAACTGATGGTCTCGCTGCATCGTTCTACGCTTGGCACATTGTCCTATCGACAAAGCTATTCGCAATGTGGGGGGGATAAATTTGATTTCACTAGTTCAGTAAACGATCGACCAACATCCGAATACGGATGAAGCTCAATATCTGACGAAAACAACACCGCTATCCTAACGGAGAGTGTAGGAGAATCTGGCTCCCTAGATTTCGGTATTTTATAAATCAAAATTTATCTGATCGAAGAATGATTCGATGAATACGAATTCATCCAAAAACTGTTCTCATTGCTGAATATAATTTTGAGCTAAAATTTACGGTCAGCTGTTGAGCAGGGAAATTTTTTTTTTCAAAATTGGTACAATACTGATCCTTATGAAATTGAAGAATGCCAATGCCTTCCGAAATAGTTACTGTTTGGCGTGGACTTTGGGCCGGTGACATCATACATATGTACATATATTTTTTAAGAGCCATCACTGTCAACGGCAAGCGCTTGAATTAGATGATCTGAAGTGCTCTGAGCTTTTATAGCGATAAGACAGAAGTAAGAGAAAGAGTCGCTGAGATTAAAAACTCTGCACAGAGTTGTAAAATACTTTCATTAAGAGATGATCCAGTTTTTAAAGAATCGGATAATGGAAACGCTTAGGGTTCGCATAAGCCAAAATATTTATTTTATATTTTTTTATAATTGCCCATAAAATCAAACGAATATATCTGTAGATACTTCAAGCCCACTATATATTTGTTGCAAAAATCGGACAACTAGCTAGGTGTGCTCATAAATGGGCTTAACCCAGAACTTAATCTATGTATACATAATTCAATGTGTGTTGGTACCTTATAGGAGGCCAAACCACAAATTTAGGTGTAACTCTGAGATAAATAATAGTCTATTTTCAATCACTCCCACTTTAACGCCCCTGCCCTTTTTTAAATTATGGCAGTTATCTCATAGAGTTTATAATATAAGCTTCGCCATTGGTCGACCAGTTTTCAAAACTATTTTTGCACTTTGAAAAAGTGTTGCGAATTTTGGCTGCCAAAAAAAAATTTTTCAAAATTCTTTTAGCATATGGGAAAGAGGTACTATTTTTTTTTTTAAATTATGTGGGTAGCGGGAGATGCTGCTAAATCTCATTATTCAACGTCAGCGGTTCCCAACGGTGTCCGGTGTGGAAGAGTCAACAAACGTCAAAATTTGCAATTTTTCAAAAAAAAATTTTTTTTTTTTAATTTTTTTCTAATAACTCTAAAATTGTTAGTGAGACCAAAAAATTATTTTAACATAACTTAAAACTAAAACAATTGGTAATTTTTTGACGTCTCCCAATATAATATCGGACACGCCATTTTTAAGTTATGACTAGAGGTCTGGATCAACCTTTAGAAAATCTTATATTTAAAAAAACAAAAAAAAAATTCTAAAAGAAAACTGATACATAGAATTTGAAATTTAATGTTTCTTGAAAAGGGTGTCAGATAAATTTATGTTAAAAAAAACAAAATGATTTAATACTTTAATTATATAAAGAACTACAGGGTCCGCCATTTAACGTTTTTTTCAACTAGTGCTTATTTCGTGAATGCTAAAGCTTCGTATAGACGGTTGTCAGATTTTACAATATTGTAAGACCTAACAACGTGCTGGCAATCTACTATTTTATTTTTTATTTTATTTATTTAGCCAATAGATAACAATCCTTACAGGCTATTATTACAAAAATCTTACACTAATTTAAAACTTGTGGAATGACATTTAAATGCATAATAATTCTTTGCTTAATTATACTATCATTCAGCGCAAAGTCAACAAAATAATATAGATTATTAAAATCATTACATAAACGCGTCATGGGGTCGGCCAGAGCATAATTTGATCTACAGATATTAATATAAAGGGGTCTATAACCTCGTGTATTATGACGTGGAACATTAAATTGAATATTACATAAAAGAAAGTCACAACAAATATTACCATTAATAAGACTTAACATAAAAGATACATTTAACATCTTTCGACGACTTTCAAGTGTTGGAAGCTTTATTAAAGCAAGTCTACTTGTATAAGGTGGAAGACCTGCACCATTACTCCAATTCAGACCACGCAAACAGAACAACAAAAATAGTTTTTGGACAGATTCAATACGTTGAGAATGAATATTATAGTATGGATCCCAGATTACTGAACCATATTCTAAAACAGGCCTCACCAGTGCTGTATAAAGCCGTTTAGTAATGTAAGGGTCGGAAAACTCCTTTGCCCAGCGCCTTATAAAAGCAAGAACGCCCCTAGCTTTATTTACAGTCATTGTAATATGAGATACAAAGCTAAGTTTCGGATCAAGTAGTATTCCCAGGTCCAAGAATGAGTCAACTAGTTCTAATTGATAATCGCCCAGGAAGTAGTCAACAGAAATGTGAGTATTTCTGGAAAATCGGATAAATTTACATTTCTTCAAATTCAGCACCATCATGTTGTGTTTGCACCATAAAAAGAAATTGTCCAGGTCAATTTGTAGCTTTACGTGGTCGGCGTAATACTTGAAACTACAAAAAATTTTTACATCATCGGCGTACATTAAGATATTCGAAGACTGAATGACATTAGGAAGATCATTTATGAAAAGTGAAAAAAGAATAGGACCAAGATGACTCCCTTGAGGGACACCAGATGAAACTGCAATACTTCTTGATGATGAGTTATTGAATATTACCTTCTGCTTACGACATGTTAAATAGGATCTCAGCCAGTTAGTGCAAACATCAGTAAAACCAATCAAGTCTAATTTGTGCAGAAGCAGGTCATGGTTAACTTTGTCGAAAGCTTTGCTGAAGTCAGTATAAACAGCATCCGTTTGTTTCTTTTCTATAAAGCCAGTATTAATTAATGACGTAAGATGCAAAACATTAGTTGTTGTAGAGCAGCCCTTTCTGAAGCCATGTTGGTTTGCTGATAATAAAGAAGAAGATTGGTGACAGAGATATTCGGTGATAAGTTTTTCAAATAGTTTAGGAATAGCGCTTAGCTTTGCTATACCCCTGTAGTTTGTGATATCAGATTTATTTCCAGTTTTAAAAAGCGGTATTATATAAGAATCCCTCCAAAACGTAGGGAAATAACCATATAGTAAGGAAATGTTGAATAAAATCGTTAACGGTGCTGCTAAAGAATCACCACAGCGGTTCAAAATACAGCTTGGAACTCCGTCGGGGCCACTTCGATATGATAACTTGAGTTTCTTTAAATTGTAGAGAACATGACTGCAGTCTACTGGTGGAAAAGATATCGTGTTGTGAGAACTTATATCATATGGATATTCAATGTCCTTATCATAAATATCACTGCTGTATGTATGTGAAAAAAATTCTGCAAACATATTGGAAATTACATCATTATCACTCGATTCGTGGTTAAGATATTTCATAACAGATGGATAAACGGTAGACTTTCTTTTGGAATTAACGAACATGTAAAACGATTTCGGATCTCGGTTAAGCTTAGTTTTCATTTTGCTTAAATATAATTTGTATAATGAGTTGTTTAGAGAGTTATAGTCTGCACGAATGAGGGAATATTTCCCATAATCTATTGTAAGGCCAGATCTTTTAAACATCTTGTAATATTTATTTTTTAAATTTTTTAGCTTTACGAGTTGTTTGCTATTCCAAGGTGGTCCAGTTGGTACATGAAACTTTTCTTTCGGTACACAATCTTCAAATAAGCTATAAATCTTTTGGTAAAATTTGGATATAAGTATATCAATGTCCGAGGAGCTTTTTATTGAGTTAGGCAGCAAATCGTTCCAGCAGGTGTTATTTATACGTTCATTTAAAATATAATAGTTGGTTCTTTTAAAACAAAATATTTTATCAGCTTTGATAACTTTGGGGTAACATTGAACTAGAAATACAAAATTGTCAGCATTAAGAAAATTATCAGTTCAGCCAATTTCCAGAAAATCTAACAATTTCATTGCCTGACAATAAATTTAGCTACCAACGAAAATTGTCAGCTTACACGTATGTAAGATTTTCTACGTATCAAAAATTGTCCGCCAGTTGTCATTATCATAATACACACACCCATACACACATGCCATTCTTCATTCTTTATTTTTCTCGCTCAATAATCATGATTTTAATTTTTTTATTCTCTTTTCTGCAACTTTTTACCTCTTGTACTCACATTTTTACTTTTCTCTTGTTTTTTCTCTCCCTTTCGTATACACACATTTTTCTTTGGGTCTTATTCATAATAAATATTTTAGGTTTATTAAACTCTTATTTGACAAATTTTCCATACAAATATGTCAAATAAGAGCCTTATAAGCCTGAAATCATTTTTATTAATTAGGGGGTTTGTCTTTCCTCTGACAATGACGCCATTGTAATGTGTTGAGAATTTATGCATCTCACAATATGCCAATGCCTGACAATGATGATGCCAAATCGTTCAGACGATTGACAGTTACATGACAATTAATTGTACGGTAGGTGGCCTGTCAATGCTTTTGCTTACAATATTGCCAGGAAGAAATTGTAAGTTCTCACGATTGGTTAAAAATATTCTATACATTTTCTAACAATATTGTAAGATCTTACAATCGTCCTAGCTTAACACTTAGCTCATGTCTGATTTGACAGATAATTAGTTCTATCCTTCCGCTAAACGAATATGGTTGTGTATACGCTTCGCTAAGTGGGCCTCCGATGGACTTAAAGACGATGCTAATTTTGCCAAAAAAAAAAAAAAATCATCTTTTCAGATGAAGCTCATTTTGATGTGGGCGGGTATGTAAAGAAGGAAAATTGTGGCATTTGGGGCACAGAAAATTCGCACGCATGCATTGAAAAGCCGACGCCCGCAAAACGAGTCACTGTTTGGTGCGGATTTTGGTCCAGTGGCATAATTGGGCCATTTTTCTTCGAAGATGAGCAATGAGTGGCCGTTACAGTCAATGGCGATCGTTATCGGGCCATGTTGAACGAATTTTTGTTCACAAAAATTTAAGAGGAGGATATTGGCAACATTTTGCGCCGTTTTCGAAATAAAGTTATTTAACGGACCCTTTAAATAATTTTCAATTGCTAATAATTTTATCGGGCTCGATTTTTATTTCCTCAAAATTGAGGAAGATTTTTTTGAGATAAATTTGGAGTGATCAACATTTTTAAAGGAGGCAAGAAAAGTAGTAGTTAAAGACTTACTGGCTGGGGTATATACCATGACTGTTTCACGTCTACCACGTCATTCATCAGCATCCAAATTAGCTTCAAACTCAGGCTATGATTAATTGTATGCTCTTTCTTAGGCAGCAGCGCTTAGCCATTCTACCACCTGAGCTCTCCATTAGAGCCTTTTTACACTAACTAACATTCACGTGAAACGCACGAAAGATATTGAGAATGTGAAACAGTCGTTTACATTGACAACATCTGTCATCTTTCATTTATTAAATAAAAAAATATTTTGAATGGACTTGCAGGAGGTTATTACTGACTGTCTATATTTAATCTTATTGATCAACCTTTCACTTTATCACTGTGTTTTTCTCTTGATTGGAATATATTTATTATTCTCTCACCAGAATTAAGGTAAGCAAATGATAGGTAATGCCAGTTTTTATAGATTTTAGTTAACTATTGGTTAACTAACGACTGGGAATTTAATACTTAGATCAAGTATTTTGTAGTGAAAATAAAACTCAGTTATATTCTCGTTTACTTGGGGGTTATACGATCAAGTTTTTTTTTACTAATACACTCACAATTTTGAAAATTGATGCAAACTTCATGACAATTTTTGCTTTCCATATAGAGAACATCAAGTCACAATCAAGAAAACAGCTGACAACAATTTTTTTTCATTCTGTCTGCAAATATTTTTTTGTTTTGTTTGAAAGTTGCAATTTAAGGTGATAAAAATTAAACAGATTCAAGCATAAAAATAGAAATAAAAATGTTTACGTGCAAAACCAACAAATATAATGATGTGCTGCGATTTATAGAGCATATCTACCTACATTCATTATAATTTTTAAATATTTACCAACCTTATTAGTAATAAGGGCTTCACCCAGTATTTCCTTTCTGCCCTCTGGTTTTCTTCTTTTTCTTTTATTTTCTTTATTTCTAATAGTACTTTTATTGAAGCAGCTATTTTTAATTTTCTTCTTGACGGCATCTTGAAAATGAATTGTTATGAAATTGCGTGCAGCCTACGTCACAGCCATCAATTTTATTGAATTTTGACAAGCAGTATGTGAAAAAAAACTTGATAGCAAAACTTGGTCGTGTAACTGCAGTGTTAGCTAAGCTTTGCTTTGCTGCAAACTCCTTTTAGTCCAGCAAGTTTTTTGATTTATTGTAAACTACCTTTAATCCATCAAGTTGTTTTCCCGAGTCGAACAAGATCAAATTACCATACTTTACACGAAAAGTTTGTACGGCAACACTTACAATTTCTGGCGAAAAGTTGGCCCCATTAGTTCGCTTTTTGAATTATTCTTTGGTCTTGCCCAACTCTGAATAGCTGGGGATACCATAACAATAAACAAAAAGTGTACAGAAACTTCTCTCATACAGAGAAGCATGTGCTGCACTCTCCTGTGTATTTTGACAGCTTTGACTAGAGTTTAAGCGGCCAGACCAGCTCGCTTAAACTGTGATAAGCCCAACATCAACAACTTCAGCATTTTTAGCAGCATTTTATGTGTAAACTGATTGACATCCGAAAAACTGGCACCAAAACTAACAGACTTTTGAAAATAACAAAATATTTGTTATTCTATAATTTAAATATTTACATATGTATGTTAAACCTCTCAAAAAGAAATCATTGCCAATCAATAATAGACACCAACCACAAAACCAAACCCGTTACACATTATACTTCTCTGAAGAAAAAAAATCTCTAAAAACGGTAATAAATTAAATTGTTCATTGATAAAAACAAACAAATTAAAGCTGAAAGATTGACGCAACAATCAAAACAAACCCAAGAAAACAATTTTCAATCTCAAACGATTACGGCGACAAAAAATGGCATTAAACTATTTGCTGTTAAAACTAAACAATTCAATAAATTTGTGGTCATATTTTATGGTCATAAAAGATTCTTTAATTTGTTGCATTGACAAAATCTTTTTGAAAGCATAATAATAAAAACTTTATTTTTATTGTAAAATCTTACATTTGCATTAAAGAACTAGTTTTAGGCATGAAAATCGTTATTCAAATGAGAAAGTTTCTCTAAGCTGCCCATTATTAGAAGAAGAAGAAGAAGAAGAAGAAGGAAAAATAGACATCTGTTCCATTGTTACAGAATATTCTTTTCACACAAAAGCGTTTGCATGAAAAGGTACAATTAATATACTCATATATTTCGTATGACATTTTTGAATAATTTTATTTCTATTAAAAGATTTTGGAATATTATAATGGTTCAGACCCATAAGCTTCAATTTATTGTTTTTTTTTTTTTTTTTTAATTAAGAAAACACACTACAGTGAACTCGCGAGAACGTGAACACTTTCATATTTACATTGAGTACTCCGAAGCGTGAACAAAATTTTCTCTAGGTTTTTATTTAATTTTTAGAATTTGCTGTCATTTTTTGGAATTTTATAAATTCCAGAACATATTTTTATATTTACTGCGATTGCTTTCTACAAATATGCAAATGTGTACTAGAGCTGTGCGCTAGTCGTGAAAATGTCATGTCACGAGTGAATCACGCGGCTTCGTGATCAGGTTTTAGAATAATATTTAATACATAAAACATAAAACACTTTTACTTTTCTTAACAACTTCTATACAACGAGTTATTATAGCCTTTTCACACCTATCAACATTTTTGTGGAACGAGTTGAAGATGTTGAAAATGTGAAACATAAGTTCACATACAACATCTAACATCAATCACATGTAGCTGTCAAAATATAAATAAAATCACATTTTGTATTAAAGACTTTAATTAAAATATAAAATAAATGGATTTTGAAGGCATATTAATAACAGGCTTACCCCCAATTTTTGACTTGGATTTTAAATGCCATTTCAATTTAAATTTGATTTAAATACAAAATTGAGTCAAACAGTTGCTATTTGAATCAAACTTAAGCGACGGCATGCCGCCCATTTAAAATCGATTTAAGTTTTTCGTACTGCCATATGATCACAGACATAACCAGATATCCCAAAAATGACTTTTGTCAAATGGCCATATCATTTGTTTGGGAACGGGCCAGCGGTGAGCAGTGCAGAAAATCGTGGCAACATGAGTGTGTGAGAACAACTAGTGTATACAAAAACAAACAAAAACAATGAAAAAATGTTGTTGTAAAGTGTTTGGAAAAATATTGGTTTTGTTGTAATTTTTACGAAAAAAGTAGAAAACATAAATGAAAAGCTTTGAAAACTACGTTTTAAACATATTCCATGCATAGCTAGCGATGTACTCGATGGAAATAAAATATTAAATACAAATAATTATTACTTGTGTGCTTGTAAAGCTGTTCTGTTTGCATTCGATTTGCGCTGAATTTTCCTAACCAAAAATCAAATGTAAACAAATGAGGAGTCCGCAAACAGAGATAGCTACATATATAACGATTTTCATGTTTTCTGTCCTTCACTAGACTCACTCGTACCGCAAATTGGTCATTTTTGTAGTCTGGTAGAGCTGGTGACCCTTCTGGTAGTATTCTGTGCATATGATTTTGACAGTTTGGTTTTAGTTCTGCAAATTAAGAAAATTGCACATGTGTTTTATTTTGTTTCATAATTTGATTTTTTATTATTTTCAGAAGGTAATAAACTTCTGTGGCAGTGAAATTGGGAGTCCTTTTATCAATTTTGCTACTTATTCTAATAATTTTTACAAAACAATTTATTATTTTCTAAACTTTTCACAATTTCACTTGCTTTCAAATTTGTTTAAACAGCTGTTTTTTATTGAGTTATCGATAATTTTTTGAGACTTACATTGTGCTGCCGTACTTTTATTACAATTAATTACCAAAAATAATTTTAGACTGTAAAACAGAAAGCTATTTTAAGTCCAACTTAAATTTCAAGGAAAATTTACTAATTTTGTATTTAAATCCCAAGTCAAAAATCGGGGGTTAGTAGATAACTTGTCCCTACTACTAATGCAGTGTATAAAATCCATAAAAATTTAATATTACAAAAAAAACACACATTTATTTAACATAAAACCAATATGAAATTTATAATACAATCGAACTATATCACCCTATAGTGAATCTCCGCGGGGACAGAAAATTATTTCACTATGTAGAAATTTCATTATACAAAAATATTTATTTATTTAAAATAATCAGGTATTTTTGTTTGAACTACATTTTTCCCTTTTTCTTTATCAATAAAAGCTTCAATTACATTAAGCTTCAATTACATTAAGACATTTAAATACATTTGCTGGAATGTTGCTCTCCATCTCCAAGAAAATTCGTAGTAAGTACATACATCAAGTGAAGAGCATTGCTTCGTCAATGGCTTCGTAAGGACAAGTTCGAAGTCTCTTACGCTTAAGCTGAAGTTACACAGTACGCTTTCTACGCGTCGACGCTTTTCACGCGGTTGTCAAAAAAGTTGGATTAGTACATTTGTATGTGACAAGTTACAGAGCACAAAGCATAGAACGCGAAGACGCTTAGAACGCATAAAGTAGGTCTACTTTCTACTTTTATATGCGTCACAAGCGTCATGAGAAAATGTCAGCTGTTTTTAATAAACAATGATGTGATTAATAAACAACGTTATCGATAAATACCTTTTATATCGTAAAATAATTTATAAAATCTTTTGCAAAAAAAAACATTGCTAATAAAAAAGAAAAGTTTTGTTACAAATTTTATAAACATTTTCACGAATAAAACAAATTGTAATTGTTTTTTACAACACTTTTTTCATTAACGAAATTTGGATACGATTTATCGATTGCGTTTGCGTACTGAGTATCATCACTGTTATGTTTACAAATAATAAAACCTTGCTGCTCTATCGGAACAAAAATAAAAGAGCAGCTGCATGGAGTGAGACAGCTGAAAAAGACAGAAAACATTTGAAAAAGGTCTATTTGTGGACCTGAATTAATACATTTCCATTGGCCCTTAAAAGAAATAAATAATTAAGTTCATAGTTGTATTTATTAATTTAGTCAACATGCGGCCGTTATTAAACAACTTATAAAATTTAAAAAAAAACTAACTTACCCGGCATTTAGACGGGAAAGTGCTTTCATTAAATTTTTGTATATGTACGTATTATGAATAAACATTTCAATGAAATCTGTGACTTTCATGAAAATTTCTTGCTCAATTTCAAAGGAACGTGAAAGTTTATTTGAAAAATTTCTTCAAAGCAGAGAGTTGCAATTATTATAGTTTTGTTTATTACTGAAATAGAATTGCCAAGACTACTACAAACATAAATTTATAGGGCAACATTCGAAAATAATTTTTATGGCTAAACTTTTATTAATTAATTCAATAATTATCACTATAAATATACTTCATTTGTGTTCTTTATTCAGATTTGCTGTAAAAATGTTTTAAATATTTTCTAATGTACAAATTAATTTAAAATTCACAATTATTATTCTACTGCAATCCTGAAAATTTCTATGTGCCGTGTGCCGAGTAGGCAACCGTGTTTACTAACTTGTCACTTTACTTTCAGTAAATGTCGAAAAATTACTTTCAGGAAAATTTTGCTGAAAGCTGAGTTGAAAGTTAGAAAATTGTGAGTGTGTTAGTAAAAAAGTGTGAGTGTATTGCAACTTTCAGGCATTTACTTTCCCGTCTAAATGACGGATTATATAGTTGGACTATAAAGTTAAAAATAATACTTCAGAATCGCTGGGCCGGGCGAAAAGTTTGTAACCGTTGATATCACTGATACAATGGCAACAAACATAAAAATCAATTAGAAGTAAATTAGATGTTGGTGAGAGAATATGAAATATACATATTCAAATTAACAGAAAAATACAGTTATGAACTTAATTATTTATTTGCTTTGAGAGCCAATTGAAATGTATTAATTCAGGTCCAATGTATTAATTCTGATTCTCATTCTGTTCATGAGAATTATGGAATAAGTAGTTAATTTTCAAACAAAACTTTAAGAATTTTTCAAGTCTACTGATGAGTTGATTAGCACCAACGAAATGTCGTCGGCATATAGACAGCTGAGAAATACAGCAAATTTTTTTTTTTGAAAAGGTGCATTTTTGGACCTGAATTGAAAAATACAGTGATAAAATAGAAAGTTGATCAATATGATTAAATTAATTTAATTAATTAAATTTACAGTCTGTAATTAAGAGCCCAGGTGGCAGGATGGCTACACACTGCCATTTAAAAAACAGTATATAATTAGTCATCGCCTGAGTTCGAAGCCAATTTGGATGCTAATGAACGACGACGTGGTGATCGTGAAACAGCCATGGTATGTACCCCAGCCAGTAAGTCTTCAACTTTACTTTTTTCTTGCCTTCTTGCCAAATGCTGATCACTCCAGTTTAATCACAAAAACTGTTTCTCAAAGATTTTGGGAAAGTAAAACTCGATCGAGAAAGCCTGATAAAATTATTAACAACAAGAGCATGTTAATAAAAAATATATTTGTCGCTGTCCTACAACAGTTTTAAGAAGTTTAACAACTGAACATTTTCTACCTTAAATCTGTTCAATAGTGTCCTCAAATCAATAGAACTGAAACAAGATTATATTTTTTGTATGTTGGTATATTTTTGGATCTCTTAAATTGTTGCAGCAATAAATTACTCTACAAGTCTATTCTCCCTAATTCTTTTACTAAGCACTTTCCAATGGAAATCTATTAAATTTCTTTATGGCAATTAGTTGAACAAACATATTTTATTTCAAACTATTTATTCTTTTGTATTTGCATTTCTTTTCTAAAAAAAAAAAACACACACACACAAAACTATTTTTGTGGCTTTTCCTCTGCTACATTTCTTTTAGTTTTTTTTTTTTTCTTTAATTTTATGACCTTTCGGCTGTTAATGAAAAACGTGCTGTTCGGTTAGAGGTTGTGGATTAGTTGTGTTCTAAATGAAAGAATAAAGATTTAAATTTATTTTGTTTAAACTTTTTTATGATGGCAGTCAACGTTTAAGGTGGACGTGGTTAAAGCGGCTCATGGCATTTAAAAATGTGTAGGCATGATTTGGAAATAAACCTGAAATCAGGCAGAGTCTTAGAAAACAGTTGTTTCAAACAAACTTATCAAACTGTGATCGATTAGGTTTGAATTGCCATTAGGCCACAACAATTTCAGTTTATAGCCAAGTTTCTCATTTCATTTCCTTTTAGGAATGGTTAGACTGGCCCATTTAAGCAGTACTCATGAAATGTTTCTGGAAAAACATCAAAACTGTTGTTATGTTGGTGGATTCAGATGAACTTTTTTTGTTTGTTATTTTTGGCTTTTTGCAACAGCTGATTGTTTAAGTACTTGCATGATACAACGAATAATAAGGTAACCTTTTTCCTACAACAAGAACAACTGCAATAAATATAACGTGCACTTTGTTTCTGTACAACTCCTGAAAAGTGCCAAAACGACGCCACTGCTACATTTACAGAAGAGAGATGAACAGAGTTTTCACTGATTTACTATCTCGTTTTAGCTGCCTATAATAAAGAGATTAACTCTGTATTCTCTGGACAGTTTTAAGTAATCAGATGATTAACAGTTCAGCTGATGAGGCTCCCTTATTAGTTGCAACATGACTGCTTGGCCAAAGTAGCAAGAAAAAATTGGAGTGGGCTGATTTCGTGCAAGAAGAACCAGAATATTTCACTCTCCAAAACTCTCTCACTTGCACGAATTTTGAGTACTGGTGGAGAGTTTTCCTGGAAATTGGTATCCTGCGGGCTTTCAATGTTCAGTACGGCATAATAATTTATATGAACATCAATTATTTCGTACAATATTCTACAACAGCTAAACTGTCTTTATTGTTAATTGTGTTTTTTTTTTAAGATTCAGATCCAAATTTAGAGAAAATTAACCAAATTAAGAAAAAGATTATCAAGTTTGTAGCAAACTTCAAGTTTGCACGTATGAGCTTTATTTACAAATGCAAAACATTGAAGACTAAATTTCATGAAAAAAAAATGTCAAATTGTGTGATGGGCAACTCACATTAACTGCCTGTTCCCCAAAGTCGCAAGAAAATATAAGCGATCGAAATGAAGTCGCTCTATGTCGACTCAATTTGGATTCTTCTATTTCGACAGCTTGCGTTCGCAAGGGCTTACGTTACTAAATTTTTCCTATTTACTTCACACACGTAAAGAAATAAATTCAGTCAAGTCCCTGCCAGCAAATTGGTAGTGGACTACAAATAAAATCGACTTATAGTTCATCCCTGTCGGACATTGAGTAGTCTAGTCGACTAAAATAATTAACTTTACGTTAACTTTTATGGACTAGCTTCAAATTAGCTACAATACAATCGATTTGCAATTCACTTTTTGTGTATTGGCTATAAGCTAGCTGAAACGTAGTGCAGAGTTAACCCAAAATTCAAATAACAACATACACACATACACGGTAAATAACTCTTTAATTAAATTGCCTATTGTCGCATTCGTTTTAAATGTTGCGATGGCTGAGTGCGTATGTTGGCTGCTCTCCAGTCTTGAGGCTTAGTGGTTCGATTCCCACCAGAGGCTGACAAAAAAAAAAGTAGGATTAAATTTAATTTAATAAAATATAATAAATATTACCACCAAAAATTTTAAAATCAGCCTTGATTTGTACATTTTTTTCTGTGGGTACTGACTTTTAAGTAGCTAACTTTAAGTTAGTTGAAAAGTAATGCAGCAAATAGTCAGTTGTTTGCATTGAGAAGTAATCCAGGCGTCAACCAGTTCCTGCTCTAAAATACTTAGTTTTAAGTTAATTTAGAGCACAGATGCCCAGTAGTGGCTGATATCAGCAAATTAAACTCACACGTTATATTACGCTCTTTTGTTTGATCGTCAATCAACCAATAGGAAATCACCATGTTGAGAGGGAGAGACAAACTACACTTGTAGAAATTCTGTGTCTTATTATTGCGATATATTAATGATGTCAGCCGAAAAGTATTTTATGTTACAAAATGCTTTTGATGACATGCAATGTCTTATTTGGCATAAGACATTTAAAAAAACTAAGAAATATAATTTTAAAAAACATTTTGAAGATGTTCACAAAGACATGAATAAAATGAATAGCAAATTGTTTTCTTCCAGTGTTATTTCGTCACTCTCACCAATACTACTACTATGGGCATCTATGTTTCGACAGGGTTTGCATCTCATATTCAAGTGTGAAGATTTTTCATTACAAAATTTTTACATACAGATATGAGAGTGATCAAGAAATTAAAAAATGTCTACATACACATACATACATATGTATATGAGTAGCAAGAAATGAAGAAATTAGGCTATTCATTATATCCTTCACAAAAATGTGTAAGAGTATATATACATAAGTTTGTGATTCCGTTTGTAACGCATTGAAACAACCGTCTAAAACCCCATAAAGTATATATATTCTGGATCAGAATCAATAGAGATTACGATTAAGCGATGTCCGGCTGTCCGTCTGTAGTCGTGGAAATACCGTTTCTGAGAAAACGGTTTGAGATAGAAACCTCATTCTTTCGCTAAAATGTGTTAAACTCCGTTAGAGGGTCTGCTACTCAAATTCAGTAAGATCGGTCCACGGATAGCGGATAAATCTGAAAACCGGGTTTTGAGGGGTTTTTCGACCATTTTTTGGTCAGATTTTTTAAAAAATTGTATCCCTAAAAAGTTAGCCATATCATTTTTAATGCCCATTAGATTAAAAAAAATCGAAGAATTTCTTAAATCGGCCCATATATAGCGTCTCCCGATTTTTAAAGAAATCGGATCTACAAGCCAAATAAAACAACTTTTGGCACCAAATATTTATCAGAATTGTGTACATTGTGAAGGGTATTTAAGATTCGGCCCAGCCGAATATAGCACTCTTACTTGTTATTTTTGTAATTTAGCTGAATAACATCACTGTTGTTATTGAAAAGTTCACATGAAACAAATGTTGCTTCTTTTTGTTGGCACAACAATTACAAAAAATAACCAAATGTTGCTGGATACATTTCAATGTTATTCACAACATAAACTGAGTGCTGCTTCAGCAACATCTTTGCATGATTAAAACGTGGCAATATTTTTTACTTGTACATATTTCGAACAGTGTATTATCAGCCTTAAAGAAATTAGTTGTAATTTGAACATTTTCTCTGGCCTGCTTCATTTTGCATCGTATTCTTTATTTCAATATGAATAATTGCGGCAAACAATTGTTATTCAAATAAAACTTTACGTCATTTTAAATCAACTGTTTAGCGGTTTATTAGCGACTTTATGTTCGTTCTCTGGTTTGGCATACAGCCCGGAATGAAAATATAGAACTGGTATTAGGAAAAAATTAATATTCAAATTTAGTATTTTAATGTATCAAGAAATTCTAATCTGCATGTGTCAGGAGACGAAGACACCAGTCTGCTGACATTTTGCTCAGGCCGTTTTTATTTTTTTTTTTTTATCACTTATTCGGTAAAACAACAATCAAGTCTCCAGTTTGTTGCGAGACTTGAAATGCACAAGTTTTTTTTGTTTTAGATTTATAAACATGATTTTGTTAATATTAATAAGATGCTAATTTTGTGGAAGATTAATTTTTGTCTAGTTGTTCGCTGAACGAATAACAAGAAGTCACAAAACAAAACAAAACTTCATTCAGTGGCATTGAAAATGAAATATTTATGGTTTATCACTTTTTGTTGGCATTAAAATTACAACTTTTTTTTTCCTACTAAATGCAGACAAACAAGAGATGTGTTTGACAAGTCATGTTTGGTATGAAATAATATAAATAACTGATTATCATATTCACACGTTTTGCTTAAATTATTTATTATTTTAAGATTTTTAAAAATAGTTTTGTTTTTTCAATTTGCGTTAAACAAAATCAGAAAGTAGCTGAAGAAACATTAAGTTAATTTTTTCTTATTTTTTGTTGCTGGCTGACCTTGTTCGCAATTCGTCGTATTTCTTTCAATATTCAGATTCCGGAATGGAAAAATTGTTGTGCGTAAGCAATAAAAACTTTAGACTTCTTGGACGGGCTGTTTAATATGTGTTACAGCAAATTTGTTATAAAAATTAATTGTAGCGCTAAAACTCACAAGTTCCTAATTGCTTTGTCTGTCTAGTTTTGCATCTGTTTGCCAAAGTATTTGGAACAAAAGACTGCATATTTGTTAAACCATAATAAGCAAACTTTGCGCTATTAAGTGCCATGAGAAGCATTCAAATTGCAAAAGTTATGAATATTGTTTTGTAAATATTTACCTTAATTTCTCACACAAACGTTGAGTGGCCTTGTACAGTGGGCGGTATAATAAAATAATTACCTGTAAGTAAAAGAAGAATATTGAGATTAATGAAATTGAAGAGAATGCAAAAAGAAATGAATTTCCTACATCCATTATTAATATCATTATTTGCAAATTGTTTTTTAACACAACAAGCTGATAATATCTTACCCCCCATTTACACATGCCAGTAACTTGTTGCAAGTTGTGTATACATATTAACTACCAATACACTGACAAAGACAACAAAAAAAGCTGTTGCAACTTGCTTGATTGTTTACACAGGCAAGTGCAAGCTCATTTGTAAAATGTGGTCAAAGAAAATGGTGTTAAAAAAAATTGCTTTACTTTACAAAATAAAAGAATTAAATGAGAACAACAATAATAAAATAATTATGTTGAAAGAAACCACAAAATCAATGTTCCATTTTTTATATTTAAAAATCATTATATTTTGCTTTTTTGTGTATTGTTTGTTCTGTTTTTGTCCCTTTCCATGAACTTTCAAGGTCTGGGTTGCCAAAGTATTGTGAAATGCACTACTCTGTGGAAGCAAATTATTCGAAATAATAATATAAATAGTAAATTTATATTACAAATCGATAAAGGCCACATTTTAATTAATTTTTTTTTTATATTTTATCTTATTTTTCGGTATGTAAGATCAAAAAGTAATGTATTAAAAATCGTTTCTTTGAAAGTTATCTATTAAAATTCAAGTATAATCCTTATACGGTAACACTGTTTTTGCTTTTTGCCATTTTACCGACATGCAAGTAAAAAAAAATTACTGGCAATCAAAATATCTTGCAAGTGAGCTCTCAACTTGCAGAAGTATGATTGTATTTGTAAAACAACAGCAATGTGTTGAGCTACTTACACTTGCACTTGCGTGTGTAAATGGGGGGTTATATAAACGCCAGTGCTAGTGAGTGAAACTTCGATATAACGAATCTAGAGGGGATCGAAAAATACTTCGTTATAGCTTTTGATTCGTTGTAACATATGCATTGTGAAACCTTGGTATAATGAAATTAAAAGAAATACAGTCAAAACCCGGTTTAACGAATGATATAATAATCAGACCTTTCGTTATATCGAACAGTAATTTTTTTATCTTAAAATTTTATAAAAGTCGATTTAATTGTATTGATAACTTAGTGTAGAAATAAAACTTTAATGGATATTTTAACGTTTATTTAAGAATTGTTTTTATTTCTAATATGTAAATCATCAAATCATTTTAATCTTTGATTGATCAAATCATTCTAATATGTATGTAAATCATCTTGACTACATGATACCTAAAGCCTATTCCGTCTGCACTTTTATAAGAAGAAACTGTCAAGACTTTGCTGATCCCATTACTTTACGAGTTTTGTATACAGCTTTTGTACGCTCTAAATTAGAGTGTTGCTCGTTTATTTGGAACCCTGTTTACGATGTACATACAAATAGAATTGAAAGAGTTCAAAAGAAATTTGTTAAATATGCGCTTCGTAATTTTCAAACTTTTTCAATGCCAATTTCATATAATGCTCGTTGTTTGCTTTTGGGTTTGAAGCCACTTTCTGTAAGACGTACTATGCAATCCACTATTGAAATTTATAACTTGATAAACGGTCATATCGATTGTGAATACTTATAAAAGTTAATAAAAATTTTTGTGCCATGTAAGTTTTTCAGATCCAGTAATTTATTCTATGTTTCTAGACATGGTACTAATTACGCAATGCGTGAGCCGTTGCTACGGGCCTTGCATACTTTAAATAGCATCAATAATATCGTTAGCATTGATTTTTCGTTGCCGATTACTGATTTTAAATTGTTATTAGAATATAATGATTTATTTAATATATTTTGTAATTAAATTATTATTAGCCTGTAAGGATATTGTATTCCATAGGCTTAGATGGATAAATAAATAAATAAGTAAATAAATATAAATATATTACGTCATAGTTCAATGTACCGTGAAGCTTCGATATTACGAACTTCGTTACAATTAAATATTCAATATAACGCAGTTTTAGCTGAGTGCCTTGAAAACCCCTTTTTATTGCAAAGTTTTTCATACAAAAATGCTCTGTAGCTATAACGAAAAACTTGTGAGTTATAAAGCCTGTATATAGCAAAGTAGTTTTTCAAAAGTCTCTATACAACGAAGTCAGAATAAAGCATGAAGCCAAATTAAATTTTAAGCAAAACGGGGAAATCTCTTTTAAAAACAACGAAACTTAAATATATTTGCAAGTTAATGTGTAAAGCGCCATAAATTACATAGTCAGTTCTGTTTTCGTTCTTCGCCAAAATGAGTGTATTAAAGCGTAAATCAATTTCTATAATTGATGCTATTGATCGTGGTGACAAATGGTGACTCTTTGTACATAATTTTAGAAAATCGGGAGATTATTAGCAATACCAACTTTTCAAGAGCAAAAGATTGCGCTTTGCAGTATTCCGCAAAGTCTGAAGACGTTGAACAATGTTTATCTAAATGGTTTACACCATGTTGAAATCAAACAAACACAAATTGCACAATATTTTACTAAAATGTAATAAAATAAAAAAATATTAAAAACATAATTTTTTTTAGTTACCTCCGAAATAGTAAATTTTTATTACATCGTATTTGGGTGTAAAATAGAATTTGGACAAAAAAAAAACAGTAGTTATAACGAAGTTTTATCGTATTTCTTTAACTTGCGTTATACCAAGGTTCACAATGCATATGATTCGTTATGTCGAAGTTTCACTGTAATTCAAATTTCAGTAAATTGTATATTTAATTAATATTATTTCCTAAGCCGCCAATAAAACTTTATAACATTTCCAAGCTTTACAAGCGGTTGCTTGCACAAAATCCTTTCACATTTAATTTGAGTAAAAAAAACTTCTTTAGACTCAAAACCAGAAACAGAAAAAACAATTTATGTATATTTCAGATACATGTTGCTAGCCTCTTTAGCACGCATTTCTTAACAAAAATTTTCTGACATATTAAATCATCTTGATAATTTTTTATTATTATGATTTATCTGCAAAAGTTTTCACTTCTTTGTTTGTTTGTTTGTTTGTTTTTCACATAAAATTGTTCTTGTGTTAAATTCTCTCTAAACAACCAAAATTAATAGTAAAATCTATACGCAATAGAATTGTAAATTCTTAAGAAAAACATAAGCAACATTAAATTCCTTAACGGCTGAAACATACAAAAAATGGCACTAAATAAAAACAAAACCCCATATAAAAATAGTATTTTGATGATTCTATTTTCGATGACAAGCATCAGTAAAAAAAAAAAAAACAAGAGATAGATGCCACACACTCATACGTGCAACACAGTCTTGCTTTGGTAATACAAAAAAAAAAAACACCATCATTTCGTTACTAAGTGCGTTTGTGTTGCTGCCTTATTTTCTATATGTATGTATGTATTATGTTGTTGTTGTGTGTTTTTGTGCTAGTGCAACAAATGTTGCTATGAGGGGGAATGAGTAGGCATTTATAAATTTTATAATGATGACTTCAACATCATCAACTTGTGTTTCTTATGCGATTTCTTATTAAGGCTACTACAAGCTTTTTCTTCGTTTTGTCATTTATCGTTTGTTTGATTTCTACTCGTATGTATGTGTGTATGTATGTACCACCACCACCACCACCACCACCACCACCTCTACTCGTTTAGTTGCTTGTTAAGAAAATTCCTCGAAATCGGAATTGTATTTTTTTTTCTTTTTTTTTTTTTTTTTTGTAGGTGCACTCAAGTTTAAACGAGGTTCATTTGGAAAAATGTTTCGTTTTCAACTGAAAAAGTATTAAAAGCAAAATTATAATTTCCATAGACTTGTATATTGAAATTGGCTCATTATTAAGGTGATTAATTAGGTATGTATGTCCGCAAAAACCAAAACATGTTGCTTGGACACTTTTTTACATCAGCAACGCAATAATTAGCAACAACCAAAACCAGATAGTTACGAGTAGTAAATTAATATATTGCGATGAAGCATTCGTTAGTAGACCAACAATAACAATAATAACTATAATATTGTGGCAATCAAACTAGAAGAATTGCAGCAAACTGTTGCGCAGCATGTTGCGAGAAACAAGTTCCGTGAAAACTGTAATTTTTGTTTAACAGAATCTTGTTCAACAGTTCCTTACAGGAAATGAATGAGAAAACAGTGGGTGTTATGAGTTTCAGAAGCAAATGTTGCTCCTCATGTTGCCAAATAATTTTATATGCATTTACAAGAAATATTTGAAATTTTTTGTATGAGACCTGGGGTTCTCATTAAAATGTTTTACCTCTTGTTTACATTTGATACTCCAACTCCAGCCTCAAATAACATTATGAGAGCTACATTTGTTGATCACACTGTCATCTCACGAAAATGTTAAATGTGCTATACAAAACGTATAGCAGCCGCCCAAATGGCTGAATCGATAGAGTTGCCTGCCCAAAAGCTCTGAGTGTTTCTGCAGAAAAGCGAAAATCATCGCAGTTTTGTGTATGTTTTCAAAAAATAAATAAATAACACGTTGGTGGTGTTCCGTTGTTGGCGAATACAAACAACAACGATAAAACAGGGCAGGTGATCTACACAAACAAGAATATACAATATATTCAACTCATTCAAATAAATGGCTCAGCCATTCTATCGGATACAAAGGCGAAATATCGGGCATGACAATTGACTGAAGAATTTGAAGAAAAACAAATTAAACAACAGGTTCAGACCATGATACAACTAATCAGCTGAACCGTTAATCATCTGACTACTTCAAACTGTCAAGAGAATACAGAAATGAAAGGCAACCAAAACGAGATAGCTAATCGGCGTAAGATCTGTTCATCTATCTCCTGTAAATGTAGAAGTGGCGTCTTTTTGACAGTTTGCAAAAGTTGTACAAAAACAAAATGCATGTTATTTTTATTGAAGTTGTTCTAATTGTAGTGAAAAGGTTAATTGTATCATGGTTCAGACAACTATTTTGACTGCTAAAGAGAGAGAGAGGGAGAGAGAGAGAGAGTCCAAGCTGTCAATCCACAACAAACTCTCCACACACAACACAATTATAGCGCCAATCTGGAGGTATAGAGTAGAAATCTGGGGAACAGCCAGCGCAACAAATTCAAAAATTATTCAATGAATTCAATGTAAAATATTGTGAACTATTGTCAACCCTGAATGGTGCATTAGCGATGAGGACATACATCGAGATCTAAAAGACAAAACAGTAAAAGAAGTTAACAGCCAGAAAAGCTTTAAACATTCAACTCGTTTAAGACAACACTCCGGCAGGGAACTCAGACAGTTTCCGGCGGACGAAACCCTGGCACGCAGAACACTTAAGCGATAAGCGCCCTGAGAAAGGGAGGTTGCTGTGTAAAAATACGATTTATTTATGCATATCTCATTCTTGTTAAAACACCATATACATAAGTTGGCTTAAGTATTGATTTAAAATAATTAACACCCCAACCAATTACTCAGTGTCATTTTGTTGACAGGTGTAATGAGAAAGGAGTACTAAAAGAATTAAACAAACATTTTAGGAAATTTGTGCAATAAAATGTTAATAATCTTGAAATAATTTTCATAAATAAGTTCATAAAACCAAAATGTTGTATTATCGCATCGCAATGGCTTAACGAGGCAATTTAAGCAACTAGAAAACTCCATTGCTTTAATAAAACTTGAAGGAAAAATTAAAACGTCATGAACGTACCCCAGTGCATCATTCTGCGATACTCAAAAATACTTAAACAAACACATTTAATCACCTTGTAGTCCTAATCGAATAATATCAATATTTACGGCACATTAAGAGTTGGAAGGGCATGTTTCGCAAGCATTAAGCCAAGTTATAGGAAACAGTTATCCATTTTAATTTTATAGTCGAACTTTATGATTTACAATCTTACTTTCTCAAAATCGAAAAAGATTTTTTTTTGTGATAAAACTCGAGTGATCAATATTTTTAAAGAAGACAAGAAAAGTAAAGTTGAATACTTAGTTGCTGGGGCACATATCATGGCTGTCGCTCATTACCAACCAAATTTGCTTCGAACCCAGGCCATGACTTATACTGTGTTTTTTAAGCAGTAGCAAACAGCCATCATCCTACCACACCTGAGATCTTCATTATAAAAGAATCTTTTGTAAAATGATTTCATCTAGCAGTACATAAAACAAATGTTGATGATACATTGATGATATTACAAATAAAATTATAAATAAAATTAATTATTAAATACATAGTGCCATAACTATAGACATCGAAAAAGTATGATTTAAGCAATTTTAAGTCATTGATAAATAAAAGTAAGCTTTTTGTCTACCATAGAAGGAGATAAAGCCGACTTTACACAAAAGCCTGCTCTAAACTAAAAAAAACCTGCAGAAGTTGTCTCTAACTTGTTTAGCAACAGCTTTGCACAATACTAAAATCACTTTTAAGCGTAAAAGCTTTTTAATGTAAATTTTCTTTTACTTTAAATAATTAAAATAAGGATTTTTTTAACAACTATTATTAATCAGAATTTTCTTCGAAATTTCACTTTTATTCAATTCGCTTTAATGTTTTTTGTTTACTTACTAATACAATCTTACATTTATGTAGGTGTTTGTTTACTTGTATACATAATTTTGGAGAGTCATTTCAATAGAGATGGGATTTTACTTAAATTTGTAAAAAAATTTTATATGATAAATAATTTTATATTTTCGAAAAATAATGCGGAACCCATTTTATACTGATTCAACTTAAAGCCAACTTTAATTTTGAATATAGATTAAAAATGTCTGCTTTTCTTTGTTTCTAGGGGCTCTAGGTCGGAGTTGTTTCAAATAAAACTCTTGTATGTTTTATTTTACATTGATTTTATTATTTTCAATATTTCGAGTACCTCTGGTACTCTTCTTCAGGAATTTCAGTAAAGTCGTCAGTCTTATTGTATATAGAAAAGCAGACATTTTAAATTCATAAGGTCAAATAAATCGAACAACTTTATAGTTTAAAAAAAAAAAAAGTTAGCAACACTTTTTTAAAATCTAAGTTGTTTCTAAAAAGAGGCGACTTTAGTGTTTGACTATAGTTAATTTTCTTAATTTTTGAACTGTATAATGCTGAACTTTAATATTAATATTTTTATTTATAAAGTGAATTCGGCTTGAGGTCTTTAGTAAATAATTTTACACCAAATTTAAATTGGAGATAATAGAGTAATTGGATGATAATAAAATCATTGCTATATCAATTTAAATTTGGTGTAAAATTATTTACTAAAGGACTTCAAAGCCGAACTTTCTTAATTTTTGAAAAACTAATTTCTGCAGCTTCAGATAATTTTTTATAAAAAAAAATAATGTTTTTAATAAATTTTTTATATTGTATTTTTTTATTAATGATCTCAAGCTGTTTTTAATTTTTTTCTTTACAAAAAAACGATAAATAACATTCAAAATTTTCCTAAAATATGCAATTCATATCAACATTTTTAAATTCCTAATAAGTTTAAATGTAAAGAATTTTCTATCAACATGTTGCTATGAAATGTCTTACACTCCCCAAAATAATTACCTCTGCCTCTCGCGTTTTGTAAAATAATGATAAAAGTACGTAATAATGAAATAAGTACGTAATAATGTTGCTGTAGTGGTACTCTGCAACATGTGTCTGGTTAAAGTTTTTCTCTCAAAATTTTTGTGCAATAAGTATTTGCATCACGCGCAACCTTACCATCCGCTGGTAGGTTTTTAGTTTTAATTTAGGGTTTTCTTTATAATTTGTGCTAAGCAAAAAGTTAAGAAAATAGAATTAAGAAATGTTAAGACAATTCTGCTGTTTCGAACTGAGCACTAAGCTTTTGGTCTATGGTCTCAAAACTTATTTGGGGGCTACTCGACCGTGTACAGGAGAAGGTGAATAAGTTCATCGGTTATAGTAGCCTACCCAACTCTATTGACTCACTGGACGGACCCTCGTCGTAGTGTGTTGTGAGTCAAACTTTTTTATTGCTACTAAAATGGCTTTTGCTCTGACAAAATCAGAGATCTTCTTCCCGAAACTCGCATGTTTCTACGTAACACGCGTACATGAATCATAGACATCCATTTGTAGTTGATTGGCCAGTGGCTCGCGCAAGTCATTACAGAGAGAACTTGCTCTTCAGCCGTACGAGTCGATTAGTATTTTGCTGATAACAGCAGAAAATGTCAAGCAACATTGATTTTTTGATAAGGAAAACTTGACATGTAGCAGTCTTGCGTATTGAAATAACTTGACAAACTTATTTGATCTCTAAAAATTTAATATTATGTGCTTTTGTCACGCTTGTATACAAAGTCCGCCTGTTATGGAAAATTGTACGTGCAACAACTTAAACTTTAATTGTTGTGCAACAAAAGTAGAATGTTGCCAGATACATTTTATATGTTTCTTAGAAAATTAACAGATTATTACTTCTGCAACATCTTTTGGTGATTAATTAAATATTATTTATATGTATTTTAGCAGTATCAAATGTGATGCTTTGAACAGAGCATTAACTGTTAATGATGAAAAATATTCTGCGTTCTTAAATGACAAATGTCCGTACAAAATAAATCAAAATTAGTCTTTTATATAAACAAACTCTTTTTAAACTGCAGCTTCCTTATAAGCACTTCGCCTACTAAGAGTCCTCGAGGTCGCCGGTTCGATTCCTGCCGAAGGCTTTGAGTGTTTCTGCAGACAAGCCAAAAGTTTTTGGTTAAAAAAAAAATTTGCTGCCGAAACTTGTTGTCCATAACACTAACTTTTTCTAATACAATTTACTGTACCACCTTCGTATGTACACACTTACATTTACACGTACATTTTTATGTTGTATGTACTTTTATTTGTTTAAGATACTTGAGGAATTCTTTATCATATTCATCATTTATTTTTATTTTTTCAATTTCAAGTAAAAATGTGTCTTATCATGAACAGAAGCTCGAAACATAAAAATTGCTTTAATTATTTAATTGTAATATCTGCACAATCTTTTGAATTGTAAGTGCATGGCGTGATCGATCATAATTTTAAGTTTTGTATCAATGTCTATTGTTTATTTTATTTGCAAAACAACAAAATGTTTTCTTAATTGATAGAGCAGTGGGGTACGAGCACAAATATATTTATTTGCTGAAATTTCAAAATTTAAGAAAAACACATGAAAGACGGCTCGTTTTTGTGCAATTTTTTGCTAAATTATTTGCAAATTTATTTCAAATTTATTTCTATTGTGCATATTCATTTAAAAATAAATTATATTTATGTTGATTGTAATTTGTTGAAATGAAATTTCTTACACATGCTGCTGCTGTTTTGCGGCTCTCGTTTCGCTGAGCTTTTTAAAATAATTAATATTTTTATGTTGCTGTTAATGTCTTCTTTTTTCATTATTTTTTTTACAAATTATATTAATAGCATTCTGTACGCCTTAACATTTGAACAGAAAGAGATTGTAGGCGCCTGAATAAAATAAAAATTTGTCATCGTGATGTTTTATTAATTGTTAGAAAGAGAAGGAATTTTTATCTCAATTAAAAATGATTATAAAATTATAAGCATTTTGTCAATATTTAAAAAAAAAAACTAAAAATGATTTTCACTAGTGCTTAAATATGTTGAACTCTTATGAGTTACTGTAAGCTGCTGCAACAATTTGAAGTGAAGTGGAAAAAGGTAAAGCAACATGCTCCCTCCCTAAAGGTAAGTACTCTAATCGCCATTTCGTACTAAATGCCGTCAAAAGTCCATATAAAAAATTCATACAAAATAACTATGAAATAATGTGATTGCTGCAGTACTCTGTTTATGTTATGAAGATATCAGAAATGTTTCTAGCAACATGTTTTAATAGAGGCAACATTTTGCTAGCAACTTTTTTTTTGGTTACAAAGTAATACCAAAAGCTTTTATTTTATACGAAATATTTGTCTTTTTTCGGTACTAAGGGTTTGCATGGAATATTTATTTGTATACACTGAATAATTCATTCATATATTCAATCCTCGAATAGAGCCCAATTGAATGCAGGAAGATACAAATACGATTGAACTGCGTTTATTCGGCTTTTAAATGCATTCTTTATTGAAGGAACAACTAAATATCAGTAGAGCTGTGTATTCGAAATCGTTTTTAATTGCGCCAATTTAATTTATATTTTTTTCTATTTGTTTTGGGCGTATAAAGTAGTTTTTTTCTCCTCTTTTTATTGTATACTCCATTCATGTGGTTTTAGTAACACGAGAGACACCTCATATTCAAAGCAATGGGCGAATATGAATTTGTTGAAAGCAACACCGTGTTTTTGAATGCCTTTTGAGCGTATCTGGGCAGAGGTCTGATATATACATATGTACATATGAATGTATATAGTGAATATGCAACATTGGATGCATGTCAAATTTTCTGTATGAAAAGATCAATGTTGCTGAACAATTTCCACAGTTTTGAACGGAGTACTAAGCTTTTGCTGCGAAATTGTAACAAACTTCCGCATGAAAAATTCATGCCAAATAAGCACTAACTAAAGGTAAGTACTTTGATTAAAATTCCGCGCGGAAAGTTGTCAAAATGCATGTAAAAAAAATTCGCAGGAACTTTTCGTGAAAAAATGTTGCAGAAATAGTACTCTGCTCATTTTGCGGAAAACATATGAAATGTATCTGGCAACATTTTATTTTTGCTGCGAAATAATTAAAGTGGCAATTCTTACACGTGAAATTTTTAGCAACAGCTGACTGCTGATATTTTCATTGCAAAAATTTAAGTAAAATTTTTTGCACAAAAAAAGAAATGCAAAGTAATAAAGAAACCCAAAAAATTAAATTCAATGCGACAGAAATGCGGGAACTGATATCAGCCGTGAAGAAAAAGAAAATTATTTGCGACTTCTTTGTTCATTTTGATGTACATATTTGTATAAAAAATTAACTTTTTATTCTATAATTAAATTTTTCTCATCACAATCCAAATTGCAAAACATATGGGTTTTGTTTGCAAACGTAAAACAATGTAGCATACTTTTAATGAAAAATTCGTTAAATTGTGTAAAACCGCGGGATGGGTAACATTAGATACATGTCAAATTTTCCGTACGAAAAAATCAATGTTGCTCAACATTTTCCGCAGTATTGAACACAGTACTTACTTTAAAGTTGCTTAATTACTTCTGGGTTTATATCAGGAAAGCTGGAGAAATGTTTCGGGCAACATGTTTTGTCAACAAGAAAGATTTCTCAGGCAACATTTTTTCCAACTCTTAAAAAATATTAGCAGCAGCTATTTCGTACAAAACTTTGAAAACATTTGATTAATGTTGCATAGCTGAAGGCAATAAATGCGAAAACTTCCATAAATTATGTTATTCAAGCATTAAAAAATTTGGTTATAATCAGTTCAAACATCAAAAAGGAAAGAAAGGATATTGAACACTCATAAGCAAAAATGTGATTAACATCCAAGCTGATGAATTCAAAAGAGTTGTTGAAAACATTTTGTTGCAATCAAACCAAACACCCAGAAAATATGCACATGTATCGAACGGTTATCGAATCTATGATATATACTAAAAGTGATTACTTCGAAAGAGTTGCATGAAAATCATATACATGAATAGTTTGGGCATCGGGATCGATTTTACACAAAAATTTGCAATCATGCACAATTCAAGAAGACTGCGATTTCTGCAGATCTCAGATACATTTTTGTGTATATAGTGAAAAAATATATATTTTTTGGATTCGAACGTGCGATATGAAAAACAAAAAACATGTCTATTGATACCCCAGCAACATTTTACCATCTGAAAGTTTCTAAGCTCTTCTGACATGATGCTTTTATTAAATCTCCTGCAAGGTTGACAGTAGAAATGCCAATACCCAAAAGATCAGTTAAAAATGTATAAGAATGTGAAACGTTTCACATTATTTATTTGCATCAAATATTCAGCAATGTTGCTGAGTGTTTTGTTAAATAACATGTTGCAAATGCAATATTTTATTTTACGTTACTATTCAGCAACATGTTGCTAACAAATTTAGCAATACTATAGAGTTCTCTAAATACAAAGGAAGTCTTATTTATTACATATGCATTGAATACAAATCGTGATTTTTGAATTCAAAACAAAAGAAAACATATTTTAACTTAATAGCTCGAGCTTGAACTAAATATTAAGTTAAAATATTAAACAACAAAGGTCGAAAAATTAGCATCAAAAATAAAAACAAACATAGTTTTTGCTTAGAGAAATGATTTGTAATGCTAATAAATCAGTTAACAGTATAATAGTACCGATTAATATCTTATTGATAATATTTAATTCAACGAACCGCTTGGCAACATTAACGCATTCCCTTTGAACAGGTTAAAATCACCATTAAAATAATTTTGTTAATAAATGAAATTCAAAAACTTGTTAGAAAACATTTCTGTAAGACTGATAGTTTGCTCGAAATTCAGAGTGGAATGCTGTCAAAGTGCAGGCGAAATAAGTACATAAATGCATAGTGAAAAAATGTTTGCTGGGATAGTAAGTACATTGATTATTTTGTGAAAAGCATTGAAATGTAGCCAGCAACATTTTATTTTTTCTGCGAAATAAAGGAAAGCTCATTTGTTTCAGGTGGAATCTACAATAACAATTGGGTTTAAACTACAAGCATTAAGCAATGTCGTAGACTTTTAATGGACAACACTCCTCAAATTATATAAATGCGCGGGGTTGAAGAATATGCAACAAATTTCATGTATGAAAAAATTAATATCGTTTCAGATTATTCTTCAAGATTTTTTACAAATCGAAATCGAATACTAACCTTCAAACACAAACTATACCAAGATTTAAGTAAATTCCAAAATTATTTTTTTTTCACGTTTCTTAATGACGACAACTTTTGCTAAGTGCAGCAGCAAGTTTCGGCTTTGAAATGTTTCAAATAATCTCGCGTAAGAATTAATTTATAATTTTAATAATCTTATGAAATAATTTTTAAAATTTTTGCTACAAAAAAGGTAAAAAATCTGTTGTAATATCAACTGCCTTAATTACACATTTTATTTTTTAATTTTTTTTTTTTTCAACAAAACCAATCATTAAGTAAAGTTTTTTAAAGCTGTATCAACATTTCTAGTACGCCTTACAATTAAGAATCTCTTTCTGTTGACTTTTTTATTTTATTTTTTCATAATTGACCTACATTTTTCATTCGTCGTATATTTTTTTTATATTTAGCAACGTGTAATTGAAACTGTTTATGGATGTTTATTGAAAAAAAAAACCGAGAATTTGCTTAATATCGTACTGGTAACAAGTATAAAAACAATTGTAATTAAATCACAGACATAGGGAGTTCTCAATACAGTAACAATAATGAAAAAATAACAATTGTAATCATATTATAGGTTTTTAACCGCATTGAACATTTGTAACTTATAATCAAAAAAAAAAAAAAAATTTTAGAACCACTAAATAACTGAAGTCAGTGAGAAATATGAGTAGCAAAATATGTGCATATAAACTGAATCGATTTATACTAGAAACAAAATAGCAAACTGCGACATTTTATTGGAGAATGAAATTTATGAAAGAGAAGCAATGCTAATGAACATGCATTCATTGAAAACATAATTTTAATAAAAATAACAAGCAGTGCATTTATATTTTATATGTATTTCATGTCTATTAGCCACAAGTTGTACTTTTAAGAGAAGTAATTTTGGCCCCGTGTTACTGGGGTTAAGCTATCTGCTATTAATTACCCCCTAATTCATAAAAATTATAACAGGCTTATAAGACTGCTATTTGACATATTTGATGGAAATCAAATAAGAGCTTTATAAACGTGCTATAATTTTTATGAATTAGACGGTTAGAGTTCCTTCACTGGGGTGTCTAGTTTAGCACTAAAAAAGGGCGAAAACAATTGAGAGGTGAGAGGGCAGGCATAATTGATCAATAATGATGATTTTAGGCACAACCTTAGGCAACATGTTGCTACGGCGAAAAATCTTTCAATAACTATTCCATCACCACTAAAATACAAATGCCCCTCTAAGAGGGGCATAAGTATTCAAAACGATCGAAACGCCAATTTTAAGTTATATTAACTTCGTAAGCAAAACTATCAGCAACTTTTTGCAAGGTACGATTCAAAATATTGTGCAACATTGATGATTTAATAGAGAAAATTTTGCTGGTATCCAATGTTGCCCATCCCACAAACTCTCAGCAACATTTTACACTGTCAAAGCTCAGCAAAATGTTGTACAACATTGATGATTTTATAAAGAAAACTTTTTCCAATTTTTTTATCAATCTAGTTTGGTAAAAAAAAAAAATCAAAAAGTTGGTTGGAAATAAAAAACATTTAAAATTCAAAACGTATTCGTATTATTGCTTACACTGCAGTTACACGACCAAGTTTTGCTATCAAGTTTTTTTCACATACTGCTTGTCAAAGTTCAATAAATTTGATAGCTGTGACGTAGGCTGCACGCAATTTCATAACAATTCGTTTTCAAGATGCCGTCAAGAAGAAAATTAAAAATAGCTTCTTGCATATTCTGCTAAAAAAAAATTAAAGCAAAACCTCCTCCTCTATATTCTACATTAAGCCCAGAAATCTAAATCAATATTTTTTTTTAACTATTTAAATACAGAAACGAAATAAAGACAGAACGAAAAAAAAAATTGTTGTCAGCTGTTTTCTAGATTGTAACTTGATCCTCTCTATGGAAAGCAAAAATTGTCATCAAGTTTGCATCAATTTTCAAAATTGTGAGTGTATTAGTAAAGAAATGTGAATGTATTAACTCTTGAAAGGCAAAACTTGATCGTTAACTAGTAATGAATTATAAGCTAACTTTTTTACAGCTGGTGGTGGTTGACACTTAGATTATTTTTAATGGAGATGACTGACTATTTTAACATTACGATGTCCTAGGAGGTAGTCAATTGTCCGACTGTGCATTACTTTTCAACTAACTTAGAGTTAGCTACTTAAAAGTCAGTACCAACAGAAAAAAATGTACAATTTTTGGTGGTAATATTATATTTTATTAAATTAAATTTCATCCTACTTTTTTTTTGTTAGCCTCTGGTGGGAATCGAACCACTAAGCCTCAAGACTGGTGAGCAGCCAACATACCCACTCAGCCATCGCAACATTTAAAACGAATGCAACAATAGGCAATTTAATTAAAGAGTTATTTACCGTGTCTGTGTGTATGTTGTTATTTGAATTTTGGGTTAACTCTGCACTACGTTTCAGCTAGCTTATAGCCAGTACACAAAAAGTGAATTACAAATCGATTGTATTGTAGCTAATTTGAAGCTAGTCCATAAAAGTTAACGTAAAGTTAATTATTTTAGTAGTCGACTACTCAATGTCCGACAGGGATGAACTATAAGTCGATTTTATTTGTAGTCGACTACCAATTTGCTGGCAGGGCAGTAATACAGTTTTTCTTCCTACAAAATACATGAAGTGTTTGTTGTAGTTATGCGACTACCTTGTTATCGATCTGTGTTGAGCAGAACAAAATTAATACATATGTATATAGCTACACCTACAAGAGAAAAACAGATTCGGCTTTTTTTCTTTTTACAGAGCGAATTTAGTCTGTGATCGTCTGTCGTGGTGTACGCAGGAGCTTAATTGAATGGGGATGTTGGTCTTGCCCAAGGCAGCTCGATACCAGGTAGCCTGTAGTCAAGCCCAGCTGACTACTGCTTTTAGCTTGTAGAACTGTCAAAATGCACAACACAAACACACATACGCGAACAAATAGGTGGCAGTAGTTCAAGATTTCTAGCAACAAAATACATGAAATATTTGTTGGTGTTGTGTTTGTTGTAGTTATGCGACTACCAGGTATCGAGCTGCCTTGGTCTTGCCAGCATATTTCGATGTTTAAACACATATCAAATAAATACAAACAACACTAACACACATAAAGCTGTGTATATGTATATAATTTTATGCCGGATGAATTAGTTCCGTGTGTTTTGGAAAGAACAAAAATTATGCGGACTAAAAAAATATTCTCGTGTATATTGGCCCATTAACATTTTCCACAATTTGTTACAAGTAAATAAATACACCTATAATTTGGCGGCTTCTGCTACTATATTTCTCGTTTATAAAAAAAAATCTAACTATTATTGAAAACTTCACTAGAAGACAACTGTCGCTTTAATTATTTCTCAGAATGTTGCTGTATACATTTCATAGGACTTTCACCAAATCAAGAAAGTACTGTTTCCGTAATATTTTTCTGGTAAAAAGAAGCCAGCAGCAAACAGAGAATGTTGCTGGATACATGTCATGTATCTCTGCCACAACGACCAGAATACTACAGATCGGTAACTACAAATGACGATGAAATTCTGTCGCTATATAGTTATCAATATACACTAAAGCCCCAACTTGCGTCGTTTCGATTTGCGTCGCTTTTTAAAACTGGAAAAATTCGATTTGCGTCGTTGCGAATTCAAGTTGCGTCGGTTTGAGTTGCGTCGTTTTGAACCCGATTTGCGTCGCTTAACACGGTTACATTTTTTACTGCATCATTGCGGATTACCATTTTTAGCATTTGTAGTGTAGTATGTATTTAGCATCTTGAATTCATTAGTTTTTACAACTTCTGGCAACAACGATCGTCACCTGTACGTTAAGAAATTTTCAGATTGCGTGAAAAAAGGGGAATCCCCTTTTCTTTTTTATACAAGTGGTGCTAAGAGCAGCTGTCTGGTTATGGTAACAATTTAGTGTGTGATTCACCAGAATATGCCTTAAGGACGTAAAACATGAGTCATTTTTATGGTTTTTTTTTTTTCTTAATTTGTGGTTTCCTTATTTTTTTATAATATAGGTATATAAACATTTGTTGAAGTAAATTAAATAAATAAAAACGTACTCATACTAGTATTTTTTATCAAAAATACAACATTTTTTGCTTTGTTTTAAATATTTTCCCCAACAAATTAAATTTCAGTTCATTTATATAGAAAAAAGTGATTCCAATTGCGTCGTTTCGATTTGCGTCGCGTTTCTCCGGTCCCCATTAACGACGCAAGTCGGGGCTCTAGTGTAATCAATATAAACATCTATATCACCCCTTTGCTGCCTGAGAAATGTTGATGGCTATATCGGAAATATTTGTAAGCTCTTGGCCAATTATTTCTTTATTTCCTCATAAGATCGAAACACGTTTCAAAATCAGTTGACGATGGGAGGTAAAACAAAGTACATACCGCTTTATCTCATTGCTTAAACTGCGTTATCTCATATGACAAGCGACACATGGTCTTGACAATTAAATGGCCCTTGCCAGAATATAAGTCAAAGACCTTCATACGACATACTGGGAACACTTCCAAGAACATGGAAATACATATATAAATTTGTTCGGTTGTGTTTGTTATTCTTTAAGAAAAATGTATTTGCTTATGATTCTTGAATAGAAAAATTGTACCCGAATGTAAAAATTATTTGATAGCTAAATTTCAAGAAGATCTCTTTGGCTTCTTCAATGCTTTGCAACATTTTTATTTGAATGTTACGAGAAAGCGAGAAAATTCGATAAAAGCAACAAAATAATATTTAAAATACGACACGATTTTCCAAGTCATAAATTCGTTTAGTGACAACAAAAATATTTTTTAAGAACTTTAACAAGCCCCTGCACATAAATGAAATAGACATAGAACTAACTATATGTACATACATACATACATACATATGTACAGATGCGTGTATGTTTTACTTGAAGCAGAAGCAAACAAAACATACATATCTAATAAACCTACAAAACATTCCTCAAAAGCTTTTGCTGCAAACAAACACACTGTTCCGAAAACAAACATATTTTTTCATTTTAGGTTTTTAGAGTTTTTTTTTTTTTTTTGTTTTTACAAAAATTCTAGTAGAATTTAAATATAGAGAGATACAAAGACGCCACTTTATTTTGAACAGAAAAACGAATGTATTTCTATAGGTATGTCCTTCTGTTGGTTGGCTTGTCTGTCATTTATTATGTTGATTTTTGCTTTTTAATTTTCCCTGTCTACTCGTCTGCCAGACTATCTTTATCTTTTGAACAGCAGAAGCAGCAGCAGCGTCAGTACTAAATGGAATAGTTCTGTAGTTTTCTTCTATTTTGATTGTACAAAACTACGCCAGAGGAAAAACCTTAAAAAAGAAAATGATCTAAATAAACATTTGGAATTTGAAATTGATTTTTTGTTTTCGTTCTGTCATTTCCACTATTTTGCTGTTCCTTTTTTTTTCGTTGATTTGTTATTTTTTTTTTGAAGTGTATTTTAATGCTGAGAAATTTTGCACTGGTTTAAGTATTTTCATTTTCGGCTAAAGTAAATTGAGTTTCTGAAAATGATGGGTGCCATTTTTCGCACTGAATAATTTTGCTAATGCAAAACATAAATTCAAAAGAATTTTTAATGTTTTTTTTTGAAATCTAAAGAAAATGAGGTTAATTACTACAGGTTAGTTTTGCTCAAAGATTTTGCATTAGGAGCAGCAACAACCATAAGTATTGTTGGTTTGAAATCACATCATAAATCAAACAAACTCTTCCAAATTGAAAAATAACTGCTGGCCACATGTTTGGGATATCAGTAATAAAACGGATGCTGCCAGAAACATTTCACAAGTTTGCACAATAAGTTTGTTCCCGTACTTTTTGGGCAAAGTTCGGTTGCTAGTGAGAGCAATAATACACAAAAAAAGCACAAAAGTATGGGAACACTAAAAGCCACATTTCTCCATAAATAACATGTGATACATTTAAATTAAATTAGTTTTTCAGGCTCAAGTTCAACCCTTGGTTGGTCACTTTTTTATCAATATCAAAGGAACAATCTAAAGGAATATCGTGTCATTCACAAAGTTCCTTAATTTCCTTCAGCATATACCCTGTAATTGGGCTATGGCTGGTAAAGTGTCTCTCCCAAGATTGTGCTCTAATGTGCAGCTTTCTTCCCCACCTGTCACAACTCCTATTATTCTACTTAATTCGAGCTTGCTAAGTCTTAGCAGTCTCCCGGTATTTTCCTTCTCTGCATCCCTCATAGAATTCTTGCATTGATTCCCATGGCTTCCTCCATAGAGTCAAATGGGCTCTATGTGCTCAATTCTGTACCTCAGATTTAACTGCACCGAAAGATTTCGCACTCTTGTTGCTTAACTCTCTTGCGATTGAAGCAAGTGAGTTTGCTCTTTCATTTCCAGTTATTCCCGCATGCCCTGGCCCCCATATTATGCGTAGTTCACCATGAGTCGATCAACTGTTAATAGCATTTTTGCAACCCCAAACTTTTTGTGATATAATCCACGAGTTCAGAGGGATCGCTCTGACGGCCATTTGACTATCCGTGAATATCTTCACAGGTAATCTAATCTTCCCATTTCACTGAGCCCTCTAATACACTCTGCCATTGTCTTTTCGAATATAATATTATTTTATTCCCACTCCAAATGAGAGAGTATTTCAATTGTAACATTTGCCATACATGCTTGTAACATGCGCTTCGCTCTTTGTTTGTGCTTAATGCTAGGAACACAACTGGGACGAACGACGAATTTCGCCCAACACGACGAATTCCCCGGTTAATATTCGCTGTGTGAATTCGTCATATGAAGCACAATAACGACGAAAAACAAAAACATCTGCTATAATTGATAAAGTTGTTTATTATTTGTTTAAAGATAAAAAAAATTTAAATGAATTAAAGAATTTCAAATTTTGTAAAAATAATTAAAATAACGAACATGATCCCAGATTATATAAACATTCATGAAGTTTAACATTTTCAATTATAATTTCACTTGTATCCATTTTCTCAGTTTTTTAATTTTATCTTAGTATAGTTGAACAGCTGATGGGGTGACCATATTAAAAAATTGGTTGCTAAAAGGTTTAGCATTACCAAAAAAAAAAAAAAATTAAACACTACAAACATTTTTTATATAAAAGTCAAAGCGTAGCACTTAAAATAAAAACTATTGAAGTAAAAATTTTTACTAAAACATCTGAAAACTAAAACCAAAATGGCCACATGGTACTGATTTGTTCGTCGTTCGCCGGCGTTAGAAATATAAATAAATCTATTTCAAGTTCGCCGCGTACAACGAATTTCGACCGACGCTGTGACTGTTAGCATTTACATACACACCAATGTGTTTTATTTTTGACGGCGAATATTCGCGGCGAAAAATTCATCCTTCGTCCCAGTTGTGTTCCTAGCATAACAGCTAATCAGGAGCGAAGCAAAGTGTTTCGCTATACAAAATTTTGAGAACGAATCAAGTAGATGCCTTCATATTGAAGTTACATGCGAAACACAGGGGAGTCAGCATCAAGATACTCTCCGACAGTCAGTCGGTACTCAAAACCGTGAGCAGCTGTACGTTCATATCCAGGACAATACTGGAATGTCACGACAGGCTAAATGACCTGGCTACTCACAATCAGATTACTCTGATATGGGTGCCAGGTCATGAGGGGCACAAGGGTAACGAGTTGGCTGATACTTACGCAAAAAGGGGAGCCAATGAGGCCTTCATTGGACCCACTCTATCCTTTGGCTTTAGTAAACTCCTTCACAAGGGGGAAATGGGAAAATTTAAAACATCCATCACAGAAAAGCTGTGGAACGACACTAGGGGTCTGGAACACTGAAAGAAATTTCTTAGCTTTGATGCTAAGAGGGCGGACCATGCTCTAAAACTGAATAGAAAGAACCTAAGGACACTGTGTGGGGCGCTAACAGGCCACTATACCTGTAAGAAGCACCTATACAGAATGGGCCTATCCAATACGGCAATCTGCAGATTTTGCGAAGAATAAGAGGAGTCAATGGAACACTTCATTATAGAATGTGTGGCACTAGGCCACAGAAGACACAGGCTGTTACAGGCCTCTACATTGGGTTCACAGGACTTGCAAAGGTTTCCACAGAAGGATCTAATACTGTTTCTTGATGTATTAAACTCGGGAGGGACAAAGGGTTGCACAATAGATCATCTCTGGTCGCAGTGCAAAGGGACATCGTGGCCCAACCTAGTCATAATACAATACAATACATACGAAACACAAAGAATCCCTGTCTTCTCGAATTTATATCGCAGGTTTATCTGCACTATCTGTCAAAATTATTTATTGTAAAACAAAAAAAAAAACAAAGAAAAAGTAATTGTGCCATAAAAATAAAAGTTAAGTTCGGGGTTGTATTTAATGCCCTGCAATGCCAGCATTACTTCCATATGATCGTTGGGGTTTTGCGACAACACGTTCACTTCTTTTGTGTACATATTTAGAAAAATTTGCTTTACTACAAACAACAACAAAAAAAAAACAAAAGTCAAATCGAAGCACCACATAGACGAGTCGTGTAAACAGTGTGATTCAGAAATATAATTGAGAGAGCGAAGCAGGTGATTCAACTCGTAATGGAAACCTACTACTATGATTCTACAATAGGGCTAATGATTTTGATTTCGATAGTACAGCAAAATATGTTGCTACAGAAATCCACGCTGAAAGTAACTCGCAATCCCTTTGAAAACGTAAAAAATCGCACCAAAACCATTCATTTATGTATAAAAAAAATGTCTTCATTAATTTTCATATCAAAAAATCGTTTTTGAATTTTTTGATATGAAAATTTTTTGTTTCTTCTTCTTTTTCTAAAAAAAAAATTTTTTTTTCAATGACTTGTTTTAAGTTCATGTAACAGTACTCAGTCAAACGTTAAACATAAATACAGAAAAATAAAATTTCAGTTAAACATCATAATTCAGTGATATTTTGTTTTGGAAAAGAAAAACACAAAACAAAAATGTACTTGTTTTTTTTTTGTAATACACTTTACAATTTTATATAAAAAAAAAAAAAAAATACAAAATAGTAGACAAATGCATTAAAATTACAGCTCGTTAAAATCATGATTACTTTTCGTTTCGACATTTTTTATATAATTTAAAAAAAAGTGTTGTGTTTTTTTTTTTGTTCATGCCTCAACAAAACATGCAATAATCACCGTACAAAATCATAAAAAAGATATTATTGACAGTTTTGATCATTTTAAAATTGTTGTACAACTTAAATTATGTGCAGGTCTAATCGCATGTCCGTCCGTTCGTCCATCCGTTCGGCTGCCAGCCTTTGCATTCATTCATGTTCAAAAAGTTAAGTTCAGTAAACTTTTAGTTTTTATTATTATAATCACTTAAAAAACATAAATAATATTTAAGGTTTTTTTTCTCTGTGAAATTGTTTAGTTTTATAAGTGATTATGAGTTTCAGTTTTTAAGTAGTTACAACGAAAGCAAGTGTTTTTCCTTTTTATTAGTTTTGTGTTTGTGTGAATTTTGTAACTGATTAATGATCTGAGGAAAAGAAGATCGCAGTTGAATGTGAACAACAAATGTTTGTGATTTATTTAATGACTTTTTAAATGTTGTAATGCTGCAAAAATATGTATGTATATGTTTATTATTGTAGAGCAGGTACTGCACAAGCGGTAATTATTTTCTTTATCTCGTTAAAGAAATCTCTAAAATGATGAATTTTTAGCCATACAATCAAAAATATGCTTTTAATACTGAACTGGTTTGGTTAAAAACATTTCTTTAAGGGCCATTATTACGACTTACCGATAAGAGTGGCTTTAACCAAAGGGTCAGTTTAATAGAAGTGAACGATAAATTAGCCGGTAAGCAATTTTCATTATTACAACTTTTTTTTCATTATTACAACTTGGGTGAGCATATCATAATTTGTAATGACGGCAAGGCCGCCATAAACACGGTTGCGGGTGTTTATACAACATCTCGATTGGTTCATGATTGCCGGATATCTCTAAATGATATAGGGAGACACTCAGACCTGGAGCTTCGCTTGGTACCTGGACACAACGTTGTGTTCGGAAATGAACTGGCAAGATCGGGTTCCCGCCTACAGCAGGGGGATATGAACGAATTTGTTGGTGTTCCCCTCAAAAGTTGCAAACAGCTCATACAACTACAGCTGCTAAGAACTGCGCAGGAAATGTGGTAGAACGAGATCACCTGTCGAATATCGAGGCTCACATGGCCCAGCTATTAGTATAGGAGGACTGTGGCCCTGTTGAACTTGCCGAGGCATAGGCTTCACACCCTTGTGGCTATTCTAACTGGACATTGTCACATGGGAGCAAATGCGAGAAGGCTAAATCTTCCATATAATGATTTCTGCAGAGGCTGCAGAGACGAGGAGGAGGAGGAGGAGGAGGAGGAGAGTGTCGAACACTTTCTCTGTCGTTGGCCAGCTCTCTCTGACAAAGGAGCAAATTACTTAGGCAGACCGACACTAAACGGGCTACCGGAAGTGTCGGAATGAGGTTTGGACAAGATGGACGCGTTTGTCCGTTCATCGTGTTGGTTCAGGTCGGAACTGGCGGAAAGCATGTAGGGCTATCTCCCTACAGTTTACTCGGATATTACAACGGGACCTTTCCAGGACCCAAGTGGGCCAGTTTCACTACCGGTGGCCCGCATAACATAACATAACTTGTCGGTAAGAATAATTAGTTTTTTTTAACAATTTGTGGCAATATTTTTGCAAGGTTCAAGGTCTGCAGGAAGAGTAAATGCATGGAAAATTAGATGGCTGTTCCCCAAAGTCGAAGTTGTGCGATTGTTCGCTTTGTAAGCGAAAGAAAATTGTTTTGGGTTCCTCTATGACGTTTTTTTATTCGAGCGATGACTCCTTTGACAAGTCGAAAAGACGTAAGTGTTTTCATACAAAATGCGATTCCTCTATATCGATCATGTCGTCAGCACTGCGAATACAAACGTCAAAATCAATCACTTACTGTTTTGCTAGCGATTTGTTAAAAACTGAGAAATAAAACTGAAAAATCCACATATTTTTCATTTTTATTTTATTTAATAAATCTATTAAACAATTATCATATAAATGCATAAAGTTTTCCTAAATATTAGTTCACTTGTTCGCTGGATGGAGGAAATTGACTTGACAGAGGAATACCAGTGTTCAGTGCCTCAAAGTAAACAACGCAAAAACTGTTTCCGCACTTTCAAAATATTTCCTTTTTTATTTTGTACTTATTTATGTACATATGTACTTGCTTTGGCTGGTCAGATACAGCTGACCATCAGAGTGAGTGAAAATGTGTGATTGAGAAAATTTTGTTCGTGAGCGTGCTTGACGTGAGTCAAACAACACTCACGCTCACATCTCTGGTAGTTTTATATACACTTTCAAGAATGTACAACATTATTTGCGCTGTGAAAAAATGTGAATCATTTTTTGTCAAGGTAATATCGAAAATTTCTCCTTTGTAATCATCAAGAATCTGTGTTGGAGGTATTCGTGGATTTAAACAAGATTTGGTACCCAAATAACTGTACAAAACGCAAAAAAAACCTTTGATAATGATTTGTATACATACATCAGATCAGAGGGTTAGAAGTGTCGATTGCAACGAATTTATTAAAAGTTGAATCGATATCTGCAATATAGAAATGGCTCTCTCTCTCTCTCTCTCACTCTCTGAAATCGACTAACTCATGCTCGCACTTGTGTATTTTGATAACATAATGAGATCTGATAGAGATAAAAATCTAAAGAAGCTTTACTTACTATTTAATCGATTATTTTCTTGAGTAAACAAAATAAAAGATACGAAAAAAATATTTAGGTTTGAATCCGTTCAATTGTGTTTTTCATTTTATATGTATTATAGGTCATTGCAAATTCCTTTAGGTGACTCAGGTTTCAACTAAGTTTAAGATTACTTTCGTATTAAATGAACGAGCAGGCAGGCAGGCAGGCAGGCAGGCAGACAGACAGACAAACTTATTTCCGTGTATTCACTGTCAATTAAAGTTTGTGGTAAATATGCACTTTTTTTGTTTACATTTATGATTTCATATGCTATAAAATTATTAATAATTTTTTTTTTTTTTTTGCATATTAAATTATATAGATTTTTGCTATTGCTGCACAGTTATTAATGCTGTTGATTTTTTATGCAGTTTGTCATTTAATACTTGTTGTAGTCTTCCTTTATGTAGAGGCAAAATAAAATACAGTTTCCAAGCCATGGATGATGGCATGTCAGTCCGTAAAAAACATACACACACACACACATTGAGATACATTTTCATATTCGTGCATACATACATATTAACTTTATCTTCCATTAGATTTATTTGCCGCTTGTACACATCTGTATGTTTGTGTGCTTTTTAAAAGCATAAAAAAATGTTGCTGGTTGGTTGCTTTGCATACATTTGCAAGTTTAGATGAAAAATTTGAAAGTGTCATCATTAGTGTTTGAGTTTTTTTGTCTCTTTTGCTGTAATTTCTTTTTTATATAGCGATCATGATAATGAAAATGATATGGAAAAAGTATTTTTTGTTGTTGCTTTTTTCATGTTTTTCAGCATATGCACAAGCATGATACGTATTATGGATCTCTGTCTGTCCGTCCCTTCTGAGTTGTGTATTCGGTCAATTGAACTAAAGTCATGTATTGTGATCTGATTACATTTTTCTGTTGGTGGCTTGGTTGTTCATTGGTCACTCACTCATTTTTATTATTTGTTACGCTTTAAAGAACAAATGAAACTTTTATGATTTTAAATATTTTATAAAAATGAGTTTCTGTAATAATAGGTAACTTTTTGAGAGCTTTCGGATTTCATTAAAATAAAATACAATTTAGAAAAATGTATGCAATATTTACTTGAGTATGTACCCCAGCCAGTAAGTCTTCAACTTTATTTTTCTTATCTTCTTTAAAAATAATGAGTACTTAAAAAAAAATTTTTCTCAATTTTGGGAAAATTAAATCGACAAAAAGTCTGATATCGTAGTTTTTTTGGGCAAAGTTCGGTGAAATGAGAGCAATCATAAATTTCTCTCAATAAGAATAAATTGAGCCACGAGAGTACGAGACTGACTCGCACAGCAAGGGTGCCGTACCGCCGTGCAAGTTGTAGACAAAGGGTAACCCTGGTGTACCCTTTAGTTTTAAACTTTCTATTGTTTTTAATAGTTGCTGTTGTAGCTGTCAAACAACTACATGCACCGTGTAAATTTTAAGCTTCTATCCCATACGGTTTCAGCGTTATATGTAGCTGATTTTCAAACTAAAACGGGTGTCCCCGTGTATGAACAAGAATGAAATTTTAACTTTTTTCAGCTTTCAGTATTTGTTGTTGTAGAGGCCTACGTACTACATATACTGTGAAAGTTTTAAGTTTTTATTTTTTCTGGTTCAAAAACGAAAGTCAATTTTCAAATTAAAGGGTGTCCCCGTACAAAGAGCGACATTTAAATGTTGCTGTGTAGGCCTGGTGACTGCATGTACTGAACAAATTTCAAGTATCTATCTCTTGCAGCTCAAAAGTTATGGCTAATTTTCAAACTATAGGGTGTTACCGTGAGCCAGAGGCCATGGTGAATTTTTTACTTTTTGCTCTTTGTGGTATTTGTTGTTGAGAAGGCCAGGTAACTGCATATACTGTAAAAATTCAAGTCTCTATGTCTTGCGGTTCAAAAGTTATAGCTAATTTCAGCTTCTTGTAATGGGAGCACCATTTAGTTCTTAACTTTTTGTTTTTTTTCATATTTGTTGTAATAGAGCCAATGTAATGACCTATTATGTACAAATTTCTATTTTCTAGCTGCTATGGTTCAAAAGTTACAGATAATTTTAGGTAATTTTCACAGTTTCTTGTATGGGGACCCTCTTTAGTTTCCAAATTTTTGTTGTTTTTGGTAGTTTCTGTTGCAGCGGCCGGATAACCACATGCTGTGTGAAAATTTCAGCTCTCTTGCTCTTACGGTTTGGGCGAATGACGGATGGATGGACGGACTTAGAAGTCTCAGTCATGGGGTTCCGTTTTTACTCTATGAGTACAGAATCCTAAAAATGCACAAAAAAGTACGGCAACACTGCAAACCACATTTCTACCTTAAGGAATATTTTGATGGCATAATAAAAATTGAAACGTACATTTTGGGAAAATGTAGTGGTAACATTATTTACAACAGAAAATGCTTCTTTCGATGGGATTGATAATGTTTTTCTTTAATTCTTTGTTACAAACATACATACGTATTCTTATATGAACATCTTTATTCTTATCTTGAAAATATAAGAACATTTTCAACAAACTTTTTTGTGAAAATAATGAAAAATTTTCCATTTCGAAAATGGAACATAAAACACATGTTGTGTTTTATGTGTTTCAGGAAATTGTCTTGCGCTTGCCTTGGGTGAATTCAAACCTTGTATGAAAGAAAGAGGTATAGGGAAGAAAGCGGGATGGTACAAGAATTGCTTATATAGAATTGTGCTCATCAGCTTTTTTTAAGGGAGAGCTTGTTTTAGTTCGGCTCTTTTCACTGTACTATGGAGCTTTTTTAGTTGGTTAGTTTGAAGTGAATTTGTGTACACGAGCTTGACGGCTACAACGTCATTCGCGAAAGATACAATAGACAGATGTGGGACAGCAATAAGTTCGTCACTTACTTGATTTCGTACCTGCGGTCGTGCTTGTTCGGCTACACATACATGCAATCGTTTCTGCTTGAAGCAAAAATCAAAATTTTTTCATATTTATATTGAAGCAATTTTTTTTCCTCACGTGACCACTATTGTGCGGCAGAAAAAACCTCATTTGGCTTGAAATTTCATGATGGATAGATACATACATAAATGTCCGGATGAAAAACAGAAGCCAAATGTGTAATTTTTGCTTTTTTGAGTTTCTTTACACATACATATATGTAGATATGTGTATGCACATACATACATACGAATTTTGTTTATACCCTGTAAGAAATCTGACTGCAATAATTTATGATTGAATCAGTTGTATGCACTACTTACTATAAAAATGTTAAATGTGGATGTTATGGAATATTATTACCTATTGACATTGTAATAACAAAAATTTAGATTTATTGCTAGCGCCTCGGGATGAATTGGTAGAGATTCCTACTAAGATTCCCCGTGCTCGCAGGTTCGATTCCTGTCGAAGGCTTTGAGTGTTTCTGCAGACAAGCCAAAAGCTTCGCAGTTTTGTATTTGTTTCTTTAAAAAAAAAAAGAAATTATCAATTCATTACAATATTCTTGCTGCCTTGTGGATGCCTTTCTGCAGTTTACTACTACAGGGGGGGAACTTAATTTTTGTGTATGTACTATTAAAAATAAACATGAAAAAAGGCATTCTACGAGATGCAAAATCAATCGAGAACTCTCTTTTCTCTGGCTTACACATGAAAGCTTAAGAATTTTTAAGCTTTCATGTGTATTTGAAGCCTTTATGACGAAAAGAGGTCGTCATTTGGTTCGACACAATTGTCGAAGTGATGGAAAAGTGCGCGGATGAAAAATAGATAATTTTACAGTCTATTGAAAACTATCTTTGTTGTGCGAGACGGCATAATCGAAACGAACGCTACAAGGTCACAAGAATTGTGATGTTTGCCGTCTTTTATTGAATGTCTGCAACAAATTATTAAAATAAAGGACACGCACACAATCAGACGTGAATGACGGCTTTATTGCTCATGTCCTGGGCACTTAAGTGTAAATAAGAAAATCGCTTTGAAACAAGAAAGAAGAAGAAATACAGCAAGTCACTGCGATAATTGTATAATGTGCATACCATATGCTGTCAATTTGTTTTCTAGAAATGTTTCTAGCTGTTTGACACAAAATTCGTTTAACATGTGTAAATTTTTCATTAAATAGATAACTTTTTGTCAAAATTCTTTTATAGAGACAATACTGGCTTGAATAATTTCTAAATACAGTATAATTTGGGCACATGTGTGCCCGAATTGTCCGAATGTATGTACATACATATGTATGGGTTTAAAAAGCAAGACCAAGCATGCCAAATCCTGCTGTGTGGAACGTAAATAAACACAAAAATTTCAACACATGTACTTCGTGTGTTGGCTTGTGCATACATATGTGAACAAACATATGTATGCACATATGTATGTGGAGTTGTAAAAATTCCTCCGAAGCAAGAAAGCAAAACATAAGCAAAAAACAACAGCATTAGCAACATGACAAAATAAAGTTTTTGTTTATTTATTAATGATGGCCCAGAGAAAAAAAAACCAAAAATGGGCTCAAAACGTAAACATCTGTTTCAATGAAACACAGATCCATACATACATACGTTTAATTTTTGTATGTGTAGCATAGTGTATGTTATGTATTTTGTTTTTTTTTTTTGTTTTTTTTTTGTTTTTTTTTTTGTATTCAAAATGATACTTCATATGTTGTACTGTGTAGAAGGTAGAAACAAAAACATTAAACGGATGAGGTGAAGGACGCCGTTTTTTTTTTTGTATTTCTTTCTTGTCTTCTGCCACGTTTGAATAAACATTTGTACATTTTTTAAGAGAGTTTCAAAGGAGACACATCACCATCATCTGTTTTGTGTGCCGTTTAGTTGTGTTTGTGTGTAAGTTATGCGCAAAAACAAATGTTGCAGCACGAAAATATGTGGCAACAATAACAACAACATCGAAATTTTGCTTATAAAATTCGTAACAGATTAAATTACAAACAAAACTAACGGATACAGTAACGCATCGTAACCGCTACACCTAATTTTCATTTATTTGCAAGTTGCTGGTTTCAGATACATACCAGCCCAAAACTATAACCCAGCAAACATTTTTACGAATTCTGGGGAAAAGACTTTTTTTGCATAGAAATTTAATAAACGTGTTGTTGTACTTGTTAAAAGGTTTTTTTGTAATTTTTTAGCATTAAATATTTTTTTTAGTTTTTCATCTTCCATTTCAAAGTAACAAATATTTATTAATTTTTCCATTTGCCCTCTTTGACTCTACTTCTTTTTGACGTTTTCAGCATAAACATCTGTTTTCTGTAAATTTCTATGCAAAAAGTGTTTTCTGTAAATCGCGGCTCACACAAATTAACTCCTGTTGAAGAAACTTTTGTCAATTCTTTGAATCAATGCGTTGATTTTCATGCAGAGCAACTCAACTGTCTCAACTAATTTCTTGCTTTTGCTGCTGGCTAAAAATTCGCTTTTTCGCGCATAAGAATTGTCACAAAATCATACAAATTAAATTTAAACGAATTGAAACAAGTTACCTAACGCAAGCCGCTTAGTATTGCTTAGCGTTCTCCGTTCACTCCTCTCCGACAAACTCAGGAGATAATCAACGAAAGTTGTTGTGTGTGAACATGGTGTAACAGCTTTGATCAGAGTGACTTTATACCAGTTGGGTGGGTGCACCAGAATCTGCTGCACAACACACGAATTATAACAACAGGTGGGCGAAAAGAAGTCATCCCATGTTGTTTGGCTTTCAGAATATCGGTTGTGGCTCCCGAAGTGAGTGCTGTTCCTGCGTCTTGTTGGAACCCCATGTCCTCCAGACCTGATTCGTTCAATTGTGGTAGAAAAAACTCGGTCAACATGGCGCGTTGTCGTTCGACCAGTGTCGTCCTCAAAAAAAAAATTGTCAGGAAGTAATTGTAAGTTCTGACGATTGGCTAAATATATTCTATACATTTTCTGACAATATTGTAAGATTTTACAATCGTCTATACCTATAGCTTAAGTCATAAAGTAAGTTGATAATTTTGAGAAAAATTTGTGTGAAAAAAAAGTAAAAACAAGAAAATTGGCCAGCGAATGATTCGCCACTGGCCAAGTGATGAAGGCAGCTTTATATGCTTGTTTTGCTGCCAAGGCAGATGAATGCCTAATTGAATTAAAAAGCCGATTTTAGGCATTAAGAATGAGTATAAGTATGTAGTTAAATTTCAAATATACTTTTAAGCATTTCTCTAGTCTACTGATGAGTTGATTAGCATCAACGAAATGTCGGCGGCTTATAGACGGCTGAAAAAGACAGAAAACATTTGTAAGGCCTATTTTTTTTTTATCTGAATTGACTGCAATTGGAGATTTACTTTCATTGAATTCTGCTTAAGAAGAGTTATTAAAAAACCTTAATTGGTTTATTCAATGCAAAAAATCCTACATTTCGAAAGTTTTTAGTTTTAAAAGTGATATTTGTTTGATCAAAGCTGCTGCTGAATATGTTAGAAAAAATTTCTGCTGGGGCCAAATCGTCGCATTCGATATCGAATGAACTATCGAGCAAAAATAATGTAAAACAAAAACCAAATAAATAACAAACACACAGCATAAGTAACGGAATTCGTTCGATATCGAATGCAATGATTTGGCCCCCTGGTTTTGAGTTTAGAACAGAATTTTGCAGGTAAAGTCGGCTTTTTCTCGTCTATAGTACACAGAGCGAAAACTTCCTAATAGATTCAATAAGATTTTCTCTTTGAAACGTTTTTAGGTTGAGGGGTATCCCAGCAGAGAGAAAAGAAGATTTTTCTATGGGTATTTCTTATTATTTCCATGTTGCAAATCTTATTAATTGTCTCAACAAGAAAAACACATAAAACCAAGAAGAAAACTTCTTACTCACGTTTGTTTTTACTCAGTTTTCGATTTGCATGGTACATACCAAAAAAAAAATTCTATAGAGAAGAACTTATTGATTCTATTAGGTTTTCTTGTAAATTGTATACAATAAGGATTTCTTATTGATTTTATTAGGTTATCCTATTAATTTTTCCCTATTGGATTTATTAGTTTCCTATATAAACACACGTAAATCATCTTTTCAATTTCATTAATTGTTGTTTTTTCAATAAGGTTTTCCCATTTAAAATAAAAATCAATCCTTCGTGAAAAAAAAACATAGAGATATCTTATTGATTTTGTTCTACTTTATTAGGTGCTTTTTTCTCTGTGTAGATTAAAAGCTCACTCTTATTTAGCAGTGACTTAAAGTTGCTTAAAGCATATCTTGTTAATGTGTATAGTTATGGCACAATAAAATTAAATATTGTTCATGATTCCTGGCTTTGTTGCAAAAATCACTTACATATGTATGTACCTATAATTTGTCTTATTAATTTCCCAATATAATTGCTTAATTCATTTCACAAGTTATGTGTATGTAGATATTCATACATATAGTTTATATTTTGCAATTGCGTTTATTACAAATCTCCCACATACTTGAGACCAAATAAATGTTTCTACCTTTTAAGACTCCAAAAAAAAAAAAAAAAAAATGGGCGTGCAGCAGTTGCTGAAAAGGAAAAAAAAGACTCTAATTTAATTTGTTGTTTTTTTTTTATTGTGACTAACCGCCATTACGTCTTTGGGCAATGACCAACCAGACCACTTTTTTCATCATTTCTAGTCTACGCTGGTAACTGAGTTGCTGATACAGCCACTGATAAAAAGCACCGTTTGGGATTAACATGTGTTAAGTCTGGTTTTAAGTAACGTGACCAAAAATGGGAAATTTTTTTATATTTATTTTTGTTTTTTGACAAAATGTACATTTTTTTAAACCACCGTTGAAAAAAAAGCACACACAGAAATGTTTAAAATGAAGAATAAGAAAAAATTGCAAGTTTTTAGAAGAAATACAGATAACGAGATGAGAGTAATAAGCAGAATGGAATCTGAGAATCATATGAAAGTTGATCAGAAATTTGAATAGATTTGAAAAAGCATTAGAATGTTTCTTTTGTTGCCTTTCCATAAAAAAAAAAACTTTTGTTTTTCAATTATTCAGTTTAATTCAAAGTAACGGGGGGTTAAGTTTTAAGGGTCGACGTTGAATGTGAACCACACCTAAACATCTAGTTTTTTTTCTGCACGTCAGGCGCTTCGAAATGTATAATCTTATCGCTTCTTTGCCAAAAGCATTCCCTGTACGCATCTTACTGTTTCTACCCAGCTTGGTGCTGGCTTGCCAGGTGCTGTGCTCGCCATCGCAGTGATCAAAATTTTAATCATATAGCCCCTTGGTTCAAGAATCTGGGGGGTCCTGTGTGGCCTCAACAGAAGGTTAACTGAAACTTCGGCAATCAGCGCGCGGAAACTTTAGAATAAGGAGCCAGGCTTTGAAAGAAATGAGTTTTATGGGTTTGTAGAGGGGGCCGTGGACCTCCCAAAACTGAAGTCAAACTCTGTGGGAGGCTTTTAGTTTAATAATAATTCGATGTTGAAGTTGCGGAATTTACTAAGAAAAACATTGAAAAAGTTTAAAAATCTACCTTATTAATGTTTTTTGTCTTTTTCAGCCGTCTATATGCCGCCGACATTTTTCGAGTCTACTGATGAGTTGATTAGCATCAACGAAATGTTGGCGGCATATAGATGGCTGAAAAAGACAGAAAACATTAATAAGGTAGATTTTAAAAATCTTTTCAATGTTTTTCTTAGTAAATTCCGCAACTTTAACATCGAATTGTTAATAAACTTTAATAAGGTATATTTTTAGACCTAAAATGAAACATTTCATTTAGCTATTAAAGTAAATAAATAATTCATGTTCATGTTTAAAAACTTCCACAAAATCTACGATATTCAAAAAGTGTAGAAAATAAGAATGTTTTAGTGATAAAGTATCAGTGTAATTCAACTTTCATGAAATTGTTTTCCTTTGCAAAGACTATGGCAATATGATAAAGTAAGTTCTACAGTGGCTTTTCTATAACTGCGTCTGTCTAGCAAAACTGTTTGCAGGCGATTTGTAGTTTTCGTTGCCACACTTTTGTTCATAGTTAAGATCTATTTTCATTTACATATTTTTTTTTTCTGCAGTATTTTAATTTTGCGGGAATTTTGTATATTTACTGAATGAATTAAAATATCTAATTAGAAAACAAGACAAAACTGATTTTTATAAATTTAAAGGTATTGGATTTATGTGCCTACTTTTCCAGGATCCAAGTGGAACGGTGTCATGACCAGCAGCCCGCAAAACATATGTCCCTGTTTATGGTCTTTCAAACTACCATTTCGTGGCTTCAAAAGTATAGGACTGGAATTCGACATCTATGAAACTAAGTTGTTAAAACAATTTTTTTCTTCTCAGTTGAAAGTCTGACATTGACGAAAATGGATCGCTTAACTAAATATCACACAACGCATAAAAATTATCAAAACATTTTACAAAAATGGTGATTCTGCCACAGCCACATATCGTGCTTTAAGAGGAGACTATGGCTTACATAATCGTCCATCTACGCCAGTAATTGACAAAATTGTGAAGAAATTTGAAGAGACTGGAGCGGTTACAAATATTGTAAGGCCTGTGCATCATCGTTTCGCTCGTTCCGCTGAAAATATCGCTGCTGAAAGTGAAAGTGTTGCCGAAGACACGAATCTGTTGATTCCTCGTCGTTCTCAGGAACTAGGACTGTCTTACAGCACATTATGGCGTAGTTTGCATTTAGAACTACACCTACATCCATATAAAGTCCAACTCACGCAACAACTGAAGCCAGCTGACCATTCACAACGTCGTAGATACGTGGAATCGGTGCTTGAACAACACGTGGTGGACGGCGATTTTTCGCACCAAATTTTCTTCAGCGATGTAGCACATTTCTCACTCGGTGGATAAGTTAATAAACAAAATTGTCGTATTTGGGGCTCTGAGAATCCTCAAGTAATTGAAGAGAGGCCATTACATGCAGAAAAAGTCACTGTTTTTGCGCTCTTTGGTCCGAAGGTGTGCTTGGACCCTACTTCTGCGAAAATGACAATGGAACGACTGTCACCATCAATTCGGAGCCTGCTATTGAAGAATACGACTTGGAGAATATACATATGGTTTCAACAAGACGGTTCCACATGCCACACAACTCGAGCGAATATGGCTTTATTGCAAGAGACATTTCCTGACCGGGTAATTTCTCGTCGTGGCGATATCAACTGACCACCAAGATCATGCGACTTGGCATCATTAGAATTTTTTTTTTTTCTGTTCATGCAGATAAACCTTTAACTCTTGAGCTCTTAAAGAAATATTGTAACGGGTTATAAATTTCGTGGATTCAAAAGTAAACTTAAATCAAACACATATGAAATATTTATTTTCATGATATTTCTTTTTTATTATGAACTTTGAACGTTGACATTATGTGTGAAATACTACATCGTTTAAATGACCACCACGCGAAGTGTTGCAAGCATTGATTCTTTTGAGGTAATTTTCGACCACTTTTTGACACATATTGGGCGGTATCTCAGCCATAACTTGACGAATGTTGGTTTTTAAGTGCTCAAGAGTTAAAGGTTTATCTGCATGAACACAAAAAAAATTGTAGTACTCAGCGCTCACTGTAGAAGATTCCATTCCAATTGTATTTTGTATATCATTTATTGTTAACTTTTGTTTTTATCTTGTATTTTGCTTTAATAGATTTTTTCAAATAATTCTTTTGTCAAGCTCTAAACACATAGACGACAGCAGACTGCAAATGCTGCCTACTTCAAGTGCAGCCAACTTCAAATGTTGCTCTGAAGTCGGCTTCATAATTATTTTGAAGACAGCAACAACATAATAATCAGCTGGTGAAAAATCAAGAAAAAAGATGAAGAACACTTTTTCAAAGCAACTAGGATGAATATTAAATAAAGTATCACAAAAAATTAGCTCAAACGAAAAAAATTGTTTTGATATTGAAAATGAACAGCTGTGTATTTTAGCAATGCTAATTTCAGGGATGCCGTATTTCTTATTTCATAATGAATAAAATTGAAAATATTGATGAAAAATGTAATAATATCACGAAAAAACTATAAAAACACATACATTTATTTATTTATTGTATTTTTGCAATGTTCTTTTGTGTTTAATATCAAAAAAAAGTTTTTGTTCTAATTTGTCCAATTTATATATATAATGGCAACACTATATTTGCTTATTTACTGCCCGTAAAAATAGAAAATAGCCTGAGTTGGCGGCAGCAGCAAATGCTGTTGTGCAGTCGTGCTGCCCTGCTGCCGTCAAAATAATCATTTTCATTTAAACACATGCATTTTATTTTTGACATATTGCTGCTTGCTGTCTGCTGTCGTCTATGTGTTTAGAGCTTCAGTGTTCAAATGGAAAAATTTCCATTTCATGAGCGTTGTTAAAATAAATTAAATGCGAAAGAGAGTGAATGTTGAGCAACAAATGCAAATTTCGCTCAGTTGCAACCAGTACAGGGAGCACATTTGTCACAAAAAGTTTGCATTTAAATGAATGAATTAAATGCAATTTGTAACAGGGGTCGTAACGATATCGGCGTTTATTTTTTCACGACTCAACGGTAAAGTTGACGTTATTTCAAGGTACATTTAGCAGATGTGAGCAATATGCTGAAGTATTACTACCAAAATAGCGGGACCATAATTATGAGAAGGCAAGGCATTGGCATAAATACGCCTCAATGCCTCACTGCTTGCCCACATGCTCTACGTTCATCGTCTCCTGCAGTAATTACGAGTAACCTGTTGTCACTGGCAGTATTCTTTTCAAATTGGGGTTGCTAAGTTTTAGTAACCGCCTTGATCTTCTCTAGTATTGATTTCCATGGTTTCATTATTCCAAAGAGAGGTAACTTTTTGACACAATTAACTTTCGCTCATGCCAAGCATATGTTCCTTACCCCCGATTTTTGACTTGGGATTTAAATACAAAATTAGTAAATTTTCCTTAAAATTTAAGTTGGATTTAAAATAGCTTTCCGTTTTACAGTTAAAAATTATTTTTGGTAATTAATTGTAATAAAAGTACGGCAGCGCAATGTAAGTGCCGAAAAATTATCGATAACTCAATAAAAAACAGCTGTTTAAACAAACTTGAAAGCAAGTGAAATTGTGAAAAGTTTAAAAATTATAAATTGTTTGGTAAAAATTATTAAATTGTGTAAAAAATCAAATTATGAAACAAACAAAAAAACATGTGCAATTTTCTTAATTTACAGAACAAAACCCAACTGTCAAAATCATATGGCAGTACGAAAAACTTAAGTCGATTTTAAATGGGCACGGCAGGCCGTTTAAGTTTGATTTAAATAGCGACTGTTTGACTCAATTTTGTATTTAAATCAAATTTAAATTGAAACGGCATTTAAAATCCAAGTCAAAAATTGGGGGTAAGTTAGAAAGAAACAGCTTTGGTAATTAAAGAATTGTGCTATACCTTATTCTTTTTATCATTTTAGATGGCATCACTAATAAATATGAACTGCAAAGAACTGTCATAAAAAAATAAATTTAAGACGCTCGTGAAAACAAGGAAAAAAGTTTTAAAACAATATGCATAAAAATATAAATATGTAAAAGTAAAAAAATCTAAACAAAATGCTTTAAGCATTGAAAAAAAAGAATTTAAAAGAAAAGTGGAAATATACAAAAATATAAATAAAGTGTAGAGAGAGTTGCCCGCCCGCTTTTTTTATTTTTATTACATTTTTAAATAGTTTGAATTAATTGCTTTTATTATATTTAATATACATACATAAGTATTTTTTTAAGATATTGTTTTTTTTCTGAAAATAAAATAAATTAAAAACATTAAAACTAGTTTTTCTGAATACAGTAGCAATAAACAATTTTTAGGAATACAATAACTGGTAGTATTCAGTAGCACTAACCAATATTAGTAATGGTTAGCTAAAAAGTTATTTATAGCATAATACTGCCGGTTATCGCTACCGTTAACTAACCGGTTATATACACGTTAGCACTGACGTGTGCGAGCGAGAGCACTATAGTGTTCTCTGTTCAAAACAATAATGTAAAAGAAAGAGATATCAGTTCAGACGTACAGAAGAGAATAGGTTAGTTTTTTCCCAAAGGCCTGTAGAAAATAATTGAAAGTTTTAAAATTTCTAACCTACTTTTTGGTTATGAGTACTTGTTATTTAACGCGTTATTTGACCGGTACTCTTCTTACTGGGAAGATACAGCAAAATGTAATAAACGCAAAAGCTAAACTTTCCATTAAGTTGCAATAGGATTATTTTGCTGATAACCTATCGTTCAATTTTATGTTAAAGAGAAATTGTCGTAATAAAAAGCGATTTATCTGACCGATAAACTGCTATATTTAGTTAACGGTACAGTGTGAAAACGGGGCATAATCTTTTATCGTGTAATTTGCTTTTCCTAAAACTGTATTTATTTTCAATTATCTATTTACAATTTATTTATTTATGCAAACGTTCTATGATTATTATTATTTTTAATATAACAAGTATTTTTTATATTGCACATTACAATCGAACTATTTTTGTGTATTGCAATTTCTTCTATAAACGTGGGAAATTCTCGACCCCTGTTTTTTAAATGTGCAGTTAAATATAAATATTTTTGTTTTTCGGAAACTTTAAACAAGTTTGATACAACTTTTTTCTTGTTCAAAGAAAAAGAAAAGTGAAAATTTAAATTGAAAAATCAATAAAGCATGTTCATACTTACATTTAGAAATTACATTTAGAAAATTGAACGTACCTGAAATGAAATGAATCAAAAAAAAAGTTTATCAATAAGTTTTAAGAGTATTTTAAAAGTTGTGTAAATTTTTATGGTTGTTCAGTTAAACAATTGGTCACAGTTTTGGTTGAAATGAGAAAATTGAAATGTTAAAATTGTTTGTGTATTCATATCGTTTGTTTTATTGATTGATTCGTAAAATACTTTTACAAATAACTGTTCTCATTTTAAAAAGAACAAAGCAATTAGTTAAGACAATAAATTTAAAGGGGAAGTTTTTGTTGGTGCATTTGAAAGTCTTTTTTATTTTGTGAACAGCCATTCATTTTACAACGGCGACACTTAAAAACTGTTTTAAAATTTTAAATTAGAAAAAAAATAATTTTAATAAAATACTAAATGATTATGTTTGAGTTACAATTTCATAAAAGTTATAACTGAAAAAGTGAAGTGATAAGGGTAACTCTAATATACCTTTCAAATTGAAAATTTAATGATTTTTTACTAAATTCTGTCCCATTAAAGGTTTGAATTTGTGTGCAGCAGTTGCAGAACAAAATAAATAGTTAAATTTTAAACATTTTAACAGTTTTTTTAATGTAAAAAGTAATTTTTAGCAAATTTTGTTGGAGGGCACAAGTTTTGCCAGATCACCTGTTTTTGCGCAAAAGTTGATACCAAGGCCAGTTCATACAAAGTGAACTTGGTGGCACAGGTGATTATTTTTTGCTTCTTGCATCAAAAAGCTCTTGAGGTGGGATCACACGATTGCCGCAATGCACCAATTTTACACAATTTGTATTGGGCTGAATTGGAGCTCAATGAAAAATTTGTTCCAATCAAATTCTCTGCAATCACCTGATTGCCACATTTTACTGAAATTTTATTGTCGCAAATTGGCGCAAAACAATTTAGTACCAACAATTGCCGCACTATAGTCACACGATCCTTATATTATACGGCAACTCTGAGAAACAGCTGTTGTAGCTAGTATGTTGAATAGAATATGCCGAAATTGCATCCAGCGTATTAAGAATTTGGAACATAGCCACAGCCAGAGTTTACACTGGGTGGGTTATGGATCGTTCTATAGAACGATCAGATAAAGATTTCATGCATTTCTCCAAAGCGTATGTGTTTTTTTTTTATGAAATACGAAGTTCTTAGAAAATCACTTATCACATACTAGAGAGCTGCATGACTACATTCATTTTTTATAACACTTTAGAATCACATTGTTCCTGCAATATTAAAAAAAAATAAAAGAACAAAAAAATAATTGCATTTTAAATTTGAACGTAACAAATGTTTTCTTCCCAAAAAAGTGATTTGTTTTTTTTTAACCCTTCAGTCTCCTATAACTGTGCACATCTGGTAATGCTGACTGTAACGCACTTTATTATTCCCAACAGCATATTTTCTTAATTGTGAAAAATACACTCAATTTACTCTTGAGTCTCTTTATTAATTAACAATTAAATATTTATTATATCAACATGTTTATCAACATGCATACATACATGCATACTTATGTATGTAAACATTTGCAAATGTGCAGCCAGCCAGCCAGCCAGCCATACATAGTAGTTGATGCTGCAAATGGGAATACTACTTGGAGCGCAACACTACCAAACTTTAATAGGCAAATGATAAGTAAATAAATATTTGTGTATGTGTTACAGCAAATCTAGAAGTTCTCATGTGTGCCTGCATACATCACATACAACATGTTCTAATCCGACAAAAGAAACGTTATCAAAAGGAGTAAGTGCAGGCAGACTGGCAAACAGCATGATAAGTTCGGCACTAGAAATCCCCATTGAAAATGAAAATTTTATTTTCTGCCGCATCTCAAGCCAGACAAATAAAGATAGAAAAGTTGTACATAAAACACATGTAGTCAGGTACCTTTAATTAAAAATAAAAAAACTATAAAATTAAAAAAGCAGTCTTTAGAATATTAAACCAAATAGAATAGAAAACCAAACTTGGGAAAAATACGAGCGTGCTAGAACTGACAATACATGCCGAAAAATGCACTATTCGTTATGAATTATAGGACGATGGCATCATTGGAGCGTACTTTTTCCAAAATGACGAAAGCAGGAACGTTACTGTGAGTGATGGGAGCTACTCTGTGACTTTTTTCCCCAAAACAGAGAAGTTGAATTTGGCTAAACATGTGATTTGCCCAAGGCAGTGCCAAAAGTGCCTTCAAAACCAGCTAAAGCTAAATATGTTTCGCTACACCATTTGCTTTATAATAAAGGGCTATGCAACTTGCAGAATTCTGAAATAGTTGACAGAAATAATACACAATGTCAACAGACTTATCCCCACAAAATGTCTATACTCTACATTATATTTGAAAAACTATTTTATACAGCCTCAGATAGTTTTAATATAAAAATTTTATTAACAATATTATTCAATATTTCGATAACAGTTTGCTATCATCTGCAGGATAATATTAGTAATTAAATTGAAAATGTTGAAAAAATTTTTGATTTATAAAAATTCAAAAATTGAAAAATATGATAACAAACTGTTATCGAAATATTGTTAATAAAATTTTTATATTAAAACGATCTGAAGCTGTATAAAATAGTTTCTCAAATAATTAAAAAGATCAAATAAATATTATATACTCTACATTATGTTTGAAAATATACCACAATGGAAAGTGCCACAGCCATAGAATCAGAGCGGATTTTTTATGACCATGAATGTTATAAAAGTATTTATTCATTTAAGTTAGAAAGTGAATACTAAAAATGTCCAGCCCCCGTGTGTCCATTCATTACACGGGAACTCCTTTGTGACAATCTAAAAAAGGTATCTAGAGTGCAAGAGAGAGAGAGAGAGAGAGAGAGGGATAGAGGCAGAAAAGAGAGGAAGGGAAACATATTTAAATTGGCGTAGTTGAGGCAACTAAAACGAGTATGGGAAGGGGGAAGTGAATGATAGCGGTAAATCGCGCACCACGATGGGTTCAGCCGTCTGCTGTTTATAACAAGTCCCAAGAACCCAAATCTGCCGTTGAAATTTCTTGTCATTAAAAAATCTTTGACAAAGTTCCACAGCGCGTGACAAGTTTCACGGAGGTGTAACCACCAATCTCTTCCACGTCCTCAACTTGACAACTTCTGCAGAAGTCATTGTATAACAGTCATCTAGCGCGGTTGTATCAGTGATAACTGATACAATAATCATAACGCTACACCTGGAAAGTTCCAAAAGTTCTCTTGTTCTTCCTGACTTCAAATGAAGCTATAAATTCTTCGTGATGATGCACGATGGGCTCTAAAAAATTATATTTTTTGTTTTCTATACGTTTCCAACATGTTGAAAGAGGCAGGGTATAGAAAAGAATGAATGTTATCATTCTGGGGGGATGCCCACAGAAAAGCATCAATGTTAATCATTCTGAATGTTTCTGCCACAGTCACTTGGCATGGCAGAAACATTCAGTCATAAAAAGTGGGTATATCGCGTCCGCTTATTTTATTCCCACTCTTTCCTTTGTAACAACTCATAAGCGCAATGGAATAACTCCAACAACAGCGGACTCCTTGGTCTCAAAGATAATATAAATTATGAGTTACAAATCTGGAGCTATGAGTGGGTCGCGAATAGATATGATTGGTGGTGTGACACCGCAGCAAGGTTGAGAGGGCAAGGCAGAGAGTAACATCAAATCTCTGGTAATTAAGTGATTTGTAGCAATAATGAGTTGCAGTGTAAGTTTGTGGCCAAGGTTCATTTTTTGTGTGTACAGATATGCGGTTGGTGGGAAGGACGATTCCTCCTTCCGTCTGGAAAAAATGAGGATGAGCTGGATGGGAACCCCGTCAAGTCAACCCGTCTGTAACATAAATGGCTTTACAAATCTTGAGCTATCTTGGGTCAATGGATATGCTTCCAAACTGTCAGAAATATGCTGCAAAGTTTTCAGCAGGATGGTTCACTGACTGAAGAGTCTAAAACTTTCGGTCATAGAAACAGCGCTGTGAGCAAAGCTACCAAAGGAACTTAGTTCCTAAAATCGGGGCGTTGACTCGTACATAAAGCAATAAAAAGCGAAGCAAACGAAACCCCAAAAAGGTGAACCAACTCACCAAAATCAGAAACGAACAAAAAAATGTTGAATAAAAAAGTACGCGTAATTTCTCATCGTGGCGATATCAACTGCCCACCAAAATCATGCGATTTGATACCACTACACTTTTTTTTGTGGGGCTACGCCTTTAACTCTTGAGCACTTAAAAACCAACATTCGTCAAGTTATGGCTGAGATACCGCCCAATATGTGTCAAAAAGTGGTCGAAAATTACCTCAAAAGAATCAATGCTTGCAACACTTCGCGTTTGTGGTCATTTAAATGATATAGTGTTTCACACATAATGTCAACGTTTAAACTTTATAATAAAAAAAAGAAAAATCATGAAAAAAATATTCTATATGTGTTTTATTTACTATATCCCCACTATATTCCAGTCAACAGAAAAACACAGTGATAAAATAGAAATTTTTCTTTATTTTATTTGATCTTTATATTGTTAAATTAATTATTCAAGCTCTTGATCTTTGGTTTTTTTTTTATAAAATAATTATTTTCCTGAAGATGCCAAAAAACTGTTGGTGAAATATTGAAAATAAATAAATTGTTTAAAATTATTTTTTTTATAAAAAACCAAAGATCAAGAGCTTGAATAATTAATTTAACGATAAAACAGAAAGTTAATCAATAAGATTAAATATAGACAGTCAGTAATGAAGAGCTCAGGTGGTTGGATGCCTCTGCGCTACTGCTTAAATACAGTATACAATTAGTCATGGCCTGGGTTCGAAGCAAATTGGGTGCTGCTGAGCGACGTGGTGGTCGTGAAACAACCATGTTATGTATCCCAGCCAGTAAGTCTTCAACTTTACTTTTCTTGTATTTTTTAAAAATGTTGGTCACTACAATTTTATCACGAAAATATCTTTCTCAATGTTGAGAACTTAAAATCGGACTCAAACCTGCTGAAATTATTAACAATTGTAAATCATAGAGTTCGACTATAAAGTTAAATTAATGTGTAATATTTATGTTACGAGGGCCGCCGGTCCTAAGACCGACTCACTTAATGTGTAATAGTATTTTGTTAAATAGTTTTCAGTGACCTATACGACTATGATGGGGCCATTATGATATTTTCCAAAAAAAAAAGATAAGCAATTTATGCCCCTAATGTACATATGTATGTATGTACGTACATACATATAAATTACTTTATAAATAATTTTATTTGTATACATCAGTGTGCCCCATATCTGGATACAAATAATAAAGAACAATTTCTAAAGAGTATGTACAAGGTATGTGCACATTATGTAGTACATGCAGATTGTATATAAAGCTTATGTAGGTCAAACATTATATGGTTAAAACACTAGCAACAACAACAGCTTCCAACAGCCAGAAAGAACATCATTAAAAACATAAACGGCAACAGCAACCAACCACTTACTACTGCTGCTGCATCACACGAAAAACATGTGACAACAAAATGCTTGCGCTTGTCGTTGTTGTTGTTTTCTCGGAGTACATAAATATGTATGTGCATAATATATTATATACATTAGAGGCGTGCCGATTTAGTAATCGGTATTATGCCATCGATTTTTTTTTTTGTCCTTTTTCCAGAGGAAAAAAAAGGTCCCCAGCGCCATATCGAAAAAAAACATCATTTAAGCCCGTATGACACTACATTTTTCTTGCATTGTTCAAATTTTGGAGAACAGTGGAAATATAATGTAATAGTAGAATTTAGTATGTGCAACGCGTTCAGCTATATTAAGATAAATGCAAAACGGTCAACATTTTTGTTGAAGTTATCGATAAAAAATGAGATTATGTCAAAAAAAATGTAAAATTTTTCAACTTAAAATTGACATTTCAAACTTGAATGTTGCTGTGTCAGCGGTTTATGGACAATTTTTGCGATTTAAGGCTTCTTTTTTGGAAAATTTTTATTTCCTAGCGCTTTCTTGAAATAAAAAGAATACAACACTTACAAAAAAGATGCCAGTTTTGTTTACGTTTTGTATATTTGGTTCTTTCTAGCAATTGCTGTTTCTTTCTATCAATTCTATACCAATTAATGAAAGAAAAATGAAGTATCATACGGGCTTTAGGAGGCGTCCGTCTTTCTATTAATTTTGTATTTTTTTCCCCCCAATATTTTTTCGAACACATCGACCTATCCTATAGAAAATACAAAAAATCGAAAGTATGTTTTAATCAGAGACCGGAAATAAGAGTTATTTTTCAATTTTTGAAGAAATAAATCATACATAAATGAACATCGTAGAAAACTTTTAACTACACCATCATGATTTTTAGGCGAAATGCATCCAACATATTGCATGATTTTTAAATTTTTGATTTTTATTTTAACAATCAAAAAGAAGAGTTATTTTTAATTTTTATTTTTTTAATTGAAAAATAAAAGTTATTTTTGATTTTTATATATTTAAATGAAAACTAAAAGTTATTTTTGATTTTTATATTTTTAAATGAAAAATAAAAGTTATTTTTGATTTTTATATTTTTAAATGAAAAATAAAAGTTATTTTTAATTTTTATATTTTTAAATGAAAAATAAAAGTTATTTTTGATTTTTATATTTTTATATCAATAATAAAAATCAATTCGAAACTCTCATTTATTTGGTGATGCCGTATATATTATAATATGCTGCTGCATTCAAATTTCTATATGAATATAATATATTATGTGACTTATCCATTATCAGCTATAAAAACATGAATGCATAGAAATAGCTTATAAGTTTTGGCTGCCATTCAAGTCAGTGTTCAGAGGTCGTTTTCAGGTGTTCAATTTTATCATCATAATTGATTTTAAATGTTCCCCAGATAAATTATATCTCACATCTCCCAATATTAATCTGAATGCTGAAAATGACCTTTCTACACTGACTTGGGTGGCAGGTACAGAATGAACGATTAAAGCTAATTTTCGAAGCCATGGAAACACAAATTTTTTTTGCTCTTCCAATGATCCAATAAATTAGCAGAAGTATCGAAACGCTTTTCTTTGTAATTGTCTATTTGAAAATAAGCTTTGCGGACATATTACCTACATATGTATGTCACGAATTTTGAATTGATTTTTATTATTGATATAAAAATATTGTTACAAATTTGGTCGTGAACGGACCGATTGTGATTGTTCTAGAACGTACTGAAAACGTTTTGAAAAGGTTAAAACGTAACAATATAAAAATCAAAAATAACTTTTATTTTTCATTTAAAAATATAAAAATCAAAAATAACTTTTATTTTTCATTAAAAAAAAATATCAAAAATAACTTTAAGTTCTTTTGGAATTTGAGTAATTATTTTTGTCAATATTTCGCTCTCCTTCGGATAGCTTCTTCAGGACAATAATAATGAAAAATGTTTTGACTGGTTTTTTCAAAAAAAAAAAAAAAAAAAAAAGACCTTAAGCTCAAATAAATATATAAAATATAAAGAAAAAAGGGGTCAAAATAACTAAATATTATATCAAAAATAACTCTTATTTTCTATCTAAAAAATATAAAAATCAAAAATAACTCTTTTTATTTCTTGATTTTTTTGATAAAAGTCATAAGAGTTACTACGGTCCCTGGTTTTAATACTTCGTTGTGGAAGTTTTTTTTCCCCCTCATGACCTCATGGCTATTGAAAAACCGATGTTCCACTAACGAAAATTTGTTGTCCATGCAAATCGAACCGGCCTACTCTATATATAAAAAATTTTCTTATATACTTAAGAGCGTGAGTTAAGTATTCTTTTTGTATTTGAATTAAACTTTTTTACTTGGGCATTTATAAAATTTATGTTGATTTATATTATTCGCATATTAATGAAAGAAAAACAGTTTTTGTTTGCATCCAACTGAAGTTGAAAGGGGAAAAGAAGGTGTACATATGTATGTAGTATACATACAACATAACTACACACATGTATAGCCATACACTGCCACCCAAGTCAAGGCCTTGCCTTAAATGCAAATTTAATGAATTTGTTCGAAAGTAAACCAATATTAGAAGAGTTATTTTCGAAAAAATAGTACAAAATACCAACTACTAATGATTGTTAATTGTACGGAAGCAAAGTCTCCTGGGGCCGGATTCTGGCATTCCTGATCGAATATATTCGATAATAAAAACAACGTAGAGCAAAAACAAAATGAGCAACAAACACACAGCATTCTATAACGAAATCGTTCAATCACGAGTGCCAGAATTTGGCCCCTGATCTTACTGTCCTAACTGGTTATTACTATTGTTTGGTCAACTAGCATACATATGTACCTGCAGATATGATTATTATTTTTGTTGTAACCAACAGTGTTATTTTTATGGCGAAAACTCTGAAAGAGTTCGCACAATGCAAGCATAGACACTAATCAATCTCTCATCAAGAAGAAGTACAGGGTTTTTCAATAAGGTTTTTTAAATAAAATAAATATATTAATTCAGGTCCAAAAATGAACCTTTTAAAAAAATGTTTGTTGCAGTTTTCAGCTGTCTATATGCCGACGACATTTCGTTGGTGCTAATCAACTCATCAGTAGACTTGAAAAATTCTTAAAAGTTTGTTTGAAACTCAACTACTGATTCCATAATTCCCATGAACTTTTAAGAATTTTACAAGTCTATTGATGAGTTGATTAGCACCAACGAAATGTCGTCGGCATATAGACAGCTGAAAAATACAACAAAAATTTTTTGAAAAGGTTCATTTTTGGACCTGAATTAATACATTTCAATTGGCTCTTAAAGCAAATAAATAATTAAGTTCATATTAAAATAAATATATAAATAAAATAAATATATAAATATATTTGGTTGCACAATAGATCATCTATGATCGCAGTGAAAAGGGCCATCCTGGACCAACCTAGTAATAATACAATACAATACAAATACATAAATTAAAAACAGTTTCCGATATCAATGAAATTCTATATTCCTGTGAAAGCAGGTTTGATGCCATGATATGTATTTAACTCGATTTCTTTTGCATGGCCACCACGGGCACGCTGGCAGAAGTCCAGAGGCTGAAGCCAATTTCCGACAGTTTTCAAGCATAAATTGGCCGATACTGCTGCAATTTCATGTTCGATATTCGTACGAAGTTCATTTAATCGTCGCTGGCTTGTTGGCATAGACCATAGACTAGACATAGCCTCACAGGAAATAGTCTAACGGCGTCAAATCGCACGACCGAGGCGGCCAATCGACTGGACAATTTTGTGAGATAACACTTTCTCCAAATTTGGTTTTCAATAAATTGATTGTGACATTCGCTGTAAGGCTTGTGGCGCCGTCCTGTTGGAAACACATCTCTTCCAAGTCCATATAACCCATTTGGGGTCCAAAATATTCGGTTATCATTGAACGGTAGCGATTCTCATTCCCACCCAGTAACATGCCGGTCATGATCATCACGGCAGAATTATGAACCAATGACGCCGCCGGCCCATAAACCGGAAAACCGAAGCCAATCAAGCACAAATGAGCCTCATCATAAATTGGATGTAGCGCTCTTAACGTCGAAGACACTGACTCCGAATTTTGGTGGTAAATTTTAATAATTTCGACTCGTTGTTGCATCGTACATCTTTCCATCATGAAATGGCAAACCTTACTGAAGAGAAATGTGGAAAGAGCAGCAAGAAATATGGCATCGTCTGCTGTACTTTTGTAGCGTTCCTGTTGAAAACCCCGTTATTTGGCTTTCATAATCGAAAAATGACCACGAATAACGTTATAAAAGCCACTTTTTTAAAATTAAGTTTTTTGCAAAAACGGGCTGAGGTCATCATTCTCCGACATAACCTAAAAATAAATCATTCCAAATTATGCATTTCATAGCTGGCAATATGCAACTAGAAAATGTCAAATGTAAGTTACAAACAGTGTATAGAACGAAACAAAACATTTCATACTAATTTGTTTCGCACTTAACAGTAAGCAAAAAACAAAACCCACAAAACAGTGGACACAATTTAATCACCTACTTTTGTATTGTTTTTGAAAGTGAGAGCAAACAAAAATTTTATGTTAAATAACGCAGCTAGAAGAAGAATAAAGAGAACAAAATGATACATAGGTATCTGCAAACTTTAAGCTAGAGATGTGCAAGTGAGTGTTTTTTGGCTCACGTCACGTACGTTCACAATAAAAATAAGTTTCCTCATGCACGAAAAATTTTTTTGAGCTTCACACGCCCACTAGCAAAATTTTTTCAATCACGCAATTTTACACACGAAAAAAGTTCTCACGAACAATCACGTTTGTATTGAAACCAAATAGAAAAACTGTGCATGTTTTGAAGTCTTCACGAGAGACTTTTGTTTGGATTTTGTGTTTTCTTTATCGTTTTTTTTTTTAACGAAGCTGTTAAGATCATCAGTAACCTCAATGATTACTGATGCATTTGTTCTTTCTTCATTAGATCAATGAAATAAATTCCTTAATTTCACTTTACAGTCAAACTATATTATTTATACTTACTAATTATTTTATCGGACTTGAGTTCGATTTTGACTTACTTAGAATTGAAAAAAAAAAATCATATTTAATGAAACAGTTTCGTGGAAATTGGTCATAATTTCATTTAGTTAATGATTTTTTGTCATTAAACAAATTAAACACTTCATTAAATCAGTGATAAAAATTCATATATTCAATGAAGAGCTCATTAATATAAATTTAAAGAAACAGAGTTCATTTGATTGAAAATTAATGCAGTTTTTCATTCATATAATGACGAAATTGATCGGACTTGGGAAAAATATCCTCTCAGTGTACCTGCCTTATATAACTTCGATTTTATTCTAGTGTTGTTTGTTTATATTTTATGAAATTAATTCGGTTGGGCTTTTGCTCATTATTCCTTTTTTCTCTCGTTTGTTATTCCGCAAGAAACCAACAAAATGTTGCTTTCAAAATAAATACATATAAATAAACATTACTTTCCATTTTTAAGTATTTATTTTTTTTCTGCTACAGTTTGCATCTTAAATGTTTAAGATATTTGATACGTTTTGTTTTTTTAGTTTTTGCTTTTCCAGTTTCTTTTTTTTTTTTTTGCAATTATTTTGTATAGACCATAAAATAAACTTGAGTTTAAATATTTAAAAATATAAAGAAAACTATTTATTTAAAGTACCCAACAATTGTGCTGCCTGCCTGCAACATTAATACCATTAAAGCAAACATTTTCTTGTTCAATGGCAAACGTAGCAACATTTATACAAACACACACACGTACTCGAGCCATTGCCAGACGACATAGAGATCCATCAATGGAAAGTTGTTAAAATGTTGATAATGAGATTTACAATTTATTTTTTTACTTTATTTTTTCGTTTGGCTTTTCTTAACAATAACAAAGTTCATAGACTTTGTTGTTAGAGAAACAAAAACAAAAGTATTTCAAGTAATAAAATGTTTTTGCTTTGTTCAAAAAAAAAAAAAAGTATTACGTTAAACAGATTTTAGCCTGAAATAATACCTGAATTTATTTTTCCAGTTTATTATTATAATTTAAAATTTCACATGGAATGCTACCGAAATGCATGTGAAAAATTTACATGAACTAATCAGAACGAATGGCGCAAAATTAATCAAGTAAGTAATTTTGTGAAAAACATATGAAATGTGTCGAGCAACATTCTCATTTTGTAGCAAAATAATAAAAGTTTCGTAACTGTGGAAAATGTTGAGCAACATTGATTCTTTCACACGGAATATTTTACATAGAATGTTACAACATTTCCCTTTATAACCAATATTCTTTAAAAACACAATTAGAATTGATTTGGTCTAATGGAATTAATTGTTCATTCATATAATGAAATTCTCACACAAGTCCAATGAAATTTTTTTTAGCTAAACTGAGAAACCCCAAGAGCTGTTTATAATGAAGTTAATTCATTACATCCATAAAATTGCATTGCCGCAATGGAAATTTGCTTTGGATTACTGAAAAAAATATGAATGAAATAAATTGATTAGAATTATACACGAAACATCTTTCAGTGTAAGCAAGTTCATTAGTGAATGATCTTTAAGCCGCGGTGAAATTAGATGCATAATAAAAGTAAATAAACCAAAACTTGTAATAAATAAAAATAGAAAAAAGCGAAGCAAAATGGTGAACGTGGAAAATCCAACTTTTTTTTTTTGCCTAAAATTTTTAAGAAGTGTTCTCACGAAAAACTTTTCTTCCCAGCATAAAAAGAAAGAAAGAGTTAGGAAAAAAATTACCATGGCATGCATTTTTTAAATACATATGTCGTTTATATATAGAACTTAATAGCGATCGATACCATCAAAATGTTTGACAAATTTGTTCAGAGTATATCTGAGAATTTACTAGTATGTTTGACATCGTTGACGCTTGATGAAAATCCATTATATTCTATAATGCATGCTGAGTTGTGTATTGTGGCCTGTCATCATTTTTATTATTGATATGTTTTTATTGTGACAAGAACCTCGAATAAAGAAGATTACTAAACAAACACCACAAAAGCAAATTTGATATGAATGCTTGATGAGCCATCAAGCATAAAACAGCAAACCCACGTATACAAAGTGACAGCAAGTAGATATTTTGAGGTGGTGTTTAATAACCTTAAAAGCAACAGTGAGGTCAATAGCTGTTTTGTAGGCATTTTCATTAGAAACTGCGTTTCCCCAACAACGACATGAAAGCCTCAGTAAAAATTATGCAAAATATAATCCTAATTGGGATGAGAACCTGACGTTTGTCAAGCTTTTTCTGCATTTAATTTGACATTTCTCAATTTCAGACTTATTCAATTTGAACCATAGAAAGAAAGATGCACAATCGATCAATGCGTTAAAATCACAGATATTAACAGACATCCCAAAAGCGACTTTTGTAAAGTGGCCATATTATTTGTGCGGGGCCATTCACAGTGCAACCTAAATTAGAGCGTAAGTTTCGTTTCGTTTCACGCTGATGAGTACATAACCCTAAAAATTAAATAAAATTCAATAGTTGAACAAGCACACACAAGTGCTGATCGTAAGTACACACAAGAATTTCGTACCCATTTTAAACCATAACAGGATTGATTCCCTTTATTAATACCTATTCGGCTTGCTTTAAGTACACTTGCGCTTCGTACTAAAATCAAGTAGAAAAAACTTAAATTTTTGAATTTTTCTTTCTGTGTACTAAAAAAAATTTAAAAGGAAAAAATATTTCACTCCTCCAAGGGCACTAAGGGAATAGTTAGGAAAGTGGGTGAAAAGTTTCAGGAATATTTTTGTGTGGGAGACCCGTAAGAAAGGAAGATAGTGGGTGGCTGTGTTTGAAAAGATATTTGAGAGAATAAATGAGCAAGTCTGGGGAAAATTTCCAGCCCTATCTTTGTATGGAAGCTCCTCCCTCTAAGGAGGGGAGATAGAGGATTTGTTTGTTTAGTGGAAATGTCCGCGAGTCGGTCATACCTTTAACTGCTCCAGAAGCGCAGTGAGGCTAGTTAGGTGGATAGGGAAAAAATATATGAAAATTTAATTTCTTTATGGACACGAAAGCGAAAGGGTTGAATTGACCAGAGGAAATATCTAAAAAATAAAAGAAAAGGGAGTTGGTCATACATTTGTTTCCATTAGAGACACCCTAGGGCTCGTTAAAAAATGGAGCAATTTCTGTAAATAGTTTTGTATGGGAGCCCCCCAAGGAGGCAAGATAGAAAGTTGATTTGTTATAAGGAAATCTCTAGAAAGGAAAACCTATGAGGCCGGTCATATATTTGACTCTTCCAGATGGAGGTGTACAGTGGGACTAGCTACATATAACGATGGGAGCAAAATGTATGAACGTCTAACTTTTGTAAGGAGTTCCATACAAGGTTGGTGGTATGTTTGTGGAAAATGTTGCCAGCAAAGAATTAATGGAGATCATTTTATAATAGTAGAGTTGACTCCTCTTCAGTTGTGTTACATTTCGTGAATTTTTTCACATTTTCCTTCAATTGTGGGACGGATGTGGCACGCCTTCTTCTGAAGCCGTCTGCCTAAAATTTTCTACAACTAATTTTTATACAGTTTCTCATTAAAAAAACAAGTAAGAGTGCTATATTCGGCTGGACCGAATCTTAAATACCCTTCACAATGACACATACATTCTGATTGATTTTTGGTGCGAAAAGTTGTTTTATTTGGCTTTTAAAGCCAATTTCTTGAAATATCGGGAGACGCTATATCTGGGGTATATATGGGCCGATTTTTTCTGAATTTCAATATCAGATCTACTACCGGGATTTAACACAGGCTGCAAAACTTTTATTTAAATAATTCTTAATATGCTCAAGTTCAACCACTGGGTGACACCAATTCTTTTTAATATCAATGAAATAAAGAAAAGCAAAATGTATTTCTTAATTATTTATCAGTTAACTTTATAGTAAAATTTATTTAACAAAAAATTGCATATAATTGCATTATTTTTGAATTATAATGCTAAACATTGACATTAAGTGTGATTTTCTTTTCAATTTACTTACATACGTATGTGGGTACATGCATACGTATGTATGTATCTATAATAGAAAACTCTAAAATAAATTCTTTATTATTGAATATTTTCAGTGTGTTCCATAAAACAATGATTATATACATACATATATACATACATATTTACATTGCTTGCTTTTACAAAATTATTTTTTTCTTGTGCACGTTGTTGATGATCTATCTGTTGCGTATCATCATACACATGTACATATGTGTGTATGTATGTAAGTACGTAGGGAAACACAAAATGATTTTTGTGCGAATGAATTTGAAGACGCAATTGTTTAAAAGAATTTCATTGCGTACCCTTTTTTCAACAATTCTTTATATCACTTTCATTTTCAAGCTCGTGTATACATATGTATGTACATACATACACATTTTTACACCAAAGCAAAAAAATTGTTTATGCTAACATACTTGCATGCATACATACATATGTAGATACATACATACCTACATACATACAAACGTATCTACATACATACATACATACATACATACATACATACATACATACATACATACATACATACATACATACATACATACATACATACATACATACATACATACATACATACATACATTCATACATGATCGCAAATATTATATACATATGTATATAATATTATATACATATGTATGTACCATTATGATTGATTTTTGGTACCAAAAGTTGGGTGCATATGGGCCGATGTCCAAAAATTTTCTAATTTTGCCCCTAAACAGCCTGTATGTACCATTCCGACAAATTTTTAGTGCAAAAAACTGTTTCGTTTAGCTTCCAGGCCCGACTTCTTGAGATATCGGAAGGCGCTATATCTCGAACATATATGGGCCGATGACAAAAAGATTTCCAGTTTTGCTTCTGACTAACCTATATGTATCATTCTGATTGATTTTTGGTGCCAAAAGTTGTTTTATTTAGCTTATAGAGCCGATTTCTTGAAAAATCGGGAGACGCTATATCTCAGGTATATATAGACCGATTGCAGACATTTTCAAATTTTGCTTTTAAACACCTTATTTGTACCATTCTGATCGATTTTTGGTACCAAAAGTTGTTTTATTTGGCTTTTAGAGCCGACTTCTTGAGAAAACTTGAGGCGCTATATCTCGAGTGTATATGGGCCGATGTGGAAAAATTTTCCACTTTTGCCTCTAAATAGTCTATGTGTACCATTGTGATTGATTTTAAGTGCCAAAAATTGCTTTATTTGGCTTAAAGAGCGGATTTCTTGAAAAATCAGGAGTCGCTATATCTCAGATATATATGGACCGACTTCAAAAATTTTCCAATTTTGCTTTTAAACACCTTATATGTTCCATTCTAATCGATTTTTGATACCAAAAGTTGTTTTATTTGGCTTTTAGAGCCGACTTCTTGAGAAAACGGGAGGCGCTATATCTCGAGTGTATATGGGCCGATGTGGAAAAATTTTCCACCTTTGCCTCTAAATAGCCTATATATACCATTCTGATTGATCTTCGGTGCCCAAAGTTGTCTTATTTGGCTTATAAAGCCGATTTCTTTAAAAATCGGAAGACGCTATATCTCGGATATATATGAGCCGATTTCAAAAATTCCCTAATTTCTAGGATTTAATGGGCACTAAAAATGATATGGTTTAGTTTTTAAGAAAAAATTTTTTTTCAAAAATCTGAATACACAAATTGCACAAAATACCCCTCAAAACCTGGTTTTTTGAATATATCTCGGCTATCCGTGGACCTATCTTACTGAATTTCAATAGCAGACCCACTACCGGGGTTTCACACGTTTTAGCGAAAGAATGAGGTTTCTATCTCAAACCGTTTTCCCAGAAACGGTATTTCAACGACTACAGACGGACAGACGGACAGACGGACAGACGGACCGACGGACAGACGGACAGACGGACAGACGGACATCGCTCAATCGTAATCGCTATTGATGCTGATCCAGAATATATATACTTTATGGGGTCTTAGATGGATATTTCAATGCGTTACAAACGGAATCACAAACTTATATATACCCTTACACATTTATGTGAAGGGTATAAAAATGTGCATTCAAATTAACATACATACATACATATTTACATATAATAAGTATGTATGTACAATAACAAATTTTTTACATTTTCTGTACTCGTATGGAAAAGTTGTGCATACAAATGTAGAGTTACATACAAACATTTTTATATTTTTACCCCCTAATTCATAAAAATTATTACAGGCTTATAAGACGGTTATTTGACATATTTGTATGGAAAATCTGTCAAATAAGAGCTTTATAAACCTGTTATAATTTTTATGAATTAGATGGTTATATTTTACTTTTACTGCAATTGTTATACATTTTTTCCTTTTGGTTTTTAATTATACATACATATGTACATGTATATAAACCTGTGTTTTTCTTTTTAATTTTTGACTTATTCACTGAGACCATCCCAATGCAATTGTTGTTTTCTTACTTCTTTAATTTCTTTGTTGTTTTTATTGTGAACATTTAATTCCTGTTATACTACAATGTTAGTTTTTGAACTGTTTATGTAGTAATAAAGTGTTGTTGTTGTTGTTATTGTTTTCGTACTGTTACTGTATTTTAACAGCATTATGGTGAGACAACATTACCATGTACATTACACAACATACATACATACGCACACATGAACTGTTCGTAACAGCAAAATAGAAATAACAGTAGTTGTGCATTAAATTGCAGCGAATGATTGTTTTGTACATAAAAATGGTGGATGAGAGGAATTACACAGTAACGTACATATGTACATAAGCACGATTATTAGAAAAAGGCTAGAATAGACAAATTAAAAAATATAGGTATGTACATATGTATATATGTACTTATATTTAGAGGGGGAAAAGGGAAAATAATATGTACTTATAATTAAAATTATGTATGAGAGAGAATGCTGTTTTTTTATGAGTAAGTACACATTGTATTTCTGAAATTAAAGTAATCTGAACTAATTTCTATAAAATAAACCTTAATATTTTCAACGTACTTTTACGAAAACTTCATCATCAAATTTTAAATAATTTTAATAGATTTCTATCCAAAGATTGTATGGAGTAAAAGTTTCTCAACGAGAATGGATTTTAATTTTAAAGAAGCAAATACATACATATATGCATACCTCTTTATGTATGTGAATATGTATTTATGTAAGTATAGGTATAACTTACAGCTGATGATTTTTTATTTTACTGACTGCAAGCGCAGCATCCAGAGAAAACTATTATTTTAGGTCTAAAAATAGACCTTAGTGTTTTCTGTCTTTTTCAGCCGCCGACATTTCGTTGTTGCTAAACAACTCATCAGTAGACTCGAAAAATCTAAGAAGAAGCCCAACTACTTATTCTAAAACAAACTTTTTATACAAAGAACATTTTACGTCTTGCAAGTGGTGGTAGCCAAAGGTCACCCGTTGTAAGGAAGTTCTAAGAAAAGTAAAGGTGTTGCAAGACGTAAAATGTTTTCTGTATAAAAAGTTTGTTTGAACATTTCTGATTCTCATTTTGTTCATGAGAATTTTGGAATAAGTAATTGGGCTTCAAACATCATTTTTGGATATTTCGAGTCTACTGATGAGTTGTTTAGCAACAACGAAATGTCGGCGGCCTAGAGACAGCTGAAAAAGACAGAAAACATTAAGGTCTATTTTTAGACTGTAAATTAATAAACTTCAATTGGCTCCTATAGCGAATAAATAATTAAGTTTTTTTTTTTTTTTTGAAAATCCAGAGAAAACTAACATATTTTAGGCGTTCCTCGAAATTTATTCTTGAGCTGTGAATACCCTGCAAGAAATAGCTGATGCAAACTAACCCATTATCAACTTAATTACTTACCCTAATACGAAGCAATTTTACAGCTTTCAGCGTTGCCATTACAATGATTTCTTTGCGTATTAGTTTAGTAATTTCATTTGGAACTACGTTTATGCATTAATATTTTTATAGATTAATTTGTCCTTTTTTTTTCTTTGAAACAAAAAAAAACAGTGATGCGGATGAACTGCTACTGACTACAGTTTTTCTTTTAATTTTTATCTAAATGTATCTCTAATATATGTATTTAGTTTATTCTATTCGAATTTCTTTTTGAAATTTTTCGAAAAACTTTTTTTTTATTTAATAATAAAGAAGGATTGTATATAATTTTTTGTGCATTTTGAAAAAAAGATTTCCAATGATCACTCTGCTGAGGTGGTAGCGCTGGTTAAAAAAACAAATCACACGTACACGAATATTTACATCAGTTTTTTTATTTTTTTTATTTTGCCCTTAAGAAAATGATGGATGAATCCGTATGCAATGTCGGTCATATGATGCATTAAATGACCTGTTCTTGATGGGTATGTGTTAGGTTTGCCAGATTCTGAAGACGTAAGGAGAGCATAACACACAAAAAGAGCACATTTTTTACAAACGCACAATAGTACACTTGAATAATATTCAAAAGCCAGTAATATTGCTGTATTCGGATGGGCCGAATTTTAAATACCTTTCGCAATCAACACTTCTAATCCTCAGATTGATTTATTTAAATCGTTAGCAAAAGTTTTTGCTTTTTATACGGTTTTTTTATTATTGCAACAGATTCCTGGAATCAAAAATTATAATAAAATAATTGTTGATAACCTTATCGATTGTTACTTCCTCAAAATTGAGATAGATTTTTGCTAATAAAACTGGAGTGGTAAATTTGTTTAAAGAAAGCTTACTGGCTGGGGTACATACTATAGCCGTTTCACGACCACCACGTCGTGAAGGGGCGGTATAAATAGTAAGGTGATCCGATGGATTGAAGTATCTATATACATAAGTACCATCCAATGGCCAGTTAATAATGGCACATACCAATTCTACTGCATGGTGCTGTTTTCGACAAAAGGAGGCAGTTTTTGCTTGGACCCTCAGTATGTGCTCAAATTGCTATAGAATCTTTAATGTGCCCCGGTAGACTTTAGAATTTTGACTGATTCTGCGTTAGAGATATTTATGGCGGACCCCGTTCTGGCGAACTCATCTAGCCGATCATTAGTTAGCATAGTTCCAAAAATTGGAGTAGCATGTTATTTATTATTAATCAATAAGTATAAAATAAATTGAGCCAAGCACGAGACTGACTTGCACAGCAAGGGCTACGTACCACCGTGCAAGTAGCAGCCAAAGGGTACCCCTATCGTTTAGTTTATAACTTTTTATTTTTTCTTTTAGTATTTTTTGTTATAGAGACCAGGCAATTACATACGCCGAGTCAGTTTCAAGTCTCTATCTCTTGCGATTCAAAAAATATAGTTCATTTTCAAACTTAAGGGTGCCCCCATATACAGGGCAACATTTAAATGTTTACTTTTTGATATTTGTTGCTGCATACGCCTAACAGCTGCATATCCAAGTCTCTATATCTTATGATTCAAAAGTTACAGCTAATTTTATCTAATTTTCACAGTTTGCTATATGGGGACCCCCTTTAGTTTTCAACTTTTTGTTGTTTTTAGTATTTGTTGTTGTATCGGTCGAATAACCACATATGTTGTAAAAATTTCAATTCTCTAGCCTTCACCGTTTGGGAGAATGGGGCCTGTGATGGACGGACAGCGAAGTTTCAGTAATAGCGGTCCGTTTTCACTCTATGAGTGCGTAACAAAGTGTTCATCACTGCCGGGAGCGAAGAAAGTGACTGCTCATATTCTTCACATTTCTTAAATAATTTTCTTGAGAACGAATGTTCTCTTCCATTTTTTTTTATTATGTTTTAGTAAACAATTATTAAAGAAAAAAAACTTTGTTTCCTGTGATCATTAAAATTTCATCTCATTAAAACTCAAAATATTCAATTTCCTTTACAAATCCAAAAAAAAAAAGAAATATTTAACTGCTAACGAAAAAAACGCTTTTAAACGTTTTATAGCAGTAGCAGCTTTTAACGATTTTTTCCACAAAAATTAATTAGAAATTTAAGCTTAAAATTTTACACGTATATTTCTACTTAACGGTTAACTTTTCTGTGTTACTGTTTAATTTATTTTTAAATTCATCTTGTTTCTTCATTGACCTTAAGTGGCTGTAAAATATGTTTAAATGTACTATGTTGAAAGAAACAATAAAAAGTCATTGTAGTTTTCACACAGAAAATCGTTTTTTCAACTTTCTAAATTGAATGTTCAGACACAGAGAAAATAAAAATTAAGACGGTTTTCAAAACGAGGAAAAAACGTTTAACACTTTGAAGTACAATAAAAAAAACACGTTATTATTAAATATGTAATCTGAAACAATTTACGAAATTGAATTAAATCGTTCAATGAAAGAAATTGTTTGAAAGCAAAAGCAATCTCTAGAGATGGAAAATAAAAACTACGAATTGGAGACAAGATATTCTAAAATCTATAAACACATTAAAATAACAACCAGTTGCAAGTTCATGGATGAGTTTTACAAATGAAACTGCTTAATCAAACGAAAAGACAATTTGCTACAAATATGCACTTGCATGAAAGAACTTGGTTTGGTCACACAGGCTGGTCGTTAGTTTTCATCTTTGTAACGCCTAATTTGTTAAGTGGGTCCAGTATAAATTTTTCTTTTATTTATATTGTTGTTGTTGGTAATATTTTTGTTATTCACTCGTAAACTGAAACTTCTTATTTCGAAATTATTAAACACTCGGACTCGATTTGACATTGTTGAGAATTTTCTCAAAGAAAACAAGAGCGGCGACAACAACAACAACAACTACAACAGCAATATAAAGTACCGTAACTAATTGTCAATTTTTAGTTTGACCCTTAAAATCTCTCATTCATTCAGAAACAAAGAATTGGAAGAAAAAAATTCAAATAAAATTGTAAAGAAAAACTCTCAAAGAGAAAAGACAATAACATGAGTTTTCATTTAACACTCTGTTGGAAAATTGTGAAACACTTATTGTTAAATGTTCTTAACAAAAGTGTGTGTGGGAAAAGTAGTAAATTAGAAAACGAGAAAACAGACTACCTGCTCGTAAACGGAAATATTCAAAGCAGGTGTTGGGCTCTTGCTAAGGCAGATAGACAGGTTCAAAATGCTTAAGAAAAATATTTATGATATGAATGAAAACGATTGATGGAAATCGGAAAATTTTGCTGTTATATAAAATAATGTGCCGGTGTTGTAATACAAAAAAAAAAAAAATTAACGAATATTTCCCAATGACACACAGAAAAAACAGTGCCTAATAGCCTTTTCACACTTATCAACATCTAACATCTACCATCAATTTGCGATGATGTTGAAATTTCCCCATAAGAAATATACAGGGCTAAAAACCAACATCTTTCAACATCTTTATAAAATGTTCCTAACTCATTTTGTTCCACTCAACATCTTTCGATTATTTTAGTGTCATCACTAAAAAAATTACAAAATTGTAGTGGCATCACTGTAAATTTTGACATTTAATGACATTCAAAATCATTAAAAAAGGAGTTGTGTCCTTCATGATGTCTTCATGATCTTCTTCCTCCAACAAGCTTTTTATGGATTCTATACACTGCATTAGTAGTAGAGATTGTTCTTGCAAGCTAACTGCTAATCAAGGCAGACTAAAAGAATTAAAATCTGCCTTGCTGCTAATCCTACTATTATTTTGTCTTCAAAATCTATTTATATTATATTTTTATTGTCTTTAATGCAAAACGTGGCTTTATTTATTTTGGCAGCTGTGTATGTATATGTGATGTTAGATGTTGTGTGTGAACGCATGTTTCACATTTTCAACATCTTCAACACGTTCCACGAAAATGTTGATAAGTGTGAAAAGGCTATAATTAACATCTAATAAATTAGAGCAAAGCTACTAAAATATCTTCCGGAAGGCAGTCTACTGAATCCCTACTAAAAAAATCAAGAAGGAAATTCATAATTGCTAGCAGATATTTTCATAAATGATGCAAACAATAACGTAGCCTCATAAGCTATAAGAACGGTTAATCATCCGACTTCGTAAAACTGTCATGAGAATACAGAGATGTAAGGCAGCCAGAAAGAGGTAGCAACTCAGCGTATCCTCTGCTGATCTCTCTTCTGTAAATGCTGTAAAGTTTAAAGCAGTGGTGTCAAAAAGACAGACACAGAGTGGTGTCTTTTTGACACCACTGCTTGTTGTTATTATTGTACGGAAAAGGTTACCTTGTTAGTTGTACCATATTCTTATTGATTTTGTTTTAAATCTTCTTGATGGATTCGAACCCACAAGCTTGCTACTCACTCACTCACTCAACCAACTCAGCCATGTAGATATTCAAAGAAGTTTTAAAAAATACAGTACATGATTTAGACATGATTATTAGGAACCTAATGAAATCAATAAGGAGTTATAAATAATTTTATCGGGCTTGAGCTCAATTTTACTTCCTCAAAATTGAGAAAGATCTTTTTGTGATGAAACATTTTTAAAGAAGAACTATGTGATTTACAATTGATAATAATCAATTGCTAATAATTTTATCGGGCTTGAGTTCAATTATACTTCCTCAAAATTGAGAATGATTTTTTTTGTGGTAAAAATTGGGTAATCAACATTTTTAAAGAGGACAAGAAAACTATAGTTGAAGACTTACTGGCCGGAGTACATACCATGGCTGTTTCGCGACCACCATGTCGCTCATCAGCACCCATATTTACTTCGAACCCAGGCCAATGACTAATTGTATGCTGTTTTTAAGCAGCAGCGCATTGCCATCCTACCATCTGAGGTCTTCATCGCTAATTGTCTGTATTTAATCTTAAGGCCGTGATTCACTATCCTACTGAATCATACAGTCTGTTAAATATGACTTGTGTGTCCAAAAAGTGTGATAGTCTGGACTAAAAGTGTATGTGTGTGTGAAAGACTTTTTGACAAGTTTGTCCGATTTGCTAATCTTTTGAAAATTTTCAAAAACTTATCTTATTCTATGCGATCAGGGTTGACTTTTTGAAGTTGTTTACAAAAGTATAATAGTGTGGCCATTTTGATGCGACTTCTTAAAGTAGGACAGAATTCTATCAGATTTAGCTAGCACTTTTCAGTGAATGAATCGTACGATTGTGTAGGATAGTGAATCACGGCCTTTATTGATCATTAATTTCCATTCCACAGTGAGTGTTTTTCTCTTGATTGGAATATGTTTTTTATCCAATTGATTTTTGTGTTTGTTGCTACTGAATAAGTGATAACAACGTCTTCAAACCTTTCGCCGGACAGAACGATTTTTAAGCATCAACAAAACGAACGTGCCTATTTTTAGGCATGATACCCCTGTAAATTTAAGAATTTTCCTTAAACGTAATATTTCCTTTTAGATTCTCAAGAGTTTTATGAGCTAAAAGACCAAAGCCTATTTACAGCCGCAGTGATGGCATTTTAGTGATCTTTGGATCTTCATAAGCCCGAAATTTTCACAGCCTTTCCCAATTCCTCGCAGTGGTACAATTAAGCAATTTTATTATTTTAGGTCTAAAAATAGACCTTAATGTTTTATGTCTTTTTCAGCCGTCTATATGCCTGCGACATTTCGTTGTTGCTTAAGAACTCATCAGTAGACTCGAAAATGATTCTCATTTTGTTCATGAGAATTTTGGAATAAGTAGTTGGGTTTCAAACATTCTTTTTAGATTTTTCAAGTCTACTGATGAGTTGTTTAGCAACAACGAAATATCGTCGGCGGAATATAGACGGCTGAAAAAGACAGAAAACATTAGGGACTATTTTTAGATCTAAAATAATAAATTTCAATTGGCTCTTATAGCGAATAAGTAATCAAGTTAATTTTTGAATATTAAGCAATTTTGATAGAAAATCAAAATATTTTTTCTCACTTGCCTAAATTTTGAGTATGGGAACAACTTTTTGGTAAAATTAGATTTCCGCAGGCTTCCAATGCTGAGTACAATATTAAACCTACGAAGACAATACAAGGTTCATACCAGTTGATAACAATGAAACAAACTCATAATATCTAATGTACGTATTCACGAAGACGAAAGAAAAACTCTCAGAAAAACAAAAGTTATGTAAATAACAATTATGAATGTATTGTATCTTCTGTTTGTTTCAAGTGCTTTGGCGTCGTTCACACATGTTTGGTACCGGAAAATGATTGTTATTGTTGGTGTGTCGCTTGAAAACATATGCATATTTGTTTTCCTTTTAATTAGAAGACAGACATAAAGTCATTAATTTTTTTAGTTTTATATACTAAGGAAAACATTATTAAAAAAACGAAAATCTGCTTTATGAAACATACATTAAATAAATTATGTAGATACATTTCTTATTCTTATTTATGTAGCAAAAAGCATCATTAGAGGAATAAAAACATTTCATATATGTATATATGTGTGTGTGTGTTTATGTATGCACATATATGATTAGTTTTTAAGCAAATGCCGCCATCTACTTCTTAATATGTTAATTAAATGCATACAAAATTATGTTTCGCGTTTGATTTCAAGGTAACGACGTAACAGCTCATAAATAAATAAAAACAGTTTGAAAAAAAAACGAAACAAAATTAACTAAATGCATAAATTTCAAATTATTTAGCAATTCGTGATAAAATTAAAAATTGTACATGATTCATTTAGAAACAGATCAGAAGCATGAATTTGTAAAACTATTTACTTATAAAATAATGATTAGGATTTTTTTTCTTTTTCAAAATAATTCAATTGTTTTTCAAAATTTGCATAAATACACAATCAGTGATGAAAACTGTTGCAAAGAGCGAAGAAATAACAGACAATAAACTCAAGGACAAGGTACCCCGATACCAGGTAGCCGCATAGACACAACAAACACAACGCCAACAAACACTTCATGTATTTTGTTGGTAGAAATCTTCAAGTTCTGTCACCCATTTGTTCGTGTTTGTGTTGTGTAATTTGACAGTTGTTCAGGCTAAAAGCAGTAGTTAGCTGGGCTGGTAAAGCTACCTGGTAGCGAGATACCCTGCTCAAGGAGAATACAGCGTGCCCAATAAAGTCAGAGCATTTGTTCAAAGTTAAATGCTCGTTTATTTTACATTCACTTGTAAAATAAACGCGTTAATAGTTGTACCACTTAAATTATTCTAGAAATATATACATATGTACACATTAACATTCACAAACTGACCAAATCTTTACGACACAATGACGGAAGTTTTTTAAGAACATGATTACGACATTAGCTCAATTTTGTTGAAGGTTTTCCTTTCAGTGTACGCATGCAACAAAATGAAAACGGATTTCCACAAAATGTTGAGTTATTTTTATAAATAAATGCATGAACTTGGGGATATCTGCAAATTAGTTTACAAAAAATGTTTCCCCTGCCGGCAACTCAGTTAACTAGTAATGAATTATAAGCTAACTTTTTTACAACTGGCGGTGGTTGACACTTAGATTATTTTCAATGGAGATGACTGACTATTTTAACATTACGATGTCCTAGGAGGTAGTCAATTGTCCGACGCTGCATTACTTTTCAACTAATTTAAAGTTAGTTACTTAAAAGTCAGTACCCACAGAAAAAAATGTACAAATCAAGGCTGATTTTAAATTTCTCGGTGGTAAATATTATATTTTATTAAATTAAATTTCATCCTATTTTTTTTTTTTTTTTTTTTTTTTTTTTGTTAGCCTCTGGTGGGATTCGAACCACTAAGCCTCAAGACTGGTGAGCAGCCACCTTAACCCATTCAGCCATCGCAACATTTAAAACGAATGCGACAATAGGCAATTTAATTCAAGAGTTATTTACCGTGTATGTGTGTATGTTAGTATTTGAGTTTTGAGTGAACTCTGCACTACGTTTCGATTGTATTGTAGCTAATTTGAAGCTAGTCCATAAAAGTTAACGTGAAGTTAATTATTTTAGTAGTCGACTACCAATTTGCTGGCAGGGTCTTTTCTTTGAAAATGTGGATAATTTTATGTTTTGTGGCAAAAAAAAAATATTTCTAAAAGCCCCACGGCGAGTTCTTATACTTGAAGAAAATTTACTCGCCCATCCCCTACCATTTGGGAAATTCGCTCTCGTGAGTCCTGAGTAGTTCTCTTTTAAAGCTGCCTTCGAATTTACGCAGGGCAATTTCAGCAGCAATTTTTCTGTTTGTATGAGCTGTTTGTATGAGCTTTTTATTATATTTTAACTTAACTCTTATTAAATATATTGCGTAAATTCAAGTAGTTTCACAGAAACACCTATTTGCTTTATTTATCTAGCATGCACATATATATTAAGCTCTTGTACTACAGCAGCGTGTACACCACAAACCAAAACAGAGAATAAAAAGAAATGCCAAATATTAGCCAATAAAAAAGGGAATGGTCGATCAAAATCGGCGAGTACGGGAAATTATTTTCCCCCTCTCTGAATTCTTCCATACGCTCAAGAATTGCCCCACTAAAATTCACTTGTGTGATCTAACTCTAACTATAGCAAATGTTAAGAGGCGATTTTCGATATATAATAGCTTCCTGCGTTATAACAAAACCCAGTTTGCTTTTGAAAGTATAAAATAATTTGTTCTTACTTAAAAAAGAAAGTATAAAATAATTGTTGTTACTACTACAAGTGGTAACAAAAACATTTCCTAATAAAAAATTTAATGATTTTTTTGAACTAGTTTTCAAATTCTATTACAAGAATTATGATTACGTTATCTATTTAATAAAAAAAACTCTTTCCATTGTTTGCATATTTTTGTGTATATTTTTCATCAGTGCGTTTAAGTGCTTAAAATTAATAATTAGTTCCATGAAATTCCGAGTCCTGCTTATAATTATAATTACTACACGTATGGCTTATTGTGCACATGTACATATATGCAAAATTGTTCATCAATTTCCTGTGAGTTTTAGAGTAGAAAGGTTTAAGTCTTAAAACTAAACCTCGACTACTTTCCCAAAATGCGGCATGCTCAAGCATGCAGTTTTTACAAGGTCATAAATCAAAAGAATATCTATTAGTAAATCACGCCAATTTCTTTGGCAAAAAGATACAAACACAATATGGCAATACCCATTTAATCCATTGCAATTAATTGTGCAATATGTTAACACCATTTAAATTTTGGCATGTTTATCAAAATGGCACAGTAGTAAAAACAAAAAACTCGTATTTACACACACAAATGTCTGATGTCTACTACAAAAACAAACAAAAAAAAAAATGGAAAGAGAACTGGATTGCAAACAAACAAATAAATAAATAGAGTATAAAACGAGAAATTAATTCAAAATACAGGCCAGCGTTGCCATTGCTGGTATTTTTCGTTCAAATTAGGTCGGCTTAAGAAAATCTGCTATATTCATTCTGTAATTCTTGTTAAAAAGAAATAAATTGGGCCAAGTACGAGACTGAATAGCACAGCAAGGGTTCCGTACCACCGTGCAAATTCTAGACAAAGGGTAACCCTGCTTTTAATAGTTGCTGCTGTAGAGGTCAGGCAACTGCATGCACCGTGTAAATTTTAAGCCTATATCTCATACGGTTTTAGCGTTACAGCTGATTTTCAAACTAAAGGGTGTCCCCGTGTAAGAACGCCAATTAAATTTTAACTTTTTTCAGCTTTCGGTATTTGTTGTTGTAGATGCCTGTGAACTACATATACTGTGAAAATTTTAAGTCTTTATCGTTTATGGTTCAAAAACGAAAGTCAATTTTCAAAGTAAAGGGTGCCCCCGTACAAAGAGCGACATTTAAATTATCACTTTTTACTATCTTTGATATTTGTTATTGTATAGGCCTAATGACTGCATGCACTGTACAAATTTCAATTCTCTATCTCTTACGCTTCAAAAATTGCAGCTAATTTCAGTTTCTTGTATAGGAGCACCCTTTAGTTCTTAACTTTTTGTTGTTTTCTATACCTGTTATTGTACTTGTTATTGTACAGCAAAAATTTCAACTATCTAGCTCTTATGGTTCAAAAGATGCAGCTAATTTTATCTAATATTCACAGTTTCTTATATGGGGACCCGCTTTAGTTTATAACTTTTTGTTGTTTCTAGTATTAGTTGTTGTAGTGGCCGGGTAACCACATGTACTATGAAAATTTCAGCTTTCTAGCTCTTACCATTTGGGAGAATGGGGCCTGTGACAGACGGGCGCACGTAGAAGTCGCAGTAATAGGGTTCCGTTTTTACTCTATGAGTACGAAATCCTAATAATGACCAACTTTTGTCAACCAGGGCAGAGAATTAAATCACTACCTTTCTCATAGCAATTGAGAAATTTTACTATAGCAAACAACAAAGGCAAAGTTTAAGTCAGAAACATCAATTTGCCCAGCACATAGTTTAACAATTTTACTAATTGATTACTTATAGTCCTATTGGGAGAACGCAAGGCAAATGTGAAAATATATTTAGCAAAACGGAAGATTTTCGAGGTTACGTAGGTGGGCGGGCGTTTGCAAGTCTTGAAAATGTTGTTGATCGTTAAAAACCTCTGTCCAATACGTGGGACAGAAAATTTTTCAATGGCAACGCTGATGCATACAAAATAAGAAAATCATTTCTAAATTAAAACAAATCGCATGAAAACAAAAAAACTGTTATTAAATGAAAAATATGACGTTGATAGAAATGTTTAATTTTCACAAATAAATACATACGCAGCATATAAAACAGGAAATATTAAAAGAAATGGAAAATTTCAGTTATTTTTCATATCAATAGAAAAGCTTGTCGGCAGACTATACATACATATGTACATATGTATGTACCTAACTATGTAAATGTGTAAATTTGTATGTAACTCACCTTTTTCAATGATTTTTAGACGCCTGTATGTACATACATACATGTGTAGATATTAATAAACTAGAAGTATTAATAAGTTTGTGTTTCTTCGTTCCACTGATACACACACACTCACACACACACACACACGCGCATAAGTAAGTAGAATGAATGTATGATCATATATATGGTTGAAGCAGATAATCAAATGTTTATTGTTTTTTTTTTTTTCATATAAAATATAACCGTATGAGGCAAACGTTGTTAAAAAATCGAAAGATCTTGTGTTGTTTGTTGTTTAAGTCCCTCTGCAAATCATAAAATATATATTGATATTATATTATACATATGTGCATATGTATGCAGGTACACAAAGTTTTAAAGACATTTTATTAAGTTGGTTAGAATTTTTAATTAGTTGACTGCTGTTGTATTCAAATGTAACCAAAAATGTTTAAACAAAGTGATACACTGATATGGTTTGTTTAGGTGCAAGTGTATATTTTTGTACGTATGAATGTATTTGCTTTAGAACAATTCTTGATGGCTTTTTAAACAGAGTTACCAGCTTCCTGAAAGTTTATTAATTAAAAGGGACTAATTTTGGATTGCAAACCCGTTTCAAGAAGTAATTGTCATTCACATATTATACCAGTTTGCATCTTCTTAGTCTGAAAAAAAAATCAATGAACTGAAAATCGCGCAACACTTTTGTCTATAAATGCTTATCGTCCAATTCATAAACGTTGCATAAGGCTTTAATAAGCAAGAAGCTTATTCATAAACGCAAAATAGCAAAGATTCTGAGTAACAGTTATCAACGAAGCATTTAATAAATTGAAATATTTGAAGCAATATTTTCCAACTCAAAACTCTCTATGAATTTGAGATTCGAAAAAGTATATTTTAAGCAATTTTAAGTCACTGCTACATGGAAGTAAACCTTTTGTCTATTATAGACAAGAAAAAAACTTAAAACCAGCAGAATTTTTAAATGATTGTATGATAAATAATTTGCCATTTTCGATAAATATTGTGGCAGCCAACTTTAATTTTGACTATAGTTGAAAAACAAAAAAATTAGCAACACTTCTCAAAATTTAAGTTGTTTCTAAAGAGAACCGACTTTAGAGTTTGACTATAGTTAAGGCCCATAAAGTTTAACCATAGCTTGGATGATTGAATACGAATGTTGTATATCAAACTAAAGCTTGATTCCTTCTCTACTTTTCATATTTGAAAAAAGTTATCACACTTCGCAAAAGAATCTAAAAGGAAGAAATAATCTATGAAAAACTAAATGAAATGAATAAATTATTTGTTCGTTTCAGAAAAGCAATTAGATTTTGGTGTTAAATGATTAAAAGATGAAATAAAATACTAATATTATTAACTATTTTTCGAAGATGATGATATTGATCATAATGAGAAAAAGGTTTTCATTTTCATGATCACACAAATGAATTTCTATTCGCTCTTTTTGCATGACAAGCTGCAAAATGTATGGCAAGAACGTATGTTGTACGTTTATGAATAAAAATTTTCAGTAAACTTCTTTGAGTCTTCCATTGTTAGTTAACAAAATTGTTGATAATCAATTAAATAAAAAAATGTTCATGGTCTAATTCATTAGAATATTTCTAGAGAAGAAAATAAGAAAATTCACCGGAAATGATGCTGCTATTTAATAATTCAATTTGAAAATTTTCAACTAAAGTAAAAAGTATTATGCAGTCCTATGCTCCGCGTAGAAGTTGAAAAAATAAATATATAAAAAGTATTATCGATCTACAGAATTAATTAAATAATAGGCAAACTAGTTTCTCCTTATCCCTTATCCTTAGTTTAGTAGCCTAGGGCCTATCGAGTTGCTACTAATATTTTCAAACTAAATCAGATGTGCGTTTTTTTTCTTTGTTTTTGCATAGAAAAAGAGAATTGAATGCGGTAAGAATGAGAATTGATGTTCATATTGCTCTATTTTATCGAGTTCAAAGAAAGAAGAGGTATGCTATCGCATACGCAATATGTAGGTCTACGTAACATTGCTTACGGCTTTTCGAGTCTTGAAGCAGCGCTCACAACTGTTTTCAAGTTGTGATTGTATATCGTTCACCTGTATATCGTTCACGGTGCTCATATACACCCACAATTTGAAGTTTTTTTCGGAAATGGAATTGAATAAAATGTAACAAATAGAAAGAAAAAAAACTAAAAATATATTTTATATATTTATTTGAGCTTAAGGTCTTCCGTAATTTGAGTATTTATTTTTGTCGATATTTCGCTCTCCTTCGGATAGCTTCTTCAGGACAATAATCCGAAGGAGAGCGAAATATCGACAAAAATAAATACTCAAATTACAGAAGACCTTAAGCTCAAATAAATATATAAAATATAAGAAAAAAAGGGGTCAAAATAACGAAATATTAAAAACTAAAAATATTTATTGGAAAAGAGCACATGAGAAGATTGGATATTAGTAGTAGTGTTTCTGATACTATAGCATAAAAATCTTTAATTTATGCATCTGGTGTGTTAGAAAGATCACAAGGATCACTGTGTGTGCATGCCAAAAATGAAGACACGGAACACAAAAAAGCGTGACCACTAATTTCGTTGTTATCTTTATTTTGTGCAAATCTTTGCATATAAAGAGCTAAAAATGTATGTATATAAATAACGAAGAGGAAAAATAAGAAAAACTTGTAAAAAAAAACTAAATTTTGGCTAGGTTTGATCTATGATCAAACATAAAATTTACAACTGATCGGTATCGGCACCTGTAAAGATTTTCCAATGTCAAATAATCATTTGTTGTAAATTTTCTATTTGCTGGATGAGCAAACATAACCTTGAAATATGTTTTGTATGCGTTTTTACGTGGTTGTATGCATGGCCAAAACAAAATTCAATAAAAGAGTAGTGGTCACGTTGTTTGTGGGCAAAATAACTTTGAGCGTACCTGTAGTATAAAATAGTAACTATAATACAAAGCTAAAAACCAGCCTAACCATTAGAAATATCCAGGTTGATCTATAAAAGTGGACTGTCATGTGTAATAAAACTTGTATAGGCACAACAGGTAATGAGTTCACAGTTAGCATGATACAACATAAATCTGATCAGAAATATTAGGATCGTAACTTTTCACAAAAAAAAAAAAAGTTGACAACTTTTAAGAAAGATGTGGACTGATTATAAACATTTACACCGGTATTCATAAAAAATAAAACATTGTTGAAACACATTTTTCATATAAAATTTGTTCTAAAATGTACTTCAGCAACGTTTTATTTTTTATGAATACCGGTGTTAATTTACAGATCATGCCTTACATGGATTTGTAGAAACTGTTTGGAAACTAAAAAAATGCACTACGTTAAATACTCGTATTAATAGTAATTATGTATGTTAACATTTTTTTCTAAATTTGTTCAAAATTTTTGAGATCTGTTTCTGAAGCAGCTAATTGCAGGGAAAAAGGAAATATTAAATTAAATCGAGAAACATACATACATATTTTATAGGAAAAAAAAAATCTAAGAAATAGAATAAAATTTGTAATTAAACAATTTTTGGTTTCTTGTATGAATTGAGTACGAGAAAAAATTCGATTCGTCAAATGTTTATGGAAGTTTTGAGTTTCAGAGAAAATTTCTCAAGCTGGGTTTTGCAAATTAGTTGATAATACTCAGACATTGAATGGACATCTAATGTACTGTTGAAATTAGTTGACTAAAAAAATTAGATATTTCTTCTTTTTATTACAACTTTCTTGTAGTTTAATCTTTCTTGGCAACTCTGGAAGTAGCCAAAACATTAGGAAAAAGCAAATGGTTGTTGTTTTTATTGATATTTTTCACTTATTGTTCTTCAGGTTGTTGTAGTTGTTGTTATTGCATTCATTGTATATTTTGTTTTCTACCAACATTAGACAGAAAATGCAACATTTACTGTGTGCTATGTGTGTACGTTGTCGTTTAAAATAGACAACAAGGCACACAAAACAGAAAAAAAAATCCAGCAACCAACCAACAGCAGGCGAAGAAGCAGACAAAATAAAGAAGTAGATATGAACTCATGGAAAAACAACAGAAATGAATTAAAAAAAACATCAACATAAATACAAGAAAATATGTTTTCAGAATGGCCAACTAAATAAGCAAAAACTAGCAAAATATGCGGCTAAAAAAGGCAACTAAACTCTTTACTCGCCACAAAAAACAACGACAACGGTAATAAGTAATAATACTGGGTACAAGAACAACAACAGCAGTAGTAACCATTTACAAAAATCTAACACCATTTTTTCTTATATATATTTTTTTTTTTTTTTTTAATTAGACAAGAATTCAACTTTTTTATTTTTTTAATAATATTGAAAGCACTTCTTGATTTTACCAATTTTCTTCAAAGGTTTTGTTTTAATTCCACTTTTAATAAGTATTTCTTTAACTTCAATCTTTTACATATCCATGTATGTATGTAATTTATATAAAATATTTTTTTTTTGTATGCTGTACAAATATTAAAAAAAAATCACTAGCAACACTATTACAAAAAAAAAACTCGCACGCGTTTGTTGTTGTCTGTTACCAATCTACTTTCAAAAACGTCTAAACACGACCAAAGCTCCCGTTAAACTAAAGATACATGAAAAATTAACCTGTGATTTGCTCTCGCATCTCACCAAAATTATATGCACAAAAGAGCAAGTTAGTATGAAGAGTTGTAAAAAGTAGTATTGAAAAAAAAGTATGCAATAAAAAAGAAACAACAAAAGCAATAGAAAAGTGTACGAGTACAAATGAAGGAAATAAAAAATATATCTACAAACCAAACTATTTCTATTAAAGAAAATGTATGTATACCTGCAATTTAAAATATAAAACATACGGAATACACACATACATATGTGCATATATTGTGATATATTGTATGTATATAATTATTCCAAACGAAGTTTTGTAAAGACAAACCGTTACTAAATACCAACTGTGATTCAGCAAATCAGCGAAAGTGTGGCCAGACCATAAAAATATATCTTCAAACAAGTTTTCATAAATCGAAAGATGAACTCATTGTACTTAGAACAAATTAACTTTATGATTCTTTCAGAGAGTACCGAAAAATTATGTAACTTCCACAAACCAGCTCCGAATTGTTTGCCTTTTTATGTATGTGTTAATATCATAGAAATCTTTACTCATAGAGTAAAAACGGAACCCTATTACTGAGACTTCTACGTCCGTCCGTCACAGTTCTGATTCTCCCAAACGGTAGGAGCTAGAGAGCTGAAATTTTCGCAGTACATGTGGTTATCCGGCCGTTCCAACAACTAAAAACAACAAAAAGTTGGAAACTAAAGGGTGCACCCATTTAAGAAACTGTAAAAATTAGCTAAAGTTAGCTGTAACTTTTAAACCATAAGAGGTAGAATGCTGAAATTTTTACAGGATATGTAATCACATAGCCCGTACAACAACAAATATACAAAACAACAACAAATTTAGAGCGACACTGTGCTCCTATACAAGGGACTGTGAAAATCAGCTAAAATTAAGTGTAAATTTTGAGCCATTAGAGCTAGAGAGCTGAAATTTTTTCCGAATATGTAGTTACATAGGCTCTACAACAAGAAATACAAAAAATAACAAACAGTTAAGAACTAAAGGGTGCTCTTATACAAGAAACTGAAATTAGCTATAACCTTTGAACCGTAAGAAATAGAGACTTCGAATTTTCACAGTATACATATGTATGTAGTGGGCAGGCCTCTCCTAAAAATAAATACTAAAGGCCATATTCATAATAATTATTGTAAGTTTGTTAAGCTCTTATTTGACGTATTTCTACGGAATATTTGTCAAATAAACGTGTAATAAACCTTCAACAGTTTTTATGAATATGGGTGTAAAAACAAACAAAAATTAAAAACGTAAGGAGGTCCCCATACAAGGAACTGCGACCCTGGCAGAGTTCTGCAGTCATTAAATGAAAGTGGAACCCTTTTATGAGAGTTCGCTGTTCATCGGTCCATCCGTTACAGGCATCAATCTCCCATTGTTGTCGTTTGCTGTCAGCTTTGACAACTCAGAATACAGACATCGTGAAAAAATGTTGAAGCGAATTGGGATGCGGACACCTATAATGGAATCACCTTGCAACCATGGTACAACTAATAAGGTGGCCTCGTTAGCTGAACCGTTCATCATCTGGTTCTTCACCAACGTCAAAGCATGTTTACTCTTTTTATTTTGTTTACTTGTTTTGTTTTGGTTATATTTTTTCATGTGCCAAAAAAACGCTCAATCCAATCAGTCTCTTAATAGTTCCCGGCTAAGAACATTTTAATTTTTGTGTAAAAGCTGAATTTTCCAATTAACACACGACTTTTTGTGTAAAAACCAATTTTTCTAATTAGTTGTACCCTGCACACAATCACAACAGAACACAAGGCAAAACGAAACGCACAAAATAAAATATATACTATTTTTCTTGAAGTTGTTCTTATTGTAGGGAAGCGGCTAGCTTATTAATTGCATCATGCTTGCAACTATCTAACCGAACTTGTATGTATATTAGGGTAGTTTATAAGGACAGAAATGTATCGATGTTGTGAGATCGATTTTTGGCATTTGACAAATTTCTACTACGACATATCAAAAAACAAATCGTTTTCGTGGGGCCCAAATTTCAATTTTTTGTATGGTGGTCCACCTAAGGAGTCCTGGGGCGGGATCAATGTGTTCGAAAAAAAATATTGGGGTTTGGCCACAACTGCGACTCCTCTACACTCACCATGGGACTGATTAGCCTGAAAAACTCAATCGAAAAATCGATGGCACAACATCGATTACTAAAAATTAACAGGAACTCCAAATTAATCTATATACTTATAAAATTGTAACGCGACTGACTGACTGGGGGACCATCGCCCAGCCCTAATGGCTAAAAGTAGAGTAATCAAATTTCGCACATGGCCATCCCTTCTGATGTATCGATCCACTAAGTTAGAACGGGTAAAAGAGGGTAAAATTGGTAATTCAATATCTCCGGACTTTGAGCAGGTAGCACAAAAATTCAAAAAGCACCCAAGAGTGTAATAAAAATAAACGGACAGGTGTTTGGTACTTTTTTGATATTTTGAGTACTAAGCGAATAAAACGGGTAAAAACTTAATTTGGATACATTTTTAAATTGCATATATCTACGTAAAGGATAGAAACAGGAAAAAAACTATAAACTGAATTTAATACCCATTGAAAAATTCTCGATACAACTTTGTCACTTTTTTTAAATTTGGACATTTAGGTGGTAAAAAAGGAATAAGTCTGTAATTTTGTATCTCCGGACCTAATACAAGTAACAAAAAAAAAGAGCCTGAAAGCCTAGTTAATCATATTTTCCATACGCTTCAAATGATAAGTAGATGCTGATCATCATTCAAAAATACGCTTATTTTTCTCTTTATTACAACAGAAAATTTGTAAATAATAGTTGTGATCCCGCACTCAACATTGGGAACCCAAGGGATCGCAATTTGCACGATAAAAAAAGTTCATCCGTACTCAAAGATCGTGCAAGTGAAAGAGTTTTTGAGAGAGAAATATCCATATTCTTATGGCACGAAACAGTCCGCACTTTTCTTTCGTGCTAGTTTGGGCAAGTAGTTAACCAATCAGCTGTTACAAACAAATTTAACTGAATCAAACAAGATAACGACAATTTTGATGTTTTTCAATTGGTGCTGCAAAGCACTTGAAAATCTAAAGGCCGTGTCAGATAAAACTTTGTTGCTTTGCGTGACGTTTATAACTTTGGAAGAAAAGCGTAAAACAAAAAGTGTATGTCACAATAAAAACTTTGACAAGACCCGCGCATTGTTTGTTTATCAATAAAACATTGAAGTTGTATATTTTATACATGTACTTTTAAATATGTACTTATTTGTATTTTTGTTTATTATATATTTCAAATGAATTTATTCATTAAATTTATAAAATTTATTTATTTATTTGGAATTTTTTTTGATTTCTGTTGACGCCAAGAAAAAATAAAAGAAAATGAAAGCAGCTAATTGTCAAAGCGCGCAAAAAGATGAAAGATGCCCAACTTTTTGCTTTGCTTTGCGTCAAATAAAATTTATGTGACAAGTGCCATATAAACACGTACATTTATCTTAAATGCCAAAGCGTGTATGTAGCGCAACGCGAAGCAAAAGTTTTATCTGACACGGCCTTAAATGCGTGCAGAAAAACATTTAATTTTCACAAAATGTATGTTTCAATTCGCATTACATCATCAAAACAGAATAGAAATGCGGTCTTAAGTGTTGCCGTACTTTTGTGCATTTCTGTCCATCACTGAGAGAAATTCATGATGGCTCTCATTTTAGCCAACTTGGGCCAAAAAGTTCGGGATTAAACTTAATAAGTTGTAGCCTGTAAATTTCAACGAAATGAGCAGAATATACGCGTATTACTACCTACAACGTGATCGTTTAAGCGACTGTCATGAATTTATTGAGCCCAAAATTTGATTGATTTATATTACAAAACTTACTAAATGCTGCCAAGCTTGGAATGCTTCAAAAGGCCTCAGAAAAATGTAAGAAAATTGTGCATCCACATCCACACGAAAAAAAATATTTAATAAAGTTTACATAGAAAAGTTATCTTAAATCTAGCTAAAATAAAGAAGTATCAATATAATCATATACATATGTAATCATAAGACGTCACAAACAAAAATTCAGAATTCAAAAAAATAAAAAATACTCGAAAAAAAGCAATTGTGACAAAACCATAGATTTATACAAACATCAGTAGACTCATGGGGAAGTAAGATAAGATTCTGACAGGCGATCATGCTAAAAACTCAACGAAAATCTATTAATATGTATGCAAGTATGTATGTATGTATGTTGGTTTGCAGGCATGTTAGAAAATATTATATCACAAATAACCACAAATGTGTTTTCATTTAAGCTGTTTTTGTTTCATCTTTTCATAACCGTATGCATTTTCTTGAATTACATCCAGTCATCATCTGCATCTGAGAGCAGATCAGCTGGTATGTGATCTGTAGTATTATCAGGATTTCGCTGATTAACCGTCTCCACCACTAGACCAGCCAGTTGTGAACATTGGAAGCGGTCAATATTGTCACTCTGCTCTAAAATGGTATTTAAAATAGTTTGCGTATTAAAGGTGGATTTAGTTTTTTTTAACGGCGTCAAGTCACGATTTAGGGCATGTCTTTTATTGTTGCTTGACTTTGCTGGCAGTTGCTCGAAATCGTCTAAAAAGTTTTCACTGCGTGTTAATGGCTTTATGCTATTATAATTATTGTCCCTGAGTGAAAGTCGATCTACAGCAGAATCGTTGATTGATTTTAAACTGTCTACAGTTTTTGAAGATTTTAACTGGGATTTCGGTTTGAAGCTGCTTTCAATATTGTTTTTTTCAGTTACTTTAAGCAGATTTGATTCAAATTCTTTGCTGTTGTTGTTGTTGTTATGACGAGTGTTATGCGAATTGCTTGTTTTAGCAGAGGCTGCTTTTGATCTTGTTGCTCTTTTCGGAGAGTTGGGAGGAGATTCCACCACAAATGGTGTAGTTTTGGCATCCGGTGTTGAATTAATTGAGTTTGTTTTCGATTTCTTTTGAGAAGTTGCTCCAGAAGACTGAGGAGCACTGTGATTTGGTTTAGTCTCAGACGAATTATTTGTTAGCATGCTTGAGTTCTTTTGTGATCTAGTTATTCTTTTGTGCACCGGTGTAGCTGGAAAAGTATTTAATTCCTTATCAGAAGAAATTTGCAGTTGACTTGTTTCGATTTGTGATTTCTTTTCCCTTTTAAGTTTATTGTTTGATATTTGGGAAAATGCTTCAAATTTGGTTTTATCATCTTGCGCGCAGATATTCCTTGGTTCCGATTGCTTTTGGTTACGTTTTTGCTTCGTTTTGGTAACACCTTTATGATTATGCTTTTCTTTGACATTCTTTTTGCTGCCTTGAGTAGTTTTTGTTTTGATTATAAAATCACACTTTTCAAAATCGTCCGAAGAGTTGGTAATGGACTTGGCCAATGTGATTAATTTTGTTTTACCAACATGTCTTTCATTTTGTGCAATTGTGGGAAATTTCTCTGCACACACCTCTTCCATACTGTCAGTTATTTGCGCAGGTTGGGATGGCTGCGCGCTAATGTTTAGCTCAGTGCAATGTTTTGGCGTGTGCGACTTGAAAGGTGATACAAAATGCTCCACACCACCTTTACTAGCATTTGGCAGGCGTATGCGAAGCTTTTTCTGAGGTGTTTTGCCCAAGAAACTGTCTATAGTGGGTTGGTAATTGCTAGACACGTTAAGTTTATCATATTTATACCAGCTTTGTGGTACACTCGAAGTTTTCATTAAATCTCTACCACTGGAAACAGTGCTAATGACCTGATCGGGTTTAAGGAATTTAACAAATCGCTGCATTTCTGCGTAACTTGAATGCTCAGAGTACTCAACTCCCACCACATTGATTTTGGAGCCATAACGAGGTTTGGTGTCTTTTTCCCAGCCACTGGGTCTTAAAGCAAACAAGGCATCATATTTATGTTCATATTGCTTAAAGTATTCCACTAATTCCTTGAAAAATGACAGAAATCATTATTTTCTATTCATTTTTGTTCGTACAAATTACAAATGCAGCTCACACCCAGTTTGGTGTACGTTCCATTTTTGAAATGCAAAAAGTTACTTTCAAAGAAACTGAAATTGAAGGAGCGTAACTTCTCGCAGTAACCAATCAGAGTTGAACTGCATATAAACTTACCAAATATGATAGTTTTTTCATGGGCAAAATATGCATATCGGCCTCATTGGGGTCTTCAACTAATAAACGATTAAAACGCTCATCGTTTATGGCTTGGAGAGCTTTACTGCGGTTTCGCTCCGTCCATACTTTTATATCTAGATCTTCGGCCAACGAAGACCAAAATCTTTCCTTTCCTATAACGTATGAGCCGCATATGTAGAGTACACGGTGGCCGCAACGTTTGGCCAGGAATTTCTCTATCAAATCGTGGGCTTTTTCTATCGATTCGTATTGTGTGCAGAAGGCATATTTATCCGATATGTAAGTGGTATCCAAATAAATCGTATGTATATGATTGTTCCAAAATATGGGTTCAGACTCCATGTCGTGACTGGCTCTAAAGTCTCCGGTATGTAAAACACATTTGCCTGTGTCGAGAAATTTAAAAACAAACATAATGGAGCCGGGACAGTGGTTGGCATCCAATGCGGTTATCTCTATATTATTTACTACAACAGTTTGATTTAAGTCCAGCTCGTTGATATATTGCTCCTGTACCGGTATAAATGAACGCAATAGGCGAGCTGAAAAATATGAAATATATTTACATACATACTTATTACTGCGTGAAAAAAATTTTTTTGTATTATTTTAGGTCTAAAGATAGACCTTATCAAAGTTTTTTTGTCTAAACGGCACCGACATTTCCTTGACGTAAATCAACCAATCAGTAGACTCGAAAAATCTTAGAGGAATATTTGAAACCCAGCTACGTATGTATGTATTCCGAAATTGTCATGAACAAAATGTCGGCGGCATATAGACGGCCTATTTTTAGACCTAAAAAAATACATTTCAATTGGCTTTTAAAGCAAATAAATAATTAAGTTCATTTTTAGGATTTCGTACGCCCAAACACTAAAAGCTAGAAAGCTGAAATTTTCACAATACACGTGGTTACCCGGCCGCTACGGCAACAAATACTAAAAACAACAAAAAGTTCGAAACTAAAGGGGGTCTGCTAAGAACTGCGCAGGAAAGGTGGTCGAATGCGATCACCAGTCGAATATCGGGGCTCACATGGCCCAGGTATGAGTATAGGAGAACTGTGACCTTGTTGGACTTTCCGAGGCATAGGCTCCACACCCTTGTGGCTGTACTAACGGGACACTGTCACATGGCAGCGCATGCGAAAAGACTAGGTTAGGTTAGGTTAGGTTGAATGGAGGGGTTCTTTTGCCCATGTCTTACGACATACACCTAAGGCTTGTTGTGCGCTCCGTGGGTTTAACCGTGAACCAGTTTGACTCATAGGTCTATAGGAACTCCGTGTCATTCACAAAGTTCCTTAGTTTCCTCCAGCATACGCCCCGTAATTGGGTTATGTCTGGTAAGGTGTCTCTCCCAAAATGTCGGGAGCGTATTTGTGAGAAAGTGGGGCACTGACATAAATAGTGCTCCAGTGTTTCGCTTTCCTCCCCACAAGCTCTACATTCATCTCCTCCCGCTATTCCTATGCGGCTAAGATGTGAAAGTAGTTGAGAGTGGCCTGTCAGAACTCCCATTAATCTACTTAATTCGGGCTTGCTAAGTCTTAGCAATACCCCCGTTTTTTCCTCATCTGGATCCCCACATAGGATTTTTGTATTGCTTCCCACAGTTTCGTTATTCCAGAGAGTTAAATGAGCTCTGTGAGCCCAGTTCTTTAGCTCAGATTTAACTGCATCGAAAGGTTTCGCGCATACCAAGCTTATGTTACTTAACTCTCTTGCTCTTGAAGCAAGTGAGTTTGCCCTTTCATTTCCAATTATTCCCGCATGCCCTGGCATCCATATGATGCGCAGTTCACCACGAGACGAGTAACTGTTAATAGCATTTTTGCAATCCCAAACTGTTCGTGATTTAATCCGCTCAGCTGAGATAGCCCTGATGGCCATTTGGCTATCCGTGAATATATTCACAGATGCGAAAAGACTAAATCTTCCATATAATGATTTCTGTAGTGGCTGCAGAGATGAGGAAGAGGAGGAGAGTGTCGAACACTTTTTCTGTCGATGCCCGGCTCTCTCTCTCTCTCTCTAACAAGAAAGCAAATTACTTAAGCAGACCAACACTAAACGGATTACCGGAGGTGTCGAAGTGCGGATTGGATATGGTGGACTCTTTCGTCCGTTTAGCGGGCTGGTTCAGATCCGAACTGACCGGCGGTGGGTATGTAGGGATATCTCTTTACAGCCTATTCGGGTATCGCAACGGGACCTTTTCTAGGACCCAAGTGAGCCGGTCTCATGACCTGGCAGCCCGCGTAACATAACATAATATAACAAGGTGGTCCTCATAAAAGAAACTTGAGAAATTAGATAAAATTAGCTGTAACTTTTTAACCATAAGAGGTAGAAAGCTGAAATTTTTACAGGATATATAATCACATAGGCTATAAAACAACAACTAAGTTAGAGCTAAAGGGTGCTCCCATACAAGGGACGGTGAAAATTAGCTAAAATTAACTGTAACTTTTGTTTTTTTTAGCAAACACAAAACTTCGAAGCTTCTGGTATGTCTGCAGAAACACCCAAAGCCTTCGGCAGTAATCGAACCTGCGACCTCGAGGACTCTTAGTAGGGCACTCTACCAATACATCCATCGAGGCGCTTAGAGTAGCAGTTAGAGCTAGAGAGCTGAAATGTTCACAGGACATGTGGTTACGTAGGCTCTACAAAAATAAAGCAACAAAATGTTAAGAACTAAAGGGTGTTCACATACAAGAAACTGAAATAAGCTGTTAATTTTGAACCGTAAGAGAAATACTCCACAGTATATGCAATTACACAACAACGAATACCAAAGTGTAAGAATTTAAATGTTTCATTATAGAAGGGGACACCCTTTGACTTGAAAATTAGCCATAACTTTTGAACCATCAGAGATAGAGACTTGAAATTCGCACATCATATGCAGTTACCAGGCCTACACAACAACAAATATCGAAAATAGCGAAAAGAGTAAATTTAAATGTCGCCCTTTACACGTAAATAAAAGTTTACTAAAACAAACGCAATACTAAATATAATTTTATACTAATTTATAATTTTTGTTTCTATTTTATGAAGATTTTAAAATCCAAACGAGTCCCTAGAGGAAATCCTAAACTGCAGTGATAAGAATTCAGCAACAAAAATAGAAAAATATTCTACCAATGTTTTACATGAAGTTTAAATTCAATATATGTACATATATAGTGTAATGAACAAGTAGTCCACACTATTTCTGAAGTTGTATTTTATAAATTTATCTTTGTAAAATACTTTCAATAAATAAATAAATAAAAATTTTATGAAAATATAATTTTATTTAACTATTTTCATTGAGCTACAAAACTGTTATCTTTGTATGTAATTTTTAATGATTCACCTCCTTATCTTTGTATGCAAATCGCTAGTCGAATACTATGGAGGAATGTTACATGTACATATGTATATGGAAGTAATAGAGCCAAAGAATTCGCAATAATTGATGATAAGTTCATTTTCTAGCAAAACCTCGAGAGAGCTTTCGTATGGCAACATTTGAAGTAAATAATTAATAACTTACCCGTTACTGGGCTCACAAAAATAGGCATGGCAAAAGATTTGGTCAAGCCAATGTAATGATCAGCATGGAAATGCGTTAGAAAGTAATGGGTAACATTATCAATGTAACCAAATTGAAAGGCATCCACAGCAAATGTAGTGTTTTCAATAATTTTATATGGCGGACAAGGTTTTGTTTTCCGTCTACCACCACCAGTAGTAGTAGTAGTGCTCGATTTTTCAGTCGATTTTGTAATTTCACAACTTGTCTTTGTTAGTTGTAGACCAAAACTTAATGATGAAGCGGTGGTGTTAGGTGACGAATTTGCATTGACTGATGAAGCTTTAGTTTCTTTTGAACTGGAGGAGGCAGGTTCAGAAGCACCTTTGTTTACTACCGAGTCGTGTTTGGAGCTGGAAATGTTTGTATTTACATTATTTTCTTCTTCACTGTCGGACGAATCTATTGTTATGCATTCTACAACATCTTGCTTTTTATGAACTTTCATGTAACTTGTATCGGACATGTTTTCCGTAGACAATTCTGTTGAATCGCTAAATAAGCGTTTTCGCCTAGATTTTAGACGCCCGGAAGATTGCTTATTTGTTGTTGTACTTCCTTTACCTTTGATTTTGTGTGGCTTCGCTTTTGCATATGTTGTGGCTGCAAGTTCCTCTTTGGGTAATTTAATATCGTAAGACTTTGGGCATGAAGTGAAATATGAATCAATACGTTTTTGATTAGGCAGCGTTTCTTTGAGTGCGGATTTAATTAATCTCGTTCTTGGGGTTTTTGTTGTTGTAGTTGCTCTATTATTTCCCCTAACGGCTTCATTATCAAAATCATCCTTCAAACATTTACTGGTGGCGGCGGATATAAGATTCTTACGTTTTTTCAAAGGTGTTATGGCGTTTCTCGGCGTGACAACCTCACTGTCCTGCAATTCTTTAATATTTCGAATTTTAATTTTTCCTACTTGCAGCATTCTGTATATATTTTTATACACAAATATCAAAAATAGTGGCAAAGAAATAATTGTTTACATTTGCACATTCGCAGGTTGTTGAAAAAAGAATTGTCGCCGTCCAAGCGAACTCTCCAATTCGCCTGGACAATAAGCAGCGTTGCCACTAAAAAATATTTCATTCGATTAAATTTTCGAATACATAAACTGGCAAAAATCTATTGAAACGGTAAGAAGAAAATGCAAACGGTAATACAGCGATTTGGAAAAGATACACAACGTTTGAAAACTAGAATTATTATTAATTGTACCTTTGCCATAACATACAATCACATAATATCAGACAGACACTGGGCTCGAATAAGGCGTCCTCGACGGTTATACCTGACTCTGCTTGAAAAAATTAAAATCAAAGACAAATATAATTGCATATGGAGCCTAACGACCATTATACAACTAAAAAGGTAACCTTTTCACTACACTAACCCCCGATTTTTGACTTGGGAGTTAAATACAAATTTAGTAAATTTTTATTAAAATTTAAGTTGGATTTAAAATAGCTTTCTGTTTTACAGTCTAAAATTATTTTTGATAATTAATTGTAATAAAAGTACGGCAGCACAATGTAAGTGTCAAAAAATTATCGATAGCTCAATAAAAAACAGCTGTTTAAACAAATTTGGAAGCAAGTGAAATTGTGAAAAGTTTAGAAAACAATAAATTGTTTTGTAAAAATTATTAAAATGAGTAGCAAAAGTGATAAAAGGACTCCCAATTTCACTGCCTTAGAAGTTGATTACCTTCTGGAAATAATAAAAAATCTAATTATGAAACAAAAAAAAAAACTTGTGTAATTTTCTTAATTTGCAGACAAAAAACCAAAATGTCAAAATCATATGGCGTACAAAAAACTTAAATCGATTTTAAGTTTGATTTAAATAGCAACTGTTTGACTCAACTTTGTATTTAAATCAAATTTAAATTGAAATTGCATTTAAAATCCAAGTCAAAAATTGGGGGTAAGAATAACTTGAATAAAAATAACACGCATTTTGTTTTTGTACAAGTTCTGCAAACTGTCAAAAAGACGCCACTTCTGCATTTACAAGAGATAGATGAACAGAGCTTACGCTAACAGAGCTAACGCTCGTTCTTGCTGCCTTTCATTTCTGTAGTCTCTTGACAGTGTGCAGTAGTCAGATGATTAACGCTTCAGCTGATGAGGCTATCTTATAAGTTGTATCATGCTAACGACAAGCAATTAACTCATCTTGGCCTCGATTCACTACACTACACCATTACACGATCTGATAAAAATGGCATTTGAGCTCAAAAATTATAATAATGTAGACTATGTGTGCATCGAAAAATTTCAAAAATTATTTTTTCTGTGCGATTAGAGTTATCTTTGCGTATTTGTTGATAAAAGTAGAGTGGCCATATTGGTGCTACTTTTCAAAGTAGAACAGAAATCTATTAGATTTTGTAGCGCTTTATAGTGAATGCATTGCACGATTACCTAGTGTTTATAGTATACAGTGCTAAGTTGGTAAGATTCACTATCCTACTCAATCGTACGATCTAAATTATTTATGTGTTCAAAAAGTGAGATTGTCTGAACCATGATACAACTAATAAGGTATCATTTTCTCTACAATAAGAACAACTTCAATAAAAATGTCATGCATTTTGCTTTTGTACAACTTCTTACACTGGCAGAAAAGAAATGAACAAAGCTTACGCTGATTTGCTATCTCGTTTAGGCTGCCTTCCATCTCTGTATTCTCTTGACAGTTTTTTTAAGTACTCAGATGATCAACCTTTCCCTTGAGTTCCGTCTTTGAAACAGTTTACAAACATATACTAGTTTGGCTATTTTGATTCGACTATTTTAAGTAGGACTTTTTAAAGTAGGACAGAGTTCTATCAGGCTTAGCTAGCAGTTTTAGCAAGTAAACAGAAAACACACGATACCACTACAAAATATTCCCAGCAGTATAAATTATTCCTTTAAAAGTTTTTGTTTCGTTTTATGAGCAACCAAGCACAAAGAGTGCAAACAAAACAATTTGCTATCATTGTCACATCTTTGCTCTCACATGACGTTATAAACGTACAAATACGAGAAAAATATATTTAAAAACGAATTATATTGAGTGATTGCTTTATTCATTTTTTGCGGCTCATCTGGGTCCTAAAAAGGTCCTATTGAGCTTCCCAAAAAGGCTGCAGGGAAATAGCACTACACACCTCTCGCCGGTTCCGCCCTGTTCTTCCTGAGCAGTTTGACTTAAAATATTCTTTGCACTCAATTTCAAAAACAATACAATAGTTGGTGGTTGAATTGTTTTCACTGTTACGGTCAAGGCCAATCATGTAATGGATTCGCCTTGGTTACGGTTATGTTTTTGGTTTGATTACGGCAAAATTCGAAACAAGCTACAATTAAATTTTTTGTTGCGTTTGTTTTCATACACTGGTTTCCAGTGAATGAATCGTACGACTGCGTAGGATAGTGATTTGTAGCTTTAAGTTGCTACTTCATAATAATGAATACATACAGTTAATTAGACAATAATTTGACGTACCCTGGCCAAGGCGTATCAACAACAGGCGGTCGCAGTTCAATTCGCTTCAACATTTTCTCTCGAGTTGTCATACGTTTTGTTGTTGTTTGCCATCATCAGCTTTGACAACTCAGAAGATAAAATCGTGGAAAAATGTTGAAGCGAATTGGGATGCGGGCACCTGTTATATATTCGCCTTGAGCCTGCCAATATATTGTAGTTTGGAGACAAAAATAAGAAAACTAGCTTACAGTGAAAAAACATAAAAACTATAAACTGACAAAAACCTGTATTACGGAAAGTTGTTATTCAATATTTCAATATGAATCGAAACAGATTAAAAACTTTTAAGATCACCCTCCATAATATCAGAGTTTTTTTTTAATTATAGACAAAATTTCTTGCAAATGGCAGCCCTTTTTAATGCCAACTAATTCTACGCTGATTTTCCTTTAGCACAGTTTTATACAATTTTTTCATTAAATAGCATTAAAAATCCCACATCCCGAGAAAAATTTATAATAAATAGGAAAAACTATTAAATTAAAAAGACAAAACATTCAAAATCGATTGAAAATGTAATTTATAAAGTTAATTAAGAAAGAGTTCTGGATAACATTGGCAAGATATGTTGATTAAATCAATTTATTACAGCAGACCATAAGATTGCATATAATGGGAAAAAATCTATAATACAATTTGACAGTGTTAATATAAAAGGTAGAATAGTGAAATTGATTAAAAATATGAAGTGAATAATAAAATATTAGATGGTGTGAAAGAAAGTTTTATTTAAATTAAAATAATTCAATATGAATTTCTGTGTGATTAAAAATTTTAAACAAAAATAATTGTGTACATATGTATACAGTTTTTTTTTTCATCTGCTGTGTCTTATTGTACTCTTCACTTCTGAGCGTATTACTTCATGAATTGATTCTCTGTTGTTTTTTGTTGTTGGCGGTGAGGGGGAGGTGAAAAATAAAATATATGGTGCCTTTCTAGTGTTGCCAACGAAAATAAAATAAATCATTCGCGGTATCATAGAATCCGATCTTATTGGAATCGAATTGAAAAGTAACAAAGGGAAGCAATTTTGTATAGATTATAGCTAGCTAGAATTATTTCAGTATTTTCTTGAGCTTAAGGTCCATTTTATATATTTCTTAACATATTTATGTCGATACTTCGTTCTCCTTTAGATAGCTTCTTCAAGATTAGAATATTATTATTATATTTCTTTATTAGTATTAAAAATACCTTTCATACAAAATATAAACAATTTTTTTTGTTTTGTTTTTTAAGCTCGTTTTAGAAATTCAATTTTACAAATGATGAGACCTGTTTTCTGAATTGGTTGTGATTATTTTCTAATTTAATATGTTCTGGTAACGTATTATATAACTGTAGCCCCTTGTACAAAAGACTTTGCTGCATTGCTGTTGATGTTACTCTTTCTACTCTGAAGTTGTTCATGTTTCTTAGCTGGTACCGTTGTGCTTCTCTGACATATAATATTTGTTCCGTCATGTATTCTGGCGCTTCTCCACGTTTCATTTTCTGTATGAAGTATATGGTGTTTAGCCATTTTTAAGTCTCAAGCATGAAGTTTACTGATGTATATCTGTTTAATTTTAATATACATCGCATTGCCTTGTTTTGTAATTTTTGTAATCGATCTATTTGGTTTGCGACACAACATGAATCTACGAAATCGTAGATCCAAATTCAAAATGTGGTTTTATCATAACGTTATAAATGCTTATAGCCGTTAGTATTGAAATTTGATTTCTTATTCTTTTAAAAAAACTTATTTTTTTGGCAATTTTTTTTGCAAATATAGTCAATATGTGCTTTAAATTTTAGTCCTTTGTCAATAAAAAAAACCGAGGTACTTTATTTGTTCGACCTTCTCTATAATTTTATCATTTATTTTAAAAATTTCGTTACTGTTATTGTTTTTTATTTCGAATATCTTTGTTTTATTTTCATTTAATTTGAGCTTGTTCATATTCAACCATTTATTTACACTTTCCATATCCTGAATTAGATTTTCGTAGCATTTGTGGTTTGATTCACTTTCTGTATATAAGATTATTTCACATGTTTTTAAGACATTTGGTAGATCGTTTATATATATTATAAATAAAAGAGCGCCAAGAATCGATCCTTGTGGTACACCATATTCATTGACATTGGGGTTAGATTTCTCGTTATTTATTTTTGTTATTTGTTTACGTTCTGTTAAATATGATCGAAACCAGTTTTGTTCTGTTCCCTTTATTCCGTAATGTTCTAATTTTTGTAGTAGAATATTTCTATCAATAGTTTCGAAGGCTCTTTTAAAATCTAGAAATAATGCAACGATTTTATTATTTTTTTCAACTTTTTTCCATCTGTTAGTAACATAATTCACCGCTGTCTCACATGAAAATTTTTTTTTCGAAATCCCGACTGATATCTCGATATTAATTTATTTGATTCAAAGTATTGTTCTAATTGTTCTTTAACTACCTTCTCCAATATATGTTCACAAGTCATTAGCATATTAATTGGTCGGAATTCTTCACATTTTATAGTTTTTGATACCTTTTCGACTGGTTTTATCATTGATGTTTTCCAATTTTCTGGAAACGTGCCTGTCTCTAGTGATTTATTTATTATGTTAAGAATCACTTTGCCTGTAATATTCCAGCTATCTGTTATCATTTTACTACTTATATTATTAAAGTCCGACTTATTATTTAGTTTAGTGCATATTACTTTTAGTTCGGCTATTGTTACTGCACGAAATTTAAATCGGGAGTTTATCACAGGAATGTTGTTTATATATTTCACATCACTTATCACATATCTAATTGATTCAATGCTATTTATAAAGTATTTATTAAAATTTTCCGCTATTTCGTAGCTATTCTTATATTCTATATTATCAAATATCACAGATTCAATTGCACTTACATATATATACTTTATTTTGATTGAAAAAATAGGGTTTCAGTTGGTATATTAGGGAATTGGGTCGGGTTTAGTATAATGTTACCAATTGCCATAAAATTAAAAATTGTGCTGCCAGATGCATGCAGATTTTGTACGCGAAGCCGGTGGTGGTTATACCATAGAGAAGGGAGAAAATTCCTTAGCACGGCCGAAGGCCGGTTGTCAAGAACAAATTTTGCACACCTATGAAACAATTTATTGAATTAAATGTAAAAAATACGATTTTGGGTCCTTGAAATGGTTTATGAATTCGCAATTTTATGTTCTGAGCAAAATATTTCCTGTGGCAGCGCTGTTTTACCAACATTTTCATATTTTTCTTAGTAAATTCCGCAACTTCAACATCGAATTATTTATAAACTAAAAGCCTGCGGCAGACTTTGACTTCAGTTTTGGGAGGTCCGCGACCCCCTCTACAAACCTATAAAACTCATTCCTTTCAAAGCCTCGCTCCTTATTCTAAAGTTTCCCCGATTTTAGTTCCTTATACCTGACTGATAGAAACATTCCTTGGCTTTTTCAGGTATACCACTATGATTATCAGCACTCAGACTGCTTTGAATTCAGGTCATAACCTGTTACATACTGTTTTTAAGCAGTATTATTATTGACTGTCTATGACACTGTTCTTGAATTTGAAACTTTTTTTCTGACAAACGGGGCACCCAGTGGTTAAACATAATTCGGGTGCGCTGAATTAAGTGGGGCTAACCGTTTTTTAGGTTAGCTCTCGTTTTTGAGATATACCGTTATTTTAAAAATATATATTCCCCTAATTCAAAAACAGTTTAAAATATTGAAAAAGTACAAAAATCGAAACTCGGCAGCAAAATCAAGAACTGTACAAATCTTTTTAATCGGCCGAGTGGTTTAGATTATAAAATTAAATTTTTGCGAAAACTCGAAATTTTTTGTTTTTTTTAAACAACATAAAAAATCTAAAAATAAATTTATGCTGATGAATTTTCATACTTTCATAACAAATAAATGTTGCAAACAAAAAAAGGCATAAATTACTAAATTTGATGAACAACTTTGGAATTTATTCACAAATAATCAAAAATTGCAGTTTCAAGCGGTCACCAGACGAAGCCTCGAAAATTAAAAAAAAAATTTTTTTATTAAATGAAACTAGTATGGAAGAAATATTTTGTTTGCTTATCAAAATAAAGCAATTTCAACTGACGGAAGTAAAAAGAAAAAATAACTTACATATCGAGATCCAAAAGCAAAACTTTGATGAAAATGTGTTGATCTTCTCCAGATTCATAACACTACGCCTTCACCAGCATTTATGATTTTGAGACGATAAAAAATTTGACAGAAATAATTGCTTTGCATTGTGTTCGGGCAATGATTTTAAAATACGTATGTGTCCGAACGCTAACACATGCCGGCACACAGTTATTTTTCCTGTTAGCGAAGGAATTTGATAATTGCAAACACAAAATAAATAATAAACAGCTGATTAAGTCATTTCACAGTTTTAGCTTTTTGCCCGAAGAAAAAGGTGCCGCTTCTGCATTTATAGAAGAGAGATAACAGAGCTTACATTGATTTGGTGTTTCGTTTTGGCTGCCTTTCATCTCTGCATTCTCTTGACAACCTAAAGTAGTCAGACAACACAACGGGACCTTTTCTAGGACCCAAGTGAGTCGGTCTCAGGACCGGCGGCCCTCGAAACATAACATAAAGTAGTCAGATGATTAACGGTTTAGCTGATGCTCATTTACCCAATGTACACTATTCCGATAAAATTGGAAGGCCGCGGGTTGCCTCGGTAAAGTACGACGATTACACTTATTGTGGTTTTCTCTTGATTGGATTTTATATTCTCTTATCAACACCTAAAATGATTTCAAATTGATTTAACTTCATAGTCGAACTTTATGAATTACAATTGTTAATTACGATATCGGGCTTTTAGTTCATGTTAATTGCGTTATCGAGCATGTCCATGGCTCTTAAGCTTGAAGAAATACCTATTTAGCATTCGCACATTTTTAGGGTTTCGTACTCATCGGAGTGATACGGAACCCTATTACCGAGACAATTACGTCCGTCCGTCCGTCCGTCACAGCGTCCATTCTCCGAAACGGTAAGAGCTAGAGAGCTGAAATTTTCACAGGATGTTGTTGTACCTTGCCGCTACAACAACTAAAATACTAAAAACAACAACAAGTCGAAAACAACCAGGTGTCCCCATACAACGAAAAGTTGCACATAGCTATAACTCTCAAACCGTAAAAGATAGAAAGCTGAAATTTGCATAGTGTATGTATTTATGTATGTTTTACAACAACAAATTCTAAAGACAACAACAAGTTGAAAACTACCAGGTGTCCCTATACAACCTAAAGTAACAATTGGCCGTAGCTGCTAAACTGTAAAAGACAAAGAGCTGAAATTCGCACAATATACATATGTATTTACATCTGCCCTACAACAACAAATGCTAAGAACAACAACATGTCAAAAACTACCAGGTGTCCCTATACAACGTAAAGTAAAAATTAGCCATAACTCGCAAACTGTAAGAGACAGAGAGATGAAATGTGAACAATACATGTACTCGCATGTGGCCTACAATAACAAATGCTAAAAACAACAACAAGTCGAAAACTACCAGGTGTCCCTATACAACGTAAAGCAACAACTAGCCGTTCCTCTCGAACCGTGAGAGACATAGGGATGAAATTTGCATAACATATGTATTCACATATGCTCCACAACAACACTTGCGAAAAACAACAACAACAACTGTAAAACTACCAGGTGTCCCTTTACAACGTAGAGTAATAGCTATAACTCTCGAACCGTAAGAGATAGAGAGTCGAAATTCGCACAGCGTATGTATTCCCAGATGCCTTACAACAGCCAATTAAAACAACAACAACAAGTGGAAAATTACTAGGTGTCCACATACAACATAAAGTAGCTGTAAAAACAGAGAGATGAAATATATAAAATATACATATACATATATTCACATACGCCATTCCATACATACATTACACATACATACGTACGAAACCCTAAGTGTGCGAGCCAGCCTCGTACTTGACTTAATTTATTTTTAGTTAGATACATATTTAAATGGACCTATGTAAGTTGGACTCGGCTTCTTTACAAGGGCTAATTTTTTATTTTAATTTCAACACTGTGAAAAATTTTGTTTTATTAATTAAATAAACAATAGAAGTTGCTGTGTATAAAAGACCAGAACATTCTGCTGTGCAAATGGGCATACATATATATATATATGTACATATACATATATGTACATAGCATGTGCCGTATATAGTAAAAGAAGAATTAGACGTAAAAATCATACCTACATACATATGTACGTTGATTTTTATGGTCCTTTTTATTTCATTTAGAGAAATATTGTTTTGAGATATACTACATAAGTACATAGATATGTATGTATGTACCTATTCATATTAATAAAAATTAGTAAACCTTTTTTATTTAGACTTCTACTAAATGTTCATACATACATATACATATGTACATATGTGTATAAATTGCCTATGTATGTAAATATATTGTACATACATACATATATATGTATATGTAAATATGTTGTATTCGCACACTTGTACATACTAAATTGTTTTGTGCGATTGTTATTGTTTAATTCGTTCCTCCTTTTAGTTAATTTTTCCGTCAATTAACTGAGTAGAATAGTTTCTCATTGTTGCTAATGTATTTATGATATCATGCAAATATTTTTAGGAAAATAAAAAACTTTTAATATAAACATTTCAATTTTTTGTGTACTAAAAAAATGATGCTGGAGAAAAAATGGTTTTAGTAAAAGTATGAACATATGTGTATTTCAATACACCTGCAAAGTAAAATGGATCTTGTTTTTTATTACATGTGCATACATACATATGTATGTACATGTAATAATGTACCTGTCTAAATGTACAGCGGCCAAAAAAAGTATTCGACATTAGAGTAATTTTTTAAAAGTGACTTGAAAATGCTAGTATTATTTAAATATTTTTAGGTTTCTGATTGAGATAACGTTGTAAAATAAGTATTTCAGAATATACCGTTGTAAAATTAAATAACATTGTATATTTTAACACAAATTTATCTTTTTGGATAAAAGCACATAAATTCCAAAGCAAAAAAAAGTATTCGACAACCGTTTTTTAGGGTTCCGTACTCATCAGAGTGAAACGGAACCCTATTACCGAGACAAGTACGTCCGTCCGTCCGTCCGTCCGTCACAGCGTCCATTCTCCGAAACGGTAAAAACAACAACAAGTCGAAAACTACCAGGTGTCCCTATACAACGAAGAGTTGCAATTAGCTACAACTCTCGAACCGTAAAAGACAGAAAGCTGAAATTTACATAATGTATGTATTTATAGATGCTTTACAACAACAAATGCTAAAGACAACAACGAGTTGAAAACTACCAGGTGTCCCTATACAACCTAAAGTAACAATTGGCCGTAGCTGCTAAACTGTAAAAGACAAAGAGCTGAAATTCGCACAATATATGTATTTACATATGCGCTACAACAAAAAATGCTAAAAACAACAACATGTCCAAAACTACCAGGCGTCCCTATACAACTTAAAAAAATATTAGCCGTAACTTTCAAACTGTAAGAGACAGAGAGATGAAATGTGCACAATATATTTACTCGCATATGGCCTGCAATAACAAATGCTAAAAACAACAAGTCGAAAACTACCAGGTGTCCCTTTACAAAGTAAAGTAACAATTAGCCGTTACTCTCGAACTGTGAGAGACAGAGGGATGAAATTTGCATAGTATTTATATACATATGTATATTCACATTTGCTCCACAACAACAATTGCTAAAAACAGCAACAACTGTAAAACTACCAGGTGTCCCTTTACAATGTAGAATAACAGTTCGAGAGTTATGAACCGTAAGAGATAGGGAGCCGAAATTCGCACAGTGGATGTATTCCCAGATGCCTTACAACAGCAAATGGCAACAACAAGTTGAAAATTACTAGATGTCCCCACACAACATAAAGTAGCAATTAAACGTAACTCTGAAGCTGTAAAAACAGAGAAGATGAAAAAGTGCAAGCATTGACTTAATATATGTAGGTCTTTAAAAACATGAAACGCTTGCGATACAAAAACACAATAATTTATGAAAAAATTTGCATATTGCAAAAATTATCTTAAAATATTTGCGTAAAACGTTAGATCGCCGCAAAAAATGATACAGCTCCTACAGCGTAAACAAGTCCAAAAAATTTGCATATTGCAAAAATTAGCTTTAAATAGTTTTATTTAAAAATGTGTTAAAAGGAACACAAGAGTTAAGCGCTGCGAATTCCCAAAACCAAATTTTGCAAATTTTAAAAATTGCATTGAAATAGTGTTTTCATCGTATCAAAGCTCTGTGGAGAGCAGAGAGCATAAGTGGATGCGAGCAAGTTAAAATCGCAAGAAATTTGCAAACTGCAAAAATTTACTTTCAACTGTTTTTCAAAAACGTTCAACATTTGTAAAATGTTTATGTTACTGAAAAAGTGCAAAAATACAGTTGAAAGTAGCTGTTTGCAATTTGAAATTCAGCAGTTGCTTTTACGACTATTAAAATTTTTCAGAAATGATTTTATGTTCTTTATTGCAAATTGCAATTTTTTTTGCGAAACTGCACTTTCCCACCCCGCTGTGACGTTTGCAAATATTTTATTTTCTAAATGCCTATTTGATGTGAATGTCTGCATTTTGCAATTGTTCACGAATTTGCACTGGTGCCAACCAGTTGCATATTGTGCCGTTGTGCACCTATTTTAAGTGAATTTTTGTTTATAGTGATTATTTTTTGCAAATTTTTGCATCTTTGCAATGGTACCTTTTTTTTGCAAGTATTTTGCTTTCTTAAAACTGTTTGAATTTAAATTTTGTAGTTTGAAAATTTGTGGCTAATTTTTTTTCACGTTAATGCGCTCTGTCATGATTTTTGCAAAATTTCGGTCATATCCAGCAGTAATTTGTTGCAAGTGATTTCTTCAAACCAAAAAATAAAAAATATATAAGTAGCACCATTGTCACAAATTACACAGAGGCGAAAGGCGGCCAAAACGAGATGGCAAATAAAAAAAAAAAAAAATCTGTTCGTCTCGTTTTTGGAAACGTTTGAGAACTTGTAACCAAAACAAATGAAGAGTTTTTTAGTTCCTATTTATTCTGTTTTGTGATTTTATGCTGTAAAAAAAGTGCTGGTTTTCGTTAAAATTATTTAAATAGTAAAAAAAAAAGTTTTAAATTGTGTTTTTCCTTGATAATATTTAATATAAACAGTGTAGTAATAAATATTTTTTCATAGAATAGTGTTTTGATGGTACAATTGTGTCAAAATTTTGCTGTGACTATTTTTTGTTTTGTTACCATTTGTTTTTCGACTAAAATGTGTACTATAGCTATCTCTTTAAACAATCTGTCTATCAGCTGCTTTGGGCGATTTCCAAAAGTCACTTTTTTCACCTCTGTATTATACTCTGTGTCATTGTTCCGTTTTAATTTTTATTATATTTTTTGTAGATTCTGCTTCCAAAATATTTAAGTAGGTTAAAGGAGACGTTTGTAGTCGTGTGTTCATGTAGCCTGCTGTGGCAAATGTGTTTATAGCATTATAGAAATACATATTGTTAAACATTTCAGCTAATGGTGTATTAAAGGCTAATCCTTGTGGTGGCTCGGACCAGTTGTGCCCCTTTAACACATTTTTGTACTTTAAATATAAGTGAAATCTTGTTGCACAGGAAATGGAAATAAATTAATAAAAATAAAATAAATAAATAAATCCGATAACAAGTGATTGATTAGTATGTCAACAAGAAGCAGGTGTTAAGCGAAAAAAACACCACATTAATGTACCTCATTTAATTTAAATAATGGCCATCTATCTATTGGTCTCAAAAGTTCTTGAATAAAGGGTTAAATCGGTAACTCAATTTCTCTGAACTTAGCAAAGGCAGCATACAAATTTAAAAAGGACCTGAAAGCACACTAAACATAATTGGATGGGTTTGCGGTACTTTTTTCAATTTTTGAATTTTAAGGGGATCAAAAGCGGTAAAATTTGCCTTTTCGTACTTTTTTTCAATTGTATTTATCCAGCAGAGGAATGAGAACAGGAAAAAAGTAAAAACTAAGTATTACTCCCCTCAAAACATGCTTTAATAACTTTTCTAATTTTTTAAATTTGGTCATAAAGGGTGTTTTTTTGTATGTATAGAGCTTTAAGTTGCAATAAAACAACGATGGATTATTCGATTGACATGAATTGTATTTATCCGAAAGATAATCTTGTGGTATTACAGTTTAAATATGATTTCTGGCATATGACCACCACGGCTGGCGCGGCTGTAGTCTAATCTGGACGTCCAATTTTTTATTAATTTTTCCTACATTTGTGGCCGTATAACGGCAATAACACGGCGAATGTTGTTCTCCAAATGGTGGTCCATCGTTTGTGGCTTATCCGCATAGACCAATGGCTTTACATAGCCCCACAGAAAGTAGTCTAGCGCTGTTAAATCACAAGATCTTGGAGGCCAATTCGCAGTTCCAAAACGTGAAATTAGGCGGTCACCAAACGTGTCTTTCAATAAAATCGATTGTGGCACGAGCTGTGTGACATGTTGCGCCGTCTTGTTGAAACCACATCTCCTGGACATGGACATCATGTTTATTCAATTCGGAAATGAAAAAGTTAGTAATCATGGCTCTGTACCAATCACCCTTGACTGCAACGTTCTGACCATCAGCGTTTTTGAAGAAGTACGGACCAATGGTTCCACCAGCCCATAAAGCGCACCAAACAGTCAGCTATTCTGGATGTAACTGTGTTTCGACATACACTTGAGGATTAGCTTCACTCCAAATGTGGCAGTTTTGTTTGTTGACGTAGCCATTCAACCAGTAGTGCGCTTCATCGCTAAACAAAATTCGCTTATGAAAATCGGGAACAACGGCAATCTCGTTTTGGGCCCATTTTGCACTATTTGCAAGCGTTGTTCAGGCGTGAGTCTATTCATGATGAATTGCCAAACCAAACTGAGAATAAATCACTTGACAGCTATTAAATCGGTCGCCATCTTGAACAGTAATGCCAACTTAAAGTTCTATACATCGAAAAAAAAAACACCCTTTATATGCTACAGACGTTTTATCAAAGATTTAAACAGTCGCAAACAACACAACTAGACGAAAAACTTAAAAATTTGCGCAACACAAAAAATAATTTAGTTTAGTTTTAAAATGAAAATGCTAATCACCCCTATCATGAAAAATGTTTTCCCATTTCCCAAAATTGCGATCATGAATAACTTTCTCCTTATCGTGCATGGATTTTTCAAAGACATTTTTCCCATTTTTTGTGTTAATTTGTTTATTTTCTTTTCTTTGGGGAACTAGAAAAAATGCATGATATTCATGATAGCAAATTTCCCTTCTTGGAAAATAAAAATTTTATGGGAATAAAAATTTCGCATTTTATTCATGATATGGGTGAATGTTTTTTCAAGCTTGAGGTCAAATTTTATAATTTATTTTAAAATTTTTTCCAATATTTCACTAACCTCTGGGTAGCATCATCAGGGATTGATGGGACTTTACAGCAACACCAGGTGTTTAAACAATTGCAAGCAACACAACTGGTGCAAGAGCGCGAAAATTCGCAAGAAATTTGTACAACACAAAAACTATGTATATTCAAAAGGGCTTAGAAACGATTTAGTCAGTTGCAAATAGCAGAACTGGACCAAAAATGCAAAAATTTGCAAAATCTAAAAATTGATTTAAAATTGTTTATGAAGGGTTACCGCATGCATGAATGTGCTTGAATATACATATATTTTGCGTTTTTAGTCCAGTTGTGCTGTTTACAACTGACTAAATCGTTTCTAAACTGTTTTGAATATTTGTTTTTGTTCTGGGTAAATTTTCTGCGAATTTTCGCTTTTTTGTGATTTTTTATTGGACTTACTACATACATTTTTGTGTCGAAGAATCAGAAAGAATTACAAGTAATGCTTGAAAGTAGTCGCATTGTTTTTAATTATTTCCGATTCTTTTGCAATAATCAAAAGTAATCCCGAGGATTTATAGATTCTTTGTTGTTAATCAATTACTAATCAAAAATTACCTGAGGAAGGATAATGTAATCACTGCGATTCTTTTTGAAATAGAATGTAATTGATTAGTAATCGTAATCAAAATTTAACACTTCTGTTTTTATTAAAAAATTTTCGTTGTAAATTTCCGCTACTTAATTCAGATATTTTTATTTTTTTCAGGCTAAAAAGTATAAACTCAAGTTGTTTCCTTAAAAAGCCTGAAAATGGTTTTTGCTATTTGAAGTGAAGTCAATAGGAAAAACATTCAACTCAGAAAGCGAAAAAAATGCCTTTATCTACGAGCACTTCGGCTCAACAATTGCGTCCATTAACATTGGCTGGACCAGAACGTGAACCAGTACAATTCACTGTTAATCTGGTAGGAGCGCCAGCCGAAGTTGAGCAATTAGTGCAACAAATTAAAACTGTGGCAGAACAGTTCCTATATCATTGGAAAACATTTCCCATTGGTAAGAATTTCATAGACTTTAACAGAAGAGTTTCTTTATTTTAATGATAATTTTTTTTTCTTTTTTCAACCTTTTTACAGTTCTTCCCCAACCATTATCGGCTGCTGCTTTAACGCTTAGCAGCTCTGGCAATAATGGCTCCAGTACTGTAGGCAACCGTAAACCAAGGCCCATTAATTTGAGGGACTTATTTATAGCGCCACCGTTTGATGAACTGGACGCAGTGGCTTCTGATGGCACCGGTGATCCTCGTCGTCTGACAAATTCCCAATTAAAGTCATTGCGCGAAAATGGGTAAGTTTTTTTTTTTTAGTTTCTTTTTTGAAGCATTAAATTGTTTTCAATAATTTCTTTAGTTTTTATTTTGGCATTAATTTTATTTTTATAATAATATTTTTCTGCTTTAAAAAAGCTAAAACACTTTCATAAGAGCTCATTTCAAATGGTTTTATATATTTGGCCCTTTATTTATTCTGTTCCTTTTGTACTTAATTATCACCTACAAAACATTTGCTAAAATAAATATTTCTTCAACAAACAGTTGCTTAATAAATTTTATTTCATTAATTCAACATATACATACATACATACATACGTATGTATGTAAGTCAGACGTTTTTATTTAATTTTTACACTCGAACTGCATGTTGGTTAAATTTCTCATATTTCATTTCTCTTTCAATTAATTGATTTAATCGAAAAAAAAAACTATTTTATTTTCAACACTTTTATTATTTTACATAATAAATTAATTGTATATCATTAATATTGTTCCTTGGCTATTTAATTCACCCCAAACCCAACAATTTTTTTTATACTGTAATTTTTTAACGCATTAACAAAACAAATTAATCACCTTACAAAAAAAAAATCATAAATCTTGAATTAAAAAAAAAAAATAATAATAATGAAACAAAAGCTTACAAAAGGATAAATATGGAAAACCTAAGAAATTAACTTTGGAACAATTGGAAACCATACGTAAAAATGGGTAAATACATTTCAACCTATAAATAACTTGTTTTTTGTTTTATTTGTATTTCAATTTTAATTTAATCAATACATTTTAAAGTCTTTATTCTTAAAAAAAAAAAAATTTTTTTCAAATCATTTTCAAATGGATTTGTTTTTGTGTCAAAGATGTGTGCATAAATGTTGTAAACTTTACCCGATTATTTCTTATAACTTTTGTTAAACATATTAAAGTAGATTGATTAGATGATTTGAAAATATATGTGTTTCCTAAAATTGATTATTTAAGATCAAGTTTCTGTGATTTTCTGTGATGATTTCGTATAATTTTGATTAATCATTTATGTAGGTACATATGTATGTATTTATTTTTTGTGTAATGGTTTTTATTTTGTATGGTTTAAGTGCATTCACATATGCATTCGAGACTTTGTTAAAGTCAAAAATAAGCAGATATACTAGGTTTGTGATTTGCATCCCCATTTGGCCTTCTTCATAAAAAGTGTACCATCTCTTCTATACAATTGTAACGTACTGTCATAAATTGCAATAACACGACACCTTAAGCATGTAGCAACTGGTAAAATAGTACATAAACTATAAAAAGAATTTGGGGTACAATTACGGCATTCAAACGGCGGTCTCATATTGTGTCATAATGTCAGAAAGTACTAACATTTTATGATAGTTTAAAAAAAATTGTTGTTGTGCTGCAAACAAAAATAAATTAAATAAATTAATAGGACTTCATCGGCTGTGTTTAGTGATTCGTCATAAGTTAACAGTATCACAGCGTCACCTAAGAAATAAATGCATTAAAATGTATACATATTTGTTCGTAAATATGAGTATATTTCATTAAACATTTACTTGAATCAACTATCAAAACATCTAATAGATAATTACACTGTGCTAGTTGAAAAAACCGACAAACGGGGCACCCAGTGACTAAACCTAATTCGGGTACGCTGAATTCAGTGGTGCTATCCGTTTTTCTAGGTTAGCTCGCGTTTTCGAGATTTACCGTTATTTTAAAAATGGAGGAGGTTGCACTACATGTATTGAACTAACTAAAAAAAATTTTCATTTATTGAACTTTAGTAAAAAACCGAAATTCCGCAATAAAATAACCTTTGATCAAATATATAATTCATTAAAAAAAAATTTCAGTTTTTAGAAAAAAAAATTTTTTTTTTTGAAAAAAAAAAATTATTTTTTGAAAATTCTTGAAATTTTGTGATCTTTAAAACTGCATAAAAAATTGAAAAATTAAGCAATGCCAACAAATTTTCCCGTGTATTTAAAAAATTATGTTTGAAACAAAACGAGCTTTAAATGACCAAAATCTGTGGGCAACTTTTGATTTTATTCACAAAAGATGAAAAATTGCAGTTTCAACCTGTTACCAGACGAAGCCTCAAAAATTGAAAAAAATATTTTCTTGTTAATTAAAGTACATTTCGGCATGTTCATGTAAAAAGTTTTTTGTAATTATCTAACATTAAGATGTGTTAAAAAAGTGTTATGAAACCTTTTTGCATAATAGTACAAATTTCGGTTTTTTACTAAAGTTCAATAAACGAAAAATTTTTTTAGTTAGTTCAATACATGTAGTGCAACCTCCTCCATTTTTAAAATAACGGTAAATCTCGAAAACGCGAGCTAACCTAGAAAAACGGATAGCACCACTGAATTCAGCGTACCCGAATTCGGTTTAGTCACTGGGTGCCCCGTTTGTCGGCAAAAAAAAGTTCCAAATTCAAGCACAGTGTTATCGCACAAACTGGCTATTATTTGAGTTTTTTCACTTATTTTTGGCATGTTGACAAAAATATTTAAATTGCTTTCCTTTTCTTTAACAGCTGATTCATATTTGATATAGCACACTACTTTATGACAGGTTGCTCACAGCAGTCATATATTTTCGTGCTATTATTTTGAGACGATCCTTTGAATACCGTAAACCATTTAAGAATAAATAATTAATAGTGCGAGTGGTATTGATGGGCTTTAAGGCAGAATTAATTTGTACTGTACTTCCTAATATGATAAAGCAGTTTTTTTTCTGTTCATTTGGAAATGTGAATATATTCTGTCGAACCTGTAGAAAATAGAATTCAACGCCATGTCACAGCTAGAATTGAATATGTGTTAAGCTGAGTCCGTTTAAAAATATTCAGACGAAATTCAACACTAAATTAAATTGGTCAGCTCATGTAAATGCCATATGTGGGAAATCGTATGTCATGCTCAGAAATCTTTGGACTACACATCACTTTACACCAGTACGTATTCGCATATTTCTTGCTAAAACGTATTTGCTTCCCACTATACTATAGGGATGTGAATTATTTTTCAGCTGTGACTCAATAAGCAAAAATAAACTCAATATAATTTTTTAATAACATTTGCGGTTTTCACGCTTCGTATTAAAGTAACATTGTAGATCTTGGAGATATTTTAAATTTAATAAATCTTGATAAATTTAAAACTCGGCAACAACAAATCTCATACATTTTTAGTTTAGCAAATTAAAACCTCTGCAATGCCAAAAACAGTAGTAGATTTACTAAATGTAGTAAATTAAATTTGCAATGGAAAATACTTTTAGCTGTAAAATATCTAAACAAAAGTCAGCTGTTTCAACTGTTTTACAATACCAATCAAAAAGTCGCTCACAGGTAGAAGTATTATATTTAAAAGTATTTTAAATATAATACGAAGTGTGAAAATCGCTAATAATTGTAGATTTTTCGGCCCTTTTAGTTTTAAAATGAAGATGCTAAATGTTTTTCAAGCTTGAGGTCCAATTTTATAATTTATTAAATTGTTTTTTCCAATATTTAGCTAACCTCTGGGTAGCATCATCAGGGATTGAGTTATGTTTATTTAAAGGGACTTTACAGCAACACGAGAAAAGCTCTTCTTTGTTATGGTATTTTATACCATATTTTATACCACATTTATATGATGTATAAAATACCATGTCAAAGAAGAGCTTTTCTCGTGTTACTGTAAAGTCGCTTTAAATAAACATACCTCAATCCCTGATGATGCTACCCAGAGGTTAGCGAAATATTGGAAAAATGCTTAAAATAAATTATAAAATTGGATCTCAAACTTGAAAAAAACATGTAGCATTTTCATTTTTCACTATATTTTTTAATGTGTATTTTGTACTAAAACAAACTACATACTACGTAGTTGGAAAACAACTTATAAACATTAACAAATCATGTGGTTCTAATTTTTAAAATTTATTGTGTCTTAACTGTTGATTTTATTGTTTTGGGCTTGAGATAAATTGTGCTTGCTCTTTAATAAGAATAAATCTTCGAATAAGTGATGCGAAAAATCCAATTTCGTTCTTGGTAAGAAAAACGAATTGTCGAGATTTCTTTCTTCTATATATAAAAATATATAATAATAAAGTCTCTATTTGTTCTAGAATTTATATGTATGAGTTTTAATTTTATAAATAGAATTTGAGGTAATTTTTATTGTGTTAAAAAGTGTTTGTTGATATATTCAAAAATTAATTTAGTTAAGGCCATGATTCACTATCCTGCTGAATCGTACGATCTGTTAAAAATGACATGTGTGTCCAAAAAGTGTGATAGGCTGGACTAAAAGTGTATGTGTGTGTGAAAGACACTTTTTGACAAGTCTGTCCGATTTGTTAATCTTTTGAAAATTTTCAAAACCTTATCTTTTTCTATGCGATCAGAGTTGCCTTTTCAAAGTTGTTTACAAAAGTATAATAGTATGGCCGTTTTGATGCGAGTTTTTATAGTAGGACAAAATTCTATCAGATTTAGCTAGCAATTTTCAGTGAATGAATCGTACACAGAGCGAAAACTTCCTAATAGATTCAATAAGATTTTCTCTTTGAAACGTTTTTAGGCTGAGGGGTATCCCAGCAGAGAGAAAAGAAGATTTTTCTATGGGTATTTCTTATTATTTCCATGTTGCAAATCTTATTAATTGTCTCAACAAGAAAAACACATAAAACCAAGAAGAAAACTTGTTACTCACGTTTGTTTTTACTCAGTTTCCGATTTGCATGGTACCAAAAAAAAAAAAAAAATTCTATAGAGAAGAACTTATTGATTCTATTAGGTTTTCTTGTAAATTGTATACAATAAGGATTTCTTATTGATTTTATTAGGTTATCCTATTAATTTTTCCCTATTGGTTTTATTAGTTTCCTATATAAACACACGTAAATCATCTTTTCAATTTCATTAATTGTTGTTTTTTCAATAAGGTTTTCCCATTTAAAATAATAAGGAATCCTTCTTGAAAAAAACCATAGAGATATCTTATTGATTTTGTTCTACTTTATTAGGTGCTTTTTTCTCTGTGTACGATTGAGTAGTACACTATCCTACACGGCCTTTATTGTTTGCTATAAGAGCCAATATAAATTTAATATTCTTGAAAAAAAAAAAATCAATAAACAAAAGAAAACAAATTGAAGTTACCTCAAGCTCAATTTATAGAATAAACATTAAACCATTTAAACATAAGTATATGTGTATATATGTATATATTTAGCTAAAATAGCATTGCCGAAGCCTTATACCTTATTTTGTAAAAAAAAATTATTTAAAAAAATCTGTATAAATCAAAATTGTTTTTGCATGCAAAAAAATAGATGTAAAAGTAAATATATACACTATCGCAAACTTGAATACAAAACCTATTTGATTAACAAGCTATTCAATTAAAATGTTTTGAAAATCGAAACGAATATCCGGTGATTTATTATTCTAGTAATGTTATTAGCCATACATATCCGTATCGAATCTCACTTAAATTCCAATTTCTTCCGTATTAAAATTAAATTAGCCAAATCAAAAAAGAAAAATTAATTGTAACAGTGCATGAAACATTGAAATAATAATAAACCTTTTACTACACTCAACAGAGGGACCACACTGGAAATAATTGCTGTGGCAATTATTGCCGCAGCAACTGTCAAATTTGATTGCCAAAGCGATACATTAACGTGTGCCCTGCATGGAGATGTCTCTCAGAATTTATTGGTACCTTCTAGGCGGCCAATAACCATTTGACACAAGCTATCAAATGTAATTTTGTTACGATTGCAACAAATATGCGAAAGAAAATAAATTTAATGCCTTTTTAGGGTTCCGTACTCAGAGTGTAAAAACAGATCCCTATTACTGAGACTTCCATCTCCGTACGTCCGCCACAGGCCCCATTCTACCAAACGGTAAGAGCCAGATAGCTGAAATTTTCACAGTACATATGGTTAGCCGGCCGCTACAACAACAAATACTAAAAACAACAAAAAGTTAGAAACCAAAGGGGGTCCCCCATACAAGAAACTATCAAAATTAGATAAATTTAGTTGTAAATTTTTTAAACCATAAGAGTTAGAAAGTTGAAATTTTTACAGGATTTGTA